>JALAZF010000659.1:0-2755785 GCA_022829125.1 Lathyrus tuberosus | reverse complement strand
ATGAATATGGGATGTTTTGAACTATTAGATGTACATGACATTAATTGATACTTGGACTGAATATGTCAATTTGTTGTGAAATGCTATGCTGAACTGAGTATGAATGATAACTGAACTAAGTATGTCAAGTTGTTGTGGAATGTTTAATGAACTGAGTATGTCATCTTGTTATGAAAAGTTATGCTTTCATTTTGCTTTGAAATTATATGCTTTCGCGTTGTTCTTTACATTTTACGAATGATAACTAAACTGAGTATGCCATATTGTTTGTGAAATGTTATGCTTTCATTTTGCTTTGAAATGTTATGATTTCATGTTGTCCTGAACATTTTTATAAATGATAACTGAACTGAGTATGTCATGTTGTTGTGAAACGCTATGCTTTCATTTTGCTTTGAAATGTTATGCACTTGACATGAAATGATATGCTATATATTTTTAATTTGGTTTGTTCTAGGTCAACTTAGACTAATGCGGTAAGATTGAGAATTATTCATGGAGGGAATTTACTTCATTATCCTCACAAGCTTTATGTAGATGGAAGTGTTGATGAAAATTAACTGGAAATGGGATGTGGATTTTATATCATATATGTAGATTGGAAAAGTAATCAAACAAATTGAGTTATACAATAATCAAATACATGTCGTACCATGATCCAAAGTATTCATTTGAGCATGAGCTTAGACCTTTAAATAATGACACATATGTTTTGAAATTTGGGGAAGACATGAATGGTTATAACTATGCTAATATATATGTTGAGCATTATAGTATATGAACTAACTATTACGATAGAAAATGAAGTAATAGAGTTTGTTGAACCTCTATAAGAACCAATAAATAATTGACTCAGATGATAAGGTACACGTTTGAGAGGGAATAATTACATGTTGAGGTGAGGGAAGATGTCCAAGATAAGGAGAAAGAAGATGTACAGGTAGAGAAAATTGAATATGTTAGCAAGGATGATGAAGATTTTGTGCATGACGATAATGATGATTTGGGTGATAGTGAATTCGATGACTTAGATGATAATTATTGGGATTGGACACGTGAAATATCTAATCATACCTTTATGCAAGAAGAGAATGATGGAAACCAAGTGTCTTCAAACCAATAACCAACAACAATAGATGATTTTGAAGAAGGTAGAGATATTGAATCAGATGATCTTGATGTTATTCTGATTGCAATGAATTGATGTTATTCTGACTTGGTTATGAACTAGTTATGCCATAAAATGATGATTGATAAGATGCACTGAATTAATGTTATTTTGACTTGGTTATGCCATAAATTGATGAATGATATACTACATTGAATTGACGCTATTATGACTTAATTATGCCATAAATTGATGATTGATATGCTACACTGAATATGCTAACTTACATGTCATAAATTAATATGCACTAAATATGCTAACATAATTGTTGTAGGTTATTTGCACTTACTACACTTACTGGTATGCATCACTGTTTATGCCATAATGACCTTGGTTTTGGCTATTGCACTGACTTGGGTTTGGCTACTGCAATGACTTGCTATGTTGAATTGCCCTTCTTGTATACTAACTACTATATGGTAACTGTTGTATGGTAAACAAGGAAAAATAAGCTTCATGAGTACATATTCATATATTTTACTACCATCCAATAGTCCAAGACTTGGCCAACAATTTAAGGGGAACCAATTGACCCATTAGTCATGAGAAGAGCTTCGGGTTGACCTAAGAAGAAGAAAAACATAGCTAATGATAAACCAAGTTCAAGCAACGTATTACCTAGGAATTTGACAATTTATAAAGTTTAAGAGTTATGATAATTTTGGGCACAATTCAAAAACGTGCAAAGGGAAAACACAGTGGATCGAAAATTTCCTAAAGAAGTAACAATGCTTTAGAACCAAAAGGGAGGATCAAACAAAGAAGCACCTACCGTTATTTGACACAAGGATCACAAGCACGCCAACACAAGAGACAACTTGATTGGACATGTAGTAAAAATGTTCTTTGTGTGTAATATTTTGAATATTTTTTTGTTAAGGTTTAAATATGTAATGGATCAAATCTTTTTGTAATAGATCACATCCTTTTGTTGAAACCTTTAACATCATTTCAATTATGTAATGAATCACATCTTTTGGGTGTGTAAATGTTTCTTCAAATATTAATGAAATTGTCTAACCTTTATTATGAGAAGGTTTATCTAATTCCTCAATTATTATAAGGGTGATTTTTGTCTAACCATTAACAACATCAATTCTTAAGAGCATAAGAGTAAATTGTTGAGTCATGAGGAAGAGTATCAACATTGAGCAAAAGGAGCAACATAAGTGAGAGAGGACCACCACATGTTCGCCCAAGACCTTAAGGCGATAGGTGTGTGAATTCTTCCACTTATAAATACTCAAGTTTATACATTTATAACCAATGTATGATTCGAACTCACACTTGACTTATATTCTCAACAAACCCTCCTCAAGTGTGATTCCATAATGCTCCTCCTAAAGTGGAAACTCTTTTGTCCACATACATTTGTACTGTCATTGACACCTCTTTCCTGGGGCATTTCGATACACCTCTTCATGGACATTTCAATTTCAAAGGGACACCTCTTCCTGGACATTTTGATACAAGTAAGCCGACCCCTTTACTCTAACCAAAGGCTCTGATACCTTTTGTTGGGTCATGAGGAAAAGCATCAACATTGGGTAAAGAGCAACACAAGTGAGAGAGACACCACATATTCATCTCAAAAACTTAAGTTGATAAGTGTGTAGGTTCTCCCACTTATAAATGCTCAAGTATCTACATTTATAACCAATGTAGGACTCCAACTCACACTTAACTTATTATTCTTAACATAAATCACAGTAAAAATCAGTAACATCTTAACAATATGGCCATTGTTTTGAGATGATATAAATAACATCATATTAACATAATATCATTAACACACTTTCATTCCTATAATAACAACATTACAACATAAGATTAATATTAAACCATCATTCTTAAATCACATTACACCATAACACTAATATTAAAACATTCCTTCTAAATTACATCACATCATAACAACATTAACAAAAGTAATTAAATTACATCACATTACATTAACCAACCAACATTTTTGTGATCAACATGATCATTGAAACCCAAGAAAAAAAAAAAACTAAAGACTTGATTTTCTTCTTCAAGTTAGTATTCATTTATCTTCTTCACTAAAGCATCTTTCTTCTTCAATTCATTAATTTTATTCAAAAGTAAATTAATCACCTCATGTGAGCGTTTTGTTATATGCTTATCAAACCAATCGAAAAATGCACATCATTTCCTTCGTTGTAACCGAGTAACACAAACAAGAAAGAATATTTATTATTTTGAAATTTGGGATTGAGAAGAGATATACCTAAGTAAAAAATTGGGGATTAAGAATTACATTGTATAATCCACATTCATATAGCCCTTGATCTAGATTCTAAGACGTCTAGGCAATTATAAGTGGTAAGTCCAAACAATATCAAAAACATAATTATAAAGGTTGCTTGAGATGCTAACTAATTTGGATTCCATCAAACTGAGTTGGAAAGAAAATTAATTATATTCATTGCGATTAATATAGAACATAATTTTGAGAACATATTCAAACTAATATTAATTACGACACAGTTAAAAAAATATTTGAAATAAAAAATTAACATTTTTTCCAACAACAATAATAAACAATATCAAAAACAATTCAAGAGTACTTAGATACAATAATAAGATATATTCCGGCTTAACCACATATTCTAAGTTCAAACTCTTGCACACATAAGACATGACCATCTTAAATTACCTTTCAATTGTGACAAAATAATTAAGAACTCTATTTAGTCATAGTTTAACTATGACAAACCTATTATGAGACTTTATTTAACCACAATTTAATGTAAAGACTTTGACGCTCTATGTTATATGTCATCTTACACATCTTAAGAGACAATTCTAACCCAAAATATTTGATTTATACCATAATAATAATAATAATAATAATAATAATAATAATAATAATAAAAACCCTACTTATATATTTGCTACTTAATAGTAAAGAGTAATTTTCTTCGAGTTATTTCAACCTAATAACTCTTAGTAAAAATTGAATTTTATCAATACAACTGTTAAATTAATAGTTCTTATATAGATTAAATCTATATATTTTTTTTATAAAAGATATTTATCAAAGAAGTTTTATTTAACCTATCCTATTCATTTACAAATACAACCAAAATATAGACTATAAGAACATAGTTTTTATACACATCTAATATTGATGACTTTATTTTATGCATGATCATTAAAAGCTTACCATTGTAGTTTTTAAAAATTACAGTGGAAGAGGGTCAAACATGAGGTGGCGGTAGTCCACTTTGTTTCTAACCACACAATTTGTTATATTGATGTGGTAAGATAAATGTGTCTCTAAATGGCTGTACACACATGTGAATAAAAGAGTTTTTGATGGAAGACTAATATAGTGGATGAACTCACACTCGAGGAGTAGATTGTTAGGAAACAAGTGTGAGTTGTATAGAGAAATAAGTATGAGTTTTAAATCTCACATTGTTTAGAAAAGTAAAAGTTGAACACTTTATAAGTAAGATGACACATACACCTATCACCTTAAAATTTTGAATGAATATGTGATGTTTCTCTCACTTATTTGAGTGAATCTTTAACCATGTTTGATCCAATATAAATAATTATCCCTCATGATGACCCTATTGAATTAGAAGAATCTCAACAATCCTACAAGCTCTCTCCTTAAAACAACCCCTTGATAAAAAATCTCTTTGTCAACTAACAACTTCTCCATAAAAATCCCATCCTCAACACAAGTCTCCCATTATTCGAAGGGAACACTCCTCCCGCTTCCAACACACAATAAAAATCAAATGATGTCTATCTTATAAATATTTAGTAAAAGGTCAAATCTTATATTTGTCTCTCAAAAAATATTAAGGACTTCAACAACCACCTCTAAATCTAGGCAATTTCTTATCACACCACCCTTGTTTTTTAGGCACCATCTGAATTTTCGGTTTTGCCCCCTAATTTCGGATGTGCACATCCGGACGCACCAATTTTTTTTTAAAACGCTGATTCTTTCCGGAAGTGCACATCCGGAAACATTCCTGATCTGCAGATCCGGAAAAAGGCAGAACATTTTTTTTTTTTTTTAAATCGGTTTTTTTTGCTTGGTCGCATATGTTAATAAATCGTCGCAATTTAATATACATTTGACAACATCCATATATAAAATAAAATGATATATATATATATATATATAATAAATCTCTGTCAAAATACAGTGCATACATCTAATATAAATATAATACATCAAACAAAAAACTACTGCGTATGGCGAAGGATCTCTCCTGGCTCCCCTGCTCCTCTGCCCCTACCCGCCATCCTAGATCGATGTCTGCGGTACTGAAGTGCCCCCTGAGCAATAGCTCATCTATCTGCCTGCGGGTCAAGCCTAGAGGAGCAGACTCATGAGGCATCCTGGGGATCGTCTGCGTGTAACCGAACTGACGCAAGACGCGTTCTGGCAGGTATCGGGCAGTAACGGTCGAACTGCATGTCAACCATCCTGAGAACAAACAAACCTCATCGAACGGGCGCGTCACACGGTGAGCGGCATAGGGGCAATACAAAACGTCCTCAGCAGCCATCCGATCTAGATACACTCTGAAGGGGTCCGGCGCCTAGTTTCCTCTGAGCAGGACAAATGCAGCAGCACGTGGCATATCCTCAGTGTACCCCTGGGCACTCCCCCAACCAGTAATATAGGGAAAGTGCTGTAAAATCCAAGCTTGAAATGGAAAACATAACATGGGTGTCAAACATTATAATGAATACAGAAAGAAAAGAAATGAAAAAATCACTTAGAATATTAGATTGTTACCACGTATAGCGTACAGCTGCCTGCCACAGTCTTGGCTGCCCAGCGACAACCATCAGAGAGCCTGGAATAGGTGAATGCCAGCGCAGCCGCCCCCCAGTTGTACCCATGGATCTCCGTCTGATCCGAAAGGTACCCGAGGTAGACGATATCAACATAATAGGCGCTGGTGTCCACAAACACCTACGTGCCTAGCAAAAACAAGTAGTAGCACCTTAGGGCACGCGTCCTGTGGATCGCCACCTCAACTGGATCACCATCTGCCCGTCCTGCCTCTGCAAGCGCCTCAGTAAATCTATCCATAAAAAATGAGAACCGGACGTGTGCGCCCCTCAACTGGTGCACCTCCGCATGTGTCTTCTCTGGGCTAGCCCTAAGCTCTGTAACCAACAACTCTATGTCGTCCGCCTTCGTCATTCTACCTGGACTCAGAAGGGTACCCGTGATCGGTAGATGTAAGAGGCACGAGATGTCGTCTAGCGTGATCGTGATCTCGCCGTACGGTAGATGGAATGAGGATGTCTCAGGGTGCCATCTCTCAACAAATGCCATCAGGATACCGTACTGGATCTGGGAATACCCAATCCTAGACAGGCCTCCAAGACCAGACTCCGCAAGTGCAGACGTGAACCACTCAGCCTCTGGCAGCATCTCAATCGTGTTCATAACCTTGTCCCCATGGTTATAGAACTTCTGTGAATCCTTATCCTGAAAATTTCCAAATAAAACAATGTTACAAATGAACATATTTTTAACGAATACAATTCTATAAATAAACCGAGAAAGATTACCTGTCCTAGCCAGACATATCTGACAGTATGCTCAGAGTACCCCGCGAATAGGGACATATTAGACGGTCCCCCGGGGTAACCGCCCAGCTCATCGAAATCGTCATCATCGTCAACACCCTCATGTGTTGGGTGATCACCCTCTGGAACAGGAACAACAACAGGGGAACGAGGAGGAGCAGCTGATGGAGCTGTAGTCTCCCGACGACGCCTGCGTGCGGGCTGAGACCCTGATGAACTAGCAGTAGAATCCCGACGCCTCCGAGATGTAGAATCGGAGGCTGACGAGGGAGTGGCCTGAACCTGTGATGTGGATGGCTGTGGTGTAGGATGTCCCTCAGCTGTAGGGGCTATCCCAACTCCCTCTGCGTCGGAAGCCTCGGCTGTAGACTGCATCCGCTCACGTCGGACAGATGCGTACTGAGCTGTCCGTCCATGCGTACTGAGCTGTCCGTCCATGTATGGTACGATCGTCTCTGCCAGCCATCTAATCTGCAAAGCATAATAAATAAATTAAATTTTGTTTAAAAATAATTAAACAAAAACAAACAAACAAGCAAAATTAAAAAAGGAAAAAAAAATAGTCTTTCGGATGTGCACATCCGGAAGGACTCAGAATTTTAAACGTTAGGTATTCTCGGATGTGCACATCCGGAAGGACGCAGAATTTTAAACGTTGGGTATTTCCGGATGTGCACATCCGGAAACACTAAACGTTTCAATATTTCCGGATCTGTACATCCGGTACATATTTTGAAGTTTAAAAACGACAGCCATGACCACTGTAACAACCAAAAGGGCATTTTTATGCCCTGATCGTCTGTTTGAAGCAGTAAAAATGACCTACATTGTCTCTAACCTATGTTATTCATACAACCTAACAATTTCTACACCTAAATGTCTACTCTAAATCGATTACTCGAAAATTACTCCGAAACTCTAAAATTTGAAAACTTACCGATTAAAATGTGATACGGAGGATTTGGAGTGTGTTGATCGTTGTAGCAGTTGCTCTGCGCCGAACTCGAGTGGAAAAAATCGAGATTTGTGGTGATTGAAAATTTGAGAGTTTGAGAGAGTTTGAGAGATTTTGGAAATGGAAAGGTGAATAATGAGGGGGGAAGAACGTCTGGCGCGAACTAATAAGAAATACTTTCGGATGTGCACATCAAAATTCTTTCCGGATATGCATATCTGGAAAATCTCTACGATTTTTAAAAATTTGGTGCGTCCGGATGTGCACATCCGGAATAGAGGAGCAAAAAAATAATTTCACGTGGTGCCTAAGAAATTTGGGTGGTGCATTAAGAAATTGCCTAAATGTATTCGACACTAAAATGAACTTTATGTTTATAAATATCCTTGTCACCTAAAAATATTGGCTTTATTTTATAAATATAAGATGTAACTTGACTTGGAGTAGGAGTAAGGCTTAACAAAATATTGTAAAATTTTCATTTATATAGAATTGGTTACGGAATAGTGGTTGTCGGTGCTCTTTTACCCCATAATAATTTTCCAATGACGATGTACTTACTCAATGAGCATATATAAAATGAAAGGAGCAAAAGGGGATTACAGCATATTTCTTTATGCTTGTTTGGAAGACAAGGTTGTCCCTACCTCACTTGTCTCATTTGAGAAAAGTAGCCCAAGATCTCCATCCCTAGTGTTACGTGTTTCTTTTTCTTCCACTTAGTAAACCATGTCTCTTTCACAAGTCATGAACATTATACAACAACCTCAAATTTTAATAAAGAACAACTTCATATTGTTTATTGCCAACATACATCGTTATTAGATTCATATGTTCATAACGCTTTCATGTTAGAGTTTTTTGGTTTGTGTTGATTTTTGAGGGAGGTACATGTTAGAGCTAGCATTTTGTTACCTATGTGATTTTTGTTTTGTTTTACTGTTGACAGTGGATTTTACTGCTTAAACAAATGAATCTCAAGATCAATTTAAAACTTGAAAACTTGAATTGGATTCTTAAGGGAATTTACATTGAGAGATAGACTTATTGATGCAAGTTCAAGTTTGCAAAACAAGAAACACATTAATAAAATGTAGAGATGTGAACGTAAGTATATATATAAAATAATTTACATAATTATTAATTATTAACCGAGTATTGATATTCATACATCAAATATTTGTTAAAAAAATTACAAATGTAAGTAGTGGGATAATAGTCTCACATTAGATATGAATGTGGTGACTTGAATATTTATAAGTGAGAGAACTCATTCATCTATCACCTTAAAATTTTGGGTGAATATGTGATGTGTCTCTCACAAAGGTGTATTATTCTAAAAAGGTGTCCCACCATTTAGAATGTTCATCACTTGACTCTCCTATTGTTGCGCCAATAATACTTACACCAAACACTATATACCATATTTATACGGTGAACAATGTGACATTAAAATATAAAATATAATAACCAAATTTTCCATTCTATTAACAAAGTTTTGATATTAAATTATGAAATAAAACAAATAAGATTGGTTAATAGAGTTTAAAGATTAATTATTATATTTCATATTTTAATGTAATAATTTGGTTAATGTTATGCAATTTATTGGTTAATGAAGTAGTAAATTAAGTTAATAAATTATAAATAAAATATGTGGTTAATAATTTATATTTTTGTGGTTAATGCAATGATAAAATTAGTTAATAACAAACTTTATATTTGTGTTATAAAAATAATTTTAAAAGTAAAAGTATTTTTTTAATTATAAAAAAAAATAAAAACACTGTTTACTGTATAAAATTTGGTGTAAGTATTGGATGTAAGAATGACATTATTCTTATTAGCCAAACCAATCACAATATTAGTTAGTTTTTTTTTTTAAATTTTTACTCGGTGTTTAACCCATCGTCTATTTTATAGGTTTAGTTACTTTTTCCCTCCTCGTGTGTATAAATACATTAGTGATGTATTATGAACTTTAAGGTGGTCATAATAAATATTTGTTTTTCTTTCTATTGGTTGTCTTCCTCCCACATGTTAAGAGATATGAGTTAATATGGTATCAGATGGAGAAAGTCACTATGATTATCCTTCATCTCTAATTAACACATGCCTTCTTTTATTTTCTCCTGCAATATTTCTCCATTACCACTCTCATCGTGTTTTCTTGCAAAGCATATTCTTCACATTTGCTACCACAAATTTTTTGTAGAAACTTATTTTTTATATTCATCGCATTGCATCTCTCGCTCTCTCTCTCTCTCTCTCTCACACACACACACACACACAAACACTGGCCATCCAAGATTCATCATTATCCCTTAGCGGTTATTCACAGATTGAGACTTCTTTTCCCCTTTAATTTTTTTAATTTCCTCCATCTCTCTCTTTCTTTCTATCTATCTATCTATCTATCTCTCTCTCTCTCTCTCTCTCTCTCTCTCTCTCTCTCTCTCTCTCTCTCTCTCTCTCTCTCTCTCCCCCTCTCTCTCTCTCTCTCTCTCACGTCACTCATCCAAAACTTAAAACATTAATCACATTTCCTAGATTTCTTTAAACTTGAAAATGTTCTTTTTCAAAACAGTCATACCTTCCATCCACTCATATTCATACATTCATCAAATTTCCAGATTTCATCAAACCCCAAAACGTACCCTTCAACACTCAAACCCAGAATCACATTACACCCACCACAATATTCATACATCAAACCTAGAAACTCATACAAATCAAGAACAAGATTCAAACATCAACCCTATAACATACTCAAACACAGATAATCAACACAATCTTAACCCTAACCCTAAATCTTCAAACCTAGAGCATTACCATCACACTTTCCAAAACCTTACATCTTTTTTTATTCTTCGCATCAAATCTGACTTTTTTCCAACAAAATCACCATTTCACAAACCAGGAAACACCTTTCAACCAAACTCTCCCTCTCTCTCTCTCTCTCTCTCATCTTTATACTTCTACTTTTCTCCGTCCTTTAACCCACCAAGATCTTTACCTAGAAAATAAACACAAATGTTCTTCCCATTTCAACACTCTTTCTTTTCTAAATTGGACGATCAAAATACACAAGAAGAGGGGGTTGAATTTGTCATACCCCAAATTTTGACCACTAAGATGTCCCATCATTGTGAAAATCATCATCACAATATGGAGGAACCATCATACTTCATCAGTCTCCCCTAAGATGGGTGAGCATTCACTACAATCAAAATTAGGGTTTCAAGCCCTCTCTGAGTTCTTAGGCAAAGGATCAATCAAGGAATGACATGATCTTCAACTTGTCTAACCTCTAAAACATCCACAATGGATCAAAAGGACTCCCACTTCAAGGATCAAGCATAAGGCTGCTCCCTTTTAGGTGGATCAAGTCTCATGATCGACAATGTCACCAAATTAGGGTTTTGGTCGACCAAGGCCTCCAGATGGAAATTTTTCATCTGGGCACAAGCCAATGATCCAAAACCTAACCTAATATACTCCATGGAACCTCATGGACCCAATCATCAAGTCAATTTGGCCTCAGGGGATGCATTCATCAAAAATCAGGAATTAGGGTTTCTTGACCTAATTCACCCCTAAGTTGACTTTTAGGGAAAATCATAAGCCAAGACCTCAAGAGAGGGTTTGAGGGTCTCTAATGAACTATATTGATCCATTTGGAACAATGGATTAATCCAAGAAGCTTGAGCAAGAAGTCTCAATTTCATCTGCACCACAGTTAGGGTTTTAAGGAAAAAGTCAACTGTATCTTTGACTTTTGACCAGGACATGCTCCCAAGCCCTATGACATGCATAAATATACCCTATGACACCCATGGAACATGTCCATCAAGTTTGATTTAGGTCAAGGACATGATTTCCTGAAGAATTGCACAGTTTGGAATTCATCTGATAAAAAGTCAACTGTGCACAAAAGTCAACTTTGACTTTTTGAGATTTTTCACCAAAATGGTTTTTTAACCCTAAAATGATGTTAATGTATGATTTGAATCATCATTCATCAAGAAAAATCAAGAAAAGTTGGGTAACTTGTAAAAGGGGTAACCATAAAAAACTTAGAAAATTTTCTAAGTTAAAAATAAGGTGGCTAGGGTACCAACTTTGGAGGGTCATAACTCCTAAACCACAAAGCCATTTTCTCCCATCCAAGGCTTGATTTGTAGATCTCATTGCCCTCTACAAAAACTTCAACTAGACCTAATTCCAACTCCTCATGGATTTTGAGTTATGGAGTGATCAAAATCAAGAAAAGTCACTTAGTTCCAACACTTAGTGAAAATTTCACTAAGTCAGATTTTACCCTACTTTTTGCCAAATGTAGGGGGATTTTTCACTTGGATTCAAAAGAGATCAAAACCAAATATGTTCAAACAGTTGTTGTATCATGTAAGGGCTTTCCAAAATGACCAAGAACATTACCAAATTCAATTTGAGTCATGAGATATGACATTGGAAAGTTGCCTTGCTGAAATCTGCCAAGGCAAGGCAGAATTTGCATTTTTGCTCGATTTGCCAAAATCAGCCAAATCCAAATGCTCCTATCCACTTGGACACCTCTGAGGATTGAATCTAAAGGGGATATTCACTGAGCCAAGCCTCCAAAGTCTTTGGAACAAGAAATAACATGTTGAACTTAGAATGGCCAAAATAGGGACAAGACTCCAATTTTGGATTGGAGCATTCAATGGAAGCATCAAGGTGGCATGGACTGAGCCATTTGCAACTGAATTCAGTCAAGACTTATCCAAGACCAAGGGAACCACAGCCCTGTGCCCTAACCTCTAGTCAATGGCTAGAGGAGACTTGGATTTCCATTGGCCAACATTGAACAAACACCTGCTGCAGTTGCCATTCACTGTGGATCCCAAAACAAACTTGCTCTACTATAAATAGAGCTCAATTGTGATCAGTTTAAGTACACCAAAGGCCTACAACACTTGCCTTTCTCAAAAACTACTTCTCACTCTCAAAAATGCCTTTCTTAGCAAGTCACTATCGGGTTTTTCATTAGAGAGCAATTCCACTCAAACCAATCACACACACACCTCATATACATCACATATGAGCTGATCAAACAGTTAAACAACAACTGGAACACTGATTTCTTAGAATCACCAGTCAATTGCTCAAGGTTTTAATCAAAGTGCAGTTGAGATGCCATGAAGTGATCCAGCCATTCTCAGTCAAGTCCAAGCAGTCAAACACACTCCATAGGGTGTAGGGAAGCTGTCCAGATCATCACAATTCATCTGTAACACCTCCTACTCAGAAATCAATTTGCTCTTGCTGTCACGACCTAGAGCCTTCATGCAGAAATTAGGGTTCATAAGGATTTATCGCGATTTCTTGTTTTATGCTTAATTTAAATGAAATTAATTGTCATAAACATGATCGTGAGGTTGAGACGAGCATATTGATATGTGGATTGTATGATATAATCAAGTATTCAGTGAGATTGGATAGAAAATGCAAATCTGGGCAAGACAGAAAACGCGCGTGTTCTTGGTCCATGTTCTTGGCGCCATTTTCATAAATTCAAATATTTGAATTTTGTGATTTTATTTAATTGATTCAAAAATTAATTTCTCTCTGAGTTTTAATGATTTTGAGTTGATTCTTTTTTTAATAATTCACAAAAATGTTAAAATATTTTATTTTCCCAAAAAAATCCAAAAATATTATTTATTTTGTATAATTGATATTTTTGCAAAGAATTAATGTTGTAATTATTTTTAACATTTAAAATATTTTTTCCACCTTGATTTTGCAACTTTTAATGCTTTCTAATTATTTTGTAGGTCAATACTTAATTTTTGAAGCATTAATCCGATATTACAATTTTTTTTCCTATGTTAAACAATTTTGATCATTTTAATTGAATTTTTATTCAATTAAAACACATTTTGAAAACAAATTAGGGTTTTTGGATTAATTCAACCCTCATAAATCATTTTCAAAACACTTTGGGCCTCTAATAGAGTGTAAGACCCAACCCACTTGTACAGAAATATTTTGGGCCTCACTTATTGTATAAGTCCCTCTATACATTTTTAAATTCGGCACGATCGTCGCCAGTTTAAAGATAAACCATCTGGGCCTCTCCTCGAGCTATAAGACCCATTTAAAACTTTTTGGGCCTCTAATAGAGTGTAAGACCCAACCCCCTTTTAACCAAAAACATTTTGGGCCTCACTTATTGTATAAGTCCCTTTGCGTTAAAAGAAAACCTCGGCGCGATCGCCATTTCAAACGGAAAAATTATCTGGGCCTACCCTCGTGTTATAAGCCCCACTTTTTTTCTTTAAACTTTTTGGGCCTCTTGAGAGAGTGTAAGACCCATCCCTTTGTACAAAAAACAATTTTTGGACCACAGTCACTTGTATAAGTCCCCCTGTACAAATTCAAACAGTGCGCTCACTGATAAAACCCCGGGCCTCTCCCTGAGCTGTAAGCCCCAAATCTTTCTTTTTCAAAACACTTTCTCCTTTGATTTTGAATATACTGTTGTTTTCAATCTTTCTTTGTTGAACAACTAACCAAACAGCATGGAAGCTCTACAACCGGGTAAGTGTTTATACGCTTTCATTTACCGCTTTCATATATATATAACTATATTGTGGGGCTGTTTCACTGTAAGTGTAACACCCCGATTTTTAACAGCGGGATGGTATTTTTTTTATACTACACAAAATATTGACAACTGTCTTTTCTGGAAATAATAAAAA
Organism: Lathyrus tuberosus; assembly: GCA_022829125.1. Lineage (NCBI taxonomy): Eukaryota > Viridiplantae > Streptophyta > Magnoliopsida > Fabales > Fabaceae > Lathyrus > Lathyrus tuberosus. The sequence goes on along the minus strand of JALAZF010000659.1, from coordinate 2,741,321 downwards.
TGATAAATCAGAGTACGAGCTTTTCGGTCTAGGTCTTTTCCATAAATAGGACCAGAGCAATGCCCAAGGTTAGAAAACATTTGACCACTTGAATATAATTTAGTACAAAGTATCTGACAACGAGTAAAGGTCAAAACCACATACACAAATTAAGCATTCAGCTTAAACAACCAACTTCTCAATAAACAAACATGGACGACACTCCGAAACAAAACCCTAAGCTGATCTTGAACTCCAAGCCAATGCTGACTTGGTACAAAGGACTCACTAAGTCATCGAGTCTTGATGATTTTGACCGCCAAAGACATTCACATGTTGCAAGTCTTCACGACACCTGGATACTCTAACTATCACAACTTCTAATAACCTGGGTGGTTGTTAGCCACATCATAATAATAATAGAGGGTCACAATCTAAAAACAGCATATATGAAAGAATACACATATGCAAGTACACCATGATACATATCACAATTATAGCAGTTATTTCAATTCATAGAGCAATGCACAAACATCCTAATGCAGACTCTATATGAGTGTGATCCCCCTACCCGGGTTCCTCACATGCATATGATTCCGAATTTCAATCCCTCCGCAAAGGGTCGTGGTATCGCTTCAAGATTTAGCGCCACTAAGGTGATGGGTATCTACACCATCAATCAGACTCAATGATCCACGTCGGGATAAGGTGGTTCCATCTCAGACACACACCTCGTGCCACCTCTCCGGTGTGCACCTCGTGTCTCCTCTCCGGTAGCCACGCAACTATGAAATGCATGAGCAAACATATGCAAATGCAACAACGTAAATAATCTCATCAGGTGTAATCACAATTCACAATTCACAATTCAGTTCATATATTTATCACAATTCAGTACAAACAGGTGGGCTCCGTCCACTAGAGTCCTCACCTCGTGTTGTCCCCTCGACATACACATCAACAGGCTAATCATATATTCCTCGCAAATCATATGAAAGCACATTCACAACTTTAGCATCATAGCATAAACACACATCCCCAACTGGGCACACAATCATCACACATCCCCAAAAGGGCACACAACCATGAATACAACCACACATGCATTCAATCACATATAATATCGTTAGAAAGTGCCCTTACCTTGGAAAGCTTCCAACGAGTTCATCTTACATTATACGAGTCCGATTTCTATCTCTCGATGTACTCTCCGATCCGGTTCACACTCTAAACCTTTTAAATTAAAGAACGTAATTAAGTTAAATACAAACCAAACTACATTTGTCTTACCCACTTACCTAATCAATTAGGTTTAGGTTTTATCACTGTTTTACTAACTTAATCATTTTATATTAAAGTACATCTTTTCACATAGAAAATAATTTTTCTCTTCAAAAGAATAATAAAATATTAATTCAAAGAGGTTTCTAACTCACTTATTTAAGACATTTATTATCTTGAACATTCCATTGTATCAAATACTTTGATCATATTATTAAAAATAAATTATTGAAAATAGATTATTATAATTAAATCCTTATTAAGTATATAATTTAATAATATCGATTTCAAACTAATTAAAATTTAGTTATTAATTTATACTTAACAATTAAACATACTATTTGATACTAAAATTAAAATCTCTAATTACTATTAACTTCTTAAAATGATCATATATTAAAATAATATTGACTAATTTAACTCATGATAATTACTTTAATTATATTTCTAAAATTATCATAATTTAAAACAAAATATTTCCCATAATTTTATTTTTGTGCAGATTTAAAATTAGAGCAATTTAGTCCAGCTGATTATAAGTTTATATTAAAAACTTCCATCTTAAAATCAGAGTAGAGAAATAATCTTTGAAGATATATAATAATATATATTTGAAATTATATCATAATTTAAGTAATTTAAGTTAAAGCAAAAAGAGTTATCACTTATTTCTAAATATAAATAAAACCAGTGAAAACAATTATAAATAACTGACTAATATTCCAAATTAAACAATATTCTAATTTAGAATTTAGAATAAAATAGTATTTTTCTATTCAAAATAAATTATTTTGATCTAAAAATATTTAGACATCAAAACTTGCTAACAGTTTTTCAAAGTACATACAAAAATCGACACTGATTGTACCTTAAATTACTCTTACAAAAGTATCCAAAATAATTCCGACAAAATAAAATAATTAACTAAATAGAAATATTTGAAGTAAAATAAATATTCTTTCAATTAAAACACCCCAGAAGGAAAAATAATATCAAAAAGACATAAAAACGAGACCGGAAGAGAAACTACAGTGTGGCGCCCGCCACATTAGTAGTGTGGCGCTTGCCACATTTAAAGAAAGTGGCGCCAGCCACAATTACTACAAAGGGAGGGGTGGCGCCCGCCACCTCCAATTTTTTTTTTTTTTTTTTTTTGACGTAAAAAAAATTTTTTTTTTTTTAACGAAACAAATTTTTTTTTTTAATACATAAAAAAAATAGGGCTGGTTTTTTTTTTATTGTGGCAATCCGGACCTATTGTCGAAATTTTTTTTCAAAATATTCAATAAGATGACATCAAATAATTATTTTCATCAAAAAAAAAAATTTAGGGAGAAAAGTTTTTACCTGAAATAACAGCAGTGGTAAAATTTTAACGAAGGGGTTTAGCTAAGGAATAATTATTTTAGAGAGAGTGAAGAGAATTTTGTTATCTGAGTGAGTGAGAAATACAGTGACAGGCTTCAGTATTTATAGGCGTGAGGAAAAGGCCATGTGGTAAATTGAAATTGAAGACGTGGATGGATTCATCTAACACAGTCCATTTCTATCATTCTCTTTAATTACCTGGTAAGAATATTCTCTGTTCAGAATATTCAGATACGTATCATCTTCCTTTATCCATATCTACTTCATATCCCACTTTTGTCGCATAAGTGTAATTTTCGGTGTCATGTGATACTAGTAAAAATTCCGAAATAAAATTTTTTTTTCCCGATAATAAATTTTTTTTTTCCGGTTATTCTAAAAAAAATCGATCGAGAAAAATATTTTTTTTTAATACTAATATCTTTTCAATATAAAAATAATTTTGTGACTCTATCGATAAAATTTCGTAACCATAAAAATAAAAAAAAAATTGTTTTCAAAAATTAAGACGGCTATTTTTTTTTTCCGAGCATAAAAACTGAAACGAGAGTTTTTAGAAAATTTCTATCGTGGACCAAAAATAAAAATTCTAAATTATTTTGAGCGTAACTTGAAGTTATTGATATAAATAATATTTAATTTATATCTGATCATGATAATATATTATAAGAGTATTTATTCTAAAATTACGGGTGTTACAATACTCCCCCCCTAAAATAGTTTCGTCCTCGAAACTCGAGGCAAGTGTAACAACTTAACTAGTTCTCACTAACACACTCACTAGAACGACCGTGCACCTATTGCAACCCTCTACAAAGTCGCATTGACTCGGACTCTAGACGTAAGGCTAGATATCACACTATGAGTTCAACACTCAAAACCAATCTTACAAGAGCACATCCGCAAATGCTAGGTCCTCCAGGATCCTAGGTCCATGCTCAAACTTTGCCCACTATCAAGCCGGCAAGAATCATCTATTCCGTTCAACACAATCTCGTCTACTATCAACAAGAGATTAAGGGTGATCAGTTCCTCAATTTGTCAATAGGTAGGCGACAACCATGATGGTGGAATAAACCATCGTTACCTAACTACAATAGTGTCTTTTGCAACTTGTTCTCAAATTTATGCGAGGCACAAGGGTCCAATACCCCTTCGAGGTTTTCTAAATGCTTCCTCAATTTCCTGCTACCTCGATCTCGACAATGAGACACAATCTCCCAAACCAAGTTACAGTTTCCTTTACGCTCACTTAGCTCGGAACAACTGTTGAGTATCCTCCAAAGCAGTAAACACTAATACCCGAGTACAATTTAACCTGTTTCGCTCCAAACGAAATTGTCATCCATGTAAATAACTTCACCACTCCGCCAATGTCCATAAATCTTTAGTGATTCCTTTAATCTCATAATTTTGGCGATCTGTATAGGTTCATATTCGAATCTCATTCCAAACTACAATCTGAATAATAACATCCCAAAATCCGGTTGGTGATTGAAACTTCCCCAACTTTCTTTCACCTGCCAAAACTATGCCATCTACAGCACACGAATTCCCTTTACACCAGTCTTAAACTATTGGATCTCACTCTAATCCAACTACCTTCTCTCCAAATCATTACTTCGCCTACTCTCGTATGCCTTAACATGAAATGTTCCCCTTCGTTGGCCATCACCTTTGGCACACCCCGTCTTCCGTGTTATCCTACATCAGCTTCAAAAATCTATTGAGTTTCTTTCCTCTTACAATTAAATTCTATTTTCCTCAAAAGAACTCATAAATCTAACCATTCTTAATTGTTCTAACATCTTATATTCTGTGGTTAACTGTTTGCGATGTTAACATCTGACGTCCAATATTTTCTCAATGCATGTTTTCCATTATGCTATGCTACTCTTCATTATACAAGTACGATGAATCCAAGTCTTACTAGTCTCCACCAAACATTTCCATTTCATACTTGATTCGTCCTAATAGGCAAATGTTTAATCCTTTTTATTTCTGAATATGACAAATGCACCTTACGTGAGCCATTCAAATTGCACCTTTCACTCTTAATCATACTCTTACAATCACATTTTCCAAATTATGGGTGAGGAAATTTCTCACACGAATTCTAAATTGACATAATTCACATCGCTATGCGTTTCTCCAACACTTTTTCTTAACACCTTTTTCCCAATACTAATCTTTTCGCTCCATTTATTCGTTCATCAGTGACACATCGTACTTAACCTCGTCCTGACTTCCCATGTCTCATGTGGAGTTCTCCAACAGGTTTTTTCACTTAGTAATTTCATCATCTAGATTCTGAATATAACATCCTATCCAGTCACAAATACATTACTCCTTATCCTTGTAATATAAGATTTTCAACCGCATGATTATTCTCTTGTCACTTCTACCACTTCTTAATCTAATTTATGTCTGAATGCAACTCCTCCTCTGCAGCATGCACCCTTGAAGTAATGTTCAGTCTCCTTCCTCTTTTCCGTCGAGGTATATCACTACATCCCTTTTTACGACTCCTTTAAATTTGACTGATTCACACAACAAGATTGTTAACCCCTATATCAAAATTCTAGTAACACTTCCCAAATTGACTCATATGATTACTTAGATTCATGGTGCTACTTCTACCTTTTCCTCATATAAACCATAATACTCATTCTCTCCCAAACTCCTACTTCTAGTTTCGAAAACAACTCCACTCATGGTCACCTTCACTAAAACTTATCCAGGTGATACTTGGTTTCCTACCTTCAACATCACATGATTCATCCTTAAGGCATTTAGTTACAGTTCTAACGTAGCTCAAGAAACCAAATTAAACCCTCAAGTACCTACCAATCGCATAACCTTCCTTTAACTTTCCTAGGTTCGACCACTTTTAACGTGCAACCCGCTTTCTTCCTAGAGAAGATGTTCCATTAATATCCAAGCTGCTCTTCAATTCCAAAGAAATATTATCTTCTTCCTAGTCAATAAACTTCATCGTATCTCGTTCCGAACTCACAGGAATGAACATCCAATAATTTTTCTCAAAAAGGTCCCCTAAATCCGGTTCGTACTTGAAATCCTTTATGAACTTGACTTCCACTTATCCCCACTCAACATCTCTGAGGGACAAGAACGATTACAACTCCTAATCCAGAGTCATTGCAGGAAAAAACCTTGTAGTTCTTGCTCGATCCAATCTCATTCAATCTAGACCAACACATCCAAAGAATTTAGAGACACGTGTCGACCAAAGTCGACTAGTGCTCAAGGGGTTTAATTATGCTTCTTACTGAAGTACTCTAGGAGACATTAACTTCAGTTAAGAAACAATCGATTACCTAAGCATATATCATGCTTGACTCAAGACAGAAAAACACATAACACATAGGACTCCAAACATTTACTCCCACTAAACCCGGCACTTGATCAGCTTAGGACACCCGACTCACAACCCCAAGAAAATCTAGACCAAAGCTCTGATACCACAATGTAACACCCCGATTTTTAACAGCGGGATGGTATTTTTTTTATACTACACAAAATATTGACAACTGTCTTTTCTGGAAATAATAAAAATGATAAATCAGAGTACGAGCTTTTCGGTCTAGGTCTTTTCCATAAATAGGACCAGAGCAATGCCCAAGGTTAGAAAATATTTGACCACTTGAATATAATTTCGTACAAAGTATCTGACAACAAGTAAAGGTCAAAACCACATACATAAATTAAGCATTCAGCTTAAACAACCAACTTCTCAATAAACAAACATGGACAACACTCCGAAACAAAACCCTAAGCTGATCTTGAACTCCAAGCCAATGCTGACTTGGTACAAAGGACTCACTAAGACATCGAGTCTTGATGATTTTGACCGCCAAAGACATTCACATGTTGCAAGTCTTCACGACACCTGGATACTCTAACTATCACAACTTCTAATAACCTGGGTGGTCGTTAGCCACATCATAATAATAGTAGAGGGTCACAATCTAAAAACAGCATATATGAAAGAATACACATATGCAAGTACACCATGATACATATCACAATTATAGCAGTTATTTCAATTCATAGAGCAATGCACAAACATCCTAATGCAGACTCTATATGAGTGTGATCCCCCTACCCGGGTTGCTCACATGCATATGATTCCGGAATTTTAATCCCTCCGCAAAGGGTCATGGTATCGCTTCAAGATTTAGCGCCACTAAGGTGATGGGTATCTACACCATCAATCAGACTCAATGATCCACGTCGGGATAAGGTGGTTCCATCTCAGACACACACCTCGTGCCACCTCTCCGGTGTGCACCTCGTGACTCCTCTCCGGTAGCCACGTAACTATGAAATGCATGAGCAAACATATGCAAATGCAACAACGTAAATAATCTCATCAGGTGTAATCACAATTCACAATTCACAATTCAGTTCATATATTTATCACAATTCAGTACAAACAGGTGGGCTCCGTCCACTAGAGTCCTCACCTCGTGTTGTCCCCTCGACATACACATCAACAGGCTAATCATATATTCCTCGCAAATCATATGAAAGCACATTCACAACTTTAGCATCATAGCATAAACACACATCCCCAACTGGGCACACAATCATCACACATCCCCAAAAGGGCACACAACCATGAATACAACCACACATGCATTCAATCACATATAATATCGTTAGAAAGTGCCCTTACCTTGGAAAGCTTCCAACGAGTTCATCTTACATTATACGAGTCCGATTTCTATCTCTCGATGTACTCTCCGATCCGGTTCACACTCTAAACCTTTTAAATTAAAGAACGTAATTAAGTTAAATACAAACCAAACTACATTTGTCTTACCCACTTACCTAATCAATTAGGTTTAGGTTTTATCACTGTTTTACTAACTTAATCATTTTATATTAAAGTACATCTTTTCACATAGAAAATAATTTTTCTCTTCAAAAGAATAATAAAATATTAATTCAAAGAGGTTTCTAACTCACTTATTTAAGACATTTATTATCTTGAACATTCCATTGTATCAAATACTTTGATCATATTATTAAAAACAAATTATTGAAAATAGATTATTATAATTAAATCCTTATTAAGTATATAATTTAATAATATCGATTTCAAACTAATTAAAATTTAGTTATTAATTTATACTTAACAATTAAACATACTATTCGATACTAAAATTAAAATCTCTAATTACTATTAACTTCTTAAAATGATCATATATTAAAATAATATTGACTAATTTAACTCATGATAATTACTTTAATTATATTTCTAAAATTATCATAATTTAAAACAAAATATTTCCCATAATTTTATTTTTGTGCAGATTTAAAATTAGAGCAATTTAGTCCAGCTGATTATAAGGTTATATTAAAAACTTCCATCTTAAAATCAGAGTAGAGAAATAATCTTTTAAGATATATAATAATATATATTTGAAATTATATCATAATTTAAGTAATTTAAGTTAAAGCAAAAAGAGTTATCACTTATTTCTAAATATAAATAAAATCAGTGAATACAATTATAAATAACTGACTAATATTCCAAATTAAACAATATTCTAATTTAGAATTTAGAATAAAATAGTATTTTTCTATTCAAAATAAATTATTTTGATCTAAAAATATTTAGACATCAAAACTTGCTAACAGTTTTTCAAAGTACACACAAAAATCGACACTGATTGTACCTTAAATTACTCTTACAAAAGTATCCGAAATAATTCCGACAAAATAAAATAATTAACTAAATAGAAATATTTGAAGTAAAATAAATATTCTTTCAATTAAAACATCCCAGAAGGAAAAATAATATCAAAAAGACATAAAAACGAGACCGGAAGAGAAACTACAGTGTGGCGCCCGCCACACTAGTAGTGTGGCGCTTGCCACATTTAAAGAAAGTGGCGCCAGCCACAATTACTACAAAGGGAGGGGATGGCGCCCGCCACCTCCACTTTCTTTTTTTTTTTTTTTTGACGTAAAAAATTTTTTTTTTTAACGAAACAATTTTTTTTTAATACATAAAAAAAATAGGGCTGGTTTTTTTTTTTTTATTGTGGCAATCCGGACCTATTGTCGAAATTTTTTTTCAAAACATTCAATAAGATGACATCAAATAATTATTTTCATCAAAAATAAAAAGTTAGGGAGAAAAGTTTTTACTTGAAATAACAGCATTGGTAAAATTTTAACGAAGGGGTTTAGCTAAGGAATAATTATTATAGAGAGAGTGAAGAGAATTTCGTTATCTGAGTGAGTGAGAAATACAGTGACAGACTTCAGTATTTATAGGCGTGAGGAAAATGCCATGTGGTAAATTGAAATTGAAGACGTGGATGGATTCATCTAACACAGTCCATTTCTATCATTCTCTTTAATTACCTGGTAAGAATATTATCTGTTCAGAATATTCAGATACGTATCATCTTCCTTTATCCATATCTACTTCATATCCCACGTTTGTCACATAAGTGTAATTTCCGGTGTCATGTGATACTAGTAAAAATTCCGAAATAAAATTTTTTTTTCCCGATAATATAATTTTTTTTTCCCGGTTATTCTAAAAAAAATCGATCGAGAAAAATAATTTTTTTTTAATACTAATATCTTTTCAATATAAAAATAATTTTGTGACTCTATCGATAAAATTTCGTAACCATAAAAATAAAAAAAAATTGTTTTAAAAAATTAAGACGGCTATTTTTTTTTCCGAGCATAAAAACTGAAATGAGACTTTTTAGAAAATTTCTATCGTGGACCAAAAATAAAAATTCTAAATTATTTTGAGCGTAACTTGAAGTTATTGATATAAATAATATTTAATTTATATCTGATCATGATAATATATTATAAGAGTATTTATTCTAAAATTACGGGTGTTACAGTAAGTCTTCTTTCATAAACTCATATCAATTGTGTAATAATAATATAGATATTTAGAGTTTTCCCGGCCACTACGTCTAGAACTAGGTGACGCCGTTTCGTTTATTCATAGAAATAGACAACTAGATCCCCAATAGGATCACCAGATACAGTCTTCTCTTCGGCTGTCCTCATTAGGAATTGTCAAGAAACTCTACTCCCAGAGATGAATGTATTCTCCGTGAATGGCATCTTTGAGTTTCTTCCATATTCTCAAACTTTCCTGACTTGATCTATTCCTTGTGAATAGCTTGCCTTGAATGTTTCGGGGTTTGGGGACCCACGAGCTTCTTAAAAGCAACCCCGCCTCCTCTTGGGCATCGTACAAGGACCCACAGGCTTCCTAAAAGCAACCGCCTCCTCTTGGGCTTAGTACAAGGACCCGCCGGCTTCTTAGAAGTATTCACAGCCTCCTCTTAGGCTTCGTATAATGATCTCTTCCTCCGGGAATGATAGCCTCCTCTTGGGCATCGTACAAGGACCCGTCGGCTTCTTAAAAGTTTACAGCCTCCTCTTGGGCTTCATACAAATTGTCCCGACGACCTCCTAGAGGTATAGGAACAGAACTTAGTCATCTGTATAGAACAATCCTTTCATAGGGTCTACTACTGTTTCTCAAAGCACAGTACAAAAGATGAAACTCTAGACTTGGACAGTCTAATCTCCTCGAGTTTCAAAGACATTCTCAAGTAACCCCTTCGTTAAATAGGAAGAAAACCCGTAGACTCGGACAGTCTCAATACCCTTCGGATTTCCCACTTCCTTAAAGAACAGGAATAACCCGGATCCTTGAATCAAATCCTTGAGTACAGTGTTGCTCATATAAGAACTGATTTTCTCTTTAAAAATCAGTATACTGGACCTGTCACTTAACTGAACAGTAACCACAGCCTCCTCTTAGGCTTTGTATAATGATCCTTCTCCAGTGAAGTTAGCCTCTCTTGGGCTTTATACAATGATTCTCCCCAGCGGAATCAAACAACGTTTAGCCTCTCTCTCGGGCTTTGAACGAGACACATAAGAGACTTCCTCGTTGAGTCAATCACACTTTCGCCTCCATCTCGGGCTTTATACGAGATACAAACGGGTTCTTATTGAGCCAAACAAATTTTCGCCTCCATCTCGGGCTTCGTACGAGATACAAAAAACTCTTTTGTTGAGTCAAATAGCCTTCATCTCGGGCTTTATACGAGATACCAAAAGATTCCCTCGTTGAGTCAAAACCTTTTAGCCTCTCTCTCGGGCTTTGTACGAGACACATAATAGCCTTCTCTTAGGCTTTGTATATGAAAACCACTGGTTGATCTAATTAACCTTTTAGCATTAAAGCTGTGCCTCGTTCACAGTACACAAACATCAACAACTCATTCCCCTCCATCTAACTGCTATAAGCGGCAAGCCTCTAGATCATCTACATCCATGCCACCGTCCTTCTTTTAGTATGAGAAATTCCTAAGGAAAGATGGCATTACTCTACACTGAGTTAAAGTCTTCTCCTTCAGGTTAAAGTCCCCTATAAAGGAAATTATAGCATTGTCGGATTCACAAATCCCGGTTAAAGTAATCCTCCTTTACAGTCAGTCACCCAACAGTCGTGACAAACAGACCCTCTTTAGAGATGACAAATTCTCTCCAAGGTCAACACTTTTAGCTTCATATCTTGGGCTTTGAACAAGATACAAATAGACCTTTCAGCTTCACATCTTGGGCTTTGAACAAGATACAAATCACCTTTCGCTTCACGTCTTGGGCTTTGAACAAGACACCAAAACACCCATTTCCTCCCATAGAATAGGAGGAACTACGAACGCTCTGATTTCCCTGTTTCGGTAAATGGGAATACGTAGGCATAAGATTGAAAGAAAAATATTAGCGAGCACACTAAACAAAAACCCAAAATCCCATACTTTCATATATATCTGTCCTACAATTTCAACCGATAGCCTAAACCACCCCTCGTCAACAAAATAAACCTAGGAAAAACCCCGAATCTTTGTAGCATCTGTAAACCAACAGTTTCGACAGTTTAATCTCAGTATGCAAGCAGGGTTAATTGGAGACATCTATTTCCCTTCCTTCATCAGCTTTAATAGGATAAAAAATGAATCGAACTGTAGTACTAGAGCGATCGTGCTTCGCAACCACATCTAAAAATCACTCGCTACAGAAAAATGGCGACTCTGCTGGGGAGAATGCGCAGGTATCTTTAGGGATCTTGTTCTTTTTTGTGGAAACCTTGACGTCACTAGGATCTTAGGTCAAAACGCCGTTAATTTGGAATGAAACCACAGATTGGTGACTCCGCCGGGAAACCATTTTCTGTCAGGAACTTAAGATTCTTAGCTTTTAAAAGTCTAGGATGATTAGGACAAATATATATACTGCTTTTCCTAATTGCTATACGTGTTTATTTTTCTGCTAATGGGAATGCGTGTGATGCCGCATATGGAAAGATTGAGTATACACTTAAGGTAAGTGATGGCGACGAGGTCGACCATCAACCTCAGTGGAGGCTGACCAATGCAACCCATTCTCTCACCTAGACAATGGGCCGATTGTGATGTCTGAGAAGTTGAGGAGCCAAACCCTTTTGTAGTGCGGAAACTATCGGGAATAGTTGCTACGCGATACTACCCTCATTTGAGGCTGGTGATCTATTCTCGGTGAATGGCACTTACTCTAAGATCGCTCTACAACTCGCTGGCGATCCGCTTGTTGTTTTGTTTTCCTGGGAGGAGCTGATGATAATGAGTACAGGTACAAAAATCACCCTAGTATAAACTTTTGGGGATGGGTAAAGCCTTGACTTCATGACAACGACCCTTTGACCCCATGTTTTTTCTATGTTTTTGTGTGCTGCATTCATGCATTCATTTAAAAAACATTAAAACAAAAAAAAAATTCTCTTCTAGTCTCTCTGTTTTTCAAATTAAACTGAGACTGCGATTGCAAATATCAGAGAAAAGGATTGCGCTAATGGATTTCGGTAGAAGGAGAACTCATAGTTACACCTTCAAGGTTCCAAAGCTAGAGGATTTGAGAAGGTTGGCGAGGATGATCACTAACCCAGAGGCTTTCAGAGCCAAGCACAGAGGTTTGCTACCACTGTTAAGAGTCCATGTGATTGAGGGAATCATGGATGCGCTCATTCAGTTTTATGATCCGGTTTATCACTATCTCACATTCCCGGATTACCAGCTCGCACCAACGCTGGAGGAGTATTCTCATCTGATTGATCTACACATTACTGATCGAGCTCCATTTTCTGGACTGGAAGAAATTCCAAAGAATCAGACCATTGCAAGAGCAATTCATTTGGACGAGTCTGAGGTCAGGACTCACCTAACTACCAAGGGTGGCATCCAAGGTTTGCCAGCCCAGTTCTTGACAAAGAAAGCCCTGTATTTTGCCAGTATAGGAAACGTGACTGCTTTTGAAAGCGTCTTTGTCTTGCTCACCTACGGGTTATTTTTGTTTCCCAACATCAATAACTTCGTCGATATTAACTCCATTAAGGTTTTTCTCATTGGAAACCCTGTGCCGACTTTGCTCGCAGATGCGTATCATTCTGTACACTTAGGGAATTTGTACAGTGGAGGGGAGATCACATGCTGTGTACCTTTGCTTTACAAGTGGTTTATCTCTCACTTGCCCAAGTCTGCTGCTTTTTGGGATTGTAAGAGTGCCTTACGTTGGTCGCAGAAGATCATGTCTCTTACCAACTCTGATATAGATTGGTGTAATAGGATATATGAGGGAATCAGGATCATTGACCGTTGTGGAAACTTCCCCAACGTACCCCTTATAGGAACTAAGGGAGGAATCAACTATCATCCAGTTCTCGTTCATCGTCAATTTGGATACCCGATGAGACACATCCCACGGGGTGTTCATCTGGGAGAAAACGACAGAGCACTAAAGATGGAAATAGTGCACGCTTGGAAGCATGTTCATAATAAAGGACGAGAGTCTATGGGAAAACCAGACTGTGTCTCGGTGGAGCCTTACCTCCATTAGGTACAACCTAGAGCTCTCAAGCTAAAAATGCCTTATCCTCGTTACGGAATTCTTCCGCCGAGGGAATATGTCATGTACTTCATGACGGAAACTGAAAAGCTTCAGGTTACTCTCAACAAAGTTCAAAAGGAGAGAAGGTCTTGGAAGAACAAGTACCACACCCTCGACGTAGAGTGCATCAAAATACAGCAATTACTGAAAGAGAAAGATGCTCTGATTGAAATTTTGGAGCAGCATGCTGTAGAGAATCAGGATGACCAAAGGAATTTGCTCGCTCCTTTCACCTGGCAAAGGAATGACAACCCGACAATGGCCCAAGAGCCCCGGTCAAAGAAAAGGAAGATATCAGAATCAGCACCCGATTTCTCTTCAGAGAGGACTCGGGACCCCTTAGTTTAGGTTTTTGTTTCTGCACCTTGTAATCTACTGTATTTCCATTTCTGTAATCCTTTGAATTCAATAAAAAGGGGTTTCCCCACTGTTTGATATTTGCAATCTAATTGTCTAAGTTTATTTTGATTAAACCTTAAACAATTAATATAATCATTGCATTCATCATTCTCACATCGCGTATTCTTCTTACCTACGAATCTCACGTTTGTGTCTCGGTTCTAGAGTCAAACTGTCTCATTCGTATAATACTCGGGCCAATCGTCAGAAAAAGATGGATGATCTTGTGGAAGAAAATAGAGAGTTGAAAGAAGAGATCGACGCTCTGAGAGAGGATATGAGGAAGCTTCGTAACGACATGCAAGCCATGGCAGAAGCTTAGCCACAAAGGACTGTGATCTCAGAGATCACCTCAATGCCCATAGTGGAGAAGTATGATCCTATGTATCAGATGCCGAAAGATCGTCCTTGGGGCATGCCTGTTAACTATATCCCGGAAGGATATGTTCCGCCGATCACTGAAGATCAGGGAATCGCAACAGAAGCCGCTGGGCCTGAAGGTTACAAACTTCGGGAAAGCGAAGATGCCAGGGGCATACTGAAGACTCCTGAAGGTTACAAACTTCGGGAGACGCCAAGACTCACTACCGTAGTCACGGTACCACCCCCTGTGGTGCACACTATCCCGGAAGGACAGATTCCACAGACACCTTCTGTTAAGAAGGAAACTATGTTTGACAGAATAGAGGAATTCCAGGATCAGTTCTTGGAAATGCAGAAGGAACTGCAAGCCATTCGCGGTCAGGATCTATTTGGAAAGGACGCCGCAGATCTCTGCTTGGTCCCAAATGTGAAAGTTCCGCACAAATTTCAAGTGCCCGACTTTGAAAAATACAAGGGTAACTCTTGTCCTCAAAGCCATCTGGTGATGTATGCTCGGCGGATGTCAGCTCAGACAGAGAATCAGGACCTACTGATTCATTACTTTTAGGATAGTTTAACCGGTGCCGCACTCAAATGGTACATGGGTTTAAACCGTGCTACGATCAGTACATTCAGAGATCTTGGCTCTGGCTTCGTCCAACAATACAAATACAATTTGGACATGGCACCCGACAGAGATCAACTCAGATCGATGTCGCAAAAGGACAAGGAAACCTTTAAGGAGTATGCTCAAAGGTGGCGTAAGATTGCCGCTCAAATTTGTTCACCTCTGGAGGAAAAAGAGATGACAAAGATCTTCTTAAAGACCTTAAGCTTATTTTACTATGACCGAATGGTTTCCAGTGCAACCAGTGATTTCACCGAGATGGTGGGCATGGGCGTACGTCTTGAGGAAGCCGTCCGAGAAGGACGTTTGGTAAAAGACACTGGATCGACGAGCGGTACTAAAAAATACGGTAGTGCTCTCCCTAAGAAAAAAGAGCAAGATATTGGGAATATCTCTCTCGGAAAGCAAAGGCGACGTTATCAACCGGTAGCAGTTGTGACTCCTGCTATCAATCCTGCGCCTATTTCTATGTATCAACCTCAGGTTGCGCAGAGCCAACATAATCAGCAAAGGATATAACAGCCTCTTCAGCAGGCTCGTCCTCCATACAACAACAACCGTACAACACGGCCACCAGGATTTGATCCTATACCCGTGTCGTACGCAGAGCTGTTTCCATTACTACTGGCTAAGGGGCACATTCAGTCTAAATCTCCTCTTACAGTACCGGAAAATCCGCCTTTTTGGTTTAAGGTAGACCAGACATGCCCTTACCATCAAGGAGGATCAGGGCATAATATAGAGAATTCTCTCAATTTCAAGTCCGACGTGCAAAAACTTATTAGGAGCGGGGTCTTATCCTTCAAGGATACAAATCCTAATGTCCTCACGAACTCGCTGCCTCAACACGAGAAGGCTACAGTCAATTTGATAGAAGGAGAGACTAACGATGTCTATCAAATTCACGATGTACTCTTGTTGAAAACCAATCTGGTCAAGATGCATTGTAGACAGAGTGGATATGGCCATGTGCCACTTCATAACTATCACCAGTGTGATATCTGCTCTAAAGATAACCAAGGATGTTTTGTGGTGCAAGCAGCTCTACAGGAACAGATGGATCTCAGATGGATCCAAGAGCACCGAGTTCGTGGAGTTAACATGGTTTACACGAATTCTAACGTCATTCAGAACCACGATATCCGTGCAATGAATGTCAACTTGGTGGCGATGCACTCAAGGCAAAGCCAGTATCATAATCTGCCGCGGCACGATTACAGTTCCTGTCTGATTTGCTCGGTAAACAAACAGGGATGCTCTTTCATACAGGAGGCCCTCCAGCGTCAGATGGATGTTGGATGGATCCAAGACTACCATGATAGGAATTCCTATCAAATCAACATGATTCAGATCTTCGATATTCGTGTGATGAATACCAACCTGGTAGAGTTACATGCTGAGCAGGTCCGACTCGGATTCCTAATATCACATGACTATCAAAGCTGTAAAGCGGGTTGCGAAGACGATCAAGGTTGTACCCTTGTCCAGGAGGCACTTCAGCACTTGTTAAATCACTGGTGGATGCCAATTTATATGGATGAAGATACTCAGCAAATTAGTATCAATGACAGAAACCCCACTCGGCGTCAGAGTCAGGATGTCCGATCTGTGGAAGCTAACCTAGTGAGGTTACATTATATTCAAAGTGGGCGTGGCCAGGTGCCACCACACAACTATGAACGTTGTGGCGTCTGTTCGAAAAGTAACCAAGGGTGTTACTTTGTGAGAGCAGCTCTTCAGGGTCAGGTGGATCGTGGAGAGATTCGTCCATATCCGGGTTTGGACCCATCAACTAGACGCCAAACTACCTTGCCGAGCAAGTTGAGGATGTTGTCACGATCTCTAGTCATCACAGGACCAGGGATGTTTTTGCCATTATCCTTCTACTTGACGAATCTAAAGTTCCCAACTGGGAACGGATCGAGATTACTTATGATGGTCAGAAAAATCAGAAGGTTCCCATAGTCATCTATCTACCGGGACCACTACCGTATGAATCAACTAAGGCTATCCCTTACAAATACGGTACAACGACAATTGAAAATGGAAAGGAAATTCCATTACCCTCCGTCGTGAATATTGCAGAGATCAGTCGTGTAACACGGAGTGGTCGAATCTTCAACCGAGGAGTTGGGGAACTTAACAAGGAAAAGAAACTTCAGACGGAAACTCCTGATCCACCAGTCGGTCAATCCAGTAATCCCGACCTTTCGAAAAATAATGATGAGATGCTGAAGCTCATCCAAAGGAGTGAATACAACATTGTCGATCAACTGTTACAAACTCCTTCAAAGATCTCGGTATTATCGCTGTTACTCAGTTCAGAAGCCCACAGGGAGGCTCTACAGAAAGTCTTGGAGCAAGCCTTTATAGAACAGGATGTAACAATCAGACAGTTCGATAGCATTGTCTCTAACATCACTTCCTGCAATAATTTGGGATTTAGTGATGAGGAATTACCCGAAGAGGGTCGTCGTCATAACATGGCGCTCAACATTACAGTTAACTGCCAGGACGATGCTTTAGCCAGCGTACTGGTAGATACAGGGTCAGCCCTGAATGTTATGCCAAAGTCCACTTTGATGCAATTATCATTCAAAGGCCCTCCGATGAGAATCAGCGAGGTCGTCTTCAAAGCGTTCGACGGATCCAGAAAAACAGTTATCGGCGAAGTTGATCTTCCCATAACTATTGGTCCTCACACTTTCCAAGTCACTTTCCAGGTCATGGACATCCGGGCAACGTACAATTGTTTATTAGGAAGACCTTGGATACATCAGGCTGGAGCGGCCACTTCAACCCTCCACCAAAAGCTAAAGTTCGTCAAGAACGATCAACTTGTCACAGTTTGTGGGGAACAAGCCTTGCTTGTAAGCAACTTGTCATCATCTACTGGCATAGAACCCGAGGAGGTTATTGGAACTCAGTTCCAAGCACTGTCGGTAAGCAAGAACAATCAGTTCAAAGGAGGAACCTCGATTTCCTCATACAAAGATGCTATTAAAGCGGTCGAGAGTACCGATACAACAGGATGGGGACAGCTTGTCATTCCTATTGACAATAAAACAAAGAAGGGTCTTGGTTTTTCTGCAACCTGTACCCAGACAGCTGCCGACGACGAAAGTCTTCATCCCCTTCAAAACTTCTTCCACAGTGGAGGTTTTCTTCACCCAGTGTCTCAGGCAGTACATGCTATCAATGAGGAAGATCCCTCTGACACAGATGAAGAAAGGAAGTCCTATCTTAATGAGAACGGTTATATGTCTCAGGAAGAGTTGCTTACACCATTTTGCTTTCCTACACAGAGTCCGAGATTTATACCAAGGTCAGACGTCGAAATGATCTATGGAGATTGTGATCCGGAAGGATGCCGTGCTCCACCAAATTCATTAAAGGAGGACACTCTGATGAAAGACAACTTTGACCACAATTACTATGGTCCAATGGATGGTTTGCCAATGTGGCAGCCTTACCCAAGAAACTTGGGGCAAGAGAGTCAGCCGAACAATGAAAATCAGCTGACCGTCTTTGAACAGAATACCTGTGTCCCCACCATGTCATAGGATCAACACTCAGGTCATTCAGAAACTACTCAACATGAAGATGAATTTGCAACGTTTGCTGGGGTTAAATTCATCAACTATGCTTTTCCTGAGGTTAACGTCATCGAGAGAGATGACTCCTCCAGTTCCAAAGAAGTATGGGATACCTTGGGACAACCGAGTGGGAAATACGACTATATGGTCAGGTACACTGCTCCCGAAAGCTCTTGTATCAGGCTCGAAGATTTCCAGCCTACTGGATGGGGAGATACAACTGAGAGCACAAATACTATGCAAAATGCAACTGAGGAATTCTCCTACGACAATTCTGCTTGGGAGACAGATTCCAATGATCCTGCTCCACCAGAAATCAGCGTTATTTCTAAAGACAAATCAAGGAAGGTACCAGACTTTGTGATTCACCGAGGAGTTCGCCGCCAATGGGTTGCCGTCGAGGTTCCGAAGTTCGTTCATCAGTCAAAGTAATTGCCATCTTTAACCTTTCACCCTGCCCAAGTGAAACGGATGTTTTGATAGGGCTCGCTTTCTGTAAATTTTCCCTCTTCGCTTCGCCCAAAGCGACATAGTTTTATTTTATAGGGCTGTAGTTTCGAGAATCAACTTGTTCATTATTAAAATAACGTCGTTCTGTAATTTCCGCATTAATTGTTGTTTTCTCTTTTTGCTTTTTCAGAAAATGGTAATCCTAAAAAACAATTCAATAACAAAAATAAGCAGTAAAATAAATACATTGCACACACTTGCATTTTCTCTATCTCTTCTAAACACAAATCATACCGTCATGCAGATTGCTTGTTTTAAACCCCGTTGAAACATACGATCCGATGCCTTCTCCCAACTTTGAGTTCCCGGTATTTGGGGCTGAAGAAGAAAATGACGACAAAATTCCAGAAGAGATCTCTCGACTACTCAGACAAGAGGAAAGGTCCATTGATCCTCATAAAGAGCCGTTGGAAACGGTAAACTTGGGTTCAGAAAAAGAGAGAAAAGAAATCAGGATTGGTGCACTGCTCAGTCCAACTGCCAGAGAGAGTTTGATAAAGCTTCTCAAAGAATTCCCCGATGTATTCGCTTGGTCCTATCAGGATATGCCACGGTTGGATACCAGCATCGTGGAACATCACTTACCGTTGAGATCGGAATGTTCGCCAGTAAAGCAAAGGTTGAGACGCACTCACCCGAACATGGCCATCAAAATCAAAGAGGAGGTGCAGAAATAGATTGATGCGGGTTTCCTCGCTACGTCTGAATATCCTCAATGGTTAGCCAACATCGTACCCATTCCCAAAAAGGACGGAAATGTCAGAATGTGTGTCGACTATAGGGATCTAAACAAGGCTAGTCCAAAGGACGACTTTCCTTTACCACACATTGACATGCTGGTAGACAGTACAACAAAATTCAAAGTGTTCTCCTTCATGGATGGATTCTCGGGCTATAACCAGATCAAAATGGCGCCGAAAGACATGGAGAAAACTTCATTCATTACCCCATGGGGTACCTTTTGTTACAAGGTAATGCCGTTCGGTTTGAAGAATGCCAGGGCAACCTATCAAAGGGCCATGACTACTCTTTTTCATGACATGATACACAAAGAAATCGAAGTGTATGTCGATGATATGATTGCAAAATAAAAAACAGAGAGTGAGCACGTTGAACATCTGTCAAAATTGTTCGAACGTCTAAGAAAATTCAAGCTCCGCTTGAATCCCAACAAGTGCACCTTCGGTGTCCGTTCAGGGAAACTACTAGGGTTCATCGTCAGCCAGAAAGGAATTAAGGTTGATCCTGACAAGGTCAAGGCCATTCAAGAAATTCCTTCTCCGAAAACTGAAAAACAAGTCAGGGGATTCCTGGGACGTTTGAACTACATCTCCAGGTTCATATTCCTTATGACCGCCACGTGTGCGCCGATTTTCAAATTACTCAAAAAGAACCAGGATTGCGTTTGGTCAGAGGATTGTCAAACCGCCTTCGACAGTATCAAGGAGTTGAATCCTCCGATTCTATCACCTCTAGTGGAAGGAAGACCACTGATCATTTACCTCACAGTCCTAGAGGACTCAATGGGATGTGTACTTGGCCAACAAGACGAAACCAAACGAAAAGAGTCTGCCATTTACTATTTGAGCAAGAAATTCACCGACTGCGAAACTCGGTACACGATGCTTGAGAAAACTTGCTGTGCTTTGGCTTGGGCAGCCAAACGTCTTCGCCAATACATGATTTTTCATACTACTTGGTTAATCTCCGAAATGGATCCAATCAAGTACGTCTTCGAAAAGCCTACTCTGACAGGAAGAATTGCCCGTTGACAGATGCTGTTATCAGAATATGACATAGAGTACCACGCTCAGAAAGCCGTTAAGGGAAGTATTTTAGCCGATCATTTGGCTCATCAACCGATTGACAATCAAGAACCAATCGGGTTTGACTTCCCAGACGAAGATGTCATGTATCTAAAAATGAAAGATTGCGATGAACCGTTACCCAGTGAAGGGCCAGAACCAGGTTCCCAATGGGGACTTATCTTTGACGGAGCAGTTAATCGTTATGGAAATGGAATTGGGGAAATAATTGTTATCCATCAGGGTACCCACATTCCTTTCACCGCCAGACTTACGTTCAAATGTACGAACAACGAGGCCGAATACAAAGCTTGTATCATGGGTCTCGAAGAAGCAATTGATTTAAGGATAAAAAAATTGGACGTATAAGGCGACTCAGCCTTGGTTATCAATCAGATAAAAGGAGATTGGAACACATACCAATCAGTATTGATTCCTTACAAAGATTATGCAAGAAGGTTGTTACCTTTCTTCAACAGAATCGAGTTTCATCACATTCCTCGTGATGATAATCACATGGCTGATGCCTTAGCCACCCTTTTCTTCCATGATTAGTGTAGGTCAATGGAACGACATGCCTAAGATTGACATAATGCGTCTCGAAAGGCCCGCTTACATCTTCGCGATTGAAGCAGTCATGGATGACAAACCTTGGTATCACGATATCAAATGCTTCCTTCAGAGACAAGAGTACCCATCTGGGGCACTCAGAAAAGACAGAAAAACCCTCAGAAGATTGGCTGGAAGCTTCTTCCTGAGCGGTGACACTCTCTATAAGAGAAATTTTGACATGGTCTTGCTCCGATGCGTCGACAGACCAGAAGCAGACATGCTTATGAAAGAAATTCATGAAGGGTCCTTTGGCACTCATGCCAACGGACATACAATGGCGAGAAAAATTCTAAGAGCAAGGTACTATTGGTTGACAATGGAATATGACTGCTACAAGTACATAAGGAGGTGTCACAAGTGTCAGATATACTCCGACAAAATTCATGTACCGCCATCACATCTCAAAGTTCTTTCTTCCCCATGGCCTTTTTCCATATGGGGAATCGACATGATTGGCTTGATCAAACCTAAGGCTTCAAACGGACATCAGTTCATCCTGGTAGCCATTGACTATTTCACCAAGTGGGTCGAAGCAGCGTCATTCGCTAATGTAACCCGACAAGTGGTGGTCCGATTTATCAAAAACAATATCATCTGCCGTTATGGTGTTCCGAGCCAGATCATTACTGATAATGGATCTAACTTGAACAACAAGATGATGAAGGAGTTGTGTGCAGAGTTCAAGATCGAACACCATAACTCATCTCCCTACCGACCCAAGATGAGCGGAGTGGTAGAAGCGGCTAATAAGAACATCAAGAAGATCGTTCAAAAGATGGTTGTAACCTACAAAGATTGGCACGAGATGCTACCCTTTGCCTTCACGGTTATCGCACATCTGTTCGCACTTCAACAGGGGCAACCCCTTTCTCTTTAGTCTATGGCATGGAAGCAGTTCTCCCCATAGAAGTAGAGATCCCATCAATCAGGGTGTTGATGGAAGCTAAGCCCACCGAAGCTGAATGGTGTCAAAGCCGACACGACGAACTAAATCTGATCGAAGAAAAGCGAATCACGGCACTATGCCATGGTCAGCTGTATCAACAGAGAATGAAAAAGACGTTCGACAAAAAGGTCCGACCTCGCATCTTCAGAAAAGGAGACCTCGTGCTCAAGAAGATACAATCATTTCTCACTAATTCGCGAGGTAAATGGACTCCGAATTATGATGGCCCCTATGTGGTCATGAAAGCTTTCTCAGGCGGCGCCTTGAGACTTGCAACCATGGACGGAGATGAATTTGCCTACCCCACGAATGTTGATGTAGTCAAGAAATACTTCGCCTAAACTAAAAAAAAAAAAACGTCTCGGTGGATTGAAAACCCAAAAGGGCGGTCCAGGTAAAAGTTAGAGACATAAAAAGAAAAAAATCATCCCGGTGGATTGGAAACGTCACAGTACAATCCAGGCAAAAATTAGGGATAATGGCAAGTAACTATGTTCAACAGAGACAAGTCCCTCAGCAGCAGTAGTTACATCATCTGCCAGAAAACTCCACTCAAGGTCATCTTCGACAGAAGCTCAGGATGTCCCGAATTCAAAGTTGGTAGAAGGATAGTGGTCGTTATGTTTCAACGTAGCCCTTTTCCCTGTAAATTACCATTTTCAAACTTTGTATATACTCTTTGGAATCACGCGTTTGGCTGATCTCCATCTTATCAATAAAATTTGAGCCTTTGTGCTTTTGTTTGTAATTCTTATTTGTTTTAGCTTTACAGAACGACGTTGTTAACATGATTAACGATTCTTGAAATAAAACAAAAATGAATTTACTTGTAAAACTTTTTCTGCTTTTAAATTAAAGATGGCAATCGCTTTTGACTGTTAAACATCAGAAGAACATCGGTCGCTTCTCCAGAAGTAATCAAACTTCAAAGTGCAGAATCAAAGTACTCCTTCTAACCCAGTACGCCTAAATGAAGGGATCAACTGTGTCAGAGACCTTGTTTCGTCTGACACGCTTCGGCCGAGTTCTCATCTCCTAAGCCTGACCAACGTAGCTCCCAATAGGGACTATCTCTCCTAAGCAAGGCAGAATTGCTATTCTGAACAAACGGTACTTCTTCGCCCCGCGATGGCCGAGTATCCAGTCGTGTTCACCTGCCAGTTTGTATGTCGCGTCAATTTTGTCAGCATAAACATACATGCATCATTGCATTATTGATTTGCATTCACATTTCATATTGCATCGCTATCACTCTAGTCGGCCTTGTCCCCTAGTGATAAAAGTCCTCTCAATCGAGTTGTCAGCCCTTTCCTCGTTAGGAAGTGTTACGTCTGAACATTCTCTCTCCTCCAGTTTTATTTCTGGATTGAAGTTGGGTCCTCGACCACTTTGATAACTTGAACCTCTGAAAGACCAGAGAGCCCTCAGTTAACATCACTCTTCGCCATTGAAGATGATATCCTTGTTTTCCCGGATTAAAGAAAATCCCGAGAGAAAGCCTCCTAAATCGGAGATCCGGCAGTACGACAGTTTTTCTCCGAAAAACCCACTGATGAAAAGGTCATCGGGACCTCAAAATTGGATCACATCATATGGAATTTCTCCGAGAAGATCTCCGAGAAAAGTATGATGTAAAAACCCTAAGCGAATACAGTCTCTCAAGGGACTCGCATTCCCCAAGTTGAGTCAACAAATGGCATCTCCAACAGAGAAGTTTGTACACCTCTACAACTCAGACGACTGGGTTCCCCAGCAAGTCTGACATCAAAACTTTTTCCACTCAAATGGCATCTCCCCAGGAAAATTCGGCGAGAAGTTTGAGGGAAAGCCGCTACGAATAGCGTCCCTTGTTAGTAAAGTTTATTGACGAAAGAAACTAAGACCAGTTCCTTGGCTGAAGACCAGGATCGAGGGGAAGTTTACCTTTTCTAAGGATCATTGCTTAGCTAAAGAAGATGAATGCGTAAGCTACCATTCATAACCACCATCAAAATTTTGGGTATTCCGATATTTAATCCTCTTGCACCCCGAATGCCCGAATACCTTCGTCATTCACACCTTCGTGTCCAAGAAGATTAAATAGGGGCATCTGTCATACCCCAAATTTTGACCACTAAGATGTCCCATCATTGTGAAAATCATCATCACAATATGGAGGAACCATCATACTTCATCAGTCTCCCCAAAGATGGGTGAGCATTCACTACAATCAAAGTTAGGGTTTCAAGCCCTCTCTGAGTGCTTAGACAAATGATCAATCAAGGAATGACATGATCTTCAACTTGTCTAACCTATAAAACATCCAAAATGGATCAAAAGGACTCCCACTTCAAGGATCAAGCACAAGGCTGCTCCCTTTTAGGTGGATCAAGTCTCATGATCGACAGTGTCACCAAATTAGGGTTTTGGTCGACCAAGGCCTCCAGATGGAAATTTTTCATCTGGGCACAAGCCAATGATCCAAAACATAACCTAATATACTCCATGGAACCTCATGGACCCAATCATCAAGTCAGTTTTGCCTCAGGGGATGCATTCATCAAAAATCAGGAATTAGGGTTTCTTGACCTAATTCACCCCTAAGTGACTTTTAGGGCAAATCATAAGCCAAGACCTCAAGAGAGGTTTTGAGGGTATCTAATGAACTATATTGATCCATTTAGAACAATGGATTAATCCAAGAAGCTTGAGCAACAAGTCTCAATTTCATCTGCACCACAATTAGAGTTTTAAGGAAAAAGTCAACTGTAACTTTGACTTTTGACCAGGACATGCTCCCAAGCCCTATGACATGCATCAATATACCCTATGACACCCATGGAACATGTCCATCAAGTTTGATTTAGGTCAAGGACATGATTTCCTGAAGAATTGCACAGTTTGGAATTCATCTGATAAAACGTCAACTGTGCACAAAAGTCAACTTTGACTTTTTGAGATTTTTCACCAAAATGGATTTTTAACCCTAAAATGATGTTAATGTATGATTTGAATAATCATTCATCAAGAAAAATCAAGAAAAGTTGGGTAACTTGTAAAAGGGGTAACCATAAAAAACTTAGAAAATTTTCTAAGTTAAAAATAAGGTGGCTAGGGTACCAACTTTGGAGGGTCATAACTCCTAAACCACAAAGCCATTTTCTCCCATCCAAGGCTTGATTTGTAGATCTCATTGCCCTCTACAAAAACTTCAACTAGACCTAATACCAACTCCTCATGGATTTTGAGTTATGGAGTGATCAAAATCAAGAAAAGTCACTTAGTTCCAACACTTAGTGAAAATTTCACTAAGTCAGATTTTACCCTACGTTTTGCCAAATGTAGGGGGATTTTTCACTTGGATTCAAAAGAGATCAAAACCAAATATGTTCAAACAGTTGTTGTATCATGTAAGGGCTTTCCAAAATGACCAAGAACATTACCAAATTCAATTTGAGTTATGAGATATGACATTGGAAAGTTGCCTTGCTGAAATCTGCCAAGGCAAGGCAGAATTTGCATTTTTGCTCGATTTGCCAAAATCAGCCAAATCCAAATGCTCCTATCTACTTGGACACCTCTGAGGATTGAATCTAAAGGGGACAATCACTGAACCAAGCCTCCAAAGTCTTTGGAACAAGAAATAACATGTTGAACCTAGAATGGCCAAAATAGGGACAAGACTCCAATTTTGGATTGGAGCATTCAATGGAAGCATCAAGGTGGCATGGACTGAGCCATTTGCAACTGAATTCAGTCAAGACTTATCCAAGACCAAGGGAACCACAGCCCTGTGCCCTAACCTCTAGTCAATGGCTAGAGGAGACTTGGATTTCCATTGGCCAACATTGAACAAACACCTGCTGTAGTTGCCATTCACTGTGGATCCCAAAACAAACTTGCTCTACTATAAATAGAGCTCAATTATGATCAATTTAAGTACACCAAAGGCCTACAACACTTGCCTTTCTCAAAAACCACTTCTCACTCTCAAAAATGCCTTTCTTAGCAAGTCATTATCGGGTTTTTCATTAGAGAGCAATTCCACTCAAACCAATCACACACACACACCTCATATACATCACATATGAGCTGATCAAACACTTAAACAACAACTGGAACACGGATTTCTCAGAATCACCAGTCAATTGCTCAAGGTTTTAACCAAAGTGCAGTTGAGATGCCATGAAGTGATCCAGCCATTCTCAGTCAAGTCCAAGCATTCAAACACACTCCATAGGGTGTAGGGAAGCTGTTCAGATCATCACAATTCATCTGTAACACCTCCTACTCAGAAATTAATTTGCTCTTGCTGTCACGACCTAGAGCCTTCATGCATAAATTAGGGTTCATAAGGATTTATCGTGATTTCTTGTTTTATGCTTAATTTAAATGAAATTAATTGTCATAAACATGATCGTGAGGTTGAGACGAGCATATTGATATGTGGATTGCATGATATAATCAAGTATTCAGTGAGATTGGATAGAAAATGCAAATCTGGGCAAGGCAGAAAACGCGCGTGTTCTTGGTCCATGTTCTTGGCGCCATTTTCATAAATTCAAATATTTGAATTTTGTGATTTTATTTAATTGATTCAAAAATTAATTTCTCTTTGAGTTTTAATGATTTTGAGTTGATTCTTTTTTTAATAATTCACAAAAATGTTAAAATATTTTATTTTCCCGAAAAAATCCAAAAATATTATTTATTTTGTATAATTAATATTTTTGTAAAGAATTAATGTTTTAATTGTTTTTAACATTTAAAATATTTTTTCCACCTTGATTTTGCAACTTTTAATGCTTTCTAATTATTTTGTAGGTCAATACTTAATTTTTGAAGCATTAATCCAATATTACAATTTGTTTTTCCTATGTTAAACAATTTTGATCATTTTAATTGAATTTTTATTCAATTAAAACACATTTTGAAAACAAATTAGGGTTTTTGGATTAATTCAACCCTCATAAATCATTTTCAAAACACTTTGGGCCTCTAATAGAGTGTAAGACCCAACCCACTTGTACAGAAATATTTTGGGCCTCACTTATTGTATAAGTCCATATGTATATTTTTAAATTCGGCACGATCGTCGCCAGTTTAAAGATAAACCATCTGGGCCTCTCCTCGAGCTATAAGACTCATTTAAAACTTTTTGGGCCTCTAATAGAGTGTAAGACCCAACCCCCTTTTAACCAAAAACATTTTGGGCCTCACTTATTGTATAAGTCCCTCTGCGTTAAAAGAAAACCTCGGCGCGATCGCCATTTCAAACGGAAAAATCACCTGGGCCTCTCCTTGAGCTGTAAGCCCCAAATCTTTCTTTTTCAAAACACTTTCTCCTTTGATTTTGAATATACTATTGTTTTCAATCTTTCTTTGTTGAACAACTAACCAAACAACATGGAAGCTCTACAACCGGGTAAGTGTTTATACGCTTTCATTTACCGCTTTCATATACATATAACTGTATTGTGGGGCTGTTTCACTGTAAGTCTTCTTTAATAAACTCATATCAACTGTGTAATAATAGTATAGATATTTAGAGTTTTCCCGGCCACTACGTCTAGAACTAGGTGACGTCGTTTCGTTTATTCATAAAAATAGACAACTAGATCCCCAATAGGATCACCAGATACAATCTACTCTTCGGCTGTCCTCATTAGGAATTGTCAAGAAACTCTACTCCCAGAGATGAATGTATTCTCCGTGAATGGCATCTTTGAGTTTCTTCCAAATTCTCGAACTTTCCTGACTTGATCTATTCCTTGTGAATAGCTTGCCTTGAATGTTTTGGGGTTTGGGGACCCACGGGCTTCTTAAAAGCAACCCCGCCTCCTCTTGGGCATCGTACAAGGACCCACAGGCTTCCTAAAAGCAACCGCCTCCTCTTGGGCTTAGTACAAGGACCCTCCAGCTTCTTAGAAGTATTCACATCCTCCTCTTAGGCTTCGTATAATGATCTCTTCCTCCGGGAATGATAGCCTCCTCTTGGGCATCGTACAAGGACCCGTCGGCTTCTTAAAAGTTTCCAGCCTCCTCTTGGGCTTCATACAAATTGTCCCGACGACCTCCTAGAGGTATAGGAACAGAACTTAGTCATCTGCATAGAACAGTCCTTTCATAGAGTCTACTACTATTTCTCAAAGCACAGTACAAAAGATGAAACTCTAGACTTGGACAGTCTAATCTCCTTGAGTCTCAAAGACATTCTCAAGTAACCCCTTTGTTAAATAGGAAGAAAACTCGTAGACTCGGACAGTCTCAATACCCTTCGGATTTCCCACTTCCTTAAAGAACAGGAATAACCCGGATCCTTGAATCAAATCCTTGAGTACAATGTTGCTCATATAAGAACTGTTTTTCTCTTTAAAAATCAGTATACTGGACCTGTCACTTAACTGAACAGTAACCACAGCCTCCTCTTAGGCTTTGTATAATGATCCTTCTCCAGTGAAGTTAGCCTCTCTTGGGCTTTATATAATGATTCTCCCCAGCGGAGTCAAACAACGTTTAGCCTCTCTCTCGGGCTTTGTACGAGACACATAAGAGACTTCCTCGTTGAGTCAATCACCCTTTCGCCTCCATCTCGGGATTTATACGAGATACAAACGGGTTCTTATTGAGCCAAACAAATTTTCGCCTCCATCTCGGGCTTCGTACGAGATACAAAAAACTCTCTTGTTGAGTCAAATAGCCTTCATCTCGGGCTTTATACGAGATACCAAAAGATTCCCTCGTTGAGTCAAAACCTTTTAGCCTCTCTCTCGGGCTTTGTACGAGACACATAATAGCCTTCTCTTAGGCTTTGTATAAGAAAACCACTGGTTGATCTAATTAACCTTTTAGCATCAAAGCTGTGCCTCGTTCACAGTACACAAACATCAACAACTCATTCCCCTCCATATAACTGTTGTAAGCAGCAAGCCTCTGGATCATCTACATCCATGCCACTGTCCTTCTTTTAGTATGAGAAATTTCTAAGGAAAGATGACATTACTCTACACTGAGTTAAAGTCTTCTCCTTCAGGTTAAAATCCCTTATAAAGGAAATTATGGCATTGTCGAATTCACAAATCCCGGTTAAAGTAATCCTCCTTTACAGTCAGTCACCCAACAGTCGTGACAAACAGACCCTCTTTAGAGATGACAAATTCTCTCCAAGGTCAACACTTTTAGCTTCATATCTTGGGCTTTGAACAAGATACAAATAGACCTTTCAGCTTCACATCTTGGGCTTTGAACAAGATACAAATCACCTTTCGCTTCACGTCTTGGGCTTTGAACAAGACACCAAAACACCCATTTCCTCCCATAGAATAGGAGGAACTACAAACGCTCTGATTTCCATGTTTCGGTAAACGGGAATACGTAGGCATAAGATTGAAAGAAAAATCTTAGCGAGCACACTAAACAAAAACCCAAAATCCCATACTTTCATATATATATCCGTCCTACCATTTCAACCGATAGCCTAAAGCACCCCTCGTCAACAAAATAAACCTAGGAAAAACCCCGAATCTTTGTAGCATCTGTAAACCAACAGTTTCGACTGTTTAATCTCAGTATGCAAGCAGGGTTAATTGGAGACATCTATTTCCCTTCCTTCATCAGCTTTAATAGGATAAAAAATGAACCGAACTGTAGTACTAGAGCGATCGTGCTTCGCAACCACATCCAAAAATCACTCGCTACAGAATTGTGTTCATTAAAAACGTTTCTACTTCTGAACAGAGTTCAGATTCTAAACATTAGTTTAGAACCTGATAACAAGTGCAGCAGAAAATATATCACTAGTAAACCAAACAGAACAATGAACACAACAGATTTATCATGGTTCCTCCCAAACTGAGAGTATGCCAATCCCCTTACAGCGCAAGAGATTTTCCACTATAATCAACTCATGATTACAACTGCTTATGCACTTAAGCACAAGACTTTTACTGCTCAAACCTACAGCCTAAGACTTCTTGCTCAATCAACACCTGATGAAGACTTCTCTGCTTAGATCCTAAGATCCTAAGATTTCCCTTGCTTAAACCCTACTGGTTCAATACATCCTTGCTTAGACCCATTGTCTAAGACTTCTATGCTCAGATCCTCAATCCAAGACTTCACTACTCAGACGCACCGTCTGAGTCTTCTTTGCTTAGATTCCCAATCCAAGACTTCACTGCTCATACGCACTGTCTAAGACTTCTTTGTTCAGATTCTCAATCCAAGACTTCACTTGCTTAATCAAAATGGATCAATAATTTCAATGCTCAAGCACATAGCAAGAGACTTTTTTGGCTCAAGATTTTCAGATAGAGACTTTTATGCTCAAGCACTTAGCAATAGACTTTGATCTAAACTGCTAAACAACATGTTCAACAGAATAGAGAATAATGTGTACTTGATACAAATATCAGAGGTACATGGTAATCACCTTAACAAATACCTTAAGCACTTAAGATTTACAAGATATTCAATGTTTAGGAAATCTTAAGGCTTGTTACAATTTACAACAAGTAACAGAAGATTCTGCATATTCAATAGTGTTTCTTATTATTGATCTTGTTATGTCTTCATTCAGATAGAAATGTTGGAAGAGATACTTATATCTTCCTTCTTATTATGTCTTCCTTCTTATTCCTTGTTAAAGATTCAGATTGAACCTTCAGCTACTTATATAGCATTTGCAGAAGACTAGCCGTTGGAAGAGATAACTTGATCAAGTGTCTTTATTTTCTCCATAGTACAAGAGACGTTGAAGATAGATACACTAAAAGATCTTGATCCATTGTGTAACATGTTTAACTGTTACGTCTTCAATGAGATCATGTACTATAGAGCCGTTGAGACTTGTTATCTATAAAGCATGTCAACTCTTCTTGAGCCTTGTGAACTTAGACTCTAGCTGACAAACTGATTTGACAATGCAACTTGCTTTCTGTAGTACAGACAGCTATAGCTTTGCTACTACTTCTGAATGATCACCAGAATATAATACAATCACCAAGTGTAGAGACAGTGTATTGCTTTTTCTGATGCCGAGACCTTCAGCTTCAGAGCCTACGCCAGACATCACTTAGAGAGTGTTCTTCAGATTATGTACCATCAGAAGTAAGTAACTCAACTTCTCTCAAGTGCGCTTTCATATCAGATTCGTAATATATTTCTTTAACCATTAGAGCCTGCATACTTGAACACACGTTAGATAACACCGTTTTTCTTTTAATACTTTTGTTATCATCAAAACCAAGGATATATGTCATGAGCAAATCTTGTTCTAACAATCTCCCCCTTTTTAATGATGACAAACATAAGTATTTAAAGGACAATGTTTGGGATATTTTAATTTTTCTTAGACAACATCAGAGCATGAGGTTTGTAAGCTCTCTCTGAGTATGATAGATCAAAGATTGAGTTTTGTAAGCTCCCCCTAAGTTCTACTTATAAGAAATCTTAAAATATATTTTAATTTTCTCAGCAACGACAGGGTACGAGGTTTGTAAGCTCCCCTGAGTCTAATAGTCTAAAGTTGAGTTCTGTAAACCCACCCTAAGTACTACTTTCAAGAAAATTATAATTTTAAATTTCTTAGCAACATCAGAATGTGAGGTTTGTAGGCTCCTTCTGAGTCTAATAGGCTAAGGTTGAGGTTTGTAAGTTCCCTCTTAGTTTTATATTCAAGAAAAGTTAAAATTAATTACCCGGGCAAGATAACCATAATAACAGTAGATATAGAAAATTAAATGAACAACATTAACATTGATTAAGTGAGCAGCAACATTGAATCTGAAGGGTATAAATCCTTATTTAAATACTTTTGCATTTTCTCCCCCTTTTTTCACATCAAAAAGATTTAAAAACAAAAGAAATGACAATTAAAGCAAACGAAAATCAGAAGTGCACAATCCCGAGATGGTCAAAGATACTTTATAGGGTTTATAGTAGTCAGAGTCAAGTAAATGCAGTGTCCCAAGATGCTCAAAGATCATTAAATGTTGGTTCACGGATGTACTTGAATGAATATTTAAAGCACTCTATAAAAGTAGATCGACATAGTGGCCTAAAAAATGCATCCAGTTCTTAAGAAATTCTTCAAGCAAAAGATAGTTATGAAGAGAAAGTCTCATAACCGCATGCTTCACAAGAGTGAGATACATGATATTGCAAGAGAGTTTGAATTACTGAAGAAGGCTGGAGCAGCAAGAGAGAGACGTTTGGCAATCAAGGAACGTTCTGCATAACTTCTTGCAGATGTGGCAAGTGAAAGCCAGAAACGGAAGGAAGAGAAAGGCGTTTAAACTAGATGGGCTACCTACATAGCACATACTTCAGGATCAAAAGAGCACAAAAATGCTTCAGAAGATCCTTTTTCTGAAGATGAGGAAGTAGAACAATACTGGAGGGAATATGTTTGTAACGCTGAGAAAGATGGTTGAAGCAATAAAGAAGACTATGAATATACTTAATTTATTGTATTGTCTTATCTATTCTCATGTAATTTTTAAATTCCAGTGAAGTTTCCCTTATTCAGTTTATATGATTAGTTTATCCAGCAAAAGCAAGTTTCATTTAACTTTTAAATTGTCACAAAAACATATAACAAATAAGAGCATTTAAACACATAGAAACATGATAAGTTCATAAGTATATTATAAAACATACAAAAATCCATAAACAAGTCAACAAAGCACATAAACGGGTTCTACATCCTAGACCTAAGGATTCTTCAATAGTTCCATGACTGTCTTAAGATCAGAACCAATTTTTTCTTGCCTCTCAACCACATACTTTAATTGAGCATTCACTGAAAGTTGGTTGCTAGCCATCTGAATTTTCATAAAATCTTGACATTCAGAGACTGCAACAACTTTAGCTTCAAGATCGAGCAGTTGCTTCTTGCTAGTTGCAGTGACTTCCTTTGTTGAAACATTCTTCAGATCTTCTGAAGCTTTCCCATTTTGCATCATAAGCCACAAAATCAGTGGATGTGAATCCTTCTTCGACAAGTGTTTTTGCCTCATTAAATAGCCCAGTCTTAAAAACTTCTTACTGAGAAAGTACATGACTGGGAAGAAGATGATGGCTAGTTATGTGCTGAGATGGTTTGGATGTGTTTGTTTCATTTTTCTGGGTTTCATGAACAAATTCAGCTGAAATTTCTTTTCCTAAGGCATGATTTGATGGATATTTGTGTTTGGTAGTTTCTTGATGGGTTGATGGTAAGGGTTGGTCTTGGACATTGTTTTCTAATTTTTGTTTAGACTCAGCATACTCAGGTCCATCATTGAGATAGTCCTGAACAGGTTGATCTAAAATGGTTCTGGTGGAGTTGTTTGAGGGTGAAGCATCATTAATAGGCTTTGCATCCAAACCACTTCCAGTTTCACCAGGAATTGGTGAAGTTAGATCAGATTGGATGTAAGCATCAATGTCTCGGATGGTTTGGTCAAGAGATGGAGCAATATTGTCTGGTGTTTTGAGTGAAGAGGTATTTGAAAGTAAGGAAAAATTAGTGTTTAAAGGGATGATTGATAGTACAGAGGTTTGGTTGGATTTAGCAGGTGATGGTGAGGGAGACTTTCTCAGAGAAGTATTAAGATTAAAGTCATGAATGGGTTCAACCTCAGTACCTGATCCTGCTGCTAATGAGACAAGTTCTTCTGCAGCTTCTACTTCATTGCCATTATCAGTTAGGCTCTCATTTAACCAACTTCTGGACCCATCATCCTTCTATGCATATACTACTTCCACTTATGCCTCTGGAGCGACTTCTTCTACTTCCTTAGACTTATGAATTATACATTCTTTAGCACCAACAGTGTCTTTTTTGCACATTTCAATAAACTCTTGAGTCATCTTAACAACTTCAGGAGAACTTACGACTGATTGAAGTTTGCTTCCTAGTCATTCTCTTAGAACCTCTATGCTTTTCTCTTTTACTGCAATTGAGTCTTCAACACGGTTTCTCTTAATCAATTCTTCTGTCACAACTTCCATACTAGTATTAACCAAACATGTAAAGAAATTTTCAACTTCTTTCAAGACACGAGCCCCTTTTTTGTTTCCTTTTCTTCTTATTCTATCTGACTTAAATTCGATAATTTCGTTTTCTTGGATACAACTATTTCCTTGTCTATATTGCTGCCAGGTCCTCCTCGTCTAGTCTTGGTGGGAAGAATCTCAGTGATTTCCTTGAGTTCTTCAACTTCATGTTGTAGAGCCATCTTTGAGCTACGAAGATCCCTTTTCTTTCTAGTCTTTTGAACAAATCTTTCTTCCTCCTTTTGAACTAATTTTTGAGCATCTCCTAACAGTTTCTTTTTGACAAGTGCATGAGTATCAGATTCTTCATCAAAGTCTTCATCTTCATCATACGTGATTACCATCATCTTTCCTTTTCTCTTAGACCCATACTCATTTTGAGCCCTATCAGGATGTTGGTCATAGGTTATAGTCACACCACACTCCTTCTTAGCTT
Source organism: Lathyrus tuberosus (assembly GCA_022829125.1). NCBI lineage: Eukaryota > Viridiplantae > Streptophyta > Magnoliopsida > Fabales > Fabaceae > Lathyrus > Lathyrus tuberosus. The sequence goes on along the minus strand of JALAZF010000659.1, from coordinate 2,706,373 downwards.
TTTCAATAAGAATTCTGATGACATGAGGAGAGTCTTCCTTGGTCAGCATTGGAAAGTGATCTAGAAACTCTCTTCTCTCTTCTTTCTTGATTCTGATAAGTTTAGGAATCACAACAACATCCTTTTTCCTTCTTTTTTTCATATGAGCCAGAGCTGATGCAGATAACACACTTCCATAGGTAACATCCAGGTATTGAGTAGCTCCATAATCTATCATTGTATTAATCAATTTACATTGATAGAAAAGTTCAAAAAGTAGCCTTGTATAAGGTACTGTTCTTTTGAGCTTCTTAGTTGAGTCCTTGATGGATTCACACAGATGATGAAAGATGTAACCTGGAAGATTTAACCTTTGATCAGTTGACAGATACCAAAGGAACATCTTGTGATCCTATGAAATTGGATCAGAACTTCCTTCTCGAGGAATTAGACAACCAAAAAGAATCTTGAACATAAGCTTTTGTATGAGATGCATGGTATTCACCTTTCTATAGTCATCTTTCTTTTCAAACAAAGTCTTATTAATTTCCCTGGCGAAATCACCTCCATCCTTTTTGTTGGGTATCACCATTCCTCTATTTTCAGCCCCAATTAGCTGAGCAATAATTTCTTGAGTAATGGCAATATCCAGACCCATCACAGCAGATCTAATTTCCACACCCTTGAATTCCTTCAGACCCATTTCTGTTCTTGATTTCCTTTTCAGACTTTTGTCCTTTTCTACAACATTTGTCTCTTCATTCTGTGCTGAGTACTCATCGTACACTTCCGCTCTAACCCAAAAATATTTTATCAGAGTTGGGTAAGTTGGTCCATTCAGCATACCAAATAAGTTCATCCATCCTTGGAATTCAAAATAACCTTTTAATGGACAACCATTTGCTTTTAAATTGTTAAAATCCACCACTTGCTCAATGAGAAACTTTAAATCATCTTGGTCGAGAGAAACAGTATTCGGTTTAATCTTAAGAGTTTCCACGGAATCTATCTTTAAAGGGTTGGTTGATAAGGATGCCATTGAAGAGGTTTTAGAGATTTTCTAGGGTTTTAGTTAAAGCACAAAAATGATAGTGATAAAGGTTGTGAGTGTTGAGAATGTGTTAAGAGAATTAAATGACATTAAAGAGAGTTTAAACACAAAAATATTTAAAACAAATTCATTTCCCTTTAAATTCAAAGCACAAATAATTTCAAGCGTGCTGAAGACATTTCAGACAGGTGTAAAGAGTGGTACAAGTGTGAAAAGGAATTTCCACTCTTGTGCATGTGAGAAGCAAAGATTTCTTTATGCAAGTTTCTGAATCAATGATTTTTCAGAGATTATCTTGGATCAAAAGTTTGTTACCCAAACTTTGATTGAGACAACATCTGAATAACATCTGATTCATATTCTTCATTCAGAGTGAAACATACATTACTATGTTCAGAACCCATTTTTGACTAAATAATTCTTGGAAGAATTATGAGTTGTATCTCAACTGTTAGTTCAGTGAAGAACATAACATATACAAGTTTCTTCTGATCAGTAGCAAGAAGTATTTCTTCAAGAATGTTTAAAGAGAACTCTTTATTTCAACATGACACTAATATTATCACAAACGGTGATAATACCCAATTTACTGGTCTGAAAGTTCTTAAGCTAATTTCTTCCAAGGTATCTTAGCGTAAAGATTACACACACTTAACTACCTTGTACAGAAAATTACACTTGAAATAGAAAATAGTTAACAGAACTTACCTGGATAGAATTTATGATTTTGGATCTCCAGTCTGTTTTGATGAAGTATTTCTAACTTGTTCAGGAGCCAGCATATTGAACTATCTTCTTCAAAAGGATAACATCATTGAGAAAGAGACTAGTTTCTTTCAATAGATTCCTTCATCTCTTTGCCACCCTTCTTTTCATTCTAAGATGAAAACATACTTTCCCCACAAAATCTTTGTCTGCACCAATGTAAAGTGTTATGCACAGACCAAGCTCTGATGCAATTGAAAGTGGGGAAATACGCAAGAAAGAGGGGTTGAATTGTGTTCATTAAAAAACGTTTCTGCTTCTGAACATAGTTCAGATTCTAAACATTAGTTAAGTTCAGAACTTGATAATAAGTGCAGCGGAAAATATATCAAAAGTAAACCAAACAGAACAATGAACACAACATATTTATTCAAGTTCCTCCCAAACTGAGAGTAGTCCAGTACCCTTGCAGCGCAAGATATTTTCCACTATAATCAACTCATAATTACAACTGCTTATGCACTTAAGCATAAGACTTTTACTGCTAAGACCTACAGCCTAAGACTTCTTGCTCAATCAGCACCTGATCAAGACCTTTCTTCTTAGATCCTCAGATCCTAAGACTTCCCTTACTTAAACCTTCCTGGTTCAAGACTTCCTTACTTAAACCCATTGTCTAATAATTCTTTGCTCAGATCCTCGATCCTAGACTTTATTACTCAAATGCACCGTCTAAGTCTTCATTGGATAAATTCTCAATCCAAGACTTCACTGCTCAAACGCACTGTCTAAGACTTCTTTGCTCAGATTCTCAGTCCAAGACTCTACTTGGTTAATCAAAACAGATCAAGACTTTCAATGCTCAAGCATATAGCAAGAGACTTACATGGATCAAGCTTTTCAACTAGAGACTTTTATGCTCAAGCACTTAGCAAGAGAATTTGATCTAAACTGCTAAACAACATGTCCAGCAGAATATAGAACAAGGTGTACTTGATACAAATATCAGAGGTACAAGGTAATCACCTTGTCGTACCTCGAAAAATACGATCCTCGCGATGGACGCGGAAAAAACTGTTCGAAACAGAGTCGCCACCGAACTTTATTTATCCTAAAGAGGGAAAGTAATATATCGATAAAACCTTTAAAGGGAGAATAAGAACATGGTCGTCGCAACCAAATTCGGGTCCGGGAGTCGGTTATGCAAAGGGAAGGTATTAGCACTCTCTACGTCCGTTGTACTCAACGGGAACCTCTTGATTTGATTCGTGAGAAAGTTAGCTTGGTTTTTTATCTTCTAAGGGAATAAGGAGTAAAGGATGTAGTTTCTACGGGGAAAATGAGTGGTTTTTTATTAGGGTTCTCGGCAAGGATTAGAACCCTTGGGCCTACGTATTCCCTCGTGCAATGGGAAAGTCAGAGCATTCGAAGTTTGTGGGACTACGGTTGTTTGGTGTTTTTTAAACGAACGAGTGTTTAATTCGCATTCTAACTGCTAAACGTTGGCTTGTCGGCTCGTCATGGGAGGCTGAAGCACTAGTTCATATGCGCGGAAGAATGGATTAAATAATGTTCTTTTTTTGTGAAAAGTTGTTTGAATAAGTATTAAATGTATTAGAGATTTGATTGAGAAAAAGGTTTGATTTGGACGTGTTTTAGGCGAACGAGTGTTTAGGTTGCATTCTAACTGCTAAACATTGGCTTGTCGGCTCGTCATGGGAGGCTGAAGCACCAGTTCATATGCGCGGAAGAATGGACTAAACAATGTTCTTTGGGAAAGGTGTTTGAGTTGTGGATTAAGTGTGTTAAAGATTTGATTGAGAAAATAGTTTGATTTGTCTGTGTTTTAGGGTTTCGGTCGCACGGAGGCGAGGAAAGGATATTTTTGATCGTATTGGATGTTTTAGAGGTGACAATTGCCCACACACGAGTAAGAGAGCTCGCACCCAAACAATTGAGGAGAAGGGTCAAAGACTCGACCACCCTCACTTCACCTTTAGTAAAATGTGTTTAGATAGAGATTAAGTGTTTTAATGATTACTTGAAAAAAAGTTTGCATGTTGTTGAGTTACAAGTGTTTTAGTGGTGTCAATTATCCACACATGAGTAAGAGAACTCGCACCTAAACAATCGACAGGTTAAAGCTCAAGTTTTTTAGAGGTGTCAATTGTTCACACACGAGTAAGAGAACTCGCACCCAAACAATCGACAGGTTAAAGTTTAAGTTTTTTAGAGGTGTCAATTGTTCACACACGAGTAAGAGAACTCGCACCTAAACAATTGAAGATAAAGACACCACAAAATCAGTACTTGCACACAACTTGATAACATGATCCACACACGGATAATCTGAATTGGCACAAAAACCATGACTGAAACTTTAGACACAAACACTTGAATCAATCACACCAGGGCCTTGGTCTTGAAACAAACTTTGTCTAACTGAACCAAAGCGACATATTTTTTGGATTTTTTTAATATGGTTAGTGGATGGATGTATAAATGAAGATTATATACAGGTAGGACAAATATGGGGTATGACAGATGCCCCTATCTAATTGTCTTGAACCCGAGAAAATGAACTGCCGTATGACGTTCATTTTTAGAGTAGAAGTCAATTAGATATAACAAGACCCCAAAATTTGTCTGACCAGAGGTAAAATGTTATAGAGCGAGAGCTGACAGAATGAGGCAGCGGTGTCCAAATTGAACAAAATAACTTGAGATCCTTTGGGTGGTCGAAGCAGTCCCTTATCCATTAAGGTTCTCCAATGATGAAGATGTATTTTTGAACAGGCAGAGGATTCTCTGGGTCGTCGAAGCAGTCCCTTATCCATTAAGGTTCCTCGATGATATCAAAGCAGTGTCTCTGAAGTAAATTTCCTGAAGGATGGTTGAGCAAGATTTCTGTCGGAGGAAATGTGCTGGTTCTGCAGGGGAAAGCTCATAAGAAACTTTCTAGGATATCCTCTGCTTGGGGAGTAAGAAGTAGCAACAGTTGATAGGATTGTTATTATCAACTGCTTGGCTGAAGAAAGACTTGTTGGGGAATAGAATTCCTTGAGCACGTGTAGGGTACCAACTCCTTTAGAAGAACATTGCTGACTTTGATGGAGGACTGGCCATGATGCTTGCGAACTGATCCTGGATCCTGTGATGCTATGCTGGGGATGGATATGCCATGCATACAAGAATGCAAATGAACTTGTCTTTTATGAGATGCATATGGGAATGCAACCGGGCAAGGCTTCACTTCTGGTTTCCAAAGAAGGATTAATGGGGATTAGATGGAGCAAGGTGAAAGACTCACTGGGAATACTGGCATATCAACTCGGGGGTTGAGAAAAGGAAATACACTATCGACTCGGGGGTCGAGAAACATTAAGATAAACTGTCGTCAACTCGGGGGTTGAAAGAAAGGTAAAGGTAATATCGACTCGGGGGTCGAGGAAATAACAAAAATATCAACTCGGGGGTTGAGGACGGAAATATCAAAATATCAACTCGGGGGTTGAAGGTAAAAGCAATATCGACTCGGGGGTCGAGGAAATAAAGACAACAATGACTTGGGGGTCAGTACAAGCAATAAGATGTCAACTCGGGGGTTGAAGATGCAATAATGATATCGACTCGGGGGGTCGAGAAACTAAGGCAATATCGACTCGGGGGTCGAGAAAATAAAGACAAAATATCATCAACTCGGGGGTTGAAAGAAAGGTAAACATCGACTCGGGGGCCGAAGAAAATAAAGACAACATTGACTCAGGGGTCAAGAACAAATCAATATATATCAACGCGGGGGTTGAGGAAGGAAATAGGTTATGCTATGTATGCATATGATGCATGTATGTTGTATGTGATGCATATGTGGATGCAAGCAGAGGATTGGTCTTATGAAGGTGCCAGCAGGGTGGACTTTTGGTGATTGCCACGCAAGGTGGGCTTTGATTTGGTAGTTGCCAAGCAAGGTTGGACTTTGATCGGTGCCAAGCAGGGTTGGACTTTTGGTGGTTGCCAAGCAAGGTTGGACTTTGATTTGGTAGTTGCCAAGCAAGGTTGGACTTTGATAGGTGCCAAGCAGGGTTGGACTTTTGGTGGTTGCCAAGCAAGGTTGGACTTTGATAGGTGCCAAGCAGGGTTGGACTTTGAGGAGTTGCCAAGCAAGGTTGGACTTTGATTTGATTTCCCGACATTTGAAAATGGAAGATATTATGATCAGTAGACCAGTATGACAGATGTTCTTGGTGCCCCAAGTTTGATCCTTTGCAGAAATTGCGTGCTTGGTTCATGAGAGAACCTCACTTCTAGCTGATATGCCATGAATGGTTGTATGAGCGCAGTGACTTATCCAATGCATGTTGATTATGTGAGCGTAGCGACTTATCCAATGCATTCTGATGGTGCATTTGCTCTGCCCCAAGACTTTTAATACTTGTTGAACTCAAGGGTCGCTTAGTGCATGACATGGCCAGCTTGACCAACTTGAATGTATGAGGGGAATCTGCCCCTTTGGAACTCGCCTGCCCCAGTGTGCAAGGTATTGAGATGATTTGCCCCAGTGTCTGGATTTTGCAGTGGTCTGCCCCAGTGTCTGGATTTTGCAGTGGTCTGCCTCAGTCTTGGCTTTTGAAAGACTTGCCTCTGATTGACTAAGTATTGCTTTGAAGGACTTGCCCCAGATTCACAAGGTTATGAGATAGTCTCGATTCGAGTCAGTGCCAACGAATGCTCAAGTTTCTCTCTGATTGCACTTTGTTGGAATTTCTAAAATATCAAGTACTGATTTGCAGCTAAAATTGATCATTCAGAAATGGTAATTTTAATGCGACGTTCATGCAAGTTTTGAAAAATCATTTATTGGAATGGTGTGAAAGTGTGTGACGAGTGGACCGTTAGTCCAAACGCATTGCTAATTTATCTGGTGCGTGAAAGATACAACAAGAATATGACACCAATACAAAAGATTAGCAAATATGTAGGAGTCAGTTTACGCAACCTTGCTGTAGTATGCTTTCAGAATAAACCCCGCCTCAATTAGGTCTTTTGAGGGTTGTAACGTGGTCTGGTTTACGGTTATAGAAACAAAGGATATAAGTCTCAAATTTTGATTTGTACCCACCCCTTCTTCGTGATGATCTCCAGTCCTACGTTCAGTTAAATCGACACACGTACTTAGATTTTGACGGTGTAAGAATGAAGATGAAGGTTTAAGATTCGCTTGAAATGACAGTCATCTTATTTTGTTTTTGATGGACGTTAGTGACCTTTTGATTTTTGATATGGAGGTCACTGAAACTTATTTTGCTTTGCTTGAGGATTTAAAGACCTTTTTGTTTTTCTATTTTTGATCCCTAATTTTGCATGGACTGATTTTATTCTACGAGTCCATCGGGATTGCCCTAATTTTTGCCTAAGTCTCCTTTTTGAGGTGTTTGACTTAGCGGGCTCTCTTTTTTTTAGAGTAAGGCTTGTGACTGCCAAGTCAGTAGTCATTGAAGAACAACCACCATAACTTCTGGATTTTGCATGATTTCTTCGTCACCTCGAAACGTGTACAAAGAATACGGAGTCAGATTAACTGAACACTACCCTGCCCCAGGTTGAGTGTAAGGGTTTGAATATCTGAAGGAAACTTCTACTTCTCAGCTCGAAGTGGTGAACTAGGGATTAACTCCTTATCTCTACAGTTTTTGGGGATTTGAAACAATGCCTGTACATCCTTGGCAGGATTCTATCCGAAAGCATACCATCAGCAATTATGGGTATCTCGTTTTCGTCATCCTCCCTCCAATCTTTGCTAAACAACAATTTGGTAAAGAAAGTGAATGAGAGGTATATAGATGAATTTTTTTTTTTTTTTTTTATATAAGTGAAGAAAATGTGAGCGAATGCGACGTGATTAGTTCAAAAAATGCATGATTACTTCATTAATATTACCATTAATAAACAACAATGTCTAAAAGCAAATAGCACATAACATAAAGAAACTACAAATGCATAGAAACGACATGATCTAAAAGTTGCAAGCATTGGGGACTGGGCTTTTCTTTCTTGAGTTGCTATTGGACTAGCATTTTTGTTCATCGAGACCACTATGATAGCCTTCTTCACACCTACTCTCAGCAGCTTCTTCCATAACATGGACTGATGAACCCACCTGATCAAGTGAAGGATTGACGTTGATTTGAAGACCTAGAGGCGTAAATGAGATTAGCTTGGACTCAATCAGATCTTGGATCTTGTTTTTGAGCTGTTTGTAATCCTCAGTTGAATGCCCCATGGCGCCAGCATGGTAGCCACATCGTGCATTGGCGTCGAAGCCTGGTGGGTATGGAGGAATAACAGGATCCAAGCCCTTTGGCACTATTAACCCACTACTAATCAAACGTGGCAATATATGACTGAATGGCACTGGCAAATGATCAAAATGCCTTTTTGGTCTTTGACTATAGTAGCGTCGGGGTTGTGAAGAATGTTGTTGTGCAATTTGATGTTGACGAGAGGGGCCTCTATTGGCAGGAGTATATTGACCATGTGGAGAGAATTGAATCGCACAGGGAGGCCTATGGGATTGCTGACTTTAAACATTTGAGATGCTTGGGCATTGAGGATAAGGTACCGGAGATGGAGCTTGTAGAGTGTCCCAAATTACATTGATTTTATCCTCCTCTTCCTCTTGAGAACTGACAATGGATTCGGTCTCTCTATCCTGGATGCTCGAGGCGTCTTGGATCTTTCCACTCTTGATATGACTCTCAATGCGTTCTCCTACTAAAACCAAGTCAGAGAAGTTTGATGTCCCATTGCTCATCATTTTTTCTAGGTATGGGCCTTGCAAAGAACCTATGAACAGGTTAACCAATTCTCTATCTAAAAGTGGTGGTTGAACGCGAGCGGCTACCTCTCTCCATCTCTGAGCATACCCTCTGAAGGATTCATTCTCCTCTTGAGATAAGTCTTGCAACTGTATGTGGTTGGGAGCCATGTCAAGATTGTATTGGTATTGTTTCACAAAGGCGCTGGCTAAGTCCAACCACGACTGGATATGGTTACTCTGTAGCTGCATGTACTAACTCAACGATGCCCCACTTAGACTGTCTTGGAAACATTGAATCATAAGTTTATCATTGAGAGCATTGTAGGTCATCTTTCTACAAAACATCACCAAATGCTGCTTTGGACAACTATCTCCTTTGTATTTCTCAAATTTTGGCATCTTGAACTTTGGAGGTATCACAAGTCCGGGTACCAAACACATGTTCAAAGCATTCAGATCAAAAGCATCACGCCCCTTCATGGTTTCAAGCTTCTCTTCCAACACACGACATCTTTCAGCAAACTCAACATCTTGAGGTCGTTCAGTATTCACCACCAGGCTTATCCCTCAGGAATTCAGTGTAGTGAATGCAAAGCTATGGTATTCAACTGCATCATGAGACGAGGCATGTTCATCTTGAATAGTGTGACATTCTTGTACAACCTGGTCCCCAACAAGAATCCACACAGGCTGAAATTGGGCAAGATTATTCACTTGAGGCAGAATGACGTTCTTAGTGACTGTAGGCCTTTGAATGTTGTCCTTTTTCCTTGCCATAGCTTCCACAAGTTGGTCTAGCTGGTTCTTCATCAAGTCAACATCTGATCTTGACACAAACTGGTTCTGCTCTTCTGAGTCCATAATTCTTCCAAAAGCGACTTCAATTCTGATACGAGTGTCGGGAAATCAAATTTGGTTATGGACAAAGGATGGTTGAGTTTGTGGGAAAATGATATGCACGTATGTTAATGTCATGAGTATGCAATGCTTATGCACGGTTCCAGGATCAAAACAACATCTGATTCTGAGGAAGGAGTTAGACACAGGACATCTCTTATCACAGGACCCCCCACAGGTAGGTTCTAAATGGGTAGGTGCCTAGAGTTATGGATATCTTTCAAAGACATTATAGCCATGACGAAGGAACATCAGACGATAATATCCTTGAAAGGATCTTGTCTAGGTGAGGTCTTCGTTTCTTCCCTACGAGAAAGACTCCTCGGAGGCGCCCACTACACAACCATCGACACACGGGTTCTAAGCAGGGTTCTCAGAATCCTTGATCGAGGTCGAAAATATTAGTGTCAGGAAGTAATACGTTCGAGGGATCTCATCTGATTGTGGCGTTCGCATTAACTCACATAGAATTAACACTACTAACCACCATGGATAAAATGGGTTAAAGGTCATTGGGAACGACAATTCAGGCTCGAAAATATTACCGCCATGGCAAAGTTTTACCACAGCAATAATATATCCAAGGGAACCTACTCCAAGCGGGGTTTTCGCTTCAACTCACGCGGAAGAGACCACGCAAGCCTCCACTACACAACCACCAACCTAATCCTAGGGTTATACTCGGACTCGGGTGTAGAGCCATCTCACGCAGTACCAACGATAAGAGAACCCCCATAGTGTCATAAGAGATAATAATAGGATATAATAAAAATAAGCAAGCAAGTAGATAACAGATAATCAGACAAGCAAGCAAACAAGCAAGAGAAGATAAACAAACAAGCGGATCTAACACTCACGAATCGATTCAAGTTAGGCTTGACTCTCTCTAGCATAGGGCAATGCTATTCATCCCCAGCAGAGTCGCCATCTGTCGTACCTCAAAAAATATGATCCTCGCGATGGACGCGGAAAAAACTGTTCGAAACAGAGTCGCCACCGAACTTTATTTATCCCAAAGAGGGAAAGGAAAATATCGATAAAACCTTTAAAGGGAGAATAAGAACATGGTCGTCGCAACCAAATTCGGGTCCGGGAGTCGGTTACGCAAAGGGAAGGTATTAGCACCCTCTACGTCCGTTGTACTCAACGGGAACCTCTTGATTCGATTCGTGAGAAAGTTAGCTTGGTTTGTTATCTTCTAAGGGAATAAGGAGTAAAGGATGTAGTTTCTACGGGGAAAATGAGTGGTTTTTTATTAGGGTGCTCGGCAAGGATTAGAACCCTTGGGCCTACGTATTCCCTCGTGCAATGGGAAAGTCAGAGCATTCGTAGTTCGTGGGACTACGGTTGTTTGGTGTTTTTTAAACGAACGAGTGTTTAATTCGCATTCTAACTGCTAAACGTTGGCTTGTCGGCTCGTCATGGGAGGTTGAAGCACTAGTTCATATGCGCGGAAGAATGGATTAAACAATGTTCTTTTTTTGTGAAAAGTTGTTTGAATAAGTATTAAGTGTATTAGATATTTGATTTTGAAAAAGGTTTGATTTGGACGTGTTTTAGGCGAACGAGGGTTTAGGTTGCATTCTAACTGCTAAACATTGGCTTGCCGGGTCGTCATGGGAGGCTGAAGCACCAGTTCATATGCGCGGAAGAATGGATTAAACAATGTTCTTTGGGAAAGGTGTTTGAGTTGTGGATTAAGTGTGTTAAAGATTTGATTGAGAAAATAGTTTGATTTGTGTGTGTTTTAGGGTTTCGGTCGCACGGAGGCGAGGAAAGGATATTTTTGATCGTATTGGATGTTTTAGAGGTGACAATTGCCCACACACGAGTAAGAGAACTCGCACCCAAACAATTGAGGAGAAGGGTCAAAGACTCGACCACCCTCACTTCACCTTTAGTAAAATGTGTTTAGATAGAGATTAAGTGTTTTAATGATTACTTGAAAAAAAGTTTGCATGTTGTCGAGTTACAAGTGTTTTAGTGGTGTCAATTGTCCACACGGGAGTAAGAGAACTCGCACCTAAACAATCGACAGGTTAAAGATCAAGTTTTTTAGAGGTGTCAATTGTTCACACACGAGTAAGAGAACTCGCACCCAAACAATCGACAGGTTAAAGTTTAAGTTTTTTAGAGATGTCAATTGTTCACACACGAGTAAGAGATCTCGCACCTAAACAATTGAAGAGAAAGACCAAAGACTCGATCCCCCTCCTTTCACCTTTTAAGAAATGATATTTAAACATGGCTAAGTGTATTAATTTGATTTGAAAAATGCTCGATGTTGGATCAAGCTTGTTTATTGTTGTAAAAAAAAGGGTTGATTTTAATCTTATGGGAGAGGGGTGTAATTAATCAAGTGGGAATAATCGAGCCATGATTAAAGTGAGCCAATCACATACACGCATACAAACCAAAGTGAAATGTGCAACAATTATCATTGTATAAAGCCCAAGAGGAGGCATTGTGAGGTCGATTGCGATCGTGAAAACGATCGACTTACAAGGTATTAAAAGGGCTTGACATTAGGCCAAGATATTAGTTTGAAAAGATTTTTGGTTTGAACAAGCATAATATGAATAGCATAAACATAATCAAGGTATGAAATAAATCCACAAGAGAAAATTATACATCTCACAAATATTAAAAATCAAACAAAGTGGGGAGGAAGAAACATGCTTCTAACATGGATACAATCCTAGAATGAGGCATGAAAGATAAAATCGAGATTCTAGGGGTACCTAACGGAGAAGGTCCGTTGCCTCTTCAATGCGTGCAAAAAGCTCAAGGAGACTTGTAGAAGCTTCGCACGATCAATCCAATAAGCTCAAGTGTCCAACGTCACAAATCAACATCCAAGATCAACTGAGCCAAAATCAAAAGTACTATCAAGAGAGTCAAAAAGTTAGTAAGAACTTAATAAAAGAGAGCTAATTAAAAATCAAAATCAACTAGAAATCAATTAAAGTTCCAAGGTTCGATTAAGATTCAATCAGACATAAACAAAGGTTAATCGAAAACTAAACATCAAGGTTAATTAAAAAACTAAAACCTAGACTAATCAAAATTAGTGATGAAAAACTAAGCATAATTAAATCTAACTAATAATCAAAATTAAATGTCCACAAGTTAATCCACAAGTTAATCAAAATTAATGATGAAAAACTAAAATAATAATGAAATAGGGTGTAGATCTGTAACATGGGAGGTGATAGTAGGAATCCAAGGATTGTGCTAATGGAAGAAACCTGGAATCATTATGGGTCGTGAGGCCCATTCATCCATTACTAGCACAAACAACAAAAACGGGCCTTAAAGCCCTCAGTCTGCATGAAATGATGCTGGGAGAGAAAACTAAACACCTCCCTTATCCAAAAAAGCTCCCACACTTAGTCAAAGGAAGAAAGAAAGTTAACAAAAGAAAAGCACAATGGTATTCAGACAGTCTCATCATCAACATCTCTTTCAACACTCATCATGAACTTAAAAACAAAAGGAAATAGAAATTGAAAGCAGAGCAGCCAACGGTCACCTGTTCCCATCACCATTATCGGCATCGCACCAGCGTCGCAATCATCAACAAATGGATTCAGAAAAATGATTCCGCTCCCAACCTTCTCCTCGACTCGATTTGAATCGGGTTCGCTTAGTTTTGTGCAACTCGTTTCAACCGCAACTCCTCATTCCCGTTTGCATCTGATTCGAGTTCCAAGTTCGTTCGCTTTCAAGTTCGATTTTGATCCAGGTTTGAGTGATTTTGTTCAAACTGTTTCGATTCAAACTCCTTTTCTCCTTCTTCTGTTGACATGGTTTTGAAAGTGGGTCTGAGTTTTGTTTCAATGGTGATGATGTTTGTGAAGTCAAGGTTATTGCAGAGTGTTTTGCGGCCTGAACAGTGGAAACGATGGGAATAGATTTTGGAAGCTGACAATTTGATGGTAAAAAGGGTACATTGAGAAAAATGGTTTAGAGGTATGGTTGTGTAGTATTTACATGAGCAAAATGCCTCTTCTTTATTTTGGCAGAGTGGTTTCGAAAGCGTCCTTCTTTTTCCTCTACCATTTATTTTTTCTTTCAGAGATTTTCTTTCTGTTATCGTTGTAAAATTTCAGAACAGAAGAACATCGTCATCGTTACGGATCAGGACTGTGTTTTAAAGTGTTGTGTTGTGCTATTTATGTAGACGGAGTATACATGGAGTAAGGCTTTGATGGTTTGAATCTGAACTCAGTTTTTGTGGATGTGAATTGTTGGTTGAGGGAGTAGGATCTGAGGGAAGGTCATGAAAAATGAAAGTTGAGAGAAAAAAATCCGAGTCTTTTTCTACAGACCCAAGTGAGTATCTCCTCCTCCTTTTTTTGTGTGATTTTTCTTCCCCTTTTAATTCAATCTAAACTTGTTTATTAAGTTTCTCAATCCCAAAAATATGGGCCCGTTTGTTTTGGATTTTTTTTAAAATGATTTTTATAGTGTAACATAATTTTGTAGAAAAAAATTTTACAAAGAAACTTTTCATAAAAACTTCAAATGAAAATTTGGTTTGAATAGTTATTCTTAAAATGTTATTTTAGGTATTTCATTAATTTATCGAAACTTTTTTTGGATATCAAAATTTCAAAAAATCACTTAATTTTGAAGCTATTTCAAATAGCTTTTCATGAAAATCATTTTTGAAATACAACTTTTTGAAAAAATTGTGATTTTGACTATGTCTTGATCTTCAATAATGTATACTAATGTTATAGAATGTCAAAATTAGTCTTTTAATTTATAAAAAACAAATTTAAAAAAACTTGTATTATTTTGAAAAACGTTTTTGTAGAATCCATTTTCAAAAATACAAAGAAAAAATCCATTTTTTTAAAGCTGAAACAAACTGGCCCTATGTCCTGTAGTTGATGATATGTAGCTCTCAACATGCAGGTCTGCAGCTATTGGTTGTGTGAAGTTACTTTCATGGCAGCAATATGGTTGTAGCAGGGTCTGGATGTGGCCAGGGTGTGCAGCGGTTTTGGTTTTTGGATTGTTATGTAGCATGGCACAGGTTTTGGTAATGTGTAATAGGAGTGGCTACAGTTGTTTTTTGGGAGGATCATCATTCAACATTTGTTTATGATTTTTTTTGTAAACATTTTATTTTGTAATCGAATGGGCTTTTGCAACTAGAGCTTTTTGTAATTCATGGACCCATTTGTTTTATTGTAACATAGATGATGGACTTTGTTGAATTTGTAGAATGAGATTTGGATAAAGTGGATTTAGAAATGAATTTGAATTTAGAAATGTGGTCATGGCTTAAGAATTGAATATTGGATAAAAGTGGAAAATGAATGTGAAAATGAAAATAAGAAATGGATATTTATAAAATATATTGAAAATGAGTATTTATATTGGATAATGAGATGAAATTAAAATGGATATATAAGTGGTTCAAAATGGATTTAGAAAAATGGTTAATGGAAATTGTAGCGAATTGAAAATGGACATGAAAATGGATAGTCGAATAAAAAATTGGATTGAAAAATGGGTAAATAACAAAATGGTTGCGGGAATGGATATGGATAACGGTAATGTGCATCCACCTTTGATCAACACTCAAAACCTCTGACAAACGAAACTTGCATACCACAATTATTGAATTAAGTCGAAGAAGATCCTCCTTGAATAAACTTCTAATTAATGACACCACAATCTCGAATCCATCTTAACATGGTCTTGATTGACCTATAAATCTGACGAATCCTGGATCAATGACAAAGAACCTGGACCACAAAATCAGTACTTGCAAACAACTTGATAACATGATCCACACACGGATAATCTGAATTGGCACAAAAACCATGACTGAAACTTCAGACACAAACACTTGAATCAATCACACCCAGGCCTTGGTCTTGAAACAAACTTTGTCTAACTGAACCAAAGCGACATATTTTTTGGATTTTTTGAATATGGTTAGTGGATGGATGTATAAATGAAGATTATATACAGGTAGGACAAATTTGGGGTATGACACACCTTAACAAAGACCTTAAGCACTTAATATTTCCAAGATAGTCAATGTTTAGGAAATCTTAAGGCTTGTTACAATTACAACAAGTAACATAAGATTCTGCATATTCAATAGTGTTGCTCATTGTTGATCTTGGTATGTCTTCATTCAGATAGAAATGTTGAACACTTCTAATCTTCTTGGCATTCCTTCACCTTCTTATTCCTTGTTAACAATTTAGATTGAACCTTCAGCTACTTATATAGCAGCTGCAGAAGACTAGCCATTCTAAGAGATAACTTAATCAAGTGTCTTTGTTTTCTCCATAGTACAAGAGAATTTGAAGATAGATACACTAAAAGATCTTGATCCATTGTGTAACATGTTTAACCATTACGTCTTCAATGAGATCATGTACTATAGATCTGTTGAGAGTTGTTATCCGTAAAGAATGTCAACTCTTCTTGAGCCTTGTGAACTTAGACTCTAACTGACAAACTGATTTGACAATGCGGCTTTCTTTCTGTAGTACGGACAACTTTAGCTTTGCTACTACTTCTGAACGATCACCAAAAGCTAATACAATCACCAAGTATAGAGACAATGAGTTGTTTCTTCTGATTCTGAGGCCTTCAGCTTTAGAGTCTACGCCAGACATCCCTTAGAGAGTGTTTTTCAAATTCTGTACCATCAGAAGTAAGTAACTCAGCTTCTCTCAAGTGCGCCTTCATATCAGATTCTGAATATATTTCTTTAAGCATAAGAACCTGCATACTTGAACACATATTAGATAACACCATTGTTCTTTTAATACTTTTGTTATCATCAAAACCGATATATGTCATGAACAAATCTTGTTCTAACTCTAAAATCATCATAGAACCTTCATCTCTAACTCATCAAATTAAAACCATCACCAACAACCAACAAAATTCACTTAAAAACACTATTCCCAAAGCTATCAACAAGACATGCCCGACCCTTATTGGATGCATCAAAGCTATAACCCTGGCCTTGCTATTGTTACTTCTCCTTTCGACAACTCAAACTACTGCTTAAGTTCAAGATTAGTGATTTTAGCTTTATGGTCTAAGAATAAGTTAGGTTTTCTTAACGGAACCCTAACACGAACAGCTGTTACATATCGCCTATCTCTTGTATGGAATCTTTGGAACACAACAGTGATGTCGTGGATAACTAACTCCATCAAAAATGATATCTCTCAAAGAATTTTATATATTGAAAATGATCACGAGATATGGGCATATCCCTGTGACAGGTACTGCCAAGGTTGTGTTTTCTGTTTATCAAACCTTCAAGAAGAACTAGTCAGCCTCAAACAGGACAACCAACCCCTAACTAATTACTACACCAACCTCAACACTACTACAAAAACACATTTAACCTCAGACACAAAGTTAATTTATACTCGATTACAGATGCAAGGTAACTAAGGGCGTCAAGATAATTTGCCATCTAACCCCTCAGTTTTAGAATAATCGAGGGGTAGTATAAAAGGTCATTTGTTCAATCCTCAATAATGGCTTTCTTATATTTTCACAACTAGCGTCACATACCTATCGGTTTATGAACAAAACCGAGGGAAAAGATAAATTTGTTCAATACTCATTACATTGTTTACATAGAATATTAATAAATTAATTTATTTACAAACTGTAGCAAGCGATTTTGGACGTGGTTCTTAAGCACTGTCGCTCTGGGGTACTACAGGTCGATTCATTTTTTATCCTATTAAGCTGGCTAAGGAAGGGAAATAGATGTCTCCAATTAACCCTGCTTGCATACTGAGTTTAAACAAATGACTGTTGGTTTACAGATGCGGTTTAGATTGGGGGCCTCTCTCTGCTTATTTTGTTAAGAATGAAATGACGGGACTATTTATGGGGATTTTGGATAGGTACTGGATTTGATGTTTTTAATTAGTGTGCTCGCTAAGATTCTTTTGCAATATTATGCCTACATATTCCCGTTTAACGAAACAGGGAAATCAGAGCGATCGTAGTTCCTCCTATTCTATGGGAGGAAAAAAAAGTTGTTTTGGTGTCTTGTTCAAAGCCCAAGACGAGAAGCTAAATGTGGTTTGTATCTTGTTCAAAGCCCAAGATGTGAAGCTGAATGGTCTATTTGTATCTTGTTCGAAGCCCAAGATGTGAAGCTAAAGGGTTTTGACTTTAGAGAGAATTTGTCATCTCTAAAGGGGGATATTTGGTCTGTTTGTCACAACTGTTGGGTGACTGATTATAAAGGAGAATTAATTTAACTGGGATACGTGAATCCAGCAATGCCATAATTTCCTTTATGGGGGATTTTTAACCTGAAGGAGAAGACTTTAACTCAGTTTAGAGCAATGCCATCTTTCCTTAGGAATTTCTCATGCTAAAAGAGGGACAGTGGCGTGGATGTAAATAATCCAGAGGCTTGCCGCTTACAACAATTAGATGAAGGAAAAGGAGTTGTTGATGTTTGTATACTGTGAGCAAGGCACAAATTTTGATGCTAAGAGGTTGATTGACTCAACCGGGGTTTTCTTATACAAAGCCTAAGAGTAGGCTATTGACCCAACAAGGGGGTGTTTTTATGTGTCTTGTACGAAGCCCAAGACGGAGGCTAAAAGGTTTTGACTCCACATGAGGGTCTTTTATACTCAACAAGAGAGTGATTTTGTATCTCGTACGAAGCCCGAGATGGAGGCTAAAAGGGAAGTGACTCAACAAGAGAGTCTTTTATACTCAACAAGAGAGTGTTTTTTAATCTCGTACGAAGCCCAAGATGGAGGCTAAACAGGTTTTGACTCAACAAGAGAGTCTTTTATACTCAACAAGAGAGTGATTTTGTATCTCGTACGAAGCCCGAGATGGAGGCTAAAAGTGATTGACTCAACAAGAGAGTCTGAAAAGGTTAGCTCTGCCAGGGAGAATCATTTGTACAAATCCCAAGAGGAGGCTATTATGCTGGTGACTGTTTCAATTTAGTGACAGGTTCAGTATGTTGGATAAAAGAGAAAATCAGTTCTTATAAAGGGACTGATTAAAGGTATTGTTTTGCTTTGGGCTTGATCAGAGGATCAGGGTTATTTCCTGTTCTTTAAGGAAATGGAAAATCCAAAGGGTATTGAGACTGTCCAAGTCTACTGGTGTTTTGGAGAAATCGATTCTCGGATAATGAGTAACCTTTGTATAATGCCCAAGAGAAGGCTGATATGTTAAGGGATGAAGGTTAACCCGTTAACTGGTCTGACCCTTGACTCAGAAAGACAGTTCTAGCAAATTGATGACTAGGTTCTGTTCCTATAACTGTAGAGGTCTCTGGGCCCTTGTACTAAGCCCAAGAGAAGGCATGAGAGCTTTTAAGAAGCCGAAGGGTCCTTGTACAACGCCCAAGAGGAGGCGGGGATGCTTTTAAGAAGCCTGTGGGTCCCCAAACCCCAAGAAGTTTAAGACACGCCATTCACCGATAATAGATCAAGCCAGGAAAGTCTGAGAATTTGGAAGAAACTCAAGAGATACCATTCACGGAGAAAAGATCATCTCTGGGGAGTTAGAGTTTCTTTGACGATTTCTAAGGGTGACAGTCTGAGAAAAGGTTCACAGAGAATGCTGCCTTTCACGTCTCCATATTGTTTAACCCCAAGAGGAGGGAAGACTGTGTCTGGTAATCCTATAGGGATCTAGTTTTGTTTGTATTTAAGAGTGACCAACAGGGCTTTACCTAGTGCTAGACGTAGTTGCCGGGGAAAACTCTAAATAACTATACTAGTATTACACAGTTGATATTTGACAAGTATATAAAAGTTTTTGAAAGAAGAATTACAGTGAGCAGCCCCACAATACAGTTATATATATGAAAGCGGATAAAGAAAGCGGGTAAACACTTACTCGATTGTAGAGCTTCCATGCTGTTCGGTTAGTTTGTACAACAAAGAAAGCTTTGATAACAATATTCTATTCAAAATCAAAGGAGAAAGTGCTTTGAAAAGGTTGTTGGAGCTTACAGCTCAAGGAGAGGCCCAAGGTTTTATCATTGATTGCAGTGTTGTTTTGTATGGGTCTTACACTCTCTCAAGAGGCCCAAAGGTGTTTAAAGAAAAAGAATGGGGCTTATAACACGAGGGTAGGCCCAGATGACTTGTTTTTGAACTGGCGATCGCGTCGAGATTTCTTTTTAACGTACTGGGTCTTATACAATGCATTAAGGCCCAAAAAAGTTTTGGTTAAAAGGGGGGTTGGGTCTTACGCTCTAATAGAGGCCCAAAGGTTTATTTTTAAACAAGTGGTGGGGCTTACAGCTCAAGGAGAGACCCAAAATGGTTTTTTGTTTGAGAACGACGATCATGTCGAACCTTTTGACGGTATCGGGACTTATACAACACACTGAGGGCAAAAAAGGTTTGTATTTACAAAGGGTTGGGTCTTACACTCTACCAAGAGGCCCAAAGGTGTTTGAAAAAGATTTGATGAGGGTTGAATTGATCAAAACCCTAATTTGTTTTCAAAAAATATTTTAATTGAATAAAAATTCAATTAAAATGATCAAGATTGTTAAACATGTGGAAAACAAATTTTGATCTTGGATTAATGTTTCAAAAATTATGTTTCTATTCACAAAACGATTGGAAATCACTAAAATTTGAAAAATCATGAGGGAGAAAATATTTTAAATGTCAAAAACAATTAAAATATTAATTCTTTACAAAAATATCAAGTATATGAAATAAATAATATTTTGGGGATTTTTTGGGAAAATAAAATATTTTAACATTTTTGTGAATTATTAAAAAAAGAACCAACTCAAAATCATTAAAACTCAGAGAGAAATTAATTTTTGAATCAATTAAATAAAATCACAAAAATTCAAATATTCAAATGTTCAAAAATGGCGCCAAGAACATGGCAAGAACACGCGCCACCCTCTGTTTCTGCAGATTTGTGTTTTCTATCCAATCTCACTGAATACTTGATTATATCATGCAATCTACATATCAATCTACTCGTTTTTACCTCACGATAATGTCTATGGTCTTTAATTTCATTTATTTTAAACATGGAATAAGAAATCAAAGAGAAACCTCAAGAACCCTAAAATTTACATGAAGGTTCAGAAATTATTTACACAATTC
Source organism: Lathyrus tuberosus (assembly GCA_022829125.1). NCBI lineage: Eukaryota > Viridiplantae > Streptophyta > Magnoliopsida > Fabales > Fabaceae > Lathyrus > Lathyrus tuberosus. Next base: position 2,685,795 of record JALAZF010000659.1, on the reverse strand, counting down.
AAACAAAGTAATTGATTGAGGGAAAACACTCTATGCATGATTATGAACATATGGCCAAATTATTGTGCAGCAAAAAATGCATGGATCATAGAGTTAGAAGAGCTCATGCTTACCTCTTGCAGCTGGTGATCGTGTTTTGTGTTAGAGGTGTTACAACTTGGTTCCAAGGATATGGACAGCTTCCCTAGGTGATATGGAGTGTGTCTAGATGCTTGGAGTGGATTGAAATGATCTGGAACTTGAGATGGTACCCCAACTGCAAATCTGTCAAGAACTTGAGCAATTGGCTAGTGATTTTGTGATTTTGGTGTTCTAGATGTTGTGTGAGTGTTTGGATCACTTCTAATATGATGTTTATGAGGTGTGTGTGTGATTGGTTCGGTTGGAATAACTCTCAAACTCAAAACCCGATAGTGACTTGCTTTGGAAGGCGATTTTGGAGTGAAGAAGGAGATTTTAAGGAAAGCATATGTTTGATGGCGTTGGTGTACTCAAACTGATCACAAATGAGCTCTATTTATAGTAGAGCTAGTTTGTTTTGCAAGGAATAGTGAATGGCAACTGCTGCATAGGTTTGGCCAACATTGATCAATGAGAATCCAAGTCTCCTCTAGCCATTCACTAGAGGTTAGGGCACAGGCTGCTGGTTCCCTTGGTCTTGGATAAGTCTTGACTAAATTCAGTTGGAAATGGCTCAGTCCATGCCACCTTGGTGAATCCATTGAATACTCCAAAACAAAATTGGAGTCTTGTCCCCTCTTTAGGGATTTCTAGATTTGGCATGCTATTTTTGGTTTCAAGGACTTGGGAGGCTTGGGATCAGAGTTGGTTCCTCCTTGGTCTCCCCTTGAGGTGTTCATATGGATAAGTGTGTTTGTCATTTTCACAAATTTGGTAAATCGAGCAAAATGCACAAATCTGCCTTGCTTTGACAGTTTTCAGCAAGGCATGTTGCCATTGTCATATCTCATGGCTCAAGTGGAATTTGATGGAGTTCTTGGCCATTTTGGAAAGCCCTCATATGATACAACAACTGTTTGATCATAATTGGTTTTGATACTTTTTGGATCCAAGTGAAAAATGCCCCTACATTTGGAAAAAAATGAAGGCAGATTCTGACTTAGTGAAAATTTCACTAAGTGTTGGAAAAAAGTGTCATTTTCACTTTTTGTGATTTTGATAATTCCATAACTCAAAATCCATGAGGAATTGGAATGAGTTATGTTTGAAGCTTTTGTAGAGGGCCATGAGAGCTACAAATCCAACTTTGAATGGGGAAAAATGGCCTTGTGGTTTAGGAGTTATGATCCTCCAAAGTTGGCACCCTAGCCACTTTGTTCCATAACTTAGAAAAATTTCTAAGTTTTTATGGTTACCCCTTTTACAAGTTATCCCAACTTTTCTTGATTGTTCTTGATGAATGATGATTCCCACCACACATTAACATCATTTTAGGGTTAAGGAACCATAATTATGCAAAATCTCAAAAAGTCAAAGTTTGACTTTTGTGCATAGTTGACTTTTTATCAGATGAATTCCAAACTGTGCGATCCTCTATGAAATCAAGTCCTTGACCTAAATCAAACTTGATGGATTGATTTCATAGGTGTTATAGGGTGTATTAAATCATGTCCTAGGGTTTGGGAGCATGTCTTGGTCAAAAGTCAAAGGCACAGTTGACTTTTCTCACGAAATCCTAATTGTGGTTCTGATGAATTTGAAACTTGTTGCTCAAGCTTATTGGCTCAATCCATTATTGCAAATGGATCAAGGTAGTTTATTAGAGACCCTCAAATCCTCTCTTGAGGTCTTGGCTCATGTTTTGTCCCAGAAGTCAACTTAGGGGTGAATTACGTCAAGAAACCTTAATTCCTGATCTTTTGTGAATGCCTCCCCTGAGGTTAAATTGACTTGATGATTGGTTCATGATGTCCCTTGGAGCATCATAGGTTATGCTTTGAATCATTGCCTCATGCCCAGAGGAAAATTTCCATCTAGAGGCCCTGGTAGACCAAAACCCTAATTTGGTGACACTGGCGATCTTGAGGCTTAATCCACTTGGAATGTTGCAGCCTTGTGCTTGATTCTTGAAGTGGGAGTCCTCTTGATCCTTTGTGGATGTTTGAGAGGTTTAGACAAGTTAAAGATCATGTCATTCCTTGATTGATCCTTTGTCTAAAGCTCTGAGAGGGCTTGAAACCCTAATTTTGATTGTAGTGGATGCTCACCTATCTTTGGGGAGACTAATGGTTCATCCATATTGTGATGATGATTTGCACAATGATGGGAAATCTTAGTGGTCAAAATTTGGGGTATGACGCAAACTACATTGTTTACACAGAATATTACATTGTTTATACATAATATTAAAGTAAAAATATATAACAATTTTAAATCTGATTCATCGTCATCACTGTCAATGATAATTTGCCACCTAACTCTTTAACAAAAAAAATCTATCACATGGTTCACGACCCTCCCTCCTAACTCCATATGTAATTGGTATCATCTAAAAGGGTGTTTCAGGAATAGTTCTAAATGGGCCAGTCAAAGATCAACTTGAAAGAATTAGCCAGTGTGAGACGAAAATTAGCTAAGTCGAAAGATGATTATCTCAATAGGTTTAGTCTAATGAATTCAAGATGATTTACTTAAGTGTATGAACATGAGTTAGTCGAAACGGCTAATGGAGGCCTAGACTATTCCATTAGGAAGAAATTAAACAACCAATACATAAGGGATATGGCTTAGTTAGCAAATAGGGTTAGGTAGGTTGAACGGTTAAAAGCTGAAAAAGGCTAGGTCAAATAAATATCATAAGAAAGAAAATACTGGTTATGTAGAAATAGATGAAAATGATTAAGAATCTGACATAGTCTTTGAAAATTTTGAAGAAAGTGAGGTTAATTTGGGAGAACTAAAGACAAGACCTCCATATGCTTGTAAGGTCCTAAGTCCCTCTAATGGAAAAAATCACGTCGAACCTAGTAAAAATGAAAAGTTCATTACAAAAACTTATACGTTTGATGTAACTAAATGTGATGAAATTTTTTATCTTTTGGTTGCCGATGGCCAAATCATAGTGATAGAAGGCCTAAAAACACCATTAATGAAACAAATAAAGAAAAAAAAAGGTTTATGTAAGTATCATAATTTTCTTGATCATAAAACCTCTTAATGTGTTCTATTTAGGGATCTAGTATAAAATGCTATGAATGATGTAAAGTTGAAGTTTGGAGACAAATCCAAACAGACAATGAAGATTGACACCGAGCCTCTGTAAGTTGAAGACGTTAATTTCGGTGAACCTGTCAACGTCATGATGGTTGAAATCACTGAAAACCCCAACTCTAAGGTTGAAGATGTGAACATGTTGGACTATGTTAAAAAGGTCACAGTGGTGTACCCAAATGCAGAGGAAGAGTTGATCAATATCCTGAGCCGCTACAAAATAAAAGGGTTTGAAGTGATGCTTTGCCCTAGGTGTAGTGTTGTATTCAACAAAGAAGCTGCAAAAAAAAAACCTAGAAGGTGTCAGGCCTTAGTCCTCGAGAAAACATTTCTGAGGTGAAATAAGGCCTTAGTTTGCCTTTGACAAGAGAGGATTTCCTTACCAAAAACATCAAGGACCCTCAAATAGCTGGAAAAATCAAAGGAAGACTTATGCCCCTCAAACTATTATTCCTGTTGACAAATGGAATTGACCTGTTGGAAAACCCAATGTCAATCAGCATAAATAACAGGTAATTGAAGTGGGCGTAGGTTCGTCATTCAATGACAATTCCCAAATCTTCAACAAGTATTCATATGGTTCAAAAAATAATTTGGGCAAAAATCCAATGACCCGAATTCAGTGGTGAAGGTATCAAAGGAAAAAGTAAGTGGCTCTCAAAGCCGAAGAATCAGGAAAGAATGGTAAGCTGCCAAAGATGATAGAAAATCAAGTGGCAAAGAGACCTGTCTAAGAAAGACTCTTCCCTCCTTTTCCAGAACTGGTTAAACCAAATGGCAAGGATCCTATTACAAACAAATATGATGATATGCTCACTGATAACTTCAACTCTAGGTCAGAAGATGAATTAGACATAATCTACAATGTAGTGTCTGTTTTGGCTATAGAATATGACATTGTCATTGAGGTACGAGAAGAGGAAGATGAGTATCTTGTTGAGGAAATGATCAATCATAATCCTCTACGCTACTACATTATAAACAATGGTTGCATGGAGGAAGAATAAGCCTATTTTGAAAGGCCTCATGAAGGTATGAAACATCATTTGAAACCTTTCTTTATAAGGTCCAAAGTTGATAAAATATGTGTCAACAAAGTGTTGGTTGATGGAGGAGCAAAAGTAAATTTGATGCCACATTTCCTATTAAAGAGAATTGAAATGTTTGATAGAGACATAAGACCCCATAATATGGTTTTGTCTAATTATGAGGGCAAAACGAGTTACTCTTTAGGGATTATCTAAGTTAACATTGTTGTAGGAACAATAAAAAGACCAACCTTATTCGTGGTCATAACATCCAAGGAAAACTATAATCTCTTTCTAGGGAGAGAGTGGATACATAGAGTGGGTGTGGTACCATTGACTCTATATCAAAGGATTTCCATATGGAGGCCCGAAGGTATTGTCAAAAATGTAGAGGTTGGCCATAGTTACTTCTTTACTGAAGTCGATAGAGTAGACAAAGGGACATTTGACAAAAGGTTAGCTAATTTCCCCTTGTATACAAGTAGGAACAAGATTTTCTCTATAGGGATATGTCTTTTATTTTATGTGGGAGCATGAAGTTATGGGGGACGAAGGTTCGAACACAACTATTGGGTGGTCGATAGATACCAATGATGACTAAGCCGAATACGTTGCCTCAGTTTTTGGCCTATGTGGATGAAAATAGAATAGAGGTAGCTTTAGAGGCCGATTTCCATCAAAGAATGGTCATCGAAGGAAATCAAATTGAAAAAAATTAAACATAAATTGGTGAAAGTCCAGTTTCTCAAGGCCAGAGGCTTGATTGCATTTATGATGATGAGCCTTTAGTATTTTAAAAAGATCCACTAACTTTAGGTAAAAGGATACAAGCCCAAGATTTTTTGGAGGAGATTGATTTAGGAGATTGAGCAATAAAAAACCCAACCTACATCTGTGCAAAGATTGATCCAAGCCTGAAGGTCTAGATGGTCAAATTGCTTAAACAATTTAAAGAATGCTTAAGACTATGATGAAATGCCAGGACTTAGCTGAGATTTGGTGGAGTTAAGATTTCCAATTCAACCATACAATAGGCATGTGAAGCAGAAACAAAGAAGAATTGCACCAGAAGTAATGTCAAAGATCAAGGAAGAAATTGAAAGGCTTTTGATAAACAAGTTCTTAAGAAAAACCAGATATGTCGGATAGTTAAAAATATAGTTCATGTCATTAAAAAGAATGGAACTCTTAAAGATTGGATATATTTGAAAGACTTAAATGATGCTACTCCAAAAGATGAATACCAAATGACTGTGGAAGAAATGCTAATTGATTCAACAATAGGTTTTGAGTATCTAAGTTTGTTACATGGTTATTCTGGATATAACCAAATTTACATTGCAGAAGAAGATGTGTCGAAAATGGAATTTCGATGTCCTGGGGCCTTAGAAACTTATGAATGAGTGGTAATGCCTTTTGGCTTGAAGAATGCTGGTGCAACTTATCAAAGGGCGATGAATCATATGTTTCATGATTTCTTTGAAATGTTCATGCTAGTATACATTGATGATATAGTTGTTAAATCCTCATAAAAAAATAGCAATTTAGACCATCTTCAATAGTCCTTTAAAAGGATGGGGAAATGTGGATTGAAAATGAATCCATTAAAATGTGCTTTTAGTGTTCATGCAGGAGACTTTATGGGTTTTGTGGTTCACAAAAAAAGCATAGAAATAAACCAAAACAAGATGAAGGATATACTCAATAAGAATCCTCCATTAAGTAAAAAGCAACTTCAATATTTGTTAGGAAAAATAAACTTCTTGAGGAGATTGATTTCAGATTTAAGTGTCAAGACAAAAATATTCTCACTACTACTGCATCTGAAGAAGGAAGATGGATAAAGTGGGATCCAGAACATAAAAAAGCCTTTGAAAAAAATCAAGAGTTATTTGATGAAGCCTCGTATTCTCTTACCTCCTATATGAGATAGACACATGAAGTTGTATATTTATGCATCTGAACTAACAATAGGAAGTATGTTAGCCCAAGAGGAAGATGATGGTGTCGAAAGAGCCATTTATTACCTTAGTTGAGTTTTGAGAGATGTAGAAATTAGGTATAACCTATTAGAAAAGTTGTTTCTTTGTTTGTATTTCTCTTATACCAAATTAAAATGTTATATAAAATCAAATGATGTTTTCGTCTATTCTCATTACGATGTTATTAAGCATATGTTGTCAAAACCTATTTTACATAGTAGAATAGGGAAATGCGCTTTGGCGTTAATTGAATATTATTTGACTTATGCACCTTTGAGTCTATGAAAGATGAAATTATTGATGACTTCATTGTTTATCATGCAATAGTCAAAGTAACACAGAGATTTATTGGTCTAAAACCTTGGAGGTTATACTTTGATGGTTCGAGATATAAACATGGAACTGGTATTGGAATTATGATTATTTCCCCAAAAGAAATTCCAACTAAGTTTAAATTTAAAATCAAAGGCTGTTGCTCCAATAATGAAGCTGAGTATGAAACCTTAACTGCATGCCTTAAGATTCTGTTAGACTTGGGGGCAAAATGAGTCGAGATTAGAGGCGATTCAGAGTTGGTTGTAAAACAACTAACAAAAGAGTACAAATGTATCAAATAGAATTTACCAATGTACTTTGTGAAGGAAAATTTATTGTTAAGTATATTTAAGAAAGTTGACATTAATCCTTTCCTCGAGTCGAAAACCAAGTTGTCAATGACTTGGCGCAAATTGCTTCTAGTTATAGAGTTTCTAAGGAAAAATTAGTAGAGTTGATTGAAGTAAAGGAAAATCTAATTTTGACGAATCATTTTCCCTTAGATTTGTCAAAGTAAAAAATGATGGGGGGTAGAAGGGCCAGAAGAATAAAAAAAATCTACAGAAATTTTTGAAATTTTTGCCATTGACAATCTATCGAATAATGATTGGTGAAAATCAATAACTCAGTTTTTGGAAAATCCTACAGGAACAACACATCGAAAAATCAAATACAGGGCATTGAGTTATGTGATTATTGGAAATGAGTTGTTTAAAAAGTCTCTTGAAGAAATATTGCTTAAATTCCTTAGTGAGAGTGAAACCCATTTGGAAATTTTGTATGCCCATAGTGGATCATGTGACGCTCATCAAGTAGCTCACAAGATGAAATTACTTTTATTTTGATAAGGATTGTATTGGCCAACTATGTTGAAAGACCGTATTAAATTTTCCAAAGGTTGTCAGGAATGTCAGAAACATGTAGACATTCAACATGTTCTTGCAAGGGAAGGTGCTCAGAGTCAGCAAGCTCCAACAACAAGCACTACAACATGCAAGGACCATCCAAAACCATCTGGATCGCTTTAGAGCTCAAGATTGATTACCTAGATTAAAAGCATGCTGCTAGAAAACCTTTGGCTCCTAGGTTGTTTAGTGATGATGATGGAAATACTGAATAGTCATTGTATGCTTTGGTTTCTCACCTTGATTGTTTGTTACTTAATCATACTTTTTTATACTAAGCACATTCCTTTTGTATCTCCCCCCTTTGATTAAATAAAGGATGTTTTTGTTTGGTAATTGAATATATTATATTATTGTTATTTCTTAAAAGTGATCTATGTGCTTGCACTTTTATCTATCATTTTTTATTTTTCCACCTTTTTAATAATACCAAAAGGGAATATGTATACTCTTAGTGGGAGTAGAGTATATTCTCTTTATTTGCTATGGGAAGTTTAACTACTCTAATATTTTATCTATTTATTTTGTTTTACCACTTTTCCGAGACATGCATTTTTATCATTGAAAAGGGGAGAATGTGAATTCATGTGCTTGTAGGTACAATGTATACAACACTAAGATGATCTTGTTGATTTTGATGACATATTGAACAATATAATGTAAAGATGTAATATTGATTCTCATGATAATAAGGAAACTCTCTCTCTCTCTCTCTCCCTCTCTCTCTCTCTCTCTCTCTCTCTCTCTCTCTCTCTTTCTCTCTCTCTCTATCTCTCTCTCTCTCACACACACACACACACACACACACACACACACACATTTTTATAAAAAAACTGGAAATATTTTTATACGCGTACTTAATTTATTATTTACTTGTTTATTGAATTAGAAGTACTTTTACACTAGTTAATTGATTACAAGATTAAGGATAATAAATTAACACATTTGTAACGCATCTAATCCATTAGAGAAAGCCTTTAATCGATTAATCATGGTGTAATTCAAAAACCTTCCATATTTGTCCCATCTATTTGATTAAGGACAATGGTTGATAGATTAGAACATTAAAATTCCTATATTCCCATAGATCAATTTTTTTATTCAAATATTTTGCTATATAAAAAGAGTTTCCCTTCATTCCACTTTGCACCGAAATTCGAGTTTAAAAATCTCTCTTTCTCACTCTCTACTCTCTTATTCTACTTTTTATATTCTTTCACCAAAGTTGCATTAGTGCCAAGAGAATGAAAAACATATTTGAGTTGTTTTTGTATTAGTTTTGTGCTATTATTGTATTTAACTCAAGAGAGTATTTTTTCAATGTAATATCTTTATAAGAATTCTTGTCTGGTTTTTGTGCTTAACAAGGTAAAAGCTTTGTTTGATTCTTCAAATTAGCTTGTTAAAATCTATGTTTGAGTGTATATTTTTTAATAAGATTAAAATTTAAGATTAAATGTATATTTCATAATACAATTAGAAGTTGAGATTAAGTGTAAGTTTAGTGTATATTTTAGAATAAGGTTTATAAGTTTATTGTCCTCTCTAAAGCATGCTAAGATCACTTATCTTTCCAAACGCACATTAATAATCTGCGTCAGAATTAACCTGGCGGATCAACCTCGTATGCCCATACATACAACAGTGAACTTACACATTCCTAAATGTAAATCTATATTCACTATCAAATCATGGAAACTCCAACCCTAAGTACTACTTTGATCCTGGTGGATTTATCATATTATTCTTTGTAGTTATTACATATATTATTCACCTAAGTTAAGTGCCAATTATTATTAATAACCTTAAAATATTCTATCTTACTCTTCTCACAATTACTCCCCGTCTCTACAAAGCAATTTTAATTCATATAGTATAAAGGAAAACTTTCCAATAAAGAGAGGCGTCAATAAATGACATAATTTACCAAGTCTTTCCTTGGTCAAAATCCAATCAATACAACTATTCATAATATCCACTTCCCTTATGTTATTAGAAACTTGGAATTATAAATGATTATACTAGTTAAATAATAACTTTATAAAATTATTAAATACTATAATGATAATTTATAGTGAATTAAAAATGATTATTGTTATGAAACTAAACAAAACAATATATAAATCAAGGAGAGGAAGAGAAGAGAGAAAGTAATCTTATATTATCTTCTTCAAATTTATATTTTATACTGCAATATGGACCTTATTTATAGGACCTAAGGGAGATGGAAAGTCACAACTATTAATAGGGAATATGAAGATGAAAAGAAGAATAAGAATGGACATCCATTATTATTTTTATTCATAACACTCCCCCTTGGATGTCCATTGAGGATATGCCTCGTTAAAACCATACTAGAAAAAACCTAGTGGGAAAAAATCTAGTGAAGGAAAAAGAGTACAATATCCTTTCATTTATCCCCCTCAGCTGGACAATCATTTCTTCTATGAAGACCAATCTTTTGTACTAGTTGATTAAAAATTCTACTTGGGAATGACTTTGTGAAAAGTTCTTCAAGATTATCACATGAACAAATTTGTTGGATGCTTATATCACCACTCTTTTAAAGATCATGAGTAAAAAAGAACTTTGGAGAAATGTGTTTTGTCTGGTCTCCTTTAATGTAAGCATCTTTCAATTGTGTGATGCATGCAGTATTATCTTCATATATGGTTGTTGTATTTAATGTCTCAGAAGATAAACCACAAGTATTTTGGATGTGCTGAATTAAGGATCTCAACCAAACGCATTCTCGACTTGCCTCATGTAATGCTAAAAGTTCTACATGATTAGATGATGTTGCTGCTATGGTTTTTTTGACTGATCTCCATGAAATAGTTGTACCCCCACATGTAAACAAATAACCTGTTTGTGATCTACCATTATGAGGATCTAACAAGTAACCTGCATCTGCATAACCTGTTAATTCAAATCTGGATACTTTGCTATAAAACAAATCCATGTCTGCTGTACCTCTAAGGTAACAGAGTATATGTTTGACTCCGTTCCAATGTCTTCGTGTAGGTGAAGAACTATATCTTGCTAATAGATTGACAGCAAATGATATATCAGGACGTGTATAATTAGCAAGGTACATTAGTGCTCCAATTGCACTGAGATATGGTACTTCAGGACCAAGCAATTCTTCATTCTTTTCTCGAGGTCTGAAAGGATCTTTCTCCACATCTAATGATCTAACAACCATTGGAGTAGACAACGGGTGACATTTGTCCATATAGAAGCGTTTTAACACCTTTTCTATATAGCCTTCTTAATGTACAAATATTCCTTTGTCCAAATGTTCAATTTGTAAACATAGACATAATTTTGTCTTTCCTAAGTGCTTCATCTCAAACTCTTTCTTTAAATAATTCATAGCTTTTGGAAACTCTTCAGGAGTTTCAATAATATTTATGTCATCCACATAGACAACTATTATTGCAAATTCCTTTCCTGATCTTTTTATAAAAATACAAGGACAAATGAAGTTATTTGTATATCCCTTTCTAAGCAAATATTCACTGAGACGATTATGCCATATTCGTCCAGATTGTTTCAACCCATAGAGGGACTTGTTCAATCTTATAGAGTAGCTTTCTCTAGATTCGAAGTTGTGTGCATCTGGTATATTGAACCCTTCAGGGAGTTTCATGTAAATTTCACTATCAAGTGAACCATACAGATAAGCTGTTACAACATCCATCATGTGCAAATTAAGCCCTTCATATGCTACAAGGCTTATTAGATATTGAAAAGTGCTTGCATCCATTACAGGTGAATATGTCTCATCAAAATCAATTCCAGGTCTTTGCGAAAATCCTTGAGCGACAAGTCTAGCTTTGTATCTCACAATTTCATTTTTTTCATTTCTCTTTCGTACGAAAACCCATTTGTATCCAATTGGCTTCACACCTTTAGGTGTTCGGACTACAGGTCCAAAAACTTGTCTTTTGTAGAGTGAGTTTAATTCTGCTTCAATTGCATCTTTCAATTTTGGCCAGTCCTCACTTTGTCTACAAATTTTTATAGACGTTGGTTCCCGATCCTCTTTGCCATTTATCTTATTTAGCGCTATATTATATGCAAAAACATCATCAATGTCGACTTCATTTCGGTTCCATTGTATTCCATTTTGGACATAATTTATCGAGATCTCTTTATTTTCATGAGTTTCAGGTACCTGATAAATCTCTTCTAGAGATGAAATGTTTATTATGTCTAAAGGTTCTTTTAGATTTTCTGTATCCTCACTTGGGCCATCTTTATTCTTAGCTACCATTCTTGTTCGAGGATTTTTATCTTTGGAACCGATTGGTTTGCCACGCTTCAGGCGTGGTTGAGACTCATTGGATTATCCAACAGGGATATCAATTTTTATTGGAGCATTTGCAGCTGGTATATATGATTTAGTCACACCTTTTGGATCATTGAATGCATTTGGTAATTGATTTGCTAAGTTTTGCAGTTGAATTATCTTTTGAACTTCTAGTTCACATTATTTTGTTCGACGATCAAGATGAGATAATAATAATTCATTCCAACTGATCTCTTTTTCCAGCTTCTTATTCTTGTTAGAGCAAGAACTGTCTCTGCAAGTCATCTCTATGTTTTGATGATAACAATGAGTATTTGTGAAAGAACCATTTTATGTTCTAATGTGTGTTGTATGCAGATCATAATCATAGAAGATATCAGATCCAACAAACACCAGCAAGATGTGCGTAAATAATCATATGCGACTTACTATGTGTGACGCAAGTCGCAAGAAGCAAGTATGCTTCTGTATTTGATCATAATCAGATTGATCCAAGGATGCTGATATTGCTGCTGCAATGCTCTTGTGGATACTACTCTGAAAGTGGTTATGATTCTGAAGATAGCGAAGCTTCTGAAGAGATAATCTTGTGGAGAACCAAAGTGCTGAAGATTCTCATGACTTGATGTTCTGAAGGCTGAAGGCTCTGAAGACCAAGTGCAGAAAGACTCTGAAGACTGAAGTGTTCTGAAGATTATGGTTCTAAAGGCCAAGTGCTAAAGACTCTGAAGACAGTGTTCTGAGTGAACAAGGTTCTAAAGATTCTGAAGACTTGAAGCAGTGAAGATAACGGGTTTCAAGATAAGTGCTGAAGTTATGAAGATAGATTCCTAATGGACAAGTTCTGAATAGGGAAAACTTGAAGTTTTTGAAGACCCAGTTATAAAGTCTCTACTCATGCTTCAATTAAATACTATCAGAAGCCTCTGAAGATTTGAAGACAAATGTTACCGTTAGCGATGACTGTACACCATGCTAAAAAGACCTATCTCATCACTTCTTCTACAGTGAAAAGAAGATATGGCAGTACAACTTTCATCATTGCATAACAACTCTTTTCAAACAGCCAATGTCTCTCTAACGGCTATATTTTACTTGGCTATTTAAAGGAAAGGAGAATACGCTTCTGAAGGTGTCGATGTGATGATAGTCGCAACGATCAGTTATCGTTGTTACACTAAACACTTAATGTTATCACCATTAACACACGACCATTGTTGTTGAAGCTCAAAGATCATCATTCAACACAACAACAATTAATTGGAACAGAAGCTGTTGATGAACAAGACAACATCGCAAATCAGTCAAGTCATCAACCAACTTCATCATCTGATCTATATTGAAGATCTGAAGCAAGGAGTTGTTGCTCGAAGCTTGCTCAACAAAGAAGATGAAAAAGATCTACAAGATGTCATCAAGCTATCAAATCAATATACATCTTTGTAGAATATAAAGATAGCAAGGAGTTGTTGCTCACATATTACTAGAACACTATGTGTTCATTTGTACTTAAACTTAGGAGTTATCTGCTTGATAAGAAGCATCATTGTAATCTCCAAGAACAACTAATTTTATGTGAAGTAGGATTCCTCAAGTGATCAGTGTGATCGGAGACTTGAGAAGACAATGGCTCGGTGTCGTTGTGGAAATCCTAAAATATGGTCAATGATAGTCATATCTCAAAGAGGACCAGTTGCCGGTCAGACTCTTGTGAGATCACTGACGGAACTCATTGAAAAGCCTGGAAGAATAGTCAGTAAATGTTATATTCGTTAAGTCGAATCCCTGAACGTTTAGTTGTGAAATCCTGATAGTAGATCTTGCGAGATTGGAACCTATTAGGTCAATGTTCATTATATTCATTAAGTTGAATCTTTGAATGATTCATTATGGGTTAGTCACAGCTGCCATTGTGCAGGATGTTAGTCACCGGTTGTTGCCCGTGCATCTGTAAATGATTTTAATTATAGTGGATTAAGTCCTTGTGTTTAAGGCGAAATCACCTTGGAAGGGTGGACTGGACTAGCTTGGGAATGGCTCAAGTGAACCAGGATATATCGTGTGTTCTTTACTCTTGTTTATGCTTTGTTTGATTGTTTATGTTTCTGTATCATTTATCAGAACCTTGCATAGCAAGTCAGAACCTTGCAATCAAACTCTGATGAGCTTCTACATTGCAAGTCTGATTCAAGCATTTCTAATTTAGATTCGCCTTGTGTCTTACGCTTCATACATTGCACAATCTGAATGACACTTCACAAGTCAGAGTCTCTCAACGCAACTCTGATATTCTCTTGCACGATAATGATAAGAGGCAAAAATTTAGTAAGAGTTAAAAACACAATTCAAACCCCCCTTTCATGTGTCTTTCTCACACCTTCAATTGGTATCAGAGCTCTGGTTCTGTTATTGATGGATATCAAACACTTAACAGTGTCAGAAAAAGATCCAGATATAGTGTGTCAAAATACTCTAGGTAAGATTTCAATCCATTTACAAATTCAGTATCAGTTTAGAAGATGATTGTGTACTAAATTGTAATCAAACGGATTACCGGAGCAAGTCACTGATTCTTGATTTTTTTGTTGTTGTCAACAACGGAATCTTCCTCTCTAAAACTTAAGAAAAGATTGAAGAATCAGCTGACAAGATAGATTCATAAGATAAGTAGTAGTATTTGTTGAATGCTTATCTTAGAAGATACGTTTGGATAAACAACGTATTTGCTCAAGATTGAATCATCAGAAAACAAGAAATCTTGTTTGCTGAAGATTATTTCTTTATGAGTTTTTGAGATGTTTTCAAGAAACGGATTAGTCCACCCTTGACTTTCTCATTCAGAGCTCATTAAGAATTTCTTCATGTAAAGAAGAAAGATTGTTGTTCTATGATTTTGAACTTCAGAATTAAATTTGCAAAAGAAACCTTGCAGAAAACTGAAGAACCTTCAGAAAGAGGAAATTTAGAGATTCATCTGGAATCTGATTAAGAACAATGTATGAGTCTTGGTTAAAATAACATAGACGACTGAGTTCTTATCTATCTCAGTTGAACTAACTGTAATTGGTCAGAAAGTTATTTGATATTCCTCTCAAAAGTTCACGTTGCATAATTTCTGGAATCAGAAGATGCCTGACTAGATGCAGAAACAGAAGTTATCTACTCGAAACCAAAAAGTATCTAAGTCACTGATGTTGTTTAGAATGAAGAAATCAGCTGACACTCTTTTCAGAAGCAGATATGTTGTAAATCCCTTGATGGACTAAAACTAAACAAGTTAGATCAACATTGCAAGAACAAGATTATCATGCAAACTATGTCATGTGTTACACACATATTTGATGATACTCGTTTCTGAACAAGCTCTGCATCTATTCGAAGAAACAGAGTCAGAAGATGTTATGAAATGGAAGCTTGATAGACGTTCTGATAATAAAGATCAGAATCTCTGAAGGTTGCTCTCAAAAGTCAGATGAATATTTCTAAACAAAAAAAGGGAAAAGATCATCTGAATAGTAGATTGAGTCTGTTTCTCAGACTGGAGATCCGAGTTCAGAAGACATCGATATGCTTCAACATCAGATTACAATGCCAGAACACTCTGAAGGAAGCAGAAGCTCAGAGTCAGAATGGGAAGCACTCAGATGAAGTATCACGGGAAGGATTTCAGACTCTCTAAGGTATGACTCTCCTTATCAATGACTAATTAAATGTCACTGAACAAACTGAAAATTGTCTGGTAAGTAAAAATATTAATGATCTGAAATATTCACTCTTTTCAAGAAAAATATTTTGATCAAATCTCTGGACAATATGTGCACTAAATATAACATCAGTCATAATTGCATATCCTAAATAATCATGATATATCCCCAAGAACATAAGTTCTATTGAAATATGCTAAAAATCTTCCGTATAACATAAGTAAGTCTACCCTTATGACAACTTCTACCTCGCTATCACTTCCAAGATCTTATCTATAATCTAAATAATATCTCTCTCTCTTTATGAAGACTGTTCCATCATCTCATTAAATCAAAACTTCTTTCACGTGATGTGTACTTGATCTACGTCATCCCTAGGTTAGGAACAACTCATCTTACCTATTTAGATGTATATAAGATACCTCTCCCTATCAAAAGATATCACATTCAAATTTCTCTACGCTCAACGTCAAAATTCTGTTCTCCATTTACCAATCATGCCTCCACTAACCTTTCTAGGAAATGAAGACCTGCTTGAAATTATTTCTGAAAAACAAATTGTAAATAATGTTCCTCCTCGTACGGGTAACATAGCTAGCAGCCTGGTAGATGTGTTTTATGATCAACAGTGGACGAGATACTCCACTATGTTAGAAAAACCCATTTACGTGAATCTAGTTAAGGACTTCTGGAAGCATGCATACCTTGATCATGAAAGTGGTCGTATCACTTCTTATGTGTTTGAAGTCCCTATCTCTATCACTCCCTTCTCAATCACTCTCGCAACTGGTTGTGAAAACGTTGGAATCACTGTTGATTTTGACAGAAATAAGTTCTTTCCTGCTAATAAATTTTCCTTTCTTCATGACCTGTCATCAGAATATAAACCTTCCAATCCTGAAAATCTTCTACCCATTCCCAAAGCCTTGTACAAGCTTGTGCTGTCCAATTTTCTTCTCAGAGAAGAAAACAATGACGAACTGCGATATCATGACCATAAATTTATTTATTTTTTGATGAGGGATATTCAGATAAACCTTCCATACACAATCTTCAACTGTCTCTGGAAATCCATCTCCGAGTCCAGAAATCGCACAAAGTCTTACATTCCTTATGCAAGAGTTTTGTCTGAGATTTTCTTCAGAGATGGAATAGTAAATTTAATCAAAGAGAAAATTGCGGAGGATGGTTCTGAAAACTTTCTAGAAGATTGCTTGTTGAAGACTAAATGTGAAGTCTTTTGTGGTTAGGAGAACATGATCGGTTTTGATAAGTTAATCATGTCTTGTGTCCTTGTTATTGTACTCTTGTCTGATTAATAGTTTAAATTAATCATCTTATTACGTGTCATATTGTCTATGTATTAATGAAATGTCTCCTTTTGACTAAATAACTTATCTCTTCTAAAACTCCTAAAATATTTAAATAATTATGATTAGAAGTCTCTATTATCAAATGGAAACCCTCTGGTTTTTGAGTCTCTAAAGATGTGAACGTATCACTTAAAATGATTAATGCGTTTAACCTTGGTTATATCTTAAATCATTATAAAGAGTGCATAATGAGTAGTAAAAATTTCTTGGAAATGATCAAACCATGATTATTCTCATTTAATATTTCTTACAGTAGGGTAGTAGTTTCATGCCTTTCCCCTCGATGTCATTAATATGTGACAGTTATTTTAGCCACTAAGTGGAGGGTAGTTACTTATTTCTGATTGGTTGATATTCACTCATTAAAGAGATTAACTGCTCCCTGCCTTTTTCAATTATTTATGTCTCGTAGTATACCTTAGGCACTCATAACCTACCTAGAACATAATTAATACAAACGATTGAGTTCTTAATCCCATTACTCTATAAATACTAGGAACCGATCCTCCAACCCTTATTCCATTCTTAATCTAAACAGATATCAATTTAAAACCTCCCGTGTGCTAAAATAATGGCTGCCCCAACCTTTAGAGGAAATATAGAAACTCTAGAAATCATCTCTGAAAAACGACCAAACCTAGCTCGACTCCAAAATGATGGTCTGGAAATTGTGAAGAGCATGCAGATCCAATCATGGCATGGTTACTATGCCTTGATAAACGGTCCTATTTTTCCAACTCTTGTCAAAGAATTCTGGAAATTTTCCAGGATCAGTAATGATGGAAATACCATCTGGTCAGAGGTTTACCACCTCCCAATTACTATCTCTATTTCCTTAATAGAGAAGATCACAAAATGTGTTGCGTCTGGAGTCACTATTGATGACTATCAATCTGACTTGGGCTTGGTAAAGAGATGCAAGATTTTGTTTGATGATTCAGTGCCCTATGAACCAAACAACCCCGAGAAGCTTCTTCCTTCTCCCAGAACATGGTTCAGATTCTCTCTTACCAACCTTCATCCTCGTGCAACTGCAAGAAGCACTTTGTCCCATGATGACAGAGTCTTCGTCTTCCTCCTGACGCATCACTTCAGGATCGACCTTCCTAAAACCATCTTCAATCACTTTAAACACTCTATTAGAGTTTCAAGAACTCAGATGCATTCTTACGTTCCTTACGGAAGGATACTATCTGAGATAATGCTGAGAGAAAGGTTCTGGGGATTATTGAGCAGACTTGGACCAGAACCTCCAGTAACTGAAACTAGATGTGCTAGAGTAGACAATATTGAAGATTTTGATGATTAAGGTCTTATAAGTATTTGCCATGTACTATAGTTTAGATCTAAGTTTTAGTGATGATGTTTATACTATATTCTCTGCGTGCTATGTACTTCTCAAACGATCAATCAATGAAATTTCATTAGTTTTGCTCTGATAGATTGTTCATTTTCATATTGATCATGTTTTAAATGCATAAATGCTCTGACTTTTTGATGATGTCAAAAAGGGGGAGAAAATAGAATATGATTTTGATATAATGATATATGTTAAAGAATGCTAAACATCAACTCTGATATTAATGTGTTTCAACTCTGATATTAATGCGTTTTACCACTAACGTATGTTTGATGTTTAACCGAGGAACTCTGAACAAGTTCACTAGGCATTCTCTTATAACAGGTTAAATTTGAAGAACTCTGATAAAAGTTCTTGTGAAATATTTGTTCATATTATCAAAGTTGTACACTTTGTGAACATGTGTTCAGATCAGATTTACCCAGTACTGTTCAGAAGTTGAGAACTTTCTGAAAGTCAAAGTTATCGTGATTCTCGTTTCACTTGGGTCAGAAGCTATAAGCTGTCTGAGAGTATAAGATTCAGAACATAAGAATCAGAAGAAGAAATCTTCCTAAAAGTAGTTAAGACAAAGTCCACAATCCAAGATACTTTTCAGAAGAACTGAGCAAATCAGAAGTCGAAGACTGTCTGAAGATCTGGATAAAACATCCAAGAAGAAGAAGTTCTGATAAACCAAGATTTCAACTCAGAAGAAAATAATTTGGCATCAGATTAAGAATCAAGCTTTGATTGATCACAAAAATATTTTTCAATCAGATCAAGAATCAAGCTTTGATGAACCAATGAGTTGTGACAAGTAACAAGGTTCTGAGATGAAGGCCTGTGTTCAAGTCAAACTCTGAAATGTCAAGATCTTAATTGATGATCAGAATCAGTATGACCAAATCAAGAATCTGAAGATCATCAAGTCTGAAACTCAGGGGGAGTTTATTACGTCAAAAGACAAGTTCAATTCTGATAAATAGCGTGGCTAAGTTATTAAAAAAGAATTGTTTTATTTATGTGCTAAAATGATTCTGCTGAAAAGTAGAAATTGCTTCAGAAGACTCTGAAGATTATGAGCTCTGATACGATGACCAAAGGAACTAAGTTCTAAAGATCTGAAGACAGAGGTTCTGATGAACAAGTCCAGATGCTGAAGACTTTTGTCTCCTTAAGACAGATAGGGAAGTAGTCCTTCTCTATTCTATGTTCTGACAACTCAAATTGTTATTTTGTGACTCTTTAGATCAGATAAGATTCTAGACGATCACAGATAAAATTTTGGGGTTAACACATTCAGGGGGAGCTGTTGTTCCGGACTCTGAATATGTTATGTTTGGTGATTACCTTGTATAAAATGTTCAATCAAAATACATGGTTTTGTCATCATCAAAAAGGGGGAGATTGTTAGAGCAAGAACTGTCTCTGCAAGTCATCTCTATGTTTTGATGATAAAAATGAGTATTTGTGAAAGAACCATTTTATGTTCTAATGTGTATTGTGTGCAGATCATAATCATAGAAGATATCAGATCTAACAAACACCAGCAAGATGTGCGTAAATGATCATATGTGAGTTACTATGTGTAACGCAAGTCGCAAGAAGCAAGTATGCTTCTGTATCTAATCATAATCAGATAGATCCAAGGATGCAGATATTGCTGCTGCAATGCTCTTGTGGATACTACTCTGAAAGTGGTTATGATTCTGAAGATAGCAAAGCTTCTGAAGAGATAATCTTGTGGAGAACCGAAGTGCTGAAGATTCTCATGACTTGAAGTTCTGAAGGCTGAAGGCTGAAGGCTCAGAATACCAAGTGCAGAAAGACTCTGAAGACAGCGTTCTGAGTGAACAAGGTTCTGAAGATTCTGAAGACTTGAAGCAGTGAAGATAACGGGTTTCAAGACAAGTGCTGAAGTTCTGAAGACAGATTCCTAATGGACAAGTTCTGAAGAAGGAAGACTTGAAGTTTCTGAAGACCCAGTTATAAAGTCTTTACTCATGCTTCAATTAAATACCATCAGAAGCCTCTGAAGATTTGAAGACAAATGTTACCGTTAGCGATGACTGTACACCATGCTAAAAAGACCTATCCCATCACTTCTTCTACAGTAAAAAGAAGATATGGCAGTACAACTTTCATCATTGCACAACGACTCTTTTCAAACAGCCAACAGTTCTCTAACGGCTATATTTTACTTGGCTATTTAAAGGAAAAGAGAATACGCTTCTGAAGGTGTCGATGTGATGATAGTCGCAACGATCAGTTATCGTTGTTACACTAAACACTTAAAGCTATAACCATTAACGCACGACCATTATTGTTGAAGCTCAAAGGTCATCATTCAACACAACAACAATTAATTGGAACATAAGCTATTGATGAACAAGACAACATTGCAAATCAGTCAAGTCATCAACCAACTTCATCATCTGAGCTATATTGAAGATCTGAAGCAAGGAGTTGTTGCTCGAAGCTTGCTCAACAAACAAAGATAAAGAAAGTCTACAAGATGTCATCAAGCTGTCAAATCAATATACATCTTTGTAGAATATATAGATAGCAAGGAGTTATTGCTCACATATTATTAGAACACTATGTGTTCATTTGTACTTAAACTTAGGAGTTATCTGCTTGACAAGAAGCATCATTGTAATCTCCAAGAACAACTAATTCTATGTGAATTAGGATTCCTCAAGTGATCAGTGTGATCGGAGACTTGAGAAGACAATGGCTTGGTGTTGTTATGGAAATCCTAAAATATGGTCAATGATAGTCATATCTCAAAGAGGACCAGTTGTCGGTCAGACTCTTGTGAGATCACTGATGGAACTCATTGCAAAGCGTGGAAGAATGGTCAGTAAACGTTATATTCGTTAAGTCGAATCCCTGAATGTTTAGCTGTGAAATCCTGATAGTAGATCTTTCGAGATTGGAACCTATTAGGTCAATGTTCATTATATTTATTAAGTTGAATCCCTGAACGGTTCATTGTGGGTTAGTCACAGCTGCGGTTGTGCAGGATGTTAGCCACCGGCTGTTGCCCGTGCTTCTGTAATCGGTTTGGATTATAGTGGATTAAGTCCTTGTGTTCAAGGCGAAATCACCTTGGAAGGGTGGACTGGCTAGCTTGGGAATGAATCAAGTGAACCAGGATATAGCGTGTGTTCTTTACTCTTGTTTATGCTTTGTTTGATTGTTTATGTTTCTGTATCATTTATCATAACCTTGCATAGCAAGTCAGAACCTTGCAATCAAACTCTGATGGGCTTCTGCATTGCAAGTCTGATTCAAGTATTTCTAATTTAGATTCGCCTTGTCGCTTACGCTTCATACATTGCACAATCTGAATGACACTTCCCAAGTCAGAGTCTCTCAACACAACTCTGATATTCTCTTGCACGATAATGATAAGAGGCGAAAATTTAGTAAGAGTTAAAAACACAATTCAAACCCCCATTTTCTTGTGTCTTTCTCACGCCTTCAATTCTCTCCCCCTAATGCTGGAAAATTTGATTCATCATAATGACAATCAGCAAAACGAGCAGTGAATAAATCACCTGTTGTTGGTTCAAGGTACTTTACAATAGATGGAGATTCATATCCAACATATATTCCCATTCTCCTTTGAGGACCCATCTTATTACGTTGTGGTAGAGAAATTGGAACATACACCGCACATCCAAAAATTCTTAGATGGGAAATATTAGGTTCTTTACCAAAGACTAATTGTAAAGGTGAAGATGTGTGGTAACTCGTTGGCCTTATGCGAATCAATGTTGCAGCATGCAAGATTGCATGTCCCCAAGCAAAAACTGGGAGTTTGCATCTCATAATAAGTGGTCTTGCAATTAATTTTATTTGATTAATAAATGATTTTGCAAGTCCATTTTGTGTATGAACATTTGTTACTGGGTGTTTAATGTCAATTCCAATAGACATACAATAATCATTAAATGCCTGAGACGAAAATTCTGCAGCATTATCAAGACGTATTTTCTTGATAGGATAATCGGGGAAATGAGCTCTTATTCGAATTAGTTGAGCTAGCAATCTCGGAAACGCCTGGTTGCGAGTTGATAACAAACATACATGTGACCATCTAGTTGATGCATCAATTAAAACCATAAAATATCTAAATGGTCCACATGATGGGTGTATTGGCCCACAAATATCACCATGTATACGCTCTAAAAAGCTGATAGATTCATTTCCAATTTTTGTTGGCGATGGCCGAATTTTCAACTTCCCTTGCGAGCAAGAGCTGCATGAGAACTTATTTGATTGAATAATTTCCCTACTCATTAATTGATGACCACATGAATTTTTAATTATTTTTCGCATCATTATATAACCGGGATGGTCCAGCCGGTCATGCCAAATTAGAAATTTATCATTATTTGTAAACTTCTAGTTTACAGTTGTATGTGCTTCAGTTGTACTAATATAAGTGTAGTACAAACCAGAGGATAAAGCCGGTAGCTTTTCCATTACACATTTTGTGTCCGAATTATGTTTTGTAATTCAAAGATATCCAATCCCTCCATCATCTCCTGTTTTAATATGGTATCCATTTAGGCGGATATCTTTGAAACTTAATAAATTTCTATGAGACTTGGGGGAATATAATGCATTATCAATGTGCAATATTGTTCCTCCACGTAAAAACATATTGGCTCTTCCGGAGCCTTTGATTATTTTCGAGGTGCCAGATATAGTACTGACATCAGTCTTTCGATTCACTAAATTATAGAAATATCTTTTATTCTTGAGAATTGTGTGGGTTGTTGCACTGTCAGCAAGACACATATCTTCATTACTGGTGCTAGTGTCCATATTCATTCTAAGAGCAATAATAATTTTTAACAATAAGTTATAAGTGCGCTTTAAAAACAAAAGTCATTTAAACAATAAATTATGTAAATAAACAAGTAGAAAACACACTTTATTATTATTAGAAAATAAAATTCAAAACATCTATTAACACTTATTAATAACTAAAAAGAAGATTTCCATATATTTTATTTCTTGACACTTCCATCTCCAATAAGGTGGTCAATTTTTCCATCTGGATCAACAAAGAAGTCACCAATATCTAAATGGGTAACATCCATATTACCGTAATCTGGATCATCATCTTCATTAGCAAAGTGAGTCTCAATCCTTACCTTTTTATTTTTTTAGTGAATTTTGATAAATATTAATAAGGTGTTTAGGAGTACGACAAGTGCGACTCCAATGACCTTTTCCTCCACAACGATAGCAAGTATTTTCATTGGTTTTGCTACTCTGACCCTCTTTTTCATTCTTTTCAACAATTTTCCACTTCTGGTGGAAATATGTGTTCTTAAGATTACCATTGCGACCACGATCAAAACCAGGACCATGAGCATAACTACGACCATGACCACGACCACGGTTTTTTCCATAGTGATCGTGCCTTGCCACATTCACTTCTGGGAATGGAGTTGTACCAGTGGGACGAGCCTCGTGATTTTTCATCAATAGTTCATTATTTTGCTCAGCCACAAGAAGACAAGATATTAGGTCAGAATATTTATTAAATCCTTTTTCTCGATATTGCTGCTGCAGGAGCACATTGGATGCATGAAAAGTAGAAAATGTTTTTTCTAACATATCTTCATCAGTTACTTTTCCTCCACATAGTGTCAGCTTAGAAGTTATTCTAAACATTGCAGAATTATAATCACTTACACTTTTAAAATCCTGCAAACGTAAATGCATCCAATCATATCAAGCTTTTGGTAGGATAACAATTTTTTGATGATCATATCTATCTTTCAAATTTTTCCACAGGATATGTGGGTCAGTTACGGTAAGATATTCATTTTTAAGATCCTCATGAAGGTGACGACGAAGGAATATCATGGCTTTTGCCTTTTGTTGATCAGAAGAGTTATTTCATTCTTTAATAGTGTCGCCGTGACCTTCTGTGCGTAAATAAATTTTAGCGTCTAAAGCCCATGTCAACTAGTTCTTTCCCGAAATATCAAGAGCCCCAAAATCCAATTTCGTAAGATTTGACATACTTAGTTCTATCATAAAAAATAAAAATGAGATAGAATATTAAGTATTAAATATTATAGTGAGATAATTATCACAAAGGAAATATTAAATAAAATATTTAAAATAACATCCTAAATTGAATTGTTAAATTAGTCTTAAAATTATCTACTTAAAAAATACCAAATTAGTGACAAGATACATCTTTCATTTTTATTTTATTTTTATATAACCTAAAATCTAAATTGCTAACTTGATCAAAAACATGAAATAATAATATTTCAAATAAATTTCAATCTCTTGACACAATTAAATATAAGGATGAATAAATTTCGGTATTTTAAAATAATAACTCCTTATGAGAAGCAAAAAATTTCTTGCTCCATCTTAAACGAAAAATAACAAATAGATCGTTACAAGTTCTTCAGGAACTATACAGTGTTAGTTTGCTATCCTTCAGGGATGCTATGCTTTATAAGTTCTTTAGGAACTATATAAATAATTTATTACAAACAATGATTTAAAAATTATAATCATCCTTTTGGGATGTGTTAAAATTATTTGTGTCATTCTTCGGGAATGACAATATTTTGACAACTTTTATATCACATACTCAACTTTTTTTCTTTCTTATTTCCATGATTCTAAACAAATGATAGTTCAAGATTAATTTGAGGTGGAAGCAAAAGAATCATACCTGAGACCTTCGTGCTGATAACGTGTTATGAAACTAAACCTTCGTGCTGATAACGTGTTATGAAACTAAACAAAACAATATAGAAATCAAAGAGAGGAAGAGAAGAGAGAAAGTAATCTTATATTATCTTCTTCAAATGTACATTTTATATTGCAATATGGCCCTTATTTATAGGACCTAAGGGAGATGGAAAGTCACAACTATTAATAGGGAATATGAAGATGAAAAGAAAAATAAGAATGAACATCCATTATTATTTTTATTCATAACAATTATGATTTATTTAAATAATAAATTATAGATACATATATTGGTCTAATATTTAAATAAAATAAATTATTTTTAGTTTACTATAAGGTATTATTATAATACATGATATATATATATATATGGGTAAATTTCATTGAATGAAAAGAGGAATGAGATTACCATTCATAATAAAGAATTATGACTCAAAAAGTTGATAAAATCAATGTAAAAAGAAGTCAAAGATTTGATTCAATAAAAAGAATTTTTTGAATCCTTCTCTCTAAATGAAGCAGTATTTTTTAGAGTATAAATTGACTCACATAAAGAATGATTCAAGTCATAGGAAATGAAGTTGCATGTTACATGTCTCCACCGCATAGGTTAAATGTTTTGATTTCTTATCTTTTAAGCTTTTGATTTTGTTTATTTAGCTATTGAGACTCCTCATTGATTGCACATTTTTTTCCGGTTGATTTTTAAAATCTATTTTTAGCATGCATAAATCAAATTGTTTGATTTTAGTCTAAGCAATATGCTTCAAGTCAATATATTGAGTTTTTGAATCAATAACTGTATTTGAGAATGGTTCAAGTTATGACCATATTAGAATCTCAAAAATCATTTGAAATTTTACAAAAATGAGATTCTGGAAGTATGATTCGAATCACACTATTCATTTAAATCGAATCAGACTTATAGGGAGCTCATGAATCATTTTTCAGTTTTCGTGATTCAAATCACAACTTCATGATTCAAATTACAACACTCTGATTCAAAAGAACGCTTATTTTGAATCACATTGAATTAAAAGTTTCCTAGTTTGCTTATGGAACTCTGATTCAAATCACCATTTCTTATGACTCGAATCACGTGATTGGAATCACATTTTATGTGACTTGAATCACACAATGGTTTCTCATATGGCTTTTGCTTCTTGATCTCCAGCACATCTAATAGCATATTCTCTCAAAACCTTTTATAATTTTAGAAAATATACATTTTCAATATTGATTCGAAAACTCACAACTCACTTGTACTCTCATTTTCAAAAAGGTTTTTGAATCTTTCTTAAGTTCTTGCAAGTACAATTTCTTTAATCTCCTCGCATTCTAATTCCATTTTCGTGTGGATTTTAAACTCATTTTTAGAGATTTGTGATTGCTAATAAGATTATGTTATTGTGTTTAACATTTCTTTGAATATTTTCTTGAGATTTCATAGTTTTGCAAGGGGTGAGGTGTTGTGGAAGTTTTTGACAACTCTAGTGGAAAAGAAGAATGTTTTTCTCTCCATATTCACTTTGGTAATGTTGTGTAGATGCCTGCAAACAAGGTGATAGTTCTTCTTAACCTTCAGACAGGAAAATGCTTAAGATACCAGTAGGATCGAGGAAAGATCGTTGTAGAATAGACTTTGGAGTAGAATTGTTAGGGGTGGAATATTAAAGATGATTTTGCGTAAAGATTTTGCAAGAATTTTGTTCGAATACTATGTACTAGTCAAGGGATCCGGATATAATATATTTTTTTAGAACTATTTGGATATTGTGGTTGTACTAAACATTGTGTTATTTGTCACAAACTATATTGGAAGACAACAAATTTTCAATGAGAAACCATTGGAGAGTAGAGTAGACTTAGTGAGGACAATAATCAAACCACTATAAATTCGACGTACACTTCTCTCTCTCTCTCTCTCTCTCTCTCTCTCTCTCTCTCTATATATATATATATATATATATATATATATATATATGTGTGTGTGTGTGTGTGTGTGTGTGTGTGTGTGTGTGTGTGTGTGTGTGTGTGTGTGTGTGTGTGTGTAGAAATTGCATGTTACGTTGTTTTTACTGATTTCCTAGAATGCATACCATTAGGTCTTTGTCTTGGTAGTGATTTATCGATTGCATGTAGATTTTGTTAGAATCTGCACTTTCGATTTGTCTTGTTTTTTATCAAGGCTGAAGATTTTACCATAGTTGAAAGAAGGATTTCAACATGGTTGTTAGTCTGTGGTAACAAATGGTGTAGTTTTATGTGCCATCTTTACTACCACAGGTAGGTAGCTGTGGTAAAAACACAAAATTGTGTATCATATCACTATGGTTGTAGTAAAAAGTGGATGTCTTGTTTTCAATACTCGGAGCTATGATTTTGAGAGAATTTAGACATTTCACCACGGTTGAACGTTCCAACGATAGTGAAATACTCATCGTACAACTTTTTACCATGGGTCAAACTTTCAACTGTGGTGATATGTTCACTTGAGTTTATTATAACTTATGTGAAATGTTTATTTCACCAACTGTTTAATAAATATATAACCTTTCAATTTGATTTAGAAATTAATAATATAAAAAATTGAATTATATTAGAAAAGTAAGTTATACTAATAAATATTTTTCAGCTTTTTGCAAAGTATTTGTAACTTTGTTAAATATAGTAATAAAAATGAAGATGTGAATTGAATAGTTAGAAGTATTAAAATAAATTCTAAAAGTCACAAACAAGAATGCAAGATACAATTTTTTTTTTTAATATAACATCTTTTTTCAAGAAAAATACCAAAAACACTAACTTTTCAGATAAATTACCAAAGTGGCTGGATTTGAAATCCCAGTATAAGGGTGGCGCCATATGGGATGGCGCCTCAGTTAGAGGGCACATGCCAAATCATATGGCGCCCCAGTGCATCTAAGAAAGCCCTATTTTTTTCAACTTACTTGAGGAGTCGCCATCTGGGATGGCGCCTCAGTGTAAGTTGTTGTTATTATTATTATTTTTTAATTGGGAATAAATTTTTTAAATTTTTTTTTAAATGTTTTGTTTAATTTGTGAATTGAAAATTGTATTGGAAATAAAATTATGATAGCCATAAATACATCACAATGTTAAGGATAATAATTAGTACAATATTTGGACAAAAAAAAAATTCAATGATCGTGCCTATCTAAACGACCACCAGTTCCACATTCAGGGGCTTTTGCACGGCATCTCTGTCTACCACCACGAGTTTGTTGAGGTGTGGCTGGTCTATGTGTTTGTTGAGATGGCCCCAGCGCATCAGACGATGGCCCCGGCACATGAAGACTTTGTGATGGATGAGAAGTTTTTGTGGGTTGAAGAGAAGAGAAGAGTTTGGGATGAGATAAATTTGTGGAATGATGAGATGGTATTTATATTGGTGTAGAGGAGAGTAATGCATGAGATTCCTTGCATGTATTCTTGGTCTTTGTAGTCTGACATGTGCAGTAAGGCATGAGATTTCTTGCATGTATTCTTGGTCTTTGTAGTCTGACATGTGCAGTAAGGCATGAGATTCCAAGGCATGCTTGTATTGTCATGTCAATAGTAGTCTGAAGCAAAAACAATGGTGCAGAGGCATGCTAAAGAACAGTGGAAGCATAGTATAGGCATGCAGAGTGTAGGGCATCTCTTTTCATCAGTCAAGGGCATCACAAAACAATTTAATTTTTTTTTATTTCTAATTAAAAATAAATTAAAAAAAAACTTAAACTGAGGCGTCATCCTAGATGGCAACTCCTCAGATAAGTTGGCAAAAGAAATTAGGGCACACAACCTCAACTGGGGCGTCATATGGTTTGACATGTGCCCTCTAACTGCGCCATCCCATATGGCGCCACTCTTATACTGGGATTCCAAGCCCAGTCACCTTGGTAATTTATTTGAAACATTAGTTTTTTTGGTATTTTTCTTAAAAAAAGATATTATATTAAAAAAAATTCCAAGATACTCTGCCCATATTCCATTGAAATTCCTAATTTCTGCATTTGTTTATCATTTATTATATAATTCTTTTTTAGTCATACCTCTATGCAAGACCGGTAAATCTTTTTATTTTTTAAAATGACACTTGCATATTTTCTCCTCTCATTATTTTTTTATTTAATAAAAATAAATAAATTTGTTCTTTAACCAAATTCAGATTCTTGGAGGAGGCTATTCCTATTCCACTATCGAATGAAATTACTTTTTATTTTTCAAATGACACTTGCATATTTTCTCCTTTCTTAATTTTTTTTATTTAATAAAAAAAATTAATTTGTCCTTTAACCAAATTCAGATTCTTGGAAGGAGGCTATTACTATACCACTGCCAATTTTATGTGAAATCAAATTGAACAGCAACCTGCATAGTGGCTAAAAATGGGACGGACATACCCCTTTAACTAACACAATGCGATGACATCATATAATTAAAATCAAAACTATTTTTCAATATTTTTATATTTAATTAATAGTATTAAGAAATAGAATTGACTTTGTTAGCCGACACTAATCTAATACAATAAAGCAGCCATCGAGGCGCAGTTAACGGCCGAAGGCAGCGGCTACGTATGACGGCGATAAGCCGCCGAACCGACAATAATAAGGTTGTGGCGGTGTGTTGTTCCACTTTTTCTTTTATATTTCTACTTTTTCTAAGCGTCGAGCCACTTAACTTGTTGTACTTTTGCATGTTTTATGTGAAAAGAATAAAAAATTTGGAGTTTTTGGATGATTTTTAGAAATGAGCATGAGTTGTGATTTATATTGCTCAGAAAAAACAAAATATTTTGTGAGCGTGGTAACAAAATAGTCATCTTCAAGATAAAAGAATGATTGGATGTTGTAAATTAAATTCAATAAATTTGACAATATAATTATAGTATTTAAAGCTAAAGTTGTCAATACATTAAATCAATTTAAAACTAATTAAAGATTAGATTTGATAATAAATTCGTTAAACTTTATTTATAAATTAAATGAGTTGAATTTAGGCTCAAAATTTTACTAAAAAATGCTGGTGCATAAGGTAAAAAAAATAAAGATGGAGGATGAGAGAGAAGAGAGACAATATCAAACTCTAACAAACTTTCACTACAATTCTATTAACAGTTACACACAAAGAATGATTACACCATTACTTCATCGTATAGTGTGTTTCTATTACATTACTTAATAGGTAAGCACATTATTATTTATATACACAGACAATAATGTCAAGTAGACAACATACTAAAATACATAATTACCATTCAACACCATCCCTTAATTCAGGATTTAACTAATCAAAACTAACAACACCAATTCCACCTCTCAAGTGGAGAAATTGACTGGTCTTGATCTCCTTCATCAGAACATCTGTCTGCTGCTTCTGAGTGCTGCAATGCACAACTTCTAACACTCCATTCTAAACTTGACTTCTCATAAAATGATACTTCGTCTCAATATGCTTGCTTATCCCATGCAACACTGGGTTCTTGGCAAGATTGATTGCAGACTTGTTATCAATCATCAGCTTCAGAGGCTTATTTACTTTGATCTTCAGATCCTGCAGTAAATTCAGAAGTCAAACATCTTGATATACAGCCACAACACCTGCAATGTATTCAACTTCACAAGTTGACAAAGCAACAACTGGTTGCTTCTTAGAACACCAAGAAATATGACCTCTCAGATACTTAAACAAATATCCAAAAGTACTTCTTCTGTCTCCACACCAATCAGAGTCTGAATAACACATCAGCTCTGAATTAGCACTAGAAGAGAACAAAACTCCATACTTCAGAGTCCCCTTAATATACCTTAGAATCCTGACAACAACTTGGTAATGAGACCACTTCGGTTTACTCATGAACTTGCTAACCATTCAAACTGCAGAGCAAATGCCAGGTCTGGTATTATGCAAATACCTCAGAAAGCCAACCAACTGCTTGAAAGTTGTAGCATCTACATCATCGCCTTCAGAATCAGAATCCAATTTGTGATTTGTTTCTGACGGTGTGACAACAACCTTACAATTCAACAACTCGAATCTCTTTAGAAGCTCAATTCATACTTCAACTGATGCAAAATGATACCCTTCTCGAAGTACATAAACCCCATCCCTAGAAAATATGTCATATTTCCTAGATCAGTTATCTCAAACTCATTCATCAGCACCTTCTTGAACTTAGCAATCTCATGTTCACAACTTCCTTTTAGCAATATGACACCAACATACAGACACACCAGAATCATATTGCCTTCAGAAGTATGCTGAACATAAACACCATACTCCATCTCACATTTTTTGGATCTATGACGCTTAAAAAATGAATCAATTTTCAGATTCCAAGCTCTAGGAGATTGTTTCAGTCCATACAACGCTTTATATAACTTGTACAACATCCCTTCCAGATTCTTTTTCTCAAATCCAAGAGGTTGTGACAAATATACCTCTTCTTGTAATGAACCGTTCAAAAATGCATATTTCACATCTAAATGCATCAGAGGCCAATTCCTGTTAGTTGCTATCGTAATCACCAGTCTGATTGTCTCATGTCTCTCTACATGAGCAAACACTTCAAAGTAATCTAATTCAGGTTTCTGTAGAAATCCTCTTGGTACTAACCTTGCTTTGTATTTGCCAATTGATCTATCTGGCTTTAGTTTCACCTTGAAAACCCATCTGACACTTATGGCTTTCTTGTTCTTTGGAAGCTCAGCCAACTTCCAAGTCTTATTTTTTTTCTATAGCCTCAAGTTCTTCTTTCATGACCTTCAGCCACACTTTCTTCTTGAGCACTTCTTCAATACTGACTGGTTCAAAGTTTACTAACATGGCACACTGAATGACTTCTCCTTTAGAGTCTACTTCAGTATCTTGCAACATGTCAAACTCCACAAATTTCCTTGGTATATTTCTGATTCTTTGTGGCCTCTGAAGTTGTTCAGTATTGTCTTCTAGCTCTGGAGCAATATCAGATGCTAGAACCCCATAAGTACCACTTTCAGAGGCTAGAACATTCCCAGATTCTGGATTACCACCAAAGTCTGAATCACCATCAGAACATATTTGTAACAAACAAAACCAAATACATTCAGATGGCTCACACTTTTCTTATCTCCATTCCACTTCTCTAAAGGAACAATCTCTTTCAGCTTCTTTGTTGGACACCTGGTGAGCACATATGCTATAGTGGCAACAACTTCTCCCCACAATGTGTGAGAGAGTTTCTTCTCCTTCAACATGATCCTCATTATATCAAGAAAAGTTTGGTTTCTTCTTTCAAAAAGACCATTGTGTTGAGGAGTGTATGAAGCTGTCACCTCATGCTCGATTCCATTATCCTCAATGAACTTTCTGAACTCAGTAGAGTTATACTCACCTACATCTTCAGTTCTGAGAATCTTTAGAGTCTGACCACTCCGATTCTCAACCTTGATATTGAATTTCTTAAATTCAGCAAACACCACGTGTTTGAACTTTATAAGGGATATGCATGTCATCCTTGTGAATTCGTCAACAAATGACACGAAGTATTTATTCCTTCCAAGTAAAGGTACTGGAAATGGTCCATACACATCAGAACACACTACACCTAAAGCATGATTTGCTCTTTGAGGCATTTCAGGTGAAAATGGCAGTCTTGGTTGCTTCCTTCTTATGCACTCATTGCATGAGTTCTATGGCTTCTTAATTGCTGGAATTCCATGTACCAACTTCTTCGAATTCAGATGCCCTAAGCTTCTTGTTCATTTGACCAAATCTTTTGTGCCACAATTCACTTTTCTTCACATCACTTGTTGCACTAAGGCATTCAGAGTCTGCAGTTTTAACATTCACTTTGAATGTTCTATTTCTTCCCTATTCTGACTTCATAATCAACTTCTGATTACAGTCATACAACTTCAAAAGATTGTCTTTCATGGTAACTGAAAAACTTTTCTCAATTAATTGGCCTACGCTCATCAGATTGTTTTTCATGCCAGGCTCATACCACACATTCTGAACTAGTTTTGTTTTTACCATTATTCAGAACTACTCTAACATTTCCCATACCTTCAGCATTGAGGTATTTATCATCAGCACATATGATCTTTTTGGTCTGCTGCCTATGCTGAAAACCCACAGAAACCTAAGGACACCCAATCCATCTTAATGATATCATTCTGAATACGTCTCCATCAGACTTACTTAAAACCTCTAAACTACATGCCTCATCATGATAATTGAGTATTTTGGGGGAACTTATATTTACAATGCATCCAAGTTTCAATCTCTGAATCAATATGGTGAATGCACCAACCATCATCAACAAATATCTTTTTACACTGTCATGAACAAATATGGTTTGGGTGCTTCAGGATTTAGCCATGGGAGTGTCTGACTTGAATTTATCAGGCGCAAATGGCTCTAGGGATCCCCATGTTGTTCCAACCTTTAATTTGACATTCAGGGGGCAAAACTAACCTTTAATTATACTTGGAGAGAAATAATAAAGCCACCATTGTCTTCCTGGTCAATATATAATAACTGTGGAAAGATAGTTTAATCAACACAGTGAAAAAAATAGATCATTTCCATATCTTATATACATTGTAATTACACATAATAAGGCTAAGCAAATTATTTGAGTGAAATTGATCACATACTTGATAACTGAATAAAATATCTTTCCACAGTTCTTATAGAAATTGATCACATACTCTAGCATCAACAGAACCCTGCATATGCTAATGTGTCCCAAATGGTTGCTTTTAACTGAACTATGCAAATTTAATGTGTCCTAACTGTAGGCAACTGATAACTATTTTAGTTTCTTCCCCTCACTGTACAAATTAAGAATACCAACCATATTATGATTTTCAAATATAAGACTAGTAGATACATTAAGATTAGATGGTTCTGGCAATGGACATTGAATTGGTCGATCATTGGCAAGAGGCTCAACTGGATGTTCAACTGGCTTAAATTCCACAGCCACTTCAATTCCATGAGAAGTTGCAGTGGCCACCGCACTTGCAAGAACAGAAGCCGCCGCATCTGCGTTTGCAGGAAGCACGTCCCTCTCCTCTTGCGTGATACGAACTCAACACGCAAAGAAAAAACAATAAACAAAACCATGTCACAAACTAAAACTCGCCCACATAACTTATCTTTAGTTCATTGCTCTGCTGGGCATTCTGTCGAACACTTCGTGTGCTTTACTTGTACTAACAGCTTTGAGCAAATACATAAACAAAAACAGAATAACCTGATGAAATGCAATGTAATTGGCATAGAGTACCTAACAGCTTTGAGAAAAATACTGAAAAATAGTTATTTACTTTCTCAATTGGATGATATCAGTATTTCGGGTTTGCTTGAGAAGATTAGGTTTCAGCCATTCAGTGGTTGAAGTAACCAAAACATTGGCTTACCCGTCGAAACCCGGTTCAATATTCAATGGTTGAAGTAACCAAAACATTGGCTTACCCGTCGAAACCCGGTTCAATACTTCCTGAAAGAACAACAACAAAAAGTCAGATACGAAATGGAAAGACAAAGGGAATTGTAGCTTTGTAAAAATACGAAATCGTATCAGTATGATCGATATTGATAGCTTTATTGGCTTCAGTCTGAGTTTCATTAGCGAGGTGTTACTGAGTAAAAAGAAGAAGGATCTGAAGAGAAAGAGGGAGAAATAAGAAGAACAGGGAGAAGAAAGAAAAAGAAAAGAGAGAGAGAAGATAGAGAGAAAGAACGAGAGGGAGAGAGTGTGAATTTGAAAAATGAATTTGAAAAGTATAAAAGGTGTGATCAAAGGAAGTGGATGTATCGTTACAATTTGGTTGTGAAAGTACATAAAATGCCCTTCAAATGCAAACGTGGCAAAAAGAGAGAGAGGGGCAAAAGAGTGATTGCATAGGTATAAGATTTTCTTATATGGTAGATATAAATATTTAAGTTTAACATATCAATACAATGTACCACCATAAAACTAAAATTCACTTTGCCTATATTTTCGAAGGTATTGATTCTTATATAAACTATTAATTTTTATTTTATTTCGTTGGATGTAAGTGCAAGTGGTTAAAGCATCACATTGTTTATGAATAGTAAAATATTAGATTTATAAAAGATGATTTATTTACCTAACACCTTAAAGTTTTGGGTTGAGATGTAGTGTCTCCTTCTTTTGTGAATAAATTGGAGCCTAGATATGATAGCAAGAGAATTATGTTTGTTGGTCTTGACCTACATGCATTTGTGCCGGTTTTTGTGCAAAGGTCTAAATGACTCACAAAGCAAGGAATAAATGCAATTGCAACCTCGCTAAGCGAGATACATCGAAAATCTAGTGAGGAGAAACTTAATGTTTTCACAAATCAGGACTTAGCTCTCTCGCTACAGTGAGCATCCAACGTGGCTTAGTAGAAAGTTTTAAGATCCAAAAATCCTCACTCTCGCTACAACGAGCTCCAGCGAGCATCCAATGAAGGTTGGCAGAAAGTTTACATATTAAAAAATTAGCAATTTCGCCCCAGCAAGGAAGAAGCGAGAAAGCTCGCTTAACGAGCATACTCTTTATAAGTGAAACAGGGCGGTTTGAGAAGTCTTCGGGTTAAAGAAAGGAAGGCTCGCTTAGCGAGCCCTGTCTCGCTTAGAGAAAGCAGCAGAACAGAAAACCCTATAAATAGACATTAGTTTAGAAATTTTGGGAGTTGGACAATTTTAGACAGAAACAGAGAGAGGTAGAACCAAGGAAGAGAGAAACTTGAAGATTAAGCTGGATACGCATCAACCGTCGAGAAAATCACCATTGATGCTCATTCATCTTGTTTCTTCTCTTTTCTAATCAAGCTACCATGAGAATGAGTAGCTAAATCTTCTTTCTTGTTGGGATTAAATGTAGTTCACCGTACCGTATGTATGTTTATTGATCACAACTTTATATAATCTAGTTATTCATGATTATCAATGTTATATTTGTTTTACTATTAACTTTATAAATTTGGAACTGATATTGACAAATACGGTTCGAATCTTGATCTAAGATAATCATTTATTTTAAACCCTGAATGCTAAACATAGATTTAGGATTAAACATTCACATTACACAACGATTCTTAATGCTACTTTATTGTTTAATAGACTGAGAAATCATCGATTAAATAATACGGTCGAACTCTCATCAGGGGTTTAGACATAAACATTGTTTGTGAGCGATGCGTGATGATATTGATGAATAAATAGGTTATGTACAATTGATTAATAAACTACATATGCAATTGGTGGATGAACCCAATCCCAACAAGCTATCCTATCTCGAAAACTTTAATCATTACCGTTTTTACATTCATTTATTTTTACAATCAAAATAACTTAACGATTCTCTACTTAAAACTATATTAACTGTTGAACAACATTAATATCGCACCAGTCCCTGTGGATACAATAAACAAAACACTTATTTTTTATTACAGAACATCACATGCCTCTCTTGATGATGGAAATCAAATGGAATATAACTCAAGCCTCAACTCAAATTAAACCCAAGCAAGTGTTGTACAAGGATTTAAGCATTTGACAGGACTTGAAGTATATGAAAGCCTACCTCGACACGTCTGAGTGAACATATTGTAAAAGCATAAGTGACTTATCATAAAATTGCATGGCTAAATCACACACAAAAAAAAAATTTCAAACTTATTTTTCTCATAAAAAAAATTCTAAAAATGCCTTAATGTCGTACCAGACAAGTTAGGAACTGTCAGAAAAGATATGGGCAAGTATTTGCTCTTACCAATCCATTGCCTCCTTATGGAAATCAAATGGAGAATTTCAAAAATGTGCCCCAATCAATTAGGATAACTCCTTAATGACTGGTAACATCTAAATATAATTCTTTCCATTTTGAGATCACTAATCTCTTAGCATAGGCCTACCAATCGATTAGAGCTTGTTGCCAATCGATTGACACATTATTATTGGCCATAAAACTTTTTCTTTTTTCGTGCCAACCTATAGCATATAAATAGAGGTTCCTTCCCACATATTTTCACATCCATAAACGTGATTTCATTTCACAATTCTCACTCCCTCTGTGTGAAATTCTCATTGTTTACTTTTTCTCACTAAAATTTTAGCCGAAGTATTTTTTTCAAGAATGTTGTTTTGCGAGTGAGGAAGTTATAATTCTAGAGGGGTAGATTTGTAATTTCACTAGGAAGATTTTTATTTAACCTTGGTTGAACATTTTATCCATTTAGGGATTGTTTGGGTTTGAAGCTAAACTTGTGAAAAACTTTGGTTTGGGGATTGTGTGATCAAGTCTCCATTTAGGTTCGAAAGTTCAGTCCATTCAAAAGCTATCAAGGTTCGAGATCAGTCCTCGATAAAATCTCATAGGTTCTTGGTTATCCCACAATATAACCAAGTTTCGTTTAAAGCTCACCTCGATGCAAAAAGCTTGTTTCGCTTCGAGATCATCCTGGTTGTAAAATATCACATATTTTTTTAGCTTGGTATAAAACCAAGTTTCGATTCGATTGCTCATCCTGGTGTTAAAAGCTCCCGAGGTTTGTTTGAAACTTGAAGACTAACCACTCCAAGTTCCTTATGAAAAGAATACTAACCACTTTGATTCGATATTTGGAAGGAATAATCACCACTTCTCTCATGTCTTTTCTGCTTGGTTGGATGTTAGCCACAAACTTCATTTTTCTTTGTATAAGGAGGTTCGAGAGTTCAACCTGCTAAAAGCTCTTAAGTTTATTTGATACTCTCAATATCAATTCTTGGGAAGAGGAGTAGGTCTTTTTCATTTTTTCGACCAAACCTCTATAATTCTCGATGTCTTATCTCTTCCTTTAACTCTTTACTTTCCGCATTTTATCTTCCTTAATTTTATTTTCCATTGCATAACTCTAATACTTTTATAAAAATGTTTTATAAATCTGATTCTAATTCAGAAAAGTTTTTAAAACCGAGTTTTTCTAAAACACACAATTCACTCCACCCCCCCCCCCCCCCCCCCCCCCCCCCCCCCCCCTTGTCTGTGAAGTCACATGTCTAACAAAATTGACTTGGAACTCCATTTCTTCCTTCTTCTTTGTTACTTATTTTTCTTTTGATTTTTGAACCCCTTCCTCAATCCCTTTTAGGTATATTTATAAAAGGTTTGTATCAACTTTAAAACTCTTCCTTTTAGGGGTTTTTTGGCCCTTTCCATTATTTATTAACCTTATCCCAAAGAATAAATCATATTCCCTTTTTCAAGCACATGTTGTAGAAGTAGGATAGTATAATGAACATGAGAGACATCATGACCCTTAGAAAGCATTGTAATAGCTTTTGGAAGCTTTTGTTCATCCTTATTCCTTAACATGACAACTCATCCCTAATTTATTAAGCTAGAATCGTCTACAATTCAACGCCAGTGCTTAAGTCACAACCTCCTCCAGTATCTTCTGGCTTAGAGCATATTGGGAATCTGTCTTTCCTAACTGTCGCGATAGTGCTTATAATATTATCACTCCTGCAAACCAAAATCAAAGTAAAACTAAAAGATATAGCACCCAGTGTGCTCACTACTAAACATGGAATTTCACTTCAAAACATATAGAAATAAATATAAGTTCCTTAGATAGACGTGATGAATCAAACTATTTGGGAGATGAATAACTCATATAAATCATGAATCATTACATGTCCTTAGGTGATGTGATTGTTGAATGCCAAACTTGCTTTAAATTGATCATTAATTATTGGCATTTTCAACTCTTTTGTGTTGTTTTGTTGGATTTACTCCATGATATCATGCTATTCTTTAATATAGTTGAAAATACCTTTAGTTGATTTGATTTGTGTGTTATTGTGCAGAAATTAGGCATAAAAACATCAAAGTGTAAGACACAAGAAATTGGCAAGGAA
Source organism: Lathyrus tuberosus (assembly GCA_022829125.1). Taxonomy (NCBI): domain Eukaryota; kingdom Viridiplantae; phylum Streptophyta; class Magnoliopsida; order Fabales; family Fabaceae; genus Lathyrus; species Lathyrus tuberosus. Next base: position 2,646,945 of record JALAZF010000659.1, on the reverse strand, counting down.
GCCAAAGGAAGAGAAGGATTTCAACATGTTCGTTGTGCGAATAGCCAGCGAGGAGTGCCAGTAAATGTTCCCTGTGCGAACTCATGGCAAAGTCCCAGCGAACCATCTCAGAAAGATGGCAGTAAGAAAAGGGCAGTAAGTTCGTTGGGCGAACAAGCAACGAATGTTCGCTATAGCAAAGTCTCAGCGAAGGGCCAGCGAACCATCCCAGACTGAAGTCAGTAGCTAAAGGACCCTAAGTTCACTGTGCGAACTTGTAGCGAGGTAGTTCGCAATGCGAAGAATTGCTCGTACAGTGAACTTCAGATATTTCTCAGGCGTGGTTTAACTGTTCAGAGGCACTTCGGGTACCTACAAAGGTGTTTGTTGGGCGGAGAAAATATTCGTAGTGCGAATGTAACAGATTCTAAAAGTAATATATAAGTATTTTTTTCACTATTTTTGGGGATCATATCTCATTTTTACACACAAGAACTTCATTTTCTCATACTTCTTCACCAAAAGGTGTTTATTTGCAAATAGAAGTTGGATTTGCATCCGAGTTCGATTCTTCGACGTGAATGCTCATTCATCTTCTTCTAAAACTTGTAAAGCAAGCTACCATGGTTATAGGTAGCTAATTTCCTTTGTATCAAAGGTAGAGGTAGTTTACCATTTGCTTGTATGTATTTCTTTTGATTGGCTTTGTATGTGAACAAGTGATGATTAATATATGATGAATATTTTTGTTCTTAATGATCCATTCTTGTTTTGTAAAACTCTAGACATAGATTTTGTAAAACTTGACCTAAAATATTCATCTATCGGTTTCTAGATTGGAGAAATCGGTCTATGGTCGATAGTTTCTTTGTGTTGAACTTAAAGCTTACTATATTGGTTGTTATTTGGAGAAATCGTGTTGTGATGAATACGGTATTTCTCACGACGCCGCTCTAGACATAGACGGTGTTGAGAGAATGTGTGACGATCTTTATCAGATCCGACTTCACATGCAAGACTGAAAGAATACGTATAAGTTAGGGTAGATGAAAACTACTTTTGATATACTTTGTTAACAAAATTCTTTAGAATTTATAAGCTTTGCTACTAAAAGCGTGACAATTTTATGAACAAAACTTTGAATACCCTTATGCTTAAAACGATAAACTGTTGAAAGGCAATCATCAAAATATCATCAATCCCTGTGGAGACGATAACAACCCCCCCCCCCCTCTTTAACTACGATTCGAACAAAATGGCACCGTTTTCGGGGATTGTTGATATTGCAAGCATTGCAATAGTTTATTGATTTAAGAACTTTGTATTGTATTCTTACCCCTGTTACTTTTCTTGTGCTGCTTAATTTGTTTGGTTAAGTGTACAGAATCTGTTTATGCGAGGGAGTGTACCTGCAGACCAACTTCATTTTGATCCTGAGATTGAAAGAACTGCTCGTTGGCTCAATAACAGATGTAGGCGGAGGAAGCAACTTGCCCAAGAAAGACGTGAGTGCAGAGAAGCTTCTACATATACACCCATTGTAATGCCAATCATGGCTGAACCACCACCACCACCACCTCCTGCATCATCCCCTTGTGTTAGTAGTCCAAGACACAACACTCAGTTTGTGCCCAACGCCCACAATGGGATGAATTCGGAGATGAAAATGGGAATCCTTGCTCTTCTATATCAGAATCCTTTTACGGGTATGGACCATGAGGATCCATTCACACATCCCACCAAATTCTATGAAATTGTGGGTGCAACAGGAGCGCCAGAAGCTGAAGAGGAATCCTTGTTTAAGAGACTATTTCCGCATTCCTTAATCGGGAAGGCGAAGAAATGGTATGTTGATTAATCAACTTTCATGATGACGGGTTGAAATTTATTGGAAGAAAAGTTCCTTGAACGGTTTTCCCCCACAACAGGTTTATGGAAGCGAAGACGGCGATATCGGTGTTTGCTCAAGGTGGAAATGAATCTCTCAATGAAGCTTGGGAGAGGTTCAAATCCATGTTACGAAAATGCAAAGGTCACGATTTTTATGAATTAACTCAAGTGTACATCTTCCGGAATGGGCTCTAAGCGGTTCATAAGACTTTGTTGGATGCTACTTCGGGTGGTTCATTAATGTCCAAAAGCGCTGAAGATGCGATTGCTATTATTGATAGGATGACACTCAATGATCATCAAGGAAATCACAACCGTGACACACCTCAAAGAAAATTGGGCATGATCGAGTTGGGAACAAATGATGTTATTCTTGCTCAAAACAAATTACTCTCGCAACAAGTGAAGTTGTTGACAAAGAAAATGTCAAAGCTTCCTCAATAAATCAAAGAGATGCAAGAAGTTCCCAACCAAAATCAACATGTAGCAAGTTTTGAGCTGTGTAAAGGCGATCATCCTACCGGCTATTGTCCACCGGTCATTGAAGAAACAAACTATGTGGGAAACCAAAATCAAGCCTTTCAACCAAGACCACCATACCAAAGCAATAACCAAGGCTACCAACCGAGAGGTAATAGGTCAATGTTACCAACAAGGGTGGAGGCAAGAGCCGAGTTCTTCAAACCGTCAACCTTACCAAAATTACAACCAACCACAACAAAACCAAGGAGGAGGCTCTAAGATTGAGGAAACTTTCAACCAATTTATGCAAATGTCCATCTCCACTAAAAAAAGTACGGATGCGGCAATTCGGAATCTTGAGACTCAAGTTGGACAATTGTCCAAGCAACTAGCCGACCAACATAAAGAAAACTTTGTGGCTAACACTTAAGTGAATCCAAAGGAGCATTGCAAGTCCATCTTTACAAGGAGTGGAAGAACAATTGGTGGGGAAGTTGAAAAAAATGTGCTTGTTGAAAAGGAGAATGAGATTATGGAGGAAGTTAAAAAAAATGATGAAAAGAAGGTAGTTGAAAAGAATGATGTAGAGGAGAAGTTAAAAAATAAAATAAAAAAGGAAAGGAGTATGAGGGAGAAGTTCTACAAAACAAAAGTTACCATACCCTCTCGCTCCTATGAAAAAATAAAATGAAAAACATTATGTGAGATTCTTGGATATATTCAGTCAGTTGCAAGTAACCATTCCTTTCTCTGAGGATCTAGAGCAAATACCTAAGTATGCCGAATTCATGATGGACATACTTACAAAAAAAAGAGGTACACGAATAAGGATACCATTGAGCTCAATGATAATCGTAGTGCTATTGTCCAAAGCATTCTCCCACGGAAAGAAGGAGATCCGAGAAGAGTATCTCTACCTATAACTATAGGTAGCGAGTTCAAATGCAAAGAGTTGGTCGATATGGGAGCTAGTATAAATTTGATTCATTTATCCATTGTCAGAAGACTTGAAAACATGGAAATGAAGTCAACCAACATGACTTTACAACTTGCGGACAAGTCTAGGACTCGTCCTCAAGGAGTTGTTGAAGACGTGTTATTGAAAGTCAACAAATTTTTATTTCTGGTTGATTTCGTAGTCATGGACATGGAAGAGGATAAGGATACACCTATAATCCTAGGAAGACCTTTCATGAAGACCACTAGGATGTTAATCGATATTGATGAAGGTATCATGAAGGTGAGGACAAATAATGAGGAAGTGTGTTTCACACTTTTCAAAGGGGTGGTGTACTCGAACCAATTGGAGGAAAATGTTCAAGTGAAAAATGATGACGCAAAGGTTGCATCAAAGAAAGAAAGGAAGAAAGAGCCAACAATGAATAAGTCTTTAAAAAGAAGGATGAAGAGGCCATGGAGGCTTTGATGAAGTCATGTTGGGACTTTTCTTTCTTAAGGAAAAGTGGACCAAGAACAAGTCATGATAACAATTTAAGTCTTTGTTGTTAGAGTGTTTTTCTCGGAAGCTAATCCTTGCGCTTTTAGTTTCGAGGTTTCAAACCTCCAGACCTTCGATCTCAAACGACGTTAAACAAAGCGCTAGTTGGGTGGCACCCCAACATTGTAAGTACTCTTTTAATTTTACTGCTCTTCTAGTGTAATTTAGTTTAGGAAAAATTGTGGTAGAATGAATTGAACAAAAACAATTTTTCTAAAATCTATCACATTCGCCTTGTGTTCTCTAGGCAAACCTGGGGCGAATGTTCGCTGGGAAGTTCTCTAGGAGAACTGAGCGAGACCTAGAAAATAGCAGTTTTTTTGCCACATCACTAAAGTGGTATTTTGGGTGGGCCAGAGATGCGTAGGCCCAATACCCACTTTTTTAGATTTGGTGGGGTAAACCTTCCCCATTCCCCTTTTTCTCTTCACTTTTCCATCTTGTCTCTCTACTTTTCACAAAACACACCACACATAATTTTCTTTGTTCTCTCCATTGTTCACGTGCAAGTGAAGTAGTTCCAAATTTAATTGCAATTCCCATTCTCTCCTCTCAACACAATTCAGGTTTGAGTTTCTTTATTCATTCCCATGTTCTTGTTAGCAAAAATGTTGTTAGGGTTGGTATGAGAAAATGATAGAACTTGCTTCTAGTTTTTGTGACTCTGTGCATGTTCTATATTATTGATTTCCATTTCTTTGCATGTAGGTATTGTACTTTAAAAGTTTGAAAGTTGCGTTATTTAGGTTAGAGTTGAATTAAAATAGAATGAAAACCTTATGAACTCTTAACCTTTTGCTTGAACAATTGTGGTAGTTGGTGTTGTTACTTGATACTCAATGTGTACCATGAATAGAAATGACTGAATGTAGAAAATTGGCTATGTAATTGATTTTTTTCAAGTAGGCAAAATCTACAATTTTGAAAATTCGCAGGGTTCGCCTTGAGTTCATAAAGCAAACCTGGAGCAAAAGTTCGCTAGGTCTCGTTAGGCAAACTTTTGGTGAACATGATAGAAAATTAAAAAAAAATTATTGTGCTGAGATTCTTGTTTTGATTCTTTGTGCATTGCTTTCTCACTAATATATCTTGTGTTTGGCTTGCTGGTTTTGTTTGGTGAATGTGCATATAGCACCTCCTAAGGCAACACCTTCCAAGAAAAAAAAGGTTTGAAGCACATCCCGTCCGCAACCAATCCAATATGATTCTAACAAGTTCAATGGAGCTAAGCAAGCTGCTCGTTATGTTGCTCTCGAGAAGAGGAGGATTTTTCCAGAGAAGAGGTTTAACCTCAACCCTCAAGGTTCCTACCGGGAGGTAGCGGGAATCCTTCATTCCAAAAAGTGGGACAGATTGATCACACCTTGTGACAAATTTAATGTAGAGCTCGTAAGGGAGTTCTATGCAAATGCCCTTTTAGATGACGACGAGGTGTTTTCTTGGACCACTATGGTGTATGGGAGAGAGGTGAAATTTGACCGGGATACCATTAATCACGTTTTAGGCAAACCTCTCACCTTGGGGGAAGATGAAATTGATGAGTATCACAGGACCTTAAGGCTGCATAAAGACGTCGAGGCCATTTCTAATTTGTTGGAGGGAAAATCGGTGGAATTGAACCCGTCTGGGGTTCTTAGAAGATACCACAGGGAGGACATGCGACCGTTAGGTCAGCTGGTACTTCTCATGGTGTTGACTAACATCATGCTGAAGTTGCATACTTCCACTGTGCCCATTCCAGTTGCACTCTTGGTTCACAGTATTTTGATTAACACTCAAATTGATGTGGTTGGGATTATAGCTGATGAGATGCACGTTGTTGCTGAGAGTGAACTTAGATTAGGGTCGCGAAAAAATTTCCCCTTGGTCTTTCCATGTCTAATCAAGGTTTTGTGCGTGCATGCGAGGGTGAAGGTACCTTCCCGCTGTTAGGTGACGATCTCGGCCGCTATTGATGACAATTATGTGGATAATTTTTGCAGGCCGAAGGGAATGAGAGGAGGAAAAACCTCTAGTGCTGATCCTGATGCTGGTGCAGGTTCAGGAGCTGGTGATGCTTTCGTTCTGGAGTTACAAGCTCCTAGGGCTTTGACCCATTCTAGAGGGAGATCTGTAACTACAACTGTGAGTGCATGGCGACAACTCAGTGCGCCATGATTAATATTCATGATTCTATGTAGGTATTACAGATGTAGTGCAGGGATCCCTCTGTGGAGCATTCGATGATGACTAGGGAACAATTCCTAGCTCATGCTGCTAGGCCTGAGGCCAGGCCACATTTTGGAGAGGGGGCGAGTGTAGCTGATTCTGAGGATGCTGAGGAGGCCGGAAATGATGATGAGGTTGGGTCTGATGATGTTTCTAGTTCTGGAGATGAGGTTGATCTAGAGGAGGAGACTGAGTTCGATGAGGACTAGTTTTTGTTGTTGGATATTTTGAGCATGATCTTAGGCGACTTCCTTTGGTTCTACAAAGTTAAGTTTTCTCTTAGCTTAGATCATTGCTATTTATATTTATGTTTGTTTTTTGTATTCCCTTTTGATGTACAATATCCACTTGGTTTATTATTTGAAGGTTGAGAAACACAAGAAAGGGGGTTTGAATTGGGTTTCACATTTCGTCCCCATTTGCGGAATTTAAATCAATTACGTTAACAAGTAAATAAAATAAATGAACGCAATTATTTTATCCTGGTTCACTGTTAACGAAGTTACTCTAGTCCACCCCTAAAGTTGATTTCGCCTTATCACAAGGACTTAATCCACTAATCATCAACATGATTACAAGCACAATGGAAACCCTCAATTTCCTTCTTGAGAATCTTGGCATTTATTCGCCTCTCAAGGAATTATCCACTAAGATGTTAGAAACACGCTTAGTCTTCTCAAGCTTTCTGGTCTTCACTCGACCGCTCAAGGAATCAACCTCCAAGCCGCTAAACCATGACTTGGGCCTCTCGAGCATTCTGGTCATCATTCGACCGCTCAAGGAACATTACCTTTTTCAAGGATTTTCTTGTGCACTATATATGCTTCTTACAATCTGATTACACAATTGAAGTACAATAGCAAGATATGAGCAACAACTCCTTGCTTTCTAATACAGAAACTGTCTAAAAATAAATCTCTAAGAGATTATAAACACCCTAGTTCTGTATTGTTTAAAAGCTTTCTTATTGAGCACTACGGCTTCTTATCATAAGCTTTAAGCTTCTTTCTGATGCACTCCTTTCTGATTAGGTAATGCTTCTTCCAGTTTAACTATCAAGATCAACTAAGATACTATTCTTCACTTATTGATGTTTCACTTGATGAGTTTCACATGGATTTAGCATGTTGCATCGTTGTGTGTTCTTCATTATTCTTCTTCAGCTTCTTCTCCATTGAGCATTCTTCGTTTAAGCTTCAACTTTCAACATCTTGTACTCCTTTCTTGAGAATATAATGCTTTTTCCAATTCAACCATCAAGTTCAACTAAGCTACTATGCGTCACTTATAATGTCACACTTGAGTAGTTTCATATGGTGTTAACATATTCATCGTTTGTGCACACTTGTAGTAGCAGCTTCATCTTTGCTTGCTACATGTTGATTTGTTTGTTGTGTTGAATAATCCCTTGTATGAACAGAAATGAACAATCTTTTTATTTCTCTCTCTTTGTAATCAGCGGCTGCTTCAGCAATAAGCTATGAGCTTCTAGCCACGAGTGATTATTCTTCAAGCTTCCAAGTCTTCGATTTATAGAGCAAGAGAGAATAGATCTGTTGAGGGGTATTCTTAGAAACATATTCCAACAGCAATATCCCAACGTTCACATGAAGGAATGATCAACATCACTGTACAAAAAGATTCTCCTGCGCCACCTTCTCGAGGTAGAGGATACAGAGTTTTAATACTATTATATTCAGCCTAAAACCATTCTGATCTTCAGTTTTCTAGCATCTTCAGAGGCTTTAGATATTAGCTTGATGAAGCGTGTTGTAGAAGAGTCATTCTTTGTGTAGTCTTCAGAAACCCAGTCTTCAGAATTCCAAGATCTTTGTTCAACAGAATATATCTTGAGAATCTTCAGCACTCGTTATTTTAGAAGCATAATCTTCAGAGTCTTCGGAACCTTATCTTCAGAGTCTTCAGATTTCATTAAGAACGTTCTTTGTCTTCAGAGTCTTCAGCACTTCGTCTTATAAAACCCTATCTTCAGAAACTCTTCAGAACTTAATCTTCACAAATTGTGTCTTCAGAATCTTTAGAGCTTTGTTCACCTGAACCACGTCTTTAGAATCTTCAGAACTTGTAACATTAGAAGCGCATCACATTATAAAGTCTTGTAGACCTTTCTCATAAAGTCTCAATTAGAATGTCTAGAACTAACATTCATTAGAACTGTTGTATTAGAAACATTCATGAATATTGACTTTAACTTGTACAGACACACACATACACACACACACACACACACACACACACACACACACATATATATATATATATGTGTGTGTGTGTGTGTGTGTGTGTGTGTGTTTTCTTCCAGAGTGTTAATAATGGAGTCTGATGACGTCACACGCCTTCTTATCAGAGTCAGAATCATATTGACAATAACCACACGCTAGACAGAAACCATATCATACAAAATTGTTCTCTTAGATAATATGTACAGTTATCATCAAAACTTAGTGGCCAGATGTAGAACTAAATCTTGTTCTTACATTATTTTGGATAATGTTGTTTATATGTACCACTTTTGGGTACTAGTACTTTTGTTGGTGTTTTTACACCATTAACATTTTAATGTTATTTACAGTTGAATTCTTCAGTTCATAATGTTCAACTTTCGTTTTCTTTTATTATGTTGTTTAAGAGTTGAATTCTTCAGTTTAGGAATGTTCAACTCTTGTAGTTTTTATTGTTGATATGCTTTCTTTGAATTTAATGTTTCCCTTTTGTGTGTTGAAATGTGAGAACTTATAGATTGGTTGATATTTGCTAAAAGTATCCAATGAAGATTCTCCCAACTTTGGATGGTGATGATAGTATTTGATCATGTAAATGTTGGCAAGGTACATGATTACCTCTTTCTAGGATGCTAGAATGTTTAAGAATTTCTTTTCTTTGTGCAAATGTAATTTTGTTTCATTTTTGCAACTTTGTTTGAATGCTTGTATCACTTAGGCTCCAATAGCCACAAATTTGTGAGAAACATCCATTGTTTACTAAATGCATAGGATGACTGATAAATCTTTTAAATACATTTGATTCATGCTTAATCTTGTGATTATTTTGATTTTGTGGAAGCATTAGATATGATCAAGGCATTTGTTGATAATGAGCACAACCATATCTAAAAGTAACTTACCCGTGAGTAGAAAGAATTTGTTAACCCATTTGAGCTTAATAGTTTAGATCCTAGTTTAGTGATGAACTTGGTATTCGTAAATAATTTGAAAGATAGGCCATCATTGAATTGTGTATTATTCCAAAAAAAATTCTTGAACCTTTGAAATTGTGCTAAATTTTCTTCCTTGCCATAAAAATAAAGGAACATTCACTTGAGGTTTGGTTGAAACCAAGTTGGGGAGAGTGAAAACAAAAGTGGTAGGTTACTCAAAATTTTGAAAATTTCCAAACAAGCATGAAAATAAAAATTGTGAATATGAATGCGAAAAACAAAAGAAAAAGAATGCTTGTTTGAAAGGAAAATAGAGAATGAAATAATGTGCAAAAAGATGTTGGAAGGGTGAGCAATAGAGAAGAGAAAGTGTTGGATGAAGTTGTAATGTATACATAACCTTGTATAGTGAATGTGTCTTTTGCATTGGCAACTTTGAATCCATGGCCTTATAAATGTCCCTTTGTTATGAACCTAACCAAGCTACAACCTTTAAAGACCTTAGTGATCTTCTTGCTTCCATAATTTCTTTGATGATTGTTTAGATGAATGTGTGAATTGGTTTGTATTTGAATCATTTGTTAGGTGAGTGAAATTGCACCGCGGTTGCAAACGCGTTGATTTCTTCAATTTTTATTCGAAGAGGAGTGCTAGAGTGATTCAAGCATGAGAATTTAGTTATTACTTGAAGCATTGCATGATATTTGTTTAAGAACTAAATTCTTTTGCATTGTTCGATTCTAGGAAGTTGCAACCATTGCTTGTGTGCATTTATTTGTTTATTTGAGCCATAAATCCATTCTTGGTTGAATTAAATGCTCGAGCAAATCCTCTTGTATTCAATAAGAGACATACTTTGCTTCAGGACAAAAAAAGATCTAGTTGGGGAGAGTTTGTTGAATGCCAAACTTGCTTTAAATTGATCATTAATTATTTGCATTTTCAACTCTTTTGTGCTGTTTTGTTGGATTTACTCCATGATATCATGCTATTCTTCAATATAGTTGAAAATACCTTTGGTTGCTTTAATTTGTGTATTATTGTGCAGAAATTAGGTATAAAAAGATCAAAGTGTAAGACACAAGTAATTGGGCAAGGAAGCCAAAGGAAGAGAAGGATTTCAGCATGTTCGATGTGCGAACAACCAGCGAGGAGTGCCAGCGAATGTTCGCTGTGCGAACTCATGGTGAATTCCTAGCAAACCATCTCAGAAAGATGGCAGTAAGAAAAGGGTAGTAAGTTCGATGGGCTAACAAGCACCGAATGTTCGCTGTGGGGAAGTCTCAGCGAAGGGCCAGCGAACCATCCCAGACTGAAGTCAGTAGCTAAATGACCCTAAGTTTGCTTTGCGAACTTATAGCGAGGTAGTTCGCAGTGCAAAGAATTGCTTGTACATCGAACTTAAGATATTTTTCAGGGGCGGTTTAACTGTTCGGAGGCACTTCAGGTGCCTACAAAGGTGTTTGTTGGGCGAAGAAACGGTTCGCAGTGCGAACGTGACAGATTTTAAAAGAACTATATAAGTACTTTTCACTATTTTTGGGGATCATATCCCTTTTTGACACACAAGAATTTCATTTTCTCAGATTTCTTCACCAAAAGGTGATATTTTACAAATAGAAGCTGGATTCGCATTCAAGTTCGATTCTTCGACGTGGATGTTCATTCATCATCTTCCAAAACTCGTAAAGCAAGCTACCATGTTTATGGGTAGCTAATTTCCTTTGTATCAAAGGTAGAGGTAGTCTACCATTTGCTCGTATGTATTTCTTTTGATTGGCCTTGTATGTGAACAAGTGATGGTTTATATATGATGAATATTTTTGTTCTTAATGATCCATTCTTGTTTTGTAAAAGTCTAGACATAGATTTTGTAAAACTTGATCTAAAATATTCATCTATCGGTTTATAGATTGGAGAAATCGGTCTATGGTCAATAATTACTTTGTGTTGAACTTAAAGCTTACTATATTTGTTGTTATATGGAGAAATCGTGTAGCGATGAATACGGTATTTCTCACGATGCCGCTCTAGACATAGACGGTATTGAGAGAATGCGTGACGATATTAATCGGATCCAACTTCACATGCAAGATTGAAATAATACGTATAAGTTTGGGTAGATGAAAACTACTTTTGATAGACTTTGTTAACAAAAATCTTTAGAATTTATAAGCTTTGCTACTAAAAACGTGACAATTTATGAACAAAACTTTGAAAACCCTTATTCTTAAAACAATAAACTGTTGAAAGGCAAGCATCAAAATTTCCTCCTTCCCTATGGAGACGATAACAAAAATCCCCCCTTTGACTACGATTCGAACAGTGATATGATGTGATGTGATGGGATGGTTGTGAAGACCAGAAGATAAATAACCAATTTTTATTATGAAGATAGCAGCAGATTTCATACAAACAATATTCAATCCTCTAAACTATATTGAAGCATTAGCTCAAATCCATCTAATACATTTTCTCCTATTTATGTGTTTATGTGCAAGCAAACCATGACACCCAATTTCGCGCCAGTATACTTCATTAAAGATTATCAACATAAGTTCGAATTTGGTTGAATTGTCCTATGGTACAAGACTTAATTTTTAGCTTCAATAGGGGGGTCGAACTATTTCAATATATTTTTGGCTTATGGGTATTCTATCAACATCACTTGTTATCTCTTTCTAAGTATTCCAATTTTTCACCGGAAGTGGTTTCACTTGTATTGAGTCTAACCTGTTATTCCTAGTGAAATACCTATGGTTCCTCCAATTTTGGCACAAGGAACTTATTCATTATTTTTTCTAATGTTTCATGCTTTTCTCTTTCTCTTTCTTTAACATGAAAATAAAAATTCAATAACGCTTTATTTTTAGCTTATTCAACATTGTTCCCTTCCTTGAACTAAGTCTTAAAATAATGTTATTTTATATTTTAAAATAATTTAAACTAGTCTAATTACTAAAAACCTTTCCGCCTTCAAGAGGCATGACAATGGTCGTCACTTGAAAGTTGCATTTGTGCACAAGTGTTTGTTATTATTGAACTAATTTTTGTTTCCAATATTTTTCAACAGGCCCGAACTAAATCCATAGTTTTACTTTAAAGTTGAAATTTCGTTGACAACATAATAGTTGATTTAATTTTTTTTCAAAACAACCATCATTTGAAAATTTAAACCAAACTACTATTTTATTATTAATCATTGAGGTAAAACAAGAAAACTAAAAAAAATATAAAAGCAAACAAATAAAAGTCATGCCACACCCCCAAACTCAAAGTGAGGACAATGTCCTCAATGTCAAGTTTGAAGAGCACAACAATGTTACACTTCTTGAAAAATCGAAAAACAAAAACAAAAGAGAAAAAAATTTAATCAATTGGTATTGGTTATTAGGAAAATACCAATCCAGATACTAGCCTATTACTTTTTCTGGTGCCTGCTTTCTACTTATTCTTCCTCTTCTTTTCTCATCCTTCTTTCGCCATTAAGTTTTCACCCCCCCCCCCCCTAGGAGACACGACATTGGTCTCCTCCTAGGAAGTAGTATCATTAGATTTATTCTTCTTGTTATTTCATTTTTGGGAAGGCACATAGGCCTTCCTATGCTCTACCGTAGGTTTGGAAGCAACATCGATTGTCACATCAGTTGGTTGGCCTTCCTTGGCCTTTATCTTTATTGGGATCTACTTTAATTTTTCTTTTACTTTGTTGGTTGTAAATAATTCTCTGGTAGTCTTTTGATTGGTTTTGGTCATTAGGGCACTATCTAACATGACAGAACCCTTGTCACATAGTTCCTCCTCATGTTGCTCCTCATTTGGTTTTGACTTAGCTTCTTCTTATTATGGTCCAGATTCAGGTCCAACTTCTTCTTTTTCCTCCTTCTTCTCTCCTTCAACAATTTTTAAGTCGCCTTGTCTTATCATACAGTTCAGTTCTTCATCCTTGTCTTCTTCTTCAGTCGGTTCATTAATGTCCAAATGATTTGTCACATTTCACAAGTGACACGCCATTTTGTAAAAAAAATTATATATTGTTCCGGACTGGACCAATGACTAGGCATGGCTTAATCCACTTCTGCTCCAAGAACTGCCCAATTGCCTAAGTCCAGCCAATTTGGGGCAGCATTTACATTTCTGCCCCTCTACCGGGCAAATATGGTCGGATGACCCCAAGGGTCATCTGCTCCTCCCCGATATTTCTTGCACGTTATGCATGGCTCCATCATCCAGAAAAAGTCGCAACGCCCGTGCCCGGAACTACATCATTGCCCGTAGCAACGGCTAGTTTCGGGCACCTCTGCCCGTCCTAACGGCTAGTTTCTGGCAGTTACCTATTCTTCGGGAAACGACTATTTCGCCCCGAAATTAGGGATCTTTGGCCACGCGCTGTGGGCACTATAAAAACCCTCTCGTTTGAGAGGGTTAGATATTCCAAATCACCCTATAAAACTTATACTTTGTGCTTGCCTTTATCTCCGTCTCCTGATTCTTACTTTAGCATTGGAGTGCCTTGCATGTACACGCCCTCCTCATCTTTCACACCCAGCATCACAGACGTCGTCCTTGGCCCACTTCAGGTTCTAATCAGTCGTTAAGATCAGTGGCGCCGTCTGTGGGAACTCTGTCATCCCCGTCTAACATCCATCGTAGATTCAAGACCAAAACAGCCCTCTGTCCAAGATTCCGATCATGGCAAGCCAAGATCACGTTCATGATGCTCAAAACCCTGCTTTTCTCCCCGTCATTAAAACTGATACTGACGGAGTTGCATCATTCCTTGGAGGCAACGCCCACCATCTGAGAGATGGAGCCACCGCGTCTCTCTCCTCCACTCGTACTGATCACGCCGAAGACCAGCCTTCCTTGGACCACCAGCTTGTTCCTATTCTGCCCAACGCCGACTTGGCCGTGGCGACCCATCTTGAAGCTCTCAACAAAACCAATCTCCTAATCCTCAAACAAAATGCGAGGATTAGAGCCCTAGAGGAGTCTTCCCGGCCAAGATCCCCTCCGCCTAGGAAAGAGGGCCGACAATCTCGTAACCCATCTCCCCGACGTGACAGAGAGCGTCGGGCACCGGCTGAACCAGAATCCCATGCCGTCCGGAAGCGTGACCACGTCTCCCCGCGGAGCCAGTACTCCCCAGGAAACAAGAGGACCAGGAGAGACCAGCGTTCACCCCCGCCTAGATCCAAGGGTCAGGCATGAACCCCATCTCCCCGCAGAAATCACCGACCTGTTCTCGAGCAAAGCACCCGATCCCCGTCATAAACCAGTAGCAGCAGCGATGACGAGCCTCGTGGCCCGTTGTCTCAGGAGATTATGGCCATGCACCTCCCCAAAGGATTGGAAATCACCGTCTTTGGGACCTATGATGGTACGACGGATCCCGACGAGCACATCAAAAATATCGATGCTCTGCTTGACTATCTTGGCATCCGGGGCGCCATCAAATGTCGACTGTTCCCCACCACGCTCAGGAAGGGAACGATGACCTGGTATAAGAAACTCCCCGACGAGTCCATCACTTCTTGGAGATATTTGGGGAGAATGTTCTCCAGACACTTCACGGCATCCCGCCGCCACCCGAAGACCGAAGCCTCCCTTGAGGCCATAATTCTAGGGAAAGACGAGCCTCTCCACGCCTACATCGAGAGGTTCAATAAAGAAGTAGTACAGGTATCAATGATCGATGACATGAAGAAGTTCTTGCTCGAGCGAGAACTTCGTCCCCGTACAGAATTCGCCAAAGCTGTTGGCATTGAAACTCCAAGGACTTTGGACGCCTTCCTCCTCAAGGCGCAAGCATATATCCAGTACGAGGAGAAAGAAGCGGCCAGCTCCACCCGGGTCTCACGCTACCAAGAGAGTGCCCAAACCTCCAAGAGCGATGAACCCTCGACATCTCGTCGGGGAGACAGAAGACGTGAGGATCGCCCCCGGGATCCCGGGACAACAAAAGACCCTCCGGTCGCTTCCATGAGTATACCCCCTGACCGTCTCCAGGGAGAAAATCCTCTCCGAATGTGCTAACTCAGAGTTCAAACAAGCAGAGGTTCGACTCCCTAAGCAGATACTGCCCAAGCCGAATGCTGACAAGTCGAAATACTGTCGTTTCCACAAGAGTCACTGCCACACAACCGACGACTGCATCCACCTAAAGGATGCCATTGAGATACTGATCAGGGACAGCCACCTGAAATAGTTTACCAAGAAGAAGGAAACTCCTCGGCAGGATGCCCAGGAGTCGAAGAAACTCGAGGAAGTGGTGCCTTCCTTAGAAGAGACAAACCTTCAGGTCACCATGAGCGTATCACGTTCTAAGGACTTCTATGTTCCTGAGGAGCTCAGCGCTCCCCCTACTTCGCAGTACATAATCCATGGGAGACTTTCCCCTCCGCCATGGTCATCACCGGATGGGGGTTCAACAAAGTCACTGTGGGCTCCGTTAAAAGGAAACTCAAGCATCTTCTCAGCACGAGCTCTAACAGGAGTGCCACGCTCAACAAAGTCCGGGGAGAGTCGGCCCTCATCTCTTTCTACCGCGAGGAACTCCTCGGTGGGGCTCCTAACTCTAACATTCCACTGCTCGTGAGAGCCTAGATGGCTAAATTTAAGGTTCGTCGGATCTTAGTCGACCAACGCAGCTCGGTCGACATCATGTACTCGCAGCTATTTTCCACTCTCCAGCTAGATGAATCGTACCTGACCCCCTATGTAGGCTTTGACCTACAGGGCTTCAACTGTTCGGTCATAAAGCCCTGGGGATATGTGGAATTGATCGTGACTTTCAGATCTACAGAGACGGCCAGGTCTATTAAAGTCCAATTCCTGGTTATCGATTTCCCTTCTCTCTATCAGTGCATCTTTGGGCGGCCAACCTTGGCCGAATTGGTGGCCGTACCATCAGCCGTTCATCTGAAAATAAAGTACTACACTTCTAAAGGTCTGGTCGCCACCCTACACGGGGACATCGAGGCAGCAATGAGATGTTTCGAAGTAGCCACCAAAGTACTCAACACCATTGCGGCCAAGCCGAAGACTTCCAGCAAGTCGGCCCTGCCCAGCAGCTCCGAGGAGGCCAAGCCACTACCCCACGTCGACTCTATCGACCTCGACAGTCGCTTCTCCGAAGATGACCAGAAGGAGACCCATACTTGCTCGAGCAGCCCTTCTGCTTCAACCAGCACCGGCGACAGCTCCCATCCGATGCGCCCAATTCCAGATGACGAGTTTGAGCTCGTCCTGCTCGGTGATGACCCCCACCGAGGAGTAAAGATAGGGACCAGGCTCCCCGACATAGCGAGGAAACAGCTCAAAGCTTGCCTCCGAGAGAATACAGATTTGTTCGCTTGGAGTGCCGCGGAAATGCCCGGCCTAGATCCTGTTGTCGCCTGCCATCCGCTCACTATTGACCTCGCTGCTAGGGCTGTAGCACAACGTAGGAGAAAGCAATCCCCGAAGAAAATAGAGGTTGTCGAACAAGCTGTAAAAGACCTCCTCGAGGTAAACTTTATTTCGGAAGCCAAGTACACTACTTGGCTGTCCAAAATTGTACTCGTTAAAAAGTCTAATGGAAAGTGGCGTATGTGTGTTGTTTATACTGATCTCAATAGGGCATGCCCTAAAGATGCTTACCGCCTCCCCAATATAGATAAACTTGTTGATAATTCTGTCGGTTTTACACTGTTATCATTCATGGACGCCTATTTGGGCTACAATCAAATACCAATGGCGAAAAGCGACAAAAGGTACACAGCCTTCATGACCGAGTCAGACAACTATTACTACAACGTAATTCCCTTCTGCTTGAAAAACGTTGGCGCTACCTATCAAAGGATGATGAAAAAGGTCTTCCGGGGAGAAATCGGGGACATGCTCGAAGTATATATGGACGATATGATCGTGAAGTCCCACGAGGAATCCGATCACATAACCCATTTGAGAAAAGTCTTCGAGCAGGCCAGAAAATACCAGATGAATTTTAACCCGGAGAAGTGCACGTTTGGGGTACGAGCGAGCAAGTTCCTCAGCTTTTATCTGACGGAACGAGGAATCGAAGCTAATCCCGACAAGTGTAGGGCCTTCTCCGAGTTTCCTACACCCAGTTCGAAGAAATCCATCCAATCCCTCAACAGGATGCTCACTTCATTATCCCGTTTTGTGGCAAAGTCTGCCCAGCATGCACTGCCCTTTTTCAAACTCCTCTGCAAGAAGACAGCTTTCGAGTGGACGGAGGAATGCGACTAGGCTCTCCTTCAGCTAAAATAAGCATTATCAGAGCCGTCAGTCCTCTCTCGGCCAGACAACGGCGAAACCCTGTACCTTTATCTCACCATGGCAACTGAGGCCGTCAGCGCCACCCTCATTCGCGAAACGCCCGATGAACAAAAACCTATATACTTCATGAGAAAATCCTTACAAGGACCAGAGCTGAGATACCAACAAATAGAGAAAGTATCCATGGCCCTCATCAACGCTGCGAGGAGACTAAGACATTACTTTCTGGCCCACACTATCATGGTTCAAACCAATTGGCCCGTGAAGCAACTGTTGGGGCGACCAGGTATGGCCGACCGAATGCTCAAGTAGTCATTGGAACTGTCCGAATTCAACATCCAATATGAGAGCAGGAAAGACCTCAAGGCCCAGGCTTTGGCCGACTTTGTCGCATAGATGATATTCGCCGATTCCCCCACTTGCGGGGCTCGCAATTAGACAATCTTTGTCGACGGGGCATCCAGCTCGGCGGGAAGCAGGGCAGGTATCATTTTGGAAAATGATGAAGGAATTATCGTCGAAGTCTCGCTTGCCTTATATTTCCCTACTTCCAACAATCAAGCGGAATACGAAGCTTTCCTCGCCGATCTATGCCTATCAGAAGACCTAGGGGCCGAGAAAGTCATCATCTGTACCGATTCTCAACTCGTGGCCCTCCAAGTTCGAGGAGAACACCAGGCCAAGAATAACAACTTGTCTGAATACTTGTCCCTGGTCAAAGAGAAGATGACCAAGTTCACAACAATAGAAGTAAAACATGTTCCCCTCGAACATAATGTCAGAGCAGATGTGTTGTCAAAACTGGCGAGCACGAAGAAAAAGGGAGGAAACAAATCTGTCATCCATGAAGTACTCCCTTGACCCAGCATCGAGAAAACTTCCCCGATCCTCAACGTGCAAGTCATCGGCGACAGCAACTGTTGGATAACCCTCGTCTATAATTACCTCGCTAAGGTTGAACTCCCATCCGACCCCAAAGAGACCAGCATAGTCAGGCACAGGGCCTGCTCCTATGTCCTGGTCGAAAATAAGCTCTACAGGCGAGGATTCTCCATCCCTTTGCTCAAATGTGTCGAGGAAGAGATGGTCACCCACGTCCTGTGCGAGATCCACAAGAGGATCAATGCCCAACACCTCGGGGGAAGGTCCCTCTCCAGGAAAGCTCTGCGGGTAGGATACTATTAGCTGACCAGGCAGCATGATGCAAAAGAACACGTGAAGAAATGCGACAAATGCCAACGACACGAGGACATGCACCTGGCACCGCCCAACGAGCTCAAAGCAATGTCCTCCCTATGGCCCTTCGCATGGTGGGGCCTGGACATCCTGGGACCATTCGTCATGGGGTTAAACCAGAACAAATACTTGATAGTGGGCATTGACTACTTCACCAAGTGGATAGAAGCAGAGGCTCTAGCCAAAATAACGGCCCACAACATACTTTGCTTCTACAAGCGGAACATCCTTGCATGTATCGGCATCCCCCAAGCAATAGTCACCGAAAACGGGACGCAGTTCACGGACAGGAAGTTCCTAGAGTTCGTCGCCCAACTGCGCACGAAATAACACTTTGCGTCCATCGGACATCCCTAGACTAACGGGCAAGTCGAAGCAGCAAATAGAGTGATCCTACGGGGCCTCAAACGAAGGTTAGACGAAACAAAGAAAGCGGGGATCGAGGAGCTACACAGCGTGCTCTGGGCCTACCGTACCACGCCCCACTCTTCGTCTGGGGAAACACCTTTCTGTCTGGTTTACGGAACTGAGACACGTGCCCTCCAGGCAGACTGAATCCTCCCTGGATGAAGAGACAAATAATGAGTCACTAAGGGAGGAGCTCAACCTCGTCAAAGAGGTCCGATCAGGAGTAGCTCTCTGCGAAGCCTCACTAAAACAAAAAATTACAATCAGGCACAACGCCAAAGTTATATGGCAAGAATTCTAAGTGGGCAGACTCGTCTTAAGAAGGAATCACAAAGATTCTCGAGAAGGCAAACTCGCTGTAAACTGGGAAGGACCCTATCGCGTCCTGGCAAAGACATAGAACGGGGCCTACTACCTAGAATACCTCAACGGGGAAGAACTTGCTCGACCATGGAACGCCGAAAACCTAAAACAATACTATAGCTAAGACCCTAATCATCGGCTTGCTTCATCGATGCGATGAGCATAGTGTCCCGACTACTAATTCATACCCAAGTACAAGCGCTGCATACAAACTAAGGCAGGCTTCCACTCAAGAACGAGCAGAACCCATGTCCAACGGCGGTTCCTCGACCGAGCCCGCCCTCGTCAAAGTACCATGATAGGCAGAACACCTAGCTCGCGATGGGAAGTTCGCGGCGCAAACTCATGCCTCAAACGCGACCTGAGCTTCGCTCTCATGCCCGGTAACTATCCTGGCCATTCGACCAGTCCCCCTCACTGACGAACATATCTAAGTCGAGCATACCTGAAACAACAAATCATTTAGTCACCCTTGTTACAGGCATACACTCTCGTCGAGCAAAGTTACTAAACTTAGCAAAAAAAATAAAAACAGATAAAGCCATGCGCGAATGTAAATCATACAAAACCGACCAAAACGGTCAGAAACATACATATAAACACGGCACACAGGCCGAAAATATAACAAAGATATCATTCCTCCATCTGCTGAGCCTCATCAGGGATAGTCTGCGTCTGCTGGGACTCCTCCTGAAGAATCTGAACATGCTCCTCTTGGATCTGAAGAAATTCGGGGATGACGATCTTTTCCCCCTCAACATGGTACAAGAAACTCGTCCCCTCAGTGGACAGTTGGACCCCGGGGTTCGCAAGTTTCAGTTGCCCCACAACGTTATTGAAAGAATCCTCGCCGATGGCACATACATCATCCTCCGCCTGTACAATACGGGCAACCAACTCGGCCCGAGTCTTCAGCTTCTTCAGACTCTCGTGCTCATCTTCAGTGGGGGCAGCAACAGACCTCATTTGCTCGACCAAATTCTCCGCGACTTTCTTCTCCACGGTCAGTGCGTCTTTCTCCCCTTGGATCTTGGTCAATTCCTCCTGAGACTTTCTCCTCGCCTCCTCAGCAGCTCTGGCCTCCTCCTTAGCCTTCTTCACCTTCTCCTCCAGAACCGATATCGCGGCCTGGGCCTTCTTCAGCTCTGGCTCATGAGGGGAATCTTCCTTGGCATAGACCGCCGCCATCTCCAGGACCCTAATCAGGGCAGAGGCATCATGCGTCATCATCGCCCTCTTGCTCGGGCGGTCCATTCCCTCGAGCTTCAGAGACTCCGCCTGAGAAACCCTCAAGGAGGAGCCTTCGAAGAACCTTTTATTGTGAAGACATAGAGGAAGCTCGAACTTGCTCTTCTCCCCCGCCTGGCTGAGGTCCACCGCTTAAGTCAGCCGGAAACGTTTAAGTCTCGAGTTTGCAGGCACTGAAGAGTTTTGGACAAGTGACGGAGTCGGCAAGGAGGTCCCCGTTTATGGAGGTGGCACTCGTTGGCTGATCCGACTCTTCGTGTTGGCTATGCCACATTTGCCCTTCGCCTGGGAATTTTTTACCATCTGCTCGTGCGCTGAAGGCATTTCACCTGCAAAAACATAATAGGCACGTTAGCAAACGGGGAAGACAATAAGCTCAACAAGCTAAAAAATAAAGACTAACCAGCAATTTAAGAGCGTCGCCATGAGTCCTGCACTCAAGGAGCCCCTTCGTGTTGATGTAGCGGCTCCCCGCCTTCTTCCCGCCATTTTCCTCGAAAATCAGATCCCAGCTCTTAGTCCAGCACTCTGCAGGGGTAAAACTGTTGACAAAATTCACCAGTGACGCGTAGCCGACTTTGTCATCATCTTCCAGCATCTCCAGTTGGGCAAGATACCGGTCAATTCCCTGGGAAAAATGAGACCTACTTCAGCAGAAGGAAAACTTCAGCAACCTATCTACCACTACTTTGCCCGGCTCATCATAAAGATCCTCCCTATTTTCATCCGTCGACACCTCCCTGACGTACGTAGAATCCTGGGCCTTCTCCGACAAAGGCTCGATGACGTAAAACCTGTCCTTTAAAGTCCTTATGAACTCGGAGAACGGTTTGAACAAATTTTTTGCCCGCTTTAACGAGACCCAGTCGAACTTCCTCCCCGAGGCTTGCCTATGGAGATGGAAGATTGTAAAGAATAAGGGGAGAGTGGCTCCTATCTTCAAGAACTCACACGTCAGTTCGAAGGCCCGGATAAACGCTAAGGAATTGGGGTGCAGCTGCGAGGGGGCCAGATCCAAATGCACGAAGATAGATCTCTGGAAGTCAGTAAAGGGCAGCCTCAGCCCAATGTCCTTGAATACGTGCTCATACATCGGGAACCTCTCCCCGTAATCCGTGCAGATACAGTTGTCTTCACTAGGAAAGTGCACCTTCCACTCCCCTTCAGCCCCACGGCCGTGAAGGCATCTCCAGGAAATAAGGCAAAAATGGAGGCATGCTCCGCAGGCTCTGCAACTATCCATTCTCCCGCGGAGGTCCCCTCAGGTGGAGTCTCGTCGACATTGTTGGGAGTGGCCGTAACTTCTGTGCCGCTACTCTCCGAGGAGCTCTCCTCGGACGAATCTATGAGAATTTCTTCTTCGGGTTCGCGGGTCATCTCCTTCACCTGAAAAATAGAGGACAAAAGCGAATTCAATGAAGAAATCAAATCCACCCTTCCACCGCTAGTCAAGTGAAAGGGCGCGCGAAGGCCCGAGGACGACGTCCTCGGCCTAAGCCCTACTCAAATGGCACAAGTGGGGCACGAGGAGATGCCCAAAGCAACCCCTTCAACGCACACGGGGAGATTCTCCCCGGTTCGTTACCCAGAATTCCTCTTGAAGGCCTATCAGAAAACTCATAGGTACACCGGAAAATTCATGAGCTCCGCCGACGACAAACACACCCGTCGCCGTAACGGCGCCGGAAATGACCGAAACCTCTAAGCTCCTAAAAGTCCGACGACTACGACAACGGTAAAAAATGGCCAAGCCACCGTCCGCCACCAACAGTCGCCGAAAACTGCTAATGTACTACCTAAAATCAGCCTAACCGCATGTGTTCTTGAAAAACAGAAAGCAAAAAGCTAAAAACTAGAGTAAATTAGAGCAACTTGCGTGGTCGAGGAAGTATTAGAGGGTCGAAGGCGGTGCTCGGAGTTGGTACGACGGTTGAAGGCGGCGTGAATGACAGCGAATAGAAGAGTTCATACAGAGAAGCCCAGAGGAGAGAGAAGCAAAAAGTGAAAATGAGAAGCTTCTCCCTCTATTTATAGGCATTCTTAAGGCACGTGCACGAGCAAGCGCGACTAAGGGCATCATCATGACCCTAGCCTAGCCATCATGACGCATTTAATGCAGCACAGGGCTCGAGGCACATGTGCCATCCCACCTCTTCAAATCACATCAACCGTTGGGCTCCCCGTACGTCGGGCACACCAGACAACATTACGTATCCCGCGGGCACCAACTCCCTCGGGCATCGTAAAGCAACGACCCTTTCTAGATCTCCTCGGGACTACGAATTACCCTTAAGTCATCACTCACATGCTTGGTGCAACGACTTGGGGGCTCTTGTTCCGGACTAGACCAATGACTAGGCATGACCCAATCCACTTCTGGTCTCAAAACGGCCCAATTGACTAAGTCCAGCCAATTTGGGGCAACATTTACCTTTCTGCCTCTCTACCGGGAAAATATGGTCGGATGACCCCAAGGGTCACCTGCTCCTCCCCGGTATTTCCTGCCTGTTACGCACGGCTCCACCATCCATAAATAGTTGCAACGCTTGTGCCCGGAACTACATCTTTGCCTGTAGCAACAACTAGTTTCCGACACCTCTGCCCGTCCTAACAGCTAGTTTCTGGCAGTTACCTATTCTTCGGGAAACGACAATTTCTCCTCGAAAATAGGGACTGTTGCCCACGCGTTGGGGGAACTATAAAAACCTTCTCGTTTGAGAGGGTTAGGTATTCCAAATCACCCTACGAAACACATACTTTGTGTTTGCCTTTCTCTCCATCTCCTGATTCTTACTTTTGCATCGGAGTGCCTTGCAGGTACACCCCTCTCCTCATCTTTCACATCCAGCATCGCAGACGTCATCCTTTGCCCACTTCAGGTTCTGATCAGCTGTCAAGATCATATATCAACTTATATATTTTTGAAAATATTTACAAAGGCCTTAAGAGCACTAGAATTTGGCTCTTAGAGCCTAATATGGTTTTTAGTTTGGATAGCATTTTAGGTCTGTGATCGGTGGTTTTTATGCGTTATTTTACCGTTAATTTTAGTTAGTTTTATTATATGTTTAATTTCATTTTATTTCCATTTACCATATTTTATGCTTGGTTTGTGTCTTTTAAATGTTTTGAGGTTCAGATAAGCATTCACGAGGAATCGGAGCAAAAACCAGGAAAAAGCGCAAGAATTCAGAGAAAGTTGCATGTCTGTGTCAAGATGTCTGGACCAAAAAAATCAACAAACTTAAAATATATTGGGCAACCAATTCTCTCATCTATACTAAGTTATAGTTCTCTTCATTAGCTTTCTGACGCTTCGAACGGGGACCAAAACGGACTTACGGATCAAAAGTTATGATCGAAACAATTTCGGTTATAAAATCCTGTTAGCTGACACGGCCGCCCGTGTTGGCTGACACGGCCCGTGTCAGCAGGTGACGCTGATTTCATGATTTTTTCATATTTTTGCCATATGTTAAGCTGTGGGGGCTTTTTGGGTATTTCCAACCGATCAGAGTGATTTCCTACTATTTAGATGAGTTTTGACAAGGAAAAAAGAGACTTTTGGACGGGAGAAGAATTTCACGATCAAGATTGGAGAGATCAAGGTTTTCGGAAGGCGAAAGGTTTTCATGAGTGGAAGCAATTGAAAATCAAAAGTCATCCAAATTCTTGTAATTTTTAATCTTCATTTTGTAATAATTTCTTTGAATATTATTAGCGGCTAAACCCCCCAATGCTAGGGGGTGTCCCTGAATTGCTTTTGTATTGACTATGTTTCCTTTTATTCTATGAGATAAGTGCTTTTTATTAATCTATTTTATTTTGCAAGTGCTTAATGCTTTTTCTATCTGACCAATGGAATTTGATTTACGGTTAAGGTTTAGGTCGGACAAACCAACTTAACGGTTTTTGCATAATAATATTACAGTAGATATTGCCTAGGAATAGGGATACCCTGTAGTAACCGTAATAATCTTGTTTAAAACACAAAGCTTGATATTCATCCTAAACTACTAAGGAATTAGGGTATACGATGAATACCAAAGGTTTTTCTGGCTAAGGAATAAGGGAAAAACATTCTTAGGATTCGGTAAAGGTTCGTTAAAAGCATTGTCTCCTCGAATAAGGATTTAGGTTAGTGCAAAGCAATTTATACACCTTACCCTGGCATGCTCTCTTATATCTGTCAAAAGTCAATTTTATTTTTCTGCTCTATTTTCTTATTATCGTTATTATTTTCTTAACAAACCAAACCACAAAGTGCTTTTGTTTAACTAAAATAAAACCAGAACTTTATATCTTCAAGCAGTCCTTGAGACCGACATTCGGGGAAATTCCCTTTTATTACTACATCGGTTAAAATAGTACACTTGCTATTTTTCCGATCAAGTTTTTGGCGCCGTTGCCGGGGACTGCCAAAGATCATAGATTTTAGAGTTTTATTTTAGTTAAAATTTTGTTGCTCCGCAATTAAAATTTATTTTTAATTTTATTTTTATTTTATATTTTATTATAATAAAAAAAATTCGGATTATTGATCCTTCATGAATTCTTCTATATTGTGCGACTAATAAAGTTTTAGTGTGTAGTTATGGATATCTTTTATACATTACCACTTGTATCTCCTCAATGTTGGTCGCCTGATTCGGGAATCACTTTGGAAGAGGCAACTAAAATTTTTAAAGCATATAGGAGGGAGGTAAGAATCCTTATGAATGAATGTAAGGAAGCTAACTTTTATCCAGATTATTTTATTTGGCGATAGTGCAGGTTGGAAGAAGAATGTGTGAAAGAAGAAGAACAAGGCATAACGTCAGACGAAGAAGATGCATTAAAAATAGAAGAATTTGAGGTAAACAAGAAGTACGGGGAAGAAGAAAAAAGGCAACTTGAAGATGATCTAGTGCTGGGTGAAAATATAGATGTAATGATTTGTGAAGATGTAGACATCCAACAAGAAAATCTTCAAGAAAATAGTATCCTTAAAAACTATTTTGACAAGGCAGATGAAAGACAAGAAATTGATAAAGTATTGGATTTCATTTATGCCTTGTTCACAAAAATCCCACTGAAAATGAGTTGGAAGAAACATCATCAATACCTCAAGTTCATGGGGTTGCTACCAAACAAAAGAAAGAAAAAAGATGATGTGTTCTTTGTTTCATATATGCCACCTTAACGGAAAATGAGACATCGAGCCATGCGACGTTAAACGAAGCACTACGTGGGAGGCAACCCATGCTTTTTATTACTAAGTCATTTTTCTTTTTGTTATTTTGTTTTTTTCGTTTGCAGGTAATAAACAAGACCTTACGGGTGCAAGCCATGATGTAGCAGTTGGTGTTGCATTACATTCCGCCTCCTCAGTAAGGATCTCTGTGACTAACCTCTCTCGCTCTTGTTCTAACACATTGGGACAATGTGTGGTTTAAGTTTGGGGGAGGATTTACTATTTTTATTTCTTTCGTTCAAACTTGTTATTGTTGTTTTTGTGTGTTGTTTTATTAAAACCACTTTAAATTCTCCCCAAATTAGAGCCGTACAATTTTTTTCTTGTGAATACTGTGATTTTGAGGTGGTCAAGAAAGTATATAGAGTTTGAGGGAAAAGGAGCTAGAATTAGGGACATTGGGAAAGTTTGGAAAGCGAGGTATGACCTAAACACCCTATATTTTGTGGAGTAAGGAAACGAGTCCAAGGTGTAGATTTGTGCCATAGTACTTGGATTTGAGAAGTATTCCCCGAGTAGTTCATAGTGATAGTCTGACATGATTAAAAAGAATTGCATGTATAGGGTTGATTGAGAGAATGACTTAACGCACCGAAAACAAATTGAATAATGGTGATAAAGACAACTAGTCCTTCTATGTTGGGTAACCCTCACCCAGTTATTTAGCCTAACGGCGGTTAAGTCTCAATTGTCATCCCAAAGTGGACTAATAAACACCAATGAGTGAGAGAGAGAAAAAGAATAAAGGTGCATAGAAAAAGTTCCGACCAATCTTGTGCATGTGAGGGAAAACGATCATAAATGCCTTAATCTGATTATTCGATTAAAATGGGTAGAAACTTGAAGAAAAGACTTAAGTCCAAAGCATAGTTGGAGAGGTGGCCGAAAGGGGGATTTAGGTCTGTGGTTTTATCGCGGTATGTGTTTGTGTAATACTTTGTTAACGAACAATTACCAAGAGAACTAGTTTTAGTCGATCGGAACAAAGGTTCACGTATGAGTATTGATACACCTTACCTTCACAGTTCTTTCATTTGATGTGTACCATTTGATCCGAAAAATCTTTATGCAAGTTTATTGCTTGAGGTCAAGTAAAGGTTTAAGTTTGGGGGAGTTTGATCGGTGGTTTTTATGCGTTATTTTACCATTAATTTTAGTTAGTTTTATTATATGTTTAATTGCATTTTATTTCCATTTACCATATTTTATGCTTGGTTTGTGTCTTTTCAATGTTTTGAGGTTCAGATAAGCATTCACGAGGAATCGGAGCAAAAACTAGGAAAAAGCGCAAGAATTCAGAGAAAGTTGCATGTCCGTGTCAAGATGCCTGGACCAAAAAATTCAACAAACATAAAATATATTGGGCACCCAATTCTCTCATCTATACTAAGTTATAGTTCTCTTCATTAGCTTTCTGACGCTTCAAACGGGGACAAAAATAGACTTACGGATCAAAAGTTATGATCGAAACAATTTCGGTTATAAAATCCCGTGAGCTGACGGTCGCCCGTGTTGGCTGACACGGCCCTTGTCAGCAGGTGACGCTAATTTCATGATTTTTTTTCATATTTTTGCCATATGTTAAGCTGTGGGGGCGCTTTGGGTATTTCCAACCGATCTGAGTGATTTTCTACTATTTAGATGAGTTTTGTCAAGAAAAAAAGGGACTTTTGGACGGGAGAAGAATTTCGCGATCAAGATTGGAGAGATCAAGGTTTTCGGAAGGCAAAAGGTTTTCATGAGTGGAAGCAATTGAAAATCAAAATTCATCCAAATTCTTGTAATGTTTAATCTTCATTTTGTAATAATCTCTTTGAATATTATTAGCGGCTAAACCCCCCAATGCTAGGGGGTGTCCCTGAATTGCTTTTGTATTGACTATGTTTCCTTTTATTCTATGAGATAAATGCTTTTTATTAATCTATTTTATTTTGCAAGTGCTTAATGCTTTTTCTATCTGACCAATGGAATTTGATTTACGGTTAAGGTTTAGGTCGGACAAACCAACTTAACGCTTTTTGCATAATAATATTACAGTAGATATTGCCTAGGAATAGGGATACCCTGTAGTAACCGTAATAATCTTGTTTAAAACACAAAGCTTAATATTCATCCTAAACTGCTAAGGAATTAGGGTATACGATTAATACCAAAGGTTTTTCTGGTTAAGGAAGTAGGGAAAAACATTCTTAAGATTCGGTAAAGGTTCGTTTAAAGCATTGTCTCCTCGAATAAGGATTTAGGTTCGTGCAAAGCAACTCATACACCTTACCCAGGCATGCTCTCTTATATCTGTCAAAAGTCAATTTTATTTTTCTGCTCCATTTTTTCATTACCGTTATTATTTTCTTAACAAACCAAACCACCAAGTGCTTTTGTTTAACTAAAATAAAACCAGAACTCTATATCGTCAAGCAGTCCTTGAGATCGACATTCGGGGAAATTCCCTTTTATTACTACATCGATTAAAATAGTACACTTGCTATTTTTCTGATCAGTCTGTCTATGGGGCTTTGTATTTAATTCTCTCTTAGTGAACCCAATTCCACCATACTCAAAACTATCTAGGGTTTTCCTAACGTTCTCAGTGAGATACCCATTATGCATTCTATCAGTGCCACCGTCATCTTCCTCTTTAAAACTTTTATTTATTCTTTCAACAATCAAATTGTATTTTGTCTAAATTTGAACTCTTTTCAAATCCATGATTCTTGCTACCATAAGCATATTGTTTAACAGCAAGGGGGTTGTAATCTCTGTGAATCCACCTTATCTCTACCATAGTCTTTTTCTTCCAATTCTTAACAATAGCTCCAAGGTTCCACTCCCCGTCAATGGCTAGATTTGTGTCGATGTTGATGATGAAGTTTTTATTTCAATCAGTCTCCGCCTTAAGATTTTCCTTCAAGGAATCATCTTTACTCATAGGTTCATCTTCTTTTTCGTGCTCAACATCATTTTCTCTAATTTTGATGCTAGGGTTTTTAACATGTATGTTCTTACTTTGAACTTTTTCCCAATTCTCGCATGAACTTTTGTCCCTGACATACAGGCGACTTTCACTTTCAGATTCCAACCTTGCCACATGAAGATTATGTTGTTTTAAACCTTGTAGAAAAATGACTAGACAAAAAGCCTATGCGGCGTGCTAGGTGGACTTTTTATTTTTTTATTGTCAGTTAAGCTGACGTCTACTTATTATTTTTTATTTTCAATTATTTTAAATTCCACGTTGACATTTTATTTATTATATTTTTAAGCTTGAATATATTAAAATATAAATAAACCAAAAGTTACCATTCAATAAGACTTGAAACCAAGACACTTCACTAAATAGCACAATCTAAATGTTTAATTACTAGGCTACTTGTTTCTTTTGTTAAAAATTTTCCCACAAATATATTTATTACATAATTAGTTTCCAATATTAGAAAAAATATTTTTTAATTATTTCAATTATCTCTCTTTTACTAACGCATTTTCATCACATATTTTATATTTAATAATATTAATTTATTATTTTAATATTTATTTCATATTTAATAAATTTTTATTTCATCTTATAAATTATTAATTTCATATTTTAAAAATGATTTATTTCAAAATAAATGTGTCAAAATGAACAAAAGATTAATTTTATTTGAAGATGTATTATCAACATATATCATGTATTGTTAATAATTCAAAAATAATAAAAAAATGTATTAATAAATATATTCAACGTGTGAGTTATATCATCAAATAAAATTAATACTTGATACATTTTTAATAATGTATTTCCAAGCTCATGTCGTAAAATTTATATTTATATTAAATGTGTTAAAATTACAAATTATATATATATATATATATATATATATATATATATATATATATATATACACACGCGCCTAGAAACACGTATGTGAAGATTATCAGAAATAATAAATACATATATTAATAAATATTAAATTTGTGAACTTTATCAACAAAAGCACATCGGCATCGGCACTTGGTGGTGGCCAAGTTTTTGTGCTTTTCTGAAAATTTTAATAGTTATTAAGATTAAAAAAATTTAAAAAGAAAATAAATATTACATGAATTGAAAGTAAAAATAATTGAAAATAAAAAATAAAAAGTCCACGCCATCATAGCTGGCATAAACAAAATGCTCAATAAGCACGCCACATAAGCGTTTTTGCTGATATATTTTCCCACAAGATCTAAAACAACAGAATCTTCGTATGCCAAAGTAAATATGAAGAAAAAAAATTATAATAGAAAAAGTGAAAGCTGCCTATATGTTAAGTGGAAAAATACATATTAACCCTTTTCTCTTATTCTTATGTTAGGGTTTTTGACATTCATGTTCTTACTTTGAACTTTTTCCCAATTGTCGCAGTGATTTCTATGGTCTTCATCTTTATTGAGATGGATTTAGGGACTTTTACCTTTACTTTTTTTCCTCTGAAGTAGGTATTGTTGTTTTTTATTTAGCTAAAATACAGTTTTGGTCCCTCTGTTTTTCAAAATTCACAGTTTTGGTCCCCCTGTTTTTTTTTTAACAGTTTTGGTCCCCCACCCCAATTTTGGCCCAAAAAAAGTGATGAACAGTAACTTTTCCGTACATGTCCGTACATGAACAGTGAGAGGTGGGGGACCAAAACTGTTAAAAAAAAACAGGGGGACCAAAACTGTGAATTTTGAAAAATAGGGGGACCAAAACTGTATTTTAGCCTTTTTATTTTCTTTCTAGTTCCCTCCTCTTTTTGCATGTGATTTCTTCAAATTTTCACCCCTTTATAATTTTATTTGCTATTGCTGAAATGAATCAATCTCTCAATCCTCTTATTCTAAATGTTTTAAGAATGAATCTGACTTTTGTCACACCATTTACTAGTGCTAACATATTCATTATGGGCTTTCATGATCTTGTTTTTATCTTTATTGTAGGCATTTCATTGTTGATTAGAGTAATTAGGTCTCATCTCTCTATTCTTATACAAGTTTTCATCTTTGGTAATGTTGGTCTTTATATTGTACATGAGACTCCAAACACAATAGCGAGGCAATTGTGTGGGTTTGAAAAACCATTTTCAAATCAAAACCTTTAGCAAAATCAGAGTTTGAAATACACTTGTAAAACAAACAAGCTACAAGTGGTAGAAAAATAAAATGTAGTGGAAATAAATAACTAAAAAAATAAAAAGTTAAGGGAAGAGAGAAAAACACCAGAGATTTATAGAGGTTTGTTCTAATGAAGTGATTAATGTCCTCTTCCCAATAATTCCTTCTTGAGAGTTCCATTATAATATGAGATTTTGACAAGAAATGCCCACAAACCTCCTTACACAAGGATTAGAGTTTTACAATGGTTAATTTCACAACTAACACTGAGTTTTAACAACAGAGACCTCTACAACAAATTGAGAGCTTTTAACAACAAACTAAGCTCACGAACCGAATGATTATTTCATAAGCACTTCAACCTTTGACGATTGTCCCAGATTCTTTTTTCTATGGATGAGGATATGGACTCACATAACTCTCAAGGAAAGGTTAGAGAATGTTGGAATCTATATCTTGTAGGAAGGAGAAGGAGGTGGCGGTGATAAAATACTCACTTTGATCAATTTCCTGGTAGTGAGAGCTAGATCAAGGAATATTGTATATTTTAGAAAAATATTTAAAAGACATAGAAATTGGATGCTTCTTGACTTTAGAAGTGATGAC
The DNA here is from genome assembly GCA_022829125.1 of Lathyrus tuberosus. NCBI lineage: Eukaryota > Viridiplantae > Streptophyta > Magnoliopsida > Fabales > Fabaceae > Lathyrus > Lathyrus tuberosus. The sequence continues at coordinate 2,615,247 of JALAZF010000659.1, read as the reverse complement.
ACCATTTGCATGTTTGAGGCTGGCGTAGAAGATTCTGACCAAGGTGGGATGGATCTTAATCGAGGCATCGCAAATAAAGTTTTTCAATCTTGCTCTTTCAAGCATTTTGAGGAACTCACAACTTCTGAAAACAATCACCACCAGAAAGTAGGAAGGCAAGATTTCTATGTCAGAAAACTCTCTGTAGAATCTGACTTCTTGCTCCATGGTTACGAAATCATCCGAGAAGTAGAATGGAGTGGAGCAGCTAGCGGTAGTTCTCACTCTTAGGTTCCATTGAATATGGATGAAATCTAGGAGTAAAACTCATAAAAACAACAAAACAAGCACCTATAAAGAAAATATGAAGATAAAAAAAAGGGATGAAGAGAAATGACAAGACTATTACCTTATATAGATATTGGATAATCGATTATTACTCAAAATAATTGATTTTAGTGGTTGGAATTTAATTAAGATTGTACTTTAGGTCTAGTTGATTGTGCCTTAGATCTAATAGATTATTTAGGAAGTTTCCATCTTTTTGTGCTCCTTTTGGACCTTGGCATGAAATTGGGCTTGATTCATTTGTTTTTGGCACCCCAAGCTTCAGCATTGCACCTTTTTAGCTTTTATTATATAATCTTGCTCTACAATCTTACTAGAGGCTTAATTATATCAAAAACTAATGTATTTTAGTGATAAAACCAAAATCATAGAGCATAAAAAGACCACTTGTCAGATGATTTCTTCAGAAATTTCTAATTTAATTTTCTACCAAACGCTTTACCCAATATCCGAAGAACCCTTGAGAAAACTCCCCTTTATGAGGGAACAATGAATCATTGTCAAGAGTTCATCTCTATGGATTACTTGATATGAGAGTGTGCTAGAAAACATCTAGAGAGATATGATCACTAATAATCCTCAAATTCTAGAAAACATGAGGACCATCATGACAATTGAGAACGACCATCGATGCTAACGAATTCATCATCAAGATCATCACGGACCAACAAACATCTTTTGTATACTCATAGTATACACACACTTTACACAACTTTGTAAAATTTGCAATGATCACCTTCAAAGCTGCAAAGCATTCCCTAGAAAATAGACCAGGTTTTCACCTTTGGTTCCCAAATATTTTTGGGTCCTAGTGTGTTAGTCACTTTAAGAGGTATGTAGGTATTCAATTTTGACCCTCTTAATCTATCATGGCAATATGGTTCAACATGACGGATTTATTACATAACTTGCATTTAAAGATAGAGTGGGTAACTTTATTTTTATCATACGGTCTATCAGGCCTAAAACCTACGCCATTTTTATTAAAAGAGGCATTTTGACTAGAAAGAATTAAAGTTATCTTACCTTTCCCCTTAATGAATTTCTCTAAGGTTTCATGTAAACTAGTTACTTCATTTTGCAACAAATCGCAAGAATCACATTTATCTTATGAAGGAATCGTGATTCAAAACGCAACGGAAATTAAAATTTCCCTTTAGCAATCCTTACGAAAGATCATGATCAGTGATAGAATGGTTACCTCTTGTGGTGATGAAACCTTTGATTCTGAATTGAAGGAATGATCACGAGCAATGTACGATGAACAACGCCTCTACTCAGTCCACACGAACAAGTTCCTTTAGTCTCAGTGCTAGCTGCTACGATTGAAGGCTTTAAGTGAGAGATAGAGAGAAGGAAAATACGTCTAGGGTTTCACAACTGAATTTTCATCAAGTGTTTATGCTTCTGCATAAGGGTTATATTTATAGAACCACTTATGTAGGCTGCAAGCTAAAAAACCCACTTAAGTGCACACACACCATATCTTATGATGTACCTTATATCACTTAAGCACGCGGTACCTAACCACAATCTGTATTCCACTTAAGTGCACCGTACCTTACGGTGTTACATATTTACTTAATTACACCATACCTTAAGGTGTGCCTTATTTACTCTATCTCTTATCAAATTGTCCTTATGTGTGTGACCCTGTAGGATTTCGTGACGTTGGTAATTATATTAAATCATGAATTTAACATAATAAATAGTGAGCGGTATCTAGCAACACATCACTGCTACCCAAGTCACGAAATTGTCATGTGATCTGACAAAACCTTTTGTGATAGTGCTTGTGTGTACAATTACCCTTTTGCCCTTATGTATATATTAAACACAAGGCATATACCGTGTCATCCTTGTTCAGTTCAATATTGGGCACTTAGACATTTATCCTATTATGCAGGATGGACAAATTCCATCTAGGTCACTCATATCGCTCAGCATGCTTTATGAAGTACCCATCAACTGTCTTTATAGTCATCCAATTACGGACAATGTTTGATCAGCAATAAAGTACTTGAGTCTACATCTAGATAGTGGTTTCACGTCGAAGGGTGGTATACACTACAATCACCATAAGAGTAACTTATGACACTTTGCATAACATTCTATGTATTACTCTCATAGTGGGTCAATCCAGTATAAATATTACTCCTAATATTCATACCTATGTTAAGACTTGATAACTCCTTATCCATGATCCATGAGATGTGATTATCAATATATCTATATAATAGTCTTAATGCTTTAAGGTTATCCCATTTCACATTAAAGCTCGACTACAGATACTTTAAGAATAATGTCATTATGTTTCATGGAATCTCATGATTAAGTCACACTTAATATTTCATTAAACGAATTAGATATTCTAGGGACTTTATCACTCCAGAAAAACAAACACAATAAGGAAATGCCTTTTATTATTAATAAATAATTCGATACAAGTACCAAAAGTATTAGCCTCTAGGTCTTACACCAACAATCTCCCACTAGCACTAGAGCCAATCAGGCATACCCCTAATACCCATAGATCTAGTATGGCCATCATGCTTATGCGCAAGAGACTTTGTTAGTGGGTCAGCAATGTTGTCAAGTGTAGGTACACTGCATATCTTCACATCTCCCCGATCTATTATCTCTCGAATGAGATGATAACACCTAAGTATGTGTTTGGATCGTTGGTGAGATCTAGGCTCCTTAGCTTGTGCGATGGCACCATTGTTATCACAATAGAAATCAATGGGATCCACAATGCTAGGGACTATGTCAAGTTCACTAATGAACTTTTTGATCCAAACAACTTCCTTTGATGCATTTGAGGCAGCAATGTACTCGGCCTCGGTTGTAGAATCAGCAAATGTTTCTTGCTTTGAACTTTTCCAGCTCACAGCGCCACCATTTACGCAGAACACATAACCATATTGTGATTTAAAGTAATCCTTATCTGTCTGGAAGCTAGCATCGGTGTATCAAATTACTGCAAGCTCTTCCTGACCTCCATATATCAAGAGCGAATCCTTAGTCCTTCTCAAGTACTTAAAGATATTCTTGACAGCTACGCAATGGGCATCACCGGGATCAGATTGGTACCTACTCGTTGCACTTAAAGTATACGAGACATCTGGTCGAGTACATAACATAGCATACATGATAGATCCTATTGCAGATGCATATGGAATCTTATTCATGTGATGCCTTTCTTCCTTAGTTGAAGGAGATTGTGTTTTTGATAGACACATGCCATATTGAATAGGTATGAATCCTTTCTTGGAATCATGCATATTAAAGCGTCTCAGCACTTTGTCTATGTATGCACTCTGACTTAGGCCAAGCAGTTTTTGTGATCTATCTCTATAGATCCTGATTCCTAATATATAGGCTGCTTCACCAAGGTCCTTCATAGAAAAGCATTTCCCTAACCAAGTTTTTACTTGTTGCAAGGTAGGCACATCGTTTCAAATGATTAATATGTTATCTACATATAATACCAGGAAGACGATCATGCTCCCACTAACCTTCTTGTAGACACAAGGTTCATCTTCATTCTTTATGAATCCATATTGTTTTACAGTTTCATCAAAACGAAGATTCCAGCTTCTGGAAGCTTGCTTCAATCCATAGATTGATCGCTGTAACTTGCATATCTTTTGGGCTTTTTCTGGTATGTCAAATCCTTCAGGTTGTGTCATGTACACATCCTCAAGAAGATTCCCATTAAGGAAAGCAGTCTTGACATCCATCTGCTATATTTTATAATCATGATATGCAGCGATAGCAAGTAAAATTCGAACAGATTTAAGCATTGCAACTGGTGGAAAGGTTTCATCATAGTCTACACCATGAATCTGTTTATAACCTTTAGCAACCAGTCTTGCCTTATAGGTATGTACCTTACCATCAATGTCAGTCTTTTTTTTGAAGACCCACTTGCATCCTATAGGATTAACTCCTACAGGAGGCTCTACTAAGGTCCAAACCTGGTTTGTGTACATGGAATCCATTTCAGATTTCATGGCTTCTATCCACTTCTTAGACTCAGGACCAGTTATGGCCTCTTGACAGGTTACAGGCTCATCTTGATCCATGAGTAATACATCACCTTGATCAGTTATGAGATATCCATATCTCTCTGGTTGGTGATGTATCATGCTCGATCTACTCTGGTCTTGTTCTACTTGAGCAGGTTGCTCTTCCATAACTACTTGTGGTTACTGCTCTAATTCCTGCATAGGTGTATCAATGCTTTGTGATTCTTAAATTTCTTCAAGCTCTACTTTCCTCCCACTGATTCCTTTAGAAATAAAGTCCCTTTCCAAGAAAACTCCAGTTCGAGCGACAAACACTTTGCCCTCAGAAGGATTGTAGAAGTAATACCCTCTTGTTTCTTTAGGATACCCCACAAATAAGCATTTTTCAGATTTGGGCTCAAGCTTAGTTGAAATTTGTCGTTTCACATAAACTTCACAACCCCAAATCTTCATGTAAGACATATGTGGTTTCTTACCACTCCATATTTCATATGGTGTCTTTTCAACCTTTTTGGATGGAACACGGTTAAGTGTGTAAGCTGTTGTCAGTAGTGCATGTCCCCAAAAGGAGTTTGGAAGATCGGCGTGACTCATCATGGATCGGACCATGTCTAACAAGGTTCGATTTCTTCTCTCAGATACACCATTCCATTGTGGTGTTCCAGGAGGAGTGAGTTGGGATAGAATCCCACACTCTTTTAGATGGTCATCAAACTCTAGGGTTAAATATTCATCGCCTCGATCTGATCGAAGAGTTTTAATATTCTTACCTAGTTGGTTTTGTACTTCATTCTTAAACTCCTTGAACTTTTCAAAGGATTCAGATTTGTGTTTCATTAAATAGACATAACCATATCTACTGAAATCATTGGTAAATGTGATGAAGTATTGAAAGACTCCTCTGGCTGGTATGTTTAGTGGTCCACATACATCAGTATGTATGAGGGCCAAAAGATCATTAGCCCTTTCACCTTTTCCTGTGAATGGGGACTTTGTCATCTTTCTAATTAAATAAGATCTGCATATATCATATGATTCGTAATCAAAAGAGTCCAATAGTCCATCTATATGGAGTTTGGAGATGCGTCTGTCATTTATATGGCCTAAGCGACAATGCCAAAGGTAACTTGGATTTAACTCGTTAGGTTTCATCCTTTTAGTATTAATGTTATAAATTGGCATTTCAAGATCAAGGACATACAATCCATTGTTCATTTGTGCAGTAGCATAGAATATACCTTTCATATAAATAGAGCAACAATTGTTCTTTATTATAAATGAAAAACCAAACTTGTCCAAATAAGAAACATAAATAATATTCCTGCTAATTGCAGGTACATAGTAACAGTTCTCTAACTGAATTATTAAACCACTAGGTAAAGTCAATACATAAGTTCCTACAGCTAAAGCAACAACATTTGCTCCATTGCCAACTCGTAGGTCAACTTCACCTTTTGCCAAGACTCTACTCCTTTTTAGCCCTTACACATTGGTACAAATGTGAGAACCACATCCAGGTACTTTGGGCAGAAGTAGATAAATATATTTCTATAACAAAAATACCTGAAGTTGAAGTCTACACTCCATTCTTCTTATCTTCCAGGTACTTTGGGCAGTTTCTCTTCCAGTGTCCGGTCTTACCGCAATAAAAGCAAGTGCCCTCCTTTGCTATACCTCCACTAGGCTTCAAAGCAGGGGCAGTATGTTTGGGTTTGGCAACTTCCTAGCCTTTCCATTTACCACCCTGCTTGGTGGGCCTTTTTTCTGTTTCTTTCCATTACTGGCCATCAGAATGGATTTCCCTTTTGACTTCATATTTTGCTCAGCAGTTCTTAACATACCTAATAATTCAGGAAGAGTTTTGTCCATATCATTCATGTTGAAATTAAGGACAAATTGACTAAAGCTTTCCAGCAACGATTGCAGGATCAAATCAACCGCAAGCTCCTTTTTTAGGGGAAATCACAATCTTTCAAGGTTCTCCACATACCTAATCATCTTGAGTACATGGGGACCTACAGGGGCTCCCTCAGATAGCTTGGCTTGAAAAAGGGCTTTTGAAACTTCAAACCTCTCATGCCTTGCCTGCTCTTGATAGAGTATCTTCAGGTGTTCGATCATATCGAACACTGCCATGTTTTCATGTTGCTTTTGCAATTCAGAATTCTTGGTTGCCAACATGAGGCAAGCAGTTTCATTGGCATCATCGACATGCTTCTTATAAGCATCTGTTTCAGCCTTAGGAGCAGAACTAGGAGGCTCCTCCTCGGGAATAGGTGTCTCTAAGACATACAACTTTTTGTCATGTTTGAGGACAATCCTCAGATTTCGGTGCCCATCCAGAAAATTTGTCCCAGACAATTTTTCCTTATCAAGGATTGATCGCAAAATGTTGTTAGATGTGTTTGTTGTCATGGTAATCTACAAAATAGAATGGAAAAATATAAGTATCATTAAAACAACATATTCAATTAGGCCTTTAATTAAATATGCTCCCACTATTTTACTCAAACCAAATGACCCTCTCCGTTTGATTGGGAAAATCCCTTTGGAAGATTTTCTAGTGGATCGAGATCCATATTTCACTTTGTTTTAAGTCAGCGTTTGGCTGATTACACAAAACTCAGCTATTTAGGTAGAAACTCCTTCCAATTGTATCCAATACAATTCTCGAATATTTCAGTTGGGTGAATAACTCCTTATTTTAATCCATCATATGGATTATTCCCAACTCTTGCTTCTAAATGTATATAATCTTATTATGTTTTGTTTAGTTAAGTTTGACCCATTGTTTTAGAAATTGGATATTACATTTATCCCATCGCATCTTACTTATATAGAAAATGCACCTCGCGTTAGGCGAAACCTACATTATTCGATACTAGTCTTGATGAGTTCTAAAACTTGGAAAGCATAAACTTAATATTAAATTTGAGGGAATTTTCATTAGTTTGATCTCACCGGCTTATTTATCATATAAATCATCTCTCACATGCATCAGCATACATACACATGCATTAACATACATACAAAATGAAACAGTTATGGCCCCTAGCGCAATTGTTCTCCCAAGCCAATGAGAGAACCTAAGCTAAACCTAATAACGATATACACTTCTCTAAACAAGATCTCCAAGGTTGTCCTCCTTTGATCTTGTAGTCTTTATTTTTCTACATAACATTACATTACATTAAAGAATACTCATTTTTACATACAAGGTAGTGAGATGAGAAAAGAAGTTACATCGAGAGATTAAAAGAGAGGAACGACACGCAGGTCGTATTTTAAAATCCCAAAACAAAATAAAGGAAAATTAACGCCATAACTGATCACCACAAGAGAAAAATAATAAACACACTTTTATTATTATTAATTTAAATCCTGTTAATTAAATGAATCAAATTAAATTTCGGCGAATGATCACACTACGCAGACGAGGGTTTCGCTGCCCAGTCAGCGGACGTTTTCGACAGCACAACCATTGTGCCGTCATGAACCCTAATGCAACAATTCCATATCGTCAAAACACCATGATCAATAATTCAGTATGATTAATCCATATGCCATTGCTTCACCATACTAAAGTCGGATTCCGAAGCAAATGAACACGGCTCGCTCAAAGGAATAATGATCATTACGTGATTTAAATGAACGAAATAGAAATAGTATATCCAATATACCATCTTTGCATCAGAGTTAATTATATCAAATATAAAATTTGATCAATCATATTTGTGTAACTTAAGGACGATCGATATATCGCTGCTTCACCATACTATTGTTGAATTCCGAAGCATAGTCAATATCGATCATCCAAATCGTACACAGCCTCATGCCAAAATTCAACTTATCGTTTTAATTTAATTTGTTATGTGTTTTAATTGAATTAAAAAAAAAAAAAGAAAATAAACACTTATCTGATGCATGATTTCGTAAGTGGCTCTGATACCATTGAAGGGAAATTGCGATTCAAAACGCAGCGGAAATTAAAATTTCCCTTTAGCGATCCTTACGAAAGATCATGATCAGTGATAGAATAGTTACCTCTTGTGGCGTTGAAACCTTTAATTCTGAATCGAAGGAATGATCACGAGTGATGTACAATGAGCAGCGCCTCTACTCAGTCCACACGAACATCTTCCTTCAGTCTTAGTGCTAGCTGCTACGATTGAAGGATTTGAGTGAGATATAGAGAGAAGGAAAATACGGCTAGGGTTTCACATCTAAATTTTCATCAAGTGTTTATGCTTCTGCACAAGGGTTATATTTATAGAACCACTTGTGTAGGCTGCAAGCTAAAAAGCCCACGTAAGTGCATGCATACCATATCTTATGATGTATCGTATATCACTTAAGCATGCGGTACCTTACCACAATCCGTATTCCACTTAAGTGCATTGTACCTTACGGTGTTACATATTTACTTAAGTACACCGTACCTTATGGTGTGCCTTATTTACTCTACCTCTTATCAAACTGTCCTTATGTGTGTGACCCTGTAGGATTTCACGACATTGGTAATTATATTAAATCATGCATTTAACATAATAAATAGTGAGCGGTTTCTAGCAACACATCACTACTACCCAAGTCACAAAATTGTCATGCGATCTGACAAAACCTTTTGTGATAGTGCTTGTGTGTACAATTACCCTTTTGCCCTTATGTCTATATTGAACACAAGGCATATACCGTGTCATCCTTGTTCAGTTCAATATTGGGCCCTTAGACATTTATCCTGTTATGCAGAATGGACAAATTCCATCTAGGTCACTCATGTCCCTCAGCATGCTTTATGAAGTACCCATCAACTGTCTTTATAGTCATCCAATTATGGACAATGTTTGATCAACAATAAAGTACTTGACTCTACATCTAGGGTCCATAGTGGTTTCAGGTCGAAGGGTGGTATACGCAACTATCACCATGAGAGTAACTTATGACACTTTGTATAACATTCTATGTAGTACTCTCATAGTGGGTCAATCTAGTATAAATATTACTCCTAATATATATACCTATGTTAAGACTTGATAACTCCTTATCCATGATCCATGAGATGTGATCATCAGTCTATTTACATAATAGTCTTAATGCTTTAAGGTTATCCCATTTCACATTAAATCTCGACTATGGATACTTTAAGAATAGCGTCCTTATGTTTAATGGAATCTCATGATTAAGTTACACTTAATATTTCATTAAACGAACTAGCTATTCTAGGGACTTTATCACTTTGGAAAAAGAAACATAATAAAGAAATGCCTTTTATTATTAATAGATAATTCGATACAAGTACCAAAAGTATTGGCCTCTAGGGCTTACACCAACATCTTATTTTAAGGAGTTGCTTCTTATGCTAGCAATTTCTTCACAGTGAATCTTATTGTTATTTTCTAAGAATCCAACATAGTCCATAAGATCAACATTTTTCTTCTCTAGTTTCTCATTTTATTTAGAGAGCTTAACACTAAGCTTAAATATTTAATTACATGTTAGAGAAGTTACCTCAGCGTCATCTTCCTTTAAGGCTTTTAGGAACACATGATCTTCTTCATCAGATTCTTCTTTTTGAAGAGGTACTTCATAAGAATCTTCTGATGTATCATATAATATATTCTTGAAGACTTCACTGCAAGGATTTATCAATGTTTCCTCATTGATTCATCATTTCTTCTTCCTTTTCTTCCAAGGAAATGGGATCTTTGAAGATTCTTCATCATTTCTTTTTTGTTAGATTAATCTACTTCAAATATTTCACTTGATGAAGCTTCTTCAACATTTCATCTAGATGTAGCTTCCTCGTCACATTCATCAGATGATGTCACTTTGGATGATCGGTCGTCTATTGAGATTGTTCATCGAAGGAAACTCATGAGGTTGATTCGAATTCTTCTTCAACAGATTCCTTTGATGAATATTCTTCTAATAAACTTGAGCTTATACCTTCATCCTTCAAAATCTGGATCTATTTGTTCAGTTTATTGGTTATCTACTCCTTTATGTATTCTTCCTAAAACTCACTAAAATCACTACTATCTTTTGAATTGAGACTTGCATCATATTTTTTATTCCAATTCTTAATCCTTCGATAGATGTTAAAAATGCAATTTCTAATATATATATAAATATATATATATAAATATATATATATATATATATATATATATATATATATATATATATATATATATATATATATATATATATATATATATATATATATATATATATATATATACCCCAAGGGTTCCAATGGTTGAGTATCATTTATGAGAATTATTCTCATGTTCATTTGGCATTTAAATTTCATAGGTTTGTGTGGTCATTCTATCTTGCTTTATACTTGAAGAAGCTCCATAAATCATCTCAAGAGTGTCCCACACTTACTTGGTGGAGTCTCTAGTGAATAGATGATAAAATTCCTTAGCACTTAAATCATTGATCAAAACATATTTGATTTTAAAACCAAGTTTGACTTTTCTCTTATCTTCTTAGGTCCAATGAAAATCGGGTTTGATTACTACCTCATCATTAAAGGAGAAGGTAGGAATAAACAGACCATTATTTAAAATATCCCACATTTCAAAATCAATAAATCTGATAAAATTTTCAATTCAAGTTTTCCACAATTCAAACATATCACCATTAATAGTGGAGGTGTATCCATGAAAAGGCTCATGTTGAAAATGTAAGTGTTGAAACCATTTTTAAATCAAAATATTTAGCAAATTCTAAGTTTGAAATATGTTTGTAAAGGAACCAAGATAAAAATGACAAAAAAAGGAAATTCAACATAAATAATAACTAAAAAATAAAGAGTTAAGAAAAAAGAGAAAAGCACCAGAGATTTATAGATGTTTGGTATAATGAAGTGACATACGTTCTATTTCCAATAATTCCTTCTTGAGAGTTCCATTATAATACGAGTTTTTGACATGTTATGCCCATTAACCTCGTTCTACAAGGATTCGAGTTTTAAAATTACTAACTTCCCAACTAAGATGGTGTTTTAATTATAGAGGCATCTGCAACCAACAGAGAGATTTTAACATCGTGCTAAACTCACAAACCGAATGAGAGTTTTAAATACAGAGGCTTCTCCAACCAAATAGAGGTTTTAACAGGTTTACCTTAACAACCAAGAGAGATATTTTCACATGGTTTACCTCACAATAAAAATAAACTTTCTCTCAATGATAATTTGCAATATTGCTCTTACACTCGATCTAAAACACTTCACAGATATAAAACTCCACTCTCAAAATCACTAAGGCAAGTGTGAGAATATATATATATATATATATATATATATATATATATATATATATATATATATATATATATATATATAGAGAGAGAGAGAGAGAGAGAGAGAGAGAGAGAGAGAGAGAGAGAGAGAGAGATAGAGGAGCGTAAGATATAGGTCCTTCAAATACGTTTTCTAGTGTGTAAAAAAGTGAAGGAGAATCCTCTATTTATCAGACAAGATTTAGATTTAAAAGGAAAAGATCCATGATCATTTTTAATGCTAATAATCGATTAGGCCAACCATATAATTGATTATGAATTCCAAAAATGGAAGGTTCTCAAAAGAGTCGTTGCTAACCAACTATTAACCTTAATAGTTGAGTATGAGATGATACAAAAAGAGAGGATCAATTAGGCCTAAGGGCTAATTGATTATGTAGTGTAAAATGCACTTATAAAAAACTTTTTGATTTCTTATCCAGTTAGTTAGGCACAAAAACATTGTTGGTGATTTTGATAAAATTATTTAGGCTTTACAAAAGATTAAAAATGCTTGTGTGACTTGCCTTAGTAAATTTGAGAGCTAGTCTTATAGCTTTACAGACACATCTTTAACAACTCTAAAGCTTCTGGTTGCTTGCCACATTATCTTTGGCTTTAAAACTTCATTGGAACCTTGAATATACTTCTTATGAGGCTTGAGATAGCTCTTCATGATAAAAACCATCATCAAACACACTGCTTGATCAGAGATCCTTACTGACATCATTGAACGCTGCTTGACATAAGGTGTTGTACTTCATAGATAGGCTTTGATATCTTGATATCCAAGTACTTGATTATTACAACACTGAGCTTTGATACCTTGGTTATCATAATAGATCATGAAATCTTGAGAACATCTTGATCATCACAACACATGACACAATGATCTTTAAGCACCACCACTTGATCACACCAGACCTTGATCTTCAAGCACCACCACTTGATCATATCAGACCTTGATATTCAAGAACCATCACTTAATCACATACGATGATAACTTCATTTATCATCATCCAAACCAAAGCATTTAGTATGAAGACTTCTCTTAATAGTGTTGTCAACATCAAAACCAAATAGGTTGTTTTCGATTTCATCCCTTCAAGCACATAGATCCACGTCTTTTAGCATTTTCATCCAGATTCTGATTATTGTTTGGATTTTCCTTTGTTATCATGGTGGTTTATGATATCCTGATTATTATTCCATTGCCCATCCTTTCTATCCATGATTTTATCTTTGATTATAAGAGTTTTATTATGACTTCTATGTTTTTTATTTGATATAATATATGCTTCTTACTACTTTTTTTGACCTTGTTCTAGCTAATAACCTCCAGATTGCTTATGCCCGACCCTCAACCTATGATGCCTATGTTGCCATTCATTAAGGTGATAATGTTGCTTTCATCTTATGTATCTCTCTTATTCATACTAATATGATTGTAACCTATGTTATCGTGATTAATGTTGTAGGATTAATGGTTGTTTTGATCGTTATATATCACTTCATTGTGGTGAGCATAATTTCTTCTTTTGTCTTGATTCTTTCCTTTAATATTGTTAGGATGATTACAATTATTAATCTTTTGAGGATTGGTGTAAGTTTGATGATAAATGTTCCTTGCTCCATTCTACCTTTTCTAAGCTTTGTGTAGGTAATTCTCTTGTTATTTTTTATTCATATAAGGCCCTTTAGTATTTATCTTCTTGATTTCATTTCTTACTTCACTATTTCCTTTAGTTTTAGATTGACTATCCTTGTCATTACTGTTGTTTTTTTTTTGCTTGTAAAGTTGATTGGTGTTGAAGCTGACATTAGTCTTTTTGTTGCTTTGCTCCCAATAAGTACCATCAATTATCTTTCTTTTATTATCCATTTTTGTATGATTTATGTTTTTGTTGTGATTATTTTTGTTGATGGTATGATACTCGTTGTTCTTGTGCTTTTGATTGTTTGGTATTAGGTCTTTGTGGATCTTGACATTGATACGTCAACAGTTGTCATTGTTGTTTGCACCCTGAAAGTTTATATGCTAAACATATATATGCTAGTAATAGGTAAGTCTTCAAAAAATTTCGTGTTCCTAGCACACAAGATGTTGTAGAGAATGCCCAAAATATTCTTTATAATGTCTTTATCCTTGCTTCTAATATTTTCCCAAAGCCAATATTTAAGATGGCCATCATAGCCATTCACTTTTACGATAACACTCTTATGTTTAACAAAGTATTCACTCAAACTAATCATTGTAGGGATTTCTTATTCTTCTAGACTTTGTTAGATACTTTCTTTTGTAGACACTTGCTTAAGTTCACTTGAGATAAGGCTAAGTATGTATTCCATTTGATTTCCGCCATCAGATAGTCAAATCCATCAAACCCTAATACTTAGGTTTTCATCTTTATCCATTTAATTACTTCACTTGACTTGATAGAAGACATTAGTTTGCATCATCAATTAGTTATCATCATCGTAAGTTGTTTTCCTTTTTAAAACCATGTCACATGCAAAACAAGGTTCCACATTCTCCTCCTTTTTTATGATGAAAACACAACTCTCAGGGGAGGTGGTAAAGTAAAATAGCGCATATATGTTTAGAGTAATTGAACTCCCCATGAGTTAAATAGAGAGTATACTCTACTCCCCTTGAGAGTATACTTATCCCCCTTTCTTAAAATCAAATATGCGAGTAAAGATACATTGTGAATATTAAATATGTAAACATGAGCAATTAAGACATATACAGAAGGGAAAAACATCACTCAGATTATTTCTAAGAAATCAAATTACAAAAACGAAATTTGTAGAATTGAAAGTAAAAAAATTTGAGAAAAACAAAATTGAAATTGAAGTTGAGAAAAACAAAAAATTTAAACACATAGGTGAGATTATTCTTCATCAAGATCATCACAGAAAAATAAGTCATGTGGTAGTCGATTTTGATTTATAATGAAGTTTCAGACTAAGAACTAGATCTTGTCATTGACTACATCTAACTTATCACTTATGATTTTGAGTATGTCTTTGATTGTAGGTAGTTGGGGAGTGTAGCTATCAGGGTTGTCTATCTCTATGGGTTTTTCTTGACTCTTGGATTTTCTTTTCTTTTCATTTGATGAAGGCTTTTCAGTTACCCTTCCATTTATGATCTCTAACTTCATTGATGGTTAGTCAAATTTTCCTATTTTAGTTGTTTCTTCTTTAAATTCTTCATCTCCAAATATGTACCATGTTTCTTCCAGAATTTTTGTGACTAGGTTCCCATATGGAAGACATGCTTCTTCTTTCTTGTTCTCCATCATGTAGTTGATTACTTGTTATGCCCGGTTTATCTTCACTTTGCTTTGTATTATCCATGTTATTTCCACATCAAGTGGGGTTATGAGGCTGAAGTTGCTTTTTCTTAGAAAAAGTATGTGATTAATCACATAGTGAGTCATACTACTCTTAGGGTGGATGTATCCATCAGTGAAATGATGGGGTATGGATGTTGATGGTTATTTCATAATAGAGGGTGGAACGATAATGTAGTTGTATTTGCTTATTTTTTCTCCAGGTTTGATGATCGTATCTTCATTAGTGTGACCTAGCATCTCTCAAAACTCTTCTACTGAGAGAGTTATCCTATGCCATTTTACTTCACTTCTAAGTATTCCATCAGTGAGATGAAAATTTAAGAAAATATTTACCAAGGATGGATATATCCTTTTTGAGGGCATACAGAGAAAAGTGGATAGGTTGAGTTCTTCAAAGGTCTTAAAGAATTTGTGTTATTTGAAGTCTTGTGGATCTAGGGTGTGAATTCTTACAAGAGATCGATTGGAAAAATGTTGAAAGAATCTTACTTCTTAGTGGTGAAGAAGTCAGATAAGAGGCTGGAAAAGATTAGACTTTTAGGGTTCATGATTATTTTCTAAGAAAAATATCACACTCATAAGTTTGAATAAAAATATGCAATGGAAGAGAATGAATGAGCATATCTATTTATAGCATTCCATCTAAAGATTTGATCATGTATTCCTAGAAAGCATTAAACATAGATTGTGCTGATTGAAAATCAAATTAAAATCTTTCAAGATTAAAAGTGCTAATTGATTAGCTAATGATTCTAATCGATTAGTTAGCTAGATATTTCAGGATTTTATGTTATCTTCATTAATGTTAGGATTTTATTTTCTTGAGGCACAAGTTTGTCTTGGATTTGATTTTAAATTCTACGCACTAAGTTCTTTTAAAATGTCTTGATTATTATTTGAGACCTAAGATATGTTCTCTTAGTTTATCATTTTTTCCACTAACTGACCATTCATTCTAAACATTGATCATAAGATGGTTTGATACCTGAAATAATATATGCCTCATAGAATGCCTTTAAGCATATTTCATTTTCTTCATTGGATTTAGACCTAGAGGATCCTAATGAAAAATATCTGCTTCTACTTCTCAATTCAGACCTACATATTGATCTTCGTCAAGTTATGTTTGACTATTTGAAGAAGACTCTTTCTTCCTTTAACAAGGGAAAGATTTTCTTCATTCCTTTTGGATGATTTCTTTCAGACTTACTTATTTAGTAAGGAGTTAGCATAAGTTCAGAGGTTGATTTATCTAAAATCTGGAGAGACAAGCTTGCAGCTATCTATGAAAGATTCTGATGTTAGATTTCTGAATAGTTATGCCTTGTAATTGTTAGAACATTTGTATTAAGTTATCTTATTAATAATTCATAGTTTGTTCATGTTGTTGTTCAGTTAACTATTGATTATATTTATTTATAGTTGTTCAAGAGAATTAAAACTAATGGGAGTAAGAACTTAATGCTAGCAACTTTTTCATTAATAAGAAGGAAGTGATTACAAATTACTTAGACATTCTAGTCTGATGGATTAGCCCTAAGGTATTCCCTATGATCATCTGTCATATCCAAATTATCTAAGTAATCTTACCATTCTTCCTTGGCGAATTTGAAAGCCTACTTTCATAGTTGATTTCTGCATCTGGACCCAGAATATCTTCTTCTTCTTCTATGTGTCTTCACAAAGGATGTTGAAGAGGTGGGAGATTTTGAAGTCGTCTTCTTGTTTGTAGATCCTTCAGCTGCTGCATTGCTTTCCCTTTCTTGAGTTGTTACATTTAGTATGGCTGTCTTTCTGAAATCTCTCTTTGGAACCCATATTTGCTTTTGCTTGTACATTTTGGTGTTTTGAAGATTAAGTGATTATGAAAGTAAGCTTACTAAGAGTTCTTATATAGACGTGTTACATACATTGTTTCAAGTGACTGTTGCTTTTATATCGATTAAGTCTTATCAATATCTTAAATGATATACTTTGGAAATGTTATATAACAGTATAACCTAATAAAGATTCTTTAAACAACTATGAATTTTATACTTGACTTGTTTAACTGTCATTTCTGGTATCAGTTTTACTTCATTAATGTACTTCAGTAAATCTTAAGGAAGTTATTGAAAGTGTATGCATGCAATAAACAATTTGGTTAAAAAGATATTCTTTCATTAATATAAGCAAAAGATTACAAAACATTGACTCATAAGGAACTGCTAATGCTTAGTATAGGTCTCTATCTAAGTCATCTTGAGCCTTATGACGAAAATAGTTGTCATAGTCTATGTCTTGCTCATCTTCATCAATGTCTTCATCCTCTACCTCTGAGATTGGACGGTTGAACAACTTGTTGGACCATCTTCTCTTCCTTGATCTCTTCTTTATCCTTCTTTTGGGCCTCATCACAGCTTCTGATGAACCTACTCTGGTAGGTTGTGTTGGAGTTGTTGATGACGCTTCTTCAGAAGTGATTCTTGCAGAAGGCAAGGGCTTAGTAGTGGATGCTTCAGAAACAGCTCGTTTCTGAACGTCTTGGAGATCTTGTTTCGTAGAGCTCTGGGAGATTTCTGTTACCACAGAAGTCTTATGACTCTCAGCTGATGCTTCCATGATTCTGATGGATGTTGATTAAAATGAATTAGGTTTAGACTACTTTTATAATAACTTCCGAGACGTCTGATTTAATCCTACTTGATTCTTGGAACAATAACGACCACCAAAAATTTAAGGCATGCACTATACAATCTTTAATGACCTATGTTACTTGATCGTCTTTCAAATTCTTGGAAACTAATCCTGTAATGATGATTTGTGATGCATTTATGACTATAATTATTTTCTTCTTCTCTTCTTATCGTTTTGATGTGACAAAAAGGGGAGAAATAATGGTAAGTATTTAATTAGAAACTGAACCCATTGAGTGCCTATTTAATTGTACATATTGGTAAATTATAATTTTGTCATTTATATTTCTATTTTTATGGTTATCTTGCTCGGGCGACACATTTTAACTTTCTTGTACATAGAGCTAAGGAAGAGCTTACAAACCTCATCCTTAGCCTATCAGACTCAGAAGGAGCTTACAAACCTCGTATGCTGATGTTGACAAAGGAAGTTAAAATATTATTTTTGGTTTTCTTAAATATGGAACTAAGGGGGAGCTTACAAACCTCAACCTTGGAATTGTTTGACTCAGGGGGAGCTTACAAACCTCAGACTTTGATGTTACTAAGATGACTGAATTACTTTTTCTTGAAAGTAGTTCCTAGTATGATGTCTACAGAACTCTACTTTTGACTATTACACTCAGGGGGAGCTTACAAACCTCATACCCTGATGTTGCAAAGAAAATTATAACTGCCCAACATTGTCCTTTAAATACTTATGTTTGTCATCATCAAAAAGAGAGATATTGTTAGAACAAGATTTGTTCATGGTATATTTTCCTTGGGTTTTGATGATAACAAAGTATTGAAAGAACAATGGTTTAATTGTGTGTTACATGTGTTCAGGTTCTAATACTTGTAAATATTATAGTTAAAATATGTTCTAAATTAAGCATAATTTGAGAGTTGCTGAATTATTAGCTTCTGGTGGCAGAATCTGAAGAACACTTGCTAAGTGCTGTCTGGTGGAGACTCAAAAGATGAAAGTTGTTGAATGCCAAATATGTGTTATTTTGAACCATTATTCTTGGCATTTTTCAACTCATTTCTCAAGTTTTAATTGATTTATTCCATGTTCTTGTGTGATTCTTCAATAAAATTGATTTTACCTTTGGATGCCTTGATATGTGTGCTATTGTGTAGGAATTAGGTTGGATTATCAAAGAACAAGGCACAATTAAATGGACAAGGAAGCCAAAGTATTTATGAAGAATCCAGCAGGTTTACAGTGCGAGCAAGTAGCGAAGCGTAGGCGTACTCGCAGTACGAGGCCAAAGCGATCTGGAAAATTTGGATAACAGTAGCTAAACCCCTTGCTGATGGCAGTGCGAGGCCTAAGCGAAGAAGTTTGCAGTGCGAATAGGAGCTTCACAGTGTGAAATCAGAGAATCTTCATGGGCGGCTTAACTGTTCTGAGGCACTTCAAGTGCCTATAAGTGAAGTTCGCAGAGCTTGTAGTGCGAGCGAGACAGATTCTGTTTAGATATTTTTGTACTATTTATCACTTTTTGGGGATCATAATAAAAAACTTCAACTTTTCAGCAATAGTAACATTGGCTTAGGAGAAAAAACCCTAAGTTCATCATTTCTTCATCAAGGAGTGATATTTTACAAGTAAAAGATAGATTCGCATCCTAGATGGATTCTTCATCTTGGATGCTGATTCATCTTCTTTATTTCCTTGTAAATTAAGCTACCGTGGTTATGGATAGCTAAATCCTTTGTATCAAAGGTAGATGTAGTCTATCTTAGCTTGTATGTATTTCTTTTGATCTCTTTGTATGTGAACAAGTAGATGATTAATATATGTTGAATGTTTTTGTTCTTAAAGATCTATTTATGATTTGTATCACTCTAGACATAGATTTTACAAACCTTGATCTAAAATATTCATCTATCAACAAACAAACTCTAGACATAGATTTGTGAGTTGATATTTTCTTTGTGTTTATCTTAAAGATTATTGTATTTGTTGCTAGCATGAGACATCATCTAATGACGGATACAATAATATTCACGACACAGCTCTAGACATAGATGGTATTGAGAGGATACATGAGTATATTAATCGGAAATGAATTCACATGCTTGATTAATCGAATATATACAAGTTAGGTTGATGAAATCTATCTTTGATATGTCTTGTTAAACAAACATCTTTTAGAATTTAATCTTTGCTACAAAAATTGTGACAAACTTATGATCCAAAACAAACAAACTTTGAAAACCCTACATAAAACATCATAAACTGCAGAACGGCAAGCGATATCACTACAATCCCTGTGGAGATGATTTTCAAAACCCTAATTAATCTATCAACTGTTAACAAAATGGCGTTGTTGCTGGTGATTGTTTGATTGATATTGTAAGCATTGCAATAGTTTATCTTATTTTAAGCTTTGTATTGTTATCTCTCACCCCTATTTATATTCCTTGTGCTTGTTAATTTGTTTGGTTAGTGTTTCAGAAATCTGTATATGCGAGGAAATGTGCCCGCATACCAACTTCTATTTGATCCTGAGATTGATAGAACTGCATGGAAACTTAATAGCAAAACCAGAAGATGGAGGCTACTAGCTAAAAAAAGAAGGGAGCGCAAAGGAACTTCTTTAAGTAATCCACCAACTACACCCTTTGTTACGCCAATCATGGCAGAAGTACCACCACCACCACCTCCTAGAGGTCCATGCACTAATAGTCTGCGACACAACACTCAGTTTGCTCGCAATGCAAACAACGAAAGGCATGCAGAGATAACAACGAGAATTCTTCAACTTTTATATTCAAATACCTTTAGAGGGCTAGATCATGAAGAACCGTTCACTCATCTTACTAAATTCTATGAAACTACGGGAGCATCAGAAGCGGAAGAAGAATCATTGTTCAAGAGACTATTCTCACACTCATAGATAGGGAAAGCTAAGGAATGATATCTTGATCAATCAAATCTTGTGATGAAGGATTGGAATTTGTTGGAGGAGAAGTTTCTTGAAAGATTCTTTCCTCACAATAGATTCACGGAGGCTACGACGACAATTTTCGTATTTGCTCAAGGTGGTAGTGAATCTCTCAATGAATCTTGGGAGAGGTTCAAATATATGTTACATAAATGTTAAGGCTATGGGTTTGATGATCTTATCCAAGTACATATATTCTGGAATGGACTCCAACCGGTTCACAAAACTCTCTTAGATGCTACCGCGGGTGGGTCTTTAATGTCAAAGAGTGCGGAGGACGCAGTTTCCATCAATGATAGGATGGCGCTCAATGACCATCAAGGTCAACATAACCATGGTACAACTCAAAGGAAGCCGGGAGTGCTTGAATTAGGTACTAATGACACTATTTTTGCGCAAAACAGGTTGCTTTCACAACAAGTGGAGTTTTTGACACAACAAATGTCAAAACTTCCACAACAAATCAAGGAGATGCGTGAAGTTCCCAACAAAAATCAACAAATTGCAAGTTGTGAATTATGCAAAGGAGACCATCCTACCGGGTATTGTCCTCTAGTTGTAGAGGAAGCAAATTACATGGGAAACCAAAATCAAAATCAAGGCTATCAACCGAGACAACCGTCGTATCAACAAGGCAACCAAGGTTACCAACCACGAGGTAATAACCAAGGTTATCAACAAGGATAGAGGAAAGATGCTGGCACTTCAAATCGTCAAAACCAATACCAAAATTACACTCAACCTCTATAAGCTCAAGGTGGAAATTCAAAATTGGAAGACACATTCACTCAATTTATGAAAATGTCGATTTCCAACCAAAACAACACAGGTGTTTCTATTAGGAATCTAGAGACACAAATTGGGCAATTGTCTAAGCAATTAGCCGACCAACCCAATGGGACTTTTCCGACTAACACTCAAGTGAATCCTAAAGAGAATTGCAAAGCTATATTTACTAGAAGTGGTAGGGAGATTGATATGGGCATTGGTGAGAAAGTTATGGAAGAGGAGGTTGTAGTTGAAAAAGAAAATGAAATTGTCGAAGAAGAAGTTGAAAAAAATGTGGAGGATGTTTTAGTTGAAGAAGTTGAAAAGAAAATAAGAGAAGAGATAAAGAAGAGAAGAAAAGTGAAGGAGCATGTAAGTGACATTCCAACAAAAAAGTTACCATATCCGCATGCTACTACAAAAAAAAAAAAGATAATGAGAGGCATTATGCTAGGTTCTTGGATATTTTTAGCCGTTTGCAAATAAACATTCCATTTTCCGAAGCTCTTGAACAAATGCCCAAGTATGCCAAATTCATGAAAGTCATACTCAAAAGAAAGAAGAGATTTACAAACAAAGAAACCATTCCTCTTAATTCTAATTGTAGCGCTATCATCCAAAGTGTTCTTCAAGAGGAAAAAAGGTGGTCTGGGAAGAGTGGCTTTACCTATAACTATAGGTAATGGTTTCAATTGTAAAGCTTTGATTGATATGGGTGCTAGCATAAACTTGATTCTATTGTCCGTGGTAAAAAGACTTGAAAACATGGAAATAAAATCAACAAACATGACTTTGCAATTGGCGGATAAGTCAAAGACTCGTCCTCATGGTGTTGTGGAGGATGTGTTATTAAAAGTTGATAAGTACTTGTTTTCGATTGATTTTGTTGTCATGGATATGGAGGTGGACGAGGATACGCCTATAATTCTTGGTCGACCCTTTATGAAAACCGCAAAAATGTTGATTGATGTTGATGAAGGCATTATGAAGGTGAGGACTCAAGATGATGAGGTGTGTTTCACACTTTTTAAAGTTGCGGTGTATTCCAATCAAGTGGAAGATGGTTATCATATGAATAGGAAAAATGAAGATGCAAGGGTTGCAACAATGAAAAAGAAAAATGAAGAGGCTAAGGTGGCAATGATGAGATCTGATTGGGATTTTTAATTTTTGAGAAAAACTGGAAGAAAAACTAGTCATGACAATGGTTGAAGACCTTTGTGTGTGCAGAGTTTGATCCGGTGGCTAAAAGCTTCTTTGTGCATTCTGTGGTTTCATCTTCGGACCGTCGAGCTCAAATGACGTTAAACAAAGCGCTAGTTGATAGTCACCCCAACATTGTAAGTATTCTTTCATCTTTATTGCAATTATTTTTGTTGTTATTGTAGTATGATAAAGTGTGTGGTGGAGCATGTTAGAAAACCAGAATTTTAGCAAATTTGTCACATTCACCTTGAGTTCACAGTACGAACCTGGGGCGAGTATTCGCTTGGAGTTCGCAGTGCGAATTGTGCAAATCTGGACAGATTTGCACGTTTTTGCCACATCACTTGTGTTTAGTTTTGTTTTTTTATGTGTGTTGGTCATTTGTATATGGGCCTGGGAACTTGTGTTCAGATTTAGTGGGTATTCCCACCTTTCCCTCTCACACTTTAAATTTTCACTCTTTTGTCTCTCTCACACAACAAACACATTATTCACTCTCTCCCAACCATACCAAGTTAGAAGGAGATTTTCAAGTTCAAACTTTCAAATTACATTCTCTCTCACTACTTTGTTCCAGGTTTGATTTCACATTGCAATTTATTTGTGTTTTAGAACATTGTGGTTAGGGTTTATGAGAGTTTCTTTAGAAAATAACTTATAGGCATCAATGTTGTTTTGATTAAGTTAATTTGATTGGTTGTGTTGGGATACTTATCTTTGTACTGAAAATTAAAACCTCCATGATTGATAGAGCAAGTGATGTTATGTAGTTCAAGTTTGGAAAAAAATTTATTTACTTTAGAAAAGCTTTGGATTGCATGCAACTTGTTCTTTATAAAACTGATGTTGCTGAATATTAAGTTTCTGAAGGAACTTTGAAAACATTGGTTGAAAATTTAATTTATAGCATTGTTGTCCTAGCAGGCAGAACGTGGAATTCAAAAATTTGCAGGGTTCACTTTGGTTCGCAGTGCAAACCTGGGGCGAGTGTTCGCTTGGAGTTCGCAGTGCGAACTCAAGGCGAACAAGAAAGCAACTTTTTTTTTATGTTTTCTTGTTGCATGCTTAAGTATACATGTTCTCTTTTCACTTTGCCTTGCTTGCTAATATTTTATCATGGTTTTGTTTAGTGCAGATGGCTCCTAAAACAAATGCAACCGCTTCTAAAAGAAAAAGACCACTGGAGGCTCCACCTCCCGTCAACCACAACAACGTGTGTATGACACCGATCACTTTAGGGGTCAGAAGAAGGTAGCAAGGTATCTCAACCTAGAAAATAGAAAATTTATTCTAAGAAGAGCTTTAGCATTAACCCCGAGGGTCCTTTCCGTGCAGAAGCTTTAGTGTGGCATAGATAAAAGTGGGACAAGTTGGTTTAGCTTATTGATAGCTTCAATGTGGATGTGGTGAGGGAGTTCTATGCGAACTCCCTCCCAGATGACGATGAGGTGTCCACTTGGACCACACAAGTAAACGGAAGGGAGATTAAATTTGACAGAGACACGATTAATGAGGTGTTGGGTAAACTTCTTACTCTCGGGGCTGAAGAGATTGATGAGTACCACAGAGATTTAAGGTTACATAGGAATGTGGAGGAGATGACTGGAGCCTTGTTGAGAGAAGGGAAATCTGTTCAGTTGAACCCATCTGGGGTTCCAATCCATTACAACAGAGAGGATATGCGTCCTTTGCCACAGCTGGTGCTACTCTTGGTTTTACATAATATGAAGTCAAGGATGCATTCCTCCACCCTTCCCATTGATATATCACACCTGGTACATAGCATCTTAATTGACACAAGTATTGATGTAGCACGCATCATCACGAACGAGATGCGGGCGGTGATTGAGAGTGGCATAAAACCTGGGGCTAAAGCTAATTGATCCTTGGTTTTTCCTTGCCTTATCATGGCCTTATGTGTGCACGGGCGTGCACGATTACCATTCCACTGTCACATTACTTTTACTGCTCCTATTGATGATGCCCATGTTTCCAAGAACTGTAGGCCAAAAGGACAAAGTGATATAACTACACAGGTTGCAAGTGCAAGTACGAGTTCTAGTTTCAGGGTTGTGAATTTCCAGGGCTTTGACCCGAATCGGAAGGAGGTTTGGAACTATAACTGGGATTGGATGCAGGCTACCTAGCGGGCTATGATTTTTATTCACGATTCTATGCAGCTTATGTAGTTACAGTACCGCGAGCCCACAATTGATCACTTTATCATGTATAGGGAGCAATTCCTAGCATATGCTGGTTGGCCTGAGGTCAGACCATTTTCTACAGAGGAGGCGGGTGGTGTAGCTGACGCTGAGGATGAAGATGATGATGGTTACTCTGATGCTGAGGAGACGGAGTCCAATACTGATGCAGATTAGTCTGATGATTGTTATTTTTGAGCATGATCTTAAGCTTACTTCCTTGTGTGCTATAAAATGAAGTTTTCTGTTAAGTTTTGATCATTGCTTTATTTTGATATTATTGTATTTTATTTTGTATTTTATTTTGTGTTTGTACACTATCCATGAGAGTTGGATTATTTTGATGTTGTACTATGTGTTCTAGCTAAAAATGGTTAGATAGACCAAAAGTGCTAGTCTTATACTTTAAGGTAGATAAGACTACACTGTCTATATTGTTTGAGTATATTTGGGGATTTGAGAGCTATACAGGTGTTGTATATTGTCTCAAGATGAATGTCTTGCTTAACCCTTGTGTGGGAGCCCCTTTTATAACATTTATCAGACTTCATCTAAGGTATGTCGTTAAGAGAAGTCTCTTGGCCTTCTGACGTTGCATGGCCATCATTACCATAACTCCTCTCCATGAATGCATGCTTTGAAGACCAAGTAATGTCTGCATTGATGCGCCGCCACCGTTACAACTGTTGGTGTGCCTTGTTGAGTTCATAACCGGCGCCGATGCCTAGTTGATGGGGTATAGAACCTGGTCTCGTAGGAATTCGGTCAATGGGAGTCGGGCTCCCTGACCGGCCCGGGTTGATAATGACTCTTGCCGCTCTTGGTGCTACTCGTCCCTTCTTACTTTCATAGCTGAACTCACGTCTAGCTTTGACCGACCATATAACTCGTCTCCAAATATATTTGGTATGTACATAAGCCCCCCGAGTACTATATCCGTTTATAAGGGTACAGTACTCGGTAGTAACATGAGCCCGGATATATTTGACTGATGTCGTGCTGTAGGCTGACTTTTCTTCTTAGGTCCTTACGTGTCAAAAACCTTCGAACGGTCGTGTCCCCTAATCTTCCCTAGCGTTATGATGACTTTAATGCATCATGAGTGGCTATTCTCTAGCTATTTTTTGAACGTTGGGCTCCTATTAAAGTCATTTTTCTCTTCCCTTTACTCCTACGCTCTTATTCTTCCTTAAACAAGTCTGTTTCAACTTCAAGCATTCTTCATTTCAGGTATTTTTTTCTTTCACTCTTGATTTTCCTCTATTTTTCTTTAACAAAAAAGTTAGTCCTTAGGGATTGTGATGATGAAGGAAATGTCATCCATAAGAGTGACGAGGAGAGGAAAAGATTATGGAAAGAAAGCATGCAAGAGATGATGGATTCTATAGGGGTAGAAGAGTATAGGCGAAAAGAAATTTTTGAAGAATTTTTCTACTTCTATCCTAGCATTTTGGAAGATTTCAACATCTGTATCTCTTTTTCCGACTTCGAGGTGGACGTGTTGAAGATCGTCAATATAGCACCTTCCCAACTCTGTCCCAATAGTTGGGGATTTATAAAAGCTTTTGAGAGGGTTTGTGAGGTTTTGAACATTGTTCCGACCATAGGCTTGTTCTTCTCCTTCTTTGAGGTAAAAGGAGTTGATTATCGGAGCTGGGTTCAAATCAGTGGAATTCCTGGTTGAAGCTTCCTTTAGGCTTACACCTCAAATTATAAGAATTATAAAGATCGTTTCTTAAGGGTCCGATGTGGGCCGAGATGTCTGCAGGTGTTATATGCCTTAGATGGACATACGCGCTTTCCTCGCCACTGGACCAAATATCCCTTGTCAGTTACTGATTTTAACTATGACAAACTAAATGACTTGGAACTCCAATCTTTGGCCATTCTTGACTCATTCCGTATGATGAGGATTAAAGAATTGTTGCCCTTTGATGACGACCGGCTTCTTGCCTTTCTGAGTAATCATCATTTTTTGTTTTGAATATTTCCCGTCTTCCTTTTATTCTAACCTTATATTGCTTGTTTGCAGACAAGATGACTGGTCTGACTATAGTCGAGCAAAAGAAATTGATGCAGGCAGCTCGGGAAGCCCGGAGAAGAGCTGGGGGTGCGTCTACAGCCAAATCCAATTTAAGGGGGTTAAAGGTCCGAGCACCAAAACGACCCAGGGGAACAAGTACTAAAGTCGTCCTGAGTAAAGGTGAGCCCCAACCTCATGTTTATCCTATTCAAGATGAGATCTCTCAAGGTGACCCGAAGAAGCTGAAGGTTCTAATGAATAAAGATATCCATCAAGCCGAAATGGATATCAACTCTCTCATGCGAGGGACTGGGGAGGATTCTGCATCTGGGGAATTCAAGTTTTGGTCCAGTGATTTTGATGGCTTCAAATTTCTACGTGATCACCTCAATGCTACCGAGGATGTTAATAAAGTTAAATCCATTGGACAACAAAGGATTACCTAGAACCTTAGTTCCTATCTGATGAGATGTGTCGTCCTCGCCCGCGGTTTATTTGAATTATCTGATGATTCTGAAAAAGATTGAGTCAAAATTTAAGGATGAAATCGTTCAGTTGAAGAACACCCAAGAATCTCAGTCTAAGAAGCTTCCCAGCTTGGAGAAGGATTTGGAAAATGTGAAGAAGGAGAAAGAGACTTTGGAGTCGGATCACAAGTCAGCCTTAGCCCGACTTGCTGATCAACTGAAGCTATCTAAGGCCTCCAATGTCGAGCTCTTATCATCCAATAACGATCTTAAAGAATCTCTGAAGAAGGCTCAGATCGACATTTTGTCTGCTGGGGATGAAGCCTTTGATAGAGCCAAATATCAAGTTCTCTTTGTCTCCATCCTGACTTGGATTTGTCGGAGATGGATTACTTCAAGGTAGTGCAGGATGACCGTCTTGTGGATCTTGGTGAGCTGGAGAAAGATAGCCCAAAGAGATCTTATGGCCCAGTCACTGGCGCTGACGGGGATGCGAACCCGACCAATAATGATGTTGCCAATGATACTTCGGCTGCTATATAATCTTAATGTTTTCTTATTTCAGTTAGTGATCCTTCTAGATGCGTATTTATATTTTGGCGAGGGAGTGTGGTGTTGTCCCCACTTATGCTCATGACTTTTTAGCCTTCGGGCTTTGTAATGTACAATGTTTGGCCCTTCTGAGGCTTTTGTTTATGTCATTTATGTTTATCGTGTTTATTCCTTTGCAAAATAATCCCTTGCGTATATCCAGCCCCTTAGGCACTAAGTTAAAATAACTTAAGGTGTCCGATTATGGAGTGTCGGGTATTATTTTCACCTATTTACTTTGCTTATGTTTGATTTCTAAGGCTTTTTGGATAGCCCACCTCGAAGCTAATTATTATTTAAGAAGCCTCTAGCTATCGTGTGTGTATAGCCTTGACACTTTTAAGAGTCCTGGACTCTTGTAGGCTTAGGTGTCGATTATGGTATGGACTCGGGTGTCCTTGCTCCCAGTTCTTATTAGCCTTTGGCAGTTGATCATGTATGACTTTAATATTCACAAGCCCCAAGTTTCTTTTAATGTGTTTAGGCTTGGATGTTTCATCATTTTCATAGTTGATTGTCCGGCCTGTGTTCATGGAACGAGTATATATTTATAAGTGTTTGTTCAACTTGTGTACACGAAGCATTTATAGGCGACCTGTGTACGCAGAGAAAGTCAGCACGTTTATAGGAGTTTAATCAACCCATGTACGCAGAGCGTTTATGGGTAACCTATGTACGCGGAGCAAGTCAACACGTTTATAGGAGTTTAATCAACCCGTGTACGCAGAGTGTTTATGGGAAACCTATGTACGCGGAGCAAGTCAACACGTTTATAGGAGTTTAATCAACCCATGTACGCCAAGCATTTATGGGCGACCAATGTACGCGGAGTAAGTCAACACGTTTATAGGAGTTTAATCAACCCGTGTACGCAGAGAGTTTATGGGTGACCTATGTACGCAGAGCAAGTCAACACGTTTATAGGAGTTTAATCAACCCGTGTACGCAGAGCATTTATGGGCGACCTATGTATGTGGAGCAAGTCAACACGTTTATAGGAGTTTTCCGAGTTATAACTCATCATCTCTAGCCGAATACCTATAAACAAGACATAGAAAAATGTTAAGTCCAGGTGCCTCGTTGAAAACCCTTGCCCTTGCAAGGGAAAAGAGTGCAACCCAGATCCTTTATTCATTATTGGATTACATAATTTTTAACTGAAATATAGCCTAAGATTGGATACATTCCATGTTCTAGGTATTTCTACTCCTTCTAATGTTTCCAACTTATATGCTCCGTTGTTTAGTTTTTGAAGTACCCTAAACGGGTCTTCCTAGTTGGGGCCGAGCTTTCCCTTGTTTTATGGGTCTTTGATTTTCTTCAAGACCAGGTCGCCTTCCTGGAAGTCCCTCTGCCGGACTTTTAGGTTGTATCTTCTTGTCAACCTCTGTTTTGCAGCGACTTCTCTGATATGTGCTGTCTCTCTGACCTCATCTATCTGGTCAGCCGAGATGTTCAAATTATCCATGTTGGCGACTTCATCAAAGTGTTCACGCCTCCAAATCGGGGTGTTGATTTCCACCGGTATCATTGCATCAGCTCCATACACCATCCTGAAGGGTGTCTCTTGAGTAGTAGAATGTGGTGTTGTGTGGTATGACCACAAGATCTCGGGTAAGTACTCGGCCTACATTCCTTTTGCTTCCTCCAGCTTCTTTTTTATTCCACCTAGGATAACCTTGTTGGCCGCTTCTGCTTGGCCATTGGTTTGGGGGTGTTCCACAGATGTGAACCTATTTTTTATTCCATAATCCCTGAAAAAGTCTATGACGAAAGTCCTTGCAAATTGGGCTTCATTGTCTGAGACTATGATTCCCGGAAAACCAAACCGGCATATGATATTCCTCCAATAAAATTTGCGAACCCTCTTGGCAGAGATCTGAGCAACAGCCTCGGCTTCCACCCATTTTGTGAAGTAGTCAACTGCAACGATTAGGAACTTGAGTTGTCCTAAAGCAACTGAGAATGGTCTTAGGATGTCTGCTCCCCACTGATAGAACGGCCATGGAGATGAAATCAAATGGAGCGACTCAGCTGGTAGATGTTTAAATGGAGTGGATATTTGGAATTTTTCACACTTGCTAACGTACTTGATGCAATCTTGCATCATATGCGGCCAATAATACCCGGCTCTTAGAATTTTTCCGGATAGTGTTCTCCCACCGATGTGACTACCACAGGCTCCCTCGTGAACCTTTTTAATTACCAGTTCAATCTCAGGCTCTAACACACATCTGAGCATGGGTGTTGACCTTCCCATCTTGTACAGCGTGTCCGAGATTATGACGTATCGGGAAGCTATTCTTTTAATCTTCTGAGCTTCATTGACATCTTAAGGTAATATTTCCTGGTTCTGATAGCTGATGATGGGTCTCATCCATCCTTGGACATATTCTATTGTTAATACTTCCTCTTATTGAATGTTGGGTGCTTCGGGAACTTCTTCGATCAGCTCGGGCATTGTCTTATCTTGGGATGTGGACGACTTCGAATTTTGAGAATGCTTAGGATATTACTGAAGCTTTCTGAAGGTACTTTATCAGGGTGGAATCCTTTGTCTGGTACTTGTTCTTCATCTGTCCGACCACTAGCTAGGAGTCGATCTTCAATAATAAGTGTATTACTCCGATTTCTCTCACCAATTTCATTCTGGCAATCAAGGCTTCAACTCTGCCTAGTTGTTGCTAACCTTAAAATTGAAACATAAAGAGTATTCAAATGTTAGATCTTTGGGTCCTTCCAGAATTATTCCAGCTCCGCTTCTTTTGAGATTTGAAGATCCATCCACATAGAGGATTCATCTGTTTGAGATCTCTTCTCCAGCTGGTGCACTTAATTCTACCACAAAATTGGCCAGTGTCTGTGACTTGATACTAGTTTTGGGCACAAAGTTGATGTCATACTCGGAGAGCTCGACTGCCCACTTGACCATCCTTCCTGCTAAGTCGGGCTTTTTCAGTATTTGTTTGATTGGGTAATTCGTCTTCATTGTGATGGGGTGACCTTGAAAATAATGTCTCAGCTTCTGGGCTGTGATAACTACTGCTAGCGCCAAACGTTCAATCTTCTGGTACCTTAGCTTTGCCCATTTTAGAAATTTGCTGATAAAGTACACGGGTCACTCTCTGTCTTCTCCATCTTGTACTAAAATCGAGCTAAGGGCTTTATCCGTGATCGCCAAGTATAAGACCAAAGGCGCATTTTCTTTGGGCCTTACTAGGATAGGAGGCGAGGACAGAAAATGCTTTACTTCTTGAAGGGCTTCTTCACATGCCTCTGTCTATTCAAACTCCTTAGATTTCCTTATAGCCACAAAGAAGTGTATTGACTTGTCTCCTGCACATGATAAAAAATCGTGACAATGCGGCTAGTCTACCGGTCAGCTGTTGGACCTCCTTTTTCGTGGTTGGGCTTC
Source organism: Lathyrus tuberosus (assembly GCA_022829125.1). NCBI lineage: Eukaryota > Viridiplantae > Streptophyta > Magnoliopsida > Fabales > Fabaceae > Lathyrus > Lathyrus tuberosus. The sequence continues at coordinate 2,583,952 of JALAZF010000659.1, read as the reverse complement.
TCATATCTATTATAGCCTGGAATTTGTCCGGGTTCGCTTCCATTCCCCGGCTAGTGAGCATAAATCCGAGGAACTTCCCGACTTGCACTTCAAAGGTACACTTTTCTGGGTTCAATCTCATGTTGTAGCTTATTATGGATGCAAAGGTTTCTATTAAATCCTTTACATGTGACCAGTTTGCGCTTGTCTTGATAACCATGTCATCCACATAGACCTCTAGATTCTGACATATCTGAGTAGCGAACATCTTATCCATTAGCCTCTGGTAAGTAGCCCCAGCATCTTTGAGTCCAAAAGGCATGACCTCATAATGGTAATTGCTCTGATGGGTCATGAAGGAGGTTTTTGGTGCATCTATTAGATTCATCTGAATCTAATTGTGTAGCACCCTAAAATTTGCTCTCTTACTTTAGTATTAACTGGCTTAGGTTTCATTTCATTTTTTGCATTATCATGTGTGCATATCATTGGTTCTTAGCATGGGGTCAAGGTGCCTGAGGCAGTTCAAGAGGAGAAGGTGTTCTTCAAAAGGGTCAAGTTCCATGCCATTTATCAGGAATCAAGGGTTGGTACAAAGTTACTAAATTTGGAAAATGACCTATAATGAGAAGTTTCCATTTTTGGCAAGTTTTTACACTACAATCAACTTGACTTTTCATCACCAAAGAAGCTTCAAGTGAATTTTCCTCAAACATGAAAGTTGAAGATATTTTTCTCCCCTTTCCAACAAGTACTAGATGGTCTCCATATCATTTGTGAAACTCAAGTTATGATCAAAAGAAGGCAAAGTGGTTTTTAGGGTTTTCTCATGGTTCCATTTTCACAACTTTTGCATTTTGGGACATAGTGACCTATATTTGGTTCCATTGCTTCAAGGCACATTCTAACATCAAATTACATTCCATAAGGATCATTTTTGGCCTTTGAACCAAGGGATTCCATGACAAATTCATCACTTATTTCCCATTATGCAAAATTGCAAGATCATTGAAAATTCATAAACCAAGACATCTCAAGGCCCAAATTCCATACAGGTGCGATTAGCAATTGAAATGTGAATGATCCATCATCAAAGGATTGGGTGTACATGCATGGAGGAGGGTGTATTTCACATTATGCAAATTTCCAAAATCACCCAAAACTCATTAAGTGAGGAATTAACAAGGCCTTAATGATCATCAGTGGAATGACCTAGCGTATTTAAGCCAAATCATACACTCATTTGGGAGGAGGCACGTTATTTTGTGGAGATTTCAAGTGTGAACCCTAAAACTTCATTCCTTCGAATCTCTCAACACACTAGAGCTTTTCCAAAACTTCTTCCATAATCTGAACCCTTGGGATCCATAGGGTACGAAGCAACCATCATCTGGAGCTAACAACAAGGACATGTATTGCATAATCTCAGGTTAGTGCATTTTTTCATGGTCTTAGAATTTAGTTTTTTGATGTCCAAAATGATATTTGATATTCACTGATCACTCTGATATGTTTTGTTTTGAGTTTGGACGTATAGATTGGTGGTTTCGTGAGTTTTAAGTTTTGGGTCCATACTTTGTTTCGTTCGGTTCTCCTTGTATGTTGATTGTTTGAGATTTTTAATGTGATATTATTGATCCTCATGTTTTTCTGATCAGTTTAGTGTACTCATATGCCATTTCTGGGAAATTTTTGGTTGGGGTTGCCAGAGAAGACGACCGGAACCCTAGTTCCGGCGTCTGGTTCAGTTTCCGGCGAGATTAGGGTTTGGGTGAGGAAGATGAAATCTTGGTCATTGATGTGTTTGATCTGAGCGTCCATATTGTGCCACGTCCTTTTCATTCTGATTTATTTTTGGGGTTTGTGTGTTTATTACCCCATGTTAACTATCATGTGCATATGATCCTGGCCATTCATCTTGCATAATATTTGAATTGTTTGACTAATCTGATGCGTAGGATAGATCATGTGGTTGAGATTGTGACAGCGCATTAATGTTGTGGTAGGCTGATCACATGTTCTTTTATTTTAATTCTGGGTAATTGTGTGTGCGCGTGTGTATGTTAATTATGTTGTGTCTGGTGATCTGAATCGTTTATCATGATTACTTGTTTAATTGGTTGACTATCTGTGAAGCGTAGGATTGATCTTGTGGTCCTAATGGAGTCTGAGTGTTGACTGGGTTCACGCGTTCCCTTTTTTTATTTTTCTGATGGATTTTAGTGTTTGGGCCTTCTGTTCGCACCCCCCCCCCCCCTTTCAGCCCATGTTCATTTCTAACGTGCATTGGCTGCTAAACACACCCCCATGCTTATTTCTTTATTTTTATTTTCATTTAGTTATTGTATTTCATTTTTAATTTTTAAAAATAGTTTTGTGCATCCCAAAAATCCCAAAAAAATCATGAATCATGTTTAGCATTTTACAAAATTTTCTCAAATTTTATTTTATCATTTTATTTTATTTTTAGCATCTGAATTAATTATTTGAATAATTTCTTTTTGAATTTGTTTCATTTTGCACACTTTGCATTGTAGAATTTATTTCTCATCACCCATAAAACATTTTAAGTCCATTATTTTTTCATCATTTCCTCAACATATTTAAGTTCATTAAAACAATTTTTTCTTATTTTTAAAACTTTTTCATATTGCATTTTAGTCCCTTTCTTCTGCATGTTAGTTCATAATTCTCATTTGACTTTGCATAATTGTTTGAGTGACCTATCTTGGGAATTTTGGCATGAGCTTTTGACATGTTGTTTGCCACTAGATGAGGTGTGTTAAGTTTTAATTTGATAATTTTAGAAGATGCCTTGCTAATTGTTTGATTGCTCTTCATTTGAGGTCTTCTTTTATGCATATCTTTGATCATGTCAGGTTACTTGTGGGAGAAGGCACTTGTGCCATTGTATGGGGTTGACACTTTGAATTCATGAACCATGTTTGAATCATTATAGGTCACTTGATTGTAATTATAGGTCATTGGTGTGAGGTTGTTGCATACTTTGTGCATATGTTCAATGTTTGATTTACATGCCTCTTTTTGACTTATTTTCTCACTTCTTCTCATCTGTGTCTCTTCATGATTTATGTTTGGTTTATGTATGCCATGCCATTCATTTGCATTTCATTTGATGTATGTTTCTGACTTTGGAGCTTTGCATTCACATCATATGTCATTCATGTTTCATCTTGCATACTTGAAACATGTTTCACTTATATGCTTCCTTCTTCTTCTATTGATGTTTGATGCTTGGATATCTGTTTGCATGTCTCATGTGACATTTGCATAGCATGATTATGCACATGTTTAGGTCATCCACATTCTGACTTGGATGAGTTTCAATTGGTTTGTAACCATTTTTCTTTGGTTTGTGACTCGTTTGGGGTTTTTTATTTGTCTTATTGTTACTTGTCTGTTTTGTACTAACCTTTTATGCAGGGGCTGAGGTAAGTTATTTGAGGGTATGGATAGTTATCCATGTCCACTCTCACTCTTTCTTTCTCTCATCTTTTCTTTTCTTTAGGCGTAGGTTGTTGTCAAACTTCCCCTTAGGGCCACCTTTGCATGATAACATTAGGACTAAATTCCATAGGATAGTCTCCCTCCAAACCTCCCCTTAGGGCCATCTTTGCATGATAACATTAGGATAGAATCCCCTTAGTTTTTCTTTTCTTTTGAGTCCCTCTTCTCATCTCATAACATTTCTAAGATACGTAATAAGGTCAACTTGCCTTGTACACAAGCCTTAAACATAGGAAATGAAGATTGAGGGGTCCCCCTTCTCTCTGCTAGAGTGTTGAGCATACGTCCCATTGGGGATGACCATGCGACGCATTTGTTCCCGTGTCATAAACTTTGGTTCAAGTTGAGTTATGAACTAACTCAAGTCACTTCTGTCCTAAAAAATACAAACAAACTTCAAACCTTTTTATCCTGCGGGATTGTCAAACTAAAGGCTATTTTCAAAAAGGGCATGTTACTTTCCGTCTGAGTCGCAAACAGGTATCGACCCTAACTGCCGAACGCGAACTTAACGTCGCTCATAAAAAACACAAAAAGAACTTGGTCCGAACTACGTTGACTCTGAATTTCCCATTGTACAAAGGGAGTACGTAGGCCTAGGACGACGACGTCCTACCGAGTCTGTCTTTGTTTTCCCCTTCCCCATTTTAGTGCAGCCATAGATGTTAGGATAACTCACCCTTAGAATAGACAACAAGCGTGGATCCCATCGAGTACGATGGACGCGTGGGGGTGCTAATACCTTCCCCTCGCGTAACCGACTCCCGAACCCAGGCTATGGTTGCGATGACCATTCCTTTCCCTCTTTCTCAGGTTTATGCGGTGTTTCCTTTCCCTCTCTAGGGATAAATATACATTGCTGGCGACTCTGTGTTCCGCGCCACTTTCGCGTTTGTACCTGGATGAAAATCCTGGGAGCGACAGATTGTACCCGGAGTATGCATCCATAAAGCTGAGCAAATAGAACCCAAACATAGCATCTATCAGTCGGTCAATGTTTGGCAGTGGATACGGATCTTTAGGACACACCTTGTTGAGGTCTATGAAGTCCACACACATTCGCCATTTCCCAAATTTCTTCTTTACCATCACCACATTGGAAAACCAGGTCGGATACTTGATCTCTTTGATGAACCCATCCTGTAACAGCTTCTCGACTTCCTCTGCAATTACTTTCCTCATTTCATCACCACCATTTCTTTTCCTTTGGGAAACTGGCTTGATATCTGGATCGATTGCTAAATGATGGCACATGAAATTGGGATCTATCCCTAGCATGCCTGAAGGCTTCCAGGCGAAAAGATCCACATTGTCTTTCAGTGTCTGGAAGATCTCTCTCTCTCCTATTCAGGGGACAAGTTGACTCCGATGTGTGTAACATAGGACGGTAGATGCCCAATCTGGACTTGCTTTGTTTCTTCGTTGGGCATTATGTTGTCTTCAACTGAATCATCACGTGGGTCTATGTCGACCAGGTGAACTTTGAGGGTATTCTTGGGATCTGCTTCTCCCGCGGGTTCCTTTCTTTTCAACTTCAAGCTATCCTTATAACATTTTCTCGCCAGCCCCTGGTCGCCTTTGACAATACCAACCCGGTCATCTCCGAGTCGAAATTTCATGGTCAAATACAAAGTTGAAAGTGAAGCTTCCAAGGCGTTGAATGATGGTCGGCCTATAATGATGTTATAGGGTGAAGCATCATTGACTATCAAGTACCTCACTCGGACGGTCTTCGCATTAGCCGTGTTACCAAAGGTGGTCGACAACGCTAGGTTCCCGAGCACCTGCACCTATTCTCCCAAGAATCCTACTAGACTGCCTTTGAATGGTAATAAATCGGTCGTATCGAGCCCCATTCCTCTGAAAGTATCCCAATACAGTACGTCAGCTGAGCTTCCGGGGTCTATCAATACCCTTTTCACCCTCCAGTCTCTTATTTGTACTTAAATAACCATAAGATCATTTTCATGAGCTAGGACTCCTATGGCGTCTTGTTTGGAGAATGTTGCAGCGTCTAAGATGCCTTTCGGCTTCTCTAGGGATCTCTGGTCGATATGCATGGCTGCCCTAACATATCTCTTACCAGCAAATCCTCCAGCGATGGTGTTTAGCGTGTGCCGACCTGTTTTTATCTCATGACCCTCTTCGGTATCTGAACTTTTCTTTCGGGCTGACTTTTCTGGCTCCGGGTTATCTCGGCGAGGACTTCTCTTGTTATTTTGTGTTCGAGAATCCTTCACATATGCCAAGAGATGACCTATCTGGATTAGAGCTTCAATTTCTTTCTTCAACTGTTGACAATCCTCGGTGTGATGCCCCCGTACATGGTGGTAATTACACCAAGCCTCAGGTTGCCTTCCCATGATAACATTGGCTCTTTTTGGGATGGTGAGGCTCTGGTAACAGGTTCATATGGTCGGCCTCTTTAAGGATATCTCCCCTGCTTGTATTCAATGGGGTGAGATCTCTGTCCGGCTCATATGACTGTCTGTATGGCCTGGGAGCATGTCGCTCACGCACAGCTCCCCGAGGATGCTCCTTTATCCTGTTCAATGCCTTTTCCTTGCTCTTTGTCTTTTCACTGCTATCCCGGGCTCTTTTCTATTGATTACTTTCTTCTCCTTTGATGTAACACTCAACCCGAGTAGTGATCTCATCCATGCTGATAGTCGGCTTCTGAGCAACGAATCATTGAACTGCCCGGCTCGTAATCCATGTTGAAAAGCTCCCACAAATAGTTCCTGGTTTGGATGAGATACTTTGAGGGTTTCCTCATTGAATCGAGCCAGGTACTCACGTAGTGATTATGACTGTTTCTGTCGAACATTGAACAGTGTGGTTGTGGACACCTTTCGACGTTTGCATGCCGAGAAGTGTTGTATTAACTTCTTAGTCAAGTCTTGGTAGCTTATGATGGAGAGTTGAGGAAGGCTCGTGTACCATCTTAGAGCTACATCCTTAAAGGTACCGGACATGAGTTTGCACTTCAGTGAATCTTAAGGGGCAACTATGGCCATCTGATTGTTAATGGCAATAAAATGCTCCTGAGGATCCGTCTTCCCATCATAGGAGGTTAGTTTTGGTGCTTTGAATTTTTCTGGGACGTGGTCGTCCCATATCTCTTGAGAAAGGGGTTGTGGCTCGAGAACCTCCTCCTCACAGTCATTGTCGTGCAGCGTCTTATTCTGCTGACGCATAGTCTCCATCATGGCTAGCAGTTGATCTATGTCTGGAGGATCTCCTTCAGAAGACATGTTGTTAGTGTAAGGTGTGGCCTGAGAGAGTTGAACTAGGCCCCACGGTGGGCGCCAAATGTTCTAGCCAAAAATGGTTAGATACACCAAAAGTGCTAGTCTTCTACTTTAGGGTAGAGAAGACCATGTTGTCTATACTGTTTTAGTATATTTGGGGATTTGAGAGCTATACAGGTGTTGTATATTGTCTCAAGATGAATGTCTTGCTTAACCCTTGTGTGGGAGCCCCTTTTATAACCTTTATCAGTCTTCATTTAAGGTATGCCATTAAGAGAAGTCTTTTGGCCTTCTGACGTTGCATGGCCATCATTACCGTAACTCCTCTCCTTGAATGCATACTTTGAAGACCAGGTAACGTACGCATTGATACGCCGCCACCGTTACAACTATTGGTGTGCCTTGTTGAGTTCATGACCGATGTCAATGCTGGGTAGATGGGGTATAGAAATCGACCTCATAGGAATTCAGCCGATGGGAGTCGGGCTCCCTGGCCGCCCTGGGTTGATAATGACTCTTGCCTAGCTCTTGGTGCAACTCGTCCCTTCTTACTTTCGTAGCTGAACTCACGTCTAGCCTTGGCCGACCATACAACTCGGCTCCAAATATATTTGGTATGTACACTATGTACCACTTTTGGGTACTTTTGTTGGTGTTTTACACCATTACAATTTGTTTTATGAGTTGAATTTTTAAGTTAATGAATGTTCAATTTTAGTGTTATTTTATGGTTTTTATTTGTTATGATTTTTTTTCTCCTTCCTTTATGTTGAATGATAAGAACTTCTATATTGGTTGCTCTTTTGCAAAAAAAAAAAAAGTATCCAATGAAGATCCTTCCAAGATTGGATGGTGATGATAAGATTTTTAATGTGATGAATGCATGCAAGATACATGGTTACCGCTTTCTATAATTGTAGAATGATTAAGAATTTTGTGCTTTGTAGAAATGTGTATTCTTGTTTCATTTTACAACTTATTTGAATGCTTGAGTCGCTTAGGTCTAAAAGCCACAAATTGTGAGAAACCTCCATTGTTTACTAAATGCTTGGATAACTGATAACTTTGTTTAATTCGTTCTATTCATGCTTAATCTTTTGATTATTGTGATTTTGTGGAAGCATTAGAAAGGATCAAGGCATTTGCTTATATTGAGCACAACCATATCCAAAAGTAACTTACCCGTGAGTAGTTGGAATTTGTTAACCCCTTTGAGCCTAATAGATTAGATCCCATTTTAGTGATGAACTTGGTTTATGTATATATCTTGAAAGTTTAGTTCATCATTGAAGTTTGTGGGATTCTAAAAAAAATTCTTGAAACCTTTGAACTTTGTTCTAAGTTGATTTCATTGCCATAAAAAGAAAGGAACATTAACTTGAGGTTTAATTATATTCAAGTTGGGGAGAATGAAAGAAAAATGGTAGGTTTCTCAAAAATTTTGAAAAATTTCAAACAAGCAAAGAAAAATTGTGAATATAAATGTGAAAAAGAAAAAAAAAATGCTTGTTTGAAAGAAAAAAATAGAGAATGCAAATAATTGTGCAAAAGGAAATTTGAAAAGGTTGAGAAACTGAGAAAAGGGATTGGTGAATGAGGTTGTAATGTGTAAATAACTTGTATAGTGAATGTATCTTTTGTATTGGCAATTTCGATTCGATGGACAAACTAGAACCTTAAAAGCCCTTAGTGATCTTTTGCTTCAATAATTTCTGATTTGATTAATTGATGAATGTATGAATTGAATTGTGTTAGCATTGTTGTTGAGTTGAGTGTAATTGTCCCGCGGTTGCAAACGCGCAATTTCCTTCATCCATTAATTGAAAAGGAGTGTTAAAATGATTCAAGTATGAGAATCTAGTTGTTTTGTGAAACATTTCATGATATTTGTTTAAGAACTAAATTCTTTATCATTGTTGATTCTAAAAAGTTGTAATCATTGCTTGTATGCATTCTTATGTTGAATTTGAACCATAAATCTTTCTTGGTTGAATCTATGCTTGAGCAAATCTCTTGTTTTCTTGAGGGGCATGCTTTACTTGAAGACAAGCAAAAATATAGTTGGGGAGAGTTTGTTGAATGCCAAATATGTCTTATTTTGAACCATTATTCTTGGCATTTTTCAACTCATTTCTCACGTTTCAATTGATTTATTCCATGTTCTTATGTGATTCTTCAATGAAATTGATTTTACCTTTGGATGCCTTGATATGTGTGCTATTGTGTAAGAATTAGGTTGGATTATCAAAGAACAAGGCACAATTGAATGGACAAGGAAGCCAAAGAATTTATGAAGAAACTAGTAGGTTCGCAGTGCGAGCAAGTAACGAAGCACAGGCGAGCTCGCAGTGCGAGCTCAAAGCGAGGCCAAAGCAAACTGGAAAATTTGGATGGCAGTAGCTAAACCCCTTGTTGATGGCATTGCGAGGCCTTAGCGAAGAAGTTTGCAGTGTGAACAGAAGCTTCGCAGTGCGAAGTCAGAGAATCTTCAAGGCGGTTTAACTATTCATACGCACTTCAAGTGCCTATATGTGAAGTTCGCAGTGCAAGCGAGACAGATTCTGTTTAGATATTTGTGTACTATTTATTACTTTTTGGGGATCATAACCAAAGAACTTTAACTTTTTAGCAATAGTAACATTGGCTTGAGAGAAAAAAACCCTAAGTTCATCATTTCTTCATCAAGGAGTGATAGTTTACAAGTAGAAGCTGGATTCGCATCCTAGATCGATTATTCATCTTGGATGCTCATTCATCTTCTTTCTTTCCTTGTAAAGCAAGATACCATGGTTATGGGTAGCTAAATCCTTTGTATCAAAGGTAGGTGTAGTCTATCTTAACTTGTATGTATTTCTTTTGATCTCTTTGTATGTGAACAAGTAGATGATTAATATATGTTGAATATTTTTGTTCTTAAAGATCTATTTATGATTTGTATCACTCTAGACATATATTTTACAAACCTTGATCTAAAATATTCATCTATTAATAAACAAACTCTAGACATAGATTTGTGAGTTGATATTTGCTTTGTGTTGATCTTAAATATTATTGTATTTGTTGCTAGCATGAGACATCATCTAATGATGGATACAATAATATTCACGACACCGCTCTAGACATAGACGGTATTTAGAGGATACATGATTATATTAGTTGGAAACGAATTCACATGCTTGATTAATCGAATATATACAAGTTAGGTTGATGAAATTTATCTTTGATATGTCTTGTTAGACAAAAATCTTTTAGAATTTAATCTTTGCTACAAAAATCGTGACAAACTTATGATCCAAAACAAACAAACTTTGAAAACCCTACTTAAAACATCATAAACTGCAGAACGACAAGCGATATCACTACAATCCCTGTGGAGAAGATTTTCAAATTCCCCCTTTATCTATCAACTATTAATAAAGGACTCAGCATCAGAAGAAGCAATGTTATTGTCTCTACACTTAGTGAATGTAAATTGACATCTGGTACCATTCAGAGTTGGTGATAAAGCAGAAGCTGTCAATACTGCAGAAAGCAAGTTGTATTGTGAAATCAGTTTGTCAGCTAGAGTCTACAGTTTACAAGGCTTAAGAAAGGTTGAGATGCTTTATGGATATCTACTCTCAACGGCTCTATTAGTACAAAATCTCTTGAAGACTCAAAGGTTAAACATGTTACACATTGGATCAAGATCTTCTGGTGTATCTATCTTCAACAGCTCTTGTACTATGGAGTAACAACAAAAACTCTTGATCAAGTTACCTCTTCAATGGCTAGTTTCTGAAAAGGCTATAAATATGGCTGAAGGTTCAAACTTAATCTTTAACAAGGATCAACCAGAAGAAGGAGTAACAAGATCAACAATTATCAACTCATTGATATGCAAATTTTTCTGACGTAGGTTGTAATTGTAAAAGCCTTAAGATTTCTTACACATTGAATATCTTAGAAATCTTAAGAGCTTTAGGTCTTTCTTATGGTGGTTTCTCGTACCTCAGATACTTGTATCATATACACCTTGTTCTCTATTCTGCTGAGCTTGTTTAGCAGTTTAGATAAAAAAAAGTCTTGTGTCATTGGGATACAAGCAAGGAAGTCTTGAGCCAAGATGTTTGATTCACGTAAGTCTATTGCTATGTGTTTGAGCTGTGAAAGTCTTAATCAAGTGGATTGATTGAGCAGAAGACTTGTATCATTGGGATACACGCAAGTAAGTCTCGAGCCAAGATGCTTGAGCCACGTAAGTCTCTTGCTAGGAGCTTGAGCAGTGAAAGTCTTAATCAAGTATATTGATTGAGCAGGAAATTCTTGAGTCAGTGTGGCTTGAGTAGGATAGTTCAGTGCATAGAACTAGGAGCAATAAGTCTTGGCCAGTGGGGTGCAAGTAGAGAAAGGCTTGTTTCATGTGACCTGGAGCTGAAGTCTTGGGCCTGGGGGCTTAAGCAGGAATGCTCAGTGATCAGTGCATTTTAATGCACATTCTCTTATGTTTGTACTTAGGCATTTCCTTAGTTTTTTTGTTTATTTTACTGTTTTATTATGTTTTTAGAATTAATTATTTATTTGCCGTTAATCTATTTTCGCAACTTATTTTGAGCTTTAGCGGTTATTTGATACATGTCCACTGTTCGGATCATAACTAGAGCTACGAGAATCGGATTTATGCGTTCTAATAGGCGTTGGAAAGCTGAGACAAAGAGCCACAACTTTCATGTTGTAGGATAAAGCTGATTCAGAGTGTAGCAGACTCGAAAAATTCGTTGAAGTCAAGACTTGAATTCTGCCTTAAGGAATATTTTGTTTTGCGCCAGGTTTTTTATGTTTTTCGACCCAATTGGGTTAGAACCGGAATTGGTGATGCTTCCATATATCTAGCAGCCATGCACTGTTCACTTTTTACCTTCTTTTCAGGATTTTTGTTTTGTTTTGTACGATTTGAATGGAGAACTAATTCCAGAAGGCAAATCCTGTTGCTTACGGGTTCCATCGCTTTGAGGTTATTCTAATACCAATTTAAATTTGATTCCTTTCAATCCTTTTCTATGAAGTCATTTGCCTAATTTGATTGCAATTGTTTGCTTAATTCGATTGTTGTTCATATGATAGAATTGATTAAATTCGATTGTATGCATGTTCCTAAATTTAATTGCGTGTTATCGTTTGCTTAATTTGTTAACTCGTCATATTCTTAACTGTTTGCTTAATTTAGTAAATAGGAACATAATTCATTTGATTTTGATAAGCGCTTGTCTAATTGATCTCATAATTGAATAGGATCGAAGCCGCTTAGGGATTGGTTTTATAACAGCCGATGATAAGTCGGAATCCAAATAAGTAGGATTAGTCGTTTTAGCTTAATTGATAATCACTTATTTTAATCATTTTTTCTCTTATTTTATAAATCGAAACTTAAAACCCCCATAAACATTTTCTTTAGTTGATTGAAATAATACAAGAATCCTTGTGATACGACTCGAGTCATTGTCGCTAAACTACCATTTTTAAAATTACTCCTTTTGATCTGTGCACGACAACAGATCAAATTGGCGTTGTTGCCGTGGATTCTTGTCGTTTTTAACCGTTAGTTGAGTCATAGGTGTCGATTAGTGCGTTTTGAACTTTCGTTTTGCTGTTTTACCGTTTTCCTGTCCGGACGCCCGTCTTACGTCTGACCTAGTCAAAAAAATCGGTTTTAGGGAAAATCGTCTCCTTTTTTAAATTTGTTTCGTGCATTTGAAGCGGAAAAGGTTTTAATTCGTCATTTTTCTATTTTTAATGATTTTTTTACTGTTTTCATAGTTTCAAAAAATTCTAAAAAAATTCTCAAAATTCTTATTTTACCTAATTAGATTAAATTTCGTGTTCTTAGATTTTTCTGAATTTATTTTAATCATTTTTCTTCTTTGATTTTTTTTCTGCCTCTATAGGGACACTGTTGGCATTATCGCATTGTTTCTGCATTAGTCCTGGCTACTAGGTCTTTTGTTCTGACCTTTTTTATTTTGATCCTAAGATAAAGAAAACCTTGCACGCACGTCTTAGAGATAATCGGGTCAGCCCTAGTTCACCATCCCTTAACGATTGTGATTCCGATTCTTTGTTTTCACATTGCTTGTTTGATTCTAATTCTGAATTTGCTTTCGATAATAACATGGCTGACCAAAGAACATTAAGAGAGCTTGCTGCTCCTGATGTAAATTATAATGGCTTGTGTATTGAATATGTTGACCTTGCTGTTCCTTTTATATTAAAATCTGGATTAATGGACTTGTTGCCAAGGTTTAGTGGTCTTGTAGGTGAGGATACACACAAGTATCTTAAAGAATTCCAGATCATTTGTTCTACTCTATTGAGGCCTGAAGGAATTACAGAAGATCACATCAAGCTGAGAGCCTTCCCATTTTCACTACAAGGTGCAGCAAAAGATTGGTTATATTATCTTGAGCCAAATTCGGTTACAACTTGGAATGATTTGAAGAAGGTCTTCCTAGAGAGATACTTTCCTGCCTCCAGAGCTGCCTCGATACGAAAATATATTTGTGGTATTAGACATCTATACAATGAATCATTGGCTGAATATTAGGGGAGATTCAAACAATTAGTTTCAAGTTGTCCACAACACAAGATAACCGAGCAATTATTGATTCAGTATTTCTATGAAGGATTACAACCAATGGATAGGAATATTTTAGATGCTGCTAGTGGTGGAGCACTTGTTGATAAAAATTCAGCTGCTACCAAACCCCTGATTGAGAACATGCCGCTTAACTCCCAACAGTTCACAACGAGAAACAGTTATGTCCAAATAAAAGGTGTGAATGAGGTTCATGTTTCTTCTAATGATTTTTCTTCCAACAAGGCCTTCGAAAATAGAATGGATGAGCTAACCGAATTAGTGAAACAGTTGGTAGTGATAGGTAAAGCTCAAACAGCAGCCCAAGCAGCCCAAACAACAAGGTTATGTAGTATTTATACTTCTCTAGACCATCCCACTGATACATTTCTTATTCTGCAAGATGAAAAGACTATTGAGTTACCTCAAGCATATGCAGCAGCCCTTCAAGGTAACAACCAAAATAGGTACAACATTCCTGACCTGTCCACTAATAAATACCATCCAAATTGGAGGAACCATTCAAACCTTCAATATAGAAATCAACATCCCAACCAACAACAGTTGATGCTACCATTGCCACCACCACAAAACCCTCAACAGGATGCAACCACTTCTGCCCCAACTTTTGGACCTTCATTAGAGGATATTGTTAAGCAAATGGCTTTCAGCAATCTCCAATTCCAGCAGCGGACAGATTCTAGTATCCAAACCCTGCAAACACAAATAGGACAACTTGCTTCTTCAATTAATGGTATTCAACAAGTAGAAGGATCCAACCAACTACCTTCTCAAACAATGGTGAATCCTAAAGGTCCTAATGTGAGTGCAATATCCTTGCGGTCCAGAAAAGTTACAGATTCTGCCCCGAAAAAAAATGAGAAAGTTGTTGAGGTCACACCTGAACCTGAACCCGAGCCTTCTGTTGTTGTTGAGGAAAAAGAAAAAGAGTATGTACCTAAGATACCTTTCCCACACAGAGTGCAAAAAAATAGGAATATTCTTGAGGAAGACAAATAGAGAGAGAGAGAGAGAGAGAGAGAGAGATTTTGGATGTGTTCAAAAAGGTGGCAGTAAACATTCTGCTTCTTGATGTAATCAAGCAGATTCCAAAGTATTCAAAGTTTCTTAAGGGTTTATGTACTCACGAGAGGAGATTGAAAGGGAATGAGAGAATGAATATGGGAAGGAATATTTTGGCCTTCATCCAATCTAACGATATAGTTGAGCAAAATGTTTCAACCCTCTTCTAGGCCATGGCACAAAAGTGCAAGGATCCAGGAACTTTCGTTATCCCTTGTACCATTGGGAATAGTAAATTCGAAAATTACATGCTTGATTTAGGAGCGAGTATTAATGTTATGCCTACTTCTATTTATAATAATCTTGATCTTGGTCCTTTGTAGCATACAGGTTTAATCATTCAGCTGGCGAACAAAAGTAATGCCCTCCCCGTCGGAGTCGTGGATGATGTCCTCGTGCAAGTTAATGACTTGATTTTTCCTGCAGATTTTTATATTCTTGACATGGAAGGAGAAACAAAGTTAAACAAGGCACCCATCATTCTAGGCAGACTGTTCATGAAAACGGTGAAGACAAAAATTAATGTTGATGATGGCACGATGTCCATGGAGTTTGGTGATATCATCGCTAAATTTAACATCTTTGATGCAATGAAACATCCCATGGGAGAGCATTCTGTTTTTCACATTGAGTTACTTTCTGATTTAGTCGATGATACTTATCCTGAGTTGTTATCTGATTTTCCATCTTTATTAGATTATGATGATACTTACTCTTGTGATTTATGTACTGACACTAATGTTTGCTCTGTTTGTGCTGAGATAAATGTTACCTTGCAGGCTGATGTTTTTCATGTAGATAAGGCTGTAGATGACGTCGTTTATGCGGCTGAGGCTCTTGACATCCCTGCTGCCCCGACCATTTCGTCCATTGAACAACCTCCTTCTTTAGATCTTAAACCACTCCTGGACAATCTTAAATACGCGTATTTAGAGAGGAATGAAAAGCTACCTGTTATTGTTTCTTTTAAACTTGATTTTGATCAAGAAATTAAGCTTTTGCAGGTCTTAAAGAGGCATAAAAAGGCGATTGGGTGGACCTTCGCAGACATTCCCGATATTAGCCCTTCCATGTGCATGCACCAGATTTTGCTTGAAGAAAGAGCTAAGGTAGTGAGGTAGCCCCAAAGGAGGCTTAATCCTTTAATTCTTGATGTGGTGAAGAAAGAGGTAACCAAGTTGTTGCAAGCAGGTATCATATATCCTATCTCTGACAATAATTGGGTAAGTCCAGTACAGGTTGTACCTAAGAAATCTGGACTCGCTGTGATAAAAAACGAAAATAATGAACTTGTTCCAACTAGAGTTCAGAATAGCTGAAGAGTTTGTATTGATTATAGGAGGTTGAACCAGGCTACTAGAAAGGATCACTTTCCTTTGTCATTCATTGATCAAATGCTTGAACGACTAGCAAGTAAATCACACTATTATTTCCTTGATGGTTTTTCATGTTATTTTCAGATCCATATTGCACCAGAAGATGAAGAAAATACAACCTTCACGTGCTCATTCGGTACATTTTCTTATAGGAAAATGCCATTTGGTCTTTGCAATGCTCCTGGCACATTTCAGCGATGCATGATTAGTATTTTTGCTGAATTTATTGAAAACTGCATGGAAGTGTTTATGGATGATTTTACTGTTTATGGTTCTTCATTTGATGCATGCTTGAAAAGTTTGAATATGTTTTTAGAGAGATGCATTGAAACTGGCCTTGTTTTAAATTATGAAAAATGCCATTTTATGGTTGAGCATGGAATTGTTTTAGGTCACATAATTTCTGAAAAAGGAATTTCAGTAGACCCTGCTAAGATTGATGTGATTTCTACATTGCCTTACCCATCTTGCATTCGCGAGATTCGTTCTTTTCTTGGTCATGTAGGTTTTTACATGCACTTCATCAATGATTTTAACAAGATAGCTCTTCCGCTTTCAATCTTGTTGAAGAATGATGTGACTTTCAACTTTAATGAGAAATGCAAGCAGGCATTTGATTTCTTGAAGAAAGCATTGAAATCCGCCCCCGTCATACAACCTCCTGACTGGAACCTTCCTTTTGAGATTATGTGTGATGCATCTAACTATGCAGTTGGAGCAGTCCTTGCACAAAGGGTGGACAAGGCTGCCCATGTTATTTACTATGCTTCTAGGACTTTAGATTCTGCACAAGCTAATTACACTACCACTGAAAAGGAACTTTTAGCGATTGTTTTTGCTATTGGCAAGTTGAAATCATATTTGCTAGGTTCCAAGGTTGTTGTTTTTATTGACCATGCAGCTTTGAAGTATATTTTAAAGAAACCAGAAGTAAAACCGAGATTAATTCGGTGTATGTTATTGCTCCTAGAGTTCAATGTCGAGATTAAGGAAAAAAGTGGAGCTGAGAATCTAGTAGCTGACCACTTGAATAGAATAGAGCGGGATGAAGATCCTTCTCCCATTCAGGGTGGCTTTCCTGATGAGCAGCTACTACTTTTACATGGAGTTACTCCTTGGTTTGCTCATATTGTTAATTATCTTGCTGCTGGTGTTTTTCCTACAGGTGCATCTAAGGCGCAAATTCACAAACTCAAGAGTGATGCCAAATACTATGTGTGCGATGATCCATGTCTTTGGAAGTTTGGTAGTGATCAGGTTATTAGGAGGTGTGTCCCCGACTATGAGATTGAATCTATTTTACATTTTTCTCACGCCTCTCAAGTAGGGGGGCCTTCGGACCCTAAAGGACAACAAGAAAAGTCCTAGACTCAGGCTTCTATTGGCCTACCATCTTTAAATATGCGTATGAGATATACCGAACTTGTAAAGAATGTCAAATAGCAGGTACAACTATCACTCGTAAGAGTGAAAAGCCTTAGCAACCTATGTTTTTCTGTGAGATATTTGAGGTATGGGGAATTGATTTTATGGGTCCTTTTCCTGTATCTTTTGGTTTTATCTATATTTTACTTGCTGTTGATTATGTTTCAAAGTGGGTGGAAGTTATCCCCACTAGGACTAATGATTCTAGAGTTGTTGCAGATTTTGTTATATCAATATTTTTTGTAGGTTTGGAATACCCCGAGCTATCATAAGTGACCAAGGCACTCATTTTTGTAACCGCACCATGGAGGCTTTGCTCAAAAAGTATGGAGTTATGCATAGAGTCTCTACTACATATCACCCACAAACTAATGGGCAAGCTGAGATCTCAAACAGGGAGATCAAGCAAATTTTAGAGAAAATGGCGCAACCAAACAGAAAGGACTAGAGCCGTCGTCTAGAAGACGTACTTTGGGCTCAAAGAACAGCTTTCAAGACACCAATAGGGATGTCTCCCTATAGACTTGTATTTGGTAAGGCATGTCACCTCCCTGTAGAGATAGAACATCGTGCTTATTGGGCGGTAAAAAGTTGTAATTTAGAGATGCAACAAGCAGGTATAGAAAGAAATCTCCAATTACAACAACTTGAAGAGCTTAGACTAGAAGCTTATGAAAGCTCTAGGATTTATAAGGAAAAAACTAAGCACTTCCATGATAAGATGATTTCTAGGAAAGAATTCTCCATAGGCCAAAAAGTTTTATTATTTAATTCCCGCCTTAAACTTATGCCTGGGAAACTTCGATCGAAGTGGATTGGCCCTTTTGTTGTTACTAATGTTTTTCATCATGGTGCAGTAGAAATAAAAAGTACAGGTACTGAAAAAGCCTTTAAGGTCAATGGGCAGCGCCTGAAGCTATTCCATGAGAGTTCGGTGCCTGAAAATGCACCCATAGAAGAGCTTTCCTTGGAAGAGCCCACTTACTCTAAAACTTAACCAGGGAGCACCTTTTCCTTTCTCTTACTCTTGTTTAACAGTTATGTCATTTCATTGAAGACAATGCATGTTTTAAGTATGGGGGAGAGAACCATTGATTTATTTTATTTTCTTTGTTTTGTTTTAAATTTTCTTTGTTTTTAGTTTGGTTTTGTTCTTATTTTGTTTTCTTTGTTTTGGTTTTGTTTTCTTTACTTAGAAACACAATGCATCTTTTGAAATTTTTAGGCTATAGATTAATTTGAGGTTAGATTGTGGAGACTTGGGAAAAATTCATAAGATTGGTACCGTTTTAACACCTTATGTTTCCCGAATATGGAAATCGATTTAAATACTTGTTATGACATAGCCTTGAGTTCTCATCCTTTAATAGCTCTTAAGTAGTTTATCTAGCAGTCAGCACCATCTAGAAATCACACACTAAGTAATTAAGCTGATGCAAATAAGTGAATGATCCCATGCTTAATAAGAAATCTAAATAGGAATCAGCCTTTTAAGTTAGGTGACCCTCACCCGGTCACTTAGGCTAACGGTTATGAAACCTTCAAAAAAAATATTGTTGTTGCTAAAGTGGTTAATTTTGAATTGTTGACAAGATATGGATCATAGTCACTAATAGAATTATTTACCATGTATGTGAATAGATAATGGTCTTAATGTGATTGCATTAGAATGAAAGAGAGCAAAAAGGAGGATGAGTAAGTTAGGCTTAAGCATAATAACATGATTCGGATTGGTTTGTATAGGAGGGGGGTTTATGACCGCACAATTGCAGATTTGTGTTCTTACGATATCCTTAGTGTGCAAAATTAGTACCTATCGATGCAATCTTGACCAAAGAAGATTTTGTAGCCTAGAATGAGTATCCAAATGCTATTGTTTTTCATGAGTCTTGATACTATTTTGCTCGGAGTGCAAAAGTTCAAGTGTGGGGGAATTTGATCAGTGCATTTTAATGTACATTCTCTTATGTTTGTACTTAGGCATTTCCTTAGTTTGTTTTGTTTATTTTACTGTTTTATTGTGTTTTTAGAATTAAGTCTTTGTTTGCCGTTAATCTATTTTCGCAGCTTATTTTCAGCTTTAGCGGTTATTTGATACTTGTCCACTGTTTGGATCATAACTGGAGCTACGAGAATCGGATTTACACGTTGTAATAGGCGTTGGAAAGCTGAGACAATGATCCACAAATTTTATGTTGTAGGGAGAAGCTGATTCAGAATGCAGTAGACTCGAAAAATTTATTGAAGTCAGGACCCGAATTCTGCCTTAAGGAATATTTAGTTTTGGGTCGGGTTTTTTTATGTTTTTCGACCCAGTTGGGTTAGAACCGAAATTGTTGATGCTTCCATATACCTAGCAGCCGCGCAATATTCACTTTTTACATTCTTTTCACAATTTTTCTTTTGTTTTGTACGATTTGAATGGAGAACTAATTCGCGAAGGCAAATCCTGCTGCTTACGGGTTCCATCGCTTTGAGGTTATTCTAATACCAATTTAAAATTGATTCCTTTCAATCCTTTTCTATGAAGTCATTTGCTTAATTTGATTGCAATTGCTTGCTTAATTCGATTTATGTTCATAGGATAGAATTTATTAAATTTGATTGTATGCATGTTTCTAAATTTAATTGTGTGTTATCGTTTGCTTAATTCGTTAACTTGTCATATTCTTCACCGTTTGCTTAATTCACCAAACAGGAACATAATTCATTTGATTTTGATAAGCGATTGTCTAATTGATCTCATAATTGAATAGGATCGAAGTCTCTTAGGGATTGGTGTTATAATAGCCGATGATAAGTCAGAATCCGAATCACTAGGATTAGCCATTTTAGCTTAATTGATAATCACTTATTTTAATCACTTTTTCTCTTGTTTTATAAATTAAAACTTAAAACCTCCATAAACCTTTTCTTTAGTTGGTTGAAATAATACAAGAATCCTTGTAATACGAATCGAGTCATTGTCGCTAAACTACCGTTTTTAAAATTACTCGTTTTGATCCGTGCACGACAGTGGATCACTCAGTGCATGGAATTTGGAGCAGTAAGTCTTGGTCAGTGGGGTGCAAGCAGAGAGGCTCGTTTCATGTGACTAGGATCATAAATCTTGGGTGTGGAGCCTGAGCAAGGAAGTCTTGGGTGTGGAACCTGAGCAGGAAGTCTCGAATGAGGAGCTTCAGCAGAAATCTTGGACCTTGGGTTTGAGCAGGTGTAAAAGTCTTATGCAGAATCCATAAACGGTTGTAATCATGTTTTAATTATAGTGAAAATATATTGTGAGGCAAGGAGAGTGGACTACTCTCCGTTAGGGGAGGAACCAGTATAAATCTTTGTGTCTTCTACTATTATTTATTTGCTTATGTTAACATTCTGCTGCTAAGAATTAACCAGAATCTGAACATCTGTTTATATTCTGAACTCTAATCAGAAGCAAACTAAGAAAACAGAGTATAATGAAGATGATATTTCTTTTGTTTATATTCCTTCATCTTTGATTAATTGAACTAGTTCGTTCATTTTCCCTATAATTTCCTTCTTTCTTAATTTTTCCTAAAATGCATGAAGGATCTCATCTTTTGAATTAAGAGTTGGATTAAACTTTCAATTCTTAACTCTTAGATACTTGTTAGTGATACAATTTCCAACATACTTTCCAATATTTATAATCTCTGAAAAACATTTGTGAGTAGTATCTTTATCTTCTTCGCCTCGTGTGTCCGTCTTCTCTTGTTCGATAACTGGAGAAACTCTAGATATCATTTTGAAGAGTATCCCACATTTCCTTCGCAGTTTGACAATGATGAACATAGTAGAATTTGTTATCATCTTGAGACATTGTTATAAAACTCTTAGTTTTAAAATATATTTCAAACGTTCTCTTTTCCTCTTTAGTTCATAAGTGATCAGGTTTATATAATACTTCATCATTTACGTGATGAGTAGGGATAAACTCCTCATTAATTATTGTTTCTCATAATTCATGATTTATACTTTGAAGAAAAATTCTAAACCAAACTTTCCAAATATCAAATCTAGTATCATTTAAAAATGGTGGTGTGTTTAGAAAATATCTTTTGTCGAAAGTCATCTTCCTCCTGAGACGATTAGTCCTTAAACATGAGTAAGGCTCTGATGCCACTTGTTGAATACATGACTTTACACAAAAGAAGGGGGTGCGTTGTGTGGTTCAAAAAAACTTGGTCTTGAAAAAAATTTAGGATTATGGTCAAAGTTTAAAATAATTTTGAAAATAGTTTAATTATTAAGCGGCGGAAAAATAAATTGCATAACATAAATTGCAAAAAATAAAGAGTTGAGGGAAAGAGAGAAATGCCAAGAATTATATAGGTTCAGTCAAGAAACAACTTAGTCTTATCCCCAAGAATTGATCTTGAGAGTATCCAATAAACTTTGAGAGCTTTTAGTAGGTAATACTCACGAAACCCCTTATACAAGGCAAACTGGTTGACTTCCAACCAAAAAATAAGATTTAGAATTTAACAACTGAGGCTTCTCTTTCGAATGGTAGATTGAAGCGATTACTCCTCTTTTCGCAAATAGTAGATTAAAGCGATTAGTCTTCTTTCCACGAGAATTTTGGAGCGGTTAGTCTTAAAGTTTCTAACCAAACTTTGTAAGGTTTTACCACGTGTTGAGCTTATGAACCTTTAAACCTTGGTTTTACACAGGCTAAACAATAACTTGGGAGATTTTAATATCGGGCTAATCTCGAACCTTATCCAAGCTTTTAATATTGGGTTAAGCTTTAACCTAACCTTGGTTTTACCACGGGCTAACAAAGAACCTATGAGATTTTACTACAGGATGATCTTGAACCTAAATAAGGGCTTGATCACAAAATCCCCAAACCAAAAGCTTTTACGGGTTTAGCTTCTAACCCAAACAATCCCTAAATGGATAATATTCAACCAAGGTGTAAACAATATATTCCCTTGGTGAACTTTACAATTCTACCCTTCTAGACTTACAACTTATCCTCACTCACAAAAGAACTTTCTCGCATAAGCACTTTGGCTAAATATTATATAGAGAAAGTAAAATAAAAAGTTTAGAGAGAGTGTGTGTGTGAGAAGTGGCAAAACACAATTCTGGATGGTTTGAAATGAGGGAAGGGACCTCTATGTATATGCTAGAGGTTCGCTTAAAAAGGAAATTGATTTTAATGTTTTTTAAGACAAGCTAGTTGATTATCACCTAATGCTAATTGATTAGAAATTTCAAAGGTAATTAATTACCATTTCAAAAAATGAAATAAAAGATATCTAGCTGTTGCACATCATTAAGATGTTGACATAAACTCAATTTTAAGATGAGCTAATCGATTAGATTAATGTCCTAATCGATTAGAAAAGACAAAACTCCACCCAAAGCTATTCTCAACCCTCCCAATTCATATGGCATAACTTCAAGACATTTTTAAGGATATTTTCTTAAGAAAAATCAGTTTGAAAATATGTTTTAGTATGTGTGTGTGTGTGTGTGTGTGTGTGTGTGTGTGTGTGTGTGTGTGTGAGTTAGCCATGCACTTTTATGAGAATACCCTTATCAGACTAATCAGGGTAGAGCACTCTTGTACTTCAAGACTTTGCCAGATTCTTTCTTTTGTAGACACTTGCTTAAGTTCCCTTGAGATGAGGCTGGGTATGTATTCCATTTGATAGCCATCATTGGATAGTCAAATCCATCAAACCCTAATACTTAGGTTTTCAACTTTATTCGCTTAATCACTTAGCTTGACTTGTTAGAAGACATTAGTTTCCATCATCAATTAGTTGTTATCCTCAAAAGTTGTTGTCCTTGTTAAAAGTGTGTCACCTGCAAAACAAGGTTCCACAAAAAGTGATGTGTAACCAAATAAAAACACCAACAAGACTCTAACCTTGCTAAAGAACACAAAATTAAACTAGAAAAATATGAGAATAATATTGTAGTTTTATTTTTTAACTACCCTTTACTCTTTAACGAGGATTACCTGAACAAAATTTGATATAGATTGAGCAATAAAAACTGTATAACCTTATGAACATAATGAAGTTGCTCTGCCCTCTAGGGCTTTGGTTTTGTTGCATATCTCATTAATTATCGTTTGTCTTTATCGCTTTTGTAATTGAGTCTCCTCTAGTTAGATCTTTGCAAATATCATATAATTGAGTGCATTAATTTTTAAATGGTATTTTGCATTAAATCGTGTTTTGCATACATAAATCATAATATTTGTATTTGAGTATGATCATTATGCGTTAGTTCAATTAGTTGAGTTAATGGAACAAGAACCATGTTTGAGGTTGGTTCAAGTTATGTAGCAAGTGGAATCTCAAACTATTTTGAAAAAACATGAAAATTGAGATTTCATGTGTGTGACTCATATCACACACAATATATGACTCGAATCAAATCTAACAGGGTAAAACATGAGAATCTTGTGTATGTGATTCGAATCACAATTTACACTTGATTTGAATAATGCAACACTGTGACTCGAGTCACAAGTTACACGTGATTTGAATCACACAAGCATCTGTTAGCCACTGCTCAGTTTAATTTGAATTACAACTTACACATGACTTGGATCACATAGCTTCACACATTTTCATACTGGCCCTGTTCAATTTAACTCCAATCACAGTTTCTACTTGATTTGAATCATGACCCTTTAATTTTTTTACTCATTTTGTGCATAATCTCAAGTACCTATATAAATCATTTTCCTCTCTCCCTCACCATCAATTTTTTAAGATGATTATTTTTCATTTCTCACCATAATAATGAGAATGACCATTGTGATGATAATCATATCTTTGAAATTCTTTCTAAACATTTGGAAACACACTTTCAAAGAACACCTTTTCACATCTATCTTTAGCATTTGAACTCATCTTCAACCTCTAGCAAGATTAACATCATTATTGCTTCTCAATTTTAAGGAATGTGAGATCTATTGTATATGAGGTTCATTCATGTTGATGTTTGTGAAGTTCTTGAGTTGCAGGTCAAGATTCATATTATGTGGTGTTACTGGAGTTTAGAATCCAGTAGGAAAAAGAAGAATTCTTTTCTCCAGGATTACTTTGGTAGAGTTGTGTGGAAGCCTATAGACAAAGTCGAAGTTTTCGTGTTCTTCATACAGGTCGTTACTCAAGAAATCGGTGGGATCATAGGGATTATCACATAAGAAGACTTGGAGTAGGTTGGTGATTTTGGAAGATTTAAGTCGATATCAGATGGATCTTGCATGATCGGAAAAGCAGATGTCGTATGCAACAAGAGAGGATCAAGATAAGAAGACTATATATTTTCAGGAGTATCTTGTATCCAATGGGAAACCATTAAAGAGTTGAGTAAGCTCTTGCAAGGACGATAGAGTTGAACCACTATATATCTGGTGTACTTTTCTTCTTCCCTCTCTCTCTTTAATTTTCTAAATAGTGTTGCATGCTTAGGTTTGTATCGCTTTCGTAGAATAATATGTTGTTATGATTTATATGATTATAACGATTTCATGATGAAAGATTAGGCCTCTGATAGATCTAGACATTTGAACATTATTTCTTGTGATTATTTTTGTATTAACTCTTGATCGTTAGATTAATCATTCAATTAATTAAATTCAATTTAAGCTTTGTGTGAAAATTGAATTATGATAATTTTTGAATTGTTTGTTTAAGAAAATTCATATTTCTCAAATGTTTTGATTTCGGATAATACCAGTTAACTAAAATATCCATTTAATCGCATGCCTTATAAAATCGTCTATATCTTTTGTTTCAGCTTGTAATTTGTTTTCATGGTATCAACAAATAGCCTCAGAGTGTGCAATTTGCGCAGCTGTTGGTAAAACTCTGATTTTTTAAAAGGAAATGTTTTTGAAAATGGTTTAAGAGGAATGGTCTATTCACTCCCCTCCCTCTAGACTGTTTCAATCCTCATATACTCTACCAACACACAGCATCGTGTAGCAAAGCAGCAAGGTATCCAACAAGAAAATAATAAATGCTCCAATAAGTAGCTATTTGACATAATTATAAATTATAATTAATTGTTCTTATGTTAAACATGACTACACACTAATACTTATATGTAAGCTATGAAAACTAATTTTCATTCGTTCGTATGATAAAATCAAATAGAATATAAAAGATTTATCATACCTAATAAAACCGAGTTAGATATATACAACTTTGAAAAAATGTTAGAAATGGTTATATTTTCATTTTTTTTTCCTTCCTTTTTTCTTCAACAATATAACACATAAAGTATGAGTGATTTCATAGTAACATTGTTGACAACTAGATAGGCTTTATCTTGATTTCAAACGGCTTCATCGTTGGTGTTTTCTGCATCTAAGTAAAAGCAGTAATAAGTCCGCAATGTAAAATAATTCAACAACATTGATGCAAAGAATTTTTGTTAATAATTTTCAAAAAATTAAATTAAATTCTATAGATTACATATAATAATAGGAGGTTTTATCTGGAAATAAATTTATAATTTTAATCCAATTGACATTTTCCATTTTAAAGTTGTTGGAGTCTCAAAGATAAGAATTCAATCAGGATATAATAATTATGAGATATTTTTAAGGTAAATGGTCTATCTTTGAGCATGACCCAATTAGTGACTTATGTGTTGTTTTATGAGTTGTTGGATCCTTGTAGCTAAGTTGATGGGAAAAGGTTATACTAGACTGCGTCGAAACTCCAAACCCGTTAGCTTTAATCATGGTAATGTTCCAAAATTCTTGGTTGATAGAGAATCAAAGCAGATTTACCACTGAATCGCGAAATGCTATGGTTCTTAACTATTTTTTTCGTTATTTAGTAAGAAGTCATTCGCCAGATCATGCACATTTTCCTAGTTATAACAAAAAAAAGTGCAGTTGGTTGGATCCAATCTATTCTTTGAAATAAACAACTCGCTGTAACACCCACATATAATAACATACATCAAAGCATATATATTATACATGAATCCAAGTTTTGGCATTGAAATGCCATAAGTTCCTAGTTAACACATTGTATACATTACATGCCCAAAACCCTAAATACTAAAAAAATATATGGCATAATATATACAAGATGCTCCAAAGTACTAAGAACAAGATCAAACAATGATCTCAAAATAAAATCTCCGCAACGGAAGTCATGCCATCCCAAAAAGTCAAGATACGTAAGGAAAATCAAATGGCTTTATCCATACCCTTCGTGGAACCTAGAGTACCTGTAATATAATCAACAACATGGGGTGAGATATTAAATCACAGTGAGTTCCCTATCTTATGGATTCTCTCAGCTTTACAAGGTTCTATCAATCCTAACTCAAGTCAAAGGGAAGGGAAGTGACCTTGAGTTCACAATATCACACTATATAGAAACATATTCATGAGTTCACCAACTCAAAGTATCACTAATCGATAACCTTACCAAGGTATCCCCTTTTCCCGTCCGCTTCTACATCTAGAAGTCGACCCGAATCATGGATCCTTGTAATTTACTTGGCATACAAAATGGATTCGGGTCCATCGGCGTGTTAACCGTGAACCGTCACTTCTCATGGTCTATTAACCATCGCAAGTCTCTTTACCCGTAGGCTTTATTCGTACCAACTGCAGGAATTAAACCTACCAAGTAATTCATGCAAACATTCCAGAGGAGCTCGTTACTCATGGAACGACAAATCAAGGGAAGCGGTTACGATTACGTGATTACACACACAAACGTGATTGTATTCGACAATCACAAGGCCACATTCGTCTTAAGGCCACATTCGCCTTTCCACAAAAACACAAGGTTCACACATGTTCCATACTAGTGTTTCATTCTCCTCTAGACCATTACTCGTCGAGGATGGACACCTAGGCATCGAACGCACGAGCATCGCCATCTAGATTATCTATCAATTTCTAGTCACCTTACTAGATTCTATTATAGATTTATGGTAAAGTTTCCTCACTCTTCCTATTCCATATTTTAAACATGTTATCACTCAATTTTTTTCTTCCACAATAAGAGGTTCAATGTACACAATACAATAGTATAGCAAAAATGCGCATAGTAATTCAATTCATAACATTAACATATTCTTGGGTTTTCTTCCAATTATTTAATCGGGTAGCAAAACCGATATTTTTCACTTTCATTATGTAGAATATTTCCATAGCTTTCCACCGATACCAAGAACGCTTCGATCAGAAACACGGTTCAAAAGATATGAATTTTTAAACATTTTTCAAAACTCACAACAGTGGTAACCGGTTACCTCAAAATGAGTAACCGGTTACTCAAGTTGCACTGTACAAAATAGAATCAAAATGAGAGTTAGAGACACATTTTGGTAACCGGTTACCTCAAAATAAGTAACTGGTTACTTCGTTCATTTTCACGTAAAACCCCAAATTTTCCTTCAAGTAACCGGTTACCTCAAAATGAGTAACCGGTTACCACTGAACCAGGAGCACAAAAACCTGTTTTTAATGGTGCAATTCCAAATAAAATTCAACCAAAAGATATTCTAACATGGTAACAAGTATTATGTATCAATTTCTCACACAACCCAATCATGTTATTGTGAGACAATCCTTTACTTTGGTTTTGTTTTTGTATGATTGCAAATTGCGCGTATGATTTGTTGTGCTTCATTCTACATGTGAATATGTGTGATTTTCATCTTAAAATGATTGTTAGAAACACTTTTTATAAGGTTTGAATCAATACATAACCTTTGGCATCGATCCATACGTGTCTGGTATCGATCCCTGCTTTATTGGAAATCAAAAGAATTAAATTTGTTCAGTAGGCATCGATCCATACGTGTCTGGTATCGATCCCTGATTTAATGGAAATTCTGTTTTTCAGTTCACCTTCAGTAGGGATCGATTCATGGATTTTGGGATCAATCCCTAACAGTTAAAAACTGTCTGGCATCGATCCATACGTGTCTGGCATCGATCCCTGATTTAATGGAAATTCTGTTTTTCAGTTCACCTTCAGTAGGGATCGATTCATAGATTTTGGGATCAATCCCTAACAGTTAAAAATTGTCAGGAATCGATCCATACGATGTTGGGATCGATCCCAAAGTCTGTTTTTCTGCATAATTTTAATTCTAACAGTTCTGTCTTGTTTAGTATAAATACAAAGTGGCAGGTATTGGCTTAACATGAATTCACAAGTGAAAATTGCAAAATACACAAGTCATAGAGGTCTTTGTAGCAGCAATTGATTGAGCATTCAGAAACCTGAAAGATACTTCGTCTTCATCATCTTCTCAATCTCTTCAATTCAAGAACAATTACACACAATCATTCTTGTTCTTCGGATTGAAGGATCAACGAGATAACGTTCAGTGGTACGATCAACGATCTAGCTGTGGAGTCAGTGGAACGATCAAGGATCTAGCTGGGTTGAAGAGTGAAGGGGGTTTCGAGGAAAAACCTACTGGTTTGTCCTTCAAGAACGGGACTGTTCTTGCGGGTTTGTTAGTCACGATTGCAGAACGGATTCAGCCGCAGCGTAGGGTTTGGAAACGGGGTTGTTTCGCAAACAGGTCGTGGAACCGGTGAATCGTTTGCAAGTCTTGCAGGGAATTCTTGATCCAGCTCTGATCAAGTCGAGGTTCTATACGAGAAGAAGAAGTTCTAGGGATTTAGAATTTTGTCTTGGTATTGTAACCTTTGTAAGAACGAATTCAGCAACTATTGATAAGAAAATGTCTCAATTTCTTTTGAAATTGAGAGGGAGACGTACCCACACGCGAGGACGACAGTGGGGAACTTCCTTAACAAATCTCTGTGTATCGTATTCTATCTCTATCTCCCTTTACGTTTTCGTTAACTGTTTTGTGATACAAATTGGCGCAGTACGTTTTACGTGTCGTGATACAATAGTGGCAAGAAAACCTTTTATTGAAACATCACTATTGTTTATCATAGAACACATACACGCCAAGTGTTTGACAAAACGGTTTGTTGTGATTTACTCATTGGAATCAGAATTTGTGATAAGTGCATTTAGTGCGAGAAAATTCTGTGTTAACGTTTTCTATCAATCAATTCAAATCCAGCATCATACTTGCGTGTCTGGTCTTTTTGGTAGCGGTTCAGAATAGACGGAAGTCGATTCGGGACCAAAACTTTCCGCTATATTTCAAAAACTCTGTTAAGGTTTTTAAAACCGTATTTTACAAGCGGTGATCTATTCACCCCCCCCCCTCTCGATCACTAGCCACACCGTCTAACAAGTGGTATCAGAGCGCCGGTTCGCTGGTGCTCTGTGGCTGCCTGTAACGATATGGATTCTGAACCAAAGGGGGCGTACAATAGAGCTCCCGTCTTTAACGGAGAAAACTACGGCTACTGGAAAGACTGCATGCGAGTTCATATAAATTCTGTGGATAGGCTAGTATGGACAGCCATTGAGAATGGTCCTTTTCAAATAACCATGACCAATGAGGCTGGCGCCATAGTACCTAAACCAGAAGCTGATTGGACTGAGAAAGATGAGAAAAAGTGGTCGAGTGATTGGAAAGCTCGAAATATACTAATTTCAGCACTTGGTGTTGATGAGTATTATCGAGTATCCCATTGCACGACTGCTAAGGAGATGTGGGACGCTTTAGAAATCGCCCATGAGGGTACTACTGAAGTGAAACAGTCCCGCATTAACACACTTAATCAAGAGTTTGAGCTCTTTCGCATGAAAAATGGAGAATCTATCTCCGACATGCAAAAGAGGTTTACTCATCTTACAAATCGATTAAATGCACTTGGAAAACCTGTTTCCAATGAGGTAGCTACTAACAAAATTCTGAGATGTCTTAGCAGGGAATGGCAACCTAAAGTGACAGCTATCAAGGAAGCCAACGACTTGACGACTCTTACGATTACAACACTTTTTGGAAAGCTGGAAGAACATCAGCAAGCTCTAGAAAGTCTTGAAAAGTATGAGAACAAAAGTAAGAAGGAGAAAGAGAAGAAGAAAGACAAAGAGGGTGAGAAGAAGCCAATTGCTCTTGTGGCCTCTAGCACTAAGTCCTCAAGAAAAGAGCAAAGTGACAATGATTCAAGTAGTGACAAAGATTCGGATGATGAAGAAATGGGACTTTTTGTAAGGAGATACAATAGATTCATTCGAAGGAATGGATACAAGCATTCCGACAAAAACCTCATGAAGTTTAGAAGACAATCTAGTGAGTCAAAACAGGAAGAGAACAAGAAGCATAAAGGTAGAGGATCTTGTTTCAATTGTGGCAAATCTGGACATTACAAAACAGAATGTCCTATGAAGAAAAAGGATAAAGGGAAGGATTCACCTAAACGGTACAGCAAACAAAGGAGAGCTTATATAGCATGGGAAAGCGATAGCGATTCATCAAGCTCACAAAGTTCAAGTGATAGTGATGAAACCGCAAACTTATGTCTTATGGCTCACATCAAAGACCATGCCTACTACAAGAAGAAACAAGAAGAAAAGAAGGAAGAGTGCCTTGCATCCGAAGATAGGAGATGGTTCCTAGATAGCGGCTGCTCAAGGCACATGACCGGTGACATATCGCTTTTTATAGACTTCAAAGCAAAGAAAAAGGGATATGTTACTTATGGAGACAATAACAAAGGAGCTATACTTGGCAAAGGTAGTATAGGTAACCCCTCTACCACTACCATTTCTGATGTCAATCTTGTAGAGGGACTTAAACACAATTTGTTAAGCATAAGTCAATTGTGTGACAAGGGTTACAAAGTTTCTTTTACAAAAACTTGTTGCATAATTGAACATGATGAAAATAATGTTGTGTTTAAGGGTGTTAGAGTAAACAATATCTATATGCTTGATCTTTGTGATGTATCTTTAACAAGCACTAAATGTCTAGTTACCTTGAATGATGATTCTTGGCTTTGGCATAGACGTTTAGCGCATGTTAATTTCGATTTGCTTAACAAGGTTGTATCTAAGGATCTAGTAGTCGGTCTTCCAAAAATAAAGTTTTCAAAAGACCACCTATGTGATGCATGCCAAATGGGAAAGCAAACAAGGGTCTCTTTTAAATCCAAAAATGTAATTTCAACTTCACGACCTCTTGAGCTTCTCCATATGGATCTCTTTGGTCCGTCTAGGACAAAGAGCTTAGGTGGAAACTATTATGGTTTTGTAATTGTTGATGACTACTCTAGATTTACTTGGACTATATTCCTTCATAGCAAAGATGAAACTTTTTCTGCTTTTAAGAATTTTGCAAAACTGTCCCAAAATAAAATGAATTCTAAAATAGTTACAATTCGAAGCGATCATGGAGGAGAATTTCAAAACTATCTCTTTGATAAGTACTGTGATAAGTATGGTATTGAGCATAACTTTTCAGCTCCTCGAACTCCACAACAGAATGGCGTTGTGGAGCGCAAAAATCGCGTTTTAGAAGAGCTGGCAAGAACAATGCTAAATGAGGGTGGATTGCCAAAATATTTTTGGGCTGATGCTGTTAGCACAGCCTGTTATGTTCTAAACAGGATTCTAATTCGCCCTATGTTAAATAAAACCCCTTATGAGCTTTTAAAAGGAAGAAAGCCAAACTTATCACATCTTCACGTATTCGGTTGTAAGTGTTTTGTTTTGAATAATGGTAAGGAAAAACTTGGGAAGTTTGATGCAAAAGCGGATGAAGGTATTTTTCTTGGTTATTCACAATCAAGTAAAGCATATAGAGTTTATAATAAGCGTTTACTTACTGTTGAAGAATCTGTCCATGTTTCCTTTGATGAGTCTTATCCGAAAAATGTCGGCAAAGGTATTTCTTTTGATGACGCAGGTGTATCTACAGAAGACATACTCAAGGAAGCTGTTGCGGAAACTGATCAATCCAAGACAGCTCCCATTGAGAAGGAGGAAGATACTAGTCATGAAAAAGATAAGGAAGAAAGGACAGCTGATGTGAATGACCTTCCACCAGCTTGGAAATCTTCAAAAGACCATCCCATTGACAACATCTTGGGAGACATTTCAAAGGGAGTCATGACTCGTTCTAAGATAAGTAATTTTTGTTCTCACTTCGCCTTTGTTTCACAAGTGGAACCTAAAAATGCCAAAGAAGCCTTGATTGATGAATTTTGGCTAATGGCCATGCAAGAAGAGCTTAATCAATTTAAAAGAAATGACGTTTGGGAACTTGTCCCGCGTCCGCGAGAACATCATATCATAGGTACTAAGTGGGTTTTTAGGAATAAGCTTGATGAAAGTGGAGTGATAACTCGGAACAAGGCACGTTTAGTAGCACAAGGCTATAACCAAGAGGAGGGCATAGACTATGAGGAAACTTATGCTCCAGTTGCTCGCCTTGAGGCTATACGTCTCTTGCTCGCTTATGCGTGTTCTAGAGATTTTAAGCTTTACCAAATGGACGTAAAGAGTGCGTTTCTAAATGGTGTCCTAAATGAAGAGGTATACGTCTCACAACCTCCTGGTTTTGAGAATGCTGAATATCCAGATTATGTTTACAAATTAAAACGAGCTTTGTACGGTCTTAAGCAAGCCCCCCGGGTTTGGTATGAAAGACTTAGCAAATTTCTACTTGATCATGGATATTCAAGAGGTAAAGTGGATACCACCCTCTTCATTAAGCACAAAGGAAAACACATTCTTTTAGTTCAAGTTTATGTAGACGATATAATTTTTGGTTCAACTAACATACACTTGGTCGAAGAGTTTTCAAAAGTTATGCAGGGTGAATTTGAAATGAGTCTTATGGGGGAGCTTAATTTCTTCCTCGGTCTCCAAATAAAGCAGCTTGATGAGGGAACAGCTGTGAGTCAAACAAAATACTGCAGAGAGCTGCTCAAGCGCTTTGGAATGAACGACTCAAAATCAATAGACACACCTATGCCTACCAACGGATATCTAGATAAAGATGAACACGGTAAGAGTGTAGATGTCAAACAGTATAGAGGTATGATTGGGTCTCTCTTGTATCTTACTGCGTCTAGACCTGACATCATGTTTAGTGTCTGCATGTGTGCACGATATCAATCGAATCCTAAAGAGTCACACTTGAAAGCTGTCAAGCGCATATTTAGATATCTTCATGGAACATCTAAGTATGGGCTCTGGTATTCAAAAGGAAGCGATTGTAGCTTAGTAGGTTACTCCGATTCTGATTTTGCTGGCTGCAAATCAGATAGGAAAAGTACTAGTGGTACATGTCACTTATTTTCAAACTCTCTGGTCAGTTGGCATAGCAAGAAACAGGTGTCTGTCGCATTGTCAACTGCTGAGGCTGAGTACGTTGCAGCCGGTAGCTGTTGCGCTCAGATCTTGTGGCTGAAGCAACAACTACAAGATTTCGATATTCAACTCAAACGCATTCCAATAAAGTGTGACAACACCAGTGCTATAAATCTTACTAAGAATCCTGTTTTACACTCACGCACTAAACACATAGAGATTAGGCATCACTTTCTTCGCGACCATGTTGAGAAAGAGGACGTTGTGTTTGAGCATGTTGATACTAAGAATCAACTCGCTGATATTTTCACTAAACCACTAGCAACGGAACCTTTCTTTAACATTCGTCGTGAATTAGGGATTCTTGATCTTTCTTCATTACTATCTTAAGATTGTTAGATTCTATTTTTGTCTCACCTTGGTTGATAAGTTGTGTTTTAGAAGTTATGAGCTTATACTTCACAAAGGTACATCAACAAAGGTAATATCAATCCTCTTTACTACTCTTTGGATCTATGTGTTTGTGTATGTTAGAACAAATTCTCTATGTGTTTGAATATTAATATCTGGATTGAGAACTATTCTTAAGCATCATTTTCATAACATGATTCATAGGCATTGCATTCTGCATAAAAAAAAAAATCATAAAAGTCTGTTTTGCATTCGCATGTATCGATACCACGACCTAGGGATCGATCTCTATCACTTTAACTCAATTTTTTTAATTTCGCTTCAGTATGGATCGATCCATACGCTTTTGGTATCGATCCCTACAGCTTTTAAAAATCAAATTCATCGTGGTTTGGATCGATTCCAAAACCCATGCATCGATCCCTATTGTTCTTGTTCATTAACCGTCCTTTTTAACTTCTCATGGTTCGACACATCATCATTTTTTTGCTAGCATTCATCCTAGCATCCCCATACCTCTCATAACCTCTCTTCCTCCACACTGCTAACCCTAATTTCTCTCTAACCCTCTCTTCTCCAAAACCCCAAATTCATTTCAATCTCCTTCCAATCCACAATAATGCCTCCAAGAATGAATCCGGTCAGAGCAACTCGAAGAGAAAAAGGAAAACAACAGGTTGGAACCTCTACTCAACCACCAGAAATTCCTCCAAAGGCTTTGGATCTCCTTCATCCTGCCTTTGTTGATGAGTTTGAGAAAGACTTCCAGACAAGGTTAGTCATGAAACCTCATGTTTTTGATAAGCATGATGCCATCCCTTTGCACTTAGGTGATGTGGTAGAACTGTTGAATGCACAACAATTGGGTTCCTTTTTAACTATAAGAAATGAGTACCATGAGGACTTTATACGTGCATTTTATGTTGGATTGCAAACTAGTAAAGGATATAGTTTTAAGTGTTCCATTGGTGTTAGCACATACACATTCGAGGCTGCTGACTGGCTCAAAGTATTTGAAATCCCACTTCCGCCGCTTGATTTCGAGATATGGAATGATTCTAAGTTTGATACTGAGTTTAATTTGCTGGAATTTACTCAATCTATCTCTAAAGTAGAACGACCAATAGCTGAGGATGAACGTCTGACAACGGGTATGATCAAACGAGTACCAAGGATACTTCATTGGATTGTATCACATGTCTTGCGTCCAGCAACTGGTGGTCATTCCCGGCTGGACAGACCAAGCACTCATCTCATGTACATTCTGCTAAAGAAGGTTAAGTTGAATTGGCCCAATTACTTTGTCAAGCGTCTATTCTCCGTGCAAAACAGTTCCAAAAATGTTGCTCTCGGATATGCCTCTCAGATTATGAGGATTATAAAATTCTGGAACATCACTGTGCCTTTGGTTCCTCTTGTATCTCCCACACCTGCCCAAGAGTTTGATTCTTCCACCTTGTCGCACATGGGATACCGGTGGGATAAGGAGCGTGAATGCTTCTATATCTATATAAGCAAAACAAGGACAAGGATTTACAACTTTGATGAGCCGGCTGACAGATTTTCTATTGTTGAAGATCAAGATGATGAAGAAATGCAGGATGTAGATGAACCAGAAGTGCCTGAAGCTGCTGCCAATACCGGTTGGGGTGAGTGGGTGCCACAAAGGTGGTCTCCATCCCACTATGAACCTGCTCCACCACCTCCTCCTCACTTCTCTGCTGCTACCTCCACTTCTGTAAATGTCACAACCATGCTCCAGCAAATGCAGCTAGAAAATAGACAAAATCATGAGGAAGCAAGAGCTTGGCATGTTCAACAAGCTGAGTGGCATAACGAACATCGGGAGTGGCATGATGACCACACAAGGATGTATCAGAATCAGCACTCTTGGCACACTGACTTGATTAAGTGGCATCAAGTCTTTTATAATGAAATGACAGGTTTTATGGACGATTGTCGTGCAGATCCGGGTATTATGGACAGGTTTCGAAGCACTGAAGTTCAGGACCGATTCAGACAGTACTCTTTCATGGGACACAATCCTGATGAAATGCCTCCTCCTCCGCCTCCACCTAGCTTCAGAGATCCAAATCAAGATGACGAGGAGTCTTGTGGAGGCCACTTTCCCCATTAGCATTTCATTTCATATGCATTTCATTTCATGTTGCTTGAATTGTTGTTTCATTTTTCGAATATTCTGACTATATTTGTTTGGCTTATGTAATTTTCATTACTTTCCTAGTATTTCATTGCTTATTTCCGTTTGCTTGTTTATGGTTTCCTTGCCCTTTATTGGTCATTCTTTGTGAGTGATTTTATTCTTCTAAGCTTTCTTTCTTTGTGATTGTTAGCTTTGTTATCAATTTATGCTGCGGTTTGCTACTTTGTTCTTCTCTTTGTTGTTTCTTTCCTCTTTTTGATGTTGACAAAGGGGGAGAAGTATAGAAGATGTTGACATGACAGAATGGTATGCACAAACTCAGGGGGAGTATCACACATCAATTTG
The DNA here is from genome assembly GCA_022829125.1 of Lathyrus tuberosus. NCBI lineage: Eukaryota > Viridiplantae > Streptophyta > Magnoliopsida > Fabales > Fabaceae > Lathyrus > Lathyrus tuberosus. The sequence goes on along the minus strand of JALAZF010000659.1, from coordinate 2,547,551 downwards.
CCATCATCAAAAAGGGGGAGTTTGTGAGACAATCCTTTACTTTGGTTTTGTTTTTGTATGATTGCAAATTGCGCGTATGATTTGTTGTGCTTCATTCTACATGTGAATATGTGTGATTTTCATCTTAAAATGATTGTTAGAAACACTTTTTATAAGGTTTGAATCAATACATAACCTTTGGCATCGATCCATACGTGTCTGGTATCGATCCCTGCTTTATTGGAAATCAAAAGAATTAAATTTGTTCAGTAGGCATCGATCCATACGTGTCTGGTATCGATCCCTGATTTAATGGAAATTCTGTTTTTCAGTTCACCTTCAGTAGGGATCGATTCATGGATTTTGGGATCAATCCCTAACAGTTAAAAACTGTCTGGCATCGATCCATACGTGTCTGGCATCGATCCCTGATTTAATGGAAATTCTGTTTTTCAGTTCACCTTCAGTAGGGATCGATTCATAGATTTTGGGATCAATCCCTAACAGTTAAAAATTGTCAGGAATCGATCCATACGATGTTGGGATCGATCCCAAAGTCTGTTTTTCTGCATAATTTTAATTCTAACAGTTCTGTCTTGTTTAGTATAAATACAAAGTGGCAGGTATTGGCTTAACATGAATTCACAAGTGAAAATTGCAAAATACACAAGTCATAGAGGTCTTTGTAGCAGCAATTGATTGAGCATTCAGAAACCTGAAAGATACTTCGTCTTCATCATCTTCTCAATCTCTTCAATTCAAGAACAATTACACACAATCATTCTTGTTCTTCGGATTGAAGGATCAACGAGATAACGTTCAGTGGTACGATCAACGATCTAGCTGTGGAGTCAGTGGAACGATCAAGGATCTAGCTGGGTTGAAGAGTGAAGGGGGTTTCGAGGAAAAACCTACTGGTTTGTCCTTCAAGAACGGGACTGTTCTTGCGGGTTTGTTAGTCACGATTGCAGAACGGATTCAGCCGCAGCGTAGGGTTTGGAAACGGGGTTGTTTCGCAAACAGGTCGTGGAACCGGTGAATCGTTTGCAAGTCTTGCGGGGAATTCTTGATCCAGCTCTGATCAAGTCGAGGTTCTATACGAGAAGAAGAAGTTCTAGGGATTTAGAATTCTGTCTTGGTATTGTAACCTTTGTAAGAACGAATTCAGCAACTATTGATAAGAAAATGTCTCAATTTCTTTTGAAATTGAGAGGGAGACGTACCCACACGCGAGGACGACAGTGGGGAACTTCCTTAACAAATCTCTGTGTATCGTATTCTATCTCTATCTCCCTTTACGTTTTCGTTAACTGTTTTGTGATACAAATTGGCGCAGTACGTTTTACGTGTCGTGATACAATAGTGGCAAGAAAACCTTTTATTGAAACATCACTATTGTTTATCATAGAACACATACACGCCAAGTGTTTGACAAAACGGTTTGTTGTGATTTACTCATTGGAATCAGAATTTGTGATAAGTGCATTTAGTGCGAGAAAATTCTGTGTTAACGTTTTCTATCAATCAATTCAAATCCAGCATCATACTTGCGTGTCTGGTCTTTTTGGTAGCGGTTCAGAATAGACGGAAGTCGATTCGGGACCAAAACTTTCCGCTATATTTCAAAAACTCTGTTAAGGTTTTTAAAACCGTATTTTACAAGCGGTGATCTATTCACCCCCCCCCCCCCCCCCCTCTCGATCACTAGCCACACCGTCTAACAGTTATGCATTCTATTTCATGTTTTAACCATAGAAACAACATTTAACTCATTTAATCAAAATCTACTATTTTTATTAAAAGTTATAACCTAAGTTTCTACACTTAGGGTTCTAACTAGAATTCACCAAGAACAAGACGATGAAGATTGTAAGATTATTTGGTGAAGAAATGATGAAGATTCAAGCTTTCCTCTTCAATTTCCAAGTTTCTCCTCTTTCTCCCTTTTGCTCTTCTTCTCTATACCTCTTACTATCTTTCTTTCTTTCTTTGTTCCAAATGAAGAGGAAAAGGAAAATAATATAGAGAAATATATTTAAGTTAGTAACACCAACTTAAATGTCCAAAACATCTCTATAGCACCAATTGATAAAACCTCAGAGTCAGATAATATTAATTTGATTTGTTCTGAGCTCATCGGATGCTCAAATTATCTTTGCAGAAAATTTCTCAGAGTACACCGGAACCCAGTTGATCATAAGGAATATTATCCAGAGCAAAATAAAATATGAGGTATTACATCCTCCCCTCCTTAAAAATAAATTCTTCCTCGAATTTAAAGATTACCTGAAAAGATAAGGGTAAGCATCCCGCATTTCAGATTTGAGTTCCCAAGTTGCATCACCAGGGTGCGTCTCATCCCATTGAAACTTCACAAGAGGAATCTCTTTGTTCCTTAGTACCTTAGTTTCTCTTCCTGTGATACAACTTGGTTGAGGTTCAAACGTCAAATTTGTTTCTATCTCAATTGTATCTGGTAGAATTGACGAAGAGGGTCTGGAACAAACTTTCGGAGTTGAGACACATGAAAGACATCGTGCATCTCTGACAGAGAAGGCGGTAAGGCTAATCTGTAAGCTACTTCACCAATCCTTTCTAAAATTTGATACGGTCCCACGTATCTCGGACTTAACTTCCGCGACTTAAACGGTCCTTTCAACCTCAATCTCGGTGTAACCTTCAAAAACACATGGTCACCTTTATCAAACTCTAAAGGTCTCCTACGGTTATACGCATAACTCTTCTGACGATCTTGTGCTTGTTTAACTTTGTCACGGATCATTCTAATCTTTTTCGTAGTCTCTTGGATAATCTCGGGTCCCAAAATTCTATCTTCACCAACTTCCGCCCAACACAATGGCGTTCTACATTTCCTTCCATACAATGCCTCGTAAGGAGCCATACCAATACTTGCATGATAACTATTGTTGTACGAGAACTCAATCAACGGTAAAAGTTCTATCCAATTTCCTCCACTTCCAAGTACACAAGCCCTCAACATATCTTCCATCGTTTGTATTGTCCATTCCGTCTGACCATCCATTTGAGGATGATTCGACGTACTCAAACACAACTTTGTTCCCATAGGCTGTTGAAAAGCTCTCCAAAATCTTGAAGTAAACTTTGGATCTCTATCGAAAACTATACTAGAGGGAATACCATGTAACCTCACAATTTCCGAAATAAACAACCTTGCAAGATGACTTGCCTTGTAAGTAGTCTTTACGGCTAAGAAATGTGCAGATTTCGTTAATCGATCCACAATCACCCAAATGGAATCGTAACCACCTTGTGCACAGAGTAATCCAACTGCAAAGTCCATGGAAATACTATCCCACTTCCATACCAGAATTTCTAAAGGATGTAATAAGCCACCTGGTCTTTGGTGTTCAATCTTTACTTGTTGGCATACCGCACACTCCGATACATACACCGCAATATCTCTTTTCATACCAGACCACCAATAGTCCCTCTTTAAGTCTTGATACATTTTTGAAAAACCAGGATGTATAGTAAAAGCACCTTTATGCGCTTCCTCCAAAATTCTTCTTTTCAATACCGAATCATTCGGAACACAAATCCTTTGGTTAAACAAAATGATTCCGTCGGTAGCTCGCACGAAACCCGGTTGAACTAACACTTCTTGTAACTTCTCATCCAACACTTGCCCTTGTTGAATTTACTCTCTAAGAGTAGAATTTACATTCAAGTTTCCCATAATCACACCATTAGGAGTCCAAATAAATTGAAGATTAAGATCTCGAAACTTTTCCAACAAAGCATACTCTAACATCATCAATTCGGCATTATGCAACACTTTCCGACTCAATGAATCCGCTACTTTATTCGTTTTACCCGGATGGTACTTTAGTTCCAAGTCATAATCCTTTAAATACTCCATCCATCTCCTTTGACGCATGTTCAACTCTTTTTGGTCAAATGGATACTTTAAACTCTTGTGGTCGCTGAACATTTCAAAACGTACTCCATACAAATAATGACGCCACACTTTCAGTGTAAAAATAACCGCCGCCAATTCCAAATCATGAGTTGGATAATTCTTCTCGTGAACTTTTAGTTGTCGAGAAGCATAAGCCACCACGTGACCATCCTGCATTAAGACACCTCCTAATCCCATCTTTGGTGCATCACAAAACACCTCATACGACTTGCCAGGATCAGGAATGATCAAAACAGGAGCAGTCGCCAATCTTTTCTTCAAATTCATAAAACTTTGTTCACAAGCCGAATCCCACTCATAAGGACAATCCTTTCTAGTAAGCTTGGTCATTGGTAAAGCCAATTGAGAAAAGCCTTTGATAAACCTTCTATAATAACCTGCCAGTCCCAAGAAACTTCTAACTTCGGAAACATTCTTTGGTCTCTCCCAATTGATTACCGCTTCAACTTTTGATGGATCCACTGCCACGCCTCCTTGAGATATGACATGACCAAGAAAATTAACCTCCGATATCCAGAACTCACACTTACTTAACTTGGCAAAAAGTTATTTCTCTTGTAAGATCGATAAAACGATTCTTAGATGTTCTCCGTGCTCTTGAGAATTACGAGAATAAATAAGAATGTCATCAATAAAGATCACTACAAATTGGTCCAAGTAAGGTTGAAATATCTGATTCATATAATCGATGAAAATAGCTGGAGCATTCGTTACACCGAAAGGCATTACCAAGAATTCATAATGGCCATAACGGGTTTTAAATGCGGTCTTTGGTACATCTGAACTCTTCACACGGATTTGATGATAACCTGACTGTAAATCAATCTTCGAGAACACACAGGCTCTTTTCAATTGATCTAACAGGTCGTTTATCCTGGGTAATGGGCACTTGTTCTTGATGGTGACTTTATTCAACTGCCGGTAATCAATACATAACTGCATTCCACCATCCTTCTTCTTTACTAATAACACTGGAGCTCCCTAGGGCGAAACACTGGGTCGGACAAAATGCTTAGCCATTAACTCTTCCAATTGATCCTTCAATTCTCTTAACTCAAGTGGTGTCATCCGATACAGAGAAACGGATATAGGAGCCGTTCCCGGTATCAGGTTAATAAAGAATTCCACTTCCCTTTTCGGAGGAAGAGAAGTGATATCCTCGGGGGAAATTTTAGAGAACTCATAGACTACAGGAATATGCAGAACTTGAAGGTCGCTACTCTCTTTCTTAGTGAGAACCAAAAGAATAGATTTTTCCTTCTCAAACAAGAAATTTATCATTCCAACCATACCTTCTAAAATAGTTGTTAACGCATCTTTCAGAGTAGAAGCAAATACCACTTTGTTCTCTTCATTACACTGAACTATCAGAAAGATTCTCTCCATACCAGCCACCCATTCGTGAGCTTTCACATGATCTAATCCGCCATGAAATTCTGGAGGATTCATGCGGATGAAATCTCGAAAACTTCCACCTACAGCATCTGGAACAACTACTGGAGGATGAAGATTCTTATTCATCTATTGCACCATCTGCTGCAAGAATTGGTTCTGATGCTGCTGCATCTGTTGTAAAAACTGAGTCCATGGGACATACCCGTCGCCGCCTGGCAGATTCGTACCAGTAAGAGTAGTTCTGGGTCTACCACGGGTTCTACGTTCGTCAGCCATGTTCCTAAGAGTCATACAGATAGGATTAAGTTGATCAGGCTCAATACCATAAATATAACACTTAAGACCAATTGCGACATAACGCATATGAACGAAAATAAACACTTATATGATTTCATGGCTAGGTCGAGCATACGACATGCTCTGATACCCACTGTAACACCTAAATATAAAAACATACATCAAAGCATATATATTATACATGAATCCAAGTTTTGGTATTGAAATGCCATAAGTTCCTAATTAACAGATTGTATATATTACATGCCCAAAACAATAAATACTAAAAAAAATCTATGGCATAATATATACAAGATGTTCCAAAGTACTAAGAACTAGATCAAACAATGATCTCAAAATAAAATCTCCGCAACGGAAGCCATGCCATCCCAAAAAGTCAAGATACGTAAGGAAAATCAAACGAATTTATTCTTACCCTTCGTGGAAACTGGAGTACCTGTAATATAATCTACAACATGGGGTGAGATATTAAATCTCAGTTAGTTCCCTATCTTATGGATTCTCTCGGCTTTACAAGGTTTTATCAATCCTAACTCAAGTCAAAGGGAAGGGACGTGACCTTGAGTTCACAATCTCACACTATATGGAAACATGTTTATGAGTTCACCAACTCAAAGTATCACTAATCGATAACATTACCAAGGAATCCCCTTTTCCCGTCCGCTTCTACATCTAGAAGTTGACCCGAGTCATGGATCCTTGTAATTTACTTGACAAACGAAATGGATTCGGGTCCATCGGCCTGTTAACCATGAACCGTCACTTCTCATTGCATGTTAACCATCGCAAGTCTCTTTACCCGTAGGCTCCATTTGTACTAACCGCGGGAATCAAACCTACCAAGTAATTCATGCAAACATTCCAGAGGAGCTCGTTACTCATGGAACGGCAAATCAAGGGAAGCGGTTACGATTATGTGATTACACACACAAACGTGATTGTATTCGACAATCACAAGGCCACATTTGCCTTTCCACAAAAACACAAGGTTCACACATGTTCCATACTAGTGTTTCACTTTCCTCTAAACCATTACTCGTCGAGGATGCACACCTAGGCATCGAACGCACGAGCATCACCATCTAGATTATCTATCAATTTCTAGTCACCTTACTAGATTCTATTATAGATTTATGGTAAAGTTTCCTCACTCTTCCTATTCCATATTTTAAACATGTTATCACTCAATTTTTTTCTTCCACAATAAGAGGTTCAATGTACACAATACAATAGTATAGCAAAAATGCACATAGTAATTCAATTCATAATATTAACATATTCTTGGGTTTTCTTCCGATTATTTAATCGGGTAACAAAATCGATATTTTTCACTTTCATTGTGTAGAATATTTCCATAGCTTTCCATCGATACCAAGAACGCTTCAATCGGAAACACAGTTCAAAAGATATGAATTTTTAAACATTTTTCAAAACTCACAACAGTGGTAACCGGTTACCTCAAAATGAGTAACCGGTTACTCAAGCTGCACTATTCAAAACAGAATCAAAATGAGAGTTAGAGACACATTTTGGTAACCGGTTACCTCAAAATGAGTAACCGGTTACTTCGTTCATTTTCACGTAAAACCCCAAATTTTCCTTCAAGTAACCGGTTACCTCAAAATAAGTAACCGGTTACCACTGAACCAGAAGCACAAAAACCATTTTTAATGGTGCAATTCCAAATCAAATTCAACCAAAAGATATTCTAACATGGTAACAAGTATTATGCATCAATTTCTCACACAACCCAATCATGTTATGCATTCTATTTCATGTTTTAACCATAAAAACAACATTTAACTCATTTAATCAAAATCTACTATTTTTATTCAAAGTTCTAACCTAAGTTTCTACACTTACGGTTCTAACTAGAACTCGCCAAGAACAAAATGATGAAGATTGTAAGATGATTTGGTGAAGAAATAATGAACATTCAAGCTTTCCTCTTCAATTTCCAAGTTTCTCCTCTTACTCCCTTTTGCTCTTCTTCTCTCTACCTCTTACTATCTTTCTTTCTTTCTTTCTTTGTTCCAAATGAAGAGGAAAAGGATAATAATATAGATAAATATATTTAAGTTAGTAACACCAACTTAAATGTCCAAAACATCTCTATAGCACCAATTGATAAAACCTCAGAGTCAGATAATATTAATTTGATTTGTTCTGAGCTCATCGGATGCTCAAATTATCTTTGCAGATAATTTCTCAGAGTACACCGGAACTCAGTTGATCATAAGGAATATTATCCAGAGCAAAATATAATATGAGGTATTACACTCGCACTCCCTTTCCAAAAAAAAAATCAATACACCTAGGACTGCACTTAGATTTATTAGTTGTATACCATAACATAAAATTTTATAATTTGTAAATCTGGACCCCTATTTTCAATCTCATGTTCATAATAATGATACCGATGTTATTGAAATATAAATATAAACTAGATGCAGTGAAGTTAAAATGAAATTTCAAATTTGACTGAATTTTATTTAACACAGGTATTTCCTTTATGAAAGAAAAATGTTAATAATGTTTTTATTTATAAATATCAAATTTATTAAATTTTTTCCAAAGAAAAACTTGGCTTGAATCATTTCCACGCCCCCTCCTAAATTTACATTTAATTACAGACTTGCTCTCGCAACAACTATCATGGACCAACTATACCTAAAATTCAAGCTATTTGGAGAAATTATGTGAATGCTTTTACATATACACCATCTACAATAATTTCACTCTCATAACATCTTAAGGTTAAAACTTGGAAAGATGCATTTTAAGAGAAATGATGTGCATTATATTCAAACCACTAACATTGATTTATAGAGTTAATCAAGGTGTCATACCTCGAAAAATGAAAACACGACCTCGCGAAGCGCAATCCCACGCTTGCGGGATGGACTTAACAGAGTCGCCACCGAACTTTATTTATTCCCAAAGAGGGAAAGAGAAAATATCGATAAAACCCCTAAAATAAAGGAAAAGATATGGTCATCACAACCAAATCATAGTTCGGGAGTCGATTACGCAAGGAGAAGCTATTAACACCCCTCACGTTCGTTGTACTCAACGGGAATTATTAGGTTAGTTGTGTGCGTTAGTGTTAGCTTTGAAATGTTAGGTTTCTCAAGTTATTGAAAGGGAAAAGAACAGGACAAAAAAATTTTATTTTTTATTAGAGTGCCTAACAAGATTTTGAATTTCACTCCTACGTATCTCCAGGTGCGATGGAGAACTCAAGGATACGTAGTTCTGGGTAAAAAATATTTGTTTGTTGGTCGATTTTAGGGAAAGCTATTTTGTCTCAATCGACAGGAAAACATTGCTTGCTGCCCAAAACAAGTGGATAAGGAAACATTTACATCACGACATAATGGATTTACAAATCAACATTCGGGGGAAACTTCGCTAGCTTACTCACACTTTCAAGTAGACGTAACATTGTTTTTGCATTATCTCGAGACAAAATACCTTTAGTTTATCAAAAGGGTTTCAAAGTCATCGCACGATGGCGAGAAAAAGAGTTTGACTGGTTTAATGTATTTTTGGGTGATGAGAGAGTTCGGAAGGGCGAGAACTACATCTCGTTTCCCGACTCTCGGGAGCTCACGGACTACACCTCGTTCCTTTTTCATTTTTTTTGTGAAAAGAGTTTTGATATTTTTAGATGTTTTAAAGTTTTGATTGAGAAAACACACTCGATGCTAGCTGAGGTTTATTAAATGTTGTTTAATTGATTGGAGGATGATGAGTGTTTGGATTGACGAGAACTACATCTCGGATCTTAATTCTTAGAAGCTCGTGGACTACACCTCGTTCCTTTTCATCCAATTTATTGAAAAGTGTTTGATAATGGTTAAGTGTTTTTTATTTTTTGATTTGGAAAAAAGGCTTGACGTTGGATCAAGAATTTGATTATCGTTTGCAAAAATGGTTGTGAAAATGGTAGTTTGAATATGAATGAGATTGAATGAGTTTGGCTTGAAAATGATGTTGAAAAATGATATGAGGTACTAATTAAAAAAAGGGCTTGGTGTGATTTTGAAAAATGTACTTTATATTGATCAAGCACATTTGATTTTAGTATTTTTGAAAGTTTAATTTTAAAGATCAATTTATCTTTTTGAATTAACAATCATGCATCAATTAAAAGAAATAAAATAAACTAAAATAAAGCAATAATAATAAAAGAAAAAAAAGAAAGAAAAAAAAGGAGGGTGGACACAATCAATATAAGAGGTAAAAAAAATTATAAAAAAACTAAAAGGTACAAAAATAAATCAATAATAAGAAAATAATAAATACAAAAATATACAAAAGACAAAAACATGTTGAAATTTAGGGGTGTAACTAGAAAAATGGTCTAGACCTAAAAGAGGGGGACCCCATAGGGGTACACTGAGCAATTACGGGGTGTGGAGAGACTTCATCTTCTCCAACCCCACCTTTAATTAATATTCTCATAGCAACAAAAATGGAAGAAAAAGATTTCAACGGAAACGTAAAAACATCATAACTTTATCAATTTTTCATGGAACTAAAGCAAATTAATAATGAAAATGTATCTACTCGATCTCAGAAACATAATGATATGTTTAGAATCAGCTAATAAACAACAAAAAATTTCAAAAATCAACAAAATGCAACAGCATATATTTGTTTGATTCCGTCATTTTATCCACCCTCGTGACAAACGAATCATGGATTCATGCTTGGGGTGATGTTAGGAAGTTATAGGATACATTATTTATGTAAAACAATCATCAATTTACATTTTACCCTTTTTGTTTATGGAGGTTCCAGAACACTTTAAACTCTTGATTTTAAATCAATGGAGTTTCCATACAAAATAGTAGTGTTTAATATACTAATTAAGTGCAACAAGAATAATAATGTAAAGGAAAATAAATAAATGATAATTAAACCACATTTAATCACTTTTGCTCATGAAGGTTCAAGAACACTTTAAACTCTTGATTTGAATCAATGAAGTTTCTCTGCAAAATGGTGATGATTACTATACTAATTATTTGTAGCAAAAATAATAATGCAATGAAAATTAAATAGACAAAAATTAAATCATATTTAATCGCTTTTACTCATGGAGGTTTAAGAACACTTCAAACTCTTCATTTTGAATCAATGGAATTTCCATGCAAAATGATGATCATTAAGATACTAATTAAGTGAAGTAAGAATAATAATACAAAGAAAATTAAATACACAAAAATTAAAAGCCTACCTAAATAAAGAAGAATATAAAGTGACTTGAAAATTGGGAGAAATTTGTGCAAAGTTTTGATTTACTCTTGTGACTGATTATTTGTGAAATTTGTGAATGAGAATGGTTTTATTTATAGACTCTAAAAACGGTAGTTTAGGAATTATGAAAAAGAGGTGAGAGTGGTGAGTGTCTTCTAGAAACTTATTTAATTAAATAATGAATAATGATGTAATATATGCATGGAATAATGATGTAGTATATGCATGGAATAATGATATAATAAATGAGATATATTTTGAACCTTCTAGAAACATTGATTTTTGTTTTATGATGCATGAAAATAATTAATAAAATTCAAATGGATATTTTGATGATAAATCAAATGATCATGAATTTATTTTTCAGAATGCATAATTAAAAAATGCAATTTTAGTCAATTTCTTCAACATGTAAAATGTTGACTTTATGTTGACTATTTTTTTTACTATAATGCATATATGCATGGTTATGGTGACTATATTTGATGATAAAAATGCATATGGCTAAAAATGAAAAACTTGACAAATGGATATGCATCAGATGAATTTAAAATTCCCAAACAATATTTGGGTATGACAGTTGCCCCTATTTAAATATCTTCGACCAGAGAATATGAAAAATGTTATTCTTCATATGATCGTAGTGGGAGATAGTTAAATATTAAAGACCCAAAATTTTGTCCTGAAATGCGGGCATGAAATGCAGAGATGAAATGACATGCTTAACGCATTGGTTTATTAATCGAGGGGCAAAATTGGTGTGTGACGATGGATGAAGAATGAAGATGGACCTGTGAAAAATGACAGAGACATATGGTAGCAGGGATCCAGAGTAAATGAAAAAGGATAATGAAGACCCAATAGGGATAATAACCTGCTGGAGAAAAAGACATTAGGGAATATTCAAAGGTGAAAGTTATCAACTAGTTAGAGATGACAAGCTGACATTTTAGAATATATGAGAACTCGGGAGTTTTGGATATTTCTAACAAGAAACTCATCCCGCACAAAGTTCTAGAGTTTTCTAACAAGAAAATCTTCCAATCAAGAAAAATGGAGATCTTTAACAAGGAATCATCCAAGACAAAATCGGGAGTTTTCCTACAAGAAAAACATTCATACAAAAGGCTTTAAAGATTCTTAACAAAGAATTCAATCAAGAAAAAAACGTTGGAGTCTTCAAATCAAGAACAACATCCAAGCTTCTGGGAATTCCTTAAAAATGAAGAGTCGCAAATCACTTTCTGAGAAACATCAGGATAAACGTGGTAATAAACTCTCTGTATGTGCTAACAAAGTTGGACTTTGAATGTAAGCATTGGTTACAACCAGCTTCTAACGAATTGGTTCCAATTACAACTAGACTTTCAAGGATGAGGTCGGTGACAACTAGACCTCAGATACCAATGACAATTGGATTTTAAATGTGTCAATGACAATTGGACTTAGAGAATGATACCAGTGAGAGTTAAATTTCAGATACTAATAACAATTGGATGTTTGGGGGTGAAGGCTAATGGCAATCAGACTCTGTAGGGGATGGCAATGATAATTGTACATTAGAATAGACGTCGGTGGAAACTAGACTCTAAACTGTGCCAATAACAATTGGACTTTGACAAGATGCCAATAACAATTGGATCTTAAAGAAAGGGTGTCACTTACAACTGGTCTTTAAAGATGATGCCAATAACAATTGGACTTTGCAACTGATATCAATAACAAGCTAGATTTTGGGGTAACAATAACAATTGGATTTGTAAGATGCCAACAACAATTAGACTTCCAAACTAAGCCAGTAACAATTGGACTTTAAGTACCAATGTCAATTGGATTTTAAAATGGATACCAGTGACAAGTGGACTTTGAAATGATGCCAATAAAAATTGGACTTGCAAAGAGTACCAATAACAACTGGACTTTAAGCACCAATAACAATTGGATTTTAAAAATGAAATGAATGCCAGTGATAACTAAACTTCGGAGGGGATGCCAATGACAACTGGACTTTAAAGGTACTAATGGCAATTGGATTTTGAAGATTCCAATAACAATTAGACTTGAATACCAATAACAATTGGATATTAAACAATTCCAGTGACAATTAGACTTTGAATGATGCCAATGACAATTGGACTTTAAAAAGTATGTCAGTAACAACTGGACTTTAGATACCAATAACAATTGGATTTTAGGTAATGTCAGTGACAAATGGACTTTGGAAGATTCCATTAACAATTGGACTTAACACGGAGTACTAGTGACAACTGGACTTGGAAAGGTGTCGGTAACGACCGAACTTTTAGGTCAATGGATAATAATCAACAACGAGGCTTGAGTCAATGAAAATGAGCTTGAAGTATCCTTAAAGGCTATGAATGATTTGATTTTGCATGATACATGAATGATCATGATAGGAAAATACTCACTCCATGTAGACTGGGAGTTTATAGAGGCTTTTTATGGAAGTTCTGATTCCTCAACACCGATAACTCGACCAAACATTATGATAGATGTATTCAAAGGATAATTCTATCAATCTTGACATTTATAACTAGCCAAGAGGGGCCCTGTCGAAGTATAATGGGTTATGCTATAAGACTTCCTGGCACTCATCTCGAACTTAATAGTCGCTAATGTATGGTAGAGTTTGTTGAAGCAGCTTAAAAGCATGGAGAGGACTTGCCCCTCTATAGCTCATTTTGCCCCAGTCTGCTGGATCTTTGAAGATGTTCCCCTTAAAAGGAGTTTGGAAACGTCCTGTCATAATATGACACTAAGATGGCTTGCCCCAATGCTTGAATCTTACAACATTCTACCTCTAATTATCTAATTCCCATAATGGTAGGCTTCTAATTGACCGGCCTTTGGAGGGATGGACCCATTGAGCTCTTTGTGGTAGTTTTCCCTGGTCTAAGTCTTGAAACGATTTGCTCTTGACTAACTAACTCTTGGGGTGATTAGCTCATATTAACTGATACTTGAAGTGATTTCCCCCTAACTAGACTTTTCTCACATGATCAAGTTCCTCAACTTACTGCACATTGTTGGGATTCCTTTGATGCTAAATGCTGACTTGCAGATAAAATTGTTCATTAAAAAATGGTAATTTTAATGCAATATAAATGCAAATTTTGAAATAAATCATTCACTGAAATGATGGTGAAATATAGTGAACGGGTCAGTGATTAGAACATAATGTTGATTTAACCATTCACAATGTGCAAAGGGGTGTGATCAACACAAATGATTAACAAATATTGTTTTGGAGTCAGATGAGTATAACCTTGTTGTAGTATGCTTTCAAAAGAAACCCTACCTCAATTAGGTCTTTTATGGGTTGTAACGTGGTGTGCTTCACGCTTTTTTAACAAAAGAATATGAGGCTCAAAATTAGTTTTAAACCACCCATTCTTCTTGATGATCTCCAGTTCCTACATTCAATTAATTCAGCATACACATCCAAATCTCAAGAGAGTTTGATAGTGTAGGGGTAAAGATGATGATTGAAGATGAGATTTTCTTGACATGGCAGTCACCTTATTTTGAATCTCTTTGTTTTTGTTGAGGATTTGATGACCTCTTTTGTTTGATTTTTATCCTCAATTTTTCCTGGATCGCTTCTTAGTAGCTTCTGGTCCACCGGGATGCCTTTATTTTTGCCTAAGTTGTCTTTTGTAGTGTTCGACTTAGCGGGCTTTTCTTTCTTTTATTTTCGATTTTTTTGAAAGATTGTGCCTGCCATGTTATTGGTTATTGAGAAATAACCACTATAATTTCTCTTGGCTTTTTCATGACTTCTTCGACACTTTGTGGTGTGTTCGACGTGTGTGGTTGATACTTAGGTGGGATGTTTTTCTCTTGTAATTTGAATACAAAGTCAGATTAACTAAACAAACTATCCTGTCCCTAGTTAAGATTAAGGGTTGTAATTTTGAAATAAACACCAACTTCTAGGCTCAAAGTGGTCGACTATGGATTAACCCCTTATCTCTTTAGTGTTTAGGGATTGAAATAATGTCTTACGTCATCAACAAAGTTTTAATTGAAAGCATACCATTAGTAAGTATGGGTATTTAGTTTTCATCATCCTCCCCACAATCTTTTCTTAAACAACAGTTTAATAAAGATAAGTGAAATGGGAGAAATATTTTTTGTTTTTGACATAAATGAAAAATGAGTGAATACGACATAATTGATTTAGAAAATGCATAATCACTTCATTAATATTACCATTCAAAGAAAACAATAATGCTTAAAAGCAAATAAACATTCAACATGCAAAGAAATACAATTAGAATGCTGAAACAGCCAAAAGATTGTTATCATTAGGAAATTGAACATTCTTGTCTAATCTACAGACTTTAGGGAAATGACTTCTCAAACTTGATTCATGCTTCACACTTCATGTATTGGAAGAGGATTGTTTCCAACATTCGGGCTCACATCTTTGAAAAATAAAATATTACTATCAATCAACTCTCGCATCCTATTCTTCAAAGTATAACAGCCCCCTAAATCATGTCAAGGACAACCCTCAAGAAAAGGACAGTGAGCGTTTGGGTCATACGATTGAGGTATAGGATCATAAGTATGACCCAAAGGTCTCGGAACCACTAGTCCTTTCTTTAATAAATAGGGATAGAGCTCAGTATACGTCATGGGAATTGGATTGAAGTCGGCTTTACCCCCCTTGTCTCTTGTTCTGGTTTGGAGCATTTTTATGATGAGCATGAGCTCTTGGCTGCTGATAAGCTAGCGCTGCAAGGGCTTGCTGATGTGGAGGTTCTACTTGATTGGGATGATACCCTGGCGCAAAATGTTGTGGATAGACTGGGTAAACATGATGAGGAGCTTGTGAGTAAGCTGGTGCAACATCAACTATGTATGGTTGTGGATATTATGGCATAGGTCCAGCTAGCTACTGATAGGAAAAAGGTTGCTAATGATTTTTTTTTTACTGGTTTCTTCGGTGACCATCAGACGCGGCATGGGCTTCACTTTCTTGTTTCTTTTGGAATCCTCCTTGAATCTTCTTTGTATTGTTGGAGGTATCGAAAACAAATGCAATTTTTTCATTTCTCAAACCATGTTCAATCCTGGCTCTTATAGCAACGAGTTCAGAGAAATCTAGGGATGTGCTTTCTACCATCTTCTCATTGAAAGCAGGTTGTATAATATCTATGAATAGTTTGACAAGCTCCTTCTCAGCAAGAGGAGGTTCAACCTGATAGGCCAATTCCCTTCATCTCTACGCATATTCCTTAAAAGACTCATTGTCCTTTTGGGACATGCTCTATAACTACCTTTTATCCGAAGACATATCCATATTGTATTAATAATGTTTAATGAAGGCATCAGACAAATCTTGGAAGAAACGGGTTCTGCTCTAGTCCAAGCTTAGGTACCATTTGGAAGAGGTGCCACTTAGGTTGTTTTGAAAGCAATGTATCATCAATTTATCATCATCAACATGTGCGGCCATCTTGTGGTAGTACATTATAAGATGGATCTTAGAGCAAGAGTGACCCTTATATTTGTCAAAGTCTGGTGTTTTGAATTTAGCAGGGATTACCAGACTTGACACCAAGCACATTTCTTTTGCGGCAGCACTAAAGACTTGATCTTCTTCCATGGCTCTTAGTCTTTTCTCAAGAGCCTGGCAACCTTCTTTCATACCTTTAATCTCTTCGTCTCTCATATCATCATTTCCAATTGACGATTCAACAATATGGTAAATTTGATGATGGTCTTCAAAGTGTGGGTGCATCCTTGGATGAACAATAAGCTGCCCCGTGGTGTAAACAGCTGGGTGCGTCTCGGTAGCAAATGGCAGAGGTGCTACATGTTGAGTCGACTGTACTAAACCTGGGGTTCCCTCAACTTGAGGTGTATAGTCATGAGGTAGTCCAAATGGTGTCCATGTAGAAGGCATCATTCTTGCAAGCTGGGGATTAAAAGTAGGACATGAAATCTCTGAGATGATAGTAACCTGAGGAGGCTCGCTCCTAGTTAGAACTTGAAGCATCTACATGATCTAGCTTACATTCCCTCGAAGGCCGTCAAGCTCAGACCTGAATCTGGCATTCTCTTGTTCTTGATCAGCCATCCTTCAACGAGCGCGGGCTCGAGTATTGTACCGGTGCTGAAGATTCAGTGTGGAAACTGGAAGAAGAGAAACAGAATGAGAACTTGTTTGAAAATGCATGCATGCATGTATGGATGCTTATGTATATATTTTTTTTGTTAGCAAAACTAGTTTTTCTTTTTCTATGCACACGCAATGAATGTGGCTGAATGTAATGTTTTTGTATAGGTTCAAATGCCCGAGGAAACGGATGAATCTGATTGCTTTCACCAAAAGGGTTATCGCTGGGTATGATCTAGGGTTTGTAAAATGGACCGCAGAATCATAAATCCACATGCATGTTCGCCGCTTACGGCAACTACATGTCGGGCATCAACTATATCAAATGAATCTACTCTAAGTGAGTTCTTCGCACTGACCCCCACGAGAACTACATCTCAGGGACCCGCACTACGCGACCGTCAACTTTGGTTCTAGACACAGTTCCCAGAGTCATGGATTCGCACAAATGTTTTCCGCTTATGGCAACTACATGTCGGGCGTCAACTCCTTCGAGAGAATCTACTCCAAGTGAGGTCTTCGTACCGACCCTTACGAGAACTACAATTCGGGGACCCCCACTATATGACCTTCATTCCTAGTAGGCCAAAGTTTTAAAGGTTATAAAAAGGTCCATAGAGTCATGGACCCTCGTGAAAACATCAAAGCTAACGGTAACTACATGTCGGGCGACAACATTTTCAAAGGATCTACTCTAAGTGAGGTTCTCGTGACGACCCTTACGAGAACTACATCTCGGGGACCCGCACTACTTAACCCTATCCTATCTTATGTTTGTATTCTAGAATCGGGTAGAGATTTTTTCCCACAAGGTTTGTAATCAAAGTGTCAATCCAATACCACAACATAAAGGAACTATACAACATATTATATAACATTATAATAGTAGAGATAGTAAAAGTAAACAAAAAAGAAAATCCATACAAATAAAGCAATCAAAAGCACACACAACAAAATCTAACTAGGCTTGACTCACTTAGGGAACCGATTCCCCAGTAGAGTCGTCAATCTGTTGTACCTCAAAAAATGAGAACAAGACCTCGGGAAGCACAATTGCACGCTCGCGGGATGGACATAACAGATTCGCCACCGAAATTTATTTATTCTCAAAGAGGGAAAGGGAAAATATCAATAAAAGAAAGGACAATATATGGTCATCGCAATCAAATCAGGGTTCAGAAGTCGATTATGCAAGGGGAAGGTATTAGCACCCCTCATGTTCGTTGTACTCAACAGGAACCATCAGGTTAATTTTGCGCGTTAGTGTTAGCTTTGAAATGTTAGGCTTCTCGAGTTTTTGAAAGGGAAAAGAACAAGACAAAAAAATGTTTATTTTTTATTAGGGTGCCTGACGAGACTTTGAATCTCGCTCCTACGTATTTCTGGGTGCGATAGAGAACTCAAGGCTACGTAGTTCTAGGTAGAAAATGTCAGTTTGTTGGTCGATTTTAGCTAAAGCTATTTTGTCTTAATCGATTGGAAATCATTGTTTGCTACCCAGGACAAGTGGGAAAGGGAACATTTACATCACGACATAATAGGTTTACAAATCAACATTCGCAGGAAACTTCGCTAGCTTACTCATGAAGGTGCGAGAAAGACACTAGAAATGGGGGGTTTGAATTGTGTATTTGCTCTTTTGACTAATTTTTGTTTCTTGTCGTTGAATCACTTAGGATTACATCAGAGTTCATTGAGAGACTCTGACTGGCGAAGTTACATTCAAACTTGCTAAGCATGAGGCTTCATAGCTAACAAGAGTATGAACATAAGATCCATTTCTCAGAACTTGCAGTGCGGAAGCATATCAGAGTTAAGCTTCAAGGTTCTGACTTGCTTGTGTAAGGTTCTGATACTCTATATAAAAAGATAAACAAAGACATTAAGCATGAGAGTAAAGAACACACGATATATCCTGGTTCACCACAAAGGCTAATCCAGTCCACCCTCCTCAGGTGATTTCGCCTTGAACACAAGGTCTTAATCCATTATAATCAATCTCGATTATAGATGTACGGGCAACAGCCGGTGACTAACCACTTGCACAGCCGCACTGTGACTAACATACAATGAACCGTTCAGGGATTCAACTTAATGAATATAACGAACATTGACCTACAGGTTCCAATCTCGCAAGATCAACTGCTAGGCTTTCACAGCTAGACGTCCAGGGATTCATCGTAATGAATATAACGCTACTGACCCTATTTCAGGATTTTCCCACAAGGACATCTCGCCATTGTCTTCTCAAGTCTCCGGCCACACTGACCACTCAAGGAATCCTAATTCACCAAGAATTAGTTATACAGGAGATTACAAAGATGCTTCTTAACAAGCAGATTACTCCTAAGTTTAAGTACAAAGAATACACAAGTGTTCAAGCAAGATGTGAGCAACAACTCCTTGCTATTCTAAGAAACTACAAAGATGTATAATGATTTAACAGTTGTTGACATCTTGTAGATCTTCTTCTTCTTCGTCTTCGGGGTGAGCAAGCTTTGAGCAACAACTCCTTGCTTCATATCTTCAATGTAGCGCTGATGAGAAGGTGGTTGATGACTTGACTGATTTGCAATGTTGTCTTCTTCATCAACAACTTCTATACTAATTCATTGTTGTTGTGTTGAATGATGATCTTTGAGCTTCAACAACAATGGCCATGTGCAATCGGTGATAGCTTTGGATATTCTAAGTGTTACAACGAGAACTCATCGTTGTTGCTATCTTCACACAATGACTTGATCAATTCCTCATTCATGGCCGAATCGATCTGTGGACTGTGTCGTCAATTAGAAGCGAATACTCTTTCCCTTAAATAGCTCGGTAGAAATATAGCAGTTTGAAATATTTTTTGCCGTTGGAAAAAAAGAGACGTTGTGTAATAACTCGCTCTACTGACACAACTCCTTTTTGCTATGGGAGAAGTGATAGATCTTTCTTGGGCGCCGTGTACAGTTACTCACTACGGTAACATTTGACTTCTGAACTTCAGAGGCTTCTGATGGTTAATTGATGAAGCATGAGTAGAGTCTTCTTAAACAGGATATCTGATACGTCAAGTCTTCAGTCAATTGAAGAAGTCCATTAGGAATCAGTCTTCAGAACTTCAGCACTTGTCTTTAAGCACGTTATCCTTTACTTCTTCAAGTCTTTCGAAACTTCAGAACTTGTCCATTTGGAATTTGTCTTCAGAGTCTTCAATACTTGATCTTCAGAACCTTAATCTTCAGAACACATAAGTCTTCAGAGTCTTTCTGCAGTTAGTCTTCAGAGCCTTTCGCCTTCAGAACTTCAAGTCATGAGAGTCTTCAGCACTTCGGTTCTCTTCTTCAGAAGCTTCGCAATCTTCAGAATCTCGACCACTTTCAGAGAGCATCCACAAGAGCATTGCATCAGCAATATCGGCATCCTTGGATCTGACTGATCACGATCAGATACATAAGCGTTCTTGCTTCTTGCGATTTGTGTCACAAATAGTAACTTCACATATTATCAATTACGCTCATCTGGATAGTGCTTGTTGGATCTGATATATTCTATAATTATGATCTGCACACAACACACGTTAGAACATAAAATGGTTCTTTCACAAATACGTATTGTTATCATAAAAACATAGATCGACTTGTAGAGACAACTCTTACTCTCATAATCTCCCCCTTTTTTATGATGACAAAACCAAGTATTTTGATTGAACATTTTATAAAGGGTAATCACCAAACATAACATATTAAGAGACTGGAACAACAGCTCCCCCTGAATGTGTTATCCTCGAAGTTTTATCTGTGATCATCTAGAATCTTATATGATCCAAAGACATACAGAATAACAACTTGAGTTGCCAGACGAAGAATAGAAAATGACTACTTCTCTATCTTGTCTTTAAGAGAACAGAGAGTCTTTAGCATCTGGACTAGTTCATCAGAACTTCCATCTTCAGATCTTCAAAGCTCAGTTCCTTTGTAGTCGTATCAGAGCTTGTAATCTTCAGAGACTTCTGAAGCATTTCTACCTTTCAGCAGATTCATTTAAACACAGGCATATCAGTTCTTGTCTGATAATATAGCCTTGCTATCTATCAGAGACAGACATTGTCTTTTAAGAAACTCCCCCTGAGTTTCAGACTTTGTGAAGATTTGAGATTTTGCAATTTGATCTTCAGGGTAGTCTCCCCCTAATTCCTATAAGTCAGATATTGGGATCTTCAGAATCATAATTCAGGATGATAAGATTTTAATCACCAATGTAGATCATGACTGTTTCAGAGTTTGACTTTTGAACACAGGTCTTCATCTCATAACCTTGTTACTGTCATAACTCATTGGTTAATCAAGGCTTGATTTTTGATCAGATACCAATTGAAGGTTTAATTATAGTGATCAATCAACGCTTGATTCTGAATCTAGTACTCATGATTTGATTTTGGTATGATACCACGTGATGTGCTGAGTCTTATACCAGAGTATGTTGAGTCTGATACCAAGTGAAGGACTTCTTCTCATACACTTGAGAGATATTTCATTAGTGTGCTGAAATTGATACCAATGAAGGTATTTTGACAATAATCCACAACTTTGCTTTGATTGATGAGTCTGATACTAATCTTTGTGTACTTAGTCTGATTACCAATTATTAATTTAGTCTGGTACCAAATCATTTTCATTTAAATTTGTTTCTGGTAATCATCAGAACGGCTTCTTTCTTGGATCTTCAATCCAGATCTTCAAACAGCTATTGACTTCTGATTTGCACAGTTCCTCTGAGTAAGCATCTTGAGAATGTGTACTTTGTTTTGACTGCTTTCAGAGTTTTCTTACTTCTTCTGATTCTTAGACATCTTCTATTATATGATAGGAGTTCTTCATTTTTAACATGTTCCTGTTCTTAGAATGCCTAGTGAACTTGTTTAGAGTTCCTCGGATAACATCAAACAACAACCGTTAGTAGCAACGTATTTTTATATGATTGATTACTTGTTTGAGTTGCATTCTTTAGATTTCCTCTTCTCAATTATTTCCTCTTCTCAATCAAAATCATTATATTTCTCCCCCTTTTTGACATCATCAACAAGTGCTAGAGCATAAGGGCATTTAAGCATATAATTCCTCTTTCCATTGAACATCATATATTTCCTCCTCATTTGAGCATTTAAGCCTTTAAGCATATTAACATCATCATATATATACTGGATATGTTAAACAACATAGAACCATAGAGCCAGCATTTGAGCAGTTAAGAGCAATCCAAGTCATTTAGTGATAACCATCTTTAACCATAATAAATTCATTTGAAGGATATTTAGATGGAATTAACTGATTACTAATTAAAGGTTTTAGATCATCAGTAAAGATTAATTACAGTATTTCATTTATGAACAATCAGATAGAAGCATCAACATAAAATAGTTTTAAAATGCAGAGCATAGGTTGAGCTTAATCTTGAAAAGTTCAAGATAATCTAAACATAGATAATTTAAACACGGATTCCAAATGAAAAACATTTTAAGTAGTCGTAGTCCTAATAAAGCTGGGTTTTCATGGGTCCTATTGAGTTAGACTAGAGCGAGCCTAAGGATGATGAAGAAGATGAGAGAAGGTTTTTAGAATCATCATTTCTTGAGACATGCAACCTCTCTTCTACTTGAGTAATTTCCAACCTCTTGTTCTTCATAGTTTCTTCTGAGATCCATTCATGGAACTCAATCCAGATATTTCTTATTTCCATGGAGTCCATACAGGAATTAGAAGCTTCTACTAATCTTTGAATCTTTGAGATTGCATTATCCTTAAAGGATTTTAATGTATCATTCACGGTTTTTGATCTTTTAGATGAGGGTTCCTCATCATCAACCATTTTCTGCTTCTTACTTTCTTCTTTCCAGTTTGTGAGTTCTTGAAGTACATCAGTAACATTCTTCATGTTGATCCAAACACTGATATCTTCATCCTTAAATCTTCTCAGATAGTTTCTGACTTCTGCCTAATTATAAGTGGCAAATTTTGGAAAACCTTTAACTGGAACCCTGGAAGTCAGAGTTAGTTCCCTAAGGAATGTATTGTCCAGAGTGGTGTCTTCCTTCATGAGATCCTCAAACTTGAGAATCTTCCCATTGCTTTTAAGCAACTTTATTGATTCGCCTTCATCGATTAAAATGTCATCAACTACTCCAGATTCAACTAAAATGTCAGAGATGAGTCTTCCGTACGGAATAAGTTTGATCTCCGGATTAGAACCACTTCTGGAGTTTCTTATGGCTTCCTTCAGAAGTTTGAAGAGAACGGAAGGGAGATTGATCTTAATTCCTTTAAGGAGAAGGAACAAGATACACTTCTGAGTGTCGTTGAGTTGATTTGCAGAAAGATGATGAAAAATGCTTCCCTACAAGATTCTGAACCAAACTTGTAGTGGTTCTTTCAAGTTTAAGAATACTTGGTTCTCAACTGCTATTCCTTCTTTGAAAATAAAAGCTATGACTTTGGCTTCTCTCTCCTCACTAAGTAAATCCTTCGTAATTCTAAATCCATTATTCTCATGCTCCAAGAGATCTGCAATAATCTTTTCAGATATGTAGACTCTCCTTCCAAAGACCGAAGAACTAATGAGAGTCGAGCCTGCATTAGCATGAATCCAGAACTCTTTAACCAAACATCCATAGGTTGGTCCTTCCAACCTCTTGAAGTAGTTACTCCATCCTTGTGCTTCCATTGAGGGAGTAATATTACATCCATTCAACTTTAGATTGTTGAAGTTTACAATCATTTCTGACAAAACAATGAGATGATCAGCTGGATTTTGTATGGATGAGGGAGTTGAAGCATTTTGAGAGACGAAAGCCATTCTAGGGATTGATGAGGAGATAGAAGGTAATTAGGCTGAATATTTGGATGAGTAAGAGATGTGTTGTTGTCTTACGTTTTTATAGATAGGGAAGTAAGGTAAATTCTGTGGAGAATTTGAAACCGCAACGATTGATTTTCCTAGAAGCACTAAGTAGCGTGGGAGAGTAGGTTAATGATTAATTCCTTTAATTAAGAATCATAACCCTAATAAGTAGTGACGGAGCTGTTACTTAATTATGACCAGCGAGGGGTTTTATAATCTCTAGATAATCCTAGACCTTTTGCGTGAATTTTAGGCAGCGCTCATTGGTTTATTATTAATTAGATAATCGTGATCATAAGAACCATTCAATCAAAAACACATAAATCATACTTAGGTAAACTTAAGAAATATAGATATCAAGATTTAACATAAGTTTAGTCAAATAAGAATCTTAATTAATTAACAAAAATGACTATCTTCCTATCTTAGACTAAGAATGTCATCGATTGACAAAACTATGGAAAGATCTTCTCAGTCATTCCATTTCTTCTGCAGTGGCCCACAACTCCCTGAAGATTGAGGATGTGGGAGATGACTCTGCAAAATGGAATTTGATAGTTTGTGTCTTCCCTAGACAAATGGATTTCTTCCTTCAGATGATTGTACATGGATTGGGGTAGGTTTATTTTGACTCTACAAACTAAGAAGAAAATAAATAATCTTTCTTTGTCAGAAAGCCATCCTCCTCCTCATTCTCTTGGTATTAGATTAGTTACCATTAGCTTGTACCAGTCTTTGGCTACAGGATTGAGGGTACAAGGTAGAGTGGGATGACCTTTAGTCTCAAAGATCACATGCAAATGTTTGTCAAGACAAACATTGTTAATGTTATCTTCCATAGTCAAACCATCCTCAATACAATCAATGGCTTTTGCAATGATGGTAGGGTTGATCATGACAGGACAGCCAGCGACCACAGACAAAATGACATTCTTGCCAAAATCATATTCTAGTGATCGAGCGTTTGCCCAAAACTCAGTTACAAGTGCAGGGAAGATAGGTCCATCAAGCATGGAGAAATAGTTTTCCCAGTTCTGAAATTTAATTCCAGAGAAAACACTTGTTTTGTGGAGAAGAGGTAGATGGTTCACGTTTAGAGTGTATTCCTTTAAGAGTTCGAGGTCAGTAGTTTCTCCTCTGATATTGTGTGAAGACATTTTGAGCAGGATAGTTGATGAAGAAGGTTCTAAGCTTCTGGATAGAGATTCTTTCTAGAAAGGGAGTAGTGTTGTGAGGAGAACTAAGGAGTGATAGTTATTTATCAAGCTTGGAACACGCGTGGTTATCATTTCCTAGGCACGCTATGAATAGTTGTGACGGTCAGCTGAAAGGATGCATGAAAGACTTAAATCGTTGTATACCTATGAGTAGGGATGTAGTAGCTAACACAACGTAATCATGATTGTTTATTTAATTTTTGAAAAATGTCTAATCATAAATGCGTGAGAATATTATTATAGTTTCAATAATCCTAATATGACTAAGTTCAAATTATTGCTACTATTTCAAATTTCAATAAAGAGGATGAACGAAGACAGACATACCTTAGAGGTTCTGAAATCTTTTTACGGCTATTCTGAGTGCTTTCCAGTCTGACTCTGATTTTTCCTTTTTTGAGTGAACTGTTGAGGGTTCTTGGATTCTTTAAGATTCACTTGCATTTTGACTTCTTTTCCTGTTCAACCTTATTCATCTACTTCTGATTTCTTCATTCTGAATGACGTCTGCAACTAGAATCCTTAAGTCGAGGAACTAAGTGTTTAGATTGATATCTTCTGATTCCAATGAATAAGAGGTTCTGAGACACTTACCAGATATTGATCTGATCACTAATGTTTGGTTCAACTGAGACATAATTTTAGATTATCAGATCTTGGTTATACTGATTCAATCAAAACTCTAAGTGTTCATTCTTGATCAAGTACTTGATGAATCTGTGAGAATCCACTTTCTGAATATTCTTTCAATTTCCTGCATAGCTTCCAAGACAATAATATTCAGTTCTACATTGAATCTTTTAACCTTCTTGATTATTCAAAATTTAGATGTTGAGTTATTTTGAATTCTGCATATTTCATCTTGAATTTCAACATCATAGAACAACAATCTTTCTTCTTTACATGAAGAGGTTCTGAATGAGTTTTTAAACGAGAAAGTCAAGGGTACACCTAATCTGTTTCTTGAAAACATCTCAAAAACTCATAAAGAATTGATCTTCAGCAAACAAGATTTCTTGTTTTCTGATGATTTAACTTTGAGCAAATACGTGGTTCATCCACACTTATCTTCCAAGATTAGCATTCAAGAGATACTATTTCTTATCTGATGAGTCTATCTTATCAGTTTATTCTTCAATCTTCATTAAAACTTAAGTGAGGAAGATTTAAAACTTACAGAATCAGTGATTTGCTCAAGTACTCAGATTGATTACAATTTTGTACACAGTCATCTTCTGAACTGTTACATAAATTGTAAGTAGATTTCAACCTTACCCGGAGTATTTCTACGCACCTCATCTGGATCTTTTTCTGACACTGTTAAGTGTTTGATATCCATTAATAATAGAACCGGTGCTCTGATACCAATTGAAGGTGCGAGAAAGACACAAGAAATAGGGGTTTGTATTGTGTATTTGCTCTTTTGACTACTTTTCGTTTCTTGTCATTGAATCACTTAGGATTACATCAGAGTTCGTTGAGAGACTCTGACTGGCGAAGTTACATTCGGACTTGCTAAGCATGAGGCTTCAGAACTAACAAGAGTCTGAACATAAGATCCATTTCTCAGAACATGCAGTGCAGAAGCTTATCAGAGTTAAGCTGCAAGGTTCTGACTTGCTTGTGTAAGGTTCTGATACTCTATATAGAAAGATAAACAAAGACATTAAGCATAAAAGTAAAGAACATGCGATATATCCAGGTTCACCACAAAGGTTAATCCAGTCCACCCTCCTCAGGTGATTTCTCCTTGAACACAAGGTCTTAATCCACTATAATCAATCTCGATTACAGATGCACGGGCAACAGCCGGTGACTAACCACTTGCACAGCCGCACTGTGACTAAAATATAATGAACCGGTCAGGGATTTAACTTAATGAATATAACAAACATTGACCTGCAGGTTCCAATCTCATAAGATCTACTGCTAGGCTTTCACAGCTAGACGTTCAGGGATTCATCGCAATGAATATAATGCTACTGGCCCTATTTCAGGCTTTTCCCATAATGACATCTCGCCATTGTCTTCTCAAGTCTCCGGTTACACTGACCACTCAAGGAATCCTAAGTCACCAAGAATTAGTTATACAGGAGATTACAAAGATGCTTCTTAACAAGCAGATTACTCCTAAGTTTAAGTACAAAGAACACACAAGTGTTCAAGCAAGATGTGAGCAACAGCTCCTTACTATTCTAAGAAACTACAAAGATGTATAATGATTTAATAGTTGTTGACATCTTGTAGATCTTCTTCTTCTTTGTCTTTGGGGTGAGCAAGCTTTGAGCAACAACTCTTTGCTTCAGATCTTTAATGTAGTGCTGACGAGAAGGTGGTTGATAACTTGACTGATTTGCAATGTTGTCTTCTTCATCAACAGCTTCTATACTAATTCATTGTTGTTGTGTTGAATGATGATCTTTGAGCTTCAACAATAATGGCCGTGTGCAAATGGTGATAGCTTTGGATATTCTAAGTTGTACAACGAGAACTCATCGTTGTTGCTATCTTCACACAATGACTTGATCAATTCCCCATTCATGGTCGAATCGATCTATGGACTGTGTCGTCAATTAGAAGCGAATACACTTTCCTTTAAATAGCTCGGTAGAAATATAGCAGTTTGAAATATTTTTTGCCGTTGGAAAAAAAGAGACGTTGTGTAATAACTTGCTCTACTGACATATCTCCTTTTTGCTATGGGAGAAGTGATAGATCTTTCTTGGGTGCCATGTACAGTTACTCACAATGGTAACATTTGACTTCTGAACTTCAGAGGCTTCTGATGGTTAATTGATGAAGCATGAGTAGAGTCTTCTTAAACAGGATATCTGATACGTCAAGTCTTCACTCAATTGAAGAAGTCCATTAGGAATCAGTCTTCAGAACTTCAGCACTTGTCTTTAAGCACGTTATCCTTTACTTCTTCAAGTCTTCCGAAACTTCAGAACTTGTCCATTTGGAATCTGTCTTCAGAGTCTTCAATACTTGATCTTCCGAACCTTAATCTTCAGAACACATAAGTCTTCAGAGTCTTTCTGCACTTAGTCTTCAGAGTCTTTCGCCTTTAAAACTTCAAGTCATGAGAATCTTCAGCACTTCGGTTCTCTTCTTCAGAAGCTTCGCAATCTTCATAATCTTGGCCACTTTCAGAGAACATCCACAAGAGCATTGCATCAGCAATATCGGCATCACGATCAGATACAGAAGCGTTCTTGCTTCTTGCGACTTGTGTCACACATAGTAACTTCGCATATTATCAATTACGCTCATCTGGTTGGTGCTTGTTGGATCTGATATATTCTATAATTATGATCTGCACGTAACACACGTTAGAACATAAAATGGTTCTTTCACAAATACGTATTGTTATCATCAAAACATAGATCGACTTGTAGAGACAACTCTTGCTCTCACAACCCACACGTTCAAGTGGACAAAACATTATTTTTGCATCGTCTCGAGACAAAATACCTTCTGTTTGTGAAAAGGGTTTGAAAGTCATCGCATGGTGGCGAGAAAAAGAGTATGATTGGCTTGATGTATTTTTAGGTGATGAGAGTGTTCGGAAGGGCGAGAACTACATCTCGTTTCCCAACTCTCGGGAGCTCGTAGACTACACCCCGTCCCATTTTTATTTAAGAAAAAAGTTTTGATATTTTGAATGTTTTAAAGTTTTAATTGAGAAAACGCACTCAATGCTAGTCGAGGTTTAGTAAACATTGTGGAATTGATTGGGGGATGATGAGTGTTTGGACTGATGAGAGATACATCTCGGATCCTAATTCTCAAGAGCTCGTGGACTACACTTCATTCCTTTTCATCCAATTTATTCAAAAGTGTTTATAAATGTTAAGTGTTTTTTTTTTAATTTGGAAAAAAGGCTTCACATTGGATCAAGCATTTGATTATCGTTTGTAAAATTGGTTGTGAAAATGGTTTTTTTGAATATGAATGAGATTGAATGAGTTTGGCTTGAAAATGATGTTGAAATGGTTTGAAATGATATGAGGTAATTATTAAAAAAAGGACTTGGTGTGATTTTGAAAAATGTACTTGATGTTGATAAAGCACATTTGATTTTATTATTTTTGAAAGGTTAATTTTAAAGATCATTTTATCTTTTTGAATTAACAATCATGCATCAATTAAAAGATACAAAATAAACTAAAATAAAGCAATAATAATAAAAGAAATAAAAGAAATAAAGGGAGGGGACGTACTATCAATACAAGAGGTAAAATAATTATAAAAAATAACTAAAAGATACAAAAACAAATAAATAAAACAATAATAAGAAAACAATAAATAAAAAATATATATACAAAAGACAAAAACATGCTAAAAATTGGAGGTGTAACTAGGAAAATTCTCTAGGCCTAAAGGAGGGGAACCCCACAGGGGCAAACAAAAATGGAAGAAAAAGATTCCAACGAAAACGTAAAACCATCATAATTTTCTCAATTTTTCATAAAATTAAGCAAATAAATAATGAAAATTTTATCTATTCGATCTCACAAACACAATGGTATGTTTAGAATCAACAAATAAACAACAACAAAATTTGAGACTCAACAAAATGCAGCAGCATATATTTGTTTGATCGGTCATTTTATTCACCTTCATGACAAACGAAATACGGATTCATGCTCGGGTGATGTTAGGAAGTTATTGGATACATTATTTATGTAAAACAAACATCAATTTACATTCTACCCTTTTTGTTCATGGAGGTTCAAGAACACTTTAAACTCTTGATTTTGAATTAATGGAGTTTCCATACAAAATAGTGATACTTAATATACTAATTAAGTGCAACAAGAATAATAATGCAAAAGAAATTAAATAAACAAAAATTAAATCACATTTAATTACTTTTGCTCATGGAGGTTCAAGAACAATTTAAACTCTTGATTCTGAATCAATGGAGTTTTCATGCAAAATGGTGATAATTAAGATACAAATTATGTGTAAAAAGAATAATAATACAATGAAAATTAAATACACAAAAATTAAATCACATTTAATCATTTTACCTCATGGAGGTTCAAGAACACTTTAAACTCTTCATTTTGAATCAATGGAGTTTCCATGCAAAATGGTAATGATTAAGATACTAATTAAGTATAGCAAGAATAATAATACAAAAAAAAATTAAATACACAAAAATTAAAAGCCTACTAAACAAAGAAGAATAAAAAGTGATTTGAAAATTGAAGAGAAATTTGTGCAAAGTTTTGGCTTTTCTTGTGAGTGATTCTTGGTGAGATTTGTGAATGAGAATCATTTTATTTATAGACTCTAAAAAGGGTAGTTTAGGAATTGTGAAGAAAAAAATGTGAGAGTGGTGAGTGTCTTCTAGAAACTTATTTAATTAAATAGTGTATAATTATGTAATATATGCATAGAATAATGATGTAATATATGCATGGAATAATGATGTAATAAATTAAAGATATTTTGGACCATCTATAAACAATTATTTTTATTTTATAATGTATGAAAATGATTAATAAAATTCAAATGGATATTTTGATGATAAATCAAATGATCATAAATTTATTTTTCAAAATGCATAATGAAAAAAAAATACAATTTTAGTCAATTTCTTAAATATGTAAAATGTTGACTTTATGTTGACCCTTTTTTACTATAATGAATATATGTATGATTATGGTGACTTTATTTGATGATAAAAATGCATATGGCTAAAAATGCAAAAATTAACAAATGGACATGTATCAGATGAATTTAAAATGCCCGGACAATATTTAGGTATGACATAAAATATATTACAATCCAAGCCCAATTACTAGAATATGAAGAGTCCTAGTAATCTTAGAAATTTAATATAGGGGATATCATTTTAAATCTATACTTAATTTTTTGTATGGGAGTAATATAGATAGAGGCTAATACTGAATGAAATCTTTGCCTATTACTCAAACATTTTTAAGGAAGTGAAAAACATGAAAATAAGAACCATTAACAACCACATGGAGACAACATACAATGTTTTACCCCTTGTTCAAAAAAATCATTCCAACTTGATCTTTTTGCAGTTGTTTCAAATGGATGAATCATAGCAGGTCTAATTGGTTGTTGATGCAGGAGTTCTTTATTATAAAGAACTAGTTGACTCAAAAGAGCGGTAACTTATACAACCTCTTCATCTGTTGGCACATCACCACCATGAATTGAAACCACGTGCCCATGTCTCGATCGAGGACCAACCTCTTGGTATAAATATATTCTTCTAAAACTACATTCATTCGAAAATATTGTTTTTTTAGCAAAATCCATCTAGAATCTCCAAAGTAACCTACTGCATGGGATGAAACAAAATTAAGAATGTCATAGCAATGATATACATAATAAAATTATGATTCTATTAATTTTTTAACTAGTCAACATGAATATGATCATCATGTTTTTTCCAATTAGATCCTAGACAATATCAAGTAGAGTGGTCTCATCCTAAAAAATCTAGCATTCATTAATTAGTAAGAATACCTAAACATAGATGTCACATAATTATTTTAAGATGATGACAATGAGCGGCTCTTAGCAGCATCTAGGCAAAACCGAATTCATGTCAGAATAAGAGGGATCGCGGGGCTGTGTAGACATGGGACTGCATGTTTGAAGGAATACTTATATGGATTGATTTGTACTACATATACCAACAAGATACGTCTTCTTTTCGGTAGCCCAACAAATAAGAACTTCATAGTTAAACATGTTTGACTTGGAGTAGTATTTGGATGGGTGACCTTCTGGGAAGTCATCAAGAAAGCTCTTGAGTAAGGGAAGAGCATGTTGAAAAAGACTTGTGTTGGTTTGTGGGGTCAGTCAGTAATTCTAAAAGCAGTCTGGGTGTTACAAATGGTATCAGAGCGTACCTTTACCGGTACGATGTAGTTCGGGGACGAACCAATCAGAAGTGGAAGCTTCTAGGAAAAAAACGAATTCACATCGGAATGAGAGGGATCTTGAGGTGTACATGTATGTGACTGCATGGTTGAAGAAAGACTCATAAGGATTGATTAGTAATACCTATACTAACAAATTAATAGGAGTAACAATAAAAAATTCAATAGAGAACTCTATAAACATCAACGACAGAGTTTTTAACACATACAATATTAATTATTCATATCAATTCAACAGAAAACTTTATAAACATAAATGATAGAATTTTAATGCATAAGCACACACACGCGCGCGTGCACACACACAGAGTCACGCACACAAAGACACACACAGACGCACACAACGAGACACACATACACAAACATAGAGAGAGACACACACACATAAACACACATAGACACACACCTCACATACGCGCGCGCGCACACACACACACACACAAGTGCGCGCACGCCCTTACACACATTTTAAAAATTGTTTTAACATTAAACAACGAAGCAAAAAAAAACAGAATGTAAAATGTGAAAAATATATAATTAAGGGTAAAAATAGAACATCGGAAGTTATAGAGGTTCGGTCAAACAAAGAAAAAGACATAATCCTCTTCCTAAGAATTGATCTTGATAGTATCCAATAAATTTGAGATTTTTTAGTAGGTTGTACTCACAAACTCCCTTATACAAGGAAAAATGGATTTTAAGGCAAACTTCCAACCAAACATCAAACTATGTAGTGAAGCGGTAAGTCTTCCTTCCAAAATAAGGATAAAACAGGTTAGTCGCCTTTCCACAAGATTCTTGGAACGGTCAGTCTTCAAGCTTCTAAGCAAACCTTCTGAGATTTTAACACACACACACAAAGCAAACCTTCTGAGATTTTAACATACACGCGCGCACACACACAAAGCAAACCTTCTGAGATTTTAAACACACATGCACATGCACACGTACACCCCCCCCCCCCAACACACACACAGGATTAGGATTATCTATATCATTATTATGGTTATTAGCAGACTATTGACAACTTGAGGGACTGATTCACCTCAATCTCTTGTTGACATTTGTTGAAATTACAATAAGTGGAATAGATCGACCCCGCCAAATGTTGGAATATGCGGAATCAATTGAACATCCAAAATAAATGACTAGGCGACCAACGATTTGATTTTACTATTCACTTTTAGTTTTTTATTTTAAAACTCCTCGTTATTTATAATATACCATAAATATTCATATTTTACGTTATTTAATAATTGTATTCTAAAATACATTTTCTCTCTCTTTTAAAGAGTTGTTTTATTTTTCCATGATTTTACACACACACACATGCACGCACACTCGCGCGTACACACACACACATGCACGCACGCTCGCGCGCGCACACACACATACACTGAATTAGGATTGTCTATATCAGTATTATGATTATTGGCAAACTATTGACAACTTGAGGGACTGATCCACCTCAATCTCTTGTTGATATTTGTCGAAATTACAATAAGTGGAATAGATTGACCCCACCAAATGTTGGAACATGCAAAATCAATTGAACATCCTAAACAAATGACTAGGCGACCAACGATTTGATTTAACTATTCACTTTTAGTTTTTTATTTTAAAACTCCTTGTTATTTATAATATACCATAAATAATCATATTTTACGTTAATTATTTAATAATTGTGTTCTAAAATACATTTTCTTTTTTTTTAGAGTTGTCTTATTTTTCCATGATTTTACACACACCCCTGATGTCTTGTAACTATGTTGCTAAAGACCATAATGGACTTGTCATAATTCATAAATTGGCCTGAGATATTTTAATAAAGCTCAACAATGAAAATGGACATTTCATCAATTTTAAGTGTAAAAATAAAAGAAAACTAAAATTGTTTGAATTTATAATAAAGAGAATAGTTGTATTATAAATTATATATGGAACTAAAATTATAATTAAGTCTAAAATATATGATAGAGGTTCATATTTATAGATAGAAGAATATTTTTAAAGTGGAGGAATTATTAACATTTTTTTTTTGTAAGTTTTCCCTTATCTTTTCCTTTAAATGGGAGCATAATAAATGGTAATTACTATGCACGTTTGACTAACATTTACTATATTATTTTCCTTTTTTAATTTTGGTTTTGAAATTTAAATGTTTTATAAATTTGACGTTTTCATGTTTCTCTCCTTTTTCTTTTTTTTAATGATAAATTCCTATTTCTCTCATTTAATCAAACCACATGATGTCATTCTATTCCTTCAAACCTTCAATTTGATATAGAAATCAAATGTATTTGGTCCAAGTTTAAACTATATACATCTATTTATTATTTATATTTAAGATTGGAAAATACTCTTTTGTAATAAAATAAAAATATCAAAAAATATATATGTTTTATATATAATTTTGGACCATGTACATTATTTATTTTGCTTACACAGTAGTACTACATAGGTGTAGGTCTTTGAATACAAGATTTTTAAAATAAATTTAAAACAGAAAAACTACTCTTTCCATCTCATAATAGTTGTCACTAGTAAAATATATTTATCCAAGGAAATTATCAATTTTTTTTTTTTATGAAAAAGAGGGTAGAGGCCCAGCAAAAACTTTTGATTAACATAATTTAACCACTTTCAATTAATACTAAGCATTTATTGTATTAAAAATATCTAAACATTTACTCCCTCAGTTTTTTATTATATATTTTAATCATTTTGTATATATTAAAAAATAATTTAGTTAATATGACAAAGATAAATTATTATTTATTATTTATATTTAAAAATTTTGGAAAAAAAAATAAACAATTAAGCCTATAAAATAATAAAATTAAAGTCTTATTATATTTAATTATAGTTTTGATTACATATTTTATCTTTTTTATGAAATTAATCTTTTTATTTTAAATTCAAATATTTTTTGGTATCTCTTATATTTTTACACTAAAAATTGATTATGCGTTTATTTTTAAATGACATGTCATTTATTAAAGGTCGTAAATTTTGGTATCTCTTATATGTTATGTGTCGTTAAAATTAAAAATGTCATAAATATTTTAATGCAAAAATATAAATAAATTAAAAAAAACATTTGTAAAATATTGAAGAATAAAAATATAAATTACACACCATTCAAAAAAAATGCACATGTCATTAATTTCTATTGAAATTTATTAGAAGATAATCAAAATTGATTAAAATATTTTATACTTAAATATTATTTAATTATTATATTTTAATAATTATTCTATGGATATATATATATATATATATATATATATATATATATATATATATATATATATATATATATATATATATATATATATATATATATATATATATATATATATATATATATATATATGTTCTGGACCGGGCAGGGCTTCCTGCCCTTAAGGACCAGGCCCAATCCATCATAATTGGCGAACAGGCCCAATAGGCACAATATAGCCGTTGGGCAGAAAGTAACCGTTGGGCGTGTCCCCCTCACGCGCAGAGTAGTTCACGCGACCAACTGCCTCCCCGGATATCACGGAAACAGTTAGTCCAAGTCAGAAGGCCACGCGCCTTGCCCTCCATCTGGCAATCCCTCATTGGTCGATCAGACGCTTTGCTCGCCAAAAATCCATCTATAAATACCCCCTCGCTTGAGAGGGGCAGGTATCCAAAATCATATACTTGACATCTCTTACTTGCTTTTCCCCCTTTTTGACCAAATACTTACTTTGGCATCGGAGTACCTTGCAGGTACCTCCACCCCTTTTTCCTCTCCTACGAGCATCAACTCTTGCCCTACACGAAGGCCACGACGATCTCCTTCTGGTCCTCTCCGATCAGTGGCGCCGTCTGTGGGAAACCCCAGCTTCCCCGTCTTTAACCAAGATTCCCTCTTGCTCAACAAAGACCAAAGCTTCACCTTTTCAAATCTCAGATCGACATGGCTTTCATCAAGAACGATGTTCACCAAGACTCTGTGGCCCCTGCGGCCAACAACAACAACGAACATGCTTTCGTCGGGCATATCCCGCAGGAAAGTGACCGAAGAGACGGAAGGCCTGCTTCCCAGAAACCCGACGAACCAAAACCACGGGCACCAGCCATGGAGCTCACTTTCGAGCCCATCCCGGTTCCTCAGGATGCTGACCCAAGCACCGCAGCGCTCATCGCTTCTCTCAACAACTCGAACCTCCTGATCCTCCAGTAGGGGGAGAAGCTCAATGCTCTCGAGCATATCCTTCAGGAACGCCTTGCTTCAGAAAAACTGGTGAGTCTTTCCCCGCGTCCACGGACTCCCTCGAAGCGAAAACGCGACAGCCTCTCCCCGGAGAGGAAACGTTCAAGATCGAGGAACCCTACACCCGATCTAGCACGACGACGCCATCACTCTCCCCCACGAAGATCCAGGCACTCCCCGGTTTCCAAGAGGTCGCGACACGCGGATAAGTACGATCACCGACATACCCGCGGACGTTCTCCTCGCCGAAGTCGAATCCGCGGTCACAGCCGTTCCCGTTTGCTCTCTCCTAGTTCCAGTAGTGACGATGATGTCCACGGCCCATTCACAAGAGACATCCTAGACACTTGAATTCCCCGCGGATTGGAGAAACCACCCACGTTGACAACCTACGACGGGACGTCTGATCCCCGCGAGCATATCAAAAATATAGAAGCTATGCTCCAATATCACGGTGTCTCCGGGGCTATCAGATGCAAAATGTTCCCCATCACCTTGAGAAAGGGAGCGATGACATGGTTCAAACGACTTCCTCGCGGATCCATCTCTTCATGGAAGGAGTTAAAGAGCCAGTTTGCCCGCCATTTCACAGCTTCCCAACGACATCCTAAGTCGGAGGCTACACTGGAGGCCATTATCCAAGGCAGGGATGAATCCCTGCGGGCATACATTGAAAGATTCAACAAAGAAGCGGTGGAAGTCCGAACAATGGATCACATGAAGAAGTACCTCCTCGAAAAGGGACTCCGGCCCAAAAGCGATTTCCGCAAGGCAGTAGGGATCGAAGCTCCCCGGACACTAACAGAACTTCTTCGTAAGGCTGAGGACTACATCCGTTACGAGGAAAAAGAAGCTGCGTTCCATGCCCGGGACTTAAGAGATCGCGAAGCACCCCGGGCATCAAAAAAGACGAGCCAGAATCATCCCGGCAAGGGAAAGAGAAAAGGCACGATGAGAGTCCTCGCGAAAGTAAAGGACCAGCTGGCCGGTTTACGGAGTACACCGTACTCACAGCCTGTCGAGAGCGCATTCTCTCCGATTGCATCAACACATAATTTAAACAAGGGGGTGTCAGGTTCCCTAAACCAACCACATCCAAAGGAAACGTCGACAAAAGCAAATACTGTCGTTTCCATCATAGTCACGGCCACGTGACAGAAGATTACGTGCATCTTAAGGACGCAATAGAGATCCTCATCAAAGAGGGTCACCTGAAGCAATACGTGAAGGGAGAGTCCTCCCGACGAGACACATCCAATACGAAGAAAGAGGAAGAGCCAGCCCAATCCAGTCCTCCCCCGCAGGTCGCAATGGCCATCAGCCGACCAGAGGACTTCTTCATTCCTGACCACCTCGACCCGACTTCCCAGGTATTCATACACAGCACTTAGGAAGCCTTTCCTACGGACATGGTCATCTCATGTGGGGGGTACCACGAGCTTACAATAGGGTCCATCAAACAAAAGTTTGAACAGCTGATAGACAGTAGCCCCGAGCAGTTGTACACGATCAGCAAGAGTAAAGGGCGTTCGCAGCCAATCACGTTTTACCGAGAAGAACTGCCCGGAGGATCACCAAATTCCCATATACCTCTGTTGATCAGGGGAAAATTATCCTCTACCGATGTTCGGAGAATCCTGGTCGACCAGGGCAGTTCCGTGGACATCATGTATTCCAACCTGTTCCGCGCATTGAAACTGAATAAGTCTAATCTCTCCCCATACGTAGGATCGGACCTCCAAGGATTCAACGGGGCAACAGCCCGGCCTTGGGGTTACGTGGAGATACCAGTCACGTTTGGCGAGGAAGAGGCATCTCGGACAATCAAAATGCAGTTCTTAGTCATTGATTGCCCGTCGCTTTATCACTGTATCCTCGGTAGACCAGCTCTTGCCGAACTCATTGTTGTCCCCTCTACGGTCCACCTCAAGCTCAAGTACTATACCGAGAAAGGACACGTCGCAACTCTGCATGGTGACATCGAAGCTACTCGTAGATGCTTTGAGGCCACAACAAAAGGGCAGAACCAGATCGCGACGACGACAAAAGCGGCAAAGCGCACGAGAGAGGACGAGGTTCCAGCTGAAGGTGGCCAGCCAGACAAAAAGCCCACGCTTCCCGTGCATACCATCGACCTCGACAGCAGGCGTCCTGAAGATGGAAGAGAAGATCGTGAGGAAGACAAAAAGTCAGGATTAACAAGCTCCCCGTCTCCTGCACTTCTGCGACCAGTCCCAGATGGGGAATTCGAGATCATCACCTTCAGCAATAACCCCAACAGGGGAGTGAGGATAGGCGCTGGTCTCCCCGAAGAGGTAAAGAAGGAGTTGAAGAAATGTCTTGACGACAACGTCGACCTGTTCGCATGGAGTGCGACGGATATGCCCGGCCTTGATCCAGAAACCGCATGTCACCACTTGACAATCAATCCAGCTGCTCGCGCCATAGCCCAACGAAGAAGAAAGCAATCCGAGGGAAAGGCACAAGCTGCCGAAAAACTTGTACAAGACCTCTTAGAGGCAAAATTTATTTCTGAGGCCAGGTATACGACCTGGCTCTCAAACATTGTACTTGTAAAGAAAAGTAATGGAAAATGGCGCATGTGCATTGATTACACTGATCTCAATCGGGCTTGCTCGAAAGACGCTTATCTGCTCCCGAGCATAGATAAACTCGTAGATAATTCTGCAGGTTTCAAGCTCTTGTCCTTCATGGACGCTTATTCGGGATACAACCAAATCCCAATGGCAGACGAGGACAAGAGGTACACGGCATTCATGACCTCCTCGGGGAACTATTACTATAACGTAATGCCCTTTGGACTAAAGAATGTCGGGGCCACATACCAGCGCATGATGAATAAAGTCTTCCGATCAGAAATCGGGGACATGCTCGAAGTATATATGGATGATATGATCGTAAAATTCCAAGAGGAATCCGACCATACCACCCACTTACGAAAGGTGTTCGACCAAGCTCGAAAATGTAAAATGCGTTTCAATCCAGAAAAATGCACCTTCGGCGTACGAGCAGGAAAATTCCTCGGGTTTTACCTCACTGAAAGAGGAATAGAAGCAAACCCAGATAAATATCGAGCACTCGTGGAGTTCCCCACTCCACGGTCGAAGAAGGCGATACAGATCCTCAACGGGATGCTCGCGTCCCTTGCCCGCTTCGTGAGCAAATCCGCCCAGCACGCCCTGCTCTTCTTCAAATTACTCCGAAAGGAAGCAAATTTCGAGTGGACGGACGAATGCGAGCAAGCCCTTGCCCATTTCAAACAAGCTTTGTCCGAGCCTCCAGTATTGTCCCGACCAGACCGGGGGGAAACCATATACATGTACCTCTCCGTGGCCAACGAGGGCATCAACGCACAACACCTAGGGGGAAGATCCCTGGCTCGAAAAGCTTTGCGCGCAGGATATTACTGGCCAACCATGCAACACGACGCCAAAGAACATGTACAAAAATGTGACCGTTGGCAACGCCACGGGGACATGTATTTGGCACCACCCAACGAGTTGAAGACCCTCTCCTCGCCGTGGCCCTTCGCCTGGTGAGGGATGGACATCCTAGGCCCCTTTACAATGGGGTCTTATCAAAATAAATTCCTAATCGTGGCCGTCGACTATTTTACAAAGTGGATTGAAGCCGAAGCGCTCGGCAAGATCACAGCCTTCAACATATTGCATTTTTACAAAAGGAACATCCTCGCCAGATTCGGGGTACCCCAGGCCCTCGTAACCGACAATGGAACCCAATTCACAGACAGAAAATTCCAAGACTTCGTCGCCAAATTGGGAACAAAACAACACTTTACTTCGGTCGAGCATCCCCAGACCAATGGGCAAGCGGAGGCCGCGAACAGAGTAATCCTACGCGGATTGAAGCGGAGGCTAGGCGAGGCCAAGAAAAGATGGGTCGAGGAGCTCCACAGCGTCCTCTGGGCGTACAGAACAACACCCCACTCTACCACCGGGGAAACCCCTTTCCGACTAGCGTATGGAACAGAGGCGGTAATACCGGTGGAGATAAGGGAACCCTCCAGAAGGATATAAGCTCCCCTCGACGAAGAAATGAACGATGAGGCTCTACGCGAGGAGCTCGGTCTGGTCGAAGAAATAAGATCAGGGACTGCCCTCCGCGAGGACGCATTAAAGCAACAAATAACGTTGCGACATGACGCCAGAGTCATAAAGCGCGACTTCCCCGTAGGCAGTCTGGTCCTGCGCAGAAACCAGAAGGATTCGCGCGAAGGGAAACTGGCAGCAAACTGGGAAGGACCTTATAGGGTCAAGTCCAAAACGAGCACAGGAGCATATTACTTGGAAACATTGGACGAAAAACAACTTGCTCGACCATGGAATGCTGAAAAACTCAAGCAGTACTACAGCTAAGTCCTTAACCACGAGGATAGACAAATTGCTGACGTAATCACCCAAAACGGGGAGAGTTGTGCGGTCATCGTATCATGCCCTAGTGAAGCACGACATGCATTACAACGCCAACTAGCTTCTGCTCGTTGTACGAGAAGATCCTGTGCACAACAGGGATACCTCAACCGAGCTCCGCCATTGCCGCACCATTCAGGCAGGACACCCAGCTCGCGATGGGAATAGTCCAAGCCTATGAGATTAGTACCTCAAACGAAGTCCTAGTCTCATCATGGGCAAAACCACTTCGCCCTCCTCGGCAGGTTTCACAACTCTCCTAACACACACATATAAACAAACAGAGCAAACATCCAAGAAAAACACTACAAATTCCAAGTATATTAAAATACCGGTCATCACCGGGTAATGTTACAATTACAAAAAGGGGCAGCGCCCATACAAAATGATAAGGGCACGCAGGCCCACAAAACATGCATACACCAAGTCCTATTCAGTGACTTCACTCTCCTCTTTGGCAGGAATGACCTGACCGTCCACCACCTTGTTGAATAAACCCATCCCATCCGTCGTGAGCTGCACATCAGAGTTGAGGGCCACCATCTGCTCTTTTACAGCACTGAAGCCAAACTCAGCTGCTTTCAGGTTGTCCTCTCCAAGGAGTCTAATCCTCCTGATCAAGTCAACCCGCGACTTCAGGGACTTCTCGTCGTCATTCTCGTCCTGGACAGCTGAAGTCAAGCTTCCAATTCAGCGATCCTCGCCTGTAAACTCGCCCTCTCCTCGTCAGCCTTGAGCCATCTAACTTCAGCTGGGTCACCTCCGTCTGAAGCAACACTTTGGCCTCCTCGTGACCTTCAAACTGTTTTAAATCATTGTACAACTTGTTATTTTCCGTCTCCAGCTCGGCAATTCTATTCTTGGACGTCACGAGGCTCGCCCGAGTAGCAGCTTCATCATCGGTAAGGACAAGGGCTGCTTCAACCACCCTAAACATGCCCGCAGCATCCTGGCACAGCTGTTTTCTCCTTGCTTTGGGATTGGCATTTAGAATAGCCACGGCTTCAGAATCGTGAACAACTATGGACTCCTCTTCAGCAAACGAATCTCGGCGCGAATAGCAGGCGGGCAGGACAAGATGACCGGCACCAGAACCTCCCGGACCAGCGGCCACAGAAGTCCCCGCGGCATCTCTCTTCCTTTTATAGGAGGTGTCCGGGGTCAGCGGCGTTGAGGCTCTCTCCGGGACGGGGGTAGGACCAGCGGCAAAATTCTCCAGAACTGTCTGCTTAGGCACCCCGACCTTGGCACCTGCGATCGACTTCTTGTGAACTTTCGCCGCTTGAGGTCTCATCAGATGTTCCCTCATGTCTGCCATCATACCTGCGAACACACAAAACAAGTCAGAATTCAGAAATTCGAACAGATAAAAAACAAACAGCGGACCATACCAAGTAATTGGACCGCATCCTCATCATTATCGCATTCGAGGAGAGCTTTGATGTTAATATATCTAGCTGCTCGGACGGGCTCCCCATCATCCCCGACCAGCTATTTCCCATCCCGATCAACTACGAAGGCCGGGGAAAAACTCTCCACGTAAGCATGGAGGATCCTGTACGACTCCTTGTCGACCTCGCAGAGTTGTTCGTGCTTCACCAAAAATTGGTCGGTCCTACACTTAAAGTGGGTATAGACCCATTCCAAAGGAAATATGGAGACGACACCATCTCTCTCCCGACCATTCACTACCACCTTCTCAATGGTCGAGATAGTCCTCTTTGCCTCCTCGGTAATAGGCTTCATGATCAGAAACCTATCTTTGAAGTTGCGAATTGAATCAGAATACGGCCAGAACAGCCTACTTTGTTGTTTAAACGAAACCCAACTTTGTTTCGTCCCCGCTGTGCTCCTTTGGATTTGGAAAAGGTAGAAGAAAAGATCTGTGGTCGCGCCGACATTAAGGTAACGACACACTAGCTCAAATGCCCGAATGAAAGCCAAGGCATTGGGGTGAAGCTGAGACGGGCACAAGGCCAGATGGGTGAACAGGGAAACTTGAAAGTCGGTAAAAGGGAGACGCATCTTGGCCTCCGTAAAAGCGAACTCGTACATAGGAAAACGCAATCCTGGGTACGAGGAGAAAATTCTATCACACTCCCCGGGGCGAAATGATTTCCACGTCCGAGGAGCGTCATCTACACGTCTCTCCAACAAGTCAAATTCCCGTATCTCCTCTGCGGAGAAAGTTAAT
Source organism: Lathyrus tuberosus (assembly GCA_022829125.1). NCBI lineage: Eukaryota > Viridiplantae > Streptophyta > Magnoliopsida > Fabales > Fabaceae > Lathyrus > Lathyrus tuberosus. The sequence continues at coordinate 2,504,584 of JALAZF010000659.1, read as the reverse complement.
CGGAACGATAAAGGCTCATGTGCGAGCCAGTCAAGGTCCCCTTCTGCGACCTTGATATTTGAATAATCAGCGGGCACACTGGGCCCCTCTTGTGTATCTTGCGTGTCGGGCACAACATCATCCTGGGGTTCAGCCATTTTCACCTGAAAGGCAGAGGAAGAGAAGTGAATTCGACATCCAAGATCAAATCCACCCTTCCACCACTAATCAAGTGAAAGGGCGTTGATGAAGCCGAGGACAACCGCGAGCCCGTATAAATTACCTATCAATCGTCAGGAGAGGTCTCCGCGACCAGAACTCGCAGATATCCATACGAGGACGCATACTCACCTCAAAATTACATCAAAGTTCCGAACAGGCCTAGTGCCCGACTACAAACAAAATTCTACACTTAACCAGATTCTACAAGGATCTAAGCTAACAATTTCTAGAAAAATCCTGAAATTCATCATGTTCTTCATGTGTTCATCGAAGAACACATGAAGTTCAACCGGAAAACATAAAGTTTAACCGGAAAATTCATAAACTCACTGGAGAATCCATGAACAACACCCAGAAAACTAAAGGTTCGTAAAAAAAAATACAGAAAAGGAAGAACAAACTTACAGGAAGAAGAAGAGGTTGACGGAGAAGAGGAGGATCAACGGTGGCGAAGAGGAACTCCGGCGAAGGACTTGTTGCAGAGCGAATAAGAGCAAGGAGTGAAAACTTGGGAGAATTGTGAAAATAAAACCCTCCTCCATCCTTTTATAACCATTTGATCGTGGGGAATCGTGAAGGTCATCATAGCCTATACAGCCCTAGGACTGACAAAAGCCATAAATGCTCACCACGTGTCACAAAGACTCTTCGCCTGGCTTACTGCAGAAAATACACCCAAGTCCTTGGCTCCCACGAGCAAGTCTCCTCATCAAAACGAACGCAGCCGTGTAGGGCTGTTCGGCGAAAAACATCAATTTCTACGAGCACGCTACAAACCTTGGTCGACATTCAGCGTAATCATCTAACGACCACACCTGGTCGGGGCACGAATAGAACACTCCACACGAGCAACCACTTCCCCGACAGTATGGTCGTAGTCACAGCTGTCTAAAGTCATTACTCTCCAGCAGAGCAACGACTTGGGGGGCTCCTGTTCTGGACCGGGCAGGGCTTCCTGCCCTTAAGGACCAGGCCCAATCCATCATAATTGGCGAACAGGCCCAATAGGCACAATATAGCCGTTGGGCACAATATAGCCGTTGGGCAGAAAGTAACTGTTGGGCGTGTCCCCCTCACGCGCAGAGTAGTTCACGCGACCAACTGCCTCCCCGGATATCACGGAAACAGTTAGTCCAAGTCAGAAGGCCACGCGCCTTGCCCTCCATCTGGCAATCCTTCTTTGGTCGATCAGGCGCTTTGCTCGCCAGAAATCCATTTATAAATACCCCCTCGCTTGAGAGGGGCAGGTATCCAAAATCATATACTTGACATCTCTTACTTGTTTTTCCCCCTTTTTTATCAAATACTTACTTTGGCATCGGAGTACCTTGCAGGTACCTCCACCCCTTTTTCCTCTCCTACGAGCATCAACTCCTGCCCTACACGAAGGCCGCGGCGATCTCCTTCTGGTCCTCTCCGATCAATATATATATATATATATATATATATATATATATATATATATATATATATATATATATATATATTAGTTATATTATTAACTATTTGTAAAATTAAGAGTTTTAATTGATTGAGTGATTAAGTAAAGTTAAGATAATTAAATTTTTAATTAATTAATTAATTAGATATGAGCTTAAATATAAATGAATGTCAGGATATCCATTTCGGAATAATGAGAATCATAATTAGGCAATGATGTCCAATATAGTGACCATCTCTTCTCCTCATTTTAAAAGTATTCAAGACATTAGAAATATCGGTTGAGAAAGATTCACGGACCAATAATATCAGTCATTTGTCTCTACACTTTTATGTTTTATGATTACAAAGAAATTTCTCTGTGAATCCATCTAGGTATTATTCTTAATAGATCAACATGCATCAGATCCTAATTTTTTTTCATACTCGTTTGTTTATTTGGCTTCCGCACTAAAATATGATTATAGTCTTAACCTTTGTATAAAGAGCATCTTTTGCATTGATTAATTATTGAATTAATTTTAACAGAGATTAATATTGTAAATGAGATAAAATAAATAGACAAAAATTATAGTTAAATTATTTTAATAATATTATTTTAAAAACAATTAATATAATATTTTTAATTGATATATAATAAAAAAATAAAGAGTATTATAAAGAAAAATTACTAAAATGGTGGGTCATATTAACCTCTACCTTCAAGACATATGTTAAAAAAAACCAAATAAATAAATTTATAATTAATGTTGGATTCATAAACAATAGGTAAAAAAGTGTTGAAATAATGTGTAACAGTAAGGCGGTTGGGTCATACTAGATAATTATTAAAGTGTGGAATTTTTTAGCGATAGTGATATGAATGACCCACCAAACTATTTAATGAATTATGATGTAAAAGCAAATGTCAGATGAATGAAGAAGAAACACTTTAGTTCCAATCTATAAGAACAATGAAGATATATAAAATTGTGCAAATTATAGGGGCTTAAACTTATGAGTCATATCATTAAGTTATTAGAAATAGTGATTGAATGGAGACTAAGAAAAGATACTCAATTCACAGAGAATTTTGTTTTTCTTTGGGAGGTCGGCCATGGAAGTGATCTATCTACTATGACATGTGATCGAGCAGTATTAGATATACCAACAAGACTTATATTTAATGTTTATTGACTTGGAGAAGGTGTGTGATAATGTTTATAGATGTAGACTCTACTACAAATAACACTTTTTATCACGAAGTTTTCACCTCGAAACGCTAAAAACCGAAAATATAGTTCCTGGTAGCATCATGCTAACAACCTTTTACCTCGATTATCCATAAAACCGAGGAAATATATTTATAAGGAGCTTTATTGTATTTTTAGTATAACCTATTATCGCGGTCTTTTGAAAAAACCGAGGGAATAGAAATATTAGGGACGCTTTGAATCTCTGTTACTTCATTTTTATGTTTTTTTTCAATGGTTTAATTAGTATTTCTCACTTTGACGCCTTTCTAGATTCCAATTTTACTTTGATATATTTTTTTCTTTGTTAAATTTTTCTCAAATTAATTAGTAAAATAAAAATTCTTTGTTATCAATAAAAAGATTAGCAATAATAAAATTGAAAAGGAAAGGAAAATTTGCATTGATAATTAGAGAAGCAAGACAACAGATAACACAAAAATAGGACAACAGATAACTATTTGACATATTCAAACTTCTGACTCAACTCGACTTAACTTTTAATCCTATTTTTTTTACCCTTTTAACTATCCCAAAATGAGAGAAAAGTTCAGAAAGAACTCTTCCATATAGTATAAGGAAAGTTATTTCCTCGTGAGACAGATATCGTGACAAGTTAGTCAGACAGCATGATCAGCATGATGTTGGAACATGTGGCAAGGACATGTTATACCAGAAGTTTAGGGCTAGGATGATTTGGTATTTAAAGTGTGAGATTTGATAGTATTTTAATTCACACAGTGTCCTAATCCAATGAAGGATATTTTAGGAACTTTTGTCTTGACAGATTTACTTGTATTTCTTAAAAAGGGTCTTGGAGCCTTTTTAGGAAACTTTATATTCAGTTCTTGTTAATGTGCAGAAGATCTTGCAGAAGATTTGAAGCTGGTGATTTGTGATTTGCATTTTATTTAAATTGAAGAGCTCAAGCCCATGCTGATCTGAAGGCTATTTAAAGGGGAGTTCTAAACCTAATGAAGTGGTGAAGACGTGTATTGAAAGAAAAATCATTTAGGGTTTTGTGAGTTTTGTGCTTTGTGTTATTTATTTTTTGTGATTCTCTCTTATGTCTTTTGACATCTGAGTTAGACTGTGTTGTTTGTGCATTTGTGAGTCATTCATGTATCCCCTAGGTACTTGAATTGGACTGAGTTTTGAGTTGTAATCACTCCTAAGATTTTAAGCAAAGAGTGGATTTTTGTGTCTTTGGAAGGGTGACTTCCAGTATTCTCCATTGTTGAGTTTGTCACTATTGTGTGACTGGTGGGAAGTGAGAAGGGTCTCATATCTAGGAGTTCCTAGGTAGTAATTAGCACGGGTAGTGATTAGGTGAGAAGCTTGTAAACATGTGGGTGTTTGTTGTGGCTTTGAACTAATACTATTATAGTGAATTTCCTTCACTACGCCAAAATTGGACAAAGACAGCGCAAAAAAGACAGCGCTTTTTGGACAAAGCGCTGCTATAAGTCTTTAAAAAATTTCGCTTAAAAAAAACGCTGTAAAAGACAGCCTTTAGAAAGCGCTTTTTAAAAGCGCTGTTAAATGCCCAAAATAGAAGCCACCTTAGAAAACGCTTTTTGTAAAGCGCTGCTATAGGCATTACTTTAGACAGCGCTTTTATAAAAGCGTTGTCTAAAGGTTAACCTTAGAAAGCGCTTTTTAAAAGCGCTGTTAAATGCCCAAAATGGAAGCCACCTTAGAAAGCGCTGCTATAGGCATTACTTTAGACAGCGCTTTTTGTAAAGCGCTGCTATAGGCATTACTTTAGACAGCGCTTTTATAGAAGCGTTGTCTAAAGGTTAACCTTAGACAGCGCTTTTATAAAAGCGCTGCTATAGGTTTTAAACTCTCCCCACCTTAGAAAGCCCTTTCTGAGGAAAGCGCTGTTATAGGTAGCACTTAAGAAAGCGCTTTTTAAAAGCGTCGTCTAAAGTCATTTATGAATTAAAATATAAAACAATTTCTAATCATTTTCAGACATTTCTTTTCATTTTCTTCTCTCGACCGTTCTTCTCTACTGAAACCCTTGCTATCGTTCTTCTCTGCTGAAAACCATTGCCATTGTCGTCGTTCATTCGCCATTGTCGTCGTTCATTCGCCATTGTCGTCATTCATTCGTCATTGTCGTCGTTCACGTATTTCCGTCAGTTTGGTTGTTCATTCGCCATTGCTTTCGTGAAGAAGAAGACGAAATGAAGAAGAGTTACGATTTTCATTCTTGTTTTCATTCTGTTTTCATTCTTGTTTTCATTCTTGTTTTCATCTCGGTCATCGTACGATTTTTGTTCTGTTTTTATTCTTGTCACTAGCTACCATTTTGCCGTCGTAGTACAGGTGTTGTTTGAGTTTGGTGTGAAACTATTAATAAAATGCATCATGGTTTGTATATTTTATAGAAATACAAATACTATGTATTGGGATATTGAGCAACAAAGCCAGTATATGCCCTTAAAAATTTGTGTGTAGTGTTGATATGGGTAATGACCATAGTTATAAAGTTTTGAACATGTTTACATACTTCTGACTTATTTTTGAGAAGAATGATCCATACATAGAATGACTTATTTCTGACTTATTTTGAACATGTTTAGAATGACTAATATTGAACATGTTGTTTCTATTTTCATTAGTTGTTGTTTCTATATTCTAGATTAAAGAAAGTATGATAGTTATTGTAATATTGATAGTTATTGTATTGATGGAGTTATGATATATAGAGCCATGAAAGTGGAGTTATGATAGTTATTGTATTGCATGGTCAAAGAAAGTATGATATTTGTCTTTGCATGAGATGTTTATCTTGCTCAATAATTGCTTTGATGATTATCTTTGTGATATGATGATTACTTGTTTAAGTATGATTTAAACTTGATTCTTGATAGATTTAGGTTATCGTATGAATGTTAATTGTTTAAGTTGATGCATGGTTACTTGTTTAAGTATGCTTGCTCTTAAGTATGTTGCTTGTTTGTGATTACATGTTGCCACTTATCAAGTTATGACTCATAATTGGTCAATTAATGATATTTCATTTTATGATACGTGTACAGGGGAATCTTGGTAATTCTAACCGATCTGGACACTGTGTGGGTCTAGAAGTTGTTTACATCCCTACAGGTAAATATTTTTTATTTTTGTTTTTGTTTAGTTTAATTAGTATAACTATGGATAAGAAATGGATGTCTTCAAGTCGATTGTCGAAAGAGTACGAGAATGGGGTATTGGAATTCGTTAAGTTTGCTGTTACGCATGCCAAAGACCCCAGTCGAATGAGATGTCCTTGCTTGGGTTGTTATTTTAGGAGTCGGGTTGACGCGGTTCAGTTGGCATCGCATTTAATGAGGAGTGGAATTGATAGAAGTTATACATGTTGGAATTTGCATGGTGAGAAAATTAACGGGAATGTTGAACTGGGGGATAATACGACCTATGCTTCAAACGACAATGGCATAGATACATACGATTCTGATCGAGTCGAAGAGATTGCAGAAGCACTTGAAGAAGATCTTAAGGATTGTCCCAAAATGTTTGAGAGGTTGGTAAGCGATGCAGAGAAACCTTTATATAATGGTTGCACTAAATTCACAACATTGTCTGCGGTATTAAAGTTGTACAACTTAAAGGCGGGCAATGGATGGTCGGATAAAAGTTTCACAGAGTTATTGGTCCTTATGAAAGATATGCTTCCAGAGGATAATGTTCTTCCCAATCGAACATATGAGGCCAAAAAGATGTTGTGCTCTATTGGCATGAGCTATGATAAGATACATGTCTGTCCAAACGATTGCGTTTTGTTTGGAAATGAGTATGCATCGTTAAATGAGTGTCCTAAATGCGGTGTCTCTCGATATAAGGAAAAGTTGTCTCCAGCAAAAGTCTTATGGTATTTTCCTATAATTCTGAGATTTAGACGCATGTTTCGTAGTGAGACCGATTCAAGACACTTGACTTGGCATGCAGATGAAAGAATTATTGATGGAAATTTTCGACATCCGGAAGATTCACCACAGTGGATGAAAATTGATGAAGATTATCCTGAATTTGGAAAAGAAGCAAGAAACCTTCGCTTGGCATTATCTACTGATGGAATGAACCCACACGGTCTTCAAAGTATCTCACATAGCACTTGGCCTGTGATCATAATGATTTATAACCTACCTCCATGGCTATGTATGAAGCGTAAGTACATGATGTTATCTATGTTAACTTCTGGGCCTAGACAACCAGGTAATGACATAGACGTATACTTGGCACCCTTAATCGAAGATTTAAAGTTTTGTGTGAGAACGGTGTGGAGGTTTATGATGGGTATAGGAAAGAAAGTTTCAACTTGAGGGCGATGTTGTTTGGCACAATTAATGATTTTCCAGCATACGGAAATCTATCAGGGTACAGCATAAAAGGTCAATGTGTGTGTCCTATTTGTGAAGATAAAACAGATTGGACGTGATTGGAGTTTGGTCAGAAGAATGTATTTCTCGGTCATCGTAGATTCTTAAATTCTAATCATCTCTATCGTGGGTGGAGAAAAGCATTCAATGGAGAGGCAGAACATGGTAGAGCTCCAACTATATTTACAGGTGATTAAATTTTTGAAAAGTTGAAAGATGTGAGTACTCAGTTTGGAAAGCCTTTTGCACATACACTTGTCAAGAGTGGGTGGAAGAAGAGGTTAATTGTTTTTGAACTGCCATATTGGAAGTCGTTGTATGTAAGACATTTTCTCAATGTTATGCATATTGAAAAAAATGTATTTGACAGTGTTATTGGTACGTTACTCAATATACAAGGAAAGTCTAAGGATGGCCTTAAAGCAAGAAAAGACCTGGCAGCGATGGGAATAAAAAATGAATTAGGACCCATGAAGAAAGAAACACGAACATATCTACCACCTGCTGCTTATACTCTATCTAGAAAAGAGAAAAAGGTATTGTGTAAGTTTCTAAGTGCAGTTAAAGTTCCAGAAGGATACTCTTCAGATATTAGAAGACTTGTGTCTATCAAAGACCTCAAGTTAAAGAGTTTAAAGATGCATGACTGCCATGTTATAATGGAACATTTTCTACCAATAGGTATACGTTCTATTCTGCCAGAAAAACTAAGAAGCGCAATAACTAAATTGTGTTTTTTCTTCAAGTCAATTTGCAGTAAGGTGATCGATCCTGCGATCTTACCAACATTGCAAAAAGATATAGTTATTACTTTGTGTGATCTTGAAATGATTTTTCCTCCCTCGTTTTTTGACATAATGGTTCATCTAGTTGTTCATCTGGTGAAAGAGACACAATTGTGTGGACCGGCTTATATGAGATGGATGTACCCTGCTAAACGTTATATGAAAATATTAAAAGGGTATGTTAAAAACCGAAGTCGACCAGAGGGTTGTATTGCCGAACGATACATTGTTGAAGAAGCGATTGAGTTTTGTACTGAATATCTGTCTAATGTACAATCAATTGGACTCCCCAAATCTCATATTGTCAAAAAAAAAGAAGGAAAAAAGTTAATTGGAAATGAAGTTGTGACAGTATCAAGGGTCGAACGGGATCAAGTGCATTTGTATGTTCTGGACAATGAGAATGAGGTTGAGTCGTATGTTGAAATGCACAAGGATGTTCTCCGAGGTTTAAATCCGAATAGAAATGAGAATTGGATAGTACGAGAGCACAATCGAAGTTTCATACCTTGGTTTAAGGATCATATTTATTCAAAGTATATTCAGATCTCGCTTCAATAACAGAAAGGTTGAGATGTTTAGCATATGGTCCAAGTTTGGTTGTGTTTTCTTATAGCGCATACGCAATTAATGGATACACATTTTATACCAAAGAACAAGATGATAAAAGTACTATGCAAAATAGTGGTGTCACCGTGGTAGCTGAAGCAATGCACATTTCAAGTGTGAAAGATTTAAACCCCAAATTTGCAAATCTGTCATATTTTGGGGTTATCGAGCGCATTTGGGTGTTTGATTATGAGAAGTTTCAGATTCCTATATTTCGTTGCAAGTGGGTTGAAAATAATAATGGCGTACAATGGATAAGTCAGGATTTTTGCAAGTGGATCTTAATAGGGTGGGGTACAAAGATGAGCCTTTTATTCTAGCCTCTCAAGCTAAACAAGTGTTCTATGTCACTGATCCGACAAGTACAAAATGGTCTATAGTGCTTTTATATATCAAAGTAATTGATGAAAACATTGGAGATCAAGGTGATATTGATGTTGATATTGAATCATTTACTAGAAATGATCAAGATGAAAATATTATAGCGAACGAATCATATACACGAAATGATCATAATGAGGGTATTTGGATCAATCCAACCGTCCGTGTTGTTAAGAGACGGGTAGAACATATTCCAACCAAGAAAAGAAAGAGACGTTAGTGAAAAAGGTACTAGTTATAAAATTATAGCTTATATCATTCAATAATATTAATTAGTTATCATGTTACATATAGCTTATATCAGTCAATGGATTATGGATTATGGATTTTTATATTTGTCATTTAATTTTTATATTTTTCTTTCTTACAGGTGAAATGGCTAGTGACCATGACGACACACACGAGACACATGATGAAAATGAAGCTCAGAAGGTATATTAATTTTCACAATGTTGCTTATTAGTGATGCTACTTGATAACACAAAACAACTATATATTAATTCTTATTTGTTTGTCTATGTGTAGTGCCCTCGTCAGCGTAATGGCATAGACTGCGGGTATTTCGTTTTGAGGTTTATGAGAGAAATCCTTCAAATGGATCGATTAGAGATTCCTATTACGGTATGCATGGATTTATAACTTAGGATTTATTTTAATATTTATCGGATATGTCATATAATTTATTATTTTTAACTAAATCATGCATATTTTTTTTTGTTATGTAGTACTTTGATGAATACGCGTGTTCTCATTACACGAAGGATAAATTGCAAGAAATTAAGGAGGAATTGTGCGAATACCTTATTGGAAAAAAGTCATATAAGGTATAGGATAATGGGATTATGTGAATGTATAGTTTTGTGAATGGTTTATTTTATGGGATTGTAAAGTTTTGTGAATGGTTTATGTTATTTATGTGATTTTGGAATGTAATTGTATAGTTTTGTGAATGGTTAATGTAAATGACTTGAATTATAATGGAAATGGTTTATATGGTTTATGTGATTTATGGGATTAATGGAAATGGTTAATGAACCATACTAGAAATTATTAATGGAAATGTGAAATATACAGGTTTATTGAAATGGCTTGAATTATACAGGTTTCTGCATAAAAAAATGGTTAAAATGGGAATTTTAAAAAAAATATTAAAATTATACGTAGAGAAAAGACAGCGCTTTCTAGAAAAGCGCTGTCTATAGTTCTTAACAGAAAGCGCTTTTCCTAAAAAGCGCCCTCTAAAGGTATAGAAAAATTCATAACTAAAATTATAGGCATACATTAGACAGCGCTTTTAAAAGCGTTGTTTAAAGGGGGCCTTTAGAAAGCGCTTTTCCTAAAAAGCGCCCTCTAAAGGTATAGAAAAAATTACATTAGACAGTGCTTTTTAAAGCGCTGTCTAAAGTGGGCCTTTAGACAGCGCTTTTTCTTGAAAAAACGCCCTCTAAAGGTATAGAAAAATTGATGATTAAAATTATAGGCATACTTTAGACAGCGCTTAAAAAAGCGTTGTCTAAAGGGGGCCTTTAGACAGCGCTTTTTATTGAAAAAGCGCCCTCTAATGTATACTTTAGAGAGCGCTTTTTCGTAAATAAAAAGCGTTGTCTTTACCTACGCCAGCGCTGGCTTAGGCAGCACTTTTAAGCGTTGTCTAAGGCCTAAAAAAGCGATGTCTAAAGTCTTGTTTGGCGTAGTGCTTCCTGGCTTGGATGCCCCCAGATGTAGATGATGTTGCATCGAACTGGGTTAACAATTGACTGTGTTATTGTTTACATTCAAGCTCTTATTTTTTCTGCATAAGTGTTGGTTGTTGTCATTGATCCCAGTGGCTTGACATCTGTCTTGACATCTGGTATATGTGTGCCCGAATTTCAATTGGCATCAGAGCATGTTACCCTGTTCTCTTTTGGGTGAGCTCTAGGGAGATATCCTTTCTGGAATAATAGACAAGGAAGTAGGAGGAAATGTGAACAGACCTCTCATCTTAGATGGAACCAACTATGACTATTGGAAGGCACACATGGTGGACTTCTTAAAATCCATGGATAGCAAAACTTGGAAAGTTATCATCAAGGGTTAGAAACATCCTGTGGTTGAAGATGAAGATAGGAAGGAAAATCTGAAACCTGAAAAGGACTGGACCAAGGAAAAAGATGAGATTGCTCTTGGAAACTCCAAAGCCTTGAATGCCCTATTCAATGGAGTTGACAAAAACATGTTTAGGTTAATAAACACATGCATTGTAGCCAAGTATGCTTAGGAAATTCTCAAGACAACTTATGAAGGTACATCTAAGGTGAAGATGTCTAGGCTTCAGTTGCTCACTACCAAATTTGAAAACCTAAAGATGATGGAGGATGAGAGTATCCATGACTTTCTCATAAATATTCTTGAAATAGCTAATGCCTTTAGTGCCCTAGGAGAGAAAATATCAGAAGAAAAGCTGGTTAGGAAGATTCTCAGGTCTCTTCCCAAGAGGTTTGATATAAAGGTGATCGCCATAGAAGAAGCCCAAAACATCAGCAACATAAGAGTTGATGAACTTGTAGGGTGACTTCAAACTTTTGAATTGACCATTAATGACAGAACTGAAAAGAAGAATAAAAGCATAGCTTTTGTCTCCAACACTAAAGATGGAGTGGGAGAATGTGATCTAGACACTAATGAAGGTATGTCAAATGCAATTGTTCTACTTGGAAGACAATTCAACCAAGTGCTAAAGAGAATGGAGAGGAAGTTAAGACCCAATGTCCAGAACACCAGTCATGACACTGGCAGAAACTATGACTCTCAAAGAAAAGCAAGAACAGAAGAAAAGTCCAATCAGAATAGAGGGGTTTAATGTCATCAGTGTGATAGATTTGGACACATTAGAGCAGAATGCCCTGCGTATCTCAAGAAACAACATAAAAGGCTGATTATTTCTTGGTCTGATGATGAAAGTGAAACTGAGGATACTGCTCTAACTGAAAGATGGGCATTTGATGTAGATTCCTGTGATGAAAAAAACTCTTATACTAAACTGGCTGCTTCTTACAAAGATCTGTATATCAGAAGTGACAAGCAACAGGAAATTATCTCTCAGCTTCAGAGTGAGAAGGAAGAATATTTGTCCAACATCCATAGTCTGCAGGATGAGGTAACCATGTTGACCTCTAAACTTGAAAATATGACCAAGTATGTATGAATGTTGAATAATGGCTCTAACGTGTTAGACGAAATTCTTCAAGTTGGAAAAATGGCTAATGACTTAAAAGGCATAGGGTTTGATAATCAAACTTTGAAAAAAGATCCTAAGGTTACAAAATCTATCCCTACTAGAAAGAAGCAAGAGCCAATGATGTCAAACAAATGTTTCAACATCATGCTAGACATCAGAATTCTCAAGCAGAAAGCAATGCCTTGCATTGGAGATGTCATTACTGTGGTAGATTTTAGCATATCAAGCCCTTCTGTTTCAGATTGTATGGATATCCAAGATCTTCTGTACAGCCCAATGTTAATCATAAAGTGATTAAAATTACAAAGAAATAGGTTCCCAAAGAAGTTATCACTTCACTTATTTCTCATACTTCTCTTAGAGCATCAACTAGAGAAGACTGGTATTTTGATAGTGGATGTTCTAGACACATGACTGGTGTAGAGGACTTCATGGTCAACATTAGGTCACACTCTACTAGCTATATTACCTTTGGGGATGGTCCCAAAGGAGAGATTCAAGGGGTTGGAAGACAAGCCTGTTTAGGATTCCCTAGTCTTGAGAAACTGCTACTTATAAAAGGATTGACTGCCAACTTGATAAGCATAACTCAGTTGTGTGATCAAGGGTTGAAATTCAATTTCACTAAGTCTGAATGTGTGGTTACTAATGAGAAGGATGAAGTTTTAATGAGGGGAGTCAGATCTAAGGATAATTGTTACTTATGGACACCTCAATCAACAAAATGCTCTCCTACATGTTTGATGTCTAAAGAAGATGAAGTTCAACTATGGCACCAAAAGCTTGGTCATTTACATCTGAAAGTTATGAAGAAGATTGTGACTACATAAGCTATCAGAGGAATTTCCAAGCTCAGGATAGAGGAAGGGAGAATTTATGGTGAGTGTCAAATTAGAAAGCAAACCAAGATGTCTCATCCAAAGGTCCAACATCTAACTACTTCAAAAGTGTTGGAACTTTTTCACATGGATTTGATGGGTCCTATGTAAGTTGAAAGCCTTGGGGGTAAGAGGTATGCCTATGTAGTGGTTGATCATTTCTCAAGATTTAGCTGGGTGCACTTTATCAAGGAAAAATTAGATGTGTTTGACGTTTTTGAGGAATTATGTCAAAGGCTTCAAAGAGAAAAGGAAAGCAAAATTGTAAGGATTAGGGGTGATCATGGAAAAGAGTTTGAGAATAACAAGTTTGCTGAATTTTGTTCCTCATAAGGTATTAGCCATGAATTTTCTTCTCCCATCACTCCTTAGCAAAATGGAGTGGTTGAACAAAAAAATAGAACTCTTCAAGAGTCTGTTAGAGTCATGCTTAATGCTAAACATCTGCCTTATCATTTTTGGACTGAAGCAATGAATACTGCATGTTACATTCATAATAGGGTTACCTTGAGAACTGGTACTTCAACTACTCTTTATGAATTGTGGAAGGGAAGAAAGCATAATGTCAAGTACTTCTATGTTTTTGGGAGCAAGTGTTATATTCTGGCTGATTGTGAACAAAGGAGGAAGATGGATCCCAAAAGTGATGAAGGGATATTCTCAGGATACTCCACAAATAGCAGAGCCTATAGAGTGTTCAACACTAAAACCAAGGTAATGATGGAATCTATTAATGTTTTGATAAATGACTCAACTATAAAGAAGCAGGTGGATGTCGAAGATGATATTGAAACATCACCACAGGTGACTGCCACTGCAGATAATGGTGCTGACAATAACAATAATAATGAACCTACTGCTTGAAGGATGATGGAAATCAAGCAAATAAAGGGCCCTCTATCACAATTCAGAAGGATCATCCCAAGGAACTCATAATAGGAAATCCTAATGAAGGGATTATTACTAGATTAAGGGAGGTGGTATCCAATGCTTGTTTTGTCTCTAAGATTGAACCAAAAAATGTGAAAGAGGCTCTAACTGGTGAATTTTGGATTAATGCCATGCAAGAAGAATTAGACAGTTCAAGAGGAATGAAGTTTGGGATTTGGTTCCTAGACCTAAGGGAACAAATATCATTGGCACAAAGTGGGTTTATAAGAATAAATCTGATGAAAATGGAGTGGTTACCAGACACAAGGCCAAACTTATGGCTCAAGGGTACACTCAAATTGAGGGTATTGATTTTGATGAGACCTTTTCTCTAGTTGCTCGTCTTGAATCCATAAGACTATTATTAGGAGTGGCATATTTGTTGAGATTCAAGTTGTTTCAGATGGATGTGAAAATTGCCTTCCTGAATGGGTTCTTACAAGAAGAGGTGTATGTTGAACAGCCAAAAGGGTTTGTTGATCCCACTTTTCCAAATCATGTGTACAAATTGAAGAAGGATCTTTATGGTCTAAAGCAAGCCCCTAGGGCGTGGTATGAAATGATGATAGAATTCCTGGTTAGCAATGGCTACAGAAAAGGAGGAACAGACAAGACCTTGTTTGTTAATGAAATGGATGGCAAGCTCATGATTGCTCAGATATATGAGGATGATATTGTCTTTGGTGGGATATTAGACCAGATGGTCCAACATTTTGTCAAACAGATGCAATCTGAATTTGAGATGAGTCTAGTAGGAGAATTGACTTATTTTCTTGGACTTCAAGTAAAACAGATGGAAGATTCTATCTTCATATCTCAAAGTAAGTATGCCAAGAATATAGTGAAGAAGTTTGGTATGGAGAAGGCCAGTCACAAGAGGACTCATGCACCAACTCATTTGAAGCTATCCAAAGATGAAAATGAGGTGAGTATGGATCAAAGTCTTTATATAAGCATGATAGGCAGTTTATTGTATCTGATAGCTAGCAGACCTGATATCACATTTTCTGTTGGGGTTTGTGCTAGGTATCAAGTTGAACCTAAAATTAGTCACAACAATCAAGTAAAAAGGATTCTAAAGTTTGTCAATGGTACAAGTGACTATGGGCAGGGAGTGCTGATGATAGAAAAAACACTTCTGATGGATGTTTTTCCTTGGGAAACAACCTTATCTCTTGGTTCAGTAAGAAGCATAATTATGTGTACCTATCCACTGCTGAGGTTGAGTATATTGCAGCAGGAAGCAGTTGTTCTCAGCTACTGTGGATGAAGCAAATCCTGGAGGGGTACAATATCAAGCAGGATGTCATGACATTATATTGTGAAAACTTGATTGCTAACAACATCTCCAAAAATCATGTTCAACATAGTATGACAAAACATATTGACATTCGTCATCATTTTATAAGGGAGCTTGTAGAAGACAAAGTAGTTATTCTGGAACATGTAGCCACTGAGAAGCAACTGGTTGATATCTTTACTAAGACTTTGGATGCAAAACAGTTTGATAAGCTTAGGGGTAAACTGGGAATTTTTATTTTTGAAGAATTATAGCAATTTGTCTTGATTATGGAGGATACTGTGCATAGGAGAAAGCTGGTGTCAAATTTATGCCTAAAAATGGGGAGTAGTGGTGATGGTAGTGATGGCAGGGTTAACAGTGCTATGAAATGGAGAATGTCTCAGGTATTTCATGGTGTGGAGCATGGGAATAATGATAATCCCTACTTTTCTATGTTTTCTTTTGTGCTACTGGGAGGTCTTTGTTGGTGGTGCTGGGATATCATTCTATATGTTCTGACATCATTTCATCATGTGTCTGGAAGTTGTGTGGTTGTGTTCTCAAGGGGGAGCTTTGTGACAGGGGGAGTTCTGTTGATTTTGTGATGTCAGACAAGATATTTTGACATTGTATTTAATTTTGTTTGCTGAATTGATGGATATGCAATTCAGGGGGAGTTTTTGTTGTTTTGTGATGAAGTTTTTTTTGAAGTTTTTTTGCTCTTGCTGTGAGTTTTTTTTTTTTCGCTGTGTGTACCTCTGATGTGTTATGTGTATGTTCTATTTGATTGTTGTTGTAGTCCATACAAAGGTTGTTTTAGCCAAAATTTTCCAAAGAGGGAGATTGTAAGTTATGTGGTTTTGGTTTGGCAGAAATTTTGTTAAAATGGTTTTCAGCAAGATGTTGAGACAGATTTTGTGACAAGTTAGTCAGATAGCAAGATCAGCATGATGTTGGGACATATGGCCAGGACATGTTATACCACAAGTTTAGGGCTGGGATGATTTGGTATTAAAAGTGTGAGATTTGATAGCATTTTAATTCACACAGTGTCGCAATCCAAGGAGGTATATTTTAGGAACTTCTGTCTTGACAGATTTGCTTCTATTTTTCTTAAAAATGGTCTTGGAGCCTTTTTAGGAAACTTTATATTCATTTTCTATTAATGTGCAGAAGATCTTGCAGAAGTTTTGAAGTTGGTGATTTGTGATTTGCGTTTTATTTAAATTGAAGAGCCCAAGCCCATGCTGATTTGAAGGCTATTTAAAGAGGAGTTCTATACCTAATGAAGTGGTGAAGTCGTGTATTGAAAGAAAAAGCATTTAGGGTTTTGTGAGTTTTGTTCTTTGTGTTATTTGTTTTTTGTGATCCTCTCTTATGTCTTTTGACATTTGAGTTGGACTGTGTTGTTTGTGCATTTGTGAGCCATTCATGTATCCCTTAGGTACTTGAATTGGACTGAGTTTTGAGTTGTAATCACTCCTAAGATTTTAAGTAAAGAGTGGATTTTTGTGTCTTTGGAAAGGTGACTTCCAGTATTCTCTATTGTTGAGTTTGTCACTGTTGTGTGACTGGTGGGAGGTGAGAGAGGTCTCATACCTAGGAGTTCCTAAGTAGAAGTTAGCACGGGTAGTGATTAGGTGAGAAGCTTGTAAACTTGTGGGTGTTTGTTGTGGTTTTGAACTAATACTATTATAGTGAATTTTCTTCCTGACTTGGATGCCCCCAGATGTAGGTGATGTTGCACCGAACTGGGTTAACAATTGACTGTGTTATTGTTTACATTCAAGCTCTTATTTTTTCTACATAGGTGTTGGTTGTTGTCATTGATCCTAGTGTCCTGACATCTGTCTTGACATCTAGTATCTGTGTGCCAGAATTTCATCAACCATTTCCATTAAGTTAAAATAGTAAGAGGAAAATTAATTTTGACGTTTTGGATAAGGAAGTACAAAAGATGCTTGTCATCTGAAGTAAGTGTTTCTAATTGTTTTTCTCTTGGACGAAGATTTGACACTTGAAGTTGATGCCAGACTTTTGCAATTTGGATGAGAGTAGTAGGACTGGTGTGGTTATTGTAGTTAGCCTAAAGTAGGAGAAGGTGGTTTGAGAAGACATTGTTGAATCTATATTATTTAACACAACTACCTTTTTCTTCACACTTTATTGTATGAACAATAAGTGATGGAGTAATGGTGATAGGAAAGTCATATACATTGGAGTGTATTGACTTAGCATCCTTACCAGATTGCCTAATAGAGGCATTTAACCAGAACTCTGTTACGAGATTAGTGTAGAAGGTTCCATGAAGAATGTCAAAGTAACCTTTCAACTTATGTTTGGTAATAATTTTCATTAGATCAAAACCTTGGTCTTTCAACTCTTCGAAATCAACAAACTTTTCATTGATAACGAATAAAAGATTGTCATCTCAGTTGAAGGTTTTTATAGACATTTTTTAATAAAATGAAAATACTTTTAATCTAATGAAAATGAAATGAGATGAAAATGAAATGAGACCTAAATAGTGTATAAATAAATTGGAAAAAAGGAAGTGAAATAATCAGAGAAGCTCAGACGCCTCCTTGAAAATCCAAAAGATACGTTATGTTTTAAATAGGGATGATGATTACTATTCTAGTGATATGAATCCAAGGAACGATGATCATTACTATACTTTTCTAAATATAAAAAAACAACATACTACCTCAGATTTTTAATATAACCGAGGGGAAAAACCATGAACCTTTATGTTTTATTATATTTTTATTTGTAAATTTTCTTTGTAATAAATATTCTTTGTAATCAATGAAATGTAGAAAAAAAACAAAGGTTTTTTTTACCTTGATTTTCTATTAAAACAAGCGTTAAAGTATTTTACCTAAATTAAACATGAAAAAACCATTGGTGATTCTGTTGATCAAATATATGTCGTTCATTTCATAAGATATCAACGCTCAAAACACTACCATTGGTGATCCGCGTGAAACATAAAAAACTTACATTATAAAAGCATATTTTTAAATATGACGAAGCATGTGAAGCACCATGAAGCGCTTGAAACATATCTACATCCACCTCTTTGCGTTTTCAAGATCATTTGCCATGAAAAGATCGCTAAGATGGATGCAGGAACAGAAACTTATTTGGGTTTAAGGTTTGTGTTCTTAACTATTTATTTGAGCAAAGATCATTTATTTATCAAATCCTTTTTTTTGTTTTATATAAAAAACAAATTCATGTAAGGTAAAGCCATTGAGAATATAGTCGCACCCAACATTTGATCTTGCCCAAATATCAAGGATTCGAAGATCTAACATATGATCTTCATGGACTAATTAATTTTTATTTTAATATTGTGTGTAAACAATGTAATATTCTGGGTAAACATTGCAGTTTGTAAACAAATTATTTTATTAATATTATGTTTAAACAATGTAACGAGTAAAAAAAATCTATCTTACCTCTCAATTTTTGGATAAATCGAGAGGTATAACACGCTGTTTTAGTAAATAATAAAAATGCAGATGTTTGGGTTCAAACTCATGATCATATAACTTTACCCCTCGATTTTTCTTTATTTGAGATGATAAGTGGCATCTTTTCATGTCACCCTTCGTTATGTTGCTAGGTATCTGAGGTTAAATCTCTCTCGCGTGCGACGTTATAAGTGTTATTTGTAGTAGTGAGAAAACCCTAAAGAAGAAAGGGGTTAGGATTGCATATATTCAAGTTATCTAAGATATGTATGAAGGGTTATCAACTAATGTGCGGACACAAGGTGAAGAGTCAAATGAGCTCTCCATTACAATAGGTTTTCACAAGGTTCAAACCCTAAGCCTCTACCTTTTTACTTTAACTTTAGATATACTCATGGAACACATCCAAGAGCTAGCACTGAGATGCATGCTTTTTGCAAATCGTGTAGTCATACTTGGAGAGTCGAAGGAAGATTTAAATGAAAGGTTGAAGACTTGGAGACAAACTTTAGAAACATATAACTTTCACCTAAGCAGAAGTAAGACAAGGTATATGGAATGTAAGTTCAACAAAAGTAAAAACATTTATAACCTATAGGTAAAAGTTAGAGACCATATCATCCCACAAGTCAAGCAGTTTTAATATCTTGGGTCCGTAATACTAAACGATAGAGAAATAGAAGAGGATGTAAACTATTGAATTCAAGCTGAGTGGCTGAGATGGAGGAGGACTTCAGAAATTTTATGTGACACAAAATTACCGCTTAATCTGAAGAATTTTTTTTATCAAAATGTTGTGAGACCTACAATGTTGTACGGGATAGAACTTTGGGCGGTTAAGAATCAATACGAGAATAAAGTAAATGTAGCAAAGATATGGATGTTGTGTTGGATGTGTGGCAAGATTATACATGATAAAATTAAAAATGAAAATTTGAGAGAGAGAGAGAGAGAGAGAGAGAGAGGGAGAGAGAGGGAGAGAGAGAGAGAGTTGAGAGTAGCACCTATAGTAGAAAAGATGGTGGAAACTAGACTTAGGTGGTTTAAGCATGTACAGAGAAGACAAGTAGATTCTGTGACAAGAAGAATATATCAGATGAAGAGAAGTCAAACAATAGAGGTAGAGGAAGACCTAAATAACTATAAGAGAAGTTATTAAGAAAGATTTTGAGATTAATGATTTAGATATCAACATATCCTAAATAAAACGTTATGATATAAATTGATCTATGTAGCAGAGTTCACTTAGTGTGATAAAATTTGAGTATTGTTGATTATAAATTTATATTGAAAAATATATAAATATCCCAAAACACCGTATTATAAAAAAACAGAAACAACAACACTTCAAGAAAAAGGTTTGTAAAATCTTAGCAAAATATTACCTCTGATCCTATTTATAAAAAAAAATTATATATTTATTAAATAATTAATATATCTAGACTATTTAATAGATCAAATACAATGATTGATTATTGAATAAATAATAAAAAACAATATTTCATAAAATTAACTTTTTTTTTGTAATCTAAATAAAATAATTGAAAATGAAACTCAATATAAAATAGAATATATATTTATATATAAGAAAAGACATTTGTTGATTAACATACAGAAACCATTGTTTGTAATCAAATGGCAGTAAAAAAAAATGGTAATTAATATTAAATTTAAGAATAGTTAAATGAAATAGTGAAAAATACTAAATAAAGACATTCAAGTGCATTACATTTACATATCAGAAATAAAGATAGAAATATGCTAAGCCGAGCTATGCTTTGCCAATGTTGAGTCTGACCTGCTAAAAAAAAGGTTGGGCTTGGCCAATGGCCTATCAGAGACTCATTTTTTGGCCTGATCTCGACCTTTTCGAAGGTTTGATTAATCTAATAGCCTACTTAAAAAATTTATATCATTTGAACATGTGTAAATAAACAATTCAACTAATGTTTAAATATAATAGAGAATCAAAAGTACAATGAGACTAAATGTTTGTTTACATAGACTTATTTGAACTTGCGTAAAAGCATAAGTTTTATGAGATTATTTGTTTAGGAGAACTTGTAAAAACAACTTCTGAAATTATTCATAAAATTTTTTCAACTTATTTTCATAAGTTCTTCAAGATAACTAAACTTTACTTTTGTATTTTAATATAAAATACAAAATATAATATAAAAAATAATATATTTATTTATATTTATTAAAATAGACCGATCTAATAGGCTTTAAAGGTTTTTTTTATTGTCTGTGGTCTCACCTATTTAATTAAATAGGCTTATAAAAAAATGTAGGTCTTTTCTAATTAAAAAAAAACATGGTCTGACTTTGACCTGTGTAGGCTAGGTTATAAATCCCTGTTAGTTGGTCTGTTTTATTCTCACCCCTAATCAAAAATCATACTTCATAGTGACGAATTCAAAAACTTTGTTCGTTGGATGCAAAAACAATTCAAAAATTTAAAATAAAAATTTCAAAATACTTAATTATAATGTTGGTCTCCTATATTTCACATCATTCATCAAATTAGTCTTTTATTTTAAATTTAAATAATTTTGTTTTCCATCTTTTATTTTGGCATTTAAAATTGATTATGTATCATTTTTTAACCATATATCACTTCTAAAATGTTACAAATCATCATATATATATATATATATATATATATATATATATATATATATATATATATATATATATATATATGATCCGAAGTATTCGAACTGGTCCACGTAAGCTGGTCGTCAGAAGGAGAGGTGCTCGGATGGATGCTGGTCGTCAGGCGTGCAAGATACTCGGCTTGTGGATGGGGAGAGGAGGGGGTGTACCTGCAAGGCACTCCGACGCTCAAGTAAGAAAGGGTCAGAGAGAAAAGGGGCAAGTACAAAGTGTGTTCTTAGGGTGAAAAATGTGATACCTGACCCTCTCAAGTGAGAGGGTTTATATAGAGCCCCCAGCGCGTGGCCAACGGTCCTATTTTCGGGGCGAACTAGCCGTTTTTCCCAAAGAATAGGCAACTGCCCAAACTAGTCGTTATGTCGGGTAGGGTGCCATGAACTAGCCGTTATGTCGGGCATAGACGCAGTTGCGGGCACCTACCCATCGCTGTTCGGGCAGCGGGGAAGCCGTGCGTAACGGGCATCAGAGTCGGGGAGGGACGTTGCGTTCCTTGCCCAGTTTGAGGGGCAGAAATGTCACTTTTGCCCCTCTGTGGATTGGGCTTAGGCAATTTGGGCCGCTCTGGAGTGGAAGCGGATTGAGCCAATTCTAGCCATTGGTCCAGTCCAGAACAGGAGCCCCCCAAGTCGTTGCTCCCGAGTATGGGAGTGATGACTTAAGGACTGCTCGTCGCCCGGGGAGTTACGTAGAGTCGTCGTAAGGAGACGAGGAAGATTGTCTCGATGTGCCCGTGGCCCTCTGTGTTCGTGATGTTTATGGTCGTGACCCTGTTGCCCGGTATTCGGGAAGATAAAGCGTCAGACAGAATGGGAAACGTTGGGTTGCCACGTGTGCATCGAGCTCTGCGTAGCAGTTAATAGGTAATTATGGCTAGTGGGCAGTCATTATTACCTACGGGCGCGTGTATGCACGTTCCCCTCGGTATAAAAGGGGGAAGGTTGTACCATTTTGCACTTTTTCCCTTCTGATTCTTCTTCGTCGTCATCAGTGTTCCTGCCCGTCGCCGTCTTCAGAGCAACCGACCACCGTGCCAAGTTTCGAGCAGCCTTTCTCTTCTACTCAAAACAAGTAAGTTTTCTGATTTCCAGCTTGTTTTACTTCCTCTCATTGTCAATGGTAGATTGCATGCGGCTAGGGTTAGTTTTAGGTGACAAAGTAGGTAGATTTCTGGCGAGTGTTGGTGGTGGGCGGCGGTTCTGCCCATATGCTGCATCAAGCATCTCGTTGGAGTAGGTAGCGCGTTTGGTGCACGTGGTGGTCCACGTCGTGGTTGCGAGTCGTGGCCACCGCGTCTTACCATCTTTTGGTGGATTGGTGAACTTTCCTATGGAACGTTTCCAGATTCCGGTGGAGCTTTGCAGTTTCCGACGGAGCTTTAAATGGAGTTTGGGCACGAGCGCGGGGAGGTTCCTCGTAGGAAGATGGTATGTCTCGGCCATCTCCTCGCGGGGAGGTTTTTTCTTTCTTCATTTGATGTTAGGGCTTAGGCCGGGGACATTGTCCTTAGCCTTCTGCGCGCCTTTTCACTTGACTTAGCGGTGGAAGGGTGGATTTGATTTCTGTTAGAAGAGTAATAGTGTGGGTTTTTGTTATCGTATCCACAGGGACTGTTTGATATTTGATGCTTGCCTTTCAATAGTTTCGATATTCTAAGTTAACGGTTTCAAAAGTTTCAATTGTTGTTATCATTGGTTTGTAGCAAAGATTAAAGTGTGACAAAGATTTTTGTAAAAGGTTTTATAAAAGCATGTTAAGGTTAGGTTTCGCTAATCCTTTCCATGTATAAACGATTAATCAAGCACATGAACTCGGTTTCCGACCAATATAACCGCGTATCCTCCCGACTACGTTTATGTCTAAAGCGAAATCGTGAGTACCGTTGTTTAAACCGTCAGATGATGTCTCATGCTAACAATCTAAACAACGATCATTAAGATCAATACAATGCGAATAGCAAATCCCAAATCTATGTCTAGAGTTTGGTTTTTAAGAGATGAAATTATTAGGTCAAGATTTGTGGAATCTATGTCTAAAGTAAAACAAATCAAACTTAAAGCATTAAGAGAAAACAACTTCATCTATATTGATCAAAGACTTTGTTCATATACAATAGATCAAAAGCAATACATAAAAACAGAATCAACTACTTCTAACCTCAACATAGAGGGTTTAGCTACCACTTCTCATGGTAGATTGGAGAACAAGTAAAGAGAGGAGATGAGTAAACATCCACTCCAAATAATCAAGAATGGATGCAAAATCAGCTTCTCCAAGTGAAAATACAAGCTCCAATGGTAAAAAGACTGAAAACTATGCTTCTAGATCAAAAAATGAACAAAATATCCTCTTTACAAAAAGTGAAATTCTATTTATACATAGCAGAAATCTGCATGATTCGCACTGCGAGCAATCCATTCGCACTGCGAATGAGGAAAAATGGCACTTCAAGTGCCTCTGAGACTTAAATCGCCCCAAGCAGAAATCGTGGGTTCGCACTGCGAACCATTCATTCGCACTGCGAATCACTCGCTAGCTTCATTCGCACTGCGAATAAACTAGCGAGCCAGAATTCTCAAAACTGGAAGTTACTGCCTCTCTTCGCCAGCACCTTCGCACTGCGAACCAGCCAGCGAACATTCGCTGGACACTCGCTAGGAGTTCGCACTGCGAACACAAGGTAATTGAAAACCTTGAACTCACTGCCTCCACTCGCTGGCTCCTCGCTGGTCCCTCGCAGTGCGAATATTCGCTGGTCCTTCGCCAGATTGTTCGCACTGCGAACACCCTGTTGCAGCCATAAAAAGTCAGTGGAACTTGCATTGGTTCCATGTGTTCACCATTTTGCTCCTTTCATGCCTATACCTGCACATTAACACACAAATTACAAGCTCCACACAAATATTCCGATGTAAGCATAACAACTCCATTTACCGCTTAAATTCATACTATATCGTTAGAAAGAAATGAAATATGCCAAATATTCCATACAAATATATAACATGTTTGACATCTAACAAACTCTCCCCAACTAACTCTTTGTTTGTCCTCAAGCAAAGTATGCCTCTCACGAGGATTTGCTCGAGCACCTAATTCAACCAAGACGCGAAAAACGGCTCAACTAAATAACGATCACAACAATGCACAATTACACAATTCAAGAATTTGATATGAAAAAGAACTTGCGACTTAAACAATTTCAAACAATGTTTCAAGAAACAACTAACTCATCCTGCATATGTCATTCTACACTCCTCTTCGAAAAAGGATTGAAGGCAAACGTGCATACAAACACGGGACAAATACACTCAAATGACAAATGATGCAATACTAAGCAATTCATACCATATCTCAATGATCATAACAGAAATCATGGAAGTAAAAGATCACTAAGGACTTCAAGGCTGTAGTTTGGTCGGGTGAACAAAAAAAAAAAAAAAAGACATTTCTAATGGCCATTGAAACGAAATTGCCGAAGCAAAAGAACATTCACTATATACATATTCACACAACACACTTCATTTCACCAATTTTTCATTCCACCTTCACAAACTACCGTGCACACTTATTGATTCTTTTTTTTTTTTTTTTGTTCAAGCAAGCATTTTCTCTTTTGTACAACATATTCATTCTTTTCTTTACATGCTTGCTTGAAAATTTTTCAAAATTTGGAGTAATGCACCCATCTTCTTTTTATTCTCCCCAACTCATTTTCAACTCAACCAAAAGTGAATGTTCCTTGCTTTTTAAGGCAAGGAAGTCAAAGTATGTGGTTTTCAAGGGTTAAAGAAGAAAATGTTAGAAACTCACCAAATTCAATGATGAACCAAATTTGCAAATTATGTACATAAAACAAGTTCATCATTCAATTGAGTTCTAAACTATTTAGGCTCAAAGGGGCTACCAAATGCTCACTACTCACGGGTGAATTAATGTATGGACATAGTTGTGCTCAAATTCAAACAAGTGCCTTGATCACTTCTCATACTTCCACAAAATCACATGGTCACAAGATAAGGCATGAATTAAAAGTAAAGACAACATTCATCACAATCCTTAGCATATAGTAACCTTGGAGGCTTCTCACTTTAATGGTTTTGGTCCTAAAATGACACATGCATTCAAAGGAAGTTGTAACATGAAACAACATTCTCAATCTCACCAAGACACAAAGTTCAAAAACATAAAAAAAATTCTCGAACTAGGTAACAATATACCTTGTCTCAACACAATGCTTACGGTACTATCATAGCCCTCACATCTTGGAGGAATCTACCTTTAAAATCAAGAGTCTCCAACCTACTTCCCCAAATTCATCCTAAAAGAAGGAACATCAAAATAACACATATTCACAGTGTAAGAGTTAAACATTCGTCAACTAAAGAATTCAACTCTTACTAACACTTAACAACAAAAAACATACTGAAGTGTTGAGCATTCGTAAACTGAAGAACTCAACACTTAATATGAAAATTAAAAACCAACAATTTATTAGTAAAGCGAAACAAAAAATTTTACTGCAACCCATACTCATTACTAATAATAATCCAAAAAGTGCCTGGTGTATAAAACACCTACATAATCCAAAAAGTACCATACTAGTAAGAGTACATCAATATTAGACTAGTAAAAGCTGAAAAAAAACAAAATACAAAAAACTTCACTTTGATGACCAAAGGAAGTGTACAACTCTAAGATCAAAAAATCAGTCCTCCTCGGACTCCGTCTCGACAATATCAGTACCCGGATCATCCTCAGGCTCAGTCCCAATAACATCAGTCCTCTGCCCCTCATCATCATCTGACATCATAATATCATCGCCATCTCCCCTCTCCTCAGCATCATGCTCAGCAGCATCCTCTCCCCAACTGAAAACAGACCTGGCCTCAGGCCATGCAGCATGCGCGAGGAACTGCTCCCTCGACATCATCGTGTGGTGCGTAGAAGGGTCGCGGATCTGCAATTGGAGAACCTGCAAAGAATCATGAATATCAGTCATGGCACGCTGCTGAGCAGCCATCCAATCCCAATTATATTGGCAGATCTCCTGCTGATATGGATAGAAGCCGTGAGATCCAGAAGCAGCACCCTCGCTTGTACCGGTTTCAGCACCAGCACCAGCCCCAGAAGATTTAGCCCGAGCACCCTTCGGCTTGCAGAATTTGTCTACATATTGATCATCAATAGTCGACGGCACAGTAACTTGACGGCGCGAAGGTAAAGTCACTCCTGCATCAGCACAAAGGGTCATAATCAAACAAGGGAAAGCAAGAGGGGCATTCTTCCTCGAAGCAGTCCCACCAAAACCACTCTCAACTATGGCCCTTATCTCATCAGCAATGATCCTTGCGACGTCAATTTGCACATTAGTAAGGATACTGTGGACCAGGCGAGCCAAACGAATCGGAGTTGTGGAGGAGTGCGACTTTGGCGTAATGTTGGTCACAACCAAAAGTAAAACAAGTTGAGCCAAAGGCACCATATCCTCCCGGTGATATCGAACAGCCACCCCTGAATGATCAAACTTTACATTCTTACCTGGGCGTAGGAGATCACGAGTCATTGCGGCAATATCAGGATAATTACACAGTGTCTCATGATACCTATCCTCTTTGCTAGCCCGCAGTGGAAGGGGATCTCCAAGAACTCTGTTAATAGTTCTTCTGTCGAACCTTACCATTTTCCCGCCAACCAAAGTAGTCCAAGTAAACAGATTGCCCTCATCAGGAAGGGCGTTGGAGTAAAACTGACGAACTATTTCCACGTCGTAAGAATCAACAGGGTTAATCAGCGTATCCCACTTTTTCTCAGTTAAAAGGGCAGCAATGGCACGATAACTTCCGTGCTCATTCAGAACAAACCTCCTTTCCGCAAGGATGGTCCTTCCTTCTAACACTTCATACCTCTGAGCTTGTCTAATACCATGGAACCGGGTCTCATCAAAACGGACCGGCGCTTGTCTTGATGTGGATGTCTTTCTTTTCCTTATCAAGGTTTTAGGACCCATCTGCACCAATAACAAACAAGTCCACACAAAAAAAAACCAAGACAGATCATTAGAATTAAAGACAGACAAGTAACAGAATGCATTATAAGAAAATCAAAAATTTGGGCTGCTCGCTAGATCATTCGCACTGCGAAGCCTGGCGAACGCTCTCCCCAGATTCGCAGTGTGAACAAGCCAGCGAATGCACGAAAATGTTGAAAAATTTATGCAGCCCCCAGATTTCACACATAACAACATTCTACAGGTATTCTCAACTTAAAATCTAGCAAAAATTTAGACATGCATTGAACAACCAAACCTAAAATTCAAACCTCAAACTTCCTACACATTTTCCATGTAAATATCCAAACAACATCCAAATGATAGAAAAAACAAAGAAACTAAATTCAAACCTTGTTTAGAGTTGGCAATTAAGGAAAAAGAACTTGAGAGAATGGCAGAAACTTGCACGTGAGAGGGGAGATGAGTAATGTGTTTTTCTCTTTTTGGTTAAAGGTTGAAAGTGAGAGTGAGAGACTAGGGTTTGGTCCCCCCAAGTCAATCAGACTTTCAACATGGGTCTTGGGCCTACGTACAGGCCCACCCATCATAAAACCCTCCAATTTTAATGATGTGGCAGCAATACAACCCAGGCAGGGACGCTGACGTTCGCAGTGCGAATGGACAGCGAATACTCGCCCCAGTTTCGCAGTGCGAATGGCTGGCGAATGCTCGCCCCAGATTCGCACTGCGAATGAGCCAGCGAACAAGACAGTTTTTTCAAAATTATAGGTCTGTCTTGCTGCCACACTTCCAAATGTCCAAAATGTGAAAATGACTTAAAACAGCAAATTAAAGCAAAAATACTTACAATGTTGGGGTGCCTCCCAACAAGCGCTTGTTTAACGTCGGCTAAGCTCGACGGACCATCGCGACCTCACGGATCGCGGAAAGGCACAACTGCGGGATTCCGCTCGAAACCTCCTCCGAGATACACTTTCAGCCTCTGGCCATTAACTGTCCAATTTTCTTTCGACGTTGTGTCCTCAATTACGATTGCTCCATAGGGTTTGATTTCCACAATTCGAAACGGACCGGACCATTTAGATCTTAATTTTCCGGGAAACAATTTTAATCGAGAATTGAACAATAAGACCAGTTGTCCGACCTCAAACTGTTTGATGACAATTTTTCTGTCATGATAAGACTTTACACGTTCCTTATACAATTTGTTGGAATCGTACGCCTGAAGGCGCAATTCATCCAACTCGTGTAATTGCACTTTCCTTCTTTCGCCGCTTAGAGTTGGATCAAAATTCAAAAATTTTAAGGCCCAAAACGCCTTGTGTTCCAACTCTACCGGCAAGTGACAATTCTTACCATAAACCATTTTAAACGGTGTGAGGCCGATCGGAGCCTTAAAAGCGGTCCGATACGCCCACAAAGCATCATCCAGTTTGTTCGCCCAATCCTTTCTCGAGGACGAAACAGTTTTCTCTAAAATACACTTAATCTCTCAATTGGATACCTCTGCTTGACCGTTAGCTTGAGGATGATATGGTGTAGCAACTTTGTGCTTCACACCATATTGCTCAAGAGCTTTGTCAAGCTGAGTGTTACAGAAGTGGGATCCTCCATCACTTATTAACACTCGAGGTGTACCAAAACACGCAAAAATATTTCTTTTCAAAAACTTCACCACCGTTTTTCCATCAGCTTTAGCACATGCTATTGCCTCAACCCACTTGGAAACGTAATCCACAGCGACCAAAATATATTCATTAGAAAATGAAGATGGGAATGGACCGACAAAGTCGATCCCCCAACAGTCAAAAACTTCGATTTCTAACATATTTTGTAATGGCATTTCTTGCCGCTGTGAAATACCGCCGCTTCTCTGGCACTTGTCACAACTAAGGGCATGCGCATGCGCATCTTTGAATAAAGACGGCCAATAAAAGCTCGATTGTAGGACTTTAGTGGCCGTTCTCAACCCATTAAAGTGTCCTCCATAAGGAGAGTTATGACAATGCCACAGAATACTCGTGGCTTCCTCCACTGACACACACCTTCTGAGGAGGTTGTCGACACCAAGTTTAAATAAATGGGGTTCATCCCATACAAATGACTTGGCATCAGACAAAAATTTCCATTTTTGGTGGCGCGTTAGACCGTCCGGTATCAATCCGGTGGCTTTGTGGTTAGCCATGTCGGCGAACCACGGTCTAACCTGCACTCTAAAAAGTTTTTCATCTGGGAACTCCTCTTTTACCTCAAATTCATTCTTGGTCACGTCAATGTTGACCAGGCGGGATAAGTGATCCGCCACCAAATTCTCGGAACCCCTTTTGTCACGAATTTCAAGATCAAATTCTTGTAACAAAAGGATCCACCGAATCAGCTGCTGTTTTGAATCAGGCTTGGTGAGCAGATACCTTATAGTCGAATGGTCCATATAAACGATGACACGTGAACCAATCAAATAGGCACGAAATTTCTCCAACGCATACACTATGGCAAGCAACTCTTTTTCAGTTGTTGCATAGTTAATCTGAGCTTCGTTTAAAACCTTGCTCGCATAATGTATAGCGTGGAAAACTTTCGTTCTCCTTTGACCCAAAACAGCCCCAACCGCATAATCGCTCGCATCGCACATCAATTCAAAATCTAATTTCCAGTTTGGTGCAACGATTATCGGTGAGGTGGTTAAACTTTGTTTCAAACAATTAAATGCGAAAAGACAAGACTCGTCAAAGTCAAAAACCTTACCTTGGACAAGCAAGTTGCTCAACGGCTTTGCGACCTTGGCGAAGTCCTTGATAAATCTCCGGTAGAACCCGGCGTGTCCAAGAAAGCTCCTTATACCTTTGACATTCATCGGCGGTGGTAATTTCTCGATAACATCCACTTTGACTTTATCAACTTCAAGGCCTTTTGCCGAAACGTTGTGACCGAGCACAATTCCCTCGTTCACCATGAAGTTGCATTTCTCCCAATTAAGCACCAAGTTAGTTTCCACGCACCGTTCTAACACCGTATCCAAATTTTTCAAGCACAAATCAAACGATTGTCCAAAAACAGAGAAGTCATCCATAAAAACGTCGATAGTCTTTTCGATCAAATCCGAGAAGATAGCTTGCATACACCGCTGAAAAGTCGCCGGTGCATTACATAATCCAAAAGGCATCCTCCTATAAGCGAAGATTCCAAACGGACATGTAAAAGCTGTTGTTTCATGATCATCCGGGTTCACAATTATTTGGTTGTAACCCGAATAACCATCCAAAAAATAGTAAAATTGTTGACCGGAAAGCCTCTCTAGCATTTGATCCATAAAAGGTAGAGGGAAGTGATCTTTTCTCGTAGCCTTGTTCAACCTACGGTAGTCGATACACATTCTCCACCCGGTTACGGTCTTTGTTGGTATAAGCTCATTGTTCTCGTTTCGGACCACCGTTAATCCTCCTTTTTTCGGCACCACATGCACCGGACTAACCCACGGGCTGTCGGAAATAGGATAAATCATCCCGACATCTAACATCTTCACTACTTCTTTTCTAACCACTTCTTTCATGACAGGATTTAAGCGGCGTTGAGGTTGAGCAACCGGTTTAAAGTCCTCCTCCATGAATATCCTATGCATGCAATACGAAGGGCTTATGCCTTTGAGATCAGACAACGTCCATCCCATTGCATCTTGATTTTTCCTCAACACTTCAATTAAGCGGCTTTCCTCCACTTCAGACAAAATACTACTGATGATAACCGGTTTATTACCACCGTCATCGAGAAAAGCATATTTCAATGTGGAAGGTAACACTTTCAGCTCAAGTTTGCATGGTTCATCCTTCACCTCCTTTTTCAGAATTTCCTCTTCATACTCCCACGGTTGCAATTCTTCCAAAGCTTCAAGCTCCAACAAACACTCTTCAAGAGCTTGCTCTTCTTCAACCGAGAATACTTCCAAGGATTCATCCAAAGCTCTTTGAAAAGGATCAATGATATTAATTTGCCTTGTAACTTCCAAACTTGCTTCCTCCGTTACATCGATTCGGAAACAATCACCCTTATCCTTCTTGTGTTTCATTGCATCATAAAGATTAAAACACACCTCTTCATCTTGGACTCTCACTTTCATGAGACCATCGTCCATGTCAATTGCCATACGGGCAGTTTTCATGAAAGGCCTTCCAAAAATCAAAGGTGCATCATCGTCCTCCTCCATTTCAATGACAACGAAATTAATTGGAAACAAAAATTTGTCCACCTTGACCAACACGTCTTCCGCTACACCGTGTGGACGGGTAGTGGATTTATCGGCAAGTTGCAACGTCATTTGCGTGGACATCAATTCCATGTGGCCTAGCCGTTTCACAATCGACAATGGTATCAAGTTGATGCTAGACCCCAAATCAATCAATCCATTGCCCACATACATGTTTCCTATCGTAACCGGCAATATAACTCGTCTCGGATCACATTCTTTTCGCGGGAGAGTCCGTTGAATGATGGCACTACAGCTCGCATCTACCATAATCGTCTCCTGATCAGTATACCTTTTCTTCTTCGTGAGGATATCCTTCATGAATTTTGCATATTTAGGCATTTGCTCCAAAGCCTCGAAAAATGGAATATTTATTTGTAATTGCTTGAAGATATCCATAAACCGAGACTAGTGCTGCACACTATCTTTCTTTGTAGGAGCATGCGGATATGGTAGATGTTGAATTGGAATATTGTTCATCGGCTCCTTTCCCTTCTTAGTTCTCTTCACTCTCTCTTCATTCTCTATTTTTTTCTCATTCTCTTCTTTTTCTTTCTCATTTTTTCGATCTCATTTTCAACTAACACACCCTCAACATTTTTTTCTACTTCAATCTCTTCCCTATCTTTCTCTTTTTCAACTACAACCTCCTCCTCCACTCTCTTCTTACCTACACCCATGTCAATCTCTCTTCCACTTCTTGTGAGAATTGCTTTACAATCCTTTGGATTAGGAAGTGTATTTGCCGTAAAGGGCCCTTTTTGTTGGTCGGCCAATTGTTTTGATAATTGCCCGACTTGTGTTTCAAGGTTCCTTATGGCGGCATCGGTATTCTTTTGATTTGAGATTTCCATTTGCATAAATTGTGTAAGAGTATCTTCCATCTTTGTATTTCCAACGGGAGCTTGCGGCGGTTGAGTGTAGTTTTGATATTGTTGACGGTTTGATGGTCCGGCTTCTTGCGGTCTCCATTGTTGTTGGTAACCTTGGTTAGGCCTTTGTTGGTAACCTTGGTTTGCTTGTTGATACGGAGGTCGGGGTTGGTAACCTTGATTTCCCGCATAATTTGCTTCCTCCTCAACGGGAGGACAATAACCGGTCAAATGGTCACCTCTGCATAACTCACACACTAACACTTGCACATTTTTACTTGAAGATTCATGCATCTCCTTGAATTGTTGAGGCAGCTTAGACATTTGCTTCGTTAACAGCTCAACCTGTTGTGATAACAATTTGTTTTGTGCAAGGATAGCGTCACTTGTTCCTAATTCCAACACACCCGGAGTTCGCTGAGCAGGTCCACGGTTGTGACTACCTTGATGATCGTTCAAGGCCATTTTATCAATGATAGCTGTGGCTTCCGCTGCAGTTTTGCTTAACAAAGATCCATCGGCGGTGGCATCCAACAAGGTTTTGTGTACTAGCTGCAGCCCATTTCTGAATATATGAATTTGTGACAATTCATCGAAACCACGGCCTTTGCACTTTCGTAACATTGATTTGAACCTCTCCCAAGCTTCGTTGAGAGATTCGTTAGCTCCTTGTGTGAATACCGCTATGGCGGTCTTCGCTTCCATAAACCGAGTGTGCGGAAAAAATATTTCCAAAAATTTTTCTTCCAAGGCATTCCAATCAGTCATTATGGCAGTTGACTGATCAAGGTACCATTCCTTGGCCTTCCCAATGAGGGAATGCGGGAATAGTCTCTTGAACAGAGACTCCTCTTCTGCTTCCGGTGCACCCGTCGCTCCAGCTATTTCATAGAATTTTGTCAAATGGGTGAAAGGATCTTCATGATCCATACCCGTAAATGGACTTTGGTATAACAGTTGGAGAATTCCGGTCTTCATCTCAGCATGACGACCATTGTGTGCATGACGGGCGAACTGAGCATTGTGCCTCGGACTATTTGTACATGGCCTAGAAGCAGGTGGTGGTGGTGGCGGTGGATCTCCCTCCATAACTGGAAGTATTTGTAGAAATGGTGGTGGTGTAGAAGTACTTTCCTCTTGTTCTCGCCTCTGTTTCGCTAGCTTCCTCCTTCTTCTAGTTCGGCTATTGATTCTACGAGCGGTTCTCTCAATCTCAGGATCGAAAAGAAGTTGGTCCGCCGGTAGTTTCCCTCGCATAAACTAAGTCTGCACACTAAACAAACAGATTAACAAGTCCAAGATAAAGTGGTAACAGCTTACAATAACTAAACTATCGCAATGCTTGCAATATCTAATAACAGTCCCCGGCAACGGCGCCAGTTTGTTAGAAGAGTAATAGTGTGGGTTTTTGTTATCGTATCCACAGGAACTGTTTGATATTTGATGCTTGCCTTTCAATAGTTTTGATATTCTAAGTTAACGGTTTCAAAAGTTTCAATTGTTGTTATCATTGGTTTGTAGCAAAGATTAAAGTGTGACAAAGATTTTTGTAAAAGGTTTTATAAAAGCATGTTAAGGTTAGGTTTCGCTAATCCTTTCCATGTATAAACGATTAATCAAGCACATGAACTCGGTTTCCGACCAATATAACCGCGTATCCTCCCGACTACGTTTATGTCTAAAGCGAAATCGTGAGTACCGTTGTTTAAACCGTTAGATGATGTCTCATGCTAACAATCTAAACAACGATCATTAAGATCAATACAATGCGAATAGCAAATCCCAAATCTATGTCTAGAGTTTGGTTTTTAAGAGATGAAATTGTTAGGTCAAGATTTGTGGAATCTATGTCTAGAGTAAAACAAATCAAACTTAAAGCATTAAGAGAAAACAACTTCATCTATATTGATCAAAGACTTTGTTCATATACAATAGATCAAAAGCAATACATAAAAACAGAATCAACTACTTCTAACCTTAACATAGAGGGTTTAGCTACCACTTCTCATGGTAGATTGGAGAACAAGTAAAGAGAGGAGATGAGTAAACATCCACTCCAAATAATCAAGAATGGATGCAAAATCAGCTTCTCCAAGTGAAAATACAAGCTCCAATGGTAAAAAGACTGAAAACTATGCTTCTAGATCAAAAAATGAACAAAAGATCCTCTTTACAAAAAGTGAAATTCTATTTATACATAGCAGAAATCTGCATGATTCGCACTGCGAGCAATCCATTCGCACTACGAATGAGGAAAAATGGCACTTCAAGTGCCTCTGAGACTTAAACCGCCCCAAGCAGAAATCGTGGGTTCGCACTGCGAACCATTCATTCGCACTGCGAATCACTCGCTAGCTTCATTCGCACTGCGAATAAACTAGTGAGCCAGAATTCTCAAAACTGGAAGTTACGGCCTCTCTTCGCCAGCACCTTCGCACTGCGAACCAGCCAGCGAACATTCGCTGGACACTCGCTAGGAGTTCGCACTGCGAACACAAGGTAATTGAAAACCTTGAACTCACTGCCTCCACTCGCTGGCTCCTCGCTGGTCCCTCGCAGTGCGAACATTCGCTGGTCCTTCGCCAGATTGTTCGCACTGCGAACACCCTGTTGCAGCCATAAAAAGTCAGTGGAACTTGCATTGGTTCCATGTGTTCACCATTTTGCTCATTTCATGCCTATACCTGCACATTAACACACAAATTACAAGCTCCACACAAATATTCCGATGTAAGCATAATAACTCCATTTACCGCTTAAATTCATACTATACTGTTAGAAAGAAATGAAATATGCCAAATATTCCATACAAATATATAACATGTTTGACATCTAACAATTTCCTGTCAAATTCACTGTCTTTCTCTGCTTTTTCAGGTAATCGTAGGGGCGATGGAGCCAGAGAGGGAAGTTATCCCCGTCACATCCGAGGAGGAGACTGTCTCCGAGGAGAGCAGTAGTGCAACGGCCTCTAACTCTGCGTCCTCGAGCTCGTCGGCTGCGGACTCCTCGAGCGAAGTCGAGGGGGAAGCGAGCGATGCTGAGGAGGGAGAGGATTTGGAGGTCGTGGAGGAGGACGTAATGGAAGAGGACGTTGATGTGTTCTACCCGAAAGAGTGGGAGGTGGTCGAACCTTCCGACCATATTTCCACGTTTTCCAGGTCTGCGGCGGACGCTTTTACCGAGGTGGGGCCAGCGGGTGAATAGAGAGTGCTTCTGCCTAATTCGGACGAGCGGATCTGCTCGAACTTTGGGGACTGCTTCGCGATGTACGAATATGCCTTCAAGGAATTGGGGCTGAGGTTGCCCTTCACTGACTTCCAGCGGTCGGTGTTTGAGCACCTGAAGTTGGCTCATTCTCAGCTCCACCCCAATTCGTTGGCCTTCATACGGGCTTTTGAGTTGGTATGCGAGCACCTCGCCCTGGGGACCACTCTTCCTTTATTCTTTGTTGTTTTCCACCTACAGCGGCAGCTGACGGGGAAGAGGTATGGATGGGTCTCTTTGAAGCAGCCCAAAAAGTTGTTTAAGCCATTCTCGGAGTCCATCCGAACGTTCAAGGGACGGTACTACATCGTCGAGCCTTTGTCTGAAGCTGCTCAGGACAACGTGTATGTCTGGGAGGTAGAGTATGATGAGAACGGAGATGAGCTGCTTACCGAGGAAGGGAAATATATCGGGGAGAGAGTGTACAAGTTCCCGATCCGCTGGACACCCGACCACTTCTCAAAGAAGCCCAGCGCCTACGTCTTTGAGCCGAGTGCGTTACGCGGGCAGGATGCTGTGTCCTACGAGACGCTGGTGAAGTGGGTCAACTCCTTCAATCTTGCGAGCTGCTGGACGAGCAAGGGTGCCCCTATCTACGAGGATGACGGGAGCTAGAGAGTTGAGCGCAGGTTTATCAATGTGAAGGCTCTGTTGGAGTGCAAGACTCTCGCGGATGCCAAGAAGTTGCTCGGTAGTCTTAGTTACTTAGACTTTATTTGTTATTTCTTTTTCTTCCCCGTTGCTAACGTGTTCGTTTCATTTGTGCAGGTGAGATGCCTCAGGCTCGTGATCGTGTTGTGAGGAACGCCATGGTGAGGGGCAAGGCTGGAGCGGCTCCTCCCAAGGCCCGTCCTGTTGGTGGTGCTCGTGCTCTTCCTCTTGCTCAAGCTGCGGTGGGGACCTCTGCTTCTCCTACTCCAGCTCCCCGGGACTATCCATTGGCTCTGGCTGGGCGAGCGAAGCGGCAAAGGTCGTCGGATGCCGTGGACCTGACTTGGGCGCCTGAGAAAGGGAAGTTTGAGCTTCCTCCGTGTGTCCTTGACCGGAGGTTCTTTGAGGGCAACACTTTGGTCGTTCCGCGGGCAGAGTCACTCAACCTCGGAAGCATGGACCGAGCGAGTAAGAGGGCGATGGTGGCCCAGGATGCTTCTGCCATGGTGAGGATGCTGGAAATGGCGGTCGTTTATGCGGAAGGGGACTCTGTGCTTGAGGCTGAACTCACTACTGCCCGGGCCTCCGAGGCGTCCCTAAAGGAAGAAGTCAAGGGTGCTCGTGAGGCCAGGAGGAAGGCCGAGGAGAAGACGACCAAGCTGAAAGAGGAGGTAACCAGGCTGAAGGCGGAGAAGAAGGCTGCGGAGGATTTGAACAAGGAGCTGATGGCGGCCAGTGCCCCGGGTGCTGATGAACCGGAAGAGATAAAAGTGTTGAAAACTAGGGCTCAGCTGGTCGCCAGCATACTGCAGGCTGAGGAGGATGGCATTACTATGGCATCGGAGTCTTTTGAAAGTGTCGTGGCCCAGTTGCGGGTGGTGAACCCCGGGCTCGACATTTCGACCGATGGTATCCACTACCTTGCACGAGTGGAGGATGATCGCATCGTCTTGCCCGCAGGCCTTGTTCTCGACACCCCCAAAGCTCAGACCGAAGATCAGCCAGCGGAGGAGCAGGAGCCCGAGCCCGAGGCGACTAAGCATGTGGAAGGATGAGGATTCAGGTTGTTTTGATGTTGTTGTGTTTTGTCCGGCCTGCGTGCCGTTGATTAATTTGTAATTTATTTGGTTTTGGGGGGGGGGGCATGGTCCCCCCTTTTTTATGGAATACGCACAGTCTTTTGGCCCTTGTGGCCTTTTTATTTAATGCTCAGTTCATTTATACAATTTTTGTTGTACTTTACATTATTGTTGTACGTTACCTTAGTTGTGTATGTATGACTGCCCGTCGGAGGGTGTGTCTGTTAATGGAGCCTTCTTTTTGAAGGATAGCTCACTGTGTGTGAATTCGCCAGTGCGGGGAACTGGTCGAATAGCCGGGGAAGGTCCTGGAGAGGTTGCGGATCTCAGGTCGCGATTGAGGCATGAGGTCGCAGCGTGAACGTCCCATCGCGAGTTGGGGTTCTGCCAATCATGGTACTTGGGCAAAGGCGGTGCTCGGTTGAGGACCGCCGACGAGAAGAGTTTCGGCTTATTTGTTTGAGCGGGATTCTACTTTGTGTGCATGCGTCGTTTGTACCTGGACGAGCATGATGACCGCTAAGTGGTCTCTTGATGCGAGGAAGCCTATGGTTACTTTAGCTGTAGTATTGCTTAAGTTTCTCAGCGTTCCATGGTCGAGGGAGTGCCTCCCCGTTAAGGTTTTCGAGGAAGTATGCACCATTTCCCGTTTTGGCGCGGACTCTGTATGGCCCTTCCCAGTTGGCTGCTAGTTTGCCTTCGCAAGAGTCCTTGTGGTTTCTTCGCAGGACAAGGCTGCCCACATCGAACTCTCGTCGTAAGACTTTGGCGTTGTGTCTGATTGCTATTTTTTGCTTAAGGGACGCTTCGTGGAGGGCTGCTCCTGTCCGGATTTCCTCGACGAGGTCGAGCTCTTCTCTCATTGCTTCGTTATTCATTTCCTC
This sequence comes from Lathyrus tuberosus, assembly GCA_022829125.1. Taxonomy (NCBI): domain Eukaryota; kingdom Viridiplantae; phylum Streptophyta; class Magnoliopsida; order Fabales; family Fabaceae; genus Lathyrus; species Lathyrus tuberosus. The sequence continues at coordinate 2,466,077 of JALAZF010000659.1, read as the reverse complement.
GTCTAGAGGTGATTCGGTCCTTCTGGACGGTACGTGGATTTCGATGGGTAAAACAGCCTCCATGCCATATGCTAAGCGGAATGGCGTTTCCTCGGTGGTGGATTGGAGAGTAGTGCGATATGCCCATAAGACGCTGTGGAGCTCCTCGACCCAGGCTTTCTTCGTTTCATCCAGTCTTCATTTGAGGCCACAAAGGATGACGCGATTGGCCGCCTCCGCCTGCCCGTTGGTCTGGGGGTGCTCTACAGAAGCGAAGTGTTACTTTGTTCTGAGATGGGCGACAAAGTCTTGGAACTGCTTGTCCGTGAATTGTGTTCCATTGTCCGTGACGATTGCTTGGGGAATCCCAAAACGGGCAAGGATATTCCGCTTGTAGAAACGTAGGATGTTAAGTGCCATTATCTTTGCTAAGGCTTCTGCTTCTATCTATTTTGTGAAATAATCTACGCCCACTATCAGGTATTTGTTTTGGCTGGACCCCGTTACGAAGGGTCCTAGGATGTCCAGGCCCCACCAGGCAAATGGCCACGGGGAGGTCAAGCTTTTCAGTTCGTTAGGTGGAGCTAGGTGCATGTCCCCGTGCCGTTGGCATTTGTCGCATTTCTTCACATGCTCCTTGGCGTCTTGCTGCATGGTTGGCCAATAATACCCTGCCCGGAGGGCCTTGTGGGCAAGGGACCTTCCTCCCAGGTGCTGGGCGTTAATGCCTTCGTGGATTTCTCGTAATACGTGGGGGACAACCTCCTCCTCTATGCACTTGAGTAGTGGGATGGAGAAGCCCCTTCGGTAGAGTTTGTTTTCGAGGATGACGTACGAGCAAGCTCTTCGTCTGATGGTGTTGGCTTCCTTGGGGTCATCCGAAAGTTCGTCCCTGGTGAGGTAGTTGTACACGAGTGTCATCCAGCAGTCACTGTCCCCGATCGCGTACACGTGGAGGGTCGAGGACCCCTTATCGATGCTGGAACGGGGAAGTATTTCTTGGATGACTGACATATTCCCACCTTTCCTCTTGGTGCTTGCTAGTTTGGACAAGACGTCTGCTCGCACGTTGTGTTCGCGGGGAACATGTCTTACTGCTACCGTCCTAAACTTCGACATTTTTTCCTTGACCAGGGTGAGGTATTCAGAGAGACTGTCGTTTTTGGCCTGATACTCCCCGGATATCTGGTGGGCTACGAGCTGGGAGTCCGTGCAGATGACGATTTCTTCAGCCCCTAGGTCTTCGGCTAGGTGCAGCCCGGCGAGGAAGGCCTCATACTCGGCTTGGTTGTTCGACGTGGGAAAGGACAATGCGGGAGAAGCCTCGACTATAGTCCCTTCGTCGTTCTCCAGGATGACTCCTGCCCCGCTGCCGCTCGAACTGGATGCTCCGTCCACGTAGATGGTCCATCTGTTTGCTGTGTGGGACGAGGAGTCTGAGAAGGTTACTTCCGCCACGAAATCGGCCAGGGCCTGTGCTTTGAGAGCTTTTCTGCTTTCATACCGGACGTCAAATTCGGACAGCTCCAACGACCACTTGAGCATTCGACCGGCCATGTCTGGCCGGCCCAGCAACTGCTTGATGGGTTGATCCGTCCTCACTACGATCGTGTGAGCTAGGAAATAGTGTCTCAGTCGTCTGGCAGCGTTGACGAGGGCCAATGCTACCTTTTATATCTATTGATATCGCAACTCCGCGTCTTGCAATGCTTTGCTCGTGAAGTATACTGGTTTTTTCCCGGCAGGATTTTCGCGAATGAGAACGGCGCTCACGGCCTCGGCAGTGACGGCGAGGTATAGGAACAAAACTTCCCCGGTATCTGGTCGTGATAACACGGGCGGTTTCGACAGGGCTTGCTTTAAGTGAAGGAGGGATGCCTCGCATTCTTCGGTCCATTCAAACACGGCTTCTTTTCTCAAGAGCTTGAAGAAAGAAAGGGCGTGTTGGGCAGATTTTACGACGAAGCGGGACAACGAGGTGAGTACCTTGTTGAGGGACTGGATGTTCTTCTTAGACGTGGGCGTTGGGAACTCAGAGAATGCTCGGCATTTGTCAGGGTTAGCTTCTATTCCTCGTTCCGTCAAGTAGAAACCAAGGAATTTACCTGCCCGTACGCCGAACGTGCACTTCTCTGGGTTAAAGCGCATTTGATATTTTCTCGCTTGCTCGAAAATTTTGCGAAGGTGGGCGACGTGGTCTAGCTCCTTGTGGGACTTGACGATCATGTCGTCCATGTATACCTCGAGCATGTTGCCTATTTGTCCTTGGAAGACTTTGTTCATCATTCGTTGGTACGTAGCGCCGACGTTCTTCAGTCCGAAGGGCATTACGTTGTAGTAATAGTTGCCCGATTCGGTCATGAAGGCCGTGTAAGTTTTATCGCTCGCGGCCATTGGGATTTGGTTATAGCCCGAGTAGGCGTTGAGGAACGATAAAAGTTTAAAACCTGCGGAGTTATCTACGAGCTTATCTATATTGGGGAGGGGGTAGGCGTCCTTCGGACAGGCCTTATTAACATCGGTATAATCAACGCCCATTCTCCATTTGCCATTATTTTTTCTTACAAGTACAACATTTGAGAGCCATGTAGTGTATTTGGCCTCAGAAATAAACCTAGCTTCTAGAAGGTCTTTAACAGCTTTCTCCGCGACTTCCATCTTCTCCGGGGACTGTTTCCTTCTGCGTTGGGCAACGACTTTGACGGCCGGATCAATTGTAAGCTGGTGGCAAGCGACGGAGGGGTCCAATCCTGGCATTTCAGCAGCGCTCCATGCGAACAAGCCCGCGTTCTCCCGAAGGCACGCTTTTAGTTGTCTCTTGGCCAGGTCGGGGAGGTCCGCTCCGATCTTCACTCCCCGTTGGGGGTCTTCTCCGAACGGAACGATCTCGAAGTTGCCATCTGGGATAGGGCATAGGAGATGGCCGCTGGTGTTGGACTGGCTGCCCGAAGTCGTTGGGTCTTTGACGTGGTCTTCCTCGTTGAAACGGCTGTCCAAGTCGATAGCTTCGACCTGGGGGAGCAGTTTTGGCTGCTCGGAGCTGCTGGGCAGAGGAGGACGACCAGAGATCCTCGGCCTTGCTGAGATGGTGCTCAGTCCTTTTGATGCTGCTTCAAAGCATCGACGGGCAGCTTCGATGTCGCAGTGGAGGGTGGCGACCATCCCTTCAGGAGTGTAGTACTTCATCTTGAGATGTACGGTGGAAGGCACTGCAATCAACTCTGCCAGGGTTAGCCTTCCAAAAATGCACTGATATAGTGACGGGCATTCAATTACCAGAAACTGTGCTTTGATTGCTCGGGTTGTCTTTCCTGAACCGAAGGTCACGATGAGCTCTACGTAACCTCGGGGCCTTGTTACTGCTCCGTTGAATCCCTGCAGGTCGGATCCAACGTATGGAGTAAGGTGAGAGTCGTCCAGCTACAGTGTCTCGAACAGGTGGTTGTACATTATATCAACTGAGCTGCCCTGGTCCACGAGTATCCTGCGAACGTCGAAGTTCGCCATCCTTGCCCGGATGAGAAGCGGGATGCTTGAGTTCGGTGACCCACCGAGGAGCTCCTCCTTGTAGAAGGAAATGGGAGATGATCCTTTGTGAGTGGTATCCAGCGTGGTGACTTCGTTGGAGCTTTTGCTGATCAGTTGATCGAATTTCCTTTTGACTGAACCGACCGTGATTTTGTTGAATCCACCACCGGAGATGACCATGGCCGACGGGAAGGCCTCCCACGGGCTGTGACCGCCGACGAACGTGGAGGCGGGCAGGCTATCAGGGATACAGAAGTCTTCTGGCCGAGTTATGGACATGGCGATCTGTATGTTGGTGTCCTCGGAGGGCAGAGTCTCTTCTGCAGCTTTCTTGGTCTCCTGGGTTTCTTGCCGGGGAGCTTCTTTCTTCTTCGCGAACTGCTTCAGGTGGCCGTCGCGAATGAGGATCTCTATGGCATCTCTGAGGTGGATGCATTCTTCCGTCGTATGGTCGTGGCTCTTGTGGAAGCGGCAATACTTGGATTTGTCTACACCTGGCCTGGCCGACATCTGTTTGGGGAAACGGACCCCCGCCTGCTTGTACTCTGAGTTGGCACATTCGGACAAGATTTTCTCCCTCGAGGTAGTGAGGGGGGTATATTCATGGAACCGCCCAGAAGGTCCCTTCTGTTCGCGTGCATCGCGAGGCCGATCGTCGCGTCTTTTATCTCCTCGACATCCCGTCGAGGGCTCTTCAGCTCTGGATGTCCGGGCACCTTCTTGGTGACGGGAGGCCCGGACAGAGTGGGCAACGACCTTCTCCTCGTACTGTATATGTGACTGGGCTTGGTGGAGGAGAGCGTTGAGGTTCCTCGGTGGATCTAGGCCGATGGCTTTCACGAAGTCTAAGCCAGGACGTAATCCCTGCTCGAGCAGGAATTTATTCATCTCGTCGGTCGTTGGCACTTGGACGGCTTCCTTGTTGACCCGCTCCATGTAGTCCCGAAGAGGTTCATCTCTTCCCTGTACGACAGCTCCAAGGGACGCCTCAGTCTTTGGATGACGTCGTGGTGCGGTAAAGTGTCGGGAGAAAATCCTCCTGAGCTGCCTCCAGGATGTGATGGATTCCTCTGGCAGCTATTTGTACCAGGTCATTGCTCCCTTCCGGAGCGTGGTTGGGAACAGGCGGCATTTGATAGCTCCTCGTACCCCTCTGTAGTCCAGAAGAGCATCTATGTTTTCTATGTGCTCGTCTGGGTCCGTGGTTCCATCATAAGTCCCTAGAGACGGAGGCTTCTCTAGTCCTTTAGGGAGGCGGGTGGCCAGGATCCTGCGGGACAACGGGCCGCGAGGCTCGTCGTCGCTGTCCGAACTTGAAGTCGATGGTGACCGTTGTCTGCGCTCGCGGCGGCGGTCTCTGCGAGGTGAGGGTGATCGTGGCCGGTCGCGAGGTCTGACCGGTGGAGAATGCCCGTCTTGCCTCGTTCTCTTGTGTCTTGGTGGTGACTGGCCCCGCGGGGAGATCTGGTCGCGCTTGCGAATGCGTTGTGGTTCAGGCTCATGCCTCGTCATACGGTCTTCCCGACGCCTAGGTGGCGGGCTTCTTGATTTCTGGTGTTTCCTCTTGGGAGGAGAGGATCTTGGAAGAGCTGCTTCTTCGAGAGCTCCTATCATTTCTCCTTGCTGCAAGATAAGGAGGTTTGTGCGGTTGACAGCATCCAGGAGGGCTGCAACGGCCAGATCAGCGTTGGGGGGGCCAGGAATTGGTCGTTCCCTCAACGGTGATTGTTTTCCTCCTTGCTCGGCGGGAGGAGGAGTTGGAGACGCAGTGGCCCCATCTCGAAGGAAACGCGGATCAGAAAGTAGCAACGAACTGTCGTCGGCGTCCATCTTGTTGACGGGAGTGAGAACCGTAGCGTCAACACCTTTCGAGGAATTCTGAGCGGCCATGTGTGGGTGGATCAAAGAGAGTATGTTTTGATCTTTTAGTTTCCGAGGAAGAAAGAAAGAAGGGGAGAACAAGGAGTTCCCACAGACGGCGCCACTGATCCGAAGTATTCGAACTGGTCCACGTAAGCTGGTCGTCAGAAGGAGACGTGCTCGGATGGATGCTGGTCGTCAGACGTGCAAGATACTCGGCTTGTGGATGGGGAGAGGAGGGGGTGTACCTGCAAGGCACTCCGACGCTCAAGTAAGAAAGGGTCAGAGAGAAAAGGGGCAAGTACAAAGTGTGTTCTTAGGGTGAAAAATGTGATACCTGACCCTCTCAAGTGAGAGGGTTTATATAGAGCCCCCAGCGCGTGGCCAACGGTCCTATTTTCGGGGCGAACTAGCCGTTTTTCCCAAAGAATAGACAACTGCTCAAACTAGCCGTTATGTCGGGCAAGGTGCCATGAACTAGCCGTTACGTCGGGCATAGACGCAGTTACGGACACCTGCCCATCGCTGTTCGGGCAGCGGGGAAGCCGTGCGTAACGGGCATCAGAGCCGGGGAGGGACGTTGCGTTCCTTGCCCGGTTTGAGGGGCAGAAATGTCACTTTTGCCCCTATGTGGATTGGGCTTAGGCAATTTGGGCCGCTCTGGAGTGGAAGCGGATTGAGCCAATTCTAACTATTGGTCCAGTCCATATATATTACATGTCATTAAAAAATAAACATACCATCAATATAAAAAATGTGAGAAAGAAGTCAAAAGTATTTAATTTTAAAATCTAGATACTATTTTTATGAATGAGATAAAATAAAATTGCTAAAAGTGTAATTAAACCAAGAATTTTTAAACAATAATTCAATGAGCATTTTTTTAAAGATGCAATATTCTACCTTTTTTATTTTTTTATTTTCAGCATACTAAAATTTATAAAATAAATTATTTAATAGTTGAAAATAAAAATAAATCTAAATTAAATACTTTAACTTCTATAATACATTAGAACAAACTTATAAAAGAATAAGTTAAACTAAAAAACATATATATTTGAAAATAATAATTTTTTAATATTTAACATAACCAACTTATTAAAAAACTCTTATAATATAAATGTAACAACAAAAAACAAAAACTCCTATGATAAAAATATGTATTACTTTTCAAATGCGAATTTATAAATAGAGAATTATGTGTCATATAAATTTGATGGGTGTCATATAAATCTGATGAATTAGGTTTGTAACTTTTACAAAAGGATTATTAAACAATTAAATGCTAAGCACATAAAAACAAAAGAAATTTACATATTTTTTTACAAGAAAAAATCATAAAAAAATATTAAAGTAATTTTTTTATAAATTATTATTTTATATTTTTAATATTTTTACTATGAGTTTTTATAGATATTAAAACATTAAAAAATAAAGTTTTTTAAAATTCTTTTGGCTTTATTATCGTTATTTCTCCCTATTTTACTTAATTTACGAAATTGATGTTCTTATTTTAAATTTACGTAATTTTGATCCTTCTATTTTAAATTGAAAAAATTTTGATCTCTTCTCATACTTTTGAATTTAAAATTAATCATGTTTTTATTATTTAAATAATAAATTATTTGTAAAACATGACAAATCATTGTATATAAATTTAGTATTGAATTTTATAGATAAAAATGTAAATTAAAAAACAAAAAATTTCATTGATTTTCTATGAAATAAATGTGAGAGAGAGATTAAAACTTTTTGAATTTAAGATTGGGACTAATTTCCCGAATAAAACAAAATCGGATGACTAAAACAGTAATTTAACATTTTTTAAATCATATCTTTTTAAAAATATATAAATTTGGCTAAATTTAAATTTTATATAATGTATATTTATATTATTGAATGTCAAAATTTGTTTTCATTTATAAAAATTGATTTAAAAATAAATATTATTATTAAAAAATAATTAAAAACAAAAGTATATCACTTTTAAAAAATATTCATTTAAAAAATTGATTTAAATTATTTTTTTGTAAAATATTAGTTTAATTATTTCGTCACTTATAATATTTTTTAATATAAATTTTTTGAACAATCACGTGAATTTAAAGTTATTTTGAATAACTTTAAAAAGATATCATTTTAAAGGTATATTTTTTAAAAATAAGTGATTCTATAACTACTTTTAATTTCCAATAATATATATTTATATTATTAAATATCAAAATGAATCTTTTATTTTATAAAAAGTGAATTTAAAATAACTTATACCATTTTAATAAAAGTTTTCCAAAAAAATTTAAAAAAAAACATACAAAGAAAAAATCACTTTTATAAAAATCTAAAATAAACCTTAGTTCGATTAATCTATTTTTTTAAATAAACAAATTTCCAATTTAAGTAATTGTTTTTAAAGTAAATTAAAAAAAAACAAAAAAATACTAAGTTGATCATGAGTCAAGGAAAATGTAATTTTTTTAGTGAAACTATTTTTTAAAAATAATGGTATGCATTCAATTAGTAAAGCCAAATAAAATAGTATTTTAAAACATTAAACAAAATTTTATTTACATACTTCTGAAGTTAAAAAAGAAAAAGAAGCAGCATATTGACATATTCCATTCCAGTGAGGCAAAAGACACTCTGTGAATGTGACTGAAAAAAATTAATAAATAAATAAATAAAAAGAACCAATCAATAATACTCAATAAATAATAATAATAATTAAAATAAAAAATTGATGGTAGATGGAAAAATCTATCACCAGGACTCTGACTATAAAGTAACCTCTTTATCTCTACACTCATTGCCCTTCTCTCTCTCTTACACTCTCACTCTAGAAAGAATGCCTCTACTCTGAAGGCATTCTTTTGTTCCAAAATTCTGAACAAGTTTTGATTTTTTATTTATTTTTGACAGTGTAAAGAGAAAGAAAGAGAGAGATCTTGCATTTTTTCGTTGAATTGAGTTTTTTTGAGTTAAAAAAATGGTTGAATCAGAACCAAAATTTTATATCCCAGAGTCATTTCAGGTGAACTATGATGTGTCAAGTCAATTTAAGATGATATGGAATGTGATGAAAGCACCATTGATTGTTCCTTTTTTGAATGCTTGTGTTTACATTTCATTAGCAATGGCTCTTATGCTTTTCATGGAGAGAGTTTATATGGGTATTGTTATTGTTTTGATTAAACTCTTCTGGAAAAAACCTGAACAACGTTATAACTATGAGCCTCTTCAAGACGATGAAGAACTCGGTGGCTCTAATTTTCCAGTTGTTCTTGTTCAAATTCCAATGTTCAATGAAAGAGAGGTCAGAACCAGAATAAGATTCTCTCTGTTCTTTTGTTGTTTCTTGTACTCTTTTTTCTAGTATTCTTAATTTTTTGTTTTGTTTTTTGGTACAGGTGTACAAGGTTTCAATTGGAGCTGCTTGTGGGCTTTCGTGGCCGACGGATCGACTCGTGATCCAAGTTCTTGACGATTCTACGGACCCTGTTGTTAAGGTATTATTTCATCTGAACGTAATTGCGGAGACTAAATTTTGAGATGTGAACATGAAATTAAAATATAATGAATTTCAATTTTGTAATTTACTAGTAAGAGTGATGTTGACTAAGAAAGTGGATGAATTTGATTTGTTGATGAAATGAATGTGACATTAAATGAGAGTGTACGTTTTTTTTGTTGTTGGTGTTATTATTGAAATTAGAAATGAATAATATTAATTTTTTTGTTGTGGGAATGAATATAATGCAGCAAATGGTGGAGATGGAATGCCAAAGATGGGCGAGTAAAGGAATAAATATAACATACCAAATAAGAGAAAACAGAGTTGGTTACAAAGCTGGTGCATTGAAAGAAGGATTAAAACGTAGCTATGTTAAACATTGCGAATATGTTGTTATTTTCGATGCTGATTTTAGTCCACCACCTGATTTTCTTAGAAGAGGCATTCCTTTTCTTGTTGGAAATCCTGAACTTGCTCTTGTTCAAGGGCGTTGGCGATTCGGTAAGCACCACTTTTTTACAATTTCACCGTATAATGTGTATTACACAACTATCAAATGTTTCAGTACAATTATAGACTAACCTAGTTTGGGACAAATTCTGGAATTTGATGTCTCTATAAATATCTGAGTTGGTTTAAAGAGATGGTTCATAATGCTATTTGATAAAAATCTTTTTACTTTTGGTAAATTGTGAGATTGATAGTGTCGGTGGGGAAGTGGCATTTTGGTAAATTAGTGAGTGTTGTTGTTTTTTATATTGATTTTGTAGGAGAGTGAGGTTTTGATATTTTTTTCTTTCCAATTTTGTCCTTGTTTGACTTGGGTTGGCCCGATTAAAGGGAATGGAAGGGTCCATGAAAACATACCCTTCAATCACGGGTAGGGAACACGACGAGTTATCATACTTTATGATTAGTATAAAAAATATAATAATTAATATAAAAATTAAAAAGTGGAAGATTATTAGTCACAAAAACAAATGAAAAACAACGTTACAAAAGAAATATGGGCGGCTATCATAATTATTCCTTTGTACTTCTTCATTTTTTTCCGTTAAAATTACAAAGTAGGGTCATGAAGGGTAATTTCGCCAATTTAATTTACAGATCCAATGTGGGTCAATTAAAAAACAACACGGCTCCAATTCTTATCATGTGAAAATTATTAGTAGTATTTGACTGTTACAAGTTGAGAAAATTAATTGGATAAAAAACTGAAAATATAATTAACTGTAATTAATTAAAAGAAGTTTCAACTGAGGGGCAAAAAGGTCATTTTGAGAATGGATCCAAAGATAACTGTTTTGTAGTAGTTCCAGCAAATGCACTTCCCACGTGGTTTTGCAGTATTTTTTGGGTTAAGATTAAAAGCATAGAATAATAATGTGTCAGTGTGGGTAGCACCATGTGTCTTATGGTGGACCTTACTCATTCTTGCCGACACTTCACTATTCCTTTTTCTCTTTTTATTATGTCATTTCATAACACATAGTAACTAAACAGTTATCAAATTTTTTAATAATATTATAAATAATTAATTGGTTAGGTACTATTTTTATTTAATAATAATATATATTTTTTATAAGTGGTAGTAGTAGTAGTGGTGTTAGTTTAATTAGGTTTTCTTTATTGTCTTATCATTCTTATATTATATTGTTTTATTATATTTTTGTAAATTTTTTTATAAAATTAAAATTTGATTTGTTTGTGTGGGGCCCACGGAAGCTGACTTTTGCTTTGTTGTACCTTTTGGTTGGCCACCGTAACGGAATTATGCATTTGTCCTGTTATTATGTACTTATCTTACCTAATTAAAAAGTTAATTAATTAATTAACCAAGTAAAAAGTCAAAACATTTGGGTAATTTTTTTAACATTTAGTTAGGTTTATCTTGTAATGATTGAATAGTTGCAAATTAAGGTTGTGTTATATGTACTAATGTTGTGAATGTTTTTTTTTTGTGACAGTGAATGCTAATGAGTGTTTGTTGACAAGAATGCAAGAGATGTCTTTGGATTACCATTTCACAGTTGAGCAAGAAGTTGGTTCAGCTACTCATGCTTTCTTTGGTTTCAATGGTAAATAACTCGCTTTTTCGGTAACAATTGTTAGTAGTGTTAGTGTGTGGATTCGAGCACATGCACTAGTACTGTCACTTCAAAGTGCAGATGTGTCTGGTATCTGACACGGTCTGGCATGTGCAAGCACATTCAATCTTTTTTTGTTTTTTCAAACTATTTATCAGTGTCTACGTGTTGGTGTTTGTAATTACTTGCTAATGATTGATGTTTGGAAATGTGAATGCAGGGACTGCTGGTATTTGGAGAATAGCTGCTATCAACGAAGCGGGAGGGTGGAAAGACAGAACAACAGTTGAAGATATGGATCTCGCCGTCCGAGCAAGTCTTAGGGGATGGAAATTTTTGTACCTTGGTGACCTCCAAGTGAGAATCTTCTGTTTTATGCAACATAAGTTAACTACATTATAGATAACGAATCATATCGTATGATGATTCTATACCTAGCTCGGATCTTCTGCAACAGTCCAATCAATTTAGTCAATATTTGACTGTAAAAATTGGACTGATGCAGAAGATCGTGCTTGTAAGTTGTAACATAGTATGATATTTATCAAAGCAATTTTCTTTTTTATAAATAGGCTAACAGCGAACTTCCAAGTACTTTGAGAGCCTTCAGATTTCAGCAGCATCGATGGTCTTGTGGTCCGGCTAATCTGTTCCGCAAAATGGCAATGGATATTATAAGGAACAAGGTAAGTTTGTGTTGATTAAACAACAAAAAGACAACAAACTAGTTTTTTTCGCATTTGTTCTGAATTTTGATGAAATTCTGTTTTGGTTTTTGTTCTTATCTTTGCAGAAAGTGAAGTTTTGGAAGAAAGTGTATGTCATATACAGCTTTTTCCTTGTTCGTAAAATCGTAGCTCACATGGTCACTTTCTTCTTCTACTGTCTCGTAATTCCCCTCACGATTTTGGTTCCCGAGGTTTATGTTCCAATTTGGGGAGCGGTTTATATTCCTTCCATCATCACCATTCTCAACTCCGTCGGAACACCAAGGTATAGTTAATTTTCCATCACATTGTCGCGATTCAATTCAAACTCTCTGTCAATCCAAACAAAGCAGGTTTTCATTGTGAATCCGTCAAACTCACCGTGTGGAACTCTGGCAGGTCGATTCATCTTTTGTTCTACTGGATCCTTTTCGAGAACGTCATGTCTCTGCATCGCACCAAGGCGACCCTTATCGGTTTGTTAGAATACGGAAGGGCTAACGAATGGGTTGTAACCGAAAAACTCGGAGATTCCGTTAATAACAATAAAGTCAAATCTGATGCTGCTGCTAAGAAGGGTCATGTCAAAGTTCAAAAGAAAACAAGATCCAAATTTATGGAAAGGTTAGTTTTTATTATTTTACATCTTCATTGTGGTTGTCACTTGTCGCTCATACAAGCTGGCATTAAGGGAATCTTATAGTTTGGTCAATAATTTGATGATTGAAGAAAATAAGTTGTCACTATGATTGTTTTGTTGTTTCTAGTGACTAATTTTTTTTTTCTTATTCTTCATCTTGTGATTTTGTCAGTTTAAGAATTATTGAGTAGGTAGGTATAAACATTTCTTAAAATTGTTTTAAATTCCATTTGTTTATAAAAACCTTGCTACGCTATGTTAATCAAAATGTTTCTGACATAATGCACATGAACATGACAGAAGATTCTATAAAACCCCAAATTAGAAATATTGTAGAATGAGATCATAATATTATAAGCCTATGTTTTTACAAATTTTTTTGTGATTTTGATTCCAAACAAGGGAAGCTTTTGTCCTACTTTTATACACTAGTTTACTATTAGCTACTATTTTGAAGCATTGTCTGTGTAACACTCTCGCTTAGATTAAAGACATATCTGATGTCTAATACGTTTCGGTGTCTGACACCAACATCTGTAATTATATTTTTCAAACTACAGATAAATGGCAGTGTTTGTGTCGATATTTCATCGATAATACGTGTCAGCGTTTCGGTGTCTGTGTCAGTGTCTCAGGGTCTCATATTATACTATTAATTGATGTATGTGTTCTTTGCTTTTCTTATTTGAACATAAACAGGCTAAATTTGTTGGAGCTGGGATTTGCAGTCTTTCTCTTCTTCTGCGGATGCTATGATTATGTGCATGGAAAACACAACTACTTTATTTACCTATTCCTTCAAACCTTAACCTTCACAATTGTAGGATTTGGTTATGTTGGAACCATAGTGTAAAAGCTCTTTTGAGCCACAATCCTTAAAGTGTCATAAGTGTCGTGTCGATATTGTCGAGTACAAGAAGGGGGGCTGAATTTCTTCGAACGCCACACCAAATCTACAGTTAAATTTAGGGGAAGGAGAAGTTCTTTCCAATTAAGGTTTTCAGTTGTCATCAATCAATCAGATACAAATAATGATCGATGAAGTACAATAGGTTGAAGACAAATCATGAAGATCTATCAAAAAAGTGCTTAAATTTTTAGAGCTTTTAGACTGTTAGATAGTGTGGTTTTGTTTGCATAGATTGTTTTGTGAGATTTTTACAGTTATATATTTGTTGGTCTTTTATTTATTAGTTTTACTAAATTTGTGACATCGAATAATTTGGTGGATAAATTATGCACTTTTGATACTTGTTAGTATATGTCTTTATTTTTTTTTACAATGTTTACTATGTTGTGATGTTTCAAGAGTATAGTTTTATTCACTCACACACCTTGTGTTTAATTCTTTTACAACTTTTTATGCTGCAATCTCTTTGAAATCTACCTTCCACAATTTTTAGTTTTTCCAAGAATGGATGAGAGACTAAAATGATAGATGCGGAAGAGTTTATGCTACAATGTGAGAAATCTCATCTGACATGGAGGACATAGAGTACCTGTAAGGTTAACATTCTATTGCTAATGAGAAGAATATTTGAGTGTGATTCAGAGTCGCCCTTATATTACAGTCGTTGGATGCAATTCAACCATAACGATGAGATCGGTGGTGTGCGTTAGTATAGCGCGCTCTACAGTGAAAGCACATATTTGTCTCAGTCATTAGAATGCTTTATTTGATTTGAACTGTATTAATTGGGCTGGTTTTATTGGACCTTTAGCCAGCCCAAAACACATTTAATCATTCTCATTAGTCAAAAATAAAATGTCATTTTCTTTTTCATTTCTTCTTCCTTCGTATTACTTAATAGACATATTACTATGTGAAAAAAGCATGGGATACCATTTTTGAGATTTTTGTCATACCTTCACTACATTATAAAAACAAACATTTAAGATAAGAACTCACATGCAAAAGATCATGTGGTGTTTGTTGTATTTATACAAAAAGTATAAAACCAAACCTCAATCATAATTTCTTTCCATCTGTAGACTTGTGCGTCCACCCACCAATTTCTTCAACCATTTGTCTTCATGCAATCGGCTCAATTTTTTTAGCCCTATCACGACCTTTTTGTCAACAATGTCTTTTAAGGCATGATGATGTTGTTTTTACAACAAAGGATCCTTTTGGGTTTTACTAAAAGATTAAAAAATATCAATGTAGCTTCTTTTGGGTATACTCTCATGTAACCTGTGATGACATGAATCATGAATTAGCATTTTTGTTACTTCAAGCAAAAGTATCTCTGTCTGTGAACCTTTTCTTTATCACTTTATAGTTTAACTAAAGTAATTACTAAATTAACTTTTTTACTATTATTGGAAATAAATATGGTAAATCGGATCAAACCAAACTGCACACTTTTGTTTTGCTAACACTTTTCTGCGGTCGAATCAAAGTTTTAAATTTACACCTCTAATATGTCCATTTCATTTTTCCGGACTTTTATTGTCACAAACATTTACATAAATTTTTGTAATTTAAACATTACATATACAGAGACGTTGTCAATGGATCCGTCCTACCCTATTTTTATTTTTATTTGCAGAACGGATTAAAATTTTAAATCCTCACTTAACTATGTCTGCTATGTTCCACGCTATTTTTTATAGACTTTTGTAGAATAGATCTAAACGGAACGGACATTCCGTTTTGTTAATTTTTATCCTTTAATTAAAGGGTTAATACATATTTTAGTCCTGCCATTTGGGACGAATTTGAAAAAAGACTCTGTAAAAAAAATATAGATTTTATCCCTGTCATTTGAAGATTCTTTTATTTTGACCCCTCAGTGCATACTGTCAGCAGAATCTGTGACGTGACACTGTTTTGTTGGCTTTGAAGAGGTGACTGTGACTGTGTGCACTGAGGGACTAAAATGAAACAATCTTCAAATTGCAGGGACGAAATCTGTTTTTTTTACAGAGTTCTTTTTCGAATTCGCTACAAACGACAGGGCATAAAATATATATTAACCATTAATTAAAAAGGTGTGTCACAAGTATTGTACTCTTTATTTGATAGAAACTTTCAAGATATAAGTTTTTTTTTCTTGTCTAAAGCTTGTCTTAATGCTATAAAACAAGGGTCAAACACAAAGCAACAGCTAACTCTTGGTTTTTTACACAACATATTCATGTTAAGCAGAAATACTATATTTTTCTTTGCAAGCTGGCTTTTCAAGTTTCAACCTTTGTTCCATGTCATCAGATTGCTTCACTTATAATGTATTGTTTCTCAATTTCAACATAGAATCAGATCCTCCCTATGTCCTATAGTTTAGCTGTCATTTATCCAAGCATTGATTCCTGAGCATTTTTTATATTATTTGTAACACTCATGTATTATTTGGGATTTTATAGAATTTTATAGATATTATAAATGGTGAGCATTTAGGTTTAATTTGTTTTTTAACCCAATTTTTTTTTATAAAAAACAAATTTAGTTAGAGGATGTACATGTAAGTTCATAGAGACTCGTCAATTTGATTGAGCATTTATACTGAAATTTAAGCATAATCTGTTAATTAAAAATTTTTGAAGTTGAAACTAAATCACATCTAGCGGGTATGAGCATAAGGTCCAATCATGAATATCAAAACTAGTTGGTAGTATTTTGTGTACATACTCACTGGTTTATTTTTATTAATTTAGAGGGCATCAAAAAATTGTTGTTTCATTAGATGATATGTTACAACGATCGTAAATGTCTAAAGATTAAGACAAACTCAAACAAATCAATTACAAGCATAAATGATATATAAATTAATATTTATAACATTTTCCTTTAATTTATCACACGCACCCAAAAGAGTTTTGAGTTTCTAAAATGCATCCACTTTCAATGACTTTGTCATTCTATTGGCAATGTAGTCTTCACTAATGCAATAGGAAAATTCAGTCACTCCATCCTTAGTGAGGTTCCTGGTGAAGTGATTATGCACATATATGTGCTTGTTTCTTTCATGTAGAACGTGACTTTTTGACAATTTTATAGGAGAACTATCATCATAACAAATTACAGTAGCTCCAGCTGCATCAATCTACAAAACATGGCATCAAAGCCAAAAGAATCAAAAAATAAAAATATGCTGGCTGTGGGGTTCGAACCCACGCGCACTTATGTGCAGAAGATCTTAAGTCTTCCCCCTTAACCTCTCGGGCAAACCAGCTCATGTTTAAAAATTTCAATTTTATTTTACACACTCTGTATCAAATTTCAACAGAAAATTTACAATACAAAGAGAACCTAAATATTTTATTTCCTTTTACATATTTGTACATTCTGATAATAACTAATTTTGTCAGAAGAAAATATATAATGTTTACTTAAGTTTATGGATAGTATTGTGTAAACCTCTTGGAAATATATAATTTGTTCAAATTCAAACGAAAGAACTAGAACCTAATTAGTTTGAGGAGAAAAAGTTATAGTTTTCACCATTAACCTGTTGAATAACAGTGTTCATTATTTGTTGTTTTAGTGTGAGTCAGATTCAGTCTTCATAGTTCTTAATGTTTTTGACAAACTAACTTAAATGAATAAAATCAGTGAACAACACATGCATCGCAACTTAAGACAATTTGTTATGCAAATTATTTTCTTAAGAAAATTAGTTGAGTTGATTTTAGTTAGTTTGAGATAGGATAGTTAGTTATATGATTTAAACTACTATAAATCATTGTAATTGATTCATTTATATTTTAATGAAAAATTATTTTTTTTCACTCATTCATTATTGTTAATTTTTCTAGTGCAATTGTTCACATGGTATCGTAGAGTCCAGTTTGTTTCAAGAATGGTTTGCAGAAACGACAACAATGTTGAAAGAGATTTGAATACAAATGTAATATTGGATCCTTGCTATATTTATCCATCAAAAAATCCAACAACATTGCGTGTAACAATGCAATTGAAATGAGATAGCAACTACCATGTTTGGAGAAACATATTCGTGGCGTTTTAACTACAAAGAAAAAGTTCGGGTAATGATTCTTGTGTGAAGATGATCTAAACTTCATTGTTTGGGAAAGAAGTGATAATCTCGTTCGTTCATGATTGATCAATTCAATGAAACTACAAGTTACAGTGAATGTGGCGTTCATTGAAAACATGTTAGATATGTGGAATGATCTTAATGATCGATATATGTAAGGTGATAGAGTCTTCATTGATAACATTTTAGATATGTGGAATAATCTCAATATAAGATATATGTAAGGTGATAGAGTCTATGTTGCAACTATATACCAAGAAATATCTTTCAATCAAGGTGTGTTAAGAGTATCTAAATACTTTACTGAATGGTGTGCATCGGAAGTACAAAAGAGGAGGTAAGATCATTCACATCTTTATGGGATTGAATGAACTATGTCAAGCAACTCAATCACAAGTATTGTTAATAAGAATTAAAAAGTTTTATTAATTATGTTACAAGAAGAGGGAAAGCAAAATTATGTATTATCTGCACAGGCTAATGAAGAACCTTGATCAATGTTGTTGGTGGTTATCGATGAGGTAGAGGATTTGGTGGGTTTTAAGGAGGAAAAGGTAGAGAAAATGGAAGTGTTGTTAGAACTTGGAACCGTAAGATTGATGAAAATGGAGAGAGAGATTTCTTGCAAATGTTGAAATAAGTCTATGCCTTTTCTTTGCAAAAATCATTTTGCAACTAATCGAGTCTTATACCTGATTATTTCACCTTTGAGATTTTCTTTCACTTTAAACACCCGTCTTACACCAATTGGTTTCTTCCCGTCTGGTAGATCAACCAACTCTCAAGTCGTGTTCTTCTCAATGGATTTCAACTCCACCTTCATAGCATAAATCCATTTTAGATCACTCAAGGCCTTTTTCGTTTTAACGGGTTCGGATTCAGCCATAAGGGCAAAATGGACGAAATCACCATTATCATTGACTTTGTTGTCTCAGAACATCTTACAATCTTGGAGTCTTTGAGGTAACCCTCTTTTCCTTGTTGATCTTTTTACATTTTTTCACTGTTGTAACCGGTTACATCTTTCTAGTAACTGGTTACAGACTGTTGTTACTTCTTAATTTCGTCAAAAATTACGTCTGTGCTGATCACAATCCTTCTGTTTGCTGCATCATACAACTTGTAACCACTGGTAGAGTGATATCCTACAAATATCATCAATTATCCCTTATCATCCAGCTTCTTTCTAAGATACCCCGGAACATGTCGACACGCTACTGAACCGAAAACTCTCAAATGATTTAGAGTTGGTTTAAATCCAGAAGGAGTAACAAGAACAACAATTATCAACACATTGTATATGCAGATTTTTCTGTTGTAGGTTGTAATTGTAAAAGTCTTAAGATTTCTTACACATTGAATATCTTAGAAATCTTAAGTGCTTTAGGTCTTTGTTATGGTGATTTCTCGTACCTCTAATACTTGTACCATGTACACCTTGTTCTCTATTTTACTGAGCTTGTTCAGCAGTTTAGATAAAAGTCTTGTGTCGTTGGGATACAAGCAAGGAAGTCTCGAGTCAAGATGATCGAGCCACGTAAGTCTCTTGATATGTGTTTAAGCTGTCACTATGTCACGGAAGGGAAAAGACAGCGCTTTTTTTTGGCTTTTAATAGGGTTTAAAAGTGTTGCCTAAGGTGGCGCTGCTATAGGTAAAGACATCGCTTTTGTTTAATGCAAAAGCGCTGCCTTATGTAGGCCTTTAGCAGTGTTTTTTCTGGAAAAGCGCTTTCTAAAGTAGGCCTTTAGCAGCACTTTTTCTGGAAAAGCGCTGTCTAAAGTGGGCCTTTAGCAGCGCTTTTTCTGGCCTTTTATGCTTTCTATTGGCATCTTTAGGCGGCGCTTTTTCAAGAAAAAACACTTTCTATTGTCCCCCTTTAGACAGCGCTTTTTAAAGCGCTGTCTAATGTATTTTTTATTTCACTTTAAGGCAGCGCTTTTTCTGAAAAGTGCTGTCTTTTCTTCACGTAAATTGTGCTTTTTAAAAGCACTTTTTTAAAAATCAGAATTTAGGAAGCGTTTTTTTATTTAAATGCGCTGCCTATTATTTCTTTTTTAGAAAGCATATTTTTGGAAATAATACCATAAACCTATATAATTCAAGCCTTTATTTCAAACACATAGGCATTATATGACATTCAACAAACTTTTATTTCAACACATAGGCCTTATATTTCAACCATTGAGCCTTTATTTCAACAAACAAGCTTTTATTCAAACATATAGGCATTATGTACCATTATAATCCAAAATATATACACCATTATAATTCAACACATAAACCATTTGATATAAATCAACACACCAACTTTCATACCATATATGATTCTTTTCTCAATAAAGTATTCACACAATTCCTCCTTGATTTCTTCCAATTTATCTTTCGAGTAATTAGCACACTTGTATTCATCAAAGTACTATATAGTAAAACATAATATGCATGATTTAGTTAAAAGTAATAAATTATATGAAATATTCGATAAATATTAAAATAAACCCTAAGTTATAAATCCATACCATGATTGGAATCTCTATTTGATCAAAATGAAGGATTTCTCTCATAAACCTCAAAACGTAATAACCGCAATCTATACTTGTATTTCTCTAACAAAATAAAAACAAATAAGAATATATAGTTGTCTTGTTTTATCAAGTATCATCACTATTATAAGCAAAATTGTGAAAATTAATATACCTCCACTCTGATCCATGTAATGTTGTTTGCTTTAGACCGTGATACTCGAGCTTCTCTTTGTGATCGGATTAATAGGAACCAACAAACCAGTGACCATTGTAAAAAAAAACAAAAGTTTAGATGGAAATTTTCTACGCAAAAGATACAAAGATTAGAATGAAAATCTAACCCATTGCCAGTATTATACGGGCGAAAGACACGAAATAGAATCTGTTTGACAATTGGTTCCCGTGCATCAATTTGTCATACAAGAACCTTAAATAAAAACATAATAAACATTAGACTATTTTCATTAAAATGTGTAAATAAATTGTTCAACTTATTAAATAATAGACACGAAATAGTACCTTTTGCACTAACGTCTCTTTCTTTTCTTGGTTGGAATATGTTCTACTCGTCTCTTAACAACACGAACGGTAGGATTGATCCAAATACCCTCATTATGATCATTTCTAATATATGATTCATTTGCTATAATATTCTCATCTTGATCATTTCTAGTCAACGATTCAATCTCAACATCAATATCACCTTGATCTCCAATGTTTTCATCAATTACTTTGTTAGATAAAAGCACTATAGACCACTTCGTATTTGTCGGATCAGTGACATAGAACACTTGTTTAGCTTGAGAGGCTAGAATAAAAGGCTCATCTTTGTACCCCACCCTATTAAGATCCACTTGCAAAAATCCTGACTTATCCATTCGTATGTCATTATTATTTTCAACCCACTTGCAACCAAATATAGGAATCTGAAACTTCTCATAATCAAACACCCAAATGCGCTCGATAACCCCAAAATATGACAGATTTGCAAATTTGGGGATTAAGTCCTTCACACTTGAAATGGGCATTGCTTCAGCTACCACGGTGACACCACTATTTTGCATAGTACTTTTATCATCTTGTTCTTTGGTATAAAATGTGTATCCATTAATTGCGTATGCGCTATAAGAAAACACAACCAAACTTGGACCATATGCTAAACATCGCAACCTGTCTGTTATTGAAGCGGGATCTGAATAATACTTTGAATAAATATGATCCTTAAACCAAGGTATAAAACTTCGATTGTGCTCTCGTACTATCCAATTTTCATTTCTATTCGGATTTAAACCTCGGAGATCATCCTTGTGCATTTCAACATACGACTCAACCTCGTTCTCATTGTGCAGAACATACAAATGCACTTAATCCCGTTCGACCCTTAATACTGTCACAACTTTATTTCCAATTAACTTTTTTCCTTCTTTTTTTTGACAATATGAGATTTGGGGAGTCCAATTGATTGAACATTGGACAGATATTCAGAACAAAACTCAATCGCTTCTTCAACAATGCATCGTTCAGCAATACAACCCTCGGGTCGACTTCGGTTTTTTACATACCCTTTTAATATTTTCATATAACGTTCAGCAGGGTACATCCATCTCATATAAACTGGTCCACATAATTGTGTCTCTTTCACAAGATGTACAACTAGATGTACCATTATGTCAAAAAATGAGGGAGGAAAATACATTTCAAGCTCACACAAAGTAATAACTATTTCTTTTTGCAATGTTGGTAAGATCGCAGGATCGATAACCTTACTGCAAATTGACTTGAAGAAAGAACACAATTTAGTTATTGCGCTTCTTACTTTTTCTGGCAGAATAGAACGTATATCTATTGGTAGAAAATGTTCCATTATAATATGGCAATCATGCATCTTTAAACTCTTTAACTTGAGGTCTTTCATAGACACAAGTCTTCTAATATCTGAAGAGTATCCTTCTGGAACTTTAACTTCACTTAGAAACTTACACAATACTATTTTCTCCTTTCTAGATAGAGTATAGGCAGCATGTGGTAGATATGTTCGACTTCCTTTCTTCTAGTTCTTATCCCCATCGCTATCAAGTCCTTTCTTGCTTTAAGGTCATCCTTAGACTTTCCTTGTATATTGAGTAACGTACCAATAACACTATCAAATACATTTTTTTCAATATGTATAACATCGAGAAAGTGTCTTACATACAACGACTTCCAATATGGCAATTACAAAAAAATTGACCTCTTCTTCCACCCACTCTTAACGAGCGTATGTGCAAAAGGCTTGCCAAACTGAATACTCACATCTTTCACCTTTTCAAAAATTTGATCACCTGTCAATATAGGTGGAGCTCTACCTTGTTCTGGGGCTCCATTGAAGGCTTTTCTCCACCCACGGTAATGATGATTAGAATTTAAGAATCTACGATGACCGAGAAAGACATTCTTCTGACCAAACTCTAATCGCGTCTAATTTGTTTTATCTTCACAAATAGGACACGCACATTGACCTTTTATGTTATACACTGATAGATTTCCGTATGGTGGAAAATCACTAATTGTGCCAAACAACATCGCCCTCAAGTTGAAACTTTATTTCCTATATCCATCATAAACCTCCACACCGTTCTCCCACAAAGTCTTTAAATCTTTGATTAAGGGTGTCAAGTATACGTCTATGTCATTCCCTGGTTGTTTAGGCCCAGAAATTAACATAGATAACATCATGTACTTACGCTTCATACATAGCCATGGAGGTAGGTTATAAATCATAATAATCACAGGCCATGTGTTATGTGAGATACTTTGAAGACCGTGTGGGTTCATTCCATCAGTAGATAATGCCAAACGAAGGTTTCTTGCTTCTTTTCCAAATTCAGGATAATCATTATCAAGTTTCATCCACTGTGGTGAATCTGCCGGATGTCGAAACTTTCCATCAATAATTCTTTCATCTGTATGTCAAGTTAAGTGTCTTGCATCGGTTTCACTATGAAACATGCGTCTAAATCTCGGAATTATAGGAAAATACCATAAGACTTTTGCTGGAGATAACTTTTTCTTATATCGAGATACACCGCATTTAGGACACTCATTTAACGATGCATACTCATTTCGAAACAAAACGCAATCGTTTGGACAGGCATGTATCTTATCATAGCTCATGCCAATAGAGCACAACATCTTTTTGGCCTCATATGTTCGATTGGGAAGAACATTATCCTCTGGAAGCATATCTTTCATAAGGGCTAATAACTCTGTGAAACTTTTATCCGACCATCCATTGCCCGCCTTTACGTTGTACAACTTTAATACCGCAGACAGTCTTGTGAATTTAGTGCAACCATTATACAACGGTTTCTCTGCATCGCTTACCAACCTCTCAAACATTTTGGGACAATCCTTAAGATCTTCTTCAAGTGCTTTTGCAATCTCTTCGACTCGATCACAATCGTATGTATCTGTGTAATTATCGTTTCAAGCATAGGTCGTATTATCCCCCGATTCAACATTCCCGTTACTTTTCTCACCATGCAAATTCCAACATGTATAACTTCGATCAATTCCATGCCTCATTAAATGCGATGCCAACTGAACCGCGTCAACCCGACTCCCATAACAGCAATCCAAGCAAGGACATGTCATTCGACTGGGGTTTTTGGCATGCGCAACAGCAAACTTAACAAATTCTGATACCCCATTCTCGTACTCTTTCGACAATCGACTTGAAGACATCCATTTCTTATCCATGGTTTTACTAATTAAGCTAAACAAAAACAAAATAAAAATTATTTACCTGTAGGGAAGTCAACAGCTTCTGGACCCACACAGTGTAAGATTCTTGGAAACAATCAGACTTTCACTCTTCACAAGTAACCCCTATAGCAATTCACTAAGTTAGTGATGATGGTGTATGCCAAATATAACAGGACAAATTTAGTATATAATAGGAAAAACAAGATATATCGGAGAAACAAGCCAAAGTCTCAATAATCAATTAATTTCAACAATTTCATTTTCATTTTCATCACTAACATACCAAATATAACAATTAATTTCATTATCATTTTCAATCAACAATTAGATTAAAATAAAGTAATCACTAAAAAGTATCCATCAACAATGTCATTATCATCAATTAATTTCAACAAATCATCACTAACATTCAACATCAACTTACAAAATTAACACCAATTCCCAACATAAATCCACCACAAATATCACTATTTATCATCTTCAACTTTACTACAACAACAATTTCAACCACATCGACAACAACCACATCAACACTTTGATACTCTAACAACACTCATTTTTCTAACAACCCTCGTTTTTGTAATGGATATAATTTCCTATAATATAACAACACTCATTCAAACTACATTCAAACTAAAAACAAAACAAAAACAAAACAAGATGCTCAAGAACAAACCCTCAAGAACAAACAAAAGAAACTATATAGCAAGCTCAAGAACATTAAATAATCATTGAAACTCAAGAACAAACAAAAGAAACAGTGACACTTACGGAGGAATGCCGGTCGGAGAAGATGGAGATATGAACAGAGGAACAGTGCCGGTCGGAGAAGACGAACAGAGGAATGCCGGTCGAAGAAGACAAACAGAGGAACGGTGCGGAGGGAGAAGTCGCGAGAGAGGGGGAGACACGGCGGAGGGAGAAGTCGCGAGAGAGAGGGAGAAAGAAAACAAATGATTAGGGCGTTCTGAAATAATGAATTTTTTTTTAATATTTATGAAATAATAACATAAGACAGCGCTTTTGGAAAGCGTTTTCTTATGTATTAGCTTTAGCAGCGCTTTTTCTCTAAAAGCGCTTTCTTTTTAATTTCCTATAGCAGCGCTTTCAGAAAGCGCTTTCTAATGTGTGACCTACGTAAGGCCTTTAGCAGCGCTTTTTAAAAGCGCTTTCTAAAGTGTGCCTTTAGCAGCGCTTTCCTAAAAGCTCTTTCTAACGTGTCACGTTTGTATGGCTTTTAGCAGCGCTTTTAGGAACCGCTTTCTAAAGTAGGCCTTTAGGCAGCGCTTTTTTTTAGCGTGTATTTTTAACACATATAGCAGCGCTTTTGATAAAAAGCGTTGTCTATGTAGTGCTGCCAAAAGTCAATTTTGGCGTAGTGTGTAAAAGTCTTAATTGTAACGCCCCATTTTTATTTAATTATTATTTGTGAATATAATAATGAGTTGTTGTAGTTGATTGTATGTTGTTGTGTATTTGTTATGTTTTATGTACCCGTAGTGAAGAGTAGTGACCTTAAGATTGAGTCTTGAGGGTCATAGGGGTGTATGACCGAAAGCGTAGAAGTTGGCAGTGTGGAGACTAAAATTAGTTAGGCTTATTTAATTAATATTTGCTTAACCATAGTGTAAAATGGATATTAGTAGAATGATATAATTGACGAGAATTATTATTATTAGTATTTAGTTGGATCCAAAAATATTACTAATAATGTAATGGGATAAATAGAAAATAAGGTGTGTAGATAATTGAGGGGCAAGCTCGTAATTGTAGAAGAGTAAGTGAGGGTAAAATAGGTAATCCATAATGAGGGACTTTATAAAGAAAAATTAGAGAATGAGAAGGGAGTTTTAATCATACGTGAAAGTGAAAGCAAAAGGGAGAAGAGGCTAGGGCAAGAAGAAGGAGAGGAACACATTGAGGAAGAGGGAAGCTCATCAATACAAGGTAAGAGTGGGATTTCTTTAATCACTCAAGGGTTAGATGATGTAGGTATGTGGGTAGGAATCATTAGGTTGATGCCATGGATTGTTGTTTGTGGATTAATTGGGGTTTTTGGGAAGAATCTATAACTAAAATATTTGGAATTGACGAAATTGTTGTATTCGAATTGTTGAGATTGTTGTGAATAATGTATATGTGGTATAAATGGGTTCTAATGACTTAAACTTGGGTTATTGGGGTTAAAAATGCAATTTAAGGGTGTGAAATCGCAGTGGGAGAAGTGCTGTCATCGCAGACACTTTTGGCTGAATCGCAGAGCGGGCTTAGCCCGGTTTTTGGCGCTTAGCGCGGTCCCCTCGGGCAGCTTATTTTAAAAACTTCAAAAATTCATAACTTTTGACTCGTAAGTCCGTTTGAGTCGTCGTTCGAATCGTTGGAAAGCTGACTTTATGTACTTTATGTTAAAATTATTTTCAATGATAGATTTCCAACTATTCGACGCGCCATATGAGTTTCCGTGTAGGTTCCGATGTGTTGAAATGTGCAATATGGGAGTTAGTCGTAGGAATGTGTGTTGTGATTGTTGCTTGTGATGTTGCGTGAGGTTGTTGAGAAGTTGTTGTAGCATACCATGTGATTGTAATCGTTGTTGCTTATAATATTGTGTGATGATATTGTTGACTAGTTAGGGTATGATGTGTTGTGACTTAACTGATAAATGCAATAGTTGTTGTTTATAAAGTTGCATGATGTTGTTGTTGAGTTGTTGTGACGTAACTTGTAAATGCACTAGTTGTTACTTATGTGGTAGTATGATGATGACGTTGAGTTGTTACGACATGTTATGTGGTAGGCATGTTTTGATGAGTTATATGCATGTTTCGATAAATGTGTGTTGATTGTCGAGTGGTATTGGCATGATGATCAATATGCTATGTGCGTGCATGAGTCGTTGTTGCATGTTGTCATTGATGGTGCATGGCATGTGCATAGTTCTGGGATGGCGTGACCATGTGGGGTGTTATCGTCTATCTGAATTCCTTGATGGAATCGTTGTTGTTGGCGTGATTGTATGCCCAGATGGGGTGTAACCAATCACAGTTGTTGGTGCGATCATGAAATAGGGGTCGTACGTGACCATGAAATAGGGGTCGTTGGTGTGATCATGAAATAGGGGTAATACTTGACCATGAAATAGGGGTCGAGAGTTCCGACGGGAATTGTGACCATGGAACAGGGGTCGATTTTGGTACCACATGCATTGAGTCAAGTTGGTGTCTCATTGCATTATATAAGAGTTGTGTTGCATTATGAAATGTGTGATTATCTGTTTGTGTTGAAATTAATAAAAGTTGTGTTGAAGGATGAATTACTTGATGATTTATGCTTTCATATTTATATCATCTGTTTCTTTTGTTGATTTGAGAATCTCACCCCTTCTGTTTGAATGTTGCCTCCACGTGGGTAACGTGCAGATAATCCGCAGTAGGAGATCGGATGTGAGTGGAAGATGGAGTCTTTCGTTTATGCCTTTCTGTCCGTGTCTGCTCTGATATGTAACACTGGGGTCATGGAACGTTATGTTTTCTTAGGCTATGTTTTGCTTGAGATTTTAGATATCTCTTAATTTTAGTTATTTATTTAATTGAAATACTATGCTTACGTTGTAATGAATATGTGTTAATGTTTCCGCTGTTTTAATAAAAAGAAAATGAAGTTAGAGATCTTTTATCATTATCGTTGTTGTTAAAATAATTTTAAAATGATGTGTTGCATATCAAGTATATGAGCAGGTGTTTGATGAAAGTAGCATCCTAAAATGTTTGATATTTTATTTTACTATGATTTTATTTATATTACACGGGGGATTATTTAGGGTGTTACAAAGTGGTATCAGAGCGGGTCGGTCCGTCCGGCCAGGTTGTCTAATTATGTTGTTCCCTAGTATGCGACATGTGTGTGAAAATACTGTCGGTGCTTGTTTTGTTTTCCATTTACAGGTTGGGAATGAAACAGGTGGGGGAGAAGTATCTGCTTCTCTTGGATATTCCGGTAGTTGAGGGATTGGATATCATGTTGTCGCATGAGTGAGTGCAGTGTTGGATTGTCCAACTGTTTGAGAATGGTGTGATCTTTGAAGGAAGACGGTCAGGTGTTTTTGTTGTTTGCTTCCTTGTGAGGGGGAAGGCGATGTTGTGGCTAGAGATAGGCCGGTGATGTGTGGAGTATCCTGACGTGTTTCCTTAGGAGGTGCACAATTATCTTTAGTTGGAACAAGATGATGCCATTTTTGGGACGAGTTGGTGGAGATAAACCATGTGTTTACCAATTATTTAGATGAGTGGTGTAGTGTGTTGTTGAGACAAGTGTAGCTCCGGTGTTATTAGTTAAGGAGAAAGAAGGTAGTACGAGATTGTGTGTGTATTAGTGACAATTGTGTAAGGTAATGAGTGAGAATAAATATCCATTTCAACGAGATTGATGATTTGATGGACCAACTAGTGGGCTAGTGTGTTTTCGGTATAATGGAATTGAAGTCGGATTACCTTCAGATTTGGGTGAAAAGTGAGGATAGTTGGAGAATCTTAGAAGTAAGAGAAAGAGGTGGAACTCATGTTCACCATTTTCAATCTTCATTTTCGGACTTAAGGAACAACCTACACTAAACAGGTGATAACTTTTTACTCGTAACTCGGATTTAAGCGGTTCTTGAATTTCTGGGATCTACAGAAAATTCCCTTTATTTTGGCATATATTTTTGTATTAAGAAGGTCTGTATTGAAGGAGATAATTGCGTTTGAAGTTGAGTGAGTCTTGCTGAAAGTGGGTAAGATGATGTCAGGTATAAGATGTTTAGTAACAGGACAGAGGTGAGGATCTCAGAGAAACACATGGAGATGCGGCGTATGCCAGTTGAGAATGATTTGAGTGGAGAGATTTTTGAGGAATGGAGAAGGTTAAATAGTAACGTGGATTGTGTGTCATTGATGACATGGTGTCAACATGTGTCAGGAAGATTTTGGAAAGTTTCTATCACCAACCCGATGATGAGATGGTACTGTTAAGATTGTGATTATGATGAGACCAAATGTGAAACTATACGGATCATCGAGATTATGAAATTAAAGAAAGGACGCTATTGTAGTTGGATAATGACGATTTATGCCACCGTTATGGTTGCAGACTACCTATTGACAAATTGAGGAACTGATCACCCTTAATCTCTTGTTGATAGTAGACAGAATCATGTTGGATGGGATAGACGTTCTTGCCAGCTGGTATAGTATGTACATTGAATTGTTTGAAGTCGAGCCAAGTGCTTGTGGATTATTTGATTAGTCGATGCAGATTCCTATATCTGAAGATGAAGCGGATTCGAGGCTTTTGTATGTTGATCAGATGATGTTGATAGTCACTTATCAGAAGCAAAAGGGAGAAGAGCCTAGGGCAAGAAGAAGGAGAGGAACCCATTGAGGAAGAGGGAAGCTCATCAATACAAGGTAAGGGTGCGATTTCTTTAATCACTCAAGGGTTAGATGATGTAGGTATGTGGGTAGGAATCATTAGGCTGATGCCATGGATTGTTGTTTGTGGATTGATTGGGATTTTTGGGAAGAATCTATAACTAAAATGTTTGGAATTGACGAAATTGTTGTATTCAAATTGTTGAGATTGTTGTGAATAATGTATATGTGGTATAAATGGGTTTTAATGACTTAAACTGGGGTTATTGGGGTTAAAAATGTAATTTAAGGGTGTGAAATCGCAGTGGGAGAAGTGCTATCAACGCAGACACTATTGGCTGAATCGCAGAGCGGGCTTAGCCCGGTTTTTGGCGCTTAGCGCGGTCCCCTTGGGCAGCTTATTTTAAAAACTTCAAAAATTCATAACTTTTGACTCGTAAGTCCGTTTGGGTCGCTGTTCGAATCGTTGGAAAGCTGACTTTATGTACTTTATGTTAAAATTATTTTCAATGATAGATTTCCAACTATTTGACGCGCCATATGAGTTTTTGTGTAGGTTCCGATGTGTTGAAATGTGAAATATGGGAGTTAGTCGTAGGAATGTGTGTTGTGATTGTTGCTTATAATGTTGCGTGAGGTTGTTGAGAAGTTGTTGTAGCATACCATGTGATTGTAATCGTTGTTGCTTATAATATTGTGTGATGATATTGTTGACTAGTTAGGGTATGATGTGTTGTGACTTAACTGATAAATGCAATATTTGTTGTTTATGAAGTTGGAATCGTTGTTGTTGGCGTGATTTAAGCGATTCTTGAATTTCTGGGATTTACAGAAAATTCCCTTCATTTTGGCATATATTTTTGTATCAAGAAGGTCTGTATTAAAGGAGATAATTGCGTTTGAAGTTGAGTGAGTCTTGCTGAAAGTGGGTAAGATGAGGTCAGGTATAAGATGTTTAGTAAAAGGACGGAGGTGAGGACCTCAGAGAAACACATGGAGATGCGGCGTATGCCAGTTGAGAATGATTTGAGTGGAGAGATTTTTGAGGAATGGAGAAGGTTAAATAGTAACGTGGATTGTGTGTCATTGATGACATGGTGTCAACATGTGTCAGGAAGATTTTGGAAAGTTTCTATCACCAACCCGATGATGAGATGGTACTGTTAAGATTGTGATTATGATGAGACCAAATGTGAAACTATACGGATCATCGAGATTGTGAAATTAAAGAAAGGACGCTATTGTAATTGGATAATGACGATTTATGCCACCGTTATGGTTGCCGACTACCTATTGACAAAATGAGGAACTGATCACTCTTAATCTCTTGTTGATAGTAGACGAAATCATGTTGGATGGGATAGACGTTCTTGCCAGTTGGTATAGTATGTACATTGAATTGTTTGAAGTCGAGCCAAGTGCTTGTGGATTATTTGATTAGTCGATGCAAATTCCTATATCTGAAGATGAGGTGGATTCGAGGCTTTTGTATGTTAATCAGATGATGTTGATAGTCACTTATCAGAAGCAGAAAACAACGTGCTGACTAAACATATGCCAATGGTGTCGTCGTGGAGAGCCTTATTATTATTAGTAAAGAAAAGGATGACAACATGAGGTTGTGTGTGGATCGGTGAGTAGTATGGAAACTCACAGTTGTGTCCGGGGTAGCTTGAGTTTTGATTTGAGATGAATCGAGAATCCGATAGACATGAGACTTGAAGCATTGGAAAGATGATCCAGTGAGGGAGTAAATGGAAATGCGAGACCATGATTCAACCAAGGATGTTTGGTAGAGGATAGTAGTGACTAGTATGCCTTAAAGTGTGTGTAGGGAGTATGGATCGTATCTTCCATACTTATTTGGATAAGTTAGAACTGGTGTTCATTGTGGATGCTCGGATCTATTATAAAAATCGGAAGAAGAACATGTAGAGTAATTGAGAATTGAGTTACAAGTATTGAAATAAGTGGAGTTATATGTTAAATTATCAAAGTGTGATTTTTGGTTAGTAGAGATGAGTTTACTTGATTGTGTTAATTCAGAGGAGGATATTGTTGTGGATCCATCCAAGTAGATGTAGTTCTACAATGAGGAAGCTCTGCAGTGGATTAAGGGGAGTATAATATTCTTGGACTTAGTCGGTTATTATCACGGAGTTTTGTAGCAGGAATTGCGAAGGGCGGTTAGCACCGTTGAGCGCGCCCAGCGCGGTCTGGAAGACTCTTGCCCTTTTGAGGCAGAAGCGAGCGCGCTTAGCGCCAGTCTGATCCCGCTTAGCGCGGTCTGGGAGTGGAAAAGGTGATTTTTCTTGTCGAAATTAATTGGAAATATGTATCCTTATGCGGTTATGGTATTGGGATGTTGTTATGCGTTTAAGATGAGTTTAGACAGTGTGATAATATAAGATGGTGAAGTTGTAGCTTATGTTTTACGATAGTTGGAGATTCATGAAAGTATCTATCCTATTCAAGATTTGGAATTGGCTGAGGTTGTAATTGTGTTGGGTATCCTGAGGTATTATTTTTATGAATCTAGGTCTGAAGTGTTTAGTAATCACAAGAGTGTAGAATACCTGTTTGGTCAGAATTCCCGATGAATTAAGTCAAAAGTCGTTTCTTATGTCTGCTTTGGTGGTCGGAAGTTGGATGTGAACTTGGTAGATTTGATAGTTGCGAGTAATTCGAGTGCGCAGCGAAAGCGTGGTGTAGTGCAGTTTGTTCGTACGTGTGTAACAACGATGTTGGTAGTTTGGTTACATTGAGGTTGTGTTATAGACTTTTGTGATTTTATCCTTGTTGTTGCCTCGTTACCTATGGTGATGGTTCGAGTGTGAGTAGCTAATTCCTATGATGGGGAATTAGGGGAGTGTTGCCTATGGTGATGGTAATGATCGTGTTGCGTTCTGGTTCATAGTGAACTGTGTGTTCTTAACTTGGGTATTCTTTGTGTCTTGAGTTGGTCGTCGAGTGCATTACGTGAGCATTGCATCTTGTTGTTATTGTCGTTAATAAGGTAGTTTGTTGTTTTGTGTTAACCGCAGTGTTGCCTTTCATGGCATGGGAATTGATTAGTCGGATACGAGGACGTATCCGGGGTAGTTCGCATCAGGTGAATTTTCGAGGACGAAAATATTCTAAGTGGGGGAGAGTTGTAACGCCCCGTTTTTATTTAATTATTATTTGTGAATATAATAATGAGTTGTTGTAGTAGATTGTATGTTGTTGTGTATTTGTTATGTTTTATGTACCCGTAGTGAAGAGTAGTGGCCTTAAGATTGAGTCTTGAGGGTCGTAGGGGTGTATGACTGAAAGCGTAGAAGTTGGTAGTGTGGAGACTAAAATTAATTAGGCTTATTTAATTAATATTTGCTTAACCATAGTGTAAAATGGATATTAGTAGAATGATATAATTGACGAGAATTATTATTATTAGTATTTAGTTGGATCCAAAAATATTACTAATAATGTAATGGGATAAATAGAAAATAAGGTGTGTAGATAATTGAGTGGCAAGCTCGTAATTGTAGAAGAGTAAGTGAGGGTAAAAGAGGTAATCCATAATGAGGGACTTTATAAAGAAAAATTAGAGAATGAGAAGGGAGTTTTAATCATACGTGAAAGTGAAAGCAAAAGGGAGAAGAGCCTAGGGCAAGAAGAAGGAGAGGAACCCATTGAGGAAGAGGGAAGCTCATCAATACAAGGGTTAGATGATGTAGGTATGTGGGTAGGAATCATTAGGTTGATGCCATGGATTGTTGTTTGTGGATTGATTGGGGTTTTTGGGAAGAATCTATAACTAAAATGTTTGGAATTGACGAAATTGTTGTATTCGAATTATTGAGATTGTTGTGAATAATGTATATGTGGTATAAATGGGTTTTAATGACTTAAACTGGGGCTATTGGGGTTAAAAATGCAATTTAAGAGTGTGAAATCGCAGTGGGAGAAGTGCTATCATCGCAGACACGTTTGGCTGAATCGCAGAGCGGGCTTACCCCGGTTTTTGGCGCTTAGCGCGGTCCCCTTGGGCAGCTTATTTTAAAATCTTCAAAAATTCATAACTTTTGACTCGTAAATCCGTTTGGGTCGTCGTTCGAATCGTTCAAAAGCTGACTTTATGTACTTTATGTTAAAATTATTTTCAATGATAGATTTCCAACTATTTGATGCGCCATATGAGTTTCCGTGTAGGTTCCGATGTGTTGAAATGTGAAATATGGGAGTTAGTCGTAGGAATATGTGTTGTGATTGTTGCTTATGATGTTGCGTGAGGTTGTTGAGAAGTTGTTGTAGCATACCATGTGATTGTAATCGTTGTTGCTTATAATATTGTATGATGATATTGTTGACTAGTTAGGGTATGATGTGTTGTGACTTAACTGATAAATGCAATATTTGTTGTTTAGGAAGTTGGATGATGTTGTTGTTGAGTTGTTGTGACGTAACTTGTAAATGCACTAGCTGTTACTTATGTGGTAGAATGATGATGACGTTGAGTTGTTACGGCATGTTATGTGGTAGGCATGTTTTGATGAGTTATATGCATGTTTCGATAAATGCGTGTTGATTGTCGAGTGGTATTGGCATGATGATCAATATGCTATGTGCGTGCATGAGTCGTTGTTGCATGCTGTCATTGATGGTGCATGGCATGTGCATAGTTGTGGGATGGCGTGACCAGGTGGGGTGTTATCGTCTATCCGAATTCCTTGATGGAATCATTGTTGTTGGCGTGATTGTGTGCCCAGATGGGGTGTAAGCAATCACAGTTGTTGGTGCGATCATGAAATAGGGGTCGTACTAACCATGAAATAGGGGTCGTTAGTGTGATCGTGAAATATGGGTCATACTTGACCATGAAACAGGGGTCGAGAGTTTCGACGAGAATTGTGAACATGGAATAGGGGTCGATTTTGGTACCACATGCATTGAGTCAAGTTGGTGTCTCATTGCATTATATAAGAGTTGTGTTGCATTATGAAATGTGTGATTATCTATTTGTGTTGAAATTAATGAAAGTTGTGTTGAAGGGTGAATTACTTGATGATTTAAGCTTTCATATTTATATCATCTGTTTCTTTTGTTGATTTGAGAATCTCACCCCTTCTGTTTGAATGTTGCCTCCACGTGGGTAACGTGCAGATAATCCGCAGTAGGAGATCGGATGTGAGTGGAAGATGAAGTCTTCCGTTTATGCCTTTGTGTCGGTGTCTGCTCTGATATGTAACACTGAGGTCATGGAACGTTATGTTTTCTTAGGCTATGTTTTGCTTGAGATTTTAGATATCTCTTAATTTTAGTTATTTATTTAATTGAAATACTATGCTTACGTTGTAATGAATATGTGTTGATGTTTCTGTTGTTTTAATAAAAAGAAAATGAAGTTAGAGATCTTTTATCATTATCGTTGTTGTTAAAATAATTTTAAAATGATGTGTTGCATATCAAGTATATGAGCAGGTGTTTGATGAAAGTAGCATCCTAAAATGTTTGATATTTTATTTTACTATGATTTTATTTATATTACACGGGGGATTATTTAGGGTGTTACATTAGGATTGATTGAGCAGAAGTCTTGTATCATTGGGATAGAATCAAGGAAGTCTTGAGTCAAGATGCTTGAGCCACGTAAGTCTTTTGTTATGTGCTTGAGCAGTGAAAGTCTTAATCAAGTGGATTGATTTAGCAGGAAGTCTTTAGGCAGTGTGGCTTAACCAGGGTTGGCTCATTGCATGAAACTTGGAGCAGTAAGTCATGTATATGAGGGATCAAGCAGGGAGGCTCGTTTCATGGCACCTGGAGCAGAAGTCTTGAGCCAGTGTGGCTTGAGCAGGAGAGCTCAGTGCATGGAATTGGACCAGTAAGTCTTGACCAGAGGGGTTTAAGCAGGGAGACTCGTTTCATGGGATTTGGAGCTGAAGTCTTTGGTTGAGGGCCTGGGCAAGGAAGTCTTGGGTTCGTGGAACTTGAGCAGGAAGTCTCGAGTGAGGAGCTTGAGCAGAAGTCTTGGGCTTTGGGTCTGAGCAATTATAAAAGTCTTATGCAGAATGCATAAGCGATTGTAATCATGTTTTGATTATAGTGAAAATCTCTTGTGAAGTAAGGGGACTGAACTACTCTCAGTTTGTGAGGAACCAGTATAAATCTTTGTGTCTTCTGCTATTATTTATTTGCTTCTGTTAACATTATGCTGCTAAGAATTAATCAGAATCTGAACACCAGTTTATATTGTGAACACTGATTAGATGCAAACTAAGAAAACGGAAAACACAATTCAACCCCCCTTCTTGTGTACTTTTCTTACCTTCACTATCCCTTCTTGATCACAAAACCTCCCAATGACATCTGAGACATATTCGCCTTCATCATCCATTTTGAGCACTTTGAGATTGTGACTGCTTTGCCTCTCAACCATGGACTTGAACTTGTTAAACACTTTTAATACCTCACCCTTTCTCTTGATTAGGAATGTTCATAACTTTCTATTATAACTATCGATGATTGTGACAAAATATTTATTGCCACCAATCGAATCAACTTGCATCGATACACACACATCTGAATACACCACATCAAGGTGATGCTTGATTCTACAACATGCATCATTTCTGAATTTACTGTTATGTTGCATTGCTTGCACACATTCTTCACAAATTTCAGCCGGTATGTTGGTCAATGACAGCCATGTTTACATTCCGTTCTTTTGCAAGGAATTTAGATCTCTAAAGTTGAGATGCCCAAGCCTATAGTGTCATACCCACTCTTCTCGACTAGTTGTTGTAGCAAGACACCTATGCTTTATAACCTTCAACTCAACCTTGAAAGTTCTATTGGCAGCCATAGGAGCTTTTAAGAACAAAACCTCGTTTGCATCCATAATGTGGATCGTCTTGTTCTCCATGTGAATCTTGTAACCCTTCTCAAGCAATTGGCCAATACTTGGAAGGTTACACTTGATTCCTGAAATTCACAACACATATTTGATCAAGGAATGTCCATCATACATTCTCATGATCAAAGGATCATCGATCTCATCGGTCGCTAGAGTGATATCATCTGTGAACTTCACTTTGTTCTTCATGGCACGATTGATTGTAACAAACCAATATTTTATCCCCGTCATATGAGTAAAACATTCGGAGTCCAAATACCATTAATCATTGCATTACACAGCTTCTTTCAAAGTCACCATTACATTTTCTTCTGCATGTAATTGGTTACATCATTTATGTAACCGACTACGGCATGGTTCTGCAGCGTTTCCAAAATTGTTGCTGATGTTGTCCAGCAACTTGTTGCTGCTGTTAGGGGTGGAAAACAGGCATGCCCGCCCCATTTAGACTCGATCCGCAAAAGCCCGCCAAAAAACGAGACAGGGTGGGGCGAACATAGTTGAGGATGCAAGCCTAAAATCTATGTCGTCCTACAAAAACGTGAGGGCAGGGCTGGAAAATCCTGCGGGAACTACACCATTTAAGCCTAAAAATGCAAAATTTTATGTAAATGTACGTGCCTGCAAAAACCCCTGAAGAAAACGGGGCAGGACGGGGGGACACATTAGAGGATGAGAGTTTAAATCCTTGGTCTGCCACACTAAAGTGTAGGCAAAACGGGCATGCCCATTGGGCCGGACCCGTTTTGCCACCCCTAGCTGTTGCATTCCCCCTTTGTGATCATGACCAAGAGTGTGTTATCCTCCTCAAACTCGTGTTTTACAACCTTGGCTTCATCCACTTGAAGTTCCTTCTTGTTCGCATTGCACTCTCTTGCAAAATGACTAAACTTTTGACAAACAAAACATTGCATCTTGCACATGTCAACCTTTCTCCTTTCGCCTCTAAAGTTGCTTTGGCCACCATTTTTGTTGAAGTTGTTCTCACCCTTTTGATAAGTCAAATTCTTGGAAAACTTTGGGATTCTCTTCCACCAAAATTATAAAAATTTCCCCTACTTTTCATGGGCCATTTTCCCTTCGAATTTTTGTCTTTCTCATTGAAACGAGCTTACAAAGCGATCTATGCCTTTGCCTTATCACAATTTCTCTCCTCCATTATTTGCTCATGTGCCTCAAGAGAGCTTTGTAGCTCCTCTTTGCTTATCGTTGTAAGATCCTTCGATTCCTCAATCACTACGACCACATTGTCAAATCTTGGCATTAATAAACACAATATTTTCGCGACAACATACTATTCTGTGACCGTTTCTCCACATGTTTTTACTTGATTCACTAACCGAGTAATTCTTGTTGTGAAATCATTGATGATATCCCTATTACCACCAAATTCATTAAATTTGTCACCTCTTATTACTACTATTGTTCATGTTTTATGATACAAAACTAAATACAAACTTGATACTACTATCACTGCAAAATTTGATCTGTACGAATAATTTCATATCAATAATTTAGTATAGACCCACCCACAAACCCTACCTGAATTCTTTATTCTTGTATCAATTTCTATTTGTTCATCCAGATTATATTTGGCAGAATAATAACATGCCAAAACTATACTTTAAAACTCAAACTAAAATCATTATATACAGTTATACACAGCCGTGTATTAGAATGCAAAAGAATGAGTGAAATACATGTTTGATTAAAAACCTAGTTGCTGTAGTTTTTGTTGGCAAGAAAGAAAATATAATTCATGATACTGAAATGCTAGTGAAAGTGAAACCATTTTAGCAAAATTTAAGATCAACTTTAACACTCCAATAACCAGACACAAATTAACACCCAAGAATTTGTGTTGGGCAATACACCAAAGATTAAAAGGCAGTAATTTTAATAAATTGATGTTTAACAATGTTGACAAAATTTCTAGACATAATTTTCCTGTAAACCTCTCAGTTTCCACAGCTTACTAAACCTAGGATAAAACACCAAACATTTATACCATACTCACGGTAAATACATGGGAAAATTACTAAGTGAATATGGTAATCAATGCAATATCACCGACGACCTTGCTTAGACTTTTTACTTTGTTGACCAGACCTGGAAATACAATTAAAAATCATAATTAAATCATAATCTAACATGGCAGAACAACACAGAAAGTTCGTGAAAAACATTGGTTATTGTTTCCAGAAAAAATAAAACATACTTGTTAGAGTTGGAAGTCTGGCCCTTTGCAGCATTCTGGTTAAATTTTCCACCCTGCTTGGTAGGGTGGGGAGTTGCTATGTGTACACCTTTTTTACCATCTACAAACAGAGAATGACAGAAAATGTATAAATTTGTTGTAAGCTCAATACAAATCAAGTTGCTATGAAAACACAAATGTAAGAAAACATTAGCATAAACTCAGCACAAAACTAAGCATCTAAAATTAGATTTGTAAGTTGTATGATTGGACATCCAAAAGGGAAAACTGAGAGGAAAACTAAAAGAAGCATTTACAAGAGCTTCACTAGATCTTATTTGAGAATGAATCATGTGGAATAAGCAATTAATATGTTTTGTTAAGCTTCTAAAAAATACATTATGACATACTTATAGCCATTTTTAAGCTTATTTTAATAAACTTCTCAGATAAGCTTATATTTAATCACTTGTTGCATAGGCTCTCATCTGCCAAACACAATAAGAGTTTAAACTGTATACCCACACACTCAAGCTATATAGTGCAAATGGTGTTTGCTTGTGTGTGTAATAAGTTAATAACTGTTGTAAAAAAATGATATCTTTAACAAAGTATAAAACGGTTTCTTGAATAATCAAGAACCAAAACAAGAGTTAACGGAATGAGGAAAAAACAAGAAAAAG
Organism: Lathyrus tuberosus; assembly: GCA_022829125.1. Taxonomy (NCBI): domain Eukaryota; kingdom Viridiplantae; phylum Streptophyta; class Magnoliopsida; order Fabales; family Fabaceae; genus Lathyrus; species Lathyrus tuberosus. The sequence goes on along the minus strand of JALAZF010000659.1, from coordinate 2,427,318 downwards.
AAGAAGAAACAACAAGGATTGGGCAAATATAATTTTGTTTACTATTCACTTTCTCATTAAGATTTACAAATAATTACAAGTGAATATCACAATTTGCCACACTCAACAAACTGAATGTACAAGCCTATTTATAGACTAACTAGGTAACTTGCAGCCCAAGAAACCTAAACAATTGGATCCTTAACACAAGGCCTAATTCGACTGGATAACATTTCGACAGATACATATTAAGAACAGACTTCGACTACAATATGTAAATAACAGGCATCAGCATATGAACAAGCTTCGACTGCATGCTTGCCTCCTGTCGAAAATACATGAAAGTTTCCCCTTCGACACAGCATGAGTTCGACCCAAATCTCACAAATCTCCACCTTGGATCTAACTCAGCAACAAGAGAATCAACTAGCTTTCATCATGCAGCTTTATCAACTGCATGCAGTGGAAGAACTTGCAACTTGGCAACGTCTTGGTGATCATATCAGCAGCATTATCTTCAGTCGAAACCTTCAGCACCTGGACTTCACCACGCTCGATTATCTCTCTGACGAAGTGCAGCCTCACATCAATGTGCTTAGTTCGCTCATGATAGGCTGAATTCTTCGACAGGTGTATTGCACTTTGACTGTCACATTTAACAGTGATACTTCGACCTTGAAGTTTCAGCTCCTTTGCAAAACCTTCAAGCCACAATGCTTCTTTCACAGCTTCAGTAACGGCAATATATTCAGCTTTAGTGGTTGATAAGGCAACAACCTTCTGAAGCGTCGCTTTCCAACTGATTGTTGTGCCAAACATTGTGAACACGTATCCAGAAATAGACTTTCTGGAATCCATACAACCTGCATAATCAGAGTCGACAAATCCTTCGATTTCGACTATGCTAACACCACCACAGGCTCCACCATAAATCAAGACTCTTTTCAGAGACCCATTTATGTACCTGAGAATCCACTTTACAGCTTGCCAGTGCACCTTTCCAGGATTGGCCATATACCTGCTCACAAGGCTCACTCCATATGTTATGTCTGGCCTCGTACAGACCATAGCATACATCAAAGAACCCACTACACTAGCATATAGAATGTTATTCATATAGATTCTTTAAGCTTCAGTACTCGGACTTTGAGTAGTACTAAGCTTAAACTGAGGATTTGTAGGTGTCACAACAGGCTTTGAATTCGACATACCAAACTTGTCGAGAAGCTTCCTTAGGTATGTCTCTTGAGATAAGCACAACTTCGACTGTTTTCTATCTCTCTGGATATCAATCCCAAGAATCCTGGTTGCAGCTCCTAGATCCTTCATTTCGAACTCCTTACTGAGTTAAGCATTCACCTTTGTTACATCCTCAACACTGTTGCTAGCTATGAGGATATCGTCCACATACAGCAGCAACATAACAAGTGAGTTTCCAGGTCAAAATCTGAAGTAAACACAGTGATCGAACTGACTTCTACTGAAACCAATGTGTGCCATGGACTTTTCGAATCTCTTGTTCCATTGTCGAGGAGATTGTGTCAGACCATACAAAGACCTATTTAGCTTGCACACATAATCTTCTTTACCCTTTTCTTCATACCCTTCAGGTTGACGCATCAGGATCGTTTCATCTAGATCACCATACAAAAATGTTGTCTTCACATCCATTTTCTCAAGTTCCAAGTCGAACTTTGCCACCATGGCCAACAACATTCGAATGAATCTATGCTTTACAACAGGTGAGAACACATCATTGAAGTCGACTCCTTCTTTCTGAGGGAACCCCCTAGCAACCAGCCTCGCCTTAAAGCGCTTCGACATCACTCCTTCGATTCCTTCCTTGACCTTGAAAATCCACTTACAACTGACTAACCTTGCTCCTGCAGGTTTCTCAATTACCTCCCAAGTGTCATTATCATGAAGAGATTTCATCTCGTCATCCATGGCTTTTCGCCATTCAGTCTTGTTTCGACTCCTTACAGCTTCCTTGTAATTTCTAGGTTCTTCGTCAAGTACCTCACTTGAAGAGATTAAGGCAAAATCTATAAGATCTGCATAACCAAGTCTCTGAGGTCGCTTGATGACTCTTCTCGACCTATCTCTTGCCAGTAGGTAGTCATCGACAGTTTCCTCAGCCTCTTCAGCATCTTGCTCTTCGACTTCGACTTCATCTGGGCTATGCACTTCAGCATCACTATGCTCCACCTTAACAGGCATCTCTACCTGTTCCAGCTTCTCTTCAGAGATTTCTGCACTTCGACCAGCATCACCAGTTTTCTTGAAAGCCATTTCGACCTCATTGAAAACTACATCACGACTTGTGATACATCTTCTGTGACCTAGTTCTAGGCACCACAACCTATAACCCTTGACTCCCTCAGGATATCCAAGGAACATGTATCTCAGAGCTCTAGGTTCGACCTTGTCTTGCCTAATGTGAGCATAGGCTAAACAGCCAAATACTCTCAGTTTGTCGAGATCTGGTGGATGACCCGACCAAACTTCTTCAGGTGTCTTCATTCCCAGCGCAGTCGAGGGACATCTATTTATCAGATAAGCTGCTGTCGAAACAGCCTCTGCCCAAAACACCTTCTTCAATCCATCACTAACCAACATGCTTCTAACCCTTTCAAGGATTGTTCGATTGAATCTCTCATCTAAGCCATTTTGTTGAGGAGTGTCTGCTACAGTCTTATGCCTTGCAATCCCAGACTCAACACAGTAACTGTCAAACGCTTCGTTGCAGAACTCAAGGCCATTGTCGGTTCTCAACCTCTTAACCTTTCTGCCAGTTTGAGTTTCGACCAAAATCTTCCAACTTTTGAAATTCTCAAAAGGTTCATCCTTCCTCTTCTGAATGAATACCCATAACTTTCTGGAATAGTCATCAACAATGGATAGAAAATACCTTGCACCTGAGTGTGACGGATTCCTTGCAGGCCCCCAAAGATCAGCATGAATGTAATCAAGGGATCCATGTGTTCTTTTCTTGCCTTTGTTGAACTTCGCCCTACAGGATTTACCAAATACACAAGATTCATAAAACTCCAGCTTTTCGACTTTGTCACCTCCTAGCAGGTTCTGCTTCCCCAATTCGACCAGGCCTCTTTCGCTGACATGGCCCAATCTCATGTGCCATAATTCTGTCCTCGACACCGATTTCGTGGATACAACATTTGTCGAACCACTTACAACCTCTGCCTCAAGGGTATACAAGCCTTGTTTCTTCACGCCTCTCAAGACTTCCTTCGACCCCTTCATGACTTTCAGGATACCTTGCTCTCCTTTGAAGACATATCCTTTCTTGTCGAATTCACCAAGAGAAATTAGATTCCTCTTAAGGTCAGGTACATACCTAACCCCAGTCAATAGCTTTATTGACTCATCATGGAGCTTGAATCTAACAGATCCAATACCTGCAATCTTACAAGCTTTATTGTTCCCCAGCAGCACTGATCCTCCATCTTGATCACATAATTCTTCAAACACATTCTTGTTTGGAGTCATATGCCAAGTACATCCAGAATCCATAATCCACTCTTCGCAAGAGTTCCTGCTCGACACCACAAGGACATCAGATGATTCATAACCATCTTGCATTATAGCTGCATTCCCATTGTCCTTACCTCCATGATTATTCAGGCGCTCAGGGCACACCTTTCTTGTGTGACCCTCCTTCTTACAGTGATAACATTTAATACCAGACATATCACCACCATAAGACTTCTGCTGAACCTTTCCTTTCTTCTTGTCAAACCTACCATCTTTCTTCGACGATCTTCCTTTCACGGACAACCCTTCGCCAACAGATGAAGGTTTCTGCTCCTTTCTTTCGTTCAAGTCCTTCGAATACAAGGCTGCTTGAACTTCTTCAAAGGTCAGGGACTCTCTTCCATACAAGAGAGTTTCTTTGAAGTGAGCATGCGATCTGGGCAAAGCACACAATAACAGCAATGATTGATCTTCATCATCGATCTTTACATCAATATTTTCAAGATCAAGAATCAGCTTCTTGAACATATCCAACTGCTCAGCCAAAGCTTTGTCTTCACTCATCTTGAAAGAATACAAAGCTTGCTTCAGGTACAATCGATTTACCAACGATTTGGTCATGTACAAGCTTTCAAGCTTCACCCATAACCCCGACGCCGTCGTCTCCTTTGACACCTGCCGGAGAACCTTATCACCAAGGCTCAACAATATTGTGTTGTGTGCTTTCTTGATCATTGTCATCTTCTCTCTTTTCGTCAACGCAGCATCCATGGCTGACATTCCCTTCAACGCTTCCAAACATCCCTGTTGTACCAGTAGGGCTTTCATCTTCAAACGCCACAGACCGAAATCGTTCACTCCGATGAACTTTTCAATCTCATACTTTGTTGAAGTCATCTTTTCCACGCTCACCGCACCAATTTGTTGTGAAAAATGATATCTTTAACAAAGTATAAAACGGTTTCTTGAATAATCAAGAACCAAAACAAGGGTTAATGGAATGAGGAAAAAACAAGAAGAAGAAGAAGAAACAACAAGGATTGAGCAAATATAATTCTGTTTACTATTCACTTTCTCATTAAGATTTACAAATGATTACAAGTGAATATCACAATTTGCCACACTCAACAAACTGAGTGTACTAGCCTATTTATAGACTAACTAGGTAACTTGCAGCCCAAGAAACGTAAACAATTGGATCCTTAACACAAGGCCCAATTCGACTGGATAACATTTCGACAGATACATATTAAGAACAGACTTCGACTACAATATGTAAATAACAGGCATCAGCATGTGAACAAGTTTCGACTGCATGCTTGCCTCTTGTCGAAAATACATGAAAGTTTCCCCTTCGACACAGCATGAGTTCAACCCAAATCTCACAATAACTTTACCAATCTTTTCAGGAGTAGCGTTCTTAGCTTTCTTAGCGGGAACTGGAGTTTGTGATCCAGCACCAATTCCTCTCTTGTTGTTCTTGCCCTGAGTCACCACCTTCAAAGAATAAAACAGTGTATAAGTACTGGTGAAGACTATGCATAATACAATCATAAGATAATAAATTACAAATCAGAGAAATGCAATGTATAACAGTTGATTACCTTCTTAGCAGGAGTCTCCTTTTCACTATCAGTATCACTGTTGGTATCAGTAGCAGCAACAATAGTCTTGGGAGTGGCGTCTTGTTCACTCTCACTCTCACCCTCGTCACTATCAGTGTCAACCTAAAATGACAAATGAAAGAATTTACAGTGACAAACCTTGAATACCAGTTACAAGAAAGAAAAAATCAATTTCTAGTACAAGATAAAACCAATGTTTACCAAGAAGGCTTGGATAAACTCTTTAAATAAGAGTCTTATTTCTATTTTTGCAGACAATGGATTACCAAGAAAATATAATTTTACATCACACAAGGAAGAGATTGCACGGAAGTGGAACTTAAACCCAAATGAAAGAACAGCATTGAACAACTGCAGATTACCTTATCAGGAGTCTCTTCATCACTATCTGTATCACTATCCGTATCAGTATCGCTATTTTTAGGAGTAGCATTTTGGGCACTCTTATCGATATCACTATCAGTATCAATCTAAAATCACAAATTAAAGACTTTATTTAATATAAAAAAATCTTGAATGCCGCTAATACAAGTAATAAAAAATAAAAAATGAAAGAATTTACAAAATAAAACTTCGAATACCAATATACCAGCAAGAAAAAAATCAATTTCTCATGAGATAAACTCTAAGAAATGAGATAAACTCTAAGAAAAAACATCTTATTTCCTTTTTGCAGACAATGGATTTTACAAAGAAAAAATAATGATACATCACAAAAAAAAAGAGCAAATTACATGAAAATGCAATTTAAACTCAAAGTTACTATAATACCTCATCATCGGAAATTTCGTCCTCAGAAAAATCCGAATCTGATTCATCATCAGATTCATCTTCATGTTTCACTGGATCAACAATCTTGACATGTTTTGTCAATGCATCAACTTCAGCCGTAGGTTTTCCAGATTTATCAGCCTCCTCCTTTACTCCTTGAGCTTTTAATTCATGGATTCATAAAAGAATATAATTACTAATTATCTAAGTAATATCATATATATAATGTACAGCTAACAATAAATTTCAGATTAAAAGACGGCATCTACCATGTTCCTTCAAAGGAGCAAGTTCTTCATCACTATCTGTCAAATAACACAAAACAAAACAATGTTAGGGCAACCGACTTAACCAGTAACTTTTTGCAAGAAATAATTGAGTCTTACCAGAAGAGTCAGAGCCTTCGGAATCTTCATCAGGGCTGCCAAAAGGAACACAACAGAAATTAAGAGAAAATGGAATATAAATAATAGAGGGTAGTAGTGAGGCATCTTACATATTGCAACAAAAAAAAAAACTATGCCATAAATATGAACCAATGTTTTAAAAGCCAACCCGAACCATTCCACTAGTTTAACTAGTCATTACTTGCACACAGTTTTGTCTCGGATCAAACAGTTCAGGACAATAAACCCATGACCCAAAGGTCTCGTCTGTCGATTACCAGTTCGATTTATAAAACATTTGTCAAATCTCTAAAACACATACTCCCTCCGTTCCATATTATAAGCAAAAGGTATTTTTTAGATACATTGAATAATTAATGTATTTGGTCTATATATTAGACCAAATACATTAATTATTTAATATATCTAAAAAGTAACTTTTGCTTATAATATGAAATAGAGGGAGTATTCTCTAAAGAAAACTAAACAATTATTAACCAAAATAAAAAATATAAAACAAATACATCAGGTCCAAACACACATTCTCTAAACAAAGCTAAACCAATTAACAACAAATCAAGAGGTTGAAAAATACCGAAAAACTTCGTATCCAGAAATAATATCATGTATTAACTAAAAATCAGTAACAAAAGATGCCATGTCCGATCAAGAAATTTTAAAATGTACTATATCCTACCAACGTGTGGGATCCACCCCACATGTTCTCTCGTGCTACTGAAATATGAAATCCATTAAACTGGAATGGGCATTAGAAACAAAATCGACATCTGAAAAGTTAGATAGGATCTAACCCTTCAACTCTCCCTCTGAAGTAAGGTGAATTGGTTTTGTGAAAGAACTCAAACACTGGTAGAGACAATTCACAAGTTGTGAAAGAAAAACAAACAATTCTTGTACTTGATACTTCCCTCCATTTCTTTCGGGTAGGAGATTTAACATATTGAGAAAAAAGAATAGAGAAATGGGGCGTTTTCCATGCTGTGAGAAGTGGACACCTGAGGAAGATAACAAGCTCACTTCTTACATTGCAAAACACGGTACTCGCAACTGGCGCCTCATTCCTAGGAATGCTGGTAAGTTCCTTTTCTTTCCCTTTCTGTCTATAAATTATTTGAAATCAATGTCAATAAAACAAACTTTAATACTTGATTTTGTGGATTTAATAGGCCGTCAAAGATGTGGAAAACAAAAACTTTAAAACAAATGTTATTATGCATTGATGTTTTGTTATTTGCAGTATATAGGATTCCCTTTATCACATTGTTAATGCTTCATATAATGTTCAGATGGTCACTGATAGCAGTCCAGCTGCCAGGGCGCACCGACAATGATGTCAAAAACCATTGGAACACCGAGCTGAAAAAGAAACTGTCAGGCATGGGTATAGACCCTGTTAGACGGTCCATTTTCAAGCTCAAACGGAAGACACAACAGCCATGTGGCTTAGAGGTTATTATCAATACTAAATTAGGGGTGAATCAAAATTTTTAGTTATTATTATTATTCTGCAAATTTAGTTGAGTTGTGTAAAACTGACTTAGGCCCATTTAGCTTTCAAACCCTAAATATTTAAATGTTTATTTTAGAACCCTAAATATTTAAATGTTTATTTTAGAATTGTGATTTTTTAATGAATGAAAAAAATTATTTATTGTTTCTTCTTCCTTTGCAACCTTAAATCTAGTGTTAGCTAGTGTAGTCCTATCAATTGGTGTTCTCATTCTTCACTCATGGTCCCTCTCAAACCTCAAAACCCTTCTTCTAGGGAAATCGTAGAAGAAGTTGTTCACACTATCCAACTACTCATAGATAATGCTATGCAACAAACCCAGCTTCAAATGGATGAAAGATTAGACAGAGCAACAACAGATTGGCAGCAACAAATCGGACATATTCATGCAAGTATGGATAATGATAAACAAATTGAAGACAACAGATATGAGTCTATCATGTCCCTCCTCACAAAGTTAGCAACTCAAAAAGTACAACCACGACATACTGCAACTGTTCACACAACAGCTAGTTCCTCATGTATAACTCATAAAACAAATACAACAGGTCCAAACACACATTCTCTAAACAAAGCTAAAACAATTAACAACAAATCAAGAGCTTGAAAAATACCGAAAAACTTTGTATTCAGAAAAATAAACAGTAACATTTTTTGAATTGTGGGAAAGTTCAGACTCCTGGTCTAGAACTATATCCATGGAAATCTGAGGAATATCATCCTTATTAAGGGTTCCCAGAACAATCTTCTGATCTTTAATTTTCACGTACACAACAACAGGTTCACTTGCTTTTCCTTTCTTAACCTCTCCAAGTGCAACCTGAAGAAAACAAGTTACATCTTCCAAGATTAATATTTCAAAACCTAATCAATAATCATTAACTAGAAATAACTTTAACCTAATTAACAGATTCTAACCTTTGAAATATGGATGTATCCCTCAAATTTATCATTTGGATCAACTTTAACTGATTCTCCAACTTTAACCTCAACGCCTAAATTTCAAACCAATGAAAAGCAACAACATAACAACAAAAATCAACAAATACTGCTAGAATGCGTACAGTATAGTGATGATGTAGTGAATGAAATTGGAATCGAAAGTGATAAATGGAGAAAGAGAGAAGAGAAAGTTACCCCAAAACTCCATTGGTGAGTACATTTGAAAGGTTGAGCGGAAGAGAGAAGAGAAAGTTACCCCAAAAATCATTTTTTTTAGCCTTGGGATCAAGGGGAGACTCTGAACAAGCATAAATGAATTTTGAGAGTAACAGAATCAGGGGGAGCCTGTTAAGCTTATCTCTGACTCTGTGGAATGCATTTTTGTCATCATCAAAAAGGGGGAGATTGTAAGAACAATATTTGTTTCTACATCTGGCCATTAAGTTTTGATGATAACTGTACAGGTTATCTAAGAGAACAATTTTGTATGATATGGTTTCTGTCTAGTGTGGCTATTGTCAATATGATTCTGACTCTGATAAGAAGGCGTGTGACGTCATCAGACTCTATTATAAACACCCTGGAAGAAAACATATGTGTGTACAAGTTAAAGTCAAGATTCATGAATGATTCTAATACAACGGTTCTAATGAACGTTAGTTCTAGACATTCTAATTAAGACTTAATGAGAAAGGTCTACAAGAGTTTCTAATGTGATGCGCTTCTAATGTTACAAGTTCTGAAGATTCTGAAGACTTGGTTTATGTGAACAAAGCTCTAAAGATTTTGAAGACACAATTTGTGAAGATCAAGTTCTGAAGAATTTCTGAAGACAAGGTTCTGATTAGACAAAGTGCTGAAGACTCTGAAGACAAAGAACGTCCTTAATGAAATTTGAAGACTCTGAAGATAGGGTTCTGAAGGAACAGATTCTGAAGACTCTGAAGATAACGCTTCCAAAAGAACGTGTGCTGAAGATTCTCAAGATAGATTTTGCTGAACAAAGATCTTGGAATTCTGAAGACTGAGTTTCTGAAGACTACACAAAGAATGACTCTTCTACAACACGCTTCATCAAGTTAATATCTAAAGCCTCTGAAGATGCTAGAAGACTGGATATCAGAATGGTTTTAAGCTGAATATAATAGTACTAAAACTTTGTATCCTCTACCTCGAAAAGGTGATGCACGAGCAGCTTTTTGTACAGTGATGTTGACCAGTCCTTTATGTGAACGCTGGGATATTGTTGTTGGAATATGTTTCCAAGAATACCCCTCAACGGATCTATTCTCTCCTGCTCTATAAATTGAAGACTTGGAAGCTTGAAGAAATGTTGCTCATGGCTAGAAGCTAGTTGCTTGTCGCTCATAGCATATTGCTAAAGCAGACGCTGATCACAAAGAGAGAACGATAAAAGATTGCTGGTTGTTGTTCATACAAAGGATTGTTATTCAACACATCAAACAAATTAACATGTAGCAATCAAAGATGAAGCTGCTGCTACAAGTGTGCACAAACAATAATTATGCTAACACTATATGAAACTACTCAAGTGATACATTATAAGTGAAGCATAGTAGCTTAGTTGAACTTGATGGTTGAATTGGAAAAAACATTATATGCTCAAGAAAGGAGTACAAGATGCTGAAATTTGAAGCTTAAAAGAAGAATGCTTAATGGAGAAGAAGCTGGAGCAGAATGATGAAGAATGCACAATGATGCAACATGCTAAATCCATGTGAAACTCATCAAGTTAAACATCAATAAGTGAAGCATAGTAACTTAGTTGATCTTGATAGTTAAGCTGGAAGAAGTATTACCTACTCAGAAAAGAGTGCATCAGAAAGAAGCTTAAAGCTAATGATAAGAAGTTGCAGTGCTCATAAGAAATTTTTTAAGCAATACAGAACTAGGGAGCTTTATAATCTCTTAGAGATTTATTTTTAGATAGTTTATGTATTATAAAGCAAGGAGTTGTTGCTCATATCTTGCTAGAAACACTTAGGTGTTCATGTACTTCAGTTGTGTAATCAGCTTGTAAGAAGCATATATAGTGCACACAAAAATCCTTGAAAAAGGTCATTTTCCTTGAGCGGTCGAATGATGACCAGAATGCTTGAGATGGCCAAGTCGTGGTTGAGCGGCTTGGAGGTTGATTCCTTGAGCAGTCGAGTAAAGACCAGAATGCTTGAGAAGACTAAGCGTGTTTCTAACAGCTTAGTGGATGATTCCTTGAGAGGTGAGTGAATATCAGGATTCTCAAGAAGGCAATAGAGGGTATCCATTGTGGTTGTAATCGTTGATGATTATTGGATTAAGTCCTTGTGATAAGGCGAAATCACCTTGAGGGGTAGACTGGAGTAACTTCGTTAACAGTGAACTAGGATAAAATAATTGTGTTCATTTATTTTATTTACTTGTTAACGCAATTGGTTTAATTTCCGCAAATGGGGACGAAATGTGAAACCCAATTCAAACCCATCTTTCTTGTGTTTCTCAACCTTCAGTTGTTGCATTCCCCCTCTGTGATCATGACCAAGAGTGTATTATCCTCCTCAAACTCGTATCTTGCAACCTTGGCTTCATCCACTTGAGGTACCTTCTTGTTCGCATTGCACTCTCTTGCAAAATGACTGAACTTTTAACAAACAAAGCATTGCATCTTGGCATCTTGCACTTTTCAATCCTTTTACTTTCACCTTTAAAGTTTCCTTGGCCGCCATTTTTGTTGCAGCTACTCTCGCCCTTTTAATAAGTCAAATTCTTGGAACTTTGAGATTCTCTTCCACCAAAATTATGAAAATTCCCCCTGGTCTTCATGGGCCATTTTCCCTTCGATTTTTTGTCTTTCTCATTGAAACCAGCTTGCAAAGCGATCTCCGCCTTTGCCTTATCACAATTTCTCTCCTCCATTATTTGCTCATGTGCCTCAAGAGAGCTTTGTACCTCATCTTTGCTCATTATTGCAAGATCCTTCGATTCCTCAATCACTGCAACCACATTGTCAAATCTTGGCGTTAATGAACATAATCTTTTCGCGACAACATAGTGCTCTGTGATCGTTTCTCCATATGAATTTACTTGCTTCACCAACCGAGTAATTATCGTTGTGAAATCATTGATGGTCTCTTTATCCTCCATTTGAATCAACTCAAGTTGACGTTTGTGAGTTTGTAACATATCCACACTCGCCTTGTCAGCCCCTGTGTATGCATTCTCTAATATTTCTCACGCTTGCTTTGTAGATTCGCAATCACCAACTTTCTCAAAGTTGTTTGTATCCATATATTGATGGATCAAAAACAGCGCTTTGAAATATTTTTTATTTGGCAAAATATCCTTTTTCGTCCCTTAACTTTATCTCGGGGTCCATTTTGATCCTTTAATTTTTAAAATTTTCAAATCGATCCCTTAAGTATTAAAAATAGAGCAAGTGAGTCATTTCTGTCTGTTTCCTCCAAACGGACATTTGTGAATGACGACGTGGCAGATGACATGGCTTGGCTATTCTTCTTCATTTTCCTTAGCTATTTCACCATCATCGTCATTTTTTCTTCTCTTTTCTTCTTTCTACACCTTACACTTAAAAACACACAATTTCACTTGACAAAGGGAAAAATCAAAACAAACCCAAACCAAAAAACCTTTTTTTTTCTCCTTTTTCCCTCTTCTTTATTTGTTTTCTTCCGATTGTTTATCAATTTAACTTCAATTTTTTGAAATTGGAACTTTATTATTATTAATTATTGTTTAAATTTCTGGAATTTTTGTTCTTTCAAGATTTTTTTTTGTTTTTTTGGGGGGAAATTTGCATGTGAAAATGGTGAGTTCAATGGAGAATGAGGGTTCTGTTGGACGCATTTGTTTCTAGATTCGTGGGTCAGATTTGGGTATTTTGTACTCTCAATTTAAAAAATTTCTAGCTTCTGGGTGTTGAGTTGTTTGCAGGGATTTTCAAGATTCTTATTATGTACAATTTTCAAGATGTATTGTCTGTATGACTTCTGAAGTTTTGTATGACTTCTTCTTACAATTTTAGCACTGTATGGACGGGTTTTGTTCAAATTGATATATGTTGCTTTGTGGTATATTTAACTTTAATCTTTTAAACTACATACAAACTATGAATCTCAAAATTATGTTTTCATTGAATTTAGTTACAAGTTTGTTAAAACACTTGCAGATCTGGGAATTTATAGTCATAGTATCCAGATCTGGATCTTATGGTGATTCACATTTGTGATTGTAATACCCCAAATTTTGACCACTAAGATTTCCCATCATTGTGAAAATTATCATCACAATATGTAGGAACCATCATACTTCATCAGTCTCCCCAAAGATGGGTGAGCACCCACTACAATCAAAATTAGGGTTTCAAGCCCTCTCTGAGTGCTTAGACAAAGGATCAATCAAGGAATAACATGATTTTCAACTTGTCTAACCTCTCAAACATCCAAAATGGATCAAAAGGACTCCCACTTCAAGGATTAAGCACAAGGCTGCACCCTTCTAGGTGGATCAAGTCTCAAGATTGACAGTGTCACCAAATTAGGATTTTGGTCGACCAGGGCCTCCAGATGGAAATTTTTCATCTGGGCACAAGCCAATGATCCAAAACCTAACCTAATATGCTCCAAGGGACATCATGAACTCAATCATCAAGTCAATTTTGCCTCAGGGGATGCATACATCAAAAATCAGGAATTAGGGTTTCTTGACCTAATTCACCCCTAAGTTGACTTTTGAGACAAATCATGAGCTAAGACCTCAAGATAGGGTTTGAGGGTCTCTAATGAATTATATTGATCCATTTGGAATAATGGATTAATCCAAGAAGCTTGAGCAACAAGTCTCAATTTCATCTGCACCACAATTAGGGTTTTAAGGGAAAAGTCAACTGTAACTTTGACTTTTGACCAGGACATGCTCCCAAACCCTATGACATGCACCAATATACCCTATAACACCCATGGAACATGTCCATCAAGTTTGATTTAGGTCAAGGACATGATTTCCTGAAGAATTGCACAGTTTGGAATTCATCTGATAAAAAGTCAACTGTGCACAAAAGTCAACTTTGACTTTTTGAAATTTTTCACCAAAATGGATTTTTAACCCTAAAATGATGTTAATTTATGATTTGAATTATCATTCATCAAGAAAAATCAAGAAAAGTTGGATAACTTGTAAAAGGGGGTAACCATAAAACTTCGAAATTTTTCTAAGTCATGAAAAAGTGCCACTAATGCACCAACTTTGGAGGACCATAACTCCTAAACCACAAGGCCATTGTGCCCCATTCAAAGCTTGATTTGTAGATCACATTTCCCTCTACAAAAGCTTCATACTGACCTATGTCCAAATTCCTCATGGATTTTGAGTTATGGAGTGATCAAAATCAAGAGAAAACACTTTGTTCCAACACTTAGTGAAAATTTCACTAAGTCAGATTTTGCCTTACTTTTTGCCAAATGTGGGGGGATTTTTCACTTGGATTCAAAAGAGATCAAAACCAAACATGTTCAAACAGTTGTTGTATCATGTAAGGGCTTTCCAAAATGGTCAAGAACATTACCAAATTCAACTTACACCATGAGATATGACATTGGCAAGTTGCCTTGCTGAAATCTGTCAAAGGCAAGGCAGAATTTGCACTTTTGCTCGATTTTCCAGAATCAGCCAAATTCAAATGCTCATATCCACTTGGACACATCTGAGGATTGAATCTAAAGGGGACAATCACTGAGCCAAGCCTCCAAAGTCCATGGAACAATAAATAGCATGTTGAACCTAGAATGGCCAAAATAGGGACAAGACTCCAAATTTGGATTGAAGCATTCAATGGAAGCATCAAGGTGGCATGGACTGAGCCATTCTCATCTGAAATCAGTCAAGACTTATCCAAGACCAAGGGAACCAAAGCTCTGTGCCCTAACCTCTAGTCAATGGCTAGAGGAGACTTGGATTTTCATTTGCCAACATTGGCCAAACCTACTTAGCAGTTGCCATTCACTATTCCTTGCAAAAAAAACTTGCTCTACTATAAATAGAGCTCAATTGTGTTCAGTTTAAGTACACCAAACGCCTACAACACTTGCCTTTCTCAAAATCTCTTTCTCTTGGCACAAATGCCTTTCTTAGCAAGGTAACTATCGGGTTTTGAAATAGAGGGCAATTCCACTCAAACCAATCACTCACACACCTCATATACATCACATATAAGCTGATCAAACACTTAAACAACAACTGGAACATTGATTTCTCAGAATCACCAGTCAATTGCTCAAGGTTTTAACCAAAGTGCAGTTGAGATGCCATGAAGTGATCCAGCCAATTTCCATCAAGTCCAAGCATTCAAACACACTCCATAGCACCTAGGGAAGCTGTTCAGATCATCACAACACAACTGTAACACCTCCTACACAAATCACGATCACCAGCTGCAAGTGGTAAGCATGAGCTCTTCTAACTCTATGATCCATGCAATTTTTGCTGCACAATAATTTGGCCATATGTTCATAATCATGCATGGAATGTTTTCCCTCAATTAATTGCTTTGTTTGAATCGTGTATCAAAAATCCTAGCCTTCATGCAGAAATTAGGGTTCTTGAGGTTTCTTCGTGATTTCATGTTTTATGTTTAATTTAAATGAAATTAAGTGTTATAGACATGATCGTGAGGTTGAAACGAGTTGATTGGCATGTGGATTGCATGATATGGTTAAGTATTCAGTGAGATTGGATGGAAAACGCAAATCTGGGAAACTCAGAACACGCGCGTGTTCTTGGTGTGTTTTTGGCGCCATTTTCAGAAATTTGAATATTTGAATTTTGTGATTTTTGTTTAATTGATTCAAAAATTAATTTCTCTCTGAGTTTTAATGATTTTGAGTTGATTCTTTTTTTAATAATTCACAAAAATGTTAAAATATTTTATTTTATTAAAAAATCCCAAAAATATTATTTATTTCATATAATTGATATTTTTGCAAAGAATTAATATTTTAATTGTTTTTGACATTTTAAATATTTTTTCCACATTGATTCTGCAACTTTTAATGCTTTCTAATTATTTTGTAGGTCAATATTTAATTTTTGAAGCATTAATCCAAGATCACAATTTGTTTTTCATATGTTAAACAATTTTGATCATTTTAATTGAATTTTTATTCAATTAAATACATTTTTGAAAACAAATTAGGGTTTTTGGATTAATTCAACCCTCATAAATCATTTTCAAAACACTTTGGGCCTCTAATAGAGTGTAAGACCCAATCCTTTTTTGACCAAATCATTTTTGGGCCTCAGTGCATTGTATAAGTCCCGATACCGTCAAAAACAAATGGCGCGATCGTCGCCTTTTGAAAAATAACCTTTTGGGCCTCTCCTTGAGCTATAAGACCCATTCAAAACTTTTGGGCCTCTAATAGAGTGTAAGACCCAATCCCCTTTTAACCAAAACAATTTTGGCCCTCACTTATTGTATAAGTCCCTTCACGTTAAAAGAAAATCTCGGCGCGATCACCACTTTAAACGAAAAGTCAGTTGGGCCTACCCTCGAGTAGTAAAACCCATTTCCTTTCTTTAAGACTTTTTGGGCCTCTTGAGAGAATGTAAGACCCATCCCTTTGTACAGAAAACCTTTTTAGGCCTCAGTCACTTGTATAAGTCCCTCTGTACAAATTCAAACAGTGCGCTCACTGATAAAACCCTGGGCCTCTCCTTGAGCTGTAAGCCCCAAATCTCTCCTTTTCAAAGCACTTTCTCCTTTGATTTTGAATATACTGTTGTTTTCAATCTTTCTTTGTTGAACAACTAACCAAACAGCATGGAAGCTCTACAACCGAGTAAGTGGTTATTGCTTTCATTTACCGCTTTCATATATATATAACTGTATTGTGGGGCTGTTTCACTGTAAGTCTTCTTTCATAAACTCATATCAACTGTGTAATAATAGTATAGATATTTCGAGTTTCCCCGGCAACTACGTCTAGAACTAGGTGACGCCGTTTCGTTTATTCGTAGAAATAGACAACTAGATCCCCAATAAGATCACCAGATACAGTCTTCTCTTCGGCTGTCCTCATTAGGAATTGTCAAGAAACTCTATTCCCAGAGATGAATGTATTCTCCTTGAATGGCATCTTTGAGTTTCTTCCAAATTCTCGAACTTTCCTGACTTGATCTATTCCTCGTGAATAGCTTGCCTTGAATTTCTCGGGGTTTGGGGACCCATCGGCTTCCTAAAAGCATCGGCCTCCTCTTGGGCATAATACAAGGACCCACAGGCTTCCTAAAAGCAACCCCGTCTCCTCTTGGGCTTAATACAAGGACCCTACGGCTTCTTAGAAGTACTCACAATCTCCTCTTAGGCTTCGTATAATGACCTCTTCCTCCGGGAATGATAGCCTCCTCTTGGGCTTCGTACAAGGACCGATCGGCTTCTTAAAAGTTTCCAGCCTCCTCTTGGGCTTCGTACAAATTGTCCCGACGACCTCCTAGAGGTATAGGAACAGAACTTAGTCATCTGCATAGAACAGTCCTTTCAAAGAGTCTACTACTGTTTCTCAAAGCATAGTACAAAAGATGAAACTCTAGACTTGGACAGTCTAATCTCCTTGAGTCTCAAAGACATTCTCAAGTGACCCATTCGTTAAATAGGAAGAAACCCGTAGACTCGGACAGTCTCCATACCCTTCGGATTTCCCGCTTCCTTAAAGAACAGGAATAACCCGGATCCTTGAATCAAATTCATGAGTACAGTGTTGCTCATATAAGAACTGATTTTATCTTTAAAATCAGTATACTGGACCTGTCACTTAACTGAAACAGTAACCACAGCCTTCTCTTGGGCTTTGTACAATGATTCTCCCCAGCGGAGTCAAACAACGTTTAGCCTTTCTCTCGGGCTTTGTACGAGACACATAAGAGACTCCCTAGTTGAGTCCATCATCCCTTTCGCCTCCATCTCGGGCTTTATACGAGATACAAAAAGGTTCATATTGAGCCAAATAAATTTTAGCCTCCATCTCGGGCGTTGTACGAGATACAAAAACTCTCTTGTTCGGTCAAATAGCCTCCATCTCGGGCTTTATACGAGATACCAAAAGACTTCATCGTCGAGTCAAAAACCTTTTAGCCTCCCTCTTGGGCTTTGTACGAGACACATATTAGCCTCCTCTTAGGCTTTATATAAGAAAACCACTAGTTAATCCAATTAACCTTTTAGCATCAAAGCTATGCCTCGCTCACAGTACACAAACATCAACAACTCTTTCCCCTCCATCTAACTGCTGTAAGCGGCAAGCCTCTGGATCATCTACATCCATGCCACTGTCCCTCTTTTAGCATGAGAAATTCCTAAGGAAAGATGGCATTACTCTACACTGAGTTAAAGTCTTCTCCTTCAAGTTAAAATCCCCTTTAAAGGAAATTATGGCATTGCCGGATTCACATATCCCGGTTAAAGTAATTCTCCTTTATAAACAGTTGTGACATACAACCCCCCCCCCCCTTTAGAGATGACAAATTCTCTCTAAAGTCAAACCTTTTCGGCTTCACATCTTGGGCTTTGAACAAGATACAAACTACCTTTCGCTTCACGTCTTGGGCTTTGAACAAGACACCAAAAACAACCATTTCCTCCCATAGAATAAGAGGAACTACGAACGCTCTGATTTCTCTGTTTCGGTAAACGGGAATATGTAGGCATAAGATTGAAAGAAAAATCTTAGCGAGCACACTAAACAAAAACCCAAAATCCCATACTCTCATGTATCTATCAAAAGCATCAGTCCTAACATCCTAATCCTTGTTCCCCGCCAGAAAATCCTAGAAAGAGAGAAAACCGTATTGGCGAAAATACAAATAACCAGTACAAAGGCCCCCCACATTGATAGCATTCGTAACCTAACAGACCGCTGTTTAAACTCAGTATGCAAAGCAGGGTTAATTGGAGACATATATTTCCCTTCCTTCACCAGCTTTAATAGGATAAAAAATGAATCGACCTGTAGTAAACTCAACCGCAGAGAGCGACCAGCGCTTAAGAACCGCGTCCAAAATCGCTCGCTACAGTGATGTTGAAACCTAGAAATTTCTGGTGGCGGTGATAAGAATGAAGACTGAGGACGATGTGTCATGACCGGTGTTGGCTTTGGCGGTGGTGAGTTTGATGTTGTGGTGATGGTGACGAAGTGACACTAGTGGTGAAGGCGGTTTCCGAAACAAGAAACAAGAACAACCAAGTGAAGAGTATTGAACATAGAAAGAAGATTATGCTCAAAAGTGTTCCTATGAAGTAATATACCGAAAATCTTATTTGCTCTTGATATTCATGGTGACCCAAATTTTGAGTGTGTTTTTGTCTTAATATTGAAGTTGTTTGTAATAAGTGTGCTTGGTTTTTAACTTTGTAATGGTTTGAGTTCTAGTATTCTTTTCATGAGATGTGCAATGAGTGAATTTTCTTTATTCATGTTAAATCTACATCAGCATATTACAATGTCACTTGGACATATTTTTTGACTTTGACTAACGGACACAGACGAAAGGACTAACGTGACGTTGTTTTAATAGTTAAAGGATTAATTTGAACATTTTAAAAATTAAGGGATTAAATTTGACCCCGAGATAAAGTTAAGGAACTAAAAATAGTATTTTTCCTTCTTCTTTTCTTCCTTATGTGTTGCTCGTTGTGCGTCCATTGCACCTTCGACAAGAGGATTCACACCATTCTTGATCACTTCAAGAACATCTTGGTAGCCAAACAAAACCTTCATTTGTTTTCACCATTTGTCATAGTTCTTTGCATCAAGGATGGGTAAGTTTTCAAGAATTCTTTCATTAGAGATTGAATTCATGTTGCACACTATGTGTTTGGTGGATTGAACCAGACTCTTGATGTCAAATGTTAGAACTTGAAACCATAAGGTTGGTGAAAAATGGAGTAATTTAGTGCGTGGAGAGAGAGAGAGAGAGAGAGAGAGAGAGAGAGAGCATTCATTTAACATTAAGCTTTGAGATACCCCTTGAATATTTATACAAATTACAATTGATTGGGACACAAGTAATAAAACTGGAAAAAAAAATTATATAAATTATAGTTGATTAGGACACAAGTAACAAAATTGAATTTAACTGCCCTGTAATTGGTTACACAAAAATTGTAACCGGTTACTGCTGTTTCTACAAAACTAAATCAACACAGTGGTAATCGATTACCAAAACGCACTAACTAGTTACACAAGTTTCAATAGTTAAAGTAACTACACCCTATAATTGATTACAAGAACACAATAACCAATTACAACACTTAAATTACTTATTTTTCCACAACTGTACACCTATTATGGCAAAACATGTCACACAATTGAAGCTAGTTACAAACAAGCATGACTATCCACTCGGTTTTAGTTTTGATAGAGGAAATACTCATAATAATTCTTATGTCAACAATGTTGGAAATGATTAGTTTGAAACGAAGTCAGTGCCAAGTGCAGGTGAAAGGATATGAAGGTATCCTGGTCAAGTATCGTTACAACGGCTTAATCACTTTGCTTGAAATGAATTTAGTAGATGGAAACAATCATGTCACTAACATGGTGAAACGAATATTTACAGATGTTGCATTTAAGAATTATGCATCAGAGTTTGTTTCTAAATTTGATAGATGCGTGTGAATTTTAGATACTGGTACAATAGATCATATATGACATTCCCTTTAATGGTTTATGTCATATGATAAGGTTGACCTTAACTCGGTAAGTTTTCCAAATGAAAACTCCATCAAAGTACATTATTACACTAATAAACAATAAACTGCAATTTGAAGAGGATTGCTTTGACTAAACAATGGAGTTTATATATATATATATATATAAAGGGAAAACATGGGTTTTGGTGTAACCTATTTTTTCTTTCAATTATACCTTTTTTAGTTTTTGTTTTAAATCTCAACTTCTCTTTAATTAGTTTTTGTTTTAAAATTTAACTTATTTTCTATTAACCGCTATATGGTGGTTTGAATATATTTTTCACTCTATTATTTTTGTATTATTTTATAATATATATATATAAAGGGAAAACATAATATTTGGTGTAGCCTATTTTTTTTTCAATTATACCCTTTTAATTTTTGTTTTAAATCTCAACTTCTATTTAATTAGTTTTTGTTTTAAAATCTAACTTCTCTGCTATTAACCGTTATATGGTAGTTTGAGTATTTTTTTTCACTCTATTATGTTTATATTATTTTATAAATGATTTAATTAAAATAAGAATAAAGACACAAAAAATACCGTTTATATTTTGACTCGTCTGTACATTAATAAAAACGGACAGACAGCACGGGAGTGCCCATCTAGACGCTAGTCTATACAATATATAAAGGGAATACTTTATTTTGGTGTAGCCCTTTTTTCTATCATTTTTACCCTTACTTTATTTTGTAATTTACTTAATAACTTCTTATTATTAACTTCCACGTAACTTCCACATAACTTCTTATTATTAACTTTTACATAATATTTTATTTAAATTATTTATACAATATATAAAGGAAATACTTTGTTTTTGTGTAACTATTTTTTCTATCATTTTTACCCTTACTTTATTTTGTAATTTATTTAATAACTTTTTATTATTAACTTTCACGTAACTTCTATTATTAACTTCCATATAACTTCCTATTATTAACTTTCACATAATATTTTTTTTTAATTATATTAAAATAAAAACTATAATTTATATTTTCATTCATGCGCATTAAAAAAGCGGACGAAAACATGACTTTTGGTGTAGCCTATTTTTATTCCAATTATACCCTTTTTAATTTTTGTTTTAAATCTCAACTTATCTTTAATTAGTTTTTGTTTTAAAATCTAACTTCTCTGTTATTAACCGTTATATGATGATTTGAATATTTTTTTCACTCTATTATTTTTTATTATTTTATAAATAATTAATTAAAATAAAAATAAAGACAAAAAATACTGTTTATATTTTGACCCGTTTGTGCATTAATAAAAACGGACAGACGGACACGGGAGTGCCCGTCTGGACACTAGTATATATAAAGGGAAAACATGACTTTTTGTGTAGCCTATTTTTATTCCAATTATACTCTTTTTAATTTTTGTTTTAAATCTCAACTTATCTTTAATTAGTTTTTGTTTAATAAAAACAAAAAATACCGCTTATATTTTGACTCGTCTATGCATTAATAAAAGCGGCTGGACGCTAGTATATATAAAAGGAATACTTGTTTTGGTGTAGCCATTTTTTCTATAACTTTTATCCTTATTTTATTTTGTAATTTACTTAATTACCTCTTATTATTACAAATAACTTCTATTATTAACTTCACATAATGTTATTTTATTTATATTTAAATAAAAAACTATTATTTATATAATGTTTTTTTTATTATATTTATATAAAAACTATTATATGTTTTTTTTATTATATTATATAAAAACTATTATTTATATTTTCATTCATACACATTAAAAAAAAACAGAAAGACGCGTCTAGACGCTAGTATATATTAGGTGAGTTCACCCATATTTACAAATTTTGTAATATATATATAATGAGATGTAAGTTACAAGATTCTATAAAATATATTAGTGGTTGGTAGCTGCTGCATCATGAGCTCCACAAATAACCACCACTATATTTATAAATATTAAATTGTTTTGGGCTAAGAGATCCATTCATTCACCCAAAAAAAAACTCTAAAAACATTAAAAACCGGTATAAAAAAATCGATTAAAAGAATTGTCAAATTTGATAGATGAGTTTTTTGAATATTCTTCCAATAAAAAATTAATAATGAATGAATTGAATAGATTTTATGTTTAATGGATGATTGAATCAAAACCTTTACAATAATACTTTATAGTATGTTCTCATTTATCAATTACCACCGAATTCATTAAATTTGTCACCTCTTTTACTAATATTGTTCATGTTTTATGATAAAACACTTAATACAAACTTGATACTGCTACTGCATACCAGCACTGGCATTCAATAATTTGATCTGTATTCTTGTATCAGTTTCTATTTGTTCATCCACATTATACTTTGCCGAATAATAACAACATTGCCAAAACTAAGAATGAGTGATATACATGTTTGATTAAGAACCTAGTTGCTGTAGTTTTTTGTTGGGCAAGAAAGAAAATATAATTTATGATACCGAAATGCTAGCGAAAGTGAAACCATTTTAGCAAAATTTAAGATCAACTTTAACACTCCAATAACCAGACACAAATTAACACCCAAGAATTTGTGTTGAGGAATACACTAAAGATTAAACAGCAGTAATTTTAATAAATTGAAGTTCAACAATGTTGACAAAATTTCCAGACAAAATTTTCAAGTAAACCTCTCAGTTTCCACAGCTTACTAAAGCTAGGATAGAACACCAAACATTTTTACCATACTCACGGTAAATACAAGGGAAAAATTACTAAGTGAATACGGTAATCAATGCAATATCACCGACGACCTTGCTTAGACTTTTTACTTTGTTGACCAGACCTGGAAATACAATTAAAAATCATAATTAAATCATAATCTAACATGGCAGAACAGCACATAAAGTTCGTGAAAACATTGGTTACTGTTTCCAGAAAAAATAAAACATACTTGCTAGAGTTGGAAGTCTGGCCCTTTGCAGCATTCTGATTAAATTTTCCACCCTGCTTTGTAGGGTGGGGAGTTGCTATGTGTACACCTCTTTTACCATCTACAAACAGAAAATGACAGAAAATGTATAAATTTGTTGTAAGCTCAATACAAATCAAGTTGCTATGAACACACAAATGTAAGAAAACATTAGCATAAACTCAGCACAAAACCAAGTATCTAAAACTAGACTTGTAAGTTGTAAGATTAGACATCCAAAAAGGAAAACTAAAAGAAGCATTTACAAGAGCTTCGCTGGATCTTATTTGAGAATGAATCATGTGAAATCAGCACTTCATATATTTTGTTAAGCTTCTAAAAATACATTATGACATACTTATAGGCATTTTTAAGCTTATTTTAATAAACTTCTCAGATAAGCTTATATTTAATCACTTGTTGCATAGACTCTCATGTGCCAAACACTTATTGAATAAGAGTTTAAACTGAATACCCACTCACGCAAGCTATATATAGTGCAAATAGTGTTTGCTTGTGTGTGTAACAAGTTAACAAGTTTACCAGTCTTTTCAGGAGTAGCGTTCTTAGCTTTCTTGGCAGGAACCGGAGTTTGTGATCCAGCACCAATTCCTCTCTTGTTGTTCTTGCCCTGAGTCACCACCTTCAAAGAATGAAACAGTGTATAAGTACTGGTGAAGACTATGCATAATACAATCATAAGATAACAAATTATAAATCAGAGAAATTCAGTGTACAACAGTTGATTACCTTCTTAGCAGGAGTCTCCTCTTCACTATCAGTATCACTGTCGGTATCAGTAGTAGCAGCATCAACAGATTTGGGAGTGGCGTCTTGTTCACTCTCACTCTCACCCTCATCACTATCAGTGTCAATCTAAAATGACAAATGAAAGAATTTACAGTGACAACACTTGAATACCAGTTACCAGTAAGAAAAAATCAATTTCTATTAGGAGATAAAACCAATGTTTACCAAGAAGGCTTGGATAAACTCTAAGAAAAAGCAGCTTATTTCCATTTTTGCAGACAAAGGATTACAAAGAAAATATAATTATACATCACACAAGGAACAGATTGCGTGAAAGTGGAATTTAAACCCAAATGAAACAACAAGTTACACAAACAAGAACAGCATTGAACAACTTCAGATTACCTTAGCAGGAGTCTCTTCATCACTATCTGTATCACTATCCGTATCAGTATCGCTATTTTTAGGAGTAGCATTATGGTCACTCTTATCGGTATCACTATCAGTATCAATCTAAAATGACAAATAAAAGACATCATTTACTATAAAAAAATTTGAATGCCACTAATATGAGTTAGAAAATATGAAAAATGAAAGAATTTACACAACAAAACTTTGAATACCAATATACCAGCAAGAAAAAAAATCAATTTCTCATGAGATAAACTCTAAGAAATCAGATAACTCTAATAAAAAAACATCTTATTTCTTTTTTGCAGACAATGGATTTTACAAAGAAAAAATAATGATACATCACAAAAAAAAGGCCAAATTACATGAAAATGCAATTTAAACTCAAAGTTACTAAAATACCTCATCATCGGAAATTTCGTCCTCAGAAAAATCCGAATCTGATTCATCATCAGATTCATCTTCATGTTTCACTGGATCAACAATCTTGACTTGCTTTGTCAATGCATCGACTTCAGCCATAGGTTTTACAGATTTATCAGCCTCCACCTTTACTCCTTGAGCTTTTAATACATGGATTCATAAAAGAATATAATAATTGGTTATCTAAGTAATATCATATATATAATGCACAGCTAACAATAAATTTCAGATTAAGAGACAGCATCTACCATTTTCCTTCAAAGGAGCGAGTTCTTCTTCACTATCTGTCAAAATAACACAAAACAAAACAAAGTTTGAGCAACCGACTTAACCAGTAACATTTTGCAAGAAAGAATTGAGTCTTACCAGAATAGTCAGAGCCTTCAGATTCTTCATCAGGGCTGCCAAAGGGAACACATCAGAAATTAGTGAGGCATCTAACATATTGCAACAAAAAAAAATATGCCATAAATATGAACCAATGTTTTAAAAGCCAAACAGAACCATTCAACCAGTTTAACCAGCCATTAGATGCACACAGTTTTGTCTCGGATCAAACTGTTCACGAGAATTAATCCATGACCCAAAGGTCTTGTCGATCACCAATCACCGGATCAATTTTTAAAACATATGTCACATCTCTAAAACACATTCTCTAAAGAGAAACAAATAATAGCCAAATTAAAAAAATATATATATAAAACAAATACAACATGTCCAAACACACATTCTCTAAACAAATTAACAACGAATAAAGAGCTTGAAAAATACCGAAAAACTTTGTATCCAGAAAAATAAACAGCAGCATTTTTTGAATTGTGGGAAAGTTCAGACTCCTGGTCTAGAACTATATCCATGGAAATCTGGGGAATATCATCCTTATTAAGAGTTCCCAGAACAATCTTCTGATCATTAACTTTCACGTACACAACAACAGGTTCACTTGCTTTTCCTTTCTTAACCTCTCCAAGTGCAACCTGAAGAAAACAAGTTACATCTTACAAGATTAATATTTCAAACCCTAATTAATAATCATTAACTAGAAATAACGTTAACCTAATTAACAGATTCTAACCTTTGAAATATGGATGTATCCCTCAAATTGATCATTTGGATCAACTTTAACAGATTCTCCAACTTTAACCTCAACGCCTAAATTTCAAACCAGTGAAAAATAAGATCACATTGCAACAACAACAACAATATAAACCAACAAATACAGTATAGCGATGATGTAGTATATGAAATTGGAATCGAAAGCGATAAATGGAGATAGAGAGAAGAGAAAGTTACCCCAAAACTCCATTGGTGAGTCCATTTGAAAGGTTGAGCGAAAGAGAGAGGCGAACGCGGAAAAGAAATCGAGTGGAGAAAGAGGGGAACGGGACTAGTTTGAAAAAGAAAATAGGGTTTAAGGGTTTCTTTAACATTTATATTTGATTCATTAGGGTTTTTCTACTTCCCCGCCTCCCGCTTTTCTTTTCTTTTCTCTCCCTTTTTTTTTTCCGTTTATTTTGGATTTTATTATATGAAGATTTTTTTTCTTTAAAAAACAAATATTAAATATTAAGTTATTATAAAAAGTAGGGTTAAATATATGTATAGTTCTCATAAATATCTCAATTTCTTTTTTAGTCCTTCAAAATATTGTTTTTGAATAATGGTCCTCCTAAAATTTTTAATCTATATTTTGTATCCCTCCTGCAATTTAGCGACGGTTTTTACAATTTAGCAACAGAATTAATGACGACTTTAGCGATAGTTTTTAACTTAGTGACTGAATTAGCGACAGTTTTAGAGACGATTTTAGTATTAGGGATCAAAAGTGTTTGTGGAAAATTTTAGAAGGACTATTCTTTGAAGGAAATATTTTAAGGGACTAAAAATGAAATTTGAGATATTTATGAGGACCATAAACATATTTAACCCTAAAAAGTATATGAAGTAAAAAGAATAATCACAGTCGTTATTAAAGTCTTATGGAAATACGGTTAATTATTGTGGGTTCTATTTGGATGTGGTTGGTGTCTAAGGTTGTATTGAAAGAGGTCGATAAGGATATTGCACGATATTTCAATGACTTTCAGTTTAGGGTTGGGGTGTCGGGTGGTGTTATGTCATTTTGCACAGTGTCATTAGGGTGTTGAACAAGCGATATGGAGATGGCTCTTTGACTATGCGCACGATAAATTTCACGAATGATGCCATTAGGGTGTTGAACAAGCGATATAGAGATGTCTTTTTTATTATACTCACGATAAATTTCACGAATGATGCCATTAGGGTGTTAAACAAGCGATATAGAGATGTCTTTTTTATTATACTTACGATAAATTTCACGAATGCTTTCAACCAGATTGATCAATCAGCCATACTACGAAAGGTGAGAGTGAGATACATATATATTTCCTTGTGGGTTGAGTTTTATATGGTCAGATAGTACGGTTATACCTTGGGAATAAGCATATTATGTCAGTCATTGGATTGCAATAAAATAACCTGTTAGGGGTCGCTTCTTTTTGTCGTTGTATTACATCCAATTATTCATTAGATCAACGACAACTCTAAGCTTCTTTTTTAATGCCTGGTAGCTTGGTGACGGGACCATCATAGAGGATTCAAAGCAGGTGGCAAAAGCCCTTGACATCATTTGAGATAACGGCCCAGAATTATGTCTCGAATTGAATATTCATAAAACTAATATCTTTTGGTATTCATGTGATGGTAGTAAACTCCGTGGGGGTTGTAAACATAAAAAGAACAACATGATAGTTCTAAACATAAAAAGAAAGACAAAAAATAGCATAATGCAACATAATGGCTTTTTAGTTACTTTATTCTTATTCCATCTCTTCATCATCATCCTCACTTTCTTCATCTCGGATTTGGTTCCTAAGTGTGACTATCTCAAGTTGAAGGTCACAAGAGTCTTTAAAGTACACATCTTACTGTAGATAGCCTCATTAATGTAGCTGCCTTCGGGAATAGGTGGAGTCGATGAAGAGGAAAGAGCAACATCTTTATGCTTAAAAAGTCTATTTTTGTCTTTGAAAATGCCCATGTTTTTCCCTGTTACCCCAATGTTGATTTCATATTCCTTTGCACTCATCTTCTTCTTAGGTTCTCCTTCCAAGTAAAATTTACAATAGTACATAATTTTTGTTATCAACCTAGCATATAGGAGTCGACCACTAAGATATGGTATTTTAAACAAGATGTGGTGATTAACCCAAAGAGAAATAATAGTATGGTATTTTAACCAGAAATCGGTGACTAACTAATAGATGGTGATTAACCCAAATAGAAATGAGAGTATGGTATTTGAAGTGGAAGCATCTGTTAGTTCTTGTATTGGCTGCAATTTTGGTAAAACAATGTTGTTGTTGAAGATGTCATGTCTGATGTCTTAACATGAGTTACTAACATTCAGGTTATATTAAGGGTTGCAGTTTTTGTGCTGATGTCAAACGCGATGTCTTGACATTGTTTGACAGAACATCAATTTGGTAAGTTTTTAGGGTTGCGCGTGTTTTTGTTATTGGTGAGATATTCTGCTGTTGAGATTGAGAGATTGAAGGCGAATATCTTGGTAAAGATATATTCTATTACGATCAAATGTGGAGCAGATATTTTTACTGTTTTTAAGGCTGAAATATATGAAAAGATTTGAAGATAAAATATGTTTTAAATTCAAATCAAATCAGAGATTTTCATGGAGTCCAAGCCCAAATTTGTGTCTCTATATAAAGCAGCCTCAACCCTATTTAGAAGATACGAAGACAAGAGATTAAAAAACTGAGTGTCAAGTGTGTGTTTTCGTCTGTGTTTTGTGAGCCATTCATGTTTGATTTGGTCTGTTTGTTTTGAGTTGTAATTGTCCACTCTAAAGCTTTTAAGCAAGGGTGCATTGTTCTTGATCTAAGCTGTTAAGTAAGATCAAGGTATTGTCTTTGAAGTGTGATCTTCTAAACATTGTAATTGTTTGTAATTGTATCACTAAGGTGATTAAGGGGGAGTGAGTGGTTTCTCATATCTAAGTGGTTTCTTAGGTAGAAGTGTCATTAGGTAGTGATTAAGATTAGTGGATGTCAACTGGGATTGTTGAGTCTGTAATTTAATACTACTAATAGTGAATTTTCTCCCTGGCTTGGTAGCCCCCATACGTAGGTAGTTAGACCGAACTAGGTGAACAATTCATTGTGTTGATTTACTGTTGTTATTGCCTTGTTCATATAGCAGATTGTGTTGTTGTGACATCACACTTAACATCACACATCTGATACCAGAATTTCAATTGGTATCAGAGCAGGCATCCTGCTCTGCATCTGGCTGAGATCTAGGGCTGTTACTTTCTGGTACAATGGATAAGGAGAGTGGTGGATTTGTGAATAGACCCCCTATTCTAGATGGCTCTAATTATGATTACTGGAAACCTCGTATGGTTACCTTCTTGAAGTCCTTAGATAGCAGGGCTTGGAAGGCTGTTTTAAAAGAATGGAAACATCCTATTATTGTTGAAAAAGATGGAACATCAAAGCTGAAACCTGAAGAAGATTGGACCAAAGAAGAAGATGAACTTGCACTTGGAAATTCTAAGGCTTTGAATGCCATTTTTAATGGTATTGACAAGAACATCTTTAGGCTGGTGAACACTTGTGAAGTGGCTAAGGAAGCTTGGGATGTCTTGAAAACTACTCATGAAGGAACCTCCAAAGTCAAGATGTCAAGACTTCAATTGCTGACAACAAAGTTTGAAAATCTGAAGATGAAGGAAGATGAGACCATTCATGATTTCCACATGAATATTCTTGAGTTGTCAAATGCTTCTAGTGCTCCTGGAGAGAAAATGACTGAAGAGAAGCTGGTAAGGAAGATTCTTAGATCCCTTCCCAAGAGATATAAAATGGAGGTGACTGCTATAGAAGAAGCTCAAGACATCAGCAAGATGAGGGTAGATGAGTTGATTGGTTCTCTTCAAACTTTTTAATTAGGGATGGATGAAGAACCTGAAATGAAGACCAAAAGCATAGCTTTGGTATCCAGTTCTGAAGATGCTAAGAAAGATAATGGTCCTGAGTCTCGGAAGGAGCTGTCCCATGCCATTGTTCTGCTATGAAGACAGTTTAATAAGGTTTTAAAAAGGATGAATAGGAGATATAAACCTAATGTTAAGGACATCTCATCTAACATCAACAAGTCTAGGGATGAAGAGAAGCCTGGTCATGACAAAGGAGTCCAATGTTATGAGTGTGAAGGCTATGGTCATGTCAGAAAAGAATGCCCTACTTATCTTAAAAAGCAGAAAAAAGGCATGACTGTTTCCTGGTCTGATACTGATAGTGAGAATGATGAAGAGACTGCCAAGCGTGTTAGGGCATTGACTGGAATATGTGCTTCTGATGGAGAGTCTAGTGGTGATGAATTGACTTTTGAGGAGTTAGCAGCTTCCTATCAAGAACTGTGTCTGAAAAGTGAAGAGGTCTGTCAAGAAGGGGAGAAGCAGAAGAAAATTATAATACAACTTGAGATTGATAAAGCTGAACTTGAGAATGAAGTTTTGTTGTTAAAATCCCAGCTTGATCAAATGTCCAAATCCATCAGAATGTTGAATAGTGGAACTAAGACTCTGGATAAAATTCTTGAAGCTGGAAAAGGGGCAGGTGATAAGACTGGTCTAGGATATGATGGTGAGAAGAAGATATCTGCAGAGGCTAGTTCCTCTGGGCTTAAACAGAACATTCCTCAACATCATGGAAAAGGACATGTTTCTGGAATTAAGAAGTTTGTACCTCACTTGGTGCCACAAAATTATGGGAAGGGTTATGGTCCTAAGAAGTTTGTGCCTCAACCACAAGGAAAGACTCATGTTTCTAGAGCTAGGCAGTATATGCCTCCTCAATACCATAGGAGTATGCATGCTTCTGGTCTCAAACATAACATGTTCCATCAGATGTCTCAACATCATAGGAAATGTATGGTTCTGGGCCTAATAATGTTGTGCCTCATTATTATGGCAGAAGAAAGCCCCATCATCATGGGAAAAGATAGTCTAATCATCATTACAAAAGACAGCCTCATTATCATAGGAGACAGTCTCAATACTATGGGAGAAGACAGTCTCAATATTATGGCAGAAGGTAGTCTCAGCAGTATGACAAAAAACATCCTCAAGAGAGAAGGCATGTTAATCACTTTAGAGAAGAGTTTCAAAATTGGAGATGTCACTATTGTGGAAAACTTGGTCACTTAAAATCTTTTTGTTTCAAGCTCTATGGATATCCTCAATCTGATCCTCAATCTAGTCAAAATCAGAATATTTCAACAAGGGAAAAACAATGGGTTCCCAAAGTTGCTATTAAATGTCTATTGGCTCACATGTCTATTAAAACCTCTGCTTTGGAAGATTGGTACTTTGATAGTGGGTGTTCCAAACATATGACAGGAGTTGAAAATCTTTTGGTGAATGTTAAGTCTTACTCCACAAATGATGTGATTTTTGGTGATGGATCCAAAGGTAAAGTCAAAGGGATTGGAAAGCTGAATTGCTCAGTTGGTCCTAGTCTAGATAATGTTTTGCTTGTTAAAGGATTGACTGCTAATCTAATTAGCATCAGTCAGTTGTGTGATGAAGGGTTAAAGGTAAATTATACTAAAGATGAATGTGTAGTGACAAATGAGAAGAGTGAAGTTGTTATGAGAGGAGTTGGATCTAAAGATAACTGTTATTTATGGGTTCCTCAAGAGTCCAGTTCCTTATGTAATGTCATCAAAGAGGAAGATATGAAAGAGGAGAAATAAAGTCTGTCTGAGCACAATGTTAAACATGATGTCATGACATCTTGCTGTAACATCCTGAGGAGCACTGAACATTTATTAAAATTTAAAAATTTAAAAAGGCATTTATTTTGGTGGGGAAAATACATTTACTGGCTTTTAAGTGCTCTCCAAAAGCAGCCCCCTTACCATAAGCAATCATTCCTTCTTTGTGCTCTCACACGCTACCAGAATCTTGTGTCTCTCAGTTTGTTAATCTTCTCTCCTAAGATCAGAAGTCTCAACACATCCTTGTACATCAGTTGCTTCAAAGGAACAATGTCTCAACATGTGTCGTCTCCCTCCAAGAAGTCTGCTTCAAAGAGTTCTTCCCATTCAAAACCTAGGGTTTTGACGGAAGGGGTTGTTGTGGATGAAGCTTTGGACATAGCACCTCTCTCAATGATGGTTCCTGCTTCCGTGTCTAAAAAGATCAGACCTAACAAGCTGCAAACAAAGAGAGCTTCTCACACTACACTAGGTAAATCATTTAAACCTTCTGAGAGCAGAAAACTTGATGATAGTGAATCTAGGAAGGTTGTTACGGATATTCTGTTTGGAGAAAAATCTGGCACTGGAAGTTCTACTTTTCTTCCCAAAGATCAAGGTGTGATTGAAGAGAAATTTTCTGTTGATGATAGAATGGATCAGATTGTCACAAAAGTTTTGGAGAAAGGGATTCCTGTGTCTGGAATTTCAAGACCACTGGCTCAAATGACTGTTGTTCAATCTGGAAGTGAGAAAGATGACATGCAACCTGCTGAAACCAATCTTCACAGGTTAGCTATTCCAGTCATTGAAGATACTAAAACTGAAGCAGTATCTGATGTTGATACTAATGTGGGAGGAGAGGTTGATGTTGAACCTGATGTTAGAACATCACCTGCTAGGAATGTTGCTTCTAACCCCAGAAGGAAGAAGCCTGTTGATGTTGTGGATATTGATGAACTTTCAGACAATGAGATAATTGGAAATGTGATTCTTGGAATTGAAAAAAGATTAAAGACTAGAAAAGGAAATAATGTAGATTCTTCCCCTAAGGAGAGAACTGATAAGAAGAATACTTCTGTTGTAGGCCCTCCAAAAACTTGGAGCAAGGTTGCTACCTCCTCCAAAAAGAGGAAGATCAGAGTTGAATCTGACTCAGATTATGATGTTGAAGATGATGTTCAAGACATCACTCAGGTGAAAAAGACTGTGGTAAATAGATCTTCTGATACTGTTCCTGATGCTCCACTAGACAATGTTTCTTTTCATTCTTCAAAGAATGTGAACAAGTGGAAGTATATTTACATAAGAAGGGTGGACATGGAAAGAGAGCTTGGCAGAGATGCTCTTGAGACAAAGGAGGTAATGGAATTGATCAATCATGCAGGATTAATAAAAACTGTGACTAGTTTTTCCAAGTGTTATGATATGCTTGTCAAGGAGTTCATTGTGAACATTCCTGAAGATATTACTGATAGCAGAAGTGTGGATTTTAGAAAGGTTTATGTAAGGGGTAGGTGTGTTGAGTTTTCTCCAAATGTGATCAACAGATACTTAGGAAGGAATGAACAAGCTGTGAGTGAATTGGAGGTCACTGATAATCAGATTTGCAAAGAGATTACTGCAAATCAAGTGACTGCATGGCCTTTGAAGGGAAAATTGGTTGCAGGTCTTCTGAGTGTTAAGTATGAAATACTGCACAGAATTGGGGCTGCAAACTGGGTTCCTACTAACCATAAGACTACCATTTCTGTTGGGCTGAGAAAGTTCATTTTTGCAGTTGGAACAAAGAAGGACTTAGATTATGATTCATATATTTTTGATCAAACAGTCAAACATGCTGGGACAATGGCTGTGAAGTTGCCAATTGCTTTTCCATCCTTGATCTGTGGAATTATTCTTAATCAACATCCTGGGATCTTGGTTGCTACAGATACTGCTAGTAAAAGGGAGTCTGTTTTGTCTCTACACTACAAACTCTTTGCAAGACAACATGTTCCTGATATTGTGTCAACATCTACAACTGGTGGCAACAAGAATACCTCCAAAAGTGAGTTAATTAGTGAGCTGAAGGCTACTTGCAAGGAGCTGGAAACAATGATCAGCATCAATACTGCCAGGAAGATGAAATAAGAGGCTTTGATCAAAAGTTTGGAACTGGTTGATGATGAAGGGGATAAGGAAGAAGGTGATTCTAGTAAGAAGACTGATGAACTTGACTGACTTGTTCTGGTGTTGCTGTTGTTCTGGTGCTGCAGGATCTTTTGATTTTTCTTTCTTTTATTAGTTGTTTTTTTTTGTGCACCTTGAAGTGCTTGTTTTGTAATTTGCATATCTTGGATAATGGTGCTTTTAATATCTATCTGGTTTCTTGTTCTATGATTTATTTTGTCATGTGGTGCTTTCTCTTGACTGACAAGGAGAGCTTGTAGGACTTACTGTTAGTTTTTGACAATAGTGAGGGGGAGTTTTTGATGTTCAGAGGTTGTCCAATTGTGGCTAAAAAGGGGGAGAGTTAGCCTAAGTGAGTTGTTTTGTGAGTTGTGCTGTGAGATCCTGTGTGTGGTTCTTAGTTTGAGGGGGAGTTGTTAGTTGTGCAGCTGTTGGTTATTGCTGCTGTTTGTGTGGTGAATGTTAGAGGTGTTTGATGTTTTTTCGCTGCTGGTATCTTTGTTGTAGACTGAGATTGTTTTAGCCAAAATTAGCCAAAGGGGGAGATTGTTAGTTCTTGTATTGGCTGCAATTTTGGTAAAACAATGTTGTTGTTGAAGATGTCATGTCTGATGTCTTAACACGAGTTACTAACATTCAGGTTATATTAAGGGTTGCAGTTTTTGTGCTGATGTCAAACGCGATGTCTTGACATTGTTTGACAGAACATCAATTTGGTAAGTTTTTAGGGTTGCGCGTGTTTTTGTTATTGGTGAGATATTCTGCTGTTGAGATTGAGAGATTGAAGGCGAATATCTTGGTAAAGATATATTCTATTACGATCAAATGTGGAGCAGATATTTTTACTGTTTTTAAGGCTGAAATATATGAAAAGATTTGAAGATAAAATTTGTTTTAAATTCAAATCAAATCAGAGATTTTCATGGAGTCCAAGCCCAAATTTGTGTCTCTATATAAAGCAGTCTCAACCCTATTTGGAAGATACGAAGACAAGAGATTAAAAGACTGAGTGTCAAGTGTGTGTTTTCGTCTGTGTTTTGTGAGCCATTCATGTTTGAATTGGTCTGTTTGTTTTGAGTTGTAATTGTCCACTCTAAAGCTTTTAAGCAAGGGTGCATTGTTCTTGATCTAAGCTGTTAAGTAAGATCAAGGTATTGTCTTTGAAGTGTGATCTTCTAAACATTGTAATTGTTTGTAATTGTATCACTGAGGTGATTAAGGGGGAGTGAGTGGTTTCTCATATCTAAGTGGTTTCTTAGGTAGAAGTGTCATTGGGTAGTGATTAAGATTAGTGGATGTCAACTGGGATTGTTGAGTCTGTAATTTAATACTACTAATAGTGAATTTCCTCCCTGGCTTGGTAGCCCCCAGACGTAGGTAGTTAGACCGAACTGGGTGAACAATTCATTGTGTTGATTTACTGTTGTTATTGCCTTGTTTATATAGCAGATTGTGTTGTTGTGACATCACACTTAACATCACACATCTGATACCAGAATTTCAGCATCCTTTTTCCTGAAAAATTTCTTTCGCTTTGCATAATTTAAAGATTTTTCATTATTGCCCAAAGTCTTACCAAGCGTTTACACAAGGAGCATGAAGTTTTCATCTTCTTCTGGAGCATCATCTTCTTGTTCTTCTTTTGTGTCAACTTTCAAAGCAATGCATTTGGATTTCTTCTCTTGATTCTCATGCTTTTCCAATCTTCCAAGTTCAAGTTCATGTTCTTGATTTTTTTCGAACAAGGATGCAGACGTCATGGTAGAAAGACTTTTATTTTCCGATTTTAATGTCACCTTTGGTTGTCATTCTTGGGTTAAAGACCTCAACACTTTAAGACTAAGATCATCATTAGTAAAAAGGGTTCAAGTTTGAGACCAAGAAGGTTTTGAAAAAGGGAGAAGATTTTGAAAATTTAAGAAGGGAAGGAGATAAAGAGACTATCCTAATAAAATCAATAAAGTGAAAGTGTGTGCAAGTGAACTAACCAGAAGTGAAACAAGCCAATTGACATAAGCCAAACCAAGTCTTCCATCCTTTTGATTAAGCCACAAGCAAGCCAAGTAAGCAAAGCACAAATCAATGTATCAGATGAAAGAAGAACTCGGGCCAAAAGTTCAAAACCAAAGTATCAAAGTCAAGTCTTTAAAAAATTAACCCAAGGTCAAAGGTACCAGATGAATTCCAAGGCTTCAAATCACAACTCCAAAGCACAGGATCAAGAACCTAAATCTAAGTCCACAAATCCAACATCCTAGCTAGGGATAGTAACCGATAATCCAAGGAAACAATTAAGTGTTTTAGGGGTTTTCCTTTATTAATGTCTTTAAAGAAAAAAGAAAAGTCCAAGTGGACAAAGGAAAAAGAAGTATAAACATAAATAATATAATATGTAAATGATGAAAGTAAAATCATAATATAAAGAACAAGAAGTAGAGGACATAAAAGTAATGGTCCAAGAAAATAAATGGCATAAAATAAAAGTTAGCACAATAATATTGTTAGTATTAATGTTAGAGTTAATGATCAGATTTGGGACAAATTTAGCGCTATGTTAAGTAATCATAGCACAATCTATAAGGAAGATCATACTATAGGAGGTCGGTCAATAACAATTTTTGTACCATACATGTTAGAGATATGATAGAAACCATACTCCTAAAACATGTAGCACAAGTAAAAACGAAGGAGGGATCAAACACTAAGGCAAGAAGATTGGTCAATTACATCAATCATCCTTCATGACAACTTAGGACAAACTTATACATCAATCCAAAGTACTTCCAATGATCTTTGATAAATGATAAGTGCAAAGTGTACCTATTTTTGTATATAAGTTTTGTTGCACTTATCGTTACTTTGTGTTAAAATTGGTCGAATAAACCTTGCTTTGTTTGTAAATACGTTTGCTTTACGTTATAGTGTATATATTGCGTTATCGTGTAAATATCAATGAGTTTAATTGATTTTCTCTCATTTTTGCAGGTATTAAATCAAGGATATCTTGCCATTGTTGTATAGAGCATCGAATAAGCTTTCCAATGCTTCGAAACGGGCGAAAAACGGAGTTACGGTTCAAAAGTTACGAATAAAACAGTGCAGAATTTTCTGGTGTGTTGCGCCCCTGCTGTGCCGGGCGAAAATTCCGCCGGGTGAAATTTCCAGCGTCGGGCGCTCCGGAACAGCACTGGAACTTGCAAAAATAAACCGCCTTTCGCCGCCAGGCGCCCCAAAATTCCGTCGGGCGAAACTGGGCGGACAGAAACATCATATAAGGCATAAAACCACCATTTTTAGGTTATGGTTTGGGTATTTTTTGCTCCCACTCCATCATACTTCATTTCTTCATAGGTTTAGCTTAGAAAACAACAATGGAGCTTGCATTTGGATGATCCAGAGTCGAATCTCTCGTCAATTGGTGTTGACAAACCAAGAAATGTTTGGTTCCTCTTCTCTCTTCTCTTTGTAATTTCTTATTGTTGGGTGTTTATATAGTTACTCTGAACTCGTGTATCTTTGTTGATCATAATAATGTATAAATCTGCTTTACAAATCATTATCGATGTCTTCCTTGATCTTTTTGCATTTATGTTTGGATTTGTGTTGTGTTAGAGATAAACATCACGAATCTTGGTTCGGGATGGATATCTATTGTCTATATGCTAGAGATAGATTTAGATAATAATCTTTAGGGTGTCGGATCTTAATGTCTTCCGTGTTTCGAGGCTTCGTGCGCGAGAGTGACGAAGAGAGTGATACGATTGCTTTCTCAACTCAGTGTGCCAGAGATGGACATTGTTGTGAGCGATACTGGATGATTTTGACGAGTATTGTAGTAGAGTGAAAATGATTGATAAATTTATGTTTGTGACGAGTGGGTTATATTTATGCCTGATAAGTTTATTTTCTCCAAAGAATGAATTTTTCTTGTGTTAATATTTACTTTTCTGTTTTTATGTTTCAACCAATTCTAAACCCAAACTCTTTAACAATTAAATTGTCGAACAGCAGTTCAATTCTCAATCTCTGTGGACACGATAAATTCCCGAAAAAATACTTCCAAATATTTTTGTTGCTTGCCGCTTTACCACTTCAACAAAATGGCGACGTTGTCGGGGATTGGTTTTTATTGAACCTGCATTGCGATAGTTTCTTTGTTTTTGAGTTTTGTAGATATCGTATATATTGTATATTTTCACTTGTTTATATTGATACTTGTATATTTTAACGTTTGTTCAAGTGGTTGGTTAGGACACTTGCTTTTGGTTTGCGTGGTGAGGTATCACCAATGCATGAAGGAAGGAAGTTACTAGATAAGCATTGTAAAGGCATCGAGCTTACGACGTAAAACAAGCATGGTGTATTCTTTTCTTTTGTTGTTTAGTTTAGGTAGTGTAGTGAGTGTTCATTAAACAAGTTGTACTCGGATTTTTCATAAAATTCTCAAATCTTAACTTTACAACTTGTTTAATGAATTTTTGCCAGTTTTCCAGTTTGTTCATATTAATAGTTTTCGTGTTTGTCAATGAGCTTGTTTTGAGTTGCTTGAGGAAATTTGATAATGTTCCAAGTTTGATCGTTTCAACTTGCGGATGTATGGTAATGATTTTGTTAAGTTTTGTACACGTCCGAGGTATGTATTTATCGCTTTCTTGACTTTAGCATATTCACTTTACTTAGGCAATTTGCAAACTTTCATGCCATTCATTCTTTTGTATACTTGTTCTTGTTGTGAATCACTTTAGTTCCCACCCTTTTTGTGAGGAAGCCTTCTATTGTTCATATATGCGCGGAGTACCAACATTCTTGTTTTAACTGTATTTTATTATGCTTAATCTTTTGTTTGTGTTGATTATATGAAAGCATGAAAATGATCAAGGCATTTTTGTTTCATTTTGAGCACAACTACCTAGCCAAATAGTCAATTCACCTTGTGAGCGTGTGATCATTCGTAACCCCTTTGAGCTTTTTGATACATGTTTTATTTGAACTTAATGCTTGTCTATGAGTATTTAATTCACTTATTTTTTAATGGATTTTGTTTTTTCTTGAACCCTCAACTTTGTGTTGTTGTATGAATTTTTGCCTTACCTTAGAAAGTAGGGAGTATTCACATGATGATGTTGTTGAATTCAAGTTGGGGAGAGAATGGTTGTTTACTCATTGGTTGGTTTCTATGAGGTTGAGAAAAGAAAAAAAAAAGATAAAATTTTGAAAAAGAAATGAAAAAGAAAAGAAAAGAAAAGAAAAAAGAGAAAAATATGAAAAAGAAATGAAAAAGAAAAGAAAAGAAAAGAAAAAAAAAAGAAAAAAAAAGAAAATCCTTGTGAAAGGGAAGAAAAAAAAAGTAACAATAATTGTGCTAAATAAGTATTGTGTTTTGTGTAACACTTGGGATGAAAGAAGAAGTTGATTGGAATTTTGGTTTGAGTCTTTGTGAGTTGATCACTCCCTTAGGTTTAGGCAAGTTTTTATTTCGATTCGCTTTTGGACTTATCCCTTGTTTGTTTACCCGACCACGCTACAACCTTGAAAGCCCTTGTGATTCTTGCTTTTATGTTTTCAATATGATTTTTGATGATTGCATAATTTAGTCTTTTGTTTGCATGAGTGTTGTGTGAGTGAAAGTACCTCATTTTGTGTTTTTCATCTACCGATGATTGTTTTTGCTAAGTGTGATTCACGGTTGAACTTGTGTTGTTTTAGAATGTTTGACATGATTCTTGTATTTCGCATTTGTTTCGTGACTATGTTATCGTCGTAGTTTAGTGATAAGTATTTACTTTGTGTGTACCGTTTTTCATTTGAACCATACATTTGTTTTCCCTTTTCAAAACTTGTTGATTCATGATTCTTGGATTTTCGTCTTTTGTTTCTTTAAGTTGTTTGGCGTTGTTTGAGAACAAACAATTATGTAAGTTGGGGAGAGTTTGATAAGTGCAAAATGTACCTATTTTTGTATATAAGTTTTGTTGCACTTATCGTTACTTTGTGTTAAAATTGGTCGAATAAACCCCGCTTTGTTTGTAAATACGTTTACTTTACGTTATAGTGTATATATTGCGTTATAGTGTAAATATCAATGAGTTTAATTGATTTTCTCTCATTTTTGTAGGTATTAAATCAAGAATATCTTGCCATTGTTGTAATAGAGCATTGAATAAGCTTTCCAACGCTTCGAACCGGGCGAAAAAACGGAGTTACGGTTCAAAAGTTACGAATAAAACAGTGCAGAATTTTCTGGTGTGCTGCGCCGGGCGAAATTTCCAGCGCCGGGCGCTCCGGAACAGCACTGGAACTTGTAAAAATAAACCACCTTTCGCCGCTGGGCGCCCCAAAATTCCGTCGGGCGAAACTGGGCGGACAGAAACATCATATAAGGCATAAAAACACCATTTTTAGGTTATGGTTTGGGTATTTTTTGCTCCCACTCCATCATACTTCATTTCTTCATAGGATTAGCTTAGAAAACAACAATGGAGCTTGGATTTGGATGATCCGGAGTCAAATCTCTCGTCGATTGGTGTTGACAAACCAAGAAATGTTTGGTTCCTCTTCTCTCTTCTCTTTGTAATTTGTTTTTGTTGGGTGTTTGTATAGTTACTCTAAACTCGTGTATCTTTGTTGATCATAATAATGTATAAATCTGCTTTACAAATCATTATCGATGTATTCCTTGATCTTTTTGCATTTATGTTTGGATTTGTGTTGTGTTAGAGATAAACATCACGAATCTTGGTTAGGGGTGGATATCTATTGTCTATATGCTAGAGATAGATTTAGATAATAATCTTTAGGGTGTCGGATCTTAATGTCTTCCGTGTTTCGAGGCTTCATGCGCGAGAGTGACGAAGAGAGTGATACGGTTGCTTTCTCAACTCAGTGTGCCAGAGATGGACATTGTTGTGAGCAATACTGGATGATTTTGACGAGTATTGTAGTAGAGTGAAAATGATCGATAAATTTATGTTTGTGACGAGTGGGTTATATTTATGCCTGATAAGTTTCTTTTCTCCAAAGAATGAATTTTTCTTGTGTTAATATTTACTTTTCTGTTTTTATGTTTCAACCAATTCTAAACCCAAACTCTTTAACAATTAAATTGTCGAACGGCAGTTCAATTCCCAATCTCTGTGGACACGATAAATTCCCGGAAAAATACTTCCAAATATTTTGGTTGCTTGCCGCTTTACCGCTTCAACAATCAATTGAATAATAGATTTGAAATGATGAAAGTTTATCAAGCATCAATCCAAACATCATGAACAAGATGGATAACAACTCATCCAATTGATCAAGAGAAAGGAAAGCGAAAAGAAAGAGAAGGAAAGATGAAGAGAGGAACAAAATTGAATCAAGATATTTTATCTCAAGTGCACTCGAGTCCGGGTATATGACTTATTTCACCACTCAGAGATCACCAAGCACCAAAAACAAAAACAAACAGTAGATAATAATAAAACACAGATAAACAAGATAGGCTTAACCCATTAGGGACTACTCCCCAGCAGAGTCACCACTTTTATGTAGTGGGGAAAATTGAGATTAAGCTATTGATTAACTTAACTCATAAAGTAAGAGTCGCTACCACACTTTATTTTTTCCAAACATTACTATGGGGATAGGAGAATCACATCTCGACTATGAAAATGACTCATGTCTAATCCTTGAGAAAAGGTTTTAAAAAGAAAAGTGCACAAAGGGCACAAAATGGTTTGAATGACCTGTGTATCTTTTATGTCTTTTGAAATGGTGTTGATATGCTTAAGATGAATTAGCATTTAATTAAGAAAAAAAGTTTGAAAAATCACTTGACAAAGTCAAGGTTTATTGAGAAAGTGGTTCAAGTTTGAAAACAAGAAGGTTTTGAAAAAGGGAGAAGATTTTGAAAATTTAAGAAGGGGAGAAGATGAAGAGACTATTCCAATAAAAGCAATAAAGTGAAATTGTGTGCAAGTGAACTAACCAAAAGTGAAACAAGCCAATTGACATGAGTCAAACCAAGCCTTCCATCCTTTTGATTAAGCCACAAGCAAGCCAATTAAGCAAATCACAAATCAATGTATCAGATGAAAGAAGAACCCGGGCCAAAAGGTCAAAACCAAAGTATCAGAGCCAAGTCTTCAAAAAATCAACCCAAGGTCAAAGGTACCAGATGAATTCCAAGGCTTCAAATCATAACTCCAAAGTAAAGTATCAAGAACCTAAATCTAAGTCCACAAATCCAACATCCAAGCTAGGGATAGTAACTGATAGTCCAAGGAAACAATTAAGTGTTTTAGGGGTTTTTCCTTTATTAATGTCTTTAAAGAAAAAAGAAAAGTCCATGTAGACAAAAGAAAAAGAAGTATAAACATAAACAATATGAAATGTAAATGATAAAAGTAAAATCACAACATAAAAATAAGAAGTAGAGGACATAAAAGTAATGGTGCAAGAAAATAAATGGCATAAAATAAAAGTTAGCACAATAATATTGTTAGTATTAATGTTAGAGTTAATAATCCGATTCGGGATAAATTTAGAGATATGTTAAGCAATGTAACACAATCTATAAGGAAGACCATACTATGGGAGTCCGTTCAATAAAAATTTATGTACCATATATGTTAGAGATGTGATAGAAACCATACTCCTAAAACATGTAGCACAAGTAAAGACCAAGGAGGGATCAAACACTAAGGCAAGAAGATTGGTTCATTACATCAATCATCCTTCATGACAACTTAGAACAAACTTATGCATCAATCTAATGTACTTCTGAAGATCTTTTATCAGTTGAATACTATATTTTAAATTGATTGTGAAAGCTGATCAGATCCTGAAGTGGGTCAAGAAGAACGTCTGCGATGCTGGATGTGTGAGACGAGGAGAGGGTGTACCTGCAAGGCACTCCAATGTTAAAGTAAGAATCAGGAGAGAGAAAGGCAAGTACAAAAGTATGAGTTTCTGAGGATGATTTAAAATACTTGACCCTCTCAAATGAGAGGGTTTTTATAATGCCCCCAGCGCGTGGCCAACAGTCCCTATTTTCAGGGCAGAATAATTGTTTCCTGAAGAATATGTAACTGCCAAAAACTAGTCATTATGACGGGCATAAATGCCTAAAACTAGTCGTTGCCATGGGTAAATGGGTAGTTCTGGGCACAGGCGTCATGGCCGTTCTTGAATGATGGAGCCGTGCGTAACGGGCAGGAATGTCGGGGAGGAGCAAATGACCTTGAGATTCATCTGCCCATATGTGCCCGGTAGAGGGGTATAAAGGTAAATGTTGTCTCACCTCAGCTGGACTTAGGCAATTGTTCCGTTATGGGAGCAGAAGTGGATTGGGTCATGCCTAGCCATTGGTCCAGTTCGGAACATGAGCCCCCCAAGTCGTTGCTCCCGAGCATGGGAGTGATGACTTAAGGATAGCTCGCAGCCCCGGGGAATTCTGAAGGGTCGTCGTTTGTCGATGAGACACAATCGTCCTTGGATTCCCGAGTGTTCTAGTATGCGCGGGATACGTAACTTTGTTCGGGCTGCGCGGCATGCAGGGAGACCAACGGCTGAGGTACTCTAAAGAGACGTGGCGCCACGTGTGTCTCGAGCCTTGTACAACATTAAATGTGTCATGATCGCTAGGCTAGGGTCATGATGATGCCCCTAGCAGCGCGTGTTCGTGCACGTGCTTTCAGTCTGCCTATATATAGATGGAAGAGTTGCTCATTTGTATTTTTCGCTTCTCTTTCTTTCCTCGTTTCTTCTCTTAGAGCCTTCAGTCCGCCGCCGTCGTCAATCGTCGCGTCCGCCGCTGCACGAAGCTCTGAGCAAGTTCTTCGGCCCTCTACATTTTATTCGACCACGTAAGTCACTTGTTTCCAACTTCATTTATAGCTTTTTCGTTTCTATTTTGTTAGAACGCATGTGGCTAGGTTGAGCTTAGGTAGAACTGTTGTGTTTTCCAGCGGCTGTTGGTGGTAGACGGTGGGTTGGCCACTTTTTGTTGTTGCTGTGGTTGTCGGAGCCTCTTAGGAACTGTAGATTTTGGCTTCTTTATGGGGTCGTTGTGATGACGGCATGGGCGCAACCGGCGGAGTTCCAGAGTTTTCTGGTGCTCTGATGAACCTCTGATGAATGTAAGAGTTTTCTGGTGGAGCTTTAACCGAAAAACTGGGTAGTATGCCGGGGAGATTTCTCCGTATGCGCATGAGGGGTTGTCTCCGAGCATTTCCTCGCGCGAGACTCTTGTGTTATCTGATTTAGGGCTTAGGTCGGGGACACCGTCCTTAGCCCTTTGTGCACCCTTTCACTTGACTAGCGGTGG
This sequence comes from Lathyrus tuberosus, assembly GCA_022829125.1. NCBI lineage: Eukaryota > Viridiplantae > Streptophyta > Magnoliopsida > Fabales > Fabaceae > Lathyrus > Lathyrus tuberosus. The sequence continues at coordinate 2,383,050 of JALAZF010000659.1, read as the reverse complement.
AAGGGTGGATTTGATTTTGCAGTCGAATTCACTTTTGTCATCTGCTTTTCAGGTGAACGAGATGGTGCATGAGCTAGAGAGAGAGATTCTTATAGACTCGTCTGAGGATAGCTCCTCGGAGAGTAGTGATACAGAGGTTTCAACTGCCCTCAGCGAAGTCGGGGAGGATCCTGAACATGCTTCTACGGAGGAATGGATGGTTGTGGAGCCTGCCGAGCACGCATCCACTTTCGTATCTTATACCAGGGATGTCTTCACGAACGTAGGGCCAGAAGGGGAGTGGAAGGTACACTTCCCCAATCAAGACGACTGTATATGCACAGACTACGAGGAGAGGTTCCCAATGTATGAATATGTTTTCAAGGACATAGGGATGAGGCTGCCCTTCACTGACTTTCAGCAGTCTATCTTTGTTCATCTGGATTTGGCCCCGTCGCAATTGCACCCGAATTCTTTGGTGTTCATTTGTGCCTTCAAGCTGACCTGCGAGTTTCTGAAGATAGGTGTTACATTGCCCTTGTTCTTCACCATCTTCCACCTCCAACAGTAAGTTTCGGGGAAAAGGTACGACAGGGTTTCGCTGAAGCAAGCAAGGAAACTGTTTAAGCCCTTCTCAGAGTCTATTCGGACCTTCAAGGAGAGGTTCTATATCATCGAACATGTGTCGGAGAAGGCTCAGGACACCACGTATGCCTGGTCAGTGACCACAGACGAGGACGGTAATGATATGCGCGACGAGCATGGGAAGCTGCTGGCGGAGAGGGTGTTCAAGTTCCCTTTCTGTTGGAGTGAGAGCCACTTTACTTGGGAAACAAACCATTACTTTGCCTAGTCAGATATGCTAGACGAGCAGGACACAGCCGGTTACGAGGCGTTGGTCAACTATGTTAACAGCTTTAGACCCGCTGAGTGCTGGAAGAAAAAGGGGGACCCGACCTTTGAGGATGATGGCGGGCAAAGAGTGGAGTATCGCTATATTAATATGAAGGCGCTTCTGGAGTGCAAGACCCATGCAGACGCTCTTAAGTTGCTTGGTAGTTTACTCTTTTAGCTTGTCCGAATTATAACTTCTTCGGTGTCTAATGTGTTTGTAATGTTTTTGCAGGTGAGATGCCTTCTGCCCACGAGAGGATGGTGAAGAATGCCTTGGCGAGGGGGGAAAGCGGGCACGGCCACCTCGAAGTCTCGGTTTACTCAGCAGGTGCCTCCTCCTCAACCGGCTGCGGGGAGCTCCCCGCCCTTTCCTTCGCCCGCTCAGGGATCTCCGGTGCCCAGGGCCTTAAGATTTAAATGGACCAGAGCGAACGAGCTAGTGGATCTCAGTCGGTCGGCTGAGAAGGGCAAGTTTAAACTTCCCCCTTGCCTCCACGACAGGAAATTTTTCGAGGGGACATCCCTAGTGGTTCCTCGGGCAGAGTCCCTCAAGCTAGAGGGTATGGATCGCCCGAGTAAGAGGGCACTGCTGGCGCAAGATGCCTCAGCGTTGGTCTAGGTCTTGGAGATGGTGGCGGTATATGCCGAGGGAGATTCTTCCTCCAAATCTGAGCTTAAGAAGGCCCAGGCGACAATATCTGCCCTGGAGGAAAAAGTGAAGAAGGCCAAGGCTACCAATGACACGAAGAAGAAGTCTGACAAGGAGGCTGTCAAGTTGAAATGGGAGAATGAGACTATGGTCGTCGAAAAGAAGGCTGTCGGGGACTTGGTCGAGCATATGAGGTTTGCGGCGGCCCCGGCTGAAGATGAGCCTGGGGGAGTGAGGGTGTTGAATACTAGGGTCAAGCTGGTTGCTTGTCTTATGCGGGGAGAGGATGGTGTTATTGCCATTGAGGAAGAGTCATTTAATAACATCGTGGCCCAACTCAGGATGGCGAACCCAGAAGTCCAGATATCCACAGATGGTACTAACTTCCTGGGCCATGTTGAGAATGGCAAGATAGTTAATGCAGACTTCTTCATAATCGGTGATGATCATGCTCGGCTTTTGAACGAGGATACCCAGCAGCCTAAGCCTAACCCTGAGCAGCCTGAGTAGATGGAGAAGTGATATCTTCTTTTGTTTTATTGTAATGTATTTGACTTGCGTGCCATATTTGATGTAATTTATCGTTGTTTGGTATGGGGCGCGGCCCTTTGTCTTGTAATATGCACAATTGTGGTCCTTGTGGCCACTTAATTATTTTGATATGTACATATCCGGCCATCGTGGCCGGTTTTATATGTTTTATATTCGTGCATGGCTTTCTTTGATGATTATTTTTGCTAAGTTTTATATCTTTGCTCGATACACGTGTGTGCCCGTAATAGGGATTACTTTGATTGTTTACTTTCTTCAGGGAATTGCTCGACTTAGATGAGTTCGGCAGTGAGGGGGACTGGTCGAACGACTTGGGGAATTTTCGGGCATGATAGCGGAGCTCAGGTTGTGTTTGAGGCCTGAGTTCACGACGTGAACCTCCCATCGCGAGCTAGGTGTTCTGCCTATGATGGTAATTTGACGACGGCGGGCTCGGTTGAGGAACCACCGTCGGGCAAAGACCCAGCTCGATCCTGAGCAGGGTCTTGCCTTGGCTGGTATGCGACGCTTGTACCTGGACACGCATCGTAGTCGGGATGTTATGTTCGCTGTTTGGATGAAGCAATCCGACAATTAGAGCCTTAGCTATAATATTGTTTTAGCTTTTCAACATTTCATGGTCGAGCAAGTTCTTCCCCATTGAGGTGTTCTAGGTAATAAGCCTCATTTCCGACTTTGCTCGGACGTGATAGGGCCCTTCCCAGTTAGCGGCGAGTTTGCCTTCCCGAGAGTCCTTGTGGTTCCTTCTCAAGACAAGGCTGCCCACTTGGAATTCTCGCCGTATCACTTTGGCATTGTTTGAAATAGTATCAGTGTGGGTTTTTTGTTATCGTCTCCACAGGGATTGTCGGATATTTGATGCTTGCCGTTCAATAGTTGTGATATTCTAAGTTAAGGTTTTCAAAAGTTTCACTTGTTGTTATCATTCACTTGTAGCAGAGATTAATTAGGTCACAAAGATTTTTATAAAAGCATGTTAAGGTTAGGTTTCATCAATCCTATTCATGTATAAACAATTAATCAAGCATATGAACTCGGTTTCCAACCAATATAACCGCGTATCCTCCCGACTACGTTTATGTCTAAAGCGGAATCGTGAGTACCGTTGTTTAGACCGTTAGATGATGTCTCACGCTAACAATCTAAGCAACGATCATTAAGATCAATACAATGCGAATAGAAAATCCCAAATCCATGTCTAGAGTTTGGTTTTTAAGAGATGAAATTGTTAGGTCAAGAGTTGTAAAGTCTATGTCTAGAGCAAAACAATTCACAAATGGATCATTAAGAGAAAACAACATCATCTATATTGATCAAAGACTTTGTTCATATACAAGAGATCAATATCAATACATAAAAACAGAATCAACTACCTCTAACCTCAACATTGAGTGATTAGCTACCACTTCTCATGGTAGCTTGGATGACAAGTAAAGATAGGAGATGAATGAGCATCCACAACGAATAATCGAGAATGGATGCAAAATCAGCTTCTCCAATGAAAATACAAGCTTTTCTGAACAAAATACTATAAACACTTAATTCTAATGTAAAAATGAGCAAGATCTGGTTTCAAAAAGCAACAATTCTATTTATACACTTTTCCTAACAGCACCATTCGCCCAGCGAAGGCCTTCATTCGCCTAGCGAATGCCCAAAAATATGGCACATTTAAGTGCCTCAGACTTAAACCGCCCCTCAGAATTATCGTGGGTTCGCTAGGCGAACCAAAACATTCGCTTCGCGAGCATTCGCTGCAACCTTCGCCCAGCGAAGCTTGGGTGTTTTCAAAATGGAAAGTTTCTGCCACCCTTCGCTGGCACATTCGCCCCGCGAGCATATCAGCGAGCATTCGCTGGCCTACTCGCCCAGCGAATTTACCCAGTTTTCCTACTGTAAGTTTTGCACACTTTCTGCCACCATCTCGCTGGCATGCTCGCTGACGTTCGCTAGGCGAACCTTCGCTGGCACCTTCGCCAACACTCGCCTAGCGAATACTGTTGTTGATTTCAATTCTTTGGCAGCTTGCACTATTTCTTTGGGTCTTCAAACTTTGATCTTTTCACTCCTATTTCTGCACATTTAGCACACAAATTACAAGCACCACAAGTATATTTCAAATAATGCATAACAACATCAATTCACACTAAAATCAACCTATTCCACATGAAAATTCATGAAAAATGCCAAATAACTCATACTCAAATATATCATGATTGACATCTAACAGGCATTATGCCTGATTGCAAATTTTTGCTTTAATGAGGCTTCGCGGAGAGCTGCTATTTACCGGACCTCTTCGACGAGGTCAAGCTCCTCCCTCAGTGCCTCGTCGCTCATTTCCTCATCCAGGGGTGATTCAGTCCTCTTGGATGGTACGTGTATCTCGATGGGGATTACTGCCTCAGTTTCGTAGGCCAGGCGAAAAGGAGTTTCCCAAGTTGAAGAGTGGGGAGTTGTGCGGTACGCCCATAGGATGCTGTGCAGCTCCTCGACCCAAGCTTTCTTTGTTTCGTCTATCCTTCGCTTGAGGCCTCGTAGGATTACCCGATTTACTGATTCGGCTTGCCCGTTAGTCTGGGGGTGTTCGATGGATGCAAAGTGTTGTTTCGTGCCCAGTTAAGCGACGAAATCCTGGAACTTCCTGTATGTGAACTGTGTCCCATTGTCTGTGACTATCGCTTGGGGAATGCCAAAGCGTGCGAGGATGTTCTGCTTGTAGAAACGAAGTATGTTAAGGGCTGCTATTTTGGCTAGAGCCTCCGCTTCTATCCACTTTGTGAAGTAATCAACTCCTACTATTAAGTACTTGGTATGGTTTGATCCTACTACGAATAGCCCTAAGATGTCTAGGCCCCACCAGGCGAATGGCCACGGAAAGGACATATCTTTGAGCTCGTTAGATGGAGCTAGGTGTATGTCCCCGTGTCGTTGGCACTTGTCGCATTTCTTTACGTTCTCTTTTGCATCCTTCTACATGGTTGGCCAGTAGTACCCTGCTCGAAGGGTTTTCCGGGCGAGGGATCTCCCCCCGAGATGTTGGGTGTTGATTCCTTTGTGGATCTCGCGTAGGACGTGTGCGACCATCTCTTCCTCGACGCATTTGAGTAATGGGATGAAGAACCCTCGCATGTAGAGTTTATCTTCGACCAGGACGTAGGAACAGGCCTTGCGCCTAAATGTGCTGGCTTTTTTGGGTCGGACGGAAGCTCGTCCCTAGAAAAGTAGTTGTAAACGGGGGTCATCCAGCAGTTGTTGTCGTCGATGACCTGCACGTCGAGGGTCAGAGATGTCTTCTCGATACTGGGTCGAGGAAGCACCTCTTGGATGACGAACTTGTTTCTGCCTTTTTTCTTCGTGTTCGCCAGTTTAGACAACACGTCTGCTCTGACGTTATGTTCGCGGGGAACATGCTTTACTTCTACTGTAGAAAATTTCATCATTTTTTCTTTGACCAAGGCTAAGTATTCAGATAGGTTGTCGTTTTTGGCCTGGTATTCCCCTCGAATTTGGAGGGCCACGAGTTGTGAATCTGTGCAGATGACGACTTCTTCTGCCCCTAGATCTTCGGCCATGCGCAGGCCGGCAAAGGAAAGCCTTGTACTCAGCTTGGTTATTAGACGTGGGGAAGGATAAAGTGAGCGATACCTCAACAATGTTTCCTTCGTCCTTCTCCAAGATGATACCTGCCCCGCTCCCTGCCGAGCTGGATGCTCCGTCAACGAAGATGGTCCACTTGCGCGCCCCGCATGTGGGGGAATCTGCAAATGTCATTTGTGCGACGAAGTCAGCCAAAGCCTGGGCTTTGAGGGCTTTTATACTTTCATACTGAATGTCGAACTCGGATAGCTCTAACGACCATTTGAGCATTCTGCCGGCCATATCTAGTCGTCCTAGCAGTTGCTTCACGAGTTGGTTTGTCCAGACAACGATCGTGTGGGCCAGGAAGTAGTGCCTTAGTCTTCGCGCAACATTAATGAGGGCCAACGCTACCTTCTCTGTTTGCTGGTATCTCAGCTCTGGTCCCTGCAACGCTTTGCTTGTGAAGTATATAGGCTTTTGCCCGTCGGGCGTTTCACGGATAATGGCGGCGCTAACGGCCTCAGTTGCCACGGCGAGATAGAGGTGCTGAGTTTCGTCGTTATCTGGACGAGAGAGGACTAGTGGTTCTGATAGTTCCTGTTTCAGATGGAGGAGAGCCTGGTCGCATTCCTCTGTCGATTCAAACGCTGCTTCCTTGCGGAGGAGTTTGAAGAAGGGCAGGGCATGCTGGGTAGACTTGGCCACAAAACGAGACAGAGAAGCGAGCATCCCATTGAGGGATTTGATGGATTTCTTTGAGTTAGGTGTTGAAAATTTGGAGAATGCCCTGCACTTGTCGGGGTTGGCCTTGATTCCTCGCTCTGTTTAATAGAAGCTGAGGAACTTGCCCGCCCGTACCCCGAACGTGCATTTTTCTGGGTTGAAACGCATTCGGTATTTCCTGGCCTGTTCGAAGACTTTTCTTAAATGGGCCGTGTGATCGGTCACCTCGTGAGATTTCACGATCAGATCTTCCATATAGACTTTGAGCATGTCGTCTATCTCTCCCCGGAAGACCTTGTTCATCATTCTCTGGTAGGCCGCACATGCGTTCTTCAGGCCGAAGGGTATTACGTTGTAGTAATAATTGCCCGATTCAGTCATGAAGGTCATGTATTTTTTATCACTTATCGCCATTCGTATTTGATTGTAGCCCGAATAGGCGTCCAAGAATGATAATAGTTTAAAACAAGAAGAGTTATCAACAAGTTTATCAATATTGGGGAGGGGGTAGGCATCCTTTGGGCATGCCTTAATGAGATCAGTATAATCAACACACATACGCCACTTTCCATTATATTTTTTTCACGAGTACAACGTTGGACAACCAAGTAGTGTACTTGGCTTCCGAGATAAAGTTTGCCTCGAGGAGATCTTTTACAGCTTATTCCGCAGCCTCCAATTTCTTCGGAGACTGCTTTCTCCTCGTTGCGCTACTATTTTGACGGCGGGGTCAATCGTGAGTTGGTGGCAGGCGACAGCAGGATCTAAGCCGGGAATTTCTGCGGCACTTCAGGTGAACAAGTATGCGTTTTCTCGGAGGCACGCCTTGAGTTATTTCCTCGCGATGTTGGGGAGATCGGTCCCTATATTTACTCCTCGCTGAGGATCGCCACCGAGCAGGACGAGCTCGAAGTCGCCATCCGGGATTGGGCACGTCGGACGGGAGCTGTTGCTGGTCAAGGCAAATGAGCTGCTCAGGCAAACCTGATCCTCCTTCTGGTCATCTTCGGAGAAGCGGTTGTCGAGGTCAACGGAGTCGACGTGTGGCAGTGGCTTGGCTTCCTCTGAGCTGCTAGGCAAGGCTGGTGTAGCGAGCGATTTTGGACGTGGTTGCGAAGCACTGTCGCTCTTTGGGTTTTACTACAGCTCGATTCATTTTTTATCCTGTTGAAGCTGATGAAGGAAGGGAAATAGATGTCTATAACTAACCCTGCTTGCAAACTGAGTTTAAACAGTCAAAACTATTGGTTTACAGATGCTACAAAGATTGGGGGTCTCTCTTAGGTTATTTTGATTGAATGTTGATTTTTTGGTTGAGAATTTAGGACAAATACTTTTCAATTGGTAGGAGGGTATGGGATTTGAATTTTGGATTATTGTGCTCGCTAAGATTTTTCTTTCAATCTTATGCCTACGTATTCCCATTTACCGAAACAGGGAAATCAAAGTGATCGTAGTTCCTCCTATTCTATGGGAGGAAATGGGTGTTTTGGTGTCTTGTTCAAAGCCCAAGACGTGAAGCGAAAGGTGATATATATCTTGTTCAAAGCTCAAGATGTGAAGCTGAAGGGTTTATTTGTATCTTGTTCAAAGCCCAAGATGTGAAGCTGAAGGGTTTATTTGTATCTTGTTCAAAGCCCAAGATGTGAAGCTGAAAAGGTGTCGCCTTTAGGGAGAATTTGTCATCTCTAAAGGGGCCTGTCTGTCACAACTGTTGGGTGACTGATTATAAAGGAGAATTACTTTAACCGGGATACGCGGATCCTATCAATGCCATAATTTCCTTTATAGGGGTTTTAACCTGAAGGAGAAGACTTTAACTCAGTGTAAAGCAATGCCATCTTTCCTTAGGAATTTCTCATGCTAAAAGAAGGACAGTGGCGTGGATGTAAATAATCCAGAGGCTTGCCGCTTACAGCGATTAGATGGAAGGAGTTATTGATGTTTGTGTACTGTGAACGAGGTACAGCTTTGATGCTAAAAGGTTGATTGACTTAACCGGGGTTTCTTATACAAAGCCTAAGAGGAGGCTAATGGCCCAACAAAGGGAGGAGTTTTGATGTGTCTCATACAAAGCCCGAGAGAGAGGCTAAAAGGGTTGACTCAACGAGGGAGTGCTTTTATATGTGTCTTATACGAAGCCCAAGACAGAGGCTAAAGAATGATTGACTCAACGAGGGAGTCTTTGTATCTCGTACGAAGCCCGAGATGGAGGCTAAAGAATGATTGACTCAATGAGGGAGTCTTTGTATCTCGTACGAAGCTCGAGATGGAGGCTAAAAGCGGACTCAACAAGAGAGTCTTTGTATCTCGTACGAAGCCCTAGATGGAGGCTAAAAGGTTAACTCTGTTGTGGAGAATCATTGTACAAAGCCCAAGAGGAGGCTAGGGTTACTGTTTCAGTTGAGTGACAGGTCTAGTTGGTTGGTTAAGAGAAAATCAGTTCTTATATGAGTAATGTTGCACTCATAGATTTGATCTGGGGATCGGGGTTATTTCCTGTTCTTTAAGGAAACGGGGAATCCGGAGGGTATTGGAGACTGCTCAAGTCTACTGGTACTTGAGGATGTCTTTGGGACTCAAGGGTCTTAGACTGTCCGAGTCTAGAGTTTTATCTTTTGTACTATGTTTTGAGAAACAGTAGTAGTGTGTTCACAGTAGAAAGATCTAGACTCTTTGAAAGATTGTTTTATCAAGATGACTAATTTCTGTTCCTATACCTCTAGGAGGTCGTCGAGACAACTTGTACGAAGCCCAAGAGGAGGCTGAAAACTTTTAAGAAGCTGATAGGTCCTTGTACAAAGCCCAAGAGGAGGCTATCATTCCCGGAGGAAGAAATCATTATATGAAGCCTAAGAGGAGGCTGTGAATACTTCTAAGAAGCCGACGGGTCCTTGTACTAAGCCCAAGAGGAGGCGGGGATGCTTTTAGGAAGCCTGTGGGTCATTGTACAATGCCTAAGAGGAGGTCGGTGCTTTTATGAAGCCCGTGGGTCCCCAAACCCCGAGAAATTCAAGACAGGCTATTCACAAGGAATAGATCAAGCCAGGAAAGTTCGAGAATTTGGAAGAAACTCAAGAGATGCCATTCACGGAGAATACATTTATCTCTGGGGAGATAGAGTCTCTTGACAATTCCTAAGGAGGACAACCGAAGAGAAGACTGTATCTAGTGCTCCTATTGGGGATCTAGCTTGTCTATTTCTAAGAGTGACAACCTGAGAAAGGGTTCAAAAAGAATCTGCCTTTCACATCTCCATATTGTTTAACCCCAAGAGGAGGAAAGACTCTGTCTAGTAATCCTATGTGGATCTAATTTTGACTGTATGTTCAGAGTGACCAACAGGCAAAATTACGTTCTTTAACTAAAGAAAATGGCTACAGATGAAGAAGAAAGAAAATGAAGGTATTCAAAAGAAGTTTTCGACACTTCGACAAAAACAGAGTTTCGACATTTCGACAGAAACATAAGGAAGTTTTCGTCAGACAAGGTTTAAGGGACATTTGTTACTTTTCGACAATTCGACAAAGTGAAGAGGCGCAACGCTTCGACACAAAGGGAAAATTCAAATTCAAAAGTTATAACGTTTGGCAGAAGACGCGTGGAAGCTTTAGAAGAAAAAAAGACATACAGAAGGCCAAGTGTCAAAGATTTAGAATTTTTCCGTTATTAGGCAGTTATCATATTTGTATATAAATAGGATAGTTGTTGTATAATTTGAGTATGTGAAAACTTGTACTAGATTCCTGTAAATACTCAAAGTACCCATGCGAGAGAAAAGAGTTCATTATCTGGAAATGTACGTGTGAAACACCATCTTTTAAGTTTATAAAAATTCGAAGTCTTTTATAATTGCTTTTATTTTTCCCAGTCATTTATCCTTTGTCATTTACTTTATGCAAGTTTTAATTTCATTCAACTTATCTTTCGCCAGAAGTTGTTATTTAGTTCTTTAACCAAACTATTCATACAAAAAGATATAACGAAACAAACCATTAAAACACCATTATCCTAAGAGTTAGATAAATTTGCACATGTATCCCAGGATTTGTGTGGTTGGTCCTGCAAGTAACCCAATTTTATAAGAGATTGGTAAACCAGAGGTTGTTCGCTAAAATCAACAGCGAACAGCCTGATTGCAAATTTTTGCTTTAATGAGGCTTCGCAGAGAGCTGCTCTTGACCGGACCTCTTCGACGAGGTCAAGCTCCTCCCTCAGTGCCCCGTCGCTCATTTCCTCATCCAGGGGTGATTCAGTCCTCTTGGATGGTACGTGTATCTCGATGGGGATTACTGCCTCAGTTTCGTAGGCCAGGCGAAAAGGAGTTTCCCCAGTTGAAGAGTGGGGAGTTGTGCGGTACACCCATAGGATGCTGTGCAGCTCCTCGACCCAAGCTTTCTTTGTTTCGTCTATCCTTCGCTTGAGGCCTCGTAGGATTACCCGATTTGCTGATTCGGCTTGCCCGTTAGTCTGGGGGTGTTCGACGGATGCAAAGTGTTGTTTCGTGCCCAGTTGAGCGACGAAATCCTGGAACTTCCTGTATGTGAACTGTGTCCCATTGTCTGTTACTATCGCTTGGGGAATGCCAAAGCGTGCGAGGATGTTCTGCTTGTAGAAACGAAGTATGTTAAGGGCTGCTATTTTGGCTAGAGCCTCCGCTTCTATCCACTTTGTGAAGTAATCAACTCCTACTATTAAGTACTTGGTATGGTTTGATCCTACTACGAATAGCCCTAGGATGTCTAGGCCCCACCAGGCGAATGGCCACGGAAAGGACATATCTTTGAGCTCGTTAGATGGAGCTAGGTGTATGTCCCCGTGTCGTTGGCACTTGTCGCATTTCTTTACGTTCTCTTTTGCATCCTTCTGCATGGTTGGCCAGTAGTACCCTGCTCGAAGGGTTTTCCGGGCGAGGGATCTCCCCCCGAGATGTTGGGGGTTGATTCCTTTGTGGATCTCGCGTAGGACGTGTGCGACCATCTCTTCCTCGACGCATTTGAGTAATGGGATGGAGAACCCTCACATGTAGAGTTTATCTTCGACCAGGACGTAGGAGCAGACCTTGCGCCTAAATGTGCTGGCTTTTTTGGGTCGGACGAAAGCTCGTCCCTAGCGAAGTAGTTGTAAACGGGGGTCATCCAGCAGTTGTTGTCGTCGATGACCTGCACGTCGAGGGTCAGAGATGTCTTCTCGATACTGGGTCGAGGAAGCACCTCTTGGATGACGAACTTGTTTCCGCCTTTTTTCTTTGTGTTCGCCAGTTTAGACAACACGTCTGCTCTGACGTTATGTTCGCGGGGAACATGCTTTACTTCTACTGTAGCAAATTTCATCATTTTTTCTTTGACCAAGGCTAAGTATTCGGATAGGTTGTCGTTTTTGGCCTGGTATTCCCCTCGAATTTGGAGGGCCACGAGTTGTGAATCTGTGCAGATGACGACTTCTTCTGCCCCTAGATCTTCGGCCAGGCGCAGGCCGGCGAAGGAAAGCCTTGTACTCAGCTTGGTTATTAGATGTGGGGAAGGATAAAGTGAGCGATACCTCAACAATGTTTCCTTCGTCCTTCTCCAAGATGATACCTGCCCCGCTCCCTGCCGAGCTGGATGCTCCGTCAACGAAGATGGTCCACTTGCGCGCCCCGCATGTGGGGGAATCTGCAAATGTCATTTGTGCGACGAAGTCAGCCAAAGCCTGGGCTTTGAGGGATTTTATACTTTCATACTGAATGTCGAACTCGGATAGCTCTAACGACCATTTGAGCATTCTGCCGGCCATATCTAGTCGTCCCAACAGTTGCTTCACGAGTTGGTTTGTCCGACCAACGATCGTGTGGGCCAGGAAGTAGTGCCTCAGTCTTCGCGCAACATTAATGAGGGCCAACGCTACCTTCTCTATTTGCTAGTATCTCAGCTCTGGTCCCTGCAACGCTTTGCTTGTGAAGTATATAGGCTTTTGCCCGTCGGGCGTTTCACGGATAAGGGCAGCGCTAACGGCCTCAGTTGCCACGGTGAGATAGAGGTACTGAGTTTCGCCGTTATCTGGACGAGAGAGGACTAGTGGTTCTGATAGTTCCTGTTTCAGATGGAGGAGAGCCTGGTCGCATTCCTCTGTCGATTCAAACGCTGCTTCCTTGCGGAGGAGTTTGAAGAAGGGCAGGGCATGCTGGGTAGACTTGGCCACAAAACGAGACAGAGAAGCGAGCATCCCATTGAGGGATTTGATGGATTTCTTTGAGTTAGGTGTTGAAAATTCGGAGAATGCCCTGCACTTGTCGGGGTTGGCCTTGATTCCTCGCTCTGTTTGATAGAAGCTGAGGAACTTGCCCGCCCGTACCCCGAACGTGCATTTTTCTGGGTTGAAACGCATTCGGTATTTCCTGGCCTGTTCGAAGACTTTTCTCAAATGGGCCGTGTGATCGGTCACCTCGTGAGATTTCACAATCAGATCTTCCATATAGACTTTGAGCATGTCGTCTATCTCTCCCCGGAAGACCTTGTTCATCATTCTCTGGTAGGCCGCACATGCGTTCTTCAGGCCGAAGGGTATTACGTTGTAATAATAATTACCCGATTCAGTCATGAAGGTCGTGTATTTTTTTATCACTTATCGCCATTGGTATTTGATTGTAGCCCGAATAGGCGTCCAAGAATGATAATAGTTTAAAACCAGAAGAGTTATCAACAAGTTTATCAATATTGGGGAGGGGGTAGGCATCCTTTGGGCATGCCTTAATGAGATCAGTATAATCAACACACATACGCCACTTTCCATTAGATTTTTTTCACGAGTACAACGTTGGACAACCAAGTGGTGTACTTGGCTTCCGAGATAAAATTTGCCTCGAGGAGGTCTTTTACAGCTTATTCCGCAACCTCCAATTTCTCCGGAGACTGCTTTCTCCTCGTTGCGCTACTGTTTTGACGGCGGGGTCAATCGTGAGTTGGTGGCAGGCGACAACAGGATCTAAGCCGGGAATTTCTGCGGCACTTCAGGTTAACAAGTATGCATTTTCTTGGAGGCACGCCTTGAGTTATTTCCTCGCGATGTTGGGGAGATCGGTCCCTATATTTACTCCTCGCTGAGGATCGCCGCCGAGCAGGACGAGCTCGAAGTTGCCATCCGGGATTGGGCACGTTAGACGGGAGCTATTGCTGGTCAAGGCAAATGAGCTGCTCAGGCAAACCTGATCCTCCTTCTGGTCATCTTCGGAGAAGCGGTTGTCGAGGTCGACGGAGTCGACGTGTGGCAGTGGCTTGGCGTCCTCTGAGCTGCTGGGCAAGGCTGGTGTAGCGAGCGATTTTGGACGTGGTTGCGAAGCATTGTCGCTCTTTGGGTTTTACTACAGCTCGATTCATTTTTTATCCTGTTGAAGCTGATGAAGGAAGGGAAATAGATGTCTACAACTAACCCTGCTTGTAAACTGAGTTTAAACAGTCAAAACTATTGGTTTACAGATGCTACAAAGATTGGGGGTCTCTCTTAGGTTATTTTGATTGAATGTTGATTTTTTGGTTGAGAATTTAGGACAAATACTTTTCAATTGGTAGGAGGGTATGGGATTTGAATTTTGGATTATTGTGCTCGCTAAGATTTTTCTTTCAATCTTATGCCTACGTATTCCCATTTACCGAAACAGGGAAATCAAAGCGATCGTAGTTCCTCCTATTCTATGGGAGGAAATGGGTGTTTTGGTGTCTTGTTCAAAGCCCAAGACGTGAAGCGAAAGGTGATATATATCTTGTTCAAAGCTCAAGATGTGAAGCTAAAGGGTTTATTTGTATCTTGTTCAAAGCCCAAGATGTGAAGCTGAAGGGTTTATTTGTATCTTGTTCAAAGCCCAAGATGTGAAGCTGAAAAGGTGTCGCCTTTAGGGAGAATTTGTCATCTCTAAAGGGGCCTGTCTGTCACAACTGTTGGGTGACTGATTATAAAGGAGAATTACTTTAACCGGGATACGCGGATCCTATCAATGCCATAATTTCCTTTATAGGGGTTTTAACCTGAAGGAGAAGACTTTAACTCAGTGTAAAGCAATGCCATCTTTCCTTAGGAATTTCTCATGCTAAAAGAAGGACAGTGGCGTGGATGTAAATAATCCAGAGGCTTGCCGCTTACAGCGATTAGATGGAAGGAGTTGTTGATGTTTGTGTATTGTGAACGAGGTACAACTTTGATGCTAAAAGGTTGATTGACTTAACCGGGGTTTCTTATACAAAGCCTAAGAGGAGGCTAATGGCCCAACAAAGGGAGGAGTTTTTATGTGTCTCATACAAAGCCCGAGAGAGAGGCTAAAAGGGTTGACTCAACGAGGGAGTGCTTTTATATGTGTCTTATACGAAGCCCAAGACAGAGGCTAAAGAATGATTGACTCAACGAGGGGGTCTTTGTATCTCGTACGAAGCCCGAGATGGAGGCTAAAGAATGATTGACTCAACGAGGGAGTCTTTGTATCTCGTACGAAGCCCGAGATGGAGGCTAAAAGCGGACTCAACAAGAGAGTCTTTGTATCTCGTACGAAGCCCTAGATGGAGGCTAAAAGGTTAACTCTGTTGTGGAGAATCATTGTACAAAGCCCAAGAGGAGGCTAGGGTTACTGTTTCAGTTGAGTGACAGGCCTAGTTGGTTGGTTAAGAGAAAATCAGTTCTTATATGAGTAATGTTGCACTCATAGATTTGATCTGGGGATCGGGGTTATTTCCTGTTCTTTAAGGAAACGGGGAATCCGGAGGGTATTGGAGACTGCTCAAGTCTACTGGTACTTGAGGATGTCTTTGGGACTCAAGGGTCTTAGACTGTCCGAGTCTAGAATTTTATCTTTTGTACTATGTTTTGAGAAACAGTAGTAGTGTGTTCACAGTAGAAAGATCTAGACTCTTTGAAAGATTGTTTTATCAAGATGACTAATTTATGTTCCTATACCTCTAGGAGGTCGTCGAGACAACTTGTACGAAGCCCAAGAGGAGGCTGAAAACTTTTAAGAAGCTGATAGGTCCTTGTACAAAGCCCAAGAGGAGGCTATTATTCCCGGAGGAAGAAATCATTATATGAAGCCTAAGAGGAGGTTGTGAATACTTCTAAGAAGCCGACGGGTCCTTGTACTAAGCCCAAGAGGAGGCGGGGATGCTTTTAGGAAGCCTGTGGGTCATTGTACAATGCCTAAGAGGAGGTCGATGCTTTTATGAAGCCCGTGGGTCCCCAAACCCCGAGAAATTCAAGACAGGCTATTCACAAGGAATAGATCAAGCCAGGAAAGTTCGAGAATTTGGAAGAAACTCAAGAGATGCCATTCACGGAGAATACATTCATCTCTGGGGAGGTAGAGTCTCTTGACAATTCCTAAGGAGGACAACCGAAGAGAAGACTGTATCTAGTGCTCCTATTGGGGATCTAGCTTGTCTATTTCTAAGAGTGACAACCTGAGAAAAGGTTCAAAAAGAATCTGCCTTTCACATCTCCATATTGTTTAACCCCAAGAGGAGGAAAGACTCTGTCTAGTAATCCTATGTGGATCTAATTTTGACTGTATGTTCAGAGTGACCAACAGGCAAAATTACATTCTTTAACTAAAGAAAATGGCTACAGATGAAGAAGAAAGAAAATGAAGGTATTCAAAAGAAGTTTTCGACACTTCGACAAAAACAGAGTTTCGACATTTCGACAGAAACATAAGGAAGTTTTCGTCAGACAAGGTTTAAGGGACATTTGTTACTTTTCGACAATTCGACAAAGTGAAGAGGCGCAACGCTTCGACACAAAGGGAAAATTCAAATTCAAAAGTTATAACATTTGGCAGAAGACGCGTGGAAGCTTTAGAAGAAAAAAAGACATGCAGAAGGCCAAGTGTCAAAGATTTAGAATTTTTCCGTTATTAGGCAGTTATCATATTTGTATATAAATAGGATAGTTGTTGTAGAATTTGAGTGTGTGAAAACTTGTACTAGATTCCTGTAAATACTCAAAGTACCCATGCGAGAGAAAAGAGTTCATTATCTGGAAATGTACGTGTGAAACACCATCTTTTAAGTTTATAAAAATTCGAAGTCTTTTATAATTGCTTTTATTTTTCCCAGTCATTTATCCTTTGTCATTTACTTTATGCAAGTTTTAATTTCATTCAACTTATCTTTCGCCAGAAGTTGTTATTTAGTTCTTTAACCAAACTATTCATACAAAAAGATATAACGAAACAAACCATTAAAACACCATTATCCTAAGAGTTAGATAAATTTGCACATGTATCCCAGGATTTGTGTGGTTGGTCCTGCAAGTAACCCAATTTTATAAGAGATTGGTAAACCAGAGGTTGTTCGCTAAAATCAACAGCGAACAGCCTGATTGCAAATTTTTGCTTTAATGAGGCTTCGCAGAGAGCTGCTCTTGACCGGACCTCTTCGACGAGGTCAAGCTCCTCCCTCAGTGCCCCGTCGCTCATTTCCTCATCCAGGGGTGATTCAGTCCTCTTGGATGGTACGTGTATCTCGATGGGGATTACTGCCTCAGTTTCGTAGGCCAGGCGAAAAGGAGTTTCCCCAGTTGAAGAGTGGGGAGTTGTGCGGTACACCCATAGGATGCTGTGCAGCTCCTCGACCCAAGCTTTCTTTGTTTCGTCTATCCTTCGCTTGAGGCCTCGTAGGATTACCCGATTTACTGATTCGGCTTGCCCGTTAGTCTGGGGGTGTTCGACGGATGCAAAGTGTTGTTTCGTGCCCAGTTGAGCGACGAAATCCTGGAACTTCCTGTATGTGAACTGTGTCCCATTGTCTGTTACTATCGCTTGGGGAATGCCAAAGCGTGCGAGGATGTTCTGCTTGTAGAAACGAAGTATGTTAAGGGCTGCTATTTTGGCTAGAGCCTCCGCTTCTATCCACTTTGTGAAGTAATCAACTCCTACTATTAAGTACTTGGTATGGTTTGATCCTACTACGAATAGCCCTAGGATGTCTAGGCCCCACCAGGCGAATGGCCACGGAAAGGACATATCTTTGAGCTCGTTAGATGGAGCTAGGTGTATGTCCCCGTGTCGTTGGCACTTGTCGCATTTCTTTACGTTCTCTTTTGCATCCTTCTGCATGGTTGGCCAGTAGTACCCTGCTCGAAGGGTTTTCCGGGCGAGGGATCTCCCCCCGAGATGTTGGGTGTTGATTCCTTTGTGGATCTCACGTAGGACGTGTGCGACCATCTCTTCCTCGACGCATTTGAGTAATGGGATGGAGAACCCTCGCATGTAGAGTTTATCTTCGACCAGGACGTAGGAGCAGACCTTGCGCCTAAATGTGATGGCTTTTTTGGGTCGGACGGAAGCTCGTCCCTAGCGAAGTAGTTGTAAACGGGGGTCATCCAGCAGTTGTTGTCGTCGATGACCTGCACGTCGAGGGTCAGAGATGTCTTCTCGATACTGGGTCGAGGAAGCACCTCTTCGATGACGAACTTGTTTCCGCCTTTTTTCTTTGTGTTCGCCAGTTTAGACAACACGTCTGCTCTGACGTTATGTTCGCGGGGAACATGCTTTACTTCTACTGTAGCAAATTTCATCATTTTTTCTTTGACCAAGGCTAAGTATTCGGATAGGTTGTCGTTTTTGGCCTGGTATTCCCCTCGAATTTGGAGGGCCACGAGTTGTGAATCTGTGCAGATGACGACTTCTTCTGCCCCTAGATCTTCGGCCAGGTGCAGGCCGGCGAAGGAAAGCCTTGTACTCAGCTTGGTTATTAGACGTGGGGAAGGATAAAGTGAGCGATACCTCAACAATGTTTCCTTCGTCCTTCTCCAAGATGATACCTGCCCCACTCCCTGCCGAGCTCCATGCTCCGTCAACGAAGATGGTCCACTTGCGCGCCCCGCATGTGGGGGAATCTGCAAATGTCATTTGTGCGACGAAGTCAGCCAAAGCCTGGGCTTTGAGGGCTTTTATACTTTCATACTGAATGTCGAACTCGGATAGCTCTAACGACCATTTGAGCATTCTGCCGGCCATATCTAGTCGTCCCAGCAGTTGCTTCACGAGTTGGTTTGTCCGAACAACGATCGTGTGGGCCAGGAAGTAGTGCCTCAGTCTTCGCACAACATTAATGAGGGCCAACGCTACCTTCTCTATTTGCTGGTATCTCAGCTCTGGTCCCTGCAACGCTTTGCTTGTGAAGTATATAGGCTTTTGCCCGTCGGGCGTTTCACGGATAAGGGCGGCGCTAACGACCTCAGTTGCCACGGCGAGATAGAGGTACTGAGTTTCGCCGTTATCTGGACGAGAGAGGACTAGTGGTTCTGATAGTTCCTGTTTCAGATGGAGGAGAGCCTGGTTGCATTCCTCTGTCGATTCAAACGCTGCTTCCTTGCGGAGGAGTTTGAAGAAGGGCAGGGCATGCTGGGTAGACTTGGCCACAAAACGAGACAGAGAAGCGAGCATCCCATTGAGGGATTTGATGGATTTCTTTGAGTTAGGTGTTGAAAATTCGGAGAATGCCCTGCACTTGTCGGGGTTGGCCTTGATTCCTCGCTCTGTTTGATAGAAGCTGAGGAACTTGCCCGCCCGTACCCCGAACGTGCATTTTTCTGGGTTGAAACGCATTCGGTATTTCCTGGCCTGTTCGAAGACTTTTCTCAAATGGGCCGTGTGATCGGTCACCTCGTGAGATTTCACAATCAGATCTTCCATATAGACTTTGAGCATGTCGTCTATCTCTCCCCGGAAGACCTTGTTCATCCTTCTCTGGTAGGCCGCACATGCGTTCTTCAGGCCGAAGGGTATTACGTTGTAATAATAATTGCCCGATTCAGTCATGAAGGTCGTGTATTTTTTTATCACTTATTACCATTGGTATTTGATTGTAGCCCGAATAGGCGTCCAAGAATGATAATAGTTTAAAACCAGAAGAGTTATCAACAAGTTTATCAATATTGGGGAGGGGGTAGGCATCCTTTGGGCATGCCTTAATGAGATCAGTATAATCAACACACATACGCCACTTTCCATTAGATTTTTTTCACGAGTACAACGTTGGACAACCAAGTGGTGTACTTGGCTTCCGAGATAAAGTTTCCCTCGAGGAGGTCTTTTACAGCTTATTCCGCAACCTCCAATTTCTCCGGAGACTGCTTTCTCCTCGTTGCGCTACTGTTTTGACGACGGGGTCAATCGTGAGTTGGTGGCAGGCGACAACAGGATCTAAGCCGGGAATTTCTGCGGCACTTCAGGTTAACAAGTATGCATTTTCTCGGAGGCACGCCTTGAGTTATTTCCTCGCGATGTTGGGGAGATCGGTCCCTATATTTACTCCTCGCTGAGGATCGCCGCCGAGCAGGACGAGCTCGAAGTCGCCATCCGGGATTGGGCACGTTGGACGGGAGCTATTGCTGGTTAAGGCAAATGAGCTGCTCAGGCAAACCTGATCCTCCTTCTGGTCATCTTCGGAGAAGCGGTTGTCGAGGTCGACGGAGTCGACGTGTGGCAGTGGCTTGGCGTCCTCTGAGCTGCTGGGCAAGGCTGGTGTAGCGAGCGATTTTGGACGTGGTTGCGAAGCACTGTCGCTCTTTGGGTTTTACTACAGCTCGATTCATTTTTTATTCTGTTGAAGCTGATGAAGGAAGGGAAATAGATGTCTACAACTAACCCTGCTTGCAAACTTAGTTTAAGCAGTCAAAACTATTGGTTTACAGATGCTACAAAGATTGGGGGTCTCTCTTAGGTTATTTTGATTGAATGTTGATTTTTTGGTTGAGAATTTAGGACAAATACTTTTCAATTGGTATGAGGGTACGGGATTTGAATTTTAGATTATTGCGCTCGCTAAGATTTTTCTTTCAATCTTATGCCTACGTATTCCCGTTTACCGAAACAGGGAAATCCGAGCGATCGTAGTTCCTCCTATTCTATGGGAGGAAATGGGTGTTTTGGTGTCTTGTTCAAAGCCCAAGACGTGAAGCGAAAGGTGATATATATCTTGTTCAAAGCCCAAGATGTGAAGCTGAAGGGTTTATTTGTATCTTGTTCAAAGCCCAAGATGTGAAGCTGAAAAGGTGTCGCCTTTAGGGAGAATTTGTCATCTCTAAAGGGGTCTGTCTGTCACAACTGTTGGGTGACTGATTATAAAGGAGAATTACTTTAACCGGGATACGCGGATCCTAGCAATGCCATAATTTCCTTTATAGGGGGTTTTAACTTGAAGGAGAAGACTTTAACTCAGTGTAGAGCAATGCCATCTTTCCTTAGGAATTTCTCATGCTAAAAGAAGGACAGTGGCGTGGATGTAAATAATCCAGAAGCTTGCCGCTTACAGCAATTAGATGGAAGGAGTTGTTGATGTTTGTGTACTGTGAACGAGGCATATCTTTGATGCTAAAAGGTTGATTGACTCAACCTGGGTTTCTTATACAAAGCCTAAGAGGAGCCTAATGGCCCAACAAAGGGAGGAGTTTTTATGTGTCTCGTACAAAGCCCGTGAGAGAGGCTAAAAGGGCTGACTCAACGAGGGAGTGCTTTTATACGTGTCTTATACGAAGCCCAAGACGGAGGCTAAGAATGATTGACTCAACGAGGGAGTCTTTGTATCTCGTACGAAGCCCGAGATAGAGGCTAAAGAATGATTGACTCAACGAGGGAGTCTTTGTATCTCGTATGAAGCCTGAGATAGAGACTAAAAGCAGACTTAATAAGAGAGTCTTTGTATCTCGTACGAAGCCCGAGATGGAGGCTAAAAGGTTAACTCTGGTGTGGAGAATCATTGTACAAATCCCAAGAGGAGGCTAGGGTTATTGTTTCAGTTGAGTGACAGGTCCAGTTGGTTGGTTAAGAGAAAATCAGTTCTTATATGAGTAATGTTGCACTCATAGATTTGATCTGGGGATTGGGGTTATTTCCTATTTTTTAAGGAAACGGGGAATCTGGAGGGTATTGGAGACTGCTCAAGTCTACTGTTACTTAAGGATGTCTTTGGGACTCAAGGGTCTTAGACTGTCCGAGTCTAGAGTTTTATCTTTTGTACTATATTTTGAGAAACAGTAGTAGTGTGTTCACAGTAGAAAGATCTAGACTCTTTGAAAGACTGTTCTATCAAGATGACTAATTTCTGTTCCTATACCTCTAGGAGGTCGTCGGGACAATTTGTACGAAGCCCAAGAGGAGGCTGGAAACTTTTAAGAAGCCGATATGTCCTTGTACAAAGCCCAAGAGGAGGCTATCATTCCCGGAGGAAGAAATCATTATATGAAGCCTAAGAGGAGGCTGTGAATACTTCTAAGAAGCCGACGGGTCCTTGTACTAAGCCCAAGAGGAGACGGGGATGCTTTTAGGAAGTATGTGGGTCCTTGTACAATGCCCAAGAGGAGGCCGATGCTTTTATGAAGTCCGTGGGTCCCCAAACCCCGAGAAATTCAAGACAGGCTATTCACAAGGAATAGATCAAGCCAGGAAAGTTCGAAAATTTGGAAGAAACTCAAGAGATGCCATTCACGGAGAATACATTCATCTCTGAGGAGGTAGAGTCTCTTGATAATTCCTAAGGAGGACAGCCGAAGAGAAGATTGTATCTGGTGCTCCTATTGGGGATCTAGCTTGTCTATTTCTAAGAGTGACAGCCTGAGAAAGGGTTCAAAAAGAATCTGCCTTTCACATCTCAATATTGTTTAACCCCAAGAGGAGGGAAGAATGTGTCTGGTAATCCTATGTGGATCTAGTTTTGACTCTAGGTTCAGAGTGACCAACAGGGCTTTACCTAGTGCTAGATGTAGTTGCAGGGGAAAACTCTAAATATCTATACTATTATTACACAGTTGATATGAGTTTATGAAAGAAGACTTACAGTGAAACAGCCCCACAATACAATTATATATATGAAAACGGGTAAATGAAAACGTATAAACACTTACTCGGTTGTAGAGCTTCCATGCTGTTTGGTTAGTTGTTCAACAAAGAAAGATTGAAAACAACAGTATATTTCAAAATCAAAGGAGAAAGTGCTTTGAAAAGAAATGTTGGGGCTTACAGCTCAAGGAGAGGCCCAAGGTTTACCAGTGATTATACTGTTGTTTTTGTACAGAGGGACTTATACAAGTGACTGAGGCCCAAAAAGGTTTTCTGTACAAAGGGATGAGTCTTACACTCTCTCAAGAGGCCCAAAGAGTTTTAAGAAAAGAAATGGGTCTTACTACTCGAGGGTAGGCCCAGATGGTTTATTTTAAAAATGGCGATCGCGTCGAGATTTTCTTTTAACGCAGAGGGACTTATACAATATCTGAGGCCCAAAAAGGTTTTGGTTAAAAGGGGATTGGGTCTTACACTCTATTAGAGGCCCAAGTGTTTGAAAATGATTTATGAGGGTTGAATTAATCAAAAACCCTAATTTGTTTTCAAATTGTATTTTAATTGAATAAAAATTCAATTAAAATGACCAAAATTGTTTTAACACGTGAAAACAAATTGTTATCTTGGATTAATGTTTCATAAATCAAGTTTTGCCTTACAAAATGATTAGAAATCATTAAAATTTACAAAATCAAGAGGGAAATAATATTTTAAATGTGAAAAACAATTAAAACATTAATTCTTTGCAAAAATATCAATTATATGAAATAAATAATATTTTTGGGATTTTTTGTTAAAATAAAATATTTAAACATTTTTGTGAATTATTGAAAAAAGAATCAACTCAAAATCATTAAAACTCAAAGAGAAATTAATTTTTGAATCAATTAAATAAAATCACAAAATTCAAATATTCAAATATTCAAAAAATGGCTCCAAGAACACCCAAGAACACGCGCGCGTTCTGGGTTTGCCCAGATTTGCATTTTCTCTCCAATCTCACTGAATACTTGATTATACCATGCAATCCACATACCAATCTACTCGTTTCAACCTCACGATCATGTCTATGGTCTTTAATTTCATTTATTTTTAACATGGAATAAGAAATCAAGACAAAACCTCAAGAACCCTAATTTCTGCATGAAGGTTCAGAAATTCTACACACGATTCAAACAATACAATTGATTGAGGGAAAACATTCCATGCATGATTATGAACATGTGGCCAAATTATTGTGCAACAAAAATTGCCTGGATCATAGAGTTAGAAGAGCTCATGCTTACCTCTTGCAGCTGGTGATCGTGTTTTATGTTGGAGGTGTTACAGCTAGGTTCCAATGATTTGGATAGCTCCCCTAGGTGCCATGGAGTGTGTCTGGATGCTTGGAATGAATTGAAATGATTTGGAGCTGAAGATGGTACCTCAACTGCAAAACTGTCAAAAACTTGAGCAATTGGCTAGTGATTTTGTGAAATCAGTGTTCCAGATGTTATGCGAGTGTTTGGATCACTTCTATATGATGTATGTGAAGTGTGTGAGTGATTGGTTTGATTGGAAAAGCTCTCAAACTCAAAACCCGATAGTGACTTGCCTTAGAAGGCAAAATTGGAGTGAAGAAGGAGATTTTGAGGAAAACATCTGTTTGATGGCTTTGGTGTACTCAAACTGATAACAATTGAGCTCTATTTATAGTAGAGCAAGTTTGTTTTGCAAGGAATAGTGAATGGCAACTGCAGCAGAGGTTTGTTCAATGTTGGCCAATGGAAATCCAAGTCTCCTCTAACCATTGACTAGAGGTTAGGGCACAGAGCTTTGGTTCCCTACTTGTTGGATCAATCTTGACTGAATTCAGTTGAGAATGTGTCAGTCTATGCCACCTTGGAGCTTCCATTGAATGCTCTAATCCAAAATTGGAGTCTTGTCCCTATTTTAGGCAATTCTAGGTTTGGCCTGCTACTTCTTGTTCCAAGGACTTTGGAGGCTTGGCTCAGTGATTGTCCCCTTTAGATTTGATCCTTAGATGTGTTCCAAATGCTGACAAGGCTTGGAATTGGCTGATTTTGGCAAATCGAACAAAAATGCAACATTCTGCCTTGCCTTGGCAGTTTTCAGCAAGGCAACTTGCCAATGTCATATCTCATGGCTCAAGTGGAGTTTAATGATGTTCTTGGCCATTTTGGAAAGCCCTTATATGATACAACAACTGTTTGATCATATTTGGTTTTGATACCTTTTGGATCCAAGTGAAAAATCCCTCTACATTTGGAAAAAAGTGAAGGCAGATTCTGACTTAGTGAAAATTTCACTAAGTGTTGGAAAAAAGTGTCATTTTCACTTTTTGTCATTTTGATCACTCCATAACTCAAAATCCTTAATGAATTGGAATTAGGTCTAGTTGAAGTTTTTGTAGAGGGTAATGAGGGCTACAAATCAAGATTTGGATGGAGAAGAATGGCTTTGTGGTTTAGGAGTTATGACCCTCCAAAGTTGGTACCCTTGCCACTTTATTTTTAACTTAGAAAATTTTCTAAGTTTTTATGGTTACCCTTTTTACAAGTTATCCAACTTTTCTTGATTTTTCTTGATGAATGATGATGCAAATCATACATTAACATCATTTTAGGGTTAAAAAACCTTTTTTGTGAAAAATCTCAAAAAGTCAAAGTTGACTTTTGTGCACAGTTGACTTTTTATCAAATGAATTCCAAACTGTGCAATTCCTTAGGAAATCATGTCCTTGACCTAAATCAAACTTGATGGACATATTCCATGGGTGTCATAGGGTATATTGATGCATGTCATAGGGCTTGGGAGCATCTCCTGGCCAAAAGTCAAAGTTACAGTTGACTTTTTCCGCGAAACCCTATTTGTGGTACTGATGAAATTGAGACTTGTTGCTCAAGCTTCTTGGATCAACCCATTGTTGCAAATGGATCAATATAGTATATTAGAGACCTTCAAATCATGTCTTGAGGTCTTGGCTCATGATTTGTCCCAAAAGTCAACATATGGGTGAATTAGGTCAAGAAACCCTAATTCCTGATTTTTGATGGATGCATCCCCTGAGGTCAAATTGACTTGATGCTTGGGTCCATAATGTTCTATGGAGTATATTAGGATATACTTTGAAGCAATGGCTCATGCCCAGAGAAAAATTTCCATCTGGAGGCCCTAGTCTACCAAAACCCTAATTTGGTGACACTGGCGATCTTGAGGCTTGATCCACCTAGAAGGGAGCAGCTTTGTGCTTAATCCTTGGAGTGGGAGTCCTTTTGATCCTTTGTGGATGTTTGAGGGTTTAGACAAGTTGAAGATCATGTCATCTCTTGATTGATCCTTTGTCTAAAGCTCTGAGAGGGCTTGAAACCCTAAATTTGATTGTAGTGGATGCTCACCCATCTTTGGGGAGACTAATGGTTCATCCCTATTATGATGATGATTTTCACAATGATGGGAAATCTTAGTGGTCAAAATTTGGGGTATGACAGCTGGCTTGCTAAACGTTTTTGGCTTGGCAGCGATGGTGTTGAGTCCCTTGGTGGTCGCTTCGAATCATCGCCGCGCAGCTTCGATGTCCCTGTGTAATGTAGTGACCATACCTTTCGAAGTGTAGTACTTCATTTTGAGATGGACGATTGATGGCACAACTATCAGCTCGGCCAAAGTTGGCCGACCAAATATGCACTGATAGAGAGACGGACAGTCAATTACCAGGAACTGAACTTTAATAGATACGGTTGTCTCTGCAGATCCAAAGGTCATGATCAACTCGACGTACCCCAGGGTTTCGTGACTGAACCGTTGAACCCCTGCAGGTCAGAACCCACGTAGGGAGTGAGGTGAGATTCGTCCAACCGGAGGGTCGAGAACAATTGTGAGTACATAATATCAATCGAGCTCCCTTGGTCGACTAAAATTCTGCGAACATCAAAATTCGCCATCTGGGCTTTAACGAGTAGTGGAATACTTGAGTTCGGGGCCCCTCTGAGGAGTTCTTCCCGGTAGAAGGAGATGGGGACTGATCCCTTCTGGGCTTTGTTGAGCGTTTTCACCTTGCTGGAGCTTGTGCTGATCAAGTGCTCGAACCACTACTACAAAATGCTAAAACAACAACGCCAGGTTTACCACGGTTTCGTATGCCACCGTTGTAACAGGATTAAAAATTTATAACGCAATATTTAACGACATATTTAACGACGGTTGTATATCATAACCGTTGTAATACATGATGTGTCATGCTTCGATTCTTCGCGATGTATTTTTTTTTTAACCTTTTTTTCAATATTTTTACATTTTTAACACGGTTGTATTAGAAGACCGTTGTAATACATGTATCACGCTTCGATTCCCAGCATGTATTTTTTGTCATATGTTTAGGTTTTAAACAAGTATAACGCCATGTAATGTATTCTTTATTTTCACAGCAATGTATTCTTTAGTTTTTTTAAGTGCAAGAGATGAACACATATAAAATTAAACTTTAAAAATAAAACTGTAAGACATGAACATAAATAAAATAAAAATTCATTAATATTCCATTGAGAGGAGTACATAATCAAATTACATATCAAGATCATTGTCAGAGCCCATAGCATAAAAAGCATCATCATAATCTAGACATCTCTCCTCACTCCCCTCATCGGAGTCATAGTATACAGGCCTCCTTTTCTTCTTTATCTTCTTCTTCTTCGGCTTTTTCTTCTTCTTCTTTTTATCCTTCCTCACCCTTAAGGCATCCCTGACGTTGGCTGACGCAGGGATGACCTCCTGCCTGTTTGGCGCATGACATTCCTCATTGTAATACCTCAAAATTTGCCCTCATACTTTCTTAATAAATTGGTCTATGCTTCATTCATTTGCATTCCATAGTAGGTCATAAATTGCATATCATTGGTTACAAGGCATGGTATCTAGCGCTTCAAGGTGTGAATAGTTAAAAGTCAAGAAAAGCAAAAGAACAAGAATCAAGGGTCCTCAAGTAAGCCTCAAGGATATCTTGCATCTTATGTCATCTCACTTGATCCCACAAGTCATTTGAAGAGGAGGATTCATCAAGAAGTTTGACAGTTCATCATCTCCTACACAAAACAGTCAAAAATTGGGATTTGACCATCAAATGGGCAAACTCTTTGAGTGGTTATCATCTTCAAATGGCATTTTTCATCACCTTATAAGAGGATACACATCATACTCAAAGGATTTTGAATTTTGAGGATGTGTTATTTCCTCCTAACCAGAGGGTACCAAAATTAGGGTTTGACTTAAAATTAGTTTATTTCTGATTTTTTGGACAAAACTTGATCTCATGGTATTCCTTATGTTCTTAAGTGTATAGGGATGGAAAATTGCCCCTCAATTGGTTTAAGAAGGGTTTCAATTAGTCAGAAGATTCAAAATCAGGAGAATTGGGGATAAAGTCAACCATGCAGTGAAAAAGTCAACTCTTGACTTTTCAAGGTCAAAATCATGAAATTCAAGTTATATATGATCATTGGACAAGATTTGATCAAGAAATGTCAAGGGAATCATGAAAAATCAAGAGTTGTACAAAGTTACTAAATTTGGAATTTAGGGTTTCCAAAAATGGAAACTTTTGCATCATCTTGCACCTCACTTCAAGGCATTCTTTCTCCATAATAAAACCTCCAAACTTCAGGCCTAAGTTGAGCCAATTAAAGATCACATTCCAAGCTTCAAATCCATATAAAGAACACCTGCATTAGATCAAAATTGAGGGAGATATGATCAATCAAAGTTTGACAAAACTAGGGCAAAAACCAAGTCATGACCACGTCAAGCTAGGTTGGCACGCAGTCATTTCACCAAGCAGGTGGTGTGCCAAATGTCAAGCTGGTTTTCTTAGTGATGGAGGCTCCAAATGGAAAAATGTTGAACATCAAAGTTGTTCCTCTCCATGTCCTCTTCAAGATTGATGTTTATCATTTTTTTTCATTTGAGCAAGTTATGAAGGGGATATTAGAGTGCAAACATGCTTGCTCCATACTGAAAATCTATAGGACATCTTGCCATGCCTGCCAACAACCTGCCTCGCCCATGATACAGCTTCGTCCTTGTTATTTCAAGTTATTTTTTTGGTAAGTTAGAAGCTTCCTTTCCAATCATGTTTCACACCAATATTATAGTATCCCACCTCCTCAATCCAATGATACCAAAAACATTCATTTTCATGCACTAGATTGAGAGAATTTCATCTGCAAACAACCCTACTTTCATTGATGCATTGATGGATTTTGGGAGGTTTTTTGTACACGATTTTGGTTCAGTCATACCACAAACATTTCTATGCACTCATGTACCTTTGTTTTCCTCATTTGGACAAACATTTCACCTGCCATGCATGCACATACATAGAGCCATACATGAAAAGAGAAAAATGAGAAACTTGTCCAACAAGGTAATGCTGCAACATTGGCATACCATCATAATACCTCAGCCTCATTGATTCTAACCCTCACCTTAACATTCATGAACCTCACACACACAGGAACAAGCTGCACACAAGCTCTTCTCTCTCTCATTTTCAGAATTGCTTAGCACACCACTCTCCATTGCTTTTCACACCATAACTAACCTAACCTGAGTCCTAACTGTTAACTACAATGGTTAACAAGTTAACTACACATATAAATCAAACTTGAATAGAATTTCTAACCAACTTTTGCTCATTTCTTCATTTGCTCACCAAAAATTTCATGAACTCTCACATTCTTCTCTCTGGCTTTCTAAGCATCTTGCACGAGCTTCTTCCATTTCCTCTACATCCTTGTTCATTCAGCTTCAACCAACATCAATGGAGTGATTGAATAAGCATTGAAGCATTTCCTTTTCCAAAAAACTCAGTTTCTGAATTTGAAGTTTTTGAGCAAGAATTTGAGTTCTACAAGCCTTTATTTGGCTTCTGCACAAGTTCAAGTATCAAAAGAAGTTCTCTGGTATTCTTTCAACACTGAAATCAGCTTCTATAGGTTTGGCTCTTTGAACTTGATTGCTTCGATTTCTATGAATTCATGTCTGTTTTGATGATTATTTGAGCTTAATAGAAGTTCCTGAATCTCTGGCTAGTTGATAGGCTCTTTAGGAGCTTAGATCTGAAATCTAGGGCTTACTTTATTGACTTCGATTCTTTGTGTCTACTTGTCATTTGTGAAATTGGATGCTGAATATGGATTGTGCATGACCTAAGCTTCGTTTTGGTACCATTGTTTTGTATTTCTGGAAATTTGTTTGAGGATGTGACCGGAAGTTCACCGGAGAAGATGACCGGAGTCTTCTTCGGCCGGTGAGTTTGTTTCAGGCGATGGAAACCTTATTTTTCCTCAGTTTAAGTCCTGGCCGTACGATCTCTTTTGATCCAATGTTCCTAAACGTGACAGCACATTAATGAACCCGTGCTCTTCACGTGACTCATTCTCTCCATACTTGCGTGATTATCTTGCGCTGACTGGATCAGATGGTTGAGGTTGAGTCAATTGTTTGACTGCAGCTCACCATAAGTCTGTGCATTCACGCGCCATTTGGAATGGGCTCAAATTGATACGCGCACCCCCTTGCTTGAGCCCAATTTATTTTTTCAACGTGTGATTTACTACTTCTACACCCTCCCTCATTTCATTCTTTTTTTATTTTTTATATTGTTTCCATTTTCTTTTTATTAAAAATACCAAATGAACTTTAAAAATTCCAAATTAATTCATGTGTGTTCTTGACACATTTAAATAAATTTATATAATTTTTAATTTTGATTTTTTGGATTTTTGCACATAATTCCATATTTTCTTTTCAATTTCTTTTTGAGTGAGTTTCTACATGAATACTTGAGATTGCACATTTTATATTTCTCATCTCACACACTGTTTTTCATCCATTCTTTTTGTATTGATCAAAGGACATCTTGAAGAATCTAAACCAATTTTATTTTGATTTTTAAAGTCATTTTATCTCATGTTTGTATGATCTTCTTTGCACTCTCTTTTGATATGTTTCAAAGTGATTCCATGAGGCCTTTTGAGGCACTTCTCTTTTGAGTTTTGCTATGAATTTTTGTTACATGTTTTAATTCTGATCAGTGATGTTTATAACCTATTTCCATATTTTTCTCATGTGTTTTGATATTTGTTTAGTTCCTTACATTTCAAGTTACTTTTGTGCACTTTCTTCTACTTCATTCTAACATGTTTTGATGAGACATTCATGCCATCATTTTGTGATTGTTTGTACATCTTTTATAGGTCATTTGTGTGATATTATAGGTCATATTTACTTCATTATAGGTCACTTTGATTTGTGTTTGCATTTGATATGAGGTTATGCATTCTAACTTGAAACTTTGACATGTATTCTCCTTTCTTCTCTTCTTAAGCTCTACATGTTTCATATGTGCATTTTGTATGCCATTTCATACATTCCATTTGCATCTCATCAATGTTATGCCACTGCTCATATGTATTCATTAATCATATCACATGTTATGCATCTCTAATATGTCACTTTGTGCATCTTAATTGAACATGTTTCACTTCTCTTTACTACTTCTTCATCTTATTTCTTCTACTTGTATCATTGCATCCATTACTTGTATGGTGATTCATGTGCATGATAAGCCATTTGTAAATGACATATGGTTCTGACCTTAACCTTTTATGAAGCATTAATGCATGATCACTTTGCATATTCACTCATTCTTCATCTATTTCTTCCATAGTGCATTTCTTTGATGTTTAGGACCTTTGTTTGTGCATAGTTTGTCCATGTTTGATGTCTTAACATTAGAGAACACTCTTAGGGTTTATGTTTTGACCTTAAAGCTTTTATAACCCATAGGATCTTTCTTCATTGATTCTTAATTTGTTTGATCATCACTTGTTATTCTTTCTTTGTTTTGTTTCACTACTCGTAAATAGTTTTTGAACTAACCTTTTCATGTAGGTGCAAATGGTAAGTAAGTGTGTGGATATGCTTCCACATACACTTCTTTCTTTCATCTTCTCTTATATCTTTTAATCATTCAATTTGTGTTTGTTCAAGCATTTATATGCTTTCCTTGAATAACTTCTTACTTCTCCCTTTTGAGTTATAACTCATCTTCTACTTTAGAAGTGAGTTGTTTAACTCATTCTTCTTCTCCTTTCTCTTAGGAATAGGTTTCTTAAACCACATTAACCATAGGAACATCCATGTATGATAACTTTAGGGTTTGAATCTTAGTTTCCCCTATATTTTTACCTTATTAACCTTTGAGTCTCTTTTCTTTTCACCTCAATAAAAGTCAAAAACACTTAATAAAGGCATAACACATATTGTATTAAAGCCTTTCATGTGGGAATGAGATAGTGAGGGGTCTTCTCTCATTTTCTTAAAATGTTTAGCATACGTCCCGTCTTGGGTCGATGTGCGGGATATTCGATCCTGTATGAGAGACTTTAATACGATAAATGTTAAATACACCAATAATCAAAACACTTCTTTTCTCAAAATACAAAAAGAACAAACAACAATTCTTTTCTCATCTCATTCACTCTATTCCTTAAGGACTCGTCACGTCCGTTCTACCGCAAACAGGTAACGCCTAAGTCTCTATACAACAAGCTATAACACCTAACTGCTGGAATGCGCATCGTGACGTTTCCAATAAAAAACACAAAAAAACGAAGCAAAACCCGTTGAGCCGAACTACGTTTGCTCTGATTCTTCTTTCTGGTTAGATTAAAGATACTTAGGCACGAGATGCGATATCTCGATGAGCAACCTTTCCCCGTAGTCCGTCGAACTACGTTGACTCTGACTTTCCCATTGCACTGAGGGAATACGTAGGCCTAGGACTCCCATAGGATGTCCTACCGAGTCACTTCTTTCTCCTCTTCCTTCTCCTTTCTGCCTTTCATTTTCAGCTCTCCAGCTAGTATTTTGATATCCAGTTCCTCACACCCTTTGATCGAGACAAGCAAGCGTGGATCCCATCGAGTACGATGGACGCGTGGGGGTGCTAATACCTTCCCCTCGCGTAACCGACTCCCTTACCCATTTCTCTTGGTCGCGAGACCATGCTCTTTCCTTTCCCTCAGGTTTATGCAGTGTTTCCTTTCCCTCTCTTGGGATAAATACACATTGCTGGCGACTCTGTTTCCGCGCCACTTTCGCGTCTGTACCTGGATGAAAATCCCGGGAGCGACAGCTAGTCAGAAGATTCAAAATCAGGAGAATTGGGGATAAAGTCAACCATGCAGTGAAAAAGTCAACTCTTGACTTTTCAAGGTCAAAACCATAAAACTCAAGTTATATATGATCATTGGACAAGATTTGATCAAGAAATGTCAAGGAAATCATGAAAAATCAAGAGTTGTACAAAGTTACTAAATTTGGAATTTAGGGTTTCCAAAAATGGAAACTTTTGCATCATCTTGCACCTCACTTCAAGGCATTCTTTCTCCATAATAAAAGTTCCAAACTTCAGACCTAAGTTGATCCAATTAAAGATCACATTCCGGGCTTCAAATCCATATAAAGAACACCTTAATTGGATCAAAATTGAGGGAGATATGATCAATCAAAGTTTGACAAAACTAGGGCAAAAACCAACTCATGACCAGGCCAGGCTAGGTTGGCACGCAGTCATTTCACCAAGCAGGTAGTGTGCCAAATGTCAAGCTGGTTTTCTTAGTGATGGAGGCTCCAAATGGAAAAATGTTGAACATCAAAGTTGTTCCTCTCCATGTCCTCTTCAAGATTGATGTTTATCATTTTTTCATTTGAGCAAGTTATGAAGGGGATATTAGAGGGCAAACATGCTTGCTCCATACTGAAAATCCATAGGACATCTTGCCATGCCTGCCAACAACCTGCCTCGCCCATGATACAGCTTGGTCCTTGT
The DNA here is from genome assembly GCA_022829125.1 of Lathyrus tuberosus. Classification (NCBI taxonomy): domain Eukaryota; kingdom Viridiplantae; phylum Streptophyta; class Magnoliopsida; order Fabales; family Fabaceae; genus Lathyrus; species Lathyrus tuberosus. The sequence continues at coordinate 2,349,984 of JALAZF010000659.1, read as the reverse complement.
TATTTCAAGTCATTTTTTGGTAAGTTAGAAGCTTCCTTTCCAAGCATGTTTCACACCAATATTATAGTATCCCACCTCCTCAATCCAATGATACCTAAAACATTCATTTTCATGCACTAGATTGAGAGAATTTCATCTGCAAACAACCCTACTTTCATTGATGCATTGATGGATTTTGGGAGGTTTTTTGTACACGATTTTGGTTCAGTCATTCCACAAACATTTCTATGCAATCATGTACCTTTGTTTTCCTCATTTGGACAAACATTTCACCTGCCATGCATGCACATACATAGAGCCATACATGAAAAGAGAAAAATGAGAAACTTGTCCAACAAGGCAATGCTGCAACATTGGCATACCATCATCATACCTCAGCCTCATTGATTCTAACCCTCACCTTAACATTCATGAACCTCACACAAACAGGATCAAGCTGCACACGAGCTCTCCTCTCTCTCATTTTCAGAATTGCTTAGCACACAACTCTCCATTGCTTTTCACACCATAACTAACCTAACCTGAGTCCTAACTATTAACTACAATGGTTAACAAGTTAACTACACATATAAATCAAACTTGAACAGAATTTCTAACTAACTTTTGCTCATTTCTTCATTTGCTCACCAAAAATTTCATGAACTCTCTCAGATTCTTCTCTCTGGCTTTCTAAGCATCTTGCACAAGCTTCTTCCATTTCCTCTACATCCTTGTTCATTCAGCTTCAACCAACATCAATGGAGTGATTGAATAAGCATTGAAGCATTTCCTTTTCAAAAAAACTCAGTTTCTAAATTTGAAGTTTTTGAGCAAGAATTTGAGTTCTACAAGCCTTTATTTGGCTTCTGAACAAGTTCAAGTATCAAAAGAAGTTCTCTGGTATTCTTTCAACACTGAAATCAGCTTCTACAGGTTTGGCTCTTTGAACTTGATTGCTTCGATTTCTATGAATTCATGCCTGTTTTGATGATTATTTGAGCTTAATAGAAGTTCCTGAATCTCTGGCTAGTTGATAGGCTCTTTAGGAGCTTAGATCTGAAATCTTGGGCTTACTTTATTGACTTCGATTCTCTGTGTCTACTTGTCATTTGTGAAATTGGATGCTGAATATGGATTGTACATGACCTAAGCTTCGTTCTGGTACCATTGTTTTGCATTTCTGGAAATTTGTTTGAGGATGTGACCGGAAGTTCACCGGAGAAGACGACCGGAGTCTTCTCCGGCCGGTGAGTTTGTTTCAGGCGTTGGAAACCTTATTTTTCCTCAGTTTAAATCTTGGCCGTACGATCTCTTTTGATCTAATGTTTCTAAACGTGACAGCACATTAATGAACCCGTGCTCTTCACGTGACTCATTCTCTCCATTTGTGCTGACTTTGACTGATTCTGTGTGTGGTGTGCATGTCATTTACCATGTGCCTGCCTTGTGAGATGTTAGATTTACGTACTTGCGTGATTATCTTGCGCTGACTGGATCAGATGGTTGAGGTTGAGTCAATTGTTTGACTGCAGCTCACCATAAGTCTGTGCACTCACGCGCCATTTGGACTGGGCTCAAATTGACACGCGCACCCCCTTGCTTGAGCCCAATTTATTTTTTCAACGTGTGATTTACTACTTCTGCACCCTCCCTCATTTCATTCTTTTTTTATTTTTTATTTTTTATATTGTTTCCATTTTCTTTTTATTAAAAATACCAAATGAACTTTAAAAATTCCAAATTAACTCACGTGTGTTCTTGACACATTTAAATAATTTTATATAATTTTTTATTTTGATTTTATGGATTTTTACACATAATTCCATATTTTCTTTTCAATTTCTTTTTGAGTGAGTTTCTACATGAATACTTGAGATTGCACATTTTATATTTCTCATCTCACACACTGTTTTTCATCCATTCTTTTTGTATTGATCAAAGGACATCTTGAATCATCTAAACCAATTTTATTTTGATTTTTAAAGTCATTTTATCTCATGTTTGTATGATCTTCTTTGCACTCTCTTTTGATATGTTTCAAAGTGATTCCATGAGGCCTTTTGAGGCACTTCTCTTTTGAGTTTTGCTATGAATTTTTGTTACATGTTTTAATTCCGATCAGTGATGTTTATGACCTATTTCCAAATTTTTCTCATGTGTTTTGATATTTGTTTAGTTCCTTACATTTGAAGTTACTTTTGTGCACTTTCTTCTACTTCATTCTAACATGTTTTGATGAGACATTCATGCCATCATTTTGTGATTGTTTGTACATCTTTTATAGGTCATTTGTGTGATATTATAGGTCATCTTTACTTCATTATAGGTCACTTTGATTTGTGTTTGCATTTGATATGAGGTTATGCATTCTAACTTGAAACTTTGACATGTATTCTCCTTTCTTCTCTTCTTAAGCTCTACATGTTTCATATGTGCATTTTGTATGCCATTTCATACATTCCATTTGCATCTCATAAATGTTATGCCACTGCCCATATGCATTCATTAATCATATCACATGTTATGCATCTCTAATATGTCACTTTGTGAATCTTAATTGAACATGCTTCACTTCTCTTTACTACTTCTTCATCTTATTTCAACTACTTGTATAATTGCATGCATAACTTGTATGGTGATTCATGTGCATGATAAGCCATTTGTAAATGACATATGGTTCTGACCTTAACCTTTTATGAAGCATTAATGCATGATCACTTTGCATATTCACTCATTCTTCATCTATTTCTTCCATAGTGCATTTCTTTGATGTTTAGGACCTTTGTTTGTGCATAGTTTGTCCATGTTTGATGTCTTAACATTAGAGAACACTCTTAGGGTTTATGTTCTGACCTTGAAGCTTTTATAACCCATAGGATCTTTCTTCATTGATTCTTAATTTGTTTGATCATCACTTGTTATTCTTTCTTTGTTTTGTTTCACTACTTGTAAATAGTTTTTGAACTAACCTTTTCATGTAGGTGCAAATGGTAAGTAAGTGTGTGGATATGCTTCCACATACACTTCTTTTTTTCATCTTCTCTTATCTCTTTTAATCAATCAATTTGTGTTTGTTCAAGCATTTATATGCTTTCCTTGAATAACTTCTTACTTCTCCCTTTTGAGTTATAACTCATCTTCTACTTTAGAAGTGAGTTGTTTAACTCATTCTTCTTCTCCTTTCTCTTAGGAATAGGTTTCTTAAACCACATTAACCATAGGAACATCCATGTATGATAACTTTAGGGTTTGAATCTTAGTTTCCCCTAGATTTTTACCTTATTAACCTTTGAGTCTCTTTTCTTTTCACCTCAATAAAAGTCAAAAACACTTAATAAAGGCATAACACATATTGTATTAAAGCCTTTCATGTGGGAATGAGATAGTGAGGGGTCTTCTCTCATTTTCTTAAAATGTTTATCATATGTCCCGTCTTGGGTCGATGTGCGAGATATTCGATCCTGTATGAGAGACTTTAATACGATAAATGTTAAATACACCAATAATCAAAACACTTTTTTTCTCAAAATACAAAAAAAAAAACAAACAAAAATTCTTTTCTCATCTCATTCACTCTATTCCTTAAGGACTCGTCACGTCCGTTCTACCGCAAACAGGTAACACCTAAGTCTCTATACAGCGAGCTGCAACACCTAACTGCTGGAATGCGCATCGTGACGTTTCCAATAAAAAACACAAACAAACGAAGTAAAACCCGTTGAGCCGAACTACATTTGATCTGATTCTTCTTTCTGGTTAGATTGAAGATATGTAGGCACGAGATGCGATATCTCGACGAGCAGCCTTTCCCCGTAGTCCGTCGAACTACGTTGACTCTGACTTTCCCATTGCACTGAGGGAATACGTAGGCCTATGACTCCCACAGGATGTCCTACCGAGTCACTTCTTTCTCCTCTTCCTTCTCCTTTCTGCCTTTCATTTTCAGTTCTCCAGCTAGTATTTTGATATCCAGTTCCTCACACCCTTTGATCGAGACAAGCAAGCGTGGATCCCATCGAGTACGATGGACGCGTGGGGGTGCTAATACCTTCCTCTCGCGTAACCGACTACCTTACCCATTTCTCTTGGCCGCGAGACCATGCTCTTTCCTTCCCCCCAGGTTTATGCAGTGTTTCCTTTCCCTCTCTTGGGATAAATACACATTGCTGGCGACTCTATTTCCGCGCCACTTTCGCGTCTGTACCTGTATGAAAATCCCAGGAGCGACAGCTGGCGACTCTGCTGGGGAAAGTTTGACCTCTTGCTGGTCCATTCCCTTTGCGAGTCAATCCTAGCGCTTGTCTCTTTTCTTTCATTGGGTGTTTTCTGGAGTTATGGTGCGCTGCATTTACTTTTTACTGTATTGTTGTTTACTGTATTACTGGTTTACTATATTTATCGTATTTACTGCATTATTATCATATCATACTGTGATGTGCTGGTTTTTCTGTTTCGCGGGATGGGTATTCTGAGAGATAAGTCCAGTACACATGCTTGAGTATATACATAGGACTAGCGTGGAAAGGAGTATGGCCTACGTAGCATCTTGTTATGTTGGTTTATATGAAATCCACAACCAGACGAGGTTTTCTTGGGAGATGTTCTGATTTGCGCGTCTTGTGCATATCAGAGTGTTAACCTAGGAAGCTGTCGACTCTGGTGACCGATCATTAAGGACCTTAGTGGAAACATCCCTCTTTAGTGGTGACAGTGGCAGACCACATTCAGTGGCAAACCCATTCGCACCCGAGGGCCCACTTTGGAACTTGCATAGGATGGCCTTTATTTTTTTTTGAGGTGAATCAGTGAACGACCTCTTTGATTGGCGGTAACATTGTATCCTACAGGCTGAATGTGCTATTACTTCTCAAACCTCTGAAACTGAGGATCCTCATTTTTTAGTACCCACATGTGAGTATGGGCGGGTGTTTACAGGTTTGCAGGTAACCATGCTTCCCACATACCCGATTTCTTGGTATTATTACAGATAGATGATGTATCCTGTGACAATCAGTTGGTTTCTATCTATAGTAATATTCCCAGATTTATACAGACACTCCGCACACAGTCCAGCACATACACAGAGCACTATGATACCATGCCTTTGCATTGTATTTTCATGTCATAACATTCATGTTTATTATTTACAGGTGCTTATTACACTTCTGATTCCAATCAATGGGCTCGACAGAGACGGTTGCCAAGAGGAAGAACAATGTTGCCTACAAGTTCCCAGAACCTACTTTGGATTTACTAACCAGGTGTTCTTGTAAACTTCCAGAAGAGATATGGGAATCTGGTGAAGATGGTCCGCAAGATTACAAAATATGAGCATGATGGTCTTCACACTTTGCTACAGTTTTATGAGCCTTCGTTGAGATGTTTTCTCTTTCCTGATTATATCTTGATGCCTACGCTGGAAGAGTTCTCATTTATTTTGGGAATTCCGGTTAAATCAACATTGCCATTCTTTTCTGGTAGTCATCCTAGCATAGAGGAGATTGCAGTTGCGGTACAGATAAAACTGTTAGTGTTAGGAAGTAATGTGGCTAGCATAAATGGAGTCAAAGGTTTTCATTTAGAGTTTCTCACCGATTAAGCTCAAGAGGCTGCAGGTGCTAAGAATTGGGCAGTTTACAACTCCATCCTGGCTTTGTGCATTTATGGCATTGTCCTTTTCCCTAATCAGCAGGATTTTATGGATATGCAGGCTGTAAGAGTTTTTGTTCTCAAAAATCCGGTTCCTACTTTGTTAGGAGATTTTTACTATTCTGTGCACTTCAAGAATGAAAAAAGAAAGGGAGGATCTGTTAATTGTTGCACCCCGCTGTTATTTCATTGGTTTTTGAGACATTTACCTCAGACAGACGCTTTCGTAGACACAAAAGACTCTTTGAAATGGTCCAAGCGGATGATGGGATTAACTGCTAATAACATTGTTTGGTTCAGCTACGGGGAATAGAGATTATCATTAGTTGTGGGAACTTCCCAAATGTGCCTTTAATTGGCAGGAAAGGAGGAATCAATTATAACCCGGTCTTGGCCATCAGACAGTTTGGATACGCTTCTAGGTATCCTCCCACAGATCGGGATATTGAGAAATCTTTGTTCTTTACCGGGACTAAAGATGAGGAAATGATAGGGAAAGCTGTGAATGCTTGGGGTCACTTGCATAAAACGGGAAAAATAGTTTTTGGAAAAGGGGATTGCAGATCTTACTCTGATTATGAAAGATGGATTGAAATGACGGTAAAAGATTTACTCTTGCCTTTTTCAAGGGAACCTGCTCTATATCCTGTAATGCCAGAGAAGCCTACTACAGTGGCCATCGAAGAGTTTGACAAGTTGCAGAAATTGATGAATGAGACCCAGGTGGAGAATTCTGAGTTAAGTAGTCTTCTTCAGAACGCTTTACATGCTAACAAAGAGTTGGGGCGTAAAGCTCAAGATGCGGAAAGAATTCTAGCAGCAAGAGAGAAGGACTTTGCTGAAAGAACTCAACATTTCCAGAAGATTAGTAAGGGTGCCAACGCTTCTACTCAAGCTCATAAGAAGACCAAACAGGACTTAACCCAGACTAAAGACAAGTTAGCCAAGTTACAGTAAGCATGGGACGGAGTAAGAATTAAAAACGCAGAATTGCAGGAACAGCTAAAGATGAAGGATGACGAGCTTAAGAAGGCACATGAACAACGGAGGAAATATCGGGAAAACCTTGGCAAAAGTCAAGAGCAATTGGAAGGTGCCAGAGATGAGCTGAAGACTTCCAAGAAGGATCTTGAAGAGGCTATGAGGGAAATGGGGAAACTCAAGCTACAAGCCGATGTGAAATGGCACAACGGGGTCTGTGATGATGAAGCTCTCCCAATGCATATGGGTTCATTGATTGAAGCTCTCACGAAAAGAGATGTTCTGATTAAGGAGTTAGTTGAAAGACCAAATCACCAGCGCACTCGCATACTCTTTGATGAAGTCAAGTACTCAAGTGAAAAGTTGAAGGATTTGGAGTTGTATGATTGATAGTTTTCATCTCTTTTTCTTAATGTAGTTTTGTTGGATATCATCAGGCTTGTTGATGAATCCACTATCTTGATGTATGATGTTTGAACTCACTGTTGAACGTTGTATGTGTGTTTGGTTTCTCTTCAATCAAAATGAGCAGTTTATTCAGAAATCTTCCTCGGCAGTTATTTGTACACTGGCACATTATCACGGCACGTCGTTTTTTTATCACAATTTCTGATCTTCAGATTTCAGTGGTAAGGATTGGAATCAGGGTGTAAGACACCTTGGAAATGATAAACATGGCATTTGCATTGCATATCATTTCATTTTTTGCATAATAGGTACTTGTTGCAGGGACTCTCTAACCTTTATTTGGTTTCAGGCACTATAGCTGATACTCACATTCACCGATACGCAACCAGACGAAACCAAGCTAAGGTCATGGATCAGGTACAGACAAAGTTGGCTGAGTTAAGGGCACGCATGGAACAATTTATGAATTTGATGCAAGGCGTTGCTCAGGGGCAACAGGACCTGAGAGCAGGACAATAAGACATGCGAGCTACCATCCAGAGGTTGGAGACAGAGATTCCTACTGGTGACAACGTTAATCCTCCTCGGGTTAACCCTCCTGTTGTCAATCCTCCTGTTGGTACTCCTCCTCCGGTTGGAGTTAACTTGGGTTTTATTCCTGGCAACAATGGGCAGATGGAAGATCATCAGGATGATCAGTTTTCCATACTTAATGCTAATATGGGATTCTACAATAATGACAGGAAGTACGAGGGACTGGCTGAAAGAGTGAAAGCTATAAAAAGTCAAAATCCTTTGGGAATTGATATTGAGGATATGGGACTGGTACAAGGTGTCAAGATTCCCCGGAAGTTTAAACCACCTACATTTGACAAGTACAACGACAACACTTGTCCCAAAACTCATCTCCAGGCATACAATCGGAAGATAGCGGCTTATTCTGATGATCAGAAGTTATGGATGTATTTTTTCCAGGACAGCTTGTCTGGAGCCTCGCTGGAGTGGTATATAAAGTTGTACAGGGCTCATATCAGAAGTTGGAAAGAGTTGTGCTTGGCTTTCTTAAAGCAATACCAGTATAACATCGACATGGCGCCGAATCGCACTCAGTTACAAAGCATGACACAGGACCCGAAGGAAGGTTTTAAATAGTACGCCTAGAGGTGGCGTGAACTTGCTGCTCAGGTGCAACCTCCATTAGCAGATAGAGAAATGGCCGATATGTTCATGAACACTTTGAAAGGTCCATACCTCGATCGATTGGCTGCCTGTCCATTTACTGGTTTTGCCGACATAGTAATTGCCGGAGAAAGAATCAAGAGTTTGCTAAAGCTGGGGAAGATTCAGGACGGAGTGGTACGAGTTCGACTCCTGCAAAGAAGTTTTTTGGTAATAATAACAGAAAGCGTGAAGGTGACGCTAATGCTGCCTATGCACAAGGGGGGAGAGGTAGAGGACGACAGGGTCCATATCATCAAGCAGCATCTATAACTATTCCAACTCCAGATACTGAGACTCAGTCTGCAGCTCAGAGGCAATATCACCCAAGAAAGAGAATGAATGACCGTCATTTTGATGCTTTTTCGATGACATGCTCACAGATGTTGCAGAATCTACTTCGTTTGAAGTTGATATAATTGAGGACTTTGGCTCCCCCGCTTGGCAAACTGCCCTTTGGGTATGATGCAAATGAAAAGTGTGAATTTCACTCAAATGCGCCGGGTCACAATGTGGAAAACTATAAGGCCTTCAAACATGTGGTTCAAGATCTTGTTGATTCAAAGGCTATTAATTTTGCTCCGAGGCCTAATGTAATTCAAAATCCCATGCCTCCGCATGGTGGATCGGGAGTGAATGCCATTGAAGAAGATAGAGTTTTGAATCTGGTGAGGGACATTAATGATGTCAGGACTCCGTTAAAAGTTGTGAAGGACCGCCTGCTGAAGGGGACTGTATTTCCGGGTTGTTCAGAAAGTTGTGAAGACTATTTGATTGCTGATAATGGTTGCGTGAAATTGAGAGAAGGCCTTCAGAGCATGATAGATGAAGGGTGTTTACAATTTGACCAGTTGAAAAAGAATGATGATGTAGTTTCTACCATTATAATCTATTTTGATCCTGTGGAAATTCCGGTGCCTGCTCCCATACTAATATCTGCGCCTGAGCGAGTGGCTCCCATAACTATAACTGTTCCCGGTCATGTCCCTAATGAGAACAAGGTTGCAATCCCGTGGTATTATAGAACTAACAGTCAAGGGCAGAAACAAGAGGTAGAGTGCCTAAAGAAAGTGGTTCAAGTATCAGAAATGTGGGAGGAATGGGAGGCTTTACTCGCAGTGGAAGGCTTTTTGCTCCCCAGACACTCAGGAAAGATGATATTGAAGCATTGGCGAAGGCCAAAGGGAAGCAGGTGATAAGTGATGAATCAGCGCCGAGAGCAGAACCTGATAATTCATTGAAGAAAGATGTTGAGGAATTCATGAGAATAATCAGAAAGAGCGATTATAAGATCGTTTACCACCTACATCAAACTCCTTCTAAGATCTCCATATTGTCATTGTTGCTATGTTCCGAAGCACATCGGAATGCTTTGCTAAAGATTTTGAATATGGCGTACGTACTGCAAGAAATATCAGTGAATCAGCTTGAAAGTGTGATTTCCAATGTTAACGCCGGCAACGGTCTAGGGTTCACAGATTTTGACTTAACGCCAGAAGGAAAGAATCATAATAAGGCTCTCCACATATCGATGGAATGTAAAGGCGCTATGTTATCCCATGTATTGGTGGACACTAACTCATCCCTTAATGTGTTGCCTAAGAAGGCATTGGCAAAGCTGGATGTGGAAGGGGTTGTGCTTAGGCCTTGTGATCTAGTGGTGAAAGCCTTTGATGGTTCAAAGAGATCGGTGTTTGGAGAAGTAGAGCTGCCTATTCAGATCGGACCTCAGGTGTTTAATACGGTGTTTTATGTGATGGATATCCAGTCGGCTTATAGCTGTCTATTAGGTCGTCCATGGATCCACGCTGCTGGGGCCGTATCTTCAACCTTGCATCAGAAGATAAAATTCGTCGTTGACGGTCAGGTTGTTACTGTATGTGGAGAGGAGGATATTTTCATTAGTCATCTGTCGTCCTTCAAGTACGTGGAGATGGACGGAGAAATACACGAAACTCTCTGTCAGGCGTTTGAAATTATGAATATTGTGAAAGATTCTCCGTCTGGTGAGGCAAAGGTGGGAATTTCTATGGCTTCGTATAAGCAGGCTTTGGAAGTGGTGAAATCTGGTCATATCGAAGGCTGGGGTCAGGTGATTGAGCTACCTTTCAAGGAGGATAAGGGAAGAATTGGTTACAAATCTCCTCGAGTTCCACTGCCAAAGGGTCAAGCGCGCCAAGGGCCAGTTATCTTCTCAAGTGGAGGAGTCATACATCCGGATCAGTTCTGTGCGGCAACTGAAGACGGTGAAGATAGTGACTGTGACCTGGACAATTGGGTACACCCATGCGCCCCAGGAGTGAAGTTGAACAATTGGTTCTCGGAGGATCTCATCCAAGTTACCCTCCCAAATGAGTAATTTTCTATGTTTTTTTTCATTAAGCATGCAAAGGTCCTATGCTCTGCCCAAGGCATAGCGACTTCATTGTAGGGCCCCCCATTTGTTCTCATACAAAAGTTTATCATTAATGTAATACCCCAAAATTTGCTCTCCCTCTTTGTCATCATAGCATGGCATTATCATTTATCATATCATATCCACCTCATTAACATTACATGGCATTTAACATAGAAAAATGAAGCATGGCATCCTTCTTACCATCAGGGCATGTGATCAGGTGGAAGGTGGACAATCAAGGAATCATTCAAAGCACAAAAAGGTCAATCAAGTTGGCTCCAGGCAAGCCAAGAGGTCTCTCATGTCTCATACTATCTCAATTGATCTTCCAAAACCTCAAGGAAGTGAGATTCAATGGGAGATTGAAGCATTACATCCTACACTATACAAGAAGTCCAAAAATTGAAAGAAAATCCTCAAAAGAGATAGCTCATTGATTCAAAATCATCCTCAAATGGTATATCTCATCATCCTTTAAGAGGATACACAACATACTCTGAGGAATTTGAAATTGAAGACTGCACATTTTTCTCCTAGGAGGTGGGCACCAAAACTAGGGTTTCCCATTAAATCAGGGAATCTTTGATTTTTTGGACAAAACTTGATGTCATGGTATTCTACATGTTCTTAAGTGTATGTGTATGGAGAATTGCCCCTCAATTGGTTTTGGAGGTGGTTCAATTGGAAGAAAGATAAAAAATCAGGAAATTTGGGGCCAAGTCAAATAATCAGAGGAAAAAGTCAACTCTTGACTTTTTGAGCCCAAAATCATGAAATTCATGTTACATATGTCCAATGTACAAAATTTGGTCAAGAAACTCCAAAGGAATCATGAAAAAATCAAGATGTGGAAAGTTGCCATTTTTGGAAGAGGAAGGGTTACTAAAAATAGCAAGTTTTGGCCATTTTGCATCAGAATTTGAACCAAGGCCATTCAAATTTGGAGTGCCAAATGAAAATTCCACTCTGCCTCAATGAAAGGCCTTGCTTTAAGCTTCAAATCCATGTGTGGAACATCTCCATTGGATAAAAAATGAGGGAGATATGATTGATCAAAGTTTGAGCAAAGTAGGCCAAAAACCATGTCATGACCAAGTTTGGCCAGGTCTGCGCGCAGTCATTTTCACAAACATGTGGTGGGCCAGAAGTACACTCATTTTATTCATGGTTAGAGGCCTCAAATGGAAAATCTTTCAACATCAAAGTTGTTCCCCTATGTGAGAGCTTCAAGATTGATGTTTATGATTTTTTCATCTGATCAATTTATGGAGAGTTATAATGGTCCAAATATGAGGGTGTCATGCTGAAAATTCCCCAAGTCACCATGCCTTGTCTGCAAGCCAAGTTGCTCGCCACACACCAGTTGCGATTTCCAATATTTCAGGTCATTTTTGAGCAAGATAGAGTTCTAATTTCTAATCTTGTTTCACACCAAACTTGTAGTATTACACTTCTTCTTTCCAATGATCCCAAAACATCATCAAACCATTCACTAAATTGAGAGATTTTCACCTGCAAATCACAATGCTTGACACTGATGCATTAACAGCTTGGTGCACGATTTTTGCTCAAGCTTACAACAAACACTTGTGTACTTTTGTTTCTTCATTTGGACAAACCTTGCTCTTATCATGCATGTACATCATAGCAGCCATACATCAAAGGGGAAAGTGTTTGAACAAATAGCTTGTGCACTAAGTAATGTCATGCTGCAATGTCATAACATCATCTCATCACCACTGATTCACTTTTTCCTCACCATAGCTGCTATGAGCTCACCATCACCATAGTTAATCTCACCAACTCGTGCCACTAACCTCCTCACTCATTCTGTTAACTCAGAACTCAGTTAACTAGCTCAGTTAACTTGAGTTCTAACTGTCAACCATATGAGTTAATTCTTAACCAGCCACATAAATAGAAATCTCACACACATTTGAGAGGGGGATTCATTTTCACGATTTTCACCAATCATCCTCACTTTTTCTCTCTGAACTTTCTCTCTGAGTTCTCTCTTATTGCACGATTCCTTCTTCATCTAATCATCTTCACCAGCAAGTATTCATTATTGTTCAAGAACAAGCTGAAACAAGGTGAATTCCTCAAGAGATATCTCATTTCAGATTTGATTTCTTCTCCACTCTCAAGCATATACGAGCATTTATTTTGCTCAAGCAAGTTCAAGAGTTCAAGTTCTCCCCTCTGGTTTTCTGAAGATCCAAGAATCTCCACGTTTCAGGTTCTTATTTCTCCAATTATTTTGCATTTTAGTCACTGATTATAGCTTGTTTGGTGTTGATAATAGCTTACTAGAAGCAAGGTGACATTTCTGGCTAGTTGATAGACCTCTTAGAGGTATAGATCCAATGTTAGGGCAAATGTGTTTCTGTTCGATTCTCTCGTTTCATGAACTTTTTGTGCGTTTTATCACTGAATTCGTGCTCTACGTAAGCTCAGCTTCATTTTGGTATCATGTTTGTGTATTTTGGTGAGGTACGAAGGTTGCAGACGGTGGTGATTGACCGGAGAAGGTGACCGGAGGTCTCTCTCCGGCCGGTGGTCTTCATGTTAGGGTTTATAGCCAGATTGTTTATTAACCGTTTGATGTTGTTGATCTAACGATCCAAAACTCGCCAGCACATAAAAAATCATGTGCACCTCACGTGTTTCTTTTCTGATTTCATTTAAACTATGTGTGATGTGGTACATGATAGTAAGGGTGCTCATGCGCGTGTGTGTGTTGATTCCAACTACTTTGACCATGAATTGACTTTGACTTGATCCATGGGCTAAGAATGAGTCAATTTCTGTTGACTGAAGTGCATGATTGTTATGGTGTTTTGCGCAGACTTGGACCTATTCAGATTGATAATTACACCCCCATGTATTGAAGCCCAATGATTTTGAACTGTGACTTTGCTATGTTCATACCCCCCTTCATTTTGCATTCATTTTTCATTTTTATTTCTTTCTACACGTTTGATTTCTAATTTTTAAAAATACCAAAACATATTGGAAAATTCTACAAAAATTCATGTGTATTCTTAAAACATTTAGGAAATTTTTCATGATTTTATTTTCTGATTTTATGACCTTTTTGCCCCTGTTCCATAATTTTCTTTGAATTTCCACTTAGATGCATTCTAAGCATGATACATGAATTTGTTTAATTTTGTTCTTGCTCATTACCAACTATTTTGACATGATTCTTTTTGAATTGATTCACTAATACATTGAAGCATGTTAGATGATTTTTGTTTGATTTTTTAGGTCACTTTATCATATGTCTTGATGCCTATATTTGCTCCACTTTGCATGATGTTTCAATTTGACCTAATTGCTTTGTTTGAAGTCATTTTGCTTTGAATTTTGATATGCTATTTTGATATGTGATTCATCTCTGATTAGTGAACTCCAATACCATGTTTTCATAATTTTCATGAGGACATTTGATTTTTGCTTGATGCATTTCATTTAAAGCATTATGACATGTTATATCATTGTAATCTTTAGTGCATGTTTACATGAATTCTTTTGTGCACATTTGTATGAGCATTTGCATATGTTATGAGCCATTCATATGATATTATAGGTCTTTGATGCACATTATAGGTCATCTTTACATGTTCATTTCAATTTGAACTTTGTGCATCATTAACATGTATTGTTTGCCCTTTCTTTTTGAACTTTCATTTCAATTCTTCTTATATTACTTCTTGAATGTCTTGAAGTTACCTCATAAATACTTTTGAGATGTTTATAAACCCTTTTCCATTTAGTTTCAATTCTGGTTGTTGATTTACATGTTCCATTTATGCATGTCCTCTTCATTTCTTTCCATCTTTCATCTACCCCTTCTTCTTGTAACATGTTTAAATGCTAATGGGTGATGATTGTTGCTTATTCACTTGCACTTGTATGATAATAACCATTGGTTGTCAATATGATGCCCATTCTGGTTGTGGTTCTATAATTTGTTTTCTCATTTAATTCTTGTGAGTTTTATGATGCATTACATGTTCTTTTACTTCTTATACTTCTTATACATGTTTACTAACCATGTAGGGGCTTCGGTAAGTTTCAATTGAGTGTGGATAAGGAATCCACATTCAACTTCTATCCTTTCTCTTTTACAATTCCATTTTGTGTTTTGCTAAGCACTTATGTGCTTTCTTTTAATAACTCATTACTTTCCCTTTTTGAATTACAATTCATCTTCTACTTTGGAAGTGAATTGTTTAATTCATTCTTTCTTTAGACTTTAGGTTGAAACCTCACAAACCTTAGGATCACTCCCTTAACTAATCAATTAGGATTGAGTCTTAGTCCATATAGATTTTACCTTTATCCTCCCTTGAGTCTCTTTTCCCATCTCAAAGAAAATTCAAAATATCTAACAAAGGTAGGCATTTATTGCATTTAGGCCTTTCATATAAAGAAAAGATTATAAGGGGTCTTCTCTTATAATCTTAAGATGTGTAGCATATGGCCCATCTTAGGTCAATGTGTTACATATTTGATCTTGTATGAGGGACTTAAATGCAATACTTGTTGAAGGTGCAAATAATAAAAAACACTTCTTCACTTCATAATCAACAAAACACTTAATAAACACAAGTATGCTAGTGTGTTTGAACCTTGATAATTGGAACTAAGTGTGAGGGTTTTCTTCACCCTTAGTGTGCTTTCTTACCCATTCCATCTTGGAATGTGAGAAGGTACACATTCCAATGACTAAGATCCAGATACACTGTCGTATGCAAACAAATCCAAAACACTTCCTTCTAAAAGACAAAAGCAAACAATAACGTCTTTCCTTCGGGAATTCTTTTCTCATCTCATTCGTTCTCAACGCACGGACACGCTTCTACTCGTTCTCTTGCAAGACGGTAACGCACTCGGACCAGCGAGCCTGCAACACCTGAGCTAGAACGTAAGCTGTTCTCTAAAAACACAAACAATCCATCCCTAGTGAGGGGAACTACGTCGCTCTGATTCTCATGCTCCCGATGAGATACGTAGGCAGTGGGGTAGGGCCCATTCGAGCACTTCTTTTATTTTCCCTACATTTGTTCCTCTTTCTCTCTCCTTTCCCTTTCCAGTTCTCCAGTTAACAGTTCCTTTTTCCAGCATCTTTTCCTACACCCTTTGATTGAAACAAGCAAGCGTGGATCCCATCGGGTACGATGGACGCGAGGGGGTGCTAATACCTTCCTCTCGCGTAACCGACTCCCGAACCCAGTTCTCTTGGTCGCGAGACCATGCTTTTCCTTTCTCTCAAGTTTACGCGGTGTTTCCTTTCCCTCTCTTGGGATAAATACACATTGCTGGCGACTCTGTTTGGTGCCACTTTCGCGTTTGTACTAGGATGAAAATCCCGGGAGCGACAGCTGGCGACTCTGCTGGGGAACGAACCCAGAATCTCTGGTTTCCTTAGCGAGTCAATCCTAGCGCTTGTTTGTTTTTTCTTTCGTTGGGTGTTTACTGTTGTGCTGTATTTACTGTTTTATTGTATGGTTATTTACTGTTTTACTGTACATTACTGTATTTACCGCATTTTAGCATTACATATCATATATTATATTGTGTTGCACTATTTTGTCTGTTTGGCGGGATGGGTGTTCTGAGAGATAAGCCCACTACCAAGGCTTGAGTACACACATAGGTATTAGAGTGGATAGTCATGACGCTTGCGTGGTGGTGACCACGTATTGTTGTTCATGAGACCCACAACCAGACGAGGTTCTATCAGGAGCTTTCTGCTACTGCATGTTATGCAGGCCAGTGGTTATTCTCTTGAGGAACTGTCGACTCTGGTGACCATTCCCGAGGACTCAGTTGCGGCACTCCTCCCGAGGTGTGACAGTGGCAGACCACATTCCGTGGCAAACCCATTGCACATTCTCGATCCGAGGACCCAATGCTGGGAACTTGCTATAGGACATCCCTTTTTGAAAGAGAATCAGCGGAGGCACTCCTCGATTGGCGATAGTACTGTACCCTGAGGGATGAATGTACTATTGCTTCTCGACCTCAGTGCCAGAAGCTGAGGACCTTTTTGTTTTGGAGAATCAGTTGAGGCCTCCTCGATTGATGATGATGCCAAACCAGAAATGGTGAACGTATCATCATTTCTCGACCTGAGAGCCCGGGATATTGAACATCCTAGTACCCACATGTGAGAAGGGCGGGTTGTTTACAGGTTTGCAGGTAACCATGACCTCCTACATACCTGGTTTTCTATCATCATTGCACCGAAAGGAAGTTTCATCTTATTGTATTCAGATGGTTCTTATCTATGAGCTACACTGACACCGTTCACAGTTCAGCACAGACACCTGATTACCTGATCACATTGCCCTTTGCATTGCATTATCATATTTTAACATACATGTTTATTCATTTCCAGGTGCATATATTACCCTTGATTCCAGTCATCCGGTCCCTGCAAAGATGAATACTAAGGAGAGGAAGAATATCATCAGCTATAAGTTCCTTACGCCTACTTTGGGCCCTATTGTTGTGCTGAAGGGAATGGCGAGCCCTGCAGCACGAGAAGCTTTTGAAGAGAAATATGGGTGGATTTTATCTATGGTTCGTAATGTCAGTGATTATGAAGCCAGAGGTCTCCATACGTTGATGCAGTTCTATGATCCGCCTCTGAGGTGTTTTGTATTTCCAGACTATGTGTTGGTTCCTACCCTGGAGGAGTATTCCAACATGTTGGGGATTGCTATCAAGGAGGAGCCCCCTTTCTTTGGATCGGTGGGGGATCTTGACTTTGGGAAGTTGGCTGGTGCTCTTTATTTGAGCAAATCAGAGTTAAGTGACAATGTCTCCAACAAAGGAAAGATTCGTGGTTACAAGCTGGAATATCTGATTAAGAAGGCCCAGGAAGCAGCTAAAGGCGAGAATTGGCTTGTTTTTAATGCTTTGCTAGCCCTTTGTATATACGGCATAGTGTTGTTTCCCAACGAGCCGGATTTTATTGATACGGACGCTATACGAATATTCATGATGAAGAACCCGGTGCCAACGCTACTGGGAGATCTTCACTACTCATTGTACAACCGAAACGAAAAGAAAAGAGGAGGGATAATTCGTTGTTGTGCACCCTTGTTCTATAAGTGGTTTGCGGGCCGTTTACCACAATCAGGGGCTTTTGTGGATTCCAAAGATTCTCTAGAGTGGAAACAGCGTTTAATGGGATTGGTGGCCAAGGACATCGTATGGGTAGATCATGGGCTGATTGGTAAGAATATTATCCACAGCTGTGGTAAGTTCCCTAACGTTCCACTGATAGGAAGACTGGGTGGGATTAACTACAATCCTTCTTTGGCCATTCGAAAATTTGGGTATGCCCTGACAGGTCCGCCTATTAAGAGAGAGGTGCAGGAGTCCCTCTATTTTCATACATCAGATGGTTGGGAAGCAGCACAGAAAGCTTCTGAAAGCTGGGGTAGCATACTGAAAAAGGGGAAAGTTACTCTAGGAAAGCCTAACAACCGGGTTTATCCAGCATATGAAGAGTGGGTGAAGAAAAGAGTTGAAGATTTTCTCTTGCCTTTTGGTAAGGCACCCCTTTTGTATCCGGAGAATGAGAAAGCAAAAAGCACTGCTACGGTGGAAGAAGTTGACAAGTTGCAAGCCTTGGTGAAAAAGCTCCAAGGAGAGAATTCCGAGTTGAGTAGCCGTCTTCAGAATGCTCTACATGCCAACAAAGAGCTGGAGCGGAAAGCCCAAGATGCTGAACAAATCCTAACTGCAAAAGAAAAAGACTTTGCTGGAAGAGCCCAACATTTCCGGAAGATCAGTAAAGGTGCTGACGATGCTACTCAAGCCCACAAGCAAACCAAACAGGCGTTAGCACAGACCAAAGAAAAGTTAACAAAGTTTCAGCACGCTTGGGACGAAGTTAGGATAGAGAATGCTGAATTACAGGAATGGTTGCAGATTAAGGACGAAGAGCTTGAAAAGGCGCATGAGCAGAGGAGAAAGTATCGGGAAAGCCTCGGTAAGAGTCAAGAACAGCTAGAAGAAGCTAGAGGTGAGCTGAGGAATACCAAGAAAGAGCTTGAAGAAGTCATGATAGAAAAGGAGATACTCAAGACGCAAGCTGGCATAAAGAGACACAAAGGAGTGTGTGATGACGAGGCTCTGATACTGCATATGGGTTCTTTAACTGAAGCTCTTGAGAAAAGGGATGTCTTGATCAAAGAAATGGTTGAAAAGCCGAATCACCAGCGTACCCGTATACTTTTTGAGGAGATCAGATACTCAAGTGATAAGCTGAAGGATGTGGAATTGTCAGACTGATGTTCTTTTCCTTATATTTTGTTGTTAATGGTTACCATCAGGCTTGTTGATGGATCCATTTTTCCTGGTATTGCATTTGCGGTTGAACCTTTCTTAAATGTACTTGAATACTTCGTTGAATGAGTATGAGCAGTTTTATTCAGAATTATTCCTTATCAGATAGCTGCACACAAGCACATGACCACGACACGTCTCTTTATATCACAGTTTCTGGTCTTCAGATTTCTGTGGTTGGATTGGAATCAGGGTATAAAGCACCTCGGAAATGACAAACATGGCATTGCATGGCATTGCATATCATTTTGCATTTTTTGTTACTTGCTTTTCAGGTACTCGTCGCAGGGACTCTAACCTTTATTTGGTTTCAGGCAGTATAGCGGAGAATCATATTCACCGATATTCGACGCGAAGGAATCAAGTAAGAATCATGGATCAAATGCAGAAGGATTTGGCTGGGGTGAGGGCCCAATTGGGGCATTTTATGGGGGACATTCAGGCGCTGTCCCGAGGTCAGGAACTACTGAGGGAGGAAGTCAACCAGATGAAGATTCAAATGGGCCTGGTCATGGAAATCTTGAATAAGGTGTTAAAAAAGGAAAATGATCATGTGCCTGCTTCCACAACAGAAGTCTCTACTCCTCCCATCTCTTTGGGATATGCTCTAGATCATGGATTGCTTCGTGAATCTCCTCTGAAAGCTAAAGGTTCAGAGCTCTCTCATCAGCAGTCACTCCCTGATTTTCAAGAGGATCCTAAGTCAGAGGGGCCTAAGAGGAAGTTCGATCCCATTCCGATTTCGTACGCGCAATTGCTTTCTTACTTGCTCGAGCTCAAGCTGGTTGAGTGTGTTAGTTTGGGACCGTTGCCCACGAAGATTCCTCTGGGACCTAATGCTAAGGCTAGATGTGAGTTCCATTCTGGGGCACCTGGTCACAATGTTGAGAATTGTACCAGGTTCAAGGATAAAGTCCAGGAGCTAATTGATTCAGGGGCAATCAAGTTTGCATCAGTTGGTGCTGGTAAACCAAGTGATGTCACTCCCATTGTTGCAAGGGAACTGAGGACTCTCTCCTTTTCCAAAGGGTCTACCTCGCGTCAGGGATCTCTTCCACAACCCTGTGTTGCAGAAGACCTATGTCAGCAACCCTTATTTGTGCCTCAGCCGAATGCAGAAAGGAAAGTGCAGGGCCAGGTTGGGCGCCCGAACCAGCAGCAGCAAGATTATCAGCAGCGGAGGCTACTCAGACCAAGGAAGCCCAAGAGGACATTTGATCCTATTCCTATTCCGTACAGTCAGTTGTTGGCTCGTTTGCTCAAAAGTTCGCAAATCCAGCTGAGAAGGGCCATGCCCGTGCCATACCCCATTCCTCCGGACTATGACATGAGTGTTAGCTGTGAGTTCCATTCAGGAACGTTTGGGCACACACTTGATAACTGTAATGTGTTCCAGCACGAGGTGCAGGATTTGATTGACTCAAAGGTTATCACCCCAGATGGTACCCCACAAGGTGAAGCTTCTGTACCATGGTGAGTGCTCAAAGTTACAAGAACATCACCAGAAGTGGTCAGTCTAGGCGGAGCCAAGCCTCCTCAACAACGACAATCTTTATTTTCCTTGCTGCATTTTCATATGTAGTCTTTATTTGTTCGTTCAGACATTGTTCGCATGTTAAAATTTGTTTGTATTTGGTATGAGGATTTTAATGCAATGAATATGTTTTCTTGAAGAATTTCATTTGTGTTTACTCATTTAATGCTGATGTGTACTGCAATACCATTTTTCTTGCTCAAACTCTATGAGGGAGAATGATGGTCTGAAAACGCAAAAATCTCTAACGGTGTGCTTTGGAATAAGAACCCTGTTGAGGATGTACAGGCATTGTTTCAACTCCTCAAACACTGGAGATATAAGGGAGATAGACCCTCGTTAACCCCTTTGAGCCTTGAAGTAGGAGTTTCTTTTCGTACGAAAAAACCCTCACATTTAACCCAGGGGCAGGGTAGGCGTCAGTTAATTTGACCAAGCATTCAAATTTCAAAAGGAGTGTGCATCTGAGGATCCATTACCTTCTATTCCACCGTCAAGAGGGCAAGAGATGTGAAACCACAATGGTTATCCATCAACAATCAAAGAGTGAGGCAGTCACGACCTTTCCAATCAAGTCAAGACAAGCCAGTGTCACACGATTTGTTCAAGAAAAAAGGAAAAAGAATAAAAAAATGAAAAAATGAAAAAAGCCCGCTAAGTTGAAACTTGAAAACAAGCAACTTAGGCAAAAGTTAGGGCATCCCGCTGGACTCTGAAATTAAAGATTCAAAAGAATCAGTCCAGGCAAAAATTAGGGATCAAAAAGCAAAAGAATGTGAAAGCGAAAAACAAAAGGATTACAAAAGAAAATCCTCGAGCAAGAACAAAGTCGTGTGACTATGGACAAAAGACAAAGGGGTGACTGTCAATCCAAAGCCTCATTAGGTGTCAAACCATCAGTATCATGGTTTCCTTAAAGATCACAAAATCTTTTTGAGAGGCGAACGCTTGTGCAAATTAGCTGAACGTAGGACTGGAGAACATCACGAAGAGTGGGTGGGCACCAATAAACTTTGAGCCATAAATCCTTTTTTCTCAAAACCGTGAACCAGGCCCCGTTACAACCCTCAAAAGTCCTAATTGAAACAGGGTTATTTCAAAGGCATACTACCAAGAGATAGCGTTCCTGACTCCTATCAGTTGTGCTAAAAGATCTTTGTTGGTGTTGCATGTGCATTGCATTATTTCTTTCAAAAATTAATGTCGTATCCTAACCCGTGATTCGCTCACAAAAGGGTTTGCTACATCTTTTTTAGTAAAACTTCGAGATTAACATGTTGTGTTGCATTAGAATTTTCATTCTCAGAATAAAACATTTTCTGCTTGCATACATTTGTTTGACATCAAAAGAAGTTTACATATGGAAATCCAGTCCAGAAGTTTAATCTTGCCGAGTTGAGAATCCTAAAACTCCCGAAGGGCAGTCACGTCCAGTGGTACCTCCTCAGGAAACTTTGTTGAGCAGGAGCTTTCCCAACAAGTTGTGTTAAGACGTAGTCGATCCGGGGCAGTCACGTCGAATCATCTCTTTAAGGTGTAGCCGGTCTGAGCCAATTACGTCGAGAAATCTTTTCAGAGTTCAGCCAAACTGGGGGAAAACCACTTCAAGGGTCATACTGAGGCAGGCCATCCCAAAAGCACGAGAAGTTAGTCCATCCAGACAACTAATCAGCCCATCCAGGTTTCAGAATACCGAGGCAGAATATCCCACGGTGGTATGAGATTCTTCATGGATCTTTTCAAGGTGAATTCCTCTGTAGTCCATACGGTCTGGGGAAGTTACGTCGAGATCCAATGAATCTCTACAAGAGTTTGAAGACACTGAAGCATTGAGCTTGCCAAGTCTTCTGTAAAATCCTCATGCGATGACTTCTTCTAAGTAATCCATGCGGTCTGGGGCAGTTACGGCGAGATCCAACGAATCTCTACGAGAGTTTGAAGACATTGAAGCGTTTTGGATGTCAAGTCTTCTGTAAAATCCTCTTGGGACAATTTCTTCCGGTGGACCATGTTGGTTTGGGACAAGTGAAGAAAAACAGTTGGTCACGCATATGCAGTCAATCAGCCAAAAGAAGTGAAACTAAGGGGCATTCCAACCCAAGGCATTTTTGGTCCCCGTCTTCAGTAGGCTTCATTAATAATGTTCTCCAGCAAGAGATTGCATGCAAGCCTTTCTCCCCAACAAGTGGTGGTTCAGAGTTAGATTTTCTCAGTTGCATAAGTCATATCTCGCACGCGGTGTACGTGCATATCCTTTGCTTGCAGGTAGCAGCCTCATACTAGGCTCAAAGGCAAAATTGAAGCCTTTGCGAGATCACGGGATCATGTCTTCTAGACGAGTAATCACTTACTTCCATGCAGAAGACTGGGGCAATCATGTTCGAGAAAGGTGGTCACCCTTTTGCTACAATGTTCACTGATTAAGTCCATCATTCGGTCGACGGTCGGTCACGACGATTCGATATCAACGAATTGAGCTCAACTGGGTATCGTGGTATCTTATTAAGTCGATTCTCTTATTCAGTCCTTCCAACAGCTACAAGCTTTTCTGTGTCGATAACGGTCACAGGTTCCCCAAAAGAAGGGTCTCGTCGACACCGAAACTGATGGTCATTATCCCCAGCGAAGTCACAAGAGTTTGAAGAGGCTAGATCTGCTGTAAAATCCTCTTATGACATCCTCTTCGGGGACGAATTGTTGTGTTGTCCAAGCATGGGGCATGTTTGGTTCCCCAGCATGAAGTGTTGATCATCCCCAGTAGAGTTTGAGGACAGTTGGTCTTCTGTAAAATCCTCTCAAAAGGCATTCCCCAACACGAGACGCTTTAAAGCAGTTTTCTCCAGCAGAGTTTGTTATAAACCCGTCATCCCTAACGGAATTGTCTAAAGGGAAGCTCGCCTAACATGGGGCATTGTAGTACTTATCCTAAGCTCGACAGTCACATTCTGCAGCAGACTACGGTGGATTTGCTTTGGGTTTCCCCAACAGATCTCTAAGGACTCTTTCTAGCAAGTTGCAGTGGAATGTTCTAACCAGGATTTGCATATCCCTGGCAGAGTAGCCCTGATACCCAGCAAGATCGTATCTCTGGTCATGGTATCCCCACAGAGGTCAGCATCGAATCTTGTCAGCAACTTCCAGCTGAGTTGTTGTTCTCTCCGCAGAGGTTTATCAGATCGACAGAATCTATTCCTCAACAAGGATGGTACACCTTTCCCCAGCCGGGTCAGAAGGTTGATAATCCCTATAAAGGATCTTGGGTTGAATAAATCCCCAAGCAGAGTTTTAATGGCTCATTTCCCCAGCAGGACGTCATTTAAAAATTCTCATCCCCAGCGGAATCGCTGTGACCAGAATTCATTCCCCCAAACAGATGGAATAATTCCTGGCAGAGTCGTCATTCCCTCATATCTTAAAGTCCAATTTATTTTTGGCAAGCTTGACAATTCGAAGCAGACGGATTGTTCATCCATTCGCCAGCAGAGATATTATCCTTTTAGGAGTCTCCGAGATTAAATCATTGATTGTGGTTCCTCAGCAGAGTCGGCAGAGATGTCTGGCGCAGAGGCAGAGAGTAATTCAATTTTAAAATTCTAAAAGTCCAACAGTGGATTGGCAAAAGTCCGTCTTCGGGTGGCAAAAGTCCAACAGTGGATTGGCAAAAGTCCGTCTTCGGGTGGCAAAAGTCCAACAGTGGATTGGCAAAAGTCCGTCTTCGGGTGGCAAAAGTCCAACAGTGGATTGGCAAAAGTCCGTCTTCGGGTGGCAAAAGTCCAACAGTGGATTGGCAAAAGTCCGTCTTCGGGTGGCAAAGGTCCAACAGTGGATTGGCAAAAGTCCGTCTTCGGGTGGCAAAAGTCCAACAGTGGATTGGCAAAAGTCCGTCTTCGGGTGGCAAAAGTCCAACAGTGGATTGGCAAAAGTCCATCTTCGGGTGGCAAAGCAGCTAAAAGTCCAACAGTGGATTGGCAAAAGTCCGTCTTCGGGTGGCAAAAGTCCAACAGTGGATTGGCAAAAGTCCGTCTTCGGGTGGTAAAAGTCCAACAGTGGATTGGCAAAAGTCCGTCTTCGGGTGGCAAAAGTCCAACAGTGGATTGGCAAAAGTCCGTCTTCGGGTGGCAAAAGTCCAACAGTGGATTGGCAAAAGTCCGTCTTCGGGTGGCAAAAGTCCAACAGTGGATTGGCAAAAGTCCGTCTTCGGGTGGCAAAAGTCCAACAGTGGATTGGCAAAAGTCCATCTTCGGGTGGCAAAGCAGCTAAAAGTCCAACAGTGGATTGGCAAAAGTCCGTCTTCGGGTGGCAAAAGTCCAACAGTGGATTGGCAAAAGTCCGTCTTCGGGTGACAAAGGTCCAACAGTGGATTGGCAAAAGTCCGTCTTCGGGTTGCAAAAGTCCAACAGTGGATTGGCAAAAGTCCGTCTTCGGGTGGCAAAAGTCCAACAGTGGATTGGCAAAAGTCCATCTTCGGGTGGCAAAGCAGCTAAAAGTCCAACAGTGGATTGGCAAAAGTCCGTCTTCGGGTGGCAAAAGTCCAACAGTGGATTGGCAAAAGTCCGTCTTCGGGTGGCAAAAGTCCAACAGTGGATTGGCAAAAGTCCGTCTTCGGGTGGCAAAAGTCCAACAGTGGATTGGCAAAAGTCCGTCTTCGGGTGGCAAAAGTCCAACAGTGGATTGGCAAAAGTCCGTCTTCGGGTGGCAAAAGTCCAACAGTGGATTGGCAAAAGTCCGTCTTCGGGTGGCAAAAGTCCAACAGTGGATTGGCAAAAGTCCATCTTCGGGTGGCAAAGCAGCTAAAAGTCCAACAGTGGATTGGCAAAAGTCCGTCTTCGGGTGGCAAAAGTCCAACAGTGGATTGGCAAAAGTCCGTCTTCGGGTGGCAAAAGTCCAACAGTGGATTGGCAAAAGTCCGTCTTCGGGTGGCAAAAGTCCAACAGTGGATTGGCAAAAGTCCGTCTTCGGGTGGCAAAAGTCCAACAGTGGATTGGCAAAAGTCCATCTTCGGGTGGCAAAGCAGCTAAAAGTCCAACAGTGGATTGGCAAAAGTCCGTCTTCGGGTGGCAAAAGTCCAACAGTGGATTGGCAAAAGTCCGTCTTCGGGTGGCAAAAGTCCAACAGTGGATTGGCAAAAGTCCGTCTTCGGGTGGCAAAAGTCCAACAGTGGATTGGCAAAAGTCCGTCTTCGGGTGGCAAAAGTCCAACAGTGGATTGGCAAAAGTCCGTCTTCGGGTGGCAAAAGTCCAACAGTGGATTGGCAAAAGTCCGTCTTCGGGTGGCAAAAGTCCAACAGTGGATTGGCAGAAGTCCATCTTCGGGTGGCACGAAGCTGCAAAGTCCACCAGTAGTGTGGCAAGCCAGTAGTCGTCTGGCGTCGTTCAAAAGACGTTATCAAAGTCCACCAGTAGTGTGGCAGGCCAGTAGTCGTCTGGAATTGCATAAAAGACAGTATTAAAGTCCACCAGCAGTGTGGCAAGCCAGTAGTCGTCTGGCGTCGTTCAAAAGACAGATCTCTCCGACGTTTCATCGAAGATTCAATCCAGCAGTCTCGTTGGGTTTATATCCCTTTTCTTCTTCACCATCCGGAGCAAATTTTTGGTTATATTTGGTATTCAATCACTATATACCTTGAAAGTCCGAAAGCAATTGCTTTCAGGCATTCAGGTCTACAGCGCTTGAATAGGGGCAGCTGTAATACCCCAAAATTTGCTCTCCCTCTTTGTCATCATAGCATGGCATTATCATTTATCATATCATATCCACCTCATTAACATTACATGGCATTTAACATAGAAAAATGAAGCATGGCATCCTTCTTACCATCAGGGCATGTGATCAGGTGGAAGGTGGACAATCAAGGAATCATTCAAAGCACAAAAAGGTCAATCAAGTTGGCTCCAGGCAAGCCAAGAGGTCTCTCATGTCTCATACTATCTCAATTGATCTTCCAAAACCTCAAGGAAGTGAGATTCAATGGGAGATTGAAGCATTACATCCTACACTATACAAGAAGTCCAAAAATTGAAAGAAAATCTTCAAAAGAGATAGCTCATTGATTCAAAATCATCCTCAAATGGTATATCTCATCATCCTTTAAGAGGATACACAACATACTCTGAGGAATTTGAAATTGAAGACTGCACATTTTTCTCCTAGGAGGTGGGCACCAAAACTAGGGTTTCCCATTAAATCAGGGAATCTTTGATTTTTTGGACAAAACTTGATGTCATGGTATTCTACATGTTCTTAAGTGTATGTGTATGGAGAATTGCCCCTCAATTGGTTTTGGAGGTGGTTCAATTGGAAGAAAGATAAAAAATCAGGAAATTTGGGGCCAAGTCAAATAATCAGAGGAAAAAGTCAACTCTTGACTTTTTGAGCCCAAAATCATGAAATTCATGTTACATATGTCCAATGTACAAAATTTGGTCAAGAAACTCCAAAGGAATCATGAAAAAATCAAGATGTGGAAAGTTGCCATTTTTGGAAGAGGAAGGGTTACTAAAAATAGCAAGTTTTGGCCATTTTGCATCAGAATTTGAACCAAGGCCATTCAAATTTGGAGTGCCAAATGAAAATTCCACTCTGCCTCAATGAAAGGCCTTGCTTTAAGCTTCAAATCCATGTGTGGAACATCTCCATTGGATAAAAAATGAGGGAGATATGATTGATCAAAGTTTGAGCAAAGTAGGCCAAAAACCATGTCATGACCAAGTTTGGCCAGGTCTGCGCGCAGTCATTTTCACAAACATGTGGTGGGCCAGAAGTACACTCATTTTATTCATGGTTAGAGGCCTCAAATGGAAAATCTTTCAACATCAAAGTTGTTCCCCTATGTGAGAGCTTCAAGATTGATGTTTATGATTTTTTCATCTGATCAATTTATGGAGAGTTATAATGGTCCAAATATGAGGGTGTCATGCTGAAAATTCCCCAAGTCACCATGCCTTGTCTGCAAGCCAAGTTGCTCGCCACACACCAGTTGCGATTTCCAATATTTCAGGTCATTTTTGAGCAAGATAGAGTTCTAATTTCTAATCTTGTTTCACACCAAACTTGTAGTATTACACTTCTTCTTTCCAATGATCCCAAAACATCATCAAACCATTCACTAAATTGAGAGATTTTCACCTGCAAATCACAATGCTTGACACTGATGCATTAACAGCTTGGTGCACGATTTTTGCTCAAGCTTACAACAAACACTTGTGTACTTTTGTTTCTTCATTTGGACAAACCTTGCTCTTATCATGCATGTACATCATAGCAGCCATACATCAAAGGGGAAAGTGTTTGAACAAATAGCTTGTGCACTAAGTAATGTCATGCTGCAATGTCATAACATCATCTCATCACCACTGATTCACTTTTTCCTCACCATAGCTGCTATGAGCTCACCATCACCATAGTTAATCTCACCAACTCGTGCCACTAACCTCCTCACTCATTCTGTTAACTCAGAACTCAGTTAACTAGCTCAGTTAACTTGAGTTCTAACTGTCAACCATATGAGTTAATTCTTAACCAGCCACATAAATAGAAATCTCACACACATTTGAGAGGGGGATTCATTTTCACGATTTTCACCAATCATCCTCACTTTTTCTCTCTGAACTTTCTCTCTGAGTTCTCTCTTATTGCACGATTCCTTCTTCATCTAATCATCTTCACCAGCAAGTATTCATTATTGTTCAAGAACAAGCTGAAACAAGGTGAATTCCTCAAGAGATATCTCATTTCAGATTTGATTTCTTCTCCACTCTCAAGCATATACGAGCATTTATTTTGCTCAAGCAAGTTCAAGAGTTCAAGTTCTCCCCTCTGGTTTTCTGAAGATCCAAGAATCTCCACGTTTCAGGTTCTTATTTCTCCAATTATTTTGCATTTTAGTCACTGATTATAGCTTGTTTGGTGTTGATAATAGCTTACTAGAAGCAAGGTGACATTTCTGGCTAGTTGATAGACCTCTTAGAGGTATAGATCCAATGTTAGGGCAAATGTGTTTCTGTTCGATTCTCTCGTTTCATGAACTTTTTGTGCGTTTTATCACTGAATTCGTGGTCTACGTAAGCTCAGCTTCATTTTGGTATCATGTTTGTGTATTTTGGTGAGGTACGAAGGTTGCAGACGGTGGTGATTGACCGGAGAAGGTGACCGGAGGTCTCTCTCCGGCCGGTGGTCTTCATGTTAGGGTTTATAGCCAGATTGTTTGTTAACCGTTTGATGTTGTTGATCTAACGATCCAAAACTCGCCAGCACATAAAAAAATCATGTGCACCTCACGTGTTTCTTTTCTGATTTCATTTAAACTATGTGTGATGTGGTACATGATAGTAAGGGTGCTCATGCGCGTGTGTGTGTTGATTCCAACTACTTTGACCATGAATTGACTTTGACTTGATCCATGGGCTAAGAATGAGTCAATTTCTGTTGACTGAAGTGCATGATTGTTATGGTGTTTTGCGCAGACTTGGACCTATTCAGATTGATAATTACACCCCCATGTATTGAAGCCCAATGATTTTGAACTGTGACTTTGCTATGTTCATACCCCCCTTCATTTTGCATTCATTTTTCATTTTTATTTCTTTCTACACGTTTGATTTCTAATTTTTAAAAATACCAAAACATATTGTAAAATTCTACAAAAATTCATGTGTATTCTTAAAACATTTAGGAAATTTTTCATGATTTTATTTTCTGATTTTATGACCTTTTTGCCCCTGTTCCATAATTTTCTTTGAATTTCCACTTAGATGCATTCTAAGCATGATACATGAATTTGTTTAATTTTGTTCTTGCTCATTACCAACTATTTTGACATGATTCTTTTTGCATTGATTCACTAATACATTGAAGCATGTTAGATGATTTTTGTTTGATTTTTTAGGTCACTTTATCATATGTCTTGATGCCTATATTTGCTCCACTTTGCATGATGTTTCAATTTGACCTAATTGCTTTGTTTGAAGTCATTTTGCTTTGAATTTTGATATGCTATTTTGATATGTGATTCATCTCTGATTAGTGAACTCCAATACCATGTTTTCATAATTTTCATGAGGACATTTGATTTTTGCTTGATGCATTTCATTTAAAGCATTATGACATGTTATATCATTGTAATCTTTAGTGCATGTTTACATGAATTCTTTTGTGCACATTTGTATGAGCATTTGCATATGTTATGAGCCATTCATATGATATTATAGGTCTTTGATGCACATTATAGGTCATCTTTACATGTTCATTTCAATTTGAACTTTGTGCATCATTAACATGTATTGTTTGCCCTTTCTTTTTGAACTTTCATTTCAATTCTTCTTATATTACTTCTTGAATGTCTTGAAGTTACCTCATAAATACTTTTGAGATGTTTATAAACCCTTTTCCATTTAGTTTCAATTCTGGTTGTTGATTTACATGTTCCATTTATGCATGTCCTCTTCATTTCTTTCCATCTTTCATCTACCCCTTCTTCTTGTAACATGTTTAAATGCTAATGGGTGATGATTGTTGCTTATTCACTTGCACTTGTATGATAATAACCATTGGTTGTCAATATGATGCCCATTCTGGTTGTGGTTCTATAATTTGTTTTCTCATTTAATTCTTGTGAGTTTTATGATGCATTACATGTTCTTTTACTTCTTATACTTCTTATACATGTTTACTAACCATGTAGGGGCTTCGGTAAGTTTCAATTGAGTGTGGATAAGGAATCCACATTCAACTTCTATCCTTTCTCTTTTACAATTCCATTTTGTGTTTTGCTAAGCACTTATGTGCTTTCTTTTAATAACTCATTACTTTCCCTTTTTGAATTACAATTCATCTTCTACTTTGGAAGTGAATTGTTTAATTCATTCTTTCTTTAGACTTTAGGTTGAAACCTCACAAACCTTAGGATCACTCCCTTAACTAATCAATTAGGATTGAGTCTTAGTCCATATAGATTTTACCTTTATCCTCCCTTGAGTCTCTTTTCCCATCTCAAAGAAAATTCAAAATATCTAACAAAGGTAGGCATTTATTGCATTTAGGCCTTTCATATAAAGAAAAGATTATAAGGGGTCTTCTCTTATAATCTTAAGATGTGTAGCATATGGCCCATCTTAGGTCAATGTGTTACATATTTGATCTTGTATGAGGGACTTAAATGCAATACTTGTTGAAGGTGCAAATAATAAAAAACACTTCTTCACTTCATAATCAACAAAACACTTAATAAACACAAGTATGCTAGTGTGTTTGAACCTTGATAATTGGAACTAAGTGTGAGGGTTTTCTTCACCCTTAGTGTGCTTTCTTACCCATTCCATCTTGGAATGTGAGAAGGTACACATTCCAATGACTAAGATCCAGATACACTGTCGTATGCAAACAAATCCAAAACACTTCCTTCTAAAAGACAAAAGCAAACAATAACGTCTTTCCTTCGGGAATTCTTTTCTCATCTCATTCGTTCTCAACGCACGGACACGCTTCTACTCGTTCTCTTGCAAGACGGTAACGCACTCGGACCAGCGAGCCTGCAACACCTGAGCTAGAACGTAAGCTGTTCTCTAAAAACACAAACAATCCATCCCTAGTGAGGGGAACTACGTCGCTCTGATTCTCATGCTCCCGATGAGATACGTAGGCAGTGGGGTAGGGCCCATTCGAGCACTTCTTTTATTTTCCCTACATTTGTTCCTCTTTCTCTCTCCTTTCCCTTTCCAGTTCTCCAGTTAACAGTTCCTTTTTCCAGCATCTTTTCCTACACCCTTTGATTGAAACAAGCAAGCGTGGATCCCATCGGGTACGATGGACGCGAGGGGGTGCTAATACCTTCCTCTCGCGTAACCGACTCCCGAACCCAGTTCTCTTGGTCGCGAGACCATGCTTTTCCTTTCTCTCAGGTTTACGCGGTGTTTCCTTTCCCTCTCTTGGGATAAATACACATTGCTGGCGACTCTGTTTGGTGCCACTTTCGCGTTTGTACTAGGATGAAAATCCCGGGAGCGACAATTAATAAAAGGACGTTTTTGTATTCAA
Organism: Lathyrus tuberosus; assembly: GCA_022829125.1. Classification (NCBI taxonomy): domain Eukaryota; kingdom Viridiplantae; phylum Streptophyta; class Magnoliopsida; order Fabales; family Fabaceae; genus Lathyrus; species Lathyrus tuberosus. The sequence continues at coordinate 2,318,416 of JALAZF010000659.1, read as the reverse complement.
AAATTGTGTTCCTTGTCTTTCATTTTATTTTATTTCCAATAAATAAAAATGGCAATGTTTTTCTCTTAACAGTTTCTTGCATTTTTCGTCCCTTTCAAAAAAGGCAATTTCTAAAAAGCATGAATTATCATTCATGCAGAAATAATTCTCTGGATCTCGTTGATAATGACCCTGCTATGGTTTACTATGACTTCGATAATCCAATATACCAAGCTGAAGAGGGGGGTGAGGAAGACTGTGAACTTCCTGAAGAGTTGGCTAGATTATTGAAACAGGAAGAAAGAGCCATTAAGCCTCATCAGGAATCTATTGGATTTGTCAATCTCGGTACTGAAGAGGTAAAGAAAGAGGTCAGAGTAGGGGCAAGCCTGGCAGAGAATGTAAAGAAAGAGCTGATTGATATGTTGTGTGAGTATGTTGACATCTTCGCCTGGTCTTATCAAGATATGCCGGGATTGGATACAGACATCGTTGTGCACAGATTGCCGCTGAAAGAGGGTTGTTTTCCTATCAAGCAGAAACTTCGAAGAACCAAACCTAAAATGGCCATCAAAATCAAAGAGGAGGTGCAAAAGCAGTTGGATGCGGGGTTTCTTGCTGTCACTAGTTATCCACCATGGGTCGCCAATATTGTGCCTGTGCCGAAGAAGGATGGCAAAGTCAGAATGTGCATGGATTATCGAGATTTGAACAGGGCGAGTCCAAAAGATGATTTTCCATTACCACACATTGATGTGCTGGTAGATAATACGGCTCAGTTCTCTGTGTTTTCTTTCATGGACGGGTTTTCTAGATACAATCAGATCAAGATGGTGCCGGAGGATATGGAGAAAACAACATTTATTACCCCGTGGGGCACATTCTGCTATAAGGTGATGCCGTTTGGTTTAAAGAACACTGGGGCAACATATCAGCGTGCCATGGTGACACTTTTCCACGATATGATTCACAAAGAAATTGAAGTTTACGTGGATGATATGATTGCCAAATCACAAACGGAAGAGGAACATTTGATAAATTTGAAAAAGTTGTTTGAATGGTTGAGACATTTCAGACTGAGGCTGAACCCGAATAAATGTACTTTCGGGGTGAGATCTGGTAAACTTTTGGGTTTCATTGTCAGTGAAAGGGGAATTGAGGTGGATCCAGCAAAGGTAAAAGCCATTCAAGAAATGCCGAAGCCAAGAATAGAAAAACAAGTTCGTGGGTTCTTGGGAAGACTGAATTATATTGCAAGATTTATATCTCATCTTACCACGACTTGTGAGCCGATATTCAAATTATTGAGAAAAGATCAATCAATCCGGTGGAATAATGATTGTCAAAAGGCCTTTGATAAAATAAAAGAATATTTGCAAAATCCTCCGATTCTCATGCCTCCAGTTCCAGGGAGACCACTGATTATGTATCTCTCTGTACGTGATGGATCAATGGGTTGCGTTCTCGGTCAACACGACGAGATAGGTAGGAAATAACATGTTATATACTACCTGAGCAAGAAATTCACCGATTACGAGTCCAGGTACTCGATGCTTGAGAAGACATGTTGCGCACTTGCATAGGCTGTTAAGCGATTGAGACAATATATGCTGACTCATACGACCCTACTAATTTCAAAGATGGATCCAGTCAAGTACATTTTTGAGAAGCCAGCTCTTAACGGAAGGGTCGCTCGGTGGCAGATGGTTTTAACTGAATATGATATACAATACACTTCCCAGAAAGCTATCAAGGGTAGTGTGTTGTCTGATTATCTTGCCGAGTCGCCTATTGATGATTATCAGCCAATGAGGTTTGATTTTCTTGATGAAGACATCATGTTTCTCAAGGCTAAAGATTGTGAAGAGCCGCCGGTTGATGAAGGACCGGATCCTGATGAAAAATGGAAGCTGATGTTCGATGGGGCCGTTAACATGAAGGGAAGTGGTGTTGGGGCAGTCCTTATCACTCCGAAAGGATCACATATACCTTTCACTGCCAGATTGACTTTTGATGTCACCAACAATGAAGCGGAATATGAGGCTTGCATCATGGGTATTGAAGAGGCCATTGATTTAAGGATCAAGACTATTGAGATATTTGGGGATTCTGCTCTAGTGATCAACCAGATCAATGGAGATTGGCATACCAACCAGCAGAACTTGATAGCTTACAGATACTATGCGAGAAGACTGTTGACTTTCTTTACAACAGTAAAATTGTACTATATACCTCGTGATGAGAATCAAATGGCTGATGCTTTGGCAACATTATCTTCCATGATTCAGGTGAATTGGTGGAACCATATACCCAAGATTGATGGGATGAGGCTAGACAGACCCGCTCATGTGTTTGCTGCCGATACGACGATTGATGATAAACCTTGGTATTATGATATCAAGCATTTCTTGAAAAGTCAAGAGCATCCGGCTGAGGCATCAAATAATGACAAGAAAACTCTGAGGAGGCTAGCAGGTAGTTTATTTTTGAATGAAGATGTACTTTACAAGCAAAATTTTGACATGGTCTTGCTCAGATGCGTGGATAGATACGAAGCAGACCTGTTAATGTAGGAAGTGCATGAGGGTTCTTTTGGTACCCATGCTGGTGGACATGCTATGGCAAAGAAATTATTGCGAGCCGAGTATTACTGGATGACTATGGAGGCTGATTGCTTTAAATATGCCCGAAAATGTCACAAGTGCCAAATTTATGCTGACAAGGTGCATGTGCCACCAAGCCCTCTGAATGTGATGAGTTCTCCATGGCCCTTTGCTATGTGGGGCATTGATATGATTGGGAAGATTGAGCCTACTACTTCCAATGGACATCGATTCATTCTAGTGGCTATTGATTACTTTACCAAGTGGGTAGAAGCTGCCTCTTTTGCAAATGTCACCAGGCAGGTGGTAGCCCGATTCATTAAGAAGGAGATCATTTGCCGATATGGGGTGCCCGAAAGGATCATTACTGACAACGATTCTAATCTCAACAATAAGATGATGCAAGAGCTATGCCAGAGCTTCAAAATTGAATATCATAATTTTTCTCCTTATCGCCCAAAGATGAATGGTGCCGTCGAGGCAGCCAACAAAAACATCAAGAAGATTGTACAAAAGATGGTAGTAACGTATAAGGATTGGCATGAGATGCTGCCTTTCGCTTTGCATGGGTATCGTACTTCTGTTTGTACATCTACCGGGGCAACCCCGTTTTCTCTTGTATATGGTATGGACGCAGTGCTACCGGTTGAAGTTGAGATTCCTTCTCTAAGGGTCATGATGGATGTCAAGCTGGACGAGGCTGAATGGGTTCGAGCGAGGTTCAATGAGTTGAGTCTCATCGAAGAAAGACGGTTGACTGCAGTATGTCATGGACAGTTGTATCAGAGAAGAATGAAATGGGCATTTGATTAGAAAGTGCGTCCTCGGACTTACCAGACGGGCGACTTGGTATTGAAAAGGATTCTTCCTCCGAATACAGATCACAGGGGCAAATGGACTCCTAATTATGAAGGTCCATATGTTGTTAAGAAGGTTTTCTCGGACGAAGCCTTGATGCTTACAACAATGGACGGTGAGGATTTGTTGTCACCTGTGAACTCAGACGCAGTTAAAAAATACTTCGCATAAATAGACTCGCTGGACAGTAAAAAGAGAGTCCAGGCAAAAAAAGGGCATCCCGGGGAACCATAAAAAAAAAGGAAAAGAAAAGGTTCGGGCAAAAATTAGGGATAAAATAAAAAGAAAGTACACCCGGTAAGTTGAAAACCCGCAAGGGCAACTTAGGCAAAAAAGGGTATCCCGGTGGATTGAAAACCCGTAAAGGGCGATCCAGGCAAAAGAGGGATCTAGCGAAAACTGCAATCTGAGTGATCTATATCGTCTCGTCTCAACCAATAAGCATTCCAAAGGATAGGAATCAGTTCAATCATTCCCTTTGAAGGCAAAGCATTTGGAGAGTCTTGAGGACATATGAACTATAGCAGGGTTGAAACTCAATGGAGTTCCATTTTCACATTGCCATTAGGACAATTTTTTTTTGTTTTGGCAATTACCTCTTTCCAGGAATTGCTCCTTGATGTAAATGCCTATTTTCAGGCTCTTCAATCAATAAAATGGTCGTTATTCAGAATAATTCTATCTGCTGTTTTCTTTTACAATTTGTTTTGTTTACAAAAACGTCCAAAATTTTTGATAAACATTTGCATGAGAAAACGTTAAGGCTCTACAATGACATGCGTAAAAGGAAAAACATTTTAAAATTGCTTTAAATGATGGAGGTGCTTGTATGAATACTTCAAAACCCATGTTTCCTTGGGGCATATGTGCGCATTCTTTTGTTTGCAGGTGTCGAGTGTTTGCTGGATAGCTATTCAAGGATGTATGACGTCTTCAAGCCAAAATCCTCTAGCGAGACTCAAATGATAATCCCCTTCCAAGCAGGTAGGCATCCCCAAACAGAGACAGTTCCTCAACAGGAAAGTATTTCTTAGAGGTTGTCATCCCCAACATATTTACAGAGCTTCATGATCCCCAGCAACGACGTCAAAAGGTAGTATCGAAGCCATCATGTCCATGAAAGGGTTCTCATGTCACCCTTTTGTCACAACTTTTACTGATTGAGTCCATCATTCGGTCGACGGTCGTTCGTGACAATTCGATATCGGTGAATTGATTCCAAATAGGTATCATTGTATCTTATTAAGTCAATTCTCCGATTTAGAAATTCCAACAGTTATAAGCTTTTCTGTGTCAATAACGGTTACGAATTCCCCAGTAGAGTGGCCTCTCAACTATTGCATTTTGGCTCAAGTCTCGGTATCTGTTTAAGAGTTAGAAGATGTTTGATCTTCTGTAAAATTCTCTTAAGAAATATTCCCTAGCACGAGACGCTCTGAAGTGGTCCTCCCCAGCAGAGTTTGTTGTAAACTCATTATCCCCAGCGGAGTTACCTGCCTTTCCTCAGCATTTATTTTGCTAAGGGCCTCTTTGCATTTTGCATATAGTATGCATAACATCCTAAAAAACGCGTAGCATTTCCATTGAGATAGAGCATTACGCCATGAAAAATTCAAATATATGCATGTGAAGCATAGGCCAGTTTTGATACCTCGTGCGAGAGCCCAAAGCTTTGCCCATTATATCATATTGATAAAGCCGGAAAGAATGCGTGTTTCATTCCTTACCAAACATTTCCAAGCAGTACAAAGGGTTTCATCATTTTTCTCCCCACTGAGTCATATCTCTCAGCTTACAAATTTCTTGGAACCATCCCTGATAGGATTCCTGTAGCCGTCCCCGACAGCCCTTTTGAGTTTTAACCATACTAGTTCCCGACAGGTCCATTTACCCATCCCTGATAGGTAAGCCTTTGGTTATAAACTGTAGCAGCTCCCGACAGCCCGTTTGAGTTTTAATCATACCAGTCCCCGACAGGTCCATTTACCCATCCCCGATAGGTAAGCCTTGGTTATAAACTTTAGCCGTCCCCGACAGCCCTTTTGAGTTTTAACCATACCAGTCCCCGACAGGTCCATTTACCCATCCCCGATAGGTAAGCCTTGGTTATAAACTGTAGCCGTCCCCGACAACCCTTTTGAGTTTTAAACTTGCTAGTCCCCGACAGGTCCATTTACCCATCCCCGATAGGTAAGCCTTGGTTATAAACTGTAGCCGTCCCCGACAACCCTTTTAGTTTGAACCTTACCAGTTCCCGACAGGTCCACTTGCCCATTCCCGATAGACAACCCAAGTCCAAGCTTACTAGTTCCCGACAGGTAGTTCACCAGTTCCCGACAGGTAGTTCACCAGTTCCCGACAGGTTTCCTATGGGGTTCAATGATTCCTAATTTCTTTCTCACAAACATTTCCTCCTTACCAATGCTTCATTCACAACTTTTTTCTTTATCACCATAGTGCAAATTTCTCTCGGTTATTTTTGTATTCAATCCCTATGTATCTTGAATTCCTGATAGCCGTTGCTTTCATACATTCAGATTCACAGTTGATTGAATAGGGGCAGCTGTAATACCTCAAAATTTTCCCTCATACTTTCTTAATAAATTGGTCTATGCTTCATTCATTTGCATTCCATAGTAGGTCATAAATTGCCTATCATTGGTTACAAGGCATGGTATCTAGTGCTTCAAGGTGTGAATAGTTGAAAGTCAAAGAAAAGCAAAAGAACAAGAATCAAGGGTCCTCAAGTAAGCCTCAAGGATATCTTGCATCTTATGTCATCTCACTTGATCCCACAAGTCATTTGAAGAGGAGGATTCATCAAGAAGTTGGACAGTTCATCATCTCCTACACAAAACAGTCAAAAATTGGGATTTGACCATCAAATGGGCAAACTCTTTGAGTGGTTATCATCTTCAAATGGCATTTTTCATCACCTTATAAGAGGATACACATCATACTCAGAGGAATTTGAATTTTGAGGATGTGTTATTTCCTCCTAACCAGAGGGTACCAAAATTAGGGTTTGACTTAAAATTAGTTTATTTCTGATTTTTTGGACAAAACTTGATCTCATGGTATTCCTTATGTTCTTAAGTGTATAGGGATGGAAAATTGCTCCTCAATTGGTTTAAGAAGGGTTTCAATTAGTCAGAAGATTCAAAATCAGGAGAATTGGGGATAAAGTCAACCATGCAGTGAAAAAGTCAACTCTTGACTTTTCAAGGTCAAAACCATGAAATTCAAGTTATATATGATCATTGGACAAGATTTGATCAAGAAATGTCAAGGGAATCATGAAAAATCAAGAGTTGTACAAAGTTACTAAATTTGGAATTTAGGGTTTCCAAAAATGGAAACTTTTGCATCATTTTGCACCTCACTTCAAGGCATTCTTTCTCCATAATAAAAGCTCCAAACTTCAGACCTAAGTTGATCCAATTAAAGATCACATTCCAGGCTTCAAATCCATATAAAGAACACCTCCATTGGATCAAAATTGAGGGAGATATGATCAATCAAAGTTTGACAAAACTAGGGCAAAAACCAACTCATGACCAGGCCAGGCTAGGTTGGCACGCAGTCATTTCACCAAGCAGGTGATGTGCCAAATTTCAATCTGGTTTTCTTAGTGATGGAGGCTCCAAATGGAAAAATGTTGAACATCGAAGTTGTTCCTCTCCATGTCCTCTTCAAGATTGATGTTTATCATTTTTTCATTTAAGCAAGTTATGAAGGGGATATTAGAGTGCAAACATGCTTACTCCATACTGAAAATCCATAGGACATCTTGCCATGCCTGCCAACAACCTGCCTTGCCCATGATACAGCTTGGTCCTTGTTATTTCAAGTCTTTTTTTTTGGTAAGTTAGAAGCTTCCTTTCCAATCATGTTTCACACCAATATTATAGTATCCCACCTCCTCAATCCAATGATACCTAAAACATTCATTTTCATGCACTAGATTGAGAGAATTTCATCTGCAAACAACCCTACTTTCATTGATGCATTGATGGATTTTGGGAGGTTTTTTGTACACGATTTTGGTTCAGTCATACCACAAACATTTCTATGCACTCATGTACCTTTGTTTTCCTCATTTGGACAAACATTTCACCTGCCATGCATGCACATACATAGAGCCATACATGAAAAGAGAAAAATGAGAAACTTGTCCAACAAGGCAATGCTGCAACATTGGCATACCATCATCATACCTCAGCCTCATTGATTCTAACCCTCACCTTAAAATTCATGAACCTCACACACACAGGATCAAGCTGTACACAAGCTCTCCTCTCTCTCATTTTCAGAATTACTTAGCACACCACTCTCCATTGCTTTTCACACCATAACTAACCTAACCTGAGTCCTAACTGTTAACTGCAATGGTTAACAAGTTAACTACACATATAAATCAAACTTGAACAGAATTTCTAACCAACTTTTGCTCATTTCTTCATTTGCTCACCAAAAATTTCATGAACTCTCTCACATTCTTCTCTCTGGCTTTCTAAGCATCTTGCACGAGCTTCTTCCATTTCCTCTACATCCTTGTTCATTCAGCTTCAACCAACATCAATGGAGTGATTGAATAAGCATTGAAGCATTTCCTTTTCAAAAAAACTCAGTTTCTGAATTTGAAGTTTTTGAACAAGAATTTGAGTTCTACAAGCCTTTATTTGGCTTCTACACAAGTTCAAGTATCAAAAGAAGTTCTCTGGTATTCTTTCAACACTGAAATCAGCTTCTACAGGTTTGGCTCTTTGAACTTGATTACTTTGATTTCTATGAATTCATGCCTGTTTTGATGATTATTTGAGCTTAATAGAAGTTCCTGAATCTCTGGCTAGTTGATAGGCTCTTTAGGAGCTTAGATCTGAAATCTAGGGCTTACTTTATTGACTTCGATTCTCTGTGTCTACTTGTCATTTGTGAAATTGGATGCTGAATATGGATTGTGCATGACCTAAGCTTCGTTTTGGTACCATTGTTTTGCATTTCTGGAAATTTGTTTGAGGATGTGACCGGAAGTTCACTGGAGAAGACGACCGGAGTCTTCTCCGGCCGATGAGTTTGTTTCAGGCGTTGGAAACCTAATTTTTCCTCAGTTTAAATCCTGGCCGTATGATCTCTTTTGATCCAATGTTCCTAAATGTGACAGCACATTAATGAACCCGTGCTCTTCACGTGACTCATTCTCTCCATTTGTGCTGACTTTGATTGATTCTGTGTGTGGTGTACATGTCATTTACCATGTGCCTGCCTTGTGAGACGTTAGATTTACATACTTGCGTGATTATCTTGCGCTGACTGGATCAGATGGTTGAGGTTGAGTCAATTGTTTGACTGCAGCTCACCATAAGTCTGTGCACTCACGCGACATTTGGACTGGGCTCAAATTGATACGTACACCCCCTTGCTTGAGCCCAATTTATTTTTTCAACGTGTGATTTACTACTTCTGCACCCTCCCTCATTTCATTCTTTTTTTAGTTTTTATTTTTTATATTGTTTCCATTTTCTTTTTATTAAAAATACCAAATGAACTTTAAAAATTCCAAATTAATTTATGTGTGTTCTTGACACGTTTAAATAATTTTATATAATTTTTAATTTTGATTTTATGGATTTTTGGACATAATTCCATATTTTCTTTTCAATTTCTTTTTGAGTGAGTTTCAACATGAATACTTTAGATTGCACATTTTATTTTTCTCATCTCACACACTGTTTTTCATCCATTCTTTTTGCATTTATCAAAGGACATCTTGAAGCATCTAAAAAAATTTTATTTTGATTTTTAAAGTCATTTTATCTCATGTTTGTATGATCTTCTTTGCACTCTCTTTTGATATGTTTCAAAGTGATTCCATGAGGCCTTTTGAGGCACTTTTCTTTTGAGTTTTGCTATGAATTTTTGTTACATGTTTTACTTCTGATCAGTGTTGTATATGACCAATTTCCATATTTTTCTCATGTGTTTTGATATTTTTTTAGTGCCATACATTTGAAGTTACTTTTGTGCACTTTCTTCTACTTCATTCTAACATGTTTTGATGAGACATTCATGCCATCATTTTGTGATTGTTTGTACATATTTTATAGGTCATTTGTGTGATATTATAGGCCATCTTTGCTTCATTATAGGTCACTTTGATTTGTGTTTGCATTTGATATGAGGTTATGCATTCTAACTTGAAACTTTGACATGTATTCTCCTTTCTTCTCTTCTTAAGCTCTACATGTTTCATATGTGCATTTTGTATGCCATTTCATACATTCCATTTGCATCTCATCAATGTTATTCCACTGCCCATATGCATTCATTAATCATATCACATGTTATGCATCTCTAATATGTCACTTTGTGCATCTTAATTGAACATGTTTCACTTCTCTTTACTACTTCTTCATCTTATTTCTTCTACTTGTATCATTGCATCCATAACTTGTATGGTGATTCATGTGCATGATAAGCCATTTGTAAATGACATATAGTTCTGACCTTAACCTTTTATGAAGCATTAATGCATGATCACTTTGCATATTCACTCATTCTTCATCTATTTCTTCCATAGTGCATTTCTTTGATGTTTAGGACCTTTGTTTGTGCATAGTTTGTCCATGTTTAATGTCTTAACATTAGAGAACACTCTTAGGGTTTATGTTCTGACCTTGAAGCTTTTATAACCCATAGGATCTTTCTTCATTGATTCTTAATTTGTTTGATCATCACTTGTTATTCTTTCTTTGTTTTGTTTCACTACTTGTAAATAGTTTTTGAACTAACCTTTTTATGTAGGTGCAAATGGTAAGTAAGTGTATGGATATGCTTCCACATACACTTCTTTCTTTCATCTTCTCTTATCTCTTTTAATAATTCAATTTGTGTTTGTTCAAGCATTTATATGCTTTCCTTGAATAACTTCTTACTTCTCCCTTTTGAGTTATAACTCATCTTCTACTTTAGAAGTGAGTTGTTTAACTCATTCTTCTTCTCCTTTCTCTTAGGAATAGGTTTCTTAAACCACATTAACCATAGGAACATCCATGTATGATAACTTTAGGGTTTGAATCTTAGTTTCCCCTAGATTTTTACCTTATTAACCTTTGAGTCTCTTTTCTTCTCACCTCAATAAAAGTCAAAAACACTTAATAAAGGCATAACACATATTGTATTAAAGCCTTTCATGTGGGAATGAGATAGTGAGGGGTCTTCTCTCATTTTCTTAAAATGTTTAGCATACATCCCGTCTTGGGTCGATGTGCGAGATATTCGATCCTGTATGAGAGACTTTAATACGATAAATGTTAAATACACCAATAATCAAAACACTTCTTTTCTCAAAATACAAAAAAAAACAAACAACAATTCTTTTCTCATCTCATTCACTCTATTCCTTAAGGACTCGTCACGTCTGTTCTACCGCAAACAGGTAACGCCTAAGTCTCTATACAATGAGCTGCAATACCTAACTGCTGGAATGCGCATCGTGACGTTTCCAATAAAAAACATAAACAAACAAAGTAAAACCCGTTGGGCCGAACTACGTTTGCTCTGATTCTTCTTTCTGGTTAGATTGAAGATACGTAGGCACGAGATGCGATATCTCGACGAGTAACCTTTTCCCGTAGTCCGTCGAACTACGTTGACTCTGACTTTCCCATTGCACTGAGGGAATACATAGGCCTAGGACTCCCATAGGATGTCCTACCGAGTCACTTCTTTCTCCTCTTCCTTCTCCTTTCTGCCTTTCATTTTCAGTTCTCCAGCTAGTATTTTGATATCCAGTTCCTCACACCCTTTGATCGAGACAAGCAAGCATGGATCCCATCGAGTACGATGGACGCGTGGGGGTGCTAATACCTTCCCCTCGCGTAACCGACTCCCTTACCCATTTCTCTTGGTCGCGAGACCATGCTCTTTCCTTTCCCCCAGGTTTATGCAGCGTTTCTTTTCCCTCTCTTGGGATAAATACACATTGCTGGCGACTCTGTTTCCGCGCCACTTTCGCGTCTGTACCTGGATGAAAATCCCGGGAGCGACACTCATTGTTGATGTTGTTTCCAGAATTCTCATTTGTTGAACTCATTGTTACGAAGAATGTATTATTTAGAATTGTAAAATTGTCTATTTTTATAGATGAGGTTTAAGATGAAAAGTTTGATAATTTAATGCTCTCAATGATGATAACTTGTAAACCGTTCATATTCTGGAACGACATTTTCTTGTAAACCGTTCATGTGTTGGGAAGAGCAAGGGTTAATAATATTACGACGATTATTATTTATGATCGTAGCGATAAATTTCCCTTATGATGCGTATCACTACGGTTAGTTTAACTAACCGTTGTGATATATAAAAATAATATATAAGGGAATTATAAATAAGGGAATAATATATAAGGGAATTAAAATAATATATAATCCAGGCGTAATTTTAGGAAAAGGTTGCCCCAGGGATCGAACCTTGTACACGTATAATGTGTATCGCTACGGTTAGTTTAACTAACCGTTGTGATATAATTAAAATAATATATACTATATCATAACGGTTTCTATAAGGAAACATTTGTGAAATATTTACCTATATATTAGAATTAACTTTCCATTATTGACATTATCGCCGTTTCTTTCACAACGAAACCCTAGAACCCTTAGTTGTAAACTTCATATTTTTTTAGAATCTGCAAAAGGAAATTCAAGAAGTATGAAGCTTTTGATTTAAGCTTTTTCCTCCTTGGATTCCTTCTTGGAGAGTCTAAAACTAGATGAACATGGTGATGATGCTGGCGTAACCCTATCAAGCGTAATGTACATATTATTTATTGAAAATAACGTATTCTTCCACTTCAATCTTTTTGTTTGATAGTACTCATTATCTCGTTTGCTTCATGTTGTTTTAGTTGATTATTCTCATTTTGCGCAAATTTGACTTCAATGCTTCACAAGCAAGGTGGACTTCATTGTTATGGTACAGTCCCACTTCTTAGGGTTTGTTTCTAATTTTGCTTGTTTTTTTAATACTAATAATTTTCTTCATTGCTTCACACTTCTTAGGGCTTGTTTCTAATTTTGCTTGTTTTGTTTTGTTTTGAATACTAACTAATTTTCTTCATTGTTTCCCACTTCTTAGGGTTTGTTTCACATGGTGGTACATATATATGATTTCATTCTGAAAAGGTACATATATTTGAATTCATTCTTATATTGTATATATATATATGAAATTTAGTTTATTATATACTATGTATATTGTTTGTTTCACTATCTATTTTATTGAAAATGCAATCAGTTAAATTGGTATAGAAACTTATAATCTGGAAATTAAGATGTATTTGAAAACCAACCTTTATCATGGCAATGTTTTCCGAATCACATCCATTTCATTCAACACATTTTATGTTCCTTCACACATAATATAAGATACAATGGTCTGATTCCTTCAACACATCGATATCTTTTACTATATACAGTTTACATCTTCATCGCCAAAAATCATCGTGGTTTTTATGATCATGATTGTGATGATGATAAAATCGCAATGATTTTTGGGGATGTAGATGTAAACTATATAATAAAAGATATCGATGTGAGGAGTGAATCAGACCATTGAATCGTATATTATGTGTTAAGTAACATAAAATATGCGGAATGAAAGGGATGCAATTCGGAAAACAGTGGTGTGTTTAAGTTGGTTTTCAAAAACAGTTTAATTTTCAGATTATATATTTCTTTACCAATTTAATGGTTGTATTTTTTTAATTAGGTGAATGGTAAAACAAGCAATATACATTTGTATTTAATAAACTAATGGAACATTCCACGACGGTTGATACTAATAGTCGTTTTGATATTTAATATATATTACGATGGTTGTAATACATAACCGTTGTGAAATATCGCGTGCTTTCCATAATACAACAACAGATACCAGCCCGTTGTAGAAACAACGAACATACAACGACAATCTACATAACAACGCCCTCGCTCGCGTCTTTATATGTCATTCCCTACCGTTGTTAAATGGGTTTTTCGTAGTAGTGAACTTTCTCTTCACGGAGCCCACATTGACTTTGTTGAAGTCCCCTCCAGAGATGACCATTGCGGAGGGGAAAGTTTCCCATGGGCTGTGGGCTGTGAATTACGCGGGAGCGCTGAGCTCATCTGGAACGTAGAAATCCTCCAGTCGCGATATACTCATGGCGACTTGGAGGTTGATTTCTTCTGAGGAAGGGACCTCTTCCTCTACTTTATTTGACTCCTGGGCGTCTTGTCGAGGAGCATCCTTCTTCTTCGTAACCTGCTTCAGGTGGTCGTCCCTAATCATTATTTCTATGGCATCCTTTAAGTGGATGCAATCTTCAATGATGTGGCCGTGACTCTTGTGGAAACCACAATATTTTGATTTATCGGCGTTGGGCTTGGCCGATACATGCTTGGGGAATCGAACTCCCGCTTGTTTAAACTCCGAGTTAACACATTCGGAGAGAAACTTTTCCCTGGAGACAGTCATGGGAGTGTATTTGTGGAACCGGTCAGAGGGCCCCTTGTTTTCGCGGGATTCCCGTGGACGATCTTCGCGCCTTCTCTCCCCTCGACGGGATGTCGAGGGTTCATCGCCTTTGGAGGCCCGAGCACTTTCCTGATGGCGTGAGGCCCGGGCGGAGCTGGCCACTTCCTTTTCCTCGTACTGAATATATGTCTGCGGCTTGAGGAGGAAGGCGTCCAGGCTCCTTGGGGGTGCAAGGCCGACAACTTTAGAAAATTTTGAATGAGGGCGAAGTCCTCGTTTGAGCAAAAATTTCTTCATGTCGTCGGTGGTGGGGACTTGCACAACTTCTTTGTTAAACCTCTCAATATACGCCCAGAGAGGCTCATCCTTTCCTTGAATTATGGCCTCAAGGGAAGCTTCGGTCTTCGGATGATGGCGTGATGCCGTAAAGTGTCTAGAAAACATCCTGCCCAGCTGCTTCCATGATATGATGGACTTCTCGGGCAGTTGTTTGTACCAGGTCATTGCCCCTTCTGGAGCGTGGTAGGGAATATACGACATTTGATGGCGCCCCGGATGCCACGGTAGTCTAGCAACGTATCGATGTTTTCGATGTGCTCATCTGGGTCAGTTGTTCCGTCGTAAATGCCCAAATAAGGGGGGTTTCTCCAAGCCTTTGGGGGAGACGTGTAGCCAGTATCTCCTGAGACAGTGGGCCGTGGGGCTCATCGTTGCTGCTGGAACTGGTCCAGGAAGGGGAGCGGATGCTTCGCTCGGGGACGCGACGTCGGCTTCTACGGGTTGATGGTGTTCGTGCCCGACCCTTTCATCTGCCCGGGGGTGAACGTTGATCTATTCGGGTTCTCTTATTGCCCGGAGAATGTTGGTTTTGCGGGGAAACGTGATCACGCTTCTGAACGGCATGAGACTCTGGTTCCTGGCGCACCCAACGGTCAGCTTCTCGCCGAGAATGTGGACTTTTGGATCGTCGTCGGTCTTTCTTCGGCTGAGGGGACCTTGGACGGGAAGACTCTTCCAAAGCCCAAATCCTCTCGTTTTGTTGGAGGATTAAGAGGTTGGTCTTGTTGATTGCTTCAAGGAGAGCCACTACGGCTGGATCGGCGTTGGGTGGGGCTGGAACGGGCTGGAGGGTCAGCGTGGGCTGGTCGTCAACACGGTCAGTACGAGTGGGGAAGGGAGATGCAGTAGCTCCGTCTCTCAGACGATGGGCATCTCCTTCGAGGAAGGATGTAGATCCGTCAGCATCAACTTTGTTGACGGGGATAAAAGAGGGATTACGTGCATCTTGGACGTGATCTTGGCAAGCCATGATCGCAATCTTGGACAGAGAATTTGTTTTGGTCTTTGAATCTGAGGTGGATGTTAAGACAGGGATAACAAGTTTCCCACAGACGGCGCCACTAATCGTGAAGGCTGATCAGATCCTGAAGTGGGCCAAGAAGAACGTCTGCGGTGCTGGATGTGTGAGATGAGGAGGGAGTGTACCCGCAAGGGACTCCGATGCTAAAGTAAGAATCGGGAGAGAGAAATGCAAGTACAAAAGTATGAGTTTCTGAGGATGATTTAAAATACCTGACCCTCTCAAATGAGAGGGTTTTTATAATGCCTCCAACGCGTGACCAACGGTCCCTATTTTCGGGGCGGAATAACAGTTCCCTGAAGAATAGGTAACTGCCAAAAACTAGTCGTTATGACGGGCAGAGATGCCCAAAACTAGCCGTTGCTACGGACAAAGGCGTAGTTTCGGACACATGTGTCATGACCGTTCTTGGATGATGGAGCCGTGCATAACAGGCAGGAATGTCGGGGAGGAGCAAATGACCTTGAGATTCATCTGTCCATATGTGTCCGGTAGAGGAGCATAAATGTAAATATTGTCCCACCTCAGTTGGACTTAGGCATTTGGGTCGTTCTGGGAGCAGAAGTTGATTGGGCCATGCCTAGCCATTAGTCCAGTCCATAACAGAAATGATGAAAGTTTATCAAGCATCAATCCAAACATGATGAACAAGATGGACAAAAAATCATCCAATTGATCAAGAGAAAGGAAAACAAGAAGAATGAGAAGGAAAGATGAAGATAGGAACAAAATTGAATCAAGACTCAAAATCCATTCATCATCAATTTCAATCACCTTTCTTGGTGGATTAAGACATTAAACCTATCATCAACTCAAAGCACCAAAAATGAATCAAAAGGTTCATTTAATGATAGAATTGAATTGATGAAGATTCATCCAACCTCATTAACACCCAAAGTCCATTGAAATTAAGGACAACTTTGATCAAGAACCTATGATCCAAGGCAACAACCAGCAAACAAAGCCAAAATGCAATATAATGCAATTAAAAATGCATGAAAATATTTTTTAAATGATTTTTAATTGAAAATAAAAGGAAAAAAGCAAGATGAAGCCTCTAAACAAATATTAAATGCTCAAGAAAATTAAGACATGTCAGAAACAAGTCAAGGATCACATGATAATTTTTGGAGAATTTAAAAATGCATAAAAGTATTTTAAACAAATTAAAATGCATGAAAATGTGAATAATGATGAAAAATATCAAATCATGAAATAAAAATATGAAAATATCAAAAGCTATAAAATAATTTTAGAAAATTATAAAAAAAAATTGGAGTGAAAAAGATGAAAGGAGCTATTTTTTAAGATTTTTCAAAATAAAATGAGAAAATAAAAAAAAATGAAATGAAAATGCTGGAAAAAACCATAACCATTAGATTTGATCAAAGGTTGGGAATAAAAAATGTGCACAACCATCTGATTTCATTTAATATAGATCCAAAGGTCCAAATCAAGAGAGACACGACGGAGTTTAAATGAAATAATGCACAAGAATCATTTTAAATCAAAACAACTTTAGACCACTGCGGAACACTTCTGGTCGTCTTCTCATGTGAGTTGCTCACCGGAGTTTGGCATTTACAAGCCTAGGTCACAAAACCACCACCATTACAACCGTTTCATCATTGCGAATCCAAAACACTCCTTGGTGAAACCTCCTTGTACAAACTTGCAACCTTGGACTTTTTCTTGTATTTTAAGGTACATTGTGAAGGTGCGAGAAAAACACAAGAAAGGGGGGGGGGGGGGGGTTGAATTGTGTTTTGACTCTTAAAAATGGTTTGCCTCTTATCGTTAATGCGCTAAGAGAATATCAGAGTTAGTTTGAGAGACTCTGACTTGCGAAGCGTTATTCAGATTGTGCTATGCATGAAGCATAAGCGACACGGTGAATCTGAAATAATGATGCTTGAATCAGACTTGCAATGCGGAAGCTTATCAGAGTTGAGTTGCAAGGTTCTGACTTGCTGATGTAAAGTTCTGATAGTTAATATAGAAACATAAACAATTAATCAAAGCATAACAAGAGTAAAAAACACACGATATATCCTGGTTCACTTGAGCAACTCTCAAGCTAATCCAGTCCACCCTTCAGAGGTGATTTTGACTTGAACACAAGGACTTAATCCACTATAACCAAATCCGATTACAGATACACGGGCTAACACCGGTGACTAACAACCTGCTCAACCGCATCTGTGACTAACACACAATGAACTGTTCAGGGATTCAACTTAATGAATATAACGAACATTGACCTAATAGGTTCCAATCTCGCAAGATCTACTATCAGGATTTCACAGCTAAACGTTCAGGGATTCGACTTAACGAATATACACTACTACAAAACGCTAAAACAACAGCGCCAGGCTTACAACGCATCATTTTATGTCGTTGTAATAGGATAAAAATTTCGTGCCCAGGTAAAAGCTGAGTCATTTAATGACGGTTGAATGAAACCACCGTAGTAATAAATAAAATATATCAAGCTTCGATTCCCTACAACTACATTTTTTCCATTTTTTAGAGTACATTTAGCGTGTGTCACTTAAGTCCATTATTTAAAAAATAAATTGTAAATTATTTTACAACGGTTAAGATGAACAACCGTAGTAATAAATGAAATGTAACAAGCTTCGATTCCCTGCAACTACATTTTTTCCATTTTTTAGAGTACATTTAGTGTGTGTCACTTAAGTCCATTATTTAAAAAATAAATTGTAAATTATTTTACGACGGTTAATATGAACAACCGTAGTAATAAATGTAAGATTCCACTACGGTTTGTTTCTCCAACCGAGATTAAAAGGTTTACTGATAAATTAAAATAAAACTTATTATGTATTTCTTTCATAGGACGCCCTAATCGAACAAGTGAGCCAAAGACGCCCCAACCTTTACCTTCTTTGTATCCATTCATTTGGAGCTCAAATAAGGTACTCTTCAACATCTTCATTCCTTTTTTCTTGGTTTATGCTCAAATATTGATCGTCTTCATTCATTTGCTTCTTCAGCTTCAAAGTAGGTCTCTTCAACATCTTCATTCCTTTTTTCTTGGTTTATGCTCAAATATTGACTGTCTTCATCATTCATTTGCTTCTTCAGCTTCGAAGTAAGGTACTCTTCAACATCTTCATTCCTTTTTTATTTGTTCATATTGTATATGCTCAAGTCAGAATGAGATGTTTCATATGCTTTACGTTTAGTATGAGAGTACATCTTCATTGATTTTTTCTTTGTTCATATTGTATATGCATATGCTTGAGTTTTTGGATTAGATTTTGGTGTGTCATTCACATTATTATACATGTATAAATTTCAGAAGTTGTAATGGATCGTAGTTGGATGAAAGCCAATAGATTAGATCTGGTTTATGAGAACGGAGTTTGTGAATTCCTTGAATATGCTGATAAACATCTTCCCGACAATGATGGTATCTTTTATTGTCCTTGTGTTGTTTGCGCTAATATCAAAAAGGGTACAAAGAACGAAATACACAATCACCTTTGTTGTGATGGTATATGTCAAAATTATATAATATGGATGTGGCATGGTGAGGTGGATAATAAGGAAAGTCGGGTGTCACAAAGTCAAAGAGTGGAGGAAGATGAATATATGGAAGATCACCTAGAGGATATGTTCCGTGATATTGGGGAATCTTCTTTTATGAATGCTCATATTTATGATAATTTATGTAGTGATAAAGACACCCCTTTATATAAGGGATGCACAGAGTTCACACGATTGTTGGCGGTGTTAAAGTTGTTTAATCTGAAAGCAAAAAATGGATGGTCGGATAAAGGTTTCACGAAATTACTTGAATTGCTACAGCAAATGTTACTAGAAGATAACAAATTGTCGGATCGTTGCTATGAGGCTAAGAAGATATTGTGTCCACTGGGTTTGGAGTATATCAAGATACATGCTTTCCCTAATGATTGCATATTATACCGGAAAGAGTATGAAGACTTGTTTCAATGTCCGAAATGTGGCGTGTCGCGTTACAAGCTGAAGGCTAGCAATGGTGATGACAATGATCACTATGACAATGTTAGTAGGAAACATCCTCTTGCTAAAGTGTTATGGTACTTGCCAATACTTTCACGATTAAAGAGACTTTTTGCTAATTCAAATGACGCAAAGAATCTTAGATGGCATGCAGATGAAAGGATTCGTGATGGAAACATTCGTCATGTAGCCGATTCTTTGCAATATAAGAAAATTGATTCGTTGTTTCCGGATTTTGGAGTCGAGACAAGAAATCTTAGGCTTGGGCTTGCCACCGATGGAATGAACCCCTTTGGTAATCTGAGCACTAATCATACTTCGAGGTCTGTTCTTCTCACTATTTACAACCTATCTCCTTGGTTGTGCATGAAACGCAAGTATATACTGTTAAGTATGATTATTTCTGGACCATGACAACCTGGTAACGACATAGATGTTTATCTTAGTCCATTAATTGATGATTTACGACTCTTGTGGGATGAAGGCGTTGAAGTTGATGATGCATATTCTAGGGAAAAGTTTAATATGCATGCAATGTTATTTTGCACAATTAACGACTTTCCGGCTTATGGTAACTTGGCGGGATACATTGTCAAAGGACATAAAGCGTGTCCTATATGTGAAGATGATACTTGTTATCACTAAATTGAGTACAAAGGAACACACAAGTGTTCGAGCAAGATATGAGCAACAACTCCTTGCTTTCTTCAGATTCTACAAAGATGTATTTTGATTTGATAGTTGATGACATCTTGTAGATCTTCTTCTTCTTCGTCTTCTTTGTTGAGAAAGCTTCGAGCAACAACTTCTTGCTTCAGATCTTCAATGTAGCTCAGACGATGAAGTTGGTTGATGACTTGACTGATTTACAATGTTGTCTTCTTCATCAACAACTTCTGTTCCAATTGATTGTTGTTGTGTTGAATAATGATCTTTGAGCTTCAACAACAGTTGTCGTGTGTTAATGGTGATAACTTTGAATGTCAAGTGTAACAACAAAAACTAATCGTTGCAACTATCATCACATCGACTTCATATCGACGACACGATCGACACCTTCAGAAGCGATTACTCCTTTCTTTGAATAACCAAGTAAAATATAGCCGTTTGAATTATTGTTGGCTATTTAAAAAGAGTCGTTGTGCAATGATGAAAGTTGTACTGACACATCTTCTTTTTAGTGTATAATAAGTGACGGGATATATCTTTTTGGTACGGTGTACAATCATTGACAACGGTAACATTTGTATTCAAATATTCAGAGGCTTCTGATGGTAATTAATTGAAGCATGAGTAGAGACTTTATAACTGGGTCTTCCGAAACTTCAAGTATTCAGTCTTCCGAACTTGTCCATTAGGAATCTGTCTTCAGAACTTCAGCACTTGTCTTGAAACCTGTTATCTTCACTGCTTCAAGTCTTCAGAATCTTCAGAACTTATCCATTAGGAATCCGTCTTCAGAGTCTTCAACATTTGACCTTTAGAACCATAATCTTCAGAACTCATAAGTCTTCAGAGTCTTTATGCACTTGGTCTTCAGAGCCTTCAGCCTTCAGAACTTCAAGTCATGAGAATCTTCAGCACTTCGGTTCTCTAGAAGATTATCTCTTCATAAGCTTTGCTATCTTCAGAATCATAACCACTTTCAGAGAGCATCCACAAGAGCATTGCAACAGCAATATCAGCATCCTTGGATCTGACTGATGATGATCAGATACATAAGCATACTTGCTTCTTGCGACTCGTGTCACACATAGTAACTCGCATATGATCATTTACGCACATCTGGCTGGTGCTTTTTGGATCTGATATCTTTTATGATTATGATCTGCACACAACACACATTAGAACATAAAATAGTTCACTCACAAATATCTATTGTTATCATCAAAACATAGAGATGACATGGAGAGACAACTCTTGCTCTTACACATTGATGATCATATGAATTCAAAATGATTTACTCTTGAATATCCTATGATGAAACTTGCAATGGCTTGAGGAAACTTGTTGATGAAGGCATGAAAATAAACATATGAACCTTTGAAATTTCTTGAGAAACAGGCCATCAAACCTTGAAACATTCTTGATCAAATGAAGTTGAATAATTCTTGAGACTATATTCTTCGATATTAGAGGTCATGATTTGATGAAAAACCTTTGGAGATTAATGGTCGACCACATTTTGACTTGAGAAACTCAAACCCTAGCTGAGGAGAAAATTACTTGATGCTCTTGATATCAAACCCTACATTGCAAAAGAAACAAAAGGGACAAGGCATACTTTTGTATTTTGATTAATGGTTAGTGAATTATAGCATATAAGTATAAAAATGAAAGATACACAAAAAGGTGCTTGATGATCTCTGCAAAAGCAAACCCAAAGATGAGAGGGTTAGGAGATAACCATGTTTGTGATATTGATGTATTGCAAAGATGTAAATGAGTTGGGATTTTGGGGGTAGGGTATGAGACATGGTTAAAGGCCTAAGCACTTTAAGATTAAGATCATCGTTAGTAAAATTCTTACCGAGAGCAATCAAGTGTACAAATCTCTTTTGCAATGAGAGGATTGATTATCCAGGTTGCATTCTAAACAACTCGTACTCTTGACTCAAAATATTCAATCTAGATCTCTTACTTCAGCGGTCCCTTCATGAGTTTTTATCAATGTATCTCGTATTTACTTTGTCGTTTTACATTGAGAGGCATGAAAGAATTTTTCCATGCTAAGTAGACTTTAAAGTATGTTGATTGCTTTCTTGTCATAAAAGACTTTTTTCTTATCATCTTCATCCCATGAACTTTTAATCTTGGTTGTCCCAACACCGTTGATAATACTCGTAGAAACAAACAGACCATTCTTCACAGCATCCCATATTTCTTCTCTAAGTTCTTCAAAGTGAGCCTTCATGCAAATAGTGGAGGTTTATTGCTGCTGCCACCGTTTTTGAAAACCGGATCTACAAAAACCATTCTAGATCTTTAGGAACAAGTTACCTATAACCTGCTATGATGCAGCTATCCTAGTTCCCCTTACAATCCGAGAGTACTCCAGTCCCCTTACGTAGTAAGATATTTTAATAAGTCTTAGAACCTTGTATAAGCCTACCCTAGTCTCTATACACAAGTTACTAACTAATCACTAAGGCAAATCACCTTATGATATAACCAAGTAGAAATAGAAAACAATCCTCTCTATTTTACTATTTTGCTTCCAACAAGGTATACATACACAATCTGAATTTTATAAGATATCTAAAGTTGTAAGCCTTTTATTAATTGCTAGAATTGATCTTCTCTTTTTCGAGTAAATAATTCACAAGATGTCATACGCAAAATGCTTAGATGAAATATGATGAAACTTTTATGATGCAGTGAAATTTGTATGCAAAGAGTTTCAGACAAAAGTTTGCAGCACAAGGCACTTTGATCAAAATTTGAAAAATAAGCTTGAATTGATAATATAGAGGTGAAGAAACAAAATCTGATGTAATAGGTATTTATATCAGCATACAAGCTTTTACGAACAAGCATGTAATCATGAAAAGATGCCGTGATTGAAGGATGCAATAAAAAATTCGTTGGGATCAGATTTTTAGTGAAAAAGTGCCACTGCTCTAGTGGTAACTAGTTAACACATAATGGTAACCGGTTACAGCTGAAACGTTTCCAAAAAAATCAAAATTTTCATTTGTGTAATCGGTTAACCAAAATGGTGTAACCGGTTACACCTGATGATGCAAGTGAAATAATTCAAAAACGCGTTTGTGTAACCGA
Organism: Lathyrus tuberosus; assembly: GCA_022829125.1. NCBI lineage: Eukaryota > Viridiplantae > Streptophyta > Magnoliopsida > Fabales > Fabaceae > Lathyrus > Lathyrus tuberosus. Next base: position 2,295,307 of record JALAZF010000659.1, on the reverse strand, counting down.
TTAACCAAAATGTGTGGCCGGTTACACCTAAAGCAAAACTGAAAAATACCTTTACAAAATGATTGAAACAATTCGTTTTGATGTCAAAAATTAGGTAATGAATTAAGATGAAATGAGCCACATATATTGAGCACTATGGTACAACAAATTATAGAATTGCACCTTGTACCTCTAAAATGATGTGATCAAACTTTAAGCTCCAACGTTATCCTTGATAATGTTGAATGAGATATAACACTTAATACTTTAGCTATGGCCATGAGGTTGTTTCCATTCTTTGACTATAAGAATTATCTTCTAAGTTATCTTCATCAAAACCTATAGTTGGAGAAGTTTGACTTCACATGTCTTACTCAAAGGCCTTCACGTGTGGTGCTCACCAAGCAGGCTACAAAATGAAGTTACTTTTGTTCTAACAAGGTGTTTATTGGCCCACAGTTCTAAATGATTGTATGGAATTTGCCAAAGGATGCCAAAAGTTCCAAAAACATGCAAGCATTCAACATGTCCATGCAATTGAATTACATTCGATTATAAAACCTTGGCCATTCAGAGGTAGGCTTTAGATTTGGTTGGTGAAATTCGACCAGCATCATCTAAAAGCCAAAGGTATATCCTAGTTGGCATTGATTATTTTACTAAGTGGACAAAAGCAATGCCACTAGTCAATGTCTACCAAGAGGTGGTGATAAATTTCACCCAAAGCCACATTATTCACATATTTGGAATTCCGAAGATCATAACGACTGATCGAGGGCCAGTATTTACTGGTAACAAATGCAGGAATTCTCATATGGAGTGGCGATTAAGCTGTTAACTCCAATGCCATATTATGCTCAAGCAAATGACCAAGTTGAGGCAGTTAATAAGGTCATAATTGGTCTGATAAAAAAACATGTTGGTAGAAAGTCAATAAATTTTCATAAGACATTAGATCATCTATTATGGGCATGTCAAACATCCCTAAGGAGGCAACAAATTCCACTCTGTTTCGACTAACATATGGATATGACATTGTCCATAATGTCAAAATATATTTACAGTCGACTAAAACTCAAAGACAATACGAGGTTCCATCCGAACATTATTGGAGTATGATGTTAGATGAACTAGTCAACTTTAATGAAGAGAGGTTATCTGCTTTAAATGTATCAATAAGGCAAACAGAGGGAGTAGTTAAGGCCTACTATAAGAACGTTAAAACAAAAACTTTCTCGCCAAGTGATCGAGTGTGGAAAGTCATTTTGCCCATGGATCGAAAATACATAACCTTAGGCAAATGGTCACCTATTTGGGAGGGCCCATTTTGTATCCTTAAAGCATTTTCGAATAATGCATACGAAATCGAGGAACTATCACTCGATCGTCAAATCCTGAGAGCAAATGGTAAATATTTGAAAAGATGTAAACCCATGCTTCAGGAAATTCAAATTTCGATGGAATAATAATCAAATATTTTAGATAAACCAAAATGGTGTTCAAAAGACGCAAAAATGGTAGTCATTACAACAAAATAAAAAATTACAATCCAAGAACTTGCTTAAGTAGGAAATCTAGATTTAAAGTCTTCAAACTTGGCCTTGGAAAATGCAAGTCTGGTGTTCAGTCGTTCACTAGCCTCTTCTAAAGTGTCAACCTCATTCCCCCATCGCAAGAAATTTCACCATGTTCGACGCCTTGGGTAGTTTCTTGGTCAATAGTTCCCCTGGTGGGTAGTGTTTTATCCCATTCAAGCTCAACTTTTTGCTTTTCAAGATTTTTAATCTTTTTTGTTCAACTTAGCAATTCGATCAGACATCTTGAAATTTGATCGTCGAAGGAAGCATTTTTGTCCAGGTATTCTTGAAGTCGATTCTCAAGTCTGTCGACCTCTTTTTCAGAAGCTCCACTTATGTCCCACACTGCACTCATCTCTCTTTTTTTGCTAGAGTTGAGTGTTATAAGTCCTTTTATGGTTTAAATCTCGGCATACCTGATCGAAATAAGCTTCGAACTCAAACAAAAACTGAACCATGGAGTCAGGGATCCTTTTCTTGTTGAGTTCAGCCAACAACTTCTAAATATTGGTGCCAACTTGAGCGTCTCCTTCGATAACATTGAAGAGGTCGACTTCAAAGATGTTAGCTTTGAGTTTTTGGATCAGGAGGTTCATAGAGCCTTCACTTGCATCATCCAAAGAAGCATTAGAAGAATTTGAAGATCTTGTGTTAGTCGAAAGCCTGTGTAGTTTCTGAAGCCTCCTTAACGCCTCTGCTGGATTTTTTCTTTTGATGGCCAAAATTTCTCCTTGACTAAGTGAGGTGTTGGAGTAAAAATCTTGGATGATAGGCTAAGCCTTATTCCCTTCGACAACTTTAGGCATACCATCTTCCTTAAGTGGAACACCCTCAACACCAAGTTTGACCTGTTCTTCATCCGCTTTCTCAGAGCACTTTGCAGTTTATGGATCGCCCTGGGATAAATTGTCATGGACAGAGGCTAGGGTGTCATCGAATTCTTCAATCTGCTGGGGATATAATTTGTTGACATCGACTTCCACTTCAAGATTTGGCTCTTTGGAGGTGCATGCATCATTACCAGTTTGCTTGGTATTTGGATGAACATATGCGAGTCTATAGTCAATAAGAGCCAACCAATGAATGGGAGAATATGTTTTAGTGGCAGTCGAACGCTGAATACCTTTTGATTCGTCCACCACATTTTTATCCAATTGTGGTTGTGTCTGAAAAAAAAGGATCGATCAGTTGTGTTGGCTAAAATGATAAATAAGAAATTACAAGTAATACCCCACGCTCCTTCATCCATTTATCTTAGATTTGGAGGCCTTTTGGTTGCTTGTCTTGTTTCTCATTATCAGAGCTGGCCAGGTATTTACCCTTCTTATTATAAGGTCCAACAACCGAAGTGTGTTTTTCTTTGGGAGGATTTGTCTTTCGGTCGGTGCCTTCCATCTTGTTGACACATGGCTTGGGTTTATGGATAAAAAAGATTTGTGTCTTTTCATTGTCATATGAGCTCTCGACCTTAGCCAAATTCTCTGTTGGTTCCAACACAGCCTAAAAGATTCAACTAGTTAGTTTTACCAAACCATTGAAGCCAAAAGTTAAGGAAATTATGTGCATACCTATGTCAGTGCAACCATTGTGGTTTTCTTCTTTTTCTTGGGTTTAGTGGTTGTTGTGGAATTTTGGTCACGTTTCCGACTCATAAAAGAAAATGATGAGTTAAAATCAGCTCAAAGTTTAGGTAATGCATAAGTCAGAGAATGAACTTACTTTTTTCTTTTGACCGTCTTCTTCTTTTTGGATCTCGTCAGCATTGGATGTGCCTTCAACATTGGCCTCGCCTTGTGTTTTGGTTTCACTTACAACAAATACATATAAGAAGTCGGATAGATGAATAGAAAGGAGTCAAAATTGGTGAACGTCTACCTGCTTTTTCCTCAAGGTTTTCTTGCAAGTTAAAGAAGTTTGTCGTCAATCTTCTGCGAAAATTTTCTTCAGAAAAGTTGCCTTGAAAATAGTTCGACCACCAATTATCAAACTCCATTATGTTGTAAAAGGAAGGTTGGAATTGGAATATGGGTAGTACGAGAACTTATTGACGTTGAAACACCATGCAATCTCTGTACTCTTGAGCATAAAAATTTCTCTCAAATATTTGGCTCAAACCAAATTACCTTGCCACTAAGTCAGGTTGGTAAATGATAAACCTAAAGCAGCTGAGCCTGTCTCGATACAAGTAGATATGTGCCTAGGTGTTAAAAGGTTGCCCAAACAACATTCAACATCGCAGCAGCAGAAGGAGTTACACTAAGGAACCTATTTCAAAATCAGGTAGGGCCAACACATCAATTTACAAAGGGTGCCATAGTCGAAACAAAAGTTTCGGAGTCGAGAAACAAGTTGACGTACTTCATGAACGTTATATGTGAAGGAGTATCACAAGGGGTAACTATGGCAAGTCGAGTTCCTTTGATGCTCCTAGCATCATTTTATACCATCAGGGCCTTCGAAATGATTATCTCTAACTTTGGTTCAAAAGTGGTATTCAACCAAAGCTGTAAGAGCCATAGAGGGCTAGAAAGGAGGTACTTTTTATTTTTCTCAAGGAGGTGTTTTAGTTTATAAGAAACACCTATTAATTTATATAAAGTGGCTAAAAGTAACTTGCCAAGAGGTATCTTTCGACCCTCACAGAGACGAATTGCTAAGGGGACATATTTTTTTGGCTATTTATTTGCAAAGAACTTGAGCAAAAAAAGTAGTAAGAAAGTCAAAGGGTCAGAAAAGCAATATGTTCAGTGTCAGAGTCCTCTTCGTAGTTTTGTCGTGATGGTTAGTAATATAATTTTTGAAACTATATCGATCAAAGACGAATTCATAAACAGTTTCCAGTGTAAGGGCGAAGGTTTTACCTGTGGGTCGAAGTCCATTGATAGCTACTACGTCGAACAAGGTCGGCGTAAACATCCCACAAGAGAGTTGGAACGTGTTTGTCGAACCTTCCCAAAAGAATATCGAAGCAAGTAACATAGCAGGGGTATACTTAGGGCCGGTTCTAGACAGTTGAATTACGTTAAAAATACCCATGTTTTCCCACTATTATTTCCTTATGTTTTGAACTTTGTCGATCCATGAAATATAATCCTTGTTTTGGGGTGGGGTTGCTGATTAAAAAATACACGTAGGTGTCTCCATAAAATTTAGGTCGAGAGAGCGTTCTTCGAACACAGAAGGCATGGTAACAAGATAACAAGGGAATAAATTTGTCACCTTCCTAGGGTGTGATTTAGTAGTGGGAAATGGGCCCAGAAACACAAGAAGTTTATCAGAGATGGAAAACGGAATGAGTACCTGTTTGGCCCATATAGAGATTTTCTCTTTAGCAAGTGGTGGTTCATGCATGAAGTCTCTCCTATTTTCTTCCTCTTAAGCAGGAATCGCGAATGCTGGTGGGTTCTTGTCGGTAACGGGTGTAGAGGTTGTAAAAGTATCCATTGTTTATTCTCTTAAAGCTTTATGAAAAAGAAGGTTTTGGAGTAAATGGACTAAGGCGTGCGAATGCTTGAAGTTTGAAGAGTTGAAATGAAAAGCTGAGACTAGTATTTATAGAGGTTGATGGTGGGAAACCGTCTGACAAGTGGCATTCGCGTGGCAATTGGACATGTTTCCTCTTTAGGAAGTGGAAGAGTTAGTGGGAAACAGAAGTAACTTCCCACTATCTTATGAAGTAGGAGCAATGATGGTTTTTGTTGCAAAAAATCATGCTGAGTAAACGTTTGTGAAAAGGCGCAATGATGACACTGACGTCAGTAGAGTGGTCTGAACAATGTCAAAAAATGTTCAAAAATTCCACATTTCTTCCTTTCAACACTTGTGTGGTAAAAAATGGCATTTTGGGGGAAAATTTGTTACCTTATATTTTCAATACATGTAATAATGTGAGGATTCAAGGCTAAATCTGGCTATAGTGGAAATTTAAGGTTTCACCCAGAATCAAAGTGGTCATTTTCGACCAAAAGACCACCTAACCATTTAAGGAGAATTTCCTGTCGAAGGGAGTTGGGGAGCTGGTCGAGAAGTCCTTTGAAGACATTGATCGAAGTAAAAGACTTAGTGAAATTTGGGATTGTTAGTTGACATGGCTATCATGTTTTTATCGAAGAAAGTTGGATAAGATCATACAATTATTCGATGACACACAGAGATTTGTCAAAGACGAAAGATGCATGAAGACGAAGACGTGTCAAGTTTTGCTAAGTCGGCCGATGCAGACAATTATGTTAGGATTAGTATATAAGCGGTGTTTGTTTATAGTTCTAAAGGTCCGCAATTTTATACTTTACACACGCATAATATTCAACTGTGCAAGTGGAAAACAAATTTTTTAATGTATGTACTTGCGCTCCATTTATAAGTTAATATTTTCCTTTAAATTTTTCTTTATCCATTTACTTTGCTGCATTATTTTTTTAATTCGATGTTCTTGATGTTCATTGTTAACCTCTCAAAAACATACTATTTTTTGTATAAATCTATGCCGGAATATTTTCAAGTTTAATCTATTAAATAAAATTAAACTTATAGTTTTTTAACTAAATTTCGAGATAAACATCAATATCAATATGCATTGGAAAATGCATCAGACAATTTCCATCACGTTTGTTCTATTATTCTCACCAAAAAAATAATAATTCAAAATTCTAATTTTAATATTTTCACAACTATAAACATCTCTCTATTCAAATTTATGCCAAAATCAATGCGCATTACAACACCGCAATTTAAAATCATAGATACCACTAGTAATTTATTCCTAAAACATTTTAGGTAAATATAGAGTTTTAATTCAGTTCATCATATTTTCTATTATTACCTAAACAAATAAAAAAAAAAAAACAAGAGTATAAAAATAATATTTATCATGATATATATTACAAACAAATAATAGTTCTTGACATAGAAAATAGAGTTAAATATATTTTTGGTCCCTATAAATATCTCATATTTTATTTTTAGTCCTTTAAAAAAAAAAATATTCTAGTCCCTATAAAAATTTTATACATGCAGTTTTAATCTTTGTTATTTTTTAAAAATTTAAAAACTATTTTAAGTACCCATAAATTTTTAAATTTTTGAATAATTTTTTTCATATGTGTTCAGATTACTATAAAATGTTTATTTACCAAATTAAAAAATTAGAAGAGTTAAATATAAATTTTTTAAATTTCAAAAAATAATAATAAAAATAATAAAAATTTCAACTTATAAATAAAATTTGAAATTTCTTTTTTATCGAGGTACTTTTTATAACGTTCTAAACATATTTGTAAAATAATAATTCAAAAATACACATTAATTTAACCGTATAAATTAAAATTGTATGCATAATTATTTTTGTAGAAATCAAAATAGGTTTTTTTTTCTATAGGAATCAAAAATTATTTTTGATAATTTTATATCATCATCTATGATTTAGACCCATCTTAGCCTCTTCCAAAACCAAATTACTTTTCATGCGGGAAAAGTATGAAACAAAACAACTCGCAAAGATCAATTCAACACATTGACCCTACTTCGCCATTTCCACAAAGTAACCGGCCAAACTATTCATAAATGATTCACTCATAAATTATTGACAATACTAGTAACTGTTATTGTCCTAACACTACACAACATGGGCAAGTGGTGAATCGTTCTGATCCAATCATTTTCACAGCAAGAAATCTATACACCTTAACAAACCAAAACCTTTGCTCGCTTTCTCCGCTTCTCTGGAACACGTTCCAAACGACGCCGTTACGCTACTCTCTCCACTATTATTCTCATCCTCTCCAATCTTCTTCGGACACATAAAGAAATTTCTTGATCGAATTTCCCTCAGTTTCTCATTTCTATCCAAACCTGCACAAATAAAACAAATCTATACTGAATTATTAACGTAAATAATATTGATATCGGCATCTTTCAATACAGTATTGTCGTGGTTCTTTTCGTCAGAAAGTTTTTTAAAATCTGAAATGAAAAAAACTATGTTATGACTTACTTTCTAAGCTGAACTGAGAGTAATGGAGATCGAAGCGGGAAGCTTCATTCGACGGCAAGATTGGACGGCGGCCTTCTTTAACGTATAGGCGCACCGCTGCTGCAATCAAATCTCCAACTTTCGATTCTGGTGTCATCAACACTTGGACAGGACCAAGGCTCCCCATCATGGTAACCTTGAGCAGCAACTTCGACGGCTGTCTCGGGAAAATCTCCGGCGTTGTCGTTGTCATAGCTGCACGCTTTCTGTCTAATACGAGCTCCGGCATCGTTTTCGGCCGCCGAATTTGAGTGCTGGCGAACGTAGTCGCCGTGGTTGAAGTGTGACCGTAAAAAGACGATGATTTCTCTGTTAATTTTCCTCGCCGGTGAGTTTCCACCGGACTGTTACGTTGGTTTTTGGTGTTTGGCATCGGAGAATGATGAGTGGTTTTTAGTACTTTAATCGACGGTATCTGAAATATCTATAGTGAGGGAAACCAAGTGTTGGGGAAGATATTTGGGGTTGTGGTTCACGGGTGTTGAAAGCTATCATTACCAGAAGGGTGTAACAACAAGAAGAAAAATTGAAAAGAGAAAAGTGTGTGGAAAATATAGATGAAAGTTTGAGCATCCAACTCTTGTGGTTATTTTTTAATACTTAAAGTGGCAGAGAGGGGTGGTCTATTTATATAAAGAAAAATCATGGTGGCTTTACTTTTAGGGTTTATTCATTAGAGTTTAGAAGTAAATTAATATTGTATTGATAAAAAATACACATGTGTAACTTAGCTGATTAATTGTAGGGATAAAAAAATACACATGTGTAGCAGCGGATAGTAGTATAATAACAAATCAAGCTTCCGTATAAGTGTTTGTGTAATTTGTTTGTCATTTTCTTCTTCCTATCCTCTTTTCATTTATTGGCTTCATGTCAATCAATGTCATTGCCATTTCATATGATTGTAACCTTTGTAATAGTTTAGACGGCTCTTCGTTAATATTATTTATTGCATGTGCCTCATTGAGGCTATTTAACTCATTAACCTTTGTTTGATTGTACTTATGGCTATGGAATAAGCCACCAATATCGGGCATGTGATTTTCAATTTAAGTTGTATCTAAACCCATTAAGTTTGGTTGGGAAGAATGTCAATAACATAGTCATACGATTATGATAACTCTCTTATTATTAAAATATGTTCAAAATCTCGAAAAAATTTACAGTGATTTAGCATATTTGACAGAAAATTGGTGTGAGATAAATTCGCATACTAGATACAAGTAATTGAGACATGTTTCGACACCAAGATTACAAGATTCGACAAAGAGGATTTTCAGCAAAGGCAATCAAGATATTTGATGATGTTTCTTTACAGCAGTTCAAAGACCAAACTCACATGGAAACTTATCAGAAAACAAGAGCTCACGTAATAGGATACATGCCGAGTCCATGAGAAGTAATTGTTATCGACCGTTATTGTTGTATTTAGTATATAAATTGATTTCATTCATGTAATAAAATTTGTGATTGATTTACTAATATATATCCCTCATTATGCTCAAGAAAATGGCCAAGTCGAAGCAACCAACAAAATTATAATAGGACTAATTAAAAGACATGTAGGTAAAAAGCCAATAATTGGCATAAGACTTTAGACTAAGTATTATGAGTTTGTCAAAAATCTCCTAAAGAGGCAATTAATTCTACCCCATTTTGGCTAACATTTGGTAATGATGCAGTTTTGCTGTCGAGATATATTTACAGTTAACTAGATTTCAAAGGCAAGTTAAAATTCCCTCGTTATTGGAATATGATGTTAGACGAATTAGTTGATTTAGATGATGAAATATTAGCTGCTTTGTACGTTCTTGTAAGACAAAAAGATAAGACATACAATATGAAAGTTAAGTCGAAAACTTTTGCAATTGGTGATTACATTTGGGAAGTTATTTAACCTATAGATTGAAAAAGATAGGACTTTGGATAAATGGTCACCAAATTGGAAAAACCCATTTCGAATCATTCACTTGTATTCAAATAATGCTTATGATATTAAAGAACTGACCCTTGAAGGTCAAACTCTGAGAATAAATGGTAAGTACTTGAAAAAGTACAAGCATATGCTGCAGGAAATTCGAATAATGGAAGAATAATACTTAGGAAATATAGATGTCAAAATGGAGTTATAATTGAAAAATGCCAAAATGGAAAGTTGTAATTAATACAAGTCATACATAAACAAAACAAAAAGTCAAAAACTTAAGGAGGAAATGTTGCCTTAATTCTTTCAAGACGTTGCTTTGCTAGTCTGAGTTTAATGTCATCCCTAGCATCTTCAAACTTTAGTTTTTGCACTTCCTAATCCAACATACAAGCAACATCAACATGTTCAAGAATAACATTGGCTTCATGAACTAGCTTTTCGTCAATAAAGGCCAATCTTGAGGTTTTATTTCAGTTTTCTTTCGTTTCTCTTTTGCAATCTTTAGTAGTAGCTCTTCTACCTGTTTTGTCCAGCTTGATATGTTTAGATTCCAAAGTACCACTTGATACTTATCCTTTTTAGCCTGTGCCTCCAGCTTATTAATTTGACTATGAGATTGAGTATTTAGGGTACATTGCTGAGATATGGCACCAGTCTGTTGTTTGAGTCTATTAGATGACTCTTTCTTCAGTTTGTTGTTCTGAGCGATTTGCTCAAAAAACGATTCAAACTCGAGGATAAAGTCGACAATATAATTAAGAGATATTGAACTTTCAATTGTTGAACTAGCATAGCAGAAGAGTCATTAGAAGGCTCATTGCTTGAAGCAATTGAAGAGCTCAGAGATTTGTCAATTGAAATACATCAACTGCTCATGAACTTATTCAAAGCCTCTATATGGTTTTTCTCTTTTATAGCCTTCAATTCCTATGGAGTGAGAGGAGTGTCAAAAACGTTAGACGAAGAATCCTGAATTGGAGGATGAACAATAGTCGTAGTAGTCGAGAAAGGATACACATTGGTTGTTGGCGAGAATATTGAAGTATGAGCCAATTGTGGTTATTCTTCTTCGATAACAGCATATTTAGGTTCTCTTTGATCTCGAACCTTTTGTGTTCGAGCAACATTTTAGTTATCTTGTAGTTGATCCTTGTGTTATGGGATTTTCGGTGTTGCAATGGCGTTGCTTGGACCATCTTATTGAAGGTTAGAGTCATGAGCCTCTGAACCAGCTGATTGTTGTTTAGGATCTGGGGTTCCTGGAGGTGTTTGGTGTTCAGAATTTTGTTTCTCTGGTGTTGAATGATGTGAAAGGTTTTAATCTTAACCACTTCTTTAGGTTGTTCAATAGTTATTTCCTCGATCGGATTTCCAGTAGTTGGATATGGCGGTGTAAATACAACAGAAATAGGTTGTTCCTATAAAGGAGAGAAAAGTCGAATGATTTAATAGAAGTATAAAATTCAGATTGGTAGGGAGAATTATATGAAACTTAAAGTACCATTGATTCCTTGAAGTTAGGACTTGAGTATGTACTCTCCAAGCTTTCTTCACGAGTGGGTTGCCTTTGGCATTTTGTCTTTTTGAGGGTTAACTGAGGTTCTCCTTCTTCTTCCCCATCTTCATCATCATGATCATCATCAATGCTGACAAAAAATTCCCTCCTTGGTTTCTTTGGTGAAGTAGCCTCAGAATCTTGGGTTTTTTTCTTCTTCTTTTCTTGTCGAAGTGCTAAAGTTTCAACAACAACTTCTTCCCTTTTTGTCGAGGCTTTAGCATTCTTTTTCCAGTTACTCCGATACTTGGGAGGTATATGTTTATAAGAAGCCTCACTTTCATCACTTTCATTAGTGGCCTCGACTTCTTTATTTTCTTATTAAATTCTTTGTTCAGATTGAAACATGCATAGTTATTAGTATAATAAATAATGAGTGTGAAGAAATGAAAGAAGGTCACATAGTAGGTTGGGCATGTGTTCCTTCACTATCAAAAATGAAAACTTTTTTTGTCTTTCCTTGCCTTCTTTTGAGTAGATGTGGTAGTAGTAGAGAAACTTCCTCTTTTTCAACACTGGAAAAAGAATAAGAATAATCAAAGGAGAAAGCAAGACCTACTGCTAAAAGAAAAAATAATGGTTTAAAGAATAGACTTGTTTTACTTCTTTGGGTTGGCTAGGTTCTTCATTGCTGTCATCTGCTTCAGCTTCCTTCCTTTTCTTCGACCCTTTTGGAGAAAGAGACACAACTGCAAGAATTCGACATAAGTAAATAAGGTGAAAACATTAAGTGGAGTTAGTGAGTTCTATAAGTCCTTTTATTTCACCTTCTTGGATGGTGTCGATAACTTGAACGTGATCAAGATAAACGCTTAAAGGTTGTGGGTAATTGTGTATATTGCACTTAGTCGAAACTACTCTTTGGGCAGGATTTTTCAATTCATTATTTAAAGCTGACAAAGACCCATAAGGAAACAAGTCTGGAATTGGCAGTTGAAAAGCTAACCCAAATTCACCCGTTGGTAACGAGGGAAATTTGGGAAGGTGAAATTTCAAAGCAAAATTATACTTATCTTTTATGTAAGGAGGAAATTTAAGTGTGTGGGTTTTGTCAGTAATTTTTCATTTCAAAGTAGAAGTTGCATCATAGATAGTTCGACTAAGTTGACAAAAAGTATACAAAATTTTGAAATAACATTGAAAAGCTCGAATTTCCTTAACGCACGTACCTCAAATTTTCTTCCATTTATTCCTAAGAAAGAAAAAAAAGCATATGTTAAACGTTATAAAAGAGTCGTGTGGTCCAAAGAAACGTCAAGAAGATCAGTCGACTACCTAAATAAGAAGTTTGAAAATCAAAAGGGGTTAGAGTAAGGAATTCTTTTGCATGAAAGTCTAAACATACTCGATAGTGAAAATCTGGCACGTAGTGGACAGATGTCGGATATGATGTCAGGACGTCGTAACAGCAGAATTAACACAAGAACAATTTAAAGAAAAATTGCAGAAATTTAAATAACATACAGTAGTTGTTAACCCAGTTCGGTGCAACTCACCTACATTTGGGGGCTACCAAGCCAGGAAGGAAATTCACTATGATAGTATTAGTTCAAAGCTAAACTCCCCCGTTTACAACTTCTCGCCTAATCCATACCTTGTGCAACTTCTACCTAGACACCCTCTAGATATGAGATCCCCCTCTCACTTCCTAATCAGTCACAATCCCTGTGACAATTCAATAAGAAACCAAAAAAAGAGAAGAACACTCTTCCAACTACAACACTTAGTTTTGCTTAAAATCTTTAACTAAGAACAATACACTCTTTCTTAAAAGCTTTAGAATGGACAATTAACAATGAACAATCAGTCTACCTCAATGCATCAGAAGATACATGAGTGACATACAAACACAAACACACTAAACCCTAAAGAGACTCAAAATGCACGACTAATCCTTATTCTCCAAAATCCACACGTGTTGTCCTCTTCTTCAATAAGGTTAGGTCTTCTCTTTAAATAGCCTTCAGACCTAATGGACTTGGGCTTCTTAAGGTGCACAAATAGCAGCAACCAGTTTTATCTGGCTGCAAATCAACATGCACAATAATATGAGCAAAATACAAACTTCCCTAAAAAGGCTCAAGGATTCTTTTTATGAAAAGTAACAGAATCTGTCATAACAGAAAATCTCACAATATACTCCTATGAAAAACGTACGTGTGTGAATTAGAACACACTAAAAATACCAAAATAGTCATACCCTAACTTTCTGGTATAACATGTCCTAGAACATGTCACAACATCATGCTGGACATGATGCCTGACTGTCATGGCAGAACATCTGGTTTAACATTTTGCTAACAGCATGTTGTTTTACCAAAATGTAGCCAACCCAAAAAATCACAGAAGTTATAGATAGCTTTCCTCCAATAGTGTAGTGGTGACCAAACAGATTTCGTCCTTGTGAATAAAAAGTGACTTTGGTAAAAATTGGCTAAAGCACAATTGTCTGGCCACCAGGTTTAGTTAATAACTAACAAGTACTATGCCAACTCCCCCCTTTGAAATTATGGTCGGTAGGACAATAGGTTTGAGGAAAGCTGCCTGAATGTCGAGGGCTTCAGAGTGGTGGTCAGAGGAAAAAGTTGGAAATTCTCTCTTAAACCAATATGGCCCATGAATTTGACTGACAAATGTGACCACGGAAGAAATGAATATAGCATGGTCTGCGTACATAAAGAAATGGTTTTTAAAGGCCTCTTCGGTCGAATAACCTGTATCTTCAAGAGTAAGTAGAGCGAGCCTAGTTCCTTCAACCCGTCTATTTTTGACATGTCTTGTTAAGTCAGATGGGATGGTAGCATTCATAAATGGTTTAAATGTAGAATTAAGCCAAAGTTGCTAGATCCATATAGGGCCAAAGATCAAAAGCTTGTCGTCAAGATGGTTTATAGATTTTAGTTCAGAGGCAGCAAGTCCTAGAGATTCATAAAGGGAACCTAGGATCAACTTGCTGAGACAAATGTTACGCCTTATTAGAACAAGACTTGTTCATGACATATTCTTTTTTAGTTTTGATGATAAAAAAGTATTAAAAGAACAATGGTTTATTTGATGTGTGTTTTATTTATGCAGGTTCTTGTACATAAATAATTAGAATCTGTTTTACTTAGACACACTTGGGAGTTGCTTCATTGCTAGCTTCTAGTGGTAGAGTCTGAAGAACAATTGCTAGTGTGGCTTGACGCAGACTCTGGGCTGAAGGCCTCAAAATTCAGACGAGTTACTACACTTGGTAATTGTATATCAGAATCTGGTACCATTTAGAGTTGGTGATAAAGCTGTGGATTGTTCGTACCACAGAAAGCAAGTTGTATTGTCTTATCGGCTTGTCAGCTCGAGTCTACAAGATTGCAAGGCTCAAGAAAGGTTGGTATGTTCTACGGATGTCTGCTCCCAACGACGCTATCAGTACAAAACCTCTTGAAGACTCAAAGGTTAAACGCTGTACACACTGGATTTAGAATCTCATGTGCATCCATCTTCAACGTCTCTTGTGCTATGGAGTAAAAGAAACGACACTTGATCAAGTCACTTCCTCAACGACTAGTTTCTGCAAAGGCTATATATATGGATGGAGATTCAAGTTTGAATCTTAACAAGGATTCTTATGATGAAGGAGTAGCAAGATCAAGTAATTATCAACTCTAATGTAATATGCAGAGTTTCTGTTTTAGGTTGTAATTGTAAAAGCCTTAAGATTTCTTACCATTAAATATCTTAGAAATCTTAAGAGCTTTATGTCTTTGTTATGGTGATTTCCCATACCTCTGATGCTTGCATCATGTACACTTTGCATCATGAACGTTGTCTCATTGGGATTCAAGCAACAAGTCTTGAGTTAAGATGCTTAAGCCACGTAAGTCTCATTGCTTAAGTGCTTGAGCTGTGAATGTCTTATTTAGCTAGTCTGATTGAGCATTGGGGAAGACTCCGTCTGAGGGGTGTGGCCAAGAAGTCTTAGACATGTGCTCTAAGCAAGGGGAAGTCTCTACCTGAAGACCTTGGAGCAGGTGGCTCGATCATAAGGTGTGAGCAAGAGAAGTCTTAGACATGCACTCTAAGCAAGGGGAAGTCTCAACCTGAAGACCTTGGAGCAGGTGGCTCAGTCAGAAGGTGTGAGCAAGGGAAAGTCTTAGACATGTGCTCTAAGCAAAGAAAGTATCAGACAATTGGTCTGAGCAGTTGTAAAAGTCTTATGCAGAAGCATAAGCTTTTGTAATCATGAAGTGGTGTTAAGTTCCAAATTATGCATATTTTTGATAGTATTTTAAGGCCCGTTACAATTGTTTCTTTGGTATTTTAGTAGTAAATCCGTATGTTTTAGTGTAAATACGCAAGTTTTCAATTATGCATGTAAATATATTGAATCGTGATCATTTTGATGCTTTTTGATAGGCTTTCGTGCTTGATGTGATGCTAGGAGCCTTTGGATGTTGGAAGAAGGTTTGGAAAAATCAATTTTGTGACATTTTGACGACAACTCGCACTTAGCCCACTTTTCAGCATGGGTTCAGCGCCTTTTTGGAGCAGTGACAGTAGCTTTGGGGTTCAGACCGCGCTTAGCACGCTTTATGCTAAGCACACTCTGAGTTGGGCACGCTTTGTGCTGAGCAGGCTATGCGCTAAGTGCACTACTGATGGTGCTTAGCTCGGTCCCACTTATAGAAACTTTTTGGAACTTGTATAAATAACACTTTTAAAGATATTTTGAGATATTATTCACTTTCATATTTGTATAAGATATTTTTAGAGAGATAAACACAAACCATAAGAGAGAGAAGTCCAAATCCAAGCAAATCAGAGCTTGATCTTCGAGTAAGTGCTTCGATCTCTTGTTGGGGTTGGATGTAATCTATCAGTACCTTATGTATTTCTTCTAATCTTTGCTTTGTGAATTAGTTTTGATTCAATATTGATGTTGTCTTTGATTTTATGTTTGTGGGTTTGAGTGGGTATTGAGAAATCTCTTTCAAATCCTAGATCTAAGATATTCATCTATCAATAAGCAAACTCTAGACATAGATTTGTGTTTGATATTCACTAGTATCAAGCTTTTATATTATTGTGTTGATTGTTAGCACGAGACATCATCTAGTGATTAATACGGTAAAGCCCATGATAACGCTTTAGACCTAAACGGTATTATGAGGATGCATGATTATATAGATGAGGAACTATGTTCACATACTTAAATAAGTTGAATACATGTAAAAGGGGTTAAGCGTATGTACGTATTCTGATAATTCCATTTTATATGAATTAATCATTTATCTGATATGGGTGTCATATTTGTTTTCCTGTTTATCTTTGATTTAAACTGTTATAGACATATACTCTTCAAATCTGGATCTAGGATGAATACCTGTTAGGTTCTAAACTTTAGACATAGATTTAGGCTTAACATTTGTGTGAGTATCCGTTCTTAATGCTCTGTGTTATTGAGTTGCATGTGACATCACCAATGAGACAATATGGTTGTTCTCTCAATGTTGCGTTAGATATAACCTCAGTTGTGGGTGATACGTAAGGATATTAGACGAATAATTGATTTATGTTTAACTGGTCAAAAGAATGCATGTGTTATCAATTGATGAAATTCTAATCCCAATAAGGCTCTGTTTATTTCAAAGTCATTATTTTATACTTCCAGTCTTTATATTTTTTTGCCTTTATTTATGGTACCTTCGATCTTTTAATCATAATTATCACCACAAGCTTAGAAATGTAGAGATTGTTGAATGACATTTGATCTCAACCTGAAGACCTTAGAGCAGGTGGCTCAGTCAGAAGGTGTGAGCAAGGGAAAGTCTTAGACATGTGCTCTAAGCAAAGGAAGTCTCAGACAGTTGGTCTGAGCAGTTGTAAAAGTCTTATGCAGAAGCATAAGCGATTGTAGTCATGAAGTGGTTATAATGAAAATCTTATATGAGGCAAGGGGACTGGAGTACTCTCAGCTAGGGGAGGAACCAGGATAAATCTTTTGTGTCTTCTGCTGTTATTTTATTTACATCTGTTATATCCGCTGCTAATGAATTAAACATAATATGAACACCAGTTCTGATTCTGAAACTTTGATCAGTAATTAAACTAAAGAAAACGCGAAACAAAATTTAAACCCCCCTTCTTGTGTACTTTTCACAGCTTTAATTGGTATCTGAGCATGGTATGTGCTTAACACTTAGCAGTGGCACAGATAATGATCTAATAAGAAAAGTATATTTCTTCTTCAAGAAGGAATCAAGTGCCACATGAAAAATATCATACAAGTTTTTCTACCATATTCAAATGGATAATGTCGCTCCCAGGATTTTCATCCAGGTACAAACGCGAGAGTGGCGCGGAAAAACAGAGTCGCCAGCCGTGTAAATTTATCCTAAGAGAGGGAAAGGGAACACCGCATAAACCTGAGGAAGAGGGAAAGGAATGGTCATTGCAACCATAACCTGGGTTCGGGAGTCGGTTACGCGAGGGGAAGGTGCTAGCACCCCACGCGTCCATCGTACTCGATGAGATCCACGCTTGTTGTCTATTCTAAGGGTAAGTTATACTATCAACTAGGGTTGTACTAAAACGGAGAGGGAAAGACACAAACTGACTCGGTAGGACGTCGACGTCCTAGGCCTACGTACCCCCTTTGTGCAATGGGGAATTCAGAGTCAACGTAGTTCGGACCAAGTTCTTTTTGTGTTTTTTATGAGCGACGTTAAGTTCGCGCCCGGCAGTTAGGGTCGATGCCTGTTTGCGACTCAGACGGAAAGTAACGTGCCCTTTTTGAAAATAGCCTTTAGTTTGACAATCCCGAAGGACAAAAAGGTTTGAAGTTTGTTTGTATTTTTTAGGACAGAAGTGACTTGAGTTAGTTCATAAGTTGCATTGCACCAAAGTCTAGGGCACAGGGGCGAATACTTAACGCATCGTCCCAAGACAGGACGCTCGCTAAGCACTCTAGAAAGATGAGAGGAAGCCCCTCATTTCTCATTCCCCACGCTTAAGGCTCGTGCACAATACAACTTATCCTTATTAAGTGTTTTAAAGAAATTTGAGATGAGAAGAGAGAGGACACAAGGGTGACTCTAAAGGGGGACTATGAATCCTAAAGTTATCATGCATGGGTGACCTACGGTTAGTGTGGTTTGACGACAACCTAAATCCTAAAGGAAGAAGATGAGGGAAGGAAGAAGAGTAAAGGTGAACATGGATACTTTTCCACCCCTAAAGAACTTACCTTAGTCCCTGCATAAAAGATTAGTGAGAAACAAACATAAATAATATCAAAGCAAATGAAAATCAAGCAATGGCAAACAATAATGATAATAATCCAAACATGAACTCAGAAGTTAGAGAAACAACCCCAAAGCAAATGGCACAAGTGCCTTTTCAAACAGATAATAAGATGTGGTCAGAAATAGGCATACAAGAAGATCTCAAGTGAAAGCCAATCAAATAATTAGAAAAATAACTCCTAAAATTCCCAAATTAAACATCAATATTATTCAACCAGAGATAAACCAAGTATCAAAAATCCCTGCAAAAAATCAAGATATTAGTCATCTAAACAATTAGGCAAAGTTCAGGTGGGAAGTGGGGTTCAGTGTGCAAAAGGGGAGGACCAAAATGCAATATGCAATGATTTTAAAAATGGTAAAAAATATTTTTATGCATTTTAGGATGTTAGTGAACAAATACAAAAAGAACGGATCAAAAATATTTTATGGTTGTAGAGAAATAAAATAAATAATTTTAAGTATGCATGATATGAGTAATGCAAAAAGAAATTAACTAAATAATTAGTTTAAATGATAAAAATAAAATAAAAATAAAAAATAAAATTTGTAAAAACTTTATAAAATAATAAAGATGATGTATGAATTTTATGGGAATTTTTAAATGCAAGAATATATTTTTAACAATTAAAAATGAAATATGATACTTAAAATAAAATAAAATGAAATAACAATGCCAGGGGGGTGCGGGTAGTGAATAATCACGTTGAGAAGAGGTCATTGGGCTAAAGGGGGGGGGGGGGGGGGGGCGCGAATAGCAGGTCCAGCCCATTAATCCATCAGCAAAAAGCAAAAAAAATAAAAAGAGAACATGCATGGTCCTGCCATGCGCACGACACATGCTAATTTTAAATGGCTGGCACCATCGTGGCCACATGATGCATCTAACGGTCCCTGATTAGTCAACTAATATAAAAAGTAAACAATATAAAAAATATGATTGGGGGAACATGATAGTTACCGTGGGTGAATATACACGTAATTAATAATTAAAATTCAGAAGAAAAAAAATAGAAGAAAAACATGTGGCCTCGCCTGGACCGTTGGATCATGTGCATCAACGGCCAGGGCTTCTTCTTCTTCCTTGCACCATCTCGCCGGACTAGTTCTCCGGCCACCACCGGAGTTAGGGTTCCGGCCCCCTACTCCGGTCACCTGCAAGCTAAACTCGCCCAGAAATTTCGTGCGAGTATACTATCCTGTCCAGAAAATCGTGAGGATTCCAAATCTCTCATCCAAAATCACAAATGATCAACATATAATGAAAAACGCATGGAAATATGTTAGGGCACAAAACTTTAAATCCACATTACAAGCAAACCACACGTCCAAAATTAAAAATAAATAGATCAGGATAATCACCATTCGTCACACGTCAATATGCATATAAAAAAAGGAGAGTTTTAGGATCACGAAAAATCCATCAACCTGAGATGGTGCAACTCCAATCCTTGCTTTTGGCTGCAAATGGTGGTTGGGTTGTGTTCTAGAGATCACCAGGAGAAGTTTTGTGGAAGAACTTTGAAGAAAGACCTTGTGATTCGTGAGATTTGTTGAAAGAGAGCTTTAGGGTTCAAATTCACCAATCCTCCAAATGTCACGTGTAACTAACCCTAACCAGTGCATGGATGGGTTTAAATAGGCTAGGGTTTTCCTCTGATGATGAATTGGGCTTGGGTAATTCCTTGTTTAATGATTTTTTAAATAATTTTGAAAAATCACATTATGTTAAGTACACCTCCTCCATGCATGGATATTTGAAAGTTTCATGATAGATCACTTGCATTTGAATTGCTAATTGCACCCATATTGGAATGGGGCTTTGAAACTTTATAATTCATGGCTTTTAAACAATTTGGGAATTTTTGAATAATGGAGAATAAGTAGTACATACACCATGAAATTTCTTGGTTCTTGGGCCCAAAATAATCCTCAAGGAATGTCTTTTGATATTAGAATGTGGCATGAAGCAATGGAATTGATTACAGGTCATTATGCCCAAAGTTGTGAAAATAGAGCCATGAAAAACCCTAAAAACCACTTTGCCTTCTTTTGATCATAACTGGAGTTTCACAAATGATATGGAGATCCACTAGTACTTGTTGGAAAGAGGAGAAAAAGATCTTTAACTTTTATGTTGGAGAGAAATTCATTTGAAGCTTTCTTGATGGTGAAAAGTCAAGTTGAATGAAGTGTAGATACTTGCCAAAAATGGAAACTTTTCATTATAGGTCATTTCCATTTTTAGTAACTTTTGCACCAACTCCTGATTTTTGATAAATAGTGTGAAACTTGGCTCTTGATGACCATATGAGGATGTGAGACTTTGAAGACCTTGGAGAGAACTTCAAAATTCCACAGTTGACTTCTCCTCTCACTATTGACTTTTACCTGATTCTCAATCTTCTGATCAATTGAACTTCTCCTGAACCAAACTGATGGACAACCTCCCATTCCTAGGTACTTGGGGACCCAAGGAATACCATAGAATCAAGTCTTGCCCAAGAAATCAGAAATAAACTGACTTTATAGCAAACCCTAGTTGTGGTACCCTCAGTCTAGGAGGAAATAGCACAGTCTCCAAATCTAAATTCCTCTGAATATAATGTGTATCCTCTCCAACAAAGATAAGATATGCCATTTTATGATGATAAAAACCCAAGGAGCTTGCCCATTGAAGCAATAAACCCAAGAATCCCAAAACCCTAATCTATGCACTGGTTAGGAGAGGATGATCCACCTGAGCTCTCTTGGACAATACCAGGACTCTTGCTTGACCCTCTGAAGCACTACCTCAGGCACCTTGACCCCATGCTAAGAACCAATGATATGCACACATGATAATGCAAAATGCAATGCAACATAAGCCAGTTACTAATAAAGTAAGGAGGGCAAATTTTGGGGTGCAACAGCTGCCCCTATTCAATCAACTTGGTCCTGAAGGTATGATAGCGACGACTTTCAGACAATCGGGATACACGGAGATTGAATACCAAAGAACCCAAAAATTTGCAATCCTCCACTGGAGAATTAGCCATAAATGATGTACCGCCAAGTGCCAGGTATGAAGTGAAACAAACTCTCCCAGGTCATGTCACTCTCTGCTGATAAAGAGAACTGACAAAATAAATCTTCAAAAGATTGCTATCTCTGCTGATAAAGTGAAACTAGCAGAATAAATGCCATCCCTGCTGATAAAGGGAAACTGACGGACGCAAATCTTCAAAAGATTGCTATCTCTGCTGATAAAGAGATACTAGCAAAATAAATGCCATCCCTGCTGATAAAGGGAAACTGACGGACGAAAATCTTCAAAAGATTGCTATCTCTGCTGATAAAGAGATACTAGCAAAATAAATGCCATCCCTGCTGATAAAGGGAAACTGACGGACGAAAATCTTCAAAAGATTGCTATCTCTGCTGATAAAGAGATACTAGCAAAATAAATGTCATCCCTACTGATAAAGGGAAACTGAAGAAAGAACATCTTCAAAAGGTTGCTATCTCTGCTGATAAAGAGATACTAGCAAAATAAATGCCATCCCTGCTGATAAAGGGAAACTGACGGACGAAAATCTTTAAAAGATTGCTATCTCTGCTGATAAAGAGAAACTAGCAAAATAAATGCCATCCCTGCTGATAAAGGGAAACTGACGAAAGAACATCTTCAAAAGGTTGCTATCTCTGCTGATAAAGAGATACTAGCAAAATAAATGCCATCCCTGCTGATAAAGGGAAACTGACAGACGAAAGAACATCTTCAAAAGGTTGCTATCTCTGCTGATAAAGAGATACTAGCAAAATAAATGCCATCCCTGCTGATAAAGGGAAAATGACGGACGAAAATATTCAAAAGATTGCTATCTCTGCTAATAAAGAGATACTAGCAAAATAAGTGCCATCCCTGCTGATAAAGGGAAACTGACGGACGAAAATCTTCAAAAGATTGCTATCTCTGCTGATAAGGAGAAACTAGCAGAATAAATGCCATCCCTGCTGATAAAGGGAAACTGACGAAAGAACATCTTCAAAAGGTTGCTATCTCTGCTAACAAAGAGAAACTAGCAAAATAGATGCCATCCCTGCTGATAAAGGGAAACCGACGAAAGAAAATCTCCAAAGGATTGCTATGCCATCCCTGCTGATAAAGAGATTTAGCACAACAAATGGCGACTTCACTGGGGATAACGTGAAACAAAACTTCTGGTTTAAACCACCTCTGGCAAACAAAATATGTCAAGCAAGAACGGGATTTCACAAAAGAGAAAAGGCCAGACAAACTCCTAACGGACCCATGATCCACAGATAAGATGACTCCGCTGGGGAAAGGAGAAGTCTAAATAAAAGACTCTGCCGGGGAGCACAAGTATGAGGACCGCATCCCTCCAAAATCTCCCGAGTTATGCCATCGCTGCTGGGAAAGAGAATTGGCAAGGAAAGCATCAATCCTGGTTTATGCTTCAAATGCAAATGGAAATGCTATGTGTTTGAGAATACAATACAAATGCTTATGATATGCAAAAGAGCCCCTCCAGCAAAATAAATGTTGGAGAGAAAGGACCCATTCAGCTGGGGACGACAAAAATAAATTGGCCTCTGATTCCAAGAACTCTGCTGAGAAGGATCACACTTACCGACTCTTTGGATCAACGACTTCTACTGGGGATGAAATCCCGAAAGAACTTCCGGGGGCCACACCTGTCTTTCACTGAAGGTAATATCCAAAACTTGAGGTTTCTCCTCTGCTGGGGGAGTTGAGAATGAATGCCAATGACAGAACCAGAAGTCAGTTGCTGAGGATTGCTAATAACCAATGGGCTTAGAACTTGCTGGGGGATGCCAGCCCGTAATCATCCTGCTTGGGGAGAACAGTCCATAATACCATCCTGCTTGGGGATACTGCTGAACTTAGCCTACTGATGGGGAGAATAACTTTACTCCCCCTTGCTGGGGATTAAACTATGACATCGTCGGTGAAAGCACGCTACCTGACTGGATGGGGGAAGTGAACACCCTGATTCTGTGGGGAATTAACATCTTGTTTCAGAGAAAATACTTTCCAGGTCTCCTGCTGGGGAAGGTCCGCTCTGCTGAGGAAAGTTTATCCTGATGGGGAAGGAGCAATCTCAATGCTGGGGAGAGCCCACTGCTGGGGGTGTACAATCCTGTTGTCCTGCAACTTGACTTGTCTTTATGGTCATAAACGGCTCTTTAAACTTTTCACTTGCCCCAGACCACCAGGTTTAATGGAGGAAATCACCTCAAGAGGATTTTTTAGAAGACCGGGCGTTCGCACTGCCCCAGGGTCTTCAAACTTTTGGAGAGATTTATCAGATCTCGACGTAACTGCCCCAGGCTGTATGACCCATGAAGTAACTTACCTCGAAAGGATTTGTAATGACCTGAAACACTTTGCCCTGGTATTCTGAACTTTGAAGAGGTGCTTCTGATTAACTGTCTTCTGGAGAGGACAATCTCCCACGCTCTAGAGGTGGCCTGCCCCAATATGAGCTTTGAAGTGACTTTGCCCATGATCTTAGAATGAATGCCCCAGTAATAACTGAATTTCGGAGAGATTTCTCGATGTGACTGCCCCAGATTGGCTACATCTTAACACGACTTACTGGGGAGAACCCACTCTATACTGAGTCTCTTGGCAGTATGCCCTCTGATATGATTGTCCTTCAGAATTTTCAAGCCTCCCAACTTAGCGTGATCAAGCTTCTTGACTGACGTTCACCGTGTAAGCTGCATTGATGCTTAGGCCCATGTATGCAAGCAGAACAAGTTATTTATGAGACCGATAATTCTAATGCAACACTCATGTTAACCTTGAAGTTTTTATTGAAAATGCGTCGCCAAGCCTGGTGAATGAATCACTTGCTGGGATGCGACCTTGATTTTTGAATGGTAAAAACAATGCGCACATGCAATACCAACAAATCTTATTAGCACAACTCATAGGAGTCAGGAACGCCATCCGGTTGGAGTACGCTTTCGAACTAAACCCTGTTTCAATTAGGACTTTTAAGGGCTGTAACGTGGTTTGGTTCACGGTTTCAGAAAGAAGGACTTATGGCTCAAAATTTAACGGTGCCCACCCACTCTTCGTGATGTTCTCCAGTCCTGTGTTCAGTTAATCTGACCCAAGCGCTCATCTCTCCAAGGGTTTATGATCTTTAAGGAACCCACGCCACTAATGGTTTGACACCTAAGGAAATTTTGGAGTGATAGTCACCCTTTTATCTTTTGTGTCTGTAATCACACGAAATTGTTCTTATCGGGGATTCTCTTTTGTAACGCTTTTCGCTTTTTCTTTCTTTTGCTTTTTTGATCCCTAATTTTTGCCTGGACTGACTCTTTTGAGTTTTTTCGATTTTGAAGTCCAGCGGGATGCCCTGACTTTTGTCTAAGTCGCTTGTTTTCAAGTTTCGACTTAGCGGGCTTTCTTTTTATTCCCCTTTTGAACAAAGCGTGTGACACTGGTTGTCTTACTTGCTTGAAAGGGTTGTGACTGCCTTACTCCTTGATTGTCGATGGATAACTATTATGGTTTCACATCTCTTGTCCTCTTGATGGTGGAATAGTAGGTAATGGTTCCTCGGATGCACACTCTCCTTGGAATTTGAACGCTCGGTCAAACTAACTGACGCCTACCCTGCCCCTGGGTTAAGTGTGAGGGTTTTTTCCGTACGAAAGAAGATCCTACTTCAAGGCTCAAATGGGTTAACGAGGGTCTATCTCCCTTATATCTCCGGTGTTTAGGAAGTTGAAACAATGCCTGTACATCCTCAACAGGGTTCTATCCTTGAACATACAACCAGAGATTTTGCATTTTCGTCTCATCATCCTCCCTCAAGAGTTATAAACAAGAAAATTGGTATTGCAGTGCATATAAACATTTAAGAGTGAACACAAATGGATTACTTCAAGGAAAACATACTCATTGCATTAATATCATCATAAAAAAAACAAACGAGTCTTACATGCATACGATGCTTTTAACAAGAAATGAAAAACTATAAATGAAAATGAAGTAAAGAAACTGATGACTGCCGTTGTTGAGGAAGCTTGATTCCGTCTGGACTAATTTCTTCTGATGATGTCCTTTGAAGTCTTCACGCAGATGAGAGGTCGACATGCACAACCAAGTCTCCTTCTGGAAATGATATGTACCCTTGGTCAATCAATTGTTGCACTTTGGCTTGAAAGGCTTTGCAATCTTCGGTTGAGTGCCCTATAGATCCTCCATGATATCCACATTGCACATGGGGGTTGTACCCCGGAGGGTATGGTTCTGGAACAGGCTTCAAAGTCTTAGGCTCCACCCATGAGTTTCGAACCAGGTGTGACAAGAGTTGACTGTACGACATGGGAACTGGATGAAGAGGAGCATTCCTTCTTTCCAAGTTGTTGCGCGGCCTATGCTAATTCTGACGCTGATACTTCTGTTGTTGATGCTGATTTGAGCGCATAATCTTTTCAGGCATTTTTCTCTTCAGACTTGGTCGAGGCGTAGGCAGCATTTGCGGATGTGGGGATTCTAAGGCCAAAGATTGCAAGAAATGCCCCTGACTTGATGTAGCTTTGGGAGAGGCAACAGGGATATCCACCTTTTTTTTCAACAGCTAGAGTAGGACCACCATGTATGCTTACACCGCTCGGTGCGAATTCAATTGCCTTGGAATCTATCAGATCCTGGACAATATGCTGAAATTCCCTACAATCCTCCACATTATGCCCCGGCGCGCCAGAGTGAAAATCACAGTGGGCTCTTGCATCATAACCTGGTGGGGGAGTACCAGAGGGATGAGCCAAAGTCCTTTTTCGTACCAATTGTAACTAAAGGAGATGATGCAGTAGTTGAGAATATGGCATAGGGAGCGGGTGGAAAACTCTTTCAGACTTCTTCTGTCTCTGTGTACACTTTTTGCCCTTGGGCTTCTCTTGGGAGCCAAGACTTAGCTGCTGCTGGGAAAGTTCAGGAGCTTCCGCTAGTGGAAGAGATCCACGATTTAAATCAAGTTCCAAAGAGATGGGAGGAGTAAGGACCTCTGTCGCGGAAGCGAGCACATGACCGTTTTCCTTCTTTAACACTGTTTTCAAAATTTCCATGATCAAACCCATCTGAGTCTTCATCTGATTGACCTCCTCCTTCAGCATCTTCTGCTCTTGGGACATGACCAGCATGTCTTCCCCAAACTTCCTCATCCGAACCTTCATTTCAAGCATCTCTGAATGGAGTTGTTCCATGGCTATCCCCTAGTTATCACAAACTGAGAAGAATACCGGTGAACTGGTTGATCAATCCTGACTGAGATGGAGATAAAAAATAAGAACACCAGAGATAAACACCTGTTATGCAAAATAATTATGCAAAATGATTATGTAAAATGATCATGACTATGCAAATGAACATGTTTGAAAATTCGCAGGGCGATCCACCCCTTGATTCCAGCTTAATGACAAGATAGAACGGAACTGCTGCTCATATATTAAGAAAACCAGAGGAAAACCAAATGTCAACAATCACAAACCCAAAATAAATGAGTCTGAACATAATAATCATAGATCCCAACCAACAAGCCTGGCGGTGGTCCAAATAATGAAAGAAAATAGAAAACTACGGCATGTCATCAAAGTCCACAAGTGTCAATCCTCCCCATCCACTATGCTTTCTGCCCCAGTCTTGAATTTCCTTGAACAGCTTTTTGGTGTCAGGATGCTTTGGTCTCTGAATTAGCTCTTGAATGAGAACGTCTCTTCTATATATGATCCCTTCCAAATATCGGCAATGCAACTCCCAAGCGTCTTCTCCAGAAACACCATCCGTGCTAGGTCCCTCATGTCTAGATCTCTTCACTTCAGCTTAGACCTTCAGTTCCTCTATGGAGGCTATAACTTCATTGAGTCGGTCTTGAACTGCTTGTTTCTGGAATACCCCTGATAAGATCTCAGCATCTTTCTTCTTGAGCTTTGACTTCAACTCCTCAATCTGAGCTAGATAACCGTCTTCCTTTTTCTTATTCTAAGCCATTGCAGTTTCTCGGTGATCATTGAACCTGTGAATTTTTAACAAAGCCTCGTCCAATTCCTCCTTCTTAGACTCGAGAACCTTACTGATACCATCCAAAGCTTCTTTCATCCTCTTTCTAGATGCGACCATGTCAGTTAGCTCTTTTTCCGCCTTAGCGAGAAGCTCTGTCTTCAATTTGGCGGTGTGAACAGCTTCACCCCGCTCATGCTTCCACTGATAAATCTCTCTCTTTAGCTCACTATTTTCTTCCCGCAACCTTTCCTTTTCAGCCCATAGTTTGTTATACTTCTCCAACTCAACGGTGGTAGGAGGCTCGATCACCAAAGGATACAAAGGTGGTTCCACCGGGAATGGAAGAAGCTCCTCTTCTGCTCTCTTCTTAATCCACTCTTTATAGGAAGGGAAAACCCGATTGTTACTTTTACCGAATGGAATTTTACCCTTCTTGGTCACCTGTTTCCAAGCATTCACAACTTTCCTTATCAACCCTTGATCCTCAATACCATTGAAGAATAAGGACTCTCGAACATCTCGCTCTTCGGGTGGATTTTTCAAAGGATAGCCAAACTGTCTGATAGCTAGGGAGGGATTATAGTTAATTCCACCTTTCCTCCCTATCAAGGGTACATTAGGTAATTCTCCTCATTTGCAAATAATCTCCATTCCTAGAAAGTCACGATTAAACCAAACAATGTTGTCGGCAGTCAAGCCCATTACCCTCTTAGACCACTTCAGAGAATCTTTCGTATCAACGAAAGCACCAGATTCAGGGAGATGACTCAGAAACCAAGTAGCTAAAAGCGGTGCACAGCAACTTACAGTTTTCCCGCGCCTATTCTCATTCTTGTAGTAGACTGAGTGGTACACATCACCTAGCAAGGTAGGTATAGGATTCTTCGAAATAAAGATTCTGACGGCATGCATATCCACCAGATCAGGAATATTCGGAAACAAAACAATCCCATAGATGCACATAGCTAGGATAGCTTGGTAAGCATTCTAATTCTTCTCTTTGACATGTATGCAAGCCTGATCAAACAAGAACTTCAACAAGAAACCCTTAACTCCTTGTTTTTCTTCAATATTACTGTTCAGAACGGATTCACTAATATGAAGAGCCACATCCATTTCTTTTATACCGGGGTGTTCTTCAGAAAAGAAAACTATATCATGACTGATAGGAATTCCCAAAATAAATGAGAACTCCTCCAACGTTGGGGCCAAGATGTAGTATGGAAAAGTGAAGCAACGCAGAGACGAATCGTAAAACTGTAGAAGTGTGTGAATGGCATCCTTCTCATACTTGGAGATATTATAGAAAAATTTCAGAAGTCTTCCATACCTTCCACTGAACTCTGTATGAACTCCGGAACCAGCCATATTAATCAGTTTGTGAATCAGTGTCAAAGTCGGTTCTGGGAACGAATAGGCAACAGTCCTCTTTCTCTGGACATCCATGCTGAAGTAACCTCAGAAAACCGGAATCAAGAGTAAGATGCAAGCCCTGCAAAATGCCAAACATGTCAGAATGCAAGAAAAATGATATGCTTATGCAAACATGGGGTCAAGGCACACTGCTGGATGTGATGTGCTGTTAGCTGAACGAGAACCACAACCCAGAAAACTAGAATTCTGAACCACTGAGGAACTCAAATAATATTGATGTGAAATCCGAAAAACAAGGTAGGTTGAAGGTCTCGGTTACCTGCAAACCTGCAAACGCCCATCCCCTCTCACATGTGGGTACTAGGATGTTCAGTATCCCGGGCTCTCAGGTCGAGAAATGATGATACGTTCACCATTTCTGGTTTGGCATCATCATCAATCGAGGAGGCCTCAACTGATTCTCCAAAGCGGAAGGTCTTCAGCTTTGGCACTGAGGTCGAGAAACAATAGTACATTCATCCCTCGGGGTACAGTACTATCGTCAATCGAGGAGTGCCTCCACTGATTCTCTTCAAAACATAGGGGCCATCCTATGCGAGTTCCAAAGCGGGCCCTCGGGTGCGAATGGGTTTGCCACAGAATGTGGTCTGCCACTGTCACCACTAAAGAGGGGTGTTTCCACTAAGGTCCTCAGTGATCGGTCACCAGAGTCGACAGCTCTCTAGATCAACACCCCAACATGCGCAAGACACACACGTTAGAATGCGTCCCAAGATAGCCTCGTCTGGTTGTGAATTTCGTGAACACACAAACGTACCAAGCGGGCACGTAGGTCCCACTACTCTCCACACTAGTCCTAGGGTATACTCAAGCCTGGGTATTGGGCTTAGCTCTCAGTCCCACCCAACCTGCAAAACAAAGACAGCCAGCACAGCACAGCAGCATGACAGTAATAAAAAATGAAATGCAGAAAATGCGGTAAAAATAAAAATAAAATACATAAAGCCAAACAAAAACAAAAACACCCAAAGAGAACAAAGACAAGCAAGCGCTAGGATTGACTCGCTTAGGGATGGACCAACTTAGGTCAACCAGAGTCCCCAGCAGAGTCGCCAGCTGTCGCTCCCAGGATTTTCATCCAGGTACAAATGCGAGAGTGACGCGGAAAAATAGAGTCGCCAGCCGTATAAATTTATCCCAAGAGAGGGAAAGGGAACACCGCATAAACCTGAGGAAGAGGGAAAGGAATGGTCATCGCAACCATAACCTGGGTTTGGGAGTCGGTTACGCGAGGGGAAGGTGCTAGCACCCCACGCGTCCATCGTACTCGATGGGATCCACGCTTGTTGTCTATTCTAAGGGTAAGTTATACTATCAACTAGGGCTGTACTAAAACAGAGAGGGAAAGACACAGACCGACTCGGTAGGACGTCGACGTCCTAGGCCTACGTACCCCCTTTGTGCAATGGGGAATTCAGAGTCAACGTAGTTCGGACCAAGTTCTTTTTGTGTTTTTTATGAGCGACGTTAAGTTCGCGCCCGACAGTTAGGGTCGATGCCTGTTTGTGACTCATACGGAAAGTAACGTGCCCTTTTTGAAAATAGCCTTTAGTTTGAAAATCCCGAAGGACAAAAAGGTTTGAAGTTTGTTTGTATTTTTTAGGACAGAAGTGACTTGAGTTAGTTCATAAGTTGCATTGCACCAAAGTCTAGGGCACAGGGGCGAATACTTAACGCATCGTCCCAAGACAAGACGCTCGCTAAGCACTCTAGAAAGATGAGAGGAAGCCCCTCATTTCTCATTCCCCACGCTTAAGGCTCGTGCACAATACAACTTATTCTTATTAAGTGTTTTAAAGAAATTTGAGATGAGAAGAGAGAGGACATAAGGGTGACTCTAAAGGGGGACTATGAATCCTAAAGTTATCATGCATGGGTGACCTACGGTTAGTGTGGTTTGACGACAACCTAAATCCTAAAGGAATAAGATAAGGGAAGGAAGAAGAGTAAAGGTGAACATGGATACTTTTCCACCCCTAAAGAACTTACCTTAGTCCCTGCATAAAAGATTAGTGAGAAACAGACATAAATAATATCAAAGCAAATGAAAATCAAGCAATGGCAAAAAATAATGATAATAATCCAAACATGATCTCAGAAGTTAGAGAAACAACCCCAAAGCAAATGGCACAAGTGCCTTTTCAAACAGATAATCAGATGTGGTCAGAAATAGGCATACAAGAAGATCTCAAGTGAAAGCCAATCAAATAATTAGAAAAATAACTCCTAAAATTCCCAAATTAAACATCAATATTATTCAACCAGAGATAAACCAAGTATCAAAAATCCCTGCAAAAAATCAAGATATTAGTCATCTAAACAATTAGGCAAAGTTCAGGTGGGAAGTGGGGTTCAGTGTGCAAAAGGGGAGGACCAAAATGCAATATGCAATGATTTTAAAAATGATAAAAAATATTTTTATGCATTTTAGGATGTTAGTGAACAAATTCAAAAAGAACAGATCAAAAATATTTTATGGTTGTAGAGAAATAAAATAAATAATTTTAAGTATGCATGATATGAGTAATGCAAAAAGAAATTAACTAAATAATTATTTTAAATGATAAAAATAAAATAAAAATAAAAAATAAAATTTGTAAAAATTTTATAAAATAATAAAGATGATGTATGAATTTTATGGGAATTTTTAAATGCAAGAATATATTTTTAACAATTAAAAATGAAATATGATACTTAAAATAAAATAAAATGAAATAACAATGCCAGGGGGGTGCGGGTAGTGAATAATCACATTGAGAAGAGGTCATTGGGCTAAAGGGGGGGGGGGGGGGAGGGGCGCGAATAGCAGGTCCAGCCCATTAATCCATCAGCAAGAAGCAAAAAAAATAAAAAGAGAACATGCATGGTCCTGCCACGCGCACGACACATGCTAATTTTAAATGGCTGGCACCATCGTGGCCACATGATGCATCTAACGGTCCCTGATTAGTCAACTAATATAAAAAGTAAACAATATAAAAAATATGATTGGGGGAACATGATAGTTACCGTGGGTGAATATACACGTAATTAATAATTAAAATTCAGAAGAAAAAAAAATAAAAGAAAAACATGTGGCCTCGCCTGGACCGTTGGATCATGTGCATCAACGGCCAGGGCTTCTTCTTCTTCCTTGCACCATCTCACCGGACTGGTTCTCCGGCCACCACCGGAGTTAGGGTTCCAGCCCCCTACTCCGGTCACCTGCAAGCTAAACTCGCCCAGAAATTTCGTGCGAGTATACTATCTTGTCCAGAAAATCGTGAGGATTCCAAATCTCTCATCCAAAATCACAAATGATCAACATATAATGAAAAACGCATGGAAATATGTTAGGGCACAAAACTTTAAATCCACATTACAAGCAAACCACACGTCCAAAATTAAAAATAAATAGATCAGGATAATCACCATTCGTCACACGTCAATATGCATATAAAAAAGGAGAGTTTTAGGATCACTAAAAATCCATCAACCTGAGATGGTGCAACTCCAATCCTTGCTTTTGGCTGCAAATGGTGGTTGGGTTGTGTTCTAGAGATCACCAGGAGAAGTTTTGTGGAAGAACTTTGAAGAAAGACCTTGTGATTCGTGAGATTTGTTGAAAGAGAGCTTTAGGGTTCAAATTCTCCAATCCTCCAAATGTCACGTGTAACTAACCCTAACCAGTGCATGGATGGGTTTAAATAGGCTAGGGCTTTCCTCTGATGATGAATTGGGCTTGGGTAATTCCTTGTTTAATGATTTTTTAAATAATTTTGAAAAATCACATTATGTTAAGTACACCTCCTCCATGCATGGATATTTGAAAGTTTCATGATAGATCACTTGCATTTGAATTGCTAATTGCACCCATATTGGAATTGGGCCTTGAAACTTTATAATTCATGGCTTTTAAACAATTTGGGAATTTTTGAATAATGGAGAATAAGTAGTACATACATCATGAAATTTCTTGGTTCTTGGGCCCAAAATAATCCTCAAGGAATGTCTTTTGATATTAGAATGTGGCATGAAGCAATGGAATTGATTACAGGTCATTATGCCCAAAGTTGTGAAAATAGAGCCATGAAAAACCCTAAAAACCACTTTGCCTTCTTTTGATCATAACTAGAGTTTCACAAATGATATGGAGACCCACTAGTACTTGTTGGAAGGAGGAGAAAAAGATCTTCAACTTTCATGTTGGAGAGAAATTCATTTGAAGCATTCTTGATGGTGAAAAGTCAAGTTTAATGAAGTGTAGATACTTGCCAAAAATGGAAACTTTTCATTATAGGTCATTTCCATTTTTAGTAACTTTTGCACCAACTCCTGATTTTTGATAAATAGTGTGAAACTTGACTCTTGATGACCATATGAGGATGTGAGACTTTGAAGACCTTGGAGAGAACTTCAAAATTCCACAGTTGACTTCTCCTCTCACTGTTGACTTTTACCTGATTCTCAATCTTCTGATCAATTGAACTTCTCCTGAACCAAAATGATGGACAACCTCCAATTCCTAGGTACTTGGGGACCCAAGGAATACCATAGAATCAAGTCTTGCCCAAGAAATCAGAAATAAACTGACTTTATAGCAAACCCTAGTTGTGGTACCCTCAGTCTAGGAGGAAATAGCACCGTCTCCAAATCCAAATTCCTCTGAATATGATGTGTATCCTCTCCAACAAAGATAAGATATGCCATTTAATGATGATAAAAACCCAAGGAGCTTGCCCATTGAAGCAATAAACCCAAGAATCTCAAAACCCTAATCTATGCACTGGTTAGGAGAGGATGATCCACCTGAGCTCTCTTGGACAATACCAGGACTCTTGCTTGACCCTCTGAAGCATTGGTTCAGGCACGTTGACCCCATGCTAAGAACCAATGATATGCACACATGATAATGCAAAATGCAATGCAACATAAGCCAGTTAGTAATAAAGTAAGGAGGGCAAATTTTGGGGTGCAACAGATAACTCTACTGAATTTAAATGATGGAAACACTAAACATATTTTTAACTCATTGGTCTTGATAAAGGGTTGTTGAAGTTCTATAGAATATCTTTGAAAGAGGAATTAATATAGAGGTTGATGGTTGAAAAATATCTTTCACCAACTCAGAAGATGCTCATTGCATATCTTTAGAGGTAGTTGCCTTCTGGTAGATACTCTATCTCACTTCTGAGTATATCAATATCATTGATATGTCTAATGCTTGGACTATCTTCGAATTCTTGTGCTCAAATTTGTGGGGGTCAATTTTTGAAGCTTGAAGTAGTTGTATTTCATCTAATCTTTTCAAGCAAATTTTGAAAAGATTGTTCTTTGACTTAAATCTAAAGTCACATTTTTTTTTATGTTTACATCTTGAATTTATTGTGTTCTGAAGATTTGTCTTGCAATATTCAAAAGAAAGAAATGAAGTTAGATGATGAAAAACTATTCAATAGTTGACTTATATCTAAAGTCACGTTTTTTTTTATGTTTACATCTTGAATTTATTGTGTTTTGAAGATTTGTCTTGCAATATTCAAAAGAAAGAAATGAAGTTAGATGATGAAAAACTATTCAATAGATCACCTTCTCATTTTGGCTCAGTTCCTTATAATGGCTGATGATGAGAGACTTAGGTTTCTTATCAGAAGTACTTCCATACTGGCTGAATGGATTATGATATCTGTTGTTAGATGAGTAACTTTAGAAGTTTCTAAAATAATTGTATTTCAACTGATCTCCCAGATCTAAAAGCAAGAAGAAACACTACTGGAACCTAATATCAAATGCTCTTCAATGTCTAGTCTTTTGAAGTTGATATTAATGCAGGATACAGGTGAAATGAAGCATATGTATTCTGAAATAAAAATCAAGTATTGAAGAGCAAGAGATGTTGTTAAAGTTATCTTGCTTCAAAATATTTGATAATGTGGAGTTTGTTATTTAAGGTGGTATCTTAAGAAACTCCATTGCTTCTTGGATGAGGATCATCATGGAAGTTGTTTTAAAAGACATTTCTATGAGAAATCTTCAACTTCTCTTTAAATTTTGTCAGTCGTACTAAGACAATACTTTGATCTGCTTTATGTCAATTTCTGATAGCTAACACCATCTGGTTCTGAGCTTGTCAATGATTTCAGAGTCAAATGATTTAATCCCAGATAATGAGATTAATGACATTGCTTAGAACAAGATTTTGTTCCTATCATATCTCATTCTAGACTTATACTCTGGAGTGACTTATGGTTTTGCTATTAGATTAAGATGTAAAGTAAATAAGAGTCTGTTTGTACTTACATGCATGGTCTTATAGAAATATGAGTATCATAATGTATCTACTACAGATATCAAGGAAAGATGTAGAGGAATCTTCCATAAGTTTGTGTACAACATTTATTGGAAGAAGCCAATAACACATATTTAAGTATTGGTGGTACTGAATTTGGTGAGAGTAGTGGAATCAATGGTTAGACAACAATTAAATCAGAATCCACTCAAAGTCGTGTTCAGATTCTATTGGTCAAGTTTGAATACTGAATTGAGTCTGGCAAAAAAAAGAAGAGGTATGCTTGTTCTTTTTTGGTTTATCTTTTGATTCAATGAAACATTTGTATAGATATAAATACAAAGTTTCTGTTAGACTTCTAGAAAAGTTATTTTGTAAAGAAGAACTTCAGAAATCTTTAAGAGGAAACGTTGCTGTGTTTGTCTATACTGAATGTCTTATTAAGCCAGATGATGATCATATTTATGGAAACAATTTTCTCACTTTTGTGTTAATACTGTTGCTTGTTAGCAGTCTAAAGAAGACAATCCAATATGCATTTATCACTCATGACTCTTGTTTCAAGATAAAGTGTTAGTTCTGAATAGAACCTTAGAGACTTGTAACTGACATATGATATCTTTGTCTAAGTCTAGATCTACTAGACTCTGATGGATGATAGCTTCTGAAAGTTATCAGTTTCTTAGATTCATAAGATTCTTTTTTATTGTCATAACAATTTAAGTAAAAAGTTTTTCAAAAACTTTTATAATACTTAATTTTTCATAAAGGTGAAACTTATCTAGTGGAATTGAAATATTTTATGGATAAAGAAGCTTTGGGTAATGATGTTTTCTCTTTTGGTACTTGCTATTACTATTCACTGCCATGTGAAACATCATTGTGTCCTTTTTCTGACAAGATTTTTATTCTTGTAAGATTCTTGTTCATTTCTTCTTCTTCTTCTTCTTTTTCTTCTTCTCTTCTTCTTGGTTGTGGGTTGATCAAACCAAACCTGAGATGAGTTCTTCAATTAATTCTCCTTTGAATCAGCTGGTTATCATCAATGAAAAGTTTCTGAATTTTGATGATTTGCTTAAGATTAGTTTCAACTTTTGGAAGACTGTGTCTAAACAAGGTTGGAATGGCTACTTTGAGATGCTCTGTTGTTTCACTTATCCAATTCTTGTCAAAGAGTTTTGGATCAATGCCTCCATTTGTTGAGCTGAATTCTGAGTATGCTATTCTGCCCAGAGTAACTGGTGTTTCTATTACAGTAATCTCTAAAGCGATTGCAAATGTGATCAATTATGAGGAGATTAGAGAAATCCCAGTAACTCTTGTTTGGGAACACTATCTTCCTTCATGGCGTATCTTTGTAGACCCATCTAATACATCAGAGGTCTCAAATCTTCTTCCTGATGCTGTTGTTTAGAATCATATTCTGAGTTCAAACTTACTTCCTAAGGATAAAGATTTCGACCAAGTGGACCCTATTAAAAAAGATCTGCTTCTACTTCTTAATTCAGATTTGAAGATTGATCTTCCTCAAGTTATGTTTGACCATTTGAAGAGGTATCTTTCTTCTTTTCAAAAGGGAAATATCTTCTTCATTCCTTATGGATGAGTTATTTCTGAAATACTTGTTCAGCAAGGGGTTATCATAAGTTCTGAGGCTAGTTCTTCCAAGATTTGGAGAGACAAGTTTGAAGCTATCTATGAAAGATTCTGATGTTAGATTTATGTATAGTTATGCTTTGTATGTTGTTGAAATCCTTGGATTAAGTATCTTATTAATAAATTCATAGTTTGTTCATGCTTGTGTTCAGTTTTAACTGGTTAATATTCATTCTTGTTGTTCAACGAGAATCTGAAATAGATAAAAGAACTCAAATGTTTGCAACTTATTTTATTAATAAAAAGGAAGCTATTACAAGAGAATTAGATTTTATAGTCTAATGGATGAGCCCTAAGGAATTCCTTAGGATCGTTTGACATGTCTAGATTATCTAAGAAATCTTGCCATTCTTCCTTAGCAAACTCCAAAGCCTCATTTCTCAGTTTATTTCTGCATCTGGATCCAGAAGATCTTTTCTTCTGTGAGTCTTCACAAAGGATGATGAAAAGAAGAGCACTTCTGAAGCTGTCTGCTTGCTTGCAGATTCTTTAGCTGCTGTCTTGCTTTGATTTGCTTGACTTGCTGCATTCAGTAGTGCTGCCTTCCTGAAATCTCTCTTTGGAACCCAGATTCGCTTTTGCTTATACATCTTGTTGTTTTAGGGATTAAGTGATGATGGAAGAAATCTTACTAGAGTCCTTTTATAGACATGTTACATACATTGTCTTGAGTTTAATATTATTTAAGTACTGATTAAATCTTATCATTATTTTAATAATGACTCTTGGAAATGTAATCTAGCAGTCTAACCTATTAAGATTCTATGAATAACTATGTGTTTATGTTTGATCTGTTTTAACTGTTGTTTCTATGTCAGTTTCACTCTATTAATGTACCTTCAGAAAATCAAAAGAAATTACTGGAATGTAATTACACGCTAAAGTAGCATTGGTCAGAAAAAATATTTCATTAATATTAAACTGATGAATTACAATTTTTTCATAAAAAGGGGAACAAGGTGATTCTAGAAGAGATCCCTAGCTAATGCATCTCGTGCCCAGCGGCGTCCACTGTTGCCATAATCCATCTCTTCGTCTTCAAATTGAATCATTTCTTCCTCTTCTATGACTGGGAGAGAGCGGTATAACTGCTTATTGACCCTCTTTTTCTCCTTCTTTGACCTCTTCATGCTTTTTCTCTGTGGCTTCAAAGCATCTACTACTGAACCTCCTTCTGAAGGTCGTTCAGGTACTACTGAAGTTGCCTCTTCTGTAAAAAGTATTGCTGAGGGAAAAGGCTCAGTTGTAGAGGACTCAGAAGCAGCTCGCCTCTGAGGGGATTGGATTTCCAAACTTGTAGAGTTCTCGGTTACATCTGTTACGATGGATGTATTATGACTCTCAGTTGATGATTCCATATCTCTAGGTTGGTGATTGATGAAAATGACTTAGGAGCTGGATGCTTTTATAATGGCTTCTGTGGATACCAAGACTCTCTACATAATATTTGTTTAATTCTTGGAATAGTAACGACCACTAAGACTTTAAAGCATGGACTTTACAAACCTTAATGACTCTTATTACTTGATTATTCTTCCTCTTTGGAAACTGATCTTGTAATGATGATCTGAGTTGATTTTATTAGTGATATTCTTTCTCTTTCTATTCTTTTCCTTTTATTCTTTTTGATGTGTCAAAAGGGGGAGAAATAATAATAAGTATTTAAGTGGAAACTGAACCCATTGAATACATGTCCTGTACATATTGGTCATTTATTTTCTTTTCATTTATTTTCTGTTTTTATGGTTACCTTTCCTAGGACGTATTTTTAACTTTTATGTACATAGGTCTAAGGAAAAGCTTACAAACCTCAGACTTAGCCTATCAGACCCAAAAGGAGATTGCAAACCTCATATTCTGGTGTTGCCAAAGGAAGTTAAAAAGGGAAACATATTTTAACTCTCTTGTACATAGTGTTAAGTAAGAGCTTACACACCTCTGACTTAGCCTATTAGACTCAGAAGGAGCTTACAAACCTTGTATTCTGATGTTGCCAAAGGAAGTTAAATTTTTTTTATTTTGGTTTTCTTAAATATGGAACTAAAGGGGAGCTTACAAACCTCAACCTTGGAACTGTTTGACTCAGGGGGAGCTTACAAACCTCATACTCTGATGTTACTAAGAAGACTAATTTATTTGTTATTGAAAAATGGTTCTTGGTGTTAGAGATAATAGAACTCAACTGTGGACTATCAGACTTAGGGGGAGCTTACAAACCTCATACCCTGTTGTTGTAGAGAAAATTAAATGCCCAACATTGTCCTTTAAATACTTGCGTTTGTCATCATAAAAAGGGGGAGATTGTTAGAACAAGATTTTTTCATGACATATTCTCTTTTAGTTTTGTTGATAACAAAAGTATTAAAAGAACAATGGTTTATTTGATGTGTATTTTATTTATACAGGTTCTTGTTCTTGTACATAAATAATCATAATCTGTTTTACTTAGACACACTTAGGAGTTGCTTCATTATTAGCTTTTGGTAGCAAAGTCTGAAGAACAATGCTAGTGTGGCTTGACGCAGACTCTAAGCTGAAGGCCTCAACATTCAGACGAGATATTACACTTGGTAATTGTATATCAGCATCTGGTACCATTCAGAGTTGGTTATAAAGCTATGGATTGTCAGTACTATAGTAAGCAAGTTGTATTGTCTTATCATCTTGTCAGCTCGAGTCTACAAGATTGCAAGGCTAAAGAAAGGCTGATATATTCTACGGATGTCTGTTCCCAACGACTCTATTAGTAAAAAACCTCTTGAAGACTCAAAGGTTAAACGCGTTACACACTGGATTTAGAATCTATTGTGCATCCATCTTCAACGTCTCTTGTACTATGGAGTAAAGGCAAAGACAGTTGATCAAGTCACTTCCTCAACAACTAGTTTATGCAAAGGCTATATATATGGTTGAAGGTTCAATTTTGAATCTTAATAAGGATTCTTCTAATGAAGGAGTAGCAAGATCAAGCAATTATAAACTCTAATGTAATATGAAGAGTTTCTCTTTTAGGATCTAATTGTAAAAGCCTTAATATTTCTTACCATTAAATATCTTAGAAATCTTAAGAGCTTTAGGTCTTTGTTATGGTGATTTCCCATACCTCTGATGCTTATATTATGTACACATTGTTCTCTATTCTGCTAAGCCTTTAGTAGTTTAGATTAAGTCTCTTGCTATGTGCTTGAGCAAAAGTCTTGTCTCATTGGGATTCAAGCAACAAGTCTTAAGCCAAGATACTTAAGCCACATAAGCCTCATTGGTTAAGTGCTTAAGCTGTGAAATTCTTATTCAGCTAGTCTGATTGAGCAGTGGAGAAGACTCCGTCTGAGGGGCGTGAGCAAGAATTCTTAGGCATGTGCTCTAAGCAAGGGGAAGTCTCAACCTGAAGACCTTGGAGCAGGTGGCTCGGTCAGAAGGTGTGAGCAAGAGAAGTCTTAGACATGTGCTATAAGCAAGGGAAGTCTCAACCTGAAGACCTTGGAGCAGGTGGCTCAGTCAGAAGGTGTGAGCAAGGGAAAGTCTTAGACATGTGCTCTAAGCAAAGAAAGTACCAGACAATTGGTCTGAGCAGTTGTAAAAGTCTAATGCAGAAGCATAAGCGTTTGTAAACATGAAGTGGTGTTATGTTCCAAATTGTGCATATTTTTTATAATATTTTTATGCCTTTTCCAATTGTTTCTTTGGTATTTTAGTAGTAAATCCATATGTTTTAGTGTAAATACGCAAGTTTTCGATTATGCATGTAAATATCTTGAATCGTGATCATTTTGATGCGTTTTGATAGGTTTTCGTGCCTGATGTGATGCTAGGAGCCTTTGGATGTTGGAAGAAGGTTTGGAAAATCAATTTCGCGACATTTTGACGACAACTCGCGCTTAGCCTGCTTTTCAGTGCGGGTTCAGCGCCCTTTTGGAGTAGTGGCAGTAGCTTTGGGGTTCAGACTGCGCTTAGCACGCTTGATGCTAAGCATGCTTTGTGCTGAGCATGCTCTGAGCTAAGCACGCTCTGAGCTGGGCACGCTTTGTGCTGAGCAAGCTACACACTAAGCACACTTCTGATGGTGCTTAGCTCGGTCCCACTTGTAGAAACTTTTGGAACTTGTATAAATAGAACTTTGGTAGATATTTTGAGATATTATTCACTTTCATATTTGTATACGATATTTTTAGAGAGATAAACACAAACCATAAGAGAGAGAAGTCCAAATACAAGCAAATCGGAGCTTGATCTTCGAGTAAGTGCTTCGATCTCTTGTTGGGGTTGGATGTAATCTATATGTACCTTATATATTTCTTCTAATCTTTGCTTTGTGAACTAGTTTTGATTCAATATTGATGTTGTCTTTGATTTTATGTTTGTGGGTTTGAGTGGGTATTGAGAAATCTCTTTCAAATTTTAGATCTAAGATATTCATCTATCAATAAGCAAACTCTAGACATAGATTTGCGTTTGATATTCACTATTATTAAGATTTTATATTATTGTGTTGATTGTTAGCATGAGACATCATCAAGTGATTAATACGGTAAAGCCCACGATAATGCTTTAGACATAAACGGTATTGTGAGGATGCGTGATAAGAGAGATGAGGAACTATGTTCACATACTTAAATAAGTTGAATACATGTAAAAGGGGTTAAGCGTATGTACATATTCTGATAATGGCATTTTATATGAATTAATCATTTATCTGATATGGGTGTCATATTTGTTTACCTGTTTATCTTTGATTTGAACCGCTATAGACATATACTCTTCAGATCTGGATCTAGGATGAATACCTGTTCGGTTATAAACTCTAGACATAGATTTAGGCTTAACATTTGTGTGAGTATCAGTTCTTAATGCTTTGTGTTGTTGAGTTGCATGAGACATCAGTAATGAGACAATATGGTTGTTCTCTCAACGTTGCGTTAGATATAATCTCAGTTTTGGGTGATACGTGAGGATATTAGATGAATAATTGATATGTGTTTAACTGGTCAGAAGAATGTGTGTGTTATCGATTGATGAAATTCTAATCCCAACAAGGCTCCGTTTGTTTCAAATCTTTATTTTATGTTTCCAGTCTTTATATTTTTTGCCTTTATTTATGGTACCTTCGATCTTTTAACCACAGTTATCACCACAAGCTTAGAAATATAGAGATTGTTTAATGGAATTTGATCCCTCGCCATGATCCATGTGGATACGAAAAAACCCGAAATTCTTCCCAACTTACTTTAGCTTGCCGCTTTACCGCTTCAACAAGTTGTTATAATGATAATCTCTTGTGAGACAAGAGGACTGCAGTAATCTCAGTTAGGTGAAAAACCAGGATCAATCATTTGTGTCTTCTGCTGTTATTTTATTTACTTATGTTATATCCGCTGCTAATGAATTAAACAAAATCTGAACACCAGTTTTGATTCTGAAACTCTGATCAGAAGTTAAATTAAAGAAAACGCGAAACACAATTCAACACCCCTTCTTGTGTACTTTTCTCAACTTCACGCCTTTCATGGATCTGAGTTACGCAAGCTATAAACTTCTTGGCTATCTGCAGAGGACTAGAGAAAGAAATGAAATAGGATAACCAGAGGGTGAGGAAAGCAATGTGCTCATAGTCAGAG
The DNA here is from genome assembly GCA_022829125.1 of Lathyrus tuberosus. Taxonomy (NCBI): domain Eukaryota; kingdom Viridiplantae; phylum Streptophyta; class Magnoliopsida; order Fabales; family Fabaceae; genus Lathyrus; species Lathyrus tuberosus. The sequence goes on along the minus strand of JALAZF010000659.1, from coordinate 2,252,930 downwards.
ACCTCCTCAGTATCTTTATGATTATCTTCGATATAATTACTGAAGCTTGGACGAGTGAAAAAAAATTGGGTTTGATTTTGTGGTTGAGAGTGGGGTCGATGGTATCCCTAGTGGGTCGAAGGACAATAATAACAGCCATATCAAAAGTGGGAGTTATCATTCCACAATGGAGGTGAAAGGTGTTGGTCGAGCCTTCCCAAAAATTAATGGATGAAATGAGCATATTGGGGTTATATTTGGGACCAGTTCTGGACAATTGAATCAAGTTATAAATGCCTTGGTTTTTCTAGATTTGTTTTTTCTTCTTTTCTACTTTATCCAACCCATTGATATAAGCTTCATTGTTGATGGTAGGAGAAGAGCGAAACACACATTAGGGTGAACTCATAAAACCTAACTCAGAGGGTTTGTCTTCAATCGCACGAGGTTTGCAGCAACAATGACTAGGGAAAAGTTTCTTTAACTTACCAGGTTTTGTAGAGGATATGGGAAATGGACCCAAAAACGCATGAACATTACCTGAGATTGAAAAAGGGATTAATATCTAGGAACCCCGGATGATGGCTTTTTCTTTTTCCATTGGTGGTAGCTCAGGGATATAGGTGCGGTTGCCAAAGAGAGTAGGAGCAGTAACGCCACCAACAGGTGGAGCTGGAATTTGTTTCTTTATGCCAAAGGATGCCATTGTTCTTGGAATATGAGAAAAAGAAAGAGTGAAATTTTCAGAAAAATGAAAGCTTTAGGGTTCGAAGAATAAGTGATTGCGAAAAGGAAAAATGAAGAAATAAGAGTGTATATATAGCGCAAGAAAACTCTTTAGTTTCCTTGGGAATTTTTTTCGACAGCAATAACAGTTTTACAACATTACAAATACCAAATCCACATGGAATCTTATCAGAAAACAAGAGCTCACATAGTAGGATACATGTTGAGTCCTAGAGAAGTAACCATTATCGACAATTATTGTTGTATTTAATATATAAGTCGTTTTCATCCATGTAATAAAGGTTTGTAATTTTTCATTAGTATTCTCTATAGAACTCAAGCATCAAAGTCATAAAGAGAAAAGAGTTTGTGAGAGATGTATGAATCCACGACCCTCTTTTAACTCTATAATCTAAGCATTTTACTTAACTACTTTGATTTCTTCGAACAATTCTTCATTGTTCTTATTGGGATTTCTACCAAATTCCTTTATATCCAAACATCAAATATCTAAGCACAAACACATTTTATCTAACTATTTTTTACAGAATATGTCATAGAATTTTTTGAGTTGAATCGTGTAAGTGAATTAAAACTTGTGATTGATTTACTAAAAACAATGGTAAACAGGTTTGTGCACCTCCATGTTCTAGTATCGATCACAATACCGTCAAACTCACCCTCCACCAGCTTCTTGGATATCTCGTTATTTCCTCTCCAATCCCTTTCTGACTTCTGTGTATGTATTTCCAAGCTCGGACATCACTAATGGATTAATAGAAGTTGGTATAAACATATTGGTATACAATCCCAAATCACAATGCTTGTAGGGGTGAAGTGATTTATCTCATAAGGAAACCAAAAATATTGAAGTGGTATGTTACATAGTTTCCCAAGCACAAGGCTTATATGGGTGAAATGCTTAAAGAAACCAGATGTACAAAAGTTGGTATAAACATATTGGTAAATAGTACCCCAAACACGAGGCCTATGGGGCAAAGTGTTTTACTATATCCCTAATACTGATTTCACTCATTATTGAACTGATTGAAGTGGGTATTGCATATGCTCTGTATTTTATTTACATAATGCAATGATTGTAACTCTTGGGAACCCAAATCTTTAAAGACTATGGGTTTAGACCCTAGTGACTAGCACTCTTAATGAAACATATGACTTGCCAGCCACTTATTTTTTTCTATTTATAAAATTTTTATTCTACCTTTCTCTGTTCCATTATAGTTTACTATATCTTCTCCAAAATTTTAATGAAGAACTCCCTTTGTGTTAACTCTATGTCTTTTGTGAGAATGTATGATTCCACTGGCATGTTGGTTGAACTATAAATAGTTTGTGACTGATGTGATTTATGGACTCGTTGTTTAAATAATGCAAAACTAGGCGATGGCAAAATAGATTGAAAGTTATTGAAAGATGAAAATTTTAGAGGTTATGAGAGTTTATCTAGTGATAGCAACGATGTTAGTGCTGATTTAGTATCTTCTTTCTCAAGATTAGCGAAATTTCTCATGGCAGTCACCACTTTAGGAACGGTCGCTTTCTATGATGAAGTGACTAACATTGATTCACTTTATAATGACAAAGATTGGTCCAAAATTTTGTGTTTGGATTAAACGTATCCAACAAAGTAAAATTATGAATACTCTGGGGTCATTATACTATTCACTTTTAGATGGAGACAAATTATGAATGCGACAACTAAAAAGGGTGGATGATGAATACTTTTATTTCTATATGGGGAAATAGTCATTTTTAGGGCCATTATACCATTCACTTTTTTAAGGTGGAGGTTTAAAAAGTTTTAAACTTTTCTCCCTCTCAATTTCATCCCAACAATTGGGATTTTGTCTGAATTTTTGAGATTTTTTTTTGTTGAGGTTTGATATTACATTTACCGTGAGTATATATTTTTCCTTATATGAGACAAAAAGGGTTAATAAAGGAGGTTAGGTTTCCATAAGTTCGATCCATGGAAGGGACTTTCTTACCCGATATCTACCATATAAGAAAATGATATGCTCTGGAAAATTCCATACTGCCCTTGCCTTTTTGATTGCCATGTGTCTCTTTGAGGGGCTTTTGATGTCCAATTTTATCTTTTCCCAACTTTATTCAGATTCTGGTTTGAATGTAACCATTATTTGGGTGGTTATTACATATTACCCCATGACTTTTCCTCACATAAATGTCTTTTAGGGGGGGGGGGGGGGAGGGGGCTTTCTATGTCTAATTTCATCATTCCTCAAAAACTTTTCCTTACTGTTATCTTCCAACGATGTTGTGTTTTCATTTTTTCATTTCTCTTTCAATTTACAAACCAAATCCATCTAATCAATTAGACAAATTTTCTATCAATAATCTCTCAAAAATCTGCTTTGAGATGCATACATCTATCACTACTGTACCATCATTTTAGCTCACTCTTCCTCCATTGCAATTTTTTTGAATACTCTCTTTCTACTTTCAACTGCAAACTCATCTCTCTCAGGTTTTTCATTTTCCTCTCCAGGCGATATCAATCTTCATTGTGCAAATATTTTTTTCGTCTACAGAACATGTAAAATGGGATTATACCTTCTCTGATTTAAATCTTTTTTTTCAGTATGTGATATATCTACAGATTCCCCATCCCAATTGCGCATGACATGTTGAACCTAGGGCCTCCCAATCCTTAATCAAGAGATCCAAAACTCTGAATCAAATATACATATCGAATCATCATCTTAATGGTGAATCATAACTCAATCGAATTTGAAATCTAAATGAAAATACAAACCAAGAATCCATGCGATTGCAACCATTTGTGTGAAACGCAGTTCTGCGGTTTACTCTTCCACTTCAATTTCACGTTTCGCAAATTTCTTCGAAGAAATGTGGTTCGTCGTCATACCGTAGGTTGACCCTTCCATCAATGAGGTGCATTGGATTATGGTGTTGGTTGTTACGTTTTGGTTGTGTGGAATCGAGAGACAAGAGGAGAGATTGTGAGCGAGAGTGAGAGCGAGGTGCCTGAGCGAAGGAGAAAGGCTAGCATAGAGAGAGAGAGAGAGAGTAGAATTGCTGGTAACCTTGTTTGTGACATGGTCAGTTTATTTTGTTTTGCCAATGTTGTTGTTGTTTCGCATGGGCCTAACCCATCAGCCCAAGCGCTCCTTTTCTTCTTACACCACCGATCCCCTACACCCTCTTTAGATTAATTAGTTCATTAGGATTTTGATTTAACTAATTTTTTAGACTTTAATCTAATTAGATTTATTAAAATTTAATTTAGTTCTCTGGTTTTTTTATTTAGAACTTATTTAGAATTTATCTATTTATTTAATTAGTTTTAATTAGGTTTTGGTTTTATTAAGTTTTAATTAAATTTTAGTTTAATTAGCAATTTTAGTTTTTGTAATTAGATTTTAATCTATATTAGATTTAATTAGATTTTTGTTTTATTTAAAGTTTTATTTTAATCCTTATTTCTAATAAATTGTTAATATATTTTTTTTTAGTTAGTTTTAATTTAGGACTTAACTTCTCATTGAGTTTGTTTGTTAAATAAAAAAAATTTTGAAAAATGTCAAAAATATTTATTTTTTTTTCTTGATATTTTGTTTATATTTATTTATATTTAAAAATCCAAAAAAAAAAAAATTCAGTTATCCTTTGATTAGTTAAAAATAAATTTTTTTACTTTTATTTCATTCTTATTCAAACCTTTTTTTAATAAACTCTCGATTCACATCGAGCCATTTTCTTCCCTTGTAAAGATCCTTTACCTTAGCACATACCCTTAGCAAGCGAGCAATAAATAACATAAATAATAACAAGAGGTTCCTGTAGAGTACTACAGACGTTTAGGATGCTAGCACCTTCCCTAAGCGTAACCAACCCCCGAACCTTAGATCTCTTATTAGGTTTTTCGATCTTTAACCCTTTCCTTCGGATAAAATAAAGACCGGTGGTGAAATTTCAAAAATTGTGATTCAAGTTAATCCAATAGCTTGGCATCCGATTCTCACCGCGACAGAAATTGCGACTTCATTGGGGAAGGTATACCCTATTAAATCTTTATATACCCTATTAATAATTTTGAAACTATGGGTTTTCTACCTATTTTAAAGACTAACAATTTTATTTCTATTTATTTTAAATAATTGTGTAAGGTTACGTTCAGAGTACACCACAAAGATTTAAGCTCCTGTTTTATTTATTTATTTTTATTTTTTTAATTTCTTCTTCAGATCTATAAAAGATTGTGGGTGAGATTTTGGATCTGGAGCCAAAACAGATCAAGGTATCTTATCTTCAAATTCTTTGATTTTATGTTATATTTTCATTATCAGATCTCTCATTTTCCTCTCTGTTTCTTTCTACTTTATTTTGTCTTATCTATTTATCTTCATCAATGTCTTACACCTTTGTGATTTATTTTTCTTTTTTTTCTTTTTGTTTTTTCAGGCTATAGATTTATACGAATTTGATAACTGGCTTCAAGACTTCATTTTCTCTCATCTTTTCTTCTTCGTCAATGTTTTACACCTTTCTAATTTATTTTTATTTTTCTTTTTTGTTTTTTGTTTTTTTCAGATTGTAGATCTATACTAAGACAGAAACCTAGCTTTAAGACAATATTAAAAGTGTAAATTTTAACTTTTTTTTTTCTTTTCAAGTTGCAAATTTATACGAAGATGAAAAACTCTCTCTAAAGCAATATTAAAGTGTAAGTTTTAACATAAAAGTTTTCTCTTTTTCATCTTCTTAACTTTTTTTCACTTTTTTTATTTTTTTTCAAGTTGTAGATCTATCGAAACAAAGACGAACATGAGTACTAAAACAACATCGACAATATTTGTGAAAATATAAATTATGTTTAATAATTTTATATCATATATGTTATTTTTACATGTGTTATTTTCATATCTGTTATTTTAATGTCATATAGGTAGTTATTTGTGTATTCTTTGGATATTATATATATATTTTTTTCATTTTTGATGTTCATGACAAAATTCATATATTTGTTTTTTTTTTTTAATCTTTTTAACATATTTTTCACTGTTTTTTGTTTTTCATATTCTAGATCTACGGATAAAACGAGGGAAAAGGACAAAAAACATGGACAATTTCTTAACGTTTTTTTCACTTTTGATTTTTTTATTAATTTCTCTCTCTTTTGTTTCAGAATTTGTTATATATTTTTTAAATTTTATAATTATGAAGAAGAGTAACTATTTTTCTAATGTTTTTTTTTTAATATTGAGATTGGAAAAAATATTCTATTATTTATTTTAATTTAATGTCTTTTATAATCATTATTATAAATACTATTGAAATTATTGACATAATCATTATAATAAAAATGTCCAAATCGTTAATATGTAAAATATGTTTTAATAAAAAATATACTTGTGGATTTTAATGTAAGCCTCATGGAGAAGAGATAGTTAGAATCATTTTTTCCAATAGTGGTGGTCCAAAAATGGATAGATATGTGGAATAAATGAGTTAGTTTTGTAGAAGATGAAGAAAATATCAAAAAAATAATTTTATTTTTTAAAGAGATTTAAATTAGATAAAAATTTAAAGAAGAAGAAGAAGAAATGAATTCATGGAGAGAGGATAAGTTCATAGTGGTTTCATTGAGAAATGAAAGGAGTAAAATTTGAAATTGATGTTATTGTTTTTAAATATAATATATATATATATATATATATATATATATATATATATATATATTTCTTATAAATAAAGTTTATTTCAAAAACTTGAAATGTTATATCATTATGAAAAGATGTGAATAGTATAATAGCATGCATATGGTCAATCAATAATAAATGTCAAAAGTGATTGACTAGCTAAGGGGTGTCCAAAAGTCGGAAGATGCTTAATTAGAAGCAATGTTATTCAAAATTTAATTTAATCATGACATTAAACTTGCATTAAACTTGCAATATTGTAATAATTACTTCATAATAATACATTAATCTCTTTATTACATAATAATGTTAGTTATAGTGTCATATTATTAATATTTCTTTCATTAATTTTTAAAAAACAAAATCTATTTTTATTTTTTCTATTTCATTTCACTTTTATTTGATTTTCTATACTTGACTAAAATCATAAAAGCACATGAACATGAAATATTTTACAAAAACATATATTATTGCTATTTGATTTTTTTTACTATAAATTACAATATTATTAAAAATAATTGATATAAAACTATAATGGGCAATGCTAACCAGTGCCTGGTGGCACTAGTTAAGGATCATTAATTACATATTAATATATATTATATATGAGAGAAATAAGTGTATTGTATTTATTATACGAGAGTAAAATGGAATATATTATATGAATTGTATGAGAGAAAAAATGAATGTATTAAATTTATATAAGATAATTAGTAACTAAGTATATTTAATTATACCTTTTCTAAAAGAATTAAATGTGATCAAGGATAATTTAATACTTCTTATCCCGTGCCCCAGGGGCACTGGTTAGCAAGACCCAATTATAATTTACTTTATAATAGAATTATATTAAATTACATTCTCTCTCTCATATATATATATATATATATATATATATATATATATATATATATATATATATATATATATATATATATATATATATATATAATTAAACTAATACAATTGGCATGTAATTCAATTATAATATTTTTATAATTACTTCATATTAATACATTAATTTTTTTAAAAAAATAAAGTATACAAAAAAAATATAAATATGCTTTATTATGAATAAATGTCAGTTAAAGTTTTATATTATTAAAAATTCTGTAATTAATTTTAAAAAAAATTCTACTTTTATTTTTTCTATTTCATTTTACTTTGTATAATTTTCTATACTTGAATAAAATCATGAAAGCTTATGAACATTAAATGTAATTTATAATGTTAAATGTGAAATTTATGATTATTTTTATATAACTTATAACTTATACTATAGAATCATTATTTTAATAATGATTACAGTTATTTACTTTGATTTTCTATAATATTTAATAAATTACGTCTGCGCGTCAAACACCATACCCCACCCAAAAATGTACCCTGCGCAAGCACGGGTTTGTTACTAGAAATGATTTAAATCGCCTCATACCAGCCTTAACAATTATTAATTTAATTAACGTATATATTTATCTTAGACTACTTTTCATACCAGTACAGTGTGAACGCACGGACAACACACCAATATCGTGCGAACGCACGGGTAATCATATCAATATCTATGCGAACACACGGGTTTTAACATTTTTTTATATTTTAAATCATAGTCCAAATGTTAATAAATACAACATTAAACTTAATTCTTTTATATCATTATCTTTTTGGACTTTTATGTAAAACTATGTTTCTATTTATTTTCAACTAATTTTAATTTTGGATATTTATTTGTATCATTTATTAAAATTTAGAAATCCTTTTATTATTACAACTATATCAATCCTAAAAAAACATATTTTTTTTTTATATTTTTCACAACTGTTTTTTTTTTTACAAATTATGTGTTAATTAATAGTTTTTTTTTTCTTTTTTTCCAATTATATTTTGATATTTTCAAACTTGTTTGAATTCTCATGACAAACTCGGTAACATATCCGCGGTCCACCGCACGGGTTTCCCACGAGTACCTATAATAATAAGAATTGGATAAATATGTTCATCTGAGTTCGGGGTAGTGCTAAATGCCTTGAGGTCATCCTTAATGAGGACGATACTTATCGATTTACTCTTTATTGGACGAGTACTCCCATATCAATAATTGGCTATGACTTTGATAAATTTAGTGAGGTTGAAAAGTATATGGTTGAATTTTTGGAATAATTTTGACCTCTAAGTGTTAAAGATTTACTGAGGTACAAGGGAAACTTTTTTGAGCTCATGAGCTTTTCGGATAAGTGATGCTTTATGCCCTTTTCGTATAAGTTATCTATATGTTTGTGATGATACTTGACTTGCTCCTTTTGTTTATTTTGTATCATGCAGGACAAATTTCTCATTATCTTTCAAAGAATGGAAGAAAATGATGGAGAAATCCAAAGAAAAAGGAATGCGACTAGTCCTCCTAATTAAAAAAAAAGGAAAATGAATGTTGAGGGAAAAATTATTAAAGCTTCTTGGGGATCACTTTTGTTATAAAAGGGTGTGAGCGAAATTGTTTTGAAGCCTTCAGAGACAGGAGCCATTTGGATATCAGTATATAGAGGTTGAGGGTCAAGAACCTCTTCTTTCTCATCCTCCATAAGGAGTTGTTGATGCCTTTGTTGTAAGTCGCATACATCTTCCTGAAAAAGTTTCATTTGTCCACCTTAGTTCCTCCATAGCGGACACCATTTCTATTACGACACTCCAATCATCGTTGTTACTTATTGTTGCATTCCTCTCCATTGAAAAATAAATAGCTTGTTATGAGTTTTAGACGATGCAAACCAAGTAAGTTTTATTGGGACCACACAGTGGACGTCAACGTACTAATAAAAAGTACACCTATGTAACTTAGCTGATAACATAGTCATCCAAGCCTCTATTTAAGGGTCTGCGTAAATTGCTCTTCATTTTCTCTATCGCGTTATCTACTTTTTATATCTCTCTAGTGTTGGCAACCATTTATTGCCTTGATATTAATCAATGTCATTACCCTTTCATCTAATTGTAACCCCTTTCATATGTTTTGGTCCATCCAAAGGGCCCAGTAATTACGACTCAAAGAGATGAACGATCCCCTGCATCACATGTGGCACAAGTATAATTTCATAGTTAAGAATGCAAGTGATCATTGTAACACCCTTCTAACCCAACAAGAATTTCACATAACATATGGAAATTAAATCAAATAAAATCACCGCTCGAGGGTTTCACACTTCATAAAAACATCATAATTATTTCCCTGCTCCATAACACGGGTTACAACATATTGAAATAACAACTTATTTTGGATCAACACCTCTTTTAAAACAAAAACGTCGCCGCGGAATTGTCATCATAAAAATCTCCTTTATAAAACAACTCATAATAATTTAATCTCATCAAAATTGGATAACTCAACATCTTCAAAATCCTCATGAAACATCTTAATCAAAGTAACACAATATTTCAAACAAAAAGCGTTTCCATCCCAATGTTACATATCAGAGCAAGACGCCTCTAAATAAACGAAAAACTATAAGAATACTCCAAAATGATCTTCAAAGCTCCTATAAGCTACTCTGGAGTATCTGCACATTACCCACGTAGAGGCAACATTCAAACAGGCAGGGTGAGTAATCACAATTCATTATACGAGATATGAGGCAAAGATATAAAATAGGACAACAATCATTATTATCGTTACATCATCATTATTGAATCACAACATCATCGATCATCATCCACAAAATCTCATTTAATTCACAACGTCATCAAGCATCACTGAGATCACAACAATGCAATGCCACTTAATATAAATGCAACACATAGACTCAATGCACGTGGTACCAAAACATTGTCATGGATGGACACTGGGCCATCACCCTCCAAAATGGAGCACATCATAATTACCTCAATCCACATAATGGGATTGAAGCCAACACTGGACCAAAGTCCTAACATCATCACTGGATCGAAGTCCCAACATTATCATTGGACCAAATTCCTAACATCGTCACTGGACTGAAGTCCTAAAAATTCTATGAATGCATGATGCAAAACGTCGTAATAATCACCACCAAGGCTCGTCAAAGTTGCATCATCATTCATAAAAATTCATCATAAGACTTCACATAGCATGTATAACATCAACATGCATATCATCAATTTAATTCATCATAGCATCATAGTATATCATCACTAACACACGTCAAAAATCATCATTATAGAATCATCAACACATAATCGTCATCACCTAGTCATCACATAACATGTATATATATATATATATATATATATATATATATATATATATATATATATATATATGAACATGCATATCATTAAAACATCATCACAGCGTCATCAATAACATTACAGCAGCATCATCAATAACATCACAATAACATCGTAGCAACAACACACATGTTTCGTCATTTATAGCAAAACATCATTAGCTCAATATACAATTACACACCTTCCAACATCAATGCATATCATTTAAATTATTTCCAGCAACATGAAACTATTTTTAAATGAAATTACATTATCTCAACTTCACACAGCTTTGAACGGCACGCAAATCGGACTACCGAAACTAAAGTTTTGAATTTCCAAAGTTTTTCATCAAACACCGACACTGACATCTTACACTGACACCATAAAGCCTCATTACACACTAGTTAATTTTAATTCCAGGACTTGAAACCATTTTTACAAGAAGGTACACTGTATTAGCTTTCCACAGGTTCAAATGGCGCATCAAACGGACACCCGAAGCTCAAGATATGAATTTTCGAAGTTTCTAGACAAATCAGTCCAGGGTTAATCGGTTAACGCTATATGGTTAACCGATTAACCACGCTAAAAATCAGATTTTTCAAGTTTTAAACTATTCCAGTGTTAACCGATTAAACCATTTTAGTTAATCGATAACCATGTTGCAGAAGCACTTTTCTACTATATTTTTACACGAAAATAATTTTTTTCCTCATCCGAAACCCCCGTTTTCCCACATATCGTTTAGAACAGATTTTAACACAAAAACTACCTTTCAAAGGTTCCAAAACTGTAGCGTGCGATTTTTGTTGGTGGCGCGACCACCTTATCGCGTTGGTTGGAATTGGGTGCTACTTTATGATTTCTTATTTATCCCATGAAGCTAGAAAGGAAAGGGAAGCTATCTAAAACTAACCTTGCACGCAAATGTTTTCTTTAACAAATGCTAAGAGATTGGGGGGTCGGGGTCAAGTTATACAAAGGGAAGTTGTCAATTATCCAGTGCATATATGGTTATCCATATATCTTCTTTGGCATGTTAGATACTTTCTGGTGTTTATCTGTTATGGGTTGGGAAAGTTTCTCTTTTGGGAGGTTTGAGAGGATGTTTTTGTTGTTTTCGGGTTTTTCGTTGTTTTTTGTAAGGTACTGGACCTAAAGTTTTTGATTCGTGTGCTCGCTAAGATTTCATAATCGTATGCCTACGTATCCCCGTTAAAGAAAACAGGGAAATTAGAGCAATCGCAGTTCCTCCTATTCTATGGGAGAAAAAGATATTTGGTGTCTTCTTTAAAGCCCAAGATTGAAGCTAAAGGTTATTTGTGTCTTATTCAAAGCCCAAGATTGAAGCTAAAGGTTTGAATGAGAGAAAATTTGTCATCTCTAAAGGGAGATATCTCACCCGTTTATCACAGTTGTTGGGTAACCGATTATAAAGGATAACTACTTTAACTGGAGTGTATTGAATCCAGCAATGCCATAATTTCCTTTATAGGGGAGGTGTCCTGAAGGAGGAAACTTTAGCTCAGGGTAGAGCAATGTCATTTTCCTTAGGAATCTTCCATGCTAAGAGAGATACATTAGCTTGGATGTGAATAATCCAGAGGCTTGCCACTTACAACAATTAGATGAAAGAGGAAGTTTACCAGGATAAAAGCGGGATCATAGCTTGGATGTTTGAATCAACAAGTGTGCCACTTACAACAGTTATCTGGTATTAGGGTTTGTTTGATTATTGGTTTTGATGTGTGATATACAGTGAAATGTCTTCCTACATAGAGAACTCTTGTTTTCCTCTGAGGGGATATTGATTTTTGTGTGCCTTGATCAAAGCCCAAGGTTGAAGCTAAAAGGCTAACTCTACTAAGGAGTTTTATATCTGTCTTATACAAAGCCCAAGATTAAGGCTAAAAGAGATTGACTCAGTTGAAGAATATAATTTGTCTTGTACAAAGCCCAAGATTGAGGCTAAAAAGAGATTGACTCCACTGGGGAGAGGTTTTATCTGTCTTGTACAAAGCCCAAGATTGAGGGTAACACTACTGAGGAAAATAATTATACAAAGCCTAAGAGGAGGTTGGCTAGGGAAATTCTTATATGAAGCCTAAGAGGAAGCTGGCTTCTGTTGAGGATTTTTTAAATCCAGAGACAGGTCCAAATTGGGGAATTAACTCTTGCTGAGAATATCAGATGCCCTGAGGTTCTGATTCTGTTAAGGTTTTATTGATGATAAAGGTTTAAAATTTGAGTGTGATAAGCTATGAAGGTTTCAAACTCTACTGGAGATTGATGGAATGATCAGGGTTTTTTGCCTGTGCTTTTAAGAAACTTGAGGGTTTCTTTGAGATCCAAGAGGAGATGAAACTTTCCAAGTCTACTGGTATGAAGAGGTTGATCTTTGTATGATACCCAAGAGGAGGCTGATGTTTTAAGGGATGAGAATCAACCCTAAACTGGTCTGATGTTTTGGAATTCTGACTCTTTGGAGGATTAAACTAGTAGAGATTACTAAGTGTTAGTTCTTGTATTGGCTGGAATTTTGGTAAAACAAAGTTGAACAATGTTGATGTCATATGTCTGTTGCCTTAACATTGGTATCTAACATTAGTTGTTGCAGGGTTGAAGTTTTATATGCTGATGTTAAACTTGATGTCTTGACATCAGTTATCAGAACATCAGAACATCAGGTTGTGATGTTTTAGGGCTGCGCGTGTTAGTTTGTTTTGAGGAGATCTGTTAGAGAGCTTGGATGCGAATATCTTGGAGAAGATATTTTCAATCAGATATGGAGCAGATCATGTAACCAACATTAGGGCTGATTTGAAAAGATTTAAAAAGATTAGAAGATCAAATCTATTTTAAATTCTGTTTAATAACAAATCAAATCAGATATTTGGAAGAGGTCCAAGCCCAAGTCAGAATTCTATTTAAAGCAGCCTCAACCCTTGTTGGAAGAGAACAAAGACAAGAGGGCAAAGACTGAGAGTCAAATTAGTGTTTTCGTGTGTGTTTTGTAAACCTTTCATGGTTGAATAGGTGTTACTATTTTTGGTTGTAAGTGTATTCCCTCTAGAGCTTTTAAGCAAGAGTGTGTTGTTCTTGATCAAAGCTGTTAAGCAAGATCAAGGTGTGGTTTAAAGTGTAATCTTTGAATTGTTTCACTGAGGTGATTTAGGGAGTGAGTGGTTTCTCATATCTAAGTGGTTTCTTAGGTAGAAGTGTCATTGGGTAGTGATTAAGATTAGTAGATGTCAACTGGGATTGTTGAGTCTGTAATTTAATACTACTAATAGTGAATTTCCTCCCTGGCTTGGTAGCCCCCAGACGTAGGTTGTTAGACCGAACTGGGTGAATAATTCATTGTGTTGATTTACTATTGTTATTGCCTTGTTCATATAGCAGATTGTGTTGTTGTGACATCACACTTAACATCACACATCTGATACCAGAATTTCAATTGGTATCAGAACAAGCATCCTGCTCTGCATTTGGGTGAGATCTAGGGCTGATACTTTCTGGTGCAATGGACAAGGAGAATGGTGGATTTGTGAATAGACCCCCTATTATAGATGGCTCTAATTATGACTATTGGAAACCACAGATGGTTACCTTCTTGAAGTCATTAGACAGCAGGGCTTGGAAGGATGTCTTAAAAGAAAGGAAAGCACCTGTTATTGTTGAAAAGGATGGTACAACAAAGCTGAAACTTGAGGAAGATTGGACCAAGGAAGAAGTTGAGCTTGCACTTGGAAATTCAAAAGCCTTGAATGCCATCTTTAATGGTATTGACAAGAACATCTTTAGGCTGGTCAACACTTGTGAAGTAGCTAAGGAAGCTTGGGATGTCTTGAAAACTACTCATGAAGGAACTTCCAAGGTCAAGATGTCAAGACTTCAACTGTTGACTACTAAGTTTGAAAATCTGAAGATGAAGGAGGATGAAACCATTCATGATTTTCACATGAATATTCTTGAGCTGTCCAATGCTTCTAGTGCTTTAGGAGAAAGAATGAGTGAAGAGAAGCTGGTAAGGAAGATTCTCAGATCCCTTCCTAAGAGATATAAAATGAAGGTGACTGCTATTGAAGAAGCTCAAGACATCAACAAGATGAGAGTTGATGAGTTGATTGGTTCTCTTCAAACTTTTGAGTTGGGGTTGAATGAGGAACCTGAAAAGAAGACCAAAAGCATAACATTGGTATCTAAAGAGAAAGAGTGTGATCCTAAGACTCAGGAGGAGCTTTCAAATGCTATTGTTCTACTGGGAAGACAGTTTAACAAGGTTCTAAAAAGGATAGACAGGAGCTACAAACCTAATGTCAAGAACATCACGCCTGACAGATCAGGAGATCAGGGGAAGAAAACTAGAGATGAAGAAAAGACCAATAATGATAATGGAGTTTAATGCTTTGAGTGTGAAGGGTATGGTCATATCAAGAAAGAATGTCCTACATATCTCAAAAAGCAGAAAAAGGGGTTATCTGCTTCCTGGTCTGATACTGATAGTGAGAGTGAATCTGAAGAAGAATCAGCTAAGCTTGTTAGAGCTATGATTGGGGTTTGTGAGTCAGATGATGATTCATGTGATGATGAGGTTTCTTATGAAGAGCTTGCTGCCTCTTATAAAGAACAGTGCATGAGAAGTGAACAAGCCTGTCTTGAAGGAGAAAAGCTAAAGAAAATCATAGTGCAGTTAGAAGCTGAAAAAACTGAACTAGAAAATAAAGTCAGTATGCTTAACTCTAAACTAGATTCTATGACCAAAACTGTCAGAATGTTGAACAATGGTACTGATGCTCTAGACAACATTCTTAGTATTGAAAAAATTGCTGGAGACAAAAGTGGTTTGAGATTCAACAATGGTGCAGCTTCTAATGATGTTATTACCAGTTCCAAACCAGTGATGTTAAAACAGATGTTTAAACATCTTGACAGGATTCCTTCTAGGAAGATATTCAGGCGCTGGAGATGTCATCACTGTAGGCGGTTTGGACACATAAAAGCTTACTGTTATAAGCTACATGGGTATCCTAAGAAGACACATCAGTATACTCCCAGACAGAAGTTTCACAAAGGTAATAAGGCCTTCAATTCTAAGAAGTAATGGGTTCCAAAAGGGAAAGTTACCAGCTTAATAGCTCACACTTCTCTTAGGGTTTCTACCAAAG
Organism: Lathyrus tuberosus; assembly: GCA_022829125.1. NCBI lineage: Eukaryota > Viridiplantae > Streptophyta > Magnoliopsida > Fabales > Fabaceae > Lathyrus > Lathyrus tuberosus. The sequence goes on along the minus strand of JALAZF010000659.1, from coordinate 2,237,113 downwards.
AAGACTGGTACTTTGTGTAGCGAGCGATTTTGGACGCGGTTCTTAAGCGCTGGTCGCTCTCTGCAGTTGAGCTTAAACTACAGGTCGATTCATTTTTTATCCTATTAAAGCTGATGAAGGAAGGGAAATAGATGTCTCCAATTAACCCTGCTTTGCATACTGAGTTTAAACAGCGGTCTGTTAGGTTACAGATACTATCAATGTGGGGGGGCCTTTATACTGGTTATTTGTATTTTCGCCATACTAGTTTTTATCTAGACAGAAGGTTTCTGGCGGGGAACAAGGATTAGGATGTTAGGACTGGTGCTTTTACATGGGAGTATGGGATTTTGTTTAGTGTGCTCGCTAAGATCTTTTCTTTCTATCTTATGCCTACGTATTCCCGTTTACCGAAACAGGGAAATCAGAGCGTTCGTAGTTCCTCCTATTCTATGGGAGGAAATTGTTGTTTTGGTGTCTTGTTCAAAGCCCAAGACGTGAAGCGAAAAGGTGGTTTGTATCTTGTTCAAAGCCCAACATGTGAAGCTGAAAGGTCTATTTGTATCTTGTTCAAAGCCCAAGATGTGAAGCTGAAGGTCTCAACTTTAGAGAGAATTTGTCATCTCTAAAGAGGGGGTTGTATGTCACAACTGTTTTATAAAGGAGAATTACTTTAACCATGATTTGTAAATCCGACAATGCCATAATTTCCTTTATAGGGGGTTTTAACCTGAAGGAGAAGACTTTAACTCAGTGTAGAGCAATGCTATCTTTCCTTAGGAATTTCTCATACTAAAAGAGGGACATTGGCATGGATGTAGATGATCCAGAGGCTTGCCGCTTACAGCAATTAGATGAAGAGGAAGGAGTTGTTGATGTTTGTGTACTGTGAACGAGGCACAACTTTGATGCTAAAAGGTTAATTGGATTAACCAGTGGTTTTCTTATACAAAGCCTAAGAGGAGGCTAATATGTGTCTCGTACAAAGCCCGAGAGAGAGGCTAAAAAGTTTTGACTCAACGATGGAATCTTTTGGTATCTCGTATAAAGCCCGAGATGGAGGCTATTGCTTGTTTGGCTCAATAAGAACCTTTTTGTATCTCGTATAAAGCCCGAGATGGAGGCGAAATGGGTGATTGACTCAACGAGGGAGTCTCTTATGTGTCTCGTACAAAGCCCGAGAAAGAGGCTAAACGTTGTTTGACCCCGTCGGGGAGAATCATTGTATAAAGCCCAAGAGGAGGCTAACTTCACTGAAGAAGGATCATTATACAAAGCCTAAGAGGAGGCTATGGCGCTATTTCAGTTGAGAGACAGGTCCAGTATGCTGATTTAAAGAAAAAATCAGTTGTTATATGAGCAACACTGTACTCAAGGATTTTATTTGAGGATCCGGGATATTTCCTTTTCTTTGAGGAAACGGGAAATCCAAAGGGTATTGAGACTTCCCGAGTCTGCGGGTTTCCTTCCTATTTAACGAAGGGGTCACTTGAGAATGTCTTTGAGACTCAAGGAAGTTAGACTGTCCAAGTCTAGAGTTTCATCTTTTGTACTATGCTTTGAGAAACAGTAGTAGACTCTTTGAAAGGATTGTTCTATGCAGATGACTAATTTCTGTTCCTATACCTCTAGGAGGTCGTTGGGACAATTTGTATGAAGCCCAAGAGGAGGCTAGAGACTTTTAAGAAGCCGACGGGTCCTTGTACGAAGCCCAAGAGAAGGCTATCATTCCCGGAGGAAGAGATCATTATACGAAGCCTAAGAGGAGGCTGTGAATACTTCTAAGAAGTCGTAGGGTCCTTGTACTAAGCCCAAGAGGAGGCGGGGTTGCTTTTAGGAAGCCTGTGGGTCCTTGCACGATGCCCAAGAGGAGGCCGATGCTTTTAAGAAGCCCGTGGGTCCCCAAACCCCGAAAAATTCAAGGCAATGCTATTCACCGAGAATAGATCAAAGTCAGGAAAGTTCAAGAATTTGGAAGAAACTCAAAGATGCCATTCATGGAGAATACATTCACCTCTGGGAGTAGAGTTTCTTGACAAATTCCTAATGAGGACAGCCGAAGAGAAGACTGTATCTGGTGATCCTATTGGGGGATCTAGTTGTCTATTTCTACGAATAAACGAAACGGCGTCACCTAGTTCTAGACGTAGTTGCCGGGGAAACTCTAAATATCTATACTATTATTACACAGTCGATATGAGTTTATGAAAGAAGACTTACAGTGAAACAGCCCCACAATACAGTTATATGTATATGAAAGCGGTAAATGAAAGCAATAACCACTTACTCGGTTGTAGAGCTTCCATGCTGTTTGGTTAGTTATTTAACAAAGAAAGATTAAAAACAACAGTATATTCAAAATCAAAGGAGAAAGTGCTTTGAAATAAAAATGGTTGGGGCTTACAGCTCAAGGAGAGGCCCAGGATTTTATCAGTGATTGCACTGTTTGAATTTTGTACAGAGGGACTTATACAAGTGATTGAGGCCCAAAATGTTTTTTGTACAAAGGGATGGGTCTTACACTCTTTCAAGAGGCCCAAAGGGTTTAAAGAAAAAGAGTGGGGCTTATAACACGAGGGTAGGCCCAGATGATTTTTCCGTTTGAAATGGCGATCGCGCCGAGGTTTTCTTTTAACGCGGAGGGACTTATACAATAAGTGAGGCCCAAAATGTTTTGGTTAAAAGGGGATTGGGTCTTACACTCTATTAGAGACCCAAAGTGTTTTTGAATGGGTCTTATAGCTCAAGGAGAGGCCCAAGGTTATTAAAAAGGCGATGATCGTGCCGTTTATTTAAAAATGTACAGAGGGATTTATACAACGAATGAGGCCCAAAATATTTCTGTACAAGTGGGTTGGGTCTTACACTCTCTCAAGAGGCCCAAAGTGATTTGAAAATGATTTATGAGGGTTGAATTAATCCAAAAACCCTAATTTGTTTTCAAAAATGTATTTAATTAAATAAAAATTCAATTAAAAATGATCAAAATTGTTTAACATATGAAAAACAAATTGTGATTTTGGATTAATGCTTCAAAAATTAAGTATTGACCTACAAAATAATTAGAAAGCATTAAAAGTTGCAAAATCAATGTGGAAAAAATATTTAAAATGTCAAAAACAATTAAAATATTAATTCTTTGCAAAAATATCAATTATATGAAATAAATAATATTTTTGGGATTTTTTGATAAAATAAAATATTTTAACATTTTTGTGAATTATTAAAAAAAGAATCAACTCAAAATCATTAAAACTCAGAGAGAAATTAATTTTTGAATCAATTAAATAAAATCACAAAATTCAAATATTTGAATTTGAAAGAAATGGCGCCAAGAACACCCAAGAACACACGCGTGTTCTGGGTTTGGCTGATTTGCATTTTCTATCCAATCTCCCTGAATACTTGATTATAACATGCAATCCACATATCATTATGCTCGTCTCAACCTCACGATCATGTCTATGTCCATTAATTTCATTTAAATTAAACATATAACAAGAAATCATGAAAAATCCTCAAGAACCCTAATTTCTGCATGAAGGCTAGGATTTTTGATACACGATTCAAACAATGCAATTAATTGAGGGAAAACATTCCATGCATGATTACGAACATATGGCCAAATTATTGTGCAGCAAAAATTGCATGGATCATAGAGTTAGAAGAGCTCATGCTTACCACTTGCAGCTGGTGATCGTGATTTGTGTTGGAGGTGTTACAGCTAGGTTCCAATGATGTGGATAGCTTCCCTAGGTTCCAAGTGATGTGTCTGAGTGCTTGGAATGGATTGAAATGGTTTGGAGTTGAAGATGGGACCACAACTGCAAAACTGTCAAGAACTTGAGCAATTGGCTGGTGATTTTGTGAAATCAGTGTTCCAGATGTTATGTGAGTGTTTGGATCACTTCTATATGATGTATGTGAGGTGTGTGAGTGATTGGTTTGATTGGAAAAACTCTCAAACTCAAAACCCGATAGCTACCTTGCTAAGAAAGGCATTTTTGCCAAGAGAAAGAGATTTTGAGGAAAGCATCTGTTAGATGGCTTTGGTGTACTCAAACTGATCATAATTGAGCTCTATTTATAGTAGAGCAAGTTTGTTTTGCAAGGAATAGTGAATGGCAACTGGTAAGTAGGTTTGGCCAATGTTGTCCAATGGAAATCTAAGTCTTCTCTAGCCATTGACTAGAGGTTAGGGCACAGAGCTGTGGTTCCCTTGGTCTTGGATAAGTCTTGACTGATTTCAGATGAGAATGGCTCAGTCCATGCCACCTTGGTGCTTTCATTGAATGCTTCAATCCAAATTTGGAGTCTTGTCCCTATTTTGGCCATTCTAGGTTCAACATGCTATTTCTTGTTCCATGGACTTTAGAGGCTTGGCTCAGTGATTGTCCCCTTTAGATTCAATCCTCAGATGTGTCCAAGTGGATAGGAGCATTTGAATTTGGCTGATTTTGGCAAATCAAGCAAAGTTGCAAATTCTGCCTTGCCTTTGACAGATTTCAGCAATGCAACTTTCCAATGTCATATCTCATGACTCAAATGGAATTTGGCAATGTTCTTGGCCATTTTGGAAAGCCCTTACATGATATAACAACTGTTTGAACATATTTGGTTTTGATATCTTTTGAATCCAAGTGAAAAATCCCTCTACATTTGGCAAAAAGTGAAGGCAGATTCTGACTTAGTGAAAATTTCACCAAGTGTTGGAAAAAGTGACATTTTCACTTTTCAGCCATTTTGATCACTCCATAACTCAAAATCCTTAATGAATTGGACTTAGGTCTAGTTGAAGTTTTTGTAGAGAGTAATGAGGGCTACAAATCCATCTTTGGATGAGAAAAATGGCTTTGTGGTTTAGGAGTTATGATCCTTCAAAGTTGGTACCCTTGTCACTTTATTTTTAACTTAGAAAATTTTCTAAGTTTTTATGGTTACCCCTTTTACAAGTTATCCCACTTTTCTTGATTTTTCTTGATGAATGATGATTCAAATCATACATTAACATCATTTTAGGGTTAAAAATCCATTTTGGTGAAAAATCTCAAAAAGTCAAAGTTGACTTTTGTGCACAGTTGACTTTTTATCAGATGAATTCCAAACTGTGCAATTCTTCAGGAAATCATGTCCTTGACCTAAATCAAACTTGATGGACATGTTCCGTGGGTGTCATAGGGTATATTGGGGCATGTCCTAGGGCTTGGGAGCATGTCCTGGTCAAAAGTCAAAGTTACAGTTGACTTTTTCCTTAAAACCCTAATTGTGGTGCAGATGAAATTGAGACTTGTTGCTCAAGCTTCTTGGATTAATCCATTGTTAAAAATGGATCAATATAGCTCATTAGAGACCCTCAAACCCTCTCTTGAGGTCTTGGCTCTTGATTTGCCCTAAAAGTCAACTTAGGGGTGAATTAGGTCAAGAAACCCTAATTCCTGATTTTTGATGTATGCATCCCCTGAGGCAAAATTGACTTGATGAATGGGTCCATGAGGTTCCATGGAGTACATTAGGTTGTGTTTTGGATCTTTGGCTTGTGTCCAGATGAAATTTTTCATCTGGAGGCCCTGGTCGACCAAAACCCTAATTTGGTGATACTGGCGATCTTGAGACTTGATCCACCTAGAAGGGAGCAACCTTGTGCTTAATCCTTGAAGTGGGAGTCCTCTTGACCCATTGTGGATGTTTGAGAGGTTAGACAAGTTGAAGATCATGTCATTCCTTGATTGATCCTTTGTCTAAGCACTCAGAGAGGGCTTGAAACCCTAATTTTGATTGTGGTGAATGCTCAACAATTCCTTGAGGAGATTGATGAGGCACAAAGGTACATCCATATTGTGATGATGATTTGCACAATGATGGGAAATCTTAGTGGTCAAAATTTGGGGTATGACAGATGCCCCTATTTAATCTTCTTGGACACGAAGGTGTGAATGACGAAGGTATTCGGGCATTCGAGGTGCAAGAGGATTAAATATCGGAATAACCGAAATTTTGATGGCTATGAATGGCAGCTTGTGCATTCATCTTCTTTTGCTAAGCAATGATGCTTAGAAAAGGTAAACTTCCCCTCGATCCTGGTCTTCAGCCAAGGAACTGGTCTCAGTTTTATTTTGAGATGAACTTCCCCTAGATCCTGGTTTCCTACCGAGGAACTGGTCTTAGTTTCTGATTTAAACTTCCCCTTGATCCTGGTTTCCTACCAAGGAATTGGTCTCAGTTTTCTGAAATAAACTTCCCCTCGATCTTGGTTTCCTACCAAGGAACTGGTCTTAGTTTCTGATTTAAACTTCCCCTCGATCCTGGTTTCCTACCAAGGAATTGGTCTTAGTTTCTTTTTTAAACTTCCCCTCGATCCTGGTTTCCTACCAAGGAACTGGTCTTAGTTTCTTTTGTAAACTTCCCCTCGATCCTGGTTTCCTACCAAGGAACTGGTCTTAGTTTCTTTTGTCAATAAATTTTTTGACAAGGGATGCTATGCGTAGCGGTTTTCCTCAAACTTCTCGCCAAATTTTCCTGGGGAGATGCCATCTGACGGAAAAAGTTTCGACGTTAGACTTGCTGGGGAACCCAGTCGTCTGAATTGAAGTGGTACACAAAATTCTCTGTTTGGAGACGCCATTTGTCGATTCTACTAGGGGAAAACGAGTCTCTTGGGAGACTGTTTCCACTTGGGATCTTACATCATACTTTTCTCGGATCTTCCCGGAGAAATGCCATGTGATGGGGTCCAATTTTGAGGTGCCGATGACCTTTTCATCAGCGATCTTTTTGGAGAATGGCAGCTGTACTGCCAAATCTCTGCTTAGGAGGCTTTCTCTGGGGGATTTTTCTTTAATCCGGGAAAGCAAGGATATCATCTTCATTGGCGAAGAGTGATGCTGACTGAAGGTTCCTCTGGTCTTTCAGAGGTTCAAGTTATCAAAGTGGTCGAGGAGCCAACTTCATTCCAGAAATAAACTGGAGGAAAGAGATTGTTCAGATGCCGCACTTCCTGACGAGGAAAAAACTTGACAACTCGATTAAGAGGACTTTTTATCACCAGGGGGCAAGACCGACTAGAGTGATATTGATGCAATTTGAATGCGAATGCAAATCAATAATGCATGTATGTATATGCTGACAAAACTGACGCGACACACAAACTAAAAGATGAACATGATTGGATACTCGGCCATCGCAGGGCGTGTAGAGATATCGCTGGTTCAAGATAGCAATTCCACCTTGCTTAGGAGAGATAGTCCCTGCAGGGAATACCGTTGATCGGGCTTAGGAGATAAGAACTCGGCCGAGGGGTGTCAGACGAAACAAGGTCTCTGACACAGTTGATCCCTTCATTCAGGCGTACTGGGTTAGAAGGAGCACTTTGATTCTGCACTTTGAAGTTTGCCTACTTCTGGAGAAGCGGTTGATGTTCCTTTGATGTTCAACAGTCAAAAGAAATTGCCGACTTTATTTTAAAAGCAGAAAAAGTTTTAACAAGTAAATTCATTTTTGTTTTATTTCAAGAGTCATTAGTCATGTTAACAACGTCGTTCTGTAAAGCTAAAACAAATCAGAATTACAAACAAAGGCACAAGGGCTCAAATTTTATTGATAAGATGGAGATCAGCCAAACGCGTGATTCCAAAGGGTATATACAAAGTTTGAAAATGGTAATTTACAGGGAAAAGGGCTACGTTGAAACGTAACGACCACTATCTTCTACCAACTTTGAATTCGGGACATCCTGAGCTTCTGTCGAAGATGACCTTGACTGGAGTTTTCCTCCAATGGATGGTATAACTGCTGTTGCTGAGGGACTTGCCTCTGTTGAACATAGTTACTTGCCATTATCCCTAATTTTTGCCTGGATTGTACTATGATGTTTCCAATCCATCGGGATGATTTTTTTTATATGTCTCTAACTTTTGCCTGGACCGCCCTTTCGGGTTTTCAATCCACCGAGACGTTTTTTTTTCTCTTTTTTTTTAGTTTATGCGAAGTATTTCTTGACTACATCAACATTTGTGGGGTAGGCAAATTCCTCTCCGTCCATGGTTGCAAGTCTCAAGGCGCCGCCTGAGAAAGCTTTTGTGACCACATAGGGGCCATCATAATTCGGAGTCCACTTGCCCCGGGAATCAGTGAGAAAAGATTGTATCTTCTTGAGCACGAGGTCCCCTTTTCTGAAGACACGAGGTCGGACCTTTTTGTCGAACGCCTTCTTCATTCTCTGCTGATACAACTGACCGTGGCATAGTGCCGTGATTCATTTCTCTTCAATCAGGTTTAATTCGTCGTGTCGGCTTGACACCATTCAGCTTTGGTGAGCTTAGCTTCCATCAGTACTCGGATTGATGGGATCTCTACTTCTATGGGGAGAACTGCCTCCATTCCATACACTAGAGAGAAAGGGGTAGCCCCTGTTGAAGTGCGAACATATGTGCGATAACCGTGAAGAGCAAAGGGTAGCATCTCGTGCCAGTCTTTGTAGGTTATAACCATATTTTGAACGATCCTCTTGATGTTCTTGTTAGCCGCTTCTACCGCCCCGTTCATCTTGGGTCGGTAGGGAGATGAGTTATGGTGTTCGATTTTGAACTCTGCACACAACTCCTTCATCATCTTATTGTTCAAGTTAGATCCATTATCAGTAATGATCTCGCTTGGAACACCATAACGGCAGATGATATTGTTTTTGATAAATCGGACCACTACTTGTCGGGTTACATTAGCGTATGATGCTGCTTCGACCCACTTGGTGAAGTAATCAATGGCTACAAGGATGAACGGATGTCCGTTTGAAGCCTTAGGTTCGATCAAGCCGATCATGTCGATTCCCCATATGGAAAAAGGCCACGGGGAAGAGAGAACTTTGAGATGTGATGGTGGTACATGAATTTTGTCGGAGTATATCTGACACTTGTGACACCTCCTCATGTACTTGTAGCAGTCGGATTCCATGGTCAACCAATAGTACCCCGCTCTCAGAATCTTTCTCGCCATTGTGTGTCCGTTGGCATGAGTGCCAAAGGACCCTTCATGAATTTCTTTCATAAGCATGTCTGCTTCTGGTCTGTCGATGCATCGGAGTAAGACCATGTCAAAATTTCTCTTATAGAGAGTGTCACCGCTCAGGAAGAAGTTTCCAGCCAATCTTCTGAGGGTTTTTCTGTCTTTTCTGAGTGCCCCAGATGGGTACTTTTGTTTCTGAAGGAAGCATTTGATATCGTGATACCAAGGTCTGTCATCTATGACTGCTTCAATCGTGAAGACGTATGCGGGCCGTTCAAGGCTCATTATGTCGATCTTAGGTATGTCATTCCATTGACCTACACTAATCATAGAAGAGAGAGTGGCTAATGCATCAGCCATGTGATTCTCATCACGAGGGATGTGATGAAACTCGATTCTGTTAAAGAAGGGTAACAACCTTCTTGCATAGTCATTGTAAGGAATCAATCCTGATTGGTATATGTTCCAATCTCCTTTTATTTGGTTAATAACCAAGGCTGAGTCGCCATATACGTCCAAGTTTTTGATCCTTAAATCAATCGCTTCCTCGAGACCCATAATACAAGCTTTGTATTCGGCCTCGTTGTTCGTACATTTGAATGTTAGTTTGGCAGTGAAAGGAATGTGGGTACCCTGAGGGGTAACAATGATTTCCCCAATTCCGTTTCCATAATGATTAACTGCTCCGTCAAAGATAAGTCCCCATTGGGAACCTGGTTCTGGCCCTTCACTGGGTAGCGGTTCATCGCAATCTTTCATCTTTAGATACATGACATCTTCATCTGGGAAGTCAAACCCGATTGATTCTTGATCATCAATCGGTTGATGAGCCAAATGATCGGCTAAAATACTTCCCTTAACGGCTTTCTAAGCATGGTACTCTATGTCATATTCTGATAACAACATCTGCCAACGGGCAATTCTTCCCGTGAGAGCAGGTTTTTCAAATACATACTTGATTGGATCCATTTCTGAGATTAACCAAGTAGTATGACGAATCATGTATTGGCGAAGATGTTTGGCTGCCCAAGCCAAATCGCAACAAGTTTTCTCAAGCATCGTGTACCGAGTCTCGCAGTCGGTGAATTTCTTGCTCAAATAGTAGATGGCAGACTCTTTTCTTTTTGTTTCGTCTTGTTGGCCAAGTACACAACCCATTGAGTCCTCTAGGACTATGAGGTAAATGATGAGTGGTCTTCCTTCCACTGGAGGTGATAGAATCGGAGGATTCAACAGATATTCCTTAATACTGTCGAAGGCAGTTTGGCAATCTTCTGTCCAAATGCAATCCTGGTTCTTTTTGAGCAACTTGAAAATCGGCGCACATGTGGCGGTCATAAGGAATATGAATCTGGAGATGTAGTTCAAACGTCCCAAGAATCCTCTGACTTGTTTTTCAGTTTTCGGCGAAGGCATTTCTTGAATGGCCTTGACCTTGTCAGGATCAACCTCAATTCCTTTCTGGCTGACGATGAACCCTAGTAGTTTCCCTGAACGGACACCGAAGGTGCACTTGTTGGGATTCAAGCGGAGCTTGAATTTTCTTAAACGTTCGAACAATTTTGATAGATGTTCAACGTGCTCACTCTCTGTTTTTGATTTTGCAATCATATCATCGACATATACCTCGATTTCCTTATATATCATGTCATGAAATAGAGTAGTCATGGCCCTTTGATAGGTTGCCCCTGCGTTCTTCAAACCGAACGGCATTACCTTGTAATAAAAGGTACCCCATGGGGTAATGAACGAAGTCTTCTCCATGTCTTTCGGCGCCATTTTGATCTGGTTATAGGCCGAGAATCCATCCATGAAGGAGAAAACTTTGAACTTTGCTGTGCTGTCTACCAGCATGTCAATGTGTGGTAAAGGAAAGTCGTCCTTTGGACTTGCCTTGTTCAGATCTCGGTAGTCGACACACATTCTGACCTTTCTGTCCTTTTTGGGGACGGGTACGATGTTGGCTAACCATTGAGGATATTCTGATGTGGCGAGGAAACCTGCGTCAATCTGTTTCTGTACCTCCTCTTTGATTTTGATGGCCATGTCCGGGTGAGTGCGTCTCAACCTTTGCTTTACTGGAGGACATTCTGATCTCAACGGTAAGTGATGTTCCACGATGCTGGTATCCAACCCTGGCATATCCTGATAGGACCAAGGGAATATATCGGGAAATTCTTTGAGAAGCTTTATCAAACTCTCTCTGGCAGTTGGACTGAGCAGTGCCCCAATCCTGATTTCTTTTCTCTCTTGCTCTGAACCCAAGTTTACTGTTTCCAACGACTCTTTGTGAGGTTCAATGGACCTTTCCTCTTGTCTGAGTAATCGGGATATCTCTTCTGGAATTTCGTTGTCATTTTCTTCTTCAGCCTCAAATACCGGGAACTCAAAGTTGGGAGAAGGCATCGGATCGTATGTTTCAACTGGGTTTAAAACAAGCAATCTGCATGACGTGACGATTCGTGTTTAGAAGAGATAGAGAAAATGCAAGTGTGTGCAGTGTATTTATTTTACTGCTTGTTTTTATTATCGAGTTGTTTTTTAGGATTACCATTTTCTGAAAAAGCAAAAAGAGAAAACAGTAATTAATGCGGAAATTACAGAACGACGTTATTTTATTAATGAACAAGTCGATCCTTGAAACTACAGCCCTATAAAACAAAACTCTGTCACTTCGGGCAAAGCGAAGAGGGAAATTTACAGAAAGCGAGCCCTATCAAAACATCCGTTTCACCTGGGCAGGGTGAAAGGTTAAAGATGGCAATTACTTTGACTGATGAACGACCTTCGGAACCTCGACGACAACCCATTGGCGGCGAACTCCTCGGTGAATCACAAAGTCTGGCACCTTCCTTGATTTGTCTTCAGAAATGACGCTGATTTCTGGTGGAGCGGGATCATTGGAATCTGTCTCCCAGGCAGAATTGTCGTAGGAGGATTCCTCAGTTGCATTTTGCATAGCATTTGTGCTCTCAGCTGTATCTCCCCATCCAGTTGGCTGGATGTCTTCGAGCCTGATACGAGAGCTTCCGGGAGCGGTGTACTTGACCATATAGTCGTATTTTCCACTTGGTTGTCCCAAGGTGTCCCACACTTCTTTCGAACTGGAGGAGTCATTTCTCTCGATGATGTTGACCTCGGGAAAAGCATAGTTGATGAATTCAAGTCCTGCAAATGTTGCAAATTCATCTTCATGTTGAGCAGTTTCTGAATGACCTGAGTGTTTCCCCCATGACATGGTGGGGACACAGGTATTCTGTTCAATGACGGTCAGCTGATTTTCATTGTTCGGCTGACCCTCTTGCCCCAAGTTTCCTGGGTAAGGCTGCCACATTGGCAGACCATCCATTGGGCCATAGTAATTGTAGTCAAAGTTGTCTTTCATCAGAGTGTCCTCCTCTAATGAATTTGGTGGAGCACGGCATCCTTCCGGATCACAATCTCCGTATATCATTTTGACATCTGACCTTGGTATAAACCTCGAACTCTGTGCGGGATAGAAAAATGGTATAGGCACCTCTTCCTGAGACATATAACCGTCCTCATTCAAATAGGACTTCCATTCTTCATCCGTGTCAGAGGGATCTTCCTCATTGATAGCATGAACCGCTTGAGACACTGGGTGAAGGAAACCTCCACTGTGGAAGAAGTTTTGAAGGGGATGAAAACTTTCATCTTTAGCAGCTTTCTGGGTACAGGTTACAGAAAAACCAAGACCCTTCTTTGTTTTATTGTCTATAGGAATGACAAGTTGTCCCCATCCAGTTGTGTCGGTACTCTCGACCGCTTTGATAGCATCTTTGTATGAGGAAATCGAGGTTCCTCCTTGGGATTGATTGTCCTTGCTCACCGACAATGCTTGGAACTGAGTTCCAATAACCTCCTCGGGTTTTATACCAGTAGATGATGACAAGTTGCTTACAAGCAAGGCTTGTTCCCCACAAACCATGACAAGTTGATCGTTCTTGACGAACTTTAGCTTTTGGTGGAGGGTCAAAGTGACCGCTCCTGCCTGATGTATCCAAGGTCTTCCTAATAAACAACTGTATGTTGCCCGGATATCCATGACCTGGAAAGTGACTTGGAAAGTGTGAGGACCGATAGTTATGGGAAGATCAACTTCGCCGATAACTGTTTTTCTGGATCCGTCGAATGCTTTGACGACGACCTCGCTAACTCTCATCGGAGGCCCTTTGAATGATAATTGCATCAAAGTGGACTTCGGCATAACATTTAGGGCTGACCCTGTGTCTACCAGTACGCTGGCTAAAGCATCGTCCTGGCAGTTAACTGTGATATTGAGCGCCATGTTATGACGGCGACCCTCTTCGGGTAATTCCTCATCACTAAATCCCAAATTATTACAGGAAGTGATGTTAGAGACAATGCTATCAAACTGTCTGATTGTTACATCCTGTTCCACAAAGGCCTGCTCCAAGACTTTCTGTAGAGCCTCCCTGTGCGCTTCTGAACTGAGTAACAGTGATAATACCGAGATCTTTGAAGGAGTCTGTAACAGCTGATCAACAATGTTATATTCACTGCTTTGGATGAGCTTCAGCATCTCATCATCATTTATCGAAAGGTCGGGATTACTGGATTGACCGATTGATAGATCGGGAGCTTCTGTCTGAAGTTCCTTTTCCTTGTTAATTTCCCCAACCCCTCGGTTGAAGATTCTACGACTCCGTGTTACTCGACTGATGTCTGCAATGTTCACAACGGAGGGTAATGGAATTTCCTTTCCATTTTCAATTATTGTTGCACCGTATTTGTAAGGGATCGCCTTAGCTGATTCATACGGTAGCGGTCCTGGTAGATAGATGACTACAGGAGCCTTTTGATTTTTCTGACCATCGTAAGCAATCTCAATTCGTTCCCGATTGGGAACCTTAGACTCGTCAAGTAGAGGGATGATGGCAAAAACATCCCTGGTCCTGTGATGACCAGAGATTAGGACAGCATCCTCGACTTGATCGGCAAGGTAGTTCGGCGTCCAGTTGATGGATCCAGAACCTGGATATGGACAAATTTCTCCACGATCCGCCTGACCCTGAAGAGCTGCTCTCACAAGGTAACACCCTTGGTTGCTTTCCGAACAGACGCTACAACTGTCATAGTTGTGTGGTGGCACCTGGCCACGCCCACTTTGAATACAATGTAACCTCACTAGGTTAGCTCCCACTGATCGGACATCCCGACTTTGACGTCGGGTAGGATTCCTGTTACTGATACTAATCTGCTGAGTATCTTCATCCATATAAATTGGCATCCACCAATGATTTAACAAGTGCTGAAGTGCCTCCTGGACAAGGGTACAACCTCGATCGTTTTCACAACCCGCTTCACAACTTTGATAGTCATGTGATATTAAGAATCCGAGTCGGACCTGCTCAGCATGTAACTCTACCAGGTTGGTATTCATCACGCAAATGTCAAAGATCTGAACCATGTTGATCTGATAAGGGTTCCTATCATGGTAGTCTTGGATCCACCCAAGATCCATTTGATGCTGGAGGGCCCCTTGTATGAAAGAGCATCCCTGTTTGTCTACCGAGCAAGTCAGACAGAAACTGTAATCGTGCCGCGGCAGATTATGATACTGGCTTTGCCTTGAGTGCATCGCCACCAAGTTGACATTCATTGCACGGATGTCGTGGTTCTGAATGACGTTAGAATTCGTGTAGACCATGTTAACTCCACGAACTCGGTGCTCTTGGATCCATCTGAGATCCATCTGTTCCTGCAGAGCTGCTTGCACTACAGAACATCCTTAATTGTCTTTAGAGCAGATATCACACTGATGATAGTTATGAGGTGGCACATGGCCATATCCACTCTGTCTACAATGCATCTTTACTAGATTGGTTTTTAACAAGAGTACATCGTGAATTTGATAGACATTGTTAGTCTCTCCTTCTATCAGATTGACTACAGCCTTCTCGTTTTGAGGCAGCGGGTTCGTGAGAACATTAGGATTCGTATCCTTGAAGGATAAGACCCTGCTCCTAACAAGCTTTTGTACGTCGGACTTGAAATTGAGACAAGTCTCTATGTTATGCCCTGAACCTCCTTGATGATAAGGGCATGTTTGATCCACCTTAAACCAAAAAGGCAGATTTTCCGGTACTGTAAGAGGAGATTTAGTCTGAATGTGCCCCTTAGCCAGTAGTAATGGAAACAGTTCTGCGTACGTCACGGGTATAGGATCAAATCCTGGTGGCCGTGTTGTACGTTTGTTGTTATATGGAGGACGAGCCTACTGAAGAGGCTGTTGTGTCCTTTGCTGGTCAGGTTGGCTCCGCGCAACCTGAGGTTGATACGTAGAAATAGACGCAGGGTTGATAGCAGGAGTCACAGCTGCTACCGGTTGATAACATCGTCTTTGCTTTCCGAGGGAGATATTCCCAATATCTTGCTCTTTTTTCTTAGGGAGAGCACTACCGTATTTTTTAGTACCGCTCGCCGATCCAGTGTCTTTTACCAAACGTCCTTCTCGGACGGCTTCCTCAAGACGTACGCCCATGCCGACCATTTTGGTGAAATCACTGGGTGCACTGGCAACCATTCGGTCATAGTAAAATGAGCTTAAGGTCTTTAAGAAGATCTTTGTCATCTCTTTTTCCTCAAGAGGTGGAAAAATTTGAGCGGCAATTTCACGCCACCTTTGAGCATACTCCTTAAAGGTTTCCTTGTCCTTTTGCGACATTGATCTGAGTTGATCTCTGTCGGGTGCCATGGCCAAATTGTATTTGTATTGTTGGACGAAGGCAGTGCCAAGATCTCTGAAAGTGCTGATCGTGGCACGGTTTAAACCCATGTACTATTTGAGTGCGACACCGGTTAAACTATCCTGGAAGTAGTGAATCAGTAGGTCCTGATTCTCCGTCTTGGCTGACATCCGCCGAGCGTACATCACCAGATGGCTTTGAGGGCAAGAGTTACCCTTGTACTTTTCAAAGTCGGGCACTTGAAATTTGTGCGGGACTTTCACATTTGGGACCAAGCAGAGATCTGCGGCGTCCTTTCCAAATAGATCCTGACCGCGATTAGCTTGCAGTTCCTTCTGCATTTCCAAGAATTGCTCCTGGAATTCCTCCATTCTGTCAAACATAGTTTCCTTCATACCAGAAGGTGTCTGTGGAATCTGTCCTTCCGGGACAGTGTGCACCACAGGGGATGGTACCGTGACTACGGCAGTGAGTCTTGGCGTCTCCCGAAGTTTGTAACCTTCAGGAGTCTTCAGTATGCCCCTGGCATCTTCGCTTTCCCGAAGTTTGTAACCTTCAGGCCCAGCGGCTTCTGTTGTGATTCCCTGATCTTCAGTGATCGGCGGAACATATCCTTCCGGGATATAGTTAACAGACATGCCCCAAGGACGATCTTTCGGTATCTGATACCTAGGATCATACCTCTCCACTATGGGCGTTGAGGTGATCTCTGAGATCACAGTTCTTTGTAGCTGAGCTTCTGCCATGGCTTGCATGTCGTTACGAAGCTTTCTAATATCCTCTCTTAGAGCGTCGATCTCTTCTTTCAACTCTCTGTTTTCTTCCTCAAGATCATCCATTTTTTTTTGACGATTGGCCCGAGTATTATACGAATGAGACAGTTTGACTCTAGAACCGAGACACAAACGTGAGATTCGTAGGTAAGAAGAATACGCGATGTGAGAATGATGAATGCAATGATTATATTAATTATTTTTTTTTTGTTTAATCAAAATAAACTTTGACAATTAGATTGCAAATATCAAACGGTGGGGAAACCCCTTTTTATTGAATTCAAAGGATTACAGAAATGGAAATACAGTAGATTACAAAGTGCAGAAACAGAAACCTAAGCTAATGGGTCCCGAGTCCTCTCTGAAGAGAAATCGGGTGCTGATTCTGGTATCTTCCTTTTCTTTGACCGGGGCTCTTGGGCCGTTGTTGGGTTGTCATTCCTTTGCCAAGTGAAAGGAGCGAGCAAATTCCTTTGGTTATCCTGATTATCCACAACATGCTGCTCCAAAATTTCAATCAGAGTGTCTTTTTCTTTCAGCAATTGCTGTATTTTGATGCACTCTACGTCGAGGGTGCGGTACTTGTTCTTCCAAGACCTTCTCTCCCGTTGAACTTTGTTGAGAGTAACCTGAAGCTTTTCAGTTTCCGTCATGAAGTACATGACAGATTCCCTCGGCGGAAAAATTCCGTAACGAGGATAAGGCATTTTTAGCTTGAGAGCTCTAGTTTGTACCCAATGGAGATAAGGCTCCACCGAGACACAGTCTGGTTTTCCCAGAGACTCTCGTCCTTTCTTATGAACGTGTTTCCAAGCGTGCACTATTTCCGTCTTTTGTGCTCTGTCACTTTCTCCTTCCTTGAAGAAAAGACCTTCCAGATGAACACCCAGTGGGATGTGTCTCATCGGGTATCCAAATTGACGGCGAACCAATACCGGATGTTAGTTGATTCCTCCCTTAGTTCCTATAAGGGGTACGTTGGGGAAGTTTCCACAACGATCAATGATCCTGATTCCATCATAAATCCTATTACACCAATCTATATCAGAGTTGGTAAGAGACATGATCTTCTGCGACCAGCGTAGGGCACTCTTACAATCCCAAAAAGCAGCAGACTTGGGCAAGTGAGAGATAAACCATTTGTAAAGCAGAGGTACACAACATGTGATCTCCCCTCCGCTGTACAAATTTCCCAAGTGTACAGAATGATACGCATCTGCGAGCAAAGTCGGCACAGGATTTCCAATGAGAAAAACCTTAATAGAGTTAATATCGACGAAGTTATTAATGTTGGGAAACAAAAATAACCCGTAGGTGAGCAAGACAAAGATGCTTTCAAAAGCAGTCACGTTTCCTATATTGGCAAAATACAGGGCATTCTTTGTCAAGAACTGGGCTGGCAAACCTTGGATGCCACCCTTAGTGGTTAGGTGAGTCCTGACCTCAGACTCGTCCAAATGAATTGCTCTCGCAATGGTCTGATTCTTTGGAATTTCTTCCAGTCCAAAAAATGGAGCTCGATCTGTAATGTGTAAATCAATCAGATGAGAATACTCCTCCAGCGTTGGTGCTAGCTGGTAATCCGGGAATGTGAAACAGTGATAAACCGGATCATAAAACTGAATGAGCGCATCCATGATTCCCTCAATCACATGGACTCTTAACAGTGGTAGTAAACCTTCGTGCTTGGCTCTGAAAGCCTCTGGGTTAGTGATCATCCTCGCTAACCTTCTCAAATCCTCTAGTTTTGGAACCTTGAAGGTATACTGGTGAGTTCTCCTTCTACCGAAATCCATTAGTGCAATCCTTTTCTTCGGTATTTGCAATCACAGTCTTAGTTTATTTTGAAAAAACAGAGAGACTAGAAGAGAAGATTTTTTTTAATGTTTTTTAAATGAATGCATGAATGCAGCACACAAAAACATAGAAAAAACATGGGGTCAAAGGGTCGTTGTCATAAAGTCAAGGCTCTACCCATCCCCAAAGGTTTATACTAGGGTGATTTTTGTACCTGTACTCATTATCATCAGCTCCTCCCAGGAAAGCAAAACAACAAGCGGATCGCCAGCGAGTTGTAGAGCAATCTTAGAGTAAGTGCCATTCACCGAGAATAGATCACCAGCCTCAAATGAGGGTAGTATCGCGTGACAACTATTCCCGATAGTTTCCGCACTACGAAAGGGTTTGGCTCCTCAGCTTCTCAAACTTAACAACCGGCCCATTGTCTAGGTGAGAGAATGGGTTGCGTTGGTCAGCCTCCCCTGAGGTTGATGGTCGACCCCGTCTCCATCACTTATCTTAAGTGTATACTCAATATTTCCACATACGGCATCACCCGTATTCCCATTAGCAGAAAAATAAACATGTATAGCAATTAGGAAAAGCAGTATATATATTTGCCCTAAACATCCTAGACCTTTAAAGCTATGAATCCTAAGTTCCTGACAGAAAATGGGTTCCCCGGCGGAAGCCCCAATCTGTGGTTTCCACACAAGAGGTGAAAAGGTAGTCCGTGCCTAGATCTAACTTTGATATGCCCCACGGTGGGCGCCATTTTTCTGTAGCGAGCGATTTTGGACGCGGTTCTTAAGCGCTGGTTGCTCTCTGCGGTTGAGCTTAAACTACAGGTCGATTCATTTTTTATCCTATTAAAGCTGATGAAGGAAGGGAAATAGATGTCTCCAATTAACCCTGCTTTGCATACTGAGTTTAAACAGCGGTCTGTTAGGTTACAGATGCTATCAATGTGGGGGGGCCTTTATACTGGTTATTTGTATTTTCGCCAATACTGGTTTTTATCTAGACAGAAGGTTTCTGGCGGGGAACAAGGATTAGGATGTTAGGACTGGTGCTTTTACATGGGAGTATGGGATTTTGTTTAGTGTGCTCGCTAAGATTTTTTCTTTCGATCTTATGCCTATGTATTCCCGTTTACCGAAACAGGGAAATCAGAGCGTTCATAGTTCCTCCTATTCTATGGGAGGAAATGGTTGTTTTGGTGTCTTGTTCAAAGCCCAAGACGTGAAGCGAAAAGGTGGTTTGTATCTTGTTCAAAGCCCAAGATGTGAAGCTGAAAGGTCTATTTGTATCTTGTTCAAAGCCCAAGATGTGAAGCTGAAGGTCCCAACTTTAGAGAGAATTTGTCATCTCTAAAGAGGGGGTTGTATGTCACAACTGTTTTATAAAGGAAAATTACTTTAACCAGGATTTGTAAATCCGGCAATGCCATAATTTCCTTTATAGGGGGTTTTAACCTGAAGGAGAAGACTTTAACTCAGTGTAGAGCAATGCTATCTTTCCTTAGGAATTTCTCATACTAAAAGAGGGACATTGGCATGGATGTAGATGATCCAGAGGCTTGCCGCTTACAGCAATTAGATGAAGAGGAAGGAGTTATTGATGTTTGTGTACTGTGAACGAGGCACAACTTTGATGCTAAAAGGTTAATTGGATTAACCAGTGGTTTTCTTATACAAAGCCTAAGAGGAGGCTAATATGTGTCTCGTACAAAGCCCGAGAGAGAGGCTAAAAGGTTTTGACTCAACGATGGAATCTTTTGGTATCTCGTATAAAGCCCGAGATGGAGGCTATTGCTTGTTTGGCTCAATAAGAACCTTTTTGTATCTCGTATAAAGCACGAGATGGAGGCGAAAGGGGTGATTGACTCAACGAGGGAGTCTCTTATGTGTCTCGTACAAAGCCCGAGAAAGAGGCTAAACGTTGTTTGACCCCGTCGGGGAGAATCATTGTATAAAGTGTAGCGAGCGATTTTGGACGCGGTTCTTAAGCGCTGGTCGCTCTCTGCGGTCTGAGCTTTGACTACAGGTCGATTCATTTTTTATCCTATTGTGAGCTGAATAAGGAAGGGAAATAGATGTCTCCAATTAGCCCTGCTTGCATACTGAGTTTAAACAGCGGTCTGTTAGGTTACGAATGCTATCAATGTGGGGGGGCCTTTGTACTGGTTATTTGTATTTTCGCCAATACGGTTTTCTTTCTTTTTATCTAGGCAGAAGGTTTCCGGCGGGGAACAAGGATTAGGATGTTAGGACTGATGCTTTTGAATTACTGCTTTTGATTGATAGAGATATGGGATTTGGATTTTTTGTTGATTGCGCTCGCTAAGATCTTTTCTTTCGATCTTATGCCTACGTATTCCCGTTTACCAAAACAGGGAAATCAGAGCGTTCGTAGTTCCTCCTATTCTATGGGAGGAAATGGTTGTTTTTGGTGTCTTGTTCAAAGCCCAAGACGTGAAGCGAAAAGTCTATTTGTATCTTGTTCAAAGCCCAAGATATGAAGCTGAAGGGCCTCGGTTTTAGAGAGAATTTGTCATCTCTAAAGAGGGGAGAAGGAGAATTACTTTAACTGGGATACGCGGATCCGAGCAATGCCATAATTTCCGAAAAAAGGGTTTTAACCTGAAGGAGAAGACTTTAACTCAGTGTAGAGCAATGCTATCTTTCCTTAGGAATTTCTCATGCTAAAAGAGGGACAGTGGCATGGATGTAGATGATCCAGAGGCTTGCCGCTTACAGCGATTAGATGAAGGGGAAGGAGTTGTTGATGTTTATGTACTGTGAACGAGGCACAGTTTTGATGCTAAAAGGTTGATCAGATCAACCAGTGGTTTTCTTATACAAAGCCTAAGAGGAGGCTAATTTCCGCTAGGAAAATCATTATACAAAGCCTAAGAGGAGGCTATTTTGTGTCCCGTACAAAGCCCGAGATGGAGGCTAAAAGTTTTTGACCCGACGATGGAGTCTTTGTGTCTCGTACGAAGCCCGAGATGGAGGCTAAAAGTTTTTGACCCGACGATGGAGTCTTTGTGTCTCGTACGAAGCCCGAGATGGAGGCTATTGTTTGTTTGGCTCAATAAGAACCTTTTTGTATCTCGTATAAAGCCCGAGATGGAGGCGAAAGGGTGATCGACTCAACGAGGGAGTCTCTTATGTGTCTCGTACAAAGCCCGAGAGAGAAGCTAAAACGCTGTTTGACTCCGCTGGGGAGAATCATTGTACAAAGCCCAAGAGAAGGCTAAGGTCACTGTGTCAGTTAAGTGACAGGTCCAGTATACTGATTTTGAAAGAGAAAATCAGTTCTTATATGAGCATCACTGTACTCATGGGTTAGATATGAGGATCGGGGTTGTTTCCTTTCCTTTGAGGAAATTGGAAATCCAAAGGGTATTGAGACTGTCCAAGTCTGCAGGTTTCCTTCCTATTTAACGAAGGGGTCACTTGAGAATGTCTTTGAGACTCAAGGAAGTTAGACTGTCCGTGTCTAGAGTTTTATCTTTTGTACTATGCTGTGAGAAACAGTAGTAGACTCTATGAAAGGACTGTTCTATGCAGATGACTAAGTTCTGTTCCTATACCTCTAGGAGGTCGTCGGGACAATTTGTACGAAGCCCAAGAGGAGGCTGGAAACTTTTAAGAAGCCGACGGGTCCTTGTACGAAGCCCAAGAGGAGGCTATCATTCCTGGAGGAAGAGATCATTATACGAAGCCTAAGAGGAGGCTGTGAATACTTCTAAGAAGCCGTAGGGTCCTTGTACGATGCCCAAGAGGAGGCGGGGTTGCTTTTAGGAAGCCTGTGGGTCCTTGTATAATGCCCAAGAGGAGGCCAATGCTTTTAAGAAGCTCGTGGGTCTATAATCTCCTTTCCATTAGGAGAGATAACTCTTTTAAAGATAAAAACCACTGGTAAACGTGCGAGGTTTACTATCCAGCGACTTTTAGCTTTTAAAGAGGGTTCCTTAGTTAAGGTCCAAGATTATGACCGTAGTGGGTACCCAAACCCCGAGACATCCAAGGAAAGCTATCCACAAGGAATAGATCAAGTCAGGAAAGTTCGAGAATTTGGAAGAAACTCAAAGATGCCATTCATGGAGAATACATTCATCTTGGGGAGTAGAGCTTCTTGACGATTCCTAAGGAGGACAGCCGAAGAGAAGACTGTATCTGGTGCTCTTATTGGGGATCTAGGCGTCTATTTCTACGAATAAACGAAACGGCGTCACCTAGTTCTAGACGTAATTGCCGGGGAAACTCGAAATATCTATACTATTATTACACAGTAGATATGAGTTTATGAAAGGAGACTTACAGTGAGCAGCCCCACAATACAGTTTATAATATGAAAGCAGTAAACGAAAGCGATAACCACTTACTCGGTTGGAGTGCTTCCATGCTGTTTGGTTAGTTGTTCAACAAAGAAAGATTGAAAACAACAGTATATTCAAAATCAAAGGAGAAAGTGCTTTGAAAAAGAAATATTTGGGGCTTACAGCTCGAGGAGAGGCCCTGGGTTTTATCAGTGAGCGCACTGTTTGACTTTGTACAGAGGGACTTATACAAGTGACTGGGGCCCAAAATGGTTTTCTGTACAAAGGGATGGGTCTTACACTCTCTCAAGAGGCCCAAAAAGGTTTAAAGGAAAAAGAGCGGGGCTTATAACACGAGGGTAGGCCCAAATGATTTTTCGTTTAAAAATGGCGATCGCGCCGAGGTTTTCTTTTAACGCGGAGGGAGTTATACAATAAGTGAGGCCCAAAATGTTTTGGTTAAAAAAAGGATTGGGTCTTACACTCTATTTGAGGCCCAAAGTGTTTTAAGAAAAAGAAATGAGTCTTACTACTCGAGGGTAGGCCCAAGGGTTATTTTGAAAAGGCGACGATCGCGCCGTTTGTTTTTGACGGTATCGGGACTTATACAATATACTGAGGCCCAAAAATGATTTGGTCAAAAAAAGGATTGGGTCTTACACTCTATTAGAGCCCCAAAGTGTTTTAAGAAAAAGAAGTGGGTCTTACTACTCGAGGGTAGGCCCAAGTTTATTTCAAAAAAGACGACGATCGCGCCGTTTACTTGTACAGAGGGACTTATACAATGAATGAGGCCCAAAAAGTTTTTTGTACAAGGGGGGATGGGTCTTACACTCTCTCAAGAGGCCCAAAGAGTTTGAAAATGATTTATGAAGGTTAAATTAATCCAAAACCCTAATTTGTTTTCAAAATGTATTTAATTGAATAAAAATTCAATTAAAATGATCAAAAATTGTTTAACACATGGAAAACAAATTGTGATCTTGGATTAATGCTTCAAAAATTAAGTATTGACCTACAAAATAATTAGAAAGCATTAAAAGTTGCAAAATCAATGCAGAAAAAATATTTAAAATGTCAAAAACAATCAAAATATTAATTCTTTGCAAAAATATCAATTATATGAAATAAATAATATTTTTGGGATTTTTTGTTAAAATAAAATATTTTAACATTTTTGTGAATTATTAAAAAAATAATCAACTCAAAATCATTAAAACTCAGAGAGAAATTAATTTTTGAATCAATTAAACAAAATCACAAAATTCAAATATTTGAATTTCTAAAAATGGCGCCAAGAACAAGCTGAAGAACACGCGCATGTTCTTGGTTTCTCAAATTTGCATTTTCTATCCAATCTCTATGAATACGTAATCATATCATGCAATCCACATATCATTATGCTCGTCTCAACCTCACGATCATGTCTATGTATTTTAATTTCATTTAAATTAAACATACAACAAGAAATCACGAAGAGACCTCAAGAACCCTAATTTCTGCATGAAGGCTAGGATTTTTGATACACGATTCAAACAATGCAATTAATTGAGGGAAAACATTCCATGCATGATTATTAACATATGGCCAAATTATTGTGCGAGGAAATATGCATAGATTGAGAGATGCCCAAGTTTGTGCTTACCTCCATGCCGTGATAGCAAGTGCAATGTGATTTTTGATTTGGAGGTGTTACAGATGAGTTGTGATTATCTGAACAACTTCCCTACACCCTATGGATTGTGTTTGGATGGTTGGACTTGATTGAAATTGGCTGGATCATTTTGTGGTATCTCAGCTGCACTTTGGTTAAAACCTTGAGCAACCAGCTGGTGATTTTGTGAAATTGATGTTTCAGATGTTATGTGAGTGTTTGATCAGCTCATATGTGATGTATGTGAGGTGTGTGAGTGATTGGTTTGATTGGAATTGCTCTCAAACTCAAAACCCGATAGTGACTTGCCTTAGAAGGCAAAATTGGAGTGAAAGAAGAGATTTTGAGGAAAGCATCTGTTAGATGGCTTTGGTGTACTCAAACTGACCACAATTGAGCTCTATTTATAGTAGAGCAAGTTTGTTTTGGGATCCACAGTGAATGGCAACTGCAGCAGGTGTTTCCTCAATGTTGGCCAATGGAAATGCAAGTCTCCTCTAGGCATTGACTAGAGGTTAGGGCATAGAGCTATGATCCCCTTGGTCTTGGATAAGTCTTGACTAATTTCAGATGAGAATGGCTCAATCCATGCCACCTTGATGGTTCCATTGAATGCCTCATTCCAAATTTGAAGTCTTGTCCCTATTTTGGCCATTCTAGGTTCAACATGCTATTTCTTGTTCCATGGACTTTGGAGGCTTGGCTCAGTGATTGTCCCCTTTAGATTCAATCCTCTGAGGTGTCCAAGTGGATAGGAGCAATTGAATTTGGCTGATTTTGGCAAATCGACCAAAGTTGCAAATTCTGCCTTTCCTTGACAGATTTCAGCAAGGTAACTTGCCAATGTCATATCTCATGGTGTAAGTTGAATTTGGCAATGTTCTTGGCCATTTTGGAAAGCTCTTACATGATACAACAACTGTTTGAACAAGTTTGGTTTTGATCTCTTTTGATTCCAAGTGAAAAATCCCCCTACATTTGGCAAAAAGTGAGGCAGAATCTGACTTAGCGAAAATTTCACTAAGTGTTGGAAAAAGTGACATTTTCACTTTTCAGCCACTTTGAACACTCCATAACTCAAAATCCTTAATGAATTGGAATGACTTGTAGTTGAAGTTTTTGTAGGTGATAATGAGGGCTACAAATCCATCTTTGGATGAGAAAAAATGGCCTCGTGGTTTAGGAGTTATGGTCCTTCAAAGTTGGTACCCTTGCCACTTTATTTTTAACTTAGAAAAATTTCTAAGTTTTATGGTTACCCCTTTTACAAGTTATCTCACTTTTCTTGATTTTTCTTGATGAATGATGATTCAAATCATACATTAACATCATTTTAGGGTTAAAAATCCATTTTGGTGAAAAATCTCAAAAAGTCAAAGTTGACTTTTGTGCACAGTTGACTTTTTATCATATGAATTCCAAATTGTGCAATTCTTTAGGAAATCATGTCCTTGACCTAAATCAAACTTGATGGACATGTTCCATGGGTGTCATAGGGTATATTCAATCATGTATTCGGGTTTGGGAGCATGTCTTGGTCAAAAGTCAAAGTTACAATTGACTTTTCCCTTAAAACCCTAATTGTGGTGCAGATGGAATTGAGACTTGTTGCTCAAACTTCTTGGATTAATCCATTGTCCCAAATGGATCAATATGGTATGTTAGAGACCCTCAAATCATCTCTTGAGGTCTTGGCTCATGATTTGTCCCAAAAGTCAATTTAGGGGTGAATTAGGTCAAGAAACCCTAATTCCTGATTTTTGATGAATGCATCCCTTGAGGCAAAATTGACTTGATGCATGGGTTCATGAGGTTCCATGAAGTATATTAGGTTATGTTTTGGATCAATGGCTTGTGCCCAGATGAAACTTTTCATCTGGAGGCCCTGGGTGATCAAAACCCTAATTTGGTGACACTTGCGATCTTGAGGCTTGATCCACCTAGAAGGGAGCAACCTTGTGCTTAATCCTTGAAGTGGGAGTCCTTTTGATCCTTTGAGGATGTTTGAGAGATTAGACAAGTTGAAAATCAAGTCATTTCTTGATTGAGCCTTTGTCTAAAGCTCAGAGAGGGCTTGAAACCCTAATTTTGATTGTAGTGAGTGCTCACCCATCTTTGGGGAGACTGGTGATTTGTCCAATGATGGGAAATCTAAGTGGTCAAAACTTGGGGTATGACAGATGCCCCTATTTAATCTTCTTGGACCCGAAGGTGTGAATGACGAAGGGATTCGGGCATTCGGGGTGCAAGAGGATTAAATATCAGAATACCCAAAATTTTGATGGTGGTTATGAATGGTAGCTTACGCATTCATCTTCTTTAGCTAAGCAATGATGCTTAGAAAAGGTAAACTTCCCCTCGATCCTGGTCTCCTACCAAGGAACTGGTCTTAGTTTCTGATTTAAACTTCCCCTCGATCCTGGTTTCCTACCAAGGAACTGGTCTTAGTTTCTTTTGTCAACTTCCCCTCGATCCTGGTTTCCTACCAAGGAACTGGTCTTAGTTTCTGATTTAAACTTCCCCTCGATCCTGGTTTCCTACCAAGGAACTGGTCTTAGTTTCTGATTTAAACTTCCCCTCGATCCTGGTTTCCTACCAAGGAACTGGTCTTAGTTTCTTTTGTCAATAAACTTTCTTGACAAAGGACGCTATTTGTAGCGGTTTTCCTTCAAACTTCTCGCCGAATTTTCCTGGGGAGATGCCATTTGAGTAGAAAATGTTTTGATGTCAGACTTGCTGGGGAACCCATTCGTCTGAATTGTAGAGGTACACAAACTTCTCTATTTTGGAGACGCCATTTGTCGATTCTACTGGGGAAAGCGAGTCTCTTGAGAGACTGTTTTCGTTTGGGGTTACATCATACTTTTCTCGGGATCTTCCCGGAGAAATGCCATATGATGGGATCCAATTTTGAGGTGCCAATGACCTTCTCATCAGTGGTTTTTTGGAGCAAAACTGGTGTGCTGCCGAATCTCTGATCACGAGGCTTTCTCTGTGGATTTTCCTTAATCC
Source organism: Lathyrus tuberosus (assembly GCA_022829125.1). Classification (NCBI taxonomy): domain Eukaryota; kingdom Viridiplantae; phylum Streptophyta; class Magnoliopsida; order Fabales; family Fabaceae; genus Lathyrus; species Lathyrus tuberosus. The sequence goes on along the minus strand of JALAZF010000659.1, from coordinate 2,209,861 downwards.
GGAAAAGCAAGGATATCATCTTCAATGGCGAAGAGTGATGTTTATTGAAAGTTTTCTCTGGCTTTTCAGAGGTTCAAGTTATCAAAGTGGTCAAGGACCAACTTCTTTCCAGAATTAAACTGGAAGCGAGGTTGTTCAGACACAGTATTTCCTGACGAGGCAAGAACTGACAACTCGATTGAGAGGACTTCTACCACTAGGGGACAAGACCGACTAGAGTGATAGTGATGCAATATGAAATGTGAATGCAAATAAAAAATGCATGATGTATGTATGTATATGCTGACAAAACAGACGTGACATTCAGACTAAGGGATGAACACAATTGGATACTCGGCCATCGCGGGGAGAAGAAGTACCGTTGATTCAAAATAGCAATTCCACCTTGCTTAGGAGAGATAGTCCCGTTGGGAGCTATGTTGATCGGGCTTAGGAGGTGAGAACTCGGCCGAGGGTATCAGATGGAAAAGCCGCATCTCATACAGTTGATCCTTCGTTCAGGCGTACTGGCCTAGAAGGAGTACTTTGATTCTGCACTTTGAAGTTCGCTTACTTCGGGAGAAGCGATCGATGTTCTTCTGATGTTCAACAGTCAAAAGAAATGCCATCTTTAATTTAAAAGCAGAAAAAGTTTAACAAGTAAATTTATTTTTGTTTTATTTCAAGAATCGCTGATTAAGTTTAAACAACGCCGTTCTGTAAAGCTAAAACAAGTAAAGAATTACAAACAAAAGCACAAGGGCTCAAATTTTATTGATAAAATGGAGATCAGCCAAACGCGTGATTCCAAAGAGTATATACAAAGTTAGAAAATGGTAATTTACAGGGAAAAGGGCTACGTTGAAACATAACGACCACTATCCTTCTACCAACCTTGAGTTCGGGACATCCTGAGCTTCTGTCGAAGATGACCTTTGACTGGAGATTTCCTCCGATGGATGATGCAACTATTGTTGCTGCCGAGGGACTTGCCTCTGTTGAACATAGTTACTTGCCATTATCCCTAACTTTTGCCTGGATTGTACCATGAGATTTCCAATCCATCGGGATGATTTTTTTCATGTCTCTAACTTTTGCCTTTACCTCCCTTTCGGGTTTTCAATCCACCGAGACGTTTTTTTTTTTTTTTTTTTTAGTTTTAGGCGAAGTATTTCTTGACTACATCAACATTCGTGGGGTGGGCAAATTCTTCTCTGTCCATGGCTGCAAGTCTCAAGGCGCCGCCTGAGAAAGCTTTCGTGACCACATAGGGGCCGTCATAATTTGGGGTCCATTTGCCCCGAGAATCAGTGAGAAATGATTGTATCTTCTTGAGCACAAGGTCTCCTTTTCTGAAGACACGAGGTCAGACCTTTTTGTCAAACGCCCTCTTCATTCTCTGTTGGTACAACTGACCGTGGCATAGTGCCGTGATTCGCTTCTCTTCGATCAGGTTCAGTTTGTCGTGTCGATTTTGACACCATTCAGCTTCGGTGAGCTTAGCTTCCATCAATACCCTGATTAACGGGATCTCTAATTCTATGGGGAGCACTGCTTCCATGCCATATACTAGAGAGAAAGGGGTTGCCCCTGTTGAAGTGCGGACGGATGTTCGATAACCGTGAAGAGCAAAGGGTAGCATTTCGTGCCAGTCTTTGTAGGTTACAACCATCTTCTGAACGATCCTCTTAATGTTCTTGTTAGCCGCTTCTACCGCTCCGTTCATCTTGGGTCGGTAGGGAGATGAGTTATGGTGTTCGATCTTGAACTCTACACACAACTCTTTCATCATCTTATTGTTCAAGTTAGACCCATTATCAGTAACGATCTCGCTTGGAACACCATAACGGAAGATGATATTGTTTTTGATAAATCGGACCACCACTTGTCGGGTTACATTGGCGAATGACGCTGCTTCGACCCACTTGGTGAAATAGTCAATGGCTACAAGGATGAACCGATGTCCGTTTGAAGCCTTGGGCTCAATCATGCCAATCATGTCGATTCCCCATATGGAAAAAGGCCACGGGGAAGAAAGAACTATGAGATGTGATGGCGGTACATGAATTTTGCATGAGTGCCAAAGGATCCTTCATGAATTTGTTTCATGAGCATGTCTGCTTCTGGTCTGTCGACGCATCGGAGCAAGACCATGTCAAAATTTCTCTTATAAAGGATGTCACCGCTCAGGAAGAAGTTTCCAGCCAATCTTCTGAGGGTTTTCCTGTCTTTTCTGAGTGCCCCAGATGGGTACTCTTGTTTCTGAAGGAAGCATTTGATATCGTGATACCAAGGTCTGTCATCTATGACTGCTTCAATCGTGAAGACGTAAGCGGGCCGTTCAAGGCGCATGATGTCAATCTTAGGTATGTCATTCCATCGACCTACACTAATCATGGAAGAGAGAGTGGCTAATGCATCAGCCATGTGATTCTCATCACGAGGGATGTGATGAAAGTCGACTCTGTTGAAGAAGGGTAACAACCTTCTTGCATAGTCTTTGTAAGGAATCAATCCTGATTGGTATGTGTTCCAATCTCCTTTTATCTGGTTAATAACCAAGGCTGAGTCGTCGTATACGTCCAAGTTTTTGATCCTTAAATCAATCGCTTCTTCGAGACCCATGATACATGCTTCGTATTCGGCCTCGTTGTTCGTACATTTGAATGTAAGTCTGGCAGTGAAAGGAATGTGGGAACCCTGAGGGGTAACAATGATTGCCCCAATTCCGTTTCCATAATGATTGACTGCTCCGTCAAAGATAAGTTCCCACTGGGAACCTGGTTCTGGCCCTTCACTGGGTAGCGGTTCATCGCAATCTTTCATCTTTAGATACATGACATCTTCGTCTGGGAAGTCAAACCCGATTGATTCTTGATCGCCAATCGGTTGATAAGCCAAATGATCGGCTAAAATACTTCCTTTAACGGCTTTCTGAGCGTGGTACTCTATGTCATATTCTGATAACAGCATCTGCCAACGGGCAATTCTTCCCGTGAGAGCAGTTTTTTTGAAAACGTACTTGATTGGATCCATTTCGGAGATTAACCAAGTAGTATGACGAATCATGTATTGGCGAAGACGTTTGGCTGCCCAAGCCAAAGCACAGCAAGTTTTCTCGAGCATCGTGTACCGAGTTTCGCAGTCGGTGAATTTCTTGCTCAAATAGTAAATGGCAGACTCTTTCCGTTTAGTTTCGTCTTGTTGGCCAAGTACACATCCCATTGAGTCCTCTAGAACTGTGAGGTAAATGATCAGTGGTCTTCCTTCCACGGGAGGTGATAGAATTGGAGGATTCAACAGATATTCCTTGATACTGTCGAAGGCGGTTTGGCAATCATCTGACCAAACGCAATCCTGATTCTTTTTGAGTAATTTTAAAATCGGCGCACACGTCGCGGTCATAAGGAATATGAATCTGGAGATGTAGTTCAAAAGTCCCAGGAATCCTCTGACTTGTTTTTCAGTTTTCGGAGAAGGCATTTCTTGAATGGCCTTGACCTTGTCAGGATCAACTTCAATCCATTTCTGGCTGACGATGAACCCTAGTAGTTTCCCTGAACGGGCACCGAAGGTGCACTTGTTAGGATTCAAGCGGAGCTTGAATTTTCTTAGACGTTCGAACAATTTTGACAGATGTTCAACGTGCTCATCCTCTGTTCTTGATTTTGCAATTAAATCATCGACATACACTTCGATTTCTTTGTGTATCATGTCATGAAACAGAGTAGTCATGGCCCTTTGATAGGTTGCCCCGGCGTTCTTCAAACTGAACGGCATTACCTTGTAACAAAAGGTACCCCATGGGGTAATGAACGAAGTTTTCTCCATATCTTTCGGCGCCATTTTGATCTGGTTATAGCCCGAGAATCCATCCATGAAGGAGAATACTTTGAACTTTGCTGTGCTGTCAACCAGCATGTCAATGTGTGGTAAAGGAAAGTCGTCCTTTGGACTTGCCTTGTTCAGATCCCTGTAGTCGACACACATTCTGACCTTCCCGTCCCTTTTGGGAACGGGTACAATGTTGGCTAACCATTGGGGATATTCAGATGTGGCGAGGAAACCCGCGTCAATCTGTTTCTGTACTTCCTCCTTGATTTTGATGGCCATGTCCGGGTGAGTCCATCTCAACCTTTGCTTTACTGGCGGACATTCTGTTCTCAACGGTAAGTGATGTTCCACGATGCTGGTATCCAACCCTGGCATATCCTGATAGGACCAAGCGAACACATCGGGGAATACTTTGAGAAGCTTTATCAAACCCTCTCTGGTAGTTGGACTGAGCAGTGCCCCAATCCTGATTTCTTTTCTCTCTTGCTCTGAACCCAAGTTTACCGTTTCCAACGGCTCTTTGTGAGGTTCAATGGACCTTTCCTCTTGTCTGAGTAATCGGGAGATCTCTTCTGGAATTTCGTTGTCATTTTCTTCTTTAGCCTCGAATACCGGGAACTCAAAGTTGGGAGAAGGCATCGGATCGTATGTTTCAACAGGGTGTAAAACAAGCAATCTGCATGACGTGATGATTTGTGTTTAGAAGAGATAGAGAGAAATGCAAGTGTGTGAAGTGTATTTTTTATTACTGCTTGTCTTTATTTTTGAATGTTTTTTAGGATTACCATTTTCTAAAAAAGTAAAAAGAGAAAACAACAATAATGCGGAAATTACAGAACGACGTTATTTTATTAATGCACAAGTCGGTTCTTGAAACTACAGCCCTATAAAACAAAACTCTGTCGCTTTGGGCAAAGAGAAGAGGGAAATTTACAGAAAACGAGCCCTATCAAAATATCCGTTTCACCTGGGCAGGGTGAAAGGTTAAAGATGTCAATTACTTTGACTGATGAACGACCTTCGGAACCTCGACAGTAACCCATTGGTGGCGAACTCCTCGGTGAATCACAAAGTCTGGCACCTTCCTTGATTTGTCTTCAGAAATGACGCTGATTTCTGGTGGAGCAGGATCATTGGAATCTGTTTCCCAGGCAGAATTGTCGTGGGAGGATTCCTCTGTTGCATTTTGCATAGCATTGGTGCTCTCAGCTGTATCTCCCCATCCAGTTGGCTGGATATCTTCGAGCTTGATACGAGAGCTTTCGGGAGCAGTGTACTTGACCATAAAGTCGTATTTTCCACTTGGTTGTCCCAGGGTGTCCCATACTTCTGTGGAACTGGAGGAGTCATCTCTCTCGATGACGTTGACCTCGGGAAAAGCATAGTTGATGAATTCAAGTCCTGCAAACGTTGCGAATTCATCTTCATGTTGAGTAGTTTCTGAATGACCTGAGTGTTGATCCCATGGCATGGTGGGGACACAGGTATTCTGTTCAATGACGCTCAGCTGAGTTTCATTGTTCGGCTGACTTTCTTGCCCCAAGTTTCCTGGGTAAGGTTGCCACATTGGCAGACCATCCATTGGGCCATAGTAGGTGTAGTCAAAATTGTCTTTCATCAGAGTGTCTTCTTCTAATGAATTTGGCGGAGCACGGCATCCTTCCGGATCACAATCTCCGTAGATCATTTCGACATCTGATCTTGGTATAAATCTCGAACTTTCTGTTAGAAAGCAAAGAGGCATAGGCACCTCTTCCTGAGACATATAACCGTCCTTGTTAAGATAGGACTTCCATTCTTCATCCGTGTCAGAGGGATCTTCCTCATTGATAGCATGAACTGTCTGAGACACTGGGTGAAGAAAACCTCCACTGTGGAAGAAGTTTTGAAGGGGATGAAGACTTTCATCATTGGCAGCTGTCTGGGTACAGGTTGCAAAAAAACCAAGACCCTTCTTTGTTTTATTGTCAGTGGGAATGACAAGCCGTCCCCATCCTGTCGTATCGGTACTCTCGACCACTTTGATAGCATCTTTGTATGAAGAAATTGAAGTTCCTTCTTTGAACTGATTGTCCTTGCTCACCGATAGTGCTTGGAACTGAGTTCCAATAACCTCCTCGGGTTCCACACAAGTAGATGATGATAGGTTACTCACAAGCAAGGCATGTTCCCCACAAACCGTGACAAGTTGATCGTTCTTGACGAACTTTAGCTTTTGGTGGAGGGTCGAAGTAACTGCTCCAGCCTGATGTATCCAAGTTCTTCCTAATAAACAACTGTATGTTGCCCGGATGTCCATGACCTGGAAAATGATTTGGAAAGTGTGAGGACCAATAGTTATGGGAAGATCAACTTCGCCGATAACTGTTTTTCTGGATCCGTCGAATGCTTTGACGACGACTTCACTGACTCTCATCGGAGGGCCCTTGAATGATAATTGCATCAAAGTGGACTTCGGCATAACATTCAGGGCTGACCCTGTGTCTACCAGTACATTGGCTAAAGCATTGCCCTGGCAGTTAACTGTAATGTTGAGCGCCATGTTATGACGGCGACCCTCTTCAGGTAATTCTTCATCACTAAATCCCAAATTATTGCAGGAAGTGATGTTAGAGACAATGCTATCGAATTGTCTGATTGTTACATCCTGTTCCACAAAGGCTTGCTCCAAGACTTTTTGTAGAGCCTCTCTGTGTGCTTCTGAACTGAGTAACAGTGATAATACTGAGATCTTTGAAGGAGTCTGTAACAGCTGATCAACAATGTTATATTCACTCCTTTGGATGAGCTTAAGCATCTCATCTTTGTCTTTTGAAAAGTCGGGATTACTAGATTGACCGACTGGCGGATCAGGAATTTCTGCTTGAAGTTCCTTTTCTTTGTTGGATTCTCCAACCCCTCGGTTGAAGATTCGACCGCTCCGTGTTACACGACTGATGTCTGCAATATTTACGACGGAGGGTAATGGAATTTCCTTTCCATTCTCGATTATTGTTGCACCGTATTTGTAAGGGATAACCTTAGCTGATTTAAACGGTAGTGGTCCCGGTAGATAGATGATCATGGGAACCTTCTGATTTTTCTGACCATCATAAGTAATCTCGATTCGTTCCCGGTTGGGAACTCTAGATTCGTCAAGTAGAGGAATGATGGCAAAAACATCCCTAGTCCTATGATGACCAGAGATTGTGACAACATCCTCAACTTGATCGGCAAGGTAGTTCGGCGACCAAATGATGGGTCCAGAACCTGGATATGGACGAATTTCTCCATGATCGACCCGACCCTGAAGAGCTGCTCTCACAAGGTAACACCCTTGGTTACTTTTCGAACAGACGCTACAACTATCATAGTTGTGTGGAGGCACCTGGCCACGCCCACTTTGAATACAATGTAACCTCACTAGGTTACCTTCCATTGATTGGCCATCCTGACTTTGACGACGAGTAGGATTCTTGTTATTGATACTAATCTGCTGAGTATTTCATCCATGTAGATTGGCATCCACCAGTGATTTAACAAGTGCTGAAGCGCCTCCTGGACAAGGGTACAACCTTGATTGTTTTCGCAACCCGCTTTACAATTTTGATAGTCATGTGATATTAAGAATCCAAGTCGGACCTGCTCAGCATGTAACTCTACCAGGTTGGTATTCATTACGCGGATATCGAAGATCTGAACCATGTTGATTTGATAGGAGTTCCTATCATGGTAGTCTTGGATCCATCCAAGATCCATCTGACCCTGGAGGGCCTCTTGGACAAGGGCATCCCTGTTTGTTTACCAAGCAAATCAGACAGGAACTGTAATCGTGCCGCGGCAGATTATGATACCGGCTTTGCCTTGAGTGCATCGCCACCAAGTTGACATTCATTGCACGGATGTCGTGGTTCTGAATGACGTCGGAATTCGTGTAAACCATGTTAACTCCACGAACTCGGTGCTCTTGGATCCATCCGAGATCCATCTGTTCCTGTAGAGCTGATTGCACTACCGAACATCCTTGGTTGTATTTAGAGCAGATATCACACTGGTGATAGTTATGAGGTGGCACATGGCCATATCCACTCTGTCTACAATGCATCTTGACCAGATTGGTTTTCAACAAGAGTACATCGTGAATTTAATAGACATTGTTAGTCTCTTTCTCAATCAGATTGACTGCAGTTTTCTCATGTTGAGGCAGCGGGTTCGTAAGAACATTAGGATTCGTATCTTTGAAAGATAAGAGCCCGCTCCTAACAAGCTTTTGCACGTCGGATTTGAAATTGAGACAAGTCTCAATGTTATGCCCTGAACCTCCTTGATGATAAGGGCATGTTTGATCCACCTTAAACCAAAAAGGCGGATTTTTCGGAACTGTAAGAGGAGACTTAGTCTGAATGTGCCCCTTGGCTAGCAGTAACGGAAACAGTTCTGCGTACGTCACAGGTATAGGATCAAATCCTGGTGGCCGTGTTGTACGGTTGTTGTTATATGGAGGACGAGCCTGCTGAAGAGGCTGTTGTGTCCTTTGTTGGTCAGGATGGCTCTGCGCAACCTGAGGTTGATACATAGGAACAGGCGCGGGGCCGATAGCAGGAGTTACAGCTGCTACTGGCTGATAACGTCGCCTTTGCTTTCCGAGAGAGATATTCCAAATATCTTGCTCTTTTTTCTTAGGGAGAGCACTACCGTATCTTTTAGTACCACTCGTTGACCCAGTGTCTTTTACCAAACGTCCTTCTCGAACGGCTTCCTCAAGACGTACACCCATGCCGACCATTTCGGTGAAATCACTGGGCGCACTGGAAACCATTCGGTCATAGTAAAATGAGCTTAAGGTCTTTAAGAAGATTTTTGTCATCTCTTTTTCCTCAAGAGGTGGACAAATTTGAGCGGCAATTTCACGCCACCTTTGAGCATACTCCTTAAAGGTTTCTTTGTCCTTTTACGACATTGATCTGAGTTGATCTCTGTCGGGTGCCATGTCCAAATTGTACTTGTATTGTTGGACGAAGGCAGTACCAAGATCTCTGAATGTACTGATCGTAGTACGGTTTATACCCATGTACCATTTGAGTGCGGCACCGGTTAAGCTATCCTGGAAGTAGTGAATCAACAGGTCCTGATTCTCCGTCTGAGCTGACATCCGCCGAGCGTACATCACCAGATGGCTCTGAGGGCAAGAGTTACCCTTGTATTTTTCAAAGTCGGGCACTTGGAACTTGTGCGGGACTTTCACATTGGGGACCAAGCAGAGGTCTGCGGCGTCCTTTCCAAATAGATCCTGACTGCGAATGGCTTGCAGTTCCTTCTGCATTTCCAAGAACTGCTCCTGGAATTCATCCATTCTGTCAAACATAGTTTCCTTTTTACCAGAAGGTGTCTGTGGAATCTGTCCTTCCGGGACAGTGTGCACCACAGGGGGTGGTACCGTGACTACGACAGTGAGTCTTGGCGCCTCCCGAAGTTTGTAACCTTCAGGAGTCTTGAGTATGCCCCTGGCATCTTCGCTTTCCCGAAGTTTGTAACCTTCAGGCCCAACGGCTTCTGTTGCAATTCCCTGATCTTCAGTGATCGGCGGAACATATCCTTCCGGGATATAGTTAACAGGCATGCCCCACGGACGATCTTTCGGCATCTGATACCTAGGATCATACTTTTCTATGATGGGCGTTGAGGTGATCTCTGAGATCATAGTTCTTTGTAGCTGAGCTTCTGCCATGGCTTGCATGTTGTTATGAAGCTTTCTCATATCCTCTCTCAGAGCGTCGATCTCTTCTTTCAACTCTCTGTTTTCTTCCTCAAGATCTGCCGATTAGCCCGAGTATTATACGAATGAGACAGTTTGACTCTAGAATCGAGACACAAACGTGAGATTCGTAGGGAAGAAGAATACGCGATGTGAGAATGATGAATGCAATGATAATATTAATTGTTATTTTTTTGGTTTAATCAAAATAAACTTCGACAATTAGATTGCAAATATCAAACGGTGGGGAAACCCCTTTTTATTGAATTCCAAAGGATTACAGAAATGGAAATACAGTAGATTACAAAGTGCAGAAACAGAAACCTAAACTAATGGGTTCCGAGTCCTTTTCTTTGACCGGGGCGCTTGGGCCATTGTCGGGTTGTCATTCCTTTGCCAGGTGAAAGGAGCGAGCAAATTCCTTTGGTCATCTTGATTCTCTACAGCATGCTGCTCCAAAATTTCAATCAGAGCATCTTTCTCTTTTAGTAGTTGCTGTATTTGGATACACTCTACGTCGAGGGTGCGGTACTTGTTCTTCCAAGATCTTCTTTCCTTTTGAACTTTGTTGAGAGTAACCTAGAGCTTTTCAGTTTCCGTCATGAAGTACATGACAGTTTTCCTCGGTGGAAGAATTCCGTAACGAGGATAAGGCATCTTTAGCTTGAGAGCTCTAGTTTGTACCCAATGGAGATAAGGCTCCACCGAGACACAATCCGGTTTTCCCAGAGACTCTCGTCCTTTCTTATGAACGTGTTTCCAAGCTTGCACTATTTCCATCTTTAGTGCTCTGTCATTTTCTCCTTCTTTGAAGAAAAGACCTTCCAGATGAACACCCAGTGGGATGTGTCTCATCGGGTATCCAAATTGATGAAGAACCAATATCGGATGATAGTTGATTCCTCCTTTAGTTCCTATGAGGGGTACGCTGGGGAAGTTTCCACAACGATCAATGATTCTGATTCCCTCATAAATCCTATTACACCAATCTATATCGGAATTGGTGAGAGACATGATCTTCTGCGACCAACGTAAGACACTATTGCAATCCCAAAAAGCAGCAGACTTGGGCAAGTGAGAGATAAACCATTTGTAGAGCAAAGGTACATAGCATGTGATCTCCCCTCCACTGTACAAATTTCCCAAGTGTACAGAATGATACGCATCTGCGAGCAAAGTCGGCACAGGGTTTCCAATGAGAAAAACCTTAATAGCGTCGATATCGACGAAGTTATTGATGTTAGGAAACAAAAATAACCCGTAAGTGAGCAAGACAAAGATGCTTTCAAAAGCAGTCATGTTCCTTATACTAGTGAAGTACAAGGCTTTCTTTGTCAAGAACTGGGCTGGCAAGCCTTGGATGCCACCCTTAGTGGTCATGTGAGTCCTGACCTCAGACTCGTCCAAATGAATTGCTATTGCAATAGTCTGATTCTTTGGAATTTCTTCCAGTCCAGAAAATGGAGCTCGATCCGTGATATGTAAATCAGCCAGATGAGAATACTCCTCCAGCGTTGGTGATAGTTGGTAATCCGGGAATGTGAAACAATGATAAACCGGATCGTAGAACTGAATGAGCACGTCCATGATCCCCTTAATCAAATGGACTCTTAACAGTGGTAGCAAACCACCGTGCTTGGCTCTGAAAGCCTCTGGGTTAACGATCATCCTTGCTAACTTTCTCAAATCCTCTAGCTTTGGAACCTTGAAGGTATACTGATGAGTTCTCCTTCTACCGAAATCCATTAATGCAATCTTTTTCTCTGATATTTGCAATCACAGTCTTAGTTTAATTTGAAAAACAGAGAGACTAGAAGAGAAGTTTTTTTGAATGTTTTAATGTTTTATTAAATGGATGCATGAATGCAGCACACAAAAACATAGAAAAAACATGGGGTCAAAGGGTCGTTGTCATGAAATCATGGCTCTACCCATCCCCAAAGGTTTATACTAGGGTGATTTTTTGTACCTGTACTCATTATCATCAGCTCCTCCCAGGAAAGCAAAACAACAAGCGGATCGCCAGCGAGTTGTAGAGCAATCTTAGAGTAAGTGCCATTCACCGAGAATAGATCACCAGCCTCAAATGAGGGTAGTATCGCGTAACAACTATTTCCGATAGTTTCCGCACTACGAAAGGGTTTGGCTCCTCAGCTTCTCAGACTTAACAACCGGCCCATTGGCTAGAAGAGTGAATGGGTTGCGTTGGTCAGCCTCCACTGAGGTTGATGGTCGACCCCGTCGCCATCACTTATCTTAAGTGTATACTCATTCTCACCACATGCGGCATCACACGCATTCCCAGTAGAAGAAAAATAAACACGTATAGCAATTAGGAAAAGCAATATATATATATATGTCCTAATAATCCTAGACTTATAAAGCTATGATTCCTAAGTTCCTGACAGAAAATGGGTTCCCCGGCGGAAGCCCCAATCTGTGGTATTCACACAAGTGAAGAAAAAAAAGGAAGAAGAAAGACGGACCCCACGGTGGGCGCCATTTTTACTGTAGCGAGCGATTTTGGACGCGGTTCTTAAGCGTTGGTCGCTCTCTGCGGTCTGAGCTTTGACTACAGGTCGATTCATTTTTTATCCTATTGTGAGCTGAATAAGGAAGGGAAATAGATGTCTCCAATTAACCCTGCTTGCATACTGAGTTTAAACAGCGGTCTGTTAGGTTACGAATGCTATCAATGTGGGGGGGCCTTTGTACTGGTTATTTGTATTTTCGCCAATACGATTTTCTTTCTTTTTATCTAGGCATAAGGTTTCTGGCGAGGAACAAGGATTAGGATGTTAGGACTGATGCTTTTGAATTACTGCTTTTGATTGATGGAGATATGGGATTTGGGTTTTTTGTTGATTGCGCTCGCTAAGATCTTTTCTTTCGATCTTATGCCTACGTATTCCCGTTTACCGAAACAGGGAAATCAGAGCGTTCGTAGTTCCTCCTATTCTATGGGAGGAAATGGTTGTTTTTGGTGTCTTGTTCAAAGCCCAAGACGTGAAGCGAAAAGTCTATTTGTATCTTGTTCAAGGCCCAAGATATGAAGCTGAAGGGCCTCGGTTTTAGAGAGAATTTGTCATCTCTAAAGAGGGGAGAAGGAGAATTACTTTAACTGGGATACGCGGATCCGAGCAATGCCATAATTTCTGAAAAAAGGGTTTTAACCTGAAGGAGAAGACTTTAACTCAGTGTAGAGCAATGCTATCTTTCCTTAGGAATTTCTCATGCTAAAAGAGGGACAGTGGCATGGATGTAGATGATCCAGAGGCTTGCCGCTTACAGCGATTAGATGAAGGGGAAGGAGTTGTTAATGTTTGTGTACTGTGAACGAGGCACAGTTTTGATGCTAAAAGGTTGATTGGATCAACCAGTGGTTTTCTTATACAAAGCCTAAGAGGAGGCTAATTTCCGCTAGGAAAATCATTATACAAAGCCTAAGAGGAGGCTATTTTGTGTCCCGTACAAAGCCCGAGATGGAGGCTAAAAGTTTTTGACCCGACGATGGAGTCTTTGTGTCTCGTACGAAGCCCGAGATGGAGGCTAAAAGTTTTTGACCCGACGATGGAGTCTTTGTGTCTCGTACGAAGCCCGAGATGGAGGCTATTATTTGTTTGGCTCAATAAGAACCTTTTTGTATCTCGTATAAAGCCCGAGATGGAGGCGAAAGGGTGATCGACTCAACGAGGGAGTCTCTTATGTGTCTCGTACAAAGCCCGAGAGAGAGGCTAAAACGCTGTTTGACTCCGCTGGGGAGAATCATTGTACAAAGCCCTAGAGAAGGCTAAGGTCACTGTGTCAGTTAAGTGACAGGTCCAGTATACTGATTTTGAAAGAGAAAATCAGTTCTTATATGAGCATCACTGTACTCATGGGTTAGATCTGAGGATCGGGGTTGTTTCCTTTCCTTTGAGGAAACTGGAAATCCAAAGGGTATTGAAACTGTCCAAGTCTGCGGGTTTCCTTCCTATTTAACGAAGGGGTCACTTGAGAATGTCTTTGAGACTCAAGGAAGTTAGACTGTCCGTGTCTAGAATTTTATCTTTTGTACTATGCTATGAGAAACAGTAGTAGACTCTATGAAAGGACTGTTCTATGCAGATGACTAAGTTCTGTTCCTATACCTCTAGGAGGTCGTCGGGACAATTTGTACGAAGCCCAAGATGAGGCTGGAAACTTTTAAGAAGCCGACGGGTCCTTGTACGATGCCCAAGAGGAGGCTATCATTCCCGGAGGAAGAGATCATTATACGAAGCCTAAGAGGAGGCTGTGAATACTTCTAAGAAGCCGTAGGGTCCTTGTACGATGCCCAAGAGGAGGCGGGGTTGCTTTTAGGAAGCCTGTGGGTCCTTGTATAATGCCCAAGAGGAGGTCGATGCTTTTAAGAAGCTCGTGGGACTATCATCTCCTTTCCATTAGGAGAGATAACTCTTTTAAAGATAAAAACCACCGGTAAACGTGTGAGGTTTACTATCCAGCGACTTTTAGCTTTTAAAGAGGGTTCCTTAGTTAAGGTCCAAGATTATGACCGTAGTAGGTACCCAAACCCCGAGACATCCAAGGCAAGCTATCCACAAGGAATAGATCAAGTCAGGAAAGTTCGAGAATTTGGAAGAAACTCAAAGATGCCATTCAAGGAGAATACATTCATCTTGGGGAGTAGAGCTTCTTGACGATTCCTAAGGAGGACAGCCGAAGAGAAGACTGTATCTGGTGCTCCTATTGGGGATCTAGGCGTCTATTTCTACGAGTAAACGAAACGGAGTCACCTAGTTCTAGACGTAATTGCCAGGGAAACGCAAAATATCTATACTATTATTACACAGTAGATATGAGTTTATGAAAGGAGACTTACAGTGAGCAGCCCCACAATACAGTTTACAATATGAAAGCAGTAAACGAAAGCGATAACCACTTACTCGGTTGGAGTGCTTCCATGTTGTTTGGTTAGTTGTTCAACAAAGAAAGATTGAAAACAACAGTATATTCAAAATCAAAGGAGAAAGTGCTTTGAAAAAGAAAGATTTGGGGCTTACAGCTCGAGGAGAGGCCCAGGGTTTTATCAGTGAGCGCACTGTTTGACTTTGTACAGAGGGACTTATACAAGTGACTGGGGCCCAAAATGGTTTTCTGTACAAAGGGATGGGTCTTACACTCTCTCAAGAGGCCCAAAAAGGTTTAAAGGAAAAAGAGTGGGGCTTATAACACGAGGGTAGGCCCAAATGATTTTTCGTTTAAAAATGGCGATCGCGCCGAGGTTTTCTTTTAACGCGGAGGAACTTATACAATAAGTGAGGCCCAAAATGTTTTGGTTAAAAAAAGGATTGGGTCTTACACTCTATTAGAGGCCCAAAGTGTTTTAAGAAAAAGAAATGGGTCTTACTACTCGAGGGTAGGCCCAAGGGTTATTTTGAAAAGGCGATGATCGCGCCGTTTGTTTTTGACGGTATCGAAACTTATACAATATACTGAGGCCCAAAAATGATTTGGTCAAAAAAAGGATTGGGTCTTACACTCTATTAGAGGCCCAAAGTGTTTTAAGAAAAAGAAGTGGGTCTTACTACTCGAGGGTAGGCCCAAGTTTATTTCAAAAAAGACGACGATTGCGCCGTTTACTTGTACAGAGGGACTTATACAATGAATGAGGCCCAAAAAGTTTTTTGTACAAGGGGGGATGGGTCTTACACTCTCTCAAGAGGCCCAAAGAGTTTGAAAATGATTTATGAAGGTTGAATTAATCCAAAACCCTAATTTGTTTTCAAAATGTATTTAATTGAATAAAAATTCAATTAAAATGATCAAAAATTGTTTAACACATGGAAAACAAATTGTGATCTTGGATTAATGCTTCAAAAATTTAGTATTGACCTACAAAATAATTAGAAAGCATTAAAAGTTGCAAAATCAATGTAGAAAAAATATTTAAAATGTCAAAAACAATCAAAATATTAATTCTTTGCAAAAATATCAATTATATGAAATAAATAATATTTTTGGGATTTTTTGTTAAAATAAATATTTTAACATTTTTGTGAATTATTAAAAAAATAATCAACTCAAAATCATTAAAACTCAGAGAGAAATTAATTTTTTAATCAATTAAACAAAATCACAAAATTCAAATATTTGAATTTCTAAAAATGGCGCCAAGAACAAGCTGAAGAACACGCGCGTGTTCTTGGTTTCTCAGATTTGCATTTTCTATCCAATCTCCATGAATACGTAATCGTATCATGCAATCCACATATCATTATGCTCATCTCAACCTCACGATCATGTCTATGTACTTTAATTTCATTTAAATTAAACATACAACAAGAAATCACGAAGAGACCTCAAGAACCCTAATTTCTGCATGAAGGCTAGGATTTTTGATACACGATTCAAACAATGCAATTAATTGAGGGACAACATTCCATGCATGATTATTAACATATGGCCAAATTATTGTGCGAGGAAATATGCATAGATTGAGAGATGCCAAAGTTTGTGCTTACCTCCAAGCCGTGACAGCAAGTGCAATGTGATTTTTGATTTGGAGGTGTTACAGATGAGTTGTGATGATCTGAACAGCTTCCCTACACCCTATGGATTGTGTTTGGATGGTTGGACTTGATTGAAATTGGCTGGATCATTTTGTGGTACCTCAGCTGCACTTTGGTTAAAACCTTGATCAACCAGCTGGTGATTTTGTGAAATTGATGTTTCAGATGTTATGTGAGTGTTTGATCAGCTCATATGTGATGTATGTGAGGTGTGTGAGTGATTGGTTTGATTGGAATTGCTCTCAAACTCAAAACCCGATAGTGACTTGCCTTAGAAGGCAAAATTGGAGTGAAAGAAGAGATTTTGAGGAAAGCATCTGTTAGATGGCTTTGGGGTACTCAAACTGACCACAATTGAGCTCTATTTATAGTAGAGCAAGTTTGTTTTGGGATCCACAGTGAATGGCAACTGCAGCAGGTGTTTCCTCAATGTTGGCCAATGGAAATGCAAGTCTCCTCTAGCCATTGACTAGAGGTTAGGGCACAGAGCTATGGTCCCCTTGGTCTTGGATAAGTCTTGACTAATTTCAGATGAGAATGGCTCAGTCCATGCCACCTTGATGGTTCCATTGAATGCCTCATTCCAAATTTGAAGTCTTGTCCCTATTTTGGCCATTCTAGGTTCAACATGCTATTTCTTGTTCCATGGACTTTGGAGGCTTGGCTCAGTGATTGTCCCCTTTAGATTCAATCCTCTGAGGTGTCCAAGTGGATAGGAGCAATTGAATTTGGCTGATTTTGGCAAATCGACCAAACTTGCAAATTCTGCCTTGCCTTGACAGATTTCAGCAAGGTAACTTGCCAATGTCATATCTCATGGTGTAAGTTGAAATTGGCAATGTTCTTGGCCATTTTGGAAAGATCTTACAAGATACAACAACTATTTGAACAAGTTTGGTTTTGATCTCTTTTGATTCCAAGTGAAAAATCCCCCTACATTTGGCAAAAAGTGAGGCAGAATCTGACTTAGTGAAAATTTCACTAAGTGTTGGAAAAAGTGACATTTTCACTTTTCAGCCAATTTGATCACTCCATAACTCAAAATCCTTAATGAATTGGAATGACTTGTAGTTGAAGTTTTTGTAGGTGATAATGAGGGCTACAAATCCATCTTTGGATGAGAAAAAATGGCCTTGTGGTTTAGGAGTTATGGTCCTTCAAAGTTGGTACCCTTGCCACTTTATTTTTAACTTAGAAAAATTTCTAAGTTTTATGGTTACCCCTTTTACAAGTTATCTCACTTTTCTTGATTTTTCTTGATGAATGATGATTCAAATCATACATTAACATCATTTTAGGGTTAAAAATCCATTTTGGTGAAAAATCTCAAAAAGTCAAAGTTGACTTTTGTGCACAGTTGACTTTTGTACACAGTTGACTTTTTATCAGATGAATTCCAAATTGTGCAATTCTTCAGGAAATCATGTCCTTGACCTAAATCAAACTTGATGAACATGTTCCATGGGTGTCATAGGGTATATTCAATCATGTATTTGGGTTTGGGAGCATGTCTTGGTCAAAAGTCAAAGTTACAGTTGACTTTTCCCTTAAAACCCTAATTGTGGTGCAGATGGAATTGAGACTTGTTGCTCAAACTTCTTGGATTAATCCATTGTCCCAAATGGATCAATATGGTATGTTAGAGACCCTCAAATCATCTCTTGAGGTCTTGGCTCATGATTTGTCCCAAAAGTCAACTTAGGGGTGAATTAGGTCAAGAAACCCTAATTCCTGATTTTTGATGAATGCATCCCTTGAGGCAAAATTGACTTGATGCATGGGTTCATGAGGTTCCATGAAGTATATTAGGTTATGTTTTGGATCAATGGCTTGTGCCCAGATGAAACTTTTCATCTGGAGGCCCTGGGTGATCAAAACCCTAATTTGGTGACACTGGCGATCTTGAGGCTTGATCCACCTAGAAGGGAGCAACCTTGTGCTTAATCCTTGAAGTGGGAGTCCTTTTGATCCTTTGAGGATGTTTGAGAGATTAGACAAGTTGAAAATCAAGTCATTTCTTGATTGAGCCTTTGTCTAAAGCTCAGAGAGGGCTTGAAACCCTAATTTTGATTGTAGTGAGTGCTCACCCATCTTTGGGGAGACTGGTGATTTGCCCAATGATGGGAAATCTAAGTGGTTAAAATTTGGGGTATGACATAAAGCCCAAGAGGAGGCTAACTTCACTGAAGAAGGATCATTATACAAAGCCTAAGAGGAGGCTATGACGCTGTTTCAGTTGAGTGACAGGTCCAGTATGCTGATTTAAAGAGAAAATCAGTTCTTATATGAGCAACACTGTACTCAAGGATTTGATTTGAGGATCCGGGATATTTCCTTTTCTTTGAGGAAACGGGAAATCCAAAGGGTATTGAGACTGTCCGAGTATGCGGGTTTCCTTCCTATTTAACGAAGGGGTCACTTGAGAATGTCTTTGAGACTCAAGGAAGTTAGACTGTCCAAGTCTAGAGTTTCATCTTTTGTACTATGCTTTGAGAAACAGTAGTAGACTCTTTGAGAGGAATGTTCTATGCAGATGACTAAGTTCTGTTCCTATACCTCTAGGAGGTCGTTGGGACAATTTGTATGAAGCCCAAGAGGAGGCTAGAGACTTTTAAGAAGCCGATGGGTCCTTGTACGAAGCCCAAGAGAAGGCTATCATTCCCGGAGGAAGAGATCATTATACGAAGCCTAAGAGGAGGCTGTGAATATTTCTAAGAAGCCGTAGGGTCCTTGTACTAAGCCCAAGAGGAGGCGGGGTTGCTTTTAGGAAGCCTGTGGGTCCTTGCACGATGCCCAAGAGGAGGCCGATGCTTTTAAGAAGCCCGTGGGTCCCCAAACCCCGAGAAATTCAAGGCAATGCTATTCACCGAGAATAGATCAAAGTCAGGAAAGTTCGAGAATTTGGAAGAAACTCAAAGATGCCATTCACGGAGAATACATTCACCTCTGGGAGTAGAGTTTCTTGACAAATTCCTAATGAGGACAGCCGAAGAGAAGACTGTATCTGGTGATCCTATTGGGGGATCTAGTTGTCTATTTCTACGAATAAACGAAACGGCGTCACCTAGTTCTAGACGTAGTTGCCGGGGAAACTCTAAATATCTATACTATTATTACACAGTCGATATGATTTTATGAAAGAAGACTTACAGTGAAACAGCCCCACAATACAGTTATATGTATATGAAAGCGGTAAATAAAAGCAATAACCACTTACTCGGTTGTAGAGCTTCCATGCTGTTTGGTTAGTTGTTCAACAAAGAAAGATTGAAAATAACAGTATATTCAAAATCAAAGGAGAAAGTGCTTTGAAATAAAAATGGTTGGGGCTTACAGCTCAAGGAGAGGCCCAGGGTTTTATCAGTGATTGCACTGTTTGAATTTTGTACAGAGGGACTTATACAAGTGACTGAGGCCCAAAATGTTTTCTGTACAAAGGGATGGGTCTTACACTCTTTCAAGAGGCCCAAAGGGTTTAAAGAAAAAGAGTGGGGCTTATAACACGAGGGTAGGCCCAGATGATTTTTCCGTTTGAAATGGCGATCGCGCCGAGGTTTTCTTTTAACGCGGAGGGACTTATACAATAAGTGAGGCCCAAAATGTTTTGGTTAAAAGGGGATTGAGTCTTACACTCTATTAGAGGCCCAAAGTGTTTTTGAATGGGTCTTATAGCTCAAGGAGAGGCCCAAGGTTATTAAAAAGGCGATGATCGTGCCGTTTATTTGAAAATGTACAGAGGGACTTATACAACGAATGAGGCCCAAAATATTTCTGTACAAGTGGGTTGGGTCTTACACTCTCTCAAGAGGCCCAAAGTGATTTGAAAATGATTTATGAGGGTTGAATTAATCCAAAAACCCTAATTTGTTTTCAAAACTGTATTTAATTGAATAAAAATTCAATTAAAAATGATCAAAATTGTTTAACATATGAAAAACAAATTGTCATTTTGGATTAATGCTTCAAAAATTAAGTATTGACCTACAAAATAATTAGAAAGCATTAAAAGTTGCAAAATCAATGTGAAAAAAATATTTAAATTGTCAAAAACAATTAAAATATTAATTCTTTGCAAAAATATCAATTATATGAAATAAATAATATTTTTGGGATTTTTTGATAAAATAAAATATTTTAACATTTTTGTGAATTATTAAAAAAAGAATCAACTCAAAATCATTAAAACTCAGAGAGAAATTAATTTTTGAATCAATTAAATAAAATCACAAAATTCAAATATTTGAATTTGAAAGAAATGGCGCCAAGAACACCCAAGAACACGCGCGTGTTCTGGGTTTGGCTGATTTGCATTTTCTATCCAATCTCCCTGAATACTTGATTATAACATGCAATCCACATATCATTATGCTCGTCTCAACCTCACGATCATGTATATGTCCATTAATTTCATTTAAATTAAACATATAACAAGAAATCATGAAAAATCCTCAAGAACCCTAATTCCTGCATGAAGGCTAGGATTTTGGACACACGATTCAAACAATGCAATTAATTGAGGGAAAACATTCCATGCATGATTATGAACATATGGCCAAATTATTGTGCAGCAAAAATTGCATGGATCATAGAGTTAGAAGAGCTCATGCTTACCACTTGCAGCTGGTGATCGTGATTTGTGTTGGAGGTGTTACAACTAGGTTCCAATGATGTGGATAGCTTCCCTAGGTTCCAAGTGATGTCTCTGAGTGCTTGGAATGGATTGAAATGGTTTGGAGTTGAAGATGGCACCTCAACTGCAAAACTGTCAAGAACTTGAGCAACTGGCTGGTATTTTGTGAAATCAGTGTTCCAGATGTTATGTGAGTGTTTGGATCACTTTTATATGATGTATGTGAGGTGTGTGAGTGATTGGTTTGATTGGAAAAGCTCTCAAACTCAAAACCCGATAGCTACCTTGCTAAGAAAGGCATTTTTGCCAAGAGAAAGAGATTTTGAGGAAAGCATATGTTAGATGGCTTTGGTGTACTCAAACTGATCACAATTGAGCTTTATTTATAGTAGAGCAAGTTTTTTTTGCAAGGAATAGTGAATGGCAACTGGTAAGTAGGTTTGGCCAATGTTGTCCAATGGAAATCCAAGTCTTCTCTAGCCATTGACTAGAGGTTAGGGCACAGAGCTGTGGTTCCCTTGGTCTTGGATAAGTCTTGACTAATTTCAGATGAGAATGGCTCAGTCCATTCCACCTTGATGCTTTCATTGAATGCTTCAATCCAAATTTGGAGTCTTGTCCCTATTTTGGCCATTCTAGGTTCAACATGCTATTTCTTGTTCCATGGACTTTGGAGGCTTGGCTCAGTGATTGTCCCCTTTAGATTCAATCCTCATATGTGTCCAAGTGGATAGGAGTATTTGAATTTGGCTGATTTTGGCAAATCGAGCAAAGTTGCAAATTCTGCCTTGCCTTTGACAGATTTCAGCAAGGCAACTTTCCAATGTCATATCTCATGACTCAAATGGAATTTGGCAATGTTCTTGGCCATTTTGGAAAGCCCTTACATGATATAACAACTGTTTGAACATATTTGGTTTTGATCTCTTTTGAATCCAAGTGAAAAATCCCTCTACATTTGGCAAAAAGTGAAGGCAGATTCTGACTTAGTGAAAATTTCACTAAGTGTTGGAAAAAGTGACATTTTCACTTTTCAGCCATTTTGATCACTCCATAACTCAAAATCCTTAATGAATTGGACTTAGGTCTAGTTGAAGTTTTTGTAGAGGGTAATGAGGGCTACAAATCCATCTTTGGATGAGAAAAAATGGCTTTGTGGTTTAGGAGTTATGATCCTTCAAAGTTGGTACCCTTGTCACTTTATTTTTAACTTAGAAAATTTTCTAAGTTTTTATGGTTACCCCTTTTACAAGTTATCCCACTTTTCTTGATTTTTCTTGATGAATGTCATTTTAGGGTTAAAAATCCATTTTGGTGAAAAATCTCAAAAAGTCAAAGTTGACTTTTGTGCACAGTTGACATTTTATCAGATGAATTCCAAACTGTGCAATTCTTCAGGAAATCATGTCCTTGACCTAAATCAAACTTGATGGACATGTTCCATGGGTGTCATAGGGTATATTGGGGCATGTCCTAGGGCTTGGGAGCATGTCCTGGTCAAAAGTCAAAGTTATAGTTGACTTTTTCCTTAAAACCCTAATTGTGGTGCAGATGAAATTGAGACTTGTTGCTCAAGCTTCTTGGATTAATCCATTGTTACAAATGGATCAATATAGCTCATTAGAGACCCTCAAACCCTCTCTTGAGGTCTTGGCTCTTGATTTGCCCTAAAAGTCAACTTAGGGGTGAATTAGGTCAAGAAACCCTAATTCCTGATTTTTGATGTATGCATCCCCTGAGGCAAAATTGACTTGATGAATGAGTCCATGAGGTTCCATGGATTACATTAGGTTGTGTTTTGGATCTTTGGCTTGTGTCCAGATGAAAATTTTCATCTGGCGGCCCTGGTCGACCAAAACCCTAATTTGGTGATACTGGCGATCTTGAGACTTGATCCACCTAGAAGGGAGCAACCTTGTGCTTAATCCTTGAAGTGGGAGTCCTCTTGATCCATTGTGGATGTTTGAGAGGTTAGACAAGTTGAAGATCATGTCATTCCTTGATTGATCCTTTGTCTAAGCACTCAGAGAGGGCTTGAAACCCTAATTTTGATTGTGGTGAATGCTCAACAATTCCTTGAGGAGATTGATGAGGCACAAAGGTACATACATATTGTGATAATGATTTGCACAATGATGGGAAATCTTAGTGGTCAAAATTTGGGGTATGACACTTTGATAGTGGGTGTTCAAGACACATGACAGGAGTTAAGAATTTGTTGGTAGATGTTAAGCTCCATTCTTCAGGTCATGTAACCTTTGGTGAAGGTGTCAAAGGAGAAATCAAGGGGATGGGAAAGCTGAATTGTGCTGGTGCTCCTAGACTGGATGATGTTCTACTTGTCAAAGGGTTGACAACAAATTTGATCAGTATTAGTCAACTTTGTGATCAAGGATTCAAAGTAGACTTTACAAAATCTGAGTGCATTGTCATAAATGAGAAAGGAGAAGTCATCATGAAGGGTGTTAGGTCTAAGGACAACTGTTATCTATGGGTGCAAAAAGTGTCAAGTACCTCAACATGTGTGTTTGCTAGAGATGATGAAGTTAAAGTCTGGCATCAAAAGTTGGGACATCTTCATCTGAAGGGAATGAAGAGAATCATATCTTCAGAAGCTGTCAGAGGAATTCCTAAACTCAATATTGAAGAAGGAAGAGTTTGTGGAGATTGTCAAATAGGGAAGTAGACCAAGATGTCACATCAGAAGCTTCAACATAACACCACGTCCAAAGTGTTGGAACTTCTTCATATGGACTTGATGGGACCTATGCAGGTAGAAAGTCTAGGTGGGAAGAAGTATGCTTATGTTGTTGTAGATGACTATTCTAGGTACACCTGGGTAAGCTTCATCAAAGACAAAACAGAGGTGTTTGATGTGTTTAAATATTTATGTCAAAGACTCCAAAGAGAGAAAGAGAGCAATGTCATCAGAATAAGGAGTGATCATGGGAGGGAATTTGAAAATAACAAGTTTGCTGATTACTGCTCTGCTGAAGGTATCAGTCATGAGTTTTCCTCTCCTATTACTCCTCAGCAAAATGGAGTTGTTGAAAGGAAGAACAGAACTCTCCAAGAATCTACTAGAGCAATGATTCATGCCAAAAAGCTTCCTTACCATTTCTGGGCTGAAGCCATGAACACTGCTTGCTATATTCACAACAGAGTTACTTTGAGAAGGGGCACTTCAGCTACTCTGTATGAAATGTGGAAAGGGAGAAAGCCAATTGTGAAGTACTTTCATGTTTTTGGAAGTAAATGTTATATTTTGTCAGATCGTGAACAGAGGAGAAAATTGGATCCCAAAAGTGATGAGGGAATCTTTCTAGGATACTCTACAAATAGCAGAGCTTACAGGGTTTTCAACTCCAGAACAAAGGTTATGATGGAGTCTATAAATATGGTGATTGATGACATTGATAAGCAGGAAGATGCTGATGTCCTGGATGATGTTGAAACATCAGTTGAAGAAGTCACAACAGAAACTGAAGACAGAAGTGGATCTCCCAGTCCTGTTGATGCTGAGCCTGAACCTGAACAATCTAATAAAGAACCATCTATTAGAGTGCAAAAGGACCATCCAAAAGATCTTATCATAGGTGATCCTAAATCAGGGGTTAGCACTAGATCAAGAGAGGTTGGTCAAATTCTTGTTTTGTTTCCAAAATTGAGCCCAAGAATGTCAAAGAAGCTCTGACTGATGAATTCTGGATTAATACCATGCATGAAGAGCTGGAACAATTCAAGAGGAACAAAGTGTGGGATCTTGTTCCAAGGCCTGATGGAGTTAATGTGATAGGCACCAAGTGGATTTACAAGAATAAATCTGATGAACAAGGAGTGGTCACCAGAAACAAGGCCAAATTAGTTGCTCAGGGATACACTCAGGTTGAAGGAATTGATTATGATGAAACCTTTGCTCCTGTGGCAAGACTGGAGTCTATCAGATTACTATTAGGGGTGGCTTGTAATTTCAAATTCAAGCTTTTTCAGATGGATGTTAAGAGTGCCTTCTTGAATGGTTACTTAAATGAAGAGGTGTATGTTGATCAACCAAAAGGATTTATTGATCCAACATTTCCTGACCATGTTTACAAACTAAGGAAAGCTCTCTATGGTTTAAAGCAAGCACCAAGAGCTTGGTATGAAAGGCTTACAGAATTCCTGGCTTTGAATGGCTACAGAAAAGGAGGGATTGACAAGACTTTGTTTGTTAAAGAGGAAGGAGGAAAACTGATGATAGCTCAAATATATGTTGATGACATAGTATTTGGTGGGATGTCAGATGCAATGGTGAAACATTTTGTAGAACAAATGTAGTCTGAGTTTGAAATAAGTCTTGTTGGAGAGCTCAGATATTTTCTAGGTCTACAAGTTAGACAAATGGAAGACTCCATATTCATATCCCAGAGCAAGTATGCAAAGAACATTGTTAAGAAGTTTGGTCTGGAAAATGCTAATCACTAGAGGACACCTGCTCCTACTAACTTAAAGTTATCCAAGGATGAACATGGTGTGAGTGTGGATCAAAGTCTATACAGAAGCATGATTGGTAGCTTATTATATCTCACAGCTAGCAGACCTGATATTTCTTTTGCTGTTGGAGTGTGTGCCAGATATCAATCTGAGCCTAAAGTTAGTCACTTGAATCAAGTGAAGAGGATTCTAAAATATGTGAACGGGACTAGTGACTATGGTATGCTTTACAGTCATGGATCAGGCACTGAGTTATGTGGTTTTTGTGATGCTGATTGGGCAGGGAATGCTGATGATGGAAAAAGTACTTCAGGAGGTTGCCTCTTCTTAGGGAATAATCTGATATCATGGTTTAGTAAAAAGCAGAACTGTGTGTCTCTTTCTACTGCCGAAGCTGAGTACATAGCAGCAGGGAGTAGTTGTTCTCAACTTGTCTGGATGAAGCAGATGTTAACAAAATACAATGTCAAGCAAGATGTCATGACATTGTACTATGATAATCTGAGTGCTATCAATATCTCTAAGAACCCTATTCAACATAGCAGAACTAAGCATATTGATATACGTCATCATTTTATAAGAGATTTGGTTGAAGACAAAGTAGTTGCTCTGGAACATCTTGCCACTGAAAAGCAGTTAGCAAATATTTTTACCAAGGCCTTAGATGCAAATTAGTTTGAAAAATTAAGAAGCAAATTATGAATTTTCATATATGAGGATTAAATGTGCTGGGTAGTGTCTTGTGCAGTTATGAACTTTTTTGCTTATGTTTAGTTTAAAAGAAACAGGATTTTATTCAACTGCTGAAAGCATACAAGATTAGAGTTTAGTACTTCAAAAGCTACATTCAAAGGATCTAAAGATTATCCCAACCCCCTGATTCAATAAAAGTTTTCCAATCTTCATCCCATTCATCATCAGATGCATAGAGTTGCACTGGTGGTTTCGTGCTGGTTTTCATCCTTGTCTCTGAGGTCCTGCCTGTTCTTGGTGCTCCTGAAGAAGTCCCAGTTGCTGTCATTGTTTTGTTCTTATTCTTCAGTGGATCTGGTTTCTTGTCCTCCTGCATGTGTTTCTTCCCTGCATCTTTGTTAGACTGGCTCATACTTGTTTGGTGTCTGGTGCTATTAGAAGGAAAAAGGCTTGGATTTTATAGTTCTATAAGAATCCATTGGTTGTATCGCCTGACCAGTCAAAGTTTTTGGGAATTTGTGTTCCTTGGGAAGCTTGTTACTTGACCATGTCTTAATGGTTGTCAGATATTTGTGTTTGATGTAGAAATTGTCCAATTATGGCTAAAAAGGGGGAGAGTTAGCCTATGTGTTGCCTAGTGGTCTGTGGTGGTTCTAGGCTTGAGGGGGAGAATTAGTCTTGGTGTGTAAGTTTGCGCACCAGGTTATGTTATGGTTCAGATGTTGAGGGGGAGTTTAGCTTTGTTCAGCTGGTTGTTATGATTGATGCTGGTTGTGTTTTGGAATGTTAGGAGTTTGAAGTTTTTCCGCTGCTATCTCTGATGTAGGCAGAGATTGTTTTAGCCAAAATTAGCCAAAGGGGGAGATTGTTAGTTCTTGTATTGGCTGGAATTTTGGTAAAACAAAGTTGAACAATGTTGATGTCATATGTCTGATGTCTTAACATTGGTATCTAACATTAGTTTTTGCAGGGTTGAAGTTTTATATGCTGATGTTAAACTTGATGTCTTGACATCAGTTATCAGAACATCAGAACATCAGGTTGTGATGTTTTAGGGCTGCGCGTGTTAATTTGTTTTGAGGAGATCTGTTAGAGAGATTGGATGCGAATATCTTGGAGAAGATATTTTCAATCAGATATGGAGCAGATCATGTAACCAACATTAGGGCTGATTTGAAAATATTTAAAAAGATTAGAAGATCAAATCTGTTTTAAATTCTGTTTAATAACAAATCAAATCAGATATTTGGAAGAGGTCCAAGCCCAAGTCAGAATTCTATTTAAAGCAGCCTCAACCCTTGTTGGAAGAGAACGAAGACAAGAGAGCAAAGACTGAGAGTCAAATTAGTGTTTTCGTGTGTGTTTTGTAAACCTTTCATGGTTGAATAGGTGTTACTATTTTGGGTTGTAAGTGTATTCACTCTAGAACTTTTAAGCAAGAGTGTGTTGTTCTTGATCAAAGCTGTTAAGTAAGATCAAGGTGTGGTTTAAAGTGTAATCTTTGAATTATTTCACTGAGGTGATTTAGGAAGTGAGTGGTTTCTCATATCTAAGTGGTTTCTTAGGTAGAAGTGTCATTGGGTAGTGATTAAGATTAGTAGATGTCAACTGGGATTGTTGAGTCTGTAATTTAATACTACTAATAGTGAATTTCCTCCCTGGCTTGGTATCCCCCAGACGTAGGTTGTTAGACCGAACTGGGTGAACAATTCATTGTGTTGATTTACTAATGTTATTGCCTTGTTCATTAGCAGATTGTGTTGTTGTGACATCACACTTAACATCACACATCTGATACCAGAATTTCACTAAGTTCTGTCCTAAATCTGTAGGAGGTCTTTGGGTCCTTGTACTAAGCCCAAAAGGAGGCTGAGAACTTCTAAGAAGCCTATGGGTCCTTGTACTAAGCCCAGGAGGAGGTTGGGGATGCTTTTAGGAAGCCTGTGGGTCCAAGCCTAAGAAAAGTTCAAGAAAGGTTTCACCGGGAATAATCATTTCTTTAGTGAACAGTCCTAGGGTTTGAAGAAATTCAAAAGAGGTCTCACCAGGAATTAATCCTCTTTGGGGAAGTGAATTTCTTGTACAAACATTTCTAATTTGTGACAGTCTTGAGAAAAGTTTCACCGGGAATAATGCCTTTCTCTGTTCTATATTGTATAAGCCCAAGAGGAGGCAATACTGTATCTGGAATTTCCTATGGGGAACTAGTTTTGATTGTGTTGAAAGAGTAACCACTGGTTTGATCTAGACCTAGACCTAACTGTTGGGGAGAACTCTAAGCAATTATATACAGGTATACATATATATATGAAATATAAAAACCAGTAAGTATAAAAGAGGTAGTAGAACTTACAGTTGTGTAAGCCCAAGCATTGTAACTACAACTGTATGGTTAGTTATTCAAGAAATTGAAGAAAGTTTTGATAAAAACTTAGAATTTGAATCTAAATCAAAAGGAAAGTTGTTTTAAAAAGAAGTTTGGGGCTTATACTCAAGGAGAGGCCCAGATGAATTCTTTTGAAAAGGCGACGATCGCGTCGTAGTTTTTGAAAATTTCAGAGGGACTTATACACTGACTGAGGCCCAAATTATTGTATTTTACAAAGAGGATGGGTCTTAAACTCTATTAGAGGCCCAAAAAAATGTTTGAAAAGAATAAAGATGGGACTTACAACACAAGGGTTGGCTCAGATGAAAATTGTTTTGAAAATGGCGATCACGCCGAGATTTTTAAAATCGTATCAAGACTTATACAATGACTGAGGCCCAAAAAGGTTTATTTACGAAGGGATGAGAATTACACTCTATCAAGAGGCCCAAGAGTTTTAAAAAGAAGAGATAATGAGACTTATAACTCAGGGAGAGGCCCAAATGAAAAACAGCGATCACACCGTTGTTTTTGAAAATCGTATAGGGTCTTAAAAAATGATTGAGGCCCAAAAAGTATGTGTGTGACAAGGGATGGGTCTTACACTCTATTAGAGGCCTAAAAGTGCTTTGAAAAATGTTTGTGAGGGTGAAAATAATCAAAACCCTAATTTGATTGAAAAATGCATTTTAATTTGAATTAAAATGATCAAAATTATCAAACATGTGTGAAAAACAAGTTGTGATATTGTATTATTATTTGAAAAATCATGTTCTGTCCATAGAATGATTTGAAAGTTATTTGAATTTTAAAAATCAAAAGAAATAATTTATTTAAAAGTGTTTAAAAACAATTTAAAAAGGAATTCTTTACAAAAATTCAAAATATATTACATAAATAATATTTTTTTGATTTTTTTTGTGGAATAAAATATTTTAACATATTTGTGAATTTTGGAAATAATAATTATTTAAAAATGATTGAAATTGAAAGACAAATTAATTTTTGAAGTTATTTTAGAAGTTGTAAAAAAGAATGAAGGAATTAAGCGGTAAGAAATATGGGATGGTCCTCCCAAGGTTTGAACCCACACCCTTGGGGTGGAGAGTTTAAAACTTTACCATCTAAGCCATGTGCGTTGGCTGATATAGAATGCAATATGAAAATAATATAGGAAACTCTCTTTTGAAAATGGTTAAAAAAAATAAAACCAAAAGGTTACAAATACTAGTGTTTCCACTAGGGTGCAATGCCAATTCAAACATATATTGGCAATGGAATAATATATACTATGTTTGGTTCCAAAACTTGAAAATGGCGCCATGGACATCTTCTTCCTTGAACCAACATCAGATTTGCATGAAGCATGCTATCTCCCTCGTTTCTCAATCATTTTGGAAGATATAAAAATGAAAATTGTTTGTTTTTTAACAAGGAACATGATGGTTCTTTTCAATTTTACTTATATTAAGTGTAACAAAAGATATCATGTAGCATCCATATGAACCCTAAAAAATGTAAGAACTAAATGAAATCTCATATACGTAAGATAAATGACAATTGATTGAGGGTTAATGATCTATAAGCAATCAGAATCATGATGGTAACTTAAAACAACATTTATGATGCGTGATTCATTGAGTTTGAAAGTTTGAGGCTTACCTTTGCAAGAAGGAATCGAATGTTGTTGTTGAGGTGTTACAGAAGTGAAACAATGATCTGGATAGCTTCCTTAGGTGTTATGGATTGTCTTGCAAGCCTTGGAATGATTTAAAACTCCCTAGAACTCTTGGCTCGAATCCATCTGCATGTTGAAGCAAGTGAGATATGGAGATGTGGATTATGGTGTTTTAGAAGTGATTTAGAGGTTTAGATCACTTCTATAAGGGATATATGATGTGTTTGGATCATTGGTTCAAGCTGCATTGCTTTCTATTTCAAAACCCGATAGTCACTTCTCAAGATTTTGGAACTTTGATGCACAAGAGGGAATTTAGAGAAAACAATGTTGGGATTGTTTTGGTGTGTTTTAAATGATCAAGTATGAGCTCTATTTATAGGTAAATAGATTTATCAAGCATGAACAATTGAAACTTGTAGGATAAGAACTGAATTCAATGATCTTGGCTTGGCATAATTGCTTCTTACACAAGGTACAATAGCTGTCCCAAATAGCTCAGCTATGTATTGACTCAATCCACATTCTGCAGTCCTTTTAAATGTTGTTTATTAGAGCATCTTGACTACAAGGGATAGGAATCTTGAATATGCACTCTTTGCTCATAATTGCTTTTGAAATTCAAGTCTTTGTACAAAGACTCATTATGCCAAATGATTAAGTTTTAAGCATCTTGGCCTAATTCTGCAGGTTGGGTCAGAGTTGTGATGATCATATTGAATTTATTTGGCTCCTTTGATCATTGTCCCTTGACTCAAAATCGTGGACAACAAGTTAATATCCAAACTATTATGAAAACAGTTGCAACAATGCCTCTTGTGGCAGCCATAACTCTTGGATCAAGTTAAGTTGTTTCATGCCAAATAACTCTTCGGATTGTTGGTGATAACGCAAAATTATATCGTTTATTTGACTTGACTTACATGAATTTTAGTTATAATTTCCTTTATTTTATTTTATTTATGCTTCGATTGATGTCTCGATTATTATGTTTTCAAGTAGCTTGGATTAAATCAGATTAAAGTACAAAAGAAAGAAAAGAAAAGAATTAATTGAAGAAAAAGAGAAGAATGGAAGAAAATAGCAGAAAATGCAGTTTCTAAAGTTGTGGCCTTGGCTGTGGACCTGTGGCCCTCGCCACACACTTCACACCTGTGGCCCTCACCACACATCCTCTGGCCCTCACCACACACTTCACACATGTGGCCCTCGCCACAGCTCCATTACTTGCAGCCACATATTTAATTTTTGTGGCTTTCTCCACGTCAGTAACTCACGAGCCCAATCCCCTTATATTTTCTCAGCAACTAAGTCTTCCTGATTTCTCTCTCCATGATAACCACTACTCCTATTTTCCCTCAACAAATGCGCCACAGAAGAGCATTATAAAAGGAAGGCAATTTACAACAAAAAGGGGGTCGACTTTCATTTGGGCCACAACTGTTGCTTGTTTAGTTTTTAGGAAGTTTCTTTCACCATGTAAAAGGAATAGCCTTCCACATCGGGGGACTATTCCCAAATTAGTTTTAGGATTCTATTTTATGCCATTTTATTTTCTGCAACCGGATTCGTATTCGAGATTTCAGTGTATTATTCAAAGCATCCATGTATTCCAGGTTTTTATCGTTTTCTTATTTAATTACCAAAGTATGTTTCTTATTTTAGCTTATTATCATATTTGCATGTTTATTTTCCTATTCATGTCCGACTAAATAGTTTTGAGTCCGGCGTATGAGGACCGTCGCTACCGACAGGACTTGGTAGAAAATAATAGGTGCGAACTTTTGATTAAAATTCTGTTTTGGTTTTAATTTCCAAGTCTAATTTAAATGGCTTTGTCATGAGAGTGAGAGGTTATTTAACACGATTTTGTCACGAGAGTGAGAAATTAATTAAGGTTAGAGCCGGCACTGCGAGAGCGTGGAGGTCGATCCGGATAGTGGAAATTAGGCAACATATCTAAATACAGCGAGAGCGCTTTAGATACGTTTAGGATATTATTGGCTTTCAAAATATATCTCCTAGTTACCGGGCGAGCGGGAGCAAAATCTTGGGATTAGGAAGTATGACTTTAGTTAATACCGCGAGAGCGTGAGGCGAGGTCTTTAAGTTGGTATATTATACGGAACTAAGTTATAGTTGTAATTAGCACCCGAATTCTACAAGATCCTTTAGGAACGCGGAATCCATATTCCGGCCTCTCTTTTTTATCACATTTTCTAAGTTCATTTTTAGTTTTAGTTCTAGTCTCCTCTTAATTAAATATTCATCAGCCTTAGCTTTACAAAGCAACGATAGATTGCAGTAGGTTGACATTGGCCTCTGTGGGTTCGACAATCTTTTATATTACTTCGATATTTCCATGCACTTGCGGACGCATCAAGTTTTTGGCGCCGTTGCCGGGGACCAAAAGTCAATATTTTTATTCCGTTGTTGCACCGTATAGACTGAGGCACTCTCATAAAAAATAAAAAAATAATAAAAAAATTAAAAACTATGTATCACCCAAATTTTCTCTATGATAACCACTCACAATATCTTGAGGAGCCGCACCCAAATTTTCTCTACAATTACCAACCGCAATACTCCCAATATTTTGAGGAATTGCACCCAAATTTTCCCTATGATTACCATTCCCAAAATTTTGAGGAACCGCAAGAATCACATAATTCCAATCTCGAAATACTAATGGAGGATTTCAACGCGACACTAACTCATTTCCACCCAAATTACCTCTCCCAATATTTTGAGGAACCACAAGAATCCGTTAATTCTAACCTCGAAACAATAATGGAGGATTTCATTGAAACAACAACTAATTCTAGGCTAGAATCTATGATGAAGCGCTTTGTGGAGACACAAACTCTCCAGCATGAAGAGCTTATAAGACAACATCTCGATACTTATGAAACCCTTAGGCAGATAAACACTACGGTCGAGTCCCTCGCGACTCACACCGAGGAATTGGAGACTCAAATCTCCCTTCTTGTACAAACACCTATAGGACCCTCCCTTGAGGAGCATGTGGATGTTGTAGTGACCTGTAGTGAAACAAAAGTCGAAATTCCTAAGGAGATTGATAATGAGGTTGAGGAGAGTGATATTGAGGTCGAGGAGAGTTCTGGTGAGGAAAAAGTAGAGATTGAGAAAAATTCACTGGGACCGCCTGAAAGAGAGGTCGTCAAAGAGGTAGAGAAAGTAGCACCAAAGGCTGTTCCTCGTCCCTATACCCCGTCGATTCTTTTCCCGCATAGGTCTGTAGACTCCCAATCCAAAACGCATGTGGAGGTATTGTAAAATATCCACACCGATGCATCTTTGTTTGAGGTCGCGCATAAAAAGAGAAAATTAGAGGACCATAAAACTATGGAAATCATTAGTGCTAAGAGGGTAAGGTTAAACTTTGAGGTGATGGATGAAATAACTAAGCCCAAACTTGAAAAACTAATACTTAGGATAGATCCAGAACCACCACCACAAGTTCAAAAGAGTGAACCACCCCACAGAAGGAAGAAAAGAAAAGGAGAGGGATATGTGAGATGGCTTGATAAATGGCCATGGAAACCTAAGATTAACACTCCTAACCGTCGAGCTATCGACGTTAAACAAAGCCCTGTGTGGGAGGAAACCCACAACTTTTTAATTTAACGTTTGCCTTTTATTGTCTGTGTTTGCAGAAAATAAAGAAATGTATTGCTTGTCACGTCTCAGCTACATATAGGCGAACGATCTCTAGATGACAATCCCTTAAGATGAGTTGGTGCCCACGCACATTCCTACAAATGTCGTTGCTGGTGGTGACACCGATGATGAGTATGATATGAGAGAGCATATCTCTCCAGTTCTTAACTCACCACCTCCTTGTTCTTCGCATGGTCAGGTTCCACCTGCACACACCGCACTGTATTTTTCTAACAATTTTTGCAGGTACTTCCTTCGGAAATAGGCAATATAATGAGCGGCTTCAAGAAAATGAAGTTTCAGCAAATTCAGATAACTCGTAGTACAAGACACCGGAGTAGAAGTGGCCATCGAAGACAGGGACAACAAGGGAAGAATCAACGCGAATTTGGCCGTGGTGGCACGCAATGGCATTCATACAGGTTCTATCTTTCCTTTACCACATATCAAAACATTGAGGACTATATTTGGTTTAAGTGTGGGGGAGGAACTTTACCGCTTTCATTTTACCGCTTTCTAGTTAGATTTACTATTTTCTAGCATGACTTTTTAAATTTTTTCTGTTTTAATGTTTCGTGCGTCTGTGCATGTGCTGTCGAGTCTATATGCATGATGTTATGTTTATCGATTTCCCCATTCTCTTGAGCCATACCAAATATTTTGAAACTTTTTGAGTTAAAAGTAATGTTTCTTTTGAAAATCTTAGGTTACTGACGAAATTGAGGTTAGACTGTGAGACTTGGGAAAATTCCGCAAGATCAGTATCGTTTTAACACCGTGAGCCTCCCAATTATGGAAATAAAATTGAGTACTTGTTATGCCATAGCCTTAAGTTCTCACCCCTTTAGTAGTCCCTAATTAGTTTATTTAGCAGTCAGCACCATCCTAAGCACACACTAAGTAGGAAGCCGATGCAAATAAGTGTATGATCTCAGGCTAAAAGTAAATTGAATGGAAATAAATGCTCATTCTAAGTTAGGTGATTCTCACCCGATCATTTAGCCCAACGGTGCAAACTTCTGTATTTTATTAATATTTAAGCCAATATGCAAAAGGAAAAAAATGATAATAATGAGATCATAATCACTAACAGACTATCCTACCATGAGTGTGAAAGGATAACGGGCTTAATGTGATTGCGCCAGAACAAAAAAGGGATAAAATAAGGATGAGTGAGTTAGGCTTAAGTATAATGACATGATTCAAATTGGTTTGTATAGGAGGGAGGTTGATGACCGCAAAAGCGGAATTATGTTGTTACGATATCCTTAGTGTGTGAGCAAGTACCTACCGACACAAACTTAACCGAAATAGAGTTGGCAGCCTAGGATGAGTATCTGTATGCACTATTTTTCCTAAGAGTCATGGTTTGCTTGAGGACAAGCAAAGGTTTAAGTGTGGGGGAGTTTGATAACGCGAAATTATATCGTTTATTTGGCTTGACTTACATGAATTTTAGTTATGATTTCCTTTATTTTATTTGATTTATGCTTCGATTGATGTCTCGATTATTATGTTTTCAGGTGGCTTGGATTAAATCAGATTAAAGTACAAAAGAAAGAAAAGAAAAGAATTAATTTAAGAAAAAGAGAAGAATGGAAGAAAATAGCAGAAAATGCAGTTTCTAAAGCTGTGGCCCTGGCCGTGGACCTGTGGCCCTCGCCACACATTTCACACCTGTGGCCCTCGCCACACACTTCACACCCGTGGCCCTCGCCACAACTCAATTACTTGCAGCCACATATTTAATTTTTGTGGCTTTCTCCACGTCAATAACTCACGAGCCCAGTCCCCCTATATTTTCTCAGCAACTAAGTCTTCCGGATTTCTCTCTCCATGATAACCACTACTCCTATTTTCCCTCAACAAATGGGCCATAGGAGAGCATTATAAAATGAAGGCAGTTTACAACAAAAAAGGGGTCGACTTTCATTTGGGCCACAACTGCTGCTTGTTTAGTTTTTAGGCAGTTTCTTTCACCATGTAAAAGGAATAGCCTTACACATCGGGGGACTATTCCCAAATTAGTTTTAGGATTCTATTTTCTGCCATTTTATTTTCTGCAACCGAATTCTTATTCGAGATTTCAGTGTATTATTCAAAGCATCCATTTATTCCAGGTTTTTATCTACTGTTATTTATTTTATCGTTTTCTTATTTAATTGCCAAAGCATATTTCCGATTTTAGTTTATTATCATATCTGCATGTTTATTTTCCTATTCATGTCCGACTAAATAGTTTTGAGTCCGGCGTATGAGGACCGTCGCTACCGACAAGACTTGGTAGTAAATAATAGGTGCGAACTTTTGATTAAAATTCCATTTTGGTTTTAATTTACAAGTCTAATTTAAATGGCTTTGTCACGAGAGTGAGAGGTTATTTAACACGATTTTGTCACGAGAGTGAGAAATTAATTAAGGTTAGAGCCGGCACTGCGAGAGCGTGGGGGTCGAACCGGATAGTGGAAATTAGGCAACATATCTAAATACAGCGAGAGCGTTTTAGATACGTTTAGGATATTATTGGCTTTCAAAATATATCTCCTAGTTACCAGGAGAGCAGGAGCAAAATCTTGGGATTAGGAAGTATGACTTTAGTTCATACCGCAAGAGTGTGAGGCAAGGTCTTTAAGTTGGTATATTCTACAGAACTAAGTTATAGTTGTAATTAGTACCCGAATTCTACAAGATCCTTTAGGAACGCAGAATCCATATTCTGGCCTCTCTTTATTATCACATTTTCTAAGTTCATTTTTAGTTTTAGTTCTAGTCTCCTCTTAATTAAATATTCATCAGCCTTAGCTTTACAAAGTAACGATAGATTGCAGTAGGTTGACATTGGTCTCTTTGGGTTCGACAATCTTTTATATTACTTCGATATTTCCGTGCACTTGCGGACGCATCAGTTGGCAACATGTATAAAAACTTTGATGTTTACATTTGAGATTAATTCTTCTTGTAACTAGGTGTAAACATCTCCCAAGTTTTGGTGTTTTACCTAAAATCTGTCTTGGACAAAATTTTGTCTAAGTGTTGGAAAAAAATCAATTTTCATGTTTTAGTGATTTTGATTCAACCATAACTCAGAATCTATGATGATTTGGAATGAGATGTAGTTGATATATTTGAAGTATGTAAGATGGGCTTTCATTTGAGCTTTGGATGGAAGAAAAAGGCCTTGTGGTTTAGGAGTTATGACCTTGCAAAGTTGGTACCAAATCCATTTTGTTCCATAACTTAGAAAAATTTAAGTTTCTTATGGTTGCCCCTTTTGCAAGAAACCTCATTTTTCTTGATTTTTCTTGATGGATGATGATCAAAACCATACATTAACATTGTTTTTGACTTAGGGGAACCACATTTATGAAAAATTTCAAAAAGTCAAACTTGATTTTGGGCACAGTTGATTTTTTGTCAAATGAATTCTAAACTGCGTGATCCTCTATGTAATCAAGTCCTTGAACTAATTCAAACATAATGGATGGATTCCATAGGTGTTTTAGGGTATATTGAATCATGTCCCAAGGTTTGGGAACATGTCTTGGTCCAAAGTCAAAGGTACAATTGACTTTCTCTTCAAAACCCTAATTATGGTCCAGATGAATTTGAAACTTGTGAATCAAGCTTCTTGGATCAATCCATTGTTGTAAATGGATCAATATGGTGTATTTGAGGCCCTCAAATCATGTCTTGAGGTCTTGTTTTATGTCTTGCCTCAAAAGTCAACTCAGGGGTGAATTAGGTCAAGAAACCCTAATTCCTGATTTTTGATGAATGCTTCCCCTGAGGCTATTTTGACTTTGATGATTGGGTCCATGAGGTCCCTTTGAGCATTTTGGGTCATGTTTTGAAGTATTAGCTCATGCCCATAAGAAAATTTTCATCTGGAGGCCTTGGTCGACCAAAACCCTAATTTGGTGAAACTGGCGATCATGAGGCTTGATCCACTTGGAATGTTGCAATCTTGTGCTTGATTCTTGATGTAGGAGTCCTCTTGATCCTTTATGGGTGTTTGAGAGGTTAGACAAGTTAAAGATCATGTCATTTCTTGATTGATCCTTTGCCTAAGTGCTCTAGGAGGGCTCAAAACCCCAATTCTTGATTGTAGTGAATGCTCAGCAATTCTTTAGGAGATTGAAGAGGTATGATGGTACATCCATATTATGGAGATGATTTACACAATGATGGGAAATCTTTGTGGTCAAAATTTGGGGTATGACAGAAACCCCCAAATATTTTTCATCAAAAACACTTCTGACTCAGTTTCGACTCTGAAACGCAACCGTACACAACAATACAACATCCACCATCAACAAATCCATCAAATACATAATTTTAATAACAATTCACACAATTTACTCTTCAATCATCAATCACAACATTATTATCAACAATTACATCATGGTATTTCATTATACTTTCACGAAATCATCATTCAAACACATAACACACAAAACCTACATCTACCTTAAACCCCATATAAAATATAATAAACCAGATTACCCCCATACCTTGGGATTCAATTTCTGTTCTTCCTTTGAGTTCTCACCGAAATTGCTCTGAGCCCTCACCTCTTCACTTCCTTTCTTCAGAGCTTTTCTCCAAAAACATGATCGATCAAAACTCAACTTCTCTCTTCTTAATTCCCTTTTGACAAACATGCCTTTAGGACCCCTATTATGGTATTCCTACTTTGTCCTCACTTACTCCTCTCAATATTACCACCTTGCCCTTAAAATCTCTACACATTTTTATTCTAATTTAATTATTAGAATAACTCTAAATAATAATTATTAATTCATAATAATTTCCAACTAAATAATTATTATGACTTTAAATAATATAACCATAATTATTTAATTCTAAATAATAGTGATTAACATCTTAATCCACACTATCCCACAACATCCCACCACATAATCACACAAAGCCTCATATATTTCCCAAAAATTCACCGAAAATCATGAATATTTATAATAAATCGATTAAATAAATATTCTAATTATTTTGGGGTGTTACAACTCTCCCCCACTTAAAGTATTATCGTCCCTGAAAATTACCTGATGTAAACAACTCTGGATACGAGTCTCGTATCCTTTTCTCTGACTCTTGTAACCCCCTAAACCCCTAATATGCTCTGCCTTCCTTACCCTTACTAAACCTCGTGAATGGGCCACATTACCCTTACTATTTCTCTACTCATATTATCCAATTTTAAGTTAATAAAATAATTATAACTAATTATTTAAATCTGCTAATTCCAACTAAATTATTTAAATAAAATAATTATCGAATTATTATTACTAAAATTCCAATTAATTGTTTTTAAATCTAAATAATCTAATTTAAATTATTTAAATTAAGAATAAGCCACAATACTCCTATAGTCCTACACTACCCAACACATGAACATACCAAAACATACCACATATCACGTAAATCACAAATACGCGAAATTAAACACAGTTAATCATTAATCAAACAAATTATAATTATTGGGGCGTTACAACTCCCGCATCATGTTTGACAACAATTTGAATACCACTATTCAACATTCCACATCGTTAACCACAATAATCCATCAAGATACAATGCTACCGAGTTATGAACGCACCGGTTCACTTCA
The DNA here is from genome assembly GCA_022829125.1 of Lathyrus tuberosus. NCBI lineage: Eukaryota > Viridiplantae > Streptophyta > Magnoliopsida > Fabales > Fabaceae > Lathyrus > Lathyrus tuberosus. Next base: position 2,170,614 of record JALAZF010000659.1, on the reverse strand, counting down.
CTCCTTATCTCATCACCTTGGGATCTCATTCGCTCTTGAACCGAAACACAAAAAGGCAGTTACCATCACCATTAACATTGTCATAAGAATATCAACATATCCATAATAACGACAACTCTTTCACATATCACTTTCATTCTGGGTTGTCCAATGGTTTGCATCATTCCCGGAGGCTTCTGATGCTTAACCTTTGACTCCAATAAGTCATACACACATAATGAACTACTCTACATCACGCTTCAGCTGCACCACTCTGATCATCCACCTTAAAGTCAATGTCCTCACTTTTATTTCCATCATCTATCAGCTCCACAAGTTTCACATCTAGCTTGTGACTCTCTTTAATATCCACCAGAAAATCATTGTTCACTTTTGATATCCTCAACCTTCCACTTTGCGGCGCCAGCTCACATACCGACTCATATCTCCAAACTATTCAATAAGTCCCAACTCTTTACTAGCCGCTTTTCCATTAGGTTCACGCGAAGTGGTGAACGACTATCCTTTCGATAGAATACCAATTTACTTTACACACTATCAAGCTGGAAAGACAAGTTTATCCCATCCAACACGATCTCGTCTATTATCAACAAGAGATTAAGGGTGATCAGTTCCTCAATTTGTCACTAGGTATCCGACAACCATGATGGGGAATAAACCATCATTACTAAACTATAATAGCATTTCTTTAGAACTCGTGCTCAAAGTCACCTAAAGCACCATGGTCCAATAATCTTCCTTGAGGTTATAAATGCTTCCACAATTTCCTTCTCATTCGATCTCGTCGATGAGACACCATAGCCCCCAACACATTACATAATCTACTTCATACTCACTTAGCATCACACAATTGTTAAGTATCTTCCAACTCAGGACATGCTAAAATACCAAAAACATTACAAATCACTTCATTCTAATTGAAGTAATTATCCACGTAGATAACTTTAACAACATTCATAAATCCCTAGTTCTCCTTTAAATCTCACAACATCGAGTATCCATATATTTTCACATTTGAATCTCATTACAATCGTAATCTCAATAATACCATCTCCACATCCAGTTGGTGATTGAAACCTTCTTAATGCTCCCTGGCACATGTCGACACTTGCCATCACCAATATGGTTCCAATCTCTCTTGAATTTATTTTTCCCTTGTTATTACTGTTAGTTCTGTGATTGGCAGCAATTTTGGTAAAACAATGTCTTGCTTGATGTATTAACATGTGCTTCTAACATTCTGCATGTGGTGAGATTTATTAGTGCTGCAGTTTTTGGGCATGATGTCGAACACGATGTTCTGACATCAGTTAACAGAACTTCCAGTCCAGTGTTTTTATGTTTTATTTGCTGCGCATTATTTGATATATCTTGGGAGATTTTGTTGGAGAGATTGCAGGCGAATTTATTGGAGAAGATTTATTCTGATACAATCAATTCCTGTTTCTTTGTGGAGTATATGTTGTTACTATTTTTAGGGCGAAAAGATTTGTTTTAAGGATCAAATCTGAGTTTTTGCTATTACCCAAGCCCAAGAATCTGTTTCTATTTAAAGGAGTCTCAACCCTACTTGAAGAGTACGAAGACTAGAGATTGAAGACTGTGTGTCAAGTTTTAGGGTTTGTGTTTTTGTTTGTGAATTGTTAGCCATTCATTCATCTGTTTTGATGTGTGAATTGGACTGATTTAGTTGAGTTGTATGTTTGTCCACTCAAAGATTTTAAGCACGAGTGTTTGTTCTTGATCAAAGCTTTTAAGCAAGATCAAGTATTGTCTTTGAAGTGTGATCTTCTAAACTTTGTAATTTTCTATTTTCATCACTGCTGTGATTGAGGGGGAGTGAGAGGTGTCTCATATCTAAGAGTGTCTTAGGTAGAAGTGTCATTGGGTATTGATTAAGTGAGTAGATTGTCAACGGGTGTGTTGACTGTAGAATCTACGAATTGATACTACTAATAATGAATTTCCTCCCTGGCTTAGTAGCCCCCAGACGTAGGTTGTTAGACCGAATTAGGTGAACAATTCTTTGTGTTTATTTATTGCTTTTAAGTGTTTTTACTTTTGCTGTCTTGTTCACATAACAAATATTGATGTTGTGACATCTCACTTGACATCACATATCTGATACCAGAATTTCAATTGGTATCAGAGCAGGCATCCTGCTCTGTATCTGGGTGAGATCTAGGGCTGTTACTTTCTGGTACAATGGACAAGGAGTGTGGTGGATTTGTGAATTGACCCCCTATTCTAGATGGATTAAATTATGACTATTGGAAACCTCGCATGGTTACTTTCTTGAAGTCTTTAGACAGCAGGGCTTGGAAGGTTGTTTTGAAAGAATGGAAACATCCTGTTATTATGGAAAAAGATGGTGGGACAAAGCTGAAACCTGAAAAAGAGTGGACCAAGGAAGAAGATTAGTTTGCTCTTGGGAACTCTAAAGCCTTGAATGCCATATTTAATGGTATTGACAAGAACATTTTCAGGCTGGTCAACACATGTGAAGTGGCTAAGGAGGCTTGGGATATCTTGAAAATAACTCATGAAGGGACATCCAAGGTCAAGATGTCAAGACTTCAGCTGTTGACAACAAAGTTTGAAAGTTTGAGGATGAAGGATGAAGAGACTATTCATGACTTCCACATGAATATACTTGAACTGTCAAATGCTTCTAGTGCCCTAGGAGAGAGGATGTTTGAAGAGAAGCTGGTAAGGAAGATTATCAGATCTCTTCCCAAGAGTTTTGAAATGAAGGTGACTGCCATAGAGGAAGCTCATGATATCAGCAAGATGAGGGTTGATGAATTCATTGATTCACTTCAAACTTTTGAGTTAGGGTTGAATGACAGATCTGAAAAGAAGGTCAAAAGCATAGCTTTGGTGTATAGTACTGAAGATGGTGAGAAAGAGAGTGGCCTTGAAACTCAGGAGGAGCTATCCAATGCCATTGTTCTGTTGGGAAGAAAGTTTAATAAGGTTTTGAAAAGGATGGACAGGAGCTATAAACCTAATGTCAAGAACATCACATATGACATCAATAGGTCAAGTGATCAGATGAAGAAAACAAGAGCTGAGGAGAAGCCTAATAATGACAAAGGAATCTAATGTTATGACTGTGAAGGTTATGGTCACATCAGAGCTGAATGTCCTTCATATCTTAAGAAGAAGAAAAAGGGTTTGTCTGCCACTTGGTCTGATGATGACACTGAAAATGAACCTGAAGATGAATCTGCCAAGCTTGTTAGAACAATGATTGGAATATGTGATTCTGATGATGATTCTAGTAATGAAGAGATTACATATGATGAGCTAACTGCTTCATATAGAGAGCAATGCATTAGAAATGAAGAGTTCTGCTTGCAAGGAGAGAAGCAGAAGAAGATTATTGCTCAACTAAAAGCTGAAAAGACAGAGCATTTGGAAACTATTACCAAGCTGGAAGATGAAGTATCTGTGCTGAACTCTAAACTTGAATCTATGTCCAAATCTGTCAGAATGCTGAATAGTGGAATTGATGTTCTAGACAAGATTCTTAATGTTGGAAAAGCTGCAGGAGACAAAAGTGGTTTGGGTTTCAACAATGGGTCAGGTTCAGACGATGTTATCTCTAGTTCCAAGCCAGTGATGTTGAAACAGATGTTTAAACATCCTGTCAGGACTCCATTTAGAAAGAAATTCAGGCACTGGAGATGTCATCATTGTGGGTGCTTTGGACACATAAAGGCTTACTGCTATAAACTATATGGTTATCCTAAGAGTGCTCATCAGTCTGCTCCTAGACAGGTCATTCCCAAAGGTAATCAGGTCATTAAGCAAAGGAAGCAATGGGTTCCCAAAACTGAAGTTACCAGTCTAATAGCTCATACTTCTCTTAGAGTCTCCACTAAAGAAGACTGGTACTTTGACAGTGGGTGTTCAAGACACATGACAGGGGTGAAGAATTTGCTGGTAGATGTTAAACTTCATTCTTCTGGATATGTGACTTTTGGTGATGGTGTTAAAGGAGAAATCAAGGGTATGGGAAAGCTGAATTATGCTGGTGCTCCTAGGCTAGATGATGTGCTACTGGTCAAAGGGTTGACAACCAATTTGATCAGTATTAGTCAACTATGTGATCAAGGACTCATAGTTAATTTTATAAAAACTGAGTGTATTGTCACTAATGAGAAAGGTGAAGTCATCATGAAGAGTGTTAGGTCTAAGGACAACTGTTACCTATGGGTGTCACAAAACTCAAGTCCCTCTACATGTGTTTTTGCAAAAGAAGATGAAGTCAAAGTCTGGCATCAAAAGTTGGGACATTTACATCTGAAGGGAATGAAGAGAATCATATCCACAGAATCAGTAAGAGGAATGCCTAAGCTCAAAATTGAAGAGGGAAGAGTTTGTGGAGACTGTCAGATAGGGAAGCAGACCAAGATGTCACATCTTAAGCTTCAACATTTCACTACTTCTAACATATTGGAACTTCTCCATATGGACTTAATGGGGCCTATGCAGGTGGAAAGTCTAGGTGGGAAGAAATATGCTTATGTTGTTGTAGATGACTATTCTAGGTACACTTGGGTGAACTTTATCAAAGACAAAACAAAAGTGTTTGATGTGTTTAAAGATCTATGTCAAAGACTCCAAAGAGAAAAGGAGAGTAATGTCATCAGAATAAGGAGTGATCATGGGAGAGAGTTTGAAAATAGCAAGTTTGCTGAGTATTGTTCTGCTGAAGGCATCAGTCATGAGTTTTCTTCTCCCATTACCCCTCAGCAAAATGGAGTTGTTGAGAGGAAGAACAGAACCATTCAAGAATCTGCTAGGGCAATGATTCATGCCAAAAAGCTTCCTTACCATTTCTGGGCTGAAGCTATGAATACTGCCTGTTACATTCACAACAGAGTTACTTTGAGAAGAGGTACTTCAGCTACCTTGTATGAGCTGTGGAAGGGAAGAAAACCAAGTGTGAAGTACTTTCATGTTTTTGAAAGTAAGTGTTATATCCTGACAGATCGTGAACAGAGGAGAAAAATGGATCCTAAAAGTGATGAGGGAATCTTTCTGGGATACTCTATAAACAGCAGAGCTTATAGGGTATTCAATTCCAGAACCAGAGTTATGATGGAATCTATAAATGTGGTTGTTGATGACAATGAAATGAAGGAAGATGTTGATGTCTTGGATGATGTTGGAACATTTATTGATGATGTATCAACAGAAGCTGAAGACAGAAGTGTAAATCCCAGTCCTGTTGCTGCTGAACCTGAACCCGAACAGCCTAACAAGGAACCATCTATTAGAGTACAAAAGGACCATCCAAAAGAGCTTATCATAGGTGATCCAAACTCAGGAGTTACCACTAGGTCTAGAGAAGTTGTGTCAAACTCTTGCTTTTATCGAAAATTGAGCCCAAAAATGTTAAAGAAGCCTTGACCGATGAATTTTGGATTAATGTCATGCAAGAAGAGCTGGAACAATTCAAAAGGAATGAAGTTTGGGATCTTGTACCAAGTCCTGATGGGATAAATGTGATTGGCACCAAGTGGGTTTACAAGAATAAATCTGATGAACAATGAGTGGTCAGCAAGAATAAGGCTAGACTGGTTGCCCAAGGATACACTCAGGTAGAAGGAATTGATTTTGATGAAACCTTTGCTCCTGTGGCCAGACTGGAATCTATCAGGTTACTCTTAGGTGTGGCTTGTAATCTCAAATTCAAGCTATTTCAGATGGATGCGAAGAGTGCTTTCTTAAATGGATACTTAAATGAAGAAGTTTATGTAGATCAACCAAAAGGGTTTATTGATCCAAAGTTTCCTAACCATGTCTACAAACTAAGGAAAGCTCTTTATGGTTTGAAGCAAGCACCAAGAGCTTGGTATGACAGGATTACTGAATTCTTGGCTCTTAATGGTTACAGAAAATGAGGAATTGACAAGACATTGTTTGTCAAAGAGGAAGGAGGAAAATTGTTGATAGCTCAAATATATATTGATGACATAGTCTTTGGTGGGATGTCAGAAGAAATGGTTCAGCATTTTGTGAAGCAGATGCAGTCTGTGTTTGAGATGAGTCTTGTTGGTGAGCTCAGCTATTTTCTGGGTCTACAAGTCAGACAGATGGAAGACTCTATATTTATCTCTCAGAGCAAGTATGCAAAGGACATTGTCAAGAAGTTTGGTCTGGAGAATGCTAATCACAAGAGGACACCTGCTCCTACTCACCTGAAGCTATCCAAGGATGAACATGGAGTTAGTGTGGATCAAAGTCTATACAGGAGTATGATTGGCAGCCTACTGTATCTCACATCTAGCATACCTGATATCTCTTTTGCTGTAGGAGTTTTGCCAGATATCAATCTGAACCTAAGGTTAGCCACATGAATCAAGTGAAGAGAATTCTGAAGTATGTGAATGGTACTAGTGACTATGGCATGCTATACAGTCATGGATCAGGCACTGTGTTGAGTGGATATTGTGATGTTGATTGGGCAGGGAGTGCTGATGATAGAAAAAGTACTTCAGGAGGTTGCTTCTTCCTAGGGAACAATCTTATCTCGTGGTTTAGCAAAAAGCAGAACTGTGTGTCTCTCTAAACTGCTGAGGCTGAGTACATAGCAGCAGGGAGTAGTTGTTCTCAACTAGTTTGGATGAAACAAATGTTAACTGAATACAATGTCAAGCAAGATGTCATGACATTGTACTGTAATAATCTAAGTGCTATCAATATCTCCAAGAACCCAATTCAACATAGCAGGACTAAGCATATTGATAACGTCATCACTTTATAAGAGATCTGGTTGAAGACAAAGTGGTTGCTTTAGAACATGTTGCTACTGAACTGCAATTAGCTGATACTTTTACTAAAGCCTTAGATGCAAATCAATTTGAAAACTTAAGAAGCAAATTGGGAATTCGCATATATGAGGATTAGTAGAATTGTGTTTGGAGTGCAGGAAGGTGATAGTTGGTGGTGCTGTCTTATGTGTTCGTTTTTTTTCTTTATGGTGGACAAAGTTATAAACCATGATGGAAACAAACAGGAAGAATTTTATTGCTGAAAGAACACAATATTACAATTTTATTTTCAACAGAAACTACAAGCAAAGAGTTTTTATGTTTGGAGCCAGCTACTCATTCTAACCACCTGAGTTAATGAAGTTAACCCAATCTTCATCTGCTTCATCATCAGAAGCATGTAGCTGCACTTGTTTTTTCTTGATGGTCTTCATCCTTGTTTCTATCCTTCTCCTTTTCTTGTTGCTCCTGTAGAGGATCCAACTGTTGTCATTTCTTTGGACTTCATCTCCTTTGGTTGGTGGTTTTGATCTTCTGGTCTTGCTTCAACTGACCCTTGTGTTTTTCAACTGTATTGGAGGACTGACTCATGCTTCCTTCTCAGTTTGGCTGTTGTCTGAAGTAGTTTGGTGTAGTTTTATAATTCATATAGAAGTCCTTGTTTGTATCGCCTGGTCAGTCAAAGTTGTTTGGTGTTTGTACACCTCTCTCTGTTGAGTAATGTGTCTCTTGGCATGTTATGTGTTGAAACTTGGTATTTGACCATGTTTGACTAAGTGTCAGAACATTGGGCTTGATGTTCATAATGCTGGTTTGTCTAAATTATGGCTAAAAAGGGGGATAGTAGCCTAGTTTTTGTTGAGAGTTGTTTTGTTGTGTTGTCTGCTGCTGGTTTTTCTGTGTGCGGCTGATTGCTGTGTGCTGAGGTTGTGTGGGTCCTTGGCTTGAGGGGGAGATTAAGTTTGTGTATGAATGTTAGTTGTAGTCGTGGTTGTGTTTCTGCTGCAGGTATCTCTGATGTGTGCTGATATTGTTTTAGCCAAAATTTGCCAAAGGGGGAGATTGTTAGTTCTGTGATTGGCAACAATTTTGGTAAAACAATGTCTTGCTTGATGTCTTAACATGTGCTTCTAACATTCTGCATGTGGTGAGATTTATTAGTGCTGCAGTTTTTGGGCATGATGTCGAACACGGCGTTCTGACACAGTTGACAGAACTTCCAGTCCAGTGTTTTTATGTTTTATTTGCTGCGCAATATTTGATATATCTTGGGAGATTTTGTTGGAGAGATTGCAGGCAAATTTGTTGGAGAAGATTTATTCTGATACAATCAATTCCTGTTTCTTTGTGGAGTATATGTTGTTACTATTTTTAGGGCGAAAATATTTGTTTTAAGGATCAAATCTGAGTTTTTGCTATTACCCAAGCCCAATAATCTGTTTCTATTTAAAGGAGTCTCAACCCTACTTGAAGAGTACGAAGACTAGAGATTGAAGACTGTGTGTCAAGTTTTAGGGTTTGTGTTTTCGTTTGTGAATTATGAGCCATTCATTCATCTGTTTTGATGTGTGAATTGGACTGATTTAGTTGAGTTGTATGTTTGTCCACTCAAAGCTTTTAAGCACGAGTGTTTGTTCTTGATCAAAGCTTTTAAGCAAGATCAAGTATTGTCTTTGAAGTGTGATCTTCTAAACTTTGTAATTTTCTATTTTCATCACTGCTGTGATTGAGGGGGAGTGAGAGGTGTCTCATATATAAGAGTGTCTTAGGTAGAAGTGTCATTGGGTAGCGATTAAGTGAGTAGATTGTCAATGGGTGTGTTGACTGTAGAATCTACGAATTGATACTACTAATAGTGAATTTCCTCCCTGGCTTGGTAGCCCCCAGACGTAGGTTGTTAAACCGAACTGGGTGAACAATTCTCTGTGTTTATTTATTGCTTTTAAGTGTTGTTACTTTTGCTGTCTTGTTCACATAACAGATATTGATGTTGTGACATTTCACTTGACATCACATATCTGATACCAGAATTTCAATTACCTCTCTTTTCCTCAAAAGCTAACGTCACTCTAATCATTCCTAATCGGCATAAGCTGCATCTCTACGCGTTTCTCTGATACCTTTACATAATTACTAATACCAAACATCTCATTACCCTTAATTCATACATTAACAACATATCTTACTTGACCTTGTCTCAAACAAACCGCGATAAGAACCAGCCAAACCAGGAAAACTTTGTATCTTAGTAGAAGACTGCGGAGTCTACCACTGTCACACAACCTCAAAAGCAAACTCCACCTCTCATTCAATATCACCATGTGACAAATAAATTAATCTCAGGTACTAGAACCATTTTTAAAACAAAGTTCATTACGTTACCTTTCTAACGCCTCGAACGGGACTCAAATCGGATACTCGGAATGAAAGTTATGAATTTTTTTTAAGATTTTCAAAAACATTGAAGTCCAGGTGTAATCGGTTAACCAAAATAGGTTAATCGGTTACACCCCTTGAAACAGGCCCAAACACATAAAATTCACACTATGTAATCGGTTAACCCCAAATGGTTAATCGATTACACGGTCAAAAACAGTAATCCTCTGCATAGTTTCCACACCAGAGCTTATTCTTAAGTTGTTTCAGAACCAGCTCTTCTTAGGGTTCATCCAAAAACACTGTTCAAATCTTAGAAACTCAAGTTTTCCCTTTCAAAACATTCATAACCCTGTTCCGACTTCGACACGTGAACACATATACAACCAACAACATTCACATCACACATTATATGTAACACAACGCTAACAACTTCACGATCAACATGCAATGTGGAAAACATTAGCACCATCTGAGCTTCATCTTCTAAGAGTTCTCCTACTTTCCTAGCAGATAAAAACACCAATTCTCCACTGTCACCGACTCAGATCTACACTTTGGAGGCAAGTCACAATTATCTTCAAGAGACATCAAGAATTACACATCACTGGCATAACACTAGTTGTCAGATTGCTCTCTATTCTCCGAGAGGCAAACATCAACCATGTCGGCTCATTCTTCCTCAAAGACATCTCAACTTGACCGACAGATAAGAATCACGAATCCGTACTCTCGTTGGGTTCGGAATAATACAACCCCAACAACATTTGCACTCTTGCAATCAATAGCACACTGACCCAACTCTTCACACCAGAAACATCTTAGGGAAGCAAAGCTTCTCCCCCACTTGTTTCAAACCAACTCCTGGAGACAAACAGTTATAAAACAAGTAAGTACCGATAGTGTTTCAAACACATGTCGCGTACTAAGGAACAAACAGCAGTAGACAACCTGGCCGGCCGGACGAACCTGCTCTGATACCACTATTGTAACACCCTTCTAACCTAACAAGAATTCCACATAACGTATGGAAATTAAATCAAATAAAATCCACGCTAGAGGGTGTCACACTTCATAAAATCATCATAATTATTTTCCTGCTCCGTAACACGGGTTACAACATATAGAAATAACAACTTATTTTGGATCAACGCCTCTTTTAAAACAAAAACGTCGCAGCGGAATTATCATCATAAAAATCTCCTTTATAAAACAACTCATAATAATTTAATCTCATCAAAATTGGAATTTAAAATAACTCAACATCTTCAAAATCCTCATGAAACATGTTAAATAAAGTAACACAATATTTCAAACAAAAAACGTTTCCATCCCAAAGTTACATATCAGAGCAAGACACCTCTAAATAAACGAAAAACTATAAGAATACTCCAAAATGATCTTTAAAGCTCCTATAAGCTACTCCGGAGTATCTGCACGTTACCCACGTGGAGGCAACATTCAAACAGGCAAGGTGAGTAATCACTATTCATTATACGAGATATGAGGCAAACATATAAAATAGGACAATAATCATTATTATCGTTACATCATCATTATTGAATCACAACATCATACATCATCATCCACAAAATCTCATTTAATTCACAACGTCATCAAGCATCACTGAGATCATAACAATGCAATGCCACTTAATATGAATGCAACACAAAGACTCAAAGCATGTGGTACAAAAATATCGTCATGGATGGACACTGGGCCATCACCCTCCAAAATGGAGAACATCATAATTACCTCAATCCACACAATGGGATTAAAGCCAACACTGGACCAAAGTCCTAACATCATCACTGGACCGAAGTCCTAACATTGTCACAGGACCGAAGTCCTAAAAATGTTATGAATACATGATGCAAAACGTCATAATAATCACCATCACGACTCGTCAAAGTTGCATCTTCTTTCATAAAAATTCATCATAAGACTTCACATAACATGTATAACATCAACATGCATATCATCAATTTAATTCATCATAGCATCATAGTATATCATCACTAACACACGTCAAAAATCATCATTATAGAATCATCAACACATAATCGTCATCACCTAATCATCATCACATTGCATGCATGTATATATATATATATATATATATATATAAACATGCATATCATTAAAACATCATCACAGCATCATCAACAACATTACAGTAGCATCATCATTAACATCACAGTAACATCGTAGCAACAACACACAAGTTTCGTCATTTATAGCAAAACATCATTAGCTCAACATACAATTACACACCTTCCAACAACAATGCATATCATTTAAATTATTTCCAGCAACATGAAACTATTTTTAAATGAAATTAAATTATCTCAGCTTCACGCAGCTTCGAACAGTGTGTAAATCGGACTACCGGAACTAAAGTTATGAATTTACAAAGTTTTTCATCAAACATCGACACTGACATCTTACATTGACACCATAAAGCCTTATTAAACACTAGTTAATTTTAATTCCAGGACTTGAAACCATTTTTACAAGAAGGTACACTATATTAGCTTTCTACAGGTTCTAACGGCGCATCAAATGGACACCCAAAGCTTAAGATTTGAATTTTCGAAGTTTCTAGACAAATCAGTCCAGGGTTAATCGATTAACGCTATATGGTTAACCGATTAACCACGCTAAAAATCAGATTTTTCATGTTTTAAACTATTCCAGTGTTAACCGGTTAACCCATTTTAGTTAATCGATTAACCATGCTGCAGAAGCACTTTTCTGCTATATTTTTACACGAAAATCATTTTTTCCCTCATCCGAAACCCCCGTTTTTCGCACAAATCGTTTAGAACACGTTTTAACACGAAAACCACCTTTCAAAGGTTCCGAAACCCCCAAATATTTTTCATCAAAAACACTCCTGACTCAGTATCGACTCTGACATGCAACCGTACACAACAATACAACTTCCACCATCAACAAATCCATCAAATACATAATTTTAATAACAATTCACACAATTTACCCTTCAATCATCAATGACAATATTATTATCAGCAATTACATCATGGTATTTCATCATACTTTCACGAAATCATCATTCAAACACATAACACACAAAATCTACATCTACCTTAAATCCCATATCAAATATAATAAACCAGATTACCCCCATACCTCGGGATTCAATTTCTGATTTTCCTCTTGAGTTCTCACCGAAATGGCTCTGAGCCCTCATCTCTTCACTTCCTTTCTTCAGAGATTTTCTCCAAAAACACGACCGATCAAAACTCAACTTCTCCCTTCTTAATTCCCTTTTGACAAACATGCCCTTAGGACCCTTATTATGGTATTCCTACTTTGTCCTCACATACTCCTCTCAATATTACCACCTTGCCCTTAAAACCTCTACACATTTTTATTCTAATTTAATTATTAGAATAACTCTAAATAACTATTATTAATTCATAATAATTTCCAACTAAATAATTATTATAACTTTAAATAATATAACCATAATTATTTAATACTAAATAATAGTGATTAACATCTAAATCCACACTATCCCACAACATCCCACCACATAATCACACAAAGCCTCATATATTTCATCAAAATTTACCGAAAATAAAAAATATTTATAATAAATCGATTAAATAAATATTATAATTATTTTGGGGTGTTACAATCATGATCTAGGATCAATCGAAAGGATCTTTGTGATCCACACCAAGATATTATAAAACAGTTATAACCCATACTATATAAGGGGGAATTGGCCATTTCTTAGGTACTATTGTAATTCCAGTTTCATTCACTAATCTCACTCTCATACTGACTTGAGCTTTAAAGTGCTAACCTTGTAGCTCAACCCCTATTTCACCACACTAGAAGCTCAATTTCTCCGGTGCAATCCACACCAAGATATTATAAAACAGTTATAACCCATACTATATAAGGGGGAATTGGCCATTTCTTAGGTACTATTGTAATTCCAATTTCATTCACTAATCTCACTCTCATACTGACTTGAGCTTTAAAGTGCTAACCTTGTAGCTCAACCCCTATTTCACCACACTAGAAGCTCAATTTCTCCGGTGCAATCCACATGCATTATTAACCTATTATTTCTGATTCCTGCATGGAACAGTGATACCATTTGTGGGAATTGATATTTGAACATTCATCTATCTGTAGTCTAAATTACAGATCTCTATTCTCAATTGTCTCCGACCGAAGATCAACACCGCTCCTAATATATCGACCAGATCCACGAGTAATAACATGTTCCAAAATCGTTCGCTTTGCCGCACAAAGGGAGGCATCCACAACCACTCGAGCTGCAAGAGATCCACCTTTTCCTCCGCAAAACATTTGCAATCAAGTCCTAGTGAATTCTCCATCCGCACCATCACATCTAGATTCTGCTAAACGTAGAACGTCTTAAGGAGTCTTCCAACCTCTCCCATTTGTAGGATCAGCTCCATAATTTCCGCAAGGTAAACCATCGCTCTTTCCTACACCTCAAACGATGATACCTAAACAAGAGGAATTACCTAGTTTTGAACTAATACAAGACAACCTTGGCGTTCAAGGTACTAATGAACTATTGAATAATGTTTACAACATGGTTTGGCATTAAAATTTGCAAGCGGTAGATGAAAGGTTACGCTGCCTAGAAGAAAGCTAGCATAATGCAAATCCAAAAGAAAGCATGGTGCAAAAGGTCATTTCTAGAAGAAATCATACCTTCATTAATAAACCAGACGTATCTTGTCAAGATGCAGCTCTAAGATATCAAAGCCATCAGAGAAGCCAAAGACACCAGACTCATCCACCATGTCCTAAAGGAGGAAAATGTAGTCACACTTCCCCCGATGTTTGTCCCCTTAAAAGAAGAAGGAAATAGAGGAGAAACATCCGGCTAAAGACCAAAAGAAGCACCCCTTTCAGCTCATATCCTTGACAGGCCAATACCAAAATCACTGGAGAAGCCTCTAAAGCTTAATAGTTACAACATAAAGGGAGATCCATATGAGCATATACAACATGTTGATGATTGTATGAATTACTATCACGCTGATGATGCAGCAAAGTGTAAGCACTTTACACTAACTCTAATGGATCAACTAAAATCTGGTTCAAATATCTTCTTGACGGGAGCATCAAATCATGGACTAATTTGTGTGAGAACTTCATCTCTCGCTTTATAGTTTGGAAGAGGTAACCAATAATATTAGTCGCCTTCAACGGGATTACCTAGGGAAAGAAGGAAGTTTTGCAGTCATATATTTGGAACTATGTGCTTACAAGTACAATCAAGAAGTGACTAAGAAGGTGAAACTTATGGATATCAAGATACAGGTCAACAAGAAACTATTTAGTTCTGATGATGCATGGTCTTAATGATGACTGCATAGTTTTAATAATGACAAAACTTAAACTCAAGTACTTGCTAAAGTGGTTTTCATGAAGATAATGCTTGACGCCAAGTAATTACTAAAGTTAATATAAGCGGTCAAAGATGCACAAGGAGGTCGATCAAGCTATCCTTCCAAATTAAGATAAAGACTTTTGGTTTAAAGTCAACACATTAGTCCAACGACTCTCGACTAAAGACTTAGGATTTATGATCATCGTTGGCTTAAAATTTTAACATCCTAGATGATGGTAATTATCACGAATATATCTCAAGCCTTCTCAAGAAGACTCAAGGCTCTTATGTAATGTTAAAATAAAAGATAATGAAATTAAGACTTCGAAGCTTCAGAGTGAGAAATATACGAAGTGTAAAATCTCGTCTAATCGTATCCATTTAAGGGATTAGTTTCTTGTAAAGACACAAGGGCACTTTTGTAAGAATTACGGTTCAATCACACACACATACATACACACACACACACACACACACACACACACACACACACACACAAGCACACACACACACACACACACACACACACACACACACACACACACTTAAAAAATTAAGAACCTCAGTTTTAAATTAAAATAACCAAATTTTTTTGGAGGGTAGCCCGTTGGATAGGGGATTATCTACTTCTCCATTAATTTGGTAAGTAGGGATAAACAGACCATTGGTTATCGTTTTCCACAATTCAATATTAAAACTTTAAATAATTATTTTAAATATATCTTACCACAATTCATACCTACAATCATTAAATGGTGGAGGTGTGTTTAGGAAAGTCTTCTTGTTAAAAACAATGTTAGAAGTCATCTTCCTCCTGAGACGATTAATCCTTAAACAGGAGTTAGAATCTAATGCTACTTGTTGAGCATGTGGCTCCATACACAAGAGGGGGGAGAGGGGGGGGGGGGGGGGGGGTTAAATTATGGAGGTTTGAAAATCGTTGATTAAAAATAAAATCATTTTCAAAATCAGAGTTTAAAAACATTTGATAAAAACGTTTTAATAAGCAGTAGAAATTGAAGGTAAAGAATATAAGAGGAATGTAACTGAGTAAAGGAAAGAGAGATAACACTAGTGATTTATAGAGGTTCGGTCTTAAAGAAGTGACTTACTCCACTCTCCAAAAATTGATCTTGAGAGTATCCAACAATACTTGAGATTATTTCAGAAATGGAGTTCTACGCTTTAATTAAAGGAGATCTGAATCTTATTTCATTGGATCTGAAATAAGTGGAATGTGGTAATCATAGGAATCAAAGGTCGATTCCAATAGATGATGAAAATGTTCGGTTTGGGAGTGGAACAATGATGAGAAGAGTTGAATTAATATGGTGTTGCAATGGTCTAAGGTTCCGATGCGGTGGAGAGGGGCTGACCTACAAGGTTAACACTTCAATGCCCAAGTCAGTGAGAGAGTGAGAAATGTAGCCTCAATGGAAAAATGGAATCCATACTTGGAAAATGGCACGCTAACCCATTTAAATAGGAGAGTTAGTCAACAAATGAAATGTGAGAGTGAGCGTGAAATACCGATGCCCATTAGATGGTTCGCGACAGTGAGGAGGAATTTTGCGAATGAAATAATCTAAGTTGTGTGAGATACATAATCCATGTATCTTTCTCTCATTTTGCCTAATCCATTTGTTGGAACTTTATGCTCTTTTGGGTCTTTTGGTCGGCCCATAACAATTATACTATATTCATCTTGACATTTTGCATTTTATATGTTTTTGAATATTTTTTGTTCCATTTTTATTTTTGGGTGTTTTTTAGATTATTATTTATGTTGTATAATTTAAATGTATTATTATCAAATATATGAACGTTAATACTGTAATAGACAATTTCAGATTCTATAATTTGAACCTCTAGAGAGGTTTATTTTTGGTTGCATAACATAAATATAAATTCTATAGTTAGATAATTAATTTTCTGTAATCTGAATCCATGTTGAGGGTTATTTTGTCATAATCTGTCTTTTATAATTTGAATCTATGCTAAGTATTTTTTGTTTGTTTTTCTTGTAGAGTCTAGACGTTATAATCAAAACGTATTATTGGATTCTTTTGTATAGTCTAGTTTTCACCGAACCTTTTTTTAAACTAAAATGCACACAAACTTGTACAAAATGTTATGCTTAATTCATTTGCAGTTCACATTAAAAATCATAAAATCTTCTTATCCATGTTCAGTAAAAATGAACTCAAATTTAGTAGTAATTTGCTATAACAAAGAGACTTTTCCCACTTTGTTCAAAATCAATGTCGATGTTACAATGTGTGATCTAAAACACCAAATGAACCAAATGAATATATATCTCAACCACGATGACACAAGAAAGACAATCAATGTAGAGTATCGTCGTCAATCAATTGATGATGGTAGACGTGTTCGCTTCACGAACATGCAATTTAAAACAACTATTATATGAGAACAATATTCTCAATATTTAGCTAGTATCGTTTCTTGGGGCCGATAGAATTAGACCTACATGATCAGATCTGTTGATGTTATCTATTCAAGTCTAATTCGTTCCAGAACTTTTGATGATATTGCAATATGTATGATTTAGTTCAACGAAAAACTAACTAATTTGTTGGATCTATGATCTTACTTGTATTAATTGATACTTTTAATTATTCATAACTAGGGATGTAAATGGATATTCATGGGGACAGATACTATGATATCCACATCCATCTCGTTGGATAAATATGATATCCATATCCGCCACATATCCATGTGAGTATCCGTTAAGCGGGTAATCCGCAGGTTTTACGGTATCTGCAGATATTTACAGATATCCATGGATAACATTTTTTTTATAAAAATTATTTTGTGAAAACTATATTTTTAATTTCTTTTAAACACACAAAAAGTTATTATCACATAACATCCATACAGTCTGCTCTTAATTTAACAATAAAATTTCATCACATTAATTTTCTTCTTATTCACCAAAACCTAATTAGATCCAAGCATAATATGCATACATTTCATTTTTAACCATTCAAATAAAAGATATTGTGATTGTGAGTTATGATGAAAGAACATACAACAAAGGAGTAGGAAGAGAGAAACTGGTTCGACTGAGGAATTACGACAGTAGTTGGTTGGACTGCGAAATTGTTGAAGAGAGGTATGAAGTATTGAACTGTTTAAATATGAAATGGCTAATAGAGTTTGAATGAAATGTGAAAGCATTTTCTTCAAAGAAAATTTCAAAAAAAAAAAGAAAGAAATATAAGAAGACTAATTTTTTAGAAGATGAAAATATAAGGTATAATAAACTAATGATATCTAAATGATTTTTATAATTTATTAACAAACACTGATATCCGCGGGCATGAATATCATTAAACTCGTATCCATATTCATTAATAAACGAGTATTTAAATATTCATTTATTTTATCCGTGGATATTCATTAATCTACCCGCTCCATATCCGTGACAAAATTTATACTCGGGAAATCACAAGCATTCAAAATAAGTTTTTGTGGGGAGGCTTATCTGAAAGGCGTAAAGTGCATTGGGTTGGCTGGGAGCATCTTTGTCTTCCTTTCGATAAAAGTGGCTTAGGGTTCAAAAGAGTTCACGAGTTCAACATTAGCCTTCTTCTCAAGTGGAGGTGGCGTCTTCTAAACCGTAAGGAAGCAGCTTGGAAACAAATTTTGTTCGCCAAGTACGGTTTCTGTACAGTAGCCGGGGGTTCGTTAATTCGCAACAAATCTAGCTCGGTTTGGTGGAGGGATCTTATGGCGATTGACAAAAAAGCAGGTCCTAGCGTTTTTGTTGATCATATTTCACACTGTGTCGGAAAAGGAGATTCCTTTCTGTTTTGGGTTGATCGGTGGTTAGGGAGCGAACCTCTTGCATCTGTTTTCCAGAGTTGTACGCTGCTAGTTCTTTGAAGGAGAACTTTGATCTCAGATGGGCTCAACGCAGTAGGAGGTTTGGGTTTGGGGGGACTGCGGCTTATCTGGCAGCGTGCTTGCGTCTGCTCCTATGCAGGAATTGTAGGCTTTGTTAGCGCAGGTGGTTCTTGATTTCGAGCAGGAGGATTCGGTGGTGTGGAAAACCTCAAGTTCTAGTGGGTATTCTGCAGCAGAAGGGTATGCGGAGTTATGCGCTAACCATCATTCCTTCTCCGTGGCCACAGTGGCGGCAAACTCTTTTATTTCTCTTTGGAAATTATCTATGATTTTTCGAGTCAAAGCTTTTGGTTGGAAGCTTTTTCTCAATAGGCTACCGCTTAGGGACGGGCTCATTTTCAGAGGTATAATTCCGTCTTCGCAATCCCATTGTGTGTTTTGTAATGTAGGAGTGGAAGTTTTGTCCCACCTATTTCTTTCTTGTGTTGTTTCCAAGTTGGTGTGGAAAGAGATTGCTTCATGGGTCGGGGTTGATTTTGTTCAGGATATTTCCGATCCTATGCATCATTATATGGCTTGGTTCCATTTTTATAGGAGGGTGAAGATTAGGAAGGGGAGAGAAGGGTGTCTTTGGATGGAGACTTGTTGGAATATATGGAGGTTGAGGAATGGGATGATGTTCGGTGGAGAAAATTGTGTGGTTAACGATCTCGTATGGAGTATTAAAATTTTGGTTTGGCGTTGGAATTTTATAGGGGAGATTATTCATCCCAATTGTAATTTTTATGATTTTTGCAAAATGCCTTTGCATTATCTAGCCTAAGTTGCAATTGGTTTCTAATTTCCTTGTCTCGGGAGGCTTTCCCTTTTGTATCAGGGTTCTAGTACCCCCGGTACTCGTGTATATTGAATCCTTATTTACAAAAAAAAAAATTTATACACAAATATTCGCAGGTCCAGATTTTTTTTGTCATTCCTATTCATAACTTATTATAAATATTTAACATATAACATATTAAATTTGTCAATTTCTAAGAATTCTAAAAAGTCTTAAACGATAGGAAAATAAAAACTTCTAAAATATTTGTAGCCCTTCAATCTTACGATCACGTTCACTTAAAACTTCAATTCTTTCTTTTTCTCGTATATTCAATGAATGCAACTTGAATTGCCATTTCAATTCTCCAAAGGACGACTATTATGCTCTCTGTCGTCGTTGATGTAGCCAGTGGACCTTCATGTCCTGGTGTCCATAACTACATATGGATAAGCCACTTGCAAAAATAATGTCCTTGATCACCAAAAAGACCCTTTCTTAATTTTCATCTGAATTCTCTGAATATATTGAAAAAGTCATGAAATTCTTCTAATCATTTCACTGCAAGGGCCATCTTGATTGGCATTTTGCGTTTTTCACGTTTTTTTCTTTTCTTTTATACGAATAAATTTGTTGATCAAATGATTATATTTTGTTTCTATTGCTACAAAATTATTTTCAGACAGTTAAGGATATATTACTAAAGTAACTAAATATGAAAATATAACCAAATGACTAAATTTTTTTTAATTTTTTTATTTTATAGTTCTATGTGTTCTTTTTAGAGATAATTCTATTCCATTGTCAAACATTTAAAATATGCATGAAATTCAAATGTTAATATACTTTTTAAAAATAATTATTTTAAAGTTGTTAATTTATAAATATTAATAATTTATTAATATAAATACATAAATATAAATAAATAATACCGTTATGGATTGAATTGAATTCTAGATCATAGATCTATTTAACTCGACTAAGACATATTAATTAAACTATTTTTTCCATCTTTTTTAAAATGATTTTATTTTTATATTATTTTAATTAATCTAAAAACGAAATTCACACAAAAAAAGAAAAGATTGTCTATTGAATAATTTATCCCTACATATTAGATATCTATGCAACTTTTACATATTCAAAGCCATCATTATGAGACAAAAATAAGTTATTTTTGGGTACACATGTACAAATAAATCTCTTTTATTACTCACATTACTATCTCAGTTAAACATTAGTGAATAAATATGTTTTTTATCCCTATAAATATTTTACATTTCATTTTTAGTTTCCGTAAAAAAAAAGACATACTTTAGTCTCTACAAACATTGTATACATACTGTTTTAGTCTTTACTATTTTCTAAAATTTTAAAAAATATTTAATTATATCTAAATTTTTGAATTTTTGAATAATTTTTTTCATAAGTGTTCATATTACTATAAAATATTTTTTTTTACAAAATTATATAATTTTTTAAAATGAGAAGAATTAAATATGAATTCTTTAAATTTCAAAAGATTATGATAAAAGTAATAAAAATCTCGACCTATAAATCAAATTTTGAGTTTTTTTTTTCGAGGAATATTTTATAACGTCCTAAATATATTTGCAAAATAATCATTCAAAAATGCACATTGATTTAACAGTAGAGATTAAAATTATGTGCGTAATTAGTTTGTATGGACCAAAACTTATAAAAAAATATTTTTTTTTATAGAGACCAAAAGCAAAATTCGATAACTTTATAGGAAAATATATATATTTAACCCAACATTAATTAATACTCTTATTTATCTTACTTCTTTTTGTTTCACTTTTTTAACAATAGACAATCAACAAACACCACTAAATTTAGACAATTAAATATGAAGAAAACTTAGATATACTTTCTTAGGTGCGGTTTTTATTTTTATTTTAATGAAAATATGATAAATATATTTAAAGTTTGTTTAGGGAATAAAAATAGGAAAAAATTATATACTTATTATATTTTTATTAAAAATAAAAGAATTACGCCTAAAAAATTATTTATAAGTTTTTATTGTAACGAGATTTTAAGCTCAAACTTAAATAAACATGTTATGCCTAATAATATTAGGATTACTAATTGAGATAAGTCATACAAACTAATAGCGTATGTGTTTTTCTAATAGGATAATAATTGTTATTTGTCTACAAGTCCGAAATTTAGAATTTGAGAGCAATATTGGAACTTTTGCCGACACCAAAACAAAAAAAGACACTAATATATGTGACATTGACGCAACAATGCATCAAGCAAGTTGCAATGCAATATATTCCCTAACATAAAGTGATAAAGTGATGGAGAGAATGATATTTTAATTAATATTTAAATAATGTTAGTTACTATGATCTTTTAGAAGGTTGATCTTTTAGAAGGTTGTTAAGTTTTTAGGATTGTGTTATATGGATGATTATGATGTATTTAAAATTTTATATATTAAGGGTAAGATGTTATTTGGAGAATCAATTAATGAAATCAAATATTATTTTTTATTATCTTTTTGTTATATCTCTCTCTCAGTTTTATTTGTCTTCTTAGTTTTAAAGTTTTTATCATATTTTGTTAGGGTTCTAATTTTACATAATATCAATTGGTGTTTTCATTCTTGAACATCAACACCTCCTATGGCATATCTATCACCCTCATTTCCATCTTATCCATGGGAAATTTTTACACCTTATTATACCAACACTACATCTTCATCACCAAATTTGTATCTAAATCATGAATACTCACCACCTACACCTAACCCATATCCACCAGCCATACACGCATACCCTCAATGTTACTATTCATTCTCAAACCCTCCATTTTCAGTCTTTACTCCACACACTCAACAATGCCTAATTTCTGCTCCGAATCAACAAACACCGTTTTCACCACCTAAACCCCCAGATCTGAAACCAACTTATGAATCAATGGAGTTCATGGATCCAATCTCAGCAACTATTGAGTACCCACAAAAATCATCAGAAATTATTCAACAATGTTTTCAGAAATTGTTTGAAGTAGAAGAAAAATACAACAATGAAAAGAGAGCTATTGAAGAGAAATATTTCAACAAAAAAAATTATTGATGTGCAAATCAAATCCTCACAACTTGTTTGTAAAGAAATTTCTCAAAAACTCTCTGATTCATTCAAAAAATTTCAAGAAAAATTGGTAGTTCATACAGAAAACCCGACAAAAGAAAAAGAAGGAATTGTAAAAGTTTATGATTCACCGAAATCATCTCCGGCGACAACTCAGGGGGCATCTCCGGCGACTGTTCAATCGTCTTCTCCGGCGAAATTTTCTTCATCTTCTCCGACGACACTTCCATCGTCTTCTCCAACAAAAACAGTTCCATTGTCTGCGACAACTCTGGCTACACTTCTGACATCATCTGTATTGTTTTCTACCCTGGCAAACCAACCAGATATACTACCAAAACCACCATATATGCAATTGAAACCGCTAAATTCTTTACCGGAGTCATAAAAATCGCCAAAACCACCGGATATACCATGGAAATCACTGTTTAAACCTTCATTGTTACAACCACCTTCTCCAAAACCACATCTGGCATTGCCTCTATGGTCAAAGCTACCTAAAAGCGTCATTTTCGGCACTGATGCCACCTCCAAAACCATCAGATCTACAACAACTATGGAGAATGAATAATGTTATGATTTTTTCTTTTGGATTTAGTTATGGAAAAAAGAAACAGAGAGAACAATTTTTTTTAGAAAGAGAGAAGGAGAAAGAAAGAGAAAAGAAAAAGTGGAAAAAAGAAAAAGAAAAAAAAAGTGAAAAAAATTGCTGCCACATGCAATAGAATTTCTGTACCTTCTGCACCAAAAATTTGTTTCCCAACTTTTTCCCTGCACGTGTGGGGCCCACGAAAAATTGTTGCCACATGCATGCCCTCCACTCCTTCAATATTTCATTTTTTTCTTTTCCATGGCCAGTTGTCCAGTAACCTCTCTTGTTTTCTTTTTGTTGCAATACACTTTAATATACTATAATTATTATTTATTATTATAATTGCTATAATAATGATAATAATGTAGTAACCAATATATCATTCCTATTTTGTTTTTTCTTTCAACCCCACCCATTCACGTGACATAAATATCATCCATATACTCTTGATTTCTACCAATTTTACTACAACCTTCAGAGTAATTGCTATGGTGTTATAGTTTATCCAAGCCATCAAATACTCCCACTCCAAATTCATTTCATTTGTCGTAAAAATAGATGGTAGTAAAAAAAAGTTGAGTTAATTTGGAACCTTGATATTATTTTACAACCTTGAGGGCAAGGTTGATTTTGAAGGGGTGAGTAATGATAGAGAGTATGATATTTTAATTAATATTTAAATATATGTTAGTTAGTATGATATTCTAGAAGGTTCTTAAGTTTTTAGGATTGTGCCACATGGATGGCTATGATGTATTTAGAGTTCTATATATTAGGTGTAAGGTGTTATTTGAAGAATCAATGAATGAAATCAAATATTATCTTTTAGTTTTATCTCTCTCTCTCTCTCTCTCTCTCTCTCTCTCTCTCTCTCTCTCTCTCTCTCTCTTAGTTTTATTTGTCTTCTTAGTTTTAATGTTTTTATCATGTTTTGTTAGGGTTCTAATTTAGCTTCCTAACATAAAGTGTCAATATTTGGATGAGTATGCGCTATGGTATGTAGGGCTGGACAAATTTTTTAAAACCGGTCCAGACCATCCCGATCTGTAAGGGCTGCATGTGCATGGTTTGGGTTGGGCGGTTTATCGGGTTAGTGGGTTGACAATGAACGGTTTTATGTGAGTTTAAATGGTCGATTTTGGTTGATTGGTTTGAGTCCATTGAAAATCAGATTCGACCGGACTAGTATTTATTCATTTTATATTATAAGTATTAGTGGACTAGATCACTTGATTTTCCCCAATATCATATCTAACAAAACAAAAACTCTTACTTTAAGTGTTGTTTAGGGTTTTCGTTCTCAATTCTCTCGTTCTCTCTTAACAGAAACACCATAACTTCATTCCTTCCATCCATTCACTCTTCATCCTCTCGAGCTCTAGTCTCCGCCACGCATCACCACGCCACCAACGTACGCAAGTAAGCTTCAGTTCTGACATCCGTTCTCTTTTGAAAGCTTTATTTCTGTAATATGCTTTAAAGTTTGATACTTGAAGGTATGGTTTTTAGTTGTAGTCTACATTGTACTTCAAGAAATTATTTTGGTTAGCAATATTATGTTTTTGTATTTTTTAGATCTCTAAAAATCTACTTTTTTTTTAGTTTAGTGTATTTATGTTTTAGTTTACTCTGTGTAGTTATTATTTTGTCTCGGTTAACTTTACATTATTAGGCGTTGTTATGTTTTTATTAATTTCTTGTAAAATGTCTGTTATGTTTTTATTAATTTCTTGTAAAATGTTTTTTCTTTTCTTGCAGAAGATTAAGTTACTGGAAATTTGAAAGCTATATCTAGTTCTTTAGGTTTTGAATATTGAGCTTTATTCCACAAGAACACAAAAATATATTTTGGAAATTTTATTTATAAATGTTTGTTGAAATTTTATTTGTATCAAGCATAACTCTACTGTTATATATTTTTAGTCAGTCATATGTGTTTTAATTTTTTCAAATAAGTAGTTGTTTGTTAGTATATGTTTATATGTGTGTTCTTAATGTTCCTAATCACTATGTGGATGTTTGTCAATATAGGTTTAGATGTGTGTGTATTAGCATGTTCCTAATGTAACTAAAAAATGTATCAAGCTTTGGATGCTTGTGGAAAAAGGCAAGATTGACTTAATATTCATCCAGGAGACAAAAATTCAAAGAATGACAGAAACAATTTCAAGAGACATATGGGGTCATGATGATATGGCATGGTCTGCTTTGGATGCTTGTGGTCAATTAGGTGGCTTAATCACTATTTAGAGATGTAGAATAATTGATGCAATTATGAGCTTTAAAGGGAATGGCTTCATAGACATACAAACCTTGTACAAAGCTATCACTATATTCTTCTTAAACATCTATTCTTCACGCCTGTTGTTTGATAAAAGAAGAATGTGGAATGGAAGGACAAGTTAGGTGTGGGGGAGTGGCTCATTGGGGGGATTTCAACTCAATTAAACACAACAGTGATAGGATAGGTAGTAGCCTAAGAAGCAATAGGGTGGAAATGGAAGACTTTGCTTCTTTCATTGACCTAATGGAGGTGGTTGATCTTCTAACTATTGGGAATCAATTCACATGGTTCAGTCCTTATGGGAGATAAGAAAGTAGGCTTGACCGTTTCCTTGTATCTGAAGGCATCATTGATAAATGGAAACTTGTAGCACAAGAAATTGGGAATATGGATGTTTCTGATCACTGTCCTATTTGGATCAAAAGAAACAATGTAAACTGAGGCCCTATTCCATTTAGATCAATCAATGGTTGGTTTGAAAACAAACATTTCTTGACTTTTGTGAAGAAGCAATGGTCTTCATTCCATGTCTCAGGCATGAGGGCATTCGCTTTGAAAGAAAAATTTAAATTACTCAAGGCTGATCTGAAGAAGTGGAACGTGGAGGTTTTTGGAATCATTGACCTCAAGATTGACAATGATATTGAGGACCTAAACAAGCTGGACTGCATCATCAATTCACAATCATCCACCAATCTGATTGAAGCTAGGAAAAATGCAAAAAATCTTATATGGAGCAAGCTTCACTTAAAGGAAAGTTTAGTGAAACAAAAATCTAGGCAACAATGGTTAAATGAAGGTGATCTGAATTCCATATTCTTTCATAACATGATGACTTGCAGAAGAAGGAAGAATCACATTATTGACTTAAATAATGAAAGGGGGAGGATTAAATAGGTTTCCATGATAAAAGCTACTGCTGAAGAACACTACAAACACATGTTTACTAATCTTGGTGGATAAAGACCAATTTTGGAAGGTGTAAGTTCTTGTAATTGGCTGAAATTTTGTTAAAACAATGTTGATGTCATGGTTGATGTTGCAACATGACCTGCTAACAGTCTGGGTTGTAAATAATGTTGAAGAGTTAAAGTGCTGAAGAGTGATGTCACATACGAAGTCTTAACATCACTATACCAGAACATTACAACATCAGGTCTGGGATGTTTAATTAGGGCTGCACGTGTTTCTGGTGTGAATGAGAAATTCTGCTAAAGAGAATCAGAGAATATAGGCGAAGATCAAGGGAGAGATATATTCGGTTACAATCAGTTTGTTGCAAATTTAAAGCATAATGATACGGAGAATATTCAGAGTTAATTATTGAAGATTTAATTGAAGATATGATTGAAGATCTATCTGTTGCAGATTTATTAGAGAAGATATGATATGATTTGAAGGCCCAAATCTAGTTGGGATTATATTATAAATAGATTACTTGTAACCTAAAAGAGGTACGGGTCCAAGATGTAGATCTTTAGGGCTTTGTCAAAGTGAACCACTCGGGTTGTGAGATGGTCACTGTGGTTAACTCAGAAACCTGTAGGTAATGAGTTTGGGTTTGTTCTTGGAGGAAGCTTTGAAGCAACTCCAATGTGAGTCATGGAAGTGTGTCTTCTGGTTTTTCTGTGTTAGAAAAGTTGTTGGTAAACAAGCTGTTGATGCAGTGACGGTGTAGTTGACTGCTAGACATCATTGTGATGATAGAAAGTGAGATGGAGTCTCTTACCTTGGGAGGACTTAGGTAGAAGGGTCATTAGGTAGTGATTAAATTAGGTAGATTGTCAACTGGTCTGTTGAGTCTGTAATTTGATACTACTAATAGTGGACTTCCTTCCTGGCTTGGTATGCCCCCAGATGTAGGTTGTTGAACCGAACTGGGTGAACAATCCTTGTGTGTGGCTTATGCATTTCTGTTTCTATTATTGTCTTGTTCAGCAGATTGCGATGTTGTGACATTACACAAAGACATCACACATCTGTACCAGAATTTCAATTGGTATCAGAGCAGGCATCCTGTCTGTTTCTGGATGAGATCTTGGGAAGATACTTTCTGGTTCATGAGCAAGGAAGATAGTTATGGACTTGGTCGGTTCATAGAGATTTTTGTATGATCCCTTGAAGTGGAGGATGAACTGTTCATGACATAGTGTGTATTGGACCTGTCTATTGTTATCAGGCTTGTAGCTTTGGTGGTGAGCTGTTGTGTGGTTTGACGTATTCTCAAACCTATGTTGACCTAGTGCACATGGAGTGTCGTGTTTGTGCAAGGGTTATTATGTTTTGCCTGAAGGTTGTAGAGGAGTTTTCTGGTGTGTGTTCCGCTGCATATATATATCTGATGGAAAATTCCTGGTGGTTGTGTGTCAAGGCTACAACTTTCTGTATCACATGAGAACATCTGCAACTAGCTCTTATATGAGCGTGTTGAAAAGAGGCCTGAAGAACGAAGTAATTTATTTTGCCTCCAACCCTACAAGGTCAATCTCTGGGTTGTGTTTAAGGATCTTCTGTGTGTGAAGATAACTTATGTTCTACCAGCAGATTGTGACATAACAGATGATTGGGGGCTAATCAAATGTGTTGATCACATCTATTTGGAATTTACTCCTGACTTGGAAGAGGATGCATCTGGGTTGTGTAAGAAAGAAGCCGAGCTTAATATGTCAATCATCCTTTGGTCAATTGGAATTGGTGTCAGCCGTGTGGCTGGAAGGATCAGAAGAAGGTAGAGCCAAAGCAAAAGAGTATCACTGTCAAAGTTTTCATGCGGGAGTGAAGATCTTAATAAGTTATCTCTTAAGCTTAGTTGTGATAACCTAATGATGATGGCATCAAAAGGTTGAAGATTCTTGGAATATTAGAGGATGCTGGTTCATGTTTAGTGTGATTGGTGATGTTGAAACATTATTTCAGTCTTTGCCTTCTCAGCCAAAGGAAGTTTGTTATGCTCACGTGAAGCATCAGGTCAAGCCACTTACCGAATCTAAAGTGATCAGTGGTGTGGATTAGCGAAAGAAGGATCAACCAGTGCCTCAAGTCTGTAGAAAAAGGATATCAGACCAGATAAAATGTTGTATCTTGCATATTTGTCTGCTTTGGATAGAGTTGTGCAGTCAAGTGATGACAATATACATTGACGGGAGACTGTGTATTTGTCTGAGATTAAAGTATAGGACTGCAGAAGGGTTGAGAATTTACTTCATGAAAGTATTTTCAAGGGTTAAGCGTCCTGGAGTTGAATCAAATGGTCCAGTTGATGGAGCATATCAAGAATCATGGTGATGATGTCTTGGTGGGTGGCAGAGGTTCTAACGTGTGTTGGGACATTATCTGGTTGGATATCCTTGGTGAAGGATGATTATGCTCTGGTTCAGAAGCGTGGTGCCTACATTATGCCTGAGGAGCGTCTACATAGTCATACGGGAGGATGATGAAGTAGAAGGGCTACCTTGGATGGAAAATGTAGTTCAGGTATTGATTGGAAGTCTGAAGATGAAGAGCATGGTAAGGAATGAATGCCTGTGGAGAAAGGGACAATGGTGCCAAAATGCATGTGCTCAGCAAGTATGCTCAAATGTTCATCCTCATCTAGAGCATTAGTGAACCATGACAGGGGGAATACTTGTCTATGGATTTTGGCTGCAAAGGTATATATATTGTGAAGATTGCATGCTGATCAAGATTGTGAAGATTGGTTGAATCTTGTGAGGAGATAATGTCAGATAACATGAGGCTGTTGGATGGCATGTGGGTGTGGACATAAATGGTTCTACCCTTGTGAAGCTAATTGTTTAAATCATATGTGCACATGCTTCTGAGGAGGAGTCTGAAGGACAGCTTTGTTTGTGGAAAATTTGCGTTTCTATGCAAGTTTTGGAAGAACTCAGTAGGGGTTTGTGTTGATGGAAGGTGTTCTTTTTAGGGGCAGAATGATATTACTGAAGCTTTTGGTGTTGGCACTTAGTTTGAAGCAAATTGGAAAGTGGTTTACATGAGGATTTAGTGTCTTGTACAGCTGTGTAAATGGAACAAAAGTAAAACAGAAATTTATTGCATTGATGAAAGCTTACAAGATTAGTAAAAACAACAAACAAAGTGTCTAAAGATTATCCCAACCCCCCCCCCCCCCCCCCGAATCAAGAAAAGTCTTCCAATCTTCATCCCATTCATCATCAGATGCTTGAAGCTGCACTTGTTTTTTCTTGATAGTCTTCATCCTGGTTTCTGATGTCTTGCGTGTTCTTGTTGCTCCAGAAGATGCTCCAGCTTTGGACACTGTTGTGTCCTTCAACTTCTGAGGATCTGGCTTCTTGTCCTCGTGCATGTGTCTCTTTGCTGCATTCTTGTTAGACTGACTCATGTTTCCTTCCTTGGTGTGTTGATAGGAGCAAGGAGGTTTGGCATTTATAATGGATAATATGGCATTGTTTGTATCGCCTGACCAGTCAGAGTAGTCTTTGGTGTGGGAATCTGTTTTTCTTGGGAACCTGCTTTTCTTGACATATTGGTTACCAGAACTTCGTGCTTGGTGCCTGGGTGGAAGTGGTCCTAGTAGGATGAGGCTAGGTCTTGTCTAGTTGTCTGATGGTATAACTACTGGTGCTGATTAAGTGGGATGGTCTTTTGTCTCGTGCTGATGTCCTACATGTTGTTACAACATTATGGTTGGGTATGTACCATACTTATGGAGTTTGAAGAAGCAACATTATTGTCTGAAGTGGTAGTTCTGACATAGTGTGGATTAGAATGGGCAGATTCTAATCTTGATGGTAAGTAGTTCAGGATATACATGGCTACTTTCATGTTGAAGACTTCATTAGGAGCTGGTGATTGTAAGGACAGAAAGGTGTTTATCTTGTGTGAGAAATTTCCAATCAAATGGGCCTTTGTCTTTTGGACTTGGCATATCTTGTACCTAAAATCCCCATGAGGAATGTGGCATTATTGGTGGGATATCATAAAGGGCGTTGAGTGTAAGGCTGTGTACTATAGCCTATTGCTGCATGTGTACTGATCAAACTTGTGCAGTGTGATGGTGGGACCTGTCATAGCTGTGTGAAGATAGTGCCTATACAGGAGAGGTCTGAAAAGAAAAAGTGGTGTACTTGGCTGATGGTTGGAAGCAATCTAGAAGAAGTTGTGAGAAGTTGTATCAATACCTATTAGATAAGAAAATGTGTTTGTAAAGTCTTGGGTTAATGAGCCAGCAGACAATGTCTGAAGAGATGTCAGAACATGATATAGGACATGTTTTTCTTGAGCCAAACAGGGAAGTATTTTGAACGGTGGTGTTAGGATAAAGTGAAACACGTGGCTTCGAATATGCATGGAGCATTATTGGCCTAATTTATGGTAAGATTCAGTTGTGAAATATTTAAGGCAGTCAAGGCAGTTTTTGGAAGATATGCATTGAATTTGAATACAATTTTTGATACCTAAAATAGCGTTTGTTTGACCAAGAACATTGAACATATTCGAAGGCTCGTTAATTTCTAAGTTACTGGTCAGCTATTTATAGGGGTATTCAGTTCTCCTTCAGCCAGTGAGTGTTCTTGTCTCATAATTCAGATGGCGTTTATTCGTGTTTGGGTGAGCAATTACTGGGTCTGGTTCTGTGAGGGGTTCCTTTGCCAATTTGTGGCTAAAAAGGGGGAGAAAGGAGAGGATCTGGCTAAGTGCCTTGTACAGATGTTATGCCTGGAGTCTGCAGTTTCTAATGCAGCAGAAGAAGATGGTACATACCTGAGTTGGTGTTGAGTCTTTGTGACTTGTGTCCTGAGTTATGAACACAGTTGTGACTTGTGTTCTGAGTTACCTGGGTTAACTGAATGGCACTTCTTAAGTTTCCTCTTATGCCATGGTCTAAACTCAGTGTCTGATCAAAGATGGTGTGCAGAATTATCTTATGCCACCATTGGTCTTTGATGAATGGACAAACATTTCTTTTCTGGGGGAGTCTTCCACAATGATTTCGGGTCTGAGTTGAAAGGAAAAAGAAATGTGCTGTATTAAGGGGGAGTGTCTAAAATCTTCTTCCTCATGTACACCAGATATCTGTAATCTGAGTGCATAACTTCGGGACTTTCTACTTCTTCCTCCTGATGTGCTAAAGGGGGAGATTTTGGTGGGCTGTGCTGCCAAAAGAAGTTGTCAGACATGATGTCTTAACATCATTCAATTATTCCCTAGAAGATGGATCTCTAGGATTGCTGCTCACAGTAGCTACTAATGGTTACTGTTAGGTTCAGTGGTTACTGATAACTACTGACAGTAGTATAGAGTTGTAATTACTGCTGTAATCTGAGTTGTAATGGTTATATAGTTCTTTTAGCCAAAATTAGCCAAAGGGGGAGATTGTAAGTTCTTGTAATTGGCTGAAATTTTGTTAAAACAATGTTGATGTCATGGTTGATGTTGCAACATGACCTGCTAACAGTCTGGGTTGTAAATAATGTTGAAGAGTTAAAGTGCTGAAGAGTGATGTCACATACGAAGTCTTAACATCACTATACCAGAACATTACAACATCAGGTTTGGGATGTTTAATTAGGGCTGCACGTGTTTCTGGTGTGAATGAGAAATTTTGCTAAAGAGAATCAGAGAATATAGGCGAAGATCAAGGGAGAGATATATTCTGTTACAATCAGTTTGTTGCGAATTTAAAGCATAAAGATACGGAGAATATTCAGAGTTAATTATTGAAGATATGATTGAAGATCTATCTGTTGCAGATTTTTTAGAGAAGATATGATATGATTTGAAGGCCCAAATCTAGTTGGGATTATATTATAAATAGATTACTTATAACCTAGAAGAGGTACGGGTCCAAGATGTAGATCTTTAGGGCTTTGTCAAAGTGAACCACTCGGGTTGTGAGATGGTCACTGTGGTTAACTCAGAAACCTGTAGGTAATGAGTTTGGGTTTGTTCTTGGAGGAAGCTTTGAAGCAACTCCAATGTGAGTCATGGAAGTCTGTCTTCTGGTTTTTCTGTGTTAGAAAAGTTGTTGGTAAACAAGCTGTTGATGCAGTGATGGTGTAGTTGACTGCTAGACATCATTGTGATGATAGGAAGTGAGATGGAGTCTCTTACCTAGGGAGGACTTAGGTAGAAGGGTCATTAGGTAGTGATTAAATTAGGTAGATTGTCAACTGGTCTGTTGAGTCTATAATTTGATACTACTAATAGTGGACTTCCTTCCTGGCTTGGTATGCCCCCAGATGTAGGTTGTTGAACCGAACTGGGTGAACAATCCTTGTGTGTGGCTTATGCGTTTCTGTTTCTATTATTGCCTTGTTTAGCAGATTGTGATGTTGTGACATTACACAAAGACATCACACATCTGTACCAGAATTTCAGAAGGGATTCATTTTAGCAGCCTGATTGAAGCTGACAGTTTGGATCTTGAGAAAGAGTTCTCAAGAGAGGAGATCAAAGGTGTCATTTGGGATTGTGATGGGGACAAAAGCCCTAGTCCATATGGGTTCAACCTCACTTTCATAAAGAACTGTTGGGATTGTGGAGGCAAGGTGCCTTAGTCCTTATTTTAATGATGTCAAAACTTGTATTAGCTCGTACATTATACTTTGGACGGTATCATCGTGTCTTGGATTGCATTCATTCTTTAAAATGCACAAAATATTCTAAGTTCATGTGTTTATACATATAGGAGCATCTCATATGAAATTCTGGCAATACAGACAGCAGAGTCCTAACACATGTCATGACATTGTTCTGTATAAACATTTAAACACAGTAGAACAACAGCAGACTGATACCTTGAATATCAGAACTGCAAAATAATAGGTGTTACATCATCTTATCCAACATGTTTATAAAGAACCCTAACAGAAAAGTAAATCTGCAGAATGATAAAGAACACAACAATTGTTAACCCAGTTAGGTGCAACTCACCTACATCTGGGGGATACCAATCCAGGAAGAAGACTCCACTATCAATAGAACTGTTACAAAGCTAAACTCCCCCGTTTACACCTTTATCCTAACATCTACCCAATGAAGACTTTATCAAAGAACAACCTCTTTGATACGAGATATGTAGATTGCATGATATAATCAAGTATTCAGTGAGATTGGATAGAAAACGCAAATCTGCAGAAACATAGGGTGGCGCGTGTTATTGTCCTTGTTCTTGGCGCCCTTTTTGAAAATTCAAATATTTGAATTTTGTGATTTTATTTATTTGATTCAAAAATTAATTTCTCTCTGAGTTTTAATGATTTTGAGTTGATTCTTTGTTTAATAATTCACAAAAATGTTAAAATATTTTATTTTCCCAAAAAATCCCAAAAATATTATTTATTTCATATACTTGATATTTTTGTAAAGAATTAATATTTTAATTGTTTTTAACATTTAAAATATTTTCTCCTTCTTGATTTTTCAAATTTTAGTGATTTCCAATCATTTTGTGGATCAAAACCTGATTTTTGAAACATTAATCCAAGATCACAATTTGTTTTCCACATGTTAAACAATTTAGGTCATTTTAATTGAATTTTTTATTCAATTAAAATACATTTTGAAAACAAATTAGGGTTTTTTGATTAATTCAACCCTCATCAAACTTTTTCAAAATATCTGGGCCTCTAATAGAGTGTAAGACCCAACCCCTTTGAAAACCAAATTATTTGGGCCTCAGTCATTGTATAAGACCCACTATGTTTTCAAAAATCTCGGCGCGATCGCCATTTCAAAACGGAAAAACATCTGGGCCTCTCCTTGAGCTGTAAGCCCCACCACTTGTACAAAAACAATCTTTGACCCTCTAATAGAGTATAAGACCCAATCCCCTTTTAACCAAAACCATTTTAGGTCTCAGATATTGTATCAGTCCCTCTATGTTAAAAGAAAATCTCGGCGAGATTGCCAGTTCAAAAATCAAACCCTGGGCCTCTCCTTGAGCTGTAAGCCCCGCCACTTGTATACAAATAAATTCTTGGGCCTCTTGAGAGAGTGTAAGACCCATCCCTTTGTAAAGAAAACCTTTTTGGGCCTCAGTTACTTGTACAAGTCCCTGTACAAATTCAAAACAACAGTGCAATCACTGATAAAACCCTGGGCCTCTCCTTGAGCTGTAAGCCCCAACAATTCTTTCAAAGCACTTTCTCCTTTGATTTTGAATATAATATTGTTATCAAAGTTTTCTTTGTTGAACAACTAACCAAACAGCATGGAAGCTCTACAACCGAGTAAGTGTTCATCCGCTTTCTTTATCCGCTTTCATATATATAACTGTATTGTGGGGCAGCTCACGGTAAGTCTTCTTTCACAAACTTTTATATACTCATCAAATATCAACTGTGTAATACTAGTATAGTTATTTAGAGTTTTCCCCGACAACTACGTCTAGCACTAGGTAAAGCCCTGTTGGTCACTCTTAAATACAAACAAAACTAGACCCCCATAGGATTACCAGATACAATCTTCCCTCCTCTTAGGGTTAAACAATATGGACACGTGAAAGGCAGCATTCTCGGTGAACCCTTTCTCAGACTGTCACTCTTAGAAATTGTCAAAGAAACTTTACTCTCTAGAGTTGATCTATTCTCCGTGAATAGCATCTCTTGAGTTTCTTCCAAATTCTCAGACTTTCCTGGCTTGATCTATTCTCTGTGAATAGCATGTCTTGAACTTCTCGGGGTTTGGGGACCCACGGGCTTCTTAAAAGCATCCCCGCCTCCTCTTGGGCGTTGTACAAGGACCCTTCGGCTTCTTAAAAGCTCTCATGCCTTCTCTTGGGCTTAGTACAAGGACCCAGAGACCTCTAAAGGTATAGGAACATAACCTAACCATCAATTTGTTAGAGCTGTCTTTCTGAGTGAAGTGTCAGACCAGTTAATGGGTTGACCTTCATCCTTTAACATACCAACCTTCTCTTGGGCATTATACAAAGATCATTCACTTATCCGAGAATCAATTTCTCAAAACACCAGTAGACTTGGACAGTCTCAATACCCTTTGGATTTCCCATTTCCTTAAAGAATAGGAAATAACCCTGATCCTCTGATCAATCCCTAAGCACAACATATAAGAACTGATTTTCTCTTTGTCCAATACACTGGACCTGTCACTAAACTGAAACAGTTACAATAGCCTCCTCTTAGGCTTTGTATAAAGATCCTTTCCTTAACATAGTCAGCCTCCTCTTGGGCTTTGTACAAATGATTCTCCCCAGCGGAGCTAACCTTTTCAGACTCTCTTATTGAGTCAAACACTTTTAGCCTCCATCTCGGGCTTCGTACGAGATACAAAATCACTCTCTTGTTGAGTATAAAAGACTCTTTGTTGAGTCAATAAACTTTTCAACCTCCATCTCGGGCTTCGTACGAGATACAAAAACACTCTCTTGTTGAGTATAAAAGACTCTCTTGTTGAGTCAAACCCTTTTAGCCTCCATCTCGGGCTTCGTACGAGATACAAAATCACTCTCTTGTTGAGTATAAAAGACTCTCTTGTTGAGTCGATCAACTTTTCAGCCTCTATATCGGGCTTCATACGAGATACAAAAAACTCTCTTGTTGAGTCAACCCTTTTTAGTCTCTATCTCGGGCTTCGTACGAGACAGATAAAAAGCACCCTTTTGTCGGGTCAATAGCCTCCTCCTAGGCTTTGTATAAGGAAACCCTAGTTGAGTCAATCAACCTTTTAGCATCAAAGTTGTGCCTTGTTCATAGCATACAAACATCAACAACTCCTTTTCCCCCATCTAATTGTTGTAAGCGGCAAGCCTCTGGATTATTTACATCCACGCCACTGTCCCTCTTTTAGTATGAAAAATTCCTAAGGAAAGATGGCATTGCTATACACTGAGTTAAAGTCTTCTCCTTCAGGTTAAAAATCCCCTATAAAGGAAATTATGGCATTGCTGGATTCACATATCCCGGTTAAACTAATTCTCCTTTATAATCAGTCACCCAACAGTCGTGATAAACAGACCAAATACCCCTCTTTAGAGATGACAAATTCCCTCTAAAGTCAAAACCCTTCAGCTTCACATCTTGGGCTTCGAACAAGATACAAATAGACCCTTCAGCTTCACATCTTGGGCTTTGAACAAGATACAAACCACTTTTAGCTTCACGTCTTGGGTTTTGAACAAGACACCAAAATAACCTTTTTCCTCCCATAGAATAGGAGGAACTACGATCGCTCTGATTTCCCTGTTTCGTTAAACGGGAATACGTAGGCATAAGATTGAAAAAATCTTAGCGAGAACACTAATCAAAAACCCAAATCCAGTATCCCCATATATCAACCCAATAGGATAAAAAATGAATCGAGCTGTAGTACCCCAAAGCGATAGTGCTTCGCAATCACACAAAAAACTCGCGCTACACAAGGATACTCAATAGGGAAGATTGATACAACTGTCTTCATTAAACGTCAGAGAAAACACTCAATTTTGTTACAAGTATATGTAGATGATATAATATTTGGATCTACTAACATGAATATGTGTTGCAGTGAGAATCGGATATCAATCTATTAATTAACTTGAATTACAAACCTTTGAAGTTCACCACCGAGCTTTGATTTATCCAAAGGAAGGGGTAAAGATCGAAGAAAACCCTAATTGTGCTATGTAAAGACATAGCTAAGAGATCTAAGGTTCGGGGGTTGGTTATACCTAGGGAATGTGTTAGCATCCTAGATATCTGTAGTACCCTACAGGAACCTCTTGTTACTATTTGTGCTATGTTAATGTTTACTTTCTAAGGGAAAAGTGCTAAGGTTAAGACCTAAGGTATATACACTTAGTATGCTCGCCAAGACATCGCATCTCGTGCCTACGTATCTTGACTTAAAAAATCAGAGCATTCGTAGTTCACCTAACTAGGGAGGAGGAACTCTTGATAATGATCAAGGTTCCAAGGGGGAATGAGTATTCATGATCATGATACTCACATAGAGTTAAAAAACTCTCTAAGTCTAAGTTGAAAAACTAACCTAAAGTTGACTTTAAATAAAGTAAAAGGGGGAAGTGAGTACACATCGTAATGGTACCCACATAGAGTTCAAAAACTCCAAACCTAACTGTAAGCTATGAAACAAAATGGCTCTCATAATGCCAAGAAAAGAAAGGTAAGTAACTATAATGATAGTACTCACATAGGGTTAATAAACCCTAACCTAAAACTAGGTTAAAAGAAGAAGAAAGGCTCTAATGAGGCCAAGGATGATCCTAAAGAGGTCAAGCAAAAGGGAAGGTCTAAACTAACTAGAAAAATGACTTATGAGTCAACAATGAATCTTTCTTTTGGAATGTGGGACAAACCACTTGTAAAGGCAAGTGTTGGAATGAGAGTTTAAGATGAAGATGATAACAATCAAAGCATCAAATCCAAATGATTCAAATGTAATGACAAATCAAGAATGACAACAACTACATCATGTCATGCTCAACATGTACAAATGTTAAAGAACAAAGTCAAGTGAATGTCAACATAAGTATCAAATGAACCAAGTAAGGTATAAACTCATGTCAAAGCATCACAAGTATCATGAACGCATACATCAAGAAAAGTCAAGAACAAACATCAAGTAAATAATAAGAGACGGAAAGTTCTAACCAAAAAGGTACAAGCATCCTTTTCTTTTGGACTAGTGAGCCAACAACAGATGAAAGCAGAACATCCTAGCCAAGTCTTCATGAGGACCAAGAACCAAATAGGAGTTTCTTGTATCAGATGACTTCAATATCAAAGTGTCAACACTTGTACACATAAAACTTCCAATACTACAAAGCAACACAGAAAGACCAAGATCTCTAAATCTCAACTCCAAGAGCAAAGGGAAAAGGGTCCTAAATCTAAGTCCACAGTCCAAAGCTCGAGATAGCAACCACAACCCACCAATTGAGTCTTTTAAGGTTTCGATATTTTTAGTGTGTTTTTGAATGTTATGAACAAAGATGACAGTATGAATATGAACAATGATGATAATATAGACAGTGATATAT
Organism: Lathyrus tuberosus; assembly: GCA_022829125.1. Lineage (NCBI taxonomy): Eukaryota > Viridiplantae > Streptophyta > Magnoliopsida > Fabales > Fabaceae > Lathyrus > Lathyrus tuberosus. Next base: position 2,132,370 of record JALAZF010000659.1, on the reverse strand, counting down.
TAACAGAAATTAAAGTTAGTGGTTAATGATTAATTAATCGGGTGAATCGGGTCTAATGTAGTGTGAAACCATCGTAGCATGATCTATGACAAAGATCACACTATAGGAGGTTGCGCAATTGATCTTTGTACTAAAACACGATAGAGAAATGATATTGAAGATCATTCTCCAACGAAATCGTGCCACACGAAAAGAAAAGATAGCGATCTCGTCTTAATCACAAATGTTTGTCGATTAATCGAAGGTAACTTATCACAATCCTAAAGTATAGAAAGAGATCTCGATGATCACTCACTACAGATTTGAAATAATGAAGGCTAATCGCTTTGATAAACAACATTCGTGGATAGAAAGACTTCATCGATCGAAAATGAAAAAGAAGCTAGAAGAAGATGCGAAATGAAGTGAAAAGAGAAATGAAGTCGAAATGGTCTCATCTTAAACATGATTTTAAATTGATAAATCGATAATCTATGATATTTGACTTTCATTGACCAATAAGATAAAATCGAAAAGCAAGAAAGAAAATGGTCTCATATTGATCAAGATTTTCATTGATTTGAAATCAACCAATCATGACTTTTGTTATATCAAAGAAGGTACAGAGGTTTGTTGAGGATTTGAAGGCTTGGTGGTTCTGATTTGAGGTTGGGTTGTGTTTTCATTCAGAGAGAAGTCTGTCCCTCATGAAGGAGGTCGGGGTTTTTTAATTTATGCAAGCTTATAACCCCTTTTTTGTGTGTATGTTATGGTGTATGGTCTGGTATGTTATTGCAAGATGGAAATGCGTGGCTGTTTTGGGAGTGAGAAGAAGGTATCCTTTTGCCTCAAGGTAATTTTTCTGTCCTTTTTTTAATTGACTCTTTCCTTCCCTTCTTATTCTCTTCAATATTTTTTCTGTGAATTGGTCCTTGTGTTGAATTGTTGTATGGTCGTTTTCCTTGGTAGATTCTGGGTTTGGCGCAGTGCTTTGGTTTGTGGTCTTGCGCAGGGCTTGTACGATTTTGAGCTGGCTTGGGTTTCTTTGCGTGGAGAGTTTGGTATCGCAGGGTCATTGTCGTTGTTTTGGCAACTGGTTTTGACATGTTTCCTTGTACCTTGTGCAGGTTTGCTTTTTGTGAATATGGTGTGGGGCCACTGTGTTGCAGCTGTTTTGTGGTAAAGGCTTGTGTGGGACAGGTTTGGCATTGAGGTATCTTGGACGTGCTGTGCAGTTTAGCAAGTTTTGGTGTGGAGGTATTTGTAATGGTTCGAGTGGTAAGTTGTGGTTTTGAGGGAAGAGGTTTGTTTTGGTTGTTGTTTGTATTGTCTGGTGTAATATTGGGAGTGTTTTGGAACAGGTTTGTATGATAGCAGCAGAGCACGACAATGTTGGTTTGGCAGAAACTTTGTGGGTCCATGAGGTTTCAAGTGGCAATGTCTTAGATTGAGGTTTCATTCGTGAAATTTGCGAAGTGGGCTGAGTTCTGGCCTTTACCAAATGCCCCATCTTGCTTTTTTTTTTGTTTGTAATGGATGTTGGAACTTGGGCTTTGGAATGTAATAAGATTGGTCCTTGAATTATTTCGTGATGACTTTTTTGTGTTAAATTCTAAAATGGACTTGGAAATTAAAATGAGATTGCAAATTGAATGTTAGAATTGACACTTGAATTTAAATGGATTATTGAACCTGAAAGAAAATTGAATTGAATTTGAAACTATGAATGGAATTGAAACTTGAAATGGAGGTGAAACTTTTAATTTTAAAATTGGATTCTTGAAATTGAATTGAACTTGATTGAAACTTGAATTTTGAAATGAACTTGAAAATTGACATGAATTAGGATGGAAATAAGATTGAGACTCGAATTAAATTGAAACATGGGCTTGAAACCTAGCATGCACTTGAAATTGGAATGGAATATTGAAATGAGCTTGAATTAACATTGGAAATATTGGCATGAGTTTAAAATGGAGTGAAACTTAATTGGAAATAGAATTGAAAGGAAATGGATATTTGAAAAGAGGTTTAAAATGGATAATGGATTGAAAAGTGAAATTGGATTGGATGGGAAATGGTTTTGAATCAACTGGATATTAACAAGAAATGGTTATCTGGATATTTGGTTATGCAATGGACATTTGGTTTTGAAATGGAGTTGATGACTGGTTATTGTAAATGAAGATGGATTCTGTAGCACACCACCAAACTTGAAGGACATCACAACCCTAAATTCATCTCAAAATGATTTAGATTGTACAACAACTTGACGAATCCTCATACAAAAGGCGAGAACCCCAACCAACCAATCAGTACCTAATCCTTGTGTCTTGAGTGCACACTGGTGAAACATCGATTTGATTGAAAACCAAAATCCTAATTCAGAATTTCTGTCACAGCCTGGTAACCTGATATTAAAAACACCACCTGTTTGACCAAGATTAGGTCAAACTTCTACAGAATTCCAAACCATATTGCACACACCCAACCTGATAACCTTGCTTGATCCTTGATTCAGTCTTAAAAGACTTGGGGGAGGGAGGCCTCTTAAGAGAGTGAGAACTTGCTTGGTTACTGATCCATCCAAAACCTTGACTGATCAGCCCTTGAAGCCTCTTGAAATAAAACCTGATTCACAAATGAAACAAAACGAACAAAGTCTGATAAAATGGTTAGTTATGCAATGTGATTGAACTATGACGCTCATGCAAATGATGATGACTTCTAAGGGGTAAAATTTGGGGTATGACAGTTGCCTCTATTTAAATATCTTTACAGGATAACGTGAGTGATGATAATCCTCACGAAATCATGGTGAAGGATATTTAAATATAACAAACTGAAAAATTTGCCCTTATATGTAATGTTATGCTAAGGACAACAGAGACTATGCAAATGCTGACATGTCATGAACTCTAGTATGATGATATGATGCTATGATGATGCAAGATGCAAACAAAACAAGAACAAAGGGAAAACAGGTCAATAAACCAAAGGTAAAAAACCCACTGGGGATGACCAAAAAAACACTGGGGAAAAGAAACAAACCGAGGAAGCCTAAAGTGATAGAGTACCAAGTTCAGATGTGACCGAATACCACTTTAGAAGTAGAGATTCTCACTGGAGATAGAATCAAGACAGATGGTCCCACTAGGGAATATCCAGGCTAATCAACAGGTTCAGATGTGACTGGATGACGCTAGAACAAAAAGGATAGACAAACTCTTTACTAGGGATAAAACCAGAAATAAGCATGATCTCCACTGGGGATCAATTTGAACAAAAGGTTGACTTCTAATAAGAAGATCAAACAAAAAGATTTTCTGGAAATTTCATAGACTAAAGAGTTCGAACGGGATCTTCAAGAAACATCAGGAAATAGACAGGGAAAACACAACTCCGTGCACGCCAAAAGAACTAGACTCAGACCACAAGCAAAGGTAATAACCAACTTTTGACATGTCTATGCTGGCAATTACTGGACTTTAAAAGGAATGTCGGTTATAACCAAACTTCTGGTATAAAGCAAAATCGAATAAAAGGTGCCAATAATGATTGGACTTGAGGTAGAATGCCCGTGAACACTGGACTTTAGGTACCAATAATGATTGGATTTTGGAAAACGGTGCCAGTAGTCATTGGATTATATGTACCAATAATGATTGGATTTGGAAACAATGCCAGTAATCACTGGACTTCAGGTTCATATATGACCTAAAAGGAGAAGAACATGGTTGACAAAACTGGAGTCTTTCTAATGAGAAGATCATCCCAGGAACAAGGTAAGATTAGGAGCCTTCTTATGAGAAGATCATCCTAAAAAACAAACGGGGTCCTCTTATGAGAAGATTTTCCAATAAAGGGGTTATGACGATTCTTTATGAAGACATCAATCAAAACAAACGCTATTGGAGTTTTCAAACAAGAATAACATCTAACTTCTGGAAACTCTCTAGAACGAAAATTCATATGTGATCTTCTAAGAGCCATCAGGAAAATACAGGGTAATTAAACTTTTTGTATGTGCCAACAAATATTTGGACTTAGTTTGCAAGCAAAGGTTATGACCAGCTTCTGACGAAATGATGTCAGTCATTACTGGACTTTGGGTTCTTGTATGACCTGATTTCCAAGCAATGCCAGTAATCACTGGACTTTAGGTTCATATTTGACCTGATTTCCAAACAATGCCAGTAATCACTGGACTTTAGGTTCATGTTTGACCCGATTTTCAAACAATGCCAGTAATCACCGGGCTTTAGTTTCATATTTGACCTAATTTTCAAACAATGTAGGAAATCACTGGACTTTAGGTTCATATTTGACCTGATTTTCAAACAATGCCAGTAATCACTGGACTTTAAGTTCATGTTTGACCTGATTTTTAAACAATGCCAGTAATCATTGGGCTTTAGGTTCATATTTGACCTGTCTTTCAAACAGTGCCAGTAATCACTGGACTTTAGGTTCATATTAGACATGATTTTCAAACAATGTCAGTAATCACTAGACTTTAGGTTCATATTTGACCTGATTTTCAAACAATTCCAGTAATCACTAGGCTTTAGGTTCATATTTGACCTGATTTTCAAACAATGCCAGTAATCACTGGACTTTAGGTTCATATTTGACCGTATTTTTAAACAATGTCACTAATCACTGGACTTTAGGTTCATATTTGACCTGATTTTCAAACAATGCCAGTAATCACTGGACTTTAGGGTACCAATAATGATTGGATTTTCAAAGAGAGAATATAGTTATGACTGACCAATTAGGATTAGATTTGAAACAGAAAATACAATTATGACTGATCAATTATGATTGGATTTCAAACAATGTCAGTAATGACTGGACTTCGAAGAGGATTGGTAATAATCGAGGACTCCAAAACCAAAAACAATTGGAGTTCAAACAATGCCAGTAATTACTGGACTTCACTGGGATATTGATAATAACCAGACAAAGGGATACTGAAAGCAACAAACTTAAAGGTGTCAATGACGATCGACCTTGCAAACAGCGGTATTAGTAATAACTACACCTCACAAGAATACATGGTAATAACCAGTTAACCAATATTAAGAGGGAAACTAGTAGCAACTAGAAATCAAGGGAAAAAATAGTGAAAACTAGACCAATAACACCAATAAAGATTGGACCTGCGACGAATGTCAACAACAAATGGAAATTCACCAGAGATTGCTAGTAATGACTAAAATTCCTAGGGATAGAGACAAACAAAAGTTCGACAAAATGTCAGTAATAATCGGACTTAGATAGGAAACTGGTGACGACCAACGATCTCAAAAGAGGTGCCAGTTACGACTTGGTTTGGGAAAGGAATTGGTGACAACCGAAGACCTTAATAAAGATGTCAGTCACAACTGGACTTTACTGGGGAAATCACAAAAGAGATGCTGGCTAGTTGCTTTATGAGCGAATTTTCTCAAATAAAGAGAACAATCATCAGAGTCTTCATCGACTTTCTCAAAGAGATGCCATTTGACAGAAGCAAACTCGATACAGGATTTTTTTTGAGGAATCATCTCTTGCAAAAAAATCCTTGTAGAGAGGATAACTCAAATAAAGAGAAACCGTTCGTAAGGTCTTCAAAAAAATCCTTCTGACAAGCTTCCAGGGGAATACTGATCAAAATTGCAAAAGCTTGAATAACACCAAGGTCGGATAAGCTTCTCGGGAGAGACTGCCACTTATCGCCATAGAAAACAAACTTCTCCATGAAATTGCCACTTGTTGAGTATGAATTCCAAGGAGGTGCTATTGCGACAATACTGGTGGAGAAAAGATTTTGTCTTTAATGAGGATCTGTAAAAGATTTTTCCTGCAAGACACCGTGCAAAATAAATGCACATTTAAACTAGGTTCAGTGACCTAATTTGGCTCAAAAACAACACCCGTTAGGGATCAAAGTTCAATCTAGGAACAAGCTAGAAAGAAACGGTCAAACAAGACTCCAACCATCGAGGAATGAACTCAAATAGGGTTTATCTTATCCAAACATGGAAAAGATAACTGAAGCAACCATCATCCACGAGAATCAAGCTCTGTGGGGAATTCCAGAAAGGATGGGCACTTTATGCCTAAGGGTGACGACCCTATTGGAAGGAATAGACAAACCCAGTTACTTAGGGAATAAACACCAAAGTGAACGAAACAGGTAAACACCAAGATGACAACAGATATGCTAAGATGTTATGCATATGTATGAATGCGTGGATGTCATGTTTATGCTTATGCTGACAAAACAGACAAAGGAAAACAAGACGGGTGATGAAATAAACATCTCAACAAGGATACCCAGCCAACCTCACCAGATTGGACCATCACTAGGGATGGACATGCAGAAACAACATCCTTCTTCAAGGTTATAACCCTCTCTGGGGAAAAGAGTACTCCACTCAGAGGCATAACGTCATGACTTCACTAGGATTGCCATCATGAGCCTGATTTCCTTAATGGAGGAGGAGATCCATGGGAAACTGCCTAGATCACCGAAGTAATAAGTTACCGGGTAGCTAGCAAAGGATATCACAAGAACTAAGTAGTTCTGCACTCTAACTTGCATAATGATTATCACAATGAGCAATGACTCTTGCAATAAATAATCTTCAAGTCTTCTCTGCCCCAGATTACACGGTCTGTTGGAAGAAAATACCAAGAGGATTTTACAGAAGAATTGGCATACAAGATGCTTCCATATCTTCAAACTCTTGAAGAGATTCACAAATCTCGACGCAACTGCCCCGATTTAAGTGTATTTGCACAACAAAGTTCTCGAACTTGTCCGTCAGACTGTGGGAGTAACAATTGGGAAATAAACTTGCCCCTGCTAGCTGGTGGATCTGTGAAAGAGTTGCCTCAGACTAACTTACCTTTGAGAGATTTGTCTAATCTTGACCTGATTGCTTCTGATTGACTGGTATTCGAGAGATTTACTGAATCTCGATTTGACTGCCTCTGTTGGAGGGTCTTTGGAGTTCTTGCCTCAAAAGGAGTTGGGAAACGACTTTCCATAAAAATGACCTCAAGACGACTTACCCTAATATCTAGAACTTTGAAGAGTTCTGCCCCTGATTCATTGACTCCTGGAATTGTTGATTAATAAATCCTCTAAATTGGTTGCCCCAGACCGAGCTTCCTTTATCAAGTCAAATTCCCTAGCTGGCTACATTTGTTGGGATTCGTTTGATATTGAGTTATCTCGCAAACAATATTGTTCATTTAAAATTGGCAATTTCAATGCAACATCATGCAAGATTTTGAAATCAATGTTTATTGATAAAACACACAGTGGAGTGATTAAATAATCAAACACAACGCGGATCTTATCATTTACGGAATGACAGATGAAATGATCAACATAAACTATTAACAAAGTTCATTAGGAGTCAGATTATCCAACCTTGATGTAGTATGCTTTCAAAACAACCTTTCCTCAATTAGGTCTTTAAAAGTTGTAACGTGGCTTGGTTGACGGTTCATGAAATAAAGGATAAAGGCTCAAAGTTTGTTTGTCCCAACCCAAAACTTCGTGATGAACTCCAATCCTACGCTCAGTTAACTCCGGCTATACATTCAGGTCCCTATAGGCTACGAATTAAACTGATGACATATGGTGATGCTCAGAAACCTAAGGCAGTCACTACTCCCTTACAACATTTGGTTGTCCTTTGCTATTGAGGACATTCAGAGTTAAAGCTTTAAAGAATTCCTCTTTTATTATCCCTAATTTTTGCCTGAACTATTTCTTTTTTATTTACAGTCAGCGGGATTCCCCAGTTTCTTCCCTAAGTCTCCTTTATAGGTTTTGACTTAGCGGGCTTTTTCTCTTTTTCAATTTTCATTTTCTCTTTTTGAAAAAGAAGGTGTCTACCTGGTTTAATGGCTGTGGTGAACAATCATTTGCCTTGAGGCTTGGAAAATACCTTCGACACTTGCTTGTTCTATGCGAAGGAGAACCTGCGAGCATAACCTTTAGACGAAAGGTGTCTTGTATGCACATATCGCCAAGTCAACTGAGAACTACCCACCCCAAGATTGGGGTTTTTTGTAAGGAAAGAAAACTCCTACTTCCAAGCTCGAAGGGGTTAACGAGGGATTATCTTCCTTATTTCTCCAGTGTTTGGGAACTGAAACAATGCCTTACATCATCGGCAAAGCTTAATTGAACGCATACCAACAACAGTTATGGGTATAACATTTTCGTCATCCTCCCCAATCTTTGCTTAAAGTACAGTTGATAAGGATAAATGGATGGAAACAAGATAAATATTTTTTTATGACAATAAAAGAAAATGAGTGAACACAAATGGTTTGACCCAAAAATGCATAAACATTTCATTAATCTTGCCAATTCAATAAACAACAAAGCTTACAAGCAGTCATGAAACCAAAAAGCAAGGAAAATATCAAAAGATAGCCAGCTTTGGAGAAATGTCTTCGGCAGACTTCAATTTCCAGGCCCAAGCAGGGGGAACACCTTCATCATTGATTACTTGCTCCTTATGGTACAGAACCTTGAGAGGCTTCAAAGGTCCTTTGTCTGGTGTGCTGACGTGGCAGATGGCGGTCTGACCGTTGACACTAGGAAGGTTCTTGAGCTGGAAGAACCACAGGAGATGACGAAGTGATGACTTCTCTGGATGTAACAGGGTAAGAAGGCCCTTCTTTATGAAAAATCTTCAAGACCCAGTTCATCTGACCTTTGAGGACTCTGATCTCCTCCTTCAAGGCTTCCTGATCTCTCAAAATCTCGTTCATCATTGCCATTTATCCAGAATGCGTGCTTGGTATCCTTCTAGAGATAGAAGAAGAAGATGAGACTCAAGGCTGAGAAATGCAAGTGAGATGTGAATGTGACGACATGCGCATGCAATGCAAATGCAAACCGAATGGTTTCAAGAAACTCGAAGGAAAGTTGCAAACATTTTGGAAAAACTAAAAAGTTTTTGTTTTAAAATTCATGATCTCTATTGATTTTGAAAAGGAAAGAACATCTGAATTCCTTGAAACCAAAAGGGCTATTCATGAATGCATGAATGTATAGATGGATGTATGCACAAACACACGTAAACAGATATTCACACATATGATGACAAGCAAATAAAGGCGTAGATTTGAAGATCACGAGCATGGAGCCATGGTCTACCCATCCAAATAGGTATGTACTATGGGTTTATCATCTGTAGAACAGGGTTCTAAAAGTTCACAGAGTCAACAACCTATCTTTCAGATATTATTGATTTCCCAAATAACTCGGTAGTCAATAATATTCTTGAGAGAATCTCGTCTGAGTGTAGTATCGCGTATCAACCATTTTGGGAATAGACTCCCTCATAACCATCGCACTACGTCCTAAAAGGCCAAGTGGAGTTAAAGGTGACTAATGGTCATCAATGTCACGGGCTCCTAGGTCGAGAGTAGTAACGTTTTCAAGTAAGGGGGCCTCAATTGAGTGATGGTTTCTCAATTTGACTTTTTTCCGGAATCGACTCCCTCAAAGTCTCCTTGAATATACCATCGTCCTATCATAGGTGCACTCAAATCCGGGTATAGGACATCCTCACCACTCAAAGTAGCAACCCTGCATACAAAAAACCCAAGCACAGACAGATATATACAGATATACAAATATACAAGCGAGCAAACATATAAAATAACACAAACGCAAACAAGGTGGGCTTAACCCTCTTGGGAGGATGTTTCCCCAGTGAAGCCGCCATTTCTGTTACGGTGAGAATCGGATATCAAGCTATTAATTAAATTGAATCACAAAACTTTGAAGTTCACCACTAAGCTTTGATTTATCCAAAGGAAAGGGTAAAGATCGAAGAAAACCTGAATTGGGCTATGTAAAGACACAGCTAAGAGATCTAAGGTTCAGAGGTTGGTTATACCTAGGGATTATGTTAGCATCCTAGATATCTGTAGTACTCTACAGGAACCTCGTGTCACTATTTGTGCTATGTTAATGTTTGCTTGTTAAGGGAAAAGTGCTAAGGTTAAGACCTAAGGTATATACAGTAAGTATGCTTGCCAAGACATCGCATCTCGTGCCTACGTATCTTGACTAAAAAAATCAGAGCATTCGTAGTTCACCTAACTAGGCAGGAGGAACTCTTGATAATGATCAAGGTTCCAAAGGGGAATGAGTATTCATGATCATGATACTAACATAGAGTTAAAGAACTCTCTAAGTCTAAGTTGAAAAACTAAGCTAAAGTTGACTTTAAATAAAGTAAAAGGGGGAAGTGAGTACACATCGTAATGGTACCCACATAGAGTTCAAAAACTCCAAGCCTAACTCTAAGCTATGAAACAAAATGGCCCTCATAAGGCCAAGAAAAGAAAGGTAAGTAACTATAATGATAGTACTCACATAGGGTTAATAAACCTTAACCTAAAACTAGGTTAAAAGAAGAAGAAAGGCTCTAATGAGGCCAAGGACGATCCTAAAGAGGTCAAGCAAAAGGGAAGGTCTAAACCAACTACAAAAATGACTTATGAGTCAACAATGAATCTTTCTTTTGGAATGTGGGATAAACCACTTGTAAAGACAAGTGTTGGAATGAGAGTTTAAGATGAAAATGATAACAATCAAAGCATAAAAGCCAAATGATTCAAATGTAATGACAAATCAAGAATGGAAACAACTACATCATGTCATGCTCAACATGTACAAATGTTAAAAAACAAAGTCAAACGAACGTCAACATAAGTATCAAATAAACCAAGGAAGGTATAAACTCATGTCAAAGCATCACAAGTATCATGAACGTAAATATCAAGAAAAGTCAAGAACAGACATCAAGCAAATAATAAGAGATGGAAAGATCTAACCAAAAAAAGGTATAAGCATCCTCTTCTCTTGGACTAGTAAGCCAACAACAGATGAAAGCAGAACATCCTAGCCAAGTCTTCATGATGACCAAGAACCAAATAGGAGCTTCCTGTATCAGATGACTTCAATATCAAAGTGTCAACACCTGTACACAGAAAACTTCCAATACAGACAAAGCAACACAGAAAGACCAAGATCTCCAAATCTCAACTCCAAGAGCATAGGGCAAAGGGTCCTAAATCTAAGTCCACAGTCTAAAGCTCGAGATAGCAACCACAGTCCACCAATTGAGTATTTTAAGGTTTCGATATTTTTAGTGTGTTTTTGAATGTTATGAACAAAGATGACAATATGAATATGAACAATGATGATAATATAGACAGTGATATATTAACATAAATTAAAGTTAGTGGTTAGTGATTAATTAATCGGGTGAATCGGGTCTAATGTAGTGCGAATCAATTCTGATTCTCTGAAAGGGGGGTTATGATGGGTGAGCGAGTGGAAGTTGGGTTGTAGCGTTGTTGTGGATTCTGCTGATGGAATGAAAATGAAGGAGAGTCTTTTTGAAGTTTTGATTTAGGTTGTTGTAGGTTATCAAAGAAGGTGTAGAGGTTTGTTGAGGATTTGAAGGCTTGGTGGTTCTGATTTGAGGTTGGGTTGTGTTTTCATTCAGAGAGAAGTCTGTCCCTTATGAAGGAGGTCGGGGTTTTTTTATTTATGCAAGCTTATAACCCCTTTTTTGTGTGTAGGTTATGGTGTATGGTCTGGTATGTTATTGCAAGATGGAAATGCGTGGCTGTTTTGGGAGTGAGCAGAAGGTATCCTTTTACCTCAAGGTGATTTTTCTGTCCTTTTTTTAATTGTCTCTTTCCCTCCACTACGCCAAAAATATGATTAGACAGCGCTTTTATGCAAAAGCGCTGCTAAAAAGAATAAAAAAATTTCGCTAAAAAAAAGCGCCTTAAAAGAAAGGCTTTAGAAAGCGCTTTCCAAAAAGCGCTGTAAAAGAATGTAAAAGAGTGCCACCTTAGACAGCGCTTTCCAAAAAGCGCTGCTATAGGTATCACTTTAGAGAGCGCTTTTAAAAAGCGCTGTCTAAAGGTCACCTTAGAAAGCGCTTTCAGAAAGCGCTCTAATAGGACTCAATTTCTTTTCACTTTAGAAAGCGCTTTCTAAGAAAAAGCGCCCTCTAAAGTCATTTACTAATTATACTGAAAAACATCAAGAATCACAAAAAATGGCAAAAGGGGGGGTCGAACCCACGCCCTTTAGGTAGGGAAAGGAATTTTAAATTATATTAATATATCAAATTATATTTAATATATTTAAATTATATATTTTAACTTATTTAAATTATATTTAATATATATAAATTATATTAATATATAATTTAAAATATATTAATTTAAAATATACTTTAAATTATATTAATATATCAAATTATATTTAATATATTTAAATTATATTAAATTATATTTTAATTTATTTTAAATTATATTTTAAATTATTCAAATAATATATTTAAATATATATGTTTTAAATACATACATTTTAACTTATTTAAATTATATTTAATATATATATATTATATTAATATATAATTTAAAATATATTAATTTAAAATATACTTTAAATTATATTAATATATCAAATTATATTTGATATATTTAAATTATATTTTAATTTATTTTAAATTATATTTTAAATTATTCAAATAATATATTTAAATATATATGTTTTAAATACAAACATTTTAACTTATTTAAATTATATTTAATATATATAGAATATATTAATATATAATTTAAAATATACTTTAAATTATATTAATATATCAAATTATATTTAATATATTTAAATTATATTAAATTATATATTAATTTATTTTAAATTATATTTAAAATTATTCAAATAATATATTTAAATATATATGTTTTAAATACAAACATTTTAACTTATTTAAATTATATTTAATATATATAAATTATATTAATATATAATTTAAAATATACTTTAAATTATATTAATATATCAAATTATATTTAATATATTCAAATTATATTAAATTATATATTAATTTATTTTAAACTATATTTAAAATTATTCAAATAATATATTTAAATATATATGTTGACACCTTATTTTATATTTTTATGGAGTGAGTATAAACAATGGATGAGGGCGTAGTACCGCTGGTCAAGGAGGTTTGTGTGTTTGTTTGCCTTGCTTTGTGTCTGGGGTTCGAATCCCCCTCGCCCCAGACTCATTTTTATATTTTTTGACATTTTCAGGTAAACCTTAGAAAGCACTTTCCAAAAAGCGCTGCTATAGGTGTCACTTTAGAGAGCGCTTCTGAAAAACGCTCTCTAAATGCCACCTTAGAAAGTGCTTATAAAAAGCGCTCTCTAAAGGCCACCTTAGAAAGCGCTTTTAGAAAGCGCTCTTATAGGTCTCTAATTATTTTCACTTTAGAAAGCGCTTTCTAAGGAAAAGCGCCCTCTAAAGTCCTTTACTAATTAAAATATAAAACAATTCTAAACATTTTCAGAGACACTTTTATTCATTTTCTCTCTCTCTCTCTCTCTCTCGACCGTTTCTCTAAACCCTCGCCGTCGTTCTTGCCATTGCCATTGCCGTTCGTGAAAACATTGTTGTTGTTGTTGTTCTTATTCTCTTATCATTCATTTCTCTTTTATTATTCATTTCTCAAATCGTTCTAAAAACGAAAACGAATAAGGTACTCTTTTATTTTTCATTTCTCTTTTATTATTCATTTCGATGTTACTATTCATTTCTCTGAAAACGAAAACGAAAAAGTTTTCACGATGAGGATAAAAGCTTCCTCTTTTATTGTTGCAGAATCTTTTTTCTTTTATTTTTCATGTATATTTTTACGAAAAAGTATATTTTTTTTTTTATAATAAGCTCATTGTGTTATGCATTCATGATAGAATCTAGTTTTGTGGAAGGTATTTTCATAAGGAAGCTAATATTTTCACGATGAGGATAGAACTTGTGACTTTTTGTTATAAGTTTATTGTCTACTTTATACTTATGTAGGTGTTTACCTCTAATTGTTGCTTGTTTGTGATTACATGTTGCCACTTATCAAGTTATGACTCATAATTGGTCAATTAATGATATTTCATTTTATGATACGTGTATAGGGGTTACTTGTGTTCAAAGTGTGAAAGTCGGATCGTTTCCCTACAGGTATAACATTTTTTCTTTTTGTTTTTGTTTAGTTTAATTAGTATAACTATGGATAAGAAATGGATGTCTTCAAGTCGATTGTCAAAAGAGTACGACAATGGGGTATCGGAATTCGTTAAGTTTGCTGTTGCGTACGCCAAAGACCCCAGTCGAATGATATGTCCTTGCTTGGGTTGCTGTTTTGGGAGTCGGGTTGACGCGGTTCAGTTGGCATCGCATTTATTGAGGAGTGGAATTGATAGAAGTTATACATGTTGGAATTTGCATGGTGAGAAAATTAACGGGAATGTTGAATCGGGGGATAATACGACCTACGCTTCATACGACAATGGCACAGATACATACGATTCTGATCGAGTTGAAGAGAATGCAGAAGCACTTGAAGAAGATCTTAAGGATTATCCCAAAATGTTTGAGAGGTTGGTAAGTGATGCAGAGAAACCGTTGTATAATGGTTGCACCAAATTTACAAGATTGTCTGCGGTATTAAAGTTGTACAACTTAAAGGCGGGCAATGGATGGTCGGATAAAAGTTTCACAGAATTATTGGCCCTTATGAAAGATATGCTTCCAGAGGATAATGTTCTTCCCAATCGAACATATGAGGCCAAAAAGATGTTGTGCTCTATTGGCATGAGCTATGATAAGATACATGCATGTCCAAACGATTGCGTATTGTTTCGAAATGAGTATGCATCGTTAAATGAGTGTCCTAAATGTGGTGTCTCTCGATATAGGAAAAAGTTGTCTCCAGCAAAAATCTTATGGTATTTTCCTATAATTCTGAAATTTAGACGCATGTTTCGTAGTGAGACCGATTCAAGACACTTGACTTGGCATGCCGATGAAAGAATTATTGATGGAAAGTTTCGACATCCGGCAGATTCACCACAGTGGATGAAAATTGATGATGATTATCCTGAATTTGGAAAAGAAGCAAGAAACCTTCGCTTGGCATTATCTATAGATGGAATGAACCCACACAGTATTCAAAGTATCTCACATAGCACTTGGCCTGTGATCATAATGATTTATAACCTACCTCCATGGCTATGTATGAAGCGTAAGTACATGATGTTATCTATGTTAATTTCTGGGCCTAGACAACCAGGGAATGACATAGACGTATACTTGGCACCCTTAATCGAAGATTTAAAATTTTTGT
This sequence comes from Lathyrus tuberosus, assembly GCA_022829125.1. Classification (NCBI taxonomy): domain Eukaryota; kingdom Viridiplantae; phylum Streptophyta; class Magnoliopsida; order Fabales; family Fabaceae; genus Lathyrus; species Lathyrus tuberosus. The sequence goes on along the minus strand of JALAZF010000659.1, from coordinate 2,117,143 downwards.
GGGAGAACGGTGTGGAGGTTTATGATGGGTATAGGAAAGAAAGTTTCAACTTGAGGGCGATGTTGTTTGGCACAATTAATGATTTTCCAGCATACGAAAATCTATCAGGGTACAGCATAAAAGGTCAATGTGCGTGTCCTATTTGTGAAGATAAAACAGATTGGACGTGATTGGAGTTTGGTCAGAAGAATGTCTTTCTCGGTCATCGTAGATTCTTAAATTCTAATCATCACTATCGTGGGTGGAGAAAAGCATTCAATGGAGAGCCAGAACATGGTAGAGCTCCAACTATATTGACAGGTGATCAAATTTTTGAAAAGGTGATAGATGTGACAACTCAGTTTGGAAAGCCTTTTGCACATACACTTGTCAAGAGTGGGTGGAAGAAGAGGTCAATTTTTTTTGAACTGCCATATTGGAAGTCGTTGTATGTAAGACATTTTCTCGATGTTATGCATATTGAAAAAAATGTATTTGACAGTGTTATTGGTACGTTACTCAATATACCAGGAAAGTCTAAGGATGGCCTTAAAGCAAGAAAGGACTTGGTACATATGGGGATAAGAACTGAATTAGGACCCTTGAAGAAAGGAAAACGAACATATCTACCACCTGCTGCGTATACTCTATCTAGAAAGGAGAAAAAAGTATTGTGTAAGTTTCTAAGTGAAGTTAAAGTTCCAGAAGGATACTCTTCAGATATTAGAAGACTTGTGTCTATGAAAGACCTCAAGTTAAAGAGTTTAAAGACGCATGACTGCCATGTTATAATGGAACATTTTCTACCAATAGGTATACGTTCTATTCTGCCAGAAAAAGTAAGAAGCGCAATAACTAAATTGTGTTTTTTCTTCAAGTCAATTTACGGTAAGGTGATCGATCCTGTGATCTTACCAACATTGCAAAAAGAACTAGTTATTACTTTGTGTGATCTTGGAATGTATTTTTCTCCCTCGTTTTTTGACATAATGGTTCATCTAGTTGTTCATCTAGTGAAAGAGACACAATTGTGTGGACCGGCTTATATGAGATGGATGTACCCTGCTGAACGTTATATGAAAATATTAAAAGGGTATGGGAAAAACCGAAGTCGACCAGAGGGTTGTATTGCCGAACGATACATTGTTGAAGAAGCGGTTGAGTTTTGTACTGAATATCTGTCCAATGTACAATCAATTGGACTCCCCAAATCTCATATTGTCGAAAAAAAAGAAGGAAAAAAGTTAATTGGAAATGAAGTTGTGACAGTATCAAGGGTCGAACGGGATCAAGTGCATTTGTATGTTCTGCACAATGAGAATGAGGTTGAGCCATATGCTGAAATGCACAAGGATGTTCTCCGAGGTTTAAATCCCAATAGAAATGAGAATTGGATAGTACGAGAGCACAATCGAAGATTCATACCTTGGTTTAAGGATCATATTTATTCAAAGTATTATTCAGACCGCGATTCAATAACAGAAAGCTTGAGATGTTTAGCATATGGTCCAAGTATGGTCGTGTTTTCTTATAGCGCATACGCAATTAATGGATACACATTTTATACCAAAGAACAAGATGATAAAAGTACTATGCAAAATAGTGGTGTCACCTTGGTAGCTGAAGCAATGCACATTTCAAGTGTGAAAGACTTAAACCCCAAATTTGCAAATCTGTCATATTTTGGGGTTATCGAGAGCATTTGGGTGTTTGATTATGAGAAGTTTCAGATTCCTATATTTCGTTGCAAGTGGGTTGAAAATAATAATGACGTACGAATGGATAAGTCAGGATTTTTGCAAGTGGATCTTAATAGGGTGGGGTACAAAGATGAGCCTTTTATTCTAGCCTCTCAAGCTAAACAAGTGTTCTATGTCACTGATCCGACAAGTACAAAATGGTCTATAGTGCTTTTATCTAACAAAGTAATTGATGAAAACGTTGGAGATCAAGGTGATATTGATGTTGATATTGAATCATTTACTAGAAATGATCAAGATGAAAATATTATAGCGAATGAATCATATACTAGAAATGATCATAATGAGGGTATTTGGATCAATCCAACCGTTCGTGTTGTTAAGAGACGGGTAGAACATACTCCAAACAAGAAAAGAAAGAGACGTTAGTGAAAAAGGTACTAGTTGTAAAATTATAGCTTATATCATTCAATATAGCTTATATCATTCAATATAGCTTATATCATTCAATAGATTTGCAAGAAGATACGCACGAGTAGCACGGGCTAGAGCAACCAATATTACATGGGTCAAAGTGGAGATTCCTTCAAATGGGACAATTGGTGATTTCTATCACGGTATGCATGGTTTTATAACTTAGGATTTATTTTAATATTTATCCGATATGTCATATATATAATTTATTACTTTTAACTAAATAATGCGTATTTTGTTTTGTTATGTAGTATTTCGATGATATGGCGTGTCCTTATTACACGAGGAAACAATTGCAAGATACTAAGGAGGAATTGTGCAAATTTTTTATTGCAAGAAGAATTCTTTCTTGATTGTATAGTTTGGTGAATGTAAATTCTAGTTTATTGAAATGTAAATTCTATACAGGTTTGAAACCATACAATAGAAATGTATATCCATACTAGTTTGTGCGAATTCTGCATGTAAATTCTAATTTATTGAAATGTACAAATTCTAGTTTATAGAATTTGTGCGAATTCGGCATTAATGTAAATTCTAGTTTTGAAATAGAATTTGTTGATGAAAATGCATATCCATACTGGTTTATTGAAATGTGAATTATACAGGTTTATTGAAATGTGAATTATACAGGTTTCTGCATAAAAAAATGGTTAAAATGGGATTTTTAAAAAAAATCTTCAAAATTTTACGTAGACAAAAGACAGCGCTTTTAATAAAAAAGCGATGTCTAAGGTTATACATTAGACAGCGCTTTCAAAAGCGTTGTCTAAAGTCCAGCTTTAGAGAGCGCTTTTAATTAAAAAGCGCTCTCTAAAAGTATATAAAAAAATCAATATACGTATACATTAGACAGCGCTTTCTAAAGCGTTGTCTAAAAGCACCTTTAGAGAGCGCTTTTGAATGAAAAAGCGCTTTCTAAAGTTTATAAAAAAAAAATTTTAATTTTTAACATCTACTTTAGACAGCGCTTTTAAAAGCGCTGTCTAAAGTCCCCTTTTAGAGTGCGCTTTTTCATAAATAAAAAAGCGCTGTCTTTACCTACGACAGCGCTGGCTTAGACAACGCTTTTAAGCGCTGTCATAGGCCAAAAAAAGCGCCCTCTTTTCTCTTGTTTGGCGTAGTGCTCCCCTCTTATTCTCTTCAGTTTTTTTTTTGTGAATTGGTCCTTGTGTTGAATTGTTGTATAGTCGTTTTCCTTGGCAGATTCTGGGTTTGGAACAGTGCTTTGGTTTATGGTCTTGCGCAGGGCTTGTACAGTTTGGAGTTGGCTAGGGTTTCTTTGCGTGGAGAGTTTGGTATCGCAGGGTCATTGTCGTTGTTTTGGCAACTATTTTTGACATGTTTCCTTGTACCTTATGCAGCTTTGCTTTTTGTGAATATGGTGTGGGGCCATTGTGTTGTTGCAGCTGTTATGTGGTGAAGGCTAGTGAGGGACAAGGTTGGCGTTGAGGTAGCTTGGACTTGTTGTGCAGTTTAGCAAGTTTTGGTGTGGAGGTATTTGTAATGGTTTAAGTGGTAAGTTGTGTTTTTGAGGGCAGAGGTTTGTTTTGGCTGTTGTTTGTATTGTCTGGTGTAATATTTGGAGTGTTTTGGAACAGGTTTGTATGATAGCAGCAGAGCACGACAATGTTGGTTTGGCAGAAACTTGGTGGGTCCATGAGGTTTCAAGTGGCAATGTCTTAGATTGAGGTTTCATTCGTGAAATTTGCGAAGTGGGCTGGGTTCTGGCCTTTACCAAATGCCCCATCTTGCTTTTTTTTGTTTGTAATGGATGTTGGAACTTGGGCTTTGGAATGTAATAAGATTGGTCCTTGAATTATTTCATGATGATTTTTTTTGTGTTAAATTCTAAAATGGACTTGGAAATTGAAATGAGATTGCAAATTAAATGTTAGAATTGACACTTGAATTTAAATGGATTATTGAACCTGAAAGAAAATTGAATTGAATTTGAAACTATGAATGGAATTGAAACTTGAAATGGAGGTGAAACTTTGAATTTTGAAATTGGATTCTTTAAATTGAATTGAACTTGATTTGTCGCGGCAGGAAAATGATGAGAAAACCTAAATCCTAAGGGTGAGACGCTAAGTTCGGGAGTCGGTTAAGCGAGAGGAAGGTGTTAGGCACCCCTCACTTCCATTGTACTCAATGGTATCCTCCTTAAGTTCTAGGGTATGTTTGCTTGTTACTTGAATGATTGACTATTTATTTTATTTCCAAAAATCCTTATTATTAAGTAGAAGAATTATTTAAGTAAGAGAGAAACCCTAAGTTTTTTATTATTATTGTACTTGCTAGGGTTTACAACTCTATGCCTACGTACCCTCAAATTTGAAGGATCAGAGTATCCGTAATTCACCTCCCCTATCCCATATCCCTTCCTATCCCTAATCCTTTATTTATACTCTTGGATCACCAGAGTTCTATCCTAAAATCCTAATCCCTTACCCTATATTTATACTCTTGGAACTTAAGAGTCTAATCCCAAAATTTAATCTCTTGCCCTATATTTATACTCTTGGAGCTTAAGAGTCTAATCCAAAATATTAATCCCTTGTCCTATATTTATACTCTTGGAGCTTAAGAGTCTAATCCCAAAATATTAATCTCTTGCCATATATTTATACTCTTGGATCTTAAGAGTCTAATCCCAAAATATCATAATCCCGTGCCCTATGTTTATACTCTTGGAGCTTAAGAGTCTAATCCCAAAATATCCTAATCTCGTGCCCTATGTTTATACTCTTGGAGCTTAAGAGTCTAATCCCAAGTTTCTATCCCCTTAATTTAGACAATAAATTAATTGTCATAGTTTATATATAAAAATCCATATTTTATCCCTTAATTTTTATAAAAAAATTACCCCTTAATTTATTCCTTAGAATTATCCCATTTTATTCCATTTTTTATTTTCCAAAAACACCCAATTCTTAATTTATTTAAGGCTTAAATAGTGTTTTCGTCCCTGTAAGTTTGCGAGTTTTTGGTTTTCGTCCCTGTAATTTTTTTTGTTGGTTTTAGTCCCTACATCTTACTTTTGGCTTGCTGTTTAGTCCCTAAAGTCAAAATCCGCAGGAAAATCCGAAGGTTTCCTGCGGATTTTCCTGCAGATTTTGATTTTAAGGACTAAAACGAACACGAATATGAAATATAGGGATTAAAACCAAAAAAAATTACAGGGACAAAAACAAAAAACACGCTAATTTACAGGGACGAAAACACTATTTAAGCCTTTATTTAAGAAAATAAATTAGCGATTTGTAATTAAATCTATACTCCTAATCGTGTCCCATAAAACCTTGATATTTTATCTTATACCCTAAGTTAACTATCTCATATTATCCTTTAATTTAATCCTCAAATTATCCCAGGTGATTATATATTGAACCCTTGATATATGATTAATTAGCAAAATGCTAAAACCCTAATTATATTTAAGTTAAATGGAAAGTAGGTAACAAAACCTTAATTTAATATTAATCAATTAAAATTATAAATAAATGAAACCTAATTAATTAAGAGTATGGAGAAACAAAACCCAATTATATATTTAATCAATTAATAATTTTAAGCTCAATTATTAATTAAACCCAATTATATATTAATTAATAAAAAACCCACTAGAAGTAGAAAACCCAATTATAGATTAATTAACATCGTTAATAAAAGAAAACTCAATTCTTATTTAATTAACAAATTAAGTAAACAAATTACTCATTCAAAATCCTAATAACTTATATTAACCCTAATTACCCCCAATAGAACCCTAAATACAATTATTAAGTTAATTAACACAAAAAACTAATTAAAAAAACCAGGGGGTGCAATCTCAACACGATCAGTAATTGGGCTCAACTATGGAGGTGTAAATAGCAGAGGGCACTAGGCCCATCAGCCATGAGACCCAGAGTGGGTCAACGGTCCATATTGTGAATCACGACCTTGACTCTTTGTCCGGGTCGTTAGATTGTGTTGACCGAGATGGCGATGGATTGTTTGCTACGCGTTGGATCAGCATACTCACAAGATCAACCACGTGGGCGGCTGAGATTTAAAGTCCACGTAGGGATCACCCTAGTCCCTCATCCACAGGATAAATCAATGTCAGGAAATCGCGTGGCCACCGAAGGGCCACGCGTCCAATCTCAAACAGCCTAAGGAGGGAGTACTTAAGGGAAGTCCCTTCAGATTGTCCCATTTCTTCCCTTCGTTTCTCTCTCTATCTTTCTTCGTCTCTCTCTCTAAATTCTCCTCCTCATTCTCCTTCCTCGCCGGTGAGGCTTCCGGCCACCACGCGCCACCTCCCCAAACCATCTTAGAACCCAGATTCTGTCTAATATTCAACCGGAACATTCATCCTTCAAGAACCCTAAACCCTTCCCACCCAGATCTTCACACGTTCTTCAGGGTTCAAGATGAACCCTATGGTTCTTCAGATGAACCATAACCCTAACCTGATGAACCCTAACCCTAAAAAATTTCCAGATACTTAAAACACAATCCACAACAAGTAAATCACAACGGCATCAACCGATTAATGGCAACAAAAAAAATCAAAGCTACGCCCTTACCTTCCCTTCCGTGTCCGTATTAACCTGCTTTCGTTTCCTCTTAGTTATTCCTCTATTTCGTCTCTAATCTCCCTCTTTGCTTTTGTTCGTAGGTGCTTAATTGAGGCTTTGCTCAGGGGATATAGGGTTCTGATAATGAACCCTAGTCCTCTATACTATTGAGCTTTGAGTAGGGATTCAATGATTCTTGCGCAGCAATCGATTTTTTAGCTTGGGGTTTCCTTTTTCCATCTCTAATTATTTTGCTTATATAGTGTTGAAATTAGGTTTCAAATTAATTAGTTAGATTTTGTTTAGGAAGATTTGATCTGATTCATGTAATTTTTGAGATTTGATTTGATTTTCATATTTGACATTGTAATTTGAAGATTTGATTACGTTTTTTTTAGAATTGTAACGTGACTGTAATTTTGAATAAAAATGTATTTTTGGCAAGTTTTGATCCATTGCATTTTCCTGAATCGTTGATTTAGGGTTTGGACTAGGGAAGATGATGCCCCCACTTCAGGTCAACTATTTTAACCATAAAATAATAATAGTAATTAAATTAAGAAACAATTAATTATTAAAACTTTAATAATAATAATAATAATAATAATAATAATAATAATAATAATAATAATAATAATAATAATATTGATAATAATGAATACCCTGCAATCACTAAAAATTAATATATTCTAACGATAACAAGAAAACCCGTCCTCCCCTGATAATAATAAAAAAACAATTAGTTATAAAAATCTGACTAATCACTAATATAATAATCCAAAGTTAATGTCATTGATCTTTCACTTAATAATAATAGTCTAATAATAGTATTAATACAAAAAACCTCTCAAACTAATCTTAATATCTTAATTAAATTGACCCTATCTTAATAATCTCAACCTACTTAACAATTCGATTAAAACCCAACCTCCCTAATACTATTATTAGTAACTAACTAATAAATCTGATAATTAAAATACTATAACCCAATTACTAAAATTAAAACCCAATAATTTAAATAATAGTCTTAATTTAAAAACCTCCTCTAGATATTTTAAAAATAGAATTGATGGTAATGATTTAATTTGATTAATCTTAACAAACACCCCTCATACAAAATTAATTTCAAAATAACCCCTACTGAATTAAAAATCTAACATTTGTAGCCTTAAATAATTAATACTACACCCTCCCCATAAAAAGGTTAATTTTTAAAATAAGCCTAACAATACTAATACTCCCAAAAGCCCATACTGATATGTTGTTAGAGGCCCAAAAAGTCAAACAATACCCCTAACAGTAAAAAAGTTAAGAAAAGAATGGTCTCCATTTGTCTGTAAACGCCTGGTCAAAAATTTAGGGTACGACAGCTGCCCCTATTTAATCGGCTTTGAGTTAGAAGGATGATATCGATGAGCCTTCCTCCTTTTGAAGGGGAGACGATTAAATACAAGAAGGACCCAAATTTTGACCACGAAGTCTGATTGGTGTGGACCAATTTATGGTGCTCCTCTAATATCCTAATATTCCTATGTAAAATACCCCTGGTAATAAACCCTTGGCGAGATATCCGATTGAACCCCTTTACCTCTGATATTGTTATAAACCTTGTGCCATGTATGCATGTTTAAGAGTATGTATGGTTTTATGCATGATGCATTATTTGGGCTAACGCCTCTTTTATGATATGAAATGCATGTGCTTGTGTAAACCAATATCTTCTGTAATATTCTGACTTCCTGACCCTTGAACCCTTGACCCCTTGATGAGTGTAGCAAATCATGATGCTCTTGATATCTGGAGATGCGTGTTATTCCTTCAAAGAAACTCCCATACTGATTGAATCGTGGTTGTTAATGTATAGACTCCGTGCTTAAATTAGAAGGTTATGATCCCTTTAACGTTTCGAAATCGAAATAAAATACGTTTTTCCCTTTAAAAGATTTTAATTATACCCAATGTTTCAGTGCATTATTTTGTAATTAATCGACGTTTTGTAATCAAGCGAAATAATTGGAAAGCAGAGAAAATATTATTTATTGAAAATGGGCCCATAAAACGGCAATAGTACATAAGAAAAGTAATCCTCATAAGGAGAAATTACTACGAATCTAAAAAGGTGAAAAATGGCAATAAGAAAAAGCAAATTTATTTATGTCCCTATTGAATTCAAACACAAACTATTATCCCTAAGTCTCTGAGGCCTTGACACTTTGCTTCTGAAGATGACGGCTGGATTGATCATTCCTTTCTGGATTCCTGTTGTGTGACTTGAGTGCTATCAGTCATATGCCTTTTGGATATCCTTAATTTTTTCCTGGACCGCTCTTTTCGAGTCTTAGTCCACCAGGATGATATACCCTTTTTTGAATAAGCCGCCCTTTAGGGTTTTCGACTTATCGGGTTTTATTTATTTATTATTTAAGTCCCAAATTTTTGCCTGGATTGCTCTTTCGAGTTTTCATTCCACCGGGACGGCCTAATTTTCTGCCTAAGTCTCCCTTTAGGGTTTTCGACTTAGCGGGCTTTTATCCTCTTTTTCTAGGCATAATATTTTTTGACTGAGTCAGAATTCACTGGTCGTGGAAAATCCGCTTCTTCCATAGTAGTCAACATCAGAGCTCCACCAGAGAAAGCGCTCTTCATGACATATGGTCCTTCATAATTCGGGGCCCATTTACCACGAGGATCTTTATAGATGAGTAATACTTTCCTTAACACCAAGTCTCCTTCTTCGAATAGGCGAGGACGAACTTTCTTGTCGAATGCCCTTTTGAGTCTCCGCTGAAATAATTGCCCATGACATATAGCAGCCATGCATTTTTCCTCGATGAGGTTTAGCTGATCAAATCTGTTTTGTATCCATTCTTCTTCATTTAGCTTAGTCTCCATTATGACCCTTATTGAAGGAATTTCTACTTCAACAGGGAGCACCGCTTCTGTGCCATATACCAGGGAAAAAGGAGTAGCTCCTGTCGAAGTACAAACTGAGGTTCTGTAACCATGTAGTGCAAAAGGGAGCATTTCGTGCCAATCCTTGTAGGTCTTCACCATTTTCTGGATAATCCTCTTGATGTTCTTGTTAGCTGCCTCTACCACGCCGCTCATCTTTGGTCGATAGGGCGACGAGTTACGGTGATCGATTTTGAAGCTCTCGCACAATTCATCCATCACCTTGTTGCTTATATTAAGCCCATTATCCGTGATAATCTTGTTAGGAACCCCATAGCGACAAATTATCTCTTTCTTGATGAATCGTGTAATTACTTGCCTTGTCACATTAGTGTAGGAAGCATCTTCTACCCATTTAGTGAAGTAGTCAATAGCAACTAGAATGAATCGGTGACCATTTGACGCTTTTGGCTCGATCATCCCAATTATATCTATTCCCCACATAGAGAAAGGCCACGGAGCAGTTAAGACGTTCAAAGGAGTTGGTGGCACATGAATTTTATCCGCGTAGACTTGGTACTTATGGCACTTCTTAACATATTTGAAGCAGTCTGATTCCATAGTCAACCAATAATACCCCGCCCTGAGAATCTTCTTAGCCATTGCATGCCCATTTGCGTGGGTTCCGAAGGATCCTTCATGGATTTCTTTGATAAGCATGTCCTTTTCATATCCATCTAAACACTTGAGCAACACCATGTCATGATTCCATTTATAAATGAGGCATGTCCTTTTCATATCCATCCAAACACCTGAACATCCTCATCGAGAAAGAACTGGGCGACCAGTCTTCTAAGCGTTTTCTTATCCCCACTTGAGGCATTTGCAGGATATTCTTGTTTCTAGAGGAATTGTTTGATATCGTGAAACCACGGTTTATTATCTACTCCAGCCTTCACTGCTACACAGTAAGCCGGTTTATCTAGACGACTGATTCTTATAGCCGGTGCTTCGTTATACCATTTGACTTTGAACATGGATGCCAGAGTTGCCAAAGCATCTGCCAGTTGATTCTCCTCTCGAGGAATATAATGGAAAGTGATCTCATCGAAGTAGGTGATCATCTTCCAGACACAGTCTCGATATCGAGTTAGTTTAGAATTAAGTGTTCTGCATTCTCCCTTGACTTGATTGATGACAAGAGCCAAATCTTCGTATACTTCTAAGATCTTGATTCTGAGGTTAATGGCTTCACTGGTTCCCAAGATACACGTGTTATATTCCTCCATGTTATTAGTACATGTGAAGCATATTCTTGCGGTGAATGGTATATGGAACCCTGCTGGGGGAGTTATAACAGCCCTTATCCCATGTCCTTCTGCGTTTGAGGCACCATCGAATATAAGCTTCCATCGAGATTCGGGTTCAGGTCCATCACATCCTCATCGGGAAAGTCAAATTGCATAGATTGGTAGTCTTCCACCGGCTAATGAGCGAGATGATCGGCTAATACGCTTCCTTTTATGGCTTTTTGGGTAGCATATTGGATTTCATACTCAGTTAGTAACATCTTCCTTCGGGCTACTCTCCCAGTCACTGCAGGCTTCTCAAATATGTATTTGATGGGGTCTATTCTAGATATCAACAAGGTAGTTTGGCACACCATGTATTGTCTTAATCGGCGGGCGGCCCATACAAGAGCACAACAGGTCTTCTCCAAGAGCGAATATCTGGATTCGCAATCGGTAAATTTCTTACTCAAGTAATATATTGCGTGTTCTTTTCTTCCTGCTTCGTCTTGTTGCCCGAGTACACAACCCATCGAATTATCCAGCACCCTTAGGTACATTATGAGTGGTCTTCCAGGTACTGGTGGCACCAATATGGGTGGCTCTTGCAAATATTCCTTTATTCGATCAAAGGCCTTCTGACAGTTTTCATTCCACTCGATGGTTTGACCTTTCCTCAACAACTTGAAGATCACCTCACAAGTAGCAGTGAGGTGCGAGATGAACCTAGCAATATAATTTAATCTCCCCAGGAACCCACACACTTCTTTTTCTATCCTAGGAGCTGGCATTTCTTGAATGGCCTTCACTTTGTCAGGATCGACTTCTATACACCTCTGACTAACTATGAACCCTAACAGCTTCCCAGATCTGACTCCAAAAGTGCACTTCGCAGGATTTAGTCATAGCTTGAACTTCCTCAGGCCTTCAAACAACTTTTGTAAGTTGACTATGTGATCCTCTTCAGTTTGTGATTTAGCGATCATATCATCTACGTAAACCTCTATCTCCTTGTGCATCATGTCATGAAAGAGGGTTACCATTGCCCTTTGATATGTTACCCCAGCATTCTTTAACCCGAATGACATTACCTTGTAACAGAAGGTTCCCCACGGAATGATAAAAGTAGTTTTCTCCATGTCGGAGGGAGCCATCTTGATCTGATTGTATCCGGAAAACCCATCCATAAATGAGAAGACTGAAAACTGAGCGGTGTTATCCACCAACACGTCAATGTGGGGAAGTGGAAAATCGTCTTTAGGACTTGCTCTATTAAGGTCTCAGTAGTATACACACATTCTGACCTTCCCATCCTTCTTTGGTACGGGCACGATATTGGCCACCCATTCTGGATATTTCACCGCGGCAAAGAACCCTGTGTCGAACTGCTTTTTAACCTTTTCCTTGATTTTGAGAGTCATATCCGGTCTAGTCCTCCTTAACTTTTGTTTGATCAGTGGGCATTCCAGTTTAAGCGGCAGCTTGTGTTCGACAATATCTGTATCTAGTCCCGACATATCTTGGTAAGACCAAGCGAACACGTCTACACACTCTTGTAGTAACTTGATTAGCTTTTCCTTTACATCCATGTTTAAAGAAGCACCGACTTTAACCTCTTTTTTGTCTTCTTCAGTTCCCAGATTGATCACATCCACTGGTTCCTGATGAGGTTGTATCACTTTGTCCTCTTGCTTTAACAGTTTGGCTAACTCTTCAGGGAGTTCACAATCGTCCTCATCACCCTCTTCCGCTTGGTTAATCGAGAACACGAAGTTATAAGGAATTATAGCAGTGTCGTTTTCAATAGGTTCATTTTCAAATCTGTATGAGGGAGATTTTTATCGTTTATTATTTTTTGAATTGATGGGAATGAAAATATTGAAAGAAGGTATATTTCCATTTTGAAAAAAAAAAGTAAGAAAGAAAAGGATCTTGATTGAAAACGAAAATGCGATTTTATTATTAAATAATTCAATGAAATAAAAGGTGGCCCTACAAAGCTTGTCCATTTGCCTTAGGCATAGCAAAGGACTTATTATTTTTTTTGAACAAAAAAGAAAAAAAGTAAATTACTTCAAAACAGAAATCATCTCAGGAATCTCGATGGCCTTTTAATTGTTGAGAACTGTATCTGGTGAGCAATGGCACACCCAATCTGGTATCCCTCTATTTTCCTCTTCAATTGCAGCCACTTGATCTTCATCCCAAAATCCAGCACTATGGAAAGTTTCTTTGAGGGGAGGAAATGTCATCTGACGAGTCTTTTGAACCTCTTTATTAGCTGGTTTGTACCCCACCCCGAATTGATCCTTCTTTTCGGGTATCTCTATCACCTTGCCCCAGCCCCTGGTATCCCCATTATGGATTAAGTCTGTGATCCTTCTTGGCCTTTCCTTTTGTCAAGTGACTTGTTTACGACTGACCGTCGCAATCTCCAAAGCTTGGAAAATTATTTCAAAAGTCTCCCCATCCACTTCTATGTATCTGAATGATGAGAGATGGCTGATGAACATGTCTTCCTCCCTATCGACAATTATTAATTTGTCCCCAGATATAAACTTTAATTTCTGATGAAGTGTGGAAGTGACTACGCCCGCCGCACGAATCCTTGGTCGTCCTAGAAGACAACTGTAGGAAAGGTTGATGTCCATGACTTGGAAAGTGATCATGAAGGTATGTGGCCCCACCATTGTAGGTATGTCTACTTCCCCAAATACCATTTATTTCGAACCGTCGAAAGCCCTAACAATCAGGGAACTAGTCTTCATAAAGGTCCTTACAGATGTTAATTTCATGAGGGTATTCTTAGGCATGACATTTAGAGTAGACCCCGTATCCACTAGCAGCCTTGAAAGAATAGTGTCTTAACACTTGACTGATATATGCAAGGCCATGTTATGCGTTTGCCCCTCAGGAGATAGTTCCTTACTACTGAAACCCAGACAAGTGCTGGCGACGATATTGGCGACTACTTCATCGAACTGATCCACTGATATATCTTTAGTGACGTGTGCTTCATTCAAGATCTTCAGTAGGGCTTCCCTATGTGCATCAGAGCATAATAATAAGGATAACATGGAAATCTTGGTAGGTGTTTGACTCAGTTAGTCCACCACCCTGTAGTCACTTTTCCTTATGAGTCTCAAAAATTCCTCGGCATCTTCTTGGGATACATTCTTCTTAGAAGACCCTTCACATGTATTTATGGTCTCTTTTCCTTTTGAACTTTCAGGGGCATTCTTCTTAGGTTTTTCAGAGGAGTGTACTCTTCCACTACGGGTCATCCCTCCAATACCAGCTATGTTAGTAACGGCTGGTGACGGTACTATAGGTTTCCCTCCCACGGATGCCGTAGTGTCGTACTTCCAGGGTACTGACTTAGTACTTTCATATGGAAACGGTGCCCGAACATGGAAGGTTATAGGGCCTTCTGACCTTGCAGGCACTGGGATTTTGACTGGTGCAGGAACAGGTATTTGAGTTGGTGCTCGTACAGGCATTGGAACTGATATTTGAATAGGTGCTTGTGTATGCCTCGAGACTTATATTTGAATGGGTACTTGTGCACCTCGGAACTGGTATTTGAATGGGAGTCGTAACTTCCCTTCTCTGGTAAGGAATCTCAGAAGGTACATGCCCTTGGGATTCTAAGGCAGCCACCTCATTCATCCTCCTTAAGTACCCAATCTGTATTATCCCATGGTCCATTAATTGTTGGAGGACCCTCTTCATCTTCTTACAATTATCAGGATCGAACGAGCACTCCTTGCAATCACCATGCAGTTTTTCAAATTCCTCATACCCAATTAATACTTCCCTCACTTTCGTCATAGAGGTCTTTACTTGGTCTACCCCTTTGATCAGGACATCTTCTCCCATCCTCTCAATGGAATTGACACTTACCCCAGCATGCCCTGGAAAAGGATTATCTCCTACACTCGGATTGTCATGAGTGAAATTGATAACCTTTTGGTCTAGCAGATCTTGCACTCTAAACTTGAGGGCTAAACACTTTTCAGTCGTATGCCCCGGTGACCCAGCATGATAATCACATTTAGCATTAGCATCATACCCTCGAGGAAGAGGTGTGGGAGGGGTTCCTAATGACTTGATTTCTACCAATCCCTTTTGGATTAACATAGGAAGGATCTGAGTATATGTGGTGGGTATAGGGTCAAAGTCCTTCCACGACCTCCTTTGTTCCCTTCTGGGATACCTCTGTTGTTGTTGATTTTGCGGAGGTGGCGCTCTTGGCTGTTGGATTTGGAGTGTAGTTGGCGCTTGATTAGGAGCTGTAGCAGCCACATAAGGATCATAAGGTACTTGAGCATACCTATCAGTAGTAATGGCGCTAGCCTCCCCCTTCTTTGAGTTATTTCCAGAGTACCTTTTGTTGTTATGTTTATTGGAGGATGATTTTCCAATCTTTACGCTTTTTAATCCATTCTCAATCCTCTTCCCAATGATAAATAAATTCGCGAATCCAGTAGAGATAGTCCCAATCATCTTTTTGTAATATGGCCCATTGTAGTGTTCCCATAAACGTATCTACCAGCTCACTTTCCAGCAATGGAGGTTGCACACGAGAGGCTAGTTCCCTCCATCTTTGGGTATATTCCTTAAAAGATTCGTTCCCTTTTTTAGACATGTTTTGTAATTGTATACGATTGGGAGCCATGTCCACATTGTATTTGTATTGCTTCAGAAAGGCGTTTACAAGGTATTCCCAAGTCTTGATGTGAACCCTCTCCAATTGCATGTACCAGTCCAAGGATGCCCCACTAAGGCTATCTTGGAAAGTGTGCATCATCAGCTTCTCATTAGTAGCATAGGCAGCCATCTTTCGGACGAACATCTAGAGGTGGCTTTTAGGACAACTAACCCCTTTATACTTCTCGAAGTCAGGTGCCTTGAACTTGGGAGGTATGACCACATCAGGTACCAGACACATTTCCAAGGCATCAACCCCGAAGACATTGGATCCTTCCACAGCCCTTAATCATTCTTCGATTATCTTATACTTTTCATCAGCCCTTCTTCCCTCAACGGCAGCTAATTTGGTCTCACGAACCCCCTGTCTTGAATCTTCCTCCCCATATTGGAGGTGCCAGTCATCATAGTCTTCACGAGAAACAGGTATCTGTGTAGGTCGTGATACTCCATTAGGACCAGGCGGAGGAACAGATCCTCCAGGAGGCTGAGTGCTAGTTTTCTCTTTACCAGCCTCCACTTCTTCACATTCCAAGTCAATAGCAAATCCCAGGAGAGGATTATTTCCAGACTGGGGAGTAGGGGTAAGAATGCTCCTATGGTTGCTAGTCTCGGTGTCTCTTGCTAGCATGTTCTGAATTACTCGAGTCAGTTGGTCAATTTTGTCCTTCATTTCCTCTACATTTCATTTAACAGCATCCACATCTCTTCTCAAAGCAGCTTGATTATGTTCCAATTGTTCCATGGCTTTCTTTTGGTGAGCGTGATGTAGGGTTGAGAAGTCAGATTGTTATTCTCAATGATTCTGAGACAACGTGGCAAAAAGATATGATTTTTTTTCTTGTATACGTGTTGATGAATGAATGTATGAATGTGTATGACATATGCCAAATAATTTAAAAAACTTTTTTTTTTTATATTTGGAGAATTCCAAAATTCATTGTCGTATTTGTTAAAGATGAATATATTCAAATAATAAAAACCCATACACATAACATTAATGGAAATAAACTTTATTAAAGAATCCGAAATTATAGGATCGTATGAGGAATAACCCATAACGATAAACGAGATCCAAATAACTACAAACCAAATAAGTACTTGGGAATAACCCATAACAATAAGCAAAATCCAAAAAAAAAACCCATAACCCTAGAAAACATAAACTAGATAGGTGCCCCCATGGCCTTCTTTAAATGGGCCTTAAACTCCTTCAATAGTATCTCGCACAATTTGATGAACTCGAAGACCTCTTGTGGAGTGTTGTCAAAGTTCATAACATTGCTAGCCCTCTTATGCATTCTTGGGATGTCTCTAACCATGTTGTTGGCGAACTCCACTAGATTTGAGTACTTTATCCTCCATGCTTGAGCCTTGTCACCTTGTTCTTGCACTATAACTTGAGCAGCATTAGAAAGGTTCCTTAGGTATTGGACATCTCCTTCTAGTTGTTGGATTTGAGCTCTTAGGTAATCGTGGTCTTGATTTGGGAGGTGTACTTGCTCTTTAAGTCTCAACAACTCTTCATAGGTCATTCTCTAATCATTGGGCAACATTTGCTCGGCTTCGGCCCTAAGTTGTTGTTGTCTAGCAGTAGCAACTTGGGACTCCGTAAGTGACCCTTCTAGCCCACGAATTTGAGTTCTCAAAGTATCCTCCATCTCTTGTCGATCCCCCATAGCTATTTCCCACGATCTCTTCCATCTTTGGCTCTCAGTTCGAGTCTCTTTCAACTGTTTATCCAGGTTCTGGTAACTGGCCCCAGCACTAAGTAATCCTACCAAGGTCCTCTGCCTTTTATTCTTTTTAGTTTGAAGCGTCTCCCTACTTTCAAGAAGTTGTTTTTCCTTTTGTTCAAGGTCATAGCTCAACAGGTTCTTCTCATAGGTTGTGTCATAAAGGTTGTGTTCTAAGCCCTCCTTGTCTTGTTCAAGCTTGGCAACCGTTTCTTTGATGGCATCGACCTCTTCCATTGAGACGGGAGAAAAACTTGACATAATTGGTTGATAAGTTGGGTAATAACAAATGGCAGCTTGACCAATTGAACCCTCTCCCTAACCCATTAGGTATAGGATTCTTCAATTGACGGGTCCTTCCTTTTGAGCTTGTTCTCCCTCACGTGCACCTTTTCCCATGCCCTAGTAATCTTTTTGAACACTTCCTCTACTATGCAAAACCAGTTCCCTTAGGTCTTCATCCTTAGGTTTTTCCCATATAGCATGTCCTAGTTGTCTCATGGATAGTATGGGGTTATAGTTGATACACCCCTTAGACCCAATGAGAGGTACATTAGGAAAACTTCCACAGTTGATGATCAAATCTTTAGCCTCCACTTTCTTAGGATACCAAAGGATGGTCTTTTCATTAAGAGAGATAAGCTTTTGAGCCCAAGCGTGATTACCCTTGGTCTCTATCCTAAACAGATCCTTATAGATGTGGGAGGCAAACCATTGGTATAACAAAGGAATGCAGCAACGTAATGATCCCTTCTTCTTGTCATGGCAAATAGTGAGAGTGTAGTACAAATCAGCTAACAGAACATGAATCAGATTTGCCCCTTGGTTCTTTACAGCCCAGAAGACACTAATGGCAGCGGTGTCGATGAAATTATCCATATTTGGGAATAGGACTATCCCAAACATTTTTAGAGCCAGGACATCCACAAAAGATACCCAATTTTTCCTATCAGCCAACCCTTGAGCAACCCCTTCCAAGTAACCTCTCTTAAGCCCTTGAACATCCATATCCTCCTTATAATGAGACAGTAGATCTTCAGGAGGTATTCCCAAAGTCAAAGCTAGGTCTTTAGGCTTTACCTTTTGCCCCATACCTTTGTAGGGTTCCTTTCTCTCCTCTTGCCAACCCAAGTATAGTCCAAATTCTTCCAGCGTAGGAGCTAATTGAAAATATTTAAAAAAGGAAACAACGTAGAGGTGGATCATAAAATTGTGCCAGAGCAGTTATGGCCTCTACCTTTACAGGGATCCCCAAGAGGTCAAGGATCTTTCCATATTTGCGTGTAAATTTATTTTGAACGGAGTTAGGCATCAATTCTCGGAAGTGCTTAAGATCTTGCAACTCAGACATTGTTGCTTTGATACGAAGGGTTGTCCTTTTGTTTGGATTCATCTTCACAATGTACCTACAATAAATTTTGAAATTCCACAAAACATGAATATATGCAAAGAAATGCTTGTTTTAATGCATGATGATATGAGGTCATGGCATTTTTTGGTTTGAAGCTTTAAGGTTTGAGGTAAAGGTAATATGCAAGTATAACCTTAAAGGTATGCTTCCTATGATACATTAGATCTAAGTTTTGTTTACCCAGTCCCCTCACTTGTAGGATATACAATTTTTTTGGCAGCATAACGACCCTAGAATTTACAGACTATACCCTTGTTTTACCATGAGAAGGAGCAAGCCTTCCTACGGTAATTCTTCGGGATAAGTCTCATCTGGGCAGGACCCTAGTAACAACCCTTGTGGGTTGAATGCATAAGGTCCCATGAGTTGATGGGGGTTCTAGAAGAGGTCCCTAGAGCCATGGATCGAATTCAAAGTCCCATCAAAAAGTGGTGCTAGCCCACTTATGACAGACCCCTTGAATTGATCTACTCTAGTCAGAATCGTCATCAAAGATCCCTCGAAATAAATCCACGGTGGCCAAGACAGGACGACCCCTACTTAAACTTTTTTTTTTCTCAAGCCTTGGTTTTAGCTTCCACACAAAAATAATATCCCTACCACTATGATGACAAAAAAAAATAGTCATGGTGAAAAATAGCATGTGAACATAATATAATAAACAATTAAAAATAAAACAATAAACAAAAAAAATCCGCAAGCCAATAAACAAACAAACCCTAAAATTCAAGGTTAGGTTTGACTCTTTTAAGGGAAGTGCAATCCCTAGTAGAGTCGCCAGCTGTCGCGGCCGGCAATAATGATAGAGTCGCCATCATCCTTTATTCGTCCTAAGGACAGGAAAATAATGAGAAAACATAAATCCTAAGGGTGAGATGCTAAGTTTGGGAGTCGGTTAAGCGAGAGGAAGGTGTTAGGCACCCCTCACTTCCATTGTACTCAATGGGATCCTCCTTAAGTTCTAGCGTATGTTTGCTTGTTACTTGAATGATTGATTGTTTATTTTATTTCCAAAAATCCTTATTATTAAGTAGAAGAAATTATTTAAGTATGAGAGAAACCCTAAGTTTTTTATTATTATTGTAATCGCTAGGGTTTACAACCCTATGCCTACACACCCTCAAATTTGAAGGATCAGAGTATCCGTAGTTCACCTCACCTATCTGTAGCGAGCGATTTTGGACGCGGTTCTTAAGCGCTGTCGCTCTTTGGGGTTTACTACAGGTCGATTAATTTTTTATCCTATTGTGAGCTGACTAAGAAAGGGAAATAGATGTCTCCAATTAACCCTGCTTGCATACTGAGTTTAAATAACGGTCTGTTAGGTTACGAATGCTATATGGTAATGGGGCCTTTCTTTCTTCTTACTTTATTAAGGTGGAAAACTGGGACTATTCATGGGGAATTTGTCAGATTGGGTGGAGATAGGGGACTTTAGGTTTTTGGATTAGTATGCTCGTTAACATTTTTCTTTCAATCTTATGCCTACGTATTCCCGTTTACCGAAATAGGGAAATCAGAGCGTTCGTAGTTCCTCCTATTCTATGGGAGGAAATGGGTGTTTTGGTGTCTTGTTCAAAGCCCAAGACGTGAAGCGAAAGGTGGTTTGTATCTTGTTCAAAGCCCAAGATGTGAAGCTGAAGATGGTTTGTATCTTGTTCAAAACCTAAGATGTGAAGCTGAAGGGTCTATTTGTATCTTGTTCGAAGCCCAAGATATGAAGCTAAAAGGTGTTGTCTTTAGAGAGAATTTGTCATCTCTAAAGAGGGTCTGTTTGTCACAACTGTTTATAAAGGAGAATTACTTTAACTGGGATATGTGAATCCAACAATGCCATAATTTCCTTTATAGGGGGGTTCCAACCTGAAGGAGAAGACTTTAACTTAGTGTAGTGCAATGTTATCTTTCCTTAGGAATTTTTCATGCTAAAAGAGGGAGAGTGGCATGGATGTAAATAATCCAGAGGCTTGCCGCTTACAGAGATTAGATGAAGGGGAAGGAGTTGTTGACATTTGTCTGCTGTGAACGAGACACATCTTTGATGCCAAAAGGTTGATTGACTCAACCGGGGTTTTCCTTATACAAAGCCTAAAAGGAGGCTATTGGCCCAACAAGAGGGTGTTTTTTATGTGTCTCGTACGAAGCCCGAGAGAGAGGCTAAAAGGGACTGACTCAACAGGAGAGTCTCTTATATGTGTCTTGTACGAAGCCCAAAAAGGAGGCTGAAAGATGTTTGTGACCCAACAAGAGGATCTTTTATACTCAACAAGAGAGTGATTTTGTATCTCGTACGAAGCCCGAGATGGAGGCTAAAAGGTTTGACTCAACAGGAGAACCTTTTATACTCAACAAGAGAGTGTTTTTGTATCTCGTACGAAGCCCGAGATGGAGGCTAAAGATGGTGACTCATCAAGAGAATCTTTTATACTCAACAAGAGAGTTATTTTGTATCTCGTACGAAGCCCGAGATGGAGGCTAAAAGGTGATTGATCAATAAGAGAGTCTTTTATACTCAACAAGAGAGTGTTTTTATATCTCGTACGAAGCCCGAGATGGAGGCTAAAAGTTTTGACTCAACAAGAGAGTCTTTGTATCTCGTACGAAGCCCGAGATTGAGGCTAAAAGGTTTGACTCAACAAGAGAGTCTTTGTATCTCGTATGAAGCCCGAGATGGAGGCTAAAAGGGGACTGTTTCAGTTGAGTGAAAGGTCCAGTATGTTGGTTCAACGAGAAAATCAATTCTTATATGAGTAATGTTGTAATCATGGATTTGATCTGAGGATCGGGATTGTTTCCTGTTCTTTAAGGAAACGGGGAATCCAAAAGGTATTTGAGACTGTCCAAGTCTGCGGGTGTTTCCTTACTTGAGAATGTCTCTGAGACTCAAGGAAATTAGACTAACCAAGTCTAGAGTTTTATCTTTTGTACTATGCTTAAAGAAATAGTAGTAGTACATTCACGGTAGAAAGATCTAGACTCTTTGAAAGAGTGTTCTATTAAGATGACTAATTTATGTTCCTATACCTCTAGGAGGTCGTTGGGACAATTTATACGAAGCCCAAGAGGAGGCTGGAAACTTTTAAGAAGCCGAGGGACAATTTGTACGAAGCCCAAGAGGAGGCTATCATTCCCGGAGGAAGAAATCATTTATACGAAGCCTAAGAGGAGGTTGTGAATACTTCTAAGAAGCCGACGGGTCCTTGTACAACGCCCAAGAAGAGGCGGTGATGCTTTTAAGAAGCCTGTGGGTCCCCAAACCCCGAGAAGTTCAAGACAGGCTATTCACAAAGAATAGATCAAGCCAGGAAAGTTCAAGAATTTGGAAGAAACTCAAGGGATGCAATTCACGGAGAAGAGATCATCTCTGGGGAGTAGAGTTTCTTGACAATTCCTGAGGAGGACAGCTGAAGAGAAGACTGTATCTGGTGCTCCTATGGGGGATCTAGTATTGTCTATTTCTAAGAATGATCGAAACGGCTTTACCTAGTGCTAGACGTAGTTGCCGGGAAAACTCTAAATATCTATACTATTATTACACAGTCGATATGAGTTTATGAAAGAAGACTTACAGCGAAACAGCCCCACAATACATTTATATGTATATAAAAGCGGTAAATGAAAGCATATAAACACTTACTCGATTGTAGAGCTTCCATGCTGTTTGGTTAGTTGTTCAACAAAGAAAGATTGAAAATAATAGTATATTTCAAAATCAAAGGAGAAAGTGCTTTGAAAGGAAAGATTGGGGCTTACAGCTCAAGGAGAGGCCCAGGGTTTTAGTAGTGATTGCACTGTGATATGGGTTTGTACAGTGGGACTTATACAAGTGACTGAGGCCTGAAAAAGGTTTTCTGTACAATGGGATGGGTCTTACACTCTCTCAAGAGGCCCAAGTGAGTTTTAAGAAAATAAATGGGTCTTACTACTCGAGGGTAGGCCCAGCTGATTTTTTTTTGAAATGGCGATCGCGCCGAGATTTTGAAAACACCGTGGGTCTTATACAAAGACTGAGGCCCAAAAATGATTTGGTTTTCAAAGGGGGTTGTGTCTTACACTCTAATAGAGGCCCAAAAGTTTTGAATGGGTCTTATAGCTCGAGGAGAAGCCCAAATGGTTTGTTTTTTAATCGGGCGATCATCGCGCCGAACTTTTTGAAATACAATGGGACTTATACAATAAGTGAGGCCCAAAAATAGGTTGTATTTACAAAGGATTGGGTCTTACACTCTATTAGAGGCCCATGAGTGTTTGAAAATGATTTGTGAGGGTGAAAATCAAAGAAACCCCAATTTCATTTTTTAAAGGGCATTTTTCAAAGAAAAATCAAGTAAAAATGATAAAAATATCAAATAAAATCATTAATCATGTTATAAACAATGATTAAGGTTTATGAAAAAGTATTTTATCCACATGAATATTTAAAATAATTTTGGTTTTAAAAATCAAGAAAAAAGAAATCATTTTAAAAGCATTTAAAACAATTTAAAACAATATTTTTGAATATATTAAAAATATATCAAATAATAATTTTTTTTTGTGATTTTTTGTGGATTAAAATATTATGGAGTATGAATAAGAAGTGTGTAAAACAGAATTGGAAAATGATGGTTATTGCTATGTAAAAGAATTGGTTGCGTTTTGAAGATAAACTAAGAAAAAGAGGAAAGATGTCACAACATCACATTCGACATCTTTCATGAGTTTTTAAGATAAGATAAAAAGGGAAGATGTCACAACATCACATTCGACATCTTAAAAAACCAGATATGCACCTTAAGTTTAAAACAACATAAACTCCACATATAAACATGTTAAAGTGCAAACAGTATGAGGATCATATCATACACATTAAGGACTACATTTTTGCTTCAAGAATTGTTCAATATGATGCATGTATGAGGACATCAAAGGAAAGCATGATTCAAAGAATTCAAGTTGTGAATTTTACCTCTTTTTTGGAGATTTTGTGCAACCTACCAAGTGCTTTGTTCCAGAAATGTTTTGATGCTTTAGACACCCTAAAATGACCTCTTAGAAGCTTTTAGGATGGTTGGAATCAGCTGGAAACTTCTGGAGCAAGTTTGAGCACTTTCTTGCAAAATGGCCAAAAGTGGCCAAAATGCCAACTCTCTCAAATGGTGTTCCAGATATGTGGCACCATTGGGACAGTTCAAGGATGATATTTGGAGTGTGTTTGAGGTTTTATCTGGTTTGGAAAGTGACTGAATCAAGACATGGCTTGAAAAATGCAAAAAAGTCCAATTTTGAGGTTTTGAGAGGTGACTTTGTGATGTTGGTGTTAACGGTCACTAGTGAGAGTTTCGATCACCTACATATGATGTTTATGAGGTGTTAGGATCATGAGCTGTGATGGAAATGCTCTCTAACTCAAAAACTCAGAATTTCCTTACTAAAGAAGGCATTTTGGAGTGAAAGAGAGAATTTGAGGAAAGCATCTGTTTGATGGCTTTGGTGTACTCAAATTGAGCACAAATGAGCTCTATTTATAGTAGAGCAAGTTTGTTTTGGCAGCAATAGTGAATGGTGGCTGCAGCAGAGGTTTGTTCAATGTTGGCCAATGAAAATCCAAGTATCCTCTGGCCATTGACTAGAGGTTAGAGCACAGAGCTTTGGTTCCCTACTTGTTGGAGGAATCTTGACTGAATTCAGTTGCAAATGTGTCAGTCCATGCCACCTCTAAGCATCTATTGAATGCTCCAATCCAAAATTAGAGCCTTGTTCCTCTTTTAGGGATTTCTAGGTTTGGCATGCTACTTCTTGTTCCAAGGACTTTGGAGGCTTGGCTCAGTGATTGTCCCCTTTGGATTTGATCCTCATATGTGTCCAAGATGATGACAAGGCTTGAAAATTCGTGTGGCACAAGAAATGTACAAATCTGTCCTGATACATGTCTTAAAAATCAACTGCAGCAAGCCTTGTTGTAAAATCCATAACTTCTTGCTCAAGAATGATAAATGGTTGTTCCAGGACTCCATGGAAAGCTGAGATGATATACTTCAACTTTGATGTTTGACCCTAGACTTGGTTCAACTTGGATCATGAAGAAAAACATCCTTGAAGTTGGGACATTCTTGCTGGAAAATTATTAATGATGTCCCATGAAATGTTGAAACATTTGACAACTTTGATCATTAATAATTCCAAACTTTAATCACTTGTATCTTTTAATCCACTATAATATTTTGAGTTGAATTGAATTTCACCTTTGATGCTTGTCCAGCATGGTGACAAAGCTTGAAAATTGTGTGGCACAAGAAAAAGTGCACAAAATCTGTCCAAAAAAACAGCTGCAGCAAGCCTTCTTGTAAAGTCCATAACTTCCTGCTCAAGTATCATAAATGGACGTTCTACAACTTTCTGGAAATCTGAGATGATGTACTTCAACTTTGATGTTCAAGGTTTGTGAAGATAAGACTTGTAAAGTTGCAAAAATTGACCTTGAACTTGTGTGATCAAATCTGTCCTAAAAGTTGTCATGAAAATTCTGTTTTATCAATGCCTTTTGCAGAGACCATAACTTTCTGCTCGAGAATGATAAATTAGCTTTCTAGGACTTTCTGGAAAGGTGAAATGACGTACTTCAACTTTCATGCCCAGGGTTTTTCCTAAATCAACTTGGATCATGGAGAAAAACATCCTTGAAGTTGGGACATTCTTGCTGGAAAAATATTAATGATGTCCTATGAAATGTCAGAACATTGGACATTAAAAATTCCCAACTTTGATCACCTATATCTTTCAATCCTTATGATATTTTGAGTTGATTCCTTCTACAATGTTGAAGTATCAAATACCCTCTTTAAAACTAGCCCTTACGTAAAACCAATGGATGCTTGGGTCAATAGTTACAACCTTGAAAAGTTGTGCACTTGAACATGATTTTAACTTAGAAAAAATTTCTAAGCTTCTTTCAATTTGATCAATTTTGCAATTTTGCATGATTTCTTGATCAAATTAAATCATCCATCATATTTTCTTGAGTAATGGCTTGTGAAGGTCAAAGTTGACCAAAAGTCAAATTTTGACTTTCTGCGTCTGTTGACTTTGTATTAGATGAACTTGAGGCTTAATCCACTTGAGATGTTGCACTCTTGTGCCTAATTCTTGATGTGGGAGTCCTCTTGATCCATTGTGGATGTTTGAGAGGTTAGACAAGTTGAAGATCATGTCATTCCTTGATTGATCCTTTGTCTAAAGCTCAGAGAGGGCTTGAAACCCTAAGCTTGATTGTAGTGAATGCTCAACAATTCCTTAAGGAGATTAATGAGGCGCAAAGGTACATCCATATTATGATGATGATTTACACAATGATGGGAAATCTTAGTGGTCAAAATTTGGGGTATGACAGATGCCCCTATTTAATCTTCTCGGGCTCGAAGGTGTGAATGGCGAAGGGTTAAATATCGGAATACCCGAAATTTTGATGGTGGTTATGAATGGCAGCTTATGCATTCATCTTCTTTTGCTAAGCAATGATGCTTAGAAAAGGTAAACTTCCCCTCGATCCTGGTCTTCAGCCAAGGAGCTGGTCTCAGTTTTCTTTTGAAATAAACCTCCCCTAGATCTTGGTTTCCTACCAAGGAACTGGGCTTAGTTTCTTTTGTCAACTTCCCCTCGATTATGGTTTCCTACCAAGGAACTGGTCTTAGTTTCTGAACTAAACTTCCCCTCGACCCTGGTTTCCCACCAAGGAACTAGTCTCAGTTTCTGATTTAAACTTCCCCTCGATCCTGGTTTCCTACCAAGGAACTGGTCTAAGTTTACTGATTTAAACTTCCCCTCGATCCTGGTTTCCTACCAAGGAACTGGTCTTAGTTTCTGATTTGTGAACTTCCCCTCGATCCTGGTTTCCTACCAAGGAACTGGTCTTAGTTTCTGAAGTAAACTTCCCCTCGATCCTGGTTTCCTACCAAGGACCTGGTCTCAGTTTCTTTTGTCAACTTCCCCTCGATCCTGGTTTCCTACCAAGGAACTGGTCTTAGTTTCTGATTTGTGAACTTCCCCTCGATCCTGGTTTCCTACCAAGGAACTGGTCTTAGTTTCTTTTGTCAATAAACATTCTTGACAAGGGACGCTATTCGTAGCAGTTTTCCTCAAACTTCTCGCCGAATTTTCCTGGGGAGATGTCATTTGATAGAAAAAAACTTTTGATGTCAGACTTGCTGGGGAACCCATTCGTCTGAATTGTAGAGGTACACAAACTTCTCTGTTTGGAGACGCCATTTGTCGATTCTACTGGGGAAAGCGAGTCTCTTGAGAGACTATTTCTGTTTGGGGGTGTTACATCATACTTTTCCTGAGGCCTTTTCAGAGAAATGCCATACGATGTACCCCAATTTTGAGGGGCTTTCTCTGGGGATTTTCCTTAATCCGGGAAAGCGAATATATCATCTTCAATGGCGAAGAGTGATATTTGTTGAAAGTTTTCTAGTTTCTCAGAGGTTCAAGTTATCAAAGTGGTCAAGGACCGTCTCTAATCCAGAAATAAACGGGAGAGAGATTACTTAGATGATTCACTTCCTGATGAGGACTTCTATCACTAGGGGACAAGACCGACTAGAGTGATAGTGATGCAATATGAATATGAATGCGAATCAATAATGCATGATGTATATATGTATATTCTGACAAAACTGACGCAATATACAGACTAAAGGATGAACACGACTGGATACTCGGCCACAGTGGGGCATGTAGAAATATCGCTGGTTCAAAATAGCAATTCTGCCTTGCTTAGGAGAAACGGTCCCTGTTGGGAGCGACGCTGGTCAGGCTTAGGAGATGAGAACTCGACCGAGGATGTCAGACGAAACATGGTCTCTGACACAGTTGATCCTTCATTCAGGCGTACTGGTCTAGAAGGAGTACTTTGATTCTGCACTTTGAGGTTCGAACACCTTTGGAGAAGCGACCGATGTTCTTCTGATGTTCAACAGTCAAAAGAAATTGCCATCTTTATTTTAAAAAAGCAGAAAAAAATTTATCAAGTAAATTCATTTTTGTTTTATTTTCAAGAATCATTAATCATGTTAAAAACATCATTTTGTAAAGCTAAAACAAGTAAGAATTACAAACAAAAGCACAAGGGCTCAAATTTTATTGATAGGATGGAAATCAGCCAAACGCGTGATTCCATAGAGTATTTACAAAGTTAGAAAATGGTAATTTACAGGGAAAAGGGCTCCGTTGAAACATAACGACCACTATCCTTCTACCAACTTTGAATTCGGGACATCCTGAGCTTCTGTTGAAGATGACCTTGACTGGAGTCTCTGATGGATGGCATGACTGCTGAGGAGCTGAACTGATCAGACGTAGTTACTTGCCATTAATCCCTAACTTTTGCCTGGATTGTACTTGGAGATTTCCAATCCACCGGGATGATTTTTGATCATGTCTCTAATTTTTTCCTGGATCGCCCTTTCGGGTTTTCAATCCACCGAGACGTTTTTTTTCTTTAGTTTAGGCGAAGTATTTCTTGACTACGTCAATATTCGTGGGGTAGGCAAATTCCTCTCCATCCATGGTTGCAAGTCTCAAGGCGCCGCCTGAGAAAGCTTTCTTGACCACATAGGGGGCATCATAATTCGGAGTCCACTTGCCTCGCGAATCAGTGAGAAATGATTGTATCTTCTTGAGCAGTTTGAAGATCGGCGCGCATGTCCCGGTTATGAGGAATATGAATCTGGAGATGTAGTTCAAACGTCCCAGGAATCCTCTGACTTGTTTTTTCAGTTTTCAGAGAAGGCATTTCTTGAATGGCCTTGACCTTGTCAGGATCAACTTCAATTCCATTCTGGCTGACGATGAACCCTAAAAGTTTCCCTAAACAGACACCGAAGGTGCACTTGTTGGGATTCAAGCAGAGTCTGTATTTTCTCAACTGCTCAAATAGTTTTGACAGATGGGTCACATGCTCCTCTTTCGTCTTAGATTTTACAATCATATCATCGACATATACCTCGGTTTCTTTGTGTATCATGCCATGAAACAGAGTAGTCATGGCCCTTTGATAGGTTGCCCCGGCATTCTTCAAACCGAACGGCATTACCTTATAACAAAAGGTACCCCATGGGGTGATAAATGAAGTTTTCTCCATGTCTTTCGGCGCCATTTTGATTTAATTATAGCCCGAGAAACCATCCATGAAGGAGAAAATTTTGAACTTTGCTGTACTGTCAACCAGCATGTCAATGTGTGGTAAAGGAAAATCGTCCTTTGGACTAGCCTTGTTTAGATCTCTGTAATCTACACACATTCTGACCTTTCCGTCCTTTTTCAGAACGGGTACGATATTGGCTAACCATTGAGGATATTCTGACGTAGCGAGGAAACCCGCGTCAATCTATTTCTGTACCTCCTTTTTTATTTTGATGGCCATTTCCGGGTGAGTCCGTCTCAACCTCTGTTTTACTGGCGGACATTCTGACCTCAACGGTAAGTGATGTTCCACGATGTTGGTATCCAACCCTGGCATATCCTGATAGGACCAAGCGAATACATCGGGGAATTCTTTGAGAAGCTTTATCAAACCCTCTCTGGAAATTGGACTGAGCAGTGCCCCAATCCTGATTTCTTTTCTCTCTTTTTTCGAACCCAAGTTTACCGTTTCCAACGGCTCTTTGTGAGGTTCAACGGACCTTTCCTCCTATCTGAGTAATCGGGAGATCTCTTCCGGAATTTCGTCGTCAACTTCTTCTTCAGCCCCAAATAGCGGGAACTCAAAGTCGGGAGAAGGCATCAGATCGTATGTTTCAACGGGGTTTAAAACAAGCAATCTGCATGACGTGATGATTTGTGTTTAGAAGAGATAGAGAAAATGTGAGTGTGTGCAGTGTATTTTTCTTTGGAAACTGCTTGTTTTTATTATTGAGTTGTTTTTTAGGATTACCATTTTCTGAGAAAAGCAAAAAGAGAAAACAGCAATTAATACAGAAATTACAGAACGACGTTATTTTATTAATGAACAAGTCGATTCGTGAAACTACAAACCTATAAAACAAAAATCTGTCACTTTGGGAAAAGTGAAGAGGGATATTTACAGAAAGTGAGCCCTATCAAGACATCCATTTCGCCTGGGCAGGGTGAAAGGTTCAAGATGGCAATTACTTTGACTGATGAACGATCTTCGGAACATCGACAGCAACCCACTGGCGGCGAACTCCTCGGTGAATCACAAAGTCTGGCACCTTCCTCGATTTGTCTTCAGAATAACGCTAATTTCTGGTGGAGCAGGATCATTGGAATCTGTCTCCCACGCAGAGTTATCGTAGAAGGATTCCTCTGTTGCATTTTGCAGAGTATTTTTGCTCTCAAGTAGATCTCCCCACCCAGTTGACTGGATGTCTTCGAGCCTGATACGAGAGCTCTCGGGAGTAGTGTACTTGACCATATAGTCGTATTTTCCACTTGGTTGTCCCAGTGTGTCCCACACTTCTTTGGAACTGGAGGGGTCATCCCTCTCGATGACGTTGACCTCGGGGAAAGCATAGTTGATGAAGTCTAGTCCTGCAAACGTTGCAAATTCATCATCGTGCTGGGTATTTTCAGGATAACCTGAGTGTTGATCCCATGACATGGTGGGGACGCAGGTATTCTGTTCAATGATACTCAGCTGATTTTCATTGTTCGGCTGACTTTCTTGCCCCAGGTCTCCTGGGTAAGGCTGCCACATCGGCAGGCCATCCATCGGGCCATAATAGTTGTGGTAAAAGTTCTCCTTCATCAGAGTGTCCTCCTCTAATGAGTTTGGTGGAGCAAGACATCCTTCCGGATCACAATCTCCATATATCATTTCGACGTCTGACCTGGGTATAAATCTTGAACTCTGTGTAGGATAGCAAAATGGGGTATATGTTTCGTCCATATAGATTGGAAGCCACCAGTGGTTCAACAAGTGCGAAAGTGTTTCTTGGACAAGGGCACAACCTTGATCATTTTCGCAACCCGCTTTGCAGTTCTGATAATCATGTGATGCCAGGAACCCGAGTCGGACCTGTTCTGCATGTAACTCCACCAGGCTGGTATTCATCAGACGAATATCGAAGATTTGAATCATGTTGATTTGATATCATGGTAGTCCTGGATCCATCCAAGATCCATCTGACGCTGGAGGGCCTCTTGTACAAAAGAGCATCCCTATTTGTTTACTGAGCAAGTCAGACAAGAACTGTAATCATGTCGCGGCAGATTATGATATTGGCTTTGCCTTGAGTGCATTGCCACCAGGTTGACATTCATTGCACGGACGCCGTGGTTTTGAATGACGTTGGAATTCGTATAAACCATGTTAACTCCACGAACTCGGTGCTCTTGGATCCATCTGAGATCCATCTGTTCCTGTAGAGATGATTGCACCATAGAACACCCTCGATTGCTTTTAGAGCAGATATCACACTGGTGATAATTATGAGGTGGCACATGGCCATATCCACTCTGTCTACAATGCATCTTGACCAGATTGGTCCTTCACAAGAGTACATCATGAATTTGATAGACGTTGTTAGACTCTCCCTCTATCAGGTTGACTGCAGCTTTCTCGTGTTGAGGCAGCGGGTTCGTGAGAACATTGGGATTCGTATCTTTGAAAGATAAGAGCCCGCTCCTAACAAGCTTTTGCACATCAGATTTGAAATTGAGACAGTTTTCGATGTTATGCCCTGGTCCTCCTTGATGGTAAGGGCAAGTCTGATCCGATTTGAACCAAAAAGGTGGATTTGTTGGTACTGTAAGAGGAGCCTTGGTCTGGACGTGCCCTTTGACCAGTAATAACGGAAATAGTTCCGCGTACAATACAGGTATAGGATCAAATCCTGGTGGCCGCGTTGTACGGTTGTTCTTGTATGGAGGATGAGCCTGCTGAAGAGGCTATTGTGTCCTTTGCTGAAGTTGTGAATTAGGTTGGCTTTGAGCAACCTGGGGTTGATACGTAGAAACAGGCGCAGGGTTGATAGCAAGAGTCACATCTGCTACTGGTTGATATCGTCGTATTTGCTTTCCGAGAGAGATATTCCCAATATCTTGCTCTTTTTTCTTAGGGAGAACACTACCGTATCGTTTTGTACTACTTGATGATCCAGCGTCTTTTACTAAACGTCCTTCCCAGACAGCTTCCTCAAGACGAACTCCCATGCCCACCATCTCGGTGAAGTCACTGGGCGCACTGGCAACCATTCTGTCGTAGTAAAATGAGCTCAAGGTCTTTAAGAAGATCTTTGTCATCTCTTTTTCCTCAAGAGGTGGAGAGATCTGAGCGGCAATTTCACGCCTTCTCTGAGCGTACTCTTTAAAGGTTTCCTTGTCCTTTTGTGACATTGATCTGAGTTGATCTCTGTCTGGTGCCATGTCCAAATTATATTTGTACTGTTGGACGAAGGCAGTGCTGAGATCTCTGAAAGTGCTAATCGTAGCACGGTTTAAACCTATGTACCATTTTAATGCGGCACCGGTTAAGCTATCCTGGAAGTAGTGAATCAGTAGATCTTGATTCTCTGTCTGAGCTGGCATTCGTCGAGCATACATCACCAAGTGACTCTGAGGGCAAGAGTTACCCTTGTACTTTTCAAAGTCGGGCACTTGGAACTTGTGCGGAACTTTCACATTGGGGACCAAGCAAAGGTCTGCGGCGTCCTTTCCAAATAGATCCTGACCGCGAACAGTTTGCAATTCCTTTTACATTTCTAGGAACTGTTCCTGGAACTCGTTCATTCTTTCGAACATGCTTTCGTTTCCACCAGAAGGTATCTGGGGAATCTGTCCTTCCAGGACAGTGTGTACCACGGGTTGTGGTATAGTCATTACGGCCGAGACTCTCGATGCCTCTCGAAGTTTGTAACCTTCAGGAGTTGCTGTCATGCCCCTGGCATCTTCGCTTTCCCGAAGTTTATAACCTTCAGGCCCAACGGCTTCTGCTATGATTCCCTGATCTTCAGTGATCGGCGGAACATATCCTTCCGGGATATAGTTAACAGGCATGCCCCAGGGACGATCTTTCGGCATTTGATACCTAGGATCATACTTCTCCACTATGGGCATTGAGATGATCTCTGAGATCACGATTCTTTGTAGCTGAGCTTCTGCCATGGCTTGCATGTCGTTACGAAGCTTTCTCATATCCTCTCTTAGAGCGTCGATCTCTTCTCTCAACTCTCTATTATCTTCCTCGAGATCATCCATCTTTTTCTGACGATTGGCCCGAGTATTGTACAAATGAGACAGTTTGACTCTAGAACCGAGACACAAACGTGATATTCGTAGGTAAGAAGAATACGTGACGTGAGAATGATGAATGCAATGATTATATTAATTGTTTTTTGGTTTAATCAAAATAAAATTTGACAATTAGATTGCAAATATCAAACAGTGGGGAAACCCCGTTTTATTGAAATTCAAAGGATTGCGGAAACGGAAATACAGTAAATTACAAGGTGCGGAAACAAAAACCTAAGCTAATGGGTCCCGAGTCCTTTCTGAGGAGAAACCGGATGCTGATTCTGGTACTTTCCTTTTCTTTGACCGGGACTCTTGTGTCGTTGTCGGGTTGTCATTCCTTTGCCAAGTGAAAGGAGCGAGCAAATTCCTTTGGTCATCCTAATTATCCACAACATGTTGCTCTTAAATCTCGATCAGAGCATCCTTATCTTTCAGCAGTTGCTGTATTTTGGTACACTCCACGTTGAGAATGCGGTACTTGTTCTTCCAAGACCTCCTCTCCTATTGAACTTTGTTGAGAGTAACCTGAAGCTTTTCAGTTTCCGTCATGAACTACATGACAGATTCCCTTGGCGGAAGAACTTCGTGACGAGGATAAGGCATCTTTAGCTTGAGAGTTCTAGTTTGTACCCGGTGGAGATAAGGCTCCACCGAGACACAGTCCGATTTTCCTAGAGACTCCCGTCCTTTCTTATGAACATGTTTCCAAGCGTGCACTATTTCCATCTTTAGTGCTCTGTCATTTTCTCCTTCTTTGAAGAAAAGACCTTCCAAATGAGCATTACGCGGGACATGCCTCATTGAGTATCCAAATTGACGACGAACCAATACCAGATGGTAGTTGATTCCTCCCTTAGTTCCTATAAGGGGTACGTTGGGGAAGTTTCCACAACGATCAATTATCCTGATCCTATCATAAATCCTATTACACCAATCAATGTCAGAGTTGGTGAGAGACATGATTTTCTGCAATCAGCGTAAGGCACTCTTATGATCCCAAAAAGCAGCAAACTTAGGCAAATGGGAGATAAACCATTTGTATAGCCGGGGTACACAGCACGTGATCTCTCCTCCGCTGTACAAATTCCCTAAGTGTACAGAATGATACGCGTCTGCGAGCAAAGTCGGTACAGGGTTTCCAATGAGAAAAACCTTAATGGCGTTGATATCGACGAAGTTATCAATGTTGGGAAACAGAAATAACCCGTAGGTGAGTAAAACAAAGATGCTTTCAAAAGCATTCATGTTCCCTATACTAGCAAAGTACAGGGCCTTCTTTGTCAAGAACTGGGCCGACAAACCTTGTATGTCACCCTTAGTGGTCATGTGAGTCCTGACTTCTGACTCATCCAAATAAATTGCTCTTGCAATTATTTGATCCTTTGGAATTCCTTCTAGTCCATAAAATGGAGCTTGATCAGTGATGTGTAAATCGATCAGGTGAGAGTACTCCTCCAGTGTTGGTGCGAGCTGGTAATCCGGGAATGTGAAACAGTGATAGACCGGATCGTAAAACTGAACGAGTGCATCCATGATTCCTTCAATCACATGGACTCTTAACAGAGGTAGCAGACCTCCGTACTTGGCTCTGAAAGCGTCAGGGTTAGTGTTCATCCTCGCTAACCTTCTCAAATCCTCAAGTTTTGGAACCTTGAAGGTGTACTTATGAGTTCTTCTTCTACCGAAATCCATGAGCGCAATCTTTTTCTCTGACATTTGCAATCATTGTCTCAGTTTAATTTGAAAAAGAGAGACTAGAAGAGAAAATTTTTCTTTGTTTTAATGTTTTTTAGATGAATGCATGAATGCAGCACACAAAAACATAGAAAAAACATGGGGTCAAAGGGTCGTTGTCATGAAGTCAAGGCTCTACCCATCCCTCAAAGGTTTATACTAGTGATTTTTGTACCTGTCTCTCAAAATCATCAGTTCTTGTCGAGAAAACACCAGCGGGCCGGGAACCGTGCTAGGTGATGTTTTTCCGAAGAACCTTCAGAAGAGGGTGGTATCGCGTGACAACCATTTCCGATAGTTTCCGCACCACTAAAGGGGTTTTGCCTAGGTGTATACTCAATCTTTCCACATGCGGCATCACACGTATTCCCATTAGCAGAAAAATAAACACATATATCAATTAGGAAAAGCAGTATATATATTTATCCAAATGTCCTAGACTTTTAAGAGCTATGAATCCTATGTTCTTGATAGAAAATGGCTCCCCGGCGGAGTCGTCATTCTGTGGTTCCTTCCCAACTTAAAGGTTTTGACCTAAGATCCTAGTGAAGTCAACAAAAGTCTCATTCCCAGTGAAATTCCCAGTGAAGTCACCATGACTTGTCTAAGGTAATTATAAGAAAGAACGTGAACTGTCCCATGGTGGGCGCCACTTTTTTGTGGTGGCCACCGCCATGAGAAAGATTGGTCAAAGGATTAAAGCTGTAAGAAAGAACGAGAAGGCCCCGCGGTGGGAGCCACTTTTCTGTGGTGGCCACTGCCATGAAAAAGATTTGTCCAAGGTTTTCACCTTAAACGTTAAGAAAGAATGAGAGGCCCCACGGTGGGCGCCACTTTTCTGTAGCGAGCGATTTTGGACGCGGTTCTTAAGCGCTGTCGCTCTTTGGGGTTTACTACAGGTCGATTCATTTTTTATCCTATTGTGAGCTGACTAAGGAAGGGAAATAGATGTCTCCAATTAAACCTGCTTGCATACTGAGTTTAAACAGTGGTCTGTTAGGTTACGGATGCTATATGGTAATGGGGCCTTTCTTTCTTCTTACTTTATTAAGGTGGAAAACTGGGACTATTCATGGGGAATTTGTCAGATTGGGTGGAGATAGGGGACTTTAGGTTTTTGGATTAGTGTGCTCGCTAAGATTTTTCTTTCAATCTTATGCCTACGTATTCCCGTTTACCGAAACAGGGAAATCAGAGCGTTCGTAGTTCCTCCTATTCTATGGGAGGAAATGGGTGTTTTGGTGTCTTGTTCAAAGCCCAAGACGTGAAGCGAAAGGTGGTTTGTATCTTGTTCAAAGCCCAAGATGTGAAGCTGAAGGTGGTTTGTATCTTGTTCAAAGTCCAAGATGTGAAGCTGAAGTGTCTATTTGTATCTTGTTCGAAGCCCAAGATGTGAAGCTAAAAGGTGTTGTCTTTAGAGAGAATTTGTCATCTCTAAAGAGGGTCTGTTTGTCACAACTGTTTATAAAGGAGAATTACTTTAACCGGGATATGTGAATCCAGGAATGCCATAATTTCCTTTATAGGGGGTTCCAACCTGAAGGAGAAGACTTTAACTCAGTGTAGAGCAATGTTATCTTTCCTTAGTAATTTTTCATGCTAAAAGAGGGACAGTGGCATGGATGTAAATAATCCAGAGGCTTGCCGCTTACAACGATTAGATGAAGGGGAAGGAGTTGTTGACGTTTGTCTGCTGTGAACGAGGCACAACTTTGATGCCAAAAGGTTGATTGACTCAACTGGGGTTTTCCCTATACAAAGCCTAAGAGGAGGCTATTGGCCCAACAAGAGGGTGGTTTTTTATGTGTCTCGTACGAAGCCCGAGAGAGAGAGGCTAAAAGGGATTGACTCAACAAGAGAGTCTCTTATATGTGTCTTGTACGAAGTCCAAGACGGAGGCTGAAAGATGTTTGTGACCCAACAAGAGTATCTTTTATACTCAAGAAGAGAGTGATTTTGTATCTCGTACGAAGCCCGAGATGGAGGCTAAAAGGTTTGACTCAACAGGAGAATCTTTTATACTCAACAAGAGAGTGTTTTTGTATCTCGTACGAAGCCCGAGATAGAGGCTAAAGATGGTGACTCACCAAGAGAATCTTTTATACTCAACAAGAGAGTGATTTTGTATCTCGTACGAAGCCCGAGATGGAGGCTAAAAGATGATTGACTCAACAAGAGAGTCTTTTATACTCAACAAGAGAGTGTTTTTATATCTTGTACGAAGTTCGAGATGGAGGCTGAAAGTTTTGACTCAACAAGAGAGTCTTTGTATCTCGTACGAAGCCCGAGATGGAGGCTAAAAGGTTTGACTCAACAAGAGAGTCTTTGTATCTTGTACGAAGCCCGAGATGGAGGCTAAAAGGGGACTGTTTTAGTTGAGTGACAGGTCCAGTATGCTGGTTTAACGAGAAAATCAATTCTTATATGAGTAACGTTGCACTCATGGATTTGATTTGAGGATCGGGATTGTTTCCTGTTCTTTAAGGAAACGGGGAATCCAAAGGGTATTTGAGACTGTCCAAGTCTGCGGGTGTTTCCTTACTTGAGAATGTCTCTGAGACTCAAGGAAATTAGACTGTCCAAGTCTAGAGTTTTATCTTTTGTACTATGCTTAAAGAAATAGTAATAGTACGTTCACAGTAGAAAGATCTAGACTCTTTGAAAGACTGTTCTATTAAGATGACTAATTTCTGTTCCTATACCTCTAGGAGGTCGTCGGGACAATTTGTACGAAGCCCAAGAGGAGGCTGGAAACTTTTAAGAAGCCGAGGGGCAATTTGTACGAAGCCCAAGAGGAGGCTATCATTCCCGGAGGAAGAAATCATTTATACGAAGCCTAAGAGGAGGCTGTGAATACTTCTAAGAAGCCGACGGGTCCTTGTACAACACCCAAGAGGAGGCGGGGATGCTTTTAAGAAGCCTGTGGGTCCCCAAACCCCGAGAAGTTCAAGACAGGCTATTCACAAAGAATAGATCAAGCCAGGAAAGTTCGAGAATTTGGAAGAAACTCAAGAGATGCAATTCACGAAGAAGAGATCATCTCTGGGGAGTAGAGTTTCTTGACAATTCCTAAGGAGGACAGCCAAAGAGAAGACTGTATCTGGTGCTCTTATGAGGGATCTAGTATTGTCTATTTCTAAGAATGATCAAAACGGCTTTACCTAGTGCTAAACGTAGTTGCCGGGAAAACTCTAAATATCTATACTATTATTACACAGTCGATATGAGTTTATGAAAGAAGACTTACAGCGAAACAGCCCCACAATACAATTATATGTATATGAAAGCGGTAAATAAAAGCATATAAACACTTACTCAGTTGTAGAGCTTCCATGTTGTTTGGTTAGTTGTTCAACAAAGAAAGATTGAAAACAACAGTATATTTCAAAATCAAAGGAGAAAGTGATTTGAAAGGAAAGATTGGGGCTTACAGCTCAAGGAGAAGCCCAGGGTTTTAGTAGTGATTGCATTGTGATATGAGTTTGTACAGTGGAACTTATACAAGTGACTGAGGCCTGAAAAAGGTTTTCTGTACAAAGGGATGGGTCTTACACTCTCTCAAGAGGCCCAAGTGAGTTTTAAGAAAAGAAATGGGTCTTGCTACTCGAGGGTAGGCCCAGATGACTTTTTTTTTTAAATGGCGATCGCGTCGAGATTTTGAAAACGCCGTGGGTCTTATACAATGACTGAGGCCCAAAAATGATTTGGTTTTCAAAGGGGGTTAGGTCTTACACTTTAATAGAGGCCCAAAAGTTTTGAATGGGTCTTATAGCTCGAGGAGAGGCCCAAATGGTTTGTTTTGAATCGGGCGATCATCGCGCCGAACTTTTTGAAATACAACGGGACTTATACAATAAGTGAGGCCCAAAAATAGGTTGTATTTACAAAGGATTGGGTCTTACACTCTATTAGAGGCCCATGAGTGTTTGAAAATGATTTGAGAGGGTGAAAATCAAAGAAACCCCAATTTCATTTTTTAAAGGGCATTTTTCAAAGAAAAATCAAGTAAAAAATGATAAAAATATCAAATAAAATCATTAATCATGTTATAAACAATGATTAAGGTTTATGAAAAAGTATTTTATCCACATGAATATTTAAAATCATTTTGGTTTTAAAAATCAAGAAAAAAGAAATCATTTTAAAAGCATTTTAAACAATTTAAAACAATTTAAAACAATATCTTTGAATATATTAAAATATATCAAATAATAATATTTTTGTGTGATTTTTTGTGGATTAAAATATTATGGAGTATGAATAAGAAGTGTATAAAACAGAATTGGAAAATGATGATTTTTGCTATGTAAAAGAATTGGTTGAGTTTTGAAGATAAACTAAGAAAAAGAGGAAAGATGTCACAACATCACATTCGACATCTTTCATGAGTTTTGAAGATAAGAGAAAAAGGGAAGATGTCACAACATCACATTCGACATCTTAAAAAACCAGAACTGCACATTGGTTTTCAACATCTTTTTTATCAAACTTCAAACATTCATAACTCTCTCAATTTTTAACGAAATTAAAATCCGTAAGAACCTATCTTGACCAATTTTTTGCAAGAAATCCAATGGTATTACTCATGCGCACTGAAAATTAATGTACAGAACACACAAAGCAAAAAATAGAACTGCACGTTGATTTTAAACATCTTTGCTTATCAAACTTTCAACACTCATAACTCTCTCAATTTTTAACGAAATTAAAATACGTAAGAACCTATCTTGACCAATTTTTCGCAAGGAATCCAATGGTATCACTCATATATACTGAAACTTAATGTACAGCACGTACAAGGCAAAAAACCAGATCTGCACCTTAAGTTTAAAACAACATAAACTCCACATATAAACATGTTGAAGTGCAAACAGTAGGAGGATCATATCATACACATTAAGGACTACATTTTTGCTTCAAGAATTGTTCAATATGATGCATGTATGTGGACATCAAAGGAAAGCATGATTCAAAGAATTCAAGTTGTGAATTTTACCTCTTTTTTGGAGATTTTGTGCAACCTACCAAGTGCTTTGTTCCAGAAATGATTTGATGCTTTAGACACCCTCAAATGACCTCTTAGAAGCTTTTAGGATGGTTGGAATCTACTGGAAACTTCTGGAGCAAGTTTGAGAACTTTCTTGCAAAATGGGCAAAAGTGGCCAAAATGGCAACTCTCTCAAATGGTGTTCTAGATATGTGGCACCATTTGGGACAGTTCAAGGATGATATTTGGAGTGTGTTTGAGGTTTTATCTGGTTTGGAAAGTGACTAAATCAAGACATGGCTTGAAAAATGCAAAAAAGTCCAATTTTGAGGTTTTGAGAGCTGACTTTGTGATGTTGGTGTTATAGATCACTTGTGAGAGTTTGGATCACCTACATATGATGTTTATGAGGTGTTAGGGTCATGAGCTGTGATGGAAATGCTCTCTAACTCAAAAACTCAGAATTTCCTTACTAAAGAAGGCATTTTGGAGTGAAAGAGAGAATTTGAGGAAATCATATGTTTGATGGCTTTGGTGTACTCAAACTGAGCACAAATGAGCTCTATTTATAGTAGAGCAAGTTTGTTTTGGCACCAATAGTGAATGGTGGCTGCAGCAGAGGTTTGTTCAATGTTGGCCAATGAAAATCCAAGTCTCCTCTAGCCATTGACTAGAGGTTAGAGCACAGAGCTTTGGTTCCCTACTTGTTGGAGGAATCTTAACTGAATTCAGTTGCAAATGTGTCAATCCATGCCACCTCTAAGCATCTATTGAATGCTCCAATCCAAAATTGAAGTCTTGTCCCTCTTTTAGGGATTTCTAGGTTTGACATGCTACTTCTTGTTCCAAGGACTTTGGAGGCTTGGCTCAGTGATTGTCCCCTTTGGATTTGATCCTTAGATGTGTCCAAGATGATGACAAGGCTTGAAAATTCGTGTGACACAAGAAATGTGCAAATCTGTCCTAAAACATGTCTTAAAAATCAGCTGCAGTAAGCCTTGTTGTAAAATCCATAACTTCTTGCTCAAGAATGATAAATGGTTGTTCCAGGACTCTATGGAAAGCTGAGATGACATACTTCAACTTTGATGTTTGACCCTAGACTTGGTTCAACTTGGATCATGGAGAAAAACATCCTTGAAGTTGGGACATTCTTGCTGGAAAATTATTAATGATGTCCCATGAAATGTTGAAACATTTGACAACTTTGATCATTAATAATTCCAAACTTTAATCACTTGTATCTTTTAATCCACTATGATATTTTGAGTTGAATTGAATTGCACCTTTGATGCTTGTCCTGCATGGTGACAAAGCTTGAAAATTGTGTGGCACAAGAAAAAGTGCACAAAATCTGTCCAAAAAAATAGCTGCAGCAAGCCTTCTTGTAAAGTCCATAACTTCCTGCTCAAGTATGATAAATGGACGTTCTGCAACTTTCTGGAAAGCTGAGATGACCTACTTCAACTTTGATGTTCAAGGTTTGTGAAGATAAGACTTGTAAAGTTGTCAAAATTGACCTTGAACTTGTGTGATCAAATCTGTCCTAAAAGCTGTCATGAAAATTCTGTTTTATCAAAGCCTTTTGCAGAGACCATAACTTTCTGCTCGAGAATGATAAATTAGCTTTCTAGGACTTTCTGGAAAGGTGAGATAACGTACTTCAACTTTCATGCCCAGGTTTTTTCCTGAATCAACTTGGATCATGGAGAAAAACATCCTTGAAGTTGGGACATTCTTGCTGTAAAAATATTAATGATGTCCTATGAAATGTCAGAACATTGGACATTAAGAATTCCCAACTTTGATCACCTATATCTTTCAATCCTTATGATATTTTGAGTTGATTCCTTCTACAATGTTGTTGTATCAAATACCCTCTTTAAAATTAGCCCTTACGCAAAACCAATGGATGCTTGGGTCAATAGTTACAACCTTGAAAAGTTGTGCACTTGAACATGATTTTAACTTAGAAAAAATTTCTAAGTTTCTTTCAATTTGATCAATTTTGCAATTTTACATGATTTCTTGATCAAATTTAATCATCCATCATATTTTCTTGAGTAATGGCTTGTGAAGGTCAAAGTTGACCAAAAGTCAAACTTTGACTTTCTGCGTCAGTTGACTTTGTATTAGATGAACTTGAGGCTTGATCCACTTGAGATATTGCACTCTTGTGCCTAATTCTTGATGTGGGAGTCCTCTTGATCCATTGTGGATGTTTGAGAGGTTAGAGAAGTTGAAGATCTTGTCATTCCTTGATTGATCCTTGTCTAAAGCTCAGAGAGGGCTTGAAACCCTAAGCTTGATTGTAGTGAATGCTCAACAATTCCTTGAGGAGATTGATGAGGCACAAAGGTACATCCATATTGTGATGATGATTTACACAATGATGCGAAATCTTAGTGGTCAAAATTTGGGGTATGACACTATCTCCTATCTCTTCATATCCCTAATCCTTTATTTATACTCTTGGATCACCAGAGTTCTATCCCAAAATCCTAATCCCTTGCCCTATATTTATACTCTTGGAACTTAAGAGTCTAACCCCAAAATTTAATCCCTTGCCCTATATTTATACTCTTGGAGCTTAAGAGTCTAATCTAAAATATTAATCCCTTGCCCTATATTTATACTCTTGGAGCTTAAGAGTCTAATCCTAAAATATCCTAATCCTGTGCCCTATGTTTATACTCTTGGAGCTTAAGAGTCTAATCCCAAAATATCCTAATCCAGTGCCCTATGTTTATACTCTTGGAGCTTAAGAGTCTAATCCCAAGTTTCTATCCCCTTAATTTAGACAATAAATTAATTGTCATAGTTTATATATAAAAATCCATATTTTATCCCTTAATTTTTATAAAAAAAATATCCCCTTAATTTATTCCTTAGAATTATCCCAATTTATTCCATTTTTTATTTTCCAAAAATACCCAATTCTTAATTTATTTAAGAAAATAAATTAGCGATTTGTAATTAAATCTATACTCCTAATCGTGTCCCACAAAACCTTGATATTTTATCCTATACCCTAAGTTAACTATCTCAAATTATCCCTTAATTTAATCCTCAAATTATCCCATGTGATTATATATTGAACCCTTGATATATGAT
This sequence comes from Lathyrus tuberosus, assembly GCA_022829125.1. Classification (NCBI taxonomy): domain Eukaryota; kingdom Viridiplantae; phylum Streptophyta; class Magnoliopsida; order Fabales; family Fabaceae; genus Lathyrus; species Lathyrus tuberosus. Next base: position 2,074,317 of record JALAZF010000659.1, on the reverse strand, counting down.
TAATTAGCAAAATCCTAAAACCCTAATTATATTTAAGTTAAATGGAAAGTAGTTAACAATACTACTACAAAACGCCCAAACAACAACGCGAGGTTTACAACGGCATCCTATACACCGTTCTTATAGTGCGTATTGGATGCGCACGCATTATTTTAATTAGAAATCTCAAGGGTATAATAACGGTTGTTATGGAAATCGTGGTGATACAATCTAGCTATCATGGGTTCGAACCTCATCGCCCTCAAATAGTTTATCCCTTTGACGTAAATGCTCTCTTTTTAAGTTTTATTAATATTTAACTAAAAATAATAATGATCACGACAGCTTTTTCTTTAAACCGTTGTTACAAACTGTTATGTATTTTAAACACCAAGTATATATCAATTTATCCATTGAAAAAAGAAACAAGACGAAACAACCCTAACACTAACGCCGTCACCATTGTCGGGAAGAAGACAACAACAAGAAAGTGTTCTACTTTAAGGTGTTGCAATGTCACATTTGAAGACAAAATCATCCAAAGGTGTTTCTACGTCTTCTTCCAGTGTAAAATATCGATCTGAAAATTTTTGTGGTTGTGATGGTCGTATGGTTTCGTATCAATGCAAGAAGGGACAAAATAAAGGAAGGCTTTTTTGGAGATGTCCATTTTGGAGGAGCGATGAAACATGTAACTTGTTCATATGGGATGAAGACGTGGGAGAAAGAGATGGAAATGACGATGAGAGCATTATGAAGTCAGAGTTGGAAGTTGTGGGCTATCTGAAGGTTATGTATGAGAATTTAAAGAAAAAGAACAAGAATTTGAAGAACAAACTGAAATCAGAGATATTTTCTGGAAATATCAAGATGTTATGTTTTCTTGTCTCCTTTATGTTTAATGTTTACTTTGTTATGAAATGTAATAGTTTAATTAGGGTTTGAATTACATTGTTGATGTTTAAACTGCAGATCCATTGTGAATTACATTGTTGATGTTTAAACTGCAGATGCATTAAATGAGAAGTTAAGGCGCACCTTTTCTTTTTTATTTATTTTAAAATTCATAAATAAAAGGGTTATCACTACGGTTCTCCTGGTCAACCTAGTGATATATTTATAATAAATAAATACCTATCTATAGGGTTTTTATTTATTTTAAAATTCACAGATAAAAGGGTTATCACTACGGTTATTCTAGTTAACCGTAGTGATATATTTATAATAAATAAATACCTATCTATACGGTTGTTATTGCTAACGGTTGTGAAATAGTTTACCCATATATAAGCAAAATAACTTTCACTTAATTGACAGTAACGCCGTTGCCTTCAAAGTGAAACCCTAGAACCCATTTTTTCTCTTCGTTTTCACCATTAGCCGTGAATCATACATTAAAGTATTCTTCTTCTTCCATCTATTGTTAGATATTTCCCATTATCTCGTTTGTGGATTGTTGTTTTTGTTGATTATTCTCATTTTTTTCAGATTCATTTTCACTACCTTAACAAAGACCATGCTTTGGAAACTTCATAATGTTTGCGTAGCTATGGAAAAAAGTACAAGAAGCATGAAGCTATGATAGAAACTTCATCCACCTTGTACTTTTTCTTCATAGCTTCACGAACAAGATGTTAGTAAATGAAGAATCAACACTGTAAGCAAATTTTATCTAGTTTTAGAAATAATGAAAAGAAGTATAAGAAGTATGAAGCTTTTGTGTAAGCTTCTTCCTCCTTATATTTCTTTTTCATTAATTCACAAACTAGTTCAACATCATAACTGATTCCTGTTCCGCGATTAGTTTCATTAAAATGTGAGTTATTCTTGTTCCTCTCTTTACTCTTCACTGGATTATGGTTTTAGGGTTTGTTTTCAACTGAGGATGCTCATTTTTGAAGTTTGCTTTGTTTCCTTTCAGGTTAAGGGGATGATATAGGGTGATGATGCTGGTGGAAGCAAGCGTATTAAATCAGTTTATAATTTCTGGATCTGGTATAGAATGTTGTTTGAGTTTATTATATTCTATTTACATTGTTTGTTTAACTAACCCTCACTTAAAGTTTGCTGGTGGTAGCAAGCGTATTATATGAGTTTATAATATCTGGATCTGGTATAGAATGTTGTTTGAGTTTATTATATTCTATGTAGATTGTTTGTTTCACTAACCCTCACTTAAAATACATTCAGTTAATTTGACATAGATACTTATAATCTGCAAATTAAGTTGTATTTGAAAACCAACTTAAACAAACCATTGTTGTTTTCTGATTGCATGCCTCTCATCATTTATCTCACATTCTTTTATATATAGATTATGGTATAATGATCTGGCTCCTTAGATGCATCGCCATCTTCCATTATAGTTAAATCAAATATGAGGCAGATTGTCCAATGTCCTGTTGATCTTATGGAAATTTAACTATAATCGAATATAGCGATATATCGAAGGAGTCAGATCAATAAACCATAATATATGTAAAAGAGCGTGAAATGCACGATGAGACGAATGCAATCAGAAAACAACATTGGTTTGTTTAAGTTGATTTTCAAGAACAGTTTAATTTGCAGATTATAGACATCTTCATCAAATTGAATCCATGTATATTTATTTAGTGAGGTGTTTGGAAAACAAGCAATCTACATTTGATATAATAAACTTAGGGTACTTACAACAAAGGTTATCTATTGTAACCGATATCATAAGTAATTTATGTTTTATATAATTTCGCTACTGATGGGTTTCGAACCCAGAACCTAAGTGTATGTATCACAACGGTTTATTATCATAACCGTTGTGATATATGGCTCGCGCCCTACCTTTCAATAACGGTTTCCAGCCCATTGTAGAAATAGCTAACTTACAACGACAATCTACATAATAACGCCTTCGCCCGCGTCATTATATGTCATTTCCAACCGTTGTTAAATGGGTTTTTCGTAGTAGTGCAAAACCTTAATTTAATATTAATCAATTAAAATTATAAATAGATGAAACCTAATTAATTAAGAATATGGAGAAACAAAACCCAATTATATATTTAATCAATTAATAATTTTAAGCTCAATTATTAATTAAACCCAATTAAATATTAATTAATAAAAAACCACTAGAAGTAGAAAAACCCAATTATAGATTAATTAGCATCGTTAATAAAAGAAAACTCAATTCTTATTTAATTAATAAATTAAGTAAACAAATTACTCATTTAAAATCCTAATAACTTATATTAACCCTAATTACCCCATGAGATCCCTAAATACAATTATTAAGTTAATTAAAACAAAAGACTAATTAAAAAAACCAGGGGGGTGCAATCTCAACACGATCAGTAATTGGGCTCAACTATGGAGGTGTAGATAGCAGAGGGCACTAGGCCCATCATCCATGAGACCCAGCGTGGGTCAACGGTCCATATGGTGAATCACGACCTTGACTCTTTGTTCAGACCGTTAGATTGTGTTGACCAAGTTGGCGATGGATCGTTTGCTACGCGTTGGATCAGCATACTCACAAGATCAACCACGTGGGCGGCTGAGATTGAAAGTTTACGTATGGATCACCCTAGTCCTTCATCCACAGGATAAGTCAATGTCAGAAAATCGTGTGGCCACCGAAGGGCCACGCGTCCTATCTCAAACAGCCTAAGGAGGGAGTACTTAAGGTAAGTCCCTTAAGATTGTCCCATTTCTTCCCTTCGTTTCTCTCTCTATCTTTCTCCGTCTCTCTCTAAAATCTCCTCCTCATTCTCCTTCCTCGCCGGTGAGGCTTTCTACCATCGCACGTCAACTCCCCAAACCCCCTTAGAACCCAGATTCCGGTTGATATTCAACCAGAACATTCATCCTTTAAGAACCCTAAACCCTTCCCACCCAGATCTTCACACGTTCTTCAGGGTTCAAGACGAACCCTAAGAACCATAGGGTTCTTTAGATGAACCCTAACCCTAACCTGATGAACCCTAACCCTAACTTGATGAACCCTAACCCTAATAAATTTCCAGATACACTTAAAACACAATCCATAACAAGTAAATCACAACGGCATCAACCGATTCATGGCAACTGAAAAAAAATCAAAGTTATGCCCTTACCTTCCCTGTCGTGTCCGTATTAAGCTGCTTCCGTTTCCTCTTGGTTATTCCTCTATTTCGTCTCTAATATCCCTCTTTGCTTTTGTTCACAGGTGCTTAATGGAGCTTTTGCTCAGGAGATTTAGGGTTATGATGATGAACCCTAGTCCTCTATACTATTGAGCTTTGAGTAGGGATTCAAGGATTCTTGCGCATCAATCGATTTTTTAGCTTCGGGTTCCTTTTTCCATCTCTAATTCTTCTGCTTATATAATGTTGAAATTAGGTTTCGAAATTAATTAGTTAGATTTTGTTTAGGAAGATTTGATCTGATTCATGTAATTTTTGAGATTTGATTTGATTTTCAGATTTGACATTGTAATTTTGAGATTTGATTACGTTTTTTAAGAATTGTAACGTGACTGTAATTTTGAATAAAAATGTATTTTTGGCAAGTTTTGATCCATTGCGTTTTCCTGAATCGTTGATTTAGGGTTTGGACTGGGGAAGATGAAGCCCCACTTCAGGTCAACTATTTTGAACATAAAATAATAATAGTAATTAAATTAAGAAACAATTAATTATTAAAACTTTAGTAATAATAATATTGATAATAATGAATACCCTGCAATCACTAAAAATTAATATATTCTAACGATAACAAGAAAACCCGTCCTCCCCTGATAATAATAATAAAATAAAATAATTAGTTATAAAAATCTGACTAATCACTAATATAATAATCCAAAGTTAATGTCATTGATCTTTCACTTAATAATAATAACCTAATAATAGTATTAATACAAAAAAAAACTCTCAAACTAATCTTAATATCTTAATTAAATTGACCCTATCTTAATAATCCTAACCTACTTAACAATCCGATTAAAACCCAACCTCCCTAATACTATTATTAGTAACTAACTAATAAATCTGATAATTAAAATACTATAACCCAAATTACTAAAATTAAAACCCAATAATTTAAATTATAGCTTTAATTTAAAAACCTCCTCTAGATATTTTAAAAATAGAATTGATGGTAATGATTTAATTTGATTAATCTTAACAAACACCCCTCATACAAAATTAATTTCAAAATAACCCCTACTGAATTAAAAATCTAACATTTGTAGCCTTAAATAATTAATACTACAACACCCCCCCCCCCCCCCCCCCACACACACACACACACACACAATAAAAGGGTTAATTTTTAAAATGAGCCTAACAATACCAATACTCCCAAAAGCCCTTACTGATATGTTGTTAGAGGCCCAAAAAGTCAAACAATACCCCTAACAGTAAAAAAGTTAAGAAAATAATGGTCTCCATTTGCTTGTAAAACCCTAGTCAAAATTTAGGGTACGACATGATTGAAACTTGAATTTTGAAATGAACTTGTGAATTGACATGAATTAGGATGGAAATAAGATTGAGACTCGAATTAAATTGAAACATGGGCTTGAAACCTAGCATGAACTTGAAATTGGAATGGAATATTGAAATGAGCTTGAATTAACATTGGAAATATTGGCATGAATTTGAAATGGAGTGAAACTTAATTGGAAATAGAATTGAAAGGAAATGGATATTTGAAAAGAGGTTTAAAATGGATAATGGATTGAAAAGTGAAATTGGATTGGATGGGAAATGGTTTTGAATCAACTGGATATTAACAAGAAATGGTTATCTAGATATTTGGTCATGCAATGGACATTTGGTTTTGAAATGGAGTTGATGACTGGTTATTGTAAATGAAGATGGATTTTGTAGCACACCACCAAAATTGAAGGACATCACAACCCTAAATTCATCTCGAAATGATCTGGATTGTACAACAACCTGACGAATCCTCATACAAAAGATGAGAACCCTAACCAACCAATCAGTACCTAATCCTTGTGTCTTGAGTGCACACTGGTGAAACATCGATTTGATTGAAAACCAAAATCCTAATTCATAATTTCTGTCACAGCCTGGTAACCTGATATTGAAACACCACGTGTTCGACCTAGATTAGGTAAAACTTCTATAGAATTCTAAACCACATTGCACACACCCAACCTGATAACCTTGCTTGATCCTTGATTCAGTCTTAAAAGACTTGAGCCTCAAAGAACTTGTGATGAAGCTGTATGGCACTGGATTATTGCGGGAGGGAGGTCTCTTAAGAGCGTGAGAACTTGCTTGGTTACTGATCCATCCAAAACCTTGATTGATTATCCCTTGAAGCCTCTTAAAATAAAACCTGATTCATAAATGATACAAAATGAACAAAGTATGATAAAATGGTTAGTTATGCAATGTGATTGACCTATGATGCTCATGCAAATGACGATGACATCTAAGGGGTAAAATTTGGGGTATGACAATATGGTCAAGGAGTTCTCTAAGTTGATGCAGGGTGAGTTCGAGATGAGCATGATGGGGGAGCTAAACTACTTCCTTAGATTGCAAATCAAGCAACTCAAATAAGGAACGTTTATGAGCCAGACGAAGTATTGCTATGAGCTACTTAAGCGATTCAACATGGCTAACTCTAAAGCAATTGACACTCCAATGCCTACATGTGTAAACTTGAATCGAGATGAGAATGTTAAGGACGTGGATGTAAAGAAATATAGAGGTATGATAGGTTCTCTCCTCTATCTTACCGCATCTCGATTAGATATCATGTTTAGTGTATGTATGTGTGCTAGGTATCAATCATATCCCAAGGAATCGCATTTAAAAGCTGTCAAGCGCATACTTAGATACCTATGTGGTACTCCAAAGTATGGGCTTTGGTATTCCAAGGGAAGTGATTTCTCCTTGGTTGGCCATTCTGATTCCGAGTTTTCCAGTTGCAAATCGGATAGGAAAAGCACTAGTGGCACTTGTCATTTCTTCTTAAATTCCTTAGTGAGTTGGCATAGCAAAAAGCAAGTTTCCATTGCTTTGTCAACAACCAAGGTGGAATACACTGCGACCGGTAGTTGTAGTGCCCAAGTCTTGTGGCTCAAGTAACAATTACTCGACTTCAATGTTGAACTTGAACATATTTTCATTTTGTGGGATAATACAAGCGCCATTAACTTAACCAAAAACCCTGTACTACATTCACGCACGAAACATATTGAAATTCGCCATCATTTCCTTAGGGATCATGTAGAGAAGGGTGATGTTGTGTTTGAGCATGTTGATACCAAGAATCAACTTGCGGATATTTTCACAAAACCACTCGCGACAGAGCCTTTCTTTAACATCCGTAGGGAACTTGGTGTTCTCGATATCTCGGATTGTGTTTTAAATTAATAGGTTGCATACTCTATATCTATGCTTGTCTATACTTTGATTAACTATATTGAGAAGCTCAAGATATGTTAGGGCATTCATCATCCATCTTCATTGGAGGTAATATCGTTCCTATCTATTTGATTTGTCTTGATCATATATATTTGAAATTGTACTATGATGTGTGTTATCTTGATGTTTATTTTATTGTTTGGACCAACTTTAATCCATTTTTATGTTTGAAGTGAGTGTGAGCTTGCTATTTATTCTAAGTGATGCATACATAACTTGAATTTTGCATTTTTCCATGTTTGCATTGCATGTGTCGACCAAAACAGAGCATAGGTCGACTCATGCCTCTCTTATTTCAATCCTTTTTTATTCGGGTCAGCACAGGTCGACCCATGAGTCGACTCATACTGTTATGATTCATATTTGTGCATTTTTAAACTGTATGCGTCGATGCATCCTAGGTTTAGGTCGACGCGCTGCTGCGAAATGCAGAATTTCTCCTTGGAAAATGAAGCGTTTCAGCTTTTCTTGGAAAACTAGAATAATTTAATGCATTGTCTCATTTCAAAATTTCAATATCATAATCATTTGCATCTATTCCTCTTACTTCTCCTCTCCTACTTTCTAAAACTCTTTACCAACCCTAAAAACCCATTTTCAAAAACTTCATCAAAACAAAAACTTCAAGTTCACATAAGCTTTCAAGTGAGTTTCTCATTATCAATCTCTACTCGGGTACTGTTCATCCCTCGCAAAATCAGAGTTTCCATGACTTCTACAAGAGCAACAGGAAAAAGAACCACTAGAGCTTCAACCTCTCAGAGAGGTACTTCACAACCTCAGTCAAACATTCCGGTAAATGCTCTTTCCTTACTCTCTGATGAACTGGCTGCAACCTATAGGGAGAATTTTAGTAAAAGATCAATTGTCAAGCAATTTGTGTATTATCCAAAAAGGGATGAACACAAGCATATTCAAGAAATAGTTGAACTGCTTGATTTTCAAAAGTTTGATTCGTTCTTAGAATGTGATACAAAATATAATGAAGATTTGGTTAGAAGACTCTATACAGATATACATGGAAAGTTCGATGGTTATGATTATGGCTATAAGATAGGCGGTAAAAGTCTCACGGTTGATGCCAATGTTTGGAAATATTTATTTGATATGTGTCCACGGTTGTCCCCTAACCTTAATATCACCGATACCAAATTTTCTACGGGCTATGAGTTCAAAACTGCTTTGAATTCAATGTTGAAGCATCCCTATCCTGATAATATTGTTGCTAGTGATTTGTTTCCTAAAACTGTTACTACTGGTTGTTTGAAGCCCATTGACAGGATTCTACAATGGATTGTATCTCACATTATCCATCCCAAGAAGGGAGGTTATTTGAGAGTTGACCAAGCTGAGGTACATTTGGTCTATGTGCTGAAAAATAAGATAAGGGCTCATTGGCCTTATTACATTGCTAGTAGGATATTTGCTCTGAAGGAATTTGGTCGAGGTACAACTTTATGTTATGCCTCTTTCATTCAAAGTGTTCTTAATCGGGCTAATGTTGTTGTTCAAGGTATTCCATACGTCTCGTTGATGATTGATCAAGAATTTAGCCAAAAGACCCTAACTTTGATGGGTTATATTTGGGATCGTCAAGAGAAATAGTACAGGTTCAAGATAAAAGCCTCGGGTTTAAGGGTTCAGGATTCAGATGAGGATGAAGATGAAGATGAAGATGAAGATGAAGATGAAGAGGAGGATGATGAAGCTCATCAGATGGAGGATCCCTATGCCAATCAAGGTTGGGGTGAGCAGAAACACGCAAGCTAGACGGCTCTAGGCTCATCCTACATGCCTCCTACAAATGGCTGGAATAATCAAGATTCATACTACATGCCTCCGTCTCCACCTGAACTTCAACCAAACAATGCTGAAGTTCTTGACAAGCTGAGAAATATGCAGCTTCAACAACAAAATTTTGTTGTTATTCAAGAGGAAAGGTACACAGCTTTGCAAGGCCAGCTCCAAGCTCAAAGTGAGAACTTTGATTTTTTTTCCTCCACTGTGATACAAAGGTTTGATGTTATGGCTGAGACAGCTGATGATCAGAATCGCTCTCTTACAAATAGCTTCAACACTCTCAACAGGGCTGTTTTGGAACTTACTGAACGCTTGAATGAGTAACAAGCACCACCTCCAAATTAATATTTTAGATCGAGGAGTCACCCATATAGGGGGAGGAGACCATAGAGGGTTGAGTTGCTTTGATGTAGTGCATTTCATGTTTCATTTTGCATGTCATTTTGAGTTGTGTTATCTATTTTGGTTATGATGACTTGAAATTGTATTGAACATCTTTGGTTGTGTACTACACTGAATTTTCTTCTATATGTTTCTTGTCCTATTTATGTTCATATCTCCTGCATTAACATCATTTATGTGAATGGTTGTTGATGTTTGTCTATTGAAAGGTGTATGATTGTGTTCATATGAATATGTTATGATTTAGTTGACCTCGTACTTCGCTCTTTATGATGTTGTCAAAGGGGGAGAAGATAATGCAAAAGCAGCACTTCACTTCACAAAGATAGATCAGATATTTTCTAGAGAAATGCATAAAATCAAGGGGAGGATGATTCTCAAAGTACCCGATAAGTTAAAGATTTTGCAACTGTTTTGCCATCATCAAAAAGGGGGAGTATGTGAGGGCAAGGTGCCTTAGTCCTTATTTTAATGATGTCAAAACTTGTATTAGCTCGTACTTTGTACTTTGGATGGTATCATCGTGTCTTAGATTGCATTTATTCTTTAAAATGCACAAAATATTCTAAGTTCATGTGTCTATACATATAGGAGCATCTCATATATGTTATGTGTGCACTTGATCATATTAGGTATCTTAGGTATACACAAAAATGGTTTAGGTGGACCGAAATTTTAGCAAAGAACTTGTTTTTGGCTTTTTAGGGTCCTTGCGTCGACTCACAGTCCTGTTCCGGTCGACGCATGCATGTTGATTTGCACTCATTTGCTCTTGGGTCTGCTCACGTCGACCCTTAGGTCGACTTATACTGGAAGCATTTATATATGTTGTTTTGAAGAAAGCTTGCGTCGATGCATGACCCTGTTCCGGTCGACGCACCGCTTAAATTTTTGTGTAGTTCTACATTCGGGTGTGCTCAGGTCAACCCACCTAATGCTTTGGTCGACCGCTCGCTGCTTTGAGTCATTTTTTCTAATATGTTATGTTTCAAAATGATGTTATGTTAGTTAGTGGGTCAAGGCATCATATATATTCATTGTCTCATCATTTTCAGAATATATAACAAGAAAAGTGAAAGATATACACTGAATTTTTTTTCATCATCTTCAGTCTCATCCTTGCATTTTTTCAACAATTACACATAACAATTTTTGTTGATCTTTTACATCTTTGAGGTGATAACGTCCAAACATAGGATTGTGTATCTAGTTTGGGCTGAGAATTTGGTGGATTTTTCTTGAATAAAACCGTTAGGGTTTTGTCCTCCAAGATCTTGAGGATTTGGGGATTTTTGCACATATCTTTGCTTCACAGATTCAGCCGGGTGAATGGTTTGAAGAATAGTGGGTTTGTTCAAACAAGTAGCCGTAACCGAAGGATTGTGTAGAATGATTTGGGTTCGAACATTGTGTGATTGAAATCAGCCGAGCAAAAGGTTTGAAGACCGGTGGGGTTATTTAGACAAGTAGCGGTAACCGGAGGTTTGTTCAATATATTCGAAGCACTTGATTCGACTTGAATCAAGGGGATAGAAGGGAATAGTATCAACTTCAACAATTAGGCTTGAATGTGTGGTGACTATTGCTTCTTTTGTATAAACTTTGCAACTTCATAACACATATCTCAATTCTAGTTTTTAGAATTAGGGGCAGACGTACCCGAAGCGAGGACGAAAGGGGGACTGCCTAAACAAATCTGGTATTGTTCTCTCTTTCTCTATCTATTTATTTTGAATTGTTCACGTTTGTGTAATATCAATTGATTGATAAATTTCTGCTATCGCATAGTGCTGAAATTCTGTTTTGAAAACTCATTACAATCATTTGGATTGTAATTGTGAAAAATTCTGCACTAACATTACATAGGAAATAATACTTGGGGTGTTTTACACACCAAGTGTTTGACGAATTGATCGCACACAAACTGTTTGTAATATTGTCAAATTAAGTTTATATTTCACAAGTCATTTGAAATTGGATAAACGAAAGTGTCATTACTTTTATTGATTAATTTTCAAACTATTGATTCGGTTTCTCATTAGATTTGTTATTCCATTTGGCTTGTCGCATATCTGATCTTTTCGATAATGGTTCGTTTAGACGATTTGGTTCCTCGGTTGCTTCCGCACAATTTTAAAATAAATTTTTAAAGCGCCGCCTCTGTTTAAAAATTAGTGATCTATTCAACCCCCTTCTAGATCATTGCCATCGTCTAATATGGATATATTAGGAGAGGAAATCATTGATGCCATACAAGAATTCTACAACACAGCCACTCTTCCTAAAGCCTTCACTGCTTCTTTTTTGGCTCTCATCCCAAAGATCCAAAATCCACAGAAGATGGGGGACTTTAGACCAACATGTTAGATTGGTAGTTTATACAAAGTGATAGCTAAAATTTTGGCCAATAGAATCAAAGGAATCATTGCTTAAATTGTTCACTTTTTCCCATATGATATCTTAATTCAATTCTAATCTTTGATTAAATTGAAATTATGATTAGGCATTAGGATGAAGCTTTTGTGTGACAACATTAAGTGTAGACATTCCATTGAAATTCTGATCTTAGGACCATCTTGCATGATAACACTAGGGTAGAATTCCCTTTTAGTAATCCTTTTTTCATAAAACAAAATTATTTTCTTCACCAAAATTCAAAAATACTTAATGAATACGATACATATTATGCATCACGAGCCATAAGTACATGGAAAAAGATGAGCGACAATTTTCCTTACCTCTTCTTAGAGTATGTTGTATGTGAGACGCTTGACTCATTTGTACGAAATATTCACTCCTATTGTCATAGACTTTAGTGTGATACGTATCTCTAACCCCTTTTTTCAAATATTAATAAAACACTTCACAAATTCAAACCATTTTGTTTTAGGGTTTTTTTTTCCTTTAAAACCTTTTCAAAAAAGGCATGTTATCTCCATACTACCACAAACAGACAATGTCTCTAACTGCTAGAACGCGAACGTAACATCGTCTATAAAAAACACACAAAAAAATCAAGTTTTCCAACAAGAACTACGGTGTTCTGATTCCCTCTGGGATACGTAGGCACTGGGTTGCAAAAGTAGGACGAACTCAATAATATAAACCTTTTCTTTTTCTCTAATAACTAATTCTGCATTCCCTTATCAAGTAAGTCTTTAGATATACACACCCTTTGATTAGAACAACAAGAGTGGATCCCGTTGAGTACAACGGACGTGAGGGGTGCTAAAACCTTCCTCTTGCGTAATCGACTCCTGAATCCAAATTCGGTTGCGAGAGCATGTTCATTCCCTTTTGAGATTTTCTCGATGTTTTCCTTTCCCCGTTGAGATAAATAAAGTTTGATGGTGACTCTGTGTTATTTTTCACTTAGCGATAGATATGGAACTCCTGCTTTTGATTAAAAGGCATATGTATTCTACGGTATGTATGATTAGGTCTTAGAAATTTTTGGCATTTTATACAAGGACCAAAAAATCCCATTATATTTACAAATTTTTTTCCCCACAAATTCAAGATATTGAATCACTATATTCTCACACTATTTACTTAATCGATTTGCTTTCATCCAACAACGATCTATAATCATATACAACTTCTAAAGATAAATTAAAAATCATACACAAACAACAACAATGAACATTCCATCTCAATAAAACAACTATAAAAATAAATGACAAAACTACAAATACATGAAAAACAACACAACATTTACCGTAAGTCTCAAAAATCATAACAATAACAAAAACAACAACAACAACAACAATAACTGTTGAGACACATTTGGTTCATACCATGTATCCTCCAAAGTTTTGATGATAAAAAAGTATTTGAAGAATAATTAGGATTTCTAACTAGCTGGTTTTTGTATACATAATTATATCTACTTGATGAAACTAGTTCTGTCATGGAAGAAGCTATGGTTCAGCTCTGATTGTGTACTCGTGGGAGTTCTTTGGACAAAGACCTTGTTCAGCAGATAATTCTTTGGCTACGAGTTGCAACACCTGCTTTATTGGAAAAGAAGATGTAAAAGAAGATTTGATCTTAATATAGTCGTTGAGTTGCTGCAACGACTCTATTTCTTCAGCTATAAAAGGAGTAGGAGAATTGAAGATAAACTAAGAGAATAACACTGCAACTACAACTGAAACATACACGCACTTCACACAACTTGTAAAAGCTCAAGAGAAGCTAATTTATTTGGAGTTTTTATTCTTGTGTAGGTTAAGAATCCTTAGTGTTAAAGTGTGTTGTATTATATTTGAACACCTCTGATTGTTAATCAAGTGTTGTTGTAAGTTATTCCTTCTCTAAACAGTCAGTTTAGATAAAATTCTCTTGACTTGGGCTTGAGCAGTGAAGTCTTGGATTCGTGAAATCTGAGCAGGAAGTCTTGAATCCGAGGGGTTTAAGTAGGAAGTCTTGAACTGGAGGTCTAAACAAGGAAGTCTTGAACCTAAGGGGTTTAAGCAAGAAAGTCTTAGGATCTGAGGATCTAAGCAGGAAGTCTTGATCATGTGATGATTAAGCAAGGAAGTCTCAGGCTAAGGGTGTGAGCATAAAAGTCTTATACTTGTATAATCAGTTGTAATATGGTTGATTATAGTGGAAATCTCTTGTGTTGTAAGGGGACTGGACTACTCTCAGTTGGAGAGGAACCAGGATAACTTTTGTGTGTTCTCTGCCCATTTATTTACTTCTGTTTTTCTATGCGCTTCATTTATTAATCAGAGTCTGAACTTCTGTGTAGATTCTAAACTCTGTTCAGAAGTAAAAAAGATTTGGAAAACATAATTCAACCCCCTTTCTTGTGTATTTTTGTCACCTTCAACAACAACAACAACAACAAAAATAACGACAACAACAACAACTACAACATTACCACTACAATCATGAAGAAAGTTTTACATATCAGAAACATGATGAGAGAGTCAAAGAAAAGTGTTGGTTTTAGGTTCGAGCTTCCTTCCTCCTTGGAGAAGATGAAGACTGGTGTTTCAGTTTGTTAGGTGAAGAAGATGAAGAATGGTGTTTCAATTTGTTAGGTGGAGAAGATGAAGAATGGTGTTTCTTTCATTTGCTAAGGCGCAAAAAGTTTATGAGAAATAATGAAAAGTGAATGAGACTTAACATTCTGATGTCGGAATAAAATATTGTTTAGATTTTATATATCTGTTTTTAGAAGAAAAAAAACTAGATATAAAATATGAGGTAAAAGTTGGATTCAATTTAATTAAATAAAATATCAATCAACATTTCATGTCGATTTTCGAGAAAACTGGGGGATAAGATAATTTATAAAATTAGGGCGCCGTTTTGGTTCTAAATAAAGCACGAAATTGCAGGAGTTCGGAATTGAAACTAAAACTCTGGGCTACATTTTTTATTAGTTATCTACAAAACCGAGGGATAATACTTAATTTTAAATAAAAAATAAAAAAATTAAATGGCGCGTTCCAGGTCATTTGACCTCGGTTTTTAATTAGATGAGCTGAAATCTTTGTCATGAAATATATTATTTGTAGTTGTGTGTAGAGCTACCACTAACGTTTGTGGTAAAAAAAAATAGAGAAGACTTAACAAGGTCAGGATCATAGTCACTGAGTGCAAATCTATTTACAACTGCATTGTGAGGAGCAAGGAAGTCAAGACCGAGTGTTGGATCGTAAGATCGTAAGATCTTACGTGCCGAATGTACCTTTTAATGCTACGATCTTGAAAAAAAAACTTTTTTGTGTATCTTAGTAGTCAAGATCGAGTTTTCCATAGTAAGATCGTAAAAAATATAGTGCTGGGCGCCTGGGCCTGTTTTGTTGGGCTTTTTTATCGGGTCGATTTTTTTAAGTGAACCCTGCTTTTTAATTAAGTTCTCAGACCTAACTCTAAAACACCAAAAGACAAAATGGCTGCATCTTTACTCCTTCTCCTTTAACGTTTCTTCTCTCTGCAACTTTCCACCATCATCATAGCCATTCTTCTCCCTCATCATCTTCGTTCTTCTCCCTCTGTGTTCATCTTCTTCCTACTACCGTTCTTCCTACTTATTTTGAACTTGGTCTTTTGAACTTATTAAATTATGAAATAATGGTTGAGTTATTAATTAAATTGCTTGAGTGTTGTGATTTATAGGTTATTTTGTTCAATTATTATAATTTTTCATGTTTTTGTCTATGTGAAATTACTATTTTACCCTTCGGAAAGATCTTAAGTGTCGTACTATGATCCTAGTTTTACGATCCTTTACAAGTCGTCCGATCCTACTTAAGATCCCGTACTTGACTACCTTGGCGAGGAGGCCAATGCTATCATGGTTATGTGTATCATCAAAGATCCATCTAATGTAAGAGTTTCCCACCAACATTGATAAATTTGATGTGCTTGAAACAGATTTAGAAGTGTCTCTTTTTTAAGCCCTATTGGCAAAACATCAATGGTCCTAGAAAATCAAGGCCTCCAAACCTGTCAGCAAAGGACCACTAAAATAGAATGCCCGACTCTATCTACAACCCCTCAAAGATGATTAAGATGATTTTGAAAAATTGGCTTTGGAAGAAAGAAAAAAGTTTGAGCAACCTAAACCCAATGGAGAGTTCATCGAGGTTGTTTTGAGGAGTGGTCCCATGAAGGATGTCATAATAGGGAAAGATTTACCTAAGTGCGCACAAGACCAACTTGTCAAGTTTCCATAGAAAAATATCCTTGTACGTAATATTCCCATAGTGTTGTTTATAATACTTATTCTGTTAGTATATACTATCTATCTTTTACCCATATATTTCTAATTCTTAGTAATGTTATGGAAGGGCACTAAATCATGCTAATTTCCAAAGCAGAAAAGTAGTTATCATGTTTTTATATAAATTAATATGGTAGGAAGGGACAACATATCTAAATGAATGCATGTACTAAAAAAAAGTTATTGTTAAATGCATTTTTTATTCCTCTAATTTAGGCAATTTAAATAATTGGTTTCTCTATTATAAAATCTACAATTATGGTCCTTTAAGATAGAAGCACTTTGAATTTATTTAGTCTCATTCAATTTTGATGATATATCATATTTTTTAATGAGATGACAGTAATTTATGTATTCCATGTCATCAAATATTATTATTTTAATATTAAATTGAATAATTTAATTTACTAAATACATAAATAATTTTTTAATTAAATATCCATTTTTTATTCCATGTCATCATATATTAATTGTTAAAAAATTATGGATTATAATCCCCAAATAAAAGATCCATTTTTTATAATTAATTTTTATTTCTTATAATTTTTAATTCTTAAAAATTTTAGTTTTGATTATCATCCCGATTTTTCTAAGAACCAAGTTATATCTTTATTAATATTAAAATAAATCTTTTGTTTTTAATTTCTTGCTTTAAAGAACTAGATTTTTAATTTTAATTTATTAATATTATAATCATTTGCTTTTAATTTTGGTAGATCTAGAAAGTTTTCTTTTCCTTTTTTCATGTACGTCTCTTTTGCTTTTTCAAAAACATGCAATTCTTCTTCTTCAACAAATATTTCACCTTCTTTCTCGTTCATTTGCATCTTACTATTAGGAATTAATAATTTATATTTTATTTTATATTTACAAACTTGGTGACCAAGTTTGTTAGAGGGTATTTTAGTACTTTATTGTTGATTTGTAGCCCTAGTTTTTAGCTTATAAATAGGGTAGTGTAGATGTCACTCAATAATTGTATCCTTATCATTTGTAGCCGTCACTCTCAATATAATATATTCTCTTCTTTTCATTACTATTTTCACCTTGTACACCAACAATTGGTATCTAGAGTTCCGGTTGGGATCAACGGGAAACACGAGTGAAAACGTGAGGATTTTCTTGTGTGATTGAATTTTGTTCTTGATTTGTGTTGAATCTTGAACGAAGTTCTGATCGGAATCATAAATTTGTGATTCTGTGGGTTGGAAAACACTGTGTGCGGTGAGATTCTGAGTGTACTGTACAAGAAGGTTGAAGATGATGAACGGCGGCGGCGGTATGAACACCAAGCTTCCAGTATTTGATGGCAAAAACTGGAATCGTTGGATGATTCAGATGCGTGTACTGTTCGGTGCTCAAGATGTTCTAGATCTTGTCACCGACGGTTATGTTCCGGTAGCAGCAGATGCGACGGAGGAGCAGAAGAACGCGCAGAAGGATACAAGGAAAAAAGATCAAAAAGCATTGTTCTACATCCATCAGTGTGTGGATGCGAATGTGTTTGAGAAGATTGCAGATTCAACGACGGTGAAGGCGGCGTGGGACACACTGGTCAGATGTTACGGTGGTGACGCATCAGTGAAGAAGGTAAGCTTCAGTCTCTACGTAAGCAGTACGAGAATCTGAACATGAAGAACAATGAGAAAGTTTCTGAGTACATCTCCAGAGTGATTCTGATCACTAATGAGATGAAGGCGTGTGGAGAAACTCTTTCTGAACAAGTAATCATAGAGAAGGTATTGAGATCTCTTACTCCTCAATTTGATTACATTGTGGTAGCAATAGAACATTCTAAAGATCTGAGCACCATGAGAATTGAAGAGCTGCAAAGCAGTCTAGAAGCGCAAGAGTTGCGTCTGACTGAGAGAACTTCTGAAAGGGAAGTAGAGCAGCAGGCTCTGAAAGCAGTTTCTGATAAGAAGCATCAGAAGCAGAGAAGATCTGATGGTGGTCAGAAGTCAGAAACCTCAACTTCTGATAGGCAAAAGAATGCTCAGAAGGGAAAAGAGAAGTATGACAAGAAGAAGATCCAATGTTACTGTTGCAAGAAGTTTGGTCACTTTGCTAGAGATTGTTGGTCAAACAAAGAAAGGAAGTCAGAAGAAGCAAATATAGCCAGAAGTTCTGATGATGAATCTGTGCTACTGATGGCTTCTGAATCTGATGATCAGAATTTGACAGACTGGTGGTATATGGACACTGGCTGCTCAAATCATCTTACTGGAAATAAGAAATGGCTGGTTGATTTTGATTCTGAAAAGAGGACAAAGATCAGATGTGCTGATGACAAATATCTTAACGCTGAAGGTATGGGAAATGTCAGAGTTGTTCTGAATAATGGGAAAACAGCATTGATTCAGAATGTGTGGTATGTACCTGGCATCAAAAGCAATCTGATGAGCGTGGGACAATTAATTGAGAAAGGTTTTTCAGTTACCATGAAAGACAATCTTCTGAAGCTGTATGACTGTAATCAGAAGCTGATTATGGAGTCAGAACAAGGAAGGAATAGAACATTCAAGGTGAATGTCAGAACTTCTGACTCTGAATGTCTTAGTGCAACAAGTGTTGTGAAAGAAAGTGAGTTGTGGCACAGAAGATTTGGTCATCTGAATTTCAGAAGCTTAGAACATCTGAATTCGAAGAAGCTGGTACATGGAATTCCTACAATTAAGAAGCCTGAGAAGTCATGCAAAGTGTGCATGGAAGGAAAGCAACCAAGATTGCCATTTGCGTCAGAAGTTGCTCCAAGAGCAAAACATGCCTTGGGAGTAGTACATTCTGATGTGTGTGGTCCATTTCCAGTAGAATCGTTCGGAGGGAATAAATACTTCGTGTCATTTGTTGATGAATTCATGAGAATGATATGGGTATCCCTTATTAAGTTCAAACACGAGGTGTTTGCTGAATTCAAGAAGTTCCGAATGAAGGTTCAGAATCAGAGTGGTCAGACTCTGAAGATTCTCAGAACCGATGGTGGGGGTGAGTATAACTCCAAAGAGTTTCAGAAGTTCTGTGAGGAGAATGGAATTGAGCATGAGGTTACTGCTCCTTACACTCCTCAACACAATGGTCTTGCTGAAAGAAGAAATCGTACTTTGCTTGATATGGTGAGAAGCATGCTGAAGGAGAAGAAGCTTCCTCAGAACTTCTGGGGAGAAGCTGTTTCCACCGCAGCATATGTGCTCAACAGATGTCCAACGAAGAAGCTGAAGGAAATAGTTCCTATTCAGAAGTGGACGGGAGAAAAGCAAAGTGTTAGTCATCTAAAGGTGTTTGGTTCTGTTTGTTACAAACATGTTCCAGAAGCTAGAAGACAGAAGTTGGATGATAGAAGCAAAGTAATGTTACTGGTGGGGTACCACAGTACGGGTGCATACAAGCTTTATTGTCCAGAAACTAATAAAGTTGAGTTCAGCAGAGACGTTATTGTGAAGGAATCAGAAGTTTGGAATTGGGATAAGTCTCAATCTGATTCTGATGTGAGAACTTCTGAAGAAAGGTCAGAAATAAGAATTTCTGAAACTGATGGTGATTCTGACTCTGAAGGAGACTCAGAAGATGAAGGTGATTCTGATGATCCAGATTCTGATGATGATCAAGATTCTGGTGGTGATTCAGATTCTGGGAATATGCCAGATTCTGAAGGTGGTCAAAGTTCTGGAGGAAGTCCAACTTCTGAAGCAAGAGGTTCTGAAGGAGAAACTTCTGAGGACAGAACTTCTGAGGTTCAAGCATCCGGAGAAAGTTCTGAACGAGGTCAGAGGCCACAGAGAATCAGAAACATTCCAAGAAGATTTGAAGAGTTTGACATGTTGCAAGACACTGAAGTAGATTCTGAAGGAGAGATTATTCAGTGTGCCATGTTAGTAGACTCTGAACCTGTGAGTACAGAAGAGGCTCTCAAGCAGAAGTTCTGGCTAAAGTCCATGAAAGAAGAACTTGAGGCCATAGAGAGAAACAAGACTTGGAAGCTGACAGAACTTCCAAAGGACAAGAAAGCCATCAGCGTCAGATGGGTTTTCAAGCAGAAGCTAAAGCCAAATGGATCAATTGGCAAACACAAAGCGAGGTTGGTAGCAAGAGGATTTCTGCAGAAACCTGGGCTGGATTATTCTGAAGTGTTTGCACCTGTAGCGAGACATGAAACAATCAGATTGGTGATTGCAATAGCTGCTAACAGGAATTGGCCTCTGATGCATTTAGATGTGAAATCTGCATTTCTCAACGGTCCATTAGAAGAAGAAGTTTATGTGTCATAACCTCCTGGATTTGTGAAAAAGAATCAGGAAGGGATGGTGTACAGATTACATAAAGCTTTGTATGGATTGAAGCAAGCGCCCAGAGCTTGGAATCAGAAGATTGATTCATTTTTCAAGAAGCAGGGTTTTCAGAAATGTGAGATGGAATACGGTGTTTATGTTCAGCATATTTCTGAAGGAAATATGATTCTGGTGTGTTTGTATGTTGATGACATATTGCTGACCGGAAGTTCTGAACAAGAATTAGCTACGTTCAAGAAGGTGCTGATGAATGAGTTTGAGATGACTGATCTCGGGAAAATGACATACTTTCTAGGGATGGAATTCAGATATTCTGAGAAAGGTATCATTTTACATCAGCTGAAGTATGAACGAGAACTTCTGAAGAGATTTAAGCTGCAGGATTGTAAGGCTGCTATCACACCTACAGATACAAATCAGAAACTAGATTCTGATTCTGATGGTGAGGATGTGGATGCTACAACCTTCAAACAGTTGGTTGGTTCTCTGAGGTATTTGTGTAATACCAGACCTGATATTTGCTATGCAGTTGGAATGGTTAGTAGATTCATGAGTAAACCCAAGTGGTCCCATTACCAAGCTGCTGTCAGGATTCTGAGGTATATCAAGGGAACTCTGAAGTATGGAGTCCTGTTCCCTTCTGGAAGAAAGATTGAATCAGAACTTCTGAGTTATTCAGATTCTGATTGGTGTGGAGACAGGTTGATAGAAGAAGTACTTCTGGATACTTGTTTAAGTTTCTAGGAGGCCCTATTTCTTGGTGTTCCAAGAAACAACCTGTTGTTGCGCTATCAACCTGTGAAGCTGAATATATTGCAGGTGCTGTTACTGCATGTCAAGCTGTGTGGATTCTGAACTTGCTGGAGGATCTGAAGATCAAAGTTGACAAACCTCTGAAGCTGATGATTGATAACAAGTCTGCAATCAACCTTGCCAGAAACCCAGTGTTGCATGGGAGAAGTAAGCATATTGAGACCAAGTATCACTATCTGAGAAGTCAAGTTCATAATGGAGTGTTAGAAGTTCTGCACTGTAGCACCCAGAAGCAGTTGGCAGATGTTCTGACGAAGGCTATCAAGACTGATCAATTCCTTCGCTTAAGGGATGGAATTGGAGTTGTTAGTTTTGATGAAATATAAATTAAGGGATGGTATTAGGAATTAATAATTTATATTTTATTTTATATTTACAAACTTGGTGACCAAGTTTGTTAGAGGGTATTTTAGTACTTTATTGTTGATTTGTAGCCCTAGTTTTTAGCTTATAAATAGGGTAGTGTAGATGTCACTCAATAATTGTATCCTTATCATTTGTAGCCGTCACTCTCAATATAATATATTCTCTTCTTTTCATTACTATTTTCACCTTGTACACCAACACTTACATCCATTCTAATTTGTTGGGTTCTTTTTCCATATCTAACTTTAAAATTTCATATATTTGATTCAAATGACTAAGAATTGATGTTTTTTTTTATTTTGCTTTTTGGGTTCTTTTTCCAAATCTAACTAGTAAAAGACCCGTGTGTCCGCACGGGCGCGCGCGTTGCCGCACGTTATTAGTTAATTAATCTTAAAGAAGTGTTTTTATTGTTTGTTTAGATCTGTGTTATAATTTCTTTATATGAAAGACAATTCAAATGGACAGTGAGAGAAAAATTTATGTTTTTTTTTTCGTCTGAATCTAACTGATAGTGTCCCGTGATATAATTTCATTTCATGAGCAACAATTCAAATGCACATTGAGAACAATATTTATGCATGTTTTTTGCTGAATCTAATTGATAGTGTCTGTGTTATAATTTAATTCCAAGAACAATTCAAATGCACATTTGAGAGTAATAGTTATGCATGTATATGAAACGATATCTTTAATTTAGGTAATGAATAATAATTCTATAAACTTCATTTATTAGAATAATTATACAAATGTGTATTGATTTTTTACGTTTTGCCACTGTAATAATTTAAAAATGCAAGGGTAAATTAAAGAGTATTTTTTTCATTCAATTTTAATAGATATATAGGTGAGACTACGACAAATTTCACTAATTTGTGTTTTCTTTAACACTTTCTTTTTATGTTGATTTTTACTGGATGAAACCACTACATGACAGCAATTTTGCATGTTGATTTTCTTTTAACACTTTGGACAAATTTTTAATAGATATATAGTTGAGACTATGACAAATTTTTGCCATGTTGATTTTCTTTAACACTTCTGAACTGTGCTAGAAGCATTTTTGTATTATAAAAACAAATGAAACTACATATTTATTAATTATAAAGTGAGCTTGAAGATAAATACACTACATGACAGTAAGTCAACAAAACTTATATTATTACCATTATTCAATATACACATATTAATATTAAATACTTTGTATCTATGTTTTCTTAGTATGGAAAAATTAAAGCAAAATGTTGATTGTAAATAGTTGATATCCTGTTTGGGTAAACTGCATCTTCATTGGCAGTAGAAGCAACATATCCATTGGCATTAGAAGCATCATACGATCATTTGAGCAGCATAATGTCATAGTTAGAGAATTTGAGCGGAAAACTCCATCTTCATTGGCATTAGCAGCAGCATATCCATCATATCCAGCTTAAAAGAATTGGCGTTCTGCTTCTGTAATTGCCAAGAGTCGGGGATCAAACAGTCCTTGCATCCAGCTTGAAAATGTGGGAACTCGTGTAAGAAACATTGGTAATGAGAAAATACATGTTCAAAATAAGTTGACGGTGGAAGAATTATGCCTCAATGGCCAACTCCCCAATTAAAAGAGAAAAAAAATCCCAATACAAAATTTGAAGTAAGGACCGAAATTATAACATCCAACAGAAAAAGCTGCTACATAAGAAATACCTGTATTTCAGAAAGTATACATCCATGCATAGCCATGACCATAAATGCACAATGCCTAAGAGCTCCACTTACTTTAATATAATTCTTCCATGGGTATGTAAACATTTTGTAACGACCGTGAGGTGGCTCCCATATAGCAAAACTCATCTTCAATCAACACTACACAAACGCAACAATGAGTTAGAAAGACGGTCATTTTGTGCTTCATAAAACTAACATAAAACTTAAGTAGATAGAGAAATACCAATGAGTCCTCTATGCTTGTAGATTCAACAGCTGATCTATATCCACTGTAAACTACATCGTCAGAAGTTTGATACGTAAGAATTTTCGACGGCCCGCTCTCGTATTCAATACAGTTAAGGTAACTTACAACACCTGAAAAGAAACTTAAACAAAGCTATTTAATACAAGAAATAAGGTTGTGAAGAAGCAACACTAATTGTTAGTTATTTTTGTTGTTACAAATTGAGGCCTTGTTTGGATAAATAGGTTACTTAAGCGCTTATCATATAAACACTTACACATAAGCTATATGCATAACAAAGGATAAAATCAAGTCAAATTTTTTCATATAACCTATAAGTTATTTTAAGCTATCCTGACGAGGTAATAGAAATAAACTGAAAACAACTTATATGAATTAAGTACCGAAATTATTGCATAGGCAACTCCCCAATTATTGGAATTGTATGTAAAGTCAAGCCTGAAATTGTGAGATTCAAGGTGAAGTTAGGTGCAAAAGGTAGCAGATTACTAAGTAACACTAAATCTGCAAAAATAACAGAGTAACCACTATAAAGATATAGATGATACTAATTTTGGCAAGGTTAAAACAGTAACAGTGATAGTTAATATGCATAGCAGAAATTGAATATATAGAGAATACCTGTTGAATCAATCCCCAGAGTGAAAAAACGGTATGCCCTAAGACCAGAAATTCTTTAGTACCATAATAGTCTCTTTATAAGAATTGAGAATTACAATCTGCTGAACAATCAGATAATAGTACTTTTGCAAGTTTATTAACTTCTTATTATTTATTGACATGCTTTTTACCTGCCCGGCCTCAATCTTGGTCTGAAATTTCCTTGCAGCAACACCAGAAGTGGTAAATATAGAAGCACTATTTCCATACTTGTTAGAAAGGTTAGAGTAATAAGAAGTAAATATACAACAGTTCAACAAAAGGCAAAGACAATAATCGCATGTTGAATAAGTACTTGTTTTTGTTGATGCAAAAGAAAAAGAAATATATTAGTTCTTATTTTAATCTCATGTTAATTGCTTACGTCCTAAAAAGAACAATTTCATTCAAAACGTTTTAAGTAATTTCATTTTCAAAATCCTTGGAAGTATAAATCAGATTAGAAGACAATTGTGACCACTTACTGCAGCAACTCGAGTCAGTTTCCCTTGATCCTCAACCCCTTCTAGTGTTGGCTCAAGTCCGAGAATGCGAGTACATGCACTAACAAAGTGTCGTGCATAATCATAGGTGTGGAAACTGCTCAAAAAGATCATACTTATCAAAGTCAGAAGCAATGGCAATAAGAGAAAGTGAAAATGATTAAACTTTAAAGAACAACATTTAAAGTTAGAGCAAGAATGCTGCCAAAATGCAGAGTCAAATCGCAACTTACCCAACCAAGTCAGCAGCAAGAACTGCACGAAGGAGCTCTGAGCGAGAAGTCACAGTCCTGTGAATTTCAGAAGATGGAAAGGGGGTATGGAGAAACCAGCCAACTTTCATTTTGTTGTTAAATTTCTTTAAGCATTGTGGTAGAAACATAAGATGGTAATCATGGCACCAAACAATATCTCCCTCAATCTCAATACCAGTAGGAATAAAAAATCAATATCAAAAATAAATCTCATCAGCTCATAAAACAAAGCAACCGTACAAAAACTGAAATATAAACCAAATGATTCCAATTTACAAATAACAAATCCATCTATAGTAAAAAGCCTAGATGAACAATAGTTGAAGTAGCTGCTGACAATAATAAACTAATTTAGCATACTTATAGGAAGAGGCCTAGATGAATATCTAAAATATTAAAGATCATATCTAAAAGCCCTAGCACGCATGAAGTTACTCCAGCTAAAAGGTGCTTCATCTTCATCATCTGAATCGAATGTACGTAGCTTGGCTTGTCTTCTTCGCAATGCCCTTCTTCTTCTTGCCCTTATTAATCGTGTCCTTGCTTCTCTCCGTCGCAATGCAGCCTCTTCTCTTGCCTCCGCAGCTTCCTCGTCCTGGAATAGGACGTCATCAACCACGGCGGTTACGTGGGGAATCCGTTGGACGTGTTGTAGTTGTTGATATTCTGCCGTTGGTTCAACCTGGACAACATCATTTGAATTCATGTTGTTTTACCCTATCCTAAGGTGATGGTTGTGTGACAGTAAGTAGAGAGAATATGATTTTATAATGGGTTATTTGATTCTTAATATTCTTTTTACATTGGAAATCTACAACTTTATGATGGGCTGACATAATTGCTTGGTCATTTCAAAAGCCAATATTGGTTATTGATTTGTGATGGTCAAGTTTATTGGTTTAGGTTATAATAAATTTTTATTGAATATTAAAGGTCAAATTAATGATTCACATTGGTAATTCAAACTTTTTAAAACCCCAGTAATTACAACAAACATGAGTCAAACATGAAAAAACACAATATATTAGGTGTTAGTTATGGATATTAAAGACACAAATATATAATCAACAAAATTAAAGCTGCAGAATTAGATGCACCAGAATTCAGTAAAAATTATGTATATATATATATATATATATATATATATATATATATATATATATATATATATATATATATCTATTAAAAATCATGAACTGGACTAAATTTACCTCATATGAATATGATTTAGACAAGTGCAAGATTCAAATAGATGCGACAGGAAGTACCAAGCATTCCAATACAATGTCCATATTTGGGCCGGCTGAAATATGAGCTGACAAACAAACAAACAAAGCAATAATAAGCAATAATAATCAATATGATCAAATGTGAAAGTAAGAAAGCATACTCGGGAATCAAAGAGAAAAAGCCCCTGTACTAACCTGTATGTTACATTCTTGTGGAATTCCACTTGTTCATTCACATTCACCTGAACAGGAGAAATGCTAAAATGAGCTGCAATAGAAGCCCTTGACTGAGGAGAAACAGACACTATCACTGCATTTCCTTGATTAATATTGGATAGAAACTCATCCAAACCTTGCTTCTCCAGCATAATTGTCTCTGCTGATGTGACACATCCACTGTATTACCAAACAAACAAATTATAATTTCATAAACACTTAGTAACTTACGCTTTGACATCATGATTGGCAGATAAATCCTCTGAGCCTACAGGTTTAAATATCTCCTCTTTGGAAATCAATGACCATATAAGGGATAATATATATTAAAAAACGAAGTGAATGATTTTCCAAAGATTTGATAACAGAGATTCCGTGCAGCATAGCCAGCTGCACAAAGTCATGGAAAAAGAAGATCAAATAAGCATGGAACCATATAGCTTAACATTGTAGTGATGTAGTCTCTTTGGATTGACTTATTGGTCCATAACTTGTTTTCAATGAATTTTGATAAGCCCCTTAAGATAAGATTATAGAAACAGTTTATTTAGTAACTTCCTCATCATGACTCTTCAAAATAGTGGGATCCACTTGAGGCTTGTTAACCTGGTTTCGAAAGTTGAGTAAAATTACATCCCTACTGCAACCCAGTAACAAACTTAGAGTAGCTGATTAAAAGTTAGAAATGTAACCTGACAAACATATGCTTTTCCATTACTGGAACCACAGACTATGTTTGATGCATCGGGGCTAATTGCAGCCTGGAATGCACACATCAGACACAGAAAAAAATTATGAGTCACCATGAAAGAAACTCAACTCAAGAAATCTTAGGTAACATACAAAAGTATCACCTTTACAAAAAATGAATCTATCTGACCTCCTTCAAAATATATTAATGGCCCTTTTTCAAGTCGAAGTATATCACATAGATAAACTCTGCAAGAAAAAATATTGTCTAATAAGTGATTTCTATGTGAAAAAAAAATATATCAAATTACATTCGGTTGTATGTATAATAGAATTGCAATAAATTCTAATTGATATGACTTTCTAGTTTTAATCCTAAGCTCCAACCTTGTAACAACATGTGTATGTACTAAAGATCCTGCATAGAGAAAAGAGCAGCCTCAGTTAGAGCCACCGTTTCATTTATGCTCTTTCAAAACTGAAAAGCAGGAGAAACAGAAAATTTACCAGCACCATTGCTAGTGATGGGGCAAGATTTACATATTTTGGAATATCAGCAGCACCCTGTCTACTGTCTACCTGTTCTTGCTTTGACTGGATGCCATTTACCACCGAACTTCCCTTTGCAATGATCGCATTATAAGACATTTCTTGGACTACAACTGAATCTTTACCAACAAATGGAATTTCTCTGTAGGATCTCTGTAGCTGACAAACAAAGGGAAATACAACCTAATTGGGATTAGCACTACTTGATTCAGAAAATTTATCAGCATGAAACCAATATCAATGTCTAACCGATCCCGGATATGGAAAATGAGATAAAAGAAAAATAAATCATTTAGGATAGATATATTTTTATTACTAACGGAAATGCACGCCTCAATGTATAAAGAATTTGAAATCCAGCTGAAATAATAAAAGCATAAAATTCAATGGTAAAAAATTTGCCATCATATAAGGTTCAAACTGTAGACAGAATTCATATACTACCATAACAATATACTTCTTACAGTACACATTAACTCATGTTACTTGTCAAGTAACTTGAAAATATAGGATTCCAAACTTGTGCACAAACAGGATTTAAATCAGTTTGGATCTGGTTCACAACCGATTTTAATTAAAAGCAAAACTATTCACACAAAGCATCCACAAAAATGATTGAGAAACACATTGATACAAATTAAAAGAATGGAAAGATTCAGTAGCATAAGATATACCAAATATACATGAATGGAAAAATGCAGTAGGAAGCTGGCAAAGACAGTGAAAAAAATGCATTCAAAACAAAAGAAGAACAAAAAATACAGTAAAATCGAAAATAAGAAGTTATCAAAAAAGATTTCCACGAGAAGAACAAAGTATCTTCAGAGAAAGAGATTAACTTACTGTAAGGGAGATGAAATCAAGCTGTCCCAAAATCCAGCGATACGCAACCGACGAACTCTGCATTGTAGTGTAGGGTTTTAGGAAAAAGAAGGAAGAAGAAAGGATGAAGAAATGGGGAGGTGCTTCGCGTTTTGATGGCGGTCGGAAATAGAAACGTCTTCGAAAATGTGTGATGGATACAGACGAGCTTGTGGTGGTGGCGGCGGCGAAGGATTTAGGGTTTGTGGTGGCGAAAAG
The DNA here is from genome assembly GCA_022829125.1 of Lathyrus tuberosus. Classification (NCBI taxonomy): domain Eukaryota; kingdom Viridiplantae; phylum Streptophyta; class Magnoliopsida; order Fabales; family Fabaceae; genus Lathyrus; species Lathyrus tuberosus. The sequence goes on along the minus strand of JALAZF010000659.1, from coordinate 2,045,391 downwards.
AGAGAGAAGAGAGAAAACGGGAATCAGTGTTTTGTTGGAGGGAGATAGTTGATGTTACCATACGGACACGTGGATTTCCAAGGAATAGAAAGTGAATCCTCATGTGAAATCTAAAAGGAAGAATTGTGTTGAATTAGAGTGTTACAAAAATGTCCTTTTTGAAGTGTAATTTAATTTAAAGGGAAAGGCAAATTCGGAAGTTTGGTCAACTCAATAGTAATGGGTAAATAGTTGATTTCAAGCTCTCATTTGCATAAAATAAAATTTTAATCGGCCAAGTTCTCACACAAAATAATCAATCTGTGTTAAGAAATATGGTTGAGCCTAATTCAACCCTATAAAACCGGTTGGTAGAGTGAGGATTACCTCCACTTATAAACACATGTTTATGCCATATATTATCCGATGTGAAACTCTTAACACACTCCCTCGCGCTCAGGATTAGACAACTGAAGCGTGGAAATAAATGGTGAGTGACCCGATAGCAGAAACCATAGAAGGTGACCCACCGGATCTTAAACGAGACTCTTGATATCATGTTAAGAAATTGTGGTTGAGCCTAATTCAACCCTATAGAACCGGTTTTGTAGGATTGAGTTAGGCTCAACCACATTTCTTATCAATATGAGTTTTCTGGATTTCATATAATTTCATATTTGATTTTATGAATATGGAAGGTGTGTGAATCTGTGTGGATTGAATATGGAAGGCTTATATATATGAATCAATTTGTTGATATAGATCTCAAAATACAATTTGGGTGAGTTGAAAAATCCGAAAAGAAAAAAAAGAGTATTGGTGTCTATCGTTAAAATTTGGGTGAGTTTAAAATTTAAAATATAGTAATATATAATTAAATAATGATTTAAGTATTTTATAGATTAAATTATTCAATTTAATATTACAATAATAACATTTAGGGATTGATGACCAGTTGTTTAAAATAAACTCCGGGTTGAATGGACCTACAAATGCGGAGTTATGTCAGTTTAGCTTGGGAGAATTTTATTCAGCATGTAACACAACATATTTCTGCAGTCAGTAGCAGCTAAATAACTAATGACATTGTTTTTGTGTTCGGTGGTTAGTGTTATGTGGAGGGAGGTGGCGGATTGGATTGATATGCAAAGTATCGGGTTTAATGATGTCAGGGGTAGCTTTTTGTTTTGGTTTGAGTCTTACAAATTCAAGAGGTTTAGAGAAGGCAAAGAGGGTTGCATTTGGTTGGCGGTTTGCTGGGTTATACGGAGTATTAGGAATAACATTTCTTTTAGAAACGTGGGATGGAATGTTTCAGACATAGTTTGGAGGGTTAAATTCATGGTTTGACATTGGTCTTTTATAGGAGATATTATTCATTCCAATTGTAATCTATACGACTTCAACAAAGATCATTTGTTTTATTTGTCTTAACTTTTAATTGGTAGGTAATTTCTTATCTTTTCTGAGCTTTGTCTCGCCCCTTTTGTAATCAAGTTCGAGTACCCTTTGTACTCATTATTAATGGAATTTGCTTATAAAAAAAAACTAATGACATCTTGTTTTTATTTTGTTTCTAATGGCATATGTAGGATCTATTTCGTTTTGTATCAAATGATACATTCTAAATACATTTAAAGGTTTATGATGAAATGGTTGGACTAATACTTAACAATCTATTTGTGGAATTTTGTGTTATATGACACATTTCTTGGAAGTTCTAAATATTAGGCTAACACTAATTTACATCCACTATTACTGTTAGAATTAATTTAATAACTAATAGATACAAATAGGGCTGGCAATGAACCAAATCAACTCGAAAATAGTTCGAAATTCGATTCGAAAATTAAATCGTTGAACTAGGTTCATGAACCAAATGAGCTGAATATGAGCTAAAAACTAAGTTCGTTAACTAAATGATCTGAACTTGAACTATAGATAGTTCGACTCGTTAGGTTCATGAGTCAATTCGATTATATATGAGATAGATTATATTGTCTTTAAGAGTAGGTTTAAAGATTTGTTCTAAATCTTAGTCTCATATTTTCTTTTAATCTAACGGTTTTAATTGATAATTTATATTCTCAAGTGAGTAAAATATTTCTACGAATAATTATACAAATAAAATTAACATCGTATAAATTCCAATCTTATAACTTTTATTTTATTTCTATATTTTTATTTTTTATTTAAAAAATATTAATTTAAAATGTCAAACATATATATAAAAAATAGATTTTAAAAAATTACTTTTAAGTCTGTGAAATAAGCGAGTTGAACCTAACAAGATAAACCTAACGAGTTGAATCGAGATATTCGTGAACTTCTAACAAGTCGAGTTTGACCTGAAAAAAAAGTTCGTGATGAACTCGAACTCGAACTCGAACTCGGCCAATTCTTAACGAGTCGAGTTTGAGCTGAAAAAAAAGTTCGTGATGAACTCGAACTCGAACTCGGCTAATTCTTAATGAGTCGAACTGAGCTAAAGCGAGTTCGACTCGACTCGACTCATTTCCAGCCCTAGATACAAATCATGTAAAACTATAATTTAATCTAAGATGGAAATTTAAACAAGCATATGCATACATATAATTTTAGGATCTATGACACATTGATTTATTAAGGATTATAGAAATACACGATGAATCAAAGTTTTATATAATCTTAAAATACAAAAGTATAAAGGCAAGTGACTAACATTTATTGATTTATGGATATTTCTCAACTTGTATTTTTAATACATTGAACACTCTTAAAATCTATTTTATTTCTTCTGTGTATTTTTTAAATCTATCTTTTTTTTAATCTATTCATAATTGTCATCCTCTCATTAAAATATTATATTAAAATGTGATATTATAAGCATTTATTTTTTAGATTTGTTCCCACTTAACTTATTTTCTTATTTTAATATTTCAGTTCATTATTTTGTTTTTACTTTTAAATTTCAAATTGAGATGGTTTCAGATTGATTCATTAAAAAAATTAATGAATTTCAGATTGAGATAAGAATGAGAATGAGAAAAAAAAAAAAAAACTGAACTAATGAATAGAAAGATTATAAATTTTATAGCATTCAATAGCAAGTACATTACAACTTGCATTTGAATATGATGAAGAGAGGTGCAGACAGAGATGAAAGTGATGTTTCACTGAATTGATGACAAACATTGATAGGAAGAAAATTAGAACCCTAACAAGACTAGAGACAACTAAGAAAGATGATAAAACTATCTAAGAAAATAAAGATGAAAGATAACATTTGATTTTATTTTTTTTCTTCTTTTTTTCAAATGTGTCAAAGACACTACATATATATAATGATACTAGTGGATAATAAACTAAAAACCCAATAACTAATTAAAGCCCAACTAAGTTATTTTTCTAACTTAAATACTTAAATGGCTTAAAAACTAATTCCATAATCCTATCATTACCAACCCATTCAAAAACAACCTTGTCCTCAAGGTTGTAAAACTTTATTGCTGCATAACTTTCCTGGATCCCACTGCTTGTAGAAAGACTTTGAAATATGTACAAATTTTCAACAATCATCTTTATAGATGCACTTCAAAGCATCTATATACTTGACTAACTGTCTGCTAGGAAGTAAGGACTTACAGGATGTCCTCCAATACTGATCTGCGTCTAAGAAACCGAATTTCAGGGTATGCAGATCAAGCAACGCAATGCTGTTAGTATCCTTAGTGCAAATCACTATAGAACCTATATTTCCCAAGGTTCACGCAGCTATAGGAGGAAAACAAATAAAGTCCTCACCATAAATTGGATTGATTTCAACAGAGAATGTGTATTTATAATTATAAATACGCTTCACATCATGAGAAATAAGGCGTTTATCGCTACGGCTCCGTATTGGAGATACTTTCCCTATAAATTCAACAAACTTGTTACCATGACTTTGACTGGTGAAATAGAAATCAATACTATGATTCATCTGTTTGATTCGGACATCACAAGCAGCATCACCATGCTTCAGAATCAGCTGCTCCAAATAAAAGAAAGTTCGCCGATGAGAGACATGTTGTCTGAGTTGCACAACAGCAACCTACTGATCAGGATTCTCCGTAACCTTCGAACAAGATTCACACATGTGATCCTATTGAACATACTTAACAATATATGACTATTCCATAATCGCGCCATGATATTCCAACTTTGTTTTGTTGATATTCATATTATTCTGCAACCTTTCAAGCATAATGTCAAGAGCTCCTTTGATTCTAATTGGAGTGTGACTCAAGTTCTTGGTGGCTGCAAATAACTTGCGCAGTCAGGGCAATGAACAACCACGAGACGCTTGAGTAACCCTTCGGTGATATCGACTTCCAAGCGCAAACACTTAACACACATATTGGCTACTTTGCAATACAAATAATTATCATGACTTTGACTGGTGAAATAGAAATCAATACTATGATTCATCTGTTTGATTCGGACATCACAAGCAGCAGCACCATGCTTCAGAATCAGCTGCTCCAAATAAAAGAAAGTCCGCTGATGAGAGACATGTTGTCTGAGTTGCACAACAGCAACCTACTGATCAGGATTCTCCGTAACCTTCGAACAAGATTCACACATGTGATCCTGTCGAACATACTTAACAAGATATGACTATTCCAGAATCGCGCCATGATATTCCAACTTTGTTTTGTTGATATTCATATTATTCTGCAACCTTTCAAGCATAATGTCAAGAGCTCCTTTGATTCTAATTGGAGTGTGACCCAAGTTCTTGGTGGCTGCAAATAACTTGCGCAGTCAGGGCAATGAACAAGCACGAGACGCTTGAGTAACCCTTCGGTGATATCGACTTCCAAGCGCAAACACTTAACACACATATTGGCTACTTTACAATACAGATAATTATCATTTACAATCTTCACTAGTTCAGAAAAATGCCATGAATACCATTCTATGACTCTCATGGCAAATGAACTTATATCCTTATCAAGTGTATCGAGGAGAAAGATTGCTTGGATGACCATATTGTCAATCTAATTAACATTGAACTTCACTTTTGCTCTGCTGTAACTGTGGCAGAGACCAAGTTGTGCCTTTTCCAAATCTCCTGGCTTGAGATCACTAACAAAATTATCAAAATGAAGTCTGACACCACGAATAAGTTCATTCAAAAACTCATTATTTTGGCATGGAATTTTAGTAGCTTTTTGTACATGTGAACCAATCTTAGATTCAGCTACACCTAAGGAGAACTTTGGCTTCTCACCTTCCTTTACTTTGGGTAAGCTAGTCTCCAAAACAGTTCTCAGCTCATCAGTCATAATGCCTTCAGATACATCATTAATTTGTTCTAGCCCTTCAAGAACAGAGGTTAAAAGGTAGAAAGAGCGAAGCTTAATGACATTGCCGAACCTGGTCAAATCGGAAACGGAGTTCCAAACAACTTCAATGTTTTGTCCATTTTTTTCGATTCCATGATTCTCCGAACTAGTAGTTTGATACTGACTATTATTTCTTTGTTGCATGAACGAATTGATACTGGTTCCACCTCCATGATTCGACAAACCAACAACACCATCACCTATCGGTTTAAACCTACTATGAACATAACCATTAGTCCCTTCACCACAGTTCCAAATATGATCATCTTTGCTCATCGAAAACTCAAAATTCTCCGTCGAATTCTGCGTTAGAGAGCAACTTGGATTATGTGAAAATTGGTGCGAATAAGAGTAAGACAAAGAAGGTGTTGTATAATCAGTTGAATAAGTAGTAACTGTAGTTGAAGGCCTACAAGGTTTGGTCCTAACCAGTTGTTGTTGCTGATCACCATTAACATGTAAGGCGTTCGAAGCAGTAAGAGAAAGAGACACATCAGGTAAAGAAAGAGAGAGATTTGGTGTCTCAAGCTTCGGTTTCTTATCCCTAACACTCTCTCTTTCTCTCTCAACATCTTCTTCTTCAACAGATCTCTTTGAAGAATCCTCTCTAATTTCACTCAAACTCAGAAAATCTCTCTCAACCCATTTCCCATCTTGGTTTGAATTCTCAGAAACCATACCCTTTTTACCCTTCCAACTCATTTTTTATAAAATAATTCAGAAACCTCTCACCATCACCATTACCATGAACATCTTTATCAGCAAGACTCAAATTTTTACTTCCACAAAGATAGCTTATGGTTAGTTCTTGCATACCTGAGTTACTACCAACACCATTTTTATTGCTACAACCACTCATCTCAGAATCCTTCAGAAAAACAACATCTTTCTCATCTGAGTAACCTTTGTTAGCCTCAAAATTGGGTCTTGACAACTTGCTCCTTGAGCTTTCACCATCAGAGTCAACAACTCCATTATGAAGATCTTTGTTTGCCATCATGGCTAAAGGAACAAGAGAGAGAGAGAGAGGGGGACAGCTTAACGAGGTGAGAGAAACTAAACTAGGGTTAACAATTTTTTTTTAATGAGAAAGCTTTTGAAACTTTTTTGTTGAGATGTTTTCTTAAAACAGAGATGAACCACTTGCAAATATTTCTCAAAATTTCTTCTATTAATAGAATGGGTTTGATATTTATGACAAATTATGGAGGAGGTGTTCGTTGGTTGTTATTGTATGTGACAATTGTTGTAGTAGTATGAATAATGAGATGTTGAATAGGATGAATATGGATTAGGTATATAGGGTGTATATCCATGATTAAAATATAAGCATGGTGATGGAGTTGTAACATATGGATTGGTGTAATAAGGTGAAAAGATTTCCCATGGAAAAGATGGGAATGAGGAAGTGATTGGAGATGTAAAAGAGGGGTTTGTGGGATAAGTAGGAGGAATGCTCCATTGATGATAATCCATAAGAGGATTTGAGTACATGGATGAAATCACCAATTGATAGGAAGAAAATTAGAACCCTAACAAGACTAGAGGAAACTAAGAAAGATGATAAAACTATCTAAGAAAATAAAGATAAAAGATAACATTTGATTTCATTTTTTTCTCTTTTTTTCAAATGTGTCAAAGACACTATATATATATATATATATATATATATATATATATATATATATATATATATATATATATATATATATATATTGGATAATAAACTAAAAGCCCAATAACTAATTAAAGCCCAACTAAGATAAATCATTTTTCTAACTTAAATACTTAAATGGCTTAAAAACTAATTCTATAATCCTATCAAACATGGTGATGGTAGCATAAAAGTTGTACAAAATGTGTAATTGAGAATTCAAAATAAATGTTAGATGCAATTTAGTTAACTTTTGTGAGAATTGGACAACAATTACTATTAAAACATTGATGTGGCAAAAATTAAAGCAGGGGCATTATGCACGTATCATACATTATAATAATTGTAAAAAAAAAAAGTAAAAACATAAATATAAAATGATATAATAATATTATTATTTATACAAATAAGATATAATAAATGTGAAACTATATATTTCTATAAATCAATATATTTAATCTAACATGGCTTTTTGTGTAGCCTATTTTTTTTTCAATTATACCATTTTTAGTTTTTGTTTTAAATCTCAATTTCTCTTTAATTAATTTTTGTTTTAAAATCTAATTTCTTTTCTATTAACTGTTATATGGTGGTTTAAATATCTTTTTATTATTTTATAAATAATTTAATTAAAATAAAAATAAAAACACAAAAAATATCATTTATATTTTAATTTGCCTGTGCATTAATAAAATGTCCGTCTAGACGCTAGTTATTATAATATAAATAATAATGAAATTTATATATTGATATGTGCAGTCACCAACTCTATAATAAAAAGTATTAACTATATTTTTTTTTATCTCAATCCTCTCATAATTATCATCTCCATTTCTTTCTTCTTTTTAGGCTAAGAAAATTTTTCAATTTCAAAATAATTTTTGTATTCCAAAATATTTCTTTAACAATAAAATTTAACAACTATTACAATTTTATATACTTCTTTTTTATGCTAAATTATAAATTTATATATAAATATCTATTAAAAATTTGTAATAAAATAAAAAACTTAAGTTTAAGTTAAAGAGTAAATCATACAATATTGTGAACAAACACACAAAAAATGAAATATTTGACCTAACACATAAAAAATGCAACAACTTCATAATGATACTCATATATCCTTCATTGCAAAATCATCCCAAAATTCATAATATTACAAACACACAACAACTTTATCCCAATAACTCTAGAAAATTTTCCTCGTCTTTTTCCAAAAAGTCATCCTCGTCTTTATTGCTAAAAACTTTTTCATTCAAAACTCCAAAACATCAAGAACACGCCGCAACTTCATCAAGAAAACCCTAGAAAATCAAACCAAAAACAAAACAAAAAAATCAAGCCAAAAAATCAAAATAAAAAAGGATATTTAACCCAAAAAAAAAAATAACAAAAACTTACGGTACATCAAAAATGCTTTCATATCCAAAATGTTATCAACTATATTTTCTAGATCCGACTAAGAAAATAGAAGAAAAACGAAAATATGCGCTTCAATATATTAAATATCAAACTAATTTAAAATTTTGAAAGAGAAAGACATAGAAATTCGCAAGAAATCATATACACATAAAGTTTAACCAACATTAAATAAGATAAATTTGGAACACTTAAACCATTCTTTCTGTTGAAGAAATACTAAACCTCAAGAACATAAATCCATACCACAAACATTAAGATCTCCTCAACCTGAAAAAACAAAAAGGAAAAATATGTTAAAAACAGATATGAATTAAGTTTGAAGAGATATGAATTTTCATTAGCCTCTGAATCTGTCAATAGTTTTAAATTTAAGAGATATGATATGGATTAGAGTTGAAGAAGACTAATTAGGGGATTAAAATAATTGAGAGAAGACGTGAGAAGAAAAAAAAAAGAAAATGTTATAAATTTAGAAAAAATGAATGAAAGAGTTTAATGTACCAAAGCTTCTCATAGAAGCTATATATAGAAAAATTTTAATAATAAAAATGACATGAATTGAAATAAAAATGCGTGGTTTGGTGACACATCAGTGAAATAGGAATTTCCATAAGATTTAATATTCCTATATTATAGATAATGAGATCCACTCCCATTTTAATAGGCTGTTTAATAGGCTATTTGTAATGGATAATATGGCAACTACCACCTGTACAATGAATTTGAATACAATTTGCTGCACTGGGTTTGACATACAGAAATTGAAATGAACAGAAGAGTCAAAAGTAGTTGAAACTAATACATATTTAGTAACTTATAAGTTAAGCTAATTGCATTTCATGGATGCTTAATTGGTCTTCTGTTAACAGATTTAAAAACAGATTCATGCGAATTGTGAAAACTGAAAAGTGTTCAAATATACTATTTACAAGAATCATCATATATAATAGGCTTTATTAGAATAATGGAACATATCAGAAGTTGCAACAGTTGCAAGACACAAATTTTGGTCAAGTAATCTCATTCAGCAACATCAAATCACTCAGAAAAATACAAGGCATAAAGTCCATAACAACATGGAAACATTAATTTGGGAATTGGTTATGCTATTGGAAAAAATTTCTTATATTTTAGGCATTGGTTTACACTTTTATAATCCATTAATTTCTCATTAGAATGACAACAGGTTTTTTTTTTCTTGTAATCATATACTACAATTAACATAATAAAATCTAAGACTATAATAAAATCGTATACCCTGAAATCCAATTGAATAGCACATACTCGACGATTTATAAGCTCGTGCTGAAATAACTATTATGGACCATGTCATTTTAATCATATGAACTTATAACATTGAATCCATTCAATATTTGAAAATGATATATAAAAAAAAACTTAACCAAATAATGTATAATTTGGTTACTTAAACTCAGAAAAAATGGTTGTAAACTTGTAATTAAGAATAACTATCACCTGAGTGATAATTTTGATGATGGCTGTGGTATTTGAATGATCAAAACATGCTTTTTTAACTATCGATTATTGCCTAATGTTGCAAACATATAAACAAGAATCAATCAATCAATAAGAAATTAATAATCACTTTTTAACTATACAAATCAGAATCTTCCAAGAAATTATAGTATATATAAGTTAGAAACTTGAAATTTCAAACAACAAAAGTATGTTTTTTTGAGTCAGATCTATATGGTACTTGAAAATTTTCAATTCTTTACTACTTAATACAATTAGAAAAGCGGTCTAGAGGGAGTTGAATAGATCCAAATAAAATTCAACTGTCATTTACAAAAATTATCAGAGTGTTTTTCAAAATCACAAGTGGAAGGTTTGATACAAAAATGTGAAAATTATACTATTCAAAATTTTGACTAGGTTAACACTAGATCGCTTAACAGACACAAAAGATGAATATGATGAAACACTAGGTATTCAATTGATTCGATTGTGCAATCCACGAGGTGTGTTTACACAATAATTCAATGTAAAGAGTTCTATAACGTCAATTGTTTATTAGAGTTTTACTTACCAATTCAACTCAGTAAGGTATCCAATTCCAACAAAACCTAATGCTTACGTAATAAATCTCTATCAATTGAATCAACAATAAACTACGCTAGAATTGAAATACATAAACATGCAAGCACTACGAAATTAAATGCAAGAGTAAGAGAGATGACACTGAGATTTATAGTGCTTCGGTGTTCATCCTCGCTTTGCCTACGTACACTCTTCAATGGTTTCACACTAGAACCTACATAGTTCATTTATATTTGAAAAATATTTGCAAGAGTTCATACAATCACCAATCCACAATACAACTGGAAAAAAAAACTATATCTAAATCTTGACTTGTATACAACACAATGTCAAACTCTTATACATAATCTTTACTCGATTACAATTTCTTGAATCTTCCATTGTCATCAATCAGCTCTAAGCCTTCGTGTGTAGCAATCAATCCATTGATCTTCCCGGTTCCTTGAGCGATGAATTGTTTGAATATTTGAGAAGAACTTCGCCTTATTTGTAACCTTCCGCATAGTCACTACTAAGGCAATTTTGAAGAGAATAACCTGCTTCATTACAATGGAATTTGTCATCACCATTGACAATCACCTCAATCTTGTAAACAACATCAAAATCTCAACCAAATATTCAAGAACGATTATATTCAAAAACGTGCCTCCTTCAATCAATTATAAATCTCTCGTCAACAAGATCTCAATCAAATTGAAGTTGAAGATGCAAATGTTTCATTGCAAGACTTTGAACTTTCAAAATAAAGGAAATTGATTTTTTTCACTAAGGTCTCGTCAAGGGTCTCGTCAACAAAGTCTCTTGTTTTTCATCCTCATGTAATATTTCCTCTTTATCTTCCATAATGTCCTCTTTCTTTATTGAAGGTGGGATCTTCTTTGAAACTTTTGTCGTTGATCAACTTATCTATTATCAAACCTGAAATATCAAAACAAATGCCCATAATCGTCTTTTGGGGTGACAACTCATCAAAAGCAACATGAATTGACACTTCTAATGCAAAACAATTTAATGTGAATAAAATAAATAAAGTATAACTACACGAATATAAAGGAGAGTGAAACGATCATACCAATTATGATGATCTAGGACTAAACTTTCTACACAGGTAACATTAGCAAGTAACAACACAAATACAAAAAAAAATACAGTACGATAAAAAATATGATTGGATACATCTTTCTTCAGTTGTCTTGAGAATCCATAAATATTCTTAGACACTCCTGCACAAAACATTGATGGATAAAATTAGGTACCCAATTTTAGTTAGGTCCTTTAGGGTTAGTTGATATACACTTAGGAATCCATGTCATTTTTCCATTGGGAACTCGAACGTCCCTAACATGACAAAGAGGCCTAATGTGACCCTTATTTCCACAATAATGGCAAATAGCTTTAGATGAAATGCTTCTTGTATTTCTTTTAGTGACATGAGTGTTTTTCTTAAATACCTTTCCTCTTTCACTCGAAGAACTAGAACACTTACAAGATAGTGAAGTAACACGTGTTAGTTGTCCCTTAAGAGCTTCAATTTCAATTTTTAAAATTGAACACTTAACACATTCCACAACTTCCATATTTTCAACTTATGTATCTGAAACATTACAACGTTCATCCATTAGAGATGTATGTGTTTCCCTAAGAGATTATAAAGCAGGATTAAGATGATTTATTTCCTATTCAAGTTTTAAAATTATTTCTTTTTGGACTGAACTTTTCTTAAACACTTTTATAGAATCCACATACATGTCATTGAATGCAATTGACAATTCAATATAAAATTACTCATTATTGGAAACATAATTACATACCTTTGAAGTTTCACCTTTCTTACGTGCCATCAAGCAAAAGTTGGCACACTCATGATATGAACTCGAGCAAGAATTGGAGGAGAAGTTATCATCCTCTTCTTCTCATGCGATGTAGGCTCTATGACCTTTGGAACTTTTTCCTTTCATCTTGTACAAATCTTCGACTTTACTTTTATGATGTTTGGTGAGACTTGGACATGTGGTTCTATAGTGTCCCAATTTTCAACACTCATAACATGTGATGTCATCATCATCATCATCTTTCTCGTGATATTTCTTGGGTGGATGATAATTTTTGAAATTCACTAGACCTTTTTTGGCATGCTTGAGCTTGTTTCTCTTTAGATGTCTATTGTAGCGTCTAATAAATAAACTCACTTCTTGCTTTTTGGAAACTTCTTCATCAGATTTATCACTTTCTTCCTTTGACTTCTTCCCTTTAGAAGATGAAGCTTTCAAAGAAAGATCTCTTTTTTCTTCTTTACCTTTCTTTTTCTTTTTCGACCTTACTTCTCTATCGGCGAGTCATTATAGCTCATTCTCATGCTCAACTAACTTTCCAAATAGTTTTATAATATCTAAAGTACTAGATCATATGATTCTTTTATAGTTATGACCTTTGGTTGTCAGACCCTGCACATAGATCTCAATATTTGTTAGTACAATCTTTGTTGGAAAACGTTTTACCTAAATTGCTCAATCTTTTAATTAAATGGAGGAATTTAGTTTACATGGAATCCACAGATTCTCCGAATTCCATACAAAATAGTTCAAACTCCTTTGTAAACATATTGATTTTAGAATCTTTGACGTCATTTGTTCCCTCATAGAGAGTTTGCGGAGCGTCCCATATACATTTAGCACTCGTATATTTTGAAATAAAATAGAGCACTTTAGCACTTAACGCAAAAATGATTATGTTCCCCGCTTTCAAATCATATGAAGCTTTTTTAGTTTCAGCATCATCCCAGTCTTTTGGATGTTTAACAATATCGTCATCGCCCTTGTGAATAAATGGTCCCTCAGTGACGACACACCACGATTTTTTGTCAATCGATAACAAGTGTACATACATGTTCGCTTTCCCATAAGTATAATTTTGCCTTTGAAAATAGGTGCTCTATTATATGCACCATTAGGTTCTTCATCTTCCGCCATATTCACAACTTTTAGATGTAGATTAGACACAACCAAAAGACCATCTCTTGATCCAATTCTTAGGTGTGAACACAGGATTGAAGCTGTTTTCACTGGTCTAAACAAATCAATATGTAGAAGTTCTAACGGTCTAGAGGTGGACACGACATATTTTTGCTTTCAAGGAAGTTTTAGAAAATTTTCCTTTCTGACATGCTTCACAAAGAGCATCTGAAGAATACTTCAGATTTGGTAAGCCTTTGACAAGTTCAAGCTTATTTAGCTGAGAAATCCTCCTCATGCTAATATGGCCTAAACGTTTATGCCATACCCATTGCTCCTCATTAACAGACATTAAGCATTTGACATTCTGTTCACAGAGATCAGAAAGTCTAATCTTGTAAATGTTGTTTTTCCTTTTTCCGATAAAAATGATTTAGCCATCTTTCTGACTGACAGCCTTATAGGACTTTTGATTAAAGATGATATCATAACCATTGTCACTAAGTTGACTAATTGTCAACAAGTTATGAATCAAACCATCGACCAAAAGAACATCAGTAATAGAAGGAAGTTTACCATTACCAACAGTTCCCGAGCCAATGATTTTTCCCTCCTGGTTTCCTCCGAAACCAACGAAGCCTCCAGGCTTAAGTTCCAGACTTTGGAACATATGCCTTCTTCCCATCATGTGTCGCGAGCAACCACTGTCCAGGTACCATGATTGGTGTTTCAACTGAGCTCCTATGGATATCTGCAACATAGATTATCTTGTCCTTAGGTACCCACTTTCTGGGTTCTCTTTTGTTAGTTTTCTCAGAGTGTTTGACAACTTTGGGCTTATGTGCAACAGGATAATCAAGTGGAATTTGTGCATGATATTGAGTTTTAGAAATAGATTTCTGTGTCGGTGAGGGTTTCTGTGCAAGCTCAGAAAAAACAAGCTCAATGCCAGAAGACATAAAATGGTCATAGAGAGGTTTTGGTTTTACAGGCTGACTTTCGTCAATTTTAAATGTTTATGTACACCCCAAACCTTTCTTTCCATTTCTGCTAACTTCATAGATCATGGAAGCTATTCTGCTTCAATCTATGCTTGTAGCTAGAAAGTACTAGAATGTTATATCATACTTGTTGACACAACTGGTGTCAGAGACATTAGAGATTAATTCTTCGTCTAGTTTGGAAATTTTGCTTTTCAAAGAACAATTAGTATTTTTTAAAGAAAAAAATATTTTCATTTAGAGAAGAATTACTCTGCTCAAGCTTATCTCTTGCTTCAGAAGCAATTATGTGGGATTTTTTAAGATCCTTGTATTTACTTTGAAGAGTTTGATATTTTTCCAGCATTTCTGAAAGACAGGACTCTAATTCACAACGAGAGAGTTTAGATAATACCTCTGAGTCGGAGTCTGAGTCTGATTCTGGTTTTGATAGCATTTTGTCTTCTTGTTCTCCAAAGACTTCAGCGTATATTGTTATTGCCACTAACGCAACTTTTGCTTGTTCTTCATCAGAATCTTCTTCTTTAGAATCAGAGTCATCCCAAGTTACCACGATTCCCTTCTTCTCTTTTGAGAAGTTCTTCTTAGGTTTCTTGTCTTTCTTAAGCTTTGGACACTCGTTCTTGTAATGACCTGGCTCATTACACTCATAACAGATAACTTCTTTTCCAGAACTCTGCTTATTTTGTCCAGATGATGAGTCAGCACGACCATTGTTCCTTCTTGACCCTCTGATGTTTCCTTCCCTATGTTTCTAGAGTTTGTTGATCCTTCTGGATATAAGTGACAACTCATCTTTTGATTCTTCATCAGAATCTTCTGATTCTTCCTCAACTTGATAAGCCTTTTCCTTTTCAGGTTTAAACTTAAGAGCAATATATTTACTCTTCTTCTGAGGTTCATCTTCTTCCAGCTATATCTCATGACTTCTTAAAGAATTAACAAGTTCTTTAAGACTTATACTGTTCAGATCCTTGGATAGCTTTAGAGTTGTTACCATAGGTCTCCATTTCTTGGGAAGGCTTCTGATGATCTTTTTAACATGATCAGTAGTTGAGTATCCTTTGTCCAGAACTTTAAGTCCCGCCACTAGCATTTGAAACCTTGAAAACATAGTCTCAACTATTTCATCATCCTCCATTATGAATGCCTCATATTTCTGGATTAGGGCAAACGCCTTTGTCTCCTTAACTTGAGCATTTCCTTCATGAGTCATTCTCAGATAATCAAAAATGGATTTGGCAGTATCTCTATTTGTTATCTTCCCATACCCAGTATAAGAGATAGCATTTAGCAATATAGTTCTTGCCTTGTGATGATTCTTGTAATCTTTCTTTTGTTGGTTGGTCATAGCACTTCTACACATTTTTACTCCTATAGCATCAACTGGGTGAGTGTAGCCATCAACTACAAGATCCCAAAGATCTACATCATAACCAAGAAAGAAACTTTCAATTCTATCTTTCCATTAGTCAAACTTTTCACCATCAAAGACTAGTGGTTTGCCACTGTAATGATCTTTCACTTCTTGAATAAGATTAACATTGGTTGCAGCCATGATATCTCACACAAATACTAGATCGGTACTGAACACAGTGAAGTGTTGATAAAACTTTTAACACAATCAGAACCGGAGCTCTGATGCCAATTGAAGGTGTGAGAAAACACAAGAAAATGGAGTTTGAATTGGGTTTTCAAAATGAAAGCTTTTTGTGCAACTTAAACAAAGATCACAAATAAACTAACAAGAGAGAAAGACACATGATATATCCTGGTTCACTTGAAAACTATCAAGCTAATCTAGTCCACCCGCCAAGGTGATTTCACCTTATACACAAGGACTTAATCCACTATAATCAACTGATTACACTGCACTAGCAACTGTTGGTGACTAACAATCAAAGACTAACCGTATTTTCTTAAGGATTCTGACCTAACTGGTCCCTTAAAGAATACAAACAACTATTTAAACAAATTTAATGTTTACAATGAATTGCTTCTACACAAGCTGATATAAACACTATTAATAGCTCAAATAACTTAAAGAAAATCTATACGATATGAACAATGTTTCTTACTTTGTATTGTGGTACTTTACTGTTCACGCATGTGTCTCTCTTTTTTTCTTCAAGTGATCAAGTCTTTATATAGCCAAAAAGAGATCTGTTGGAGAGAAAATCAGGAATATCATTAAGATTTCTCGAGACCTGAAATAAGAGGGTAGTGGAATGGTAGTGGAAAAGAACGTGTTTGATATGTACTATGTACTATTGGAGGTGCGTACACAAAGGTTGTCCTTTGTACCACCAAATCAGGGTAGTGGAATGGTAGTGGAAAAGAACGTGTTTGATATGTACTATGTACTATTTTCTCTCGCAAATGTTTCATCTTCTTATGTTCATCAGAGGCTTCTTAATAGAGATGATTGAAGTATGAGTAGAAGAGTTAATCACTGGGTCTTCAGAGTCTTGAGTCATCAGGGTCTTCAGAACTTGTTCACCAGAACCTTGTCTTCAGAGTCTTTAGCACTCGGTCTTCATAACCTTTGGTTATCGGAAACTAAAGTCTTCTGAGTCTTTAGAACGTTGTTCAGCAGAACCTTGTCTTCAGAGTCTTCAGCACTTAGTCTTCAGAAACTTAAGTCTTCAGAGTCTTCAGAATGTTGTTCAGCAGAACTTTGTCTTTAGAGTCTTCAACACTTATTCTTCAGAAGATAATCATCAGAGTCATATTTAGAGGCAGAATCCAAGAGAATATTGCAGCAACAACATATTGTCTTCTTAGAATCTTTCTAAAAGTGAGTAGATCAGAAGCAGACTCGCTTCTTTGGCGCAGAAGCGACTTTTGGTCAAATAAGAGTGACGTTGCACATGATTTCTATCAGAGTCAGAGCTTTCTTTATCAGAGTCAGATCATGTTTGTTAATTCTTTAGAAAATAAACGTTAGAGTACCAAAATTATTCTCACACAAATACTACTTTCTTATTATCAAAACTTAGAGATATCTGGCAGAACCAAATCTTGTTCTAACAATATTCCATTTGGTTTTCATCATCAGATAGTCAAGTTCATCAAACCCTAATGATCTGGTTTCATCTTTAACTGTTTTTTAATTATCCTCAAAGACTTGTTGTCATTATCAAAGGCATGTTCATCTTTAATAGCTTTCATCATCGAAAGCATGTTCCATATCTTGGAAAACAAGATTCCACAATTAATTCTCTTGCTCCAAGCTCTAGGGAATTGCTTCAATCCATATATAGTGTTTCTTAATTTGTACACCTTATCATCTTTCCCTTTGATCTCAAAGCTCGGTGGTTGCTTAACATAGACTTTCTCCTTTAATAGTTTAATAAGGAATGTAGACTGAAATTCTGGTATCAGACGTGTGATGTTAAGGTGTGATGTCACAACAACACACTCTGCACAATGGACAGCAATAACAATAAAATAACACCAAGAATTATTGACCCAGTTCGGTTACAACCAACCTACTCTGGGGGCTACCAAGCCAGGGATAGAATTCACTACTTGTAGATATAATTTACAGACTCAACAACCCGTTGACAATCTCCTAAACTTATACTCTACTAATGACTTCCAACCTAAGAAACCACTTAAGTATGAGAACACCACTCAATCCCTTACAAACACTCAAAGAAACCACTTTGAGTACCCTTGATCTTACTTCACAGCTTCGATCAAATTACACACTCTCTATTGCTTCACAACTTCTAGAGAGGACAGAAACACAACACCTATTCAAACCCTAGAATAGTGTAAATACAAGCACTTTAAACAAACTCTAGACACTAAGCCTACTGCACTTGATCTTCTGAATGTTTTCTGTCACTTTTTCCCTTTGGTCTTGTGCGCTTTATATAGCTCCTGAATTGGGCTTAGACTTGTCACAATATTTGATCAGATTTGTTAATTAAAACTGAATCTTCAAAACAGATTTTATCCCCAAAATCTTTTTAAATATTCAACCTTTTAATTCTCCAACAGATCTGCAATCAAATCTCCCATGTAACAGAAAATATATATCCCAAGATATTCTCATCCAATGAGTCAACCACTCTACACAATTCCAGCTAATACGCGTGCCCTAATAACATATCCTGCTGTTATTAATTCTGCAGGTCTGATGTTACAACATCACCTGTGTGACATCAGACATCCAACTTCAGCATTTAACTACTTAACACAGCCCAGTGTTAAGACTTCAATGTTACAACATCAGCACCTTGACATCAACATTGAATAACCTTTGTTTTACCAAAATTCCAGCCAATCCAGGAACTAACAATCTCCCCCTTTGGCTAATTTTGGCTAAAACAACCTCTGCAATCAACTTCTGCACTCTGCACCTTCAGAGATTTCAGCAGCGGAATAATCTTCAGAAATTTGAAACTCATTAGCAGCAGTTTGACACTTTGCATAGTC
Organism: Lathyrus tuberosus; assembly: GCA_022829125.1. Taxonomy (NCBI): domain Eukaryota; kingdom Viridiplantae; phylum Streptophyta; class Magnoliopsida; order Fabales; family Fabaceae; genus Lathyrus; species Lathyrus tuberosus. The sequence continues at coordinate 2,026,508 of JALAZF010000659.1, read as the reverse complement.
TTCATCGCTTGATCTGCTGCAGCACCATCTTCATTATTGACAACAGCCAATTGGTGCTCCCCCTTGAAAACATGAACCAGCATCACAGCTGTTCAGTAGCTCATAATGTGCAGCAATTTACTCCCCCTAGATGTCTGCTTGGCTGCACTCTTCAAATGTCATGATATCTTCAAAACTCCCCCTCAATAACTGCATTACCACTTTTCAACTAAACACCTTTTAGCAGCATCAATCTATCTCCCCCTTAATCTCTGCATCACATCAGCAGCATAAAACTCTTGACTATTTTGGCTATTTTCTCCCCCTTTTTAGCCATAATTAGGCAAGCTTCAATAAGAAGCCCTATTAACTATAGTCAGTATACCCTAGCTCTCATTGTTAGCCTCTCAGTTAGTAAACAGGCAAAACAAATCATAGAAGGAAACTAAAAACATAAACAGTGCATAAACAGCACAATATTCAAATTACAAACCAAGCACTTTAAGTGCTAAAACAAATACAGAAAATAAAGCTAACCCTACTAAAATAGAAGGCAATCATTAAAAGCTTGAATCTTCTGAGCTGAGATCATCATTATCGTCTTCATCAATAGCATCCTTCCTTGTGTTGACAGCTTCACTTTCCTTTGTTGCCAATCTCAGAGCCATGACAAGTCTTTCAAATTTTTGTTTCCTTTCAGTGCTAACTCTTATGACTTCATCTAACTCCTTGCAAGCCTCCTCTAGTTCTGTAATCAACCCAGTCTTGGCTGATGACTGTTGTGATGTTGAGGCAGATGTCTTGACACTGTAAGGTACATGTTTCACCTTGTGATGGAGTGACAAGGCAGGCTTCCTTTTACAAGCAACATCTGAATGCTGTAGAATTCCAGGATGTTGAGACAAGACAATCCCACAAATGAGAGAGGGAAAAGCAATGGGCATCTTTACAGCATTTGTAGCAGCATGCTTAATAGTATGATCATAGATGTAGGAGCCATAGTTAATTCTTTGCTTTGTCCCAACTGCATAAATTATCTTCCCCAATTCAACAGAAATTATGGTCTTGTGACTAGTAGGAACCCAGTTAGCAATGCCTATTCTGTGCAGAAAAGCATATTTGACACTCAACAAACTGGCTAACAGCTTTCCTTCTACCGGCCAAACATCTACCTGCCCATCAGTGATTTCTTTGCATATATCATTGTTAGAGGCTTATAATTCCCCATAATTTTCCTCATTTCTTCCTAAGTAGGCATTGATCATCTCAGGAGAAAACCAGACACACTTACCCCTGATGGTAACTCTTCTGAAAGTACGGCTCTTGCTGTCATTTATCGATTCAGGTATATTAACTACGAATTCCCTGACCAGTCTATCATAGCAGTTAGTCAACCCTGACACAGTCCTTATGAGACCAACAAGCTTAATTAGGTCTATGATTTTAGTAGACTCTAAGTCTTTTGCTACTACCTCTCTTTCCAGAGCTATCTTTCTTAGGCTCACCCAACTCCACAAGGATGCACTTCTGGCACTGTGAGATGAGATGTTATCAGGCACTTGATTTGTAGCAGGGTTGATGTCTTGAGCAGAATCTGCCTCTTCCCTGATTCTCCTCTTCTTGCCAGACCTGGCACCTTTGTTCCATGACTTGGGACAGTCTGTAGATGAAGTCCTTTTCTTATCCTTCCCTCTTCCAATTCTATCATCATCAGATGAGTCCTCAATCTCTATAACCTCAACCTGCTCCTTCCCTTTACCCCTGTGGCTTTCATTCCTAGGGGATGATGTTCTGACATCAGTGTCATCAGGATCTTCACCTTCAGCTTCTTGACTAAGGGCCTGGCTTTGAAGATTTTTGTCCTCTCCTTGAGAGTCGACTTGTTCAGCAGGCATTTGCCTTAGAGGGATGGAAATCTCTTTCACCCGTATCCCCTTCTCAAGGATTTTGGTGGCAAGCTGTTCCAAATGCTCATCTACATCAAACTTCTCCTCAACAGCTTGAGAGGATGATGACCTAGCTTCAGGTTTGTTTACCGTGGTTGACGGTTTAGGGTTACTTGACTCGGAAATGAGTTCTTCGGAAGAAACCCTGGTTCGTACCTGCTTAGATTTCTTGGAAGGGACAGACATCGTTCCTTTGTGACAGACTAGGTTTAAAGGAGAACTCTCTATTCTATTGAGATTTAGGGAGATGAAGCGTTGCGATGAGATTGCTTTGGTAAGTCTTGATGTAGTCTCAATATAGTAAGGCGCCTGATTTTGAAAACTCTTTAAAGACCAATTACTAATTTTCTCCCTCCATAAAGACTTTCCTTTTAAAACACTCACATCAGAACTTGTTAACTTTGAGTGACCTTTCAGCATCTTGATGTCATAGTCTGATGTTATAACATCAACTAGAACATTACTAGTTGAATCTCCTTCAAGAGAAATCCACTGATAGCAGTTGTCTTTGGTTCTGGCACCCTTCATAACAATCTGATTATGCTCATCAGAAACCACACACTCATGCTTAGTGTAGTTTACCTTGTAACCTTCATCACACAACTGGCTTATTCTGATCAAATTTGCACTTAAGCCATTGGCAAACATAACATTGTCAAGTTCAGGTCTACCATCACCTTGCACTTTCCCAACTCCTGCAACACCTTTTCCTCCATTGCCAAATATGACCTCATGAGAGGGGAAAGGTCTAAGATCATCAAACATGGATCTACATCCAGACATGTGCTTGGAACACCCACTGTCAAAATACCATGTTCCTTCTTTATCACCCATGTGAGCCAATAGGCACTTCACCTTCTCCTTAGGTACCCATTGTTTGACAACATTGGGCCTGTGCTCTCTCCATCTGTTTTGAGGTTGAGGGTATCCATGCAGCTTGTAGCAAGAGTACTGCATATGTCCAAACCTTCCACAATAATAGCATCTCACCCTTTTATCTCTGAATCTTCTGCCATGATGAGATTGCCTATGCTGCCATCCATGATGTGGTCTCCTCCTACCATAACTGCCCTGCCATCTATTATGTTGATATCTTCTCCCATAAGACGGCTGAGAATGTTGTTTCCTGGATTGTCTCCCATGATGGTGTGGCTTTCTTCTTCCATATATATAAGGAACAACATTGGTGTATCCATACCCATAACCATACCAGTTGTCCTGATGTTGAGACATCTGATGAGACATGTGCTGTTTGAACTGAGCAGCTTGCATGTTCTCATGGTATTGTGGGGGCATATACTGACTAGCTCCCTGTGGCTGCTTTCTCTTCTGATAGGGACCAGTCTTCTTCTCAATCTTCTTAGGTTTTGAAACATCAGCTTTCTTAGGAGTAGGATCCTGCTTCTTTGGCTGATGTTGAGATGAAAGTTGTGACACTTCCTTCTTTGAACCTGAAGTGCTTCCTTCTGAAGTTCCCTTGTCCTCAGCCACATAACCTATCCCAGCTTTGTCTCCAGCAGCTTTTTCTGACTAAAGAATCTTGTCAAGTGTGTCTGTGCCACAGCTCAGCATCCTAACAGACTTGGTCATTTGATCAAGATGAGCTCTAACTAGCACCACTTCATTTTCCAGATCAGTCTTTTCATTTTCAAGCTGAGCAATTTGTTGCTTGTGGCACTTGTTTTCTTGACAAATCTCAGCACTCTTTAAACACAGCTCTTGATAGGTGGATGCCAACTCCTCATAAGTTACTTCTCCATCACTAGAATCATCATCAGAAACCACAGTTCCTGTTAAAGCTCTCACATGCTTTGCTGACTCGCCTTCACTTTCACTATCAGAGTCAGACCAGGAAACTGTCATGCCCTTCTTCTGCTTTTTTAAGAAGGTGGGACATTCTTTCTTGACATGTCCATACCCTTCACACTCAAAGCACTGCACTCCTTTATCTTGGGCAGTTTTCTCTTCATCCTTCTTGCTGGTGTCAGAAGTCATGTTCTTGACATTAGGCCTGAAGTTATTATTCATTCTCTTGAATACTTTGGTGAACTGTCTTCCCAACATCACTATGGCCTGAGACAGATCCTCCTGGGATTCAGATTTCTTCCCTTTCTCTTCTTCACCATTTGTCACCAGGGCTATACTCTTTGGCTTCTTTTCTGGTTCTTCCTCATTCAACCCAAGCTCAAAGGTTTGAAGAGATCCAATGAGCTCATCAACTCTCATCTTGCTGATGTCTTGTGATTCTTCAATGGCAGTAACCTTCATCTTATACTTCTTAGGTAGGGACATAAGGATCTTCCTCACAAGCTTTTCATCTGACATCTTCTCTCCAAGAGCACTAGATGCATTGGCCAGCTCAAGAACACTCATGTGGAAATCATGAATAGTCTCATCTTCCTTCATCTTCAGGCTTTCAAATTTAGATGTTAAAATCTGAAGTCTTGACATCTTGACTCTAGATGTTCCTTCATGAGTAGCCTGCAAGATATCCCATGCTTCTTTAGCAACTTCACAGGTATTGATTAACCTGAAGATGTTCTTATCCACTCCATTGAAGATAGCATTCAGAGCTTTGGAATTTCCAAGGGCAAGCTCATCTTCCTCCTTGGTCCACTCTTCTTCAGGCTTTGGCTTAGTGGTGCCTTCTTTATCTTTGCCAGCATCATCCTTCTCACACATGACAGGTGTTTTCCACTCTTTAATAACAGCCTTCCAAGCCTTACTGTCCAAGGATTTTAAGAAGGTGGTCATCCTTAGCTTCCAATAGTCATAATTGGATCCATCCAAAATAGGGGGTCTGTTGACGAATCCTCCAACTTCTTTGTCCATCTTTTCACCAGAAAGTAACTTCCCTAGATCTCACCCAGAGACAGACAGGATGCCTGCTCTGATACCAATTGAAATTCTGGTATCAGACGTGTGATGTTAAGGTGTGATGTCACAACAACACACTCTGCACAATGAACAGCAATAACAATAAAATAACACCAAGAATTGTTGACCCAATTCGGTTACAACCAACCTACTCTGGGGGCTACCAAGCCAGGGATGGAATTCACTACTTGTAGATATAATTTACAGACTCAACAACCCGTTGACAATCTCCTAAACTTATACTCTACTAATGACTTCCTACCTAAGAAACCACTTAGGTATGAGAACACCACTCAATCCCTTACAAACACTCAAAGAAACCACTTTGAGTACCCTTGATCTTACTTCACAACTTCGATCAAATTACACACTCTCTATTGCTTCACAGCTTCTAGAGAGGACAGAAACACAACACCTATTCAAACCCTAGAATAGTGTAAATACAAGCACTTTAAACAAACTCTAGACACTAAGCCTTCTGCTCTTGATCTTCTGAATGTTTTCTGTCACTTTTTCCCTTTGGTCTTGTGCGCTTTATATAGCTCCTGAATTGGGCTTGGACTTGTCACAATATTTGATCAGATTTGTTAATTAAAACTGAATCTTCAAAACAGATTTTATCCCCAAAATCTTTTTAAATATTCAACCTTTTAATTCTCCAACAGATCTGCAATCAAATCTCCCATGTAACAGAAAATATCTATCCCAAGATATTCTCATCCAATGAGTCAACCACTCTCCACAATTCCAGCTAATACGCGTGCCCTAATAACATATCCTGCTGTTATTAATTCTGCAGGTCTGATGTTACAACATCACCTGTGTGACATCAGACATCCAACTTCAGCATTTAACTACTTAACACAGCCCAGTGTTAAGACTTCAATGCTACAACATCAGCACCTTGACATCAACATTGAATAACCTTTGTTTTACCAAAATTCCAGCCAATCCAGAAACTAACATAGACTTTACATCTAGCAGATGCATATTCCACCCTTTTGTATGTTGCAATTGCAACCGTTATTCTTATGGTTTCATGTCTTGCAACTAGTGCATACATTTCATTGAAGTCAATTCCATGAATTTGAAGGAAGCCTTTTGTAGCTAGCATTGCCTTGTACTTGGCTATCTAAAACAAAGTGATCCAAAATTTTGAAAATGTCCAACATTTGGCTTCATATAGTGTCTAACTTATCAGCTTCTTTGTTGGACACATGTTGATAATGTGCACAACAATTGATGTTTCCTCACTCCATAAATTGTTTGGCATTCCATAAATTGTTTGGCATTTGTCTTGCTTTAAGCATGATTTTTGTCATTGTGATGAGGTGTATATAGAGTTATAACTTCACACCTTCTTTTTCATAGAATTATGCAAACTCATTTGAAGTGTATTCACCCCCTTCATTAGTTTTCAATTTCTTGATACTACATTATTTAACTTATTTTTCAACTAACAACTTAAATATATTAAACTTTGTGAATACTTCACGTTCTCATTCCATCAATTAAATATATACGTTTATAGTGAATTCATCTATGAAAGTAAGAAAATATCCGTTAGCTCCCATTGATTCACTTCAAATGATTCATATACATTTGACTGAACAATCTCTAGTTTTTGTTTTAACTTCATTTGTCTGCTTGGCTACACAACATTCTTCACACAGTTTCTTTGATACTTTAATATGAGTGAGACCATACATCATTCTCTTCATACGCATCAGGTTTAAACTTCAAAAATTAAAGTGATCGTCCCGTTTATGTCATATCACGTTTTAGCTTAAATAGTTAAGCTCATTTATACAAAATCTTTATAATAATTTGATCATTTTAGTTTTTTTAAATTGCAAAAGTTTGCAAGGTTTAATAAGAATTGTGATTTTGTTAAAAAAAACAAAGCATGTTCTAGATTGGGTGAAATTTGATCAAATTCAATATTCACTCTAAGCTGATTGAGTTTTTTGTTTTTTTATTTTTACGGGCAGATTGAGTTACATAATTAAATAAGTTCCTTCAAAAAAAAAATCTCATTTGGTTGAAGTAATTGTGCTCTGTAACGTGATGATTTTCTTTCTCCATAACTGGAGTTTAGAATTTCAAAACGAAGAAATGATAACATAACACTATTTCCATCACATGCATATCATAGAGTATTGAATGCCTAGACATAGACCCAGACTATTCATAACCAACACAGTTATAGCAGACTCAGTAATCTGTAAAACATACACCTGCCTAGGTTTCTTTCTACGTGCCAACTCTGAATTCAATTTCCTGAACCAGTGCACATTTTCAACTAAATTAACTAATTAATGTAAGTAATAATATTACATAAAATTAGCAAAATTTATTTGCTAAAATTGAAATACTAAAAACAAGTTTAAGTCCCTACCGAAGAAGTCGTTTCTTTGAGTTAGTAGTTGACGACAGTCTCTGATTCCGACCCTTGCGTTTCAACGGTTCAACCACCGAGTCTCTGAACCGGAACGGTAACGTTTGGTTCCTTCCTCTCTTAGACCGAACCACCGGTTCAGTTTCGTACAAATCCACAACCACCCATCTTTCCTTCTGTTTCTTAACGCTTTCTTCATGACTCGGTAACTCGCTTTCGATTCGTTTCTCTTCCTCCGTGTCCGACTTCGACTCCGACTCCGACTCGTTCTTTTCGGATAATACTCTCGCCGCCTCGATGAGCAAATCTATACAGTTACTATCGCCGCGAAACGTCGTCGTTTTTGTGTCGCCTTCGTTTTCCAACTCTGATGCCACGTCATCAAGGACTTTCGGTTCTTCTTGTCTTTCGCTGTTGTTGTTGTTGGACGATTCGGATTCTTCGGTGTCTGTGATGGAGGAGAAAGCGAGATTTAAATCGATACCAACGCCTTTGTTGTTGCCGGGAGAGGATTGTTGTTGAATGGAGGGAGGGATGGAGGAAATGATGTGGAGGATTTTGAAGAGGTACATTTGGGATTTGGAGTGGCTACGAATACGAGGGTTATAAGAAGAAGCCATTGAGATTGAGGTTGAAGGAGAGGAAAAGAGGTTTTCAAGGTTTGTTGTTGGTAATGGTTTTTGGAGCACGATTAAAGCAAAGAGTGAGTGAGAAAAACTAGTAGTAGTGGTGAAATCGAAGTGTGATTGATGTAGGTAGTAGTAGTAGCCCAGAATCAAGTGAGCAAAAGACATAAATGGGTATTGTGTTAAAAGAAATACATAAATGTTTTGTCAGTCAATTAATAAATACTTTTTTATACATACTAAAAAACTTTTTATAAAACTTTTTTATACATACTAAAGGAAAGTTAATGAATTTAATTACTTTTTACCCTATTTATTTTCATTTTTCTATGTTACTTTTAGCTTAAATATTTATGCTCATTATACAAAATCTTTATAATAATTTGATCATTTTAGTTTTCTTAAATAGTATTTTAAATTACAAAAGTTTGCAAAGGTTGAATACAAATTGTGATTTTGTTAAAAAAAAAAAAAACTAAGCATATGGGTGAAATTTGATCAAATTCAATATTCAGTCTTATCAATAATATTTTTTGGTTTGAATTTAAACTCGTATTTTAATATTAAATCTGAGTCAAACAAAATAAGAATCATTCATTAAATACAATTTTTAATCAACTACCTATCTATTATTGGAACATACCACCAAACATTCTAAATCATCCTTTAATTAAAAATTCATTTACACTTAATCAAAACCCTTTTATGTAATTGACTAACTAATAATTTATTATCCAATTAGATCATTCCATATTGCCAAGTGGCTGAATTGTTTTTGAAAAAGTCTAACCTTTTCCCTCACCTTCTCTCTCCACTACCGTCTTTCTCCTTCTTTCTCTCTCTTTTTCTCGTCTCCCACATTTCTCTCTGTTCTTTCCTTTCCTCTCCACACATTCTCAGCGAGAGACATTTCCGGTTTCTTCTTCTCCCATTCCAACTGCCTTCCACAGATAATGCATCAATCTTTTTTCTGTTCAACCTGTTTTGTTGTGACCTTTCTAAGTTGATTTTATAAAGTTTTGATTTTTATAAAATTGTGATTTTTATAAAGTTGTGATTTATATAAAGTTTTGATGTTCATCCTAAGTTTTGCTTTATATAAAGTATTGATTTTTATAAAGTTTTGATTTTTATAAACTTTATGTCTAACAAAAACTGTGTATGTGATGTATTGATGAAAAAGTTTGGAAACCTGGTTTGTTTTTCAGTTTTCATGAGTTCATGTTTCATTTTCATGTAAACCTATTTTGTTTTTCAGTTTACCGACCAACCATGTCGAGACCACCTATTATGATTTGCGACTTGAAACCTGAACAGAACGTTTGGAAAATAGCTATTCGTGTCGTCGATGTCTGGAATGTCAAGGAACGCAATGGCCAACAGCATCTTGAAGCTATTATTCAAGATGCAAATGTATTATTCTTTGTTATATCATATGTTTTAACAAGCTGCATTTGCGAAATATTTATACATTGTTTCAATATTTTTTCAACTACAGGCTGAGCAAATCCATGTTGTAACCCGCTCCCGTGACCTTGATGTTTGGAAGAAGACCTTGCAGAAAAATCAAACCTACATGGTCTATAATGGTGAAATTTTGTTGAATGACATGCCTCTGAAAGTTTGTGATAACAAATACAACCTGTTTTTTAATCGTGCCACAACTATCACTGCCGTAGACATACCAGACATTCCACAATACAACTTCAACTTCAAATCCTTTACTGATTTCTTAAACGGAGATTTCATTGTTGATCGCCTTTACAATAAGTTGTTAAACGGAGATTTCATTGTTCATTCTTAAACGGAGATTTCTTAAACTGATTTCAAATTTCATTCAGATGTAATAGGTGTTGTCCAACAAGTTGTTAGGACTCAACTAGCAGGTGCTGGAAAAAAAGCCTGCGTGAACCTCATATTATCGGATGAATGGTCTCTTACTTTAATTTTACATAACTTTTTTACTTCAACTATTTGCTACAGATTTTTAGATCAAAGTAACACTGATATATACTTGTATTTGTAGTGGGACTGACATAGATGTTACTCTATGGGAAGCATATGCAACCCAATTTATGAATTATGTTGCTGAAAGTGGACATGTGTTCCTCATACTTACTCACGCATGGTGTCGACATAGCTCATGTAATGTAAATTTATATTCGTCCTAATGTCATGTTGTCATTACATTATAATGATTACCTATTTATTGTAGCCAACGGAAAGCTAAACATTTCTAATGCGTGGAATGGATCTAAACTACTACTGAACCATGATCATCCACAAGTTGAGGAGTTCAAAACAAAGTATAGTAACCTTCATCATTTGTCCATTACTAATATGCTGTTACTCTCCTTACTTTTTTTTTATGGAAACTTGCCTATAACACAGATTTCTGGAAGGTAATCAAGAACAAACTGATACCCAATCATTTTCTCTGAATTCATGTTCGCAAGGAGCAATCGACGATAGGGCTTTTTCATTCACCAAGGATGTTATAAGCATTGCTGAGATGACCACTCTTACTGAAGTTTGTTCCTTTTTTAGCAGTCTTTTACTTCGCCTTACTTCTACTTGCTTTTTTTGTCTATGTATTGTAATCACTACTTTTTTTATGTAGGAAACCTTCTGCAATACGATTGGAAAGACAATGAGGTTCAGGGCTAACCCTTTCGGGTGGTATTATGAGTTGTGTCAGACTTGTAACAAAACCAACCAATCTCCCGACTGCCCATTCCAATGCAACTGTTCTGAAATCTGTTCAACCCCCATAACTAAGTAAGCATGGTTAAACAACACTAAGTTATATTTCAAATTTTTGCATTTACTTGAAAGATAATTGTAGTCGACCAAAATATTTTTCCCCCGTCTAGGTATAAAATTGAGATTGAGGTGGAACACGAATCCAGGACTGCTAATTTTGTGTTTTGGGACAAGGAATGTATTCCTTGGGTTGGCATGTCGGCTCATGCGCTAAGACAGCTAATGAAAAAGGTTTATACATTACAACATCATTGTCATCTTCATTGACATATCAACATACTGCTCCTGATACAAACTATATTTTCAACCAAACTATTTCATTTTTATGACAGCTTATGTGCTCATTCTATAATTCATTCTATTTTATTTATTTAAATCATGAATAAGTCTTATATGATCTTCCTGTACTGCTTCTGTACTGAAATAATTTGTCAAGCCAATGTATTACATTTTTATGACTTTCTGGTGCTCATTCTATAATTCTTTCTATATTATTTATTCAATCATGAATATCTCTTATATGATCATTCTATAAATATTACTTCACTCTTGGACAATACATTCATTCTTTCCAAATTTTCATCATTGTTCAAATTGCAAACTACTACATATTATACAAGATATCTCTTACTTAGTTCTTCTAATTGCATTCTACATCATAGACAAATGAGGATCATCCTCTGATATATCCCGCACACCTTGACCATCTATTGGACAAAGACTTTGCTTTTCGTGCTAACTACCAGCGTTACTACAAACAAGCATTTGTAGTTAGACTAACTCAAGATCGTGAGGTGATGCGACAGATAGAAGAAGTCATTACACCTGCTCAGGTATACAAATAAACAATCCAACTCAATTACGTTTTGTAAGTCTAAATTTTAACATATTGCCCACTTGCTTTTAGGCTTGTCTAACCATCACCAACAAGGATGAATCTGCTATGGAATCGCGTCTTCTTTTTGTGGTTGTGTTTTATGTTCGTGTTTGTGTTTTTTTGACTTTTTTTTTTCTGGTTTCATACATGCTAAATATGTTGTGTACATTTTAATATTTATCTAATTTATTCATATTTGAGTGTGAGGCATGTTATGAAATCTGGTTTATGTTTATGTGTGAGGCATGTTTAGTGTGAGACAGTTTCATGTTTATGCCTATGAAAGTTGTGCTATTAAACTTTTACTGTGAGGCATTTATTTTGAATTTGCTATATTTTCATTTCGTTATCCAATTTTAACTTACTGGTATAAGTTTTCCCCCCACACAAAGGTCACCAAACCCATGTTGTAACTCGGAACCGAGAACTTGACTTGTGGACGCAGACATTAAAAGAGCATCATACCTGCATGGTTTTAACGGTACCACAATATCACACTTTCTTCTGCATCTCTCAGTAAGGGCATCACTTTAGTTGGAATCCTTTTTGTAGGTTGTGGTTTTGATTTAATTTGATTGTTTTATGCGTTTTTTATCATTTGAACAAAGGGGTTTGATTTGGTTTGGGTGAAAATAGTTTTTTGTTTGTTTTTTTTTGGCTTGGATGGAGGTTTTGCTTTTGATTGTATGTTCTTCAGTCGGTTGATAAAGATCAACTCATTGCTTCCCAACAAAGCTTAGAGCATATTTCTTCGGAGTTCTTTGAGGCCTTAAGATTGAACTCTTTTAAACCAAATGGTGAAATGAAAGTAAGTTTGAAATTTCCTCCCTTTTTTAAGGCTTTACTTGTATTTATTTATTTGATATATTATGTTCATTTGGGGGGTATTGTCAAATGCTACTATTTGAACGATCATTATTTTGGGTTTTGTACTAACCTAAAATACTTCATTCATTATAAATTTTGATAGATATCAATATTTTTTTTATTTTGTTTAACTTAAAGCACATAGTAGATTCTAAAGAGTTTTGATGCTTTTTATGCACATTCAGGAAGCACCACAATATTTTTGAAGTATTAGGTTATTTTGAAATCAATAAGAAGGGCATATCCACCCTTAATTTTATTCAACATGATTTCTTTATCAGTTAACATTCTTATATGAATTCACCCTTATTCTCTTTAAAGACAAAATCACCTGAAAGGAACATTTTTTTCTATTTTTGAAGTGCCTTTAAGGAAATTATTGAGCAATTTTTTTCCGTTGCTGGGTAAAAAGTAATTAGAATAATTCTCACTGCTGTGAGGGTTGGAGCTAATAATTTTCTTTCCACATGAGCAGAATCCAGTGGCACTATTGAATTATGGACTTGCAAGTCAAATATTATTAACTGAGAAAGGAAACTCTACTGCAAATGCACCATTTGTTGGTGAAATGATTCAGAACAATTCTGATACGTTCTTGTCTAAAGCATTAGCTTCTACTAGGCTGACAACTTCAACATCCATTCCTAAAGTTCTAGAGACCACTCAGCTTGATGAAAGGTCATTGTTAGCATGTATTGTTTGTACGATTCTAATTGTTGGCTATTTGAATTAGTTCAATGGTTAGTGTTTTGTGGGTTAAGTATGAAACTTCTGGATTTCTATGAAAGACAGTTTTTCTCTTGCTTATCTATTGGAAATGGAGGATGTCTTGACAGACCAAGTATGATCAGTGCCAAGAATTTAGGCCCAACAAATGGGAGGTTAGTTTCAGACTTTATTTCTTAAACAACAAATCCGGCTATTCAATGATCTTATGATGATTATAGTTACATGAATAAGCAAATCATACTTAACCTTTTCTTCACACAAGGAAACTACTGCTGTATACCCTTCTTGAAGATAGTGAGCCGTCTTACTACCATTTACTTAGTATTTAGTTTACTCTCAATTTAGTTGAATAGTTCAATCTACATGCATTAATTTTGCCATGCTTTTGTTGTTTATATACAAGGAAGGGAGAAAGTCATATATTATCATGTCACAAATGCGAAGATGGAAACATATATGTTCCGGCTTTATGGGATAATTTCTTAAGCATTGCAAGAGACTACATGTGTCACAATCAAATTATGATTATATTATGCAGTGATTTATTTCTCCCCTTAAGTTTTAGCTTGGTGTGCTTCCGATGATTCGAGCCTCATGTTTTGATATTATGCATGCACTGCATCTTTTAACTGATGTTTTTTGTGAATGCTTGAAAGATTAATCGACGTAATTATCATTTTTAGTTTTCCATGAATGCTTGAAAGATTAATCACCATAACTATCATTTTTAGATTAACAACACTCCATTTGTGTCTTTTAACTTATATTAGTAAAATGACCTTTATTTAGTAATATCTTAGCAAGATTTTAATAGTTAATATATCAATATGCACCGTCATTTCATATTCGGCGTTTTGATCGGAGTGATGGTTTGATGAATCTTAGTTTGCTTGTCTCTTGTGTAGCGTAGGAGCTGGAAGTGAATTCATTTTTTAAAAATTGATTAATGTCCTTTAGCTTGCTAACATGCTCAAATCTGTAGTTTGCTCTTTAGTTGTGGTATCTATTATTTTGTTAGTTCGGTTATCGTGTATGTTGTGTTGGATTTTGTAGTACCCTAAATTTTGACCAGCAATTTACAGGCATTTTTTAGAAACTATTACTACTTTGGGGATTTTGTGCTATCAGGGGGTGACACTTAGATGACAGTATGGGCCTCTTAGCTCTTTTAGGTCCATTTCAGAATTATTTTTGTATAGGGTTTTTATTTTGGAGTTTGGGCTTTTTTAGGATTTTATTTATTTTGGGGTTAATTTTATTTTTTTTAATATTATTGGAATTAACACTGTTGGGTTTATTAGCAAAATTTAATCTTTTTAGTATCCAATATTTATTATTATTATTCTATTAATTTTTTTAAGGGGTGGATAGAATTTTTTTTTTAGGATTGGTTTTTTAAATTAAATTTCTATAGGAAATATATAGGATTATTTTAAAAAGTTAATCATATTATTAGCAGGGGTTGAATTTTGTCAAGGTATTAGGGACTAGTTATATTAATGTCAAATTATTATTAATTATTTAGTATTTTAGTTTTTAATTTAGTTTAACTACTAAGTTTTAGGATAAGTTAAAGGTTATTAGAATTAATTATTTAATTATTTTATTTTAAGGGTTTATTAATATTTCTTTTAAATTTATAAAGTTTAGAAAATTATTTTGGGGAAGAGGGACCGGCTGTTAATATTTTGATTATTATTAAGGTTTTAATATTTTATTGGTTTCTTAATATTTTTATTATCATTATTTTTAATATTTATTCACGGTCAAAATAGTTGATCGAGTGGGTTTTCTTCTTCCTCCTTCTAACCCTAAATCAGCGCGCAGTGAAAATCAAACCAGATTTGGATTTTTAACAAAAAATCATTAACATTCAACTGCATTAATTTCTACAATCAAATTGTACAAGGTTAAAACTCTAATTCTAAATTAAAATCAAATTAATTTACAAATCAAATCAAACATCAGAAATTTACATCAAATAAATCAAAACTTTCCTAAAACTAAATCTAATCTATTTAATTTCTAACCTAATCCTCTAACCTATATAAACTAAGATAGAAATTAAAAGAAAAGAACCCTAAGGCTAACAAACGAACAGCTGCTGCGAATCCTCCCTAAACCCTCAGTAGAGCTCTCGATCCCATAAAGGACTAGGGTTCACCATTAGAACCCTATAATCCTTGAGCTTAGGCCACCTGCAAACAAGGAAAACAGAGGATTAGAAATCGGAGAAGGAGAAAGAAGGAGTCGGAGCAGCTTAAACGATCACTGCAGGAAAGGTAACGATCACTTAGCTTGAGTTTTTTTGTTGTTGCCATGCGTATTTTTTTATGATGCTTGGTTGTTGTTGTTTCAATAGTGTTGCTGGTGTTTTTGTGTTGGGGTTTGCGTTTAGTGTTTGATTTAGGGTATTTCTAGGTTTAGATTAGGGTGATTCTGTTAGATGCAGAATAGGGCAAGCAAGCAAAAATATTTATTTTCGGAAAGAATTCCCTCCAGGATTTATGTCGTGTCCACAGAGATCGGTTCGAGGGAAAGAATGTCGTTCGACGGTCTCTCGCGTTAATGAGTTTGGATTAAAATGGTTTAAAACATGAAAACAGAAAAATAAACATTAAAACATAAAAACAAATTCACTTTTCAGCAAGACAAACTTATTCGGCATGCACATAATCGACTCCTCACAAACTTAAGCTTACCGACCAGTTATACTCAACCTACAATACTCCTCAATATCACCCAGCATCGCTTACAACACAGGTTATGTCTAACGCAAATTTGAGAGAACAACCGTGTTACCATTGCCGATACTTTCGTATGCTAGCTCAAGGCACGGAGGCATTAAGTTTCGACACCTATTAAAGATTGCTAGCCCTAAATCTATCTCTAGAATCTAGAAACTAACAGGCAATCATCCCTAATCAAAGTTTGCGATGGTTATCTCTAACGCAACCCAAACCCCGCGCATAAAGCAAAAATCAGAGACAATCACCAATAAAGATTTGTAAAGCAAGTTTTATACAACGCCATGGGCGACAAATATACATGAGATCATAGTCAATACATATACAAAACCCAACAAAGAAGAAAAACACAAAGAAGAAGAGAAATGAACCAAAAATCTCGCGGTTTGTCAACGTCGGTCGACGATCAATCCACCCCGGATCATCCGTGTGCAAGCTTCTATGTTATTTTCTAAGCTAATCTACTGAAAAAATGAAGTTTGATGGAGTTGGAGCAAGAATCCCCAAAACCATCCCATAAAAAGTAACTGAAATGAATTATATACATTTCAAATTCTGCACTGTTCGCAGTGCGAACAGATCATTCGCAGTGCGAATGACTCAAAAACTGGCACTTCAAGTGCCTCTGATTGCTAAACCGCCTTTGCTTTCCTTCGTTATCATTCACAATGCGAATGCTCGCTGACTGGTTCGCAGTGCGAACTTTGACTTGTTTCGCCCCTGCCCAATTCTAGACTCCTTCACTGGCCTTCGCTGGACTTCGCAATGCGAATGCTCGCTGCCAGTTCGCAGGGCGAACATGACAGAAAACCAGTCCTTATTTTGGCCACAACTTCTTCACCGAAACTCCGATTTACGCACGGTCGGAAGCGTTGGAAAGCTTATTCAATGCTCTTCAAGAATATGGCAAGATAACCTTTATTAACTACCTACAAAATTAAGATAAAAATCAATTAAACTAAGTAATATTTAAACAATACGCAATATATACACTAAAACGTAAAGTAAACGTATTTATAAACAAAGTGGGGTTTATTTGAACCGATATAGACAAAAATTACTGATAAGTGCAACAAAACTTATATACAAAAATAGGTACATTGTGCACTTATCAAACTCTCCCCAACTTACATACTTGTTTGTCCTCAAACAACAATCAAACAACTCAAAGAAACAAAGTGATCACCAAAGAATCACAAGTCAACAAGTTTTGAAAAACGGAAACGAATGAATGGTTCAAATGAAAAATGGTACGCACAAAGTAAATACTTACCACTAAACTACGACGATAACATAGTCACGAAACAAATGCAAAATACAAAAATCATGCCAAACATTCTAAAACAACACAAGTTCAAATGTGAATCACACCTAGCAAAAACAATCATCGGTAGATGAAAAACACAAAATGAGGTTCTTTTCACTCACACAACAATCCTGTAAACAACAGACTAAATTATGCATCCATCTAAAGATCATATTGAAAACATAAAAGCAAGAATCACAAGGACTTTCAAGGTTGTAGCGTGGTCGGGTAAACAAACAAGGGACAATTTCTAAAGGTAATTGAAACAAAAACTTGCCTAAACCTAAGGGAGTGAAAACTCACAAAGATTCACACACAAAATTTCAACCAACTTCTTCCAAAATCCCAAGTGCTACACAACACACAATACTTATTTAGCAAAATTATTGAACTCTTTTTGTTTCCTTTCTCAAGGATTTTCTTTTTCTTTCTTTTTCACTTTTTTCTTTTCTTTTCTTTGTCATATTTTTCTCTTTTTTCTTTTCTTTTTCAATCCTCATAGAATTCAACCAATG
The DNA here is from genome assembly GCA_022829125.1 of Lathyrus tuberosus. Classification (NCBI taxonomy): domain Eukaryota; kingdom Viridiplantae; phylum Streptophyta; class Magnoliopsida; order Fabales; family Fabaceae; genus Lathyrus; species Lathyrus tuberosus. The sequence goes on along the minus strand of JALAZF010000659.1, from coordinate 2,008,878 downwards.
AGTATACAATCATCCTCTCCACAAAAAATCCATTTAAAAATAAGTGAACTAAATACTCATAGACAAGCATTAAGTTCAAATAAAAACATGGATCAAAAAGCTCAAAGGGGTTACGAATACTCACACACTCACAAGGTGAATTGACTATTTGGCTAAGGTGGTTGTGCTTAAAATGAAACAATTGCCTTGATCCTTTTCATGCATTCATATAATCAACACAAACAAAAGATTCAACATAATAAAATCCAGTTAGAACAAGAATGTTGGTTCTCCGCGCATATATGAACAATGGAAAGCTACCTATTGAATTGGCATGAAATGAGCCACACCAGGTTAGATCAAATCAAAAACAATGAGTATTCAAACCTGCAAAATGCCAATTGAGTCAAGATTCTAGTCATGCTATGGAAGACTTTTGGTACCTTAGCCTTTAAGTTAGAGCTACATGGCTATATCCATTGGATAATAGCATGCACCCTCATCCAACACTATTCATAAAAAAAAAACCAGTTCTCCTATAAATAGAGGTCATTTTGCATCAATTCAAATACACCAAAACAATAGCAAAGACTTGTTTTCTCATTCTCCCTCTTTACTTCAAGTTTTCAAAGTTTCAAAGAGCAAACTTAGAATTTTCAAAACCAGAGCCTAAACCACTCAAACAACCATCCAAACACATCACAAATCATCCCTTGAAGGTGTCCAAACCCTCATCTTTATCTCAAACCACCAAAAACAGAAAGTCAACTATCAAAACCTCATATTTTGACTTTTCTGCATTTTTCAAGCCATGTCTTGATCCTGTCCATTTCAAAACCAAACAACACTCCAAACACTCTCTAAATAACATCCCTAAACTGTTCCAATAAGAGTTTCTCAACTGTAACACCAGTTGAAGGAGTTTCCATTTTGACCACTTTTGACACATTTTGCAAGAAGGAGTCAAATTTTGTTCTAGAGGTTTCCCTTTGATTCCAAGCATACAAGAAGCTTCTTTAAGGTGTATTGGTGGTGTCCAAAGCATTGGTTTACTTATTTAAGAAGTTTATTGTAAATTAACAAGTGAGCTTCATAAGGTAAGCTTCCTAAGAACTTGAACTTTAAGAAATATGCTTTGCTTTGATGTACATTGATCATTATCATATCATATATGTCTTACTTGTTGTGTTTAAACTATTTTATCATGCTATTATTGATTGTATCGAGTTGTAGCATAGAACTTGCAAAACCTTGTTGTTGGTTCTTGGATTGGCTAGAATTTTGGTAAAACAAAGTTGTGCAATGTTGATGTCACATGGGTGATGTCTTAACATTGAGTATTAACATTGGTTTATGTTAAGTATTTAACTTGTTGAAGTTGTGAAGTATGATGTCACATGCGATGTCATGACATCACATATGCAGATTAGTAAAACATCAGGTCTGAGATGTTTTTAGGGTTTAGCGTATTAGCTGGAATTTGGGAGAGCTGTTAGAGTTATTGGATGAGAATATCTTGGAGGAGATATTTTCTGTTACAAACAGAATTGATGCAGATTTGTAGGAGTGTTTAAAGGCTGAAGATCTAATAAGATTTTGAGAGAGAAAATCTGTTGAAGATTCAGTTTTAAATAACAAATCAGGTCAGATATTGTAGCAGGTCCAAACCCAATTCAACTAGCTATATAAAGCGTATCAATGCTGAAGGAAAAGTGACGAAGAAAGAGAGCTAAAGACTGAGAGTCGTTTGAGTCTTCGTGTTTGTATTGTAAACCATTCTAGTGTGAATTGGTGTTGTTGTTTTGAGTTGTTCTTGATCAAAGCTGTGAAGCAGAATCAAGTTATGTTTTTTAAAGTGTGTGATCTTTGGATTATATCACTGAAGTGATTTAGGGATTGAGTAGTGTTCTCATACTTAAGTGGTCTCTTAGGTAGAAGGTTCATTAAGTAGTGATTAAGTTTAGGAGATGTCAACTAGGTTGTTGAGTCTGTAAATTTGATACTACTAATAGTGAAATTCATCCCTGGCTTGGTAGCCCCCAGACGTAGGTAGTTAGACCGAACTGGGTGAACAATTCTTTGTGTTATCTTTTGTTGTTTTACTTTGTCCATTGCAGAGTGTGTTGTTGTGACATCACACGTAACATCACATATCTAGTACCAGAATTTCAATTGGTATCAGAGCAGGCATCCTGCTCTGAATCTGGGTGAGATCTAGGGCTGATACTTTCTGGTAAAGATGGACAAGGAAGTTGGTGGATTTGTGAATAGACCCCCTATTTTGGATGGCTCTAATTATGATTATTGGAAGCCAAGGATGATTACCTTTTTGAAATCCTTGGACAGCAGGGCTTGGAAGGCTATCATAAAAGAATGGAAAACACCTGTTGTTGTTGAGAAAGATGATGCTGGGAAAGAAAAAGAAGGCAGCTCAAAACTCAAACCTGAAGAAGAATGGACCAAGGAAGAAGATGAGCTTTCCCTTGGTAATTCCAAAGCCTTAAATGCTATTTTCAATGGAGTTGATAAGAACATATTCAGGTTGATTAATACCTGTGAAGCTGCCAAGGAAGCTTGGGACATCTTGAAGACTACTCATGAAGGAACTTCAAAGGTTAAGATGTCAAGACTTCAACTTCTGACATCAAAGTTTGAAAGTCTAAAGATGAAAGAAGATGAAACTATTCATGACATTCATATGAGTATTCTTGAGTTGTCCAATGCCTCTAGTGCTCTTGTAGAAAAGATGACTGAAGAAAAGTTGGTGAGGAAAATCCTTAGATCTCTTCCCAAGAGGTATAAGATGAAGGTGACTGCAATTGAAGAAGCTCAAGACATCAGCAAGATGAGGGTTGATGAGCTTATTGGATCTCTTCAAACATTTGAGCTAGGGTTAAGTGAAGAGGAACCTGAGAAGAAGTCCAAGAGTATAGCTTTGGTTTCCAGTTCTGACGAAGCCAAGAAAGGGAAAGAGGATGATTCTCAGGAGGAGCTGTCTCAGGCTATTGCTTTGCTGGGTAAACAGTTCAACAAAGTTATGAAGAGGATAAATAGGAGTTATAATCCCAATGTCAAGAACATTACCTCCGACATCACCAGATCAGGAGAACAAGGGAAGAAGTCTAAAGATGAAGAAAAATCCAGTAATGACAAAGGGATACAATGCTTTAAGTGTGAAGGATATGGACATGTCAAGAAGGAATGTCCTACTTTTCTAAAGAAGCAGAAAGGGTTATCAGCTTCTTGGTCTGACAGTGAGAGTGAATCTGAAGAAAATTCAGCTAAACTTTTTAGAGCTATGATTGAGGTTTATGAGTCAGATGATGAGTCTTGTGATGATGAGGTTTCTTACGATGAACTTGCTATCACTTATAAAGATCTTTTTGTGAGAAGTGAACAAGTGAGTCTGGAAGGAGAAGAGCTGAAGAAAACCATAGTACAGTTAAAAGCTGAAAAGACTGAACTTGAAGTTGAAGTCAGTATGCTTAACTATAAACTGGACTCTATGACCAAAACTATCAGAATGTTGAACAATGTTACTAATGCGTTAGATAACATTCTTAGTATTGGGAAGATGACTGCAGACAAATGTGGTTTGGGATTCACCAGTGATGCAGGTTCTATCACCTCAAAACCAGTGATGTTAAAACAGATGTTAAAACATTATGACAGAACTCCATCTAAGAAGAAATATAGACACTGGAGGTGTCACCATTGTGGATGTTTTGGACACGTTAAGGCTTATTGTTATAAGCTACATGGGTATCCACAGAACGCTAATAAGAAACAGAACTGTTATAATGGAAGGCAGGTTTCCAAGCCTAAGAAGCAATGGGTCCCTAAAGTTAAGGTTACCAGCTTGATAGCTCACACTTCTTTAAGGGTTTCTACCAAAGAAGATTGGTACTTTGACAGTGGGTGTTCAAGGCACATGATTGGAGTAAGGAATCTGTTGGTAGATGTGAAGCTTCATTCTTTAGGATATGTTACTTTTGGTGATGGGTCAAAGGAGAGATCAAGGGGATTGGTAAACTAAACTGTGTTGGTGCTCCCAGACTGGAGGATGTTCTTCTTGTTAAAGGACTGACAGCTAATTTGATTAGCATTAGTCAACTTTGTGATCAAGGATTCAAAGTAGACTTTAATAAGTCTGAATGCATTGTCAATGATGATAAAGGAGAAGTCATTATGAAGGGCGACATGTCTAAGGACAATTGTTATCTTTGGGTGCCACAAGAATCAAATTCTCCCACTTGTGTTTTTGCTAAAGAAGATGATGTCAAAATCTGGCATCAGAAGTTGGGACATCTTCACCTGAAGGGAATGAAGAGAATCATCTCCTCAGAAGCAGTCAGAGGAATTCCCAAACTTAATATTGAGGAAGGACAAGTGTGTGGAGACTGTAAAAAAGGGAAGCAGACAAAGATGTCTCATCTGAAGCTTCAACATGACACCACCTCCAAGGTCTTGGAACTACTTCATATGGACTTGATGGGACCTATGCATGTGGAAAGTCTGGGAGGAAAGAAATATGCATATGTAGTTGTGGATGACTATTCCAGGTACACCTGGGTGAGCTTCATCAAAGACAAATCAGAGGTGTTTGATGTTTTTAAAGATCTTTGTCAAAGACTCCAAAGATAAAAGGAGAGTAATGTTATCAGAATAAGAAGTGACCATGGAAGAGAGTTTGAGAATAGCAAGTTTGAAGAATTTTGCTCTGCTGAAGGTATAAGTCATGAGTTTTCATCTCCTATTACTCCTCAACAAAATGGAGTAGTTGAGAGGAAGAACAGAACTATCCAAGAGTCTGCTAGAGCCATGATCCATGCCAAGAAACTTCCCTATCATTTATGGGCTGAAGCCATGAATACTGCCTGTTACATTCACAACATGGTCAACCTGAGAAGAGGCACTTCATCCACTCTGTATGAACTATGGAAGGGAAGAAAACCTAATGTTAAATACTTTTATGTTTTTGGAAGTAGATGTTATATTCTGGCTGATAGAGAACAAAGAAGAAAATTGGATTCCAAAAGTGATGAAGGAATATTCTTGGGATACTCTACCAACAGCAGAGCATATAGGGTTTTCAACTCTAGAACCAAAGTGATGATGGAGTCCATCAATATGGTGATTGATGACAATGATAAGCAGGAAGATGATGATGTCCTAGATGATGTTGGAACATCAGTTGCTGAAGTTGCACCAGAAGCTAAAGACAGAAGTCCAACTCCTAGTGTTGCTGCTGTTGAGCCTGAAACTGAGCAACCTCATAAAGATCCCTCTATCAGAGTGCAGAAGGACCACCCAAAGGAGCTCATTATAGGTGATCCAAATTCTGGAGTGAGAACTAGGTCTAGAGATGTTATAGCAAGTTCATGTTTTGTCTCCAAAATTGAGCCAAAGAATGTCAAGGAAGCATTGACTGATGAGTTTTGGATAAATGCAATGCATGAAGAACTGGAGCAATTCAAGAGGAATGAAGTATGGGAGCTTGTACCTAGGCCTGATGGAGTTAATGTGATTGGCACCAAGTGGATCTACAAGAATAAATCTGATGAACAAGGAGTGGTCACCGGGAACAAGGCCAGATTAGTTGCTCAGGGATACACTCAGGTTGAAGGAATTGATTATGATGAAACCTTTGCTCCTGTGGCAAAACTGGAATCTATCAGATTGCTCTTAGGGGTGGCTTATAATTTCAAATTCAAGCTTTTTCAGATGGATGTTAAAAGTGCCTTCTTGAATGGTTACTTAAATGAAGAGGTGTATGTTGATCAACCAAAAGGATTTATTGATCCAACATTTCCTGACCATGTGTACAAACTAAGGAAAGCTCTATATGGTTTGAAGCAAGTACCAAGAGCTTGGTATGAAAGACTTACTAAATTCCTGGTTGTGAATGGCTACAAAAAAGGAGGGATTGACAAGACTTTGTTTATTAAAGAGGAAGAGGGAAAACTGATGATAACTCAAATCTATGTTGATGACATAGTATTTGGTGGGATGTCAGATGTAATGGTGAAACATTTTATGGAACAGATGCAGTCTGAATTTGAAATGAGTCTTGTTGGTGAGCTAAACTATTTTCTTGGTCTACAAGTTAGACAAATGGAGGACTCCATATTCATTTCTCAGAGCAAGTATACAAAGAACATAGTGAATAAGTTTGGTCTAGCGAATGCTAATCACAAGAGGACTTCTGCTCCTACTCATCTAAAATTATCCAAGGATGAACATGGTGTTAGTATGGATCAAAGTTTATATAGAAGCATGATTGGGAGTCTACTGTATCTCACAGCTAGCAAACCTGACATTTCTTTTGTTGTTGGAGTTTGTGCCAGATACCAATTTGAGCCTAAGGTTAGTCACTTGAATCAAGTAAAGAGGATCCTGAAATATGTTAATGGCACTAGTGACTATGGGATGTTGTATAGTCATGGATCTGGGACTGAGTTAAGGGGATATTGTGATGCTGACTGGGCTGGGAGTGCTGATGATAGGAAAAGCACTTCAGGAGGTTGTTTCTTCTTAGGGAATAATCTGATATCATGGTTTAGTAAAAAGCAGAGTTGTGTGTCTCTTTCTACTGCTGAAGCTGAGTACATAGCAGCAGGAAGTAGTTGTTCTCAAATTGTTTGGATAAAGCAGATGTTAACAGAATACAATGTCAAGCAAGATGTCATGACATTGTACTGTGATAATTTGAGTGCTATCAATATCTCTAAGAATCCTATTCAGCATAGCAGAACCAAGCATATTGATATAAGCCATCATTTTATAAGAGATTTGGTTGAAGACAAAGTAGTTGCTTTGGAACATGTTGCTACAGATAAACAATTAGCTGACATTTTTACTAAAGCCTTAGATGCAAACCAATTTGAAAGTTTGAGAAGTAAATTAGGAATTTGCATTTATGAAGATTAAATATGCTAGTGAGTGTATTAAGCAGTTGTATTCTTTATTAGAAATTGATTTTATTCAGCTGCTGAAGGCATACAGGTTTGAAGTACATCATTAGTTACAGATTATCCCAACCCCCTGCATCTAGAAAAGCTTTCCAGTCTTCATCCCATTCATCATCAGTAGCTTGATGTTGCACAGGAAGCTTCTTTCTTGGTTTCATGGTTGTTTCTGAGGTTCTGCCTGTCTTTGTGGTTCCTGAAGTAGTTTCAGCTGCAGTCATTATTTTGCTCCTCTTCTGAGGTGGATCTGAAGTCTTGTCCTTCTGCTTGAAGTTCTTTGCTGCATCTTTGTTGATTGACTGGCTCATTCTTGGTTGCTGAGTGGTGCTGCTAGAAGGAAGAAAGGCTTGTGTTTATAATAAAAACAAGGAGCATAGTTTGTATCAACTGAACAGTCAATGTGTTGGAACTTGTGTTTTTGGGAAGCATGATGTTTGACCATGTCTTTATGTCAGGACATTGTGTTTGGTGATTGTCCAATTATGGCTAAAAAGGGGGAGAGTTAGCCTAGGAATGTGGGTATATCCTTTCTGAGATCTGGTGTGGTGCATATGTTGAGGGGGAGTTTGCTCTGTGTTGATGGGAGCTGTTGGTTTTTAAATTTTTTATCTGCTGCTGAAGTCTCTGATGTTGCAGAGATTGTTTTAGCCAAAATTAGCCAAAGGGGGAGATTGTTGGTTCTTGGATTGGCTAGAATTTTGGTAAAACAAAGTTGTGCAATGTTGATGTCACATGGGTGATGTCTTAACATTGAGTATTAACATTGGTTTATGTTAAGTATTTAACTTATTGAAGTTGTGAAGTCTGATGTCATATGCGATGTCATGACATCACATATGCAGATCAGTAAAACATCAGGTCTGAGATGTTTTTAGGGTTTAGCATATTAGCTGGAATTTGGGAGAGTTGTTTGAGTTATTGGATGCGAATATCTTGGAGGAGATATTTTCTGTTACAAATAGAATTGATGCAGATTTGTAAGAGTGTTTAAAGGCTGAAGATCTAAGAAGATTTTGAGAGAGAAAATCTGTTGAAGATTCAGTTTTAAATAACAAATCAGGTCAGATATTGTAGCAGGTCCAAACCTAATTCAACTAGCTATATAAAGCGTATCAATGCTGAAGGAAAAGTGACGAAGAAAGAGAGCTAAAGACTGAGAGTCGTTTGAGTCTTCGTGTTTGTATTGTAAACCATTCTAGTGTGAATTGGTGTTGTTGTTTTGAGTTGTTCTTGATCAAAGATGTGAAGCATAATCAAGTTGTGTTTTTCAAAGTGTGTGATCTTTGAATTATATCACTGAAGTAATTCAGGGATTGAGTAGTGTTCTCATACTTAAGTGGTCTCTTAGGTAGAAGGTTCATTAAGTAGTGATTAAGTTTAGGAGATGTCAACTGGGTTGTTGAGTCTGTAAATTTGATACTACTAATAGTGAAATTCATCCCTGGCTTGATAGCCCCCAGACGTAGGTAGTTAGACCGAACTGGGTGAACAATTCTTTGTGTTATCTTCTGTTGTTTTACTTTGTCCATTGCAGAGTGTGTTGTTGTGACATCACACGTAACATTACATATATGGTACCAGAATTTCACTTGTCATTTTAAGAACCACTATCGAGTTTTGAAATAGACATATCTTTTGACAAAACCAAGACCACCACTGTGTTCCTTGTGAAATTTTAGGCAAGTTAGGTCTTTACTTTTTTTAATTTCATGGGGAAACGAGGGAGATATGATCCTTCTTGCAAATGGACACAAACTTGAATACCTTGGGCAAGCCAGCCATGATGCCCTTGTCTTATTCTGGTCACTAGTACACCTCCACCCTTATTAATTAATGGGTATGGTTTGATACACGGATGTATCACCACCCCAGTGGTTTAACCTGCGCGCCTTGTGTCCTCTGAACCTTTGAAACTGGGGTTCGAATCCCCCTTGCCCCAGTTTCATTTTATTTTTCTGGATTTTATTTGAACATCACATATATTTTCTTGCCTTCACCATATTATCACTACGCACATGTTGTAGAGTTGGCTATTATTTTGTGCTGAAAGCGAGGGAACCTGGGTTCAACACCTATGGGGACCCTTTCCATTATTTTTTAGCACTTAATTTCTTCACTTTTCTTCACATTTTCAAATATACATAACTTTCTCATTTTTAATCATTTTAAACCCATTCTTTTTGCAAATTGTTCATGATAATGTTTATTTTCTAGTTGTCAAAAGAAAATATCAAAAATATTTATTTTTCTCATATTTATGAGTGCTTAAAGTGTGTGACTTTTTTAGGGTTTCTTAAGTTTCTTCTTGACTCTTTTGAATGGTTCCTTGCCTTTCCTTGCTCACAGTGACTTGTTTGAACCATATATATCTTGTATGTAGGGGTGGGAATAGGCTGAGCCGAGTTAGGCTTTGCCAAGCCTGAGCCTGGCCTGCTAAAAAATTCAAAGCCTAAGCCTGGCCTGTAGCCTATCATAGGCTTATTTTTAGGCCTAAGCCTGGCCTTTTCGAAAGCCTCATTAGCCTGCTAGCCTATTTAAAAGCCTACTTCATTTGAACATTTGTAAATAAGAAATTCAACTAATGTTAAATAGACTAACAAGTTAAAAGATCATTGAAATTAAATGTTTGTTTTCATTGTCTCGTTCAAGTTTTCTTATTAGCATAAGTTTGGTGATATTATTTGTTGAAGATAACTTATGAGAAAAACTTATGACAACAACTTATGACATTGTTTATAATGTTTTTTCAACTTATTTTCATAAGTTCTTCAAGATAACTAAGTTTTATTTTCGTATTTTTATTCAAAGTACAAAATAGAATATAATAATAATAAATTTATTGATTTTTTCTTAAATAGGCCATCCTGATAGGCTTAAAAGGCTTTTCTTATGGCATGTGACCTAGCCTCTTTAGGTAAATAGGCTTATAAAAAAGCCTAGGCCTTTTCTATTTAAGAAAAAGCCTGGCCCGGCCTGAACCTATGTAGGCTAGGCCGTAGGCCCCTGTTAGTTGGCCTGGCCTATTCCCACCCCTACTTGTATGAACCTTAAATGATGTTGTGAATTTGTACATCCTTGTCCTTACTTGATTTTAATGCCTTTTCAAGTGTGTGTTTACATGTGAGTGAATGATGAACTTTCAATCATGCCATGAATTTTTTGCTTGATCATTTTCCTCAAAATGTTGATTTTCTTCGATGTTTACATGACTTTGATATGTTTATGTGCCTTTATGTTGATAATATCATGTTTATATGCTCCTAAAAAATTTGAACTTTTCCCTAAAAAATGCTTTTATATACATGTTTATCTGTATGAACCTTTGGGATGTTTCCACTTTATCTAAGACCATGTTTAAACCCTAACATGAATGTTTGATTGTTATCAACTTGTGTTAACATGTTCAACTTGTACCCTTGCCTAAATGATCAAGTATTTCCTTCATAAAACTCTCACCATGATAAATACATCTCTTGTTTTAATTCAATTTCATTTTCAAAATCTTGGGCCTCTGTCAAGAGTGTAAGACCCATTACATTTTCAGATACAAACACTTTAGGCCTCTATTAGAGTGTAGGACCCATTACTTTTCACTTTCTCAAAATTAATTGTTTTAACTCTTTGGGCCTCTATCAGAGTGTAACTTCCCTCTCACTTTTTCAAAATCATCTTCTGTTTTCAAACAAGAATAAATCTTGGGCCTCTATTAAAGTGTAAGTCCCAACACCTTTTTTATTTCATTTTTCAAAACTCATGGGCCTCTGTCAGGAGTGTAAGACCCGTCACCTTTTCAAGTCAATCATGCTAAAACATGGGCCTCTATTAGAGTGTAAGACCTTCCACCTTTTCTTTTCTTTTCAATAAGTCTTGGGCCTCTACTTAGAGTGTAAGACCTAACACCTTTGTGAATAGAACCCAACACCTTTGTGAATAGAATAAAACACACACATCAAACCCTAAAGATGCAAAATCTTCCATGAATTCAAGCATGTCAGATCAATGTCTATACTTGTTGATCTTCAATCATGTTTATTCATATTTTGTTAAGTTTCTCCTGACATTTATATCATCCTTAGTTTAGACATAGGTCAAACAATACGATCCCTCCAAAATCACAACTCATTTCAAACAACTAGTTCCCTGGCCTCCTCTTGGGCCTTATACAAGCATCATTGCCTTCTCTTGGGCATCATACAAAGAATCCCCCAGAAGATAGCCTCCTCTTGGGCTTCATACAAGGAGAGTTGAGAAGTCTCATTCAATCCCCCAGTCTCCTCTTGGGCTTCATACAAGGACCCTCAGGCTTCTCAAAACTATAAGCTAAGTCTTAGTCATTTATACAATAAATCTTTTAGCCTCACCATCCCGGGCTTTGTATAGGATATAAATAAATCTTTTAGCCTCATTCATCCTGGGCTTTGTACAAAATACAAATAAAAATCCCCAAAAGAGTCAGTCAAATTCTTAGTATTGAGCCAGTCTCTTAAAATTTCTTCAACCACTATTAGCCTTCTCTCAGGCTTTTACACAAATAACTGCCCCCAGTAAATCAGCCTCAATCTTGGACTTTGTACAAGACAAATAAAACTCCCTAGTTGAGTCAATCTTTTTCAGCTTCATATCTTGGGCTTCAATCAAGATACCTAAATAAACCCATCTCCTCACAGATGATACCTTGAGCCGTCTCAGTAGGAAGATATTTTTTCTAATCACTACTATTATTTCCTTGATTCTGTGGTTGGCATTTATTTTGCTAAAACTACTCTAGCAGCAACATGTTGAAACATGATGTTCTAATTTGCTGCATTCAACATGTCGAATGAAGATGTCCCATACCTACTCATAGGACATCGCGTCTGGACTCAGTTTTAAAGCAGATTCTGTTGCTGTGATTTGTTACTAAATATTCTGTGAATATTTGGTTATCCTACGTGGCATCCAAAGCATTTTTGGATTGTGTTTATATGTTGGTTTTTCGGATTTTCAGCTATTTCTAATTATGGAGACATATTAGGAAACTTTAGATTAAAGACCTATTTTGGTGGAGTTTATTTTGCAGATTTGTGAGCAGTCTATTTGCTGCGTTTTTGAAGCCCAATTCAGTCCAGATTAAATGTTATATATTGACTGATGTAAACCTAGTTTAGGTGTGGAACTTACATGTGTTTTTGTTAGGGTTTTCGAGTGTATTTTGTGAGCCTAACTGGTATCATTCTGATAACAGTATAAGGACTGGTTTTTGTGTTGTAAGTTCTGTCAGTTACTCATAAGCTTTTAAGCATTGAGTTTCTTGTGTGTCAATTCTCATAAGCTTTGAAGTATTGAGAATTGTGTGTTTTAAAAGTGTGACTTTCGGTTTGTTACTTATGTGGAAAGAAACCAATCACGGGTTGTGGTTGTAGAGGGATTTGAGGAGGGCCTCATACCTAGGTGAGTCTTAGGTAGAAGTCATAGGAAGGGTAGTGATTAAGTGAGCAGATTATTCGGTAATTGTATGATCTGTGAATTGATATTATCGTATATTGGTTTCGTCCCTGGCTTGGTAGCCCCCAGAGTAGGATTGTTGATCCGAACTGGGTAAACATATCACTGTGTTATTTACCTTCTGCACTATTTCTTTTATTGTTATCTTGTTCATTGTGTTGGATATCAGTGTCTCAACATCTGTGTAGGACATCTAATATCTGTGCCAGAATTTCAATTGGCATCAAGAGCTTGCACTCTTAATTGGTTCTGGGTGAGATTTAGGGAAGGTATTTTCTGGTACAATGGACAAGGATGGAGGATTTTTGAACAAACCACCTCTGCTTGATGGTTCCAACTATGACTATTGGAAACCAAGGATGATAGCATTCATCAAATCCATGAATGATCAAGCATGGAAAGCTGTTATAAAAGGATGGGAGCCCCCAAAGGTTAAAGATGAAAAAGGTACCCCTACTGATGTCGTGAAGGAAGAGGAAGATTGGGATGATGCAGATTACAAAGGGTCCGTGGGAAATTCCAAAGCCATGAATGCATTGTTTAATGGCGTCAACAAGAATATCTTCAGGTTGATTGAACATTGCACCATTGCAAAAGAGGCGTGGGAGGTCTTGAAGGTTGCTCATGAAGGGACTTCAAAGGTGAAGATGTCAAAACTTCAGCTTCTCACTAGCAAGTTTGAGAGTTTGAAGATGAAAGAGGATGAGAGCATTCATGATTTTCACATGAACATTATTGAGATAGCTAATGCCTCTAGTGCCCTAGGTGTAAAGATGTCTGACAACAAACTGGTTAGAAAAATCCTCAGATCTCTACCTAAGAGATTTGGCATGAAAGTGACTGCTATAGAGGAAGCTCAGGATATAGACAAGATGAAAGTGAATGAACTGGTGGGATCTCTTCAAACATTTGAATTAGGGATCAGTGAAAAGTCTGAGAAGAAGAAGAGCATAGCTTTTGTGTCAAATGCTGGTGACTCAGAAGATGAAGGTGACCTGGTCAGAGATGAAGGGTGTCAAAAGATCTGGTATTGCTTGGAAAACAATTTAACAAAGTGTTGAAAAGGATTGACTGGAAGTCGAGAGCAAATGCTCAGAACAAGTCACTCGACATCAGTAAAAATCAGGATAGAGGCAGAAGATCTAGAACTGAAGAAGACTTCAATCAAGGGAAGAGAGTTCAGTGTTTTGAATGTGAGGGATATGGGCACATAAAGACTGAGTGTCCCACGTATCTCAAAAGACAGAAGAAGGGCTTATCAGTGTCTTGGTCAGAAGGAGAGTCTGAAAGTGATCTTGAAGAAGAATCAGCAAAATTGGTGACAGCTTTGACTGGGATCTTTAAGGCTGATGGAGAAACTACTTGTGCGTCTGACTCTGACAAAGAATCCTATATTGGAGAACTCACTAAGGAAGAAGTCTTCACATGGTTCTCAGAGTTGTGTATCAAGAATAAAGAAAGGTGCCAGATAATATTAGAACAAAAAGTTCTGATAGCTCAACTAAAAGCTGAGAAGGAAGAACATCTATCAATCATTGCTGATCTGAAAGAGGAGGTTGAATGGCAAAAGTCAAAACTTGACAATATGACCAAATCTATAAGAATGCTGAACAATGGTACCACGCAGCTGGATGAGATTCTTCAGACTGGGAAAGATGCTGGAAATGTGCAAGGCCTTGGTTTTGACAATCAAGCAGAGACTTACAAAAAGCCTGTATTGAAGTTTGTTCCTCAGAAAATAAAGCAAGAAGAGGGGATGTCAAACCACATGTTTCAACATCAGATGAAGCATCAAAAAAGAGTTTGTAGATCAAAGTATAAACCATGGAGATTCCATTACCATGGAAAGATTGGTCACTTAAAGTCCTTTTGCTACAAGCTGCACGACTATCCCAAAACTACTCAGCAACAACATAAAGGACAGAGTTGGGGCAAAGTGAAGAGAAGATGGACTCCTAGACAAATGGTGGCTGGTCTCATAGCACATACCTCTCTTAGAGCATCTGCAAGAGAAGATTGGTACTTTGATAGTGGTTGTTCAAGACACATGACTGGTGTGAAGAAATTCTTGTCAGATATCAAGCCTCACTCCACTAATTATGTCACTTTTGGGGATGGATCAAAGGGTGAAATAAAAGGTGTTGAAAAGCTGGACTACACAGGACAACCAAATCTGGACCGTGTTCTATTTGTCAAAGGGCTGACCACAAATTTAATCAGTATAAGCCAACTGTGTGATGTAGGTCTCAAAGTAAATTTCACCAAATCTGAATGTCTAGTAACCAATGAGAAAGATGAAGTTGTTATGAAGGGAACCAAGTCTAAGGATAACTGCTATCTGTGGAATCCTCAAGAACCGGAAAGTTTGTCTACTTGTTTGATGTCAAAGGAAGATGAAACCAAACTGTGGCATTAGAAATTGGGTCACTTACACCTGAAAGGGATGAAGAAAGTTATGTCAAGTGAAGCTGTTAGAGGTATTCCCAAGTTAAAGATTGATGAGGATAAAATATGTGGTGAATGTCAAGTTGGGAAGCAAACAAGGGTGTCACACAAGAGGCTTCAACATCTTACCACAACTTCTAGAGTTCTGGAACTTCTTCACATGGATTTAATGGGACCTATGCAGGTTGAAAGTCTTGGTGGGAAGAAGTATGCCTATGTTGTCGTAGATGACTACTCCAGATTCACTTGGATAAGTTTTATCAGAGAAAAGTCTGAAGTATTTGCAGCCTTCAAAGAGTTGTGTCAAAGGATTCAACGGAAAAAGGATTGTGGTGTTGTTTGAATCAGAAGTGACCATGGGAAAGAATTCGAAAATAGCAGGTTTGGAGAGTTCTGCTTATCTGAGGGAATCACTCATGAATTCTCATCACCGATCACTCCTCAGCAGAATGGTGTAGTGGAACGCAAGAACAGGACTATACAAGAGTGTGCAAGAGTCATGATTCATGTCAAAAAGCTTCCATATCATTTTTGGGCTGAAGCCATGAATACTGCTTGCTATATACACAATAAGGTGACTATCAGATCAGGTACTTCTGTCACTCTTTATGAACTATGGAAAGGTAGAAAGCCAAATGTGAAGTATTTCCATGTGTTTGGGAGTAAGTGCTATATCTTGGCGGATCGTGAGCAGAGGCGAAAGATGGATCCTAAGAGTGAGGAAGGAATATTTTTGGGATACTCTACAAACAGTAAAGCATATAGAGTATTTAATTCCAGAAATAAGGTGATGATGGAATCCATAAATGTGGTGGTTGATGACTCTGGCAAAGACGAAGATGTCCCAGATGATGTTGGAGCATGCCTTCCCATGAACAATGAAATCTCACAAGACATTGAGTCTGTAGAAGATCATGCTCAAGAAACCGACACTAGACCTGAGTATGAAGAGGTAGAGGATGCTAACAGGGGACCCTCTATAAGGATTCAGAAGGATCACCCTAAGGAACTGATTATTGGAGATCTGAATGAAGGTGTAAGAACCAGAACAAGGGAGACTGTGTCAAATGCATGCTTTGTTTCAAAGATTGAACCAAAGAATGTCAAAGAAGCATTGACAGACGAGTTCTGGATAAGTGCTATGCAAGATGAACTTTGTCAATTCAAGAGGAATGAAGTCTGGGAACTGGTACCACGACCAGCAGGAACAAATGTGATTGGAACAAAATGGGTTTATAAGAATAAGTCTGATGAACAAGGAGTTGTTACCAGGAACAAAGCCAGATTAGTCGCTCAAGGATACACACAGATTGAAGGAGTAGACTTCGATGAAACATTTGCTCCTGTGGCTCGATTAGAATCCATCAGATTGCTGCTAGGAGTGACATGTTTGTTGAAATTTAGATTGTTTCAAATGGATGTTAAGAGTGCCTTTCTGAATGGCTACCTTAATGAGTAAGTCTATGTTGAGCAGCCTAAAGGGTTTGTGGATCCAAATTTTCTTGATCATGTTTTCAAGCTGAAGAAGGCTTTGTATGGGCTGAAATAAGCTCCACGAGCTTGGTATGAAAGACTGACTGAGTTCTTAGTCAACCATGGATACAGGAAGGGTGGCATTGATAAAACGCTTTTTGTCAAGGAGAAGGATGGGAAACTAATGATTGCTCAGATTTATGTAGATGATATTGTGTTTGGTGGGATGTCAGATGAAATGGTCCAACATTTTGTCAACCAAATGTAATCTGAATTTGAGATGAGCTTGGTAGGTGAATTGACCTATTTCCTTGGATTACAAGTCAAGCAGATGGAAGATTCCATTTTTATCTGTCAGAGCAAATATGCGAGGAACATTGTGAAAAAGTTTGGACTGGATAATGCCAAGCATAAGAGAACTCCTGCTCCTACTCACATGAAGTTATCCAAAGATGAAAAGGGAGTGAATATTGAACAGAGTCTGTACAGAAGTATGATTGGCAGTCTGCTGTATCTTACAGCAAGTAGGCCAGACATAACATTTGCTGTTGGTGTATGTGCAAGATATCAAGCAGAACCCAAGGTCAGTCACATGAATCAAGTTAAGAGAATTCTTAAGTATGTGAGTGGTACATGTGATTATGGGTTGTTGTACTCCCATGACTCAAGTCCCATTTTAGTAGGTTACTGTGATGCTGATTGGGCTGGAAGTGCTGATGATAGGAAGAGCACCTCTGGAGGATGTTTCTTTTTGGGAAATAATCTTATTTCATGGTTTAGTAAGAAGCAAAATTCTGTATCTCTTTCTACTGCTGAAGCTGAGTACATAGCAGCTGGTAGTAGTTGTGCTCAACTGGTATGGATGAAGCAGATGTTATCTGAGTATAATGTCACACAAGATGTCATGACATTATTTTGTGACAACCTGAGCGCTATTAATATTTCCAAAAATCCCATTCAACATAGCAGGACTAAACACATTGATATCAGGCATCACTTCATCAGAGAACTTGTGGAGGACAAAGTCATAACTCTTGAGCATGTGAGCACAGAAAATCAGCTTGCTGACATATTTACCAAGGCTCTGGATGCAGTTCAGTTTGAAAACCTAAGGAGCATATTTGGGGTTTGCATTCATGAAGAACTATAGCAATTAATGTTCCTTCTGGCTGCCAGATTGGAAAGATTAAAGGAGGTTCTGGTAGTGCAGTGTGTGAATGGGGGGAAAATGCTGAAGGTTGAGCATAACGCTTGGTCATGTGATGTGGTGTGCATCTACTTTCTGATGCTATTTATTCTGGTTTATAATTTGACCATTTCTCAAATATTAATAACTGTTCTACTTGCCTTTGTCATATTTCTGGCTAAAAAGGGGGAGTAGTAGTATGTTTGTGTGTGGTGTGTTTGTGCTGCTGCAGTTGTTGAGGGGGAGATTGTGGAATGTTGCTGCAGTTGAGGGGGAGTTTTGCTATGTTGTGTTGTGTGTTGTGTGCAGTTGAAGGGGAGTGCTGCTATGCTGATTTTTTTGTTGTGTGCTGTTGGTTTTTCGCTGCTGTCTGATATGGATGTTTTTGTGATTCTTTGCGTTGTTTTTTTGGCGTGTAGTTTTAGCCAAAATAAGCCAAAGGGGGAGATTGTTATTTCCTTGATTCTGTGGTTGGCATTTATTTTGCTAAAACTACTCTAGCAGCAACATGTTGAAACATGATGTTCTAATTTGCTGCATTCAACATGTCGAATGAAGATGTCCCATACCTGCTCATAGGACATCGCGTCTGGACTCAGTTTTAAAGCAGATTCTATTGCTGTGATTTGTTACTAAATATTCTGTGAATATTTGGTTATCCTATGTGGCATCTAAAGCATTTTTGGATTGTGTTTATATGTTGGTTTTTCGGATTTTCAGTTATTTCTAATTATGGAGACATATTAGGAAACTTTAGATTGAAGACCTATTTTGGTGGAGTTTATTTTGCAGATTTGGGAGCAGTCTATTTGCTGCGTTTTTGAAGCCCAATTCAGTCCAGATTAAATGCTATATATTGACTGATGTAAACCTAGTTTAGGTGTGGAACTTACATGTGTTTTTGTTAGGGTTTTCGAGTGTATTTTGTGAGCCTAACTGGCATCATTCTGATAACAGTATAAGGACTGGTTTTTGTGTTGTAAGTTCTGTCAGTTACTCATAAGCTTTTAAGCATTGAGTTTCTTGTGTGTCAATTCTCATAAGCTTTGAAGTATTGAGAATTGTGTGTTTTGAAAGTGTGACTTTCGGTTTGTTACTTATGTGGAAAGAAACCAATCACGGGTTGTAGTTGTAGAGGGATTTGAGGAGGGCCTCATACCTAGGTGAGTCTTAGGTAAAAGTCATAGGAAGGGTAGTGATTAAGTGAGCAGATTATTCGGTAATTGTATGATATGTGAATTGATACTATCGTATATTAGTTTCGTCCCTGGCTTGGTAGCCCTCAGAGTAGGATTATTGATCTGAACTGGGTAAACATATCACTGTGTTATTTACCTTCTGCACTATTTCTTTTATTGTTATCTTGTTCATTGTGTTGGATATCAGTGTCTCAACATCTGTGTAAGACATCTGATATCTGTGCCAGAATTTCAACTACAATTGAAATCAAATAGTCAAAACTGTTTTCCAGATAATGGCTGTAAGTGGCACACTTATTTATTCAATATCCAAGTTGGAGTCCTTCTTTTATCATGGTTCAAAAACTTTTTCTTTCATCTAACTGATGTAAATGGCACACTTGTCGATTCTATATCCAAGTTAAGGTCCTTCTATTAGTATGTAAAGAACTCATAAAGGACAAAGTGGCATTGGTTAACAAAATAAGTTTAAAGCTTTCTTCCTTTATGACATCACTCTCCAATGATTGTAGTGAATAGGTGAGATATCTCCCTTAAAGATGACAATTTGTCAAAACTGTCAAATACTCTTTTAGCTTCATCATCTTGGGCTTTAAACAAGATACAAAATAAACCTTTTTTCTCCCATAGATTAGGAGGAACTACGAACGCTTTGATTTCCCAAAGTCTCTTTATGGGAATACGTAGGCATAAGATTGCGAGATCTTAGCGAGCACACTAATAAAAAACCCTAGGTTTAGGTACCTTATAAAAATAATAGAAAACCAGAAAAACAACAAAAACTCTCCCTCAATTCTCCCAAAGGAGAAACTTTCCCAATTAAATAGAAAATAAACTTAAGTAACCAAGTAATTCAATGGTAGAAATATATACAATAAAGGTTCCTATAGATTACTATAGATACTCAGGGTGTTAATAGTTTCTTTTTGTATAACCAACCCCCGATTCCAGATGTCTTCGCATTTGTAAGGAAAATATTTGCACGCAGGGTTAGTTTAAGGTATCTTCCCCTTCCTTTTAAGCATCATAGGATAAATATTAGAAATCAGAAAGTAGCACTAAATGCAGTAGTGGCCGCGTCACGAAAACCGGAGCTACAACATGGATTCCAAAGACTTGTGTTTAGTTCCAAATGTTGTATTGCCACAAAAGTTCAAGATTCTTGAGTTGCCAAAGTACAAAGGGTTGAGTTGTCCTCGAAGTCATGTGACTATGTACTGCAGAAAGATGGCATCTTATATTGAGAACGATGAATTGCTAGTCCATTGTTTTCAAGATAGCATGTCATGAGCTTCATTGGACTGGTATATGGGTTTAGAGCGTAGCAAGATCCTTTCCTGGAGAGGCTTGTCTAAAGATTTCTTGAAACAGTATAATTATAATCTTGATTTGCCTCATACCGGATTGTAACTGCATAATCAGTCTCAGCGAACAAGTGGAACTTTCAAAGAATATGCGCAAAGGTGGCGCGAAATGGCCTCTCGAGTGGGACTTGCTCTCTCTGATACAGAGTTGGTTGACATCTTCATGGGAACATTACACGGGTCGTATTACGATAAAAAGGTGGGAAGTTCATCTTCGAACTTTGCTGATATTGTGACTATTGGGGAAAGAATTGAAAACAGGTTGAAGATTGGTAAGATTTCTAGTACCACTACTCAGCAGCCAACCAACAAGAAACCTCAGAGCATCCATTCAAAGAAGAAAGAAGGCGAGGCGAATGTTGTAATGGCAAAAGCCCCTCCTGAATATCAAGTTCCTATGGCTCTTATGCCATATTATCCATATCCATATGTCGCTGCTGCCCAGTATCAACAACTGCCATATCAATATCATCCACAACAACAGGCTCAGAATTCTTAGAATCAACAGCCACAACGTCCACAATCTGAGTAAAATAATAGAAATCAACAGAATCAGAACAGACAGAATAACAACAATTAGAGCAGATGCGAACTCTTTTGGAACGATTGCCCCTTGATGAACAAGATAAGGAAACATTTATGTGTACGGCACGGGAATCAGTCCTATAAATGGTTGTGGTAATCGGTTACGTATTTTCCTATAACTGGTTACGCCCTCGAGAATCAGTCCAGGAAGGCGCATTTTGGCCTTGGTAACCGGTTACCACTTTTCCTGTAACCGGTTACGCTTGCGATTTTTGCAGAATTTCAGTTGATCATTCATACTACAGCAGTACCTATCCCATTCTTTGGTTTACATTGTTCTAGCATTGTGTGGAATATTCTAGACACTTCAAGATCTCACTTGCATTTTCTCTAATACATCATCACTAATAAAGCTCATCATACACCCTCATTTCCACTCATGTGAACCATTTAATCTTGGAGTTACATTGGGATTCTCCAACTGAGTTAAAAAATAACTAACCAAGTTAGACTCCAACTCAGTGAGTTAAGTCTAACTAACTCCAAACCAAATTCCAAACCACCCTTAGCTAACTCCAAACCAATTTCCAAACCTCCACTCACTCCAAGCCTATGCTCTATTTAAGCAAACCTTCACATTGTTGCAAGGACCCTTGATCATTCTCTCGTTTTTCACTTTTCACTCTCAATTTGCTCTGCATTTTCTGTAACTCTATCTCTCTCTCTCAATCATCTTCATCTTCTTCACTAATCTTCATTTCACTTCTGAATTCTGCAGCAACATCATCATTTACTTTAATTCAAGCTTTGAAAGTTGATCATTGCAAGAGTATTGGTGCAGATTCAGATTTGAAGCATTTATCGCATTTTCATCGGTTCTCGCTACGAATTGCTAAGGATCTTAGGATTCTCTGGTTTTCTTAGCTTCTTTTCATCACACTTCGATTACAACAATTACCAAGGTAAATCTCAGCCTTGTAGGTTGGTAAATTTATGCTTAATTTACCGCTTTCGAACTATTTCACGTTTTCGCAATGTAGCGCTTAATTGCTTTTCCGCTATTTGAACGATTGCTTTGCATTCTTGATTTTATTGATTCCTAATTGCTGTGAATTAATATGAATTTTGCATCTACTTTTATGCTATGTTACACTGTGATTACATGCAATAAGTGATTCTGAAAAGTGCTTCTGAACTACTGTTTTTGCTATTTTCGCAGGCGTAACCTGTTACGGTATTTGACGTAATAGATTACGCCCCCTGCCTGCGCCCCTGAGAGGCTTTTCACATACTGGTAACCGATTACGCCTGAAAACTTTTGCCAATTTCCCGCTGTTTGGGACTGTTTTGCATGTTGCTCTTATCTACTTTCCCATACTTACTTATATCTACGCAAATGCTACTGTTTTAGCTCATCACATGCTTGCGATAATTTTTGCTCGATTAATTGCATAATTTTCCTTGATTATTTTGCAATTTTATCACATGTTTGAGGCCGTTTTTCTCATCTTTGCTTATGTGTTAATATGAATAAATGCATGCTAGCTTATTCTTGTTAATGCTTTACAATTTGTCTTAATGCATTAGATTTGTTCTTGTTTGAGCAAATTTAATCTTGTTCAGCATTATTCCCACACTTGCTTTGATAATCTTTCGAATCGCTCAGAAGATTATTGGCATTTCCTCCCTCTAATTAGTTGATCGAAACTTTGTTTCGATTAATTAATTGTCCCTTGCTCTTCTCTTTAGGATTTCTTTAGAGCTCCTATTTCTTGATCCTTTGCTGAGCGGGACGTCTGCACAACAAGCTGGAGCACTGTACAAATTGCAATGTTACTCTGTCGGTTTCTTTTTTTGCACTATGCTATGGGTGTTAGAGAAGGAATGAGAGTGGAGAATTCGTATACTCATTCTTGTTATTTTGGGTGGGGACAAATGACCCTGTGCCTGGAATAATCATCCCTATCTCTAGAATGTATTGTCTCCCGATCGTCAATAGAGTCAGTCCTTAATTACTCATTCTTGAAACCATTTATTGGGTTAATCACCTCATGGTTCCTCACCCTTTCTTTTGGTTAATCACAGTTCGTCTGTTAAAACCAATCAATCATTTCTTGGGTTAATCACCTCTTGGTTCATCACCCGTTCTTTTGCTTAAGCACAATCCGTCTGTTAAAACCAATCAATCATTTATTGGGTTAATCACCTCTTGGTTCATCACCCTTTCTTTTGGTTGATCACAGTCCGTCTGTTAAAACTAATCGATCTTTTTGGGTTTGTAACTTTCTTTTGGCACAATACCCTTTTCCTCGGTTAATTACTGCTCGTCAGTTGATATATCGAGTCCCTTTGGGTTCGTAACCTTCTTTTGGTTCAATACCCTTTGCTTCGGTTAACGATAATCTGTCAGTTAATGTACCGAACCCCTTTTGGGGTTAGCAACCTTTACTTGGATCTAAACCTCTTCCTTTTGGTTGGTGACAATCTGTGTATTAAAACCAACCTCCTTTCTTTTTGTTGGGTTATTCACCTATTGGTTCAACACCCTTTCCTTTTGGTTGATCACAGTTTGTCTGTTAAAACCAATTTCCTTTTTCCCAGCAGAGTCGTAATCTTATGTTTATTCGGTTAATCATTGTTTATCAATTAATATACTGAATCCCCAGTGGGTCCAACACCTTATCTTGGTTCAACACCCTTTCTCTTACTCCTTACTTCCTCATCTCTCTCTTGGTTTCGATATCATTTCTTTCCTTTTCTCCTTAGTGAAATTGATACTGTTCCTTTGCTTTTTCGCTCTTGATTTCGACGCCATTGCTCTTTCTTTCTCCGTCTTTGTTCCCTGAACTACGGAGCTCTGACTTCCTCATTGCACTATGAGGGTACGTAGGCACAATATCGTGAGATCTTGGTGAGTAACCTTCCTTCGTTTTCACCCTTCCTCCAAAATCTTCTTCCTCTTTCTTCTTTCTTTTCCCCGATTTCCTGAACTACGGAGCTCTGAATTCCTCTTTGCACTATGAGAATACGTAGGCACGAGGGCCCCAATCCTCCGCGAGCACTCTCTTTGTTCCCTTTCCTTCCCTCTTTAGCGAGTAGCCTTTAGATAGATAACCCATCCAAGCCTATAAGCAAGCAGAATGGTTCCCGTCGAGTATGACAAATGCGTGGGGTGCTAGTACCTTCCTCTCGCATAACCGACTCCCTTACCCGTTTCTCTTCCCCTTGGGTTTTATCGATATTTTTCCTGTCCTTTGGGACTAAATAAAGTTCGGTAGCAACTCTATTGTATCTTTGAGTGTGCGATTTACTCAGGTATAATCCCGCGAGCTTCAGAAATGTATGTTTTATAACATTATGAAGGTTTTGAGAGAAAATGATTCTTGTAGGTGTTGGAGATCTACCATAAAAAGGACTGAAAATGATGTTTGATTCGAGTCATAAGCAAAAAAAATAAGGTTTGAGTTAAATGGAAAAGTGATTCGAATCAAGATCTAAAACATATGAGAAACCCATCTGTGTGATTCTAGTCACAAGATGTGTGATTTGAGTCACATGATTTGAGTCATGAAACATGTGATTCGAATCAAACGAGACAATGGTAAACCATAGAAACTTTGTCTTGCGTGATTCGAATTAACTATAAGTATTAATTCGAATTAAGGGTGTTATGATTCAAATTAAGAACAAGTTGTGATTCGAGTCATGATAGCTTCAAACATATCCTAAAAGTCTTAATTTCATTTAATTCGATTCATGGGATTTGTGATTTGAAATACACTTTCTTATAATCTCAATTTTTTTGCAATTTTAAAGAGGTTTTGAGATTCTACAAATGTCACGACTTAAACCAATCTAAAATATATTTCTTTATCCCAAAAACTAAAAAAAAAAAAAAAGACTTAAAACATGTTGCTTACACTATAATCAAACAACTTGATTTATGAATGCTAAAATACAGATCTAACACTCAGTTTATAAATTCCCGATTGATGAGGAGACTTAATGACATAAAACTAAAACTAAAAGCTTAAAAGACAAGCAACAAAACCTTGACCCTTAAGGCAGCAGAGACATGCAACTTCAACTTGATCAACTAAAGAGACAAGAAGATTAAAGGAACTTAAAGCATCATCTTTCCTAATAGGAGAAATATAAGCCTTTTGTACTTTATTAAAGTATGTATCTCTCTGAAGTGTCAAGTTACATATACTCTCCTCCAAAAGCCTCTTCTCCTTGTGACAGTGATCATACAAGAAAGCATCCCAACGACCGTCCCTACCAATGGCCATAAAGGCATAAGCATGTCGAATATAATACGCCAAATGTAACTATGAGATGAAATATAAGAGGGGTGACCTAGGATTTCTGAACTTTTCTCATTTTTGTGCAATGTTTTTTAACTTGTAATTTTACCGGAAACATATGTATTAATGCTACTTTGAGATAAATGAAAAGTGCATAATTTTAAAGGCATAAAGATAAATAACACAATATATTTATACTAGTTCCCCTTATTAACTCAAGGGTACATCTAGTCCGTCTACTCCTTAGAGGATTATCCACTATGTTTTAGATCCTTGTACAAGTATTAACCAAGACCTCTTTACAAGCTTCTAGTACATAAACAAAAAGAAAGAACTGTACTTTCTTATTTACAACAACTTATCACCACAGACTTGATGATTAAGTTAAAACACATAAATTGTAAATGGTTTTGTATAAGATTTGTTCTTGGCTTCATTTCTAAGTTGAATGATTGATCTTTGCTTTCTCTATATCAAAATTTAAAATTATATACTTTAAATGCTAATAATGTTTAATGAAACTTTTTGAGAGATATGAAGTTATGCAAAAGTTCCAAGACTTGAAATTGTATGAACACTTTGAAAAAATGTGTGTGAATTGTATGAAAATGATTTTATGGAAGAGTTAATTTTGATTTCTGGTGTATAGAGTCTTATATACCCTATTAGGAACATTTATGAGTATTTGCGTGAATTTGAAATTGTTCTATGAAGCCTTGCACAGTGTTACACACATGCTATTTTGTGAAAAGTTTGCATTTTTCAACTCGTAATCGATTACGAGTAAGGTTGTAATCGATTACAGCTTTGCAACGTTTAGAAAATTCAAATATCAAAGGCTCATAATCAATTACAACATACCTGTAATCAATTACCATTGAACTAGAAGTGAAAAATACAACATTTTAAGACTAGGCTTCACTTGTTTAAATGCATTATGTTTAAAAGGATTATAGATGAAAATTTGATAGTAATTTCGGAGCATCAAAAGTGATATAATATAAATTGCAAGGTATACCTTAATCATGATCAATCATATCAATTCTTCACTTGATTAACTTCATCATTTATAAGCACTTTTCATAAAACTCCTAACCTTTTTCTTCTTTGATAATCCTTATCTTCATCAAAACAAAACTAGATAGAGGATGAATATCTTCTTCACACCATACTCGACAAGTATTTCTCGAGAGCCTCACCGGCCAGATTGAAAAGGTAAGAGAAATTCTTCTCCAAAGTAGACACCTACTGTTCTTTTAGAGTTTAGGGTCCTAATCTAGCCAAAAAGAAAAGAGACGGAGGACCAGGCATATGCAGCGCCCTTCGAGAACAACTAAGGACACCAACACCTCTAGCATGCGCGAAAGTAGTTTCTCCTCGAAAATCCGGCTGAGAAGGCTGAGGCCAAGTCTTTATCACCCCGTCCGGAGGAGTAACATCGACTGATATTGAAGGTTTGGAAGGACCAATAACAGTTCGGGAGACGCGGAGTCCCCGTCTTAGTTGGCGGATTGCCTCCTCATTCTTCATCGAATATGTAAATAACAATTACCAAAGTTAAGAAAATTACAAATGAGAAAATTGATGGCAGGGTCAAGAGTAGTAGAAACTCACAAAAAACGACCTTCCTTGGTACTAGCCTCCATCAACAGACGGGTTTTAACAAGTAGTTTCATGTGTTCCTTTGAAGTTTCATCACGAGGAGTGACACCCCTAACATGACCCAACTCTTTGACAAAGGTGACTAGCCATTTATTCAAATAAATCTATTCCTGGGACAAATCACTCTCTTTGTAGACGTATGATTCATTCCCTGTCAAAAAATGATCTTTGTTCTAGTATTTATGAAACAGACTGGTACCCCTGTCTTTCGGCCAAACCCTTATGGTACAAGCTGTAGCATAGGCTTGTTTGCAGAGAGGAAAAACTAAGAAGAATTGACTTTCTAAATGCTTTAGTCTATTAAAAAACACTTCCAAACAATGAGTAACTTGCACCAATGTGATCAGGCCCTGGCCTTGTGTCTGGTTCGCTAAACTGCATTGCAATTTGAAGAGATGGAAGAAAATAGGCAAAGAGTACTTTCCCATTGATATTCACACCAATTTTGAAAGACAATAATGTATACCTAACTTATATGATTTAGATGCAAAGGAGCGATCATTAGGTGGTTTAAAACCTTTATTTCAAATTTGTTGAAGGGTAAGAGAAAACCTAGGATCGAGAAGGTGTGCTCGTAAAAAGGGATGGCGTATACTCCATAATCATTGTAAATCCTTTTTTCTTCCTAAAGGGTCAGCACGCCCCAAATCCGAAGAAAGATCTACACAGAGAAAGGCATTGTAAAGACTACCTTCACGAGAAAAGGTAGAGATAGTTATTAAAATAAAAGGTTCATCCCAAGAAGTAGAAACATCTTATTTCGATTGTTTTACTCATGATGGGACTACTTCTTTCGGCTATATACAAATAATATGTTGTAAAGATACATATGACTAAGAAGCAAAGATAACGTCTCAAGAAATTGTAGAATTGACTCTCCTAAAGGTTGCGTGGTGATTTATCTAAAATAGTGAATATTGTTAACAATCCAAATCGCCTCAGGAAAACACTCGAGTATTTTAGATTCCAAAGATCATTATGATAAAACCTACGAAAATACATATGTAGCACGATATGCATTAAAGGCACGAATTCCGTATGTTATCAGCGTCACCTCTTAAATTTCCATTAAAACTAGGATGTGGTCAACACGAACGTGCGAATTCGACAAAAACCCTTGCATTGTCGAGCAGAGATGAGGGCTTGGGGAGGCAATTTTTATGGGACAACAATAATGGTCAACAACCACGGTCTAAATAAAGCAACATTTAGCCAAAATGTCTACAACGAACGAGACTTACCCCGGGGAAGAGCGTAGGAGATCCAGGTCTAACTCGTGTCCTACACCTGAAGAATAACAAGTTGTTATAAACGTTCTACTATATAAAGAGCATGCACAAAATTTTAAGTTCATAATTTTAAATTAAAACTCCATTCACTCATCTCACTTACATAGTGACGTGAGCGTTAGAGTGTTAATCTTGCAGACCAGTCTATCCCTCTGATGGGATATCGCGAGGGGGGAGCATTCGGATTCGATCAAACACTCGCCTAAATGTCAAAGATTCGTCCAAACAAGTGAGAGACACATCAGATATTCACCCAAAATCTTAAGGTGATATGTGTATGAGTCCTCTCACTTATAAAGTGTTCAATCTCAATTTTTCTAAGCAATTTGGGACTTAAAACTCATATTTGTTTCTAAACACAACTCACACTTGTTTCTCAACACCCTCACCGCATTCAAAGTTTGAGTTCATCGTTACATTTCACAACCTCTGTTCACCGATCAATTTTTTTCAAAAGCCAATATTTTATACTTTTATTCATAAAAAATAAATATGCTATATTTATTTTAAAATAACATATTAAATTAAAAAATAATAATCTAATTTTTTTTTAAATTTGATATCTCAATTTTAAAGCTTTTATTTTTATACCAAATAAAAAAGCTTTTATATTTATTTTTTTGTAGAAAAAAACTATTAAAAATAAAGTATTTATTATTCAATTTAAATTGATGATTTTTTTACAGAGAGTTAATTTGGTAAATTTAAAAGAAAGGGTAATGCTAACTTGTGCCCCAAGGGCACAAGTTAAGAGATAAATATAGTAAAAAAATCTTGAAAATTGTGTTGTGTATTTAATACAACTTTATAATTAATGATTTTATTGTTTTTTTTCATAAAAAAATTCTATTTATGGATTTTTTAACATGTGCCCTAAGGGCACAAGTTAGCATTACCCTACCAGAAAAAGTTATTATATGAAATAAACTGACCTACTCCTACTATATATGAAGACACCAATTGTTTTTCTCTTTAGAAAATAGACATTTTTTTAGGAAATCAAAATTGATATTTTTTTGGTTCGCATGAAAGTGTTTTAACCGAGGGATCTAAGGTTGTCGGGCTGTGATTGGACAGAGAGGACGTGGCTTTGGTTTCGGCATGTCTGAGATACGTGGCAAACTGGGATTTACTGAGAAACTCACCGGCCCCCCCTGATTCTGTAACCACAAACCAGCTGTTTCCTTTGTTTGTCTGCTACCTGTACTGTTGTACCTGAATCAACTGTTGTGTTCTCGTCCTCCATTTTCTTTTCTCATACGCACTTTTTGTATCTGTGTGCTGTAATAGGTACAAACAGTAATGCATAATAAACGAGATGAAGATGATTCCTGTGTGTGTTAGTGTTACTATGGTTTGGTTGTACTTTTCATGTTTTAGTACTAGAAAATGGTATTTACAATTGTTTTTACCGATTTTAACTTTTAAAATTAAAACTAAATAAAATTTAATATTTGAGAATTTTATAAAAAAGTATACGGATGAAAAACAAAACACGTCAACTTACCTAAATCAACTAACTATTAAAGTCGAAAATTAAAATCTAAAAAAAAAAGGCATAATAATGTTTTTAATCACACATTTTCCATCAAATCTCTAAGGGTGTGTTTGGCGTAAAAGAGAAGTTGTCAAAAGAGAAATAAATAAGAGAGAGTATGAGAAGAGATAAATAGATAAAAAATATAATAGATTTGAAATATTGATTGGTATAAAAGAATGATAATAGAAATAGAGAAGAGAGAAGTGTTAATTATTTTTGAAAGTACATGTATACCCCTAATATTTTATTATAATAAAACCCTCCGAACTCTTTAATCACTATATTCATCATATTTAAGTAATATGTTTTAATCAATAAAAAATCATTCTTATTAGCTCTTAAATAAAACGTAAATTCACACACAATCATAATCATTGAAAAAAAACATATATACTGGTGGAGCTTTGCTACCTATTTCCAGCTATAATGTATATGACACAATTTGGAAATTTGGAAATAAAACTTAATAAGTATCATAAGCAGTAGGGGCAAATACGGAAAAGAAAAATTAAACACCCTTTCGTCTTCCTTTCTTCTCAGTTTTGAAGAGAAAAGAAAAGGGCATGGGACCCACAGGTTTTAATTTCTCTCTTCTGTTTCTCTTCTAAACCAAGCAATAGAGATTCAATCTCTCTTCTCAACTTCTCTCTCTCCCCTTTCTCTCTTTCTTATTTCTGACCTTGCGACCGACTAATCCAAGAGGAACAAATCCCACCGTCCACTAGCGGGGATCCCGTTTAAAGCTGGAGCAAAGTTCCGTATGGACTGACCCACACAAAGGTTGATTGCACCTAGTAGGATTCGAACCTGAGACCTTGAGAGGAGCACACTCTCAAAATCCAAGCCTTCACCACTAGGCCAATCTTTGGGGGTTTTAACAATTGCTTGTTAAATATGATAGATTGGTCGTCCATGATTTTCTTCCGACTTCAAGTCAAGATGGTTTACAATTGAGTTGAAGTACACACATTACAAATGAGGACAAAATCACTTGGAAATTGAAGTGCTTACCCTACCATAATGTTAGGGTATGTTGTGATTCTCTCATTATTGTAATTATATTAGGATTAATTAATTTTTATGTGTATTTACTTTATTCTTTTATTTGTCGTCAATCCTGTTATATAAATAGGAACACTCTTGCTTGTACGAGATATACAGAAAATATACAAATGTTCACTATATATTTCTAAGTTTCTAAATGATATCAGAGCTTAGGTTCTCTTTTGGCTCTTACCTTTGTTTTTCTTTTCCAAAGAATTCATTTTAAATCACCAATCGGTGCTTCACTGATTTGCTTAAGGCACCATCGTCCATCATATATCTTCCTTTTTTTTCGGTGATTATATTTTTCCTCAGTATCAATCCTTTAGAGTCATAACTTGATCCATCCTTTCTTTATCTCACAATTCAATCACCACACCCTGAATCCATCAAAAAGTGAGAGCTTTTCATCAATTAAATACTCTATCTAAAATAGTATCAAAACGGTCTCTTCATATATTATTTGGGTGAAATTCCTCTAATTATATACAGTTTTTACCGATACTGCTCTAAGTGTTGTTTTCGTTGGAAACTTTGTCATCTAATGGAGAAATTCGAAGTTACATATATTAAAAGACCTATAATAGCACTTTTGTGTAGAGTGCTATTATAATTTAAAAATTGTCTAAATCTATAATAGCGCTTTATCAAAATTGCTATTATAAACTAAAAAGTTTAGAAAATAAAAGATTGATTTTGAGCCTATTATAACGTTTTATCAAAAGCGCTATCATAGATAACACAAAAACAAAAAAATTACAATATTTACTACTCAAACTTGAGATCACAAGCTATCTAGAAACTTAGTCGCTAGCTCTATAGTAGCACTTCTCCATAAACGCTATTAATGATAGTTGTAAAGAAAATAATTAATATAAATATTTAATTAGAATCAAGAGTCGAACACAAGACCCTTCGGCTTCCTAAAATCCAATTTGTCGCTGGCCTTATTAAACAAATATGTAATTGTTGTCAAAACGTAAATATATATTATAATTAAAACTTTATTAAATTATAGTTAAAACTGTATTATAGTCCCAATAAAAAAGAAAGCATTTATCTTATCCTCCCTCCGTGTTGTGTTCATCTAATACAGAAATCACATTTCCACTTACAACAAATTCATCCAATATTAAGAGAAATTTTAATTCTTTTTCTTTCGGTTCAAAGAACCCTTTCTTCAAAACCTTATTGTGTGTCTTCCTCAAAAAAATATTAGTATAGAAACGAATATAACACGGGTATTTACAAACAACTAATAATATTTTTTGGCTAAATTACAATTTTAGTCCTTCTGTTTTGGTTTATTCACAGTTTTAGTCCTCTCATCTTTTTTAAACAGTTTTGGTCCTCCATCCCAATTTTGATCTAACTGTTCATGTACGGTCATGCACTGTTTATGTACGGTCATGCACTGTTGATCGTTTTTTTGGATCAAAATTAGGATGAGGATCAAAACTGTTTAAAAAGAAAATAGAGGACTAAAACTGTGAGTAAACCAAACCAGAGGACCAAAATTGTAATTTAGCCTATTTTTTTATTAATTAAAAATATAAAAAAAATATTTTCTCTCTTCTACATAATAACAACCACCCTATAATTCCAATTAAAATCGAAATTAAATTTATAATAAATTAAAAATTTTCTCTCTGTTCATTAATTGTTTCCAACAATATAAATTTAAGTGTGTTTCTATGCAAGTATTTCACCTTCCTCAAACCCTAAAATTGCATCAATTTATTGTGTTACCTCGAACCGTAAAACCTCGTGAACCAAATGTTTCCGGCGATACAGAACATGCAAAGCACACTCGATTCCGTTTCTCTTGATGGAAAATTGAGTGTTTGGTGTCGTTTAAAAAAGATATGGACTATCCTTTGGCTGGACTCTTATTTTGGCCTTTATCAATAATCCTAGAAGAGCAGATAATTCGACTTTGGCCTTTTTAGTCTGATCTGGGGTGAGTTGAATCAAGCTCTAAACTCAAAAACATGAATATACTTGTTAGGAATTCCATGAGGCCCAATAGAATAAAAAAGGGTTCAGTTTTATTTAAAGATTTTATTACATATTAGGGGTGTCTTTAGTAGTTTATTATTGCTGTTAGTGTTGTGAGAGGCCCATGGCCCAACTATATTCTCTATCCCTAACTATTTATATGCATTGTATGAGCTGCTGAATGTTATGAAGAAAAGTTGTTTTATTAATTTTCTCTTTTGCAATATAGATCTATATTTAATCTATCTTAAATCTATCATTGGTGCTTTCATCTTGCTGAATCCATGGCTCCCCCTAAACCACCTAATCCAACCCCTAAAGAAATCGTGGAAGAGGCTGTACAAACAGCCCAAATTCAACTAGATAATGTGATTGCTCAACATCAGCAGCTGCTAGATGAGAAAATGGAGAGAGTTGCTGCAGATTTGGAAAAACAGATTGGCCATATACATACCATATTAGAGAATGACAAACATTTGAAAGACTCCTGATTTGAACAAGTAATGGCTGCCATTAAGCTGTCCTCACTAAAGCTTCAACAGCCCCCTCACATTTCAATGGCATCAAGCTCATCAGGTATAACTCAAAACCCCCCATTGTCTCTTCGTCACCTACACCCCACCCCATACTCGTACACCCACAAATACACCTATTCGAACCCACACGATTTTCTCTCAAAACCCCCCCTCACAACAATCACAACCCAACACAACACCTCCCACTTGCCGCCCCCACCATTTCTTCACTCCACACAATCTCCACAAACTGCTTTTTATTCAAACCAATAGTACAACCTTCCCCTCTATTCCCATATCCCAAACCCTCACTACCCTAAAATGTCACCATTACCCCCATTTAGAACCCCTAAACTTGAACTTGCATTATTTGATGGCTCAAATCCCTTAGATTGGTTATTTCAAGCTGACCAATTTTTTCAATTTTATAATATCCCACCTGAAAGTAGATTACCTTTAATTTCATTTTATATGAAGGGAGAGGCCTTAGGATGGTTCAAGTGGATGCATCAAAGCCAATTTTTAAGTGATTGGTTTTCCTTTACTAAGGCATTAGAATTACGCTTTGGCCCCTCTACCTATGATAATCACCAAGCGGAATTTTTCAAACTGAAACAAATGGGAACAGTCACGGAATATCAGGCGGCTTTTGAAACACTTGGCAACAAAGTTTTCGGTTTACCACCAGATGCAATATTAAATTGTTTTATTTCTGGCCTAGCGCTTGAAATTAGGAATGAAATGGCTATCCACCATCCTACAACAATATCACAGGCTATTGGGCTTGCCAAGCTGATTGAAGCAAAACTCAAGGACTCCAAACCCAAATCCAAACCTTTCACAAATTATTATTCTAAGCCAAACACCCCCAGTCCCAGCACCCAACCCCCCAAAATTGCTTCTGCCAACCAGCCACAAGTTTCTTCTGGTCCTAATACTCAATCCAGCCCAACCCCCTCCAAATTTCCAATCAAACGCCTCTCACAAGCCCAACTTCAGGAGAGGCGTGCTCAAGGCCTATGTTTTAATTGCGATGAAAAATTTATTCCCGGTCACAAATGTACAACTAGTAGATTTCTACTTCTCTTGGCTGAAGATGAAATCCTAGATGAACCTCTTGTTGAACAAACTGAACACCAATCTGAAGCGGAGTATGATCTTGGAGATACATATTTCCAATTATCTACACAAGCTTTGACAGGACTGTTTTCACCACAAACATTAAAATTCAAAGGGACTATTGGTAGACTTACTGTTATGGTTTTGGTTGATACAGGCAACACTCACAACATCATGCAGCCAAGAATTGCCCACCACCTTAACCTTAAAACTACACCTATTTCCCTATTTCCGGTTATGGTTCCCATTTACAACGTGAAGGAATTTGTGAAAATGTCCAACTTAACCTTCAAAACAAACCCGTCACACTCCCATTTTACCTATTACCTATTGAGGGCGCGGACATAGTTCTCGGAATGGCGTGGTTGCGCACCTTAGGGCCCATTAAGGCTGATTTCTCCATCCCATCTATTACATTTAACCATCAAAAAAGTGATATTACTTTGAAAGGTGATACTTCTGCACATCCTATTCACACTACCTTTCATCAACTTCGCCATCTCATTCATACCAACTCCATTGCTTCATGTCATCTAATGTTCATACAAACATGTCCCAGCCCCCAAAACATCGAGGACCCAAGCCCTTCACCACTACTCACACTAAAACCTGACCTTGACCCCAAACTTGCTGCCCTCCTCCATAATTACAATTCAATTTTTCAAACTCCCACCAGCCTACCTCCTAACAGACCCCATGATCACCATATTCCCCTTCTACCCAACACCCCTCCCATTAATGTGAAGCCTTATAGATACCCTCACTCCCAAAAGGATGCCATGACCACTATCATTCAAGAAATGCTAAGAGAAGGAACCATTATTCCTAGCCATAGCCCCTTTTCTTCCCCTGTTCTCTTAGTTAAAAAGAAAGACGGCACGTGGCATTTTTGTGTTGACTACAGGGCACTAAACGCAGTCACCATTAAAGATAGATATCTTATCCCAACCATTGATGAGTTACTTGATGAGTTAGGCTCAGCAAATATTTTTTCAAAGATAGATTTGAGATCCGGTTATCACCAGATCCGTGTTGCAAAGGAAGATACACATAAAACAGCTTTTCGCACTTTCGATGGACACTATGAGTTTCTTGTGATGCCTTTCGGCCTTACAAACGCTCCCTCCTCATTTCAATCTGCTATGAATGATCTTTTGCGACCATATCTAAGGCGATTTGTTTTAGTTTTTTTTTTATGACATTTTAATTTATAGTTCAAATTTGCAGGATCATTTAGCTCACTTGCAGGTTGTTTTTTACTTATTGAAGTCCAATGCTTTTTTTGTCAAGTTGTCAAAGTGTGTGTTTGTAGTGGATACCATTGACTATTTGGGTCATGTGATTTCTGTTGGTGGTGTTGCACCAGATCCAGAAAAAGTGAGGGAAATTTTGGATTGGCCCCCACCTCGCTCTCTCACGACTCTCCGCGGTTTTTTAGGCCTCACTGGATTTTACCGTCGTTTCGTGCGTAACTACGCCACACTCGCCGCTCCTCTCACCTACCTGTTGCGTTCTACTAAACTTACATGGAGTACAGAGGCAGCTTTGGCCTTTACAGAATTAAAACAACATATGACCGACATGCCGGTTTTGGCTCTACCAGATTTTACAAAAACTTTTATCATCGAAACAGATGCCTCTGGTGTTGCTATTGGTGCTGTTTTATCCCAGGATGGCCACCCGATTGTGTTCTTCAGCAAGAAGATGTGTCCACGCATGCAAGCAGCATCAGTTTATGTGCGTGAGATGTTTGCGGTCACGGAATCTGTCAAGAAATGGCGTCAGTATCTCATTGGTCAGAAATTCCATATTTACACAGATCAAAAAAGCCTCAGAAATCTCCTTTTACAAAAGATTCAGACGCCAGAACAACAGAGATGGGCTTCTAAGCTACAAGGGTTTAATTTTGATATCACTTACAAGCCTGGGAAATCAAATGGTGTTGCCGATGCTTTAAGCCGTAAATACTGCTCTAAGGAACCTCAACTACTTTCTCTGTCCTCTCCCGTCCCATGTCTTTTAGCCACGCTCCGCCAGTTCTATGGAAAAGACAATGCAGGTCAGCAATTAGTCCAACAGTTATGTCAAAATGCAACAGATAGCAGTGGGTATAAGTTTGTGAATGGATTACTTTACTACAAAGACAGAATCTTTATACCTGAAGTCTCACAACTCCTCCACAACATCCTGCAAGAGTATCACACCACACCATCTGCTGGTCACTCTGGTGTCAGGGCTACCTTAGCTCGTATCCGGTTATCTTTCTACTGGCCTGGTCTTTCACAAGCAGTTAAGACTATGGTTAAACACTGTGTCATCTGCCAGACAAACAAATACCAAACTCAGAAGAAGAAGGGACTGTTACAACCTCTACCAATTCCTAATAAAGTCTGGGATGAACTCACCATGGATTTTATTACGCATCTGCCGAACTCCTTCGGTCACACTGTAATTTGGGTCATTTGTGATCGCTTGACAAAGTTTGTACACTTCTTGGCTCTACCATCAAAGTTCACCGCTAAGGACCTCGCTTCAAGATTTGCTGTTGAAATTTTCCGCCTACATGGTGTTCCCAAGACTATCATCTCTGATTGTGATCCTCTGTTTTTGAGTACCTTCTGGAAAGAATTCTTTAAACTCCAGGGAACTACATTGAAATACAGTACCTCTTATCATCCAGAAACTGACGGTCAAACTGAAGTGGTAAACAGATCTATAGAAACGTACCTTCGTTGTTTAGCCGGAGAACACCCCAAGCAGTGGTTCAAATATCTTCACCTTGCTGAGTTCTGGTTCAACACCTCTTTCCACTCCGCTATTCAAATGACCCCGTTCAAAGCCCTTTATGGTCGTGACCCTCCATCCCTTCCAGATTATTTCTCCGGAGCAGCAACCACAGAGTCATTAGACATATCCATGCAAAACAGACAAAGTATACTAGCTCAGTTAAAGGAAAATCTAAAAAAAACAGAGTGCAAATGGAGAAAGAAGCAAATAAGTTTCGTTTGGACCATACCTTTAGCGTTGGGGATCTTGTCCTTCTGAAGTTGCAGCCGTATCGTCAAACAACAGTGGATCGTCGTTCTTCGCAGAAACTATCCAAACGTTTCTTTGGACCGTTCAAAATCATCAAGCGCGTCGGATCTGTCACCTATTTGCTCGATCTACCTTCCTCCTCGCGTATTCACCCGGTTGTCCACGTCTCGCTCCTCAGACCTTACTATCCAGACACTCCAACAACCACAACCGTTCGTCTCCCTCCACCTGACTCTGTGTATTTTGAAAAACATCATCTTTTAGATTCAGAAGAGGACTTTGTATTTGGTGACCAACATGCCTCTTTGGACTCAGACACGACCAAAGAAAGAAAAGAACCTTGCATACAACAAGGTAATGAGTTAGTTGTAAAGGAAGCACAAAGCTTCAGAAAAGAAGAAGGGCGGAGGAAACTCACAGAAGCAAAGGAAAATATTTTGAGGGCAAATGCTACTTTAATTCCTCAAACTTATCTTAAAAACAAATCTTCTAAGTGCACTTCGGACACTCTGCTATCACGTGCTCCCCAACTCCCCATGTGGCCAACTGACATTTCACTTCCCCAAGGCACGCGTGAATAGACCCCCAACGGCTACCCACACTTCCCACTTGGCAAACTGTGTACTTTTCCTTCTCACACCTGTCCCACTTCACCTAATCTTCCTTATCTCACCTCACACACTCCCCAACCAATATCCACAAAATCTACTTTTCAGATTCCTAAACCACTTACCACTGTCAGCTTGCTCCCACCTTTTCCAATTCCTTGCCCACAGAATTCGCATGGCCCGGTAATGGACAGTGAATCAGTTGCAAATGATGCCAAGCCCAATCACGATTTTATTCAGCCCAATTCCTCCCAGCATGCTTCCAAAACGGCCAATCCTATTCTGAACCTTGAGGACAAGGTTCTCTTGGAGCCCAATAGTATTGTTAGGAATTCCATGAGGCCCAATAGAATAAAAAAGGGTTCAGTTTTATTTAAAGATTTTATTACATATTAGGGGTGTCTTTAGTAGTTTATTATTGCTGTTAGTGTTGTGAGAGGCCTATGGCCCAACTATATTCTCTAACCCTAACTATTTATATGCATTGTATGAGCTGCTGAATGTTATGAAGAAAAGTTGTTTTATTATTTTTCTCTTTTGCAATATAGATCTATATTTAATCTATCTTAAATCTATCAATACTTTTGTCCTTTTCTAGTCTGATCTAGTGAGAATGATCCTTAATGGAGATGTTACTCATAATCGTTATTGTTTACTCCGCGACGATTTTGATTTCTGACATGTTCAATTGCCAGTATGTTCGCCCAAATTTGCACTGTGTAGGATGTTTTTTTTTCAACTTTGCATTTATTGAGGGATATGTGTCACTACTCTTTATCATAGATAACTTTGTATACATGTCAGATCAATGATTTTGTTTGCTGTTTGTTTAATGATTGGTTGCCCGTCTTTTGAAAGAATAAGGGCATTCATGTAGGCTATTTTGACATATCTCAATTCCTTTTAAATGAAACAAGCGAGATATTTTTTATCTAAAATGGTCTGCTGGTAGTAGAATAGAGATTAGGGGTTTCACCATATTGCTTATAATGCTAAAATTTTCTGCCAAAGAGTTTTTGTGGACATAGTACAATATGAATTCAGTTCTATTTTCATGGACCAAAGATAGCTACTATTTATAATGGAAAATGTTCTGGATGAAGGAAGTGATTAGCTGAGACTTTTGAGTTTAAACTTTGTATGTTTGTTAAGCTGGGATGCATGATTTAATGTTTCAGCTATTCTAGAACTTCCAATTTCATATTTTTTTTACTTTGTTGGAATCTTTGTTCTGTTTAAAGAACTATGTTTTCCATTAATATACAACTTATCTTCAATCTCATGCGTACGTCATTGCCTTTAATTTTTCAATATAACACAAATAATCGCAACACAAGAGGGTTCCTTATGTGAGTGTTGAAATATTAAATGGCATCTTGAATTGATAGCTTTTCTTTTATAATTATTCATAAATATATGTTGTTACTATATCATGTTTGGAGAGCTCTTACTATATCTTGTAAGCGTTTTCAATTTTGTTCTTTAGTGATAGGCCATGATGTCAGCTTGCTTTGGGATTTATAAAGAAGTTCTTTTTCATTTGAATTCAATTTTGTGAGTACACATTGTTGCTGTTTATTTCTCTTTAAAGTTTAACCTTCTCAAGAGCTGATTTTCCTTAAAAGTTGGCTATGTATAGTAACAGAATGCAATTGGGAACAAATTCTCTTCCATTGATAGTGTTTGGCTATGTATTGTAACAAAATGCACTTTGGAACTAAATCCTTATGACAGAATGCAATTTGGAACAAAATCTGTAGATTTTGCTAATATGCTGTTATCATAAAGTTTCTATCTTTTTCCACTGATAATGTTTGGCTCTGTATCGTAGGTAACTCTTCTTGAAGAATCTCTTCAACCTTTTTAGACAGAGAGGTACAAGAAGTTTAGGAGTTCAAAGCTGGAAGCTTCCTCATCAACTGAAGACATGCTGCAGGTTGTAATCTAGCATGTATTTTAGTGCATGCTCATGCTGCAGAACTTCTAGCTTGTTGTTAATTATCATTAGTTTATTACATATGATTGCTATTTTAAGACTTTATAACAATTTGGTGAACATGGTTGCTAATTGTCGCCCATGCTTTGGAACTTCTAGCTTGTTGTTAATTATCATATTATTCACCATACTAGATTTTTAGTTGGGCATATGCCTTGTTAATTGTTATTTTATTAGTATGAACATTTTAAAATTTATTATTTAAGTTTCATTCATCATAATATGTTTTATTTACTAATGTCTACTATGAAATGACTAGAAGTAAGATATACAAGACAATGTGATTACAAGACAATACTATATGTTTGATTGCTACTCTTTTGTACACAAGTGCAACTACTAGAAAACCAAAAGACTTACGTTATAACTCGTCTGAATCTTTTGCATTAGGTTTGATTTTCACTATCATTTTTATTATTGGTATTTGAATAATATTTGGTTGGCAGGTTATACTATAACCTATAAATTGTGACATATATATTAGTCTTTAAAAATAATGGGAAAAAATTTAATAATAATTCAATCTTAATTATTATTCTTAATTATTTTTTAAATTATTCTTAATTATTCAAGAAATTGGTGATGAAGTCTTACTGAAAATAATTAAGAATATATTTAAACAAATCTTTTAAGTAAATGGGAAAATGCATTGTTCTAAGAAGTAAATTGTACATACTCTAATACAATTTTTGTTTAACACAAATTTAACAGTCTTAATAAACTAATGTTAACGAAGTCTAAAAAAAGTGAAACCAAATTCAACAATTTTATTTCAGTTGCAGAATTGTTGTCTTCTTCAAGGAGAAGAACCCTAAATTTCCTTGGAAAATCTTTCCATCCTTCTAAATCATTGGCAGTGTACATCATAGTTGGTTTAACATCCCTCTACACTAGTAGCCGATCAATGCCATTCTGCAAGATCCATTATAAGATCACAAATTACAAACTTGATTAAACAAAATACTACTTATATGTTGTTGAATATTTGGTGAATAATCAAACAAGGATCTTAGACAACAAGTTCATGGAGCATGAATATATTCACTATAAGTATTCAGGCCTATATTGTCAACAAGTTCATGGAGAAAATTTTGACAGAAACTTCTGTCCAAAGTAATGAAAATATAGCCTTGAAAATTGGCCGACTACTATACTGTAGAATTTTATTGGGCCACATCAGATCCATATTGGTCCAAAGCTCAAACCATTCAAAACCAATTACCATGATATCTCACAGTTCTAACCGAAACTAGCCTAAGTTCATCAATTAACCCTTTAACTAACTGTCAAAATAATAACTAGCAACATCTCAACAAGCTCAAAAACAATGACAATAACCAACAAAATTCCAATTATCTAACTAACAGCTTGCAACCAACCATAACAGAATTTTTCACAAAACAATGTCTAACCAAATTGCCTAACTCTAATTCTAACTTTTACTAACCAAACTCCAAACTGTTAACAATCACCAAAGGATTAATTCACTGCATGGTATAAGCCTCATGAGAATTTAGTTTCTGATTCTCAATTATTTTCAATTCTAGGAATTCCACATGACATTGAAATTACCTCTCTGCAGCTAGAAGAGTGGTCTAAAACTAGAAATGAATTCTCAGATTTTTTAAATGTAATATATGAATCAGACATATTTTTTAAATGTAATATATGCAACAAACTCTTCTAACTAACCTAAATGAATGATGTAATAGTACCTTGGGTGAACTAGGGACTGAACTTTCATCAACTTCATCCTCAATTTGAATTACGGGTTCATCGCCTTCGGTAGACATATTTCCTATAATTTGACAATAATTGAAGGTGAGTGCAAAGGAAATCAAACTAAATTATCCAATAAAATAAACAACAATGATTGAAGGTGAAAATAAGCATTTGCAATTTTAAAATTTATTTCTAATAAGTTCTTTGCAATTTCTTGTTTTGTAGAAAAAGGAAAGTTAAAGCATGCAACTGTTCATCCAGAGCCAGGGGAGACTAAAGACATTATAAGTAATAAGGTTTGATATTTTCTTTCTTTGGCACTGTATTTTTTACCGTTTTGCTAGAAAAATATACTTGCAGACCTCCAAAGTTGTATGTTTTCCTCATGTGTTCTATAAATTCTATAATTTTCCTGTCATACTGATTCACTATTTTGATTCTATCTGAGCTGTTCACTATTTTAATCCTTATGCAGGAGCAATTGGGGACTGTTTGGTTGAGAGAAAAGAAACTGCTCAAAATTTTCTAGCAATTCACAACTCCAGTGATCAGTACAAGAAATGGGTTTGCTTATATTGGTCATATAATAGGCACATTTGTCACCAGCTATGTTTATGGTTGCAAAAGCAGGTAACCTCTTATCCTCATAGAGTAAGCTATTTTTGGATTGTCAAATTGTGTATATGATGTTGATGAAAAGAATAAGGTTGTACATACTTAGGGTAGTAACGTTATCCTTTATCCAGACCCTTAAGGAATTTTGGTGTATATTTCAGAAAATTAGAGAAAGTTGAGATCCAAACTAAACATATCTCACCCACCGGAAGTTTCTAAAGCAGTGATTATGGCTTTCCATCCTAGTTTTGCATCTAGGATATTGACTTGGTTTTCCTTAACAGCACAACAGGAATGAAACAGAAAAACCAACTCCCTACGGATCACACACAGGTATGTGCACTATTTAAGCGAACATCTCAATCTTATGTAGTCTTTCAAATGCATGATTAAACACTGTATGTATTCTGATAAGAACACTCATAAAGCTAAAAATTGAAAGGTCATTCTAAGAATTGAACCAAAATAAATGTTTATGATGTTGAAAGGTCATTCTAAGAATTGAACCAAAATGCCCAACTTATATCACTAAGACAGAATTTTCAAGTATAATATGTTCATATATTCATTCAAAACAGCTATTCTGATGCTTGGACATTCAATTTCAGCTATAGATGGTCTGAGAGCTGCAGAATGAAATATAAAGCTTGATATTCCCAAATTGAAACTACTCAGGTCTTCTTTTATATTTGTAACATAGGTTCATTTCTATACTCGAGCTATAAAGAGTTTGTGAGAAGAATTGGAGTTATTACTGCTGTGTTAAATTTCTTACTTTGAATAATTCCAATGAAGGAAAAGCACGACCTTCATTCTTCAACATCTCGTCAACAACAAACCTTTTTCAATCCACTGTATACAAAAGCACGACCTTCATCTAACTTACTCCATTCTTCTCTTCTCAAACCTAACAATAACAAACAACAACAACCTTCAAACTTTAATTTCGCACACCATTCATCAACAAACCCACAAAATCATTCCAAAACCCATTTAACCCAAAACCAGATCAAACTGAAATTGAATAGAGAAGAAGAGAGTGAGACGATTTGAAACCCAAAACCAGAAATGTAGAAGAAAAATAAACTTGAACGGACCTGGATCGTGTAAGCGAGAAATCAAACCACCAATATGCGATTCGAATCGATTTGAACATGGGAGTCGGGCAAGAAGGCTGGACCATCGTTCGATGGTGGATGAATGCGTGTTGTTTTTTTTTCAAAACCTTTTTTTAATTTAATTTTGAGTTTTGTGATTTGTTGATTGTTGTGATTTACTTCGTAGTTTGTTCAGAAATCAGAATGTCCTTTTAATATTGTGGATTTAACATGGCCGTGGTTCTCTTTTAAACTCTGCTTTTTGAATTGTTCAGGCATGTTGTTTTTTTGTTTGTTTCGTGAGGTGAGTTTGGACGATGGGTTTTCAAGCCCAATTGCTTGATTCATATATCACTCTTCATACAGATTTACACAGTTCACCCCTCCTTCCTTTTTCTTATGGTTTTTCTTTTTTAATTTATTTACTATTTTCATTTTCGAAACTTTCCTAAATAATAGTTTTTAGAATTTTACTATTAACCTTTTGATTCATCTATTTTATTATTTTATTTCTTATTCATTTCGATTTTATTTCTCATTCTAATTTTATTTTAATTTCCTTTTCGATTTTATTTTCTTTTCATTTCATTTGCGATCGATGAAGTCTTTTTATTCACGAATGTTGGTTGATTGAGGTTGTTTAACCTTCATGATTTCAAATCTGTAGGAATTGATCATTGAGATCATTTTCTATAATTTGGGATCGTGATAGGTTACCTTCGATTAATTGACGCAAGTTTGTGATTAAGACGAGATCATCCGCTTTTTCTTTTCGTGTGACACGATTCTTCAGAGAATGATTCACAATATCATTTCTCTATCGTGTTTTAACACAAATATCGTTGATTGTGCGGCCTCATATAGCATGATTTTCGTTATAGATCGTGCTACGATGGTTTAATGCTATAAACGACCCGATTCATCCGATTAACAACAATTAACGATTAATCACTAACGAACTAACTTTAATTCCGTCAATATACTATTGATTTACATTTCCGCTCAATATTATCTTGCTTTATATTCTTGTCAATATATTCTCGATTATATCCTGTCCATATTATTATTGTTGTTCATATCATATTCACATCTTATCATGTTGTTCATACCTTGTTTATCATTATTCAAAATACGCTAATATTATCGAAACGTCTAAACATTTAATCCGATTAAAATACTTAACACACATAATCAACCCGCTTTCTTAATTAAATCACGAAGGAGTTGAATTCTTGAGGTCTAGCACCTCTTGGGTTCTTGAGTCGCCGCTCTTGAGGCGCACACTTTGGGTTGTGATCATTCGACCTTTCGCTTCTAAAACACTCGCCTTAATTATTTGGACAAGGAAACACCATTTAAGTCTAGCATTCCATGTGGTACCTTTGTTCGTCAAACAATATTTCGTAATCAATCGAATGAAAAAGGTGTCGTTGGGATATAGTATTCCAATAATGCCCTGATTAATTGGTTGCGAGGCCGACGTCTCGTTTATCGAATAATCTTCATTCTCCCTAAAACACTTAATAAATCGAATGTCATCTTCTCGTTC
Organism: Lathyrus tuberosus; assembly: GCA_022829125.1. Lineage (NCBI taxonomy): Eukaryota > Viridiplantae > Streptophyta > Magnoliopsida > Fabales > Fabaceae > Lathyrus > Lathyrus tuberosus. The sequence continues at coordinate 1,964,158 of JALAZF010000659.1, read as the reverse complement.
CCGTACAAACAAACTCTTCGCGTACCCTATTTCGATTCGAACACGCAACCAAACATTTTCTCGATCAAACTTCGAAAGAAGAAGATTCTTGGAGTTTAGCATTCCTTGGATCTTCGAATGAATCACTCTCGAGGCACGCCCCTTGGGTTGTCATTCATTGAACCTTTTCGACTTTTAAACTAAACCATTTCTAAACCGATTCTCGATTCGTCGTCGAGTTATTCCTAAAAAATTCTCGTAAGTCGAGCGTCTTTTGCCTCACCATCAAACGCACACTTGCACATTTCGTGGTTTCGTTACTAGGAGCACCCCTAGGGACTAGGATTGATTCTCACCTCATTTTACAACCAATCCGATTCAATCATTTGTTAAACTATTTTCTTAATCAACTTACGAAAGAAGGAGGTTCTTGGAGTCTCGCATTACTTGGATCTTTGAGTGAATGGATCTTGTGGCGCACGCCTTAGGTTGCTATTCATTCAACCTTTCGTCTTAAAACACTTAATCCATATCAAACATTTTCGCAATCAATCACGAAAGAACTGAGTTCTTGGAGTCTCCCATTCCTTGAATTCTTGAGTGACTGCTCTTAAGGCATGCCCTTGGGTTGTTTGTCATTCGATCTTCCGTCTCCTAAAAACTCAAACTAACCTCTTTTCGTGGTCGTAACCACGAACTACGAACACTCTAATTCTTTATTCTCGTCCGAATGTAAGATACGTAGGCACAAGATTGTGATGATCTTGGCGAGCTACCTTTTTCTTTTTCCGATGCTTCCTACCTTCCCTTCATCTTCCGTTTTCTACCTTTTTCTTTTTACGCTGCTTCATACCTTCCCTCCATCTTCTGTTTTCTACCTTTTTCTTTTTCCACTGTTTGCGTCACACTTCTATCCATCTTCCGCTTTCTATCCTTCCCCGTAGTCGAACTACGATTGTTCTGATTACTCATTCTCGTTCGAATGAGCATACGTAGGCACAAAGGCCCCAATCCTTGGCGAGCACCCTAACCTAAAAACACCAATTTCCCCTAGCATCTTTTCCTCTTATCTTACTGTTTCGCATTGAGAATAAAACAAATAAGCTTAGCTAAAGTTCATCACAATTCGAACCTAGAGGTTCCCGTTGAGTACAACGGATGTGAGGGGTGCTAATACCTTCCCCTTGCGTAACCGACTCCCGAACCCAGAATGTGGTTGCGAAGACCATGTTCTTATCTCTTTTAAAGGTTTTCTCTATATTTTCCTTTCCCTCTTTTGGGATAATTAAAGTTCAGTGGCGACTCTATCGAACCGCAAATTTCTTTCGCGCCTTTTGCGCGAGGGTCGTGTCATCGATGATTTTTCGAGGTGCGACAGATGCCAAGTTTTGTTCGACCTTACTTTCATCATTTTGGTGATGGTGGTCATGGAAATTATGTGTTCCCTATCATTCTTTTGGTGATAGCAAGCTTTGTTGTTTGTGTTTTATCTTCATCCTTTTGGTGATGGTGATCATTGAAATTGGGAATTTACTATCATCCTTTTGGTGATAGAATATGGTGTTTTACCTTCATACTTTCGGTGTTAGGATTTTACTATCATCCTTTTGGTGATAGCAAATTGTGTTATTACCTTCATCCCTTTGATGTCCGTGATTATTAGAGTTGGGGTATTTACTATCATCCTTTTGGTGATAGAAAACTGTGTCGTTACCTTCATCCTTTTGGTGTCGGTGCTCTTTGAAGATTGGGAACTTACTATCATTCTTTTGGTGATAACGAGTTATGTGTGTTCACTATCATCCTTTTGGTGATAGAATCATAATTCTTTTGGTGTCGATGATCTTTGCATTTATGATCTCACCATTGTCCTTTTTGCAAGTTATGTGTTTACTGTCATCCTTTTGATAGCAAATTGTGTTGATCTTACCGTCATCCTTTTGGTGTCATCGATTCGTGAGTCTTTGGTTTGTGTATCATCTTTTTAGTGGATGGCAACCTCTAATACCAGTGTGTTCTTACTATCATTCTTTTGGTTATAGCAAGTATTTGACCTCACTTTCATCCTTTTGGTGAAGGTTCATTGAGTCGTGCGCTCACTATCACCCTTTTGGTGATAACCAGCTTTGTGTGTGTGATCTTACCGTCATCCTTTTGGTGTCGACGATCTTTGTAGTTATGATCTCACCATTGTATTTTTGTCAATGGATATATTTGCAAATTATGACCTTACTCTCATCCTTTTGGTGTTAGCAAGTGTCATTATGATTGAACCATCATCCTTTTGGCGATGGCGATTTTGGTCTTGATGCCTAATCATCATCCTTTTGGTGATGACATTCGTTAAGGTTTAATTTGACCATTATCCTTTTGGTGTTGGCAATTTTGGAAGGCATTGTGATCTTACTATCATCCTTTTGGTGATAACTAGCTTTGTTGATCTTACTGATATCCTTTTGGTGTCAGCATTCTTTGCAGTTTTGAGTTTACTGTCATCCTTTTGATGTCGTTAAACTTCTATCATTGTCAATGTCCACTCAGGGGTTGACTTTGATCTGGTTTATTTTAAAACTCATCACACTTTCTTTATTAGACGAAATTCGGGGTCTTTTATTATTTAATTATCTTGCACCACGAATGTATGAAGATTGGTGTCATTCATACCTTCTGGTTCAAGTTAATTAAATAGGGGCATCTGTCATACCCCAATTTTGTCCGGGCACTTTACTATTATATGGGTTTTAATCATATTTTATTTCGAATAAATAAGATAGCCCATTTGGTAGTGAAATGAGAATTCTAGAATATTCAAGCATAAGATCCTGGGTTCAAATCCCCTTTTTCCTTTATTGTTTTTGCTTTCTTTCTTTTTCTCTAATTTTAACATTTTATTATTATTTTAGTTATTAATATTACGTTTTTAAAATTTTTTTTAGATGTTACTATTACTTACTTTATTATTTAATTTTTTATTTTTCTGCAAAATAAAGGTATATCTAAGTTTTGAAAACACTCGCAAGAAAAAATCATTAAGTTTCCAAAACACTCACAAGACAAAATTATCAAATTTCCAAAACACTTTCTGACAAGATCATCCAAAATTGAAAGAGGATTAAAGCTTGGTGGACAAGGTACATAATGTAAGTAAATGGTTTTGTCCAATTTAATTTGTGGCATAATCTTGAGGCTATAAGAAGGAGAAGCCAAGAAAGATCAAAGGGAGAGAAAAGGACTGAAAAATAGAAAGGACGGAGAGCAGAGGATCTATTTTCTTCATTTGCATACAGGTATATCTTCATGCAGTATATATGACATGCAGTTCCTGTAGTAGTTCATAAATATTATATACTTTAAACATAAATTATTTTATATATACATGAACATGCATCTGCATCTCACAGATATATGTATGTTTAGCGATTTGCTTAGTTTTTTATTTATGGATTTTTTATGTTTTAAGTGTTTATATATATATATATATATATATATATATATATATATATATATATATATATATATATATATATATATATATATATATATATATATATATATATATACACACACACATATATATGTTGTTAATTTAAATGTATACATATATTTGTAGTTTGATAATATTGAATTTTTTTGTTGTGATTTTTTCGGGTCGGACCGTGTCGATACGCTATTTGCACATTGTTGTACACGATGTGTGGCATTTGTGTCGGTTTGATCCAGTTGCGATGATCGCATTTTTGCATTAGCAGCGTTGTTTGTTTTAGCGTTTTAAAATTTCTTTTGCTTTATTCTCCTTTTTGATAAATTTATATCCGCACAATTTTTGGTCCCTCTTGCGATGATCACGTTAAGTGTAGCAAGCTATTGGTGGTTTTTATCAGTTTATGTACAATGTGCTATATTTTTGTATCCTTGTATTTCAATTTTGCATGCGTATGATGGTTTAGCATAGTGACAATCCACTTTTTGCGCTTACTGATTCGCGTTTTCGGTTTGCAATTTATGATTTTCTTTGATTTTATTATCTTGTTGTTTTTTGATTCGATTTGCAATTACCACTAACGCGGTAGCATTTTTCTATTTCAATTTGTGCTAATTTTCAACGATCTAATGTCGCTGGCTTTAGATCGGATTTAATTCTTTGCGGTAGCCTTGCACGTCTTCACATACGCGACATTGATTAGCTTACTTGCGTCATGATTTTAATCCGTGCACTTTTCTTGTCAATTTACGTTTTGATTCATTTGTTATGGATGTGTGATGTTAATATTGTGTATGCATCTTATTTCCGTTCACGCCTAAATTATTTTTAAAACTAATTCTTGATTTAATCAAGCCATTTTTAAACCCCTGTAAGTCGATTGTTTCTACGATCGCCATCAACCAAATCCAAAACATTCTTCATTCATATATCAAGTCCTACCCTAACTTGTAAGTTGGTTGCCTTTTGCATTGCCATCAACCAAGTAAACCCTTGATCCAACGTCAAGTGGTTTACTTCCTTAACTCTTGTAAGTCGATTGCCTTTTGCATCGCCATCACGCAAATTCAAACCTCAATCAACATCCAGTATTTTCCTTAAACAATTCAAGATACATAATCATTATATAAACACTATTTTATTAAAAATAAAGGGATGGGTTTTGAGTCTTCGAAATTTCTCCTCAATTATTTGGATGCGAGATATCTTTCTCGTGTTCAAACAACTATTTCCTTTAAATACCTAATCATATCTTAACACTATTTCACTAAAGATGAAACAAGGGGTGTGGAGTCTTTCATTCCTCTGTTTCGATTGTTTGGGTACGAGATATCTATAAAACACACTAACAAACTGTACTGGCTAACTACGATTGCTCTGACTTTCCCATTGCATGAGGGAATACATAGGCACAAGGGACCAGATCCTTGGCAAGAACCCTAATAAAAAACTAACAAAGTAACCATATCTAGAATCTTCCATAAACCCTTTTATTATTCGAAGAAAATAAATAGAATAAGTTAACATTCAATCACAAATTAGACTAAGAGGTTCCCGTTGAGTACAACGAACGCGAGGGGGTGCTAATACCTTCCCCTTGCAAAACCGACTTTCGAACCCGGATATGGTTGCGATAACCATTTTCCTTTCCTTAAAAGGTTTTCTCGATATTTTTTTATTCCATAATCGGAATGAATTAAAGTTCGGTGGCGACTTTATTCGAAATTTTTTTTCCGCGTCCATCGCGAGGATCGTATTTTTCGAGGTACGACAATACATTACCAAGAGAAGGGCTCCAACTTGGATAAAATCAACAAGTGTTCCACCAGCTCTCTTAGGTAATAAAAGATCCAATTTATTTCACACAATACCATGGAGAATAGGAGACTGAAAATCTCAACCTATAAGGAAGGTCATAATATGGGAGGCCGGTCAATAACAATATTTGTGCTAATACAAGCTAGAGAAATGACATGTAAGTCATTCTCATAAAGCTTGCCACACAAAAAAGAAAAAGAGGAGTGGGCTCATATTAATCAAGAACTTCAAAAGTTCCATGATGTTACAGATTTTCATCAACCAAAAGAAAAAAAAAGAGGGAGATGAAGAAGAGGCAGCAAGGAATCAAAACACAAATTGAATCCAAGGATTGATCAAGTTATCATCAAGATCAATTATCCATTTTGGTGGATTAGGGTATTCACCCTATCAAAACCCAAGATCCATTGAGTTTGATGAAACTTGACCAAATTAACTAAGCTCAAAGTCAAACAGAAGTCAATAAAGGTCAAACAAAATTAAAATGCAATAATATAAATTAATATGCATCAAAATGATTTTTAAAATGAATTTTAAAATGAAATTAAACATGAAAACAAAAAGGTGCATCAAACAAGATCAAGAAAAATCCAAAAAGTCAGAAACAACTCAAGGATCATATGCAAAAATTTTGAGAATTTTTAAATGCATACAAATATTTTTTAACTAATTAAAACATATGCAAAAATAAGAAAATCATGAAAAATAACAAATGATGAAATACAAATGCAAAAAAATACTCAAAAAATAAGAAATATTTTTATGAAACTATGAAAAAAATTGGAGTGAAAAATGTTAATGTAGCTATTTTTTATGAATTTGTAAAGAAAATGCAATTTAAAAATAAAAATAGAAAAGAAAATAAAAAGTGGAAAAAAGACGCGCGTTGGATGCATTTCATTAATCTGATGTGGCAGATTTCATGATCCAAAATGCGCGCTCATGGTGGAATTTACTTCAGAAATAACATGGAATCACATTTGAATCCATCCAATGAAAACATTTCCTTTTGCCAAAGTGTCTCACCACTGCAAGTCACTGTCGACCTCTCCGGTCATCTTCTCTGGTAAGCAGCTCACCCGAGTACCACAAATGGTAAAGATAGATCATGAGGCCTATGTCCATGTAACCGTCTCATCAAGGCGAACTCAACCTCACTCTCCATTTTCATTTATTGAAAAGGAGTAAATAGAATTTTTGAGAAAATTATAAGGAAACAAAAACACGAAAACAAAAATTAAATGATGAACATGAACAATCAAAACCAATTAGGTTAGGGGAAACGTTCAACAAGCCAAGGACTACATTGTGGTAACTTGTTTGAAGCAAATTGAAGCTTCTAACTACCTTGTTGAGATGGTGACCGGAGGTTGAAGAAGCATGATACGGTCAGAGAACTTCAGAAGTTCTGGGAGCTTGAGACTTGATGCAAAAGCTACAAACGAGGCTGGTGAAGGTATTAGAACAAAGAAATTGGGTTGAGAATGGCTAGAATTCAAAACCCAATAGTGAAAATTATAGGGAAAATTTAAACTTCAAGTAGGGGTTCAATGGCTCTCAAAAGCTTGGAAATGAATGGAGGGAGACCCTCTATTTATAGATGAAGAGAATGGAATGCTGAGAGGGGTGGAATGATCAAAGAATTTCAGAATTCGTGCACACCCTAATCATTCCAAAAGTGTGACTCTCAAGTCATCAAAACTCAGCCAAATGACGTGTTTTGAAGCTCAATTAAACTTTGGACACTTCACTAAACGTGTTTAAGTGGTTAACTCGTGCCAATTTGACCTATAATTGAAGATTATATGAATCAAAATTCTGATCATGGAGTTTTTTTCAGTTTCATGTCACCATGTTCAACTCGATGGGGCATCCTACTCAAGAGGCTTTTTTATCCCATTCTTCTTGCAATGCGTAGTCCACATGTCCTAGTTTAAAATGTGACAATAAAGGTTTAATTTGGACATCTTGGGAGAAAGTTATGATGTGTTGAAGTTGGCATGAAAAACTTGTCATCATACTTAGAAAAATTCTAAGTCTTTAAGGCAGAAAATGACCTATAATGTTTCAACAAATTCCATGGCCCTCCACGCATAATTTGATCTTGTTCCTTGAAGCAAACTTGTAGAGGGAATTCTAAATGATATTGTGCAAAAAGAATCAGCCTCAAAGGATAAAAATTGAAGAAGTTGTGATCCTTGAAAGTTAGGAGAAAGTAACTTGAAAATAGGTCAAATTTCACTAAGTCCACAAATAACCTATAATGTCTTCGAACTTTTGATGATCCTCCAAGCATAATTGGCTCTTGTCATGTAAAGAGAAGTTGTAGAGGATATTGATAATACTCATATGCAAAAAGAATCACTAAAAAATATGGATAATTGATGGAATTGTAGTCTTTGGAACTTTGACTTGAAAATGTTGACTTTTTGGTAAAACCTTCTTGAACCAACTTGTGCACTTCGGATTTTCTTGCATTTTAAGGTACATGGTTGATGTTATGAACTCAAAATAATATGTACTTGAATTTATTTTGATTAAATTTCTCAAAGCTTGAGTTGACTTGTTGATGAAAGCATGAAGATAAAAACATGAACCTTTGACTTTCTTTAGAAGCACACAATAAGACGTTGAGGTATCCCTGATCCAAATGATATTGAGAGATGTTTAATGACCATAAACCTTGAGATTAAAATCCATGTCTTGAGAAATAAGCCCTTGGGAGTTAATGGATGTTCACACTTTGACTTGAGGGAACAAAACCCTAGCTGAGGAACCAAGCATGGTGTTCTTGATGAAATGATCTACTTTGCACAATGAGTTTATAGAAACAAGACATATTTTTTGGCATTTTGATTAGTGGTTAGATAAACAATAAACATATAAACATAAAGATAAGCACACAAAAAACTGTGCTTGGTGACCTCTGCAAAGGCAAACCCAAAAAGGTGAGAGGAGGAGAAAGACCAGGCATATGATCTTGTTTGCGTGTAAAAATGCTAATGATATATGGGATCTTAGTGTCAAGAATTAGGGTATGACACTCCCCCCTTCTTGTGTACTTTTCTCACCTTCAATTGGTATCAGAGCATGGTCTGTACATAACACTTAACAGTGGTGCATATAATGATCTAATGAGAAAAGTATGTATGTTAAAGACTTTCCTTCAAGAAGGAATCTAGTGCGACATGAAAAATATTACATTTCTTTTCCTACCATATTCAAAGGGTGATTTGGATGAATTTAAATGATGGAAAAGTTAAACATATTTTTAATTCATTGGATTTGATAAATGTTTTTATGAATATCTGTATAATACCCTTGAAAAAGGTATCACAATAAAAGTTGATGGTGTAGGGATGATCAAAGTTTGAAAGTCTCTCTCACTAGCTCAGAAGAAGCTTATTGAAATAATCTTCAGAGGTAGATGCATTCTGGTAGGTGCTCTATCTCGATTCTGACATTGATACGTCTAATGCTCAGACTATCTTTGAATCCTTGTGCTCAAATTTGTAGGAATCAGTTAAGAAGCTTGTCCAGTTACATTTCATCTAATCTTTCTAAAATTCTGACATAGAAGACAGCAGATGTCCTAACACATGTCAAGACATTGTTCTGCATAATCATTTAAACAAAAACAGAACAGCAGACTGATACTTTGAATATCAGTAACTGCAGAATCACAGATGTTACGACATCTGTTCCAACATGTTTATCAAGAACAATAACAGAATATGTAAATCTGCAGAGTGATAAAAGAACACAGCAATTGTTAACCCAGTTCGGTGTAATTCACCTAGATCTGAGGGATACCAATCCAGGAAGAAGACTCCACTATCTGTATTAAACTTATAAAGTTAAACTCCCCCGTTTACAACTTTATCTCCTAAATACTAACTAATGAAATCTTTACCAAAGAACACCCTCTTTGATATGAGAATCACTACTCACTTCCCCTAATCATAATCTGTGATATCTAAACCATCCTTGTCAATATAGAATTCTGTCAAGCATACTTGACCAACACGCTCACTTGGATTTGCTTCAAAACTTCATCCAAGAACAATACACAATCCAATACCTAAAGGCTTATGAATCTGTGTTATACCTATGTCTACCACAGTGCATCAAACAATACAAAGGGAGACTTACAAACCTAGAGAGCCAATGACTCTTAAAACCCTAAACCCTTATTTTTAAACAAGAGAACTAGGTTACAAAAGGTATATCATTCAATCCTAGGTCTAGGTCTTCTTATATAGGCTTCAGCAGTCTTGGGCTTCATATCATTAGTTTATTTCTTCCTTGATCCATGTTCTGATTGCTCCTTAAATCTTGCAACAGATTTAGAAGCATCCTGCAATATCAGTTCAGAATGTCTCGACATTCGTTAGGACATCATATCTGACCAGTCTTCTTTCATCAGACTTATTCATGTTTAAACATATCTTTTGACATTCTGTTCTTCCAAAAATTTGCTCAAATCAGCAGAGCTTTCACTTTCTAAGCAAATTTTGAGAAGATTATTTTGAATTCAAACCTGGGGTCACAACTATTCAAGAAGTCATACAACTTGAGTTTATTATGCCTTGTAGGTTTATCTTGCAATCTTCAAAGAAAATTAATGGAATTAGATGATGAAAAGTTATCTAACAGATCATCTTTCCTAAAGCATGTTGAAGGATGCTTCCTATGGAATGTCTAATGATGAGGAATCAACCTTCCTAATTAGAAAATTTCTTTAACTGGATGAATGGAATGTGACATCTTTTGTTAAAAGAGTAACTTCAGAAGCTTCTGAGATATTCGTATTTCAATTGATTTCCCAAATCCGAGAACAAGGAGAAACACTACCAGAACCTAATGTCAGAGGTCTTCACTGCATATTCATTTGAAGCTGGAATTAGTGCAGGATTCAGAAGAAAGAGTAATCTGGCTCTGTCGGTCATTACTGCTTCTGAAGAAGCATATGAATCCTGGAATAAAAATCAAGTATTGAAGAGAAGAGATTATGCCAAATATATCTTTTTTCAATATTTGATAATAAGGAGTCTGTTCTTTAAGGTGATATATTAAGTGACTCCATTGCTCCTTGATTGAAGTACATCATGGAATTTGTGTTAAAGGACAATTCTATGAGAAACCTTTAATTCTTCTTCGTGTTCTTCCCATAATTATATGACAGTGCTTTAATTTGTTTTATGCCTATCTCTGATATCTAACATTATCTGGTTCTATGTTTGTCAAATATTTCAAAGTCAAAAGATTTAATACAAGACAATGAAATTAATGATTCTGCTAAGATCAAGATCTTGTTCATATCATGACTCATCCTAGACTAATACTCTGGAATGAATCATGGCATTGCTATCAGATTGAGGCATAAGGAAAAGGAAAGCATGTCTGGACCAACATGTATGGACTCATAGAAATATCAGTATCATTATTTAAATGTAGTTGTTGCAGATATTAAAGAAAGGAGCAAAGGCATCTTCCATGTTGCTTATCAAAGGTTGTTTATAACATTTGATGGAAGAAGAGCCTACAACCCATACTCAAGTTCTAGAGGTACTGAGTTTGGTGAAATAAGTGGAGTAAATGGTTTAACAACCATTGAATAAGAATCCACTCAAAGCAGTATTCAGATTCTATGGCCAAATCTGAATACTCATACACGTTTGGCCGAGAAAATAACAAAAAAAAGGTATTTCTGTTCTTTTTTTGGCTTATTACTTGAATCAATTAGATATTTGTGTTTATGTAAATACAAATCCCCTGTTAGATTTCTAGAGAAGTTCTTTTGATAAAAGAATCTTCAGAGATCTTTAAGAAAAAACTATGTTGTATTTGTCTATACTGAATATATCATTAGCTAGATGATGGTCATATTTATGGAAACAGTTTCCTCATTTTTCTGATGATATTGATGCCTGTTAGTTGTTAAAGAAGCCAATTCAATATTCATTAATCACTCATGACTCGTGTTTCAAGAGAAAATGTTTCAAGACTGATGAGTGACTGAAGATGTCTCACTCTATGTCTAGATCTACTAGACTTTGATGGATGATAGCTTCTCAAAATTGTCAGACTCTGAGATTCAGAAAAGGATTATTTACTTCTGATCAAGTAGTTTAAGTAAAAGGTTTTCCAAAAACTTTTATATTACTTAAATATTCATAAAGGTGAAAATCATCTAGTGGAAGCAGGAAATCTGCTGGATAAGAACCTTTGGGTAATGATGTTTTTATTTTTATATATTATTATTATTATTATTATCTATATCCCATGTCTTGTGAAACATCAATATGTGTCCTTTTTGGGACAATATTCTTATTCCTTTAGAGTCTTGTTCAGTTATTTTCTTTTTTATTTTCTTTGGTTGTGTGCTGATCAAACCAATCCTGAGATAAATTCTCTAGTTAATTCTCCTTTGAATCAACTAGTTGTCATCAATGAAAAGTTTATGGATTTTGATGAGTTGCTTAAGCTAGGTTTTAACTTCTGGAAGATTGTGTCTGAACAAAGTTGGAATGGATACTTTGAGATGCTCTGTGGTTTCACTTATCCAAGTCTTGTCAAAGAGTTTTGGATTAATGCTTCCATTGTTGAGCTGAATTTTGAGTGTGCTATTCTTTCTAAAGTAATTGGGTTTTCTATAACAGTAACCTTTAAATTGATTGCTAATGTGATCAATTGTGAGGAGATTGGAGAAATCCCAGAAAATCTTTTTTGGGAACACTATCTTCTTACTCGGTGTATCTTTATAGATCCATCTAACACATCTTTGGTCTCAAATCTTAGTCCTGATGCAATACTTCCTAAGGATAAGGATCTAGACCTCTTGCACCCTATTGAAAAAGATTTGGTACTATTTCTCAATTCAGACTTGCAAATTGATTTTCCTCAAGTTATGTTTGACTATTTAAAGAGGACTCTTTCTTCCTTTCACAACGGAACGACTTTCTTCATTCCTTATGGATGAGTTCTTTCAGAACTACTGGTCCAATAGGGAGTTATCATAAGTTTAGAGGTTGATTCTTCTAAAATCTAGAGAGACAAGTTTGAAGCTATCTATGAGAGATTTTGATGTTAGACTTTTGCAAACTTATGTCTTGTAATTGTTAAGACTTTTTGTGTTAAGAAATCTTATTGTTAATCCAAGTTTGTTCATGCTTTTGTGCATCTTAATTGTTATAAATATTCATTTATATTGTTGCTCAAGAGGATAAAACAAATAGAACTAAAAACTCTAAATATGCAACAGTCTCATTAACTGGAAGCTATTGCAAATTGTTAAGACTTTCTAGGCATTTGGATTTTCCCTAAGGTATTCCTTAGGATCATCTGACATATCTAGATTATCTAAATAATCTTGCCATTCTTCCTTTGCAAACTCTACAACTTTCTTTCTCAGTTGATTTCTGCATTTTGACCTAGAAAATCTTCTTATTTTGTGTGTCTCAACGAAGGTTGCAGAAGAAGTGTGTGCTTCTGAAGCCATCTACTTACTTGTATATCCTTCATTTGCGGCATCACTCTTGTGTTTCTTAAGTTGCTGCATTAAGCATGGCTATCTTTCTGAAATTTCTCTTTGGAACCCAAATTTGCTTTTGTTTATACATTTTGGTGTTCAGAAGATTAAGTGGTTATGAAAGTAATTCTGCTAAGGGGTTTTTTTAAAATCCTGACATTCATTACCTTTGAGTATTCATTATTTTATTATTGATTAAGTAAAATCAATTTTAAATATTGACTCTTGGAAATGATGTCTAGTATTCTGACCTATTAAGATTCTTTTAACAACTGTAAATAGTATCGTTAACATGTTAACTATTGCTTCTGGTTATCTTATTACTTCATTAATGTTTTTATAAGAAAATCATTAAGAGAAAAATGAAGTGAATATTTGCATGCAATGTATATAGAAATAAATTGTTTAAAACTTCTTCTTCATTTATTAGGTTAAAGGATTACAAAATAATTATTACAAAAGGAATTGGTATGAACTTAGAATAAATGTCTATCTAAGTCATCCATTGCCTTGTAGGAGAAGGAGTTGCAATAATCAATATTTGGTTTATCTTCATCTATGTCCTCCTCTTCTGCCTTTAGGACAACAAGACGGTAAAACATCTCGTTGAGCTTCTTCCTCCTTGTCTTCTTCATGGACTTCTTCTTTGGGTTCATCACAGCTACCGAATGAACTGCTTCTGTAGGTTGTTGAGGTACTGTTGACGAGACTTCTTTAGAAGTGTTCATGGTAGAGGGCATAGGCCCAGTAGCAGATGCTTCCAAAGCTGTTAGCTTATGAAGGTTTTGGATATTCAGATTCGTAGAGCTCTCTGTGACTTCTCTCACAATAGATATTTTGTTGCTCTCAACTGATGACTCCATGATGTATTGGTGGATGTTAATGAAAATGAACTAGGTTTTGGTTGCTTTTATAGTGGCTTATGAGTAACCTAATCAGCAGAATAAGATCCTTTACTTGATTCTTGAGATTGTTACGACCAATACATATTTAACATGCATGGCACGATCCTTTATTGATGCCTGTTACTTGATTATTTTCCCTTCCTTGGAAACTAATCTTGTAATGATGGCATGTTATGCATTTATGGCTATAATTATTTTATTTTTTAACTTTTTATTCTTTTTGATGTTACAAAAGGGAGAGAAAAAGATAGTAAGTATTTAATTAGAAACTGAGCTCATTCAGTTTATACATAATGGTCATTAATAATTTTTGTATTTTAAATTCTTGTACATTATGGTTATTTTGCATAGGTGACACATTTTAACTTTCTTGTACATAGAACTAAGGAGGAGCTTACAAACCTCAACCTTAGACTATCAGACTCAGAAAGAGCTTACAAACCTTGTATTCTGATGTTACCAAACGAAGTTAAAATATTTTTTTTAGTTTACTTAAACATATATATCTAAGGGAGAGTTTACAAACCTCAAATTTGGACTATTTGACTCAGGGGGAGCTTACAAACCTCAGACTCTGATGTTACTAAGAAAATTGAAATACTTTTCTTGAAAGTAGTACTTAGGGCGGGTTTACAGGACTCAACTTTGGACTATTAGACTCAAGGGGAGCTTACAAACCTCATACTATGATGTTGCAAAGAAAATTATAACTGCCCAACATTGTCATTTAAATGCTTATGTTTGTCATCATCAGAAAGGGGGAGATTATTAGAACAAGATTTGTTCATGACATATATCACTTGGGTTTTGAAGATAACAAAGTATTAAAAGAACAATGGTTATATTTGATGTGTATTTCATGTATGCAGGTTATAATATTTATAGATATATATTCCGAATCTGATTTATAAGGGCATACTTGAGAGAAGCTAAATTGCTAGCTTCTGGTGGTGCAGAATCTGAAGAACACTCTCTAAGTGATGTCTGGCATAGACTCTGAAGCTGAAGGTCTCAGCATCAAAAGAAGCAACATAATTTTCTCTACACTTGAAGAATGTAAATTGGCTTCTGGTGATCATTCAGAGTTAGTGATAAAGCTGAAGCTATCTGTACTGCAGAAAGCAAGCTGCATTGTCAAATAAGTTTGTCAGCCAGAGTCTAAGTTCACAAGGCTCAAGAAAAGTTGACATGCTTTACGGATATCTAGTCTTAACGGCTCTATAGTACATTATCTCTTTGAAGACTCAATAGTTAAACACATTACATAATGGATCAAGATCTTTTGGTGTATCAAACTTCAACGTCTCTTGTACTATGGATAAAGCAAAGACACTTGATCAAGTTATCTCTCCAACGACTAGTCTTCTGAAAATGCTATACAAGTAGCTTAAGGTTCAAACTGAATCTTTAACAAGGATGAACCTGATGGAGGAGTAACAAGATCAGCAATTATCAACATAATCGAGTATGCAAAATTTTTGTTGTAGGTTGTAATTGTAAAAGCCCTAAGATTTCTTAAACATTGAATATCTTAGAAATCTTAAAACCTTTAGGTCTTTGTTATGGTGATTTCCATGTACCTCTGATATTTATATCAAGTACACCTTGTTCTCTATTCTGCTGAACATGTTGTTTAGGACTTTAGATCAAATTCTCATACTAAGTGCTTGAGCATAAAAGTATTTAGTTGAAAAGCTTGAGCCAAGTAAGTCACTCGTTAAGTGCTTGAGCATTGAAAGTCTTGATTTGTTTTGATTAAGCAAGTGAAGTCTTGGACTGAGAATATGAGCAAAGAAGACTTAGACGATGCATCTGAGTAGTGAAGTCTTGGGTTCGTGGAACCTGAGCATTGTAAAAGTCTTAGCAGAATGCATAAGCGATTGTAATCATGATTTGATTATAGTGAAAATCTCTTATTGCAGAATACACATATATAATTATATAAATATATAAATATATATAAATATATAAATATATATATATATATATATATATATATATATATATAATTTTTTATGTGTGTGTACATAAGGTAGAGGGGTGTGGAGAGTAATTAGAGATGAGTGGAATAATTTATAATAATTAGAATTATTTAATAATTAGAATAAGAATTATTTTTTGTGACTTATTTAATTAAAATCGGAAAATAGAGAAATAAAGGGTAAAGTTGGCATTTAGGAGAACAATGAGGACATAATAGAGAGTTAGAGGAATAAAGGGTAAAGTTGGCATTTGGGAGAACAATGAGGACATAATAGAGAGTTAGAGGAGTAAGTGGGGGTAGAAGTGGAAAAGCCTAGTAAAAAGGGGTTTATTTGAAAAAGAGAGAAGTGAGAAGAATCAGTCCTCAATTGTACGTGAAAAGTTTGGAAAAAGGAAGAGAAAGGGGAGAAAAAGGCTAGGGTGAAGAAGGAGAGTCTTAGAAGGGCACCATTGTTAGAGCTTGAAGGAATCCTTGCTAGATAAAATCTAAGGTAAAGGTGGGAGTTCCGCTTATATTAGGGATTGCATGATAACATATGGGTGAGTGTTTTAGTTTCTCTGTGTTTGCATTTTCCTTCTCTATGTTGTGAATCCTTTGAATGTGTGTGATGATGCTATTATGTTGTGTGTTTTGATAGATTGCGGAATGGGTGAATAGTTAGGATGTTGTATGTTGTTGGGAATTTGAGTGTGAAACTTGAGTAAGTGACTTTCCATAAAAAATTTGGGTTTTGGAAAGTTTCATAACTGATTTTCGTAACACAGATTTGTAGAAAAACTGATTTTTCTATGGGTGTAACAGGTTACAGGTTTTGGTGTAACCGGTTACACTGTCACATAAAAGCGTGAACTAGGCATTTTTTTTGGGGGGGGGGGGGGGGTTGTAACTGATTACTAGTTTTGGTGTAACCGGTTAAACTGGGAAAAACATTACTAATTCTTTCTGGCTACGTTGTAATCGGTTACCTGTTTTGGTGTAACCGGTTACACTTGTTGTGTCAAACTAAATAAATTCATAACTTGAATTTCGTGTGTCCGATTGAGGTGTCATTAGAAGCGTTAGGAAGATGAAGCAATGTACTTTAATTTAAAAAAATATTCTCAATACTTGGAAATGATATAAATGGTGCGTAATGGTATAGTATGGTATGCAGTTTGTATGTTGTGGTGTGGTAATGTGTATGAATGGTATATTGTTACCTGCTATATTACTATAATGCTATTGTTGAATGCTTGTAGTATATGTATGGTGTGTGGTGGTCAGTATTGGTATGGTATATTGATTAAGGTGAATATCATTGTACATGTTGTTGTTGTCGTTGAATGTCATTTATGAATCATGCATCATGGTGTTTGGACGGTGGTCCGCTTTTGGTGAGCCTCAATCCTGTGGTGGGGATTGAGTGCGAATAGTTGCTTCTAGGTGGGAATTGGTGAAGCATTACCGATGGTGATGGTAACAATTTTTGGTGAGCTCTGATCCTATGCTGGGGATCAAGAGCGAGTGAACCTGAGAGTTCACAATTGGTACCACATTCATTGAGTCGAGGAGCTAAGTCTCATTGCATTGTATGTATGTCATATTATGATATTCAGATTGCGTGGAGTGTGAGTTGTCGAATGGGTGATTATGTATGTGATAATTATGTGTTTACATATTATTGTGTAGTTTCATTATATGATTGTAGTTTCTCACCCCTTCTGTTTGAATGTTGCCTTTTCATGGGCTTCATGCAGATAATCCGTAATAGAGGTGTGGAAGCGAGTGGAGGAGATAACCTTCCTTTATGATTTTGTTGAGTCGGCGTCTGCTCTGATATGTAACACTAGGGGAAAGAATGCTTGGTTCTTTATTTTATGTTTGGTGGAAATTATTATGTGAATCTCATATGTTTGATATTTCCTTATAATTACATTGTATTATGATTATGTTTGAAAAGTTAAACATGCCAGTTTCTCTAATATTTTCCGCTACTAATAAAATGTTGAAGTTCAGACTTGCATTATGATTCCTATTATTTTTAAATTGCATATGTGTTACATATCCTATTGCATGAGATGGTTGAAGTTGAATGTAGCATCCTAATTGTTTAATTGTTTTAATTTACTCTGATTTTTAATTATAAATTACGTCAGGAAAATTAGGATGTTACATAGTGGTATCAGAGCAGGTCGGTCAGTTTGCCCATGTTTTTGAGTCGGTGAAGTGTGACAGTTGAATATTGTTGAGGTAGTTTGCTAACCATTGTTGTTGTTATTGTAGGGAAATAGAAAATATCCGAAAGAAACGATGTTGTAATTGCTGCTGCTTTGCAGGCTGTGGCTCAGGCTGTGCATAATCAGCGTAATGCTGGGGGGAACAATGAGTTCCTTCATCTAGGGAAGTTTTAGAGGAACAATCCGCCTATTTTTAAGGGTAGGTATGATCCTGATGGAGTGCAGGCTTGACTCAAAGAAATTGAGAAAATCTTCTGTGTGATGGACTATTCAGAAGCGTAGAAGGTACGGTTTGGTACACATATGCTGGCTGAGGAGGCTGATGATTTGTTGGTCAACACCCGTCAAGTGTTGGAAACTGCAGTTGAAGTTATCACTTGGGAGATGTTTAGTAGAGAGTTTTTGAGGAAGTATTTTCCTGAAGACGTTAGCTGAAACAAGGGAGTTTATCTGTTACTGAGTATGCTGCCAGGTTCATGGAACTTGCGAAGTTCTATCCTCATTACACTGAGGCAATTGTTGAGTTCTCCAAATGTGTTAAGTTTGAGAATGGTTTGCGTTCTAAGATTAAGCAGGCGATTGGGTATCAATAGATTCGAAGGTTTCCAGAGTTGGTTAATAGTTGTAGGATCTACGAGGATGATAGTAAGGCTCAGTCAGCTCACTATAAGAGTCTAGGCGAGAAGAGAGGGAAATAACATCTGAACCGTGGGAAGCCTTATAGTGCTCCAACTGAGAAAGGTAAACAAAAGGTTGATGATGGTAAGAGGCCAAGTGGGGGAGGTGCTCCTGCTCATCTTAAATGTTTTAGGTGTATGAGCTGGGGCATCGCACGCAATGAGTGCAAGGGTGTTGTGAATAAGTGTTTCCGGTGTAGGAAGACATGATATCTGGTTGATGATTGCAAAGATAATGTGGTGAACCAGGACACATCAATACACATTGCTAGAAGTTGAAGCAAGCTCAGTCCGGAGGGAAGGTGTTTGCTCTGTCGGGGACTCAGACTTCCAGTGCTGACAGGTTGATTAGAGGTATATTCTACATTAATAGTACTCCTTTTATTTTTATTATTGATACTGGGGCTACTCACTCATTTATTGCTTCTGATTTTGTGAAAAGGTTGGGCCTTGTAGTGTCCTCCATGAATAGAATGATGGTTATCGATACTCTTGCTAAGGGATCAGTGACTACTTCTTTGGTTTATTTGAACTGTCCTTTGTCAATTTTTTATAGAGATTTTGGTGTTGATCTTATTTGCTTGCCGCTGAGGGATCTTAATGTTATTTTGGGAATGAACTGGTTGGAGTCCAATCATGTTCATATAAATTATTATAATAAATCAATACGGTTTCTTGCTCCTATTGAGGGTGAGGAAGCTGGTTTCCTATTTGCTAGGCAGTTCGAAGAGCTTTCGCAAGATAAAGCTCAGGTGCTTGCGTTGTTCGCGTCTTTATCTGTTAAATGTCAAGCTGCAATTGATGAATTGTCAATAGTGTGTGACTTTCCAGGTGTGTTTCTAGATGATATTTTGGATGTGGCGTGAGAGAAAGAGGTGGAGTTCGCTATTGATCTTGTCCTTCGTATCAGACCTATTTCTATGGCACCATAGAGGATGACAACGTCAGAATTAGCATAATTGAAGAAGCAATTAAAGGATTGCTGAAAAAGAAATTTGTGATACCAAGTGTGTCACCTTAGGGAGCTTTGGTGTTGTTAGTAAGGAAGAAATATGGTAGTACGAGGATGTGTATGGATTACTGACAACTGAATAAAGTAACGATCAAGAACAAGTATCCACTTCTGAGAATAGATGATTTGATGGATCAACTGGTAGATGCACGTGTTTTCAGAAAAATTGACTTGAGGTCGGGTTACCACCAAATTCGGGTGAAGGATAAGGATATTCAGAAGACGGCTTTTAGAATGCGGTATGGGCACTATGAATATTTGGTAATGTCGTTCGGCATTTCCAATGCACCTGGAGTGTTTATGGAATATATGAATTGTATATTTCATACTTATCTGGATTAGTTCGTGGTAGTTTTCATTGATGATATTTTGATTTATTCCAAGTCGAATGAAGAAAATGTTGAGCATTTGTGAATTGTGTTGCAAGTATTGAAAGAGAAGAAGTTATATGCCAAGTTGTCAAAGTGTGAGTTCTGGTTGCAAGAAATTAGTTTTCTTGGGCATGTTATTTCAAGTGATGGTATCGCGGTGGATCCGTCCAAAGTAAAAGCAGCACTACAATGGGTGGCTCCTAAGTCAGTTACGGAGATTAAAAGCCTTTGGGATTGGTTGATTACTACCGCAGGTTTATTAAAGGTTTTTCTAAGTTAGCACTTCCAATAATCCAACTGACTTGTGGAGGTAAGGCGTTTGTGTGGGACATGCATTGTGAAGAAAGTTTCACAGAGCTAAAGAAGAGATTGACTACAGCTCTAGTTCTGATTTTTCCAGATTCCTAATGAATCATTTATAGTGTATTGTGATGCGTCTAAAATGGGTTTAGGCGGTCTGCTGATGCAAGACGGAAAGGTAGTGTCTTATGTTTCACGACAACTGATGTAACACCCCAATTTATTTTAATCATTTTTCATAATTAAATTATCTGATGTTGTGTGTATGTATGTGATTATGTATATTTTATTATGTTAGGGTACCCTATAGTGAAAGGTATAGGCCTTAAGAATATACTCTAAGGGTTTAGGGGTGTGAGAGTAATTGAGTAGAGATGGGTGGTGTGGTTGGTAAAGCTAATTAGTACAACTAGTTATTAATTATTTAAATAATATAAGGTTGATATTATTCTAATTTAATAATTAGAATTATTATTATTATTTGTTGGATGATAATAATAATAATAATAATAAGAATAAGAATTTAGGGAGTTGAGGGACATAATTGTTTTGATTGTGAAAATAAGAGAAAGTTGAGAAGAGAGCTAGGGCAGGGAAGAGCTAGGAGAAGAGGCTTCCATTGTTGAAGTAGAAGAATCCTTGTGCAAGAACTCTAAGGTAAGGGTGGGGTTCTACTTATATAAAGGTTAACATGATGATTGGTAGGTAGATTATGCCATGTAGGGCTTTTGTTTTCTTCTCTCTATTCATGATTTTGGATGATATGATGACTGCTTGAATTTTTGATGAATCATATATGGAATGTTGAGGTTGAGATTGATGTTAGAATGCTGCATTGTTGCACTTGTTGTTGTTGAAATCATGTGATTGATTGGATTGTATGATATTGATGTCGTGTGGTTGATGTTGTTATGAGCCAGAGTTAGAACTCGAAGTTATGAGTATTCTTGTGAAAAGAGTTGAAATTTTGATGTTTAGAAAAGTAATATTTGGGGTAAAAATATGGGTTAATCGAATGGTATAAAAAAGGGGGTTTTGAGTTGACTTAAAAGCGATTCTGGTTTTGAAAAGTTGCAGAAAAGTGCTTCTATCAACAGTGTAATCTATTACCCTGATTATGGTAACTGGTTACATTGCTTAAAACTGGGTTTTTGGGCATTCTGGCAGGGTGTAATCGGTTACCCTAATTTAGGTAACCCATTACCCTGTGTTAATTTTGCATTGTGTGACTGGTTACAAGGGGTGTAATCGGTTACCCTGATTATGGTAACCTGTTACCCTAGGAACACTTTTTTTGGAAAAAAATTGAAAAATTCATAACTTTAGTTTCGAGTGTACGATTCGAGTGTCGTTCGAAGCATTGGAAAGCTAACGCGATGAACTACCATATATAAATGGTTTCTGTACCAGAAGGTTATTAATTTTTTGTTTGAGGGAGCTTAATGCATTGTAAGGTTTATGTGGTTGTGTGACATAATCTTAAATGCAATTGTTGTTGTTTACTATGTTGTATGATGATGATGTTGAACTGTTATAACGCTGTTGTTGCATGGTGGCCAGTATTGGCGGTGTACATTGACCATGGTGGTGGGTCGTTGTGTATGATGTTGTTGTTCATTATATAATATGTTGCATGAGGTGTTGCTATAATGCTATTGTTGAATGCTTGTAATATATGTTAGTGGTTGGTGACCAATTTTGGTGTGGTATAATGATTAAGGTGAATATCATTTTACGTTGCATTTCTGTTCTTGTTGTTGATTACTATATTATTATGTTGTTGTTGCTGAACTGTTATAACATGTATTTTGAGTCTAATGACCAGTATTGGCGGAGTACATGATTATGGAGGTGTTGGTCAATGTACTTGATATTGTTGTTGCATGAATAATATGTTGCATGCATTAATAATGTTGGGACATTGGTCAGTTGTTGTGAGCATCAATCTTAAGAAGTGAGGATTGTATGTCGGTAGCTTATTGCTAGGATGAATGGAATTAGTGAGATGTTATCAATGATGATGATAATGAGTTATGAGCATCAATCCTAGGAAGTGAGGATTGTATGCTGGTAGCTGATTATTGGGATGAATGGAATCAGTGAGATGTTATCAATGATGATGATAATGAATTGTAAGCCTAATATCCTAAGAGGTGAGGAATCCGAGCCGGTGAACCTGAGTGTTCGGGAATTGGAATTCTGACGGGAATTGTGATTCTGAAAAAGGGTTCGGGTTCTGAAATAGGAACCGAATGGTACCACATGCATTGAGTCTGATTGTGAGTCTTATTGTATCGCATATTGGTTACATCAGTTGTTGTGTTGAATGTTGTTGTTGTATGTTCGATGTTGTTGTTGTATGTTGACTGGTTGTTGTTGAGTTGGATGTTGTTGTTGTATATTAAATGGTTGTTGTTGTTGTTATGATGGATGTTGTTGTTGTATGTTAGATGTTGTTGTTGTATGTTGAATAGTCGTTGTTGTTAGGTTGGATGATTTTTGTGTTTATTGTGAGAAATGGGTGATGTGCTTGAGATAATCTGTTACTACTTACTATTATGCTTTCCTTTATATAATTATGATATCTCGCCCCTTCTGTTTGAATGTTACCTTTTCATGGGCATCGTGCAAATAACTCAAAGTATAGGAGTTGAAGTAAGTAGAAAATGAAGTCTTCTATTTTCCCTTTAGTGTCAGCGTCTGCTAGGATGTGTAACATCGAGATCAAGGAACGTTGTGTTATGTTGAGTTGACAGAGATTTTTGGATATCTCTCGAATACTTGTTGTTTATATTATTTTGAAGAATAATTATGCTATGAATAATTGTTTCAGTTGATGTTTTCGTTGTTTTAATAAATTTTTGAGACTTCAGACATGTTGAGTTGTTATTTTTATTATAAATAAATGTTGAAAAGATGCGTGTGTTACATGTCTTGTTATATGAGCAGCTTTTTTGTTGAATTGTGTGACATCCTAAATATAAAATATTTGAATTTACTCAAATTTTTATTTATATTTCGTGGGGTATATTCGAGGTGTTACAACTAAGGGTTCATCAGAGAAACTATCCTACTCATGATTAAGAATTGGCTGCAGTGATGCTTGTGTTGAAGATTTGGAGGCATTATCTTTATGGTTCCAGATTTGAGGTATTCAGTGGTCACAAGAGTTTAAAGTACCTGTTTGATCATAGGGAATTAAATATGAGGCAACAAAGATGGTTAGAATTTATGAAGGATTATGACTTTTGCTTGAATTGTCACCCAGTAAGGCTAACGTCGTGGCTGATGCTTTAAGTCAAAATTTTTTTCATATGTCTGCTTTGATGGTTAAAGAGTTGGAACTTACTGACTAGTTCAGAGACTTGAGTTTGGTCTGTGAGCTAACACCGCAGAGCGTGATGTTGGGTATGTTAAAGATAAACAATGATTTTCTTAATGATATTAAAGAGCTTCACAAGTCGGATGGGAAGTTGGTGGATTTGATGGTTGGGAGTAATCATATTGAAGGAAATGATTTTAAAGTGGATGAGTGGGGTGTATTGAAATTCTGATGTAGGATCTGTATACCTGATAATCCTGAGTTGAAGAAGATGATTTTAGAAGAAAGTCATAGAAGTAGCTTAAGTATCCACCCAGGAGCTACTAAGATGTATCAGGATCTGAAAAAGTTATTTTGGTGGCCTGGACTGAAGCGTGATGTGGCACAGTTCGTGTATGCGTACTTGACTTGCCAGAAGTCAAAGGTTGAGCACCAAAAACCTGCAAGATTGATGCAACCGTTGGACATTCCAGAGTGGAAGTGTGGTAGCATTTTGATGGACTTTGTGACGGGATTATCGAATACTCCTAGAGGGTGTGATGCAATTTGGGTGGTAGTTGATAGATTGATGAAATCCACTTATTTTATTCCGATTAACATCAGTTTTCCTTTGCAGAAGTTAGCCGAGATATACATCTGATTAATCGTAAAGTTGCATGGAGTTTCGTCGAGTATTGTTTCCGATAGAGACTCGAGGTTTACATCCAGATTTTTGGAGAGTTTGTAGGAGGCTTTGGGTTCTAAGTTGAGGTTGAATTCTTCCTATCGTCCACAGACAGATGGTCAGACAGACATAACTATTCAGTCCTTAGAGGATTTGTTGAGAGCTTCTGTCCTTGAGCAATGAGGTACTTGGGATAGTCATCTACCGCTGATAGAGTTCACTTATAACAATAGTTTCCATTCTAGCATTGGAATGACACCCTTTGAGGGATTGTATGTTCGGAGGTGTAAGACACCTTTGTGTTGGCATGAATCTGGTGAAAATGTAGTGCTTGGGCCTGAGATTATCCAACCGACTACTAAAAAGGTGAAGTTAATTTAGAAAAAGATGAAAGCTTTGCAGAGTAGGTAGAAGAGTTACCATGATAAGAGAATGAATGACCTTGAATTTCAAGAGGGAGACCATATTTTCTTTAGAGTCACTCCGGTGACCGGTGTCGAACGTGCTTTGAAATCGAGAAAGCTTACTCCTCGTTTTATCGGTCCATATCAGATTTCTGAAAAGATCGGAGTGGCTTCTTATAGAGTGGTGTTGCCACCTAATCTTTCGAATTTGCATGATGTATTCCATATTTCACAACTTCAGAAGTATGTTCTAGATCCATCTCATGTGATTGCGATGGATGATGTGCAAGTAAGAGATAATCTTACAATTGAAGCTTTACCTGTGAGAATCGAAGACCGTGAATTGAAAAGGCTGAGAGTCAAAAAGATTGCTCTCATTAAGGTAGTTTGAGGAGGCGCTGTCGGGGGGAACATGACGTGGGAATTGGAGAGTGGAATGCAAGGTTTGTATCAGGAGTTGTTCACATCAAGTAAATTTTCGAGGACAAAAATATTCTAAGTAGGGGAGAGTTGTAACACCCCCAATTTAGATTATATCATTTATTGTATTTTTTATGAATTTTGTGTGATTTATATGATTGATAAATATTAAAAATTAAATTATCTTGTATGATTGGGGTGTGTGAACATGAGCTAGAGGGGTGTGAAGAGTAATCACAAATGAGTGGAGTAATTTATAATTATTAGAATTATTTAATTATTAGAATAAATTTGAATTTTTGTGACTTATTTAATTAAAATATGAAAATAGAGAAATAAGGGGTAAAGTTGGCATTTTGGAGAACAATGAGGACATAATAGAGAGTTAGAGGCGTAAGTGAGGGTAGAAGTGGAAAAGCATAGTAAAAAGGGGTTTATTAGGAAAAGAGAGAAGTGAGAAGAATCAGTCCTCAATTGTACGTGAAAAGTATGGAAAAAGGAAGAAAAAAAGGAGAGAGAGGCTAGGGCGAAGAAGGAGAGTCTTAGAAGGGCACCATTGTTAGAACTTGAAGGAATCCTTGCTATAGAAAACCTAAGGTAAGGGTGGGAATTCCTCTTGTACGAGGGATTGCATGAAAATATGTGGGTGAGTGTTTTAGTGTCTCTGTGTTTGCATTTTTCTTCTCTATGTTGAGAATCCTTTGAATGTGTGTAATGATGCTAATATGTTGTATGTTTGGATGGATTGCAGGATTAGTGAATAATTAGGGTGTTGTATGTTGTTGGGAATTAGAATGTGAAATTTGAGTAAATGACTTTCTAGAAAAAATTGAGGATTTTGAAATGTTTCGGAACTAATTTTCTTCACACAGATTTGCAGAAAAATTGATTTTTTTTAGGGGTGTAATCGGTTACAAGTGTTGGTGTAACCAGTTATGTTGTCACATAAAAGCGTGAACTGGGAAGTTTTAGGGGGGTGTAACTGGTTACCAATTTTGGTGTACCTGGTTACACTGGAAAAAGTCTTACTCACTGTTTCTGGTTATGTTGTAATTGGTTACCTGTTTTGGTGTAACCGGTTACACCTGTTGTGTCAAACTAAATAAATTCATAACTTAAGTTTCGGGTGTCCGATTGAGGTGTCGTTTAAAGCGTTAGGAAGCTGATGCAATGTACTTTAATTTAAAAATAGTCTCAGTGTTTGGGAATGATCTAAATGGTGCGTAACGGTGTTGTATGGTATGCGGTTTGTATGTTGTAGTGTGGTAATGTGTATGAATGGTATGTTGTTACCTGCTATGTTACTATAATGCTATTTTTGAATGCTTGTAATATATGTATGTGGTGACCAGTATTGGTGTGGTACATTGGTTAAAGTGAATATCATTGTACATGTTAGTTTATTGCCAGGATGAATGGAATTAGTGAGATGTTATCAATGATGATGATAACGAGTTATGAGCATCAATCCTCGGAAGTGAGGATTGTATGCTGGTAGCTGATTATTGGGATGAATGGAATCAGTGAGATGTTATCAATGATGATGATAACGAATTGTAAGCCTAATATCCTAAGAGGTGAGGAATCCGAGCCGGTGAACCTGATTGTCTGCGTATTGGAATTCTGACGGGAATTGTGATTCTAAAAAAGGGTTCGGGTTCTGAAATAGGAACCGAATGGTACCATATGCATTGAGTCTGATTGTGAGTCTTATTGTATCGCATATTGGTTGCATAAGTTTTTGTGTTGAATGTTGCTGTTGTATGTTCGATGCTGTTGTTGTATGTCGACTGGTTGTTGTTGAGTTGGATGTTGTTGTTGTATATTAAATGGTTGTTGTTGTTGTTATGATGGATATTGTTGTTGTATGTTAGATGTTGTTGTTGTATGTTGAATAGTCGTTGTTGTTAGGTTGGATATTTTTGTGTTTATTGTGAGAAATGGGTGATGTGCTTGAGATAATCTGTTATTACTTACTATCATGCTTTCCTTTATATAATTCTGATATCTCACCCCTTCTGTTTGAATGTTGCCTTTTCATGGGCATCGTGCAAATAACTCGAAGTATAGGAGTTGAAGTAAGTAGAAAATGAAGTCTTCTATTTTCCCTTTAGTGTCAGCGTCTGCTAGGATGTGTAACACCGAGATCAAGGAACGTTGTGTTATGTTGAGTTGACAGAGATTTTTGGATATCTCTCGAATACTTGTAGTTTATATTATTTTGAAGAATAATTATGCTATGAATAATTGTTTCAGTTGATGTTTTTGTTGTTTCAATAAAGTTTTGAGACTTCAGACATGTTGAGTTGTTATTTTTATTATAAATAATTGTTGAAAATATGCGTGTGTTACATGTCTTGTTATATGAGCAGCTTTTGTGTTGAATTGTGTGACATCCTGAATATAAAATATTTGAATTTACTCAAATTTTTATTTATGTTTCGTGGGATATATTCGGGGTGTTACAACAAAGGGTACATCAGAGAAACTATCCTACTCATGATTAAGAATTGGCTGCAGTGATGCTTGTGTTGAAGATTTGGAGGCATTATCTTTATGGTTCCAGATTTGAGGTATTCAGTGATCACAAGAGTTTAAAGTACTTGTTTGATCATAGGGAATTAAATATGAGGCAACAAAGATGGTTAAAATTTATGAAGGATTATGACTTTTGCTTGAATTGTCACCCGAGTAAGGCTAACGTCGTGGTTGATGCTTTAAGTCGAAATTCTTTTCATATGTCTTCTTTGATGGTTAAAGAGTTGGAACTTACTGAGCAGTTTAGAGACTTGAGTTTGGTCTGTGAGCTAACACCGCAGAGCGTGATGTTGGGTATGTTAAAGATAAACAATTATTTTCTTAACGATATTAAAGAGATTCACAAGTCGGATGGGAAATTGGTGGATTTGATGGTTGGGAGTAATCATATTGAAGGAAATGATTTTAAAGTGGATGAGTGGGGTGTATTGAAATTCCGATGTAGGATTTGTATACCTGATAATCCTGAGTTGAAGAAGATGATTTTAGAAGAAAGTCATAGAAGTAGCTTAAGTATCCACCCATGAGCTACTAAGATGTATTAGGATCTGAAAAAGATATTTTGGTGGCCTAGACTGAAGCGTGATGTGGCACAGTTTGTGTATGCGTACTTGACTTGCCAGAAGTCAAAGGTTGAGCACCAAAAGCCTGCAAGATTGATGCAACCATTGGACATTCCAAAGTGGAAGTGTGATAGCATTTTGATGGACTTTGTGACGGGATTATCGAATACTCCTAGAGGATGTGATGCAATTTGGGAGGTAGTTGATAGACTGATGAAATTCACTTATTTTATTCCGATTAATACCAGTTTTCCTTTGCCGAAGTTGGCCGAGATATACATCTGATTAATCGTAAAGTTGCATGGAGTTTCGTCGAGTATTGTTTCTGATAGAGACTCAAGGTTTACATCCAGATTTTTGGAGAGTTTGCAGGAGGCTTTGGGTTCTAAGTTGAGGTTGAGTTCTTTCTATCGTCCACAGACAGATGGTCAGACAGACATAACTATTCAATCCTTAGAGGATTTGTTGAGAGCTTATGTCCTTGAGCAATGGGGTACTTGGGATAGTCATCTATCGCTGATAGAGTTCACTTATAACAATAGTTTCCATTCTAGCATTGGAATGACACCCTTTGAGGCATTGTGTGGTCGGAGGTGCAGGACACCTTTGTGTTGGCATGAATCTGGTGAAAAAGTAGTGCTTGGGCCTGAGATTGTCCAACCGACTACTAAAAAGGTGAAGTTAATTTAGAAAAAGATGAAAGCTTTGCAGAGTAGGTAGAAGAGTTACCATGATAAGAGAAGGAATGACCTTGAATTTTAAGAGGGAGACCATGTTTTCTTGAGAGTCACTCCAGTGACCGGTGTCGAACGTGCTTTGAAATCGAGATAGCTTTGTCCTCGTTTTATTGGTCCATATAAGATTTCTGAAAGGATCGGAGTGGCTGCTTATAGAGTGGTGTTGCCACCTAATCTTTTGAATTTGCATGATGTATTCCATGTTTCACAACTTCAGAAGTATGTTCCAGATCCATCTCATGTGATTGTGATGGATGATGTGCAAGTAAGGGATTATCTTACAATTGAAGCTTTACCTGTGAGAATCGAAAACCGTGAATTGAAAAGGCTGAGAGTCAAAAAGATTTCTCTCATTAAGGTAGTTTGAGGAGGCGTTGTCGGGGGGAACATGACGTGGGAATTGGAGAGTGGAATGCAAGATTCGTATCCAGAGTTGTTCACATCAAGTAAATTTTAGAGGACAAAAATATTCTAAGTGGGGGCGAGTTGTAACACCCCCAATTTAGATTATATCATTTATTGTAATTTTTATACATTTTGTGTGATTTATATGATTGATAAATATTAAAAATTAAATTATCTTGTATGATTGGGGATGTGAACATGAGGTAGAGGGGTGTGAAGAGTAATCACAAATGAGTTGAGTAATTTATAATTATTAGAATTATTTAATTATTAGAATAAAATTGAATTTTTGTGACTTATTTAATTAAAATATGAAAATAGAGAAATAAGGGGTAAAGTTGGCATTTGGGAGAACAATGAGGACATAATAGAGAGTTAGAGGCGTAAGTGAGGGTAGAAGTGGAAAAGCCTAGTAAAAAGGGGTTTATTAGGAAAAGAGAGAAGTGAGAAGAATCAGTCCTCAATTGTACGTGAAAAGTATGGAAAAAGGAAGAAAAATAGGAGAGAGAGGCTAAGGCGAAGAAGAAGAGTCTTAGAAGGGCATCATTGTTAGAACTTGAAGGAATCCTTGCTAGAGAAAACCTAAGGTAAGGGTGGGAATTCCTCTTGTATGAGGGATTGCATGAAAATATGTGGGTGAGTGTTTTAGTTTCTCTGTGTTTGCATTTTTCTTCTCTATGTTGAGAATCCTTTGAATGTGTGTAATGATGCTATTATGTTGTATGTTTGGATGGATTGCAGGATTAGTGAATAATTAGGGTGTTGTATGTTGTTGGGAATTAGAATGTGAAACTTGAGTAAATGACTTTCCAGGAAAAATTGGGGTTTTTGAAATGTTTCGGAACTGATTTTCTTCACACAAATTTGCAGAAAAATTGATTTTTTTAGGGGTGTAATCGGTTACAAGTTTTGGTGTAACCAATTATGTTGTCACATAAAAGCGTGAACTGGGAAGTTTTAGGGGGTGTAACCGGTTACCAAATTTGGTGTACCTGGTTACACTGGAAAAAGTCTTACTCACTCTTTCTGGTTATGTTGTAACTGGTTACCTGTTTTGGTGTAACCGGTTACACCTGTTGTGTCAAACTAAATAAATTCATAACTTAAGTTTCAGGTGTCCGATTGAGGTGTCGTTTAAAGCGTTAGGAAGCTGATGCAATGTACTTTAATTTAAAAATAGTCTCAGTACCTGGAAATGATCTAAATGGTGCGTAATGGTGTTGTATGGTATGCAGTTTGTATGTTGTAGTGTGGTAATGTGTATGAATGGTATGTTGTTACCTGCTATGTTACTATAATGCTATTTCTGAATGCTTGTATTATATGTATGTGATGACCAGTATTGGTGTGGTACATTGGTTAAGGTGAATATCATTGTACATGTTGTTGTAGTTGTTGCATGTCATTTATGAATCATGCATCATGGTGTTTGGACGATTGTCCGCTTTTGGTGAGCTTCAATCCTATAGTGAGGATTGGGTACAAGTAACGGGTTCTAGGTGGGAATCATTGAAGCGTTATCTATGGTGATGATAACGATTTTTGGTGTGCTCTGGTCCTATGGTTGGGATTGAGAGCGAGTGAACCTGAGAGTTCACAACTGGTACCACATTCAATGAGTCATGGAGCTAAGTCTCATTGCACTACATATACATTATATTATGGTATTCGAATTGTGTGGAGTGTGAGTTGTGGAATGGGTGATTATGTATGTGATAATTATGTGCTTACATATTATTGTGTAGTTTCATAATATGATTGTGATTTCTCACCCCTTATATTTAAATGTTGCCTTATCGGGCATCCTGTTTGGAGGATATTAATCTCCTTTATGCTTTTGTTGAGTCTGTGTCTGCTCTGATGTGTAACACTAGGGGAAATTACGTTTGTTTCTTTATTTTATGTCTGATGGAGATTATTATGTGAATCTCATATGTTTGATACTTCCTTATAATTACATTGTATTATGATTATGTTTAAAAAGTTAAACATGCCAGGTTCTCTAATATTTTTCGCTGCTAATAAAATATTGAAGTTCAGACTTGTGTTGCATATCCTATTACACGAGCTGATTGTAGATGAATGTAGCATCCTAATTGCTTAATTGCTTTAATTTACTCTGATTTTTAATTATAAATTATGCAGAGAAAATTAGGGTGTTATATGAGAATACCACTTTTATATTAGAATGGTAGGAATACTTATTATCCCTTAGGTTTAAAAATAAATGGTTGAAATATGTGTGTCTCTTTCATCATTTATGTCATGTTCAATTAAGTGATAAAAGAGTTACACATATTCATTAAATGAATATTTTAATATCAACCATTTATTTTTATATCTAATGGCTAATAATTATTCCTACAATTCTCACATAAAAGTAGTATTCTCACTATATATGGAAAATTAAAGAATCAAAATATCTGAAGATTTTTTTTAATTAAATTGTTTATATTTAACTAATTATTTAAAAAAAAATAGTTTATATTAATTTATTTGGAAAAATATATATATTTATTAATTACTCTTCAATTAAGTTATTTGTGCAAACTTATGAATTAAGATAACTTTGATATGGGCATATCTAGTGAGAATACCACTTTTATATGAGAATGATAGGAATAATTATCATCCCTTAGATTTAAAAATAAATGGTTGAGATGTGTCTCTTAATCATTTATGTCATGTTCAATTAAATGATAAAAGAGATACACATGTTCATTAAATGAATATTTTAATTTCAACCATTTATTTTTATATCTAATAACTAATAGGGTTAATTGTGATTTACCCCCTGACATATGAGCGTGTTTTGGTTTACCCCCCACCGTTGCCATAGACATGTTTTGGCAACGATTTTTTCAAAAAAACCGTTGCCTAAAGGCATGTAGGGGGGTAAATCAAAATTCGCTCATATGTCAGGGGGGTAAATCACAATTAACCCTAACTAATAATTATTCCTACCATTCTCACTAATAATTAAAAAATCTAAATATTTGAATATTTTTCTTAATTAAATTGTTTCTATTTAACTGAATATTTAAATAAAAATAGTTTAAATTAATTTACTTCAAAAAATATATATTTATTCATTACACCTCAATTAATTTATTTATGCAAACTTATGAATTAAGATAACTTATATATGTTCTGGACTGGACTGGGCCGGGGTCTGCTCCTCAATCGAGCAGGCCTAACCCACACGTCCTGGGGTGACCCAACAAAGGCCTCTTATCACAACCAACGTCGAGCACAGGCCCACCTCAACAGTGTCGGGCACACGTCACACCTCGGCGGTGTTCGGGCACACGCGGCATAGAGCGTCGGGCAGAGGCGCTAAGTCTCTGCGAGCTCGCCCCTCCTCGACGCTCAGGTGCTCCTCCCCGCGAGGAGTCATCTCCTTCTGCACATAAGAGTCCTCCCCGCGAGGACACGTCTCTCCCCGACACGCAAGACTCCTCCCGGCGAGGACACGTTCTCATGTAACCACCCACTCCCGATGGAATCGGTCTGCCCTAATTCCGGAGATCTAGGAACGGTTACCCCAGGGCGAAGACCACGTACTGGTCTTCACTACACCACGTAAGCCCTGGCAGTTACTTGGATTGGGCCTGACAATCCAGCCTAGTGCTAGTGACCGTTGGCCCCGCGCTGGGGGCTCTCTATAAATACCCTCTCACTTGAGAGGGTCAGGTTACACACTCTTTTACACTCTAACCTTGTACTTGCTTTTACTTGACCTTTGCCTTACTTGAGCGTCGGAGTACCTTGCAGGTACACCCCCTGGCCGTCTTCCAACCTCACCAGAGCTAAAGTCCACAAGACGTTGCTGACCACCAAATACTGTCTGATCTAGGTACGATCAGTGGCGCCGTCTGTGGGAACCCTTGCTTCCCTGTTTTTCCTCCGATAAACCAAAGCAATCCTCTCGTTCATCACCAGCATGGCCAGCAACCCGTCTGCTAACAAAGCTCTGGACACCGTCCTCGCACAACTCGAGAACGTGAACCACCGCGAAGACACTGCTGCCCTCCACGTCGAAGAAGGCGACGTGAGAGACGGGCAGACCATCTCCCCAGACTCCCAAGACGCAGCTTACGACGCTGCCCAACAGGACGACCAACAAGCCGTCTTTCAGCCAGACCAATCAGACCAATCAGCTGATCGCACACCAGAACACCAAAATTGAAGCACTAGAGCGAGGGCGGATACGACGATCTTCCCCGCGAAGACATCGTCGTCCACCCTCACCTCGCCGCTCTCCTTCCCCACGAAGGACTCCTTCCGAAGAATCTCGAACCCCCTCGCAGGTGCGCGAGGGCCGTCGGCCACGCCTTGAACGCCCCTAACCCGCGGTCTCCCAGAAGCGCCATCGTTCCCCGCCTAGGAAGGAACCCAGGCCCTCAACTACCAAGAAGTCCAAAACCACCGAGGAGAGACCAAGGAACCGTTCGAGGAATTCCCCTCCACAGCATCATCGATCCCTTTCGAGGTCTCTGGCTGGAAGCGACGACGACGAACAGAGGACCCCTCTGTCATGGGAGATCATGAACGCCCCAATTCCTGTGGGCATGGAGAAACCCCCGCCACTAGGGACCTACGACGGTCTGGCCGACCCCGACGATCACGTCGAAAGTTTCGAAGCCATGCTCGACTTCAGAAACGTCAGGGGAGCCATTAAGTGCAGGTTTTTACCCACCACCTTGCGGAGGGGCGCCATGACTTGGTACAAGGGTCTGGCACCCGGGTCGATCACATCCTGGAAGCAGCTCAGACAACGCTTCACCAAACACTTTACTGCGTCTCGTCGACACCCGAAGACGGAGGCTGCCCTAGAAAGCATCTTCCAGGGGAAGAACGAATCTCTCCGGAACTACATTGAGAGATTCAACAGAGAAGTTGTCGAGGTTCATACGACCGACGACATGAAGAAGTACTTAATCATCCATGGACTACGTTTTGGATCCGATTTAGCCAAATCCGTGGGCCTCCACAAACCCCGCCGTTTGGAGGACCTCCTCCAACGAGCTCAGTCGTACATCGAGCTCGAGGAGTCGGAGGCAGCACAGATCGCCCTTGAGTCGAGACGCAAGGAAGGCCCCTGCGGCCACAAAGATGAAGACTCTCCCCCCCGACGAGGAGGGGAAAGAAAGAAAGAAAATTACACCCCGCTCATTTGCATGTCTTTTGCATGTCTTTAATGGTTTCCCCTTGCTTCATGTTAAATAGATCAAACTCTTGTGTCAAAGTGTTGATTAAAGCTAGTTTGACATCATTAGTTCCCTCATGGGCAACTTGCAGTGCGTCCCACATATCTTTAGCAGTCATACAATGTGAAACTCTATAATACTCATCAACTCCCAAATAGGAGATTAGAATATGTCTAGCTTTCCAATCGTAGTTATACTTTTTCTCATCTTCTTCATTATATTGTGCTTCCGGCTTAGGCACAACAACGTTATTCTCATTGGTCATGGTAATTTCCATAGGACCATTTTGTATAACATTCCATCCCTTTCTCTCAATAGAATTGATATGTGCACGCTTACAGTCTTTCCAATAACTATAGTTCTCGTCGTTAAAAACTGGTGCTCTAGTTTAAGCCCCTTTTGGTTCGTTAGCCATTTTCTAAAAAGTTATATGCAAAGCACTAGATGAACCGATGCTTGTGATACCACTTGTTAGATGATGGAAATTGTTCTAGAAGGGGGGTTGAATAGATCACTACTTTTTAAAATAGAGTCGGCGCTTAAAAAATGTGTTTTTAAATTATGTACGGAAGCGGACGAGGAACCAAGTCGTTTAAACGAACCGTTATCGAAAAGATCGGATATGCGACAAGCCAAATGGAATAACAAGTTCAATGAGAATTCGAATCACTACTTTGAGTATTAATCAATACAATTAAAATCACTTAAGTTTGTGCAATTTCTAATGACTTATAAAGTGTAAACTAAATTTGACAATTTCACAAACAGTTTGTGTTCGATCAATTTATCGAACACTTGGTATGTGTAGCGAGCGATTTTGGACGCGGTTCTTAAACGCTGGTCGCTCTCTGCGGTTGAGCTTAAAACTACAGGTCGATTCATTTTTTATCCTATTGTGAGCTGAATAAGGAAGGGAAATAGATGTCTCCAATTAACCTTGCTTGCATACTGAGTTTAAACAGCGGTCTGTTAGGTTACGAAGAACTGGTCTTAGTTTCTGATTTAAACTTCCCCTCGATCCTGGTTTCCTACCAAGAACTGGTCTTAGTTTCTGATTTAAACTTCCCCTCGATCCTGGTTTCCTACCAAGAACTGGTCTTAGTTTCTGATTTAAACTTCCCCTCGATCCTGGTTTCCTACCAAGAACTGGTCTTAGTTTCTTTTGTCAATAAACTTTCTTGACAAGGGACGCTATTCATAGCGGATTTCCTCAAACTTCTCGCCGAATTTTCCTGGGGAGATGCCATTTGAGTGGAAAAAGTTTTGATGTCAGACATGCTGGGGAACCCAGTCGTCTGAGTTGTAGAGTTGTACAAACTTCTCTGTTGGAAACGCCATTTGTTTCTACTGGGGAAAGCGAGTCTCTTGAGAGACTGTTTTCATTTGGGATCTTACATCATACTTTTCTCGGGATATTCCAGGAGAAATGCCATACGATGGGATCTAATTTTGTGGGGCCGATGACCTGTTCATCAGCGGTCCTTTCGGAGCAAAACTGGCATGGTGCCGAATCTCTGATCACGAGGCTTTCTCTGTGGATTTTCCTTAATCCGGGAAAGCAAGGATATCATCTTCAATGGCGAAGAGTGATGTTTATTGAGAGTTTTCTCTGGCTTTTCAGAGGTTCAAGTTATCAAAGTGGCCAAGTGCCGACTCTGATCTAAAGATACACTGGTGGCGAGATTGTGCAGACGCAACACTTCCTGACGAGGAGAGAACTGACAACCTCGATTGAGAAAACTGTTTATCACTAGGGGACAAGAATGACTCAAGTGATAGTGATGCAATACGAAATGCGAACGCAAATAAAATGCATGAAGTATGTATGTATATGCTGACAAAACAGACGCGACATACAGACTAATGGATGAACACAATTGCATGAAGTACCGTTGATTCAAAATAGCAATTCCACCTTGCTTAGGAGAGATAGTCCCATTGGGAGCTATGTTGATCGGGCTTAAGAGATGAGAACTCGGCCGAGGATGTCAGACGAAACAAGGTCTCTGACACAGTTTATCCCTTCATTCAGGCACACTGGCTTAGAAGGAGTACTTTGATTCTGCACTTTGAAATTCGCTTACTTCGGGAGAAGCAATCGATGTTCTTCTGATGTTCAACAGTCAAAAGAAATTGCCATCTTTATTTTAAAAGCAGAAAAAGTTTTAACAAGTAAATTCATTTTTGTTTTATTTCAAGAATCGCTGATTAAGTTTAAACAACGTCGTTCTGTAAAGCTAAAACAAGCAAGAATTACAAACAAAAGCACAAGGGCTCAAATTTTATTGATAAGATGGAGATCAGCCAAACGCGTGATTCCAAAGAGTATATACAAAGTTAGAAAACGGTAATTTACAGGGAAAAGGGCTACGTTGAAACATAACGACCACTATCCTTCTACCAACTTTGAATTCGGGGCATCCTGAGCTTCTGTCGAAGATGACCTTTGATTGGAGATTTCCTCCGATAGGTGATGCAACTGCTGCTGAGGGACTTGCCTCTGTTGAACATAGTTACTTGCCATTATCCCTAACTTTTGCCTGGATTGTACTATGAGATTTCCAATCCATCGGGATGATTCTTTTTTTTTTTCATGTCTCTAACTTTTGCCTGGACCGCCCTTTCGAGTTTTCAATCCACCGAGACGTTTTTTTTTTAGTTTAGGCGAAGTATTTCTTGACTACATCAACATTCGTGGGGTAGGCAAATTCCTCTCCGTCCATGGCTGCAAGTCTCAAGGCACCGCCTGAGAAAGCTTTCGTGACCACATAGGGGCCATCATAATTTGGGGTCCATTTGCCCCGGGAATCAGTGAGAAATGATTGTATCTTCTTGAGCACGAGGTCTCCTTTCCTGAAGACACGAGGTCGGACCTTTTTGTCGAACGCCCTCTTCATTCTCTGTTGATACAACTGACCGTGGCATAGTGCCGTGATTCGCTTCTCTTCGATCAGGTTCAGTTCGTCGTGTCAATTTTGACACCGTTCAGCCTCGGTGAGCTTAGCTTCCATCAATACCCGGATTGATGGGATCTCTACTTCTATGGGAAGCACTGCCTCCATGCCATATACTAGAGAGAAAGGGGTTGCCCCTGTTGAAGTGCGGACAGATGTACGATAACCGTGAAGAGCAAAGGGTAGCATCTCGTGCCAATCTTTGTAGGTTACAACCATTTTTTGAACGATCTTTTTGATGTTCTTGTTAGCCGCTTCTACCGCTCCGTTCATCTTGGGTCGGTAGGGAGATGAGTTATGGTGTTCAATCTTGAACTCAGCGCATAACTCTTTCATCATCTTATTGTTCAAGTTAGATCCATTATCAGTAATGATCTGGCTCGGAACACCATAATGACAGATGAGATTGTTTTTGATAAAACGGACCACGACTTGTCTGGCTACTAGGATGAACCGATGTCCGTTTGAAGCCTTGGGTTCGATCATGCCAATCATTTCAATTCCCCATATGGAAAAAGACCACGGGGAAGAGAGAACTTTGAGATGCGTTGGCGGTACATGAATTTTGTCGGAGTATATCTAACACTTGTGACACCTCCTCATGTACTTGTAGCAGTCGGATTCCATGGTCAACCAATAATACCCGACCCTGAGAATTTTTCTCGCCATTGTGTGTCCGTTGGCATGAGTGCCAAAGGATCCTTCATGAATTTCTTTCATGAGCACGTCTGCTTCTGGTCTGTCGACGCATCGGAGCAAGACCATGTCAAAATTTCTCTTATAAAGAGTGTCACCGCCCAGGAAGAAGTTTCCAGCCAATCTTCTGAGGGTTTTCCTGTCTTTTCTGAGTGCCCCAGATGGGTACTCTTGTTTCTGAAGGAAGCATTTGATATCGTGATACCAAGGTCTGTCGTCTATGACCGCTTCAATCGCGAAGATGTAAGCGGGCCGTTCAAGGCGCATTATGTCGATCTTAGGTATGTCATTCCATCGACCTACACTAATCATAGAAGAGAGAGTGGCTAACGCATCAGCCATGTGATTCTCATCACGAGGGATGTGATGAAAGTCGACTCTGTTGAAGAAGGGTAACAACCTTCTTGCATAGTCTTTGTAAGGAATCAATCCTGATTGGTATGTGTTCCAATCTCCTTTTATCTGATTGATAACCAGGGCTGAATCGCCGTATACGTCCAAGTTTTTGATCCTTAAATCAATCGCTTCTTCGAGACCCATAATACATGCTTCGTATTCGGCCTCGTTGTTCGTACATTTGAACGTAAGTCTGGCAGTGAAAGGAATGTGGGAACCCTGAGGGGTAACAATGATTGCCCCAATTCCGTTTCCATAATGATTAACTGCTCCGTCAACGATGAGTCCCCACTGGGAACCTGGTTCTGGCCCTTCACTGGGTAGCGGTTCATCGCAATCTTTCATTTTTAGATACATGACATCTTCGTCTGGGAAGTCAAACCCGATTGATTCTTGATTGTCAATCGGTTGATGAGCCAAATGATCGGCTAAAATACTTCCCTTAACAGCTTTTTGAGCATGGTACTCTATGTCATATTCTGATAGTAACGTCTGCCAACGGGCAATCCTTCCCGTGAGAGCAGGTTTTTCGAAAACGTACTTGATTGGATCCATTTCGGAGACCAACCAAGTAGTATGACGAATCATGTACTGGCGAAGACGTTTGGCTGCCCAAGCCAAAGTGCAACAAGTTTTCTCGAGCATCGTGTACCGAGTTTCACAGTCGGTGAATTTCTTGCTTAGATAGTAAATGGCAGACTCTTTCCTTTTAGTTTCGTCTTGTTGGCCAAGTACACATCCCATTGAGTCCTCTAGGACTGTGAGGTAAATGATTAGTGGTCTTCCTTCCACTGGAGGTGATAGAATCGGAGGATTCAACAGGTATTCCTTGATACTGTCGAAGGCGGTTTGGCAATCTTCTGACCAAACGCAATCCTGGTTCTTTTTGAGTAATTTGAAAATCGGCGCACAAGTCGCGGTCATAAGGAATATGAATCTGGAGATGTAGTTCAAACGTCCCAGGAATCCTCTGACTTGTTTTTCAGTTTTCGAAGAAGGCATTTCTTGAATGGCCTTGACCTTGTCAGGATCAACCTTAATCCCTTTCTGGCTGACGATGAACCCTAGTAGTTTCCCTGAACGGACACCGAAGGTGCACTTGTTGGGATTCAAGCGGAGCTTGAATTTTCTTAGACGTTCGAACAATTTTGACAGATGTTCAACGTGCTCATCCTCTGTTCTTGATTTTGCAATCAAATCATCGACATATACCTCGATTTCTTTGTGTATCATGTCATGAAACAGAGTAGTCATGGCCCTTTGATAGGTTGCCCCGACATTCTTCAAACCGAACGGCATTACCTTGTAACAAAAGGTACCCCATGGGGTAATGAACGAAGTTTTCTCCATGTCTTTCGGCGCCATTTTGATCTGGTTATAGCCCGAGAATCCATCCATGAAGGAGAATACTTTGAACTTTGCTGTGCTGTCAACCAGCATGTCAATGTGTGGTAAAGGAAAGTCGTCCTTTGGACTTGCCTTGTTCAGATCTCTGTAATCAACACACATTCTGACCCTTCCGTCCTTTTTGGGAACGGGTACGATGTTGGCTAACCATTGTTGATATTCAGATGTAGCGAGGAAACCCGCGTCGATCTGTTTCTGTACCTCCTCTTTGATTTTGATGGCCATGTCCGGGTGAGTGCGTCTCAACCTTTGCTTTACTGGCGGACATTCCGATCTCAACGGTAAGTGATGTTCCACGATGCTGGTATCCAACCCTGGCATATCCTGATAGGACCAAGCGAACACATCGGGGAATTCTTTGAGAAGCTTTATCAAATCCTCTCTAGCAGTTGGACTGAGCAATGCTCCGATCCTGATTTCTTTTCTCTCTTTTTCTGAACCCAAGTTTACCGTTTCCAACGGTTCTTTGTGAGGTTCAATGGACCTTTCCTCTTGTCTAAGTAGTCGGGAGATCTCTTCTGGAATTTCGTTGTCATTTTCTTCTTCAGCCTCGAATACCGGGAACTCAAAGTTGGAAGAAGGCATCGGATCGTATGTTTCAACGGGGTATAAAACAAGCAATCTGCATGACGTGATGATTCGTGTTTAGAAGAGATAGAGAAAACGCAAGTGTGTGCAGTGTTTTGATTTTACTGCTTGTTTTTATGATTGAATTGTTTTTTAGGATTACCATTTTCTGAAAAAGCAAAAAGAGAAAACAGCAATTAATGCAGAAATTACAGAACGACGTTATTTTATTAATGAACAAGTTGACTCTTGAAACTACAGCCCTATAAAACAAAACTATGTCGCTTTGGGCAAAGCGAAGAGGGAAGTTTACAGAAAATGAGCCCTATCAAAACATCTGTTTCACCTGGGCAGGGTGAAAGGTTAAAGATGGCAATTACTTTGACTGATGAACGACCTTCAGAACCTCGACAGTAACCCATTGGCGGCGAACTCCTCGGTGAATCACAAAGTCTGGCACCTTCCTTGATTTGTCTTCAGAAATGACGCTGATTTCTGGTGGAGTAGGATCATTGGAATCTATCTCCCAAGCAGAATTGTCGTAGGAGGATTCCTCTGTTGCATTTTGCATAGCATTGGTGCTCTCAGCTGTATCTCCCCATCCAGTTGGCTGGATGTCTTCGAGCCTGATACGAGAGCTTTCGGGAGCGGTGTACTTGACCATGAAGTCGTACTTTCCACTTGGTTGTCCCAGGGTGTCCCAAACTTCTTTGGAACTGGAGAAGTCATCCCTCTCGATGACGTTGACCTCAGGAAAAGCATAGTTGATGAATTCTAGTCCTGCAAACGTTGCGAATTCATCTTCATGTTGAGTAGTTTCCGAATGACCTGAGTGTTGATCCCATGACATGGTGGGGAGACAGGTATTCTGTTCAATGATGCTCAGCTGAGTTTCATTACTCGACTGATTTTCTTGCCCCAAGTTTCCTGGGTAAGGCTGCCACATTGGCAGACCATCCATCGGGCCATAGTAATTGTGATCAAAGTTTTCTTTCATCAGAGTGTCCTCCTCTAATGAATTTGGCGGAGCACGGCATCCTTCCGGATCACAATCTCCGTAGATCATTTCGACATCTGATCTTGGTATAAATCTCAGACTTTCTGTAGGAAAGAAAAAAGGCACAGGCACCTCTTCCTGAGACATATAGCCATCCTTGTCAAGGTAGGACTTCCATTCTTCATCTGTGTCAGAGGGATCTTCCTCATTGATAGCATGAACTGTTTGAGACACTGGGTGAAGAAAACCTCCACTGTGGAAGAAGTTTTGAAGGGGATGAAGACTTTCATCGTTGGTGGCTGTTTGGGTACAGGTTGCAGAAAAACCAAGACCCTTCTTTGTTTTATTGTCAATAGGAATGACAAGCCGTCCCCATCCTGTCGTATCGGTACTCTTGACCGCTTTGATAGCATCTTTGTATGAAGAAATTGAAGTTCCTTCTTCGGATTGATCGTTCTTGCTCACCGATAGTGCTTGGAACTGAGTTCCAATAACCTCCTCGGGTTCTACACAAGCAGATGATGACAGGTTACCCACGAGCAAGGCTTGTTCCCCACAAACCGTGACAAGTTGATCGTTCTTGACGAACTTTAGCTTTTGGTGGAGGGTTGAAGTAACCGTTCCAGCCTGATGTATCCAAGGTCTTCCTAATAAACAACTGTATATTGCCCGGATGTCCATGACCTGGAAAGTGATTTGGAAAGTTTGAGGACCAATAGTTATCGGAAGATCCACTTGGCCGATAACTGTTTTTCTGGATCCGTCGAATGCTTTGACGACGACCTCGCTGACTCTCATCGGAGGGCCCTTGAATGATAATTGCGTCAAAGTGTACTTCGGTATAACATTCAGGGCTGACCCTGTGTCTACCAGTACGTTGGCTAAAGCATCGCCCTGATAGTTAACTGTAATGTTGAGCGCCATGTTATGACGACGACCCTCTTCAGGTAATTCCTCATCACTAAATCCCAAATTATTGCAGGAAGCGATGTTAGAGACAATGCTATCGAATTGTCTGATTGTTACATCCTGTTCCACAAAGGCTTGCTCCAAGATTTTCTGTAGAGCCTCTCTGTGTGCTTCTGAACTGAGTAACAGTGATAATACTGAGATCTTTGAAGGAGTCTGTAACAGTTGATCAACGATGTTATATTCACTCCTTTGGATGAGCTTTAGCATCTCATCTTTGTCTTTTGAAAAGTCGGGATTACCAGATTAACTGACTGGTGGATCAGGAATTTCCGCCGGAAGTTCCTTTTCTTTGTTGGATTCTCCAACCCCTCGGTTGAAGATTCGACCGCTCCGTGTTACACGACTGACGTCTGCAATATTCACGACGGAGGGTAATGGAATTTCCTTTCCATTCTCGATTATTGTTGCACCATATTTGTAAGGGATCGCCTTAGCTGATTCATACGGTAATGGTCCCGGTAGATAGATGACTATGGGAACCTTCTGATTTTTCTGACCATCATAAGTAACCTTGATCCGTTCCCGGTTGGGAACTCTAGATTCGTCAAGTAGAGGGACGATGGCAAAA
Organism: Lathyrus tuberosus; assembly: GCA_022829125.1. Taxonomy (NCBI): domain Eukaryota; kingdom Viridiplantae; phylum Streptophyta; class Magnoliopsida; order Fabales; family Fabaceae; genus Lathyrus; species Lathyrus tuberosus. Next base: position 1,921,064 of record JALAZF010000659.1, on the reverse strand, counting down.
ACATCCCTGGTCCTGTGATGACCAGAGATCGTGACAACATCCTCAACTTGCTCGGCAAGGTAGTTCGGCGACCAAATGATGGGTCCTGAACCTGGATATGGATGAATTTCTCCATGATCGATCTGACCCTGAAGAGCTGCTCTCACAAGGTAACACCCTTGGTTACTTTCCGAACAGACGCTACAAATGTCATAGTTGTGTGGTGGCACCTGGCCACGCCCACTTTGAATACAATGTAACCTCACTAGGTTACCTTCCATTGATCGGACATCCTGACTTTGACGACGAGTAGGATTCCTGTTATTGATACTAATCTGCTGAGTATCTTCGTCCATATAGATTGGCATCCACCAGTGATTTAACAAGTGCTGAAGTGCCTCCTGGACAAGGGTACAACCTCGATCGTTTTCGCAACCTGCTTTACAGTTTTGATAATCGTGTGATATTAAGAATCCGAGTCGGACCTGCTCAGCATGTAACTCTACCAGATTGGTATTCATCACGCGAATGTCAAAGATCTGAACCATGTTGATTTGATAGGAGTTCCTATCATGGTAGTCTTGGATCCATCTAAGATCCATCTGACGCTGGAGGGCCTCTTGTATGAAAGAGTATCCCTGTTTGTTTACCGAGCAAATCAGACAGGAACTGTAATCGTGCTGCGGCAGATTATGATAATGGCTTTGCCTTGAGTGCATTACCACCAAGTTGACATTCATCACACGGATGTCGTGGTTTTGAATGACATTAGAATTCGTAGAGACCATGTTAACTCCACGAACTCGGTGCTCCTGGATCCATCCGAGATCCATTTGTTCCTGTAGAGCTGCTTGCACTACAGAACATCCTTGGTTATCTTTAGAGCAGATATCACACTGGTGATAATTATGAGGTGGCACATGGCCATATCCACTCTGTCTACAATGTATCTTGACCAGATTGGTCCCCAATAAGAGTACATCGTGAATTTGATAGACATTGTTAGTCTCTTTCTCAATCAGATTGACTGCAGCCTTCTCATGTTGAGGCAGCGGGTTCGTAAGAACATTAGGGTTCGTATCTTTGAAAGATAAGAGCCCGCTTCTAACAAGCTTTTGCACGTCGGATTTGAAATTGAGACAAGTCTCAATGTTATGCCCTGAACCTCCTTGATGATAAGGGCATGTTTGATCCACCTTAAACTAGAAAGGCGGATTTTCCGGAACTGAAAGGGGAGACTTAGTCTGAATGTGCCCCTTAGCCAGCAGTAACGGAAACAACTCTGCGTATGTTACGGGTATAGGATCAAATCCTGGCGGCCGTGTTGTACGGTTGTTGTTATATGGAGGACGAGCCTACTGAAGAGGCTGTTGTGTCCTTTGTTGGTCAGGTTGGCTCTGCGCAATCTGAGGTTGATACATAGGAATAGGCGCGGGGCCGATAGCAGGAGTAACAGCTGCTACTGGCTGATAACGTCGCCTTTGCTTTCCGAGAGAGATATTCCCAATATCTTGCTCTTTTTTCTTAGGGAGAGCACTACCGTATTTTTTAGTACCACTCGTTGATCCAGTGTCTTTTACCAAACGTCCTTCTCGGACGGCTTCCTCAAGACGTATACCCATGCCGACCATTTCGGTGAAATCACTGGGTGCACTGGCAATCATTCGGTCATAGTAAAATGAGCTTAAGGTCTTTAAGAAGATTTTTGTCATCTCTTTTTCCTCAAGAGGTGGACAAATTTGAGCGGCAATTTCACGCCACCTTTGAGCATACTCCTTAAAGGTTTCCTTGTCCTTTTGCGACATTGATCTGAGTTGATCTCTGTCGGTTGCCATATCCAAATTGTACTTGTATTGTTGGACGAAGGCAGTACCAAGATCTCTGAATGTACTGATCGTAGTACGGTTTAAACCCATGTACCATTTGAGTGCGGCACCGGTTAAACTATCCTGGAAGTAGTGAATCAGCAGGTCCTGATTCTCCGTCTGGGCTGACATCCGTCGAGAGTACATCACCAGATGGCTCTGAGGGCAAGAGTTACCCTTGTATTTTTCAAAGTCGGGCAATTGGAACTTGTGCGGGACTTTCACATTTGGGACCAAGCATAGGTCTGCGGCGTCCTTTCCAAATAGATCCTGACCGCGAATGGCTTGCAGCTCTTTCTGCATTTCTAAGAACTGTTCCTGGAATTCCTCCATTCTGTCAAACATAGTTTCCTTCTTACCAGAAGGTGTCTGTGGAATCTGTCCTTCCGGGACAGTGTGCACCACAGGGGGTGGTACCGTGACTACGGCAGTAAGTCTTGGCGCCTCCCGAAGTTTGTAACCTTCAGGAGTCTTGAGTATGCCCCTGGCATCTTCGCTTTCCTGAAGTTTGTAACCTTCAGGCCCAGCGGCTTCTGTTGCGATTCCCTGATCTTCAGTGATCGGCAGAACATATCCTTCCGGGATATAGTTAACAGGCATGCCCCAAGGACGATCTTTCGGCATCTGATACCTAGGATCATACTTTTCTATGATGGGCGTTGAGGTGATCTCTGAGATCGCAGTTCTTTGTAGCTGAGCTTCTGCCATGGCTTGCATGTCGTTATGAAGCTTTCTCATATCCTCTCTTAGAGCGTCGATCTCTTCTTTCAACTCTCTGTTTTCTTCCTCAAGATCATCCATCTTTTTCTGACGATTGGCCCGAGTATTATACGAATGAGACAGTTTGACTCTAAAATCGAGACGCAAACGTGAGATTCGTAGGTAAGGAGAATACGCGATGTGAGAATGATTAATGCAATGATTATATTAATTGTTTTTAGGTTTAATTAAAATAAACTTCGACAATTAGATTGCAAATATCAAACAGTGGGGAAACCCCTTTTTATTGAATTCCAAAGGATTACAGAAATGGAAATACAGTAGATTACAAAGTGCAGAAACAGAAACCTAAACTAATGGGTCCCGAGTCCTATTCTTTGACCGGGGTGCTTGGGCCGTTGTCGGGTTGTCATTCCTTTGCCAGGTGAAAGGAGCGAGCAAATTCCTTTGGTCATCTTGATTCTCTAAAGCATGCTGCTCCAAAATTTCAATCAGAGCATCTTTCTCTTTCAGTAATTGCTGTATTTGGATACACTCTACGTCGAGGGTGCGATACTTGTTCTTCCAAGATCTTCTTTCCTTTTGAACTTTGTTTAGAGTAACCTGAAGCCTTTCAGTTTCCGTCATGAAGTACATGACAATTTCCCTCGGCGGAAGAATTCCGTAACGAGGATAAGGCATCTTTAGCTTGAGAGCTCTAGTTTGTACCTAATGGAGATAAGGCTCCACCGAGACACAGTCCGGTTTTCCCAGAGACTCTCGTCCTTTCTTATGAACCTGTTTCTAAGCTTGTACTATTTCCATCTTTAGTGCTCTGTCACTTTCTCCTTCTTTGAAGAAAAGACCTTCCAGATGAACACCCAGTGGGACGTGTCTCATCGGGTATCCAAATTGATGAAGAACTAATATCGGATGATAGTTGATTCCTCCTTTAGTTCCTATGAGGGGTACGCTGGGGAAGTTTCCACAACGGTCAATGATTCTGATTCCCTCATAAATCCTATTACACCAATCTATATCAGAGTTGGTGAGAGACATGATCTTCTGCGACCAACGTAAGACACTCTTGCAATCCCAAAAAGCGGCAGACTTGGGCAAGTGAAAGATAAACCATTTGTAGAGCAAAGGTACACAACATGTGATCTCCCCTCCGCTGTACAAATTTCCTAAGTGTACAGAATGATACGCATCTGCGAGCAAAGTAGGCACAGGGTTTCCAATGAGAAAAACCTTAACAGCGTTGATATCGACGAAGTTATTAATGTTGGGAAACAAAAATAATCCGTAGGTGAGCAAGACAAAGATGCTTTCAAAAGCAGTCATGTTCCCTATACTAGCGAAGTACAGAGCTTTTTTTGTCAAGAACTGGGCTGGCAAACCTTGGGTGCCACCCTTAGTGGTCATGTGAGTCCGGACCTCAGACTCGTCCAAATGAATTGCTATTGCAATAGTCTGATTCTTTGGAATTTCTTCCAGTCCAGAAAATGGAGCTCGATCAGTGATATGTAAATCAGTCAGATGAGAATACTCCTCCAGCGTTGGTGATAGCTGGTAATCCGGGAATGTGAAACAATGATAAATTGGATCGTAGAATTGAATGAGCGCATCCATGATCCCCTTAATCACATGGACTCTTAACAGTGGTAGCAAACCGCCGTGCTTGGCTCTGAAAGCCTCTGGGTTAACGATCATCCTCGCTAACTTTCTCAAATCCCCTAGTTTTGGAACCTTGAAGGTATACTGGTGAGTTCTCCTTCTACCGAAATCCATTAATGCAATATTTTTCTCTGATATTTGCAATCACAGTCTTAGTTTAATTTGAAAAACAGAGAGACTAGAAGAAACATGGGGTCAAAGGGTCGTTGTCACAAAGTCAAGGCTCTACCCATCCCCAAAGGTTTATACTAGGGTGATTTTTGTACCTGTACTCATTATCATCAGCTCCTCCCAGGAAAGCAAAACAACAAGCGGATCGCCAGCGAGATGTAGAGCAATCTTAGAGTAAGTGCCATTCACCGAGAATAGATCACCAGCCTCAAATGAGGGTAGTATCGCGTAATAACTATTTCCGATAGTTTCCGCACTACAAAAGGGTTTGGCTCCTCAGCTTCTCAGACTTAACAACCGGCCCATTGGCTATAAGAGTGAATGGGCTGCGTTGGTCAGCCTCCACTGAGGTTGATGGTCGACCCCGTCGCCATCACTTATCTTAAGTGTATACTCATTCTCACCACATGCGGCATCACACGCATTCCCAGTAGCAGAAAAATAAACATGTATAGCAATTAGGAAAAGCAGTATATATATTTGTCCTAATCATCCTAGACTTATAAAGCTATGAATCTTAAGTTCCTGACAGAAATGGGTTCCCCGGCGGAAGCCCCAATCTGTGGTTCCCTGCCTAAGAGATGGACCAACATAAGTCAATCTTTCTCTTCGGTAGAGTTCCCATTTTCCGTAGAAAACGGGGATGATGCCCTAAGGAAGAAATGGAGACTCCCCAGCAGAGTCGCCATTTGTGTAAATTTTCACACAAGAGAAGTAGAAAGAAAGGAACGGGCCCCACGGTGGGCGCCACTTTTCTGTAGCGAGCGATTTTGGACGCGGTTCTTAAGCGCTGGTCGCTCTCTGCGGTTGAGCTTAAAACTACAGGTCGATTCATTTTTTATCCTATTGTGAGCTGAATAAGGAAGGGAAATAGATGTCTCCAATTAACCCTGCTTGCATACTGAGTTTAAACAGCGGTCTGTTAGGTTACGGATGCTATCAATGTGGGGGGCCTTTGTACTGGTTATTTGTATTTTCGCCAATACTGTTCTCTTTCTTTTTGCCTGGGCAGAAGGTTTCTGGCGGGGAATAAGGATTAGGATGTTAGGACTGATGTTTTTGAATTACTGCTTTTGATTGATGGAGATATGGGATTTGGGTTTTTTGTTGATTGCGCTCGCTAAGATCTTTTCTTTCGATCTTATGCCTACGTATTCCCGTTTACCGAAACAGGGAAATCAGAGCATTCGTAGTTCCCCCTATTCTATGGAAGGAAATGGGTGTTTTGGTGTCTTGTTCAAAGCCCAGGACATGAAGCGAAAGGTGATTTGTATCTTGTTCAAAGCCCAAGATGTGAAGCTAAAAGGTCTATTTGTGTCTTGTTCAAAGCCCAAGACGTGAAGCTGAAAGACCTCGACTTTAGAGAGAATTTGTCATCTCTAAAGGGGGGAGAAGGAGAATTACTTTAACTGGGATACGTGGATCCGAGCAATGCCATAATTTCCGAAGAAAGGGTTTTAACCTGAAGGAGAAGACTTTAACTCAGTGTAGAGCAATGCTATCTTTCCTTAGGAATTTCTCATGCTAAAAGAGGGACAGTGGCATGGATGTAGATGATCCAGAGGCTTGCCGCTTACAGCGATTAGATGAAAGGAAAGGAGTTGTTGATGTTTGTGTACTGTGAACGAGGCACAACTTTGATGCTAAAAGGTTGATTGGATCAACCAGTGGTTTTCTTATACAAAGCCTAAGAGGAGGCTAATTTCCGCTAGGAAAATCATTATACAAAGCCTAAGAGGAGGCTATTTTGTGTCTCGTACAAAGCCCGAGAGAGAGGCTAAAAGTTTTTGACCCAGTGGGGCATATCGTTATACAAAGCCTAAGAGGAGGCTAGCAAAGAGTTGACTCAGTTGGAGAATCTTTTATACTCAGTAAGAGAGTGTTTTTGTATCTCGTACAAAGCTCGAGAGAGAGGCGAAAAGGTTGTTTTGACTCCACTGGGGAGAATTTTGGTATCTCGTACGAAGCCCGAGATGGAGGCTATTGTAACTGTTTCAGTTGAGTGACAGATCCAATATACTGATTTAAAAGAGAAAATCAGTTCTTATATGAGTAACACTGTACACAGGGATTTAATTTGAGGATCAGGGATATTTCCTTCTCTTTGAGGAAACGGGAAATCCAAAGGGTATTGAGACTATCCGAGTCTGCGGGTTTCCTTCCTATTTAACGAAGGGTGCTTGAGAATGTCTTTGAGACTCAAGGAAGTTAGATTGTCCATGTCTAGAGTTTTATCTTTTGTACTATGCTTCGAGAAACAGTAGTAGACTCTATGAAAGGACTGTTCTATGAGGATGACTAGGTTATGTTCCTATACCTCTAGGAGGTCGTCGGGACAATTTGTACGAAGCCCAAGAGGAGGCTGGAAACTTTTAAGAAGCCGACGGGTCCTTGTACGAAGCCCAAGAGGAGGCTATCATTCCCGGAGGAAGAGATCATTATACGAAGCCTAAGAGGAGGCTGTGAATACTTCTAAGAAGCCGTAGGGTCCTTGAATAATGCCCAAGAGGAGGCCGATGCTTTTAAGAAGCCCGTGGGTCTATCATCTCCTTTCCATTAGGAGAGATAACTCTTTTAAAGATAAAAACCACTGGTAAACGTGTGAGGTTTACTATCCAACGACTTTTAACTTTTAAAGAGGGTTCCTTAGTTAAGGTCCAAGATTATGACCGTAGTGGGTACCCAAACCCCGAGACATTCAAGGCAAGCTATCCACAAGGAATAGATCAAGTCAGGAAAGTTCGAGAATTGGGAAGAAACTCAAAGATGCCATTCACGGAGAATACATTCATCTTGGGGAGTAGAGCTTCTTGACGATTCCTAAGGAGGACAGCCGAAGAGAAGACTGTATCTGGTGCTCCTATTGGGGATCTAGGCGTCTATTTCTACGAATAAATGAAACGGCGTCACCTAGTTCTAGACGTAGTTGCCGGGGAAACTCGAAATATCTATACTATTATTACACAGTAGATATGAGTTTATGAAAGGAGACTTACAGTGAGCAGCCCCACAATACAGTTTATAATATGAAAGCAGTAAATGAAAGCGATAACCACTTACTCGGTTGTAGTGCTTCCATGCTGTTTGGTTAGTTGTTCAACAAAGAAAGATTGAAAACAACAGTATATTCAAAATCAAAGGAGAAAGTGCTTTGAAAAAGAAAGATTTGGGGCTTACAGCTCAAGGAGAGGCCCAGGGTTTTATCAGTGAGCGCACTGTTTGAATTTGTACAGAGGGACTTATACAAGTGACTGGGGCCCAAAATGGTTTTCTCTACAAAGGGATGGGTCTTACACTCTCTCAAGAGGCCCAAAAAGTTTAAAGAAAAAGAGTGGGGCTTATAACACGAGGGTAGGCCCAGATGACTTTTCGTTTAAAAATGGCGATCGCGCCGAGGTTTTCTTTTAACGCAGAGGGACTTATACAATAAGTGAGGCCCAAAATGTTTTGGTTAAAAGGGGGATTGGGTCTTACACTCTAATAGAGGCCCAAAGTGTTTTAAAGAAAAAGAAATGGGTCTTACTACTCGAGGGTAGGCCCAGATGGTTTTTATTTTTTAAACGGGCGACGATCGCCCCGTTTACTTGTACAGAGGGACTTATACAATGAGTGAGGCCCAAAAAGTTTTTGTACAAGGGGGATGGGTCTTACACTCTCTTAAGAGGCCCAAAGAGTTTTGAAGAAAAATAAATGGGTCTTACTACTCGAGGGTAGGCCCAGATGATTTTTGAAAAGGCGACGATCGCACTGTTTGTTTTTTTTGACGGTATCGAACTTATACAATAAGTGAGGCCTAAAGATGATTTGGTCAAAAAAAGGATTGGGTCTTACACTCTAATAGAGGCCCAAAGTGTTTTGAAAATGATTTATGAGGGTTGAATTAATCCAAAACCCTAATTTGTTTTCAAAATGTATTTAATTGAATAAAAATTCAATTAAAATGATCAAAAATTGTTTAACACATGGAAAACAAATTGTGATCTTGGATTAATGCTTCAAAAATTAAGTATTGACCTACAAAATAATTAGAAAGCATTAAAAGTTGCAAAATCAATGTAGAAAAAATATTTAAAATGCCAAAAACAATTAAAATATTAATTCTTTACAAAAATATCAATTATATGAAATAAATAATATTTTTGGGATGTTTTGATAAAATAAAATATTTTAACATTTTTGTGAATTATTAAAAAAAGAATCAACTCAAAATCATTAAAACTCAGAGAGAAATTAATTTTTGAATCAATTAAACAAAATCACAAAATTCAAATATTTGAATTTGAAAAAAAGGCGCCAAGAACAAGCTGAAGAACACGCGCGTGTTCTTGGTTTCTCAGATTTGCATTTTCTATCCAATCTCCATGAATACGTAATCATATCATGCAATCCACATATCATTATGCTCGTCTCAACCTCACGATCATGTCTATGTACTTTAATTTCATTTAAATTAAACATACAACAAGAAATCATGAAGAAACCTCAAGAACCCTAATTTCTGCATGAAGGCTAGGATTTTTGATACATGATTCAAACAATGCAATTAATTAAGGGAAAACATTCCATGCATGATTATGAACATATGGCCAAATTATTGTGCGAGGAAATATGCATAGATTGAGAGATGACCAAGTATGTGCTTACCTCCAAGCCGTGACAGCAAGTTCAGAGTGATTTTTGATTTGGAGGTGTTACAGATGAGTGGTGATGATCTGAACAGCTTCCCTACACCCTATGGATTGTGTTTGCATGGTTGGACTTGATTGAAATTGGCTGGATCATTTTGTGGTACCTCAGCTGCACCTTGTTTGAAAATTTGAGCAACCAGCTGGTGATTTCATGAAATTGATGTTTCAGAAGTTATGTGAGTGTTTGATCAGCTCATATGTGATGTATGTGAGGTGTGTGAGTGATTGGTTTGCGCAAAATTGCTCTCAAACTCAAAACCCGATAGCTACCTTGCTAAGAAAGGCATTTTTGCCAAGAGAAAGAGATTTTGAGGAAAGCATCTGTTAGATGGCTTTGGTGTACTTAAACTGACCACAATTGAGCTCTATTTATAGTAGAGCAAGTTTGTTTTGTAAGGAATAGTGCATGGCAGCTGGTAAGTAGGTTTGGCCAATGTTGGCAAATGAAAATCCAAGTCTCCTCTAGCCACTGACTAGAGGTTAGGGCACAGAGCTTTGGTCTCCTTGGTCTTGGATAAGTCTTGACTGATTTTAGATGAGAATGGCTCAGTCCATGCCACCTTGATGGTTCCATTGAATGCCTCATTCCAAATTTGAAGTCTTGTCCCGATTTTGGCAACTCTAGGTTCAATATGCTATTCCTTGTTCCTTGGACCTTGGAGGCTTGGCTCAGTGATTGTCCCCTTTAGATTCAATCCTATGAGGTGTCCAAGTGGATTGGAGCAACTGAATTTGGCTGATTTTGGCAAATCGAGCAAAATTGCAAATTCTGCCTTGCCTTGACAGATTTCAGCAAGGCAACTTGGCAATGTTGTATCTCATGGTGTAGGTTGAATTTGGCAATGTTCTTGGCCATTTTGGAAAGCTCTTACATGATACAAAAACTGTTTGAACAAGTTTGGTTTTGATCTCTTTTGATTCCAAGTGAAAAATCCCCCTACATTTGGCAAAAAGTGAAGGCAAATTCTGACTTAGTGAAAATTTCACTAAGTGTTGGAAAAAGTGACATTTTCACTTTTTAGCCACTTTGATCACTCCATAACTCAAAATCCTTAATGAATTGGAATGACTTGTAGTTGAAGTTTTTGTAGGTGATAATGAGGGCTACAAATCCATATTTGGATGAGAAAAAATGGCCTTGTGGTTTAGGAGTTATGGTCCTCCAAAGTTGGTACCTTTGCCACTTTATTTTTAACTTAGAAAAATTTCTAAGTTTTATGGTTACCCCTTTTACAAGTTATCTCACTTTTCTTGATTTTTCTTGATGAATGATGATTCAAATCATACATTAACATCATTTTAGGGTTAAAAATCCATTTTGGTGAAAAATCTCAAAAAGTCAAAGTTGACTTTTGTGCACAGTTGACTTTTTATCAGATGAATTCCAAACTGTGCAATTCTTCAGGAAATCATGTCCTTGACCTAAATCAAACTTGATGGACATGTTCCATGGGTGTCATAGGGTATATTCAATCATGTATTAGGGTTTGGGAGCATGTCTTGGTCAAAAGTCAAAGTTACAGTTGACTTTTCCCTTAAAACCCTAATTGTGGTGCAGATGAAAATGAGACTTGTTGCTCAAGCTTCTTGGATCAATCCATTGTTTCAAATGGATCAATATGGTGTATTAGAGACCCTCAAATCATCTCTTGAGGTCTTGGCTCATGGTTTGTCCCAAAAGTCAACTTAGGGGTGAATTAGGTCAAGAAACCCTAATTCCTGATTTTTGATGAATGCATCCCCTGCGGCAAAATTAACTTGATGCATGGGTTCATGAGGTTCCATGAAGCATATTAGATTATGTTTTGGATCATTGCCTCATGCCCAGATGAAAAATTTCGATCTGGAGGCCCTGGTCGACCAAAACCCTAATTTGGTGACACTGTCGATCTTGAGGCCTGATCCACCTAGAAGGGAGCATCCTTGTGCTTAATCCTTGGAGTGGGAGTCCTTTTTGATCCATTGTGGATGTTTGAGAGATTAGACAAGTTGAAGATCATGTCATTTCTTGATTGATCATTTGTCTAAGCACTCAGAGAGGGCTTGAAACCCTAATTTTGATTGTAGTGGATGCTCACCCATCTTTGGGGAGGCTAATGAAGCATGATGGTTCATCCATATTGTGATGATGATTTTCACAATGATGGGAAATATAAGTGGTCAAAATTTGGGGTATTATAGTATGCAAAACACTCCAAGTGTTATTTCCTATGTAATTTTAGTGCATAATTTTTCCAATTACAATCAAAGTGATTGTAATGAGTTTTCAAACTAGATTTTCAGCACTACACTACACCAGAATTTTAAAAATCAATTGATTTTTCACAAACGTGAACAATTCAAAATTAAAGAGATAGAGAGCGAGAGAACAACACCGAATTTGTTTAGGCAGTTCCCCTTTTGTACTCGCTTCGGGTACGTCTGCCCCCAATTCTAAAACTTGAATTGAGATATGTATTATCTTGTTGCAAAAGTTTATACAAGAGAAGCACTAGTCACCACACACTCAAGACTACTTGTTGATGTTGATACTATGTCTTCTCTCCACTTGATTCAAGTCGAATTAAGTGCCTCGAACATGTTGAACAAACTTCCGGTTACCGCTACTTATCTAAACAACCCCATCGGTCTTCAAACCTTTCGCTTGCCTGATTTCAATCACACACGGTTCAAACCTAAATCTTTCTTCCACAATCCTCCGGTTACCGCTACTTGATTGAACGAACCCAGCATTCTTCAATCCCTTCGCTCGACTGAATCTGTGAAGCAAAGATCTGTGCAAAAACCCCTAAATCCACATGATCTTGGAGGACAAAACCCTAACAGTTTTATTCAAGAAAAAACCCACTGAATACTCACCCCAAACTAGATACGCAATCCTACGTTTGGAAGTTATCACCTCAATGATGCAAAATATCAACAAAAATTGTTATGCGTAATTGTTGAGAAAATCCAAGAATGAGGATGAAGATGATGAGAGAAAAATCTAGTGTATATATTTCACCTTTCTTGTTGTATATGGAATGATGAGATAAAATGTATATACATGATGCCTTGACCAACTAACAAACATAACAGCAATTTAAAGTGAGACAAATCAGAAAAATTACAGGAAATTAGTGAACGGTTGACCTAAGCTTAAAGGGGGACGGCCTGAGCACACCCGAGAGCAAGACTATGCAAAAATTGAAGCTGTCCGTCGACTAGAACAGGGTCCATGCATTGACGCAAGCTTACCCAAAAATTACAAACACAAAGACTTACAGTATGAGTCGACCAAAGGGTCGACGCGAGCATGCCTGAAAGCAAAGGATTGACAATTAACTTATATGAGTCGACCTAAGAAGGACTTTGAGTCGACTCAAACACTCTAACCTTCCTAAAATGAATTTTTGCTCATAGTTTGGTCCACCTAAGCTATGTTTATGCATACTTAAGACTCCAAACATGATCAAATACACACAAAACATATATGAGATGCTCCTATATCTATAGACACATGATTTTGGAATATTTTGTGCATTGTAAAGTATGAATGCAAGCTAAGACGCAATGATACCGTCTAAATTACAAAATACGAGCTAATACACATTTTGACATCATTAAAATAAAGACTAAGGCACCTTACCCTCACAGAAAATACATTTGCATTTTACTCAGGTGCAAATAGGAAAAGAGGAAAGGAATATCACTCAAGATTAAAGTGTGATCACTGTGGAAAACTTGACATGTTAAGGCAAATTTTTTTGAGATTGTTCGATATCCAGCAAGTTGGGAATCACGAAGAACTCAAAGGCGGTAATCTAACAAATCAGGAGGGAAACAAGTAGCAAATTTTGCTCAGGCTTCCGAGAGAAAAGAATATCCAGAAGCAGCAACATCAGGATACACCCTGCATGGAGTTCATGCCAAAAAATCATGCAAACGAACATGAAAACATGACTAGTAAATTTGAATATTGTTTCAATTGGATACTTGATAGTGGTGCTTCACACCACATGACACTATTGACCTTAATATTGAAGAAAATTAGAAAATTAGAAAAACTTTTATACATAACTACACCAACAAGGATTTCAATCTTTATTGAAAATATGGGAGATGTGATTTTATCAAGTTCCCTTATGTTAAAATATGTTTCATTGGTTTGTGAATTTAAATGCAATTTGATTTCAATTCATAAACTAACATATGATTTATGTTTTTATGTGATTTATGATCAAAATTCTTGCACAATACATGACCAAGCCACGAAGAGGAAGATTAGATCAGGTGACGTGCATGAAGGGGTGTATGTGTTCACAAAGAAACATCAACAAGGCTTCATGGGAGCAGCTAAGAAGGACATTGAAACCTTATGGAACATCAGAATATGACATTACTCAACTCAAGTCCTTCAGCATATTTCACATTTAGTCAAATGCAATTTTGATAGAGAAAACTATTGTTATGTATGCCACAAGGAAAAACAATCTAGAAACCCTTCCTCTCTAAGTATTAATAAAGTTGAACCACCTTTTGAATTGATTCACTATGGCATATGGGGGAAATACCATACTTCCACAAACAATGGATCACATTACTTTCTAACCATTGTAGATGACTACACTCGTGGTACATGGGTACATTTAATGAAACATAAGACATAGAATTTACAACATTTGATTAGTTTAACAATCTAATTAAAAGGCTGTTTAATATGCATATCAAGAGGTTTATGAGTGACAATGGGATTGAGTTTACTATCTTTGATTTCAAGTGCTTTACTAAAAAAGAAGGGATCATGCATGAAACTTCTCGTGTTGCCACTCCTCAATAGAATGGACATGTGGAACGCAAGCATAGTCAAAATTTGAACATAGCACGAGCCTTGTGTTTTCAATCAAATCTCTCATTGCATTTTTGGGGTTATTGTGTATTGAGAGCAGTGTATCTAATCAATAAAACTTCTACAATGGTAAATAAGGGAATCACTCCATATGAGTTACTTTTTAAGAGAGCACCAAACTATGAGAACTTGAGACCTTTTGGCTGCTTGTGCTACAAGAAAAATAATTCAATGGGAATCAATAAATTTTATCCCAGAGCTGAAAGGTGTATTTTTAATTGTTATCCACAAGGACAAAAAGGATGGAAAGTTAACAATCCAATGACTCGTGAATGTTACTATCATACCCTAAATTTTCCCCCTTTTTAAAGTCATTAATTTACATTTCAACCATCTGTATATTTTTATCTGCATCTATTTTTGCATAATTTCTTATGACCCTTTCATTTGGTCATAACACCCCATTTTCATGCATAGGTCAATTAAGACTAAGGTCAATCTCTATTTTGAGGTTCATTTTGAAAAATCCACATCATTTCATACATTGTTATCATCAATCATTTTAAGTCAGCAAAATGTTGAATTTGATTTGATTCATGGTTTAGTTGGTTTCATTTTCTTTTGTTGAGAAATAAGTGTTTGTTTTATTATGAGTAATGTATCAATACTCTTTATCAATTCTTAAAAAGGGACCATTTTAGAAGATTGGCATCTCATATCATTTCATTGCATTTACCATTTTCGTTTCACTTCACGCACTATTGGAGTTTTAAGTTTCTCTTTAGCCATAATAATTGTCATTAAGATATACTTGCATTTTAATCTTTGAATTGTTCTCAAGTGGCTTTATCATGCTTCATTTTTGTTCATCATACTTAAGTGATAAATTAAAAAAAAAAAAAGCTTCAAGTAAATCACATATGCATATGCATTTCTCACATTATTTAAAGGGACATTATGCTTTTCATTTTCATTTTAAAACTAAAAATCAAGTTACAAAAAAGAGAGGTTCTACCTTTTTTTTTTAATTTGCATTTTAACCATAAAATTTACATCTCGTAAACCATGAAATCATAAGTCTTTTTGAAACTTTTCATGATACATGGTACCATGACATTACATTGTATGCATCATGTAAAGTTTGATCACATAAGAAGACAAAGTAAAAGAGGCATCTTTCACCAACATTTTATACATAGTCATACGTGTTTCTTCTTTTTTATGACAAAGACAATAAGACAAATTGCAAGAGAATCCTCTCTCTCTCTCTCTCTCTCTCTCTCTCTCTCACACACACACACAAGCAATGCATACCATTTCCTCTCCATTACTAACAATTAAACTAGCAACAAATTCACAACAAGTTGTACTACCATCACATGTTTTGGTCCCCTCATGCATTCCTCACTAATAACAAGAACAACCATTTACATTAAAAAATTCAGCAAGCCACCAATTTAAAAAAAAATCAACAAAACACTTTATATCCTCAAACTCATACAAAAGAGAAACCTTCACAAAACACTCCAAAAACCTTCATCTTCATGTCAGGATATCCATGCACTACACATCATAACAAACTCCATCTCTAAGCACAAACACATCATCTTCATGAAACCATATTGCATCTACAACTTGAATCACCACTGTCAAGGCCTCATCGAAACAACATTTTTACCGAAAAATTGTTGCATTTATCGGGATTTGAATACTCTGATTCATTATACTTTCATAATCTTGTTACTTCAATTTCTTTGCCATGATTTGTTTCTTTTTTTCTATTGTGCTTTTCTCTTTATTCTAATTGTTATGTAAACAACAAAACAGATACGAACATTTAATTAAAAAAAAGTAATAAAATAAAAAATATTTGTTAAAGAACCATGCTTATCCATGTTAGCTTGCTATGTATATGTTTAAAAAAAAGAGAGGAAGAGAATTGTTTCTTAAGCTTTTGAGAAAACATCTGTGAGAAAGAAATAGTGAACAACTGAGGTTGGACTTATGTTTCGTACACGCTTGAGAAAACGAGTAGGAGGGGGCTGATTGAGAGCAGGGGCGCTTGAAAAAATATTTTTTGATTTTTGATTTTTGATTTTTTTTTTAATTTTTCTTTCTTTTTGTATAACCTTATTTGTAATTTTTATTTTCTTTCTTTCTATTTCACATTAGGTAATAAAAATGGATCTTCTTAAAAAAGTAGAAAATTCCACCTTATTTTTGTCAAATCTAAAAGATAAAAAAAAATCCTAATGCCTAAGAATAAAAAATAATAATAATTTACTCTTAATAAAATAGCAAAATTAAAAAAAAAAAGATAAAGTTTTTCTTTAAAAATAAATAATATGTACCTAAAAAAGTGAGAGATTTTTGTATTTATTTTCGTTATCATTATATTTAAGTTTGTTTATTTAAGTGAGTGCTTAGATTTATTTTTTGAAAAATTATATGAAAAAAATCAATCAAAACCTTTATTTCTAATGTCTAAAAAAACCACAAAGAAATTTATCAAAAAAATATTTTTATCTTTTTATTTTGTAATTATTTTTTTTATTTTTTCTTTAATTATTTTCCTCATTTTATTTTGTTGTCTTAGTTAGAATATAATAAATGATAAAAAAAATATAATAAAGATGATAACTATTGTTATAAAGTGAAAAAAAAGGGAGATTACAAAAAAATATTGATTTGTTTAGATATTTAGATATTTATTTGAATTAAATGCTCAGAGATTTTCTTCCTTTTATCAAAAATTAAAAATTAATTAATTAAAAAATAAAAAATACCTTTTACTTTAATTTAACTTATTCTTCTTATTTTCGTGTTTGTGATTAATATTTATTTCTCTTATTCCTTTTTTTTTATTTCATTTTTTTAATTGTTTAATTTCATTTTAATAATATTTGTCGTATATTTATTTTTTTCTTACTCTCCATTGGCAAGATGTACCACATTCTTTGTTTGTCATTTGTGTTTATTTTTTCGCTTTCTTTTTTCCATTGCTCTTAGTTAGTTAAGATGAACTAAATAAATAATAGGAAAAAATAAGATCATCATTTTTCAAGAGTAAAGTAAAAATACTTGGGCAACACCAAGTTCCATTTTTAAAACACTTGGTCAACACCAAGTCTTCACCATTCATTTCAAACCATTTCACTTCACATTCAAAACATTCCTCAACCATTTTCCTTACCACTTTAAACCTTTTTTATAACCACAAATAAGAGCTTGAATCAACATCAAGTTTCTTTTCTCAATCAAATAAAAAATGACTAACCGTTGAAAAATTTTACTTTTTCTTAACAAAATGGAAGGAAAGAACTACTTGGGTCTAAAATTCAGTCATAGCCTCGAGTATTAAACTCAAGTTCTAAAAGCTTGCAAGTCATAAATACTCTACTTCTAACCCAAAAATGCATCAAACACATTCAAACAATTTTTCCTTTTGATATTCATTCAAAACCTTTTTCAAACGAAAGGTATTTTGTGTCGAGACAATGCCAAAACAATGCTTCTTTCACAATCGTGTGAGTTGAGATAAATGAAGTTTTCCCATGAATGTTGATATTTAGAAATTCATTCAATGTGATGCAAACATTTATTTCTCACCTGTTTTAGGTAAGTAATGTTTTCCGTCGATTGCGACAAAATAGCTTTTGCTAAAATCGACCAACAATCAAACACTTTCTACCCAGAACTACGTAACCCTTGAGTTCTCTATTACACCCAGAGATAAGTAAAAGTGAGATCCAAAGTCTCATCAAAAACCCTAATAGAAAATAAACCTTTTTGTCGTCTTCTTTTCCGCTTTTAATAACCTGAGAAGCCTAACATTTCTATGCTAACACTAACACGAACAACTAACCAAATGTTTCCTGTTGAGTACAACGAACATGAGCTTCCCCTTACGTAATCAACTCTCGAACCCTGATTTGGTTGTGACGACCAATATCACAGTCGTTCTTTTAGGGGATTTATCGATATTTCCCTTTCCTTTTTTGGGAATAAATAAAGTTTGGTGGCTACTCTGTTCAGTCCATCCCGCGAGCGTGCGATTGCACTTCGCAAGTGTCGTGTTCTCATTTTCTGTGATGCGACAGATGGAGACTCTACTGGGGACTCCACCCTAAGTGAGTCAAGCCTAGTTTAGTGTGCTCTGTGTTTATATTTGTTTACTTGCGTGGTTTTTCATTATCTTATGTTCTTGTTATCTCTATATCGTTATAATCTGTTGTATGGTCCCATTATGTTGTGGTATTGGATTGATACTCTGATTGCAAACCTTATGGGAAAGACTCTCTGCCCGAGTCTAGAGTGCAAACAAGAGATAGGACGAGGTTGAGTAGTGTGTGCCTGCGAGATGAATTTCTTGTTGGGTCAGTACGAGAACTTCACTTAGAGTAGATTCTTTTGAGAGTGTTGTCGCTCGACAAGTAAATTGTCATAAGCTTCAACATTTTCATTAGGTTCCATGACTCTAAGTACCATTTATAGAACCTTAACCCTATTATCCAACTAGGAATGATGGTTGCATAATATGGGTTTGCGAGATGAATTTCTAATTTGGTCTATACGAGAACCTCACCCAAAATAGATTCCCTTGATGGAGTTGACGCTCGACAAGTAAATTGCAGCAAGTGGATATTATTATTGTGGATCTGTGACTCTGGGAACTGTTAGACGATAGGCTTCGATCTAGAGGGGGTGAACAGATAACAAATTTACAACCAAAAACTTTGGCAAAAATGTGTTTTCAAAAATATGTTGCAGCGAAAAAATGACCCGGATCGAATCGTCTAACCGAACCTACTATTGAAAAGCAATATGCGTAATGTAAACTGAACAGAGTGATAATGAATGTAAATGTTCAACAATGATCAAGCTACGAATAAATTAAATGCAATGCTAATCATAACTGGTATATCCAATGAACCAAAACGCAAACAAAATACACACAAGCAATTTATCGAACACTTGATGTTCGATCGATAACAATTGGAAATATAGTTCATTTTGTTGACGTTAAAACCTATCACAAGCAAAGTGATTGTGATTATATCAACAACAACACCTTTAAAAGATAGTAGAAAACAATTTCCAATTTAATTGATCAAACAACGACAAAATCAATAAATTACGTAATCAACAATAAAAGAAATAAAGAATTGAAAAGAGAGAGACCAAAATTTGTTTAGGCATTTCCCGATTGGCCTCGCTATGGGTACATTTGCCCTCAATTCAAAATCGAATTCAGATAGTGCTATTATCATTTTCTTTGCAAAAATGTGTATACAAGAGATGAAGAATGGAAACCCCAAAAACCCAATTGTTTTGTGTTGATTCTTCCACCTTCAAAACCTTGATCAAATCTTGATAAAGTGACCAAAATTGTGGATACAATCCTCCGATTAACCTTAGCACGCAACTTGTTGAAATCCGAGATTCTCGAACATAATTCACCGTCTCGTGCTACTCCCTTGCAAGGAAACCACCTTGTCCCAAGACCTTCACTCGGTCAAATCTGTTTTGACGTGATCTCGTCCAAAACCTTCAAATTGACCCGATCTTGAAGGAAAACCACACCTTGGTTTTCTTATTTGAAACACACAAAGCCCCTAGCCCAATATTCTCGGTTACACCAAACCTAATTAGAAGTTATCAACCCTAATCTAGATGGTCACCCAATCAAAAAATGATTATGTGTAGTTCAATTGTGTGTATGCATAGAAGAAGGGATGAAGATGATGGGCAACTTTGTAATCTGGTTTTGTTTCGGTTTTATTCTCTAGAAAACCTTACCTAGAAGAAGATGCATGTATGATTATATATAGGTATAAGAAGAAAATGGGTAAAAGGATGCAAGAAAAATAAGATGCAAAAAGAAATTTTCAAGTTTTAACTTGAATAGGTCGGCCTATGAAGGTGTCCAGGCCGGCCTGTGAGGCGACCTAAAATGTAGGTTGTGGGCAGAATCTACAGGCTTCATTCATGGAGCGTAGGAGCCGGCCTGAAATATGGATGTGCTGGCCTATACTGAAGCTGAATCTTCCATAGGTTGACACACAAAATTGATTTTTGATGTGTATGACATGCCTAAGACCTATCAAAATAGTTCAAAGACTCTTTTTATGCATCCCTAAGGCTAAGAGGACAAATGAATATCTAAATTTAGGTTGACACCATTCAATATACAAGAGCACTACACTAAACTACCTCATCTTCTCCTTGTTTGACATCATTCAAAACACGGTTGAATTTGTAGTTACAAATGTTCAGCACTCACATACTCCCCCTTTTTGTTGATGGAAAACATATATGATGTAGCCATAGCCTGTTGCACTTCTCTTGATACACATAACAGCTCCCCCTGACTTTATGCCTTGTTCTTGATATCCCTTTGATAGCTCCACCTAAATGTATTCATAAATCTTGCATAATTCTCTTAATTATCTCATCTTCTCCCCCTTTAACAACATCAAAAAGAAAGAAAAACAATCAATCTGTTAGAAGCATCACACAGATGCTCATTACGCAAATATGAAATACCACACAGAGGCAATTGCAAAGAAATGAGATGCACTCACATACAAAAAAATATGTAAATGGCATAAGCACAATAATTAACAACACCAATATGCAAATGAAATACATAAGTCAACACTTAGTACAACAAAGTAAATGCATAAGATATTGTTCTAGCAACCAAGAACTGACAAGAAAAACACCATAATTAAGAAATGCAAAACAAACAAAACTCAAGGGACACAATCAAAAGAGAAAAATACACCACAAAACACCATAACATAACCCCAGTCAATGCCTTCCGCGTCCTTTTAGCCTTAGTCTTGCGTTGAATGTATCGATCTCATATAGTTAGTGGTAGAAGCTCTCATAGTGATCTCCATTTGTTTCCTAGGTGTGAATGATGTGATTCAACTGATCAATCTTAGCAATGTGGTTTTCATTTATAGTGTTGCACAATGATAAGAAGCTTTTTCATTGTGTAAGCAACAAAGGATTTGAAATCGGCATCCTGAGTGGCCATGTGCTCCCTCATTTGACATAGCTCTTTCGAATGTATAGCATATATCTCATCTTGCTCTACCTGCATGTTCTACAACATGGTAATAATAGCAGCAGTGTCGCTAGAACCAACATAAGAGTTATCATCGTGACCGACTCCTTGGTCTGCATCTTGCATCGTAGCATCACCGTTTGGAGCACCATGAAGATTTTCATCAGGATTCTGATGACACTGAATTTCACCGTATTTTTGACTCCGATTTCGCATGCATTCTTAGTCTTTTAATGTCATTTTATTATGTTATTATTATGTTTTTCTTTGTTTTCAGGTTTTTAGTCTAATCAGAGCCCCGAGCGAGAAAAGGAGCGAAAAGGAAGTCGAAATGAGCTAAAATAGAGAAAATCAGCATTTTACACTTATGGCATCCACTATGGCGGCCGCCACAGGGTCTTCCATGACGTGGCCATGTCTCAAACTCCTCCCAACTGTTTTTCCCCACGATCTCCAACTGCCCAAGCAAGTTTACACTCATGGCGGGCGCCATGGTGTTGTGGCGGGCGCCACAAGAACAAAACGAGTTCCCTCCCAAATTCAAATGCTAGGGGCATCCTTGTCTTTTCCACATGTTTCCTTGCCTATAAATAGGACTTTAGATTTTCGTTTTTCTTCATCCAAGTTTAGTTGTTCATAAGCATATATCAGTGTAATAGTGATAATCGCTTCACATCGAGGTGTTACTACATTCGAGAGATCGAGTCTGTAAGAGCCTGTGAGACTAAGTCTTGGAGCACTCTGGAAGGAAGTTAATCCTGCCGCCATTTTACTTTCAGTTCGCATTTTATTCAACCACTCCGATTGGAGCAGGTTTTTATTACTTTACCTTTTGTCAACTTTATTTCTTGCACTGTCTTTTAATTTCATTTACTTTCCGCACTCGCATTACTTTCATTTACTTTCCGCACTCGCATTACTTTCATTTACTTTCCGCACTCGCACTACTTTCATTTACTTTCCGCACTCGCACTTAAATACCTTTTTTTAATGAAAAATCTAAAAATGAACTTTTACTTTACCATGTCTGGCTAATTTTATAAAGGTTAGAATGTGAAGATCATAACCGAACCGATAATCTGTACAATTGTTAGTGGAAACACTTAAGGGCTATTTTAACTTTCAATATAAGTTTTCCTGTTCTTAAATTCCGTTGGGTAAGATCGAAAGCCGTCCAACGCCTATCTAAACTTAATTGTTTTTAAACCATTTCAAAAACAGCGAAAGCGCTTTGTTTAGTTTATTAGGAGTTTTTAATTTAAAAGGAAAAGAGATTTTAAAACCATTTTCGGACGCGTTAAGAAGTTTAAAGTCTGGTTCGTAAGAACCTCTTTTTTTTAGAAAATCCAGGTTAAAATACTTTTCAACTTGGTCAAGATACTATATTTCTTAAAAATAGGTTTACTACTCTAACGCAATGCGCGCCTTTTTATCTGTGACAATAAGAGGGTTTGATTAGGGGGTACAACTCGGTTCTGAATACGCGAAAGCGACAGTTCCTGTCAAATTAGTTCTTTTCAAAGTAGAAAACATTGCCCGTAAGTAGTTCTATTAGCAAGTACTTGGATTATCAATTGGTTGTGTGAATTGCATTCGAACCTGTCTTTATCAATTAATTTTAATTACTTTATTTACTACCGTGCACTCTTCAAAACTACTATTTTCAATCACCTTAGATACACACCTTAACAATAGATAGCGATAGATTGACACTTGGTCTCTGTGGATACGATAATCTTTTATATTACTCTGACGCGTTCGTACACTTGCGAAAAAAACACGCATCAAGTTTTTGGCGCCGTTGCCGGGGACCAATTTCGTCAAATTTCGTACCCTGTTGTTATACCGTTTAGACTAAGGAAGTTACCCGCCGGTCAATGCGAAAAACTCGTAGTACCGGAAGTTTAGTAGACCCTCTAGCTGAACCAGAACGTTACGCTCGCACACGTTTATATTTCCGTAAACTTAGGAAAGCTATGGCCGAAGATCAAAATCAAAGACCTCTTAAGGATTTCGCCCAACCATCCAACGAGGAACCTAGTTCTAGTATAGTAAATCCAGCCATACCAGCTAACAATTTTGAACTTAAACCATCCCTGCTGCAGTTAGTACAGCAGAGACAATTCGCAGGTCTTGCTACAGAGAACCCAAACCAACATTTGAAAAACTTTCTCCAACTAGCAGACACCTTTAAAACCAATGGAGCCCCTCCTGAGGCGATTCGCTTAAGATTATTTCCTTTTTCCCTCAGAGATAAGGCCCTATCTTGGTTAGATTCCCTTCCACCAAATTCCATAACAAGTTGGGAAGACCTTAGAAAAGTATTCCTTGCCAGATATTTTCCCCCGAGTAAGACCGCTGTTCTTCGAAACCAAATAACTAGATTTACCCAAAACCAAGGAGAATCGTTGTTCGAAGCCTGGGAGAGATATAAAGAGCTGTTAAGAGCATGCCCACATCATGGTTTAGAAAATTGGTTAATCATTCAAACCTTCTATAATGGACTTCATTATAACACTAAGATGACCATCGATGCCGCCGCAGGTGGCGCACTGATGAACAAACCTTACCCTGAAGCTAGTGCCCTTATCGAAGATATGGCCCAAAACCATCAATCATGGGGAGTAGAACGAGCGACAGTGGAAAAGAAGGAAGCCCAAGGAGGAATACATGAGTTAAGCTCTATAGACATGATGCAAGCTAAAATGGACGCATTAGCCCTAAAAGTTGAGCATATGTGTACAACCCCGAATACTGCAGCCGCAGTTTCGTCAGATTGTGAGATATGTGGGACGAAAGGACACCAATCCGCAGAATGCAGTCTGTTAAACGAGACCAGCTCTGAACAAGTGAACTACACCCAAGGAAACCCATTTTCAAATACCTATAACCCTGGATGGAGGAATCACCCAAACTTTTCCTATAAGAATAATAACCCTATCCAAAATACTGCCCCTCCGAGACAATCAAGTTATCAAGCCCCAAGATCAAATCAACCTATGCAACCTGTACCACCAAAACCGAGCCTTGAGAAAATCGTGGATAATTTTGTCGCTGCTCAAATCCAACAAAACAAGGAGTTCATGAACCAAAACGTTCATGTTAACGAACTAATTACCCAGTTAGGAACCAAGGTTGACCAAATAATCACTCACAATAAGATGCTTGAAACCCAAATCTCGCAGGTAGCTTTAAACCAAGCCCCTCAGACCACACCTGGAGGACAATTCCCTGGACAACCTCAACAAAACCCGAAAGGACAAGCAAATGCCATTACCCTACGAAGTGGGACCGCTTATGATGAACCTTGTAACCCGAGGTTGAGTGATCCCAAAACTTCTAAGGAAGATGACAACATCCCAGATAAAAAGAAGAAACCAGAGGAATCTGTAAACCAGGAAAGTCAAGAAAAAGGAGAAGAACCCAAAAACAAAACCTATATACCACCCCCGCCATACAAACCACCAATACCATATCCGCAAAGACTTAAACAAACCCAGATCAATAATCAGTATCAAAAATTCATTAAAGTTATAGAAAAACTTCACGTAGAAATCCCGTTCACAGAAGCCATTACCCAAATACCATCCTACGCAAAGTTTCTCAAAGACATCCTTACCAATAAACGTAGACTTGATGATCCGAAACCCTTGGAATGTAATTCTATTGCCGAAAATAAATTAGCAAAAAAGGATAAAGATCCTGGAAACTTTTCCATTCCTTGTACTTTGGGGAGTCATATCATCGAAAAAGCTTTTCTAGACTTAGGAGCTAGTGTGAGCTTAATGCCCTTAGCGGTTTGCGAAAGGTTAAATTTAGGAGAGTTGCAACCTACCAAGATGTCACTTCAATTAGCCGATAGATCTGTTAAATATCCGATAGGCATACTTGAAGACGTCCCTGTTAGGATAGGTCAGCTGTTTATCCCTACTGATTTTGTTGTCATGGACATTAAAGAAGATGATGACATACCAATTCTTCTAGGTAGACCATTCTTATCGACTGCTGGAGCCATAATAGATGTCAAAAAGGGGAAGCTAACCTTTGAGGTAGGGAACGAGAAGATAGAATTTATACTTTCAAAATTTCTTATGGCACCTGTGATAGGAGATGCGTGTTATGCGATAGATATCATTGATGAATGTGTTAGGGAGTTAGAGCAAGAAGAAGTCATTGAAACAATTAAGCTGCCATCAACTCTTATTTTGAAAGATGACAATTATAAGAAACCCTACATCGATGATAACCTTTACGAATGTTTATCCCTTACCCCAGATCCTATGCCTTGCCCTATTAAACCAGCCTTGGAACTTAAGGAACTACCTAAGAACCTGAGATATGAGTTTCTTGATGAAGAAATGAATCATCCGGTTATAGTTAGTGCTGCCTTTAGACAAAAAGAAACAGATCAACTCTTGGACGTTTTACGAAGATATCCCTCAGCCTTAGGATATAATATCTCTGATCTGAAAGGTATAAGTCCATCCGTATGCATGCATCAGATTTCGCTCGAAGTAGATTCAAAACCTTCCAGAGAGCACCAGAGAAGGATAAACCCTATACTGAGTGATGTTGTCAAAAAGGAAGTTCTGAAGTTGCTTGAAGCAGGTATAATATATCAGATCTCAGACAGTAAGTGGGTGAGTCCTGTGCATGTGGTACCCAAGAAGGGAGGCATCACAGTTGTGCAAAATGAGAAAGGTGAACAAATAGCAAAGCGGATAGAAGGAGGTTGGCGTATGTGCATAGACTATAGAAAGTTAAATAAAGCAACTAGGAAGGATCATTTCCCTTTACCGTTCATAGACCAGATGTTAGAACGTCTTGCCAGACACTCTTACTTCTGCTATCTAGACGGGTATTCGGGATTCTTTCAAATACCTATACATCCAGAAGATCAAGAAAAAACTACCTTTACATGCCCTTTTGGAACTTTTGCCTACAGACGAATGCCTTTTGGACTCTGTAATGCCCCTGCTACTTTCCAACGTTGCATGATGTCAATCTTTGCAGATTATCTAGATGGAATCATGGAAGTATTTATGGATGATTTCTCGGTTTGCGGTTTTGATTTCCAAAATTGTCTTATCAACCTTGAGAAAATCCTGGAAAGATGTGTGGAGGTGAACCTTGTGCTGAATTGGGAAAAATACCATTTCATGGTGACTGAAGGAATTGTTTTAGGACATATAATCTCCGAAAGAGGTATAGAGGTAGATAAAGCAAAAATAGAAGTTATAGAGAACCTAAAACCCCCCAAGACTATCAGGGAAGTTAGAAGTTTCCTTGGACACGCTGGATTCTACCGCCGTTTCATCAAGGACTTCTCCAAAATAACAAAACCTTTAACTGGCCTGTTAATGAAAGATGCTGAATTCATCTTTGATGAAAAATGCAATGAAGCATTCAACCTTTTGAAGCAAGCATTGATTTCAGCACCCATTATGAAACCCCCTGATTGGTCTGAACCGTTTGAGATAATGTGTGACGCCAGTGATTACGCTGTAGGAGCCGTTCTAGGTCAGAGAAAAGATAAAAGATTACATGTAATATATTATGCCAGTAGAACCCTAGACGCCGCCCAGCTCAATTACGCAACAACCGAGAAAGAACTCCTAGCTGTAGTTTTCGCTATAGACAAATTTAGATCATATCTAGTAGGAGCCAAAATTATAGTTTACACCGATCATGCTGCCATCCGTTACCTACTAAGTAAAAAAGATGCTAAACCCAGGTTACTTCGATGGATTTTGTTGCTACAAGAGTTCGACTTAGATATCCGAGATAAAAAAGGCACAGAAAATGTAGTAGCCGATCACCTATCTAGGCTAGAATACCTGAATCCTGAATTAGTACCCATAAATGATGATTTTGCCTATGATAGATTGATAGCCCAGTTGGAAACCATTGAAGATAAAGAACCAGACCCTCATGAGCACTTCCAAAAATCCTTAGCTGTAAGTAACGTGCCCTGGTACGCTGATTTTGTTAATTACCTAGCCGCTGATATCATACCCCCTGATCTCGATTACCACAAGAAGAAGAAGTTCTTAAGTGATGTTAGAAATTTCTATTGGGATGAGCCACTTCTTTTCAAGAGAGGTAAAGATGGCATTTTCCGCCGTTGCGTTCCAGAAGACGAGGTAGAAAGTATAATTCAGCATTGTCACTCTGCACCTTATGGTGGACATGCAAGCACCTCTAAGACCTACGCCAAGATTCTTCAAGCTGGCCTATTCTGGCCTACCATGTGGCGTGATGTCCATGCTTACATTGTCAAATGTGATAGATGCCAACGCACAGGAAATATATCAAGACGCGACGAAATGCCTTTAAGAAACATCCAAGAAGTAGAACTCTTCGACGTATGGGGTATAGATTTCATGGGACCATTCCCACCATCTTTAGGAAACAAGTATATCTTAGTTGCAGTAGACTACGTGTCTAAATGGATTGAAGCGATAGCTGCACCCACAAACGACACTAGAGTAGTGATTAAATTATTTAAAAATTATATATTCCCCAGATTTGGAACACCCCGTTTAGTTATAAGTGATGGAGGATCTCACTTCATATCATGAATATTTGATAAGCTTTTAAGCAAGTATGGAGTTAAGCATAGAGTAGCAACACCATATCACCCACAGACTAGTGGCCAAGTGGAAGTATCTAATAGGGAGATTAAACAAATTTTAGAAAAAACTGTCTCTGTATCCAGAAAAGATTGGTCGCAAAAGCTTCAAGAGGCTTTATGGGCCTACAGAACCGCTTTCAAAACCCCTATAGGAACAACCCCCTACCAACTAGTCTATGGAAAATCTTGTCATTTACCTTTTGAGTTAGAGCATAAGGCCTATTGGGCCATTAAAACTTTGAATTTGGATTACCTAACTGCTGGTGAGAAACGTATCCTTGACATCCACAACCCGGCCATTAGAGTTTTTAGATACCTGTTGGCATGTACTATTTTTGGCCGGGATAATCCAAATAAGGTTAATGCTAAAGAGCTTCAGTTTTTACAAGGAAGTCTCACTAATAGAAGAATCAATCCGGTCCCGTTTATGCTTTCTCACATGTCTGTTACTATTAATAAAGCAGGACCGATTGTTTTTGGAGGACTGATTACGTCTATTGCTCGGGCCCTTAACTTGAACAATAAGATAGCCACACTAGACCCCTTAACTCCTCGCACAATCAACCTAAAATTTCTAAAAGATATGAAATTGTGCCGAGCGAGAAGAGAGGGTGGTTTTGTATTGATGATCCATGGTGTAGCTATCCCATCTGTTGCCTTGCCCTGCAGTAGACGTACCGATGTACGTAATGAAAGGAACTGGACCTATGATTTAAATGCTCCACCTGTTCTAGGTCCACTTCCTCCTAATATTCCTGATACGGAGGGACACGACACTGACGAAGAATTTGAGCGGAGAGATCAGTCTCCCATACCTCATGTGTCCCCCCATCATCCTTCACCACCACACACCGCACCCTCTTCCTCTAACCCTTTTGCAGGTTCAGTCCCTGGATCCTATGTCACTGAGGAGATGTGGCGTGACCTTATGGCTAGAGAAGAAAGGCGAGATGACCTTCTCTCTACCATTCAGCAACAACTGACGGATAATATGAGCTTCATGGAAGAATCACGGCGGAGGACAGATCGATCCTTCGAGTCCGTTTCTCACACCTTGCTTGCGATAACAAACGAGCAATCCCGTCAGCAAGACTTCAACCGCCGGCATTACGAGCTTATAGAGGCTACTCAAGGTTCCGTTCTAGGTAACCTTCGACAGGTCAGAGATGCCCAGGCGGCCTTATCAGCCCGATTGGACCGGAGAGACCAGCATCGTAGCAGATCCTGTCGTCCCAGGCATTCCCAGCAGGACGACGAGGGCACCAGTGGTCCACATCAGTAGTTTTACAGGTTACTCTCCTTATCTTATTTCGAAACATTGGGGACAATGTTCGATTTAAGTGTGGGAGGGGATTTTATTGCTTTCTATTTCCATTTTTAGTTAGTTGTTTATTTCTTGTTTTTGTCTATGTCCTTTTTTTTTCCTAGAAAATGCATGAGTCTGACGAGTCACCAGTACAGTGTATCTCTAGTGCACCCTCATTTTTTCCCCATTTCTTTAGCCCTAAAAAAAAAAAATTTTTTTTGCAAAAAGAAAACATTGTTGTTCTACACGTTTTTTGGGCTTTAAGACAGGTTTGGATTAGGATGTGGTGACTTAGGTGAACTTTTTGAAACATTAGTATCGTTTTAGCACCGTAGACTTCACGAATATAGGAATCATTCTAAAACCCCATGTACCATGGCCTTAATCATCATTTCCAAATTTGTCCTAAGTAGTTTATTTCTGCAGTCAGCTCCGGCCTAAGCATGTTCTACGTAGGGGATCGATGAACATAAGTGAATGATCCAGTAAAATAAATAAAGAATAAGGCAAACTCCGGATAGATGACCCTCACAAGGTCGTTTAACCCAAAAAGTTGAATTGTTGCCACACAAAAAAATATAATTTTAGCTCACCCATTGTTAGTTGGTTCAGAGGTATCTGGCGCTGAACTCGGTAGGGCGGATTACGATCCGATCCCCCACAACTGCATTTGGGTTAAATAAAAGGGTTTACACAGTCTTATGTGCCAGAAACCCTATGTTTTGGATCAGAATCACTAACAGGTCACTCTACTATGAAACATGTACGGATAACGGGCTTAATGTGATTGCGCCTGAATGAAAAGGACCCAAAAAAGAGATGAAGAGGTAGGCCTAGTTATTGTGGGATGGTACGGTTGATTAATATAAGAATGAAGTTTATGTCCGCCTCTGCGGATAAGTGTCATTACGATACCCTTGGTTCACTTAGTACCTGTCACTGCATCCTGACTTGAACTTAGAAGCCCTTTTTGCCCAAATCACGTGTCAGCACTAGTTTTCTTACTTTGAGCTTTAAATGTTTTGCTTGAGGACAAGCAAAGGTCTAAGTGTGGGAGAATTTGATGACACTGAATTTCACCGTATTTTTGACTCCGATTTCGCATGCATTCTTAGTCTTTTAATGTCATTTTATTATGTTATTATTATGTTTTTCTTTGTTTTCAGGTTTTTAGTCTAATCAGAGCCCCGAGCGAGAAAAGGAGCGAAAAGGAAGTCGAAATGAGCTAAAATAGAGAAAATCAGCATTTTACACTTATGGCATCCACTATGGCGGCCGCCACAGGGTCTTCCATGACGTGGCCATGTCTCAAACTCCTCCCAACTGTTTTTCCCCACGATCTCCAACTGCCCAAGCAAGTTTACACTCATGGCGGGCGCCATGGTGTTGTGGCGGGCGCCACAAGAACAAAACGAGTTCCCTCCCAAATTCAAATGCTAGGGGCATCCTTGTCTTTTCCACATGTTTCCTTGCCTATAAATAGGACTTTAGATTTTCGTTTTTCTTCATCCAAGTTTAGTTGTTCATAAGCATATATCAGTGTAATAGTGATAATCGCTTCACATCGAGGTGTTACTACATTCGAGAGATCGAGTCTGTAAGAGCCTGTGAGACTAAGTCTTGGAGCACTCTGGAAGGAAGTTAATCCTGCCGCCATTTTACTTTCAGTTCGCATTTTATTCAACCACTCCGATTGGAGCAGGTTTTTATTACTTTACCTTTTGTCAACTTTATTTCTTGCACTGTCTTTTAATTTCATTTACTTTCCGCACTCGCATTACTTTCATTTACTTTCCGCACTCGCATTACTTTCATTTACTTTCCGCACTCGCACTACTTTCATTTACTTTCCGCACTCGCACTTAAATACCTTTTTTTAATGAAAAATCTAAAAATGAACTTTTACTTTACCATGTCTGGCTAATTTTATAAAGGTTAGAATGTGAAGATCATAACCGAACCGATAATCTGTACAATTGTTAGTGGAAACACTTAAGGGCTATTTTAACTTTCAATATAAGTTTTCCTGTTCTTAAATTCCGTTGGGTAAGATCGAAAGCCGTCCAACGCCTATCTAAACTTAATTGTTTTTAAACCATTTCAAAAACAGCGAAAGCGCTTTGTTTAGTTTATTAGGAGTTTTTAATTTAAAAGGAAAAGAGATTTTAAAACCATTTTCGGACGCGTTAAGAAGTTTAAAGTCTGGTTCGTAAGAACCTCTTTTTTTTAGAAAATCCAGGTTAAAATACTTTTCAACTTGGTCAAGATACTATATTTCTTAAAAATAGGTTTACTACTCTAACGCAATGCGCGCCTTTTTATCCGTGACAATAAGAGGGTTTGATTAGGGGGTACAACTCGGTTCTGAATACGCGAAAGCGACAGTTCCTGTCAAATTAGTTCTTTTCAAAGTAGAAAACATTGCCCGTAAGTAGTTCTATTAGCAAGTACTTGGATTATCAATTGGTTGTGTGAATTGCATTCGAACCTGTCTTTATCAATTAATTTTAATTACTTTATTTACTACCGTGCACTCTTCAAAACTACTATTTTCAATCACCTTAGATACACACCTTAACAATAGATAGCGATAGATTGACACTTGGTCTCTGTGGATACGATAATCTTTTATATTACTCTGACGCGTTCGTACACTTGCGAAAAAAACACGCATCAGATTCTTATTTTCCATCTGATTTTATTCAGCTTCAGCAATAGCCACGTCTGAATCATTGAAGTTGAAAATCTTCCTACCATTCTTACAGAGATAGTATGCTCGATTCTCAATATCCCATAAATAGCTCATGTTGGCGAGAGTACGTTGTGAGAACTCATGAGATGGATTTGGTGATTTGTAGATGAGATTTTCCACACCAATATTGAAATGCTTCAAAATTCTTGCAAACATGGAAGGATAGCATAAAGAGGTCCCTCTGCTGCAGAAACAGATAGAAAATGTACGATCAACAAAGTAATGTCCAGCTGATTTTGACATTGTGCAGCAAGATATACACAAGATGAATTTCCGCAAAACCGACTCTTGAAAATCCACCATTTTTCGGACGCAAGACATGAGACACTATCATACCCCAAATTTTGACCACCATGATTTCCCATCATTGTGCAAATCATCACCACAATGTGGATGTGCCATCATGCCTCATCAATCTCCTCAAGGATTGTTGAGCTTTCACTATAAACCAAAAATTAGGGTTTTGAGTCCTCTCAGAGCCCTTAGACAAAGGATCAATCAAGAAATTACATGATCTTCAACTTGTCTAGTCTCTCCAACACCCATAAAGGATCAATAGGACTCCCATATCAAGAATAAAGCACAAGAGTGCAACATTCAAAGTGGATCAAGCCTCAAGATCGACAACGTCACCAAATTAGGGTTTTGGTCGACCAAGGCCTCCAGATGGAAAATTTCATCTGGGCATGAGCCAATGCCTCAAAGCATAACCTAAGATACAAGGGACCTCATGGACCCAATCATAAAGTCAGAACAACCCCAGGGGAAACATTCATAAAAAATCAGGAATTAGGGTTTCTTGACCGAATTCACCCCTAAGTTGTCTTTTGGAGCAAAAAATGAGCCAAGTGTTAGAACAAGGTTTGGTTCTACAATAATACCTCTGAGTTTTGATGATAACAAACAAGTATGTTTGTATGAACAATTTTGGTATTCTAATGTTTGTTATTTTTGAGAATTTAACAAACAGGCTCTGCTTCTGATAAATAGCGTGGCTAAGTTATTAGAAGAGAATTGTTCCGCCTCTGCGCTACATTTGTTCTGATGAACAGTAACATTTGATTCAAAAGACTCTGAAGCTCTATGACTATGATACGATGTTTAAAGAAAACAAGTTCTAAAGATCTGAAGACAGAAGTTCTGATGAACAAGTCCAGATGCTGAAGACTTATGCTTCTTAGACAATGGGTTCTGAAGACCAAGTGCTGAAGACTCTGAAGATGTAGCTCTGCAGACTCTGAAGACTTGAAGCTCTTAAGACCCGACCCAAGTTACATCTTCCTTCTTCCAACTCATGCTCTCAGAAGCCTCTGAAGTCAGGAAGTTGAGAAGATTTAGCAACGTGGTACAACAGTACAACGGTACGCTGAGGACGCTTTGCTCCACTCCGGATAGGGCGGACGCAAATGTACTATTTGTCCCCCACGTTCTCTCAAGCTGCCATAATTCTGAAATGTCAAAAATATCCTTCAACGGTCATATCACATGCATGGCTATATAAAGGCTTGAAGACTTCAAGAATGTGTGCACCAATATTCACTGTTCATACGCTTTATTATTCTTATCATTCTTAAGTCATTTTGTTCTTAAAACTGTTTACTTATCAGCTTGTGTAGAAGCATCATTATTGTAAATAAACCTTTGTAAAAAACAGTTGTTTGTGATTCCTAAAGGACCGGTTAGGTCTGAAGCTTTAGGAAGATTTATGTTCCCTAAAGGACCGGGTAGGTCAGAAGCTTTAGGAAGACTAAGACAGTGAGTTTTAGTGTTGTTAGTCACTTGCAGTTTGGCTTGTGCATTGTATTTTCAAACAGTTGTTTGATTTCCTTAAGAGACCGGTTAGGTCAGAATTCTTAAGAAGTCTAGGACTAGTGTGTCTTAGAGATTGTTGTTAGTCACTTGCAGTTTGGCTTATACATTGCATTAATCAGTTTGATTAGTGGATTAAGACATTGCTTGAGAGAGGTAAAATCACCTTGGCAGGTAGACTAGACTAACTTGAGAGTTTCTCAAGTGAACTAGTATAAACATACTGTGTTCTTTCTTTCTAGTTTCTCTCGCTTTATTATCAAGAAGTGAAGGTTATTTGTAAAGGGGATTATTGTAAGTGTAAATGCGCCTAAGTGGGGGGTGAATTAGGTTCTTAAAAATTTCTTTGATCTTTTTACCGGTTCTTGGTTATTTTTCCGTTTTATGACAAGTGCTGGAAAGTAAAGTGCGGAAAGGAAAAATGACACAAGAGAATTATAGTGGTTCCCCTCACAGCCTGAGAGTACTCCACTCCTCCTTCAACACGAAAGAGAATTCACTATAGTTTAGAATTATTGTACAACCTAATCACACCAATAGTGATGCTTACTATCTAACCTATAGGTAACTAAGTGTATGAAGAACAATCCTCTTCAAAACACTCACTTGTTTCCAACAGTCCTGGACAACAAGGTAATACAAAAAGTAATCTTGATAAGAAGTAGATGTCTTGAGAATATGATATTATCAATCTTGATGATCGATCTTCTCCTTGAAATAAATATCACTCAAATGAAATATACAAGTGTTCTTGAATAAAATGAGATGAAACAATAATAATGTGTGAAATTTATGAAAAGGTTTCTCTCAAAAATATGTTTGAATGAACACTTGAAGAATAACTGAAAGATGAAAAGAATGAGTGGATTTTTTATTATGAAATTTCTATGAGGTAAGTTTTAATCTGAAAATGACATGTATTTATATTGATGAAAGCAACCATTCAAAAGTCATGGCAATAGTTAGAAAAATTCTAAATTTAATAAGATAAATGATGTAAGAGATGCCATGAAAAGATATAATGAAAAGGTGCATTCAAACAAAACATTTTTCAATTTTAAATAAAAAACACTGTTTCAGTACGTTGTAAATTGTGGCGGTTGTTTGGTCTGTTACGTTGTTTCAAAACGCCACAATTTACCAAATAATTTCGAAATTTAAAATTTAAAATACTGGTTCAGAACGGTGTGAATTATGGCGGTTTCTGGTGCTGTTACAACAGTTTAAAACGCCACAATTTACCAAAAACTGAATGTTTAAATAAATTAAATAATTAAAAAATTTGTCTAAGTATTTGAACCAATTTTATACAACATCTATTGATTTACCCAAGTCAATAGATTATAATTGAAAGTGATTTAACATGGTTCAAATATGAAAAAATAAATAAATAAATAAAGTAAATAAATTTCAAATGTATGATAAAAAATGATATATTTTCAACCACATGAACCATGTATGCAAGTGAATTTTGAAGATTATTTTGAGAACTATTTTATCAATATATATTGCATGCTTGAGACACTTTTGAACACTTGTATGCAACCATATTGATAAGTGAGAGTTATACCTTGATTATACTTGAGAATTCTTCAAGACTTGTAAAAATTAAAAACTTTGTGCTAGCTTCAATGTCTTGATCCATTCTTTTTGAGCAAGCATAACATCTTGAATGAATAATGTTGTCTTCATCAAAACCATTGAGAAGCTTGCCTTCACATTCTCCCCCTTTTTGATGATGACAACCCAATTTTGAAAATTTGCTTTAATCTTGTTTCTCTAATACAAAAAGCTCCCCCTTGATCAATGCTCCCCCTAAATTCATGATTTAGAGTGTCTTTGCTAGCTGCATTTTATTAGAGAAAAACAAACACAAACACATACATCTTCTCCCCCTTTGTCATTAGCAAAAAGGATGGGAAAAGACTTGAAATATATAAAGAAATCTTGAAAAATGAAAAATAATTTTTACCTATGAGTTTTACCTCATGAAAGACTTCATCAAACATTTATCCTTGCCGGAACATGATTTTGAAGTCTTGACTTCATTATATCATATAATGAATAAATATTTGAAGATTTAAATGTCACCTTCATCTAAAATGTCAAGTTCTCGACGAATCTTGAAGAATTGTTCTTTTGCGAGTGGTTTTGTGAAAATGTCCGCTAGTTGATTATGTGTATCTACAAATGTGACTTCAACATCTCCTTTAAGCACATGATCACGTAGAAAATGATGTCGAATGTCTATGTGTTTGGTTCTTGAGTGCATGACGGGATTCTTTGTAATATTAATTGCACTTGTGTTGTCGCATCGGAGTGGTACGCATCCAAGATCGATTCCATAGTCGCTTAATTGTTGCTTTAGCCAAAGATTTTGTGCACAACAACTTCCCGCTGCTATGTACTCTGCTTCGGCTGTACTAAGAGAAACGCATGCTTGTTTCTTACATGACCACGAGACTAGTGCATTTCCGAGGATATGACATGTTCCACTTGTGCTTTTTCTATCTGTTTTACAACCTGCATAATCCGCGTCAGAATAACCAACTAAATTACACATACTACCTTTTGGATACCATAGACCAACGTTCGTCGTTCCCTTGAGATACTTCATGATTCTTTTCACAGCGGTGAGATGTGACTCCTTCGGATTTGCTTGAAAACGAGCACATAAACACACACTAAACATAATGTCAGGACGGCTTGCCGTCAAATATAATAAAGAACCAATCATACCTCGATACTTCGTAATATCAATGGAAGCGCCTGATTCATCTTGATCAACATAGGTTCCGGATCCCATTGGTGTTGACATAGCTTTACAACCATCCATATCAAATCTCTTTAATAATTCTTTGCAATACTTTGATTGGTTAATGAAGATTCCGTCCTTTTGTTGCTTGATTTGTAATCCAAGGAAATAATTCATTTTTCCCATCATAGACATTTCAAACTCGCCTTGCATCATTGAAGCAAATTCTTCACATAGTTGATTGTTTGTTGAACCAAAGATAATGTCGTCCAAGTACACTTGAATAAGTAAGGTATTATTCTTAATCCTCTTAATGAACAAAGTCTTGTCTACCTTGCCTTTTTCAAAACCTTTTTCGCATAAGAAATTACTTAAACGATCATACCATGCCCTTGGTGCTTGTTTTAAACCATAGAGAGATTTCTTCAACTTGTATACATGTGAAGGATGCTTGAAGTCTTCAAAACCCGGAGGTTGTTTGACATAGACTTCTTCGTTGATATATCCGTTTAGGAAGGCGCTTTTGACGTCCATTTGAAATAACTAAAAATTCATTGAGCAAGCATAAGCAAGTAATAGACGAATAGCTTCTAACCTTGCAACCGGAGCGAATGTTTCTTCAAAGTCAATTCCTTCTTCTTGATTGTACCCTTGAGCCACCAATCTTGCTTTGTTACGAATAATAATTCCATTTTTGTCAAGTTTGTTCTTAAATACCTATCTTGTTCCAATGATGTGTTTGTTATTTGGTTTTGGAACAAGTTCCCAAACTTGATTTCTCTCGAATTGATTCAATTCTTCTTGCATCGCACATATCCATTGGTCGTCATTCAAGGCTTCATTAACTTTAGATGGTTCGATTTGAGAAACAAATGCCATATTTAAGCATGCATCCTTTAGATTCAATCTTGTTGCTACACCTTGACTAATGTCTCCGATGACTTTGTCTATTGGATGATCCCTATGTGTTCTCCATTCTTTTGGTAGATCATTGTTGATCGACTTTTGTTGAATCGGTTCATCATGATGTTCTTCTTGTTTCTCTTCTAGATTTTCAATGAAGTCTTTAGAAGTATCTTCTTTGCGAATTTCTACAAGATCATCATCATTATCACAAACAATAATATCCTCTTTCGAGGGGTTAGATTCATCAAATTTGACATGCATAGATTCTTCTATTGTTAAAGTTCTTTTTATTAAAAACTCTAAAAGCTTTACTTGAAAGAGAATAACCAAGAAAAATACCTTCATCGGATTTCTCGTCAAACTTACCAAGGTTGTCTTTGTCGTTGTTTAGGACAAAGCACTTGCATACAAAAATATGAAAGAAAGAAATATTTGGTTTTCTCCCTTTGAAAAGTTCATAAGGGGTTTTCTTGAGAATAGGCCTAATATTGACACGGTTACATACAAAACATGCCGTGCTCACCGCATCTGCCCAAAAATACTTAGGAAGATTTGAATCACTTAGAATTGTCCTTGCAAGTTCCACCAAAGATCTATTCTTCCTTTCTATGACACCATTTTGTTGTGGAGTTCTTGGTGCAGAGAAATTGTGTGAAATTCCATGTTCTTCACAAAATTCTTCAAATGAGGCATTTTGGAATTCTCCACCATGGTCGCTTCTAATGGAGGCAATTGTAAGAGACTTCTCATTTTGTATTTGTTTTGCATTTTCTTGAAGGCTTTGAAAGCATCACTTTTCTGCACTAAAAACAATGTCCAAGTATATCTAGAGAAATCATCAACAATAACTAATGCATAGACATTACCTCCGAAGCTTTTTGTTCTCGATGGACCAAAGAGATCCATGTGCAACAATTGTAGTGGCCTAGTTGTGGACACCACATTCTTGGATGTGAAAGTTGATTTGGTTTGCTTTCCTTTTTGGCAAGCGCCACACAACCCATCTTTGATGAATTTGATCTTCGGCAATCCAATGACTAAGTCATGCTTAATCAACTTATTCAAGTGCTCCATATGAATATGAGCAAACCTCTTATGCCATAACCATGATTCATTGTTGTTTTCCAAGAGACACCTAACATTCAAAGACAAGTTATCTAAGAAAATTAAAAATATGTTATTAACTCTTTTACCTTTTAGCATAACTTCATGAGTAACTTTGTTTTCAATCAAACATTCATCTTTAGTGAAGTTGACTTTGAAACCTCGGTCACACAATTGGCTAATGCTAAGGAGACTATGCTTTAGACCTTCCACATATAGGACATCTTCTATAGTTGTTGAAGGCGGTGAACCAATGATGCCGACGCCAAGGATTCTTCCTTTGTTGTTGTCACCATAAGTAACATATCCTTTGGCCTTAAGCGTTGGATGTGAAAATTTGCTTAGGTCACCCGTTATGTGCCTCGAACATCCACTATCAAGATACCATTGATTTGAAGAGGTCTTCAAGCAAACCTACAAAAAAGAGTTACGTTTTATTAGGTACCCAAATTGCCTTGGGTCCTTCAAAGTTAGTTCCTTTCTTGACCCATACATAATGGCCTTGAGCAACACTAAAGTTTCTAATATAACATGCATTAGGAGTATGACCTTTAATACCACAATAGAAACAAGTAGGCTCAAAGTTGCTTTTATATCTAGGGGGATAAGATTTCTTCTTATTATAAGACTTCTTCTTATTATTTCTTTTCCTTTTGTTATATTGTTGAACCATTTTAGGCTTGTCACTTTTCTCTAAAGGAATTTGTTCTTTAGCTTTTACAAAAATGGTCTTGTTAGAAGTTTGTTTAGAGAATCTTGAGTAACCTAGACCACTTTTATCATTTGAGTATCTTTGACTACTAAGAACATGTTCCAATCCAATTTGTCCTTTCTCATATCTTTCTAGGACTCTTTTCATTTGAACTATTGGAAAAGTAAGTGACTCACATTTAGTGCATGCAAAATTCTTGATTAATTCTTCTTTTTCATCTTTGAACTTATTTTCCATTTTCTCAATATTTTCTTCCAAGATTGATATTTGTTTCTTTTGAGATGAGATGGTTTTATATAGAATTTTGCATTCACTTAAAAGTTCATCAATTGCTCCTTGAGCATCATTATCATAAATTGAAAAGTTACTACTAACCTCATCGTCTTCATCGTCGGAATGATGTGATGCCATCAATGCTAGATTTGCGCTTTGATCACTATCAGAGTCCAATGAAGAACTTATTTCGTTGTCATCCTAAGCAATGTAGGCTTTCTTTTTGTAATCCTTCTTTCCTTTGTTGTCATGATTCTTTGCGAGTTTGGGACATTCGGGTTTGATGTGGCCTTGCTTTCCACATTCATAGCATATAATGTCTCCATTGGATGTTGATGCTTCTTTTTCTTTGTTCTTTGAGGACTTCTTTCTTCTTGTGAAACTAGAGTTTCTAATATTATTTTTTGCACTGAAGTATTTTCCTAGTCTTTTTACAAGGAGCATAAAGTTTTCGTCCTCTTCGGGATTGTCTTCTTTCTTCACAACTTTAGATTCAACTTTTAAGGCAATGCTCTTGGATTTATTTTCTTGGTTCTCACGTTTCTCCAATAGTCCAAGTTCTGTCTCATATTCTTGAAGCTTTCTGAATAGAGTAGCGGATGTCATCATTGATAAACTTTTCTTCTCGGAAATCGCCGTAACTTTGGGTTGCCACTCTCTTGTTAAAGACCTAAGCACTTTAAGATTAAGTTCATCATTTGTTAGTGTCTTACCAAGTGCATTCAAGTGATTTGTCAAATGCACGAATCTTTTCTGCAAGTCAAGGATTGATTCTCCTGGTTGCATTCTGAATAACTCGTACTCTTGACTTAAAGTATTCAATCTGGATCTTTTGACTTCGGCGGTTCCTTCGTGAGTTTCTACAAGAGTGTCCCATATTTGTTTGGCCGTTGTACATGTTGAGACGCGGAAGAATTTATCCATTCCAAGTGCACTTTGTAAAATATTTATTGCCTTTTTGTCATAGAGAACCTTTTTCTTATCATCCTCATCCCATGATGCTTGTGGTTTTGGCGTACCAACTCCGTTGAAAACCGTTGTAGGAATAAAAGGACCATTTTGAACAGCCTCCCATATATCACTTCCTTGTGCTTCTAAATGTGCCTTCATACGAATTTTCCAGAAGTCGAAGTATTGGCCAGAAAACAAAGGAGGCTTGTTGCTACTACCACCGTCTTTGAAAACAAGATCATTGTTTGCGGAAGCCATCTGAATCGAATAGGAACAGGTTACCTATCACCTACTATGATGCCAATTGTAAGTGTAAATGCGCCTAAGAGGGGGGTGAATTAGGTTCTTAAAAATTTCTTCGATCTTTTTACCGGTTCTTGGTTATTTTTCCGTTTTATGACAAGTCTTGGAAAGTAAAGTGCGGAAAGGAAAAATGACACAAGAGAATTATAGTGGTTCCCCTCACAGCCCGAGAGTACTCCACTCCTCCTTCAACACGAAAGAGAATTCACTATAGTTTAGAATTATGGTACAGCCTAATCACACCAATAGTGATGCTTACTATCTAACCTATAGGTAACTAAGTGTATGAAGAACAATCCTCTTCAAAACACTCACTTGTTTCCAACAGTCCTGGACAACAAGGTAATACAAAAGGTAATCTTGATAAGAAGTAGATGTTTTGAGAATATGAATTATCAATCTTGATGATCGATCTTATCCTTGAAATAAATATCACTCAAATGAAATATACAAGTGTTCTTGAATAAAATGAGATGAAACAATGATAATGTGTGAAATTTATGCA
This sequence comes from Lathyrus tuberosus, assembly GCA_022829125.1. Taxonomy (NCBI): domain Eukaryota; kingdom Viridiplantae; phylum Streptophyta; class Magnoliopsida; order Fabales; family Fabaceae; genus Lathyrus; species Lathyrus tuberosus. Next base: position 1,880,072 of record JALAZF010000659.1, on the reverse strand, counting down.
AAGGTTTCTCTCAAAAATATGTTTGAATGAACACTTGAAGAATAACTGAAAGATGAAAAGAATGAGTGGATTTTTTAATATGAAATTTCTAGGAGGTAAGTTTTAATCTAAAAATGACATGTATTTATATTGATGAAAGCAACCATTCAAAAGTCATGGCAATGGTTAGAAAAATTCTGAATTTAATAAGATAAATGATGTAAGAGATGCCATGAAAAGATATAATGAAAAGGTGCATTCAAACAAAAAAATTTTCAATTTTAAATAAAAAACACTGTTTCAGTACGTTGTAAATTGTGGCGGTTGTTTGGTCTGTTACGTCGTTTCAAAACGCCACAATTTACCAAATAATTTCGAAATTTAAAATTTAAAATACTGGTTCAGAACGGTGTGAATTATGGCGGTTTCTAGTGCTGTTACAACAGTTTAAAACGCCACAATTTACCAAAAACTGAATGTTTAAATAAATTAAATAATTAAAAAATTTGTCTAAGTATTTGAACCAATTTTATACAACATCTATTGATTTACCCAAGTCAATAGATTATAATTGAAAGTGATTTAACATGGTTCAAATATGAAAAAATAAATAAATAAATAAAGTAAATAAAGTTTCAAATGTATGATAAAAAATGATATATTTTCAACCACGTGAACCATGTATGCAAGTGAATTTTGAAGATTATTTTGAGAACTATTTTATCAATATATATTGCATGCTTGAGACACTTTTGAACACTTGTATGCAACCATATTGATAAGTGGGAGTTATACCTTGATTATACTTGAGAATTCTTCAAGACTTGTAAAAATTAAAAACTTTGTGCTAGCTTCAATGTCTTGATCCATTCTTTTTGAGCATGCATAACATCTTGAATGAATAATATTGTCTTCATCAAAACCATTGAGAAGCTTGCCTTCACATTCTTATTTTTAAAGAATCGTTTTTATTTTAAAAACCCAATTCAAACCCCCCATTTCTTGTGTTTTTCACACCTTCAATTGGCATCAGAGCTCCGGTTCTGAGAAGATAAAAAGTTTGAATTTTTATCAAGCACCTAATAGTGTTCAGTACCGATCCAAAGTGTGAAAAATAACGGCTTCCGTAAGTACTTCTAATGTCACTTCTGATAATAATGAAAGAGACTCATATAGTGCAAAACCTCCTATCTTTGATGGCGAGAAATTTGACTATTGGAACGACAGAATCGAACGTTACTTTCTGGGAGTTGATTTGGATATATGGGATCTGGTAGTTGATGGCTACAAATATCCAGTAGACTCTGAAGGCAAAAAGATTGCCAGAAGCTCATTTACAGAGGCTTAAAAGAAAATCTACAAGAATCATCACAGAGCGAGAACGATTCTGCTAAATGCTATTTCATATACAAAGATTGAAAAGATTACAGATAGAGAGACTGCAAAGTCTATCTTTGACTCTCTTCAGATGACTCATGAAGGCAACGCTCAAGTAAAGGAGACAAAGGCTCTTGCCCTAATCCAGAAGTATGAGGCCATTAAAATGGAAGAAAACGAATCTGTGGAAGCTATACTTTCAAGATTCAAGATGCTTGTTGTAGGACTCAGAGTTCTGGACAAAGGTTACTCTACTGCTGATCATGTCAAGAAGATTATCAGGAGTCTGCCTATAATATGGAGACCAATGGTATCTGCTTTGAAATTGGCAAATGATCTGAACAACACGAGTCTTGAGGAACTGATTAGTTCTTTAAGAAGTCACGAGATAGAACTTCAAGAAGATGAACCTCAGAGAAGAGGTAAGTCTGTTGCTCTGAAGTCTAAGTCTGAAAAGACAAAGTCTTACCGAGTAGAGGAGAAATCAAAACAATCTGAAGAAGATTCAAACAAAGATGAACTGTCTCTCATATCAATAAAGATAAATCAGCTGTGGAAACACAGACAGAGCAAGTTCAGAGGGCCAAGAAGAAAAGGTATATCTGAGTCTACATCTGGTCAAAGGAAAGCTTCTGAAAAAGAAGTTACTTGTTATGAATGCAAGGAGCTTGGACATTATAAGAACGAGTGTCCAAAGCTCAAGAAAGATAGAAAACTTAAGAAAGTTTTCAAAGCTAAAAAGGGTCTTATGTCAACATGGGATTATTCAGAGTCGGAAGAAGAAGATTATGATGAAGAACATGCCAACGTGGCACTCATGGGAAAGACCAGCATGAGCGAAGCCTCATCAGAAGATGAACTGACACTTGATGAAAAATTAAACTCTGATGATGACAAAGAGGTACTTTTTTCCTTATCTCGTTCTGAACTTGAAATAGGTTTATCAGAACTTATGAAAAGGTATCAACTTCTTCTAAGTAAACACAAAACTCTGAAAAAGACTTTTGTGGTTGTTTCTGAGAACTCTACTAAGAGCGAGCCAAATGTTTATGATTTAAATGAAAAAACATTTCTTTAGAAAAATCTAATATTGCTCTAAAAAGTAAAGTCTCTAAGCTAGAAGAAGAGATTACTTCTAACATATCTATTACTGATGAAGTAATCAGATATGATAGAGCTTTTCAGCACTTCCTTGCTAAAAGCATAAATATAAGCAAGATGGCTTCAATGATCTATGGAGTTAGCAGAAATGGAAGTAGAGGTCTGGGATATTCAGGACCATCAAAACCAATTGATGAGACTCTGAGTATCAAACTAAAACCTCTGTCTAAACATTTTGTGCTTGCTGGCACCGAACTGAAATGTTCAGAAATAGAACGTTCTGATTCGGTTGCACCACAAACTCAGACACAAAAGGAAACTTCTAAGCCTAAATATCATGCATAAATTCCCCTTGATTATTCTGTTGCACAAAAATCCAAAGGTGTCAGAACCTCTGGAAAGACTAACAAGAAAGGACCCAGAAAATGGGTACCTAAGAGTAAAATAATCTATGTTGCATACATCCTTGATGGCGCCACTGAAACACCAATCATGGTACCTGAATAGTGGATGCTCGTGACACATGACAGGAGAAAGGCATATGTTCCAAGATTTGGAACTTAAGTCTTGAGGTGTCGTTGGTTTCGGAGGAAACCAGAAGGGAAAGATCATTGGCTCTGGAACTGTTGGTAATGGTAAACTTCCTTTCATCAACAACGTTCTTTTAGTTGAGGGTCTAATGCATAACTTATTGTCAATTAGCCAACTGAGTGACAATGGTTATGACGTTATCTTTAATCAAACGTCCTATAAGGCTGTTAGTCAGAAGAATGGGTCAGTTCTGTTCAATGGTAAGAGGAAAAACAATACTTACAAAATCAAACTATCATATTTGAAAAATCAGAATGTAAAATGTCTTCTGTCCGTTAATGAAGATTAATGGGTCTGACACAGACGTCTGGGTCATGTTACCTTGAGAAGAATTTCTCAGCTGAACAAGCTTGGAATTGTCAGGGGCTTGCCCAATCTGAAGTATTCTTCAGATGCTCTTTGTGAAGCATGTCAGAAAGGCAAGTTTTCAAAAACTTCCTTTAAAGAAAAAACGATTGTTTCTACCTCTAAACTATTTGAACTTCTTTACATTGACTTATTTGGACCAGAGAAAACTGCTTCAGTCAATGGAAAGAAATATAGACTAGTCATCGTTGATGATTACAGTCGTTGGACATGGGTAAAATTCTTAAAACACAAGGATGAGTCACATTCTGTGTTTGCTTCCTTCTGCACCTAAGTGCAAAATGAAATGAATTGTAAAATTGTCAGAGTCAGAAGTGATCATGGTGGAGAGTCAGCAGGGTGTGAAGTTGCAACTCTGCTTTTCTAAGGTGCTAGATTTCAATCAGATCCTAGAGAATCTCATTTAACTGCTGTTAAAAGAATTCTAAGGTATCTGAAAGGAACTACTAACCTTGGCTTGATGTATGAGAAAACATCAGAGTACTCTCTTTCTGGTTATTATGATGCAGATTACGCAGGAGACAAATTGGAAAGAAAAAGCACCTCTGGAAACTGTTAGTCTCTCGGGAAGAATCTGATCTTATGGTCAAGCAAGAGGCAATCAACAATTACTCTCTCAACAGCAGAAGCAGAGTACATATCCGCGTCTCTATGCAGTATGCAGATGCTGTGGAAGAAGAACCATCTAGAAGATTATCAGATACATGAGAGTAACTTTCCTATCTTTTGTGATAATACTGCTACTATCTGTTTAAGTAAGAATCCAATCTTACATTTTAGGGCTAAGCACATAGAAATTAAACATCATTTTATTAGAGACTATGTTCAGAAGGGAATCTTATGTTTAAAATTTATAGATACAGACCATCAATGGGCTGATATTTTTACAAAACCCTTGGCTGAAGATAGATTTCTATTTATTCTAAAGCATCTGAAAATGGACTACTGTCCAGAGTAAGATTTCATCAGAATCAGATGTGTTTAGTCAGAGTCTGAAGAAATCAGATTCTCATTTAAACTAAGATGCATTTGTTTTTAACCTTAGTCATCAGAAGACGCTTTTGTCGGAAGTATCTCTGATCAGACAGAAACCTTTTGGTTTTCCAGACTCTAAGGATATCAAAACGTGTCACTTAGAGTACACAATGAGCAGTATCTTTCTTGGAATTGGTTAAATCATGATTACGTTCATTTATTAATCCTCATCATTATGTTTAATTCTTCACGTCCACACAACTTCACTCCACTCACACGTTATATACCCACTCACACCATATTACTCTCTTTTACACTTTAGAAACCCTAAAACCCCTTTCTCTCCAAAACCCTTTTTGTGCTTTCTTCGTCTTCAACAACAAACCTTCTTTTCATCCTTTCTACCTCAAAAATCATCATGATGACTTCCTCTCAACAAGAAGCTGTTCGTTTCGCCGCTGAAATGGAAAAATCCTTGAATCCCTCCACTGGGTCATCATCCTCATCAGCTGCTCTGTCTACAACTTCAACAACCACTGCAACTGTCATTTCAACTTCATCGTCACTTCCTGTGATTGATGAAAACCATATCACTCAAAGGGCTGCTTTAGTTAACTGTATTATTGATGCAGAGAATCTGGTTGTTCTTAAAGAACTTGATGTGGACTTTGAAAACCTTGCCTTGAATGGATACGATCTCTTTGCTGAACTAAACTTTCAAGGTTGGAATCAATATTTTCAAAGGCTTAAAGGTCCTATTTTTGAGCCACTTGTGAAAGACTTCTGGAGACAGGCAGACTGCGACCGTTTATACGTAGTTTCTCATGTTCTGGGAAAGAAGATAGTCATTACTGAGAAATCAATCTCAGATCTTCTGAGGATGAAATTCTTGGAAAACAAGCATATTTATGGAATGAAAGGAAACTCTAAGTTTGTGAAAGAAACCATAAACAAAGCTATCTTCTCTACTTACTCTCCTGGGAAATTTAAGTATAAGAGTAAGGATCTACTTGACAATCTGAGAATTTGGCACAAGATCATTCTTGGTTGCATCAATCCAAGACCTTCAACGAGCTCTCCTGACTACTTCAATACAAATCGGAAGTATATGCTGTACTATTTGTTAAAAAATCAGAAGATGTGTCTGCCCTCCATTCTGTTTTACTATTTACGAGATATGGTGAGCAAGACAAGGACAACAACTTTGCCAGATAAGAATGTCCCCAATTACATTCCGTTTGGAAGGTTGCTTTCTGATATCTTCATTGAAAGTGGTTTGGTGCAATATCTAATTGAAGAAGCCAAGTATACAGAAGATCTGACACCAAGCATTGAAGAAGCTTTCAATTCCACCAAACTCAAGAATATGGGATTGATTAAGGAGTTAAGTGTGAAACCCCATTCTGTGTCCCATGATTATGTGATTGGTCACAGAATTCCGGTGGCTGACTATTCTCTCTTTCACAAAGGCGACAATCCTGAAATAATTGCTGCTTTTGTTGCTCTGATGATGTAAGAAGGACATGACATGTCTGAGTTTAGATATAAAGACTTTGCTCCTACATCAATTTTTCCTGATCCTACCAGAGGCAAAAGGAAGCAAGTTGAAGAGGCCTCTGAGCCTAAGAAGAAAAAGAAGGATGACAAGTCTGGAACTTCCAAGAATCCAGCTCTGGCTTCTTACTCTGAGAAATCTAGTAAGTATGTTCCTGCTCCCTCTGTTTCAATAGCTGTTACAAAGTCAATTAATGCTTCATCATCATCACAAACCACTTCTGATCCAAACATTTCTTATATCCCCACTTCCACTTCTCAAGTCATTTTTAAACCACCTTCATTTTCGGTTCCACCCTATTGTACTCCAAATTTTATCCCTTAGATGTCATAACATCTTGCATTGACATTTAGATTCAATCATCTGTGCATTGATATCTAATCACCATACCTTGCTAGTTTGTTCTTTTATGTGAAAAACAGGGTTTGCACAAAGGTCTCCTAAGCCAAGCTCTCACATGATTCAAGGTCTCCTGAGATACTCTTTGGCTCCATATAATTCTCACAAGTGTTCACTAGTTATTTGAAGGGATGTGTGAATGTCATATGTTCAAGAGAGATAACCGAGGCTCCAAATGCAACCATTTGAACTTACATGCATCCAAGAAGTCTTATTCAACAAGAAATCATGTGTTTTTAGCTCCCATCACAAGTGCATTGAGCCACAAGTTCACCATGCCTCAAACTAGGGTTTTGTCAGGACAAGTCAACCATTGCCTTTGGTGTTGATCAAGACATGATCCCAAGCCTTGGGACATGATTCCATATGATACTAGACATCCTTGAAGGCCATCTATGGGCTTTGGAAGAGATAGGAGAAGCAAGATCATCAGAGATCATCCAATTGTATTCCTAAGGGAAATTAGGGTTTTGATTGAGGCCTTTAACTTTGGAGATTTTGATCCAAAATGAAGCAATCAAGCCACAATCCATCATGACATGTCTAATTGTTGAGTTAGGGCATGAGAAGTCAAGTTTGAGAGGTTTCTTGCAAAGAGGGTAATGTTTGGTCCTTGAAAGTTTACAAGTGTGGAAAATTCACTCCTTGTGCAAAATTGGGAAGGCCATAACTTTCAAACCACAAATCCAAATTGAGTGAATCAAAGCTTAAATGGAAGCTCTTTCCATGAACTTCAAAGTGTATTAGAGGACCTCTCTTCAAAAAATGCATGGTTTTTAAGTTATGAGACTTCGAAGATAATATGCCTTTATGACTTAGTGAAATTTTGGTCATTTTCACCCTAATTTTCATCCAACTTTGACTCAATTTTTCACCTTGTTCCAAGCTCCAAATCAAAAATATTTGGACATGAAAATTGTTCCAAGGAAAAGATCTTCCATTTGGTTCACAAGTATGCAAGTTGTTGTGTGGAAAAGTTGGTCCTCTTAATGTAATTACTTTACGCAAACTTCTTTTCAAATGGAACAATCTGAACCATATCTCACAAGCACACTCTACTGTCCCTTTTCCACCAGCTTTTCACAACACACTTTTCCCTAAAACTCGTGGAAAGAGACCAGAAGTACAACTTCTTTGTACTTGATAAGCTGGCATGTGAAAAGTTACCATGTGTAGAAGGAGGAACCATTGTGTAAACATCTCTTGTACTTCAAATCCCGTAGTCTTCGCTCTTTCTCTCCTGACATAAACCCTAGTGTGCAAGCAATGTACACGTATTCACTAGGCTCATGGTTGAAGGAAAGGATGGCTATGCGTGTAGCATCTGAACCCCACCTCCTTCTCCTTTAGACAAAGCCAAAGTCCACTATACCTTCAAGACAAAGACCAAACCACTTTGGCTATAAAAGGAGGACCTTTCCCCATTGACCAGTACAACAACTTAGCACAAAAAAAAAACACACAACCCACTTCATTGTAAAGGAGAGAACCAAGTATCAACAAGAGGCATCAGAATATCTCCATTACACCAGCAGCTTGCGTACTATCAACTTGGAAAGGAGGAGTTTGAATTGATTCCAAAGCTCTTAAAGTAGAAGAAGTAGTGGACTTACTCCACTTAGTAAGTCTCACTCTTTCCCTCTACTCTTGACTACATGCTCATGTATGGTTTAAGTGACCTTTATACCATGTATCATACTCATTTTTTTCCACATTCTGGTCATGTTGAATAATGATGTGTGAGTTTATATGATGCATTTTGCACTGCTAGTGTGATAGTTTGGAACATATGATATTCATGTTGTCGCTGCCGGCTAAATTTTTTTTAGTCGCCATCATATTTTTTAAGGGAAATAATGTTAAACCCAAAGATCCTAATCCTAAGGGCAGAGATTCCTAAGGTTCGGGAGTCGGTTAAGTGAGGGGAAGGTGTTAGGCACCCCTCACTTCCATTGTACTCAATGGGATCCTCCTTAAGTTCCTAGGGTATGTTTATTTGTCAAAGTAATGTTTAGTTATTTATTGATTTAAAAAAGAATCCTAAGTTTTTTATTATTATACTTGCTAGGGTTTACAACCCTATGCCTACGTACCTTTAATCTTGAAGGATGAGAGTAACCGTAGTTCACCTCCCCTATTCCTATCCCTAATTCTATTCCTAATCCTAATCCCAAACCCAATCCACTATTTATACTCTTGGATAAAGAGTTCTATCCCCAAATCCATTATTTATACTCCTAGATAAGGAGTTCTATCACTTAAAATTCTCTTATCCATTGTTTATACTCTCGGATGGAGAGTTCTATCCCTTAATCTATTATTTATACTCCTAGATAAGGAGTTCTATCCCTTAATCTATTATTTATACTCCTAAACAAGGAGTTCTATCCCTTAAATCCCTTATCCATTGTTTATACTCTCGGATGGAGAGTTTTATCCCTTATCCATTGTTTATACTCTCGGATGGAGAGTCCTATCCCTTATCCATTGTTTATATTCTCGGATGGAGAGTTCTATCCCTTATCTATATTTATACTCCTAGATAAGGAGTTCTATCCCTTAATCTATATTTATACTCCTAGATAAGGAGTTTTATCCCTTAATCCCAATTCATTTGTTTATACTCGCGGAGGAAGAGTTTTATCCCAAAATACTTGTCCATTGTTTATACTCTCGGATGGAGAGTTCTATCCCAAAATCCTTGTCCATTGTTTATACTCTCGGATGGAGAGTTCTATCCCAAAATCCTTTATCCATTATTTATACTCTCAGATACAGAGTTTTATCCCTTAAACCCCTTATCCTTTGGCCTATATTTATACTCTTGGAACCTAAGAGTGTCATCCCTAATCCCATCCTTTATTTAGACTCTCGGACCAAGAGTTTTATCCCAAGTCTTAAATCCTTAAAAGAATCCTATTATAACCCTTAAGTTATTAATGATTATCCCTTAACTCCCAATCCTTTAAATCCTTTAAATCCCCTAAATCCTTTATTTCCCTTTTGCTAATAATGAAACCCTAAAATTTTATAGAATTTAATAATAAAACCTAAAACGCCCTTGTGTTAAAAATAGCAAAATTAATCCCCCAAATTATTCCAAATTAGAAAAGATTTTTAAATTCAGTATAATCCTAAAATAACAAAATTTAAATTTCTATTTTTCTAAAAGAATAGACTAAATATTATATATATAAAAAATAAATTAAAAACCAAACCCAAGATTATCCTTAAAACCCTACATAAAATTTCTAAATTAAGTTTAGTTCCCATTTTCTTTAGAAGAATAAACTAAGTATATAAAATATAAATATAAATTTAAACCCCACAATTAACCCAACAATTCCTAAATAAAAATTCCTAAATAAAATAAAAAATTAATTTCTAAATCCAAAATAGTCCCAAAAAAAGAATTTAATACCCAAGATTAAAATAAATATACTTTAATTTATTTTACCTACATTTATTCGATTTAAATGAAAAAATCTAAGAAACTAATTTTCTTAAAAATAAATCCCAAACCAAAATAATAAAAATCAAAATTTCCAACTTACCTTATCCCAAAGAACCAGGAACAAAATCCCTTTTTTTTTTTTTTATAAAAAATCCTTATTAAAGAAATAAATAACTTATTTTCAATATATAAAACTTTCTATTTAAAATAAAAAAACAAACCCAAGGTTCACCCTAAAAACCCTAATTAAATTGACCCTAATAATAATCCTGAAGTCCTAATTTTAAATCCTAATTAACTATTTAAAACCTAGATAACTAATTAAATTAAGTAATTAATTTAATTAATTAAGTAATATCCAGGGGGTGCATTTTCCTACTGCAAAAGTAACTGGGCTTCGAATGGGGGTGTCAATAACCATCAGGGCGCAAGGCCCAACAGTTAGAACCCATCAGAAAAAACCAAAAATACAAAACATGAGGGAGGGAGTCTGTTCGATGACCCTCCCATCACCGCTTGATCACGATCCTACGGGCTAAAACCTAAGCAATCTCAGCCCTTGATTTTATTAATCAAACTAGGTAATCCAAGCGAACGACCCAGATGCAAAGTTATCGTAAACCTTCAAGGGCCCGCGAGTGTAGGATGCCAGTTGACTCCAACGGTCAACCTGATCCAACGGCCTGGAACGTACCACTTGGCCACGATCCACAGTCACACTGAGGGAGTATATGACTCCAATCTCTCTCAGATCCCCTCCATTTCCAATTTTCTTTCTCTCTCTAATTCACTCCCTCTCTCTCTAAGTCTCTCAAACGCTCTCACCTCTCTCTTCTTTCTTCCCCGCCGGTGAGCCTTTTCGGCCACAGTGCGAAACCCTTTGAACCACCACCCCACCCAGAATCCGGTTGAGTTTCAACCGAAAAACTCATCTGAAGAACCCTAACACCCCTGCCAACCCAGAAACAACATGGTTCTTTAGGGTTCGCGAAGAACCCTAAGAACCCTAACCCTTAATCTTCATCCCCAAAACCCAGAAACACATGAACCCTAAGAACCCTAAGGGTTCTGCGAGGAACCCTAACCCCAACCCCAAAGAACCCTAACCCTATTCAAGAACCCTAACCCTAAGTGAAACCCAGAAAACCTCACAAATCGCAACAAACAAAATAAGCTAACAACTATAGTTCAATGATCAAAACGAAAAAAGCTAAGTGCTTCGTGTTTACCTCCCCTGTCGTGTCCATTTAAGCTACTCCGATTCCTCTCCCTTTCTTTCTCTATTTTCGATTCACTAATTCTTTTTCTTTTTGTTTGCAGGTGATCAAATGAGGTATGGGAGATTTGTGCAGCAATTCCTCTCCTTCGGGTCCCCTCTTCCCTGTCTCTAAAATTAATCTTCGTTTTTATATCTTAGGAATTAGGTTAAGGAATTAAATTGTTAGATTTAGTTTAGGAAAGTTTTGATGTAATTTCATTTGATTCGATTTTATTTTGTTGTACAATTAGAATTAGGGTTTTGATTGCTGTAATTTTTAGATCTGATTTGTATTTTGTGGTTTCTGATTTGTACAGTTGTGTTTATGAGATTTTGATTGTATTTTTTTTATTGTAAAAAATTAAATGTCAATTGGTTCTATTTTGTAACAAAGGGTCTGAATAGATTTGATTTTGTTTCCATGATATCCCGCGCAAGTTTAGGGTTTGATTTGGGGAAGAAGCTGACGCACCTGGGTCAACAACTTTGACCCAATAATAAAAAATAAAATAAATAATAATAACGATAAAATAAATAGTAAATTAATAATATAACAACCTCATAAATAAATAACCAAAAAACAATGGTCGGAAATTTCAATGTTAATACAACAACAATCAACTTAATCAATAAAACAAAATTAAAATAATAATATAAAATAACAATAATAATAATCCTAGCATTATTGGACCGGTCCCTCCCTCCATTATCCCTAAATATCCCTAAAACCTTAATATTAATGAAAAAAACCCTAAGTATTAAGTAAAACATACTTAATTTCTAAATAGACTTAGACTTATTGAAATAGTATTCTAATGGCCCCTTAAATTATTCCTAATTTAAATAATTCAATTAAAATTAGTTAGATTAAACAATTAGTAATAATTGCCACTAACATAATTAATTCCTAATACCTTAACCCCTAAATAATCATAAAAATCCTCTAATACAAACCTACAAATATTTCTAAAAAAAAATAATTTAAACCATATCCTAAAAAAATCTATCTACCCCTTTATGAATTAATAGACTAAATAAAAACAAAATAACTAATGAATACTAAAATGATTAAGTTTGCTAATAAACCTCATAATGTTAATTCCCAAAATAAATACTATCCTAAGAAGTCCAAACTCCAAAATAAAGTCCTTATACAAAAAAATTCAGAAATGGGCCCAAAAGTACTAATGGGCCCATACTGGTAAGGGTTAGAGACTCCCACATCTAAACAACACCCCTGATAGCATGTAAACTCAAAATAGTAGTAGTAAAAACTTTGTAAATCGTTGGTCAAAATTTAGGGTATTACAGCTGCCCCTAGTTAATCGTCTTCGAATCAAGAGGATGATGTCGATGAGCCTTCCTCCTTTTGAGGAGGAGACGATTAAATACAAGAATGACCCTAATTTTGACCGCAGAGTCAGATAAGTACTACGCTGATTATCCTAAGGTCCTTAGCAATAATCCTGTAGTGAAATATCCGATTGAACCCCTTGATAAATACCTTTTCAAGAAACCCCTTTTGATAAAACCTATTGATGCAACAATGACACCCCTAGATAGAACCCGATAAACCCTCCTCTTTTGTCTTTTTTAATTCTAAACAAAAACCCATTTTGGATGAAAATCCCTAGATGGAACCCCTTGAACAAAATCCAGTAGAACCCCTAATACAACTCCTCGACGAAATCCCTTGGGTGAAAATCCCTTAATAGAAAATTTTGTAGAACCCCCTTCTTATTAATTCCTTAATAAAACCCCTTTGATAAACCTGGATCCAACCCTTTGATAAAATAACCTGGCAAAATCCTTTTGATAAATCCCTTTTGTTAAAATGTGGTAGAACCCTTTGATGGAACCCCTTGGATGAGATTTTGGAAAAAACCCTTTTGACCGAATCTTTTGATAGAAAACCCCTTGATAAGACCCCAGTGACACCTCTTAATAAAACCATTTAATGAAACCCTGATGCAACCCCATGATAAAACATTGGTGAACCCTTTAATAACATTCTGGCAGAACCCTTAAAAAATTTGGTAGACCCCTTTTGGTAAATCTCTGTGTAGAATTTTCCCATGTAAACCCTTTGATAGAACCTCTTTGATAAAAATCCCTTAAGGTCAAAGCCTTAATTACAAATCTGGTTGAACCCCTGATAAAACTCCTTAACCAAACCCCTAGATGTACCCTTTATGTGAGTCCCCAATACAAATCTTTTTAAATGAAACATAGTTGGAATCCCTTTGATAAATATCTGGTAAAATCCCTAATAGAACGCTTAGTGGAACCTTTGATGAAAATCCTTAGATACTTGATGCAACCTATCCCTTATAAAGGCCATATTGCCAAGTTAGGAACGTGAGAGATGAAGACCTACTCACAGCTGGATGATAATCCTATAAAATCCTTTATCAAAGCGATGCTTCAGTGATATAACTGGGGATTAAACCCCTAAGAGTAATTATGAACCCTATGCATGTATGCATGTTTGTGTATATGAGTGCATGTATGCATGTTCCTGTATGCATGGGATGCTATGTTATATATGCCTGATTATGTGCTAGAGCGTAGTGACATGATTAATGCATGATAATGATTTGAATATCTCTATATGTGCCCCAGTATTTGAACCTTGAAAATATGCCCCATATTATTAGGGCATGGAAGAGTGTCTTGAGAACGAACTTGGATCCCACCATGCTATGATATGACCTTAATATGATCTGCCCCATTATCATGCTTTGCTCCTGATTAGATGACTCCTAGAGTGATTGACCTCAATGCACCCTTGAGTTGGTATGCCCCAGCGTGAACCTCCTGAAAGGTCCACCCCTTATCATTAGAGTCATGGAGGTGATTCAGCATCAGTGTGTCAAATCTTGGGATGCTTTGCCCCTAGTTAGTAGGATTTCTAGATAATATGCTCCTATGATCATTAGGATTTGCCCCTTGATTGGGAGGATCCTTAGGTGACTTGCCCCTAGTCAGAAAATTCCTTGAAATGATATGCCCCTGATTAGACCATTATTGATATTTCCTTGGTGCTAAGTATTGATTTACGAGTAAAATTATTCCCTTTGAAAAGTAATTCTAACTCAATGCTCATGCAAGTTTTGAAATCGAGAATTTTTTTTTACGGTGTATACAGATGATATTTGTCCATAAGGTTGGCACAAATGAAGTTGTGAGAATATGGTTAGCGATGTTCCAACAAACATTCGGATTCGGAGTCAGTTTAACAACGACTTTGCCGAGTATGCTTTTATAGTCCCCCTAGCTTCAATTAGGACTTTTACATGTTGTAACGTGGCCTGGTTCACGATTAAAAAACAAAGGATACAAGGCTCAAAATTTGAAATTTAACCCACCCCATTCTCCTTGATGTTCTCCATTCCTAAATCTAATTAACCCAACTGACGCGTTCATCCTGCAAGAGAACCTTTTCAGTCACGGTGATTAAAAGGTATACTGGTTTAAGCACTCGATGAGATTATTTTTTTTTGTGCAGTCACTCATCCCTATTTATAAGATTGTTCCTTTTTCCTTTTTCTTTGCTTTTAATCCCTTATTTTTTGCATGGACCAATTCATTTGAGTTTGTGGTCCATCGGGATACCCTAATTTTTACCTAAGTCGAAGTCCACTGTTTTTTCAGTTTTTTCCTTTTCTTCTTAACTTAGCGGGCTTTTTCCTTTTTTTTGGAACAATTTTTGAGTGATTTGCTTTTGACTTAGAAAGGGTGTGACAGCCATATTAGATATTATGAGCTATTATCCCTTTTGCTTCCTCAATGTTGAATGGTGTGAGGAAGAAGATGTGCTTTAAACCTTTATCCTTGTGATTAGGTGTACTGATTCCCTTGCATTAGGACGCAATGTTGAATTAATTGAAATCTACCCCGCCCCTGGTTAAGATTAAGGTTTTTTTGAAAATAGAAAGAACACCAACTTCTGGCTTAAGGGGGTTGACTACGGTTTAACTCCTTATTCCTCCAGTGTTTGTGAAGTGAAACAATGCCTTACATCGTCAGCTGGGTCTTACTATTAAAGCATACATCAACAAATTCGTTCGTTTATTACATCCTTCTCCTCTTAAGTTTGTTAATGGTGAAGAAGTGAAATGGAAAAGATTTGATGATTTTTTTTTGCAAGTGATGGCCTAGAAAGAGAGTGTAAACGAATGGATTGATTCCAAAATCATGCATGCTCGTCTTATTAAAATTATTTCCCAAAAAGTACATCTTTTAATTACAAACAACACTTAGCAAAAAGGAAAATACAACTGGAAATAATAAAGGCCTAATGATCCTAGGGGTAAGCTTCCTTGTTGATCCAACCAATTTTGGGAGACTTCTTGATGTCCCTCCACTTGTAAAAATAAGGGGTGACTTTTAATCCATGGGACTCCTCCTTTGAAATTCGGTTGCAGGTCTTGTGCTTTGAGCTTATAGCTTGTAGTGTCTGAATAGGGTAAAGTAATTGCAGCTTCACTAAGGCACCTCCAATTAAGCCATGAGACATTGGTGTAGGATCTAGTTCCCTTCCAAACTTCCTTTGTTGTATAGGCATCATCTAAGGTTATTGCATTTGAGGCTCTAAGCACTCCTCTGGCAGACATGGTGAAGGGTTATCTTCTTTCCTCAATGGTACTTGCCCCTCTTGAATTCCTCCATAGCTTCTTGAGGTATCCTTTAAGTTCGTTCATGAGTATCGGGAAACCTCTTAGCTCTTGGTAATTGGACAAGGGCGATAGCGGAAGGATATGCAAATGTATGTGTATGTGTTCAAATGCATGAAAATGCATGGGGTATGCAAAATAATTTCAAAAATTTATTTGGAGGGAATTCCAAAATCCATTGTAGTTAGAGATGAATATATTCAAAGGATGAACCCGTAGAATCCCAAATCCATTAGCCAATTCCAAATCCAAAATAACTTCCAAACTTATAACAATAATTCATCGGAAATAACCCATAACAGTCCCAGAATGAAAACTCCTGAACTTAAGAAGGCGTAAACTAAAAAAGATGCCCCCAACGCCTTCTTCAATTGAGCTTTAAACTCCTCCAAGTATCATTTCTTTAGCCCTTGCACTTCCTTATCCTCCTTGTAGTGAGGTGATGGATCTTCAAGGGGTACAACTGAGTTTTTTTTTTAGCTTGACCATTTTCCTTTTATGTTTTTTTTGTTTTCTTTCCCATTTTTTACCCCCATGCCCCTTGTAAGTTTTTTTTCTTCTCCTTGTAAATCCAAGTATAGCGTAAGAGCTAGTTGAAAATCCTTGAAGAGGAAGTCACATAGAGGAGGATCCTAGAATTGCACAAGAGTGGTTATGGTCTCTACCTTTCTAGGAGTCCCTAAAAGATCGAGGATCCTTCACCACTTGTGTATAAAATTCCTTTGAGCAGATTAAGTCTTGAAGGCCTTTGAGACTTTGTAAATCAGCACTTAGCACTCTGATGCGTAGGGTAACCCTTTTTTGTTTGAATCCATCTTTCCAATGTTCCTACAACACATCTTGAAATTCCCCACAAAAAATGCATGTATGCAAAAATTGTTTTTTAAATGCATGATGACATGGACATTTGGTTTTAGTGTTTTATTTGGTTAGGGTAAGGGTGAAATGCAAGCATGACCCTAACTAGCTAGGTTCCCTACGATGTTAGATCTAAGTCTTATCTACCCAATCCCCTCACATGTAGGATATACAGTTTTGGGCAGCATAACAGCCCTAGAATTTATAGACTATACCCTGGTTTTACCATGAGAAGGATCAAGCCTTCCTACGGTAAACCTTCGGGATAAGTCATATCTAGGAAGATCCTAGTAACGACCCATGAGGTTTGAATACTTAGGATCATCGTGGGTTGATTGGGTTTTCTAAAGGTCCTTAGAATCTTCAACCACATCCAAATCGTCAGCTATGTTAAGGGTTAGCCTTATCAGGAAGACAATTTTGGAGGATCTATCTGAGTTTGGCATCAATGCATAGTCGGGATGTTACATCCCTTCTATTAACATTTCCGTTCCACGTCCTAATATTAAGGTATACTCCAAGCTTGGGTTTTAGCTTCACACATCATCATATCCCAAACCAATCCAAAGATGACAATATAATAAATTTAAAATAACAAATATAATAAAACAAATTAAGACATATAATAAATCATGAGAAAAATAAACAACAAAAGAAAAACAATAAACACCCAAGACAAACAAACAAAACCCTAAAACCTAAGGTTAGGATGGACTCTCTTTAGGTTACCCTATCCCCAACAGAGTCGCCAGCTGTCGCTGTCGGTTAAAAATTTTTGAGTTGCCATCATATTTTTTAAGGGAACTAATGATAAACCTAAAGATCCTAATCCTAAGGGCAGAGATTCCTAAGATTCGGGAGTTGGTTAAGTGAGGGGAAGGTGTTAGGCACCCCTCACTTCCATTGTACTCAATAGGATCCTCCTTAAGTTCCTAGGGTATGTTTGTTTGTCAAAGTAATGTTTGGTTATTTATTGATTTACAAAATAATCCTAAGTTTTTTATTATTATACTCGCTAGGGTTTACAACCCTATGCCTACGTACGTTCAATCTTGAAGGATCAGAGTAACCGTAGTTCACCTCCCCTATTCCTACCCATAATCCTATTCCTAATCCTAATCCCAAACCCAATCCACTATTTATACTCTTGGATAAAGAGTTTTATCCCCAAATCCATTATTTATACTCCTAGATAAGGAGTTCTATCCCTTAAAAATCTCTTATCCATTGTTTATACTCTCGGATGGAGAGTTCAATCCCTTAATCTATTATTTATACTCCTAGATAAGGAGTTCTATCCCTTAATATATTATTTATACTCCTAGAAAAGGAGTTATATCCCTTAAATCCCTTATCCATTGTTTATACTCTCGGATGGAGAGTTCTATCCCTTATCCATTGTTTCTACTCTCGGATGGAGAGTTCTATCCCTTATCCATTGTTTATACTCTCGGATGGAGAGTTCTATCCCTTATCTATATTTATACTCCTAGATAAGGAGTTCTATCCCTTACTCTATAGTTATACTCCTAGATAAGGAGTTATATCCCTTAATCCTAATCCATTTGTTTATACTCTCGAAGGAAGAGTTTTATCCCAAAATCCTTGTCCATTGTTTATACTCTCGGATGGAGAGTTCTATCCCAAAATCCTTGTCCATTGTTTATACTCTCGGATGGAGAGTTCTATCCCAAAATCCTTTATCCATTGTTTATACTCTCAGATGGAGAGTTTTATCCCTTAAACCCCTTATCCCTTGGCCTATATTTATACTCTTGGAACCTAAGAGTGTCATCCCTAATCCCATCCTTTATTTAGACTCTCAGACCAAGAGTTTTATCCCAAGTCTTAAATCCTTAAAAGAATCCTATTATAACCCTTAAGTTATTAATGATTATCCCTTAACTCCCAATCCTTTAAATCCTTTAAATCCCCTAAATCCTTTATTTCCTTTTTGCTAATAATGAAACCTTAAAATCCCATAGAATTTAATAATAAAACCCAAAACACCCTTGTGCTAAAAATAGCAAATTTAATCCCCCAAATTATTCCAAATTAAAAAAGATTTTTAAATTCAGTATAATCCTAAAATAACAGAATTTAAATTCTTATTTTTCTAAAAGAATAGACCAAACATTATATATATAAAAAGTAAATTAAAAACCAAACCCAAGATTATCCTTAAAACCCTACATAAAATTCCTAAATAAAGTTTAATTCCCATTTTCTTTAGAAGAATAAACCAAGTATATAAAATATAAATTGAAATTTAAACCCCACAATTAACCCAACAATTCCTAAATAAAAATTCCTAAATAAAATAAAAAATTAATTTTTAAATCCAAAATAGTCCCAAAAAAAGAATTTAATACCCAAGATTAAAATAAATATCCTTTAATTTATTTTACCTACATTTATTCGATTTAAATGAAAAAATCTAAGAAACTAATTTTCTTAAAAATAAATCCCAAACCAAAATAATAAAAATCAAAATTTCCAACGTACCTTATCCCAAAAAACCAGGAACAAAATCCCTATTTTTTTATAAAAAATCCTTATTAAAGAAATAAATAACTTATTATCAATATATAAAACTTTCTATTTAAAATAAAAAAACAAACCCAAGGTTCACCCTAAAAACCCTAATTAAATTGACCCTAATAATAATCCTGAAGTCCTAATTTTAAATCCTAATTAACTATTTAAAATCTAGTTAACTAATTAAATTAAGTAATTAATTTAATTAATTAAGTAATATCCAGGGGGTGCATTTTCCTACTGTAAAAGTAACTGGGCTTCGAATGGGGGTGTCAATAACCATCAGGGCGCAAGGCCCAACAGTTAGAACCCATCAGAAAAAACCAAAAAAACAAAACATGAGGGAGGGAGTCTGTTCGCTGACCCTCCCATCACCGCTTGATCACGATCCTACGGGCTAAAACCTAAGCAATCTCAGCCCTTGATTTTATTAATCAAACTAGGTAATCCAAGCGAACGACCCAGATGCAAAGTTATCGTAAACCTTTAAGGGCCCGCGTGTGTAGGATGCCAGTTGACTCCAACGGTCAACCTGATCCAACGGCCTGGAACGTACCACTTGGCCACGATCCACAGTCACACGGATGGAGTATATGACTCCAATCTCTCTCAGATCCCCTCCATTTCCAATTTTCTTTCTCTCTCTAATTCACTCCCTCTCTCTCTAAGTCTCTCAAACGCTCTCACCTCTCTCTTCTTTCTTCCCCGCCGGTGAGCCTCTCCGGCCGTCGTGCAAAACCCTTTGAACCACCACCCCACCCAGAATCCGGTTGAATTTCAACTGGAAAACTCATCTGAAGAACCCTAACACCCCTGCCAACATAGAAACAACATGGTTCTTTAGGGTTCGCGAAGAACCCTAAGAACCCTAACCCTCAATCTTCATCCCCAAAACCCAGAAACACATGAACCCTAAGAACCCTAAGGGTTCTGCGAGGAACCCTAACCCTAACCCCAAAGAACCCTAACCCTATTCAAGAACCCTAACCCTAAGTGAAACCCAGAAAACCTCACAAATCGCAACAAACAACACAAGCTAACAGCTATAGTTCAATGATCAAAACGAAAACAACTAAGTGCTTCGTGTTTACCTCCCCTGCCGTGTCCATTTAACTGCTCCAATTCCTCTCCCTTTCTTTCTCTATTTTTGATTCACTGATTCTTTTTCTTTTTGTTTGCAGGTGATCAAATGAGGTTTGGGAGATTTGTGCAGCAATTCCTCTCCTTCGGGTCCCCCCTCCATGTCTCTGAAATTAATCTTCGTTTTTATATCTTAGGAATTAGGTTAAGGAATTAAATTGTTAGATTTAGTTTTGGAAAGTTTTGATGTAATTTCATTTGATTCGATTTTATTTTGTTGTACGATTAGAATTAGGGTTTTGATTGCTGTAATTTTTAGATCTGATTTGTATTTTGGGGTTTCTGATTTGTACAGTTATGTTTATGAGATTTTGATTGTATTCTTTTGATTGTAAAAAATTAAATGCCAATTGGTTCTATTTTGTACAAAAGGATCTGAATTGATTTGATTTTGTTTCCATGATATCCTGCGCAAGTTTAGGGTTTGATTTGGGGAAGAAGCTGACGCACCTGGGTCAACAACTTTGACCCAATAATAAAAAATAAAATAAATAATAATAACGATAAAATAAATAATAAATTAATAATATAACAACCTCATAAATAAATAAATAACCAAAAAACAATGGTCGGAAATTTCAGTGTTAATACAACAACAATCAACTTAATCAATAATAATAAAATTAAAATAATAATATAAAATAGCTATAATAATAATCCTTGCATTATTGGACTGGTCCCTCCCTCTATTATCCCTAAATATCCCTAAAACCTTAATATTAATGATAAAAACCCTAAGTATTAAGTAAAACATCCTTAATTTCTAAATAGACTTAGACTTATTGAAATAGAATTCTAATGACCCCTTAAATTATTCCTAATTTAAATAATTCAATTAAAATTAGTTAGATTAAACAATTAGTAATAATTGCCACTAACATAATTAATTCCTAATACCTTAACCCCTAAATAATCATAAAAATCCTCTAATACAAACCTACAAATATTTCTAACGAAAAATAATTTAAACCATATCCTAAAAAAATCTATCTACCCCTTTATGAATTAATAGACTAAATAAAAACAAAATAACTAATGAATACTAAAATGATTAAATTTGCTAATAAACCCCATAAAGTTAATTCCCAAAATAAATACTATCCTAAGAAGTCCAAACTCCAAAATAAAATCCTTATACAAAAAAATTCAGAAATGGGCCCAAAAGTACTAATGGACCCATACTAGTAAGGGTTAGAGACTCCCACATCTAAACAACACCCCTGATAGCATGTAAACTCAAAATAGTAATAGTAAAAACTTTATAAATCGTTGGTCAAAATTTAGGGTACTACACATGTCCTCATGCTAAAGCTTGAATGCTGGAGAATACTCTCAGTTTATCTGTATTATGTTTGGTTTTGATTAGAATGATGTTAGGACAAGATGTAAAAGTTTGTGTTGGCATACTTTATTCATGAAGTTCACGAATGCATGACTGTCATGGTGTGTTTACCCATGTCTAAAGCTTTTTGTTTGGATCTTAGAAGAAGTGTCGCTATTCTGCCATGATTTGATACTTGGGTTCATTGGGTTTTAATTAAAAACTGGACGAAGAAATATTGGAATAAGGGTGCATTTTTCCATAATTGTTGATCTGAGTTTCATGTGAAAGGTTTGGCACGATACTGTTAGGTTCTCATTCCCATATTGCATGAATGAAGAGTAGGTGGCAGCGTGGTATAGGCTGGTTGAGTTTTTGTCATGTAGCGAGTTAAAAAAATTGGTGACCGATTGAGACATGTTTCCCCAGCGTGTACAATATTTTCATGTGTTCATTTTCGCTGAAAACTATTTATTTCGCTAGCATGGTTTAAGAATTATTAAGGGTGGCTTATACATTGGATGTATAGCCACCCCAGTGGGATGAACAAGCGCCTGTAACCTTGGGGTCTGGGGTTCGAATCCCCCTCGCCCCAGACCCCTTTTTTTAGTCTTTCGCTCCTTTGTGTTGACTCCTTGTAGGATCCCGGGCCTCATCTGCTACCACCACCCCCCACCAAAAGGCCCGTGTGCCTTACTACATGTAGCTCATGTCAACAGTTTTTCTAATACACCTCCCCATAGTTTAGTTTGCCACAACATTTTATTTTATTTTTTATTTCAAATTTTAATTATTCAAAATATTTTCCTTCACCCAAAAATTTCCAAAAAATTCAAAAAATAACATTTCAATGTTTGGTTTAATTTTATAAAATTTTTATTTTTATTTTCACATTATTATAATATTTATTTTAATTTTGTGAAGATTAAGATCATATTTTTGTGCTTAATTTTGGAAACTCATTTTGAAAGACTTTTTCTCACTACTCTTTGAATTGGTTCTCTAGAAGATTTTAGGACTTTTTTTTAGAGATTATTTTGAGTTTGGTCATCAATCTTGTTAAGGACTTTTTGAGTGGGTCTTGTTTGAATTTTGTTTAACACTTCACACACTCATTTTCACTTGGGTTTAAACTTTGGCTTTGAGTTTGTGTGCCCATTTGTTTAGTAGTGAACACCTCATTAATGTAACCCTGCTCATCACCCTTGTCCATAACTTGTGGCACTTCTTAGAATTTTCTTGCAAAGATGGAATTTGTGTTGATATGATTGTCTCACTCTTAACTTCATAGTCCTTGAATACTTTTCCATATTTGTGTTCATGTGAAGTATCTCATTATCTTTTGCCATGCTCATACATGGGTGTATATATCATGCTTTGATGTTATCTTCACTTGATTAATGTTCATCCCCTTAATCCTTTGAACTCATATTGTTCACTAGATTTTAATCCCATTTCAACTCTTGTCTATAAGAAGTTGTCTCCCCCTCCTTCCAAAGGAAAGTCTCTCTATTGACCTCAAAGTCATAGATAGCTCGTATCCCTCCTTGACCTCATAGTCATAGGATTCCCTCTTGACCTCATAGTCATAGAGCCATCTCTTCACCTTGACCTCATAGTCATAGGATCCCTTCTTTAAACCTTTGACCTCATAGTCATTGGCAACCTTTGACCTCATAGTCATTGGTAACATCTTTTCCCTTGGCCTCATAGCCATTCAATATTACAACTTAGAATTAATTTAGAGTTCTTGGACTCTATGTTTGACTTATCACCTTGAGTATTCATTTCACCCCATTACAACTTAGACTTAGAGAGTTTCTTAAACTCTACATGAGCTCATACTCATTCCCCCTTGGAACTTTGGCCACAGTCAATGGTTCCTCACCTTTAGTTAGGTGAACTACGGGTGCTCTGATTATTTAGTCAGATACGTAGGCACAAGATGCGACGTCTTAGCGAGCATACTTAGTGTATATACTCTTAGGTCTTTACCTTTACCTTAGCATAGATCCCTTAGCAAGCAAACATAATATAACACAAATACCAACAAGAGGTTCTTGTAGAGTACTACAGATACTTAGGGTTCTAATACCTTCCCTTAGTATAACCAACCCTCGAACCTAGATCCTCTTAGGGTTTTCTTCAATCTTTACCCTTTCCTTTGGATAAATCAAAGCTCGGTGGTGAATTTCAAAGATGTGTGATTCAAGTTAATTAATAGCTTGATATTCGATTCTCTCCGCAACAGAAATGACGACTTCACTGGGGAGCTATTTTTGAGGGTTAAGCCCATCTTGTTGTGTTTGTATTTTGTTTTCTATATTTATACATATATATCTGGTTGTGCTTGGGTTTTCTGTGTGGAGGGTTGCTACTATTGAGTGGTGAGATAAGTCCTAACCCAGACTTGAGTGCACTTATGATAGGACGATGGTATATTCAAGGAGGCTTTGAGGGAGTTGATTCTCGAAAAAGTTGACTTGGGACACCATCACTCAGTTGAGGCCCTCTTGAGAGTTTAGTCATGTTGAACAAGTCCATTCGTGAAAACGTTACTACTCTCGACCTAGGTTCCCTTGATATTGAGAACCGTAGTTACCTCTAAACCCCACTTGGCCTTTTTAGGATGTAGTGCGAGGACTATGAGGGAGTCTATTCCCGAATTGGTTGCTACGCGATACTACACTCAGACGAGTTTCTCTTGAGAATATTGTTGACTACCGAGTCATTTGGGAAATCGATAATATCCGAAAGATGGGTTGTCGACTCTGGGAACTTCTTAGAACCCTGTTCTATAGTTGACAAACCTATAATACACACCTTATTGGATGGGTAGACTATGGCTCCAATCATGAGACCCCTAAACCTAGGACTTGTATGCTTGTGTGTTTTGTACATTGCATATATCTCATTGCATCCATTGTTGGTTTCAAGGAATTCGGATATTCATTCCAAATTTTACTTCTTCAGTTTTTCCAAATTTTTTTTTTGCAACTTGCCTTTGAGTTCCTTGAAACCACTTGGTTTGCATTTGCATCCCATGCGCATTCGCATCTCATGTACATTCCTCAGTCTTGAGTCTCTCTTCTTCTTCTATGTCTGAAGGATACCTAGCATACCTACTCAAGACAATGGCGACAGTGAATGAAATTCTGAAGAACCAGGAAGATTTGAAAGAGGAGGTCAGAATCCTCAAAAGCCAGATGAGTTGGGTCGTAGAGACCTTGTAAAACTTGAAAATGAAAGAAGGGAACATTCACCCTATGGTGCCCAAGGAAGTTATCAATTCCTCGTCTCCTGTGGTTCTCCCATACCAAGGGTTTGCCTTTGGGGAAACTTCATACTAGCTAACATTTGGTCTTGGTCTTGCACCAGAATATCATCGTCATCAGGTGTCTACCAAAAGGGTGTTTTAGTCTCAAACGGTTGTTTCCCCTCGAGGTTCCCGAAACCATAACAAGAAGAAGTGCTCTGTCAAAAGAGGCCAGGTTAACTGCCAGCCTATTCCGGTGCCATTGAGCAAACTTTTCCCACTGCTGATTCAGAACATGTTGGTGACTCCTCGACTTCACAACCCTGTGCCAGGACCTTGGTACAATGCAAACTTGACTTGTGAATTCCACAAGGGAGCCGAATGGCACGACTTGGATGGTTGTCGAGCCTTAGAAGCTACTGTGCAAAGGATGATCTATGACAAGGATCTGATCCTTAAAGAAGATCGCCCGGAGATTGAATGCAATTTCCATACTGGGATAATGAGGCATCCCATTGAAGAATGCAAAGAGTTCGAAGCGAAACTACTAAGTCTGCTAAAAATGCTGAAACCTCAGGAAGGTACGTCAGATGCCGATGTCTCAACTTTTGAAGCAAAAGGCAAAGGACTTGCGAGGCCTCTCAAGGTTCTGTATCACAAGGAACAAGTGATCGGTGACAAAGGTGTTCCCCCGTATGGGCCCAGAAACTGAAATCCTCTGAAATCAATTCGCCAAGGCTGGCTGTATTTTGTTTATTTCAGTATTTTCAATCGTATTTCCTTTGCACTTTGATTTTGTATTTGCTCGTAAGCAGTTGTACTTTTAAATTGGCAGTATTAATGAAATATTTATGCATCTTCTGATTAAGTCCATTCGTTTCACTCCTTTACTGTTATTTTCATAAAAGCAAAAAATATATCTTTATCTTATTTCATTCCACTTATCAAATTGTTGTTAAGCAAAGATTGGGGAGGATGATGAAAACATTACATCCATAATTGCTGTGGTATGCTGCCAATTAAACCTTACCGATGATGTAAGGCATTGTTTCAATTCCCAAACACTGGAGAAATAAGGAAGATAATCCCTGGTTAACCCTTCGAGCCTAGAAGTAGGAGTTTTTTTCCTTACACAAAAAACCCTTAAATCTCAACCTTGGGGCAGGGTAATTCTCAGTCTAACTTGGTTATGCAATCGAACGCAAGGGCTTCATGCAAGACACCAGTAAGCTCTCTCAAATAAAAAATGTTGTACAAGTTGTTCCCGAAGCGACAAATAGGGAAGGATCGTCATGAAATCCTTACCCGAGGATGAGCCGAGTCCCTTTCAAAGCGAAAGCTAAGAAAGATGGGAAGCTCATAAACATTGCCTTATACAAAAAGGCTTGTATGACAAAAAAAAAGAGGTCTTATAACCTCAACAAAGACAAGAAGAGGTCTCATAACCTCAGTAAAGACAAGAAGAGGTCTCAAAACCTCAGCAATAAAGGATAACCAAATGTTGTAAGGGAGTAATGACTATCTAGGTGTCTGAATCATCGTCAACTATCATCAATTCTTTCCTAGCCTATTGGAACCTGAATGTATAACTTGAGTTAACTGAGAGTAGGGTTGGAGTTCATCACGAAGATTGGGTAGGGACAAATAAACTCTGAGCCTTTATCCTTTGTTTCATAAATCGTGAACCAGACAACGTTATAACCCTTAAAAGACCTAATTGAGGTAAGGTTGTTTTGAAATCATACTACAACAGGGTTGATTAACCTGACTCCTAATGATATTTGCTAATTGCGTATGTCGACCACTTCATCTGTCATTTTGTAAATGGCTAGATCCACCTTTGTTTTTTATTATTTAATGATTCCACCGTGTGTGTTTTCATCAATAAAACTTGATTTCAAAAGCTTGTATTAATGTTGCATTGAAATTGCCAATTTTTATTGAACAATACTTGTTTGCAAAAATAATTTAATATCAAAGGAATCCCAACAAATGCAACCAGCTAGGGAATTTGACTTGATAAAAGAAGCTCAGCCTAGGGCAACCAAGTGTGAGGATTTGCCAATCAACCATTCCAAGAGCTATTGAATTAGGGGAAAAACTCTTCAAGTTCAGAATTTTGGGGCAAGTCTTCTTGAGGTCATCTTATGACAAGTTTGGACTCCAATGACCCACCAACAGGGGCAAGCTTGTTCCCCAGTTGTTTCTACCATAGTCTAAGAGACTTTGTACTGCGGATGTAGTTGAACTGGGGCAGTTATGTCGAGACTCATGAATCTTTTCAAAAGTTTGAAAGATATTGAAGCATCTGGTATGCCAATTCTTCTGTAAAATCCTTTTGATGACTTATTTTCACAGACCAGTTAATCAGAAGCAGTCAAGTCGAGATTCGGTAAATCTCTAAAAAGTCAACGGCATCTCCTTCACAGATCAACCAAGCTGACAGGGGCAAGTTTGTTTCCCAGTTGTCAAACAACCAGTCTAAGGAACAAGTTCAAAAACCTTGTGTAAATGCAGTTAATCTGAGGCAGTTATGTCGAAATTCACGAATCTCTCCAAGAGTTTAAAGATATTGAAGCATATTGTAGGTTAATTCTTCTGTAAAATCCTCTTGGTATATTTCTTCTGACAGACCATGTACTCTGGGGCAAATGAGTTATGCAGAACTACTCAGCTTTTGTGAAATCT
Organism: Lathyrus tuberosus; assembly: GCA_022829125.1. Taxonomy (NCBI): domain Eukaryota; kingdom Viridiplantae; phylum Streptophyta; class Magnoliopsida; order Fabales; family Fabaceae; genus Lathyrus; species Lathyrus tuberosus. The sequence continues at coordinate 1,852,540 of JALAZF010000659.1, read as the reverse complement.
TTTGCTAGCTCCCCAATAAGTTGTTACTTCAGCTAATCTTGGCGATTCTCCATGGATTTCCCTCCAGTAAAGAAATCAAGCTCATGATGGAAATCCTAGTGAAGTCATGATGTTATATCTCGAGTGGATTGCTTTTTTCTCTCAGAGAGATTTGTAACCTTGAAGCAATGTTGATGATCCTACATATTCATCCCTAGTGATGGTCCAAATCTATTGAGGTTGGCTGGGTATCCTTGTCGAGATGTTTATTTAATCTCTAGTCTCGCTTTCCTTTGTCTACTTTGTCAGCATAAGCATAAGCATAAGCATGGCATAAGCATTCATATGCATATCATCTTAGCATTTTGCTACCCCTTTCTAGTGTTTACCTGTTTTGTTCACTGTGGCGTTTATCTCCCCAAGTGAATGGGTTTGTCTATTCTCTCCAATAGAGTTGTCAGCCCTAGGCATAAAGTGCCCATCCTTTCTGAATTCCCCACAGAGTTCAATCCTCATGGATAATGGTTGGTTCAGTTATCTTTTCCACAATTGGATAAGATAAATCCCCATTCGAGTTCATTCCTCAATGGTTGGAGTCTTGTTTAACCGTTTCTTTCTAGCTTGTTCCTAGATTGAACTTTGGTCCCTGGCAGGTGTGGTTTTGAGCCTATCTTGAACGTGTATTTATTATGCACCAAGAATCTTTTACAGATCCTCATTGAAAACAAAATTATTTCTCCAGCAATGTTGTAATATCAACATATCTTTGGAATTTATACCCAACAACAAGTGATAATCTCCTTGAGAAGCTTGTTTTACTATCATTACCTTTACAACAATAAGTGGCAATCTCTCCTGAGAAGCTTATTCGTCCTTGGTTTTATTCATACTTTTACATTTACCAATGGTGTTGCCTTCAATCAGTCACTTTCCATCAACCCATTTGATGTGATCCCTATTTGAGGTGTTCTTCCCGTCAACCCTTTTGACGATGTCAGTTGGTTTTCATTCCGTCAATCCTTTGACGTGGATGATGTTTGGTGATCTGGTGGTACCGTGACTACGGCCATGAATCTTGGCGTTTCCCGAAGTTTGTAACCTTCAGGAGTCCTCAATATGCCTCTGGCATCTTCGCTTTCCCGAAGTTTGTAACCTTTAGGCCCAGCGGCTTCTACTGAAGTTTCTGGATCTCCAGTGATCGGCGAAACATATCCTTCTGGGATATAGTTAACAGGCATGCCCCAGGGACGATCTTTCGGCATTTTGTACCTAGGATCATACTTCTCCACTATGGGCGTTGAGGTGATCTCTGAGATCACAGTTCTTTGTAGCTGAGCTTCTGCCATGGCTTGCATGTCGTTACGAAGCTTTCTCATATCCTCTCTCAGAGCGTCGATCTCTTCTTTCAACTCTTTATTCTCTTTCTCAAGATCATCCATCTTTTTCTGATGATTGGCCCGAGTATTGTATGAATGACACAGTTTGGCTCTAGAACCGAGACACAAACGTGAGATTCGTAGGTAAGAAGAATACGTTGCGTGAGAATGATGAATGCAATGATTATATTAAGTGTTTTTTGGTTTAATCAAAATAAACTTCGACAATCATATTGAAAATATCAAACAGTGGGGAAACCCGTTTTATTTAATTCAAAGGATTACGAAAATAGAAATACAGTAGATTACAAGGTGCGGAAACAGAAACCTAAGCTAAGGGGTCTCGAGTCCTCTCTGAGGAGAAACCGAGTGCTGATTCTGGTACTTTCCTTTTCTTGGACCGGGGCTCTTGCTCCATTGTCAGGTTGTCATTCCTTTGCCAGGTGAAAGGAGCGAGCAAATTCCTTTAGTCATCCTGATTATCCACAACATACTGCTCCAAAATTTCAATCAGGGCATCCTTATCCTTCAGTAGTTGCTGTATTTTGATACACTCCATATTGAGGGTGCGGTACTTGTTCTTCCAAGACCTCCTCTCCCGCTGAACTTTGTTGAGAGTAACCTGGAGTTTTTCCATTTCAGTCATGAAGTACACGACAGACTCCCTTGGCGGAAGAACTCCGTGACGAGGATAAGGCATCTTTAGCTTGAGAGCTCTAGTTTGTACCCATTGGAGGTAAGGCTCCACCGAGACACAGTCCAGTTTTCCTAGAGAATCTCGTCCTTTCTTAAGAACATGTTTCCAAGCGTGCACTATTTCCATCTTTAGTGCTTTGTCATTTTCCCCTTCTTTGAAGAAAAGACCTTCCAGATGAGCATTTCGCGGGACATGCGTCATTGGGTATCCAAATTGACGACGAACCAATACTGGATGGTAATTGATTCCTCCCTTAGTTCCTATGAGGGGTACGTTGGGGAAGTTTCCACAACGGTCAATGATCTTGATTCCCTCATAAATCCTATTGCACCAATCTATGTCAGAGTTGGTAAGAGACATGATTCTTTACGACCAACGTAAAGTATTCTTTTGATCCCAAAAAGCAGCAGACTTAGGCAAATGGGAGATAAACCATTTGTATAGCAGAGGTACATAACATGTGATCTCCCCTCCATTGTACAAATTCCCTAAGTGTACAGAATTATATGCGTCTGCGAGTAAAGTCGGCATAGGGTTTCCAATGAGAAAAACCTTAATGGAGTTGGTATCGACAAAGTTATTGATGTTGGGAAACAGAAATAACCCGTAAGTGAGTAAGACAAAGATGCTTTCAAAAGCAATCACGTTCCCTATACTAGCAAAGTACAGGGCCTTCTTTGTCAAGAACTGGGCTGGCAAACCCTGTATGCCACCCTTAGTGGTCATGTGAGTCCTGACCTCTGACTCGTCCAAATAAATTGCTCTTGCAATGGTCTGATCCTTTGGAATTTCTTCCAGTCTAGAAAAAAGAGCTCGATCAGTGATGTGTAAATAAATTAGATGAGAATATTCCTCCAGCGTTGGTGCGAGCTGATAATCTGGGAATGTGAAACAGTGATAGACCGGATCGTAAAACTGAATGAGTGCATCCATGATTCTTTCAATTACTTGGACCCTTAACAGAGGTAGAAGACCTCCGTACTTGGCTCTGAAAGCTTCAGGGTTAGTGACCATTCTTGCCAACCCTCTTAAATCCTCTAACTTTGGAACCTTGAAAGTGTACTGATGAGTTCTCCTCCCACCGAAATCCATGAGCGCAATCCTTTTCTCTGACATTTGCAATCATTGTCTTAGTTTAATTTGAAAAAAGGAGAGACTAGAAGAGAAGATTTTCTTTGATGTAATGTTTTTTAAATGAATGCATGAATGCAGCACACAAAAACATAGAAAAAACATGGGGTCAAAGGGTCGGTGTCATGGAGTCAAGGCTCTACCCGTCCCAAAGGTTTATACTAGTGATTTTTGTACCTGTCTCTCAACATCATCAACTCTTGTCGAGAAAAACACCAGCGGGCCGGGAACCGTGCTAGGTGGTGTTTTTTCGAAGAGTCCTCGGAAGAGGGTGGTATCGCGTGACAACTATTTCCGATAGCTTCCGCACCACTAAAAGGGTTTTTTCTAGGTGTATACTCAATATTTCCACATGCGGAATCACACGCATTCCCATTAGCAGAAAAATAAACACAGATATCAATTAGGAAAAGCAGTATATTTATTTGTCTTAATGTCCTAGACTTTTAAGAGCTATTAATCCTATGTTCCTGACAGAAAATGGCTCCCCAGCGGAGGTGCCACTCTGTGGTTCCTTCCCAATTTAAAGGTTTTGACCTAAGATCCTAGTGAAGGCCGATCCTAGCAATAACGACATCCCCCGATGAAACCGTTATAAAATAATAGGCCAAAGGCTTTTACTTTAAGAAAGAAAGAAAGAAAATCAAAGACTGGGCCCCACGGTGGGCGCCACTTTTCTGTAGCAAGCGAAACTGGACGTGTTTCTTAAACACTGTCGCTCTTTTGGGGGTACTACAGGTCGATTCATTTTTTATCCTATTGAGCTGACTAAGGAAGGGAAATAGATTTCTCCAATTAACTATGCTTGCATACCGAGTTTAAACACCGATCTGTTAGGTTACAGATGCGATATGGAAGTGGGGCCTCTTTCTTCTTACTTTGTTTAGAACGGAACACCGGTAATGTTCATGGGTAGGGGGTTAGGACTGATACTTTTTAATTGATGTATATGGGTATGGGATTATGGGTTTTTGTTGAGTGTGCTCGCTAATATTTTTCTTTCAATCTTATGCCTACGTATTCCCGTTTACCGAAACAGGGAAATCAGAGCGATCGTAGTTGCTCATATTCTATGGGAGGAAATGGTGTTTTGGTGTCTTGTTCAAAGCCCAAGACATGAAGCTAAACGTGGTTTGTATCTTGTTCAAAGCCCAAGATGTGAAGCTGAAGGGTCTATTTGTATCTTGTTCGAAGCCCAAGATGTGAAGCTAAAAGTTTCGTCTTTAGAGAGAATTTATCATCTCTAAAGAGGGATTTGTTTGTCACAACTGTTGGGTGACTGGTTATAAAGGAGGATTACTTTAATGGGACATGTGAATCTGGTAATGCCATAATTTCCTTTATAGGGGTTTTTTAACCTGAAGGAGAAGACTTTAACTCAGTTTAGAGCAATGCCATCTTTCCTTAGGAATTTCTCATGCTAAAAGAGGGACAGTGGCATGGATGTAGATGATCCAGAGGCTTGCCGCTTACAGCAATTAGATGAAGGAAAAGGAGTTGTTGATGTTTGTTTACTGTGAACGATGCACACCTTTGATGCTAAAAGGTTGATTGGTTCAACCGGGGCTTTCTTATACAAAGCCTAAGAGGAGGCTATCGACCCAACAAGAGGGTGTTTTTATGTGTCTCGTACGAAGCCCGAGAGAGAGGCTAAAAGGGTTGACTTAACAAGAGAATGCTTTTGTATCTCGTACGAAGCCCGAGATGGAGGCTAAGAGGGAAGTGACTCCGCAAGAGAGTCTTTTATACTCAACAAGAGAGTTTTTTGTATCTCGTACGAAGCCCGAGATAGAGGATACAAAGGTTTGACTCAACAAAAGAGTCTTTTATACTCAATAAGAGAGTGTGAATAGGTTAGCTCCGCTGGGGAGAATCGTTGTATCAAGCCCAAGAGGAGGCTACTGTAACTGTTTCAATTTAGTGACAAGTCCAGTATATTGGATAAAGAGAAAATCAGTTCTTATATGAGTACTATTTGCACTCAGGGATTTGATTCGAGGATCAGGGTTATTTCCTGTTCTTTAAGGAAATGGAAAATCCAAAGGGTATTGAGACTGTCCGAGTCTACGGGTTTCCTCTCCTAGTTTTGAAAGGAACTTGAGAATGTCTTTGGGACTCAAGGGAATTAGAATGTCCAAGTCTAGAGTTTCATCTTTCGTACTACGTTTAAAAAACAGTAGTAGCAAGATCTAGACTTTTTGAAAGACTGTTCTATTAGGATGACTAATTTCTGTTCCTATACCTCTAGGAGGTCGTCGGGACAATTTGTACGAAGCCCAAGAGGAGGCTGGAAACTTTTAAGAAGCCGAGGCATAATTTGTACGAAGCCTAAGAGGAGGCTGTGAATACTTCTAAGAAGCCGACGGGTCCTTGTACAATGCCCAAGAGGAGGTGGGGATGCTTTTAAGAAGCTTGTGGGTCCCCAAACCCCGAGAAATTCAAAACAGACTATTCACAGAGAATAGATCAAGCCAGGAAAGTTCGAGAATTTGGAAGAAACTCAAGAGATGCCATTCACGGAGAAAATATCATCTATGGGGAATAGAGTTTCTTTGACGATTTCTAAAGGTGACAGTCTGTGAAAGGGTTCACCGAGAATGCTGCGTTTCACGTCTCCATATTGTTTAACCCCAAGAGGAGGGAATACTGTATCTGGTAATCCTATGAGGATCTAGTTTTGTCTATTTTAAGAGTAATCTACAGAGCTTAGTGCTAGACGTAGTTGCCGGGGAAGCTCTAAATATCTATACTATTATTACACAGTCGATATGAGTTTATGAAAGAAGACTTACAGTGAAACAGCCCCACAATACAATTATATGTATATGAAAGCAGATAAAGAAAGCATATAACCACTTACTCGGTTGTAGAGCTTCCATGCTGTTTGGTTAGTTGTTCAACAAAGAAAGATTGAAACCAACAGTATATTCAAGATCAAAGGAGAAGGTGCTTTGAAATGAAAGATTGGGGCTTACAGCTCGAGGAGAGGCCCAGGTTTTTATCAGTGATTGCACTATCGTTTTGTACAGAGGGACTTATACTAGTGACTGAGGCCCGAGAAAGATTTTCTGTACAAAGGGATGGGTCTTACACTCTCTCAAAAGGCCCAAAAGGTTTAAAAAAAAATAATGGGGGCTTATAACACGAGGGTAGGCCCAGATGATTTTTCGTTTGAAATGGCGATTGCGCCGAGATTTTTGAAAACGCAGTGGGTCTTATACAATGACTGAGGCCCAAAATGGTTTGGTTTTCCAAGGGGGTTGGGTCTTACACTCTAATAGAGGCCCAAAAGTTTTGAATTGGTCTTATAGCTCGAGGAGAGGCCCAGATGGTTTATTTTTAAACGGGCAACGACCGCGCCGAACTTTTCTTTTAACGCAGAGGGACTTATACAATATCTGAGGCCCAAAATTGTTTTGGTTAAAAGGGGATTGGGTCTTACACTCTATTAGAGGCCCATGAGTGTTTTAAAATGATTTGTGAGGGTGAAAATCAAAGAAACCCTAATTTGTTTTCTTTTAAAAGTAAATATTAAAAGAAAATCAATGAAAAATACCAAATGAATTTGAATAAACCACTTGTGATTTTTTTTAAGGTTTGAAAAATGAAGTTTTAATCACAAGAGATATTAAAACCCATTTGGTCTTGATTTTTCAAGATGAATGTTCATTTTAAAATGTTTAAAAACAAATAAAAATGAATTTATTCACAAAAATACTAATTATATTAAATAAATAATATAAACTTAATTTTTTTGTGGAATAAAATATTTCAACATTTTTGTGATTTTTTGCAAAAAGAACCAATAAAAAATAATTAAAATTGAGTGAGTTATTAATTTTCCAATTAATTAATAAAACATGGAATATTGGAAAAAAATGGCAAAATGTGAAAAAACACAAAATGGCATGGGTGGGGTTTGAACCGACGACCTCAAGGTCACAAGGCGCGCGCCTTACCATTGGGGTGGTGATACATCCATTGTTTTGAGTGAAAACACAAATATACAAGACATGCCTTGGTTTTAGGCCTGGCCCAAGGCAAGGCAAGACAAGTTTTGACTCAGAAACGTGAAGGTCATAACTTTCTCAATTCTTAATGGTTTGAGACAAAATTTATATGCATCTGGACCAGAATTTCACAAGGAATCCAATGGTGGTGGTAGTTTTTTCAGATCTCACTCCCTCCTCAAAACCCGATAGTGGTTTTGAAAAAGGCCTATAATTGCATTTTATATGCTACACTTTGATACATGCATGAATTACATGATCAATTGGTTCAAACACAACATATATAACATGTATGAGGTGTGCATGATCAGTGGACTTCAAAGCATTGCATATTTTGGAAAGTTCAAGTCATGAGGCTTACCTCTTTTTGAGCTTTTTGGAGTTTTTGTGCAATCTGTCAAGCCTCTTGTTCCAGAAATGATTTAATGCTTTAGACACACTTAAATGATCCCCTAGAAGCTTTTAGGATGCTTGGAATCAGCTGGTACCTGCAAAAACACAAACTGGCCCTTTCTTTCAAAAGGGGTTAAAAGTGACCAAAATAGCAACTCTCTCAAATGGTGTTCCAGATGTGTGGCACCATTTGGGACAGTTCAAGGATGATATTTGGAGTGTGTTTGAGGTTTTATCTGGTTTGGAAAGTGACTGAATCAAGACATGGCTTGAAAAATGCACAAAAAGTCTATTTTGAGGTTTTGAGAGGTGACTTTGTGATTTTGTGATTACAGGTCACTTGTGAGAGTTTGGATCACCTACATATGATGTTTATGAGGTGTGTGTGTGTGATTTGTTTAATTGAAAAAACTCTCAAACTCAAAAACTCAGAGTTACCTTGCTAAAGAAGGCATTTTTGCCAAGAGAAAGGGATTTTGAGGAAAGCATCTATTTGATGGCTTTGGTGTACTCAAACTGAGCACAAATGAGGTCTGTTTATAGTAGAGCAAGTTTGTTTTGGGATCAATAGTGAATGGCAACTGCAGCAGAGGTTTGGCCAATGTTGGCAAATGAAAATCCAAGTCTCCTCTAGCCATTGACTAGAGGTTAGAGCACAGAGCTTTGGTTCCCTAATTGTTGGAGGAATCTTGACTAAATTCAGTTGCAAATGTGTCAGTCCATGCCACCTCTAAGCATCTATTAAATGCTCCAATCCAAAATTGGAGTTTCGTCCCTCTTTTAGGCAATTCTAGGTTTGGCATGCTACTTCTTGTTCCAAGGACTTTGGAGGCTTGGCTCAGTGATTGTCCCCTTTACATTTGATCCTCAGATGTGTCCAAGATGATGACAAGGCTTAAAATTGGCTGATTTTGGCAAATCGACCAAAAATGCAAAATTCTGCCTTGCCTTGGCAGTTTTCAGCAAGGCATTTTGCCACTACCATAACTCTTAGCTCAAATTGAATTTGGTGATGTTCTTGGCCATTTTGGAAAGCCCTTATATGATACAACAACTGTTTGATCATATTTGGTTTTGATACTTTTTGGATCCAAGTGAAAAATTTCCCTACATTTGGAAAAAAGTGAAGGCAGATTCTGACTTAGTGAAAATTTCACTAAGTGTTGGAAAAAAGTGACATTTTCACTTTTTGTGATTTTGATCAATCCATAACTCAAAATCCATGAAGAATTGGAATGACGTCTAGTTGAAGTTTTTGTAGAGGGCCATGAGATCTATAAATCAAGCTTTGGATGGGGAAAAATGGCTTTGTGGTTTAGGAGTTATGGTCCTCCAAAGTTGGTACCCTTGCCACTTTGTTCATAACTTAGAAAATTTTCTAAGTTTTTATGGTTACCCCTTTTACAAGTCATCCCACTTTCTTTGATTTTTCTTGATGAATTATGATTCAAATCATACATTAACATCATTTTAGGGTTAAAAATCCACAATTGTGAAAAGTCTCAAAAAGTCAAAGTTGACTTTTGTGCACAGTTGACTTTTTATCCGATGAATTCCAAACTGTGCAATCATTTAGGAAATCAAGTCCTTAACCTAAATCAAACTTGATGGAAATGTTCCATGGGTGTTATAGGGTGTATTGAATCATGTCTTATGGTTTGGGAGCATGTCCTGGTCAAAAGTCAAAGTTAAAGTTGACTTTTCTCGCGAAACCCTAACTGTGGTTCAGATGAAATTGAGACTTGTTGCTCAAGCTTACTGGATCAATCCATTGTTGCAAATGGATCAATGTGGTGTATTAGAGACCCTCAAATCCTCTCTTGAGGTCTTGGCTCATGATTTGTCCCAAAAGTCAACTTAGGGGTGAATTAGGTCAAGAAACCCTAATTCCTGATTTTTTATGTATGCATCCCCTGAGGTCAAATTGACTTGATACTTGGGCCCATGAGGTTCCATGGAGTATATTAGGTTATTCTTTGAAGCATTGGCTCATGCCTAGAGGAAAATTTCCAACTGGAGGCCCTGGTCGACCAAAACCCTAATTTGGTAACACTAGCGATCTTGAGGCTTGATCCACCAAGAAGGGAGCATCCTGGTGCTTAATCCTTGCTGTGGGAGTCCTATTGATCCATTGTGGATGTTTGAGAGGTTTAGACAAGTTGAAGATTATGTCATTCCTTGATTGATCCTTTGTCTAAGAACTCTGAGAGGGCTCGAAACCCTAAGTTTGATTGTAGTGGATGTTCACCCATCTTCGGGGAGACTGATGAAGCATAATGATACACCCATATTGTGATCATGATTTGCACAATGATGGGAATATTAGTGGTCAAAATTTGGGGTATGACACTTCCCCCTTGGCCTTATGAGAGCCATCTTCCCCCTTAACTTAGAACTAGGATAGATTTCTTAAACTCTATGTGATTCTCATCATCATGAGTATTCACTTCCCCTTTGTCATACCCCAAATTTGTCCTACCTGTGATTAGTTGTCATCTGTACATCCATCCATTAACTCTTATTCGAAAAATCCAAAAAATATATCATGAGGTTGAATTGAATCGAATCAGGTCTCATTTGAGGTTCATCAAGTCAGGATGAGTATGGGTTGAAGTTCATTTATTGGTCGATTTAATCTCAGTCAGGCAAAGTTTGTTTCAAAGTAAAGGCTTGGGTGCAATTGATTCAAGTGTTTGTATATGATGTTTCAGTTAGGTTTCTGTGCCAACTCAAGTTATCAGGCTATGTCAAGTTATCAAATGTTTCACGATTGAAAATCATCAAGGAACATATCATGGCAAACTAGGTTTTTTCAATTGGTCCATAAAGTTATTCAAGAAATTTGATAAAGAGGATCGTGGTTAATCATGCTTCAAATGGTTGTGTTCAAGATCGATTCATTTGTGGATCCATTCATCAAAGTAGGGTTATACTTGGTCATAATATTGTCAAAAAGTTTTCACGCGGACAATTTAGTTCATATTGAATTTGCATTTTATCAAGTGATGTCCAAGGCCTTTGTATAAAAGTGATTAGGATTGTGCAACATGGAATTAAGTCTTTATTCATTTCAAGGGAAGATTCAAGATTGATTCATTTCTCAAGAATTAATTTAAGGATTTAAAATTTTCTTATTTGTTGGTATCAATTTCAAGGCATTCTAAATTCAAGGGTACAAAAAAAGAAAACGCAATACATGTACAAAATAATTCCAAGCCCGTTTCTATGTTCTTTACAAGCCCATTAAAAAAAAAAGAAAACAAAAGAAAAGAGAAGAGCCATTAGTGTTAACACACTACATTTGCCTAAATTCAAGAGAATTCCAAGCCATTCTACAGTTATCCTCATCCGACAAGCTCCAAACGACATTTGCCAAGGAATTTGTGCAAGAACTATAACCAATTTACCAGCCAACATGACCACACTGCTGTGATGCTTCATACCTACAATACACCCATAAGACATGATTCAGAAAATCGTATGTTCACGGCAGCCACAACAACCGTTTGCAGAATAGCCTTGCCAAAACAAACCACAAATTCACAAAAAACCCACAACCAATATCACAAACTGTTTTGAATTTGCTGCTACTACGTACGACCATAAACCATACACCAGCCTCCATAACGTATACCACGTCCTCATCCAATACAGCCAGCCAATACGAAGACACAGAGAAATCAATAAAAAAAAGAGAGGGTACGAAACAAATTGAAGAATATTCCGTCCACAGCAACAACAACAACATAACAACCTCCAAATTCACATTTCGCTGCACCATCTTGGCAGGCACAAACCCAACAGAGTGGATGCCGCAACATAAAATCACCACCTCACAAGCCGTAACACAGACCCCACAATTGCAACCACAACAAACCGTTATCGTACACTCGCCTCATGATTTCCAGCTCACGACCATATTCCCATTTCACGCTTCACCTCACTTATAAAAGGAGCCTTCGTTCACTCTTCTCGAAAAAAAAAAGCTCTTCTCAGCCTTTGACACCCTTCCAAAATTCCTCTGAAACTCGAAAATCATTTCCACAAATTCTCTCCCAATCTCCCATACACATCACGCAAAATCCGTCTTCCTCTTTAACCTGCCTCCACCCTCTAAACCAAATACAACAGAACCACCTTCCAAACTAAAACCTGACTAATTTCTCTCTGTTTTCTGATTCTTCAACCTAACCTTCTTCCATTTCAAACCTCTTTCAACCACCAGCCAAACCCATAAATCTTCATTCTTACAACTACTCAAACTTTCACTCACAGCCAAGCAACTTTCAACTAACAACCACGAACCCATATCACCGTCCAAAACCCAAACCATTTCAGAAACAGAACAGAAGGAGTAGAAAAGAGAGTTTGAAATGAAACTGCACCAAATCGTAGAACCAGAAGAAGAAGATTGAGCAGGAAAACAAAATCAAACCCATCGAGTTGAATGAACTTGAAATCGAGACGAAAACACACAAAAGGGTGAGATGATGTAGTTCGTCGTCGATGTCGCTTCCGATGGTGTTGATGTTCTTTTGTTTGATCTTTGCCCGAAATTGGTTGTAGTGTGATGATGTTCTTCTGAGCTAGAAAGTTTATGCTGCGTTCAATTTGTTTCGAGGATAGAAGTTTTTCTTTCATTATTTTCATTTTAGGTTAATGATGCTCAAGTTGAATCTGAACGTGACATGGTTCAATTTTAACGTGAAATTTTTTTTCTTTCTGGATAGATTTTGTGTCTGCTAATGGGCTTTTGAGCCCACCTTTGGATCTGCACCCTCAATATCCCTAGTAAACCACCGAGCCTTGTTCTAAAGTGGATGATGGGCTTCAACAAACCCATATGATTCCACTCGTTGCACCCCCTTTCAATTTCTATGTGCACCTCTGTTTTACTTTATTTTAAATCTTATTTCTCAACTTTGTTTTCTACTTAGACTTTCTTTTAGGTTTTCTTTATATATAGTAGATTTTCATGTTTAATGTGTTGATCTATTATTATCACTTTTATTTCTTTTCATTTTTAATTTTATATCGATTTTATTTTGATTTGGGCCAATGAAATGACAACAATCTTGACTTAGTTGATTTTCTCAAATCGATTCTAAATCTTGATCAATATGAGGCCATTTTTCTTTTTTATCGGTCAATGAAAATCTAAAACCAAAGATTGTCGATTTATCGATTTAAAATCTTGGTAAAGATGAAACCTTTCTTATTTTTTATCCCTTTTCTATTTCCATTTCATTTCTTATTATATTCTTTTTCTTCTTTCTTTTATCGGTCGATGAAAATCTAAAACCGTAGATCATCGATTTATCGATTTAAAATCTTGGTAAAGATGAGACCTTTCTTCTTTTCCATCTTATTTTTGATTTATTTTCATTTCGAGTTCTTTTTCATTTTACACTATTTCCTTTTATTCATTTTCGATCAATAAAGTCTTTCTATTCACGAATTTTGATGGTTGAAGCGATTAACCTTCATTATTTCAAATATGTAGTGAGTGATCATCGAGATCTCTTTCTATACTTTGAGATCGTGATATGTTACCTTCAATTAATTGACGAAAGTTTGTGATTAAGACGATATCTTCACCTTTTCTTTTCGTGTGGCACGATTCAGTTGGAGAATGATCTTCAATATCATTTCTCTATCGTGTTTTAGCACATAAATCAAATTGCGCATCCTCCTATAGTGTGATCTTCGTCATAGATCGTGCTACGATGATTTAGCACTACATGTCCCGTATCATTTGCTCCTAACAACTAATCAACTAACAATTAACTTCACTTTCTGTCAAATATTATCTTGCTTTACTTTATTGCCAATATTATCTTGTTCATATCCATATTATTCATATCGTATTCATACTTGTTCATCTAACTCTCTTGTTTCTTTGTTCATACTTTAATCAAAACACTTAACCCTTAAAAATACAAGCTTTTCTCAAATTCAAAATACTTAATCTAGTTAAATTTTTAACCTTTGAAAACAATTATCTTAAATCAAATCATAAAATATTTAGGTTAATATTTCTAAACTATTTTCTTAATTAATTATGGAAGTAGTGGGCTTTTGGAGTCTAGCACTCCTTGGGTCTTTGAACGACCGCTCTTGAGGCGCACGCTTTGGGTTGTGTTCGTTCCGTCTTTCATTTTTAAAACACTTAATTATCCTTAAAACTCTTAGCTCGTTCAAAACCCTAATCCAATTAAATATGTCTAATTAAAATACTTTAATCAAATCAAAACCTTTTTCTTAATTAATAACGAAAGTAGTGGACTCTTGAGGTCTAGCACTTCTTGGGCCCTTGAACGAATGCTCTTGAGGCGCACGTTTTGGGTTGTGTTTGTGCCTATCTTTGATTCCTAAAACACTCGCCCCAATAACATGGACAAAGAAGCCCATTGTCCAACAAACACAATTTCATAATTAATAGAATGAAAAAGGTGTCGTTGAGATCTAGCATCTTAGTAACGCCCCGAATAATTGGTTGCAAGGCCGACGTCTCGTTTATCGAATACTCGTCATTCTTCCTCTAAAATACTTAACAAACCAAACACTTCCCACGCAACCGAAACCCTAATACACTTAATCCACAACTCAAACACCTTTCCCAAAGAACATTGTTTAAGTCATTCTTTCGTGCATATGAACTCATGCTTCAGCCTCCCCTAGCGAGCAGACAAGCCAACGTTTAGCAGTTAGAATGCAACCTAAACTCTCGTTAGCCTAACACACGTCTTAATCAAACCTTTTTCTCAATCAAATCTCTAATACACTTAATTCATACTCAAACAACTTTCACAAAAGAACATTGTTTAGTCCATTCTTTCGCGCATATAAACTCGTGTTTCAGCCTCCCCCAGTGAGCAGACAAGCCAAAGTTTAACAGTTAGAATGCGAATTAAACACTCGTTCGCTTAAAAAACACAAACCAATCGTAGTCCCACGAACTACGAATGCTCTGACTTTCCCATTGCACGAGGGAATACGTAGGCACAAGGGTCTCAATCCTTGCCGAGCACCCTAATAAAAAACCACCCATTTTCCCCTAGAAAACAAAATCCTTTTACCTTAGAAGAAAACAAACAAACCAAGCAAACTTATCTCCCGAATCGAATCAAGAGGTTCCCGTTGAGTACAACGGACGTAGAGGGTGATAACACCTTCCCTCTTGCGTAACCGACTCCCGAACCCGAATTTGGTTGCGATGACCATTTTCTTATCCTTTTAAAGGTTTTATCGATATTTTCCTATTCCTTCCTTGGAATGAATAAAGTTCGGTGGCGACTCTGTTCGAACGTTTTTTCTGCGTCAATCGCGAGGATCGTATTGCCCTATGCTAGAGAGACTCAAGCCTAACTTGACTCGATTTGAGAGTGTTAGCTTCGCTTGTTTGATTTCTTCTTGTTTGTTTTCTCCTATTACTTCTTTATTTGATTTGTGTTGCTTTCTCTTTATTATATGTTGTTTATCATATTTGTTTGATGGATATTGGGATGATATCACAAGTAAGGCTCTATACCCGAGTCTTGGAAAAATAAGAGAGAACACGTAGTTTAGATTTTGGAAGTAATTAGTGTTAGTCCCCAAGGACTCGCTCCTTGTATGCCTAGCATGAAAGCTTCCCCTAGAGCAGACCTTTTCATAGATCTTGTTGTAACGCAGCTAGCCTGTCGCACGACTTGATTCATGAAGGGTCCATGACTCTGGGAACCACTCTTAGCACCAGTTTCTATCTTGGTGGTCGTTAGTGTTAGTCTCCGAGGACTCGCTTCTTGTGGGCCTAGCATAAAGACTACACTCAGGAGATACCTTTTTGTATTCCCGTCACAATGCAGCTAGCCTGTTGCGTGGTGTTGATGGGATTGTTATCCGTAATCCTGGGAACCTTATCCATCAACTTATGAGCTATCTTGTGAGTGGGTTTATGGGTAAAGAATCTAGAACTATCCTTATAAAGCCTACCTATTAGGGTGTTTTACAAATGCTCGTGTTATCTTGGATCCTGAATCTACCCCCATTGCATTCATTGGCATACCATTGCATTTGCATTCATCAGCATTGCATATCATTTTTCCAAAACCAAAATAAAACTCATCCATCCTTTGTCCATAACCCGCAGTTGATTTCCCGACACCCGTATCAGAATTGAAGCCGCTTTTGGAAAAATCATGGACTCAGAAGAGCAGAACCAGTTTGCGTCAAGAATAGATGTTGACTTGATGAAGAACCAGCTAGACTAACTTGTGGAAGCTATGATAGCCTTGTCAAGGAAAGAGGATAACATTCAAAGGCCTACAATCATAAAAAACGTCATTTCGCCTCAAGTGAATAATCTTGCCCAATCTCAGCCTGTAAGGATTCCTGTTGGGAACCAGGTTATGCAAGAATGTCACACCATTCGAGATGAACATGCTTCATCTTATGATGCAGTTGAATACCATAACTTTGCATTCACTGCGCCGAATTCCTGAGGGACAAGCCTGGTGGTGAATACTGAACGACCTCGAGATGTTGAGTTTACTGAAAGATGTCGTGTGTTGGAAGAGAAGCTTAAAACCATGAAGGGGCATGATACTTTTGATCTGAATGCTTTGAACATGTGTTTGGTACCTGGCCTTGTAATACCTCCAAAGTTCAAGATGCCAAATTTTGAGAAGTACAAAGGAGATAGTTGTCCAAAGCAGCATTTGGTGATGTTTTGCTGAAAGATGACTTCATATGCTGACAATGACAAACTTATGATTCACTATTTCTAAGACAGTCTGAGTGGGGCATCACTGAGTTGGTATATGCAGCTAGAGAGTAGCCACATCCAATCATGGTTGGACCTAGCTGGTGCATTTGTGAAGCAATACCAATACAATCTTGACATGGCTCCCAACCGCATACAGTTGCGAGGTTTATCTCAAGAGGAGAACGAATCCTTCAGAGGGTATGCTCAGAGATGGAGAGAGGTAGCTGCTCGTGTTTAACCACCACTTTTAGATAGAGAATTGGTTGACCTGTTCATAGATTCTTTGCAAAGCCCATACCTAGAAAAGATGATGAGCAATGGGACATCAAACTTCTCTGACTTGGTTTTAGTAGGAGGACGCATTGAGAGTCATCTCAAGAGTGGAAAGATCTGAGACGCCTCGAGCATCCAGGCTAGTGAGGCTGAATCTGTTGTGAGTTCTCAAGAGGGAGAGGAGGATGAAATTAATGCAATATGGGAAATTCCACAAGCTTCATCACCGGTACCTTATCCTCAGTACCCAAGCATCTCAACTATTCAAAGTCAGCAATCCCATGGGCCTCCCTGTGCGATTCCATTCCCTCCACGCGGTCAATATCCTCCTGTCAATAGAGGTCCCCCTCATCAACAACGAATTACACAGCAGAATGCTTCACAATCCAGATGCTACTATAGTCAAAGACCAAAAAGGCATTTTGAGCATTTGCCAATGTCATTCATCCATATATTGCCACGTTTGATTAGTTGCGGGTTAATAGTGCCAAAGGGCTTGGATCCTGTTATTCCTCCATACCCACCAGGCTTTGACGGCAATGCACGACGTGTCTACCATGCCGACGTCATGGGGCATTCAACTGAGGATTGCAAACAGCTCAAAAACAAGGTCCAAGACCTGATTGAGTCCAAGCTGATCTCATTTACGCCTCGAGTTCTTCAAATCAATGTCAATCCTTCACTTGATCAGGTGGGTTCATCCGCCCATGTTATGGAAGAAGTTGCTGAGAGTAGGTGTGAAGAAGGTTATCATAGTGGTCTCGATGAGCAATAAAGAACTCGAGAGAGAAAGGCCCAGTTCCTCAATGCTGGCAATCTTAGATAATGTCATTTCTATGCATTTGTAGTTTCTTTTATGTTAAGCGTTATTTGCTTTTAAACATTGTTGTTTATTAATGGTATTGTTAATGTAATGAACATGCATGTTTTGAATAAGTCCATTCGTATTCACTCATTTTTTCTCATTTATTACAAAAATCACAAAAAAAAAATTTCACTTCACTTCCTTTATCGCATTGTTGTTTAGCAAAGACTTGAGGGAGGATGACGAAAATGAGATACCCATAATTGCTGATGGTATGCTTTCGGATAGAATCCTGCCAGGGATGTACAGGCATTGTTTCAAATTC
The DNA here is from genome assembly GCA_022829125.1 of Lathyrus tuberosus. Classification (NCBI taxonomy): domain Eukaryota; kingdom Viridiplantae; phylum Streptophyta; class Magnoliopsida; order Fabales; family Fabaceae; genus Lathyrus; species Lathyrus tuberosus. The sequence goes on along the minus strand of JALAZF010000659.1, from coordinate 1,834,805 downwards.
CTAAACACTGGAGAGATAAGGAGTTAATCCCTAGTTCACCACTTCGAGTCGAGAAGTAGAAGTTTCCTTTGGATATTCAAACCCTTACACCCAACCCAGGGCAGGGTAGTGTTCAGTTAATCTGAATCCGTATTCTTTGTACACGTCCTGAGGTGACGAAGAAATCATGCAAAATCCAGAAGTTATGATGATTGTTCTTCAATGACTACTGACTTGGCAGTCACAAGCCTTACTCTAAAAAAAAGAAGAGAGCCCGCTAAGTCAAACACCTCAAAAAGGAGACTTAGGAAAAAATTAGGGCAATCCCAATGGACTCGTAGAATAAAATCAGTCCATGCAAAATTAGGGATCAAAAATAAGAAAAAATAATGAGAAAAGTCTTTAAATCCTCAAGCGGAGCAAAATAAGATTCAGTGACCGCCATATCAAATATCAAAAGGTCACTGACGTCCATCAAAAACAAAATAAGATGACTTCCATTTCAAGCGAATCTTGAACCTTCATCGTCATTCTTACACCGTCAAAATCTAAGCGTGTGTCGATTTAACTGAACGTAGGGCTAGAGATCATCACGAAGAAGGGGTGGGTACAAATCAAAATTTGAGCCTTATATCCTTTGTTTCAACAAACGTGAACCAGACCACGATACAACCCTCAAAAGACCTAATTGAGGCGGGGTTTATTCTGAAAGCATACTACAGCAAGGTTGCGTAAACTGACTCCTACATATTTGCTAATCTTTTGTATTGGTGTCATATTCTTGCTATATCTTTCACACACCGGATAAATTAACAATGCGTTTGGACTAACGGTTCACTCATCACACACTTTCACATCATTCCAAAAAATGACTTTTCAAAACTTGCATGAATGTCGCATTAAAATTACCATTTCTGAACAAAAAATTTTAATTGCAAGTAAGTACTTGACATTTTGGAAATTCCAACCAAGAGCAGTCAAAGAGGAAATTGATCATTCGCTGGCACTGGCACGAATCAAGACTTTCTCATGACCTTGTAAACCTTGGGCAAGTCTTTCCGAGGTTCAAATAGGGGCAGACCACTGCCAGATCTAGACACTAGGGGCAAATCATCTCAGACTATGTCATGGTATAAAAATGTCAAGGAAAAACACTTCAAATGCCCTACAGATTGGGGCAGACAGGTTGCAAAGGGGCAGATTCCCTCCATACATTCAAGTTGGTTAAGCTGGCCATGTCAGACACTAGGCGACCTTTGAGTTCAACAATTGCTAAAAGCCTTGGGGCAAAGCAAATTCACAATTAGAATGCATTGGTTAAGTCGCTACGCTCACACAATCAACGTGCATTGGTTACGTCGTTGCGCTCATAGAACCATTTGCAAGCCATCAGGGCATATCAGCTAGAAGTGAGGTTCTCTCACGCACAAGCACCCAACTTTCTGCAAAGGATCAAACTTGGGGCACCAAGAACATCTGTCATATTGGTCTACTGATCATAATATCTTCCATTTTCGAGTGTCGGGAAGTCAAATATTTCCATCAAATAAAGTCCACCCTGCTTGGCACCTCCTAAAGTCCACCTTGTTTGGCAACCACCAAAAGTCCACCCTGCCGACACCTTCATAAGACTTATCACCTTCTTGCATTCGCATATGCATCACATACAATTAACGTGCACCATATGCATACATAACATAATCATTTCCTTTCTCGACCTCCGAGTCGATATTTACCTTTCTTTCAACCCCCAGGTTGATGATATTTTGTCTTTATTTTCTCGACCCCCGAGTCGATATTGCCTTAGTTTCTCGACCCCCGAGTTGATATCATTATTACATCTTCAACCCTCAAGTTGACATCTTATTGCTTGTACCAACCCCCGAGTCATTGTTATCTTTATCTTCTTCGACCCCGAGTCGATATTGTCTTTATTTCCTCGACCCCCGAATCGACATTGCCTTTATCTCTGCCCTCGACTCCCGAGTCGATATTTGCTTTTACCTTCAACCCCCGAGTTGATATTTTGTTATTTCCTTCAACCCCTGAGTTGATAGATTACCTCGCCTTTATTTTCTCGACCCCCGAGTCGATATTGTCTTTATTTCCTCGACCCCCGAGTCGATATTACCTTTACCTTTCTTTCAACCCCCGAGTTGACGATAGTTTATCTTAATGTTTCTCGACCCCCGAGTCGATATCGTATCCCCTTTTCTCAACCCCCGAGTTGATATGCCAGTATTCCCAGTGAGTCTTTCACCTTGCTCTATCTAATCCCCATTAATCCTTCTTTGGAAACCAGAAGTGAAGCCTTTCCCGGTTGCATTCCCGCATACATTGCATACCAATCCAATCATACATGCATAGCATTCCTGCAGAAATAAGAAATCTCATAATAAACAAGTTCATTTGCATTCCTGTATGCATGGCATATCCATCCCCGGCATAGCATAACAGGATCCAGGATTGATTCGCAAGCATCCCTTCAAAGTCGGCAGTATTCCTCTAAAAAGAGTTGGTACCACGCATGGGCTCAAGGAATTCTATTCCCCATCAAGTCATTCTTCAACCGTGCAGTTGATAATGATAATCCCCAGCAGCTGTTGCTCTTGTTACTCCCCAATCAGAGGTTATCCTAGAAAGTTTCTTGTGAACTTTCCCCTGCAGAACTAGCACATTTCCTCCAACAGAAATCTTAATCAACTATCCCTCAGCAAATTTACCACAGAGATACTGCTTTGGTATCATCGGGGAACCTTAATGGATAAGGGACTGCTTCGGCGACTCAGAGAATCTCATGCCTTCTAAAATACTACTTTGGTATCATCAGGGAACCTTAATGGACAAGGGACTGCTTCGACCACCCAAAGGATCTCAAGTTATTTGGTTCAGTTTGAACCCCACCGCATCATTCTGTCAACTCTCACTCTATAGCATTTTTACCCTTTGTCAGACAAATTTTGGGGTCTTCTTGTATCTAATTGACTTACACCCATAAGACTGAATGCCGTAGCAATTCATCTTACTCGATTCAAGCCAATTAGATAGGGGCATCTGTCATACCCAAAATTTGTCCTACCTGTGATTAGTTGTCATCTGTACATCCATCCACTAACTCTTATTCGAAAAATCCAACAAATATATTATGAGGTTGAATTGAATAGAATCAGGTCTCATTTGAGGTTCATCAAGGCAGGATGAGTATGGGTTGAAGTTCATTTATTGGTCGATTTATTCTCAGTCAGGCAAAGTGTGTTTCAAAGTAAAGGCTTGGGTGCAATTGATTCAAATGTTTGTGTATGATGTTTCAGTTAGGTTTCTGTGCCAACTCAAGTTATCAGGCTGTGTCAAGTTATCAAATGTTTCACGATTGAAAATCACCAAGGAACATATCATGGTAAACTAGGTTTTTTCAATTGGTCCATAATGTTATTCAAGAAATTTGATAAAGAGGATCGTGGTTAATCATGGTTCAAATGGTTCTGTTCAAGATCGATTCATTTGTGGATCCATTCATCAAAGTAGGGTTATACTTGGTCATAATATTGTCAAAAAGTTTTCAAGCGGACAATTTGGTTCATATTGAATTTGCATTTGATCAAGTGATGTCCAAGGCCTTTGTATAAAAGTGATTAGGATTGTGCAACATGGAATTAAGTCTTTATTCATTTCAAGGGAAGATTCAAGATTGATTCATTTCTCAAGAATTGATTTAAGGATTTAAAATTTTCTTATTTGTTGGTATCAATTTCAAGGCATTCTAAATTCAAGGGTACAAAAAAAGAAAACGCAATACATGTACAAAATAATTCCAAGCCCGTTTCTATGTTCTTTACAAGCCCATTTAAAAAAAAGAAAAAAAAAAAGAAAAGAGAAGAGCCATTAGTGTTAACACACTACATTTGCCTAAATCCAAGAGAATTCCAAGCCATTCTACAGTTATCCTCATCCGACAAGCTCCAAATGACATTTGCCAAGGAATTTGTGCAAGAACTATAACCAATTTACCCGCCAACGTGACCACACTGTTGTGATGCTTCATACCTACAATACACCCACAAGACATGATTCAGAAAATCGTATGTTCACGGCAGCCATAACAACCGTTTGCACAATAGCCTTGCCAAAACAAACCATAAATTCACAAAAAACCCACAACCAATATCACAAACTGTTTTGAATTTGCTGCTACTACGTACGACCATAAACCACACACCAGCCTCCACAACGTATACCATGTCCTCATCCAATACAGCCATCCTGTAAGAAGACATAGAGAAATCAATTAAAAAAAAGAGAGGGTACGAAACAAATTGAAGAATATTCCGTCCACAGCAACAACAACAACAACGTAACAACCTCTAAATTCACATTTCGCTGCACCATCTTGGAAGGCACAAACCCAGCAGAGTGGATGCCGCAACATAAAATCACCACCTTACAAGCCGTAACACAGACCCCACAATTGCAACCACAACAAACCGTTATCGTACACTCGCCTCATGATTTCCAACTCACGACCATATTCCTATTTCACCCTTCACCTCGCTTATAAAAGGAGCCTTCATTCACTCTTCTCAAAAAAAAGCCTTTCTCAGCCTTTGACACCCTTCCAAAATTCCTCTGAAACTCGAAAATCATTTCCACAAATTCTCTCCCAAGCTCCTATACACATCACGCAAAACCCGTCTTCCTCTTTAACCTGCCTCCACCCTCTAAACCAAATACAACAGAGCCACCTTCCAAACTAAAACCTGACTAATTTCTCTCTGTTTTCTGATTCTTCAACCTAACCTTCTTCCATTTCAAACCTCTTTCAACCACCAGCCAAACCCTTAAATCTTCATTCTTACAACTACTCAAACTTTCGCTCACAACCAAGCAACTTTCAACTAACAACCACGAACCCATATCACCCTCCAAAACCCAAACCATTTCAGAAACAGAACAGAAGGAGTAGAAAAGAGAGTTTGAAATGAAACTACACCAAATCATAGAACCAGAAGAAGATTGAGCAGGAAAACAAAATCAAACCCATCGAGTTGAATGAACTTGAAATCGAGACGAAAACACACAAAAGGGTGAGATGATGTAGTTCGTCGTCGATGTCGCTTCCGATGGTGTTGATGTTCTTTTGTTTGATCTTTGCCCGAAATTGGTTGTAGTGCGATGATGTTCTTCTGAGCTAGAAAGTTTATGCGGCGTTCAATTTGTTTCGAGGATAGAAGTTTTTCTTTCATTTTTTTCATTTTAGGTTAATGATTCTCAAGTTGAATTTGAACGTGACATGGTTCAATTTTAACGTGAAACTTTTTTTCTTTCTGGATAGATTTTGTGTCTGCTAATGGGCTTTTGAGCCCACCTTTGGATCTGCACCCCCAATATCCCTAGTAAACCACCGAGCCTTGTTCTAAAGTGGATGATGGGCTTCAACAAACCCATATGATTCCACTCGTTGCACCCCCTTTCAATTTCTATGTGCACCTCTGTTTTACTTTATTTTAAATCTTATTTCTCAACTTTGTTTTCTACTTAGACTTTCTTTTAGGTTTTCTTTATATATAGTAGATTTTCATGTTTAATGTGTTGATCTATTATTATCACTTTTATTTCTTTTCATTTTAATTTTATATCGATTTTATTTTGATTTGGGCCAATGAAATGACAACAATCTTGACTTAGTTGATTTTCTCAAATCGATTCTAAATCTTGATCAATATGAGGCCATTTTTCATTTTTATCGGTCAATGAAAATCTAAAACCAAAGATTGTCGATTTATCGATTTAAAATCTTGGTAAAGATGAGACCTTTCTTATTTTTTATCCCTTTTCTATTTCCATTTCATTTCTTATTATATTCTTTTTCTTCTTTCTTTTATCAGTCGATGAAAATCTAAAACCGTAGATCATTGATTTATCGATTTAAAATCTTGGTAAAGATGAGACCTTTCTTTCTTTTCCATCTTATTTTTGATTTATTTTCATTTCGAGTTCTTTTTCATTTTACACTATTTCCTTTTATTCATTTTCGATCGATGAAGTCTTTCTATTCACGAATGTTGATGGTTGAAGCGATTAACCTTCATTATTTCAAATCTGTAGCGAGTGATCATCGAGATCTCTTTCTATACTTTAAGATCGTGATAGGTTACCTTCAATTAATCGACGAAAGTTTGTGATTAAGATGAGATCTTCACCTTTTCTTTTCGTGTGGCACGATTCAGTTGGAGAATGATCCTCAATATCATTTCTCTATTGTGTTTTAGCACTTGAATCAAATTGCGCATCCTCCTATAGTGTGATCTTCGTCATAGATCGTGCTACAATGATTTAGCGCTACATGTCCCATATCATTTGCTCCTAACAACTAATCAACTAACAATTAACTTCACTTTCTGTCAAATATTATCTTTACTTTCTTGCCAATATTATCTTGTTCATATCCATATTATTCATATCGTATTCATACTTGTTCATCTAACTCTCTTGTTTCTTTGTTCATACTTTAATCAAAACACTTAACCCTTAAAAATACAAGCTTTTCTCAAATTCAAAATACTTAATCTAGTTAAATTTTTAACCTTTGAAAACAATTTTCTTAAATCAAATCATAAAATATTTAGGTTAATATTTCTAAACTATTTCCTTAATTAATTATGTAAGTAGTGGGCTTTTGGAGTCTAGCACTCCTTGGGTCCTTGAACGACCGCTCTTGAGGCGCACGCTTTGGGTTGTGTTCGTTCCGTCTCTCATTTTTAAAACACTTAATTCTCCTTAAAACTCTTAGCTCGTTCAAAACCCTAATCCAATTAAATATGTCTAATTAAAATACTTTAATCAAATCAAAACCTTTTTCTTAATTAATAACGAAAGTAGTGGACTCTTGAGGTCTAACACTTCTTGGGCCCTTGAACGAACGCTCTTGAGGTGCACGCTTTGGGTTGTGTTCGTGCCGATCTTTCATTCCTAAAACACTCGCCCCAATAAGATGGACAAAGAAGCCCATTATCCAACAAACACAATTTCATAATTAATAGAATGAAAAAGGAGTCGTTGAGATCTAGCATCTTAGTAACGCCCCGAATAATTGGTTGCGAGGTCGACGTCTTGTTTATCGAATACTCGTCATTCTTCCTCTAAAATACTTAACAAACCAAACACTTCCCACGCATTCGAAACCCTAATATACTTAATCCACAACTCAAACACCTTTCCCAAAGAACATTGTTTAAGTCATTCCCCTAGCGAGCAGACAAGCCAATGTTTAGCAGTTAGAATGCAACATAAACTCTCGTTCGCCTAAAACACGTCCAAATCAACCCTTTTTCTCAATCAAATCTCTAATACACTTAATTCATACTCAAACAACTTTCACAAAATAACATTGTTTAGTCCATTCTTTCGCGCATATAAACTCGTGCTTCAGCCTCCCCCAGTGAGCAGACAAGCCAACGTTTAGCAGTTTGAATGCGAATTAAACACTCGTTCGCTTAAAAAACACAAACCAACCATAGTCCCACAAACTAAGAATGCTCTGACTTTCCCATTGCACGAGGGAATACGTAGGCACAAGGGTCTCAATCCTTGCCGAGCACCCTAATAAAAAACCACCCATTTTCCCCTAGAAAACAAAATCCTTTTACCTTAGAAGAAAACAAACAAACCAAGCTAACTTATCTCCCGAATCGAATCAAGAGGTTCCCGTTGAGTACAACGGACGTAGAGGGTGCTAACACCTTCCCTCTTGCGTAACCGACTCCCGAACCCGAATTTGGTTGCGATGACCATTTTCTTATCCTTTTGAAGGTTTTATCGATATTTTCCTATTCCTTCCTTGGAATGAATAAAGTTCGGTGGCGACTCTGTTCAAACGTTTTTTCCGCGTCCATCGCGAGGATCGTATTTTTCGAGGTACGACACCCTTTTACAACTTAGACTTAGAAAGTTCTTTAACTCTATATGAGTATCATACTCATTCCCCTTGGAACTTTGACCATAGTTAATGGTTCCTCACCCTTAGTTAGGTGAACTTCGATTGCTCTGATTCCATCCTAGTAAGGATACGTATGCACGAGATGCAACGTTTTGGCGAGCATACTTATTGTATATACCCATAGGTCTTTACCTTTAACCTTAGCAGATTCCCTTAGCAAGAAAATAATAGCATAACATAAATACAAACAAGAGGTTCCTGTAGAGCACTACAGATACTTAGGGTGCTAATACCTTCCCTTAGTATAACCAACCCTCGAACCCCCAATCTCTTAGATGTGTCTTTACATGGCGCACTTAGGGTTTTCTTCAATCTTTACCCTTTCCTTTGGATAAATCAAAGCTCGGTGGTGAATATTTAAAGATTTGTGCTTCAAGTTAATTCAATAGCTTGATATCTGATTCTCACTGCAACAGTTACCCTTACTTATGTTTAAATTGTATTCATGATTAAGTGATATTTTAACTTATACATGTATGCTTTAAACTTTGATTGTAATCATGGGTTATCTCATCTTTAAACTTCATTCATGGTTAGGTATTGTTATTACCTTTACATATCAACTTGAACTTTATTTCCTTTCATGTCTAAGTAATGTATTAACTTACACATATCATGTTTGAATCTTACCATACTTAAGTGTTGTAATAACTTGTCATGATTGAAATGATTAAATTGCATTCATTATTAAGTGTTGTTATAACTTATTCATACTTGTCTTGTATTCATGGTTAAGTGGTGTTAGTAAACCTTAATGCATGCTTGCTTTGACTTTGACCTTAACTTGTTATCCATCATGATTTTAGTCTTATTAGAACTAAACTTCATGAATGTTTGGATGTTGTAACATCTTTCTTTATCTTGGTTGTCACCATATTGTTTTAACCTTCTTGAACTTTGAATATGTTTGGTTGTTTCCTTGTTTTCTTTCATGACTTTGTCAAGTCTTTACCTTAGATGTTGTCACATTTGTTCTTACTCTTTGGTTGTAACCATGTGCTTTATATTTTACAATTAACATCATGTTTGAATGTTACCTTGAATACTTTTAATTGATGTTATGTTTAAATATCATACTTGTTCATATCATCCATCTTAATCATACCTCTTTTATCTTTGTCAAGATTTTCTCGCCCAAGTGATGTTAGCTTGGTAGCTTCCATCCTTAAAGATGCCTCTTGTTCCTTAATCCAAGGGAAAGCCTCTCTATTTACTCAATGTCATAGTTATCTTAGCAATACCCATTCCTTTTGACCTTGTTAGAGTCGTTAAGCTTTTCAACTTAGACTTAGGGTAGAACTTACAAATCTTTTGACTTTGTTAAGTCAAGTAAGTATTAAGACCTTAACACTTAATCCCCCTTTGAATATTGATCATAATCAAGTGTTCATCCATCCTAAGTGAGGTGAACTACAAATGCTCTGATTCTATCCTTGTAAGGATATGTAGGCACAAGACCGCGATGTTTTAACGAGTATACTTAGTGACTAAACCCTTAGGTTCATATCTCTCACCCCAAAACCCAAACACAAAACAATAGTAAATAATCGCACAAATAATAGCAAGAGGTTCCTATAGAATACTATAGATGCTTAGGATGTTAACACCTTCCCTAGGTATAACTAACCCCGACCCCCAAAATCTCTTAGCTTTGTTGTTACATTGCAAACTTAGGGTTTTATACGATCTCTACTCTTTCCCTTGGATAAATCAAAGCTCGGTGGTGAATCTTTAAAGATTTGTGATTCAAGTTTAATCAATAGCTTGATATCCAGTTATCACTGCAATAGGCGGCTTAGGCAAAAATGAGCGTCCCGGTGGATTGAAAACCCGAAAGGGCGATCCGGGCAAAAATTAGGGGCAAAAGACATTTCAATGCATCAGATTGGTTGTCACCATTGCAGAAGAATTGAAGCAAGAGTTCAACCTCACCGCACTCGTCAGAAGCAATGTTTCGGGGATTCTTAGTTATTAGGAATAATAGTTGTCATTGGATTCAATGTAACCTTTCCCTATTACCATTTTCAGATTGTAATGTTCCATGGAGCTTCGCCATTTGCAAGCAACCATTCTTAAATAAAATTGGATTTTGGACCATTAATTTTTTCATTTACCGTTTTCTCTACTTTTCCTTGTTACGTAAAATGTCATTTATTTGTTAATAATGAATTTTGAAAGTGAAAAGTTTTGAATTAAAAAAACAGTTTTTTGAAAACATAATGAAAAACATAAATTTTCTTTGGCTTGTGGTAGAATTTAGTGGAAATCACTTGTTCCCCAAGAGGTCTTAAGGTGGCAGAAACAATGTAGACTATTTCAACAAATTTTCCATTGAAGAATGAACTAACAATACCTCTTTGGATTGATCCTTTGGTCATGTGTGGTTACCAAGATTGAAAAGAATCTCCCTAGTATCCTCCATGTGATACATGTCTGAATGTTGAAGATTTTATCCTCAGTGGAATTCCCCTTTGTTCTCACTAAAGTTATGTTATCTCTCCCCAACAAGCTACCATAGCTTCATACTTCCCCAAGTGAGGTGGCTGTATTTCCCAATGAACCTCTGGATTCCTTTATTCCCTAGTTTCAATGTGATTCTTTGTTTCCCAGCGAAGTGGATATGTTTATTTATTTCCCCTTTGAGTCTCCAGATTCTTTGTCTCTCTTTAGAGTCAGCTCTTGCATATCGTCGAGCATTTGTATCATGCCATATCATGTGCATTTAGCATCTTTCCAGGTCTTTGTTGTTGGCTGTCACCAATTTCTTCCCCAAGTCCAGTTGTAACTGAAACCTTTGTTTAGATCATTGGTCATCACTAATTTTCTGCCTAAGTTCAGTTGTCACTACTGGCATTTTGTTAAACTTTGTTTGTTACCTGTATCCCCTTGAAGCGTAGTTGTCACTAGCATCTCTGTTTTATAACTCAATTGTCATTGGTATTGTTAAATATGGTCGTTACCAAATCTTTGAAGTCTAGTTGTTACTAGCAACCTCCGGTGAAAGTCCAATTGTTATTGGTTCTCATTTTGAATCCAATCGTTATCGGTATTGCTTGTCTGGCCGTCACCATTTTTCCCTTTGAATGCTAGTTGTTACTAGTTCCCTTTGATATTGTTTGTCTGGTCGTCACCAGTGCTCCTATGAAGATTATTTGTTACTAACACCGATGTTTGCATGTCCAATTGTCATTGGCATTTTCAAGTTTGATGTCATCAGTTTTTGTTCATCTGGTTGTTACCAATATCCTTGTGATGTCCAGCTGTTACTGGCATTATTTAAAATCCAATTGTCATTGGCATCTAAAATCCAATTGTTATTGGTATTAGTAATCTGGTTGTCACCAATCCTTTCTCAAAGTCCAGTTGTTACTGGAATTGTTACAAGTCCAATCGTTATTGGTATTGGAGTCTTTGGTTGTCATCAATTCTCTCTTTGAAGTCCAGTTGTTACTGGAATTATTTAAAATCCAATCGTTATTGGTACCTAAAGTCCAGTTGTTATTGGCATTGTTTAAGATCCAATTGTTATTGGTATCTCATGTCTTGTTGTTACTGGCATTGTTCAAAGTCCATTTGTTATTGGTGCTCTTATCCAATTTTGCTTGGTATCAGAAGTTTGGTTGTCACCAACGTCCCCTTGGAAGTCTAGTAGTTACTAGTATCGACCTGTCTGAAGCCGATTGTTACCCTTGCTTATGGTCTAAGTCCAATTCATTTGGCACTTACAGAGTTTGTAATTATCCTGTCTCTTCCTAATGTTTCCTGAAGATCCCATTTGAACTCTTCATTTGAAGGAATTTTCCGAAATTTGGATGTTTATTTCCTTGTGAGAACTCCAATGTTTTCTTGATCTCGTGTTAGAAGATCATTTCTCAGTTTCTTTAATCTCTTTTTAGAAGATCATTTCTTGTTTTGCTTGTTCTCTTGTCAGAAGATTAATCCTTTGTTTAATTTGATCCCAAGTGAAGATCATATTTCTTTCTGGTTTATCACCAGTAAAGAGCTTTTATGCTTACCTTTTGTTTTAGAGTGTCACCTGGTCATGTCTGAACCTATTGTAACTGCTCTAGATGTGCCCTAGTGAAGACCATTTGTCTTGTTCTATCTCCACGAGAATCTCTTCTTCTAAAGTGTCACCTAGTCATGTATGAACCTATTGCTTGAACACTTTAGATTTCTCCTTTGGTTTTGTTCCCCAGTTTTTTTGGTCATCCCCAGTTTGTTGTTACCCTTGGTTGCTGACCTTTATCCCCTTTGTTTCTTGTCTTTGTCTGCATTTTGCATCATCACATCATCATATCGTCATGCTAGAATTCATGGCATGTCAGCATTTGCATAATTTCTCTTGTCCTTAGCATAACACTGCATGTAAGGGAAAAATTTTTGGTTTGCAATATTTAAATACCTTTCACCTTGATTTTATGAGGATCGTCATCGCTCATGTCATCTGGTAAAGTTATTTAAATAAGGGCAACTGTCATACCCCAAATTTTACCCCTTAGATGTCATCATCAGTTGCATAAGCATCTTAGGCCAATCATCCTTGCATAACTAACCAGATTATCAAACTTTGTCTATTTTGTTTCATTTGTGAATTAGGGTTTGTTTCAAGAGGCTTCAATGGATGGATCAATCAAGGTTTTGGACAGGTCACTCAACCAAGCATGTTCTCATACTCTTAAGAGGCATCTTTTCCTCAATAATCTAGTGCAATTTGGTTTCATCACAAGTTCTTTGAGGCTTATGTCTTGCAAGAATGAATCAAGGATCAGAGTACACTCAAGGCAAAGATTAGGGGTTCTCACCCTTTGTGTTCAAGATGAGTGATCCGCTGTCGCGCACGGATCAAAAACGAGTATTTTTGTAAATACAGTAGTAAAGAGACAATGACTCGGATGTCGATTCGCAAGGATTCTTGAGAAATTAACCAATTGAAAAACGATTGGGGGGTTTGTTTTCAATTTAGAAAAATAATAAAAATAAGTGATTGTAAAAAAAGTGATTAACAATTAAGATGAAACGAATCAACCTACTGTATCGACTTCTGACTTATCATTGATTCCTATAGAATTTCAATTCCCTAAATGGATCTGATCCCATTCGATTATAATAACCATTAACCAGCATAATAGGAATTATACTTTGTATGTTCCCAAATTCCAAATTAAGCAAACGGATTAAAACTGTTACGAATTAACCAAACGCAACTTGATCGAACGCGATAATGCAAAAGCTACGTTAACGCGAATTATATTCAAGATCATACAAATAATCGAATTTAAGAACTCTATCCTATAGAAACAATCAAATTAAGCAATCAATTGAAATTATAGGAAGAATTCAAAGGAAAACAGATTTATTGAAATTTTATAAAAGAACCTCAAAGCAGTATCCGAGTACAGTAGATTGATTCTTTGGAAATTAGTTCTCCATAAGATTCATACAAAGCAAAAGAAAATTTGTGAAAGCAAAGGTATGTTACTGTAGCGCGGTAGCAAACCTTATAAACAAAATAAGGTTTTGCATTACTAACTCAACTGGGTCGGAAACATAAACCAGGCCCAATAAAAACGACCCGAAACAACTTAATTTCTAAAGGCAGAAACTTCAACGAATTATTCGAGACCCATGCACTCCGAATCAGCTTCTTCGTCCAACATGAAAGTTGTAGATCTTTGTCTTGGCTTTCCAATGACTGGTAGAACGCAGAAACGGCATCCCGAAACTCCATTTATGATCCAAACAGTGGACAGGTGTCAAGTAACCGTAAAAGCTGAAAATTAGCTGCGAAAATTAATTAAAGGTAAAAACAAACTTAAATATAAAAACACATAAAAATAGTAAAAACACTCAAATAAACTGTAGGAATACCTAAGTACAAACATAGAAGAATGTGCATTAAAATGCACCGATCAAATTCCCCCACACTTGAACTTTTGCACTCCGATCAAAATAGAAATCAAAACTCAAGAAACACAACAACATTCAGATACTCATTCTAGGCCATAAACTCTTCTTCAGTTAAGATAGCATTGATAGGTACTAATCTTGCACACTAAGGATATCGTAAGAACACTAATCCGCAATTATGAAGCCATAAGCCTCCCTCCTATACAAACCAATATAAATCATGTTATTATGCCTAAGCCTAACTTACTCATCCTCCTTTTTGCTCTCTTTTATTCTAGTGCAATCACAGTAAGCCTGTTATCAATTCACACACATGGTAAATAAGCTTGCGAGCGACTATGATCTATATCTTTTCAATAATTCAAAATTAATCACTTTTTTTTTAAGGTTTCACAACCGTTAGCCTAAGTGACCGGGTGAGGGTCACCTAACTTAAAAGGCTGATTCCTATTTAGATTTCTTATTAAGCATGGGATCATTCACTTATTTGCATCAGCTTAATTACTTAGTGTGTACTTTTTAGATGGTGCTGACTGCTAAGATAAACTACTCAAGAGCTATTAAAATATGGGAACTCAAGACTATGTCATAACAAGTATTCAAAATGATTTCCATATTCAGGAGACTTAAGGTGTTAAAACAATATCGATCTTGTGAACTTTTCCCAAGTCTCCACAATCTAACCTCAAATTAATCTATAGCCTAAAACTTTCAAAAAAATGCAATTTTTTTTTATCTTTTTATTATTTTTTTTCACTTAAAGAAACGAAAGCAAAACAAAACAAAACAAATAACAAAAATAGAAAACAAAAAAATAAAACAAATAAACTAAATGATTCCCTCCCCCACACTTAAAACATGCATTGTCCTCAATGAAAGGACATAACTATTAAATAAGAGTGAGGGAAAGGAAAAAGTGCTCCCTGGTCAAGTTGTAGAGTAAGTGGGCTTTTCCAAGGAAAGCTCTTCTATGGGTGCATCTTCAGGCACCGAACTCTCATGGAATAGCTTCAGGAGCTGCCCATTGACTTTGAAAACTTTGTTAGTACCTACACTTTTAATCTCTACTGCACCATAAGGGAAAACATTAGTAACAACAAAAGGGCCAATCCACTTGGATCGAAGTTTCCCAGCCATAAGCTTAAGGCGGGAGTTAAACAGTAACACCTGTTGGCCTACAAAGAATTCCTTCCTAGAAATCATTTTATCATGGAAGTGCTTAGTTTTCTCTTTATAAATCCTAGAACTTTCATAAGCATCTAGTCTAAGCTCTTCAAGTTGTTGTAATTGGAGTTTTCTTTCAATACCTGCTTGTTGCATCTCCAAATTACAACTTTTTACCGCCCAATAAGCACGGTGTTCTATCTCTACAGGAAGATGACATGCCTTACCAAAAACAAGTCGATAGGGAGACATCCCTATAGGTGTCTTGAAAGCTGTTCTTTGAGCCCAAAGTGCGTCTTCTAGACGGCGGCTCCAATCCTTCCTGTTTGGCTGCACCATTTTCTCTAAAACCTGTTTAATCTCCTGTTTGAGATCTCAGCTTGCCTGTTAGTTTGGGGATGGTGTGCAGTAGAGACTCTGTGTACAACTCCATATTTTTGGAGCAATGCTTCCATGATGCGGTTACAAAAATGAGTGCCTTGGTCACTTATGATAGCTCGGGGTATTCCAAACCTGCAAAAAATATTGGACCTGACAAAATCTGCAACAACTCTAGAATCATTAGTCCTAGTCGGGATAGCTTCCACCCACTTTGAAACATAATCAACAGCAAGCAAAATATAGAGAAAACCAAATGATATAGGGTAGGGACCCATGAAGTCGATTCCCCACACATCAAATACCTCACAGAGAAGCATAGGCTGCTGAGGCATTTCACTCTTAAGAGTGATGGTTGTATCTGCTATCTGGCACTCCTTATAAGTGTGGTAAGTCTCATAAGCATCTTTAGAAATAGTGGGCCAATAGAAACCTGAGTCTAGAACTTTTCTTACGGTCCTTTGAGGTCCAAAATGCCCACCTACCTGAGAGGCATGAGAAAAATGCAAAATAGATTCAATCTCATAGTCTAGGACACACCTCCTAATAACCTGATCACTATCAAACTTCCAAAGATAAGGATCATCCGACACATAGTATTTGGCATCACTCTTGAGTTTGTGAATTTGTGCCTTAGATGCACCTGCAGGAAAAACACCAGCAATAAGATAATTAACAATATCAGCAAACCAAGGAGTAACTCCCTGTAAAAGTAGCAGCTGCTCATTAGGAAATTCATCCTGAATGGGAGAAGGATCTGCATCCCGCTCTATTCTACTCAAGTGGTCAGCTACTAGATTCTCAGCTCCACTTTTGTCCTTAATCTCTACATTAAACTCTTGGAGCAACAACATCCACCGAATTAATCTCGGTTTTTCTTCTGGTTTCTTTAAAAGGTACTTCAAAGGTGCATGGTCAGTAAAAACAACAACCTTGGAACCTAGCAAAGATTGTTTAAACTTGTCAAGAACAAAAACAATCGCTAAAAGTTCCTTTTCAGTGGTAGTGTAATTAGCTTGTGCAGAATCTAAAGTCCTAGAAGCATAATAAATAACATGGGCAGCCTTGTCCAACCTTTGTGCAAGGACCGCTCCAACTGCATAGTTAGATGCATCACACATAATCTCAAAAGGAAGGTTCCAATCAGGAGGCTATATGATGGGAGCGGAGGTCAATGCTTTCTTCAAGAAATCAAACGCCTGCTTGCATTTCTCATCAAAATTAAAGGTCACGTCATTCTTCAACAAGTTTGAAATCAGAAGAGCTATCTTGCTGAAGTCCTTTATGAAGCGCCTGTAAAAACCTGCATGACCAAGAAAGAACGAATCTCATGAATGCAAGATGGGTAAGGCAATGTTGAAATCACATCAATCTTAGCAGGGTCTACTGAAATTCCTTTTTCAGAAATTATGTGTCCTAAAACAATTCCCTGCTCAACCATAAAGTGGCATTTTTCATAATTTAAAACAAGGCCAGTTTCGATGCATCTCTCTAAAACCATATTCAAACTTTTCAAACATGCATCAAATGAAGAACCATAAACAGTAAAATCATCCATAAAGACTTCCATGCAATTTTCAATAAATTCAGCAAAAATACCAATCATGAATCGCTAGAATGTGCCAGGAGCATTGCAAAGTCCAAATGGAATTCTCTTGTAAACAAATGTACCAAATGGGCACGTGAAGGTTGTCTTTTCTTGATCCTCTAGTGCAATATGGATCTGAAAATAACTTGAGAAACCATCAAGGAAACAATAATGTGATTTACCTGATAGTCGTTCGAGCATTTGATCAATGAACGACAAAGGGAAGTGATCCTTTCTAGTCGCCTGGTTCAACCTCCTATAATCAATACAAACTTTCCAGCTATTCTGAACTCTAGTGGGAACAAGTTCATTCTTTTCATTTTTTATCACAGTGAGTCCAGATTTCTTAGGTACAACCTGCACTGGACTTACCTAGTAACTGTCAGAGATAGGATATATGATACCTGCTTGCAACAGCTTGGTTACCTCTTTCTTCACAACATCAAGGATTAAAGGATTAAGCCTCCTTTAGGGCTTCCTCACCACCTTAGCTCCTTCTTCAAGAAGAATCCGATGCATGCACATGGAAGGGCTAATACCAGAAATGTCCGCCAAGGTCCACCCAATTGCCTTTTTATGCCTCTTTAAAACCTGCAAAAGCCTACTTTCTTGATCGAAATCAAGGTTAGACAAAATAATAATAGTCGGCTTATCATTTATCTCTAAGTAGGCATATTTTAGATTTTCTGGGAGTGGTTTGAGGTCTAAAGAAGGAGGCTGCTCAATGGATGGAATGGTCGGGGCAACAGGGATGTCAAGAGGTTCAGCCACACAAACCATTTCCTCTATAGCCTCATCCACCTGGAAAACATTAGCCTGCAGGGCAAAATTTATTTTGGCACAACCAGAGAAAACATTAGTATTAGTACATACATCATAGGAAAAAGTATCATCATAGTCTAGTTAAGATGGAAAATCAGATAAAAACTCTAGATATGTATCCTCTACAAAGTCAGAAAGTAACTCAATGTGGAAAACAAAATGCTCTTCCATGGGATGTTTCATTGCATCAAAGATGTTAAATTTAGCGATGATATCACCAAACTCTATGGACATCGTGCCATCATCAACATCAATTTTTGTCTTCACCGTTTTCATGAACAGTATTTCGAGAATGATGGGTGCCTTGCTTGACTTTGTTTCTCTTTCCATGTCAAGAATATAAAAATCTGCAGGAAAAATCAGGTCATTAACTTGTACGAGGACATCTTCCACGACTCCGGCGGGGCGGGCATTGCTTCTGTTTGCTAGCTGAATGATTAAACCTGTATGCTGCAAAGGACCAAGATCAAGATTATTATAAATAGAAGTAGGCATAACATTAATACCGGCTCCTAAATCAAGCATGCAATTTTTGAATTTACTATTCCCAATGGTACAAGGGATAGCAAAAGTTCCTGGATCCTTGCATTTTTGTGGCATGGCCTGGAAGAGGGCTGAAACATTTTGCTCAGCTGTATCATTGGATTGGATGAAGGCGGAAATATTCCTTCCCATATTCACTTTCTCAATCCCTTTCAATCTCCTTTTATAAGTACATAAATCCTTAAGAAACTTTGCATACTTTTGAATCTGCTTGATTACATTAAGAAGCGGAATGCTTACCGCAACTTTTTTAAACACATCCAAGATCTCTCTCTCTTTGTCTTCCTCAAGAATGTTCTTATTTTTCTGCACTCGGTGAGGGAAAGGTATCCGAGGTACATACTCTTTTTCGGGGGCAGAATCCGCAACAACAGAAGGCTCAGACTCAACAACCACAGAAGGTTCAACAACTTCCTCATTTTTTCCAGGGCAGAATCTGTAATTTTTCTGGATCGCAAGGTTATTGCACTCACATTAGGACCCTTAGGATTCACCACTATTTAAGAAGGAAGTTAGTTGGATCCTTGTGCTTGCTGAATACCATTAACCGAAGAAGCAAGTTGTCCTATTTGTGTTTGCAAGGTTTGGATGCTGGAATCTGTCCGCTGTTGGAGTTGGAGATTATTGGCAGCCAATTGCTTAACAATATCCTCTAAAGAAGTACTAGAAGCTGGGGCAGAAGTGGTTGCAGCCTGTGGAGGGTTTTGAGGTGGGGGCAAGGGTAGCACCAGTTGTTGGTTGGGATAGTGTTGTTGGGTGGGATGCTGATTTCCATATTGAAGGTTTGGATGGTTCCTCCAATTTGGATGGTATTTATTAGTGGACAGGTCAGGAATGTTGTACCTGTTTTGGTTTTTAACTTGATTGTAAAAGGTTGCAGCATATGCTTGAGGTAATTCAGTAGGCTTTTCATCTTGCCGAATAGGACATGTATCAATAAGATGATCAGAAGAAGTACAAATACCACATAACCTTGTTGTTTGGGCTCGTTGGGCTGCTTGAGCTTTACCTACCACTACCAACTTTTTCACTAATTCGGTCAACTCATTCATTCTATTTTTGAAGGCCTTGTCGGAATGAGAAACATGAGAAGAAACGTGAACCTCATTCACACCTTTTATTTGAATAGAATTGTCTCTCGTTGTGAACTGTTGGGAGTTAAGCGACATGTTCTCAATTAGGGCCTTGGCAACGGCTGGAGTCTTATCAACAAGTGCTCCACCTCTAGCAGCATCTAAAATATTCCTATCCATTGGTTTTAATCCTTCATAGAAATACTGAATCAATAATTGCTCGGTGATCTGGTGTTGTGGGCAACTCGAAACTAATTGTTTGAATCTCCCCCAATATTCAGCCAATGATTCATGATCCCATTGTCTAATACCACAAATGTCTTTTCGTATCGAGGCAGCTCTGGAGGCAGCAAAGTATCTCTCTAGGAATACCTTCTTCAAATCATTCCAATTAACAACAGAATTTGGTTCAAGATAATATAACCAGTCTTTGGCCGCACCTTGCAAAGGAAACGGAAAGGCTCTCAGCTTGATGTGATCTTCTGTAATTCCTTCAGGCCTTAGTGGGGTAGAACAAACAATCTGGAATTCCTTAAGATGCTTGTGTGGATCCTTACCTTCAAGACCACTAAATCTCGACAACAAGTGTATTAATCCATATTTTAATTCAAAAGGAATAGCAAGGTCAGCATATTCAATACACAAGCCATTATAGTTAACATCGGGAGCAGCAAGCTCTCTTAGTGTCCGTTGTTCAGCCATGTTATTTTCGAAAGTAAATTCAGAATCAGAATCAAACAAGCAATGTGAAAACAAAGAATAATAATCACAATCGTCAAGGGCTGGTGAACTAGGGCTGGCCTGATTATCTCTAAGACGTGCGTACAAGGTTCTCTCTATCTCAGGATCGAACTTAAACAGGTCAGAAGAAGAAGATCTCGTAGCCAGGACTACCACTGCAGGAACAAATACGATAATGCCAACAATGTCCCTATAGAGTCAGAATCAAAATCAAAGAAGAAAAATGGTTAAAATAAATTTGAAAAAATCTAAAAACACAAAATTTAATCTAATTAGGTCAAATGAAAATTTTGGAAATTTTTTTAGAATTTTTCGAAACTGTGAAAACAATAAAAAATTAATTAAAAATAGAAAAATGATGAATTTAGGGTTTTGAGGGCGAAATCCCGTAACTCTTCTAGATTACAGGACTTTTGACCGCATGATTTTTCTGCTTCAAATGCACGAAACAGATCTCAAAAAGGAGGCGATTTCCCCCAAAACCGATTTTTTCGACTAGGTCGGACGCGAGACGCGAGACGGGGCGTCCAGACGCGAAAACGGAAAAACAGCAAAAACAAATGCAGAAAATCAAAACAAACAATACCTAAAACTATACTATTGGCTAAATCGACAAGAATCCCCGGCAACGGCGCCAATTTGATCCGCTGTCGCGCACGAGTCAGAAATGAGTATTTTTGTAAATACAGTAGTAAAGCGACAATGACTCAGATGTCGATTCGCAAGGATTCTTGAGAAATTAACTAATTGAAAAATGATTGGGGGGGGTTTGTTTTCGATTTAGAAAAATAATAAAAATAAGTGATTGTAAAAATAGTGATTAACAATTAAGATGAAACGAATCAACCTACTGTATCGACTTCCGACTTATCATTGATTCCTATAGAATTTCAATTCCCTAAACGGATCTGATCTCATTCGATTATAATAACCATTAACAAGCGTAATAGGAATTATACTTTGTATGTTCCCAAATTCTGGATTAAGCAAACGGATTAAAACTGTTGCAAATTAAGCAAACGCAACTTGATCGAACGTGATAATGCAAAAGCTACGTTAACGTGAATTATATTCAAGATCATACAAATAATCGAATTTAAGAACTCTATCCTATAGCAACAATCAAATTAAGCAATCAATTGAAATTATATGAAGAATTCAAAGGAAAACAGATTTATTGAAATTTTATAAAAGAACCTCAAAGCGGAATCCGAGTACAGTAGATTGATTCTTTAGAAATTAGTTCTCCATAAGATTCGTACAAAGCAAAAAAAAATTCGTGAAAGCAAAGGTATGTTACTGTAGTGCGGTAGCAAACCTTATAAACAAAATAAGATTTTGCATTACTAACTCAACTGGGTCGGAAACATAAACCAGACCCAATAAAAACAACCCGAAACAACTTAATTTCTAAAGGCAGAAACTTCAATGAATTATTTGAGACACATGCACTCCGAATCAACTTCTTTGTCAAACATCAAAGTTGTAGATCTTTGTCTTAACTTTCCAACGACTAGTAGAACGCGCCAAACGGCTTCCCGAAGCTCCAGTTATGATCCAAACAGTGGACAGGTGTCAAGTAACCATAAAAGCTGAAAATTAGCTGCGAAAATTAATTAAAGGTAAAAACAAACTTAAATATAAAAACACATAAAAATAGTAAAAATACTCAAATAAACTGTAGGAATGCCTAAGTACAAACATAGAAGAATGTGCATTAAAATGCACTGATCAATAAGCAAGTGTCATTCAGTTGAGTTTCACCTGAGGCCAGCATATTAAGTATGTGTGTTCAATAATGTTTCAATTGGATGTGATTTTTGTTGTGTTCAAGGGAAGTGGAGATTGTTTCATTCTTTATGTTTGAAGATCATCAAGCCGGAGTTTTGTGTCTATTCAAGTTGTCTGTTGAAGCTGCATTGCGGAGCCATTGAAAGTCAGGGTAGTTGGTACATTTCAAGTTTTTTGCAAAGTCATGGTTATGTGGTTCAGGATTGGTGGCAGTCAAGTTAAATGGTCAAGGTTTTAAGTGTGGCCAAAGGTGAAGGTGTATTACAAAGCCAAGATTCACTTTTCTAGCCCTTTTCTAAACCATTATAGTTCTTTTAAACCAATTACCCATTTCATTTACCCATTATCCAATTCCATCCCATGATCATTTTAACCATTTGTTTGATCTATTTAACCATTGTCCAAAATTTCATTTCAAATATCTAATTCAATTATTCATTTTCCATTTTTTATCCAAATTCTTCTTTCATCTAATTCATGTCCATATATCCATGTTAATATCCATGTGTCCATTTAAATCATATCCTTTTTAAATTTTCAATTTCTATTTAATATTAGTTATCCACTTATTGTGTCACAACATTTTTACCAAAAATTCTATCCAAGCCCATGTGTTAATCTCAGTTGATACAAAATTCTACAAAAAATATTACAATAATGCAAAGCCAAATACTTTCTACATGATGTTACAAAAAAATATTAATGAAAAGGGATCACAAAGCCATCACGTTTTGAATTACTTTGGACTATGTGGTTTCACCAAAACAAAGATCCACACATAACAAGCCAAGACAAGGATTTGCTACATCAAAAAAAAAAAAACAGTTTGCCACTCCTGTCAAATAAACTCTGCTACAAGACCAAAGTACCACGGACCAGTACCCATATACTACACCCTAAAATGCTGCAAAACCAAGCATCATCATGCTTCCCTCTCACAGCTTGCACCAAATTCACTACCCTCCAATTCCACCAACCTGCATCAACATCCTGCACACATACACACAACTTGCCAAACGCTGCATAATCCTGAATCTCCACAAACACAAAACAACGAAAATTCAATTTGCCAAAACCTGTCCAAAGATGCCAAAACCTGCACTTGAAAACCGCTTTACATTAACAACAAGACAAAACTCTAATCTTAACAAACAAGTCTTGTTGATTGTTTTAAGAAAATGAGGAAGAGAAAAATTAGAGAAAAGAAAAAAAAAGAGCAAGAATACCAGACTCTCTGCTAAAAAACCCTTCAACCTACTGACTTCCATTGGATCACCATCACCACTTTAGCCTCCGTAGCAGCACATAAACCTGAACGAATAAAAATCACAACCTTCAATTAGTACCTTCATTATACCACTTGTCCCCTCATGAATTTTAACTTCAGAACTTCTGCCTTTTAATCCTGACTCACACATTTGCGACCTCTCAACTACAACATCACGTAAAATGTAACGAACAGCAACCAAGTGGTCTAGAATCGTAAAAAGAAGAGGACAACACAAGGGAGGAAGTGACTTACCTATGGAATTGCTATTTCTATGGCAAACTCATAGTTAAAAAGTAAAATATCGAGTTCGTCTGCGCCTCGGGGTAAAACGAAATCCATTCTCTACTTGATTTAGAACTCACAACATCTATGCTTTCATTTCCTTACTAATTCGTTTCCGTTTTGAATCTGAGTGTGAGAGATTTTGTTTCTGATGTTTGTCTCTTGCGATTGTTCCTATCTCCACGATTGTAAACTGTTTATGTTTCCTGCATGAGATCGATAAAGACAGAAATGTTTGTTGCTACACCTTCGTGATTTCCAACCGCGTCCAATTTTTGTCAGGAGAAATGCGCGTTAGTTTTAGTGAGCGTGTGAAGATGGATGGTTTATACCTGAGTGAATCACACATTCAAAGATACAAAGAGTCACCACCGAACTTTATTTAGTCCCAAAGGACAGAGAAAATATCGATAAAACCCAAGGGGAAAAGAAACGGGAATGGGGGTCGGTCATGCGAAAGGAATGTACTAGCACCTTACGCATCTGTCGTACTCGAAGGGAACCATTTTGCTTGCTTCTAGGCTTGGATGGGTTATCTATCTAAAGGCTTATAGCTAAAAGAAGAGGAGAGAAGAAAAAAGAAAAGAAAGAAAGAAAGAAAGTGCTCGCGGAGGATTAGGGCCCTCGTGCCTACGTACCCTCATAGTGCAATGAGGAAATCAGAGCGTCGTAGTTCATGGAACCAAGGTAAAGAAAAGAGAAATGAAAGAAGGTGGAAGGGTGCTCGCCAAGATCATCGCGATCTCGTGCCTACGTATCATACATTCGAATGAATGCAGAATCAGAGCTTCCGTAGTTTAGGGAACTAAGACAGAAAAAGAAAAGGAAAAGAAAGTGGTGTAAAAACCAAGAACAAAAGAAGGAAGAAAATTTCGCTGGAGATTCCAAAGAAATGGTGTCAAAACCAAGAAAGGGAATGCAAAGGAAAAGAATAGAGACTGTAATGAGGATAACGTGCAAGAGTGGTGTCGAAACCAAGAAATAAAGGAGCGAAAGGATAATAGAGACTCCACTGGGAAGTAAGAGAATAAAGCGACTGTGCTGGGGACCAGAGGGTAGCGACCCTACTGGGGATCAGAAGGAAAAAGGTTCGGTATATTAACTGACTTGCAGTGGTTAACCGGAGAAAAAAAGATGACAACTCTGGTGGGGAAAAAGGGATTTGATGTCAACAGACAGGTTGTGACGAACCAAAAGGAGAGAGTACTAAACCAAGAGAAGGTGTTTGACTCTGAAGGGGATCTCGGTATGTTAACTGATGAACAATGGTTAACCAAGAAAAGCAAAGATTGCAATTCTTGGGGGACAAAAGTTTTAATAGATAAACTATGATCAACCAAAAGAACGGGTGTGGAACCAAGGAAAGTTTGTGACCCAAAGGACGGGTTCTTTAACTGAGAGGAAATGTAAATTGGTGTTTTAACTGCCAAGCAGTGGTTAACCAATCAAAGGGAGAAGAACCAAGAGAAGGTTGCGAACTCTGCAAGGGTTTCAGTGTTTAACAAGAAGACTATGTTTGACCGAAGAAAAGGAATTGAGGCTCTTCATGGGAATCAAAAGATGATGATTGACCACAAGAAAAGAATGTTGAGACAAGAGAGAGGGATGCTAACCCAAGACAATGATCTTTAACCCAAAGAATGGTGATAGATTAACAGACTGATTGAAAGAAATAAGAGTGATCAAGGATCAACTCAACTGGTGAAGGAGATACACTACCGCCTGATGATAGAGGTGACTAAGTCATGCACAGGGTCATTCGTCCTCTACCTGAAGTGGTCAGAATGAGAGTAGCAATTCTCCATTCTCATTCCTTCATTAACACACAGGGCGTAGTGCAAAAGTTGAAACAGATAGCAAAACAGCTCCAAGTTATACAGTGCTCTAGTGTCGAGTGAAACTCCAACTCTGCAGGGGAAAAGAGAGAGAAAGGGTGCATTATTGATTATACAAGATTAATTAATAAAAAAATATGAATATGCTAATAATTTTCCAAAATGAATTGAAAAATTATTAAAGCAAAGGGTGCATTATTGATTATACAAGATTAAGCTTATTCTTTGAAGAACAAACTTAATACAAACATGAATGAGAGTGCAAAACAGTGCCAAATGACAATTAAAATGCAACACAAAATCATGTTATTATGAATAAAAATGTGCAAGAATGATCATGTTCATGCAATGTCGAGAATGAGCATAATTATGGAATCGAAATATCGGTAAATTCACAATCATGCTTTAAACTGAAGCGTAACAACACCTAAAACATCCATAAAAATCAATCATATTAATCCATGGAAGTTAAAGGGAGAGAGCATGGCTAACAAGCTTGAAACACACCAAAAATGGCACTCTGTTACAGTGGTAATCAATTACTCTAACGTGAGTAATCGGTTACTTGCTTGAAAAAAGTAAATATGGTGAAATTTGTGCATAGTAACCGGTTATCCTATATTGAGTAACTGGTTACCACTGTAACAGTGGCAAAAATAGCTTTTGAAAAAGCACTTAAAGCATCCAAATCACTTGTTCAAATTACCACATGCTAGGGTATGATTTTGTGCACGAAAATCAGGCTTAAGAACAACAAATAAATAGTGATGGAATCAATTAAATCATCAAGATCATGGATCAAGCAATGGCATATTCAATTCATACAAAAAAAGCATCGAAACTACATCGCTAATGGTACGAAAATGTTCGCACCAGTAAAATGAATGAGAGCTACCAACCTACAAGCCGGAGAATTGGCTTGGTGATTGTTGCAAAGGATTCTTGATGAAGATAATCAAAGAAAACCAGAGGAATATTTAATTATAGTCGAATCATACCGAAACCGAGCAAATTGCGATGAAACTCTGAAATACGAATTCGAACCGTAGAATCTTGAAGTAAACACTTGAGATGAATACAAAAGCTAATAAAACTCCAAAAAATCAAGTATAATCGCAAGATGATGAAGGTTAAGCTTAAGAAATAATCACTTCCAAGGTGAAAAATGATTATTCTTCAATGGTGGAGAGTTATTGTGAGGTTTGGGAAGAAAATTAAGATGAAGATGAAGAAGTTGCAGAAAAATTCAGAGAGAATGTGAGAGAATTAAGAGTGAAGTGTGTGAAATGGTTGAAATTATTGAGGATTGTAGAGAGTTTGTGAGAATGATTGAAGGTTTGTTTATATAGAGTTTTGGTATGGAGTGTGAGAGGTTTGGAATTAGGCTAGGAGCTAGCTTTGGGTGGTTTGGAATTAGGCTAGGAGTTAGTTACACTTGACTCACAGAGTCAAGCAATTAACTCGGTTAGTTAGGAAGTTAACTCGGTAGCAATCCCAATGTAAGCTTCAAATCAAAGGTTGACATGCTTGGAAATCAAGGAACATGGTGCACTTAATTTAAAGTGAGGCATTAGAATAAATGCAAGTGGAGTGTCTTGAATAGTCTTGAAATGTCTAGAGATGTCTAGAATGTTCCACGCATTGCTAGAATCAAGTAGAATCCCAAAATGTTGAGGAAAAGTTGCTATCATGAAAAAGCAGCAGAAATTGCAAATCTGTGCAGAGTAACCGGTTATCCTATATTAAGTAACCGGTTACTCTAGGCAAAATTTGCCCAGATTGCTTAGGAACAAGTGTTGAATCCCCGGTTTCAATTTTCCACCTCTTGTTTTGATAAATAGGTGTAGAAACCCCTGTTTTGTGCTTGTTTTGATGATGTGATGACCTTGTGCAGATTCGATTAATCGGGCCTAAAACCTGAAAATCCTGCAACAAGAAACATATAGAGAAAAGTGCAAATGCATATGCCAGCGATGCGAATGCTCATGCTTATGCAAAAGGCAAAAGGGGGAGGTCAAATTTCGGGTTACGACAACTTCCCCTATTTAATCCTCTTGGACCTGAATGTACGAATTGTGCTAGCTTTTCGATGATTCAAGGTAAAAGGGGATTAAATAAAAGAGTAGCTCAAAAATTTGGCCGACGGCGACTAAAGAAGAGTTTTGAGAGGGTTTGAAGTTTGGCTGAATATATGTTGGTGAGACGAATCAGGCCCAAAGAAAAGGAGCATGCTTGATGCATATGCCATGTATGTGTTCTACATGATGCTTGATATCATGCAATGCAAAGGTGCAGGTTAAGGTATTGTGCGAGAGTTAGGCAAAGATTGTAGCAAAACGAACTCGTCATTCTCGGTTGGGGAGAGAACCCACAGATGAAGACAGATCCAGCCGGGGAAAGGCCCCTAAATGGTGACGACTCCGCTGGGGAAGAAACCGAGAAGTCTTAAACTTCTAGACTATCACCACTGCTATTGTCGGGGATAAGAGAATCAGGTCAATCTTTTCATCATGACTGACTCTGCCAGGGGAATGAACCCAAAAAACTACCACTGACTCTGCTGCATGGAATCACCAAGGTTTGGAGGATCTTCTCTGCTCGGGGAAGACGAGGAACCAAGTCGTACCACTGCTGTTGCGTGACAGTTCCGACATGCAGGGAATGGTGCACGACCCGTGCTGGGGAAAAGAACAATCGTCTCCTCTCGGGGTACATCATGATAACTTTAATGGGGACCTGATGGCTCTGTTGGAGAAATGGAAGGTAATCAACCTTTCCGGAGAACCATAATGGCGCTTGCTGAGGAAATGATGGCTCTGTTGCGGAAGCAACAACTTATTCAAAGAACCATCACGGTGTGAGTCGGGCATTAGGCTTTCCAATGGATATTACCGATTATCCTGCATGATTTACTAGTAAAATATGCAATGCATAATTCTTTCTCTATTGATTTAGATTTTTATTGTTCTCAATGCTTCATAGTATTATGTGATCACAAATAACCATTTATTTTGCAAACAAAATACTGGAAAGAAAACAATTGAGAAATTGAATAATGCATTTTTATTGAGATGTGAAACATGTACATAAGATGTGTACAAGGATGCAAACTCCTTGATGAGGAAGTTTGCAATAAAATTGAAAAACAAATGTAAATGGCAAAGGGAAATCATGCTTTACATTGATTACAACATTTGCTACCATCCACTGTAAGTCTAGGTTCCAATGCCTTGCACCAGTTGATAATGATTTGACTGCTCTGTTACCGTCTGAGGTCCAGCTATAGTGAAGAGAGGCTCAAGTGTTCATAGTCAAATGCCTTTATCCCTAATTTTTGCCTGGACATATTTCTATTTTTTCCATCCACCGGGATACCCATTTTTGCCTAAGCCGCCCTTTCGGGTTTTCAACTTAGTGGGCTTTTATTGTTTTTTTTTTTGCATTGTCCCTAACTTTTGCATGGACATTTCTTTTTTTGGTCCATCGGAACACTCATTTTAGCCTAGATTGTCCTTGCGGATGTCAATCTAGCAGGCCCTTAATCCATTCTTTTCCAGGCATAATATTTTTTGGCTGCATCGGAGTTCATGGGCGATGGCAACTCTTCCCCATCCATGGTGGTGAGGATCAGGGCTCCACCTGAGAAGTCCTTCTTGACAACAAAAGGTCCTTCGTAATTGGGAGTCCACTTGCCAGGTGGATCCGAGTGAATAGGTGAATATCTCTTGAGCACGAGTTCGCCTTCATGGAACGCTCGAGGGAGAAATTTCTTGTCAAAAGTTCACTTGAGGCGTCTCTGATACAATTAACCATGACAAACGACTGTAAGGCGCTTTTCTTCGATGAGATTCAGCTGGTCATATCTGGATTGAACCTATTCAGCTTCATCAACATCTACTTCCATGATGACTCTGAGCGAAGGGATCTCGACTTCAATGGGAAGAACAACCTCCATACCATACACAAGTGAATACGGAGTTGCCCCAGTAGAAGTGCGAACTGAAGTTCTGTAGCCATGTAGTGCAAAAGGAAGCATTTCATGCCAATCTTTGTATGTCTTGACCATTTTCTGGACAATCCTCTTGATGTTCTTATTTGCTGCTTCGACGACACCATTCATCTTGGGCTGATATGGTGAAGAGTTGTGGTGCTAGATCTTGAATTCTTGACACGACTCTTTCATCATCTTGTTGTTTAGGTTGCTTGCATTGTCAGTGATAATGCTGCTAAGAATACCATAGCGACAAATTATCTCTTTCTTGATAAATCTGGTAACCACTTGGCGTGTAACATTTGCATGAGAAGTAGCTTCAACCCACTTGGTAAAGTAATCGATAACAACTAGAATGAATCAATAACCGTTGGAAGCCTTTGGCTCGATCATTCCAATCATATCAATACCCCACATAGAGAATGGCCAAGGTGAAGTCAAAACATTCAATGGAGTTTGAGGCACATGGATCTTGTCTCCGTAGATTTGGCACATGTGACATCTTTTGGCAAAGTTGTAACAATCTACCTCCATTGTTTTCCAGTAGTACCCAGCCCGAAGCATCTTCTTGGCCATAGCAGGACCTTTAGCATGTACACCCTCGTAGCCCTCATGTATGGACCTTATGATCGTGTTTGCTTCGTGTCTATCCATGCATCTGAGCAACACGGAATCATAATTCCTCTTGTACAGTACACTACCACTTAAGAAGAATTTGGCATAGAGCCGTCTAAGAGCCTTCTTGTCAGTGATAGTAATACCCTCGGGATATTCTTGTTTTTCTAGATATCTCTGGATATCGGAGAACCAAGGCTTATCGTCAGACTCATCCTTGATTGCTAAACAGTGTGCTGGTTCATTCAAATGATCAATGCGGATAGAAGGAGCTTCATTCTTCCACTTGACCTTGAACATGGATGCTAATGTGGCAAGTGCATCAGCTAGTTGATTTTCCTCTCTAGGGATATGATGAAAAGAGATTTCATCAAAGTAAGGAATCAATTTCGCGATGTGCTTTTGGTACGGAACCAGTTTGGAATCCCGAGTTTCAAAGTTCCCTCTAACTTGGCCAATAACCAAAGCAGAATCTCCATAGACCTCAAGAATCTTGATTCTCATGTCGATTTCTGCTTCGATACCGTAGATACATGCTTCGTATTCGGCCATATTGTTGGTGCTTGCAACACCTGATCTGGCAATGAAGGGAAGGTGAAAACCTGTTGGAGAGATGAGAATAGCACCGATTCCACGACCTTTAGCATTGGAGACACCGTCGAACACGAGCGTCCATCGTGCCCCTGGTTCGGGTCCTATGTCAGGGTCTGGAGTCTCGTAATCCCTGATAAACAGAACATCCTCATCGGGAAATTCAAACTTCATTTGTTGATAACCCTCTACAGGTTGATGACAAGGTAGTCAGACAAGACGCTCCCTTTTATTGCTTTTTGGGTAACATATTGAATATCATACTCAGTTAATAGCATCAGCCACCGAGCAATCCTTCCAGAGACAGCAGGCTTTTCGAATATGTACTTTATCGAATGTGTCATACCCCAAATTTTGACCAATAAGATTTCCCATCATTGTGCAAACCATCATCACAATATGGGTGTATCATTATGCCTCATTAGTCTCCCCCAAGATGGGTGAGCATCCACTACAATCAAACTTAGGGTTTCAAGCCCTCTCAAAGTTCTTAGACAAAGGATCAATCAAGGAATGACATGATCTTCAACTTGTCTAACCTCTCAAACTTCCACAATGGATCAAGAGGACTCCCACTTCAAGGATTAAGCACAAGGCTGCAACATTCTGAGTGGATCAAGCCTCAAGATCGCCAATGTCACCAAATTAGGGTTTTGGTTGACCAGGGCCTCCAGATGGAAATTTTCCTCTGGCCATGAGCCAATTCTTTAAAGCATAATCTAAAATACTCCATGGAACCTCATGGACCCAATCATCAAGTCAATTTTGCCTCAGGGGATGCATTCACAAAGAAAAAACAGGAATTAGGGTTTCTTGACCTAATTCACCCCTAAGTTGAATTTTAGGACAAAACATGAGCCAAGACCTAAAGAGAAGATTTGAGGGTCTCCAATACACTACCTTGATCCATTTGCAACAATGGATTGATCCAAGAAGCTTGAGCAATAAGTTTCAAGTTCATCAGAACCACAATTAGGGTTTTGAGGAAAAAGTCAACTGTACCTTTGACTTTTGACCAGGACATGCTCCCAAACCTTGGGACATGATTCAATACACCTTATAACACCTATGAAATCAACCCATCAAGTTTTATTTAGGTTAAGGACTTGATTTCATAAAGGATCGCACAGTTTGGAATTCAGCTGACAAAAAGTCAACTGTGCACAAAAGTCAACTTTGACTTTTTGAGATTTTTCACAATTATGGTTCTTTAACCCTAAAATTATGCTAATGTATGATTGGAATCATCATTCATAAAGAAAAATCAAGAAAAGTTGGATAACTTGTAAAAGGGGTAACCATAAAAAACTTAGAAATTTTTCTAAGTTATGGAACAAAGTGGCAAGGGTACCAACTTTGGAGGATCATAACTCCTAAACCACAAGGCTATTTTTCCCCATCCAAAGCTGGATTTGTATCTCTCATTGCCCTCAACAAAAGCTTCAAACAAAACTCATTCCAATTCCTAATGGATTTTAAGTTATGGAATGATCAAAATCACAAAAAGTGAAAATGTCACTATGGATTTTAAGTCAGAATCTGCCTTCACTTTTTTCCAAATGTAGGGGCATTTTTCACTTGGATCCAAAAGGTATCAAAACCAATTATGATCAAACAGTTGTTGTATCATATGAGGGCTTTCCAAAATGGCCAAGAACTCCATCAAATTCCACTTGAGCCATGAGATATGACCATGCCAATATGCCTTGCTGAAAACTGTCATGGCAAGGCAGATTTGGGAGTTTTGCTCGATTTGTTCAAATTTGCTAAAGGGACAAACACACTTATCCATCTGAACACCTCAGGGGGAGACCAAGGAGAAACCAACTTTGATCCCAAGCGTCCCAAGTCTTTGGAACCAAAAGTAGCATGCCAAACCTAGAAATGCCTAAAAGAGGGACAAGACTCCAATTTTGGATTGGAGCATTTAATGGATGCACCAAGGTGGCATGGACTGAGCCACTCCCAACTGAATTCAGTCAAGACTTATCCAAGACCAAGGGAACCAGCAGCCTGCGCCCTAACCTCTAGTCAATGGCTAGAGGAGACTTGGATTCTCATTGCTCAACATTGGCCAAACCTCTGCTGCAGTTGCCATTCACTATTGCAGCCAAAACAAACTTGCTCTACTATAAATGAGCTAAATTGTGTTCAGTTTAAGTACACCAAAGCACTACAACATTTGCTTTCCTCAAAATCTCTTTCTCTAGGCAAAAGTACCTTCTTTAGCAAGGTAACTCTGAGTTTTTGAGTTAGGGAGCAATTTCACCACAACTTATGATCCAAACACATCCAATATGTTTTATCTAAGCTGTCCAAACTCTCACAAGTGACTTGTAACACCAAAATCACAAAGTCACCTCTCAAAACCTCAAAATAGGACTTTTGTGCATTTTTCAAGCCATGTCTTGATTCAGTCACTTTCCAAACCAGATAAAACCTCAAACACACTCCAAATATCATCCTTGAACTGTCCCAAATGGTGCCACACATCTGGAACACCATTTGAGAGAGTTGCTATTTTGGCCACTTTTGCCCCTTTTGCAAGAAAGAGCTCAAACTTGTTCCTGAGGTTTCCAGCTGATTCCAACCATCCTAAAAGCTTCTCAGAGATCATTTGAGGGTGTCCAAAGCATCAAATCATTTCTGGAACAAATCCCTTGACAGATTTCACAAAAGCTCCAAAAAGAGGTAAGCATCACAACTTGGATTCTTTGAATCATGCTTTCTTTTGATGTCCGCTGATCATGCATCTCTTATACATGTTATATGTGTTGTGTTTGAACCAATTTATCATGTAATTCTTGCTTGTACCAAGAGATGGCACAAAAAATGCAAATCATGGCCTATTTCGAAACCACTATCGGGTTTTTCAATAGGAGCATGAGCTTAAAAAAACACCACCACCACCATTGGATTCCTTGTGAAATTCTAGGCAGGATAGACCTAAATTTTGTCTCAATTCATGAAGAAATGAGAAAGTTATGGCCTTCACGTTTTCAACCAAAATCTTGCCTTGCCTTGCCTTGCCTTGGGTCAGGCCAAAAACAAGGCAAGCCTTGTATATTTGTGGTTGTGTTTCAATCAATGGATGTATCATCACCCTAGTGGTAAGGCGCGCATCCTATACACAAGAGGTATGGGGTTCGAATCCCCTTCGCCCTAGATCCTCTTTTTTTACCACTTTTTCATATTTTACTATTTTTCTTATTATTTTTAATGATTTGAAAAATTAATAACTCCCTCAATTTTAATTATTTTTTATTGGTTCTTTTTGCAAAAAATCACAAAAATGTTGAAATATTTTATTCCACAACAAAAATTAGATTTATATTATTTATTTAATATAATTAGTATTTTTGTGAATAAATTCATTTTTAATTATTGAATAAATATTCACTTTTAAACATTTAAAAGTGAATATTTACTTTGAAAATCAAAACCAAATGAGTTCTAAATCATCTTGTGATTAAAACATCATTTTTCAAACCTTAAACAAAAATCACAAATGGTTTATTCAAACTTATTTGGTATTTTATCATTTTATTTTATTTTCTTTAAATATTTACTTTTAAAGGAAAACAAATCTAGGGTTCTTTGATTTTCACCCTCACAAATCATTTTCAAACACCTTTGGGCCTCTATTAGAGTGTAAGACCCACTCCCTTTGTAAATACACCACTTTTTGGTCCTCAGTCATTGTATAAGTCCCGCTGTATTTTCAAAAACAACGGCGCGATCGTCGCCTCTTTTAAAAATCATTTGGGCCTACCCTCGTGTTATAAGCCCCATTCCTTTTCTTTAAACACCTTTGGACCTCTAGTAGAGTGTAAGACCCAACCCTTTATGAAAACCAAAATGATTTGGGCCTCAAATTTTGTATAAGACCCACTATGTTTTCAAAAGCCTTGGCGCGATCGCCATTTTCAAATCAAACCCTGGGCCTCTCCTTGAGCTGTAAGCCCCACCACTTGTATAAAAATAAACCTTTGGGACTCTTGAGAGAGTGTAAGACCCATCCCTTTGTACATAAAACCTTTTTGGGCCCTAGTCACTTGTATAAGTCCCTCTGTACAAATTCAAAACAACAGTGCGATCACTGATAAAACTTGGGCCTCTCCTTGAGCTATAAGCCCCAACAATCTTTTCAAAGCACTTTCTCCTTTAATTTTGAATATAATATTGTTATCAAAGCTTTCTTTGTTGAACAACTAACAAAACAGCATTGAAGCTCTACAACCGGTAAGTGTTTACCCGCTTTCTTTATCCGCTTTCATATATATATATATATATAACTGTATTATGGGGCTGCTCACTGTAAGTCTTCTTTCACAAAATTTTATATACTCGTCAAATATCAACTGTGTAATACTAGTATAGTTATTTAGAGTTTTCCCCGGCAACTACGTCTAGCACTAGGTAAAGCCCTGTGGGTCACTCTCAAATACAAACAAAACTAGATCCCCACAGGATTACCAGACACATTCTTCCCTCCTCTTGGGGTTAAACAATATGGAGACATGAAAGGAAGCATTCTCGGTGAACCCTTTCTCAGACTGTCACCCTTAGACATTGTCAAAGAAACTCTAACTCCCCAGAGATGATCGTTTCTCCGTGAATGGCATCTCTTGAGTTTCTTCCAAATTCTCGGACTTTCCTGGCTTGATCTATTCTCGGTGAATGGCATGTCTTGAACTTCTCGGGGTTTGGGGACCCACATGCTTCTTAAAAGCATCCCCGCCTCCTCTAGGGCATTGTACAAGGACCCTTCGGCTTCTTAAAAGCTCTCATGCCTTCTCTTGGGCTTAGTACAAGGACCCAGAGACCTCTACAGGTATAGGAACATAACCTAGTCATCAATTTGCTAGAACTATCTTTCTGAGTCAGGTGTCAGACCAGTTAATGGGCTGACCTTCATCCCTTAACATACCAGCCTTCTCTTGGACATCATACAAAGATCATTCACTTATCTGAGAATCGATTTCTCAAAACAACAGTAGACTTGGACAGTCTCAATACCCTTTTAATTTCCCATTTCCTTAAAGAACAGGAAATAACCCTGATCCTCTGATCAATCCCAAAGCACAAACATACCTTTAATCAGTCTCTTTATAAGAACTGATTTTCTCTTTTATCAAATATACTGGACCTGTCACTCAACTGAAACAGTCGCCAGCACAGACAGCCTCCTCTTGGGCTTTGTACAATGATTCTCCCCACACTCTCTTGTTGAGTATAAAAGACTCTCTTGTTGAGTCAATCACCTGGTCAAGACTCTCTTGTTGAGTCAATCACAAACCTCTTTAGCCTCTATCTTGGGCTCTGTACGAGATCCAAAAACACTCTCTTGTTGAGTATAAAAGACTCTCTTGTTAAGTCAATCTCCTTTTAGCCTCCATCTCGGGCTTCGCATGAGATACAAATCATTGTCTTGTTGAGTATAAAAGGGTCTCTTGTTGAGTCAAACCACTTTCAGCCTCTATCTCCGGCTTCGTACGAGATAGAAAACACTCTCTTGTTGAGTATAAAAGACTCTCTCATTGAGTCAAACAACCTACGGACTCTCTTGTTGAGTCAATCATCTGTTCAAGACTCTCTTGTTGAGTCCAAACCTTTTAGCCTCTATCTCGGGCTTTGTACGAGACATATAAAAACACCCTCTTGTTGGGTCAATAGCCTCCTCTTAGGCTTTGTATAAAGAAAACCTCGGTTGAGTCAATAAACCTTTTAGCCTCAAAGCTGTGCCTCACCACAGTATACAAACATCAACAACTCCTCTTTAGAGATGACAAATTCTCTCTAAAAAACTCTTTAGCTTCACATCTTAGGCTTTAAACAAGATACAAATAGACCATTCAGCTTCACGTCTTGGGCTTTGAACAAGATACCTATACTCCCTTTAGCTTCATGTCTTGGGCTTTGAACAAGACACCAAAATAACTTTTTCCTCCCATAGAATAGGAGGAACTACGATCGCTCTGATTTCCCTATTTCGTTAAATGGAATACGTAGGCATAAGATTGAAAAATCTTAGCGAGCATATTAATCAGAAACCCAAAATCCAGTATCTCCATCAATCAATCGAGGCTGCATCAGTCTTAAACCTCCCACCAATAGTCCCGTCATTTCATTCTTAACAAAATAAGCAGAGCGAGGCCCATAATCTAAACCGCATTTGTAAACCAACAGTCATCTATTTAAACTCAGTATGCAAGCAAGGTTAATTGGAGACATCAATTTTCCTTCCTTCATCAGCTTCAATAAGATAAAAAATGAATCGACCTGTAGTACCCCAGAGCGGAAGTGCTTAAGAACCACATCCAAAAATCGCTCGCTACAGAAAAATGGCGCCCACCGTGGGGCCTCACAGGGAATCTTGTCCCTCTTATCTCTCTGGGTGAAACCTTGAGTTCGCAAAGTATCATAGAAATGGCAACTCTGCTGGGGAGTCATTGTCTGTATAGGATCATAAGACTAGAGGTTTAGGATGATTAAGACAAATATATATACTGCTATTCCTAAATGATATCCGTGTTTATTTTTCTGCTAATGGGAATACGTGTGATGCCACATGTGGAAAGATTGAGTATACACCTAAGATAGGTGATGGCAATGCGGGTAATCTTGCGGGGAGTGAATCCCAGTTAAGAGTCCCTGATCGACCATCAAACTCAGTGGAGACTCCCTTTGCAGATACATTGCCTATACGACTTCGGTTGTTGAAAGTAGTGTGGTCGACTGGGTTATCTGAGAAGCTGAGGTTTTTAGCAGACTTAAGCCATTTTGTAGTGCGGAAGCTAT
Organism: Lathyrus tuberosus; assembly: GCA_022829125.1. Classification (NCBI taxonomy): domain Eukaryota; kingdom Viridiplantae; phylum Streptophyta; class Magnoliopsida; order Fabales; family Fabaceae; genus Lathyrus; species Lathyrus tuberosus. The sequence goes on along the minus strand of JALAZF010000659.1, from coordinate 1,797,438 downwards.
CGAAATTATTTGTCACGCGATACTACCCTCATCTGAGATCACTCTAGGATACATCAGCTCGCTGGCGATCCACTTGCTGTTGTCATCCCAAGAGGGGTCAATGATTTTGCGGACAGGTACAAAAAATACCAGTATAAACCTTTGGGGGGGTAGAGCCTTGACTTCATGACACCGACCCTTTAACCCCATGTTTTTTCTATGTTTTTGTGTGCTGCATTCATGCATTCATTTAAAAAACATTAAAACCAAGAAAAATCTTCTCTTCTAGACTCTCTTTTTCAAATTAAACTAAGATAATGATTGCAAATGTCAGAGAGAAAGAGGATTGTGCTAATGGATTTCGGTAGAAGGAAAACTCATAAGTACACCTTTAAGGTTCCAAAGTTAGAGGATTTAAGAGGTTTAGCGAGAATGATCACCAACCACGAGGCTTTCAGAGCCAAGTATGGAGGACTGCTGTCTCTATTAAGGGTCCATGTAATCGAAGGAATCTTGTCCACACTAATCCAGTTCTACGATCCGGTCTATCACTGTTTCACATTCCCGGATTATCTTCTAGCACCAACACTGGAGGAGTATTCTCACATGACTGGTTTATATATCACTGATCAAGCTCCCTTTTCTGGACTGGAAGAAATTCCAAAGGATCAAACCATTGCACGAGCAATTTATTTGGACGAGTCAGAAGTCAGGACTCACATGACCACTAAGGGTGGCATCCAAGGTTTGTCAGCCTAGTTCTTGACAAAGAAAGCTCTATACTTTGCTAGTATAGGGAACGTGGCTGCTTTCGAGAGCATCTTTGTTTTGCTCACCTAAGGGTTATTTTTGTTTCCCAACACTGATAACTTCATAGATATCAACGCCATTAAGATTTTCCTGATTGGAAACCCCGTACCGACCTTACTCGCAGATGCGTATCATTCGGTACACTTAAGGAACTTATACAGTGGAGGAATGATCACGTGCTGTGTACCCCTGCTATACAAATGGTTCACTTCCCATTTGCCCAAGTCTGCTGCATTTTAGGATCAAAAGAATACTTTACGTTGGTCGAAGAGAATCATGTCTCTTACCAACTCTGACATCGATTGGTACAATCGAATCTACGACGGGATTAGGATCATTGACCGTTGTGGAAATTTCCCAAATGTACCCCTTACAGGAACTAACGGAGGAATCAACTATCATCCAATTTTAGTTCGTCGTCAATTTGGATACCCAATGAGGCATGTCCCACGCAATGTTCATCTGTAAGGTCTTTTCTTCAAAGAAGGAGAAAATGACAGGGCACTAAAGACAGAAATAGTGCATGCCTGGAAACATGTTCATAGGAGAGGACGAGAGTCTCTAGGAAAACCAGATTGTGTCTCGGTGGAGCCTTATCTCCATTGGGTACAAACTAGAGCTCTCAAGCTGAGGATGCCTTACCCTCGCCAGGAAGTTCTTCCATTAAGGGACTCTGCCCTTTTATTTCATGTCTGAGACGGAAAAGCTTCAGGTTACTCTCAGCAAAGTTCAGCAGGAGAAGAGGTCTTGGAGGAACAAGTACCGCATTCTCAACGTGGAGTGTAAGAAGATACAACAACTGTTAAGAGAAAAAGATGCTCTGATTGATATTTTAGAGCAACATGCTATAGAAAATCAGGATGACCAAAGGAATTTGCTCGATCCTTTCACTTGGCAAAGGAATGACAACCCGAAAATGGCCCAAGAGCCCCGGTCAAAGAAAAGGAAAGCACCAGAACCAGCACCTGAGCTCTCCTCATAGAGGACTCAGGATCCATTAGTTTAGGTTTCCTTTTTTCAGCACTTTGTAATCTATTGTATTTCCGTTTCAGCAAATCCTTTGAATTCAATAAAATGGGGTTCCCCTACTGTTTGATATTTGCAATCCAATTGTCGAAGTTTACTTTGAATAAACGAAAACATACAATTAATATAATCATTGCATATCAATCATTCTCGCGTAAACGCATCCTTCTTACCTACGAACCTTACGTTTGTGTCTCGATTCTAGAGTCAAACTGTCTCATTCGTACAATACTCGGGCCAATCATCAGAAAAGGATGGATGATCTCGAGGAAGAGAACAGAGAGTTGAGAGAAGAGATCGACACTCTGAAAGAGGATCTGAGAAAGCTTCATAACAACATGCAAGCTCTAGCAGAAGATCAGATACAACAACAAAGGACTGTGATCTCAGAGATCACATCAACGCCCATAGTGGAAAAGTATGATCCTAGGTACAAAATGCCAAAAGATCATCCCTGGGGCATGCCACTTAACTATATCCCGGAAGGATATGTTCCGCCGATCGCTGAGGCTCAGGGAACCGCAGCAGGAATCGCTGGGCCTGAAGGTTACAAACTTCAAGAAAGCGAAGATGCCAGGGGCATGACAGCGACTCCTGAAGGTTACAAACTTCGGGAGACACCGAGAGTCTCGGCCATAATGAATATACCACCGCCCGTGGTATACACTGTCCCGGAAGGACAGATTCCACAGATACCTTCTGGTGGAAATGATAGCATGTTTGATAGAATAAATGAGTTCCAGGAACAGTTCCTGGAAATGCAGAAAGAACTGCAAGCCATTCGCGATCAGGATTTATTTAGAAAGGACGCCGCGGACCTTTGTTTGGTCCCCAATGTGAAAGTTCTACACAAGTTCCAGGTACCCGATTTTGAAAAGTACAAGGGTAACTCTTGCCATCAAAGCCATTTGGTATTGTACGCTCGGTGAATGTCGGCTCAGGCAAAGAACCAGGAGCTACTGATTCAGTACTTTTAGGATAGTTTAACCGGTGCCGCACTCAAAAGGTACATGGGTTTAAACCGCACTAAGATCGCTACTTTTAGAGATCTTGGTGCTGCCTTCGTTCAGCAGTACAAATATAATCTGGACATGGCACCGGACAGAGATCATCTTATATCAATGTCATAAAAGGACAAGGAAACCTTTAAAGAATACGCTCAGGGATGGCGTGAAGTTGCCGCTCAGATTTCTCCACCTCTGGAGGAAAAAGAGATGACAAAGATTTTCTTGAAAACCTTAAGCTCATTTTACTACGATAGAATGGTCGCCAGTGCACCCAGTGATTTCACCGAGATGGTGGGCATGGGAGTTCGTCTTGAGGAGGATATTGGGAATATCTCTCTTGGAAAGCAAAGGCGACGTTACCAACCAGTAGCGGCGGTAACTCCTGCTATCAACCCTGCGCCTGTTCCTACGTATCAACCTCAGGTTGCGCAGAGCCAACCTAATCAACAATAATATCAGCAAAGGACACAACAGCCTCTTCAGCAGGCTCGTCCTCTATACAACAATAACCGTACAACACGACCATCAGGGTTTGATCCTATACCCATGTTGTATGCAGAACTGTTTCCATTATTACTGGTTAAGGGGCACGTCTAAACCAGGTCTCCTCTTACAGTACCGGAAAATCCGCCTTTCTGGTTCAAAGCGGATCAGACTTGTCCTTACCATCAAGGAGGACCAGGGCATAACATAGAGAACTGTCTCAGTTTTAAATCCGATGTACAAAAGATTGTTAGGAGCGGGGTCTTATCTTTCAAAGATACGAATCTGAATGTTCACACGAACCCGTTGCCTCAACACGAGAAAGCTGCAGTCAATTTGATAAAAGGAGAGTCTAACAACAACTATCAAATTCATGATGTACTTTTATTGAGGACCAATTTGGTAAAGATGCATTGTAGACATAGTGGATATGGCCATGTGCCACCTCATAATTATCACCAGTGTGATATCTGCTCTAAAAATAATCAAGGATGTTCTGTGGTGCAATAAGCTCTATAGGAACAATTGGATCTCGGGTGGATCCAAGAGCATCGAGTTCGTGGGGTCAACATGACCTATACGAATTCCAATATCATTCAGAACCACGACATCCGTGCGATGAATGCCAACTTGGTGGCAATACACTCCAGGAAAAGCCAGTATCATAATTTTCCACGGCTTGATTATAATTCCTGTCTGACTTGCTCAGTAAACAAACAGGGATGCTCTTTCATACAAGAGACCCTCCAGCGTCAGATGGATCTTGGGTGGATCCAGGACTACCATAATAGAAATCCTTATCGGATCAACATGATCCAAATCTTTGATATCCGTTTGATGAATACCTGCTTGGTGGAGTTACACGCCAGGCAAGTCCAACTTGGTTTTCTCACTTCTCACGATTATCTGAGCTGTAAAGTATGCAGTGAGAGTAACCAAGGGTGCGCTCTTGTTCAAAGAACTTTACAACACTTGTTAAACCACTGGTGGCTTCCAATCTATATGGATGAAGACACGCAACAAATCAGTGTGCTTAATGGGAACCCTACTAGGCATCAAAGTCAGGAGGTCCGGTCTATGGGAACTGACCTAGTGAGGTTACACTGCATCCAAAGCGGGCGTGGCCAGGTGCCACCACACAACTATGAACGTTATAGAGTCTGCTCGGAGAATAACCAAGGATGCTACCTTGTGAGGGCAGCTCTTCAGGGTCAGGTGGATCGTAGAGAGATTCGCCCATGTCCGGGTTCCGAACCAATCGGCTGGACACCGGACTACTTCCCTGATCAAATCAGAGATGTTGTCATAATCTCTAATCATCAACAGAACAAGGATGTTTGTACCATCATCCCTCTACTGGACGAATCAAAGGTTCCTAGCCAAGAGCTAATTGAAGTTATTTATGACAGTCAGAAAAACAGGAAGGCTCATATAGTTATCTATCTACCGGGACCATTACCGTATGAATTAGCTAAGGCGATCCCTTACAAATAGGGTGCAACAATAATTGAGAAAGGAAAGGAAATTCCATTACCCTCCGTCGTGAATATTGCAAACATCAGTCGAGTAACACGGAGCGGTCGAATCTTCAACCGAGGAGTTGGAGAACCTAACAAAGAAAAGGAACTTCCAACAGAAGCTCCTGATCCACCAGTCGGTCAATCCAGTAATCCCGACCTTTCAAAGGGAAATGATGAGATGTTGAAGCTCGTCCAAAGGAGTGAATACAACATTGTTGATCAGCTGTTACAAACTGCTTCAAAGATCTCTATGCTATCACTTTTACTCAGTTCCGAAGCCCACAGAGAGGCTCTACAGAAAGTCTTAGAGCAGGCCTTTGTGGAACAGGATATGTCAATATGACATTTCGATAGCATCATCTCTAACATCACTTCCTGCAACAACTTAGGATTCAGTGATGAGGATTTGCCAGAGGAGGGCAAACGCCACAACATGGCGCTCAATATCACAGTTAACTGCCAGGACGATGCTTTAGCCAGCGTATTGGTAGACACAGGATCAGCCATCAACGTTATGCCGAAATCCAGTTTAATGCGACTATCATTCAAAGGATCCCCGATGAGGGGCAGTGAGGTCATCGTCAAAGCCTTTGACGGATCTCGGAAAGCAGTTATCAGCGAAGTCGACCTTCCCATAACTATCAGTCCTCACACTTTCCTAATCACTTTGCAGGACATGGACGTCCGGGCAGCGTACAACTGTTTATTAGGAAGACCTTGGATACACTAGGCTGGGGCAGTCACTTCGACACTGCACCAGAAACTGAAGTTCGTCAAGAACGATCAACTCGTCACGGTCTGTGGAGAACAAGCCTTGCTCGTGAGTAACTTGTCATTATCTACTTGTGTAGAACCCGAGGAGGTTGTTGGAACTCAGTTCCAAGCACTTTCGGTAAACACGGAGAATCGGTCAGAGAAGGGAACCTCGATTTCCTCATACAAAGATGCCCTCGAGGCAATTGAAAGCAACAATACGAAAGGATGGGGACAACTTGTCATTCCTACTGATAATAAAACAAAGAAGGGTCTTGGTTTTTCTTCGACCTGTACTCAGACTGCTACTAGTGATGAAGGTTTTCATCCCATTCGGGATTTCTTCCACAGTGGAGGTTTCCTTCACCCAGTGCCTCAAACAGTCCATACTATCAACGAGGAGGATCCCTCCGATAGGAATGAGGAATGGAAGTCCTATCTTAATGAGGATGCTTATATGTCTCAGGAAGAGGTGCCTACGCCATTTTGCTATCCCGCACAGAGTCCGAGATTTATACCAAGGTCAGACATCGAAATGCTATACGGAGATTGTGATCCGGAAGGATGTCGTGCTCCGCCAAATTCATTAGAGGAAGACACTATGATGAAGGACAACTTTGACCACGACTATTATGGCCCAATGGATGGCCTGCCTATCGGACAGTCGTATATAGGAAATTCGGGGCAAGAAAATCAGCCGAATAATGAAAATCAGCTGAGCATCATTGAACAGAACACCTGCGTCCCAACCATGTCATGGGAACAACACTCAGGTCATTCAGAAAATATCCATTATGACGATGAATTGGCAAAGCTTGCTGGACTAGAATTCATCAACTATGCTTTTCCCGAGGTCAACGTCATCGAGAGAGATGACTCTTCCAGTTCCAAAGAAGTATGGGACACTTTAAGACAACCAACTGGATGGGGAGATTTGCCTGAGAGAACAAATATTATGCAAAATACAACTGAGGAATCCTCCTGCGAAAATTCTGCCTGGGAGACAGATTCCAATGATCCTGCTCCACCAGAAATCAACGGTATTTCTGAAGACAAATCAAGGAAGGTACCAGACTTTGTGATTCACCGAGGAGTTCGCCGCCAATGGGTTGCTGTCGATGTTCCGAAGATTGTTCATAAGTCAAAGTAATTGCCGTCTTTAACCTTTCACCCTGCCCAGGTGAAACAGATGTTTTGATAGGGCTCGTTTTCTGTAAATATCCCTCTTCGCTTTGCCCAAAGTGGCAGAGTTTTGTTTTATAGGGCTGTAGTTTCAAGAACCGACTTGTTCATAAATAAAATAACGTCGTTCTGTAATTTCCGCATTAATTGTTGTTTTCTCTTTTCGCTTTTCTCAGAAAATGGTAATCCTAAAAAAAAACAATTCAAAATAAACAAGCAGTTTTTCAAAAAAAATACACTGCTGTAGCGAGCGATTTTGGACGCGGTTCTTAAGCGCTGGTCGCTCTCTGCGGTTGAGCTTATTACAGGTCGATTCATTTTTTATCCTATTGTGAGCTGATGAAGGAAGGGAAATAGATGTCTCCAATTAACCCTGCTTTGCATACTGAGTTTAAACAGCGGTCTCTTAGGTTACGAATGCTATCAATGTGGGGGGGCCTTTGTATTGGTTATTTGTATTTTCACCAATACGGTTTCTTTCTTTTTTCTTGTGTTATTTTGACAGACAGGTTTCTGGCGGGGAATAAGGATTAGGATGTTAGGACTGATGCTTTTGATGTGAGAGTATGGGATTTTTGGTTTTTGTTTAGTGTGCTCGCTAAGATTTTTCTTTCAATCTTATGCCTACGTATTCCCATTTACCGAAACAGGGAAATCAGAGTGTTCGTTGTTCCTCCTATTCTATGGGAGGAAATGGTTGTTTTGGTGTCTTGTTCAAAGCCCAAGACGTGAAGTGAAAGGTGTTTGTATCTTGTTCAAAGCCCAAGATGTGAAGCTGAAAGTAGTTTGACTTTAGAGAGAATTTGTCATCTCTAAAGAGGGGTCTGTTTGTCACAACTGTTGAGTGACTGATTATAAAGGGAGGATTACTTTAACCGGGATACGCGGATCCTAGCAATGCCATAATTTCCTTTATAGGGGGTTTTTAACCTGAAGGAGAAGACTTTAACTCAGTGTAGAGCAATGTTATCTTTCCTTAGGAATTTCTCATGCTAAAAGAGGGACAGTGGCATGGATGTAGATGATCCAGAGGCTTGCCGCTTACAGCGATTAGATGAAGGGGAAGGAGTTGTTGATGTTTGTGAACGAGGCACAACTTTGATGCTAAAAGGTTGATTGAATCAACCAGTGGTTTTCTTATATAAAGCCTAAGAGGAGGCTAGTATGTGTCTCGTACAAAGCCTAAGAGAGAGGCTAAAAGGTTTTGACTCAACGAGGGAATCTTTTGGTATCTCGTATAAAGCCCGAGATGGAGGCTCTTTGACTCAACAAGAGAGTCTTTTATACTCAACAAGAGAGTGTTTTTTGTATCTCGTACGAAGCCCGAGATGGAGGCTGAAAGGTTTGACTCAACAAGAGAGTCTTTGTATCTCGTACGAAGCCCGAGATGGAGGCTACAGGTTTTATTTCAGTTAAGTGACAGGTCCAGTATACTGATTTTAAAGAGAAAATCAGTTCTTATATGAGCAACACTGTACTCAAGGATTTTGATTCGAGGATCGGGGATATTTCCTTTTCTTTGAGGAAACGGGAAATCCAAAGGGTATTGAAACTATCTGAGTCTGCGGGTTTCCTTCCTATTTAACGAAGGGGTCACTTGAGAATGTCTTTGAGACTCAAGGATATTAGACTGTCCAAGTCTAGAGTTTTATCTTTTGTACTATGCTTTGAGAAATAGTAGTAGACTCTTTGAAATGACTGTTCTATGAAGATGACTAAGTTTTATTCCTATACCTCTAGGAGGTCGTTGGGACAATTTGTACGAAGCCCAAGAGGAGGCTGGAAACTTTTAAGAAGCTGACGGGTCCTTGTACGAAGCCTAAGAGGAGGCTATCATTCCCGAAGGAAGAGATCATTATACGAAGCCTAAGAGGAGGTTGTGAATACTTCTAAGAAGCCGTAGGTCCTTGTACTAAGCCCAAGAGGAGGCAGGGTTGCTTTTAGGAAGCCTGTAGGTCCTTGTATGATGCCCAAGAGGAGGCCGATTGCTTTTAAGAAGCCGATGGGTCCCCAAACCTCGAGAAATTCAAGGCAAGCTATTCACAAGGAATAGATCAAGTCAGGAAAGTTTGAGAATTTGGAAGAAACTCAAGAGATGCGATTCACGGAGAAAAGATAATCTCTGGGGAGTAGGGCTTCTTGACAATTGCTTTTAAGAAGCCAGTGGGTCCCCAAACCTCGAGAAATTCAAGGCAATGCTATTCACCGAGAATAGATCAAAGTCAGGAAAGTCCGAGAATTTGGAAGAAACTCAAGAGATGCCATTCACGGAGAAAAGATCATCTCTGGGGAATAGAGTTTCTTGACAACTTCTACGAGTGACAATCTATGAAAGGGTTCACCGAGAATGCTGCCTTTCATATCTCCATATTGTTTAACCCCAAGAGGAGGGAAGACTGTGTCTGGTAATCCTATGGGGATCTAGTTTAGACTATTTCTAAGAGTGATCAACGGGCTTAATGCTAGACGTAGTTGCCGGGGAAACTCTAAATATCTATACTATTATTACACAGTTGATATGAGTTTATGAAAGAAGACTTACAGTGAAACAGCCCCACAATACAGTTATATGTATATGAAAGCGGTAAATGAAAGCAATAACCACTTACTCGGTTGTAGAGCTTCCATGCTGTTTGGTTAGTTGTTCAACAAAGAAAGATTGAAAACAACAGTATATTTCAAAATCAAAGGAGAAAGTGCTTTGAAAAATAACGATTTGGGGCTTACAGCTCAAGGAGAGGCCCAGGGTTTTATCGGTGAGCGCACTGTTTAAATTTGTACAGAGGGACTTATACAAGTGACTGTGGCCCAAAAAAGGTTTTCTGTACAAGGGATGGGTCTTACACTCTCTCAAGAGGCCCAAAAGGTTTAAAGAAAAAGAGTGGGGCTTATAACACGAGGGTAGGCCCAGTTGACTTTTCGTTTAAAAATGGCGATCGCGCCGAGATTTTCTTTTAACGCAAAGGGGCTTATACAATATTTGAGGCCCAAATGATTTTGGTTAAAAGGGGGTTGGGTCTTACACTCTATTAGAGGCCCAAAAGTTTTGAATGGGTCTTATAGCTCAAGGAGAGGCCCAAAAGGATATTTTTCAAAAGGGCGACGATCGCGCCGTTGGTTTTTGACGGTATCGGGACTTATACAATGCATTGAGGCCCAAAAATGATTTGGTCAAAAAAAGGATTGGGTCTTACACTCTATTAAAGGCCCAAAGTGTTTTGAAAATGATTTATGAGGGTTGAATTAATCCAAAAACCCTAATTTGTTTTCAAAAATGTATTTAATTGAATAAAAATTCAATTAAAATGATCAAAATTGTTTAACATATGAAAAACAAATTGTGATCTTGGATTAATGCTTCAAAAATTAAGTATTGACCTACAAAATAATTAGAAAGCATTAAAAGTTGCAAAATCAATGTGGAAAAAATATTTAAAATGTCAAAAACAATTAAAATATTAATTCTTTGCAAAAATATCAATTATATGAAATAAATAATATTTTTGGGATTTTTTGGGAAAATAAAATATTTTAACATTTTTGTGAATTATTAAAAAAAGAGTCAACTCAAAATCATTAAAACTCAGAGAGAAATTAATTTTTGAATTAATTAAATAAAATCACAAAATTCAAATATTCAAATTTTGAAAAAAATGCGCCAAGAACAAGCTGAAGAACACGCGCGTGTTCTGAGATTCCCAGATTTGCATTTTCTCTCTAATCTCACTGAATACTTAATCATACCATGTAATCCACATATCAATATGCTCGTTTCAACCTCACGATCATGTCTATGGTATTTAATTTCATTTAAATTAAACATATAACAAGAAATCACGAAAAATCCTCAAGAACCCTAATTTCTGCATGAAGGCTGGGATTTTTGATACACGATTCAAACAATGCAATTAATTGAGGGGAAACATTCTATGCATGATTATGAACATATGGCCAAATTATTGTGCAGCAAAAAATGCATGGATCATAGAGTTTGAATAGCTCATGCTTACCACTTGCAGCTGGTGATCGTGTTTGGTGTTGGAGGTGTTACAGCTTGGTTCCAATGATGTGGATAGCTTCCCTAGGTGCCAAGTGATGTGTCTGAGTGCTTGGAATTGATTGAAATTGGCTGGATCACTTCATGGCATCTCAACTGCATTTTGGTTAAAACCTTGAGCAATTGACTGGTGATTCTGAGAAATCAGTGTTCCAGTTGTTGTTTAAGTGTTTGATCAGCTCATATGTGATGTATGTGAGGTGTGTGAGTGATTGGTTTGATTGGAAAAGCTCTCAAACTCAAAACCCGATAGTGACTTGCCTTAGAAGGCAAAATTGGAGTGAAAGAAGAGATTTTGAGGAAAGCATCTATTTGATGGCTTTGGTGTACTCAAACTGATCACGATTGAGCTCTATTTATAGTAGAGTAAGTTTGTTTTGGGATCCACAGTGAATGGCAACTGCAGCAGAGGTTTGGCCAATGTTGGCAAATGAAAATCCAAGTCTCCTCTAGCCATTGACTAGAGGTTAGGGCACAGAGCTTTGGTCCCCTTGGTCTTGGATAAGTCTTGACTGATTTCAGATGAGAATGGCTCAGTCCATACCACCTTGATGCTTCCATTGAATGCTTCAATCCAAATTTGGAGTCTTGTCCCTATTTTGGCCATTCTAGGTTCAACATGCTATTTCTTGTTCCATTGACTTTGGAGGCTTGGCTCAGTGATTGTCCCCTTTAGATTCAATCCTCTGAGGTGTCCAAGTGGATAGGAGCATTTGAATTTGGCTGATTTTGGAAAATCGAGCAAAAATGCAAATTCTGCCTTGCCTTGGCAGATTTCAGCAAGGCAACTTTCCAATGTCATATCTCATGACTCAAATGGAATTTGGCAATGTTCTTGGCCATTTTGGAAAGCCCTTACATGATACAAAAACTGTTTGAACAAGTTTGGTTTTGATCTCTTTTGAATCCAAGTGAAAAATCCCCCTACATTTGGAATAAAATGAAGACAGGTTTGGACTTAGTGAAAATTTCACTAAGTGTTGGAAAAAGTGACATTTTCATTTTTCAGCCATTTTGATCACTCCATAACTCAAAATCCTTAATGAATTGGACTTAGGTCTAGTTGAAGTTTTTGTAGAGGGTAATGAGGGCTACAAATCCATCTTTGGATGAAATAAAATGGCTTTGTGGTTTAGGAGTTATGATCCTTCAAAGTTGGTACCCTTGCCACTTTATTTTTAACTTAGAAAATTTTCTAAGTTTTTATGGTTACCCCTTTTACAAGTTATCCAACTTTTCTTGATTTTTCTTAATGAATGATGATTCAAATCATACATTAACATCATTTTAGGGTTAAAAATCCATTTTGGTGAAAAATCTCAAAAAGTCAAAGTTGACTTTTGTGCACAGTTGACTTTTTATTAGATGAATTCCAAACTGTGCAATTCTTCAGGAAATCATGTCCTTGACCTAAATCAAACTTGATGGACATGTTCCATGGGTGTCATAGGGTATATTGATGCATGTCATAGGGCTTGGGAGCATGTCCTGGTCAAAAGTCAAAGTTGCAGTTAACTTTCCTCGCAAAACCCTAATTGTGGTGCAGATGAAATTGAGACTTGTTGCTCAAACTTCTTGGATTAATCCGTTGTCCCAAATGGATCAATATGGTATATTAGAAACCCTCAAACCCTCTCTTGAGGTCTTGGTTCATGATTTGTCCCAAAAGTCAACTTAGGGGTGAATTAGGTCAAGAAACCCTAATTCCTGATTTTTGATGTATGCATCCCCTGAGGCAAAATTGACTTGAGGAATGGGTCCATGAGGTTCCATGGAGTATATTAGGTTGTGTTTTGGATCTTTGGCTTGTGTCCAGATGAAATTTTTCATCTGGAGGCCCTGGTCGACCAAAACCCTAATTTGGTGACACTGTCGATCTTGAGACTTGATCCACCTAGAAGGGAGCAGCCTTGTGCTTAATCCTTGAAGTGGGAGTCCTTTTGATCCTTTGTAGTTACTTGAGAGGTTAGACAAGTTGAAGATCATGTCATTCCTTGATTGATCCTTTGTCTAAAGCTCTGAGAGGGCTTGAAACCCTAATTTTGATTGAAGTGGATGCTCACCCATCTTTGGGGAGACTGATGAAGTATGATAGTTCCTCCATATTGTGATGATGATTTTCACGATGATGGGAATCTTAGTGGTCAAAATTTGGGGTATGACAGATGCCCCTATTTAATCTTCTTGGACACGAAGGTGTGAATGACGAAGGCATTCGGGCATTCGGGGTGCAAGAGGATTAAATATCGGAATACCTGAAATTTTGATGGCTATGAATGGCAGCTTACGCATTCATCTTCTTTTCCTAAGCAATGATGCTTAGAAAAGGTTAACTTCTCCTCGATCCTGGTGTTCAGCCAAGGAACTGGTCTCAGTTTTCTTTTGAGATGAACTTCCCCTCGATCCTGGTTTCCTACCAAGGAACTGGCCTTAGTTTCTGATTTAAACTTCCCCTCGATCCTGGTTTCCTACCAAGGAACTGGTCTTAGTTTCTTTCGTCAATAAACTTTACTGACAAGGGACGTTATTCGTAGTGGCTTTCCTTCAAACTTCTCGCCAAATTTTCCTGGGGAGATGCCATTTGAGTTGAAAAAGTTTCAATGTCAGACTTGCTGGGGAACCCAGTCGTCTGAGTTGTAGAGGTGTATAAACTTCTATGTTGGAGATGCCATTTATTGAATCTGCTCGGGGAATGCGAGTCCCTTGAGAGACTACATTCGTTTGGGATCTTTACATCATACTTTTCTCGGAGATCTCCTCGGAGAAATGCCATATGATGTGATCCAATTTTGAGGTGCCGATGACCTTTTCATCAGTGGGTTTTTTCGGAGGAAAACTGCAGTACTGCTGAATCTCCGATTTAGAAGGCTTTCTCTGTGGATTTTCCTTAATCCGGGAAAGCAAGGATGTCATCTTCAATGGCGAAGAGTGATGTTAACTGAGGGCTTCTCTGGTTTTTCAGAGGTTCAAGTTATCAAAATGGTCGAGGACCCAACTTCAATCCAAAAATAAACTGGAGGAGAGAGATTGTTCAGACACAGTATTTCCTGATGAGGAAAGAACTGAGAACTAGATTGAGAGAACTCTTATCACTAAGGGACAAGACCGACTAGAGTGATAGTGATGCAATATGAAATGTGAATGCAAATCAATAATGCATGATGTATGTATGTTTATCCTGACAAAACTGACGCGACATACAAACTAATGGATGAACACGACTGGATACTCGGCCATCGCAGGGCGAAGAAGTACCGTTGGTTCAGAATAGCAATTCCACATTGCTTAGGAGAGATAGTCCCTGTTGGGAGCTATGTTGATCGGGCTTAGGAGATAAGAACTCGGCCGAGGCGTGTCAGACGAAACAAGGTCTCTGACATAGTTGATCCCTTCATTCAGGCGTACTGGGGTAGAAGGAGTACTTTGATTCTGCACTTTGAAGTTCGCTTACTTCTGGAGAAGCGGTTGATGTTCCTTTGATGTTCAACAGTCAAAAGAAATTGTCGTCTTTATTTTAAAAGCAGAAAAAGTTTTAACAAGTAAATTCATTTTATTTTATTTCAAGAATCGTTAATCATGTTAACAACGTCGTTCTGTAAAGCTCAAACAAATAAGAATTACAAACAAAATCACAAAGGCTCAAATTTTATTGATAAGACGGAGATCAGCCAAACGCGTGATTCCAAAGAGTATATACAAAGTTTGAAAATGGTAATTTACAGGGAAAAGGGCTACGTTGAAACATAACGACCATTATCCTTCTACCAACTTTGAATTCGGGACATCCTGAGCTTCTGTCGAAGATGACCTTGACTGGAGTTTTCCTCCGATGGATGATGTAACTGCTGCTGCTGAGGGACTTGCCTCTGTTGAACATAGTTACTTGCCATTATCCCTAATTTTTTGCCTGGATTGTACTATGATGTTTCCAATCCATCGGGATGATTTTTTTTCATGTCTCTAACTTTTTCCTGGACCGCCCTTTCGGGTTTTCAATCCACCGAGACGTTTTTTTTTTAGTTTAGGCGAAGTATTTCTTGACTACATCAACATTCTTGGGGTAGGCAAATTCCTCTCCGTCCATGGTTGCAAGTCTCAAGGCACCGCCTGAGAAAGTTTTCGTGACCACATAGGGGCCATCATAATTCGGAGTCCACTTGCATCGCGAATCAGTGAGAAATGATTGTATCTTTTTGAGCACAAGGTCTCCTTTTCTGAAAACACGAGGTCGGACCTTTTTGTCAAACACCCTCTTCATTCTCTCTTGATACAACTGACCGTGGCATAGTGCTGTGATTCTCGTTTCTTCGATCAGATTCAGTTCGTCGTGTCGACTTTGACACCATTCAGCTTCGATGAGCTTAGCTTCCATCAGCACTCGGATTGATGGGATCTCTACTTCTACGGGAAGCACTGCCTCCATGCCATATACTAGAGAGAAAGGGGTGGCCCCTGTTGAAGTGCGGATAGACGTACGATAACCGTGAAGAGCAAATGGTAGCATCTCGTGCCAACCTTTGTAGGTTACAACCATCTTTTGAACGATCTTATTGATGTTCTTATTGGCCACTTCTACCGCTCCGTTCATCTTGGGTCGGTAGGGAGATGAGTTATGATGTTCAATCTTGAACTCTGCACATAACTCTTTCATCATCTTGTTGTTCAAGTTAGATCCATTGTCAGTAATGATCTCGCTTGGAACACCATAACGGCAGATGATATTGTTTTTGATAAATCGGACCACCACTTGTCGGGTTACATTAGCGTACGACGCTGCTTCGACCCACTTGGTGAAATAGTCAATGGCTACCAGGATGAACCGATGTCCGTTTGAAGCCTTAGGTTCAATCAAGCCAATCATGTCAATTCCCCATATGCAAAAAGGCCATGGGGAAGAGAAAACTTTGAGATGTGATGGCGGTACATGAATTTTGTCGGAGTATATCTGACACTTGTGACACCTCCTCATGTACTTGTAGCAGTCGGATTCCATGGTCAACCAGTAGTACCCTGCTCTTATAATTTTTCTCGCCATTGTATGTCCGTTGGCATGAGTGCCAAAGGATCCTTCATGAATTTCTTTCATAAGCATGTCTGCTTCTGGTCTGTCTATGCATCAGAGCAAGACCATGTCAAAATTTCTCTTATAGAGAGTGTCACCGCTCAGGAAGAAGTTTCCAGCCAATCTTCTGATTGATAACCAAGGCTGAGTCGCCGTATACGTCCAAGTTTTTGATCCTTAAATCAATTGCTTCTTTGAGACCCATGATACAAGCTTCGTATTCGGCCTCGTTGTTCGTACATTTGAACGTAATTCTGGCAGTGAAAGGAATGTGGGTACCCTGAGGGGTAACAATGATTGCCCCAATTTCGTTTCCGTAATGATTAACTGCTCCGTCAAAGATAAGTCCCCATTGGGAACCTGGTTCTGGCCCTTCAGTGGGTAACGGTTCATCGCAATCTTTCATTTTTAGATACAGGACATCTTTGTCTGGGAAGTCAAACCCGGTTGATTCTTGATCGTCAATCGGTTGATGAGCCAAATGATCGGCTAAAATACTTCCCTTAACGGCTTTCTGAGCGTGGTACTCTATGTCATATTCTGATAACAGCATCTGCCAACGGGCAATCCTTCCCGTAAGAGCAGGTTTTTCGAAGACATACTTGATTGGATCCATTTCTGAGATTAACCAAGTAGTATGATGAATCATGTATTGGCGAAGACGTTTGGCTGCCCAAGCCAAAACGCAACAAGTTTTCTCAAGCATCGTGTACCGAGTTTCGCAGTCGGTGAATTTCTTGCTCAAATAGTAAATGGCAGACTCTTTCCATTTGGTTTCGTCTTGTTGGCCAAGTACACACCCCATTGAGTCTTCCAAGACTGTGAGGTAAATGATCAGTGGTCTTCCTTCCACTGGAGGTGATAGAATCGGCAGATTCAACATGTATTCCTTAATACTGTCGAAGGCGGTTTGGCAATCTTCTGACCAAACGCAATCCTGGTTCTTTTTGAGTAACTTGAAAATCGGCGTACACGTGGCGGTCATAAGGAATATGAATCTGGAGATGTAGTTCTAACGTCCCAGGAATCCTCTGACTTGTTTTTCAGTTTTCGGAGAAGGCATTTCTCGAATGGCCTTGACCTTGTCAGGATCAACCTCAATCCCTTTCTGGATGATGATGAACCCTAGTAGTTTCCCTGAACGGACACCGAAGGTGCACTTGTTGGGATTCAAGCGAAGCTAGAATTTTCTTAGACGTTCGAACAATTTTGATAGATGTTCAACGTGTTCACTCTCTGTTTTTGATTTCACAATCATATCATCAACATACACTTCGATTTCTTTGTGTATCATGTCATGAAACAGAGTAGTCATGGCTCTTTGATAGGTTGCCCCAGCATTCTTCAAACCGAACGACATTACCTTGTAACAAAAGGTACCCCATGGGGTAATGAACGAAGTTTTGTCCATGTCTTTCGGCGCCATTTTGATCTGGTTATAGCCCGAGAATCCATCCATGAAGGAGAAGACTTTGAACTTTGTTGTACTGTCTACCAGCATGTTAATGTGTGGTAAAGGAAAGTCGTCCTTTGGACTTGCCTTGTTCAGATCTCGGTAGTCGACACACATTCTAACATTTCCGTCCTTTTTGGGAATGGGTATGATGTTGGCTAACCATTGCGGATATTCAGACGTAGCGAGGAAACCCGCGTCAATCTGTTTTTGTACCTCCTCTTTGATTTTGATGGCCATGTCCGGGTGAGTGCATCTCAACCTTTGCTTTACTGGCGGACATTCCGATCTCAGTGGTAAGTGATGTTCCACGATGCTGGTATCCAGCCCTGGCATATCTTGATAGGACCAAGCGAATACATCGGGAAATTCTCTGAGAAGCTTTACCAAACCCTCTCTGGCAGTTGGACTGAGCAGTGCCCTAATCCTGATCTCTTTTCTCTCATGCTCTGAACCCAAGTTTACCGTTTCCAACAGCTTTTTGTGAGGTTCAATGGACGTTTCCTCTTGTCTGAGTAGTCGGGAGATCTCTTCTAGAATTTTGTTGTCAACTTCTTCTTCAGCCCCAAATGCTGGGAACTCAAAGTTGGGAGAAGGCATCGGATCGTATGTTTCAATGGGGTTTAAAACAAGCAATCTGCATGACGTTATGATTCGTGTTTAGAAGAGATAGAGAAAATGCAAGTGTATGCAGTGTTTTTATTTTACTGCTTGATTTTATTATTGTTTTTTAGGATTACCATTTTCTGAAAAAGCAAAAAGAGAAAACAGCAATTTATGCGGAATTTACAGAACGACGTTATTTTATTAATGAACAAGTCAAATCTTGAAACTACAGCCCTATAAAACAAACCTCTGTCGCTTTGGGCGAAGAGAAGAGGGAAATTTACAGAAAGCGAGCCCTATCAAAACATCCGTTTCACCTGGGCAGGGTGAAAGGTTAAAGATGGAAATTACTTTGACTGACGAACGACCTTCGGAGCATCAATGGCAACCCATTGGCGGCGAACTCCTTGGTGAATCACAAAGTCTGGCACCTTCCTTGATTTGTCTTCAGAAATAACACTGATTTCTGGTGGAGCAGGATCATTGGAATCTGTCTCCCAGGCAGAATTGTCGTAGGAGGATTCCTCTGTTGCATTTTGCAGAGTAGTTGTGCTCTCAGCTGTATCTCCCCATCCAGTAGGCTGGATATCTTCGAGCCTGATACGAGAGCTTTTGGGAGCGGTGTACTTGACCATATAGTCGTATTTTCCACTAGGTTGTCCCAAAGTGTCCCAAACTTCTTTCGAACTTGAGGAGTCACCCCTCTCGATGACATTAACCTCAGGAAAAGCATAGTTGATGAATTCAAGTCCTGCAAACGTTGCGAATTCATCTTCATGTTGAGTAGTTTCTGAATGACCTGAGTGTTGATCCCATGACATGGTGGGGACACAGGTATTCTGTTCAATGATGGTCAGCTAATTTTCATTGTTCGGCTAACTCTCTTGCCTCAAGTTTCCTGGGTAAGGCTGCCACATTGGCAGACCATCCATTGGGCCATAGTAATTGTGGTCAAAGTTGTCTTTCATTAGAGTGTCCTCCTCTAATGAATTTGGCGGAGCACGACATCCTTCCGGATCACAATCTCCGTAGATCATTTCGACGTCTGACCTTGGTATAAATCTCGGACTCTATGCGGGATAGCAAAATGGCGTAGGCACCTCTTCCTGAGACATATAACCATCCTCATTCAGATAGGAATTCCATTCTTCATCTGTGTCGGAGGGATCTTCCTCATTCATAGCATGTACTGCTTGAGACACTGGGTGAAGGAAACCTCCACTGTGGAAGAAATTTTGAAGGGGATGAAGACTTTCATCGTTGGCAGCTGTCTGGGTACAGGTTGTAGAAAAACCAAGACCCTTCTTTGTTTTATTGTCAGTAGGAATGACAAGTTGTCCCCATCCTGTTGTGTCGGTACTCTTGACCGCTTTTATAGCATCGTTGTATGAGGAAATCGAGGTTCTGAACTGATTGTTCTTGCTCACCGACAATGCTTGGAACTGAGTTCCAATAACCTCATCGGGTTCTATACCATTAGATGATGACAAGTTGCTTACAAGCAAGGCTTGTTCCCCACAAACCGTGACAAGTTGATCATTCTTGACGAACTTTAGCTTTTGGTGGAGGGTCGAAGTGACCGCTCCAGCCTGATGTATCCAAGGTCTTCCCAATAAATAACTGTACGTTGCCCGGATGTCCATGACCTGGAAAGTGACTTGGAAAGTATGAGGACCGATAGTTATAGGAAGATCAACTTCGCCGATAACTGTTTTTCTGGATCCGTCGAACGCTTTGACGACGACCTCGTTGGTTCTCATCGGAGGACCTTTGAATGATAATTCCATCAAAGTGGACTTCGGCATAACATTCAGGGCTGACCCTGTGTCTACCAGTACGCTGGCTAAAGCATCGTCCTGGCAGTTAACTGTAATGTTGAGCGCCATGTTATGACGGCGACCCTCTTCTGGTAATTCCTCATCACTAAATCCCAAATTGTTGCAGGAAGTGATGTTAGAGACAATGCTATCGAACTGTCTGATTGTTACATCCTGTTCCACAAAGGCTTGCTCCAAGACTTTCTGTAGAGCCTCCCTATGGGCCTCTGAACTGAGTAACAGTGATAATACCGAGATCTTTGAAGGAGTCTGTAACAGCTGATCAACAATGTTGTATTCACTCCTTTGGATGAGCTTCAGCATCTCATCATTATTTTTCGAAAGGTCGGGATTACTGGATTGACCGACTGGTGGATCGAGAGCTTCTGTCTGAAGTTCCTTTTCTTTGTTAGGTTCTCCAACCCCTCGGTTGAAGATTCTACCACTCCGTGTTACATGACTGATGTCTGCAATATTCACAACGGAGGGCAATGGAATTTTCTTTCCATTTTCAATTGTCGTTGCACCGTATTTGTAAGGTATAGCCTTAGTTGATTCGTACGGTAGTGGTCCCGGTAGATAGATGACTATGGGAACCTTCTGATTTTTCTGACCATCATAAGTAATCTCGATCCGTTCCCGGTTGGGAACCTTAGATTCGTCAAGTAGAGGGATGATGGCAAAAACATCCCTGGTCTGGTGACGACCAGAGATGGTGACAACATCTTCAACTTGATCGGCAAGGTAATTCGGCGTCCAGAATTTCTCCACGATCCACCTGACCCTGAAGTGCTGCTCTCACAAGGTAACACCCTTGGTTACTTTCTGAACAGATGCTACAACGGTCATAATTGTGTGGTGGCACCTGGCCATGCCCACTTTGAATACAATGTAACCTCACTAGGTTACCTTCCACTGATCAGACATCCTGACTTTGACGCCGAGTAGGACTCCTGTTACTGATACTAATTTGCTGAGTATCTTCATCCATGTAGATTGGCATCCACCAATGATTTAACAAGTGCTGAAGTGCCTCCTGGACAAGGGTACAACCCTGATCGTTTTCGCACCCCGCTTTACAGCTTTGATAGTCATGTGATATTAAGAATCCGAGTCGGACCTGCTCAGTATGTAACTCTACCAGGCTGGTATTCATCACGCGAATGTCAAAGATTTGAACCTTGTTGATCTGATAGGAATTCCTATCATGGTAGTCTTGGATCCATCCAAGATCCATCTGACGTTGGAGGGCCTCTTGTATGAAAGAGCATCCCTGTTTGTTTACCGAGCAAGTCAGACAAGAACTGTAATCATGCTGTGGCAGATTATGATACTGGCTTTGCCTTGAGTGCATCGCCACCAAGTTGACATTCATTGCACGGATATCGTGGTTCTGAATGATGAGAGAATTCGTGTAGAGCATGTTAACTCCATGAACTCGGTGCTCTTGGATCCATCTGAGATCCATTTGTTCCTGTAGAGCTGCTTGCACCACAGAACATCCTTGGTTATCTTTAGAGCAGACATCACACTGGTGATAGTTATGAGGTGGCACATGGCCATATCCACTCTGTGTACAATGCATCTTGACCAAATTGGTTTTTAACAAGAGTACATCGTGAATTTGATAGACACCGTTTGTCTCTCCTTCTAACAAATTGACTGCAGCCTTCTCATGTTGAGGCAGCGGGTTCGTGAGAACATTAGGATTTGTATCCTTGAAGGATAAGACCCAGCTCCTAACAAGCTTTTGCACGTCGGACTTGAAATTGAGGCAAGTCTCTATGTTATGCCCTGATCCTCCTTGATGGTAAGGGCATGTTTGATCCACCTTAAACCAAAAAGGCAGATTTTCCGGTACTGTAAGAGGAGATTTAGTCTGAATGTACCCCTTAGCTAGTAGTAATGGAAATAGCTCTGCGTACGTCACGGGTATAGGATCAAATCCTGATGGTCATGTTGTACGGTTGTTGTTGTATGGAGGACGAGCGTGCTGAAGAGGCTGTTGTGTCCTTTGTTGATCAGGTTGGCTCTGCGCAACCTGAGGTTGATACATAGGAATAGGCACAGGATTGATAGCAGGAATTACAGCTGCTACTGGTTGATAACGTCGCCTTTGCTTTTCGAGAGAGATATTCCCAATATCTTGCTCTTTTTTCTTAGGGAGAGCACTACCGTATTTTTTAGTACCGCTCGTCGATCCAGTGTCTTTTACCAAACGTCCCTCTCAGACGGCTTCCTCAAGACGTACGCCCATACCGACCATTTCGGTGAAGTCACTGGGCGCACTGGCAACCATTCGGTCATAGTAAAATGAGCTTAAGGTCTTTAAGAAGATCTTTGTCATCTCTTTTTCCTCAAGAGGTGGACAAATTTGAGCGGCAATTTCACGCCACCTTTGAGCATACTCCTTAAAGGTTTCCTTGTCCTTTTGTGACATCGATCTGAGTTGATCTCTGTCGGGTGCTGTTGCACCCCAAAATTTGCCCTCCTTACTTTAGTACTAACTAGCTTATGTTTCATTGCATTTTTGCATTATCATATGTGCATATCATTGGTTCTTAGCATGGGGGCAAGGTGCCTGAGGCAGTTCTTCAGAGGGTCAAGCAAGAGTCCTGGTATTGTCCAAGAGAGCTCAAGTGGATCACTCTCTCCTAACCAGTGCATAAATTAGGGTTTTGAAATTCTTGGGTTTATTGCTCCAATGGGCAAGCTCCTTGGGTTTTTATCATCACTAAATGGCATATCTTATCTTTGTTGGAGAGGATACACATCATATTCAGAGGAATTTGGATTTGGAGACTGTGCTATTTCCTCCAAGACTGAAGGTACCAAAACTAGGGTTTGCTATAAAGACAGTTAATTCTGATTTTTTGGGCAAGACTTGATTCCATGGTATTCCTTGGGTCCCTAAGTACCTAGGGATGGGAGGTTGTCAATCAGTTTGGTCCAGGAGGATTTTAATTGGCCAATAGATTGGAAATCAAGTGAATTGGGTAAAAGTCAACAGTGAGAGAAGAAGTCAACTGTTGAATTTTGAGGTTCTCTTCAAGGATTTCAAGGTCTCACATCCTCATATGGTCATCAAGAGTCAAGTTTCATGCCATTTATCTAGAATCAGGAGTTGGTGCAAAAGTTACTAAATATGGAAATGACCTATAATTTGAAAGTTTCCTTTTTGGGCAAGTTCCTGCACTGCATTCAACTTGACTTTTCATCACCAAGAAAGCTTCAAATGAATTTTTCTCCAACATGAAAGTTGAAGATCTTTCTCTCCTCTCTCAAACAAGTACTAGTGGGTCTCGATATCATTTGTAAAACTCAGGTTATGATCAAAAGAAGGCAAAGTGCTTTTTAGGGTTTCTCATGGTTCCATTTTCACAACTTTGGGCATAATGACCTATAATCAACTCCATTGCTTCATGCCATATTCTAATATCAAATAACAATCCCTAAGGAGCATTTTTGGCCTTTTAATCAAGTGGTTTCATGGGTTATTTTTCACTTATTCTCCATTATTCAAAAAAGCCAAGTCATTAAAAACTCATGAATCAATTGGTTTCAAGACCCAATTTCAATTGAGGTGTAATTAGCAATTCAAATATGGGTGATCCATCATGAAATATTTGGATATCCATGCATGGAAAGAGGTGTAACTCACATTATGCAATTTTCTAAAAATCACCCAAACTCATTAAACAAAGAATTGCCCAAGCCCAAATCATTATCAGTGAAAAACCCTAGTCTATTTAAACCCATTCATGCACTGGTTAGAGTTTCATCACGTGCATTTGGAGGAGAATTGAAGTGTGCAACCCCAAAGATTTTCTTAAACAAATCTCATAATCCACAAGGTTTTTTCAAGAACTTCTTCCTGGTGATCAATAGAGTGCAGACCATCCCCCATTCGCAGCCAATAGCAAGGATCCAGATTGTACCATCTCAGGTTGGTGGATTTTTTTTGTGATCATAAAACTTAAATTTTAAACGTGCATAATGTTTTGTGATGTCCATGGATCATGCTGATATAATTTGTTTTGAATATGGTTGTGTATGTTGGTTGTTTTGTGAATTTTAAATTTGGAACCCTAACATATTTCTCATCGTTTTTCATTGTACATTGGGTATTTGAAATTTGCGATGACATATTTGAATTCCTTGTGATTTTCTGGTTCAAATGGTGTATTCGCATGCGTATTTTGGACGAGTTTTGAGTTGCAGGTGACCGGAGAAGGAAGCGGAACCCTAACTCCGGCGGCGGCAATTGGTTCAGTCTGGCGAGGGTGGCTGGAGGTAAGAGAGATAATCGTGACCGTCCATGGTCACATCTAAGGGCCATCATTGCGCCACGCATTTTTTTCTTTTATTTTTTTTTCTGATTTTTAATTAATAATTGCATGTATATTACCCCACCATTCTTACCGTGTGCATCCAGTCAGGTTTTTTTATTTTAATTACTTTTTATTTTTGGTTGACTAATCTGGTGCGTGTGATTGATCTCATGGACAGAATCTCGCCAACGCATTAAAATGGCATGTGCCATGTGCGTGGCTGGTGCATTATGCACTGATTGTTTGTGTATGCGTGAGTATATGGTAAGTGTGGTGTGCAGGTGGATCTAAACCGTTGATCTTGAATACATGACTATTGTGTTGACTTGGTGGCACGCGTTGGATGAATCGTGTGGCAGCTGGGAAGTCAATTGGGTTGACTGAGGCACATGTGGACCTTTGTTATTTTTTTTTTTATTTCATGATGGATTTAAGTCTGGGCTCGCTATTGACACCCCTACCCCTTGGCCCGTTAACAATTCCAATTCATTTTCTTACTAAACGCACCCCTTTTCATTTTTATTTCATTTTATTTTTATTTTTATTTTCATTTTTAATTATTAAAATTAGTTAATTGCATTGAAAAAATCCCAGAAAATTCATGCATCATATTTATCATTTTATAAAATTTTCACAAATTTTATTTTTTATTTTTATATTATTTTTATCATCTAAACTAATTATTTAGTTTATTTTCTTTTTGCATTACTCATATCATGCATACTTAAAATTGTTTATTTTATTTCTCTGCATCCATAAAATATTTTCAATCCGTTATTTTTGCATTCATTCACTAACATTCTGAGATGCATTAAAATATTTTTCTATCATTTTTAAAACTATTTCATATTGCATTTTGGTCCTTCCCTTTGGCGCACTGAACCCTACTTCTCACCTGAGCTTTGCCCAATTGTTTAAGTGGCTAACATCTTGATTTTTTTTGCAGGAGTTTTTGGTATTTGGTTTGTTTCTGGTTAAGTAACTTTGATATTTAATTTGGTGATTTTAGAGATTGTTTTACTGTTTGTTTAATGGCTCTTTGTGTGAGATTTTCTTGTATGCGCATCCTTGATCTTGTCTGATTATCGGTTTGAAAAGGCATTTGTGCCATTGCCTTGGGGTTGTTTATTTGACTCCTTAATTCATGTTTGGATCGTTATCACTATTATATGCCATTGTTTGGTTTTCATTTGTTTTGATATCACCTGTGTCTGTTTCATACTAACCTTTTATGCAGGGACTAAGGTAAGTTCTTTAAGGGTATGGATAAATATCCATGGTCACCCTTACTCTTTCCTTCTCTCTTCTTTTTTTCTTTAGGTTTAGGTTGTCGTCAAACCTCACTAACCGTAGGTCACCCATGCATGATAACTTTAGGACTCGTAGTTCCCTTTAGAGTTACCCTTGTGTCTTCTCTTCTCATCTCAAACTTCTTGAAAATACTTAATAAGAATAAAGTGTATTGCGCACGAGCCTTAAGCGTGGGGAATGAGAAATGAGGGGCTTCCTCTCATCTTTCTAGAGTGCTTAGCGAGCGTCCTGTCTTGGGACGATGCGTTAAGTATTCGCCCCTGTGCCCTAGACTTTGGTGCAATGCAATTTATGAACTAACGTAAGCCACTTCTGTCCTAAAAAATACAAACCAACTTCAAAACTTTTTGTCCTTCGGGATCGTCAAACTAAAGGCTATTTTAAAAAAGGGCACGTTACCTTCCGTCTGAGTCGCAAACAGGCATCGACCCTAATTGTTGGACACGAACTTAACGTCTCTCATAAAAAACACAAAAAGAACTTGGTCCGAACTACGTTGACTCTGAATTTCCCATTGCACAAAGGGAGTACGTAGGCCTAGGACCTCGACGTCCTACCGAGTCTATCTTTGTCTTCCCCTCTCCCGTCTTAGTACAACCATAGATGATAGGATAACTAACCCTTAGATTAGACAACAAGCGTGGATCCCATCGAGTACGATGGACGCGTGGGGTGCTAGCACCTTCCCCTCGCGTAACCGACTCCCGATCCCAGGCTATGGTTGCGATGAAAATTCCTTTCCCTCTTCCTCAGGTTTATGCAGTGTTCCCTTTCCCTCTCTTGGGATAAATTTACACGGCTGGCGACTCTATTTTTCCGCGCCACTCTCGCGTTTGTACCTGGATGAAAATCCTGGGAGCGACAGCTGGCGACTCTGCTGGGGACCCTGGTTGACCTATGCTGGTCCATCTCTAAGCGAGTCAGTCCTAGCGCTTGCTTGTCTTTGTTCTCTTTGGGTGTTTTTGTTTTTTTTTTGTTTTGCTTTACTTGCTGTATTTTATTTTTACTGCATTTTCTGCATTTCATTTTTATTACTGTCATATTGCTGTGTTGTGCTGGCTGTTTTTGTTTTGCAGGTTGGGTGGGTCTGAGAGATAAGCCCAATACCCAGGCTTGAGTATACCCTAGGACTAGAGTGGAAAGTAGTGGGATCTACGTGCCCGCTTGGTACGTTTGTGTGTTCACGAAATTCACAACCAGACGAGGCTATCTTGGGACGCATTCTGACGTATGTGTCTTGCGCATGTTAGGGTGTTGATCTAGAGAGCTGTCGACTCTGGTGACCGATCATCGAGGACCTTAGTGGAAACATCCCTCTTTAGTGGTGACAGTGGCAGACCACGTCCTGTGGCAAACCCATTCGCACCCGAGGGCCCGCTTTGGAACTCGCATAGGATGACCCCTATCTTTTGAAGAGAATCAGTGGATGCACTCCTCGATTGACGATAGTACTGTACCCCGAGGGATGAATGTACTATTGTTTCTCGACCTCAGTGCCAAAGCTGAGGACCTTCCGCTTTGGAGAACCAGTTGAGGCCTCCTCGATTGATGATGATGCCAAACCAGAAATGGTGAACGTATCATCATTTCTCGACCTGAGAGCTCGGGATACTGAACATCCTAGTACCCACACGTGAGAGGGGATGGGTGTTTGCAGGTAACCAAAACCTTCAACCTACCCTATTTTTCTGGATTTTTCATCAATGTCTGATTATTTGGGTTCTTGGTTATCTCAGTGGTTCAGAATTCTGGTTTTTTGGGTTGTGGTTCTCGTTCAGTTAATAGCACAGCACATCCAGCAGTGTCACCTTGATCCCATATTTGCATGAGCATGTCATTTTCTTGCATTCTAACATGTTTGACATTTTTCAGGGCTTGCATCTTACTCTTGATTCCGGTTTTTTGAGGTTACTTTAGCATGGATGTCCAGAGAAAGAAGATTGTTGCCTATTCTTTCCCAGATCCGACTCTGACATTGATTCACAAGTTGATTAATATGTCTGGTCCCGGAGTTCATACAGAGTTCAGTGGAGTGTATGGGAGACTTTTGAAGTTTATTTATAACATCTCCAAGTATGAGAAGGATGTCATTCATACACTTCTTCAGTTTTACGATCCGTCTTTGCGTTGCTTCACTTTCCCATATTACATCTTGGCCCCAACGTTGGAGGAGTTCTCATTTATTTTGGGAATCCCTATCAGGCATGACATAGTATTCTTTTCTGAAGAACACCCCGGGATAAGAGAAATGGTTGTTGCTCTTCATATTAGTGAATCTATTCTGAGCGGTAATATTGAGGAAAAACAAGGGTCTAAGGGTTTCTTATTGAAGTTCTTGTTTGATCAAGCTTGCATACATGTTAAAGAGAAGAATTGGTCTGCTTTCCAAGCTATTCTGGCTATGTGCATCTATGGGATTGTCCTGTTTCCCAATGTTCCTGATCTGGTGGATATGCATGCCGTCAGAATCTTTATTTCAAGGAATCCTATTCCTACCTTGCTAGGTGATGTGTATCACTCAGTTCACTACAAGAATGAAAATAGGCGGGGAAAAACTGTGAGTTGTTGTGCACCGCTCTTATCTACTTGGTTTCTGAGTCATCTCCCTGAAACTAGCGCCTTTATTGATACGAAAGATTCTCTGAAGTGGTCAAAGAGGTTAATGGGCTTGACTGTTGACAACATTGTTTGGTTCAATCATGACTTGCTAGGAATGGAGATTATTTGCAAATGCGGAGAATTCCCTAATGTACCCTTGATAGGGAGAAAAGGTGGAATTAACTACAATCCTTCCCTAGTTATCAGGAAGTTTGGTTATCCCTTGAGAGGTCCACCTGATGAGAGAGATGTCAGAGAGTCCTTATTCTTGAATGGTATTGAGGATCAAGAGATGATAAGGAAGATTGTGAATGCTTGGAAACAGGTGACCAAGAAGGGTAAAACTTCGTTCGAAAAATGTAATAACCGGGCTTTTCCTTCCTATAAAGAGTGGATTAAGAAGAGAGCAGAAGAGGAGCTTCTTCCCTTCCTGGTGGAACCACCTTTGTATCCTTTACTAGTTGAGCCTCCTACCATAGTTGAAATAGAGAAGTTTGACAAGCTATGGGCTGAAAAGGAAAAGCTGCGAGAAGAAAACAGAGAGCTACTAAGAGAGATCTATCAGTTGAAGCATGAGCGGGGCAAGGCTGTTCATACCACCAAGTTGAAAACAGAGCTTCTTGTTAAGGCGGAAAAAGAGCTAGCTGACACGGTCGCATCCAGAAAAAAGGATGAAAGAAGCTTTGGATGGCATCAGTAAGGTTCTCGAGTCGAAGAAGGAGGAATTAGACAAGGCTTTGTTGAAAATTCACAGGTTCGATGAACACCGAGAAACTGCAATGGCCGAGAATAAGAGAAAGGGAGACGGTTATCTAGCTAAGATTGACCAATTGACGTTGACGCTCAAGAAAAAAGACGCTGAGATCTTATCAGGGATATTCAAGAGACAAGCAGTCGAGGGTCGACTCAATGAAGCCATAGCCTCCATAGAAGAACTAAAAGTCCAAGCTGAAGTGAAGAAAACTAGACATGAGGGTCCTAGCATGGATGGTGCTTCTGGAGAAGACGCTTGGGAGTTGCATTGTCGATACTTGGAAGGGATCATACATAGAAGAGACGTCCTCATTCAAGAGCTAATTCAGAGACCAAAGCATCCCGACACCAAAAAGTTGTTCAAGGAAATTCAAGACTGGAGCAGAAAGCATAGTGGATGGGGGGGATTGACACTTGTGAACTTTGATGATATGCCATAGTCTTCTATTTTCTTTCACTATTTGGATCACCACCAGGCTTGTTGGTTGGGACCTTTGATTATTGTGTTCAGACCTGTTATCTTGGATTTGTGATTGTTGACATTTGGTTTTCCTCTGGTTTTTGAGCCGAAGTTCCATTATATCTTGTTGTTAAACCGGAATCAAGGGGTGGATCGCCCTGTGAATATTCAAACATGTTCATTTGCATTTGCATATTCATAATCATTCTGCATGATCATTTTGCATAACAGGTGTTTATCTCCGGTATTCTTATCTTGTTCCAATCTCACAATTGCAGACTTAACTCCTCAGGCTGTTCAAGAGTTGATCATGGAGCAAGTTCAAGCTGGGTTGAGGGAAATACGAGGCCAGATGAGGCAATTTGGGGAAGACATGCTCTAGGAGCAGAGGATGCTAAGGGAGGAGATCAATCAGATGAAGACTCAGATGGGTTTGATCATGGAAATTTTGAATAGGGTGTTGAAGAAGGAAGACAGTCCTGTGCCCGCTTCCACAGCAGAGGTTCTCATTCCTCCCATCTCTTTGGGGTCTCCTCTAGACCATGGATTGCCTTGTGGATCCTCCCCACCGTCAGAGCTTTTTCATCAACAACCGTTTCTTGAGGGTCTTAATCCAGAAAAGCTTGAAAATAAGTTTGACCAGACTCCGATGCCATACGCTCAGTTGCTTCAGCACTTGCTCAAGTTTCAGCTAATTGAATTGATTGCTGCGGGACCTCCACACACCAAGTTTCGTATGGGTTCCAATGTCCATGATAGCTGTGAATTCCATTCAGGGGTACCTGGTCATAATGTTGAAGTTTGTAAGATGCTCAAGTACAAAGTCCAAGAGCTCATTGATTCAGGGGCAATCAAGTTTACATCAGTTGGCACTGGTAAACAAAGTGATGTTACTCCCAGTGTTGCAAAGGGACTGAGGACTCCCTCTTTTGCCAAAGGATCCACCTCGCGTCAGGGATCTCTTCCACAACCCTTGTTTATGCCTTAGCCGAGCGTAGAAAGGAAAGTGCAGGGCCAGACTGGGTGCCCAAATCAGCACCGACAACAGAATTATCAGCAACAGGGGCGACCGAGACCAAGAAGGCCCAACAGGATATTTGATCCTATTCCTATCCCTTATAGTCAGTTGTTTGCTCGTCTGCTCGAGAACTCTTTGATTCAAACGAGGAGTACCACGCCGGTACCGTACCCTATTCCTCTGGATTATGACATGACTACTAGGTGCGAGTTCCACTCGGGAACGTTTGGGCATACGATTGATGAGTGTAAGGCATTCCAGCACAAGGTGCAAGACCTGGTAGACTCCGAGATCATTGTATTCACTGAAGATGATATGTACATCAATGGAAGCCTTCTTTCTCAAATGAACGCCCAGTCTGTAAGTACGTCCAGGCAGAATTAAGCTTCCTCAGCAATGGCAATCTTCAGCTTCTTTACTGCATTTTCATTTGTAGTTTTTTTCATTTCTTGTTAAGGCATCGTATGTATGCAAGACTTGTTTGTTTTTTTATGATGATATTAATGCAATGAGTATGTTTTCCTTGAAGTAATCCATTCGTGTTCACTCTTAAATGTTTACATGCACTGCAATACCAATTTTCTTGTTTAGAACTCTTGAGGGAGGATGATGAGACGAAAACACAAATCTCTGGTTGTAGGTTCAAGGATAGAACCCTGTTGAGGATGTACAGGCATTGTTTCAAACCCCTAAATACTGGAGAGATAAGGAGATAAACCTTCGTTAACCCCTTTGAGCCTTGGAGTAGGAGTTTCTTTTGTACGAAAACCCTCATACTTAACCCAGGGGCAGGGTAGGCGTCAGTTAGTTTGACCGAGCGTTCAAATTTCGAGGAGAGTGAGCATCCGAGGAAACATTACCTTCTATCCCACCATCAAGAGGTCAAGAGGTGTGAAACCACGATGGTTGTCCATCAACAACCAAGGAGTGAGGCAGTCACAACCCTTTCAAGCAAGTAAGACAACCAGTGTCACACGCTTTGTTCGGAAAGGGGAATAAAAAGGAAAGCCCGCTAAGTCAAAACTTGGAAACAGGCGACTTAGGCAAAAGTTAGGGCATCCCGCTGGACTTAAAAATCGAAAAATCTCAAAAGAGTCAGTCCAGGTAAAAATTAGGGATCAAAAAAGAAAAAAGGCAAAAGAAAGAAGAAGCGAAAAGCATTACAAAAGAAAATCCCCGATAAGAACAAATTCGTGTGATTACAGACGCAAAAGATAAAAAGGGGTGACTATCACTCCAAAACCTCCTTAGGTGTCAAACCATTAGTTGCATGAGTCCCTTGAAGATCATAAACCTTTGGAGAGATGAACGTTTGGGTCAGATTAACTGAACATAGGACTGGAGAACATCACGAAGAGTGGGTGGGCACCGATAAAATTTGAGCCATAAATCTTTTTTCTGAAACCGTGAACCAAACCACATTACAACCCTTAAAAGTCCTAATTGAAACAGGGTTTATTCTGAAAGCGTACTCCAACCGGATGGCGTTCCTGACTCCTATGAGTTGTGCTAATAAGATTTGTTGGTATTGCATGTGCACATTGTTTTGCCATTCAAAAAATCAAGGTCGCATCCCAGCAAGTGATTCGTTCACAAGGCTTGGCGACGCATTTTCAATAAAAAACTTCAAGGTTAACATAAGTGTTGCATTATAATTGTCATTCTCATAAATAACTTGTTCTGTTTGCATACATGTGCCTAAGCATCAATGCAGCCTACACAGTGAACGTCAGTCAAGAAGCTCGATCACGCCAAGTTCGGATGTTGGAAAATTCTTAAGGACAATCAAAGGGCAGGCTGCCAAGAGACTCAGTATAGAAGGGGCTCTCTCCAGTAAGTCGTGTTAAGATGTAGCCAATCTGGGGCAGTCACGTCGAGAAATCTCTCCGAAGTTCAGTTACTCTGGAGGACTCATTCAAAGATCAGGGGCAAAGTCACGTCAAAGCTCATATTGGGGCAGGCCACCTCTAGAGCATGGGAGATCGTCCACTCCCGAAAATGGTTAATTGAAAACACCTCCTCAAGGTTCAAGAGGCTAAAGCAGAGTATTGTCAAGTCATTACGATCCCCTTCGAGGTAATGTACGTCATGGATTATGAAGACTGGGGCAGTTATGTCGAGATATGATAAATCTCTCCAAGAGTTTGAAGACCCTGGGGCAGTGCGAACGCCCGATCTTCTGTAAAATCATCTTGAGATGAAAAGTTCAAAGAGCCGCTTATGACCATAAAGGCAAGTCAGGTTGCAGGGCAACAGATTGTACATCCCCAGCAGTTGGCTCTTCCCAGCATTGAGGTTGCTCATTCCCCAGCAGGACAAACTTTCCTCAGCAGAGCAGACCTTCCCCACCAGGAGACTTAGGAAGTATCAAGACGTTATTTCCCCACAGAATCAGGATGTTCACCCTCCCCGTCCAGTCAGGAAGCGTGCCTTCACCAACGATGTCATATTCTAAACCCCAACAAGGCAGGAGTAAAGTCATTCCCCCCGTCAGCAGGCTAAGATCAGCGGTATCCCCAAGCAGGATGGTATTATGGGCTGGCATCCCCCAGCAGGTTCTGAGCCCAATTGTATATTAGCAGTCTTCAGTAACAGACTTCCGATTCCCTTATGGGCGTTCATTCTCAACTCCCCCAGCAGAGGAGAAATCTCAGGTTTTGGATGTTACCTTCGGTGAAAGACAGGTGTAACCCCCGATAGTTCTTTTGGGATTTCATCTCCAGCAGAAGTTGTTGATCCAAAGAGCCGATCAGTATGACCCTTCTCAGCAGAGTTCCTGGATTTAGAGGACAATTTATTTTTGTCATCCCCGGCTGAATTAGTCTTTTCT
The DNA here is from genome assembly GCA_022829125.1 of Lathyrus tuberosus. NCBI lineage: Eukaryota > Viridiplantae > Streptophyta > Magnoliopsida > Fabales > Fabaceae > Lathyrus > Lathyrus tuberosus. The sequence continues at coordinate 1,764,382 of JALAZF010000659.1, read as the reverse complement.
CTCTAGCATTTATTTTGCTGGAGAAACCCCTTTTGCATATCATAAGCATTTGCATTGCATCCTCAAGCACATAGCATTTCCATTTCGTATGGAGCATTACGCCACTATTCAAACATTGGCATTCGAAGCATAAGACAGGTTTGGTACTTTCTTTGCCAGTTCTCTTTCCCAGCAAAGATGGCATAACTCAAGAGATTTTGGAGGGATGCGTTCCTCATACTTGTGCTCCCCAGCAGAGTCTTTTATTTAGACTTCTCCTTTCCCCAGCGGAGTCATCTTATCTGTGGATCATGGGTCTGTTAGAAGTTTGTCTGGCCTTTCTCTTTTGTGAAATCCCGTTCTTGCTTGACATATTTTGGCTTAAACCAGAAGTTTTGTTTCACGTTATCCCCAGTGAAGTCGCCATTTATTTTGCTAGTTTCTCTTTATCAGTAGAGATAGCAAGCTTTTGAAGATTTTCTTTTGTCAGTTTCCCTTTATCAGCAGGGATGGCATTTATGTTGCTAGTTTCTCTTTATCAGCAGAGATAGCAATCTTTTGAAGATTTTCTTTTGTCAGTTTCCCTTTATCAGCAGGGATGGCATTTATTTTGCTAGTTTCTCTTTATCAGCAGAGATAGAAATCTTTTGAAGATTTTCTTTTGTCAGTTTCCCTTTATCAGCAGGGATGGCATTTATGTTGCTAGTTCTCTTTATCAGATGAGATAGCGATATTTTGAAGATTTTCCTTTGTCAGTTTCCTTTATCAGCAGGGATGGCATTGGTATTGCTAGTTCTCTTATCAGCAGAGATAACAGTCTTTTGGATATTTTGTTCGTCAGCTCCCTTTATCAGCAGGGATGGCATTGGTATTGCTAGTTCTCTTTATCAGCAGAGATAGCAATCTTTTGGATATTTTCCTCATCAGCTCCCTTTATCAGCAGGGATGGCATTGGTATTGCTAGTTCTCTTTATCAGCAGAGATAGCAATCTTTTGGGTATCTTCTTTCGCCAGTTCCCTTTATCAGCAGGGATGACATTGGTTTTGCTAGTTCTCTTTATCAGCAGAGATAGCAATCTTTTGGATATTCTCTTCGTCAGTTCCCTTTATCAGCAGGGATGACATTCGTGTTGCTAGTTCTCTTCATCAGTAGAGATAGCAATGTTTTGGATATTCTCTTCGTCAGTTCCCTTTATCAGCAGGGATTACATTCATGTTGCTAGTTCTCTTCATCAGTAGAGATAGCAATATTTTGGATATTCTCTTCGTCAGTTCCCTTTATCAGCAGACGTAGCAATATTTTGAAACTCCTTTGTCAGTTCTCTTTATCAGCAGAGATGACATAACCTGGGAGAGTTTGTTTCCTTACAGCATGACTAATTCTCCGGTGGAGAATTGCAAATTTCCGGGTTCTTTGGTATTCAATCTCCGGGCATCCTGATCGTCTGAAAGTTGTCGCTATCATACCCTCAAGACCAAGTTGATTGAATAGGGGCAGCTGTTGCACCCCAAAATTTGCCCTCCTTACTTTAGTACGAACTGGCTTATGTTTCGTTGCATTTTTGCATTATCATATGTGCATATCATTGGTTCTTAGCATGGGGGCAAGGTGCCTGAGGCAGTTCTTCAGAGGGTTAAGAAAGAGTCCTGGTATTGTCCAAGAGAGCTCAAGTGGATCACTCTCTCCTAACCAGTGCATAAATTAGGGTTTTGAAATTCTTGGGTTTATTGCTCCAATGGGCAAGCTCCTTGGTTTTTTATCATCACTAAATGGCATATATTATCTTTGTTGGAGAGGATACACATCATATTCAGAGGAATTTGGATTTGGAGACTGTGCTATTTCCTCCTAGACTGAGGGTACCAAAACTAGGGTTTGCTATAAAGTCAGTTTATTTCTGATTTTTTGGGCAAGACTTGATTCCATGGTATTACTTGGGTCCCTAAGTACCTAGGGATGGGAGGTTGTCTATCAGTTTGGTCCAGGAGGATTTCAATTGGCCAATAGATTGGAAATCAGGTGAATTGGGTAAAAGTCAACAGTGAAAGGAGAAGTCAACTGTGGAATTTTGAGGTTCTCTTCAAGGATTTCAAGGTCTCACATCCTCATATGGTCATCAAGAGTCAAGTTTCATGCCATTTATCAAGAATCAGGAGTTGGTGCAAAAGTTACTAAATATGGAAATGACCTATAATTTGAAAGTTTCCTTTTTGGGCAAGTTCCTGCACTGCATTCAACTTGACTTTTCATCACCAAGAAAGCTTCAAATGAATTTTTCTCCAACAAGAAAGTTGAAGATCTTATTCTCCTCTCTCCAATAAGTACTAGTGGGTCTCCATATCATTTGTAAAACTCAGGTTATGATCAAAAGAAGGCAAAGTGGTTTTTAGGGTTTCTCATGGTTCCATTTTCACAACTTTGGGCATAATGACCTATAATCAACTCCATTGCTTCATGCCACATTCTAATATCAAATAACAATCCCTAAGGAGAATTTTTGGCCTTTTAATCAAGTGGTTTCATGGGTTATTTTTCACTTATTCTCCATTATTCAAAAAAGCCAAGTCATTAAAAACTCATGAATCAATTGGTTTCAAGGCCCAATTTCAATTGAGGTGTAATTAGCAATTCAAATATGGGTGATCCATCATGAAATATTTGGATATCCATGCATGGAAAGAGGTGTAACTCACATTATGCAATTTTCTAAAAATCACCCAAACTCATTAAACAAAGAATTGCCCAAGCCCAAATCATTATCAGTGAAAAACCCTAGTCTATTTAAACCCATTCATGCACTGGTTAGGGTTTCATCACGTGCATTTGGAGGAGAATTGAAGTGTGCAACCCCAAAGCTTTTCTTCAACAAATCTCACAATCCACAAGGTTTTTTCAAGAACTTCTTCCACAAACTTCTTCCTGGTGATCAATAGAGTGCAAACCATCCCCCATTCGCAGCCAATAGCAAGGATCCAGATTGTACCATCTCAGGTTGGTGGATTTTTTCGTGATCATAAAACTTAAATTTTAAACGTGCATAATGTTCTGTGATATCCATGGATCATGCTGATATAATTTGTTTTGAATATGGTTGTGTATGTTGGTTGTTTTGTGAATTTTAAATTTGGAACCCTAACATATTTCTCATCGTTTTTCATTGTACATTAGTTATTTGAAATTTGTGATGACATATTTGAATTCCTTGTGATTTTCTGGTTCAAATGGTGTATTCGCATGCGTTTTTTGGACGAGTTTTGAGTTGCAGGTGACCGGAGAAGGGAGCGGAACCCTAACTCCGGCGGCGGAGATTGGTTCAGTCCGACGAGGGTGGCTGGAGGTAAGAGAGATAATCGTGACCGTCCATGGTCACGATCCAAGGGCCATCATTGCGCCACGCATTTTTTTCTTTTATTTTTTTTTCTGATTTTTAATTAATAATTGCATGTACATTACCCCACCATTCTTACCGTGTGCATCCAGTCAGGTTTTTTTTATTTTAATTACTTTTTATTTTTGGTTGACTAATCTGGTGCGTGTGATTGATCTCATGGACAGAATCTCGCCAACGCATTAAAATGGCATGTGCCATGCGCGTGGCTGGTGCATTGTGCACTGATTGTTTGTGTGTGCGTGAGTATATGGTAAGTGTGGTGTGAAGGTCGAACTAAACCGTTGATCTTGAATACATGACTATTGTGTTGACTTGGTGGCACGCGTTGGATGAATCGTGTGGCAGCTGGGAATTCAATTGGGTTGACTGAGGCACATGTGGACCTTTGTTATTTTTTTTTTATTTTCTGATGGATTTAAGTCTGGGCTCGCTATTGACACCCCCACCCCTTGGCCCGTTACCAATTCCAATTCATTTTCTTACTAAACGCACCCCCTTTCATTTTTATTTCATTTTATTTTTATTTTTATTATTATTTTCATTTTTAATTATTAAAATTAGTTAATTGCATTGAAAAAATCCCAGAAAATTCATGCATCATATTTATCATTTTATAAAATTTTCACAAATTTTATTTTTTATTTTTATTTTATTTTTATCATCTAAACTAATTATTTAGTTTATTTTCTTTTTGCATTAATCATATCATGCATACTTAAAATTGTTTATTTTATTTCTCTGCATCCATAAAATATTTTCAATCCGTTCTTTTTGCATTCATTCACTAACATTCTGAGATGTATTAAAATATTTTTCTATCATTTTTAAAACTATTTCATATTGCATTTTGGTCCTTCCCTTTGGCGCACTGAACCCTACTTCTCACCTGAGCTTTGCCCAATTGTTTAAGTGGCTAACATTTTGATTATTTTTGCAGGAGTTTTTGGTATTTTGTTTGTTTCTAGTTGAGTAACTTTGATATTTAATTTGGTGATTTTAGAAATTGTTTTACTGTTTGTTTAATGGCTCTTTGTGTGAGATTTTTTTGTATGCGCATCCTTGATCTTGTCTGATTATCGGTTTGAAAAGGCACTTGTGCCATTGCCTTGAGGTTGTTTATTTGACTCCTTAATTCATGTTTGGATCGTTATCACTATTATATGCCATTGTTTGGTTTTCATTTGTTTTGATATCACCTGTGTCTGTTTCATACTAACCTTTTATGCAGGGACTAAGGTAAGTTCTTTAAGGGTATGGATAAATATCCATGGTCACCCTTACTCTTTCCTTCTCTCTTCTTTTTTTCTTTAGGTTTAGGTTGTCGTCAAACCTCACTAACCGTAGGTCACCCATGCATGATAACTTTAGGACTCGTAGTTCCCTTTAGAGTTACCCTTGCGTCTTCTCTTCTCATCTCAAACTTCTTGAAAATACTTAATAAGAATAAAATGTATTGCGCACGAGCCTTAAGCGTGGGGAATGAGAAATGAGGGGCTTCCTCTCATATTTCTAGAGTGCTTAGCGAGCGTCCTGTCTTGGGACGATGCGTTAAGTATTCACCCCTGTGCCCTAGACTTTGGTGCAATGCAATTTATGAACTAACTTAAGCCACTTCTGTCCTAAAAAATACAAACCAACTTCAAACCTTTTTGTCCTTCGGGATCGTCAAACTAAGGCTATTTTCAAAAAGGGCACGTTACCTTCCGTCTGAGTCGCAAACAGGCATCGACCCTAACTGCCGGACGCGAACTTAACGTCGCTCATAAAAAACACAAAAAGAACTTGGTCCGAACTACGTTGACTCTGAATTTCCCATTGCACAAAGGGAGTACGTAGGCCTAGGACGTCGATGTCCTACCGAGTCTGTCTTTGTCTTCCCCTCTCCCGTCTTAGTACAGCCATAGATGATAGGATAACTCACCCTTAGATTAGACAACAAGCGTGGATCCCATCGAGTACAATGGACGCGTGGGGTGCTAGCACCTTCCCCTCGCGTAACCGACTCCCGAACCCAGGCTATGGTTGCGATGACCATTCCTTTCCCTCTTCCTCAGGTTTATGCGGTGTTCCCTTTCCATCTCTTGGGATAAATTTACATGGCTGGCGACTCTGTTTTTCCGCGCCACTCTCGCGTTTGTACCTGGATGAAAATCCTGGGAGCGACAGGTGCCATGTCCAATTGTATTTGTATTGTTGGACGAAGGCAGTACCAAGATCTCTGAATGTACTGATTGTAGTACGGTTTAAACCCATGTACCATTTGAGTGCGACACCGGTTAAACTATCCTGAAAGTAGTGAATCAGTAGGTCCTGATTCTCCGTCTGAGCTGACATCCACCGAGCGTACATCACCAGATGGCTCTGAGGGCAAGAGTTACCCTTGTATTTTTCGAAGTCGGGCACTTGGAACTTGTGCGGGACTTTCACATTGGGGACCAGGCAGAGGTCTGCAGCGTCTTTTCCAAATAGATCCTGACCGTGAATGGCTTGCAGTTCCTTCTGCATTTCCAGGAACTGTTCACGGAATTCCTCCATTCTGTCAAACATAGTTTCCTTCTTACCAGAAGGTGTCTGTGGAATCTGTCCTTCCGGGACAGTGTGCACCACAGGGGGTGGTACTGTGACTACGACAGTGAATCTTGGCGTTTCCCGAAGTTTGTAACCTTCAGGAGTCTTTAGTATGCCCCTGGCATCTTCGCTTTCCCGAAGTTTGTAACCTTCAGGCCCAGCGGCTTCTGTTGTGATTCCCTGATCTTCAGCGATCGGCGAAACATATCCTTCCGGGATATAGTTAACAGGCATGCCCCAAGGACGATCTTTCGGCATTTGATACCGAGGATCATACTTCTCCACTATGGGCGTTGAGGTGATCTCTGAGATCACAATCCTTTGTAGCTGAGCTTCTGCCATGGCTTGCATGTCGTTACGAAGCTTTCTCATCTCTTCTCTCAGAGCGTCGATCTCTTCGTTCAACTCTCTGTTTTCTTCCTCAAGATCATTCATCCTTTTCTGAGGATTTGCCCGAGTATTATACGAATGAGACAGTTTGACTCTAGAACCGAGACACAAATGTGAGATTCGTAGGTAAGAAGAATACGCGATGTGAGAATGATGAATGCAATGATTATATTAATTGTTTTTTGGTTTAAGCAAAATAAACTTCGACAATTAGATTGCAAATATCAAACGGTGGGAAAACCCCTTTTTATTGAATTCAAAGGATTATAGAAATGGAAATACAGTAGATTACAAGGTGTAGAAACAGAAACCTAATCTAATGGGTCCCGAGTCCTCTCTGAAGAGAAATTGGGTGCTGATTCTGGTATCTTCCTTTTCTTTGACCGGGGCTCTTGGGCCGTTGTCGGGTTGTTATTCCTTTGCCAGGTGAAAGGAGTGAGCAAATTCCTTTGGTCATCTTGATTCTCTACAGCATGTTGCTCCAAAATCTCAATCAGAGCATCTTTCTCTTTCAGTAATTGCTGTATTTTGATGCACTCTACGTCGAGGGTGCGGTACTTGTTCTTCCAGGACTTTCTCTCCTTTTGAACTTTGTTGAGAGTAACTTGAAGCTTTTCAGTCTCTGTCATGAAGTACATGACAGATTCCCTCGGCGGAAGAATTCCGTAACGAGGATAAGGCATTTTTAGCTTGAGAGCTCTAGTTTGTACCCAAAGGAGATAAGGCTCCACCGAGATACAGTCTAGTTTTCCTAGAGACTCCCGTCCTTTCTTATGAACAAGCTTCCAAGCATGCACTATTTCCATCTTTAGTGCTCTGTCATTTTCTCCTTCTTTGAAGAAAAGACCTTCCAGATGAACACCCCGTGGGATGTGTCTCATCGGGTATCCAAATTGACGATGAATGAGAACTGGATGATAATTGATTCCTCCCTTAGTTCCTATAAGGGGTACGTTGGGAAAGTTTCCACAACAGTCAATGATCCTGATCCCATCATAGATCCTATTACACCAATCTATATCAGAGTTGGTAAGAGACATGATCTTCTGCGACCAACGTAAGGCACTCTTGCAATCCCAAAAAGCAGCAGACTTGGGCAAGTGAGAGATAAACCATTTGTAAAGCAGAGGTACACAACATGTGATCTCCCCTTCGCTGTACAAATTCCCCAAGTGTACAGAATGATACGCATCAGCGAGCAAAGTCTGTACAGGGTTTCCGATGAGAAAAACCTTAATGGAGTTGATATCGACGAAGTTATTAATGTTGGGAAACAAAAATAACCCGTAGGTGAGCAAGACAAAGATACTTTTAAAAGCAGTCACGTTTCCTATACTGGCAAAATACAGGGCCTTCTTTGTCAAGAACTGGGTTGGCAAACCTTGGATGCCACCCTTAGTAGTTAGGTGAGTCCTGACTTCAGACTCGTCCAAATGAGTTGCTCTCGCAATGGTCTGATTCTTTGGAATTTCTTCCAGTCCAGAAAATGGAGCTCGATCAGTAATGTGTAGATCGATCAGATGAGAATACTCCTCCAGCGTTGATGCGAGCTGGTAATCCAGGAATGTGAAACAGTGATAAGTTGGATCATAAAACTGAATGAGCGCATCCATGATTCCCTCAATCACATAGACTCTTAATAGTGGTAGCAAATCTCCGTGCTTGGCTCTGAAAGCCTCTGGGTTAGTGATCATCCTCGCTAACCTTCTCAAATCCTCTAGCTTTGGAACCTTGAAGGTATAACTATGAGTTCTCCCTCTACCGAAATCCATTAGTGCAATCCTTTTCTCTGATATTGCAATCACAGTCTTAGTTTATTTTGAAAAACAGAGAGACTAGAAGAGAAATTTTTGAATGTTTTAATGTTTTATTTAATGAATGCATGAATGCAGCACACAAAAACATAGAAAAAACATGGGGTCAAAGGGTCGTTGTCATGAAGTCAAGGCTCTACCCATCCCCAAAGGTTTATACTAGGGTGATTTTTGTACCTGTACTCATTATCATCAGCTCCTCCCAGGAAAGAAAAACAACAAGCGGATCGCCAGCGAGTTGTAGAGCAATCTTAGAGTAAGTGCCATTCACCGAGAATAGATCACCCGCCTCAAATGAGGGTAGTATCGTGTAACAACTATTCCCGATAGTTTCCGAACTACGAAAGGGTTTGGCTCCTCAACTTTTCAGACTTAACAATCGGCCCATTGTCTAGGTGAGAGAATGGGTTGCATTGGTCACCCTCCACTGAGGTTGATGGTCGACCCCATCGCCATCACTTATCTTAAGTGTATACTCAATCTTTCCACATGCGGCATCATACGCATTCCCATTAGCAGAAAAATAAACACGTATAGCAGTTAGGAAAAGCAGTATATATATTTGTCCTAATCATCCTAGACCTTTAAAGCTATGAATCCTAGGTTCCTGACAGAAAATGGGTTCCCCGGCGGAAGCCCCAATCTGTGGTTTTCACACAAGTGAAGAGAAAAAAGAAATCGGGCCCCACGGTGGGCGCCATTTTTCTGTAGCGAGCAATTTTGGACGCAGTTCTTAAGTGCTGGTCGCTCTCTACGGTTGAACTTACTACACGTCGATTCATTTTTTATCCTATTGTGAGCTGATGAAGGAAGGGAAATAGATGTCTCCAATTAACCCTACTTTGCATACTGAGTGTAAACAGCAGTCTGTTAGGTTACGAATGCTATCAATGTGGGGGGGCCTTTGTATTGGTTATTTGTATATTCGCCAATACGGTTTCTTTCTTTTTTCTTGTGTTATTTTGACAGACAGGTTTCTGGAGGGGAACAAGGATTAGGATGTTAGGACTGATGCTTTTGATGTGAGAGTATGGGATTTTTGGATTTTGTTTAGTGTGCTCGCTAAGATTTTTCTTTCAATCTTATGCCTACGTATTCCCGTTTACCGAAACAGGGAAATCAGAGCGTTCGTAGTTCCTCCTATTCTATGGGAGGAAATGGTTGTTTTGGTGTCTTGTTCAAAGCCCAAGACGTGAAGCGAAAGGTGTTTGTATCTTGTTCAAAGCCCAAGATGTGAAGCTGAAAGTAGTTTGACTTTAGAGAGAATTTGTCATCTCTAAAGAGGAGTCTGTTTGTCACAACTGTTGGGTGACTGGTTATAAAGGGAGGATTACTTTAACCGGGATACGCGGATCCTAGCAATGCCATAATTTCCTTTATAAGGGGTTTTTAACCTGAAGGAGAAGACTTTAACTCAGTGTAGAGCAATGCTATCTTTCCTTAGGAATTTCTCATGCTAAAAGAGGGACAGTGGCATGGATGTAGATGATCCAGAGGCTTGCCGCTTACAGCGATTAGATGAAGGGGAAGGAGTTGTTGATGTTTGTGATCGAGGCACAACTTTGATGCTAAAAGGTTAATTGAATCAACCAGTGGTTTTCTTATATAAAGCCTAAGAGGAGGCTAGTATGTGTCTCGTACAAAGCCCGAGAGAGAGGCTAAAAGGTTTTAACTCAACGAAGGAATCTTTTGGTATCTCGTATAAAGCCCGAGATGGAGGCTATTTGACTCAACAAGAGAGTCTTTTATACTCAACAAGAGAGTGTTTTTTGTATCTCGTACGAAGCCCGAGATGGAGGCTGAAAGGTTTGACTCAACAAGAGAGTCTTTGTATCTCGTACGAAGCCCGAGATGGAGGCTACAGGTTCTGTTTCAGTTAAGTGACAAGTCCAGTATACTGATTTTAAAGAGAAAATCAGTTCTTATATGAGCAACACTGTACTCAAGGATTTTGATTTGAGGATCGGGGATATTTCTTTTTCTTTGAGGAAACGGGAAATCCAAAGGGTATTGAGACTGTCCGAGTCTGCGAGTTTCCTTCCTATTTAACGAAGGGGTCACTTGAGAATGTCTTTGAGACTCAAGGATATTAGACTGTCCAAGTCTAGAGTTTTATCTTTTGTACTATGCTTTGAGAAACAGTAGTAGACTCTTTGAAAGGACTGTTATATGAAGATGACTAAGTTTTATTCCTATACCTCTAGGAGGTCGTCGGGACAATTTGTACGAAGCCCAAGAGGAGGCTGGAAACTTTTAAGAAGCCGACGGGTCCTTATACGAAGCCCAAGAGGAGGCTATCATTCCCGGAGGAAAAGATCTTTATACGAAGCCTAAGAGGAGGCTGTGAATACTTCTAAGAAGCCGTAGGTCCTAGTACTAAGCCCAAGAGGAGGCGGGGTTGATTTTAGGAAGCCCGTGGGTCCTTGTATGATGCCCAAGAGGAGGCCGATTGCTTTTAAGAAGCCGATGGGTCCCCAAACCTCGAGAAATTCAAGGCAAGCTATTCACAAGGAATAGATTAAGTCAGGAAAGTTCGAGAATTTGGAAGAAACTCAAGAGATGCCATTCACGGAGAAAAGATCATCTCTGGGGAGTAGAGCTTCTTGACAATTGCTTTTAAGAAGCCAGTGGGTCCCCAAACCTCGAGAAATTCAAGGCAATGCTATTCACCGAGAATAGATCAAAGTCAGGAAAGTCCGAGAATTTGGAAGAAACTCAAGAGATGCCATTCACGGAGAAAAGATCATCTCTGGGGAATAGAGTTTCTTGACAACTTCTACGAGTGACAGTCTATGAAAGGGTTCACTGAGAATGCTGTCTTTCATATCTCCATATTGTTTAACCCCAAGAGGAGGGAAGACTGTGTCTGGTAATCCTATGGGGATCTAGTTTAGACTATTTCTAAGAGTGATCAACGGGCTTAATGCTAGACGTAGTTGCCGGGGAAACTCTAAATATCTATACTATTATTACACAGTTGATATGAGTTTATGAAAGAAGACTTACAGTGAAACAGCCCCACAATACAGTTATATGTATATGAAAGCGGTAAATGAAAGCAATAACCACTTACTCGGTTGTAGAGCTTCCATGCTGTTTGGTTAGTTGTTCAACAAAGAAAGATTGAAAACAATAGTATATTTCAAAATCAAAAGAGAAAGTGCTTTGAAAAAGAACGATTTGGGGCTTACAGCTCAAGGAGAGGCCCAGGGTTTTATCAGTGGGCGCACTGTTTGAATTTGTACAGAGGGACTTATACAAGTGACTCTGGCCCAAAAAAGGTTTTCTGTACAAGGGATGGGTCTTACACTCTCTCAAGAGGCCCAAAAGGTTTAAAGAAAAAGAGTGGGGCTTATAACACGAGGGTAGACCCAGTTGACTTTTCGTTTAAAAATGGCGATCGCGCCGAGATTTTCTTTTAACGCGAAGGGGCTTATACAATATCGGAGGCCCAAATGATTTTGGTTAAAAGGGGCTTGGGTCTTACACTCTATTAGAGGCCCAAAAGTTTTGAATGAGTCTTATAGCTCAAGGAGAGGCCCAAAAGGATATTTTTCAAAAGGGCGACGATCGCGCCGTTGGTTTTTGACGGTATCGGGACTTATACAATGCATTGAGGCCCAAAAATGATTTGGTCAAAAAAAGGATTGGGTCTTACACTCTATTAGAGGCCCAAAGTGTTTTGAAAATGATTTATGAGGGTTGAATTAATCCAAAAACCCTAATTTGTTTTCAAAAATGTATTTAATTGAATAAAAATTCAATTAAAATGATCAAAATTGTTTAACATATGAAAAACAAATTGTGATCTTGGATTAATGCTTCAAAAATTAAGTATTGACCTACAAAATAATTAGAAAGCATTAAAAGTTGCAAAATCAATGTGGAAAATATATTTAAAATGTCAAAAACAATTAAAATATTAATTCTTTGTAAAAATATCAATTATATGAAATAAATAATATTTTTGGGATTTTTTGGGAAAATAAAATATTTTAACATTTTTGTGAATTATTAAAAAAAGAATCAACTCAAAATCATTAAAACTCAGAGAGAAATTAATTTTTGAATCAATTAAATAAAATCACAAAATTCAAATATTCAAATTTTGAAAAAAGGCGCCAAGAACAAGCTGAAAAAAACGCGCGTGTTCTGTGATTCCCGGATTTGCATTTTCTCTCTAATCTCACTGAATACTTAATCATACCATGTAATCCACATATCAATATGCTCGTTTCAACCTCACGATCATGTCTATGGTATTTAATTTCATTTAAATTAAACATATAACAAGAAATCACGAAAAATCCTCAAGAACCCTAATTTATGCATGAAGGCTAGGATTTTTGATACACGATTCAAACAATGCAATTAATTGAGGGGAAACATTCTATGCATGATTATCAACATATGGCCAAATTATTGTGCAGCAAAAAATGCATGGGTCATAGAGTTAGAAGAGCTCATGCTTACCACTTGCAGCTGGTGATCGTGTTTGGTGTTGGAGGTGTTACAACTTGGTTCCAATGATGTGGATAGCTTCCCTAGGTGCCAAGTGATGTGTCTGAGTGCTTGGAATTGATTGAAATTGGCTAGATCACTTCATGGCATCTCAACTGCATTTTGGTTAAAACCTTGAGCAATTGACTGGTGATTCTGAGAAATCAGTGTTCCAGTTGTTGTTTAAGTGTTTGATCATCTCATATGTGATGTATGTGAGGTGTGTGAGTGATTGGTTTGATTGGAAAAGCTCTCAAACTCAAAACCCGATAGTGACTTGCCTTAGAAGGCAAAATTGGAGTGAAAGAAGAGATTTTGAGGAAAGCATCTGTTTGATGGCTTTGGTGTACTCAAACTGATCACAATTAAGCTCTATTTATAGTAGAGCAAGTTTTTTTTGGGATCCACAGTGAATGGCAACTGCAGCAGAGGTTTGGCCAATGTTGGCAAATGAAAATCCAAGTCTCCTCTAGCCATTGACTAGAGGTTAGGGCACAGAGCTTTGGTCCCCTTGGTCTTGGATAACTCTTGACTGATTTCAAATGAGAATGGCTCAGTCCATGCCACCTTGATGCTTCCATTGAATGCTTCAATCCAAATTTGGAGTCTTGTCCCTATTTTGGCCATTCTAGGTTCAACATGCTATTTCTTGTTCCATGGACTTTGGAGGCTTGGCTCAATGATTGTCCCCTTTAGATTTAATCCTTTGAGGTGTCCAAGTGGATAGGAGCATTTGAATTTGGCTAATTTTGGCAAATCGGGCAAAAATGCAAATTCTGCCTTGCCTTGGCAGATTTCAGCAAGGCAACTTTCCAATGTCATATCTCATGACTCAAATGGAATTTGGCAATGTTCTTGGCCATTTTGGAAAGCCCTTACATGATACAACAACTGTTTGAACATGTTTGGTTTTGATCTCTTTTGAATCCAAGTGAAAAATCCCCCTACATTTGGAAAAAAATGAAGACAGATTTGGACTTGGTGAAAATTTCACTAAGTGTTGGAAAAAGTGACATTTTCATTTTTCAGCCATTTTGATCACTCCATAACTCAAAATCCTTAATGAATTGGACTTAGGTCTAGTTGAAGTTTTTGTAGAGGGTAATGAGGGCTACAAATCCATCTTTGGATGAAAAAAAATGGCTTTGTGGTTTAGGAGTTATGATCCTTCAAAGTTGGTACCCTTGCCACTTTATTTTTAACTTAGAAAATTTTCTAAGTTTTTATGGTTACCCCTTTTACAAGTTATCCAACTTTTCTCAATTTTTCTTGATGAATGATGATTCAAATCATACATTAACAACATTTTAGGGTTAAAAATCCATTTTGGTGAAAAATCTCAAAAAGTCAAAGTTGACTTTTGTGCACAGTTGACTTTTTATCAGATGAATTCCAAACTTTGCAATTCTTCAGGAAATCATGTCCTTGACCTAAATCAAACTTGATGGACATGTTCCATGGGTGTCATAGGGTATATTGATGCATGTCATAGGGCTTGGGAGCATGTCCTGGTCAAAAGTCAAAGTTGCAGTTGACTTTCCTCGCGAAACCCTAATTGTGGTGCAGATGAAATTGAGACTTGTTGCTGAAACTTCTTGGATTAATCCATTGTCCCAAATGGATCAATATGGTATATTAGAGACCCTTAAACCCTCTCTTGAGGTCTTGGTTCATGATTTGTTCCAAAAGTCAACTTAGAGGTGAATTAGGTCAAGAAACCCTAATTCCTGATTTTTGATTTATGCATCCCCTGAGGCAAAATTGACTTGAGGAATGGGTCCATGAGGTTCCATGGAGTATATTAGGTTGTGTTTTTGATCTTTGGCTTGTGTCCAGATGAAATTTTTCATCTGGAGGCCCTGGTCGACCAAAACCCTAATTTGGTGACACTGTCGATCTTGAGACTTGATCCACCTAGAAGGGAGCAGCCTTGTGCTTAATCCTTGAAGTGGGAGTCCTTTTTGATCCATTGTGGATGTTTAAGAGATTAGACAAGTTGAAGATCATGTCATTCCTTGATTGATCCTTTGTCTAAGGCTCTGAGAGGGCTTGAAACCCTAATTTTGATTGTAGTGGATGCTCACCCATCTTTGGGGAGACTGATGAAGTATGATAGTTCCTCCATATTGTGATGATGATTTTCACAATGATGGGAATCTTAGTGGTCAAAATTTGGGGTATGACAACTGCACACACTTGCATTTTCTCTATCTCTTTTAAACACAAATCATCACGTCATGCTGATTGCTTGTTTTAAACCCCATTGAAACGTATGATCCGATGCCTTCCCCCAACTTTGAATTCTCGGTATTTGAGGCTGAAGAAGAAGAGGACGAAGAAATTCCAGAAGAGGTCTCCCGATTACTCAGACAAGAGGAAAGGTCCATTGAACCTCACAAAGAGCCGTTAGAAATGGTAAACTTGGGTTCGGAAAAATAAAGAAAATAAATCAGGATTGGGGCACTGCTCAGTCCAACTGCCAAAGAGAGTTTGACAAAGCTTCTCAAAGAATTTCCTGATGTATTCGCTTGGTCCTATCAGGATATGCCAGGGTTGGATACCAGCATCGTGGAACATCATCTACCATTAAGGTCAGAATGTCCGCCTGTAAAACAGAGGTTGAGACGAACTCACCCAGACATGGCCATCAAAATCAAAGAGGAGGTACAAAAACAGATTGACGCGGGGTTCCTCGCCACGTCAGAATATCCTCAATGGTTAGCCAACATAGTACCCGTTCCAAAAAAGGACAGAAAGGTCAGAATGTGTGTCGATTACAGAGATCTAAACAAGGCTAGTCCAAAGGACGACTTTCCTTTACCACACATTGACATGTTGGTAGACAGTACAACAAAGTTCAAAGTTTTCTCCTTCATGGATGGATTCTCGGGCTATAATCAGATAAAAATGGCGCCGAAAGACATGGAGAAAACTTCATTCATTACCCCATGGGGTACCTTTTGTTACAAGGTAATGTCGTTCGGTTTGAAGAACGTTGGGGAAACCTATCAAAGGGGCATGACTACTCTGTTTCATGACATGATACACAAGGAAATCGAGGTATATGTCGATGATATGATTGCCAAATCTAAAACAGAGGAGGAGCATGTGACACACCTGTCAAAACTATTCGAGCGATTGAGAAAGTACAAAATCCGCTTGAATCCTAACAAGTGCACTTTTGGTGTCCGTTCAAAGAAACCTTTAGGGTTCATCGTCATCCAGAAAGGAATTGAGGTTGATCTTGACAAGGTAAAGGCCATTCGAGAAATGCCTTGTCCGAAAACTGAAAAACAAGTCAGAGGATTCCTGGGACATTTGAACTATATCTCCAGATTCATATTCCTCATGACCGCGACATGCGCGCCGATTTTCAAATTACTGAAAAAGAACCAGGACTGCATTTGGACAGAAGACTGCTAAACCACCTTCGATAGTATCAAGGAATACCTGTTGAACCCACCGATTCTATCACCTCTAGTGGAAGGAAGACCACTGATCATCTACCTCACAGTCCTAGAGGACTCAATGGGTTGTGTACTTGGCCAACAAGACGAAACCAAAAGGAAAGAGTCCGCCATTCACTATTTAAGCAAGAAATTCACCGACTGCGAGACTCGGTACACTATGCTTGAGAAAACTTGCTGCGCTTTGGCTTGGGCAGCCAAACGTCTTCGCCAGTATATGATTCGTCACACTACTTGGTTGATCTCAGAAATGGATCCGATCAAGTATGTCTTCGAAAAACCTGCTCTCACGGGAAGGATTGCCCGTTGCCAGATGTTGTTATCAGAATGTGACATCGAGTACCACACTCAGAAAGCCGTTAAAGGAAGTATTTTAGCCGATCATTTGGCTCATCAACCGATTGACGATCAAGAATCAGTCGGGTTTGACTTCCCAGACAAAGATGTCATGTATTTGAAAATGAAAGATTGCGATGAACCGCTACCTAGTGAAGGGCCAGAACCAGATTCCCAATGGGGACTTATCTTTGACGGAGCTGTCAATCATTACAGAAACGGAATTGGGGCAATCATCATAACACCTCAGGGTACCCACATTCCTTTCACCGCCAGACTTACGTTCAAGTGCACGAACAATGAGGCCGAATACGAAGCTTGTATCATGGGTCTCGAAGAAGCGATCGACTTAAGGATCAAGAACTTGGATGTATATGGTGACTCAGCCCTGGTTATCAATCAAATCAAAGGAGATTGGAACACATACCAATCAGGATTGATTCCTTATAAAAACTATGCGAGAAGGTTGTTACCCTTCTTCAACAGAATCGAGTTTCATCACATCCCTCGTGACGAGAATCACATGGCTGATGCATTAGCCACCCTCTCTTCCATGATTAGCGTAGGTCAATGGAATGACCTACCTAAGATCGACATAATACACCTTGAAAGGCCTGCTTACATCTTCACGATCGAAGCAGTCATAGACGATAAACCTTGGTATCATGATATCAAATGCTTCCTTCAGAAACAAGAGTACCCACCTGGGGCACTAAGAAAAGACAGAAAGACCCTCAGAAGATTGGCTGGAAACTTCTTCCTGAGCGGTGATACCCTCTATAAGAGAAATTTCGACATGATCTTGCTCCGATGTGTAGACAGACTAGAGACAAGCATGTTAATGAAAGAGATTCATGAAGGATCCTTTGGCACTCATGCCAACGGACACACAATGGCGAGAAAAATTCTAAGAGTCGGGTACTACTGGTTGACCATGGAATCCGACTGCTACAAGTACATGAGGAAGTGTCACAAGTGTCAGATATACTCAGACAAAATCCATGTAACGCCAACACATCTCAAAGTTCTTTCTTCTCCATGGCCTTTTTCTATATGGGGAATCGACATGATTGGCATGATTGAACCCAAGGCTTCAAACATACATCGGTTCATTTTAGTAGCCATTGACTACTTCACCAAATGGGTCAAAGCAGCGTTATACACCAATGTAACCCGATAGGTGGTGGTCCGATTTATCAAAAACAATATCATCTTCCGTTATGGTGTTCCAAGCCAGATTATTACGGATAATGGATCTAACTTGAACAACAAGATGATGAAAGAGTTCTGCGCTGAATTCAAGATTGAACACCATAACTCATCTCCCTACCGACCCAAGATGAACGGAGATGTAGAAGCGGTTAACAAGAACATCAAGAAGATCGTTCAAAAGATGGTTGTAACCTACAAAGACTGGCACGAGGTGCTACCCTTTGCTCTTCACGGTTATCGAACATCTGTCCGCACTTCAATAGGGGCAACCCCTTTCTCTCTAGTATATGGCATAGAAGCAGTGCTCCCCATCGAAGTGGAGATCCCATCAATCCGGGTATTGATGGAAGCTAAGCTAATGGAGGATGAATGGTGTCAAAGTCGACACGACGAACTGAATCTAATCGAAGAAAAATGAATGACGGCACTATGCCATGGTCAGTTATATCAGTAAAGAATGAAGAAGGCATTTGATAAAAAGGTCCAACCTCACGTCTTCAAGAAAGGAGACCTCGTGCTCAAAAAGATCCAGTCATTTCTCACTAATTCCAGGGGCAAATGGACTCCGAATTATGACGGCCCCTATGTGGTCAAGAAAGCTTTCTCAGGCGGTGCCTTGAGACTCGCAACCATGGATGGAGAAGAATTTGCCTACCCCATGAATGTTGACATAGTCAAGAAATACTTCGCCTAAACTAAAAAAAACGTCTCGGTGGATTGAAAACCCGAAAGGGAGGTCCAGGCAAAAATTAGAGACAAAATAAAAAAAATCATCCCGGTGGATTGGAAACATCACAGTACAATCCCGACAAAAATTAGGGATAATGGCAAGTAACTATGTCCAACAGAGGCGAGTCCCTCAGCAGCAGTTACGTCATCCATAAGAAAATTCCAGTCAAGGTCATCTTCGACGGAAGCTCAGGATTCCCAGAATTCAAATTTGGTAGTAGGATAGTGGTCGTTATGTTTCAATGTGGCCCTTTTCCCTTAAATTACCATTTTCTAACTTGTTAAATACTCTATGGAATTACGCGTTTGGCTGATTTCCATCCTATCAATAAAATTTAAGCCCTCGTGCTTTTGTTTGCAATTCTTATTTGTTTTAGCCTTACAAAACGACATTTTAACATGATCAACGATTCTTGAAATAAAACAAAAATGAATTTACTTGTAAAACTTTTTCTGCTTTTAAAATAAAGATGGCAATTTCTTTTGACTGTTGAACATCGAAAGAACATCGATCGCTTCTCCAGAAATAAGCGAGCTTCAAAGTGTAGAATCAAAGTACTCCTTCTAAACCAGTGCGCCTGAATGAAGGATCAGCTATGTCAGATGCAAATACTATGTCTGACATCCTCGGCAGAGTTCTTACCTCCTAAGCCCGACCAACGTTGTTCCCCGCAGGGACTATCTCTCCTAAGCAAGGCAGAATTGCTACTTTTGAACCCAGTGGCACCTCTTCGTCCCCCGCAGTGGCCGAGTATCCAGTCATGTTCATCTGTTAGCCTGTATTTCATGTCAGTTTTGTCAGCATAGACATACATATATCATGCATTATTGATTTACACTCATATTCATATTGCATCACTATCACTCTAGTCGGTCTTGTTCCCTAGTGATAAACGTCCTCTCAATCGAGTTGTCAGTTCTTTCCTCGTCAGGAAATATTGTGTTTGAACTATCTCTCTCCTCCAGTTTATTTCTGGATTAGAATCGACCTTTGACCACTTTGATAACTTGAACCTCTGAAAGGTCAGAGAACCTTCACCAAACATCACTCTTCGCCATTGAAGATAATATTTTCGCTTTCCCGGATTAAGGAAGATCCCCAGAGAAAGCCTCTTGGTCAGAAATTCGGCAATATGGCAGTTTTTCTCTGAAAAATCCGTTGACGAAAAGGTCATCAGCACCTCAAAATTGGATCACATCATATGGCATTTCTCCGAGAAGATCTCCGAGAAAAGTATGATATAATATCGCCAAGCTGGAAGCAGTCTCTCAAGAGACTCGTTTTCCCCAGTAGAGTCGACAACTGGCGTCTCCAATAGAGAAGTTTGTGCACCTCTACAGTTCAAATGACTGGGTTCCCCAGCAACTCTGACATCAAATCTTTTTCCATCAAATGGCATCTCCCCAGGAACATTCGGCGAGAAGTTTGAGGAAAACCGCTACGAATAGCGTCCCTTGTCAAGAAGTTTATTGACAAAAGAAACTGAGACCAGTTCCTTGGTAGGAAACCAGGATCGAGGGGAAGTTTATATCAGAAAATTAGACCAGTTCCTTGGACGGAAACCAGGATCGAGGGGATGTTTATATCAGAAACTTAGACCAGTTCCTTGGTAGGAAACCAGGATCAAGGGGAAGTTTATATAAGAAACTGAGACCAGTTCCTTGTTAGGAAACCAGGATCGAGGGGAAGTTTGAATCAAAAACTGAGACCAGTTCCTTGGTAGGAAACCAGGATCGAGGGGAAGTTTATATCAGAAACTGAGACCAGTTCCTTGGCTGGAAACCAGGATCGAGGGGAAGTTTACCTTTTCTAAGCATCATTTCTTAGCAAAAGAAGAAGGATGCGTGAACTACCATTCATAACCACCATCAAAATTTCGGGTATTCCGATATTTAATCCTCTTGCACCCCGAATGCCCGAATACCCTCGCTATTCACACCTTCGGGTCCAAGAAGATTAAATAGGGGCATCTGTCATACCCCAAATTTTGACCACTAAGATTTCCCATCATTGTGCAAACCATCATCACAATATGGGTGTATCATTATGCCTCATTAGTCTCCCCAAAGATGGGTGAGCATCCACTACAATCAAACTTAGGGTTTCAAGCCCTCTCAGAGTTCTTAGACAAAGGATCAATCAAGGAATGACATGATCTTCAACTTGTCTAACCTCTCAAACATCCACAATGGATCAAGAGGACTCCCACTTCAAGGATTAAGCTCAAGGCTGCAACATTCTGAGTGGATCAAGCCTCAAGATCGCCAGTGTCACCAAATTAGGGTTTTGGTTGACCAGGGCCTCCAGATAGAAATTTTCCTCTGGGCATGAGCCAATGCTTTAAAGCATAATCTAAAATACTCCATGGAACCTCATGGACCCAATCATCAAGTCAATTTTGCCTCAAGGATGCATTCACAAAGAAAAAACAGGAATTAGGGTTTCTTGACCTAATTCGCCCCTAAGTTGACTTTTGGGACAAATCATGAGCCAAGACCTCAAGAGAAGATTTGAGGGTCTCCAATACACTACCTTAATCCATTTGCAATAATGGATTGATTCAAGAAGCTTGAGCAATAGGTTTCAAGTTCATCAGAACCACAATTAGGGTTTTGAGGAAAATGTCAACTGTACCTTTGACTTTTGACCAGGACATGCTCCCAAACCTTGGGACATGATTCAATACACCCTATAACACCTATGTAATCAATCCATCAAGTTTGATTTAGGTCAAGGACTTGATTTCATAAAGGATCGCACAGTTTGGAATTCATCTGACAAAAAGTCAACTGTGCACAAAAGTCAACTTTGACTTTTTGAGAATTTTCACAATTATGGTTCTTTAACCCTAAAATGATGTTAATGTATGGTTGGAATCATCATTCATCAAGAAAAATCAAGAAAAGTTGGATAACTTGTAAAAGGGGTAACCATAAAAAACTTAGAAATTTTTCTAAGTTATGGAACAAAGTGGAAAGGGTACCAACTTTGGAGGATCATAACTCCTAAACCACAAGGCCATTTTCCCCCATCCAAAGCTGGATTTGTAGCTCTCATCGCCCTCTACAAAAGCTTCAAACAGAACTCATTCCAATTCCTCATGGATTTTAAGTTATGGAATGATCAAAATCACAAAAAGTGAAAATGTCACTTTTTTCCAACACTTAGTGAAATTTTCACTAAGTCAGAATTTGCCTTCACTTTTTTCCAAATGTAGGGGAATTTTTCACTTGGATTCAAAAGGTATCAAAACCAACTATGATCAAACAGTTATTGTATCATATGAGGGCTTTCCAAAATGGCCAAGAACTCCATCAAATTCCACAAAAGCCATGAGATATGACCATGCCAATATGCCTTGCTAAAAACTGTCATGGCAAGGCAGACTTGGGAGTTTTCCTCGATTTGCTCAAATTTTGCAAAGGGGCAAACACACTTATCCATCTGAACACCTCAGGGGGAGACCAAGGAGGAACCAACTCTGATCCCAAGCCTCCCAAGTCTTTGGAACCAAAAGTAGCATGCCAAACCTAGAAAAGCCTAAAAGAGGGACAAGACTCCAATTTTGGATTGGAGCATTTAATGGATGCACCAAGGTGGCATGGACTGAGCCATTCCCAACTGAATTCAGTCAAAACTTATCCAAGACCAAGGGAACCAGCAGCCTGTGCCCTAACCTCTAGTCATTGACTAGAGGAGACTTGGATTCTCATTGCTCAACATTGGCCAAACCTTTGCTGCAGTTGCCATTCACTATTTCAGCCAAAACAAACTTGCTCTACTATAAATAGAGCTCAATTGTGTTCAGTTTGAGTACACGAAAGCACTACAACACTTGCTTTCCTCAAAATCTCTTTCTCTAGGCAAAAATACCTTCTTTAGCAAGGTAACTCTGAGTTTTTGAGTTAGGGAGCAATTCCACCATAGCTTATGATCCAAACACATCCAATATGTCACATCTAAGCTGTCCAAGCTCTCACAAGTGACCTGTAACACCAAAATCACAAAGTCACTTCTCAAAACCTCAAAATAGGACTTTTGTGCATTTTTCAAGCCATGTCTTGATTCAGTCACTTTCAAAACCAGATAAAACCTCAAACACACTCCAAATATCATCCTTGAACTGTCCCAAACGGTGCCACACATCTGGAACACCATTTGAGAGAGTTGCTATTTTGGCCACTTTTACCCCTTTTGCAAGAAAGAGCTCAAACTTGTTCCTGAGGTTTCCAGCTGATTCCAACCATCCTAAAAGCTTCTAAGAGATCATTTGAGGGTGTCCAAAGCATTAAATCATTTCTAGAACAAAGCCCTTGATAGATTGCACAAAAGCTCCAAAAAGAGGTAAGCATCACAACTTGGATTCTTTGAATCATGCTTTCTTTTGATGTCCACTGATCATGCATCTCTTATACATGTTATATGTGTTGTGTTTGCACCAATTTATCATGTAATTCATGCTTGTACCAAGAAATGGCACAGAAAATGCAAATCATGGCCTATTTTAAAACCACTATCGGGTTTTTCAATAGGAGCATGATCTAAAAAAAACACCACCACCATTGGATTCCTTGTGAAATTCTAGGCAGGATAGACCTAAATTTTGTCTCAATCCATGGAGAAATGAGAAAGTTATGGCCTTCACTTTTTCAACCAAAATCTTGCCTTGCCTTGCCTTGGGCCAGGCCAAAAACAAGGCAAGCCTTGTATATTTGTGGTTGTGTTTCAATCAATGGATGTATCACCACCCCAGTGGTAAGGCACGCGCCCTATACACAAGAGGTCTGGGGTTCGAATCCCCCTCGCCCCAGATCCTCTTTTTTTACCACATTTTCATATTTTATTATTTTTCTTATTATTTTTAATGGTTTGAAAAATTAATAACTCCCTCAATTTTAATTATTTTTTATTGGTTCTTTTTGCAAAAAATCACAAAAATGTTGAAATATTTTATTCCACAGCAAAAATTAGATTTATATTATTTATTTAATATAATTAGTATTTTTGTGAATAAATTCATTTTTAATTGTTTTTAAACATTTAAAAGTGAATATTTACTTTTAAAATCAAAACCAAATGAGTTCTAAATCATCTTGTGATTAAAACATCATTTTTCAAACCTTAAACAAAAATCACAAATGGTTTATTCAAACTTATTTTGTATTTTATCATTTTATTTGATTTTCTTTAAATATTTACTTTTAAAGGAAAACAAAATTAGGGTTCTTTGATTTTCACCCTCACAAATCATTTTCAAACACCTTTGGGCCTCTATTAGAGTGTAAGACCCAATCCCTTTGTAAATACACCACATTTTGGGCCTCAGTCATTGTATAAGTCCCACTGTATTTTCAAAAACAACGGCGCGATCGTCGCCTCTTTTAAAAATCATTTGGGCCTACCCTCGTGTTATAAGCCCCATTCCTTTTCTTTAAACACCTTTGGGCCTCTAGTAGAGTGTAAGACCCAACCCTTTATGAAAACCAAAATGATTTGGGCCTCCGATGTTGTATAAGACCCACTGTGTTTTCAAAAGCCTCGGCGCGATCGCCATTTTCAAATCAAACCCTGGGCCTCTCCTTGAGCTGTAAGCCCCACCACTTGTATAAAAATAAACCTTTGGGCCTCTTGAGAGAGTGTAAGATCCATCCCTTTGTTCAGAAAACCTTTTTGGGGCCCAGTCACTCGTATAAGTCCCTTTGTACAAATTCAAAACAACAGTGCGATCTCTGATAAAAATTGGGCCTTTCCTTGAGTTATAAGCCCTAACAATCTTTTCAAAGCACTTTCTCCTTTGATTTTGAATATAATATTGTTATCAAAGCTTTCTTTGTTGAACAACTAACAAAACAACATGGAAGCTCTACAACCGAGTAAGTGTTTACCCGCTTTCTTTATCCGCTTTCATATATATATGACTGTATTGTGGGGCTGCTCACTGTAAGTCTTCTTTCACAAACTTTTATATACTCGTCAAATATCAACTATGTAATACTAGTATAGTTATTTATAGTTTTCCCCGGCAACTACGTCTAGCACTAGGTAAAGCCCTGTGGGTCACTCTCAAATACAAACAAAACTAGATCCCCACAGAATTACCAGACACAGTCTTCCCTCCTCTTGGGGTTAAACAATATGGAGACGTGAAAGGCAGCATTCTCGGTGAACCCTTTCTCAGACTGTCACCCTTACACATTGTCAAAGAAACTCTAACTCCCCAGAGATGATCTTTTCTCCATGAATGGCATCTCTTGAGTTTCTTCCAAATTCTCGGACTTTCCTGGCTTGATCTATTCTCGATGAATGGCATATCTTGAACTTCTCGGGGTTTGGGGACCCACATGCTTCTTAAAAGCATCCCCGCCTCCTCTTGGGCGTTGTACAGGGACCCTTCGACTTCTTAAAAGCTCTCATGCCTTCTCTTGGGCTTAGTACAAGGACCCAAAGACCTCTACAGGTATAGGAACATAACCTTGTCATCAATTTGCTAGAGTTGCCTTTCTGAGTCAAGTGTCAGACCAGTTAATGGGTTGACCTTTATCCCTTAACATACCAGCCTTCTCTTGGGCATCATACAAAGATCATTCACTTATCTGAGAATCGATTTCTCAAAACACAGTAGACTTGGACAGTCTCAATACCCTTTGGATTTCTCATTTCCTTAAAGAATAGGAAATAACCCTGATCCTCTGATCAATCCCAAAGCTGAAACGTACCTTTAATTAGTCTCTTTATAAGAACTGATTTTCTCTTTTATCCAACATACTGGACCTGTCACTCAACTAAAACAGTCGCCAGCACAGATAGCCTCTTCTTGGGCTTTGTACAATGATTCCCCCCACACTCTCTTGTTGAGTATAAAAGACTCTCTTGTTGAGTCAATCACCTGGTCAAGACTCTCTTGTTGAGTCAATGACAAACCTCTTTAGCCTATATCGCAGGCTTTGTACGAGATCCAAAAACACTATCTTGTTGAGTATAAAAGACTCTCTTGTTGAGTCAATCTCCTTTTAGCCTCCATCTCAGGCTTCGTACGAGATATAAATCACTCTCTTGTTGAGTATAAAAGGCTCTCTTATTGAGTCAAACCACTTTCAGCCTCCATCTCGGGCTTCGTACGAGATAGAAAACACTCTCTTGTTGAGTATAAAAGACTCTCTCATTGAGTTAAAAAACCTCCATACTCTCTTGTTGAGTCAATCATCTGTTCAAGACTCTCTTGTTGAGTCCAAACCTTTTAGCCTCTATCTCGGGCTTCGTATGAGACATATAAAAACACCCTCTTGTTGGGTCAATAGCCTCCTCCTAGGCTTTGTATAAAGAAAACCCCGGTTGAGTCAATCAACCTTTTAGCCTCAAATTTTGGCCTCGCCACAGTATACAAACATCAACAACTCCTCTTTAGAGATGACAAATTCTCTCTAAAAAACTCTTTAGCTTCACATCTTGGGCTTTGAACAAGATACAAATAGACCCTTCAGCTTCACGTCTTGGGCTTTGAACAAGATACCTATACTCCCTTTAGCTTCACGTCTTGGGCTTTGAACAAGACACCAAAACAACTTTTTCCTCCCATAGAATAGGAGGAACTACGATCGCTCTGATTTCCCTGTTTCGTTAAACGGGAATACGTAGACATAATATTGAAAAATCTTAGCGAGCATACTAATCAAAAACCCAAAATCTAGTATCTCCATCAATCAATCGAAAAGCATCAGTCTTAAACCTCCCACTAATAGTCCCGTCATTTCATTCTTAACAAAATAGGCAGAGAGAGGCCCACAATCTAAACCGCATCTGTAAACCAACAGACATCTATTTAAACTTAGTATGCAAGCAGGGTTAATTGGAGACATCTATTTCCCTTCCTTCATCAGCTTCAATAGGATAAAAAATGAATCGACCTGTAGTACCCAGAGCGGCAGTGCTTAAGAACCACGTCCAAAAATCGCTCGCTACAGGATGCATTTTCAATATCAATATAGTAGTAGGGCAAATCATGTATTGTCTTAGGCGTCAAGCAGCCCAGACCATAATATAACAAGTTTTCTCCAAGAGTGAGTATCTGGTCTCACAACCAGTGAACTTCTTGCTTAGATAGTAAATTGCATGTTCTTTTCTGCCAGTGTCATCATGTTGACCCAATACACATCCCATTGATTCATTGAGAACAGTGAGATACATGATTAAAGGCCTACCAGGAATCGGCGGTACTAAGATCGGTGGTTCTTGCAAGTATTGCTTTATTTTGTCAAAAGCTTCTTGACATTCATTGTTCCATTCGACCGATTGATTTTTTTTTAGTAATTTGAACATCGGTTCACAAGTAGCCGTCAAGTGAGAAATGAGCCTTGAGATGTAATTAAGTCTGCCCAGAAAGCCACAGACTTCTTTTTCTATTTTGGGAGGCGGCATGTTCTGAATTGCTCGAACCTTGTCGGGATCAACTTCAATGCCCTTCTGACTCAAAATAAAGCCCAACAGTTTACCAGATCCAACTTTGAAGGTGCACTTCGCAGGATTTAACCGTAGTCTAAACTTCCAGAGTCTATTAAACAGCTTCTTCAGATAAACCAAGTGATCATCCTCAATTTTGGACTTGGCAATCATATCGTCCACGTAAACCTCAATCTCTCTATGGATCACATCATGAAAAAGGGTTCTCATGGCACGTTGGTATGTTGCCCCGACATTCTTCAAACCGAATGGCATGACTTTGTAATAATATGTACCCCATGGCGTGATGAAAGTAGTCTTCTCCATATCATCTGGGGATATCTTGGTCTGATTATATCCTAAAAAACCATCCATGAAGGAAAAGACATAGAACTGCACCGTGTTGTCTACCAAGACGTCAGTATGAGGCAAAGGAAAATCATCTTTCGGGTTTGCCTTGTTGAGATCTCGATAATCTACACACATTATTACCTTCCCGTATTTCTTTGGAATCGGGACGATGTTGGCGATCCATTCAGGATATTCGGAAGTGGCTAGGAATCCAGTGTCAAGCTGCTTCTTTACCTCTTCTTTGATTTTAAGTGCCATGTTGGGTCTAGTCTTTTTGAGTTTCTGCTTGACAGGAGGACATTCGGGCTTGAGTGGCAAGCGATGTTCAACGATGTTGGTATCCAACCCCGACATATCTTGATAAGACCAGGCGAATATATCAACATACTCTTTCAATAGCTTGACCAACTCGGAGTGTACATGCTTTACGAGGGACACACCAACCTTGACTTCTCTTCTAACCTCACCAGTACCAAGATTGACAACTTCCACTGGCTCTTTGTGTGGCTGAATCTCTTTATGCTTGTGTTCAAGGAGCCTTGCTAGTTCAGCCGGTAATTCACAATCTTCCTCACCATCTTCTTTGCTGGGTTAATTGGAATCCCAAAATTACAATGGATGTTTGCCATGTTGTTCTCAATGCATTTATTTGTTCTGCATGTTTATACATATGTTTAGATTGAGCTATTTTTAAAAAAAATTGAAAATAAAAGAAACTTTTGCCATTTGTTTGTGAAAAAGTAAAATAACGAAAGAAAATAGAGCATAATTTTGAATGCAAAACTTTTACTTATTGATCACATAATATTGCAAAAACGTGAGGCCCTTTACAAGCTATCCACTTATCTCGGGCGAGGACGAGGAAACGAGAAAGCAAAATGCATTACATGTTTGTTGGAAAAACCACAGGAATCATGGTAGATGTCCAATTGTTGAGCTCGAAACCCGGCGGGCACTTACGCACAAAGCTTGAAATCTGATTGCTAGGACTAGCATCATCAATGACAGCCACGACGTCTCCCTTTTGAAAACCCGCGCTACTGAACTTGATCAAGTTGCACTGCTTCTGACCATGCGAGCTAGATTGTCGACCAGGATGATAACCCACCCCAAAACGATTATGCTTTTCAACCACATCAATCACATGCCCCCATCCAGGCAAGGCACCTTTCTCGACGGTCTCTTTAGCACTCTTAGCGGATGTCAATCATTTATTGTGATCTACTTTGACTAGTCGAAGTAGAGCTGACATCTTCAAACTCGAGACACTGCAACGGTACCTCAGTTATGCCTTCCTCGGTCTCGATGTATCGGAATGATGATAACTTGCTCACAATCAGATCTTCTTCACCACAGACGATGACCAGCTGATCATTAAACATGAATTTCAATTTCTGATGCAAAGTGGAAGTAACTGCCCCTGCGGCGTGAATCCACGGGCGACCCAATAGGCAACTGTACGCAAGATTGATATCCATCACTTGGATAGTAATGGTGAACAAATGTGGTCCAACCTTGATGGGTAAATCCACTTCTCCAATAACTTGCCTTCGAGAACCGTCAAAGGCTCTGGCAACCAAAGCGCTCGGCCTCATCTCGCCCCCTTCTACCAGTAACTGATTCAATGTGCCCTTGGGCATCATATTGAGGGAAGAACCGGTGTCCACTAGGACATGAGATAATAGGGCATCCATGCAGGTTACGGATATATGCAGTGCTTTGTTGTGGGCAGCTCCTTCAGGAGGTAATTCTGATTCATTAAAGCCTAAGTATCTGCTTGTTGTTATATTAGCCACTACATCATTGAACTCGGCAATGGATATATCATACATCACATGGGAAGTGTTCAAGACTTTTAACAAAGTTGAGCTGTACGCGAGCGAGCTCATGAGTAAGGACAAAATCGAGATCCTTGCGGGAGTCTCCCCTAGCTGATCCACAATTTTGAAGTCACTTTTCTTAATCGACCTTAGGAATTCTTGATCATCAATTGTTTCCTTGTTCTTTGGAACATCCTCAAACGAAATAGTTGGCACTGGTGCAGTAGTAGATGTCCCTTGTTGAACAACAGGGATTGCAGATACAAGCCTCTCCTTGGTAGGAACAATGGTTGGAGCTTGTACCGACTTTCTAGTGACTTTCGGAGTGAACACCCGCCCACTACGAGTCATACCTCCAGCGGTGGTAACATTCACAATCTCAGAATCAGCAACCCTTATCTCTTGACCTCCAAAAAACACAGTAGACCCATACCTCCAAGGTACCTCAGAATT
Source organism: Lathyrus tuberosus (assembly GCA_022829125.1). Taxonomy (NCBI): domain Eukaryota; kingdom Viridiplantae; phylum Streptophyta; class Magnoliopsida; order Fabales; family Fabaceae; genus Lathyrus; species Lathyrus tuberosus. Next base: position 1,734,934 of record JALAZF010000659.1, on the reverse strand, counting down.
CTGATACGGAAACAGTTTTGGTGGGCAAACAACGATAGGTTGTATTTTCTTCTTAGGAGAATCAACGGGAACCTTCCTATAGATGATGGTGAATGGCTCGATCGCAGTGACTTCTTCAACAGGCTTAGATCTGGCAAATTGAACTTCACCTCGATTCATCAAAATTTGGACACAACCCTTCAGACTTCGACACTGGTTGGGATTATCGTCACAAATCTGACATTTACCAAGTATCCCTTTCAACAACCCATGTTCATTCAATCTCTTGATAACCATAGTCATCGGGGTCTTTACCTCGTCAACATCCATGATCAATTCATCTCTTGGATTATCCTCAATCATGTTTACCGCATATCCACCGTGATTGGGCAATGGATTGAGCTGAATATTAGGACCTTCCTCAGCAAATGTCAAAATCTTTCAATCAATGAGCTCCTGAACCTTGGTTTTAAAAACAATACAGTCCTCTGTCGCATGTCCTATGTATCCAACGTGATAGGCACAAGAAGCATTTGGATTATGCTTCGGGTTGAACGGAGGAATTGCAGGTGCGATCTCTTTGGGAATAATTGCCCCTTGATGAACCAAGTAAGGAAACAATTCAGTGTATGGCACCGGAATTCTTTCAAAATTCGGACGCTTATGATTTCCTTGATTGTTGTTGTTTTGTCAGTTTTGATTCTGCTGATTTTGTTGTTTTGTTGAGTTTGTTGCTGATGTTGCGGTTGTTTCTGATTTTGAGCATTCAGAATTGATTATTGCGGATGATATTGATATGGGGGTTATTGATATTGTGCAGCAGCAATATATGGATAGGGATAATATGGCATGGGAGCCATGGGTGCTTGATACTAAGGAGAAACTTAAGTTATCACAGCGTTGGCTTCACATTCCTTTTTCTTTGACTGACTGTTTTGAGACTTTCTGTTGGCTGGCTGCTGGGAAGCAGCTCTAGAGATCTTTCCAGTCTTCAACCCATTCTCGATTATGGTTACAATGTCAACAAAGTTCGGTGAAGAACTACCCAACATTTTCTCATAGTAGGATCCTGCAATGTACCCATAAAGATGTCAACTAACTCGTTGTCAAAGAGAGCAGGTCGTACACGAGATGCCATCTCGCGCCATCTTTGTGCATTCTCTTTAAATGTTTCACCTGAGCGCTAATACTGGTTTTGTAACTGTAACCTGGTAGGCGCTAGATCAAGATTGTATTTATATTATTTCAAGAACGCTTCAGGTAAATCCCTCAAAGTACGGATTTTGCTGCGTTCTAAGCCCATGTACCAATCCAACGAAACTCTAGACAAACTATCTAGAAAATAATGAACTAGCAATTCATCATTATCAATATAGGATGCCATCTTCCTGTAGTACATAGTGATGTGACTCTGTGGGCAACTCAAGCCTTTATACTTTGGAAGCTCAGGTATCTTGAATTTCTGGGGCAGTACAACGTTTAGAACCAAACATAAGTCCTTGGCCTCCATGCCAAAAGAAGAAACCCTTCAATAGCTCTGATACGGTCTTCCAACAACTTGTAACTAGCAGATCTATCTTGATTAGCAGGCCTGACAAGAATCTGAGGATTTAACAGCTGGGATGCGGCCGGAGCGTGCACTTGCGGAGTAGCAAACTGAGAAGGATATACCAATCCCTGATTAACCATCTGACTAGCATTCTGACCCATCTGAACACCAAACGAATAATTCAGAGGAGGTACCACGGCAGCTGAGGATGCCCCAGGGTAGAGCATTCCAGGATGGACATTCTGAATAACAGTTTGAGCAGCCTGAGATAAACCCGGAACATGAATAGGAGGACCCCTATACACATGCTCTTCTTCATCAGGAGTTTCAATGTCAGCCAACCTAGGAGTCTGACGAGTCGGAACCTGAAGATTCTCATGATCATCACTCACCATTGGAGGTGGAACCGGAGTAGGCATACCCCACAGATATGCAGCAACATTCCCATTAGGCATGGGCACAAAAAAAGACTGATATGGTACGAAGGCACCATTATTTGCAATCTGAGGAGTGTAATTTAGAGGCATGCCCCAAGGAAAAGCAGCAGGCATTTTGTTCAAACCAGACTGAGAGTTCGACGGATGAACAGCAGGCTAAATCACAGGCTCAACTGGCACTTCAAACGTAGTAGGAAGGAATAACAGCAGGAGTAGCCGTAACAATAGGAGACATAGTCACAACAGGAGTGATAACAGTTGCATCGGAGACAGTTGCAATAACAGTAGCAGCAGCATCATTCTGAGCATGAAGGAGTTCTATAATAACATCCATGTTTGTCTAAAACTGATCCATCCGACCTTGAAATTGGGCTAGAGTATCCTTATAAGAAACATTCTCAGCTTTGAAGCCAGCCATGATTCTGGATTTGCTTGAGCGAGTGAAATACCATTGTCGAGTCGTCATCTTGCTACAAGCTGGAGACGGGCAAGGATAAGCAACGGTTTTCCGTATGAAGGGACATGCATATGTGTGCAAATGAATGTATGATATGCATGCCAAAAAAAAGTTTTAAATTCCAGGAATTCTTAAACTTATCTTTGTTGATAATAATTATAAAGCATACAAGTAAAGGTGTAAAAGATAAAGCTGGCAAGAAGCTGTATTCAATCAATAAAGGAAAGAAGCATAAGTCAAGTACAAATCAAATATCTGCCTTTTGGGCTATAACAAGATCAACATGAATCCTATCAAAGACCATCCTACAAATAGACAAGAAGTGGAAAACGGCCCAAGGAGTCTTGTGCGGCAATACATCAGCATATGCATCCCTCAAAAATCCTGGTAAGTCCTCTAGTGCGTGCTCAGCAAATCTGGCTAGACGGTCGTGCCTCTCACTCCAATACTTCATATCCTTCACGAGCTTACGCAGCAAAGAATGGTTAGGTCCCTGAAGCATATCCTGAAGAAAAGCTTCTTTCTGATCCAAGAGGATTTGCAAATGATGGCTTTGTTGCTCCTAATGAGTACTCTCTGTGTTGAGCTGACTAATCTTCTCTCTGCTCTAATGTGCTTGATCTTGCAGCTTCTGAATCTCACCGAAGACTTTGTCGAGCTTGGCTTCACACTAAGAAAAGTCATTTTCCAACTGATTAGCACGGTCACGCTCACTTTTCCACTTTGTTTTGTACTCGGATATCTTCCCTCGAAGTTCTTCAAGTTGCTTTTTGTAGCTCAACTCATCTTTGTAGGCTTGATACTGGGTATCGGCGAGTTGTCTCTTCTTAGAAGTAAGTCCCTCATAGGTATTCTTCAAAGCATCACCCAATTTCCTTCACTTGTTCTGTTCAACCTCCACTTCTTTGAGCATGCGCTCGCGCTTCTGATAGAGCTCAATCTGTAGGCTTTCCTTCTCAGATGTGATTCTATCAATGTTGAGATGAAGATCAACATTCTCCTTCTTCAGCATCTCAATAGTCAGCTTGAGCTGATCGACTTCAGATGGAGGAGCAATGGTAAGTTCAGGAAGCTCGGCATTCATGGAAGGCTCTGAAGAAAATGGAAATAAGATCTCTTTGACGCGCTCTTTGACCCAAAGTGCGTAAGCTTCCTTGGCAATGCAATTCTTCTTACCCAAATCGGCTCTTCCTTCGAAGTGAATCTGAGTCCAAGCGGCACTAAACCTCTTCAGTAATCCCATGTCATCAACCCCTTCATGAAAGATGAACTCTTCCACTCCTCATGATCTGGCTTGGCAACCATAGGATATCCCAACTGACGGAAGGCAAGTCTCGGATTGTAGTTAATTCCACCCTTTGTACCCAAGAAAGGCACATTAGAGAATTTCCCACAATGAAGAATAATCTTAGTATCGTCGAAGACTCGAGAATACCAAGAAATGTCACCATCAGTAAGAGACATGATTCTTTGAGACCACTTGAGATTCCCCTTATTCTCAACAAAGGGACCCTTCTACGGAAGGTGTGACATGAACCATCGGTACAGCAGAGGAGCACAACAGACAATGGTTCCTTTCTTCTTTTCATTCCTCGAATGAATAGAATGGTAAGTATCAGCAAGAAGTGTCAGAACAGGGTTCTTGGACAAGAAGATACTGATGGCAGCCTGATCTACGAAATCCTCCATGTTCGGAAATAAGACAATCCCATATATCAGCAATGCAAGAACAGCATTGAAAGCCTTCCAGTTTCCATCTGCAGCAAAGGAAATGCCCTTGTCAACCAAGAACTTCGAAGAAAACCCTCAAATACCCTTCCCTTTGGTCTTGATATTAGCTTCCACATCCTTCTTACTAATGCAAAGAGCATTAGCAATAAGGGGAAACTTCGGATAACTGCTAGTGTAGACGAAAGGAACCTACCTCTTGATCTCAACCCCCAAAATATAAGCATACTCCTCGAGTGTAGGTGCTAACTGATAATCATGAAATGTGAAGCACCTAAGTGGCGGGTCATAGAACTGAATCGGTGTATGAATGGCGGTGATGTTGACTTCAGTATTAAGGATGGACAACATACCATAAGTATCCTTGTAAACCGTTCTGTTATCTTCAACCACATGAGACGCTAAACCTCTCAAAGTACCTAGCTTAGGCTCCATAAACTTGTAGCTAAAGATGCCTCGGTAACCTGTACGCATCTCTATGATAATGTCAACAAAGAATAAGTCTTCAAATAACCTGGAAATGCACATGCAAAAATTAATTTACATTATGAAATGATATGCAACACAAGAACAAGAAGCCAGCATAGTCTGAACAATCAAATTTGAACAATCTGGATATCTGCAGATAATTCTATATCGGTGCAAAATCTGATGTGTGTGCGAGAACAAAGGTATGAAGTTGCTTGGTTTCCTGCAAAAACCCATATCCCCCTCACAGGTGTGATCTAGACACAACAAGGTGGTCCCTAGAAAGGTCGCCCAAACCATAGGACTCAGAATGAAAACCTTCCGCCGTAGCGAATTCTCGCAGGACGGAGGTATTCTCAAGCGAGTCATGATCTGGGATGTGGCTCTCGTGGTAACGCAATGCATAAAATGCAGGCCTCACGACTATCCACATTCTAGCCTATGTGTATGCTAAGCTCGGTGTTAGAAATTTTCTCTCCAATAATATTTATCCATCCCAACAACAGTAGAAAATAGCAGATATCCAGAATATACAACATATGAATATTCAAAGCAATAAAGAAATGCAATAAATAAACTTAAAGCTAAAGCAAGTAAAATAAAGCGAGTAAAGCACAAAAGATAAACACCCAAGCAAGCAAGAAAAGTAAACAAAACTAGGCGAGACCCCAACCTGCAAGAGCAAGGACCTCCCCAGCTGAGTTGCCAGCGGAAGATGGCTGGTTTATACCTGAGTGAATCGCATACTAAAAGATACAACAGAGTTGCGACCGAACTTTATTTAGTCCCAAAGGACAGGGAAAATATCGATAAAACCCAAGGGGAAGAGAAACGGGAATGGGGGTCAGTTATGCGTAAGGAAGGTACTAGCACCTTACGCATCCGTCATACTCGACGGGAACCATTTCGCTTACTTCTAGGCTATGGGTTATCTATCTAAAGGCTTCTAGCTAAAAGAAGAGGAGAGAAGAAAATAGAAAAGAAATAAAGAAAGAAAGAAAGTGCTCGAGGAAGATTAGAGCCCTCGTGCCTACGTACCCTCATAATGCAATGAGGAAATCAGAGCGCCGTAGTTCATGGAACCATGGGAAAGAAAAGAGAAATGGAAGAAGGTGGAAGGATGCTCGCCAAAATCATCGCGATCTCGTGCCTACGTATCATACATTCGAATGAATGCAGAATCAGAGCTTCCGTAGTTCAAAGAACTAAGACGGAAAAAGAAAAGGAAAAGAAAGTGGTGTCAAAAACCAAGAACAATAGAAGGAAGGAAATTTTGCTGGAGATTCCAAAGAAATGGTGTCAAAACCAAGAAAAGGAATGCAAAGGAAAAGAATAGAGATTGTACTGAGGATAACGGGCAAGAGTGGTGTCGAAACCAAGAAATAAAGGAGCGAAAGGATAATAGAGACTCCACTGGGGAGTAAGAGAATAAAGCGACTGTGCCAGGGACCAGAGGGTTGCGACCCTACTGGGGATCAGAAGGAAAAAGGTTTGGTATATTAACTGACTGGAAGTGGTTAACTGGAGAGAAAAAGATGACAACTCTGGTGGGGAAAAAGGGATTTGATGTAACAGACAGGCTGTGACGAACCAAAAGGAGAGAGTACTGAATCAAGAGAAGGTGTTTAACTCTGAAGGGGATCTCGGTATGTTAACTAATGAACAGTGGTTAACCAATAAAAGAAAAGATTGCAACTCTTAAGGAACAAAAGTTTTAATAGATAAACTGTGATCAACCAAAAGAACGGGTGTGGAACCAAGCAAAGGTTGTGACCCAAAGGACGGGTGTGGAACCAAGAAAAGGTTGTGACCCACTGGGGATGTTGGTATTTGACTAAACAAATAGTACTTGACCAACAAAAAGGGCATTGAACCAAAAGAGGTTGCTAACTGCTGAGGATTCGGTGTTAACAGAGGAACTGTGTTTAACCGAAGAAACGAGTGATTAACCAAGAGAATGTGATTAACTCGAAGGGGCTTAGTATTTTAACAGACTGGTTGTGGTTAACTGAAAAAATGGGTGATTAACCAAGAAAAGGTGATTAACCCAAAAAGGACTCAGTGTGTTAATAGATAGACTGTGGTTAACTAAGAGGAAGTGCAAATTGGTGTTTTAACTTCCAGGCAGTGGTTAACTTATCAAAGGGAGAAGAACCAAGAGAAGGTTGTGAAATCCACAAGGGTTTTGGTGTTTAACAGGAAGATTGTGTTTGACCGAAGAAAAGGAATTAAGGCTCTTCTGAGGAATCAAAAGACGATGATTGACCACAAGAAAAGAATGTTGAGACAAAAGAGAGGGATGCTAACCCAAGACAATGATGTTTAACCCAAAGAATGGTGATAGATCAACAGACTGATTGAAAGAAATAAGAGTGATCAAGGATCGACTCAACTGGTGAAGAGATACACTACCGCTTGAGGATAGAGGTGACTAAGACAGGCACAGGGTCATTCGTCTCCTACCTGAAGTGGTCAGAATGAGAGTAGGAATTCTCCGTTCTCATTCCTTCTCTAACACACAGGGTGTAGTGCAGAAGTTGAAACAGACAGCAAAATAGCTCCAAGTTGTACAGTGCTCCAGTGTCGTGCGAAACTCCAACACCGTAGGGGAAAAGAGAGAGAAAGCTCTAAAGGAAGCCTAAAGAGAAGCACCAAAGGGAAGTGTTAGTTCTTGTAATAGGCTACAATTTTGGTAAAACAATGTTGATGTCATGTATGATGTCTTAACATGAGTTACTAACATTCTGGTTATGTTAAGTTACTTAGGGTTTTTGTGCTGATGTCAAACACGATGTCTTGACATCTGTTGACAGAACATCAGTCTGCTGTGTTATTAGGGCTGCGCGTGTTTTAGTTGTTGGTGAGATTTTTTTGCTTAAGTGAGTGAGAGATTGTAGGTGAATATCTTGGTAAAGATATATTCTGGTGCAATCATATGTGGAGCAGATCTTGTTGCTATTTTTAGGGCTGAATGATATGAAAAGATTTGAAGATAAAATCTATTTTAATTTCAAATCAAATCAGAGATTTTCAAGGAGTCCAAGCCCAAGTCTAAGTTTCTATATAAAGCAGCCACAACCCTACTTGAAGAATATGAAGACAAGAGATTAAAGACTGAGTGTCAAGTGTGTTTTCGTCTGTGTTTTGTAAACCATTCATTCATCATTGGTGCTTGAATTGGTGTGATTGTTTGAGTTGTAATTTGTCCACTCTAAAGCTTTTAAGCAAGAGTGTATTATTCTTTATCAAAGCTGTTAAGTAAGATCAAGTTGTGTTCGTTGAAGATTGTTCTTCTTTGCTTTGTAATCTTGAATTGTATCACTGAGGTGATTAAGGGGGAGTGAGTGGTTTCTCATATCTAAGTGTAACTTAGGTAGAAGTGTCATTGGGTAGAGATTAAGTTAGTTGATTGTTAATTGGTATTATTGAGTCTGTAATTTAATTATACTAATAGTGAATTTCCTCCCTGGCTTGGTAGCCCCCAGACGTAGGTAGTTAGACCGAACTGGGTAAACAATTCATTGTGTTGATTTACTGTTGTTTTTATTACCTTGTTCATATAGCAGATTGTGTTGTTGTGACATCACACTTAACATCACACATCTGATACCAGAATTTCAATTGGTATCAGAACAAGCATCCTGCTCTGCATCTAGGTGAGATCTAGGGCTATTACTTTCTGGTGCAATGGACAAGGAGAGTGATGGATTTGTGAATAAACCCCCTATTCTAGATGGCTCTAATTATGACTATTGGAAACCTCATATGGTTACTTTTTTGAAGTCCTTAGACAGCAGGGCTTGGAAGGCTGTTTTGAAAGAATGGGAGCATCCTGTTATTACTGAAAAAGATGGAACAACAAAGCTGAAACCTGAAGAAGATTGGACCAAGGAAGAAGATGAACTTGCTCTTGGAAATTCCAAGGCTTTGAATGCCATTTTTAATGGTATTGACAAGAACATCTTTAGGTTGGTCAACACATGTGAAGTGGCTAAGGTTGCTTGGGATATCCTAAAAACTACTCATGAAGGAACCTCAAAGGTCAAGATGTCAAGATTCCAACTGTTGGCAACAAAGTTTGAAAGATTAAAAATGAAGGATGAAGAGACTATTCATGACTTCCACATGAACATTCTTGAACTGTCAAATGCTTCTAGTGCCTTAGGAGAAAGGATGTCTGAGGAGAAGCTTGTTAGGAAAATTCTCAGATCTCTTCCCAAAAGGTTTGAAATGAAGGTGACTGCTATTAAGGAAGCTCAAGACATCAGCCAGATGAGGGTAGATGAATTGATTGGGTCCCTTCAGACATATGAATTAGGGATGACTGACAGACCTGAAAAGAAGACCAAAATCATAGCTTTGGTGTCTAATACTAAAGATGAAAAGAAAGAGTGTGTTCCTAAAACTCAGAAGGAGCTATCTGATGCCATTGTTCTACTAGGAAGACAATTTAATAAGGTTCTAAAGAGGATAGACATGAGCTATAAACCTAATGTCAAAAAAAATAACATCTGGGACAAATCATGAACCAAGACCTCAAGACATGATTTGAGGGTCTCTAATATACCATATTGATCCATTTGGAACAATGGATTGATCCAAGAAGCTTGAGCAATAAGTTTCAATTTCATCTGAACCACAGTTAGGGTTTTGCGAGAAAAGTCAACTGTAGCTTTGACTTTTGACCAGGACATGCTCCCAAACCCTAGGACATGATTCAATATACCCTATAACACCCATGGAACATGTCCATCAAGTTTGATTTAGGTCAAGGACATGATTTCCTAAAGGATTGCACAGTTTGGAATTCATCTGATAAAAACTCAACTGTGCACAAAAGTCAACTTTGACTTTTTGAGATTTTTCACAAAAATGGATTTTTAACCCTAAAATGATGTTAATGTATGATTTGAATCATCATTCATCAAGAAAAATCAAAGAAAGTGGGATAACTTGTAAAAGGGGTAACCATAAAAACTTAGAAAATTTTCTAAGTTATGAAATAAAGTGACAAAGGTACCAACTTTGGAGGATCATAACTCCTAAACCACAAAGCCATTTTTCCCCATCCAAAGCTTGATTTGTAGATCTCATTGCCCTCTACAAAAGCTTTATACTGATCTATGTCCAAATTCCTCATGGATTTTGAGTTATGGAGTGATCAAAATCAAGAAAAGTCACTTTGTTCCAACACTTAGTGAAAATTTCACTAAGTCAGAATTTGCCTTACTTTTTTCCAAATGTAGGGGGATTTTTCACTTGGATCCAAAAGGTATCAAAACCAAATATGATCAGACAGTTGTTGTATCATATAAGGGTTTTCTAAAATGGCCAAGAACATCACCAAATTCAATTTGAGCTTTGAGATATGGTAGTGGCAAGATGCCTTGCTGAAATCTGCCAAGGCAAGGCAGATTTTTGCACTTTTGGTCGATTTGCCAAAATCAGCCAATTCCAAGCCTTGTCATCACTTTGGACACATATGAGGATTGAATCTAAAGGGGACAATCACTGAGCCAAGCCTCCAAAGTCCTTGGAACAAGAAATAGCATGTCAAACCTGGAATTTCCTAAAATAGGGACAAGACTCCAATTTTGGATTGGAGCATTCAATGGAAGCACCAAGGTGGCATGGACTGAGCTATTAGCAACTGAATTCAGTCAAGACTTATTCAAGACCAAGGGGACCAGCAGCCTGTGCCCTAACCTCTAGTCAATGGCTAGAGGAGACTTGGATTTTCATTTGCCAACATTGGCTAACCCTACTCAGCAGTTGCCATTCACTATTCCTTGCAAAACAAACTTGCTCTACTATAAATAGAGCTCAATTGTGATTAGTTTAAGTACACCAAAGGCCTACAACACTTGCCTTTCTCAAAATCCACTTCTCACTCTCAAAAATGCCTTTCTTAGCAAGTCACTATCGGGTTTTTCAGTAGAGAGCAATTCCACTCAAACCAATCACACACACACCTCACACACATCATATGTGAGTTGATTAAACACTTAAACAACATCTGGAACACTGATTTCTTAGAATCACCAGTCAATTGCTCAAGGTTTTAACCAAGTTGCAGTTGAGATGCCATGAAGTGATCCAGCCAGTTTCCATCAAGTCCAAACATTCACACACACTCCATAGGGTGTAGGGAAGCTGTTCAGATCATCACAACTTATCTGTAACACCTCCAACTCAGAAGTCAATTTGAACTTGCTGCCACGACCTAGAGGTAAGCCTAAACTTGGTCATCTCTCAATCTATGCATATTTCCTCGCACAATACTTTTTCCAAATGTTCATAATCATGCATGGAATGTTTCCCCTCAATTAATTGCTTTGTTTGAATCGTGTATCAAAATTCTTAGCCTTCATGCAGAAATTAGGGTTCTTGAGGTTTAGTATTGATTTTTTATTCCATGTTTAATATAAATGAAACTAAATACCATAAACATGATCGTGAGGTTGAGACGAGCAGATTGGTATGTGGATTGCATGATATAATCAAGTATTCCGTGAAATTGGAGAGAAAAAGCAAATCTGGGCAAAACCCAGAACACGCGCGTGTTCTTGGGTGTTCTTGGCGCCCTTTTTGAAAATTCAAATATTTGAATTTTGTGATTTTATTTAATTGATTCAAAATTTAATTTCTCTATGAGTTTTAATGATTTTGAGTTGATTCTTTTTTTAATAACTCACAAAAATGTTAAAATATTTTATTTTCCCAAAAAATCCCAAAAATATTATTTATTTTATATAATTGATATTTTTGCAAAGAATTAATGTTTTAATTGTTTTTGACATTTAAAATATTTTTTCCTTATCGACTTTGTAAGTTTAATGATTTCTAATCATTTTGTAGGGCAAAACTTGATTTATGAAGCATTAATCCAAGATCACAATTTGTTTTCCACATGTTAAACAATTTTGATCATTTTAATTGAATATTTTATTCAATTAAAACACATTTTTGAAAACAAATTAGGGGTTTTGATTAATTCAACCCTCATAAATCATTTTCAAAACTTTTTGGGCCTCTATTAGAGTGTAAGACCCAACCCTTTTTGTACATAAACAATTTTGGGCCTCACTTATTGTATAAGTCCCTCTGGGTATTTTCAAAAAAACCTCGGCGCGATCGTCGTTTTGTACACAAATAACTCTGGGCCTACCCTCGAGTAGTATGACCCATTCTTCTTTTTTAAACTCTTTGGGCCTCTTGAGAGAGTGTAAGACCCAAACCCCCTTGTACAAACAATTTTGGGCCTCACTTATTGTATAAGTCCCTCTGTACAAGTAAACGGCGCGATCGTCGCCATTTAAAAAATCCATTGGGCCTCTCCTTGAGCTGTAAGCCCCATCACTTATTCAAAACTCTTTGGGCCTCTAATAGAGTGTAAGACCCAATCCCCTTTTAACCAAAACAACTTTGGGCCTCAGATATTGTATAAGCCCCTTTGCGTTAAAAGAAAATCTCGGCGCGATCGCCATTTCAAACGAGAAATCATCTGGGCCTACCCTCGTGTTATAAGCCCCAGTCTTTTTCTTTAAACCTTTTGGGCCTCTTGAGAGAGTGTAAGACCCAAATCCCTTTGTACAGCAAATAATTTTTGGGCCTCAGTCACTCGTATAAGTCCCTCTGTACAAATTCAACAGTGCGATCAGTGATAAAACCCTGGGCCTCTCCTTGAGCTGTAAGCCCCAAACCTTTCTTTTTCAAAGCACTTTCTCCTTTGATTTTGAATTATACCGTTGTTTTCAATCTTTCTTTGTTGAACAACTAACCAAACAGCATGGAAGCTCTACAACCGAGTAAGTGTTTATCTGCTTTCATTTACTGTTTTCATATACATATAACTGTATTGTGGGGCTGTTTTGCTGTAAGTCTTCTTTCATAAACTAATATCGACTATCTAATAATAGTATAGATATTTAGAGTTTCCCCGGAAACTACGTCTAGCACTAGGTTAAGCGCGTTGATCACTCTTAAATAGTCAAAACTAGATCCCCATAGGATTAACAGACACAGTCTTCCCTCCTCTTGGGGTTAAACAATATGGAGATGTGAAAGGCAGATTCTTTTTGAACCCTTTCTCAGACTGTCACTCATAGAAGTTGTCAAAGAAACTCTACTCCCCATAGATGATCTCTTCTCCGTGAATTGCATCTCTTGAGTTTCTTCCAAATTCTCTGACTTTTCTGACTTGATCTATTCTTTGTGAATAGCCTGTCTGGAACTTCTCGGGGTTTGGGGACCCACAGGCTTCTTAAAAGCACCCTTAGGAATTGTCAAGAAACTCTACTCCCCAGAGATGATCTCTTCTCCGTGAATTGCATCCCTTGAGTTTCTTCCAAATTCTCAAACTTTCCTGGCTTGATCTATTCTTTGTGAATAGCCTGTCTTGAACTTCTCGGGGTTTGGGGACCCACAGGCTTTCTAAAAGCATCCCCGCCTCCTCTTGGGTGTTGTACAAGGACCCGTCGACTTCTTAGAAGTATTCATAGCCACCTCTTAGGCTTCGTATAAATGATTTTTTGCTCCGGGAATGATAGCCTCCTCTTGGTCTTAGTACAAATTGTCCCTCGGCTTCTTAAAAGTTTCTATCCTCCTTTTGGGCTTCGTACAAATTGTCCCGACGACCTCCTAGAGGTATAGGAACAAAAATTAATCATCTTAATAGAACAGTCTTTCCAAGAGTCTACTACTGTTTTGCAAAGCATAGTACAAAAGATAAATCTCTAGACTTGGACAGTCTAATTTCCTTGAGTCTCAAAGACATTCTCAAGCACCCTTCAAGAATAGGAAGGAACCCCGTAGACTCGGACAGTCTCAATACCCTTTGATTTCCCATTTCCTCAAAGAAAAGGAAATATCCCTGATCCTCGAATCAAAATCCCTGAGTACAGCATTACTCATATAAGAACTGATTTTCTCTTTGAACCCATATACTGGTCACTCAACTGAAACAACACCCTCTTTCGCCTCCATCTCGGGCTTTGTACGAGATACAAAAAGGTTCTTATTGAATCAACACTTTAGCCTCCATCTCGGGCTTCGTACGAGATACTAAAAAGGCTCTCTTGTTGAGTCAAACACCTTTTGGCTTCCGTCTTGGGCTTTGTACAAGATACAAATCACTCCCTTGTTGAGTATGAAACAAACCCTTGTAGCCTCTTTCTCGGGCTTCGTACGAGACACATAAAAAACACCCTCTTGTTGGGCCAATAGCCTCCTCTTAGGCTTTGTATAATAAAACCATTGGTTGATCCAATCAACCTTTTAGCATCAAAGTTGTGCCTCATTCACAGTACACAAACATCAACAACTCTTTCCCCTTCATCTAATCGCTGTAAGCGGCAAACCTCTGGATTATTTACATCCATGCCACTGTCCCTCTTTTAGCATGAGAAATTCCTAAGGAAAGATAGCATTGCTCTACACTGAGTTAAAGTCTTCTCCTTCAGGTTGGAAATCCCCTATAAAGGAAATTATGGCATTGCCAGAGTCACACATCCCGGTTAAAGTAATTCTCCTTTATAAACAGTTGTGACAAATAGACCCTCTTTGGAGATGAAGAATTCTCTCTAAAGACAACACCTTTTAGCTTCACATCTTGGGCTTTGAACAAGATACAAACCACCTTCAGCTTCACATCTTGGGCTTTGAACAAGATATAGATCACCTTTCGCTTCACGTCTTGGGCTTTGAACAAGACACCAAAACACCATTTCCTCCCGTAGAATAGGAGTAACTACGATCGCTCTGATTTCCCTGTTTCGGAAAAACGGGAATACGTAGGCATAAGACTGAAAGAAAAATCTTAGCGAGCACACTAAACAAAAACCCAAAATCCCGTATATCTGTCAAAACATCCTAGTCTGTATTCCCCGCTAAAAGTTTAAAATCCCTGAAAATAACCTAAGAGAGGCCCCCCGCACATTGATAGCATCCGTAACCTAACAGACCGTCGTTTGAACTCAGTTTGCAAGCAGGGTTAATTGGAGACATCTATTTCCCTTCCTTAGTCAGCTGACAATAGGATAAAAAATGAATCGACCTGTAGTAACCCCCAAGGAGCGGTAGTGCTTAAGAAACACGTCTAGTTTTGCTCACTACAGTCAGGTGATCAGGTGAAGAAAACTAGAGATGAAGAAAAGTCTAATGATGACAAAGGAATACAATGTTATGGATGTGAAGGTTATGGTCACATCAAATCAGAATGTCCTACATACCTTAAGAAGCAGAAAAAGGGTATGTCTGTTACTTGGTCTGATGAGGATACTGATAGTGAACCGGAAGGAGAATCAGCCAATCTTGTTAGAGTTATGATTGGGATTTATGAGTCTGACAATGATTCAAGTGATGAAGAGGTTACTTATGAAGAGCTTGCTGCCTCTTATAGAAAGTTGTGCATTAGAAGTGAACAAGTCTGCTTAGAAGGAGAGAAACAAAAGAAAATCATAATGCAGTTAAAGGCTGAAAAGACTGAGCTTGAGAAGGAAGTCAGTATGCTAAACTCTAAACTGGAATCTATGTCAAAATCTGTCAGAATGTTGAATAATGAAACTGATGTTCTAGACAATATTCTTAATATTGGAAAAACTGCTGGAGACAAAAGTGGTTTGGGATTCAACAATGTTTTAGCTTCAAATAATGTTATTCCTATTTCCAAGCCAGTGATGTTAAAACAGATGTTTAAACATCCTGACAGTACTCCCTCTAGGAAGAAATTCAGGCATTGGAGATGTCATCATTGTGGGCATTTTGGACACATAAAGGCTTATTGTTATAAGCTACATGGGTATCCTCAGAAGGCACATCAGTTGGCTCCCAGACAGAACATTCACAAAGGTAATCAGGTCATCAAACCAAAGAAGCAATGGGTTCCAAAAGGAAAAGTTGCCAGCTTAATAGCTCACACTTCTCTTAGGGTTTCTACTAAAGAAGACTGGTACTTTGATAGTGGGTGTTCAAGACACATGACAGGAGTGAAGAATTTGTTGGTGGATGTTAAGCTACATTCTTCTGGACATGTAACTTTTGGTGATGGTGTCAAAGGAGAAATCAAGGGCATGGGAAAGCTGAATTGTGCTGGTGCTCCTAGACTGGATGATGTACTACTGGTCAAAGGGTTGACAGCAAATTTGATCAGTATTACCCAACTATGTGATCAAAGGCTCAAAGTTGACTTTACAAAAACTGAGTGCATTGTCACAAATGAGAAAGGTGAAGTCATCATAAAGGGTGCTAGGTCTAAGGATAACTGTTATCTATGGGTGTCACAAGACTCAAGTCTCTCAACATGTGTTTTTGCTAAAGAAGATGAAGTCAAAGTCTGGCATCAAAAGTTGGGACATCTTCATCTGAAGGGAATGAAGAGAATCATATCCTTAGAAGCTGTCAGAGGAATTCCTAAACTCAAAATTGAAGAGGGAAGAGTTTGTGGAGATTGTCAAATAGGGAAGCAGGCCAAGATGTCTCATCAAAAGCTTCAACATAACACCACTTCTAAAGTCTTGGAACTGCTCCATATGGACTTAATGGGACCTATGCAGGTAGAAAGCCTAGGTGGGAAGAAATATGCTTATGTTGTTGTAGATGACTTTTCCAGGTATACTTGGGTGAACTTTATTAAAGACAAAACAGAGGTGTTTGATGTTTTTAAAGATTTGTGTCAAAGACTCCAAAGAGAAAAGGAGAGCAATGTCATTAGAATAAGGAGTGATCATGGGAGAGAGTTTGAAAATAGAAAGTTTGTTGAATACTGTTCTGCTGAAGGCATCAGTCATGATTTCTCCTCTCCTACTATCCCTCAGCGAAATGGAGTTGTTGAAAGGAAGAACAGAACCATTCAAGAATCTGCTAGGGCAATGATTTATGCCAAAAAGCTTCCTTACCATTTCTGTGCTGAAGCCATGAATACTGCTTGCTATATTCATAACAGAGTTACCTTGAGAAGAGGCACTTCAGCTACTTTGTATGAACTGTGGAAGGGAAGAAAACCTACTGTGTAGTATTTTCATGTGTTTGGAGGTAAATGTTATATTCTAACAGATCGTGAACAGAGGAGAGAAATGGATCCTAAAAGTGATGAGGGAATCTTTCTGGGATACTCTACCAATAGCAGAGCTTACAGGGTTTTCAACTCCAGAACCAAGGTGATGATGGAGTCTATAAATGTGGTTGTTGATGACAGTGATAAGCTGGAAGATACTGATGTCCTGGATGATGTTGGAACATCGTTTAATGATGTCACAGCAGAAATTGAAAACAGAAGTTCATCTCCCAGTCCTGTTGCTGCTGAGCCTGAACCTGAACAACCTAATAAAGAACCATCTATTAGAGTACAAAAGGATCATCCTATAGAGCTTATCATAGGTGATCCAAAATCAGGGGTTAGCACTATTATGAACATTTGGCAAAAGTATTGTGTGAGGAAATATGCATATATTAAGAGATGACCAAAATTAGGCTTACTTGAAGGTCGTGGCAGCAAGAGCAATGTGATTTTTGAGTTGGAGGTGTTACAGATGAGTTGTGATGATCTGAACAGCTTCCCTACACCATATGGAGTATTTTTGAGTGCTTGGACTTGATTGGAAATGGCTGGATCACTTCATGGCATCTCAACTGCAACTTGGTTGAAAACTTGAGCAACTGGCTGGTGATTCTGAGAAATCAGTGTTCCAGATGTTGTTTAAGTGCTTGGATCACTTCTATATGATGTTTATGAGGTGTGTGTGTGTGATTGGTTTGGTTGGAATTGTTCCTAAGCTCAAAACCTGATAGTGACTTGCTTTGGAAGGCAAGTTTGAGAGTGAGAAGATGATTTTGAGAAAGGCAAGTGTTGTAGGCCTTTGGTGTACTTAAACTGAGCACAAATGAACTTCATTTATAGTAGAGCAAGTCTGTTTAGCAAGCAATAGTGAATGGCAACTGCTGCAGAGGTTTGGCAAATGTTGATCAATAGGAATCCAAGTCTCCTCTAGCTATTGACTAGAGGTTAGAGCACAGGCCTTTGGTTCCCTAGTTCTGAGATCATCCTTGATTCATTCAGTTAGAAAAGGCTCAGTTCATGCTACCTTGGTGCATCCATTGAATGCTTCAAAACAAAATTGGATTCTTGTCCCCTTTTTAGGGGTTTTTAGGTTTGGCATGCTATTTTTAGTTCCAAAGACTTGGGAGGCTTATGGATCAGTGTTTGTTCCTCCTTGGTCTCCCCCTGAGGTTTTCAGATGGATAAACTTATTTGTCATTTGCACAAATTGCCCAAATCGAGCAAAATGCACAAATTTGTCTTGTTATGACAGTTGCAGCAAGGCATATTGCCACAGTCATAACTTTTTGCTCAGATTGAGTTTGGTGGAGTTCTTGGTCATTTTGGAAAGCTCTCATATGATACAACATATGTGTGATCAAAGTTTGTTTTGATACTTTTTGGATCCAAGTGAAAAATTCCCCCTACATTTTGGAAAATGCGAAACAGATTATGACTTAGTGAAAATTTCACTAAGTGTTAGAAAAAGTGACATTTCATGTTTTCAGCCATTTTGATCCAACCATAACTCAAAATCCATGATGAATAAGAATGAGGTGTAGTTGACACTTTTAAAGTATGTCATGAGAGCTACAAATCCATCTTTGGATCAGCCAAAATGGTTGCTTGGATCACAAGTTATCACTACAAAAAATCGTGTAAATTACGGCGGTTTTATTACGACGTTTAATAAAAACCGCCACAATTATCAGATGATTACGACGGTTTTCTTAAACGACATAATTTTAGTAAACTATGGCGGTTTCAAACGCCGTTATTTACATAGTTGTTTTTAAAATAAGCACAGGTGTATCGCACATTATTTTAACTCTTCTCTCTATTTTTTTTAAGAAATGACTCTCTCCTCTTTTTGCTTTGTTAGTTTGTCATATTTTCCTATTTATATAATAAAGTAAATTTTAATTATTATTAAATAAATAATAATAATATCAAACCTAATTTTACTCCTCTCAGCTCCTTCGTCTTCCAAGAACACGTTCCTCTCCAAAGGAAAAATCTAATCTTGAACCCTTCCTCTCCTTCATTTGATTACCCTTAATCTTTTTTCAATTTCTCTTATCCACTTTCTTTCTTTTTCAATCGATATACACCCCTAAATCATTCAATTTCAAACCCGAACAATGATTTGAAATTAGGATTTCAATATCAGTATCAATATGGAACCCTAACAATCAATAATACCAATAATTTAAACCTTAATTTTTGCTTTGTTCTGCCGCAAATTTGTAATCCATAATTCCACAATCAGGTGTCATGCTGCTCTGTTCTACTACTCTGCATTCTGCAGTTACCAAATGGACCGTTCTGCTGCTCCGTAGTTCTAAAATCAGCCAACTTCAAGGTAATATTGTTCTTTCTTTCTGATATCGACGATCTGTTATGCAATATGAGATATAGATAGAGTATTTGCACTGGGGTTCTTTTGCAATTAGTTAACGAGTTCTTTATTTCGTCTTAAATAATTTCTAGATTATTTGTTTATTTGTTTCTATAATGAACTTAATTATGCTTTAATGTATCTTTGATGTTAGTTACAATTGTTAATAGCTGTTAGGAATTTATTAGAGGCGTTGCTTATGTAACTGACTCTGTTCTCTACATCAGTCTGAAACTCTGCATACAGTTTTAATTGTTTTGAATAATTAATTATTAGCTTATCTATAACGTGAATTATGCATATTTTTCATGATATACACAATGAATCTTAGTTTGGATGATTTTGGATTTGAACCTATATCACTTAAATATTTTAATAATATATATTATTTAACTATTTTCATTTTTTTTAATTATTTTTTATGAGTGTGTGTCCAATCTTTGTGTCCAAATCTTGTGCTTATGTAAGACTTTCTCCTTCCTTCTCACTCTTTCAATTTTGATTTTAGTTTTCCATTTTTGCTTTCAAAATCATACAAGCTCAAACTTTAAAAATGATTTGAAGTTTGAATCACAATTATTCCACAATGGTATCAATATCCAACCCTAACAATCAATCCTACCGCTTGAACCCTGATTTTTGATTCATTCTATCACAAATCTCCAATCGCAGTTCCACAATCAGTCCTTTTATTACTCATTCTGGTGCTCCGCAATCGATCGTTCGACTCCTTAAAAATCTGCAGTTCTGCAATCGGCATTTCAAGGTAAAGTCCTTTCTCAGTTTATTATTGTTTTTGAAGTTATTTCTCACTCTGCAAATTAAAATTGTGTAACCTTTTGAGAATTTGTAATGTTGTACAATTCACTTTTCAATTGTCTTTTCCATTTTCCCTCGTTAAATTGTCAACTTTTTTAAACGGATGGGGGATAAAATCCACTTTAGGGCTTTTGCTTTTTCTATCACAATAGTCTAACGGTTACTATTGATAAACCAATTTCACCTAAGAATAGGATTAGAACTAGTAAGTGTCTTGGTAGTATCTATGTTCAGTAGGATTCAAAGACATCGGGCTACAAGGGTGTTTCAGGTGCATTGATTATTTGTGTGTGTGCACTTTGTAATTATTTTGATTATATGTGCATTTTCTCATCACTTTTTAGTCTAATTACATTTTGCATCTGGGATATTAAAGTGTTGAAGGCAGTGGATTGGGAAACGTTCATCTGAATTAACTTTGATTGAAACATCTATAAACATATCCTACAGAACCCAACTGGTTGACTTATGTTATCGGGCTGATTTTTTGTTTTCTTTGGAAGTTAGACTTCTTGCTGAATATGGAAAAATAGGCCATCTAAAGAGAGATGGATAGAGAGAATTGGGGATCATTTTAGACAATTAGAGATTTGTTTTTTGTGGGAGAGACCTCAGGCTCTCAAAATATATGCGATAACAGCAACTTGTATACATCCTTCGCATCCTGGATTCATCACTGACCCGGGGTTTAGGGATGTTTCATCTACAAAATCATTCTTATCTCTCTTTCCTAATATATGAGACACCAATGAACAATGGAAAGTTATAGTGAAATTGTCAACACAAAAAAAATAGAGATTAATATTTAGTGTGGTAATAGTTATTGATATTACATGGATTTATTTAATCTAATGGTTAAAGTTAGTGGTACATGAGTGAGGGACTTAATCGATCCCTCACCCAATCCCATCTATTTTGGAAACACTTATATTATTATGTCTTTAACATAATCTTTCCTTTATACCTTCTATCATTGTGTTTTAGACAATAGCTTAAATCTTAAATATTGTGTCTAACAATATCCTTTTATATATTGAAGTTGGTAATAAGTATATGTCAGTAATTTATCATAAGTGAGCTAATCGACAATTTTAATTTTTCATGCATATTTTTACTCTTCTAATCATGTAATAGATATGGTAGGACATTTTACCAAAGGTATAACCATAAATGAAGCATATCTCCTTCCATCCAAAAGTGGGGGCTTTTTGGCACATGCACCAGTACTTCGTGTAATTTTAAATTACTGTTACCAGAGACTTAGCCCTGCTTTAGGATTCCATATCTGGGGTAAGGAATTTGTAAAGTATTGGAGTTTCTTATTTTCATTAAGTGTGTTTGGCTTTGCAAGGGTGAAAATTAATTATGCATCTCTTGTTGTCTGTACAGTTCATGTCTCGAAAGAAGTTTACGACTTAAGTATTGAAGAAGAATCTAAATCTTGAGTATAATGAAGACTTGAGTATTGAAGAAGAATCTAAATCTTGAGTGGAATGAAGACATGACTTTAAAGAGGTTTCCTTTTAATCTCACCACTCTATTATTGAAATATTTTACATTTTCCCTCTTAAACTACTAAACATTATTTCAAATTACCAATTGTTTTTCGACATGTTATTTCATTAACAATAATTTATGCAAATATCATGTAAATGAATGTTCTTAAGAATAATAATTTACCTCCTCTGTTAATGAGCTCTTTAATCCGACCTACAAGATTCAAAAACCCATAAGAATCAAAGTAACCAATATCACCCGTATGAAACCAACCAAACAAAAACGCAGACGTATTAACAGGCTCATTATACTTATAAACCTTCGCAACATTTTCTCCTCTAATACAAACTTCACCATTAACCCCAGCCTCCAAAACCCAACCCGACTCATCAAGTATAACCATTTCTTGACCCACAGGTTTCCCAACTGACCCAGCTTTGTAGGCCATATCTTGTGGCAAAGGATTTGAACTCATCAAATGAGAAGCCTATGTCATCGCATACTCCTCCACAACTGGTGCCCCAAATACTTCCTCTAAACGACTTTGAATAATCAGTGCCAATGAAGCGCTACAACTTCTAATAAACCGGAGCTTTGGGTAAACCAGTTCAGCATTATTTTGGTGGAGATCCAATATGATCTGGTGTATGGTAGGTACCATTGTGTACCACATTGTATTATATTGAATCATGTCTTTCTAGAAAGTTGTGGCTGAGACTATCCCAACCGTTGGTAATGGCACTGCAGCGCCGACGCCGAGTGAACTCAGTAACCCAGCAATTAAGCTGTGAACTTGGAAAAGTGGAAGCACAATCACGGTTGAATCTAACTCTGTGAGTCGATAAACCGATTGGATGTTTTTCAAAGACGAAACCAGGTTGTGTTCAGTCAGAGGAACTCCCTTAGGATGACTCGAGGTTCCTAATGTGTGGAGGAAAAGTGCCACATCGTATGGTTCGTTAATGCGTTTTGCGACTGAGTCAGATTTTAAGCCTGACTCGGGATGGTTCAGGGAGATTGTAAGCTTGGTTTCTTCTTCAGTTTCGTGAGAGAAGAGAAACTAGTAAATTTTTTCAAGTCTCTATATCATAAATGCATTACTTTCTTGAAAATGCATATTTAAAATATATTTAGGATCTTCTTATTTCAGTTTAAAGATGATATGAGAGGTCAATAAACCTTCTTCAAATTTGATTCTGTTTAAGCCATCCAACAAATTACAACTCAAATTGTGTGATTGAATTTATTTAGGTAATGTCATATTAATTTTAATGTTTCTCACTCAACTAATAATTATGATTATTTTTTTACATGCTTGTAAATTGAAATTAGGTGATAATAAATAAGCATGTCGGACACTAAGCTTACATGCATGAAAGAGTTAACAATTCAAAAATATTGTTCTGCCAGAGACTAGTTGACATGGCTATTGAAGAGCTTTATGTCATTATTCCTAACTTAAGAACTTTTGTATTATATTGACATAGAAAACTTTAAAATTGGAGTTTGTCATTTGTTTTCAATGAGTACTGAACCAAATATTTGCAGTTGGGAAAACAAGAGTTCATATATGAGGTTTCTAAAGTTGCTTCATATTTCCAGTTTGAAGCATTTGCTCTTATTATAAGAGTTTTAGATAGAAGAATGTCTTGTCTCATATATGATAAAAGAGATTATAGAAAGACATTAACTTATCTTGTATTAATTATTCCACGTCTCAGTCGATAATAACTACAATGTCATCTTAAATCATCTTTACATGCAAGCTTATATATTTTCATAGTGATTAGTTGTAATACAACAATTATTCTGTTTTTTGCAGGTTTTTAAGGTAGAGAGTGAACCTTCATCACCTTATGACATAGGATATCATCAGATACAAGCAATGCACTTGAAGAAAACTATTAGAGACCTTCAATTGACAAATGATTTTTTATGGCACTTTTTTGTTCTAAAATTGGTTTTATTTTCAGAGTAGCCTAAGATAATGAACATATAAACTATTGTTCAATTTTATGTTTTAATATTTTTGGAATCGCTTGTGATACTTATATCAAACATTTAGACTTATTATGTGATTTTAAAAAAGTAAAAAAAAGTGTAGTAACTCTTATATTATGTACTTTAATTTATTTAAATCTAAATTTATTTTACATGTTCTAATTTACCTTTATTGTTAATGTTAAACTATGGTGAAAAATTTAAATTATTTTAACATATAATTTAAAAGAATTATTTATAATTAACTTGAAAGATATGAATGTTTATACAACGTAATTAGCAGTAAATTGAAATATACGTCGTTTGAAACCGCCACTATTTCCCATCAAAACCCGCCACTATAAACTATGTATAAAATGACGGTTTGTACGGCGTTTAATTTTTAGGCGCCACAATTTTCCTTGCGGCAGCCAAATTTAAGGCGTTTTTGAAAACGTCGTATTTGTTAAATATGGCGGTCAAAACCGCCACAATCTTCTTAAAATAACCGCCGCAATTTACGAGTTTTTTTGTAGTGTATGATCCTTGGAAGTTGGTACCCTAGCCACTTTGTTCCATAACTTAGAAAATTTCTAAGTTTTCTATGGTTACCCCTTTTACAAGTTATCCCACGTTTCTTGGTTTTTCTTGATGAATGATGATCCCAATCACATATTAACATCATTTTAGGGTTAGGGAACCATAATTGATCAAAAAAATAAAAAAAGTCAAACTTTAACTTTTGGGCACAGTTGACTTTTTATCAAATGAATTCCAAAGTGCGCGATCCTCTATGAAATCAAGTCCTTGACCTAAATCAAACTTGATGGATTGATTTCATAGGTGTTATAGGGTGTATTGAATCATGTCCCAAGGTTTGGGAGCATGTCCTGGTCAAAATTCAAAGGCACAGTTGACTTTTTCTGCGAAAACCCTAACTGTGGTTCTGATGAACTTGAAACTTGTAGACCAAGCTTCTTGGATCAACCCATTGTTGCAAATAGATCAATGTAGTGTATTGGAGGCCCTCAAATCATGTCTTGAGGTCTTGGCTCATGTTTTGTCCCAAAAGTCAACTTAGGGGTGAATTAGGTCAAGAAACCCTAATTCCTGATTTTTTTGTGAATGCATCCCCTGAGGCTAAATTAACTTGATGACTGGGTCCATGAGGTCCCTTGGAGTATATTAGGGTATGATTTGAAGTATTGGCTCATGCCCAGAGGAAAAAATTCCATCTGGAGGCCCTGGTCGACCAAAACTCTAATTTGGTGACACAGGCGATCTTGAGGCTTAATCCACTTAGAATGATGCAACCTTGTGCTTGATTCTTGGTGTGGGAGTCCTTTTGATCCATTGTGGGTGTTTGAGAGGTTTAGACAAGTTGAAGATCATGTCCTTTCTTGATTGATCCTTTGTCCAAGGGCTCTGAGAAGGCTTGAAACCCTAAGTTTAATTGTAGTGAATGCTCACCCATCTTTGGGGAGACTGATGAGACAGGTAAATACATACACATTGTTATGATGATTTTCACAATGATGGGAAATCTTAGTGGTCAAAATTTGGGGTATGACAGATGCCCCTATTTAATCTTCTTGGACCTGAATGTGTGAATGGCGAAGGTATTCGGGCATTCGGGGTGCAAGAGGATTAAATATCGGAATACCCGAAATTTTGATGGTGGTTATGAATGGCAGCTTGCCCATCCATCCTCTTTCGCTAAGTAATGTTGCTTAGAAAAGGTAGAAACTTCCCCTCGATCCTGGTCTTCAGCCAAGGAACTGGTCTCAATTTCTGAAATAAACTTCCCCACGATCCTGGTTCCTACCAGGGAACTGGTATTAATTTCTTATGTGAACTTCCACTCGATCCTGGTTTCCTACCAAGGAACTGGTCTCAGTTTTTGAAATAAACTTTCCCTCGATCCTGGTTTCCTACCAAGGAACTGGTCTCGGTTTCTGAAATAAACTTCCCCTCGATCCTGGTTTCCTACCAAGGATCTGGTCTCAGTTTCTTTTGTTAATAAACTTTCTTGACAAGGGACGCTATTCGTAGCGGTTTTCCTCAAACTTCTTGCGAATTCTCCTGGGGAGATGCCATTTGAGGAAAAAAGCTTTTGATGTCAGACTTGCTGGGGAACCCATCTGTCTGAGCTGTAGAGGTACAGAAACTTCTCTGTTTGGAGACGCCATTGGTCGACTCTATTGGGGAAAACGAGTCTCTTGAGAGACTGCTTCCGCTTGGGGATATTACATCATACTTTTCTCGAGGTCTTCCCAGAGAAATGCCATGCGATGTACCCCAATTTTGAGAACCCAATACGTTGCTGAGAGTCTTTAGTTGCGAGGCTTTTTACGGGGATTTTCCTTAATCCGGGAAAGCGAAGAAATCATCTTCAATGGCGAAGAGTGATGCTTGTTGAAAGTTTTCTTGTTTCTCAGATGTTCAAGTTATCAAAGTGGTCGAGGACCAACTTCAATCCAGGAATAAGCTGGAGGAGTGATCGTTCACACGCAACATTTCCTGACCAGGAAAGAACTGACAACTCAATTGAGAGGTCTTTTATCACTAGGGGATAAGGCCGACTAGAGTGATAGTAATGCAATATGAATATGAATGTGAATCAATAATGCATGATGTGTGTATGTTTATGCTGACAAAACTAACGTGACATATAGACTAGTGAAAGAACACGACCGGATATCCGGCCACTACAAGGGACGAGGAAATACCATTTGGTCCAAAATAACAATTCTGCCTTGCTTAGGAGGGATAACCTCTATGGGGAACAATGTTGGTCGGACTTAGGAGATAAGAACTCTGTCGGGGGTGTTAGATGAAACATTTGCATCTGACACCGCTGATCCTTCATTCAGTCATACTGGTTCGAGAAGGAGTACTTTGATTCTGCACTTTAAAGCTCACACGCCTTTGGAGAAGCGATCGATGTTCTTTCGATGTTCAACAATCAAAAGAGATTGCCATCTTTATTTTAAAAGCAGAAAAAATTTGACAGTTAAATTCATTTTTGTTTTATTTCAAGAATCGTTAATCATGTTAAAACGTCATTCTGTAAAGCTAAAACAAATGAGAATTGCAAACAAAAGCACGAGGGCTCAAATTTTATTGATGGGATGGAGATCAGCCCAAATGCATGATTCCATGGAGTATTTACAAAGTTAGAAAATGGTAATTTAAGGGAAAAGGGCTACATTGAAACATAACGACCGCTATCCTTCTACCAACTTTAAATTTTGGGCATCATGAGCTTCCGTCGAAGATGACCTTGACTGGAGTTTTCTTTCGGATGACGTGATTGCTGCTGAGAATTTGCCCCTTTGTTGGACGTAGTTACTTGCCATTATCCCTAACTTTTGCCTGGATGGTACTTTGAGATTTCCAATCCATCGAGATGATTTTTGATTATGTCTCTAATTTTTTCCTGGACCGCCCTTTCGGGTTTTCAATCCACCGAGACGTTTTTTTAGTTTAGGCGAAGTATTTCTTGACTACGTCAATATTTGTGGGGTAGGAAAATTCCGCTCCATCCATGGTTGCAAGTTTCAAAGCGCCGCCTGAGAAATCTTTTCTGACCACATAGGCGCTGTCATAATTCGGAGTCCATTTGCCCCGGGAATCAGTGAGAAATGATTGTATCTTCTTGAGCACAAGGTCTCCTTTCCTGAAGATGCGAGGTCGAACCTTTTTGTCAAACACCATCTTCATCCTTTGCTGATACAACTGACCGTGGCATAGTGCAATTATTCATTTTTCTTTGATCAGATTCAGTTTATCGTGTCGACTTTGACACCATTCAGCTTCTGTGAGCTTGGTTTCCATCAATACCCGGATTGATGGGATCTCTACCTCTATGGGGAGCACTGCTTCCATGCCATATACTAGAGAGAAAGGGGTTGCCCCTGTTGAAGTGCGGACAGATGTGCAATAACCGTGAAGAGCAAAGGGTAGCATCTCATGCCAGTCTTTATAGGTTATAACCATCTTTTGAACGATCTTCTTGATGTTCTTGTTAGCCGCTTACCGCTCCGTTCATCTTAGGTCGGTAGGGAGATGAGTTATGGTGTTCGATCTCAAACTCAGCGCATAACTCTTTCATCATCTTATTGTTCAAGTTGGATCCATTGTCAGTAATGATCTGGCTCGGAACACCATAACAGAAGATGAGATTGTTCTTGATAAATATGACCACGACTTGTCGGGTTACATTGGCGTATGACGCTGCTTCGACCCGCTTGGTGAAGTAGTCAATGGCTACCAGGATGAACCGATGTTTGTTCGAAGCCTTGGGTTCGATCATGCCAATTATGTTGATTCCCCATATGAAAAAAGGCCATGGGGAAGAAAGAACATTGAGATGCGTTGGCGGTACATGGATTTTGTCTGAGTATATCTGACACTTGTGACACCTCCTCGTGTACTTGTAGCAATCGGATTTCATTGTCAACCAATAATATCCTGCTCTCAGAATTTTTCTTGCGATTGTGTGTCCATTGGCATGAGTGTCATACCCCAAATTTTGGCCACTAAGATTCCCATCATTGTGAAAATCATCATCACAATATGGAGGAACTATCATACTTCATCAGTCTCCCCATAGATGGGTGAGCATCCACTACAATCAAAATTAGGGTTTCAAGCCCTCTCAGAGCCTTAGACAAAGGATCAATCAAGGAATGACATGATCTTCAACTTGTCTAACCTCTCAAGTAACTACAAAGGATCAAAAGGACTCCACTTCAAGGATTAAGCACAAGGCTGCTCCCTTCTAGATGGATCAAGTCTAAAGATCGACAGTGTCACCAAATTAGGGTTTTAGTCGACCAGGGCCTCCAGATGAAACATTTCATCTGGACACAAGCCAAAGATCCAACACACAACCTAATATACTCCATGGAACCTCATGGACCCATTCCTCAAGTCAATTTTACCTTAGGGGATGCATACATCAAAAATCAGGAATTAGGGTTTCTTGACCTAATTCACCCCTAAGTTGACTTTTGGGACAAATCATGAACCAAGACCTCAAGAGAGGGTTTGAGGGTCTCTAATATACCATATTGATCCATTTGGGATAATGGATTAATCCAAGAAGTTTGAGCAACAAGTCTCAATTTCATCTGCACCACAATTAGGGTTTCGCGTGGAAAGTCAACTGCAACTTTGACTTTTGACCAGGACATGCTCCCAAGCCATATGACATGCATCAATATACCCTATGACACCCATGGAACATGTCCATCAAGTTTGATCTAGGTCAAGGACATGATTTCCTGAAGAATTGCACAGTTTGGAATTCATCTGATAAAAAGTCAACTGTGCACAAAAGTCAACTTTGACTTTTTGAGATTTTTCACCAAAATGGATTTTTAACCCTAAAATGATGTTAATGTATTATTTGAATCATCATTCATCAATCAAAATCAAGAAAAGTTGGATAACTTGTAAAAGGGGTAACCCTAAAAAACTTAGAAAATTTTCTAAGTTAAAAATAAAGTGGCTAGGGTACCAACTTTGGAGGATCATAACTCCTAAACCACAAAGCCATTTTTTTCCATCCAAAAATGGATTTGTAGCCCTCATTACCCTCTACAAAAACTTCAACTAGACCTAAGTCCAATTCATTAAGGATTTTGAGTTATGGAGTGATCAAAATGGCTGAAAAATGAAAATGTCACTTTTTCCAACACTTAGTGAAATTTTCACTAAGTCCAAATCTGTCTTCATTTTTTTCCAAATGTAGGGGGGATTTTTCACTTGGATTCAAAAGAGATCAAAACCAAACATGTTCAAACAGTTGTTGTATCATGTAAGGGCTTTCCAAAATGGCCAAGAACATTGCCAAATTCCATTTGAGTCATGAGATATGACATTGGAAAGTTGCCTTGCTGAAATCTGCCAAAGCAATGCAGAATTTGCATTTTTGCTCGATTTGCCAAAATCAGCCAAATTCAAATCCTCCTATCCACTTGGACACCTCAGAGGATTGAATCTAAAGGGGACAATCACTGAGCCAAGCCTCAAAAGTCCATGGAACAAGAAATAACATGTTGAACCTAGAATGGCTAAAATAGGGACAAGACTCCAAATTTGGATTGAAGCATTCAATGGAAGCATCAAGGTGGCATGGACTGAGTCATTCTCATCTGAAATCAGTCAAGACTTATCCAAGACCAAGGGGACCAAAGCTCTGTACCCTAACCTCTAGTCAATGGCTAGAGGAGACTTGGATTTTCATTTGCCAACATTGGCCAAACCTACTTAGCAGTTGCCATTCACTATTCCTTGCAAAACAAACTTGCTCTACTATAAATAGAGCTCAATTGTGATCAGTTTGAGTACACCAAAGCCATCAAACAGATGCTTTCCTCAAAATCTCTTCTTTCACTCCAATTTTGCCTTCTAAGGCAAGTCACTATCGGGTTTTGAGTTTGAGAGCTTTTCCAATCAAACCAAGCACTCACACACTTCACATACATCACATATGAGCTGATCAAACACTTAAACAACAACTGGAACACTGATTTCTCAGAATCACCAGTCAATTGCTCAAGGTTTTAACCAAAATGCAGTTGAGATGCCATGAAGTGATCCAGCCAATTTCAATCAATTCCAAGCACTCAGACACATCACTTGGCACCTAGGGAAGCTATCCACATCATTGGAACCAAGCTGTAACACCTCCAACACCAAACATGATCACCAGCTGCAAGTGGTAAGCATGAGCTCTTCTAACTCTATGATCCATGCATTTTTTGCTGCACAATAATTTGGCCATATGTTCATAATCATGCATAGAATGTTTCCCCTCAATTAATTGCATTGTTTGAATCGTGTATCAAAAATCCTAGCCTTCATGCAGAAATTAGGGTTCTTGAGGATTTTTCGTGATTTCTTGTTATTTGTTTAATTTAAATGAAATTAAATACCATAGACATGACCGTGAGGTTGAAACGAGCATATTGATATGTGGATTACATGGTATGATTAAGTATTCAGTGAGATTAGAGAGAAAATGCAAATCTGGGAATCTCAGAACACGCGCATGTTCTTCAGCTTGTTCTTGGCGCCTTTTTTCAAAATTTGAATATTTGAATTTTGTGATTTTATTTAATTGATTCAAAAATGAATTTCTCTTTGAGTTTTAATGATTTTGAGTTGATTCTTTTTTTAATAATTCACAAAAATGTTAAAATATTTTATTTTCCCAAAAAATCCCAAAAATATTATTTATTTCATATAATTGATATTTTTGCAAAGAATTAATATTTTAATTGTTTTTGACATTTTAAATATTTTTTCCACATTGATTTTGCAACTTTTAATGGTTTCTAATTATTTTGTAGGTCAATACTTAATTTTTGAAGCATTAATCCAAGATCACAATTTGTTTTTCATATGTTAAACAATTTTGATCATTTTAATTGAATTTTTATTCAATTAAATACATTTTTGAAAACAAATTAGGGTTTTTGGATTAATTCAACCCTCATAAATCATTTTCAAAACACTTTGGGCCTCTAATAGAGTGTAAGACCCAATCCTTTTTTTGACCAAATCATTTTTGGGCCTCAATGCATTGTATAAGTCCCGATACCGTCAAAAACCAACGGCGCGATCGTCGCCCTTTTGAAAAATATCCTTTTGGGCATCTCCTTGAGCTATAAGACCCATTCAAAACTTTTGGGCCTCTAATAGAGTGTAAGACCTAACCCCCTTTTAACCAAAATCATTTGGGCCTCAGATATTGTATAAGCCCCTTCGCGTTAAAAGAAAATCTCGGCGCGATCGCCATTTTTAAACGAAAAGTCAACTGGGCCTACCCTCGTGTTATAAGCCCCACTCTTTTTCTTTAAACCTTTTGGGCCTCTTGAGAGAGTGTAAGACCCATCCCTTGTACAAAAAACCTTTTTTGGGCCACAGTCACTTGTATAAGTCCCTCTGTACAAATTCAAACAGTGCGCTCCCTGATAAAACCCTGGGCCTCTCCTTGAGCTGTAAGCCCCAAATCTTTCTTTTTCAAAGCACTTTCTCCTTTGATTTTGAAATATACTGTTGTTTTCAATCTTTCTTTGTTGAACAACTAACCAAACAGCATGGAAGCTCTACAACCGAGTAAGTGGTTATTGCTTTCATTTACCGCTTTCATATACATATAACTGTATTGTGGGGCTGTTTCACTGTAAGTCTTCTTTCATAAACTCATATCAACTGTGTAATAATAGTATAGATATTTAGAGTTTCCCCGGCAACTACATCTAGCATTAAGCCCGTTGATCACTCTTAGAAATAGTCTAAACTAGATCCCCATAGGATTACCAGACACAGTCTTCCCTCCTCTTGGGGTTAAATAATATGGAGATATGAAAGGCAGCATTCTCGGTGAACCCTTTCATAGACTGTCACTCGTAGAAGTTGTCAAGAAACTCTATTCCCTAGAGATGATCTTTTCTCCGTGAATGGCATCTCTTGAGTTTCTTCCAAATTCTCAGATTTTCCTGGCTTGATCTATTCTCGGTGAATGGCATGTCTTGAACTTATCGGGGTTTGGGGACCCACAGGCTTCTTAAAAGCATTTGTCAAGAAGCTCTACTCTCCAGAGGTGATCTTTTCTCCGTGAATGGCATCTCTTGAGTTTCTTCCAAATTCTCGAACTTTCCTGAGTTGATCTATTCCTTGTGAATAGCTTGCCTTGAATTTCTCGGGATTTGGGGACCCATCGGCTTCTTAAAAGCATCGGCCTCCTCTTGGGCATCATACAAGGACCCACAGGCTTCCTAAAAGCAACCCCGCCTCCTCTTGGGCTTAGTACAAGGACCTACGGCTTCTTAGAAGTATTCACAACCTCCTCTTAGGCTTCGTACAATGATCTCTTCCTCCGGGAATAATAGCCTCCTCTTGGGCTTCGTACAAGGACCCGTCGGCTACTTAAAAATTTCCAGCCTCCTCTTGGGCTTCGTACAAATTGTCTCGACGACCTCCTAGAGGTATAGGAATAAAACTTAGTCATCTTCATAGAACAGTCCTTTCAAAGAGTCTACTACTGTTTCTCAAAGCATAGTACAAAAGATAAAACTCTTGACTTGGACAGTCTAATATCCTTGAGTCTCAAAGGCATTCTCAAGTGACCCCTTCGTTAAATAGGAACGAAACCCACAGACTCGGACAGTCTTAATACCCTTTGGATTTCCCGTTTCCTCAAAGAAAAGGAAATATCCCCGATCCTCGAATCAAAATCCTTGAGTACAATGTTGCTCATATAAGAACTGATTTTCTCTTTAAAATCAGTATACTGGACCTGTCACTTAACTGAAACAGAACCTGTAGCCTCCATCTCAGGCTTTGTACGAGATACAAAGACTCTCTTATTGAGTCAAACCTTTCAGCCTCTATCTCGGGCTTCGTACGAGATACAAAAAACGCTATTTTGTTGAGTATAAAAGACTCTCTTGTTGAGTCAAATAGCCTCCATCTCGGGCTTTATACGAGATACCAAAAGATTCCCTCGTTGAGTCAAAACCTTTTAGCCTCTCTCTCGGGCTTTGTACGAGACACATACTAGCCACCTCTTAGGCTTTATATAAGAAAACCACTGGTTGATCCAATCAACCTTTTAGCATCAAAGTTGTGCCTCGTTCACAAACATCAACAACTCCTTCCCCTTCATCTAATCGCTGTAAGCGGCAAGCCTCTGGATCATCTACATCCATGCCACTGTCCCTCTTTTAGCATGAAAAATTCCTAAGGAAAGATAGCATTGCTCTACACTGAGTTAAAGTCTTCTCCTTCAGGTTAAAAACCCCCTATAAAGGAAATTATGGCATTGCTAGGATCCCCGTATCCCGGTTAAAGTAATCCTCCCTTTATAACCAGTCACCCAACAGTTGTGACAAACAGACCCCTCTTTAGAGATGACAAATTCTCTCTAAAGTCAAACTACTTTCAGCTTCACATCTTGGGCTTTGAACAAGATACAAACACCTTTCGCTTCACGTCTTGGGCTTTGAACAAGACACCAAAACAACCATTTCCTCCCATAGAATAGGAGGAACTACGAATGCTCTGATTTCCCTATTTCGGTAAACGGGAATACGTAGGCATACGATTGAAAGAAAAATCTTAGCGAGCACACTAAACAAAAACCAAAAATCCCATACTCTCACATCAAAAGCATCAGTCCTAACATCCTAATCCTTGTTCCCCACCAGAAACCTGTCTGTCAAAATAACACAAGAAAAAAAGAAAGAAGCCGTATTGGCGAAAATACAAATAACCAATACAAAGGCCCCCCCACATTGATAGCATTTGTAACCTAACAGACCGATGTTTAAACTCAGTATGCAAAGCAGGGTTAATTGGAGACATCTATTTCCCTTCCTTCATCAGCTCACAATAGGATAAAAAATGAATCGACCTGTAGTAAACTCAACCGCAGAGAGCGACCAGCGCTTAAGAACCGCGTCCAAAATCGCTCGCTACAGAAAAATGGCGCCCACCGTAGGGCCCGATTTCTTTTTTCTCTTCACTTGTAATGATACCACAGATTGGGGCTTCCACCGGGGAACCCATTTTCTGCCAGGAACCTAGGATTCATAGCTTTAAAGGTCTAGGATGATTAGGACAAATATATATACTGCTTTTCCTAATTGCTATACGTGTTTATTTTTCTGCTAATGGGATGCGTGTGATGCCGCAAGTGGAAAGATCGAGTATACACTTAAGATAAGTGATGGCGACGAGGTCGACCATCAACCTCAGTGGAGGCTGACTAATGCAACCCATTCTCTCACCTAGACAATGGGTCGATTGTTAAGTCTGAGAAGCTGAGGAGCCAAACCCTTTCGTAGTACGGAAACTATCGGGAATAGTTGTTACATGATACTACCCTCATTCGAGGCTGGTGATCTATTCTCGGTGAATGGCACTTACTCTAAGATTGCTCTACAACTCGTTGGTGATCCGCTTGTTGTTTTGCTTTCCTGGGAGGAGCTGATGATAATGAGTACAGATACAAAAATCACCTTAGTATAAACCTTTGGGGATGGGTAGAGCCTTGACTTCATGACAACAACCCTTTGACCCCATGTTTTTTCTATGTTTTTGTGTGCTGCATTCATGCATTCATTTAAAAAAAAACATTAAAACATTCAAAAAAATTGTCTTCTTGTCTCTCTGTTTTTCAAAATAAACTAAGACTGTGATTGCAAATATCAGAGAAAAGGATTGCACTAATGGATTTTGGTAGAAGGAGAACTCATAGCTATACCTTCAAGGTTCCAAAGCTAGAGAATTTGAGAAGGTTAGCGAGAATGATCATTAACCCAGAGGCTTTCAGAGCCAAGCACAGAGATTTGCTACCACTGTTAAGAGTCCATGTGATTGAGGGAATCATGGATGCGCTCATTCAGTTTTATGATCCAGTTTATCACTGTTTCACATTCCCGGATTACCAGCTCGCACCAACGCTGGAGGAGTATTCTCATCTGATCGATCTACACATTACTGATCGAGCTCCATTTTCTGGACTGGAAGAAATTCCAAAGAATCAGACCATTGCGAGAGCAATTCATTTGGACGAGTCTGAAGTTAGGACTCACCTAACTACTAAGGGTGGCATCCAAGGTTTGCCAGCCCAGTTCTTGACAAAGAAGGCCCTGTATTTTGCCAGTATAGGAAATGTGACTTCTTTTGAAAGCATCTTTGTCTTGCTCACCTACGGGTTATTTTTGTTTCCCAACATTAATAAACTTCGTCGATATTAACTCCATTAAGGTTTTTCTCATTGGAAACCCTGTGCCGACTTTGCTCGCAGATGCGTATCATTCTGTACACTTAGGGAATTTGTACAGCGGAGGGGAGATCACATGCTGTGTACCTCTGCTTTATAAATGGTTTATCTCTCACTTGCCCAAGTCTGCTGCTTTTTGGGATTGCAAGAGTGCCTTACGTTGGTCGCAGAAGATCATGTCTCTTACCAACTCTGATATAGATTGGTGTAATAGGATCTATGATGGGATCAGGATCATTAACCATTGTGGAAACTTCCCCAACGTACCCCTTATAGGAACTAAGGGAGGAATCAACTATCATCCAGTTCTCGTTCATCGTTAATTTGGATACCCGATGAGACACGTCCCACGGGGTGTTCATCTGGAAGGTCTTTTCTTCAAAGAAGGAGAAAACGAAAGAGCACTAAAGATGGAAATAGTGCATGCTTGGAAGCATGTTCATAAGAAAGGACGGGAGTCTCTAGGAAAACCGGAATGTGTCTCGGTGGAGCCTTATCTCCATTGGGTACAAACTAGAGCTCTCAAGCTAAAAATGCCTTATCCTCGTTACAGAATTCTTCCGCCGAGGGAATCTGTCATGTACTTCATGACGGAGACTAACAAGCTTCAAGTTACTCTCAACAAAGTTCAAAAGGAGAGAAAGTCCTGGAAGAACAAGTACCGTACCCTCGACGTAGAGTGCATCAAAATACAGCAGTTACTGAAAGAGAAAGATGCTCTGATTGAGATTTTGGAGAAACATGCTGTAGAGAATCAAGTTGACCAAAGGAATTTCCTCACTCCTTTCACCTGGCAAAGGAATGACAACCCGACAACGGCCCAAGAGCCCCGGTCAAAGAAAAGGAAGATACCAGAATCAGCACCCGATTTCTCTTCAGAGAGGACTCGGGACCCATTAGATTAGGTTTCTGTTTCTGCACCTTGTAATCTACTGTATTTCCATCTCTGTAATCCTTTGAATTCAATAAAAAGGGGTTTCCCCACCGTTTGATATTTGCAATCTAATTGTCGAAGTTTATTTTGCTTAAACCAAAAAAGAATTAATATAATCATTGCATTCATCATTCTCACATCGTGTATTCTTCTTACCTACGAATCTCACGTTTGTGTCTCGGTTCTAGAGTTAAACTGTCTCATTCGTATAATACTCGGGCCAATCGTCAGAAAAGGATGGATGATCTTGAGGAAGAAAACAGAGAGTTGAAAGAAGAGATCGACGCTCTGAGAGAAGAGATGAGAAAGCTTCGTAACGACATGTAAGCCATGGCAGAAGCTCAGCTACAAAGGACTGTGATCTCAGAGATCACCTCAACGCACATAGTGGAGAAGTATGATCCTAGGTATCAAATGCCGAAAGATCGTACTTGGGGCATGCTTGTTAACTATATCCCGGAAGGATATGTTCCGCCGATCGCTGAAGATCAGGGAATCACAACAGAAGCCGCTGGGCTTGAAGGTTACAAACTTCGGGAAAACGAAGATGCCAGGGACATACTAAAGACTCCTGAAGGTTACAAACTTCGAGAAACGCCAAGATTCACTGCCGTAGTCACAGTACCACCCCCTGTGGTGCACACCGTCCCGGAAGGACAGATTCCACAGACACCTTCTGGTAAGAAGGAAACTATGTTTGACAGAATGCAGAAGGAACTGCAAGCCATTCGCGGTCAGGATCTATTTGGAAAGGACGCCGCAGATCTCTGCTTGGTCCCAAATGTGAAAGTCCCGCACAAATTTCAAGTGCCCGACTTTGAAAAGTACAAGGGTAACTCTTACCCTCAAAGCCATCTGGTGATGTAAGCCCGGAGGATGTCAGCTCAGACGGAAAATCAGGACCTACTGATTCATTACTTTCAGGATAGTTTAACCGGTGCCGCATTAAAATGGTACATGGGTTTAAACCGTGCCACGATCAGCACTTTCAGAGATCTTGGCACTGCCTTCGTCCAACAATACAAATATAATTTGGACATGGCACCCGACAGAGATCAACTCAGATCGATGTCGCAAAAGGACAAGGAAACCTTTAAGGAGTACGCTCAAAGGTGGCGTGAGATTGCCGCTCAAATTTGTCCACCTCTTGAGGAAAAAGAGATGACAAAGATCTTTTTAAAAACCTTGAGCTCATTTTACTATGACCGAATGGTTTCCAGTGCAGCCAGTGATTTCACCGAAATGGTTGGCATGGGCGTACGTCTTGAGGAAGCCGTCCGAGAAGGACGTTTGGTAAAAGACACTGGATCGACGAGCGGTACTAAAAAATACGGTAGTGCTCTCCCTAAGAAAAAAGAGCAAGATATTGGGAATATCTCTCTCAGAAAGCAAAGGCGACGTTATCAACCGGTAGCAGCTGTGACTCCTACTATCAACCCTGCGCCTATTCCAACGTATCAACCTCAGGTTGCGCAGAGCCAACCTAATCAACAAAGGACACAACAGCCTCTTCAGCAGGCTCGTCCTCCATACAACAACAACCGTACAACACGACCATCAGGGTTTGATCCTATACCCATGTTGTACGCAGAGCTGTTTCCATTACTACTGGCTAAGGGGCACATTCAGACTAAATCTCCTCTTACAGTACTGGAAAATCCGCCTTTTTGGTTTAAGGTGGATCAAACATGCCCTTATCATCAAGGAGGATCAGGGCATAACATTGAGACTTGTCTC
Source organism: Lathyrus tuberosus (assembly GCA_022829125.1). Lineage (NCBI taxonomy): Eukaryota > Viridiplantae > Streptophyta > Magnoliopsida > Fabales > Fabaceae > Lathyrus > Lathyrus tuberosus. Next base: position 1,697,114 of record JALAZF010000659.1, on the reverse strand, counting down.
AATTTCAAGTTCGACGTGCAAAAACTTGTTAGGAGCGGGGTCTTATCCTTCAAGGATACAAATCCTAATGTTCTCATGAACCCGCTGCCTCAACACGAGAAGGCTGCAGTCAATTTGATAGAAGGAGAATTTAACAATGTTTATCAAATTCACGATGTACTCTTGTTGAAAACCAATCTGGTCAAGATACATTGTAGAAAAAGTGGATACGGCCATGTGCCACGTCATAATTATCACCAGTGTGATATCTGCTCTAAAGACAACCAAGGATGTTATGTGGTGCAATCAGCTCTACAGGAACAAATGGATCTCGGATGGATCCAAGAGCACCGAGTTCGTGGAGTTAACATGGTCTACACGAATTCTAACGTCATTCAGAACCATGATATCCGTGCAATGAATGTCAACTTGGTGGCGATGCACTCAAGGCAAAGCCAGTATCATAATCTGCCGCGGCACGATTACAGTTCCTGTCTGACTTGCTCGGTAAACAAATAGGGATGCTCTTTCATACAGGAGGCCCTCCAGCGTCAGATGGATCTTGGATGGATCCAAGACTACCATGATAGGAACTCCTATCAAATCAACATGGTTCAGATCTTCGATATTCGCGTGATGAATACTAACCTGGTAGAGTTACATGCTGAGCAGGTCCGACTCGGATTCTTAAAATCACATAACTATCAAAGTTGTAAAGCCGGTTCCGAAAACGATCGAGGTTGTACCCTTTTCCAGGAGGCACTTCAGCACTTGTTAAATCATTGGTGGATGCCAATTTATATGGATGAAGATACTCAGCAGATTAGTATCAGTAATAGAAACTCCACTCGGCGTCAGAGTCAGGATGTCCGATCTGTGGAAGCTAACCTAGTGAGGTTACATTGTATTCAAAGTGGGCGTGGCAAGGTGCCACCACACAATTACGAACGTTGCGGCGTCTGTTCGGAAAATAACCAAGGGTGCTACCTTGTGCGAGCAAATCTTTAGGGTCAGGTGGATCGTGGAGAGATTCGTCCATATTCGGGTTCTGGACCCATCAATTGGACGCCGAGCTACCTTGCCTATCAAGTCGAGGATGTTGTCACAATCTCTGGTCGTCACCAGACCAGGGATGTTTTTGCCATTATCCCTCTACTTGACGAGTCTAGAGTTCCCAACCGGGAACGGATCGAGATTACTTATGATGGTCAGAAAAATCATAAGGTTCCCATAGTCATCTATCTGCCGGGACCAACACCGTACGAATCAACTAAGGCTATCCCTTACAAATACGGTGCAACGACAATTGAAAATGGAAAGGAAATTCCATTGCCCTCCGTTGTGAATATTGCAGACATCAGTCGTGTAACACGGAGTGGTAGAATCTTCAACCGAGGGGTTGGAGAACCTAACAAAGAAAAGGAACTTCAGACAGAAGCTCCCGATCCACCAGTCAGTCAATCCAGTAATCCTGACCTTTCGAAAAAGAATGATGAGATGCTGAAGCTCATCCAAAGGAGTGAATACAACATTGTTGATCAGCTGTTACAGACTCCTTCAAAGATCTCGGTATTATCACTGTTACTCAGTTCAGAGGCCCACAGGGAGGCTCTACAGAAAGTCTTGGAGTAAGCCTTTGTGGAACAGGATGTAACAATCAGACAGTTTGATAGCATTGTCTCTAACATCACTTCCTGCAACAATTTGGGATTTAGTGATGAGGAATTACCTGAAGAGGGTCGCCGTCATAACATGGCACTCAACATTACAGTTAACTGCCAGGACAATGCTTTAGCCAGCGTACTGGTAGACACAGGGTCAGCCCTGAATGTTATGCCGAAGTCCACTTTGATGCAATTATCATTCAAAGGTCCTCTGATGAGAACCAGCGAGGTCGTCGTCAAAGCGTTCGACGGATCCAGAAAAAAAGTTATCGGCGAAGTTGATCTTCCTATAACTATTGGTCCTCATACTTTCCAAGTCACTTTCCAGGTCATGGACATCCGGGCAACGTACAGTTGTTTATTGGGAAGACCTTGGATATATCAGGCTGGAGCGGTCACTTCGACCCTCCACCCAAAGCTAAAGTTCGTCAAGAACGATCAAATTGTCACGGTTTGTGGGGAACAAGCCTTGCTTGTAAACAACTTGTCATCATCTGCTGGTATAGAACCCGAGGAGGTTATTGGAACTCAGTTCCAAGCACTTTCGGTGAGCAAGGACAATCAATCCCAAGGAGGAACTTCGATTTCTTCATACAAATATGCTATCAAAGCGGTCGAGAATACCGATACAACCGGATGGGGACAGCTTGTCATTCCTACTGACAATAAAACAAAGAAGGGTCTTGGTTTTTTTGCAACCTATACCCAGGAAGCTGCCAACGATGAAAGTCTTCATCCCCTTCAAAACTTATTCCACAGTGGAGGTTTCCTTCACCCAGTGTCTCAAGCAGTACATGATATCAATGAGGAAGATCCCTCTGACACAGATGAAGAATGGAAGTCCTATCTTAATGAGGACGGTTATATGTCTCAGGAAGAGGTGCCTACGCCATTTTGCTATCCCGCACAGAGTCCGAGATTTATACCAAGGTCAGATATCGAAATGATATACGGGAATTGTGATCCGGAAGGATGCCATGCTCCGCCAAATTCATTAGAGGAAGACACTTTGATGAAAGACAACTTTGACCACACCTACTATGGCCCAATGGATGATTTGCCAATGTGGCAACCTTACCCAGGAAACTTGGGGCAAGAAAGTCAGCCGAGTAATGAAACTCAGCTGACCGTCATTGAACAGAATACCTGTGTCCCCACCATGTCATGGGAGCAACACTCAGGTCATTCAGAAACTATTCAACATGAAGATGAATTTGCAATGTTTGCAGGACTTGAATTCATCAACTATACTTTTCCCGAGGTCAACGTCATCGAGAGAGATGACTCCTCCAATTCCAAAGAAGTTTGGGACACCTTGGGACAACCGAGTGGAAAATACGACTATATGGTCAAGTACACTGCGACCGGAAGCTCTCGTATCAGGCTCGAAGATATCCAGCCAACTGGATGGGGAGATACAGCTGAGAGCACAAATACTATGCAAAATGTAACAGAGGAATTCTCCTACGACAACTCTGTATGGGAGACAGATTCCAATGATCCTGCTCCACCAGAAATCAGCGTTATTTCTGAAGACAAATCAAGGAAGGTGCCAGACTTTGTGATTCACCGAGGAGTTCGCCGCCAATGGGTTGTCGTCGAGGTTCCGAAGATCGTTCATCACTCAAAGTAATTGCCATCTTTAACCTTTCACCCTGCCTAGGTGAAACGGATGTTTTGATAGGGCTCACTTTCTGTAAATTTTCCCTCTTCGCTTCGCCCAAAGCGACAGAGTTTTGTTTTATAGGGCTGTAGTTTCAAGATTCGACTTGTTCATTAATAAAATAACGGCGTTCTATAATTTCTGCATTAATTGGTGTTTTCTCTTTTTCCTTTTTCAGAAAATGGTAATCCTAAAAAACAATAATAAAAACAAGAAGTAAAATAAAAACACTGCACACACTTGCATTTTCTCTATCTCTTCTAAACACGAATCATAACGTCATGCAGATTGCTTGTTTTAAACCCCGTTGAAACATACGATCCGATGCCTTCTCCCAACTTTGAGTTCCCGGCATTTGGGGCTGAAGAAGAAGTTGACAACGAAATTCCAGAATAGATCTCCCAACTACTCAGACATGAGGAAAGGTCCATTGAACCTCAAAAAGAGCCGTTGGAAACGGTAAACTTGGGTTCAGAGCATGAGAGAAAAGAGATCAGGATTGGGGCACTGCTCAGTCCAACTGCCAGAGAGGGTTTGGTAAAGCTTCTCAGAGAATTTCCCGATGTATTTGCTTGGTCCTATCAGGATACGCCAGGGTTGGATACCAGCATCGTGGAACATCACTTACCACTGAGATCGGAATGTCCGCCAGTAAAGCAAAGGTTGAGACGCACTCACCCAGACATGGCCATCAAAATCAAAGAGGAGGTACAAATACAGATTGACGCGGGTTTCCTCGCTACGTCTGAATATCCGCAATGGTTGGCCAACATCGTACCCGTTCCCAAAAAGGACGGAAAGGTTAGAATGTGTGTCAACTACCGAGATCTGAACAAGGCAAGTCCAAAGGACGACTTTCCTTTACCACACATTGACATGCTGGTAGACAGTACAACAAAGTTCAAAGTCTTCCCCTTCATGGATGGATTCTTGGGCTATAACCAGATCAAAATGGCGCCGAAAGACATGGAGAAACCTTCGTTAATTACCCCATGGGGTACCTTTTGTTACAAGGTAATGCCGTTCGGTTTGAAGAATGTTGGGGTAACCTATCAAAGGGCCATGACTACTCTGTTTCATGACATGATACACAAAGAAATCGAAGTGTATGTTGATGATATGATTGCAAAATCAAAAACAGAGAGTGAACACGTTGAACTTCTGTCAAAATTGTTCGAATGTTTAAGAAAATTCAAGCTCCGCTTGAATCCCAACAGGTGCACCTTCGGTGTCCGTTCGGGGAAATTACTAGGGTTCATCGTCAACCAGAAAGGAAATGAGGTTGATCCTGACAAGGTCAAGGCCATTCGAGAAATGCCTTCTCCAAAAACTGAAAAACAAGTCAGAGGATTCCTGGGACGTTTGAACTACATCTCCAGATTCATATTCCTTATGACCGCCACGTGTGCGCCGATTTTCAAGTTACTCAAAAAGAACCAGGATTGCGTTTGGTCAGAAGATTGCCAAACCGCCTTCGACAGTATTAAGGAATACCTGTTGAATCCACCGATTCTATCACCTCCAGTGGAAGGAAGACCACTGATCATTTACCTCAAAGTATTGGAAGACTCAATGGGGTGTGTACTTGGCCAACAAGACGAAACCAAATGGAAAGAGTCTGCCATTTACTATTTGAGCAAGAAATTCACCGACTGCGAAACTCGGTACACGATGCTTGAGAAAACTTGTTGCGCTTTAGTTTAGGCAGCCAAACATCTTCGCCAATACATGATTCGTCATACTACTTGGTTAATCTCAGAAATGGATCCAATCAAGTATGTCTTCGAAAAACCTGCTCTTACGGGAAGGATTGCCCGTTGGCAGATGTTGTTATCAGAATATGACATAGAGTACCACGCTCAGAAAGCCGTTAAGGGAAGTATTTTAGCCGATCATTTGGCTCATCAACAGATTGACGATCAAGAATCAACTGGGTTTGACTTCCCAGATGAAGATGTCCTGTATCTAAAAATGAAAGATTGCGATGAACCGTTACCCAGTGAAGGGCCAGAACCAGGTTCCCAATGGGACTTATCTTTGACGGAGCAGTTAATCATTAAGGAAACGGAATTGGGGCAATCATTTTTACCCCTCAGGGTACCCACATTCCTTTCACTGCCAGACTTACGTTCAAATGTAGGAACAATGAGGCCGAATACAACGCTTGTATCATGGGTCTCGAAGAAGCAATTGATTTAAGGATCAAAAACATGGACGTATACGGCGACTCAGCCTTGGTTATCAATCAGATAAAAGGAGATTGGAACACATACCTGTCATACCCCAAATTTTGACCACTAAGATGTCCCATCATTGTGTCAATCATCATCACAATATGGATGAACCATCATGCCTCATCAAATGCCTCAAGGGTTGTTGAGCATTCACTACAATCAAAATTAGGGTTTTAAGCCCTCTCAGAGCCTTAGACAAAGGATCAGTGAAGGAATGACTTGATCTTCAACTTTTCTAACCTCTCAAACATACACAAAGGATCTAAAAGGACTCCCACTTCAAGGATTAAGCACAAGGCTGCTCCCTTCTAGGTGGATCAAGCCTCAAGATCGCCAGTGTTACCAAATTAGGGTTTTGGTCGACCAGGGCCTCCAGATGGAAAATTTCATCTGGGCACAAGCCAATGATCCAAAACATAACCTAATATACTCCATGGAACCTCATGGACCCAATCATCAAGTCAATTTTGCCTTAGGGGATGCATTTATAAAAAATCAGGAATTAGGGTTTCTTGACCTAATTCACCCCTAAGTTGACTTTTGGGACAAACCATGAGCCAAGACCTCAAGATAGGGTTTGAGGGTCTCTAATGAACTATATTGATCCATTTGGAACAATGGATTAATCCAAGAAGCTTGAGCAACAAGTCTCAATTTCATCTGCACCACAATTAGGGTTTTAAGGGAAAAGTCAACTGTAACTTTGACTTTTGACCAGGACATACTCCCAAGCCCTAAGACATGATTCAATATACCCTATGACACCCATGGAACATGTCCATCAAGTTTGATTTAGGTCAAGGACATGATTACATGAAGAATGGCGCAGTTTGGAATTCATCTGATAAAAAGTCAACTGCGCACAAAAGTCAACTTTGACTTTTTGAGATTTTTCACCAAAATGGATTTTTAACCCTAAAATGATGTTAATGTATGATTTGAATCATCATTCATCAAGAAAAATCAAGAAAAGTTGGATAACTTGTAAAAGGGGTAACCATAAAAACTTAGAAAATTTTCTAAGTTAAAAATAAATTGACAAGGGTACCAACTTTGGAGGATCATAACTCCTAAACCACAAAGCCATTTTTACTCATCCAAAGATGTATTTGTAGCCCTCATTACCCTCTACAAAAACTTCAACTAGACCCAAGTCCAATTCATTAAGGATTTTGAGTTATGGAGTGATCAAAATCAAGAAAAGTCACTTTGTTCCAACACTTAGTGAAAATTTCACTAAGTCAGATTTTATCCTACTTTTTGCCAAATGTAAGGGGATTTTTCACTTGGATTCAAAAGAGATCAAAACCAAACATGTTCAAACAGTTGTTGTATCATGTAAAGGCTTTCCAAAATGTTCAAAAGCATTACCAAATTCAACTTACACCATGAGATATGACATTGGCAAGTTGCCTTGCTGAAATCTGTCAAGGCAAGGCAGAATTTGAAATTTTGCTCGATTTGCCAAAATCAGCCAAATTCAAATGCTCCTATCCACTTGGACACATCTGAGGATTGAATCTAAAGGGGACAATCACTAAGCCAAGCCTCCAAAGTCCATGGAACAAGAAATAGCATGTTGAACCTAGAATGGCCAAAATAGGAACAAGACTCCAAATTTGGATTGAAGCATTCAATGGAAGAATCAAGGTGGCATGGACTGAGCCATTCTCATCTTAAATCAGTCAAGACTTATCCAAGACCAAGGGAACCACAACCCTGTGCCCTAACCTCTAGTCAATGGCAAGAGGAGACTTGCATTTCCATTGGCCAACATTGAACAAACACCTGCTGCAGTTTCCATTCACTGTGGATCCCAAAACAAACTTGCTCTACTATAAATAGAGCTCAATTGTGATCAGTTTGAGTACACTAAAGCCATCAAACAGATTCTTTCCTCAAAATCTCTTCTTTCACCTCAAACTTGCCTTCCAAAGCAAGTAATTCTGAGTTTTTGAGCTAGGGAGTAATTTCACCCAAACTAATCACACACACACCTCATATATATCATATGTAAGCTGTGCAAACCATCAAAAGTGACCTGTAATCACAACATCATAAAGTCACCTCTCAAAACCTCAAAATAACATTTTTTTTGCATTTTTCAAGGCATCTCTTGATTCAGTCACTTTCCAAACCAGATAAAACCTCAAACATACTCCAAATATCATCCTTGAACTGTCCCAAATGGTTCCCACCATCTGGAACACCATTTGAGGGAGTTGCTATTTTGGTCACTTTTAACCCCTTTTGCAAGAAAGGGACAGTTTGTGTTTTTGCAGGTACCAGCTGATTCCCATCATCCTAAAAGCATCCAATGGATCATTTGAGGTGGTTCAAAGCATAAAATCATATCTGGAGCAAGAGGGTTGGCAGATTACAGAGAAACCTCCAAAGTCCCAAAGAAGGGTAAGCCTCGCAACTTGCACTCACCAAAACATGTGTGCATTTGAAGTCCATTGATCATAAACATCTCATACATGTCATATATGTTATGTTTGAGCTAATTCACCATGTAATCCATGCTTGTACCAAGTTGTAGCATAGAAAATGCATTTATAGGTCATTTTCAAAACCACTATCGGGTTTTGAGGAGGGAGTGTGATCTGAAAAAACTACCACCACCATTGGATTCCTTATGAAATTCTGGTCCAGATGCATATAAATTTTGTCTCAAACCATTAAGAATTGAGAAAGTTATGACCTTCACGTTTTTGAGCCAAAACTTGCCTTGGGCAAGCCAAAACCAAGGCATGACTTGTGTATTTGTTGGTTTGTTTCAAACTTACCTTGTATGCTTGAGGTCGTGGGTTCAAACCCCACCCATGCCATTTTGTATTTTTTCACATTTTGTTATTTTTCCAACTATTTTCATGTTTTGTTAATTATTTGGAAAATTAATAACTCTTTCAATTTTAATTATTTTTTATTGGTTCTTTTTGCAAAAAAAATCACAAAAATGTTGAAATATTTTATTCCACAAAAAAATTGAGTTTGTATTATTTATTTAATATAATTAGTATTTTTGTGAATAAATTCATTTTTTAATTGTTTTTAAGCATTTTAAAATGAATATTCATCTTGAAAAATCAAGACCAAATGAGTTTTAATATCTCTTGTGATTTATACCTCATTTTTTTAAACCTTAAACAAAAATCACAAGTGGTTTATTCAAACCTATTTGGTATTTTTTATTGATTTTCTTTAAATATTTATTTTTAAAGAATAAAATTAGGGTTTCTTTGATCTTTACTCAAAACAAATCATTGTCAAACACTCATAGGCCTCTAATAAAGTGTAAGACCCAACCCTTTGTAAATGCAACCTAACTTTGGGCCTCACTTATTGTATAAGTCCCGTTGTATTTCAAAAAAGTTCGACGCGATCATCATCCGTTGGAAAACAAATTTTGGGCCTCTCCTTGAGCTATAAGACCCATTCAAATTTTTTGGGCCTCCAATATAGTGTAAGACCCAATCCTTTTTTTGACAAAATCACTTTGGGCCTCAGTGTATAGTATAAGTCTCGATACCGTCAAAAACAAACGGCGTGACCGTCGCCTTTTGAAAAATAACCATTTGGGCCTCTCCTCGAGCTATAAGACCCATTCAAAATTTTTTGGGCCTCTATTAGAGTGTAAGACCCAATCCCCTTTTAACCAAAACATTTTGGGCCTCACTTATTGTATAAGTCCCTCTGCGTTAAAAGAAAATCTCGGCGCGATCGCCATTTTAAAACGATAAAACCCTGGGCCTCTCCTTGAGCTGTAAGCCCCAAAATCTTTCTTTTTCAAAATACTTTCTCCTTTGATTTTTAATATACTGTTGTTTTCAATCTTTCTTTGTTGAACAACTTACCAAACAACATGGAAGCTCTACAACCGAGTAAGTGGTTATTGCTTTCATTTACCGCTTTAATATACATATAATTGTTTTGTGGGGCTGTTTCACAGTAAGTCTTCTTTCATAAACTCATATCAACTGTGTAATAATAGTATAGATATTTAGAGTTTCCCCGGCAACTACGTCTAGCATTAAGCCCGTTGATCACTCTTAGAAATAGTCAAAACTAGATCCCCATAGGATTACCAGACACAGTCTTCCCTCCTCTTGGTGTTAAACAATATGGAGATATGAAAGGCAGCATTCTCTGTGAACCCTTTCATAGACTGTCACTCATAGAAGTTGTCAAAGAAACTCTATTCCCCAGAGATGATCTTTTCTCCGTGAATGGCATCTCTTGAGTTTCTTCCAAATTCTCGAACTTTCCTGACTTTGATTTATTCTCGGTGAATAGCATTGCCTTGAATTTCTCGGGGTTTGGGGACCCACGGGCTTCTTAAAAGCACTTGTCAAGAGACTCTACTCCCCAGAGATGATCTTTTCTCTGTGAATGGCATCTCTTGAGTTTCTTCCAAATTCTCAAACTTTCCTGACTTGATCTATTCCTTGTGAATAGCTTGCCTTGAATTTCTCGGGGTTTGGGGACCCATCGGCTTCCTAAAAGCAATCGGCCTCCTCTTGGGCATCGTACAAGGACCCACAGGCTTCCTAAAAGCATCCCCGCCTCCTCTTGGGCTTAGTACAAGGACCCTACGGCTTCTTAGAAGTATTCACAGCCTCCTCTTAGGCTTCGTATAATGATCTCTTCCTCCGGGAATGATAGCCTTCTCTTGGGCTTAGTACAAGGACCCTTCGGCTTCTTAAAAGTTTCCAGCCTCCTCTTGGGCTTCGTACAAATTGTCCCGACGACCTCCTAGAGGTATAGGAACACAACCTAGTCATCTTCATAGAACAGTCCTTTCATAGAGTCTACTACTGTTTCTCAAAGCATAGTACAAAAGATGAAACTCTAGACTTGGACAGTCTAACTTCCTTGAGTCTCAAAGACATTCTCAAGTGACCCCTTCGTTAAAAAGGAAGGAAACCCACAGACTCGGACAGTCTCAATACCCTTTGGATTTCCCGCTTCCTTAAAGAACAGGAATAACCCGGATCCTTGAATCAAATCCATGAGTACAGTGTTGCTCATATAAGAACTGATTTTCTCTTTAAAATCAGTATACTGGACCTGTCACTTAACTGAAACAGTTACCTTAGCCTCCTCTTGGGCTTTGTACAATGATTCTCCCCAGCAGAGTCAAGCAACGTTTAGCCTCTCTCTCGGGCTTTATACGAGACACATAAGAGACTCCCTCGTTGAGTCAACCACCTTGTTCGCCTCCATCTCGGGCTTCGTACGAGATACAAAAAACTCTCTTGTTGAGTCAAATAGCCTCCATCTCGGGCTTTAAACGAGATACGAAAAGATTCCCTCGTTGAGTCAAAACCTTTTCGCCTCTCTCTCGGGCTTTGTATGAGACACATATTAGCCTCCTCTTAGGCTTTGTATAAGAAAACCACTGGTCGATCCAATCAACCTTTTAGCATCAAAGTTGTGCCTTGTTCACAGTACACAAACATCAACAACTCCTTCCCCCTTCATCTAATCGCTGTAAGCGGCAAGCCTCTAGATCATCTATATCCATGTCAATGTCCCTCTTTTAGCATGAGAAATTCCTAAGGAAAGACGGCATTACTCTACATTGAGTTAAAGTCTTCTCCTTCAGGTTAAAATCCCCTATAAAGGAAATTATGGCATTGTCGGATTCACAAATCCCGGTTAAAGTAATTCTCCTTTATAAACAGTAGTGACATACAACCCCCTCTTTACAGATGACAAATTCTCTCTAAAGTTGAGACCTTTTAGCTTCATATCTTGGACTTTGAACAAGATACAAACAGACTTTCAGCTTCAAGTCTTGGGCTTTGAACAAGACACCAAAACACCCATTTCCTCCCAAAGAATAGGAGGAACTACGAACGCTCTGATTTCCCTGTTTCGGTAAACGGGAATACGTAGGCATAAGATTGAAAGAAAAATCTTAGCGAGCACACTAAACAAAAAACCCAAAATCCCATACTCCCATGTATCCAATCAAAAACATCAGTCCTAACATCCTAATCCTTGTTCCCCGCCAGAAACCCTCTGTCTAGATAAAAAAGAAGAAGAAAACAGTATTGGCGAAAATACAAATAACCAGTACAAAGGCCCCCCACATGGATAGCATCCGTAACCTAACAGACCGCTGTTTAAACTCATTATGCAAAGCAGGGTTAATTGGAGACATCTATTTCCCTTCCTTCATCAGCTTTAATAGGATAAAAAATGAATCGACCTGTAGTTTAAGCTCAAATCGCAGAGAGCGACCAGCGCTTAAAAACCGCGTCCAAAATCCCTCGCTACAGAAAAATGGCACCCACCGTGGGGCCCGTCTCTGTTTTTCTTCTTCCTTTTCACCTCTTGTGTGAATACTACAGATTGGGGCTTCCGCCGGGGAACCCATTTTCTGTCAGGAACATAGGATTCATAGCTTTAAAGGTCTAGGATGTTTAGGACAAATATATATACAGCTTTTCCTAATTGCTATACGTGGTTATTTTTCTGCTAATGGGAATGCGGGTGATGCCGTATGTGGAAAGATCGAGTATACACTTAAGATAAGTGATGGCGATGGGGTCAACCATCAACCTCAGTGGAGGCTGACCAATGCAACCCATTCTCTCACCTAGACAATGGGCCGATTGTTAAGTCTGAGAAGCTGAGGAGCCAAACCCTTTCGTAGTGCGGAAACTATCAGAAATAGTTGTTACGCGATACTACCCTCATTTGAGGCTGGTGATCTATTCTCGGTGAATGGAACTTACTCTAAGATTGCACTACAACTCGCTGGCGATCCGGTTGTTATTTTGCTTTCCTTCGAGGAGCTGATGATAATGAGTACAGGTATAAAAATCACCCTAGTATAAACCTTTGGGGATGGGTAGAGCCTTGACTTCATGACAACGACCCTTTGACCCCATGTTTTTTCTATGTTTTTGTGTGCTGCATTCATACATTCATCTAAAAAACATTAAAACATTCAAAAAAATTTCTCTTCTAGTCTCTCTGTTTTTCAAAATAAACTATGACTGTGATTGCAAATATCAGAGAAAAGGATTGCACTAATGGATTTTGGTAGAAGGAGAACTCACCAGTATACCTTCAAGGTTCCAAAGCTAGAGGATTTGAGAAGGTTAGCGAGGATGATCACTAACCCAGAGGCTTTCAGAGCCAAGCATGGAGGTTTGCTACCACTGTTAAGAGTCCATGTGATTGAGGGAATCATGGATGCGCTCATTCAGTTTTATGATCCAGTTTATCACTGTTTCACATTCTCGGATTACCAGCTCGCACCAATGCTGGAGGAGTATTCTCACCTGATCGATCTACACATTACAGATCGAGCTCCATTTTCTGGATTGGAAGAAATTCCAAAGAATCAGACTATTGCAAGAGCAATTCATTTGGACGAGTCTGAAGTTAGGACTCACCAAACTACTAAGGGTGGCATCGAAGGTTTGCCAGCCCAGTTCTTGACAAAGAAAGCCCTGTATTTCGCCAGTATAGGAAACGTGACTGCTTTTGAAAGCATCTTTGTCTTGCTCACCTACGGGTTATTTTTGTTTCCTAACATCAATAACTTCGTCGATATTAACTCCATTAAGGTTTTTCTCATTGGAAACCCTGTGCCGACTTTTCTCGCAGATACGTATCATTCTGTACACTTGGGAAATTTGTACAGCGGAGGGGAGATCACATGCTGTGTACCTTTGCTTTACAAATGGTTTATCTCTCACTTGCCCAAGTCTGCTACTTTTTGGGATTGTAAGAGTGCCATACGTTGGTCGCAGAAGATCAAGTCTCTTACCAACTCTGACATTGATTGGTGTAATAGGATTTATGAGGGAATTAGGATCATTGACCGTTGTGGGAACATCCCCAATGTACCCCTCATAGGAACTAAGGGAGGAATCAACTACCATCTGGTATTGGTTCGCCGTCAATTTGGATACCCGATGAGACACATCCCACTGGGTGTTCATCTGGAAGGTCTTTTCTTCAAGGAAGGGGAAAATGACAGAGCACTAAAGATGGAAATAGTGCACGCTTGGAAGCATGTTCATAAGAAAGGACGAGAGTCTCTAGGAAAACCAGACCGTGTCTCGGTGGAGACTTATCTCCATTGGGTACAAACTAGAGCTCTCAAGCTAAAGATGCCTTATCCTCATTACGGAATTCTTCCGCCAAAGGAATCTGTCATGTACTTCATGAAGGAAACTGAAAAGCTTCAGGTTACTCTCAACAAAGTTCAAAAGGAGAGAAGGTCTTGGAAGAACAAGTAGCGCACCCTCGACGTAGAGTGCATCAAAATACAGCAATTACTAAAAGAGAAAGACGCTCTGGTTGAGATTTTGGAGCAACATGATGTGGATAATCAAGATGACCAAAGGAATTTGCTCGCTCCTTTCACCTGGCAAAGGAATGACAACCCGACAACAGCCCAAGAGCCCCGGTCAAAGAAAAGGAAGATACCAAAATCAGCACCTGATTTCTCTTCAGAGAGGACTCGGGACCCATTAGTTTAGGTTTCTGTTTCTGCACCTTGTAATCTACTGTATTTTCGTTTCTGTAATCCTTTGAATTTCAATAAAAAGGGGTTTCCCCACTGTTTGATATTTGCAATCTAATTGTCGAAGTTTATTTTAATTAAACCTTAAACAATTAATATAATCATCATTCTCGAATCGCGTATTCTTCTTACCTATGAATCTCACGTTTGTGTCTCGGTTCTAGAGTCAAACTGTCTCATTCGTATAATACTCGGGCCAATCGTCAGAAAAAGATGGATGATCTTGAGGAAGAAAACAGAGAGTTGAAAGAAGAGATCGACGCTCTGAGAGAGGATATGAGAAAGCTTCGTAACGACATGCAAGCCATGGCAGAAGCTCAGCTACAAAGAACTGTGATCTCAGAGATCACCTCAATGCCCATAGTGGAGAAGTATGATCCTAGGTATCAGATGCCGAAAGATCGTCCTTGGGGCATGCCTGTTAACTATATCCCGGAAGGATATGTTTCGCCGATCACTGAAGATCAGGGAATCGCAACGAAAGCCGCTGAGCCTGAAGGTTACAAACTTCAGGAACGCGAAGATGCCAGGGGCATACTGAAGACTCCTGAAGGTTACAAACTTTGGGAAACGCCAAGATTCGCTGCCGTAGTCACGGTACCACCCCCTGTGGTGCACACTGTCCCGGAAGGACAAATTCCACAGACACCTTCTGGTAAAAATGAAACTATGTTTGACTTAATGGAGGAATTCCAGGAGCAGTTCTTGGAAATGCAGAAGGAGTTGCAGGCCATTCACGGTCAAGATCTATTTGGAAAGGACGCCGCAGATCTCTGCTTGGTCCCAAATGTGAAAGTCCCGCACAAATTTCAAGTTCCCGACTTTGAAAAGTACAAGGGTAACTCTTGCCCTCAGAGCCATCTGGTGATGTACGCTTGGCGAATGTCAGCTCAGACGGAGAATCAGGACCTACTGATTCACTACTTCCAGAATAGTTTAACCGGTGCCGCACTCAAATGGTACATGCGTTTAAACCGTACTACGATCAGTACATTCAGAGATCTTGGTACTGCCTTCGTCCACCAATACAAATACAATTTGGACATGGCACCCGACAGGGATCAACTTAGATCGATGTCGCAAAAGGACAAGGAAACCTTTAAGGAGTATGCTCAAAGGTGGCGTGAAATTGCCGCTCAAATTTGTCCACCTCTTGAGGAAAAAGAGATGACAAAGATCTTCTTAAAAACCTTAAGCTCATTTTACTATGACCAAATGGTTGCCAGTGCACCCAGTGATTTCACCGAGATGGTCGGCATGGGCGTACGTCTTGAAGAAGCCGTCCGAGAAGGACGTTTGGTAAAAGACACTGGATCGACAAGTGGTACTAAAAAATACGGTAGTGCTCTCCCTAAGAAAAAAGAGCAAGATATTGGGAATATCTCTCTCGTAAAGCAAAGGCGACGTTATCAACCAGTAGCAGCTGTGATTCCTGCTATCAACTTTGCGTCTATTCCTACGTATCAACCTCAGGTTGCGCAGAGCCAACCTGACCAACAAAGGACACAACAGCCTCTTCAGCAGGCTCGTCCTCCATATAACAACAACCGTATAACACGACCACCAGGATTTGATCCTATACCCGTAACGTACACAGAGCTGTTTCCATTACTACTGGCTAAGGGGCACATTCAGATTAAATTTCCTCTTACAGTACCGGAAAATCCTCCTTTTTGGTTTAAGGTGGATCAAACATGCCCTTATCATCAAGGAGGTCCAGGGCATAACATAGAGACTTGTCTCAATTTCAAGTCCGACGTGCAAAAACTTGTTAGGAGCGGGGTCTTATCCTTCAAGGATTCAAATCCTAATGTTCTTACGAACCCGCTGCCTCAACACGAGAAGGCTGCAGTCAATTTGATAGAAGAAGAATATAACGATGTCTATCAAATTCACGATGTACTCTTGTTGAAAACCAATATGGTCAAGATGCATTATAGACAGAGTGGATATGACCATGTGCCACCTCATAACTATCACCAGTGTGATATCTGCTCTAAAGACAACCAGGGATGTTCTGTAGTGCAAGCAGATCTACAGGAACAAATGGATCTCGGATGGATCCAAGAGCACCGAGTTCGTGGAGTTTACATGGTCTACACGAATTCTAACGTCATTCAGAACCACGACATCCGTACAATGAATGTCAACTTGGTGGCAATGCACTCAAGGCAAAGCCAGTATCATAATCTGCCGCGGCACGATTACAGTTCCTATCTGACTTGCTCGGTAAACAAACAGGGATGCTCTTTCATACAGGAGGCCCTCCAGCGTCAGATGGATCTTGGATGGATCTAAGACTACCATGATAGGAACCCTTATTAGATCAACATGGTTTAGATCTTTGATATTCGTGTGATGAATACCAACCTGGTAGAGTTACATGCTGAGCAGGTCCGACTCGGATTCTTAATATCACATGACTATCAAAGCTGTAAAGTGGGTTGCAAAAACGATCGAGGTTGTACCCTTGTCTAGGAGGCACTTCAGCACTTGTTAAATCACTGGTGGATGCCAATCTATATGGATGAAGATACTCAGCAGATTAGTATCAGTAATAGAAACCCCCCTCGGCGTCAAAGTCAGGATGTCTGATCAGTGGAAGCTAACCTAGTAAGGTTACATTGTATTCAAAGTGGGCGTGGCCAGGTGCCACCATACAACTATGACAGTTGTAGCGTCTGTTCGGAAACCAAGGGTGTTACCTTGTGAGAGCAGCTCTTCAGGGTCAGGTCGATCGTGGAGAAATTCGTCCATATCCGGGTTCTGGACTCATCGACTGGACGCCGAACTACCTTGTCGAGCAAGTTGGGGATGTTGTCACGATCTCTGGTCATCACAGGACCAGGGATGTTTTTGCCATTATTCCTCTACTTGATGAATCTAAAGTTCCCAACCGAGAACGGATCGAGATCACTTATGATGGTCACAAAAATCAGAAGGTTCCCATAGTCATCTATCTACTGGGACCACTTCCGTATGAATCAGCTAAGGCTATCCCTTACAAATACGGTGCAACGACAGTTGAAAATGGAAAGGAAATTCCATTACCCTCCGTCGTGAATATTGCAGACATCAGTCGTGTAACACGGAGCGGTCGAATCTTCAACCGAGGAGTTGGAGAACTTAACAAAGAAAAGGAACTTCAGACAGAAGCTCCCGATCCACCAGTCAGTCAATCCAGTGATCCCGACCTTTTGAAAAACAATGATGAGATGCTGAAGCTCATCCAAAGGAGTGAGTACAACATTGTCGATCAACTGTTACAGACTCCTTCAAAGATCTCGGTGTTATCACTATTACCCAGGTTAGAAGCGCATAGGGAGGCTCTACAGAAAGTCTTGGAGCAAGCCTTTGTGGAACAAGGTGTAACAATCAGATAATTCGATAGCATTGTCTCTAACATCACTTCCTGCAATAATTTGGGATTTAGTGATGAGGAATTACCCGAAGAGGGTCACCGTCATAACATGGCACTCAATATCACAGTTAACTGCCAGGACGATGCTTTAGCCAGCGTACTGGTAGACACAGGGTCAGCCCTGAATGTTATGCCGAAGTCCACTTTGATGCAATTATCATTCAAAGGTCCTCCGATGAGAATCAGCGAGGTCGTCGTCAAAGCATTTGACGGATCCAGAAAAACGGTTATCGACGAAGCTGATCTTCCCATAACTATCAGTCCTCACACTTTCCAAGTCACTTTCCAGGTCATGGACATCCGGGCAACATACAGTTGTTTATTAGGAAGACCTTGGATACATCAGGCTGGAGCGGTTACTTCAACCCTCCACCAAAAGCTAAAGTTCGTTAAGAACGGCCAACTTGTCACAGTCTGTGGAGAACAGGCCTTGCTTGTAAGCAACTTGTCATCATCTACTGGTATAGAACCCGAGGAGGTTATTGGGGCGCAGTTCCAAGCACTGTCGGTGAGCGAGAACAATCAGTTTAGAGGAGGAACTTCGATTTACTCATACAAAGATGCTATTAAAGCGGTCGAGAGTACCGATACAACTGGATGGGGACAACTTGTCATTTCTACTGACAATAAAACAAAGAAGGGTCTTGGTTTTTCTGCAACCTGTACCCAGACAGCTGCCAGCGCTGAAAGTCTTCATCCCCTTCAAAATTTCTTCCACAGTGGAGGTTTCCTTCACCCAGTGTCTCAAGCAGTACATGCTATCAATGAGGAAGATCCCTCTGACCCAGATGAAGAATGGAAATCCTATCTTAATGAGGACGGTTATATGTCTCAGGAAGAGGTGCCTACACCATTTTGCTATCCTGCACAGAGTCCGAGATTTATACCAAGGTCAGACGTCGAAATGATATATGGAGATTGTGATCCGGAAGGATGCCATGCTCCGCCAAATTCATTAGAGGAGGACACTGTGATGAAAGACAACTTTGACCATGATTACTACGGCCCAATGGATGGTCTGCCAATGTGGCAGCCTTACCCAGGAAACTTGGGGCAAGAAAGTCAGCCGAACAACGAAAATCGGCTGGCCATCATTGAACAAAATACCTATGCCCCCACCATGTCATGGGATCAACACTCAGGTCATTAAGAAACTACTCAACATGAAGATGAATTTGCAACATTTTCCAGACTTGAATTCATCAACTATGCTTTTCCCGAGGTCAACGTCATCGAGAGAGATGACTCCTCCAGTTCCAAAGAAGTTTGGGACACCTTGGGAGAACCAAGTGGAAAATACGACTTCATGGTCAAGTACACCGCTCCCGAAAGCTCTCGTATCAGGCTCGAAGATATCCAGCCAAGTGGATGGGGAGATACAGCTGAGAGCACAAATACTATGCAAAATGCAACAGAGGAATTCTCCTACGACAATTCTGCCTGGGAGACAGATTCCAATGATCCCGCTCCACCAGAAATCAGCGTCATTTCTGAAGACAAATCAAGGAAGGTGCCAGACTTTGTGATTCACCGAGGAGTTCACCGCCAATGGGTTGCCGTCGAGGTTCCGAAGATCGTTCATCAGTCAAAGTAATTGCCATCTTTTAACCTTTCACCCTGCCCAGGTGAAACGGATGTTTTGATAGGGCTCGCTTTCTGTAAATTTTCCCTCTTCGCTTTGCCCGAAGCGACAGAGTTTTGTTTTATAGGGCTGTAGTTTCAAGGATCGACTTGTTCATTAATAAAATAACGTCGTTCTGTAATTTCCGCATTAATTGCTGTTTTCTCTTTTTGCTTTTTCAGAAAATGGTAATCCTAAAAAACATTTAAAAATAAAAACAAGCAGTAAAATAAAACACTGCACACACTTGCATTTTCCTCTATCTCTTCTAAACATGAATCATCACGTCATGCAGATTGCTTGTTTTAAACCCAATTGAAACATACGATCCGATGCCTTCTCCCAACTTTGAGTTCTCGGTATTCGAGGCTGAAGAATAAAATGACAACGAAATTCCAGAAGAGATCTCCCGACTACTCAGACAAGAGGAAAGGTCCATTGAACCTCACAAAGAGCCGTCGGAAACGGTAAACTTGGGTTCAGAAAAAGAGAGAAAAGAAATCAGGATTGGGGCACTGCTCAGTCCAACTGCCAGAGAGGGTTTGATAAAGCTTCTCAAAGAATTTCCCGATGTATTCGCTTGGTCCTATCAGGATATGCCAGGGTTGGATACCAACATCGTGGAACATCACTTACCGTTAAGATAGGAATGTCCGCCAGTAAAGTAAAGGTTGAGACATACTCACCCGGACATGGCCATTAAAATCAAAGAGGAGGTGCAAAAACAGATTGACGCGGGTTTCCTCGCTACATCTGAATATCCTCAATGGTTAGCCAACATCGTACCCGTTCCCAAAAAGGACGGAAAGGTCAGAATGTGTGTCGACTACAGAGATCTGAACAAGGCAAGTCCAAAGGACGACTTTCCTTTACCACACATTGACATGCTGGTAGACAGTACAGCAAAGTTCAAAGTATTCTCCTTCATGGATGGATTCTCGGGCTATAACCAGATCAAAATGGCGCCAAAGGACATGGAGAAAACTTCGTTCATTACCCCATGGGGCACCTTTTGTTACAAGGTAATGCCATTCGGTTTGAAGAACGCTAGGGCAACCTATCAAAGGGCCATGACTACTCTGTTTCATGACATGATACACAAAGAAATCGAAGTATATGTCGATGATATGATTGCAAAATCAAAAACAGAGAGTGAGCACATTGAACATCTACCAAAATTGTTCGAACGTCTAAGAAAATTCAAACTCCGCTTAAATCCCAACAAGTGCACCTTCGGTGTCTGTTCAGGGAAACTACTATGGTTCATCGTCAGCCAGAAAGGGACTGAGGTTGATCCTGACAAGGTCAAGGCCATTCAAGAAATGCCTTCTCCGAAAACTGAAAAACAAGTCAGAGGATTCCTGGGACGTTTGAACTACATCTCCAGATTCATATTCCTTATGACCACCACGTGTGCGCCGTTTTTCAAATTACTGAAAAAGAACCAGGACTGCGTTTGGACAGAAGATTGTCAAACCGCATTCGACAGTATCAAGGAATATCTGTTGAATCCTCCGATTCTATCACCTCCAGTGGAAGGAAGACCACTGATCATTTACCTCATAGTTCTAGAGGACTCAATGGGATGTGTACTTGGCTAACAAGACGAAACTAAACGGAAAGAGTCTGCCATTTACTATCTAAGCAAGAAATTCACCTACTGTGAAACTCGGTACACAATGCTTGAGAAAACTTGTTGTGCTTTGGCTTGGGCAGCCAAACGTCTTCGCCAATACATGATTCGTCATACTACTTGGTTGGTCTCCGAAATGGATCCAATCAAGTACGTCTTCAAAAAACCTGCTCTCACGGGAAGGATTACCCGTTGGCAAATGCTTTTATCAGAATATGACATAGAGTACCAAGCTCAAAAACCCGTTAAGGGAAGTATTTTAGCCGATCATTTGGTTCATCAACCGATTGACGATCAAGAATCAATCGGGTTTGACTTCCCAGATGAAGATGTCATGTATCTAAAAATGAAAGATTGCAATGAACCGTTACCCAGTGAAGGGCCAGAACCAGGTTCCCAATGGGGACTTATCTTTGACGGAGCAGTTAATCATTATGGAAACGGAATTGGGGCAATCATTGTTACCCCTCAGGGTACCCACATTCCTTTCACTGCCAGACTTACGTTCAAATGTACGAACAACGAGGCCGAATACGAAGCTTGTATTATGGGTCTCGAAGAAGCGATTGATTTAAGGATCAAAAACTTGGACGTATATGGCGACTCAGCTTTGGTTATTAACCAGATAAAAGGAGATTGGAACACATACCAATCAGGATTGATTCCTTACAAAGACTATGCAAGAAGGTTGTTACCCTTTTTCAACAGAGTTGAGTTTCATCACATCCCTCGTGATGAGAATCACATGGCTGATGCATTAGCCACTATCTCTTCCATGATTAGTGTAGGTCAATGGAATGACATACCTAAGATCGAAATCATGCGCCTTGAAAGTCCCGCTTACATCTTTACGATTGAAGCAGTCATAGACGACAAACCTTGGTATCATGATATCAAATGCTTCCTTCAGAGACAAGAGTACCCACCTGGGGCATCCATAAAAGACAGAAAAACCCTTAGAAGATTGGCTGGAAACTTCTTCCTGAGCAGTGACACTCTCTATAAGAGAAATTTTGACATGGTCTTGCTCCGATGCGTCGACAGACTAGAAGCAGACATGCTTATGAAAGAAATTCATGAAGAATCCTTTGGCACTCATGCCAACGGACATACAATGGTGAGAAAAATTCTAAGAGCAGGGTACTATTGGTTGACAATGGAATCTGACTGCTACAAGTACATGAGGAAATGTCACAAGTGTCAGATATACTCCGACAAAATTCATGTACCGTCATCACATCTCAAAGTTCTTTCTTTACCATGGCCATTTTCCATATGGGGAATCGACATGATCGGCATGATTAAACCTAAGGCTTCAAACGGACATTGGTTTATCCTGGTAGCCATTGACCATTTCACCAAGTGGGTCGAAGCAGCGTTATTTACCAATGTAACCCGGCAAGTGGTGGTCCGATTTATCAATAACAATATCATCTGCCGTTATGGTATTCCAAGCGAGATCATTACTGATAATGGATCTAACTTGAACAACAAGATGATGAAAGAGTTGTGTGCAGAGTTCAAAATCGAACACCATAACTCATCTCCCTACCGACCCAAGATGAACGGGGCGGTAGAAGCGGCTAACAAGAACATCAAGAAGATCGTTCAAAAGATGGTCGTAACCTACAAAGACTAGCACGAAATGCTACCCTTTGCTCTTCAAGGTTATCACACATCTGTCCGCGCTTCAACAGGGGCAACCCCTTTCTCTCTAGTATATGGCATGGAAGCAGTGCTCCCCATAGAAATAGAGATCCTGTCAATTCGAGTATTGATGGAAGCTAAGCACACCGAAGCTGAATGGTGTCAAAGTCGACACGACGATCTGAATCTGATCGAAGAAAAGAGAATAACGGCACTATGCCATGGTCAGTTGTATCAACAGAGAATGAAGAGGGCGTTCGACAAAAAGGTCTGACCTCGTGTCTTCAGAAAAGGAGACCTCGTGCTCAAAAGGATGCAATCATTTCTCATTGACTCTCGGGGCAAGTGGACTCCAAATTATGATGGCCCCTATGTGGTCACGAAAGCTTTCTCGGGCGGCGCCTTGAGACTTGCAACCATGGACGGAGAGGAATTTGCCTACCCCACGAATGTTGATGTAGTCAAGAAATACTTCGCCTAAAAAAAATAAAAATAAAACGTCTCGGTGGATTGAAAACCCGAAAGGGCGGTCCAGGCAAAAATTAGAGACATGAAAAAAAAATCATCCCGTTGCATTGGAAACATCAAAGTACAATCCAGGTAAAAATTAGGGATAATGGCAAGTAACTATGTTCAACAGAGGCAAGTCCCTCAGCAGCAGTTACATCATCCATCGGAGGAAAACTCTAGTCAAGGTCATCTTCGACAGAAGCTCAGGATGTCCCGAATTCAAAGTTGGTAGAAGGATGGTGGTCGTTATGTTTCAACGTAGCCCTTTTCCCTATAAATTACCATTTTCTAACTTTGTAAATACTCAATGGAATCACGCTTTTGGCTGATCTCCATCTTATCAATAAAATTTGAGCCTTTGTGCTTTTGTTTGTAATTCTTATTTGTTTTAGCTTTACAGAACGACATTTTAATATGATTAACGATTCTTGAAATAAAACAAAATGAATTTACTTGTTAAAACTTTTTCTGCTTTTAAAATAAAGACGACAATTCCTTTTGACTGTTGAACATCAGAAGAATCTCGATCGCTTCTCCAGAAGTAAGTGAACTTCAAAGTGCAGAATCAAAGTACTCCTCCTAAAAAGCCATTACGCCTGAACGAAGGATCAACTGTGTCAGAGACCTTGTTTCATCTGACACACCTCGGACGAGTTCTTATCTCCTAAGCCCGACCAACATAGCTCCCAACGGGGACTATCTCTCCTAAGCAAGGTGGAATTGCTATCTTGAACCAGCGATATTTCTACACGCCCCGCGATGGCCGGGTATCCAGTCATGTTCATCTTTTAGTTTGTGTGTCGCGTCAGTTTGGTCAGCATATACATACATACATCATGCATTATTGATTTGCATGCACATTTCATATTGCATCACTATCACTCCAGCCGGTCTAGTCCCCTAGTGATAAAAGTCCTCTCAATCGAGTTGTCAGTTCTTTCCTCGTCAGAAAGGGTTGCGTCTGAACAATCTCGCCTCCAGTTTATTTCTGGAATGAAGTTGGCCCTCGACCACTATGATAACTTGAACCTCTGAAAAACCAGAGAACCTTCAGTCAACATCACTATTCACCATTGAAGATGATATCCTTGATTTCCCAGATTAAGGAAAATCCACAGAGAAAGCCCCTTAATCAGAGATTCGGCAGTACGGCAGTTTTTCTCCGAAAAAACCCTGATGAAAAGGTCATCGGCACCTCAAAATTGGATCCCATCATATGGCATTTCTCCGAAAAGATCCCAAGAAAAGTATGATGTAAGCCCCAAACGAAAACAGTCTCTCAAGAGACTCGCTTTCCCCGGTAGAATCGACAAATGGCGTCTCCAACAGAGAAGTTTGTGCAACTCTGCAACTCAGACGACTGGGTTCTCCAGCAAGTCTGACATCAAAGCTTTTTCCACTCAAATGGCATCTCCCCAGGAAAATTCGGCGAGAAGTTTGAGGAAATCCACTACAAATAGCGTTCCTTGTCAATAAAGTTTATTGACAAAAGAAACTGAGACCAGTTCCTTGGTAGGAAACTAGGATCGAGGGGAAGTTTAAATCAGCAACTGAGACCAGTTCCTTGGTAGGAAACCAGGAACGGGGGGGGGGGGGGGGGGGGGGGGGGAGGTTGACAAAAGAAAACTGAGACCAGTTCCTTGGCTGAAGACCAGGATCAAGGGGAAGTTTACCTTTTCTAAGCATCATTGCTCAGGAAAAGAAGATGGATGCGATCCGCCATTCATAACCACCATCAAAATTTTGGGTATTCCGATATTTAATCCTCTTGCACCTCGAATGCCCGAATACCTTCGTCATTCACACCTTCGGGTCCAAGAAGATTAAATAGGGGCATCTGTCATACCCCTAATTTTGACCACTAAGATGTCCCATCATTAGGTCAATCATCATCACAATATGGATGAACCATCATGCCTCATCAAATGCCTCAAGGGTTGTTGAGCATTCACTACAATCAAAATTAGGGTTTTAAGCCCTCTCAGAGCCTTAGACAAAGGATCAGTCAAGGAATGACTTGATCTTCAACTTGTCTAACCTCTCAAACATACACAAAGGATAAAAAAGGACTCCCACTTCAAGGATTAAGCACAAGGCTGCTCCCTTCTAGGTGGATCAAGCCTCAAGATCGCTAGTGTCACCAAATTAGGGTTTTGGTCGACCAGGGCCTCCAGATGGAAAATTTCATCTGGGCACAAGCCAATGATCCAAAACATAACCTAATATACTCCATGTAACCTCATGGACCTAATCATCAAGTCATTTTTGCCTTAGGGGATGCATTTATCAAAAATCAGGAATTAGGGTTTATTGACCTAATTCACCCCTAAGTTGACTTTTGGGACAAACCATGAGCCAAGACCTCAAGAGAGGGTTTGAGGGTCTCTAATGAACTATATTGATCCATTTGGAACAATGGATTAATCCAAGAAGCTTGAGCAACAAATCTCAATTTCATCTGCACCACAATTAGGGTTTTAAGGGAAAAGTCAACTGTAACTTTGACTTTTGACCAGGACATGCTCCCAAGCCCTAAGACATGATTCAATATGCCCTATGACACCCATGGAACATGTCCATCAAGTTTGATTTAGGTCAAGGACATGATTACATGAAGAATGGCACAGTTTGGAATTCATCTGATAAAAAGTCAACTGTGCACAAAAGTCAACTTTGACTTTTTGAGATTTTTCACCAAAATGGATTTTTAACCCTAAAATGATGTTAATATATGATTTGAATCATCATTCATCAAGAAAAATCAAGAAAAGTTGGATAACTTGTAAAAGGGGTAACCATAAAAACTTAGAAAATTTTTTAAGTTAAAAATAAAGTGACAAGGGTACCAACTTTGGAGGATCATAACTCATAAACCACAAAGCCATTTTTCCTCATCCAAAGATGTATTTGTAGCCCTCATTACCCTCTACCAAAACTTCAACTAGACCTAAGTCCAATTCATTAAGGATTTTGAGTTATGGAGTGACCAAAATCAAGAAAAGTCACTTTGTTCCAACACTTAGTGAAAATTTCACTAAGTCAGATTTTACCCTACTTTTTGCCAAATGTAGGGGGATTTTTCACTTGGATTCAAAAGAGATCAAAACCAAACATGTTCAAACAGTTATTGTATCATGTAAGGGGTTTCCAAAATGGTCAAGAGCATTACCAAATTCAACTTACACCATGAGATATGACATTGGCAAGTTGCCTTGCTGAAATCTGTCAAGGCAAGGCAGAATTTGCAATTTTGCTCGATTTGCCAAAATCAGCCAAATTCAAATGCTCCTATCCACTTGGACACATCTGAGGATTGAATCTAAAGGGGACAATCACTGAGCCAAGCCTCCAAAGTCCATGGAACAAGAAATATCATGTTGAACCTAGAATGGCCAAAATAGGGACAAGACTCCAAATTTGGATTGAAGCATTCAATGGAAGCATCAAGGTGGCATGGACTGAGCCATTCTCATCTGAAATCAGTCAAGACTTATCCAAGACCAAGGGAACCACAGCCCTGTGCCCTAACCTCTAGTCAATGGCTAGAGGAGACTTGCATTTCCATTGGCCAACATTGAACAAACACCTGCTGCAGTTTCCATTCACTGTGGATCCCAAAACAAACTTGCTCTACTATAAATAGAGCTCAATTGTGATCAGTTTGAGTACACCAAAGCCATCAAACAGATGCTTTCCTTAAAATCTCTTCTTTCACCTCAAACTTGCCTTCCAAAGCAAGTAATTCTGAGTTTTTGAGCTAAAGAACAATTCCACCCAAACTAATCACACACACACCTCATGTATATCATATGTAAGCTGTGCAAACCATCAAAAGTGACCTGTAATCACAACATCACAAAGTGACCTCTCAAAACCTCAAAATAGCATTTTTTTTTGCATTTTTCAAGCCATGTCTTGATTCAGTCACTTTCCAAACCAGATAAAACCTCAAACACACTCCAAATATCATCCTTGAACTGTTCCAAATGGTTCCCACCATCTGGAACACCATTTGAGGGAGTTGCTATTTTGGTCACTTTTAACCCCTTTTGCAAGAAAGGGACAGTTTGTGTTTTTGCAGGTACCAGCTGATTCCCATCATCCTAAAAGCATCCAAGGGATCATTTGAGGTGGTTCAAAGCATAAAATCATATCTGGAGCAAGAGGGTTGGCAGATTGCAGAGAAACCTCCAAAATCTCAAAGAAGGGTAAGCCTTTCAACTTGCACTCACCAAAACATGTGTGCATTTGAAGTCCATTGATCATAAACATCTCATACATGTCATATATGTTGTGTTCGAGCTAATTCACCATGTAATCCATGCTTGTACCAAGTTGTAGCATAGAAAATGCATTTATAGGTCATTTTTAAAACCACTATCGGGTTTAGAAGAGGGAGTGTGATCTGAAAAAACTACCACCCCCATTGGATTCCTTATGAAATTCTGGCCCAGATGCATATAAATTTTGTCTCAAACCATTAAGAATTGAGAAAGTTATGACCTTCACGTTTTTGAGCCAAAACTTGCCTTGGGCAAGCCAAAACCAAGGCATGACTTTTGTATTTGTTGGTTTGTTTCAAACAATGGATGTATCACCACCCCAGTGGTAAGGCGCGCACATTGTATGCTTGAGGTCGTGGGTTCAAACCCCACCCATGCCATTTTGTGATTTTTTCACATTTTGCTATTTTTCCAACTATTTTCATGTTTTGTTAATTATTTGGAAAATTAATAACTCTTTCAATTTTAATTATTTTTTATTAGTTCTTTTTGCAAAAAATCACAAAAATGTTGAAATATTTTATTCCACAAAAAAATTGAGTTTGTATTATTTATTTAATATAATTAGTATTTTTGTGAATAAACTAATTTTTTATTTGTATTTAAGCATTTTAAAATGAATATTCATCTTGAAAAATCAAGACCAAATGAGTTTTAATATCTCTTGTGATTTATACCTCATTTTTTAAAACCTTAAACAAAAATCACAAGTGGTTTATTCAAACCTATTTGGTATTTTTTATTGATTTTCTTTAAATATTTATTTTTAAAGAATAAAATTAGGGTTTCTTTGATCTTCACTCAAAACAAATCATTGTCAAACACTCATGGGCCTCTAATAGAGTGTAAGACCCAACCCTTTGTAAATGCAACCTAACTTTGGGCCTCACTTATTGTATAAGTCCCGTTGTATTTCAAAAAAGTTCGACGCGATCATCATCCGTTGAAAAACAAATTTTGGGCCTCTCCTTGAGCTATAAGACCCATTCAAATTTTTTGGGCCTCCAATAGAGTGTAAGACCCAATCCTTTTTTTGACAAAATCACTTTGTGCCTCAGTGTATTGTATAAGTCCCAATACCGTCAAAAACAAACGACGCGACCGTCGCCTTTTGAAGAATAACCTTTTGGGCCTCTCCTCGAGCTATAAGACCCATTCAAAATTTTTTGGGCCTCTATTAGAGTGTAAGACCCAATCCCCTTTTAACCAAAACATTTTGGGCCTCACTTATTGTATAAGTCCCTATGCGTTAAAAGAAAATCTCGGCGCGATCGCCATTTTAAAACAATAAAACCCTGGGCCTCTCCTTGAGCTGTAAGCCCCAAAATCTTTCATTTTCAAAGCACTTTCTCCTTTGATTTTGAATATACTGTTGTTTTCAACCTTTCTTTGTTGAACAACTAACCAAACAGCATGGAAGCTCTACAACCGAGTAAGTGGTTATTGCTTTCATTTACCGCTTTAATATACATATAACTGTATTGTGGGGCTGTTTCACTGTAAGTCTTCTTTCATAAACTCATATCAACTGTGTAATAATAGTATAAATATTTAGAGTTTCCCCGGCAACTACGTCTAGCATTAAGCCCGTTGATCACTCTTAGAAATAGTCAAAACTAGATCCCCATAGGATTACCAGACACAGTCTTCCCTCCTCTTGGGGTTAAACAATATGGAGATATGAAAGGCAACATTCCCTGTGAACCCTTTCATAGACTGTCACTCATAGAAGTTGTCAAAGAAACTCTATTCCCCAGAGATGATCTTTTCTCCGTGAATGGCATCTCTTGAGTTTCTTCCAAATTCTCGAACTTTCCTGACTTTGATCTATTCTCGGTGAATAGCATTGCCTTGAATTTCTCGGGGTTTGGGGACCCACGGGCTTCTTAAAAGCACTTGTCAAGAGACTCTACTCCCCAGAGATGATCTTTTCTCTGTGAATGGCATCTCTTGAGTTTCTTCCAAATTCTCGAACTTTCCTGACTTGATCTATTCCTTGTGAATAGCTTGCCTTGAATTTCTCGGGGTTTGGGGACCCATCGGCTTCCTAAAAGCAATCGGCCTCCTCTTGGGCATCGTACAAGGACCCACAGGCTTCCTAAAAGCATCTCTGCCTCCTCTTGGGCTTAGTACAAGGACCCTACGGCTTCTTAGAAGTATTCACAGCCTCCTCTTAGGCTTCATATAATGATCTTTTCCTCCGGGAATGATAACCTTCTCTTGGGCTTAGTACAAGGACCCGTCGGCTTCTTAAAAGTTTCCAGCCTCCTCTTGGGCTTCGTGCAAATTGTCCCGACGACCTCCTAGAGGTATAGGAACAGAACCTAGTCATCTTCATAGAACAGTCCTTTCATAGAGTCTACTACTGTTTCTCAAAGCATAGTACAAAAGATGAAACTCTAGACTTAGACAGTCTAACTTCCTTGAGTCTCAAAGACATTCTCAAGCGACCCCTTCGTTAAATAGGAAGGAAACCCGCAGACTTGGACAGTCTCAATACCCTTTGGATTTCCCGCTTCCTTAAAGAACAGGAATAACCCGGATCCTTGAATCAAATCCATGAGTACAGTGTTGCTCATATAAGAACTGATTTTCTCTTTAAAATCAGTATACTGGATCTGTCACTTAACTGAAACAGTTACCTTAGCCTCCTCTTGGGCTTTGTACAATGATTCTCCCCTGCGGAGTCAAACAACGTTTAGCCTCTCTCTCGGGCTTTATACGAGACACATAAGAGACTCCCTCGTTGAGTCAACCACCTTGTTCGCCTCCATCTCGGGCTTCGTACGAGATACATAAAACTCTCTTGTTGAGTCAAATAGCCTCCATCTCGGGCTTTATACGAGATACGAAAAGATTCCCTCATTGAGTCAAAACCTTTTCGCCTCTCTCTCGGGCTTTGTATGAGACACATATTAGCCTCCTCTTAGGCTTTGTATAAGAAAACCACTGGTCGATCCAATCAACCTTTTAGCATCAAAGTTGTGCCTCATTCACAGTACACAAACATCAACAACTCCTTCCCCCTTCATCTAATCGCTGTAAGCGGCAAGCCTCTGGATCATCTATATCCATGCCAATGTCCCTCTTTTAGCATGAGAAATTCCTAAGGAAAGATGGCATTACTCTACACTGAGTTAAAGTCTTCTCCTTCAGGCTAAAATCCCCTATAAAGGAAATTATGGCATTGCCGGATTCACAAATCACGGTTAAAGTAATTCTCCTTTATAAACAGTTGTGACATACAACCCCCTCTTTAGAGATGACAAATTCTCTCTAAAGTTGAGACCTTTCAGCTTCATATCTTGGGCTTTAAACAAGTTACAAACAGACTTTCAGCTTCACGTCTTGGGCTTTGAACAAGACACCAAAACACCCATTTCCTCCCATAGAATAGGAGGAACTACGAACGCTCTGATTTCCCTGTTTCGGTAAACGGGAATACGTAGGCATAAGATTGAAAGAAAAATCTTAGCGAGCACACTAAACAAAAAACCCAAAATCCTATACTCCCATGTATCCATTCAAAAACATCAGTCCTAACATCCAAATCCCTGTTCCCCACCAGAAACCCTCTGTCTAGATAAAAAAGAAGAAGAAAACAGTATTGACGAAAATACAAATAACCAGTACAAAGGCCCTCCCACATTGATAGCATCCGTAACCTAACAGACCACTGTTTAAACTCAGTATGCAAAGCAGGGTTAATTGGAGACATCTATTTCCCTTCCTTCATCAGCTTTAATAGGATAAAAAATGAATCGACCTGTAGTTTAAGCTCAAACCGCAGAGAGCGACCAGCGCTTAAGAACCGCGTCCAAAATCGCTCGCTACAATACCAATCAGGATTGATTCCTTACAATGACTACGCAAGAAGGTTGCTACCTTTCTTCAACAGAGTCGAGTTTCATCACATCCCTCGTGATGAGAATCACATGGCTGATGCATTAGCCACTATCTCTTCTATGATTAGTGTAGGTCAATGGAACGACCTACCTAAGATCGACATAATGCGCCTTGAAAGGCCCGCTTACGTCTTCACGATCGAAGCAGTCATAGATGACAAACCTTGGTATCACGATATCAAATGCTTCCTTCAGAAACAAGAGTACCCACTTGGGGCATCCAGGAAAGATAGAAAAACCCTCAGAAGATTGGCTGGAAACTTCTTCCTGAGCGGTGACACTCTCTATAAGAGAAATTTTGACATGGTCTTGCTCCGATGCGTAGACAGACCAGAAGCAGACATGCTTATGAAAGAAATTCATGAAGGATCCTTTGGCACTCATTCCAACGGACATACAATGGCGAGAAAAATTCTAAGAGCAGGGTACTACTGGTTGACCATGGAATCCGACTGCTACAAGTACATGAGGAGGTGTCACAAGTGTCAGATATACTCCGACAAAATTCATGTACCGCCAACGCATCTCAAAGTTCTTTCTTCCCCATGGCCTTTCTCCATATGGGGAATCGACATGATTGTCTTGATTGAACCTAAGGCTTCAAACAGAGATCGGTTCATCCTGGTAGCCATTGACTATTTCACCAAGTGGGCCAAAGCAGAGTCGTACGCTAATGTAACCCGACAAGTTGTGGTCCGATTTATCAAAAACAATATCATCTATAGTTATGGTGTTCCAAGCGAGATCATTACTGACAATGGATCTAACTTGAACAACAAGATGATGAAAGAGTTATGTGCAGAGTTCAAGATTGAACATCATAACTCATCTCCCTACTGACCCAAGATGAACGGAGCGGTAGAAGCGGCCAATAAGAACATCAAGAAGATCGTTCAAAAGATGGTTGCAACCTACAAAGACTGGCACGAGATGTTACCCTTTGCTCTTCACGGTTATCGCACGTCTGTCCGCACTTCAATAAGGGCAACCCCTTTCTCTCTAGTATATGGCATGGAGGCAGTGCTTCCCATAGAAGTAGAGATCCCATCAATCCGAGTGCTGATTGAAGCTAAGCTCACTGAAGCTGAATGGTGTCAAAGTCGACACGACGAACTGAATCTGATCGAAGAAAAGAGAATCACGGCACTATGCCACGGTCAGTTGTATCAACAGAGAATGAAGAGGGCGTTTGACAAAAAGGTCTGACCTCGTGTTTTCAGAAAAGGAGACCTTGTGCTCAAAAAGATACAATCATTTCTCACTGATTCGCGAGGCAAGTGGACTCCGAATTATGATGGCCCATATGTGGTCACGAAAGCTTTCTCAGGCGGCGCCTTGAGACTTGCAACCATGGACGGAGAGGAATTTACCTACCCCACGAATGTTGATGTAGTCAAGAAATACTTCGCCTAAACTAAAAAAAAAAACGTCTCGGTGGATTGAAAACCCGAAAGGGCGGTCCAGGCAAAAGTTAGAGACATAAAATGAAAAAAAATCATCCCGATGGATTGGAAACATCATAGTACAATCCAGGCAAAAAATTAGGGATAATGGCAAGTAACTATGTTAAAAAGAGGCAAGTCCCTCAGCAGCAACAACAGTTACATCATCCTTCAGGAAAACTCCAGTCGAGGTCATCTCCGACAGAAGCTCAGGATGCCCTGAATTCAAAGTTGGTAGAAGGATAGTGGTTGTTATGTTTCAACGTAGCCCTTTTCCCTATAAATTACCATTTTCAAACTTTGTATATACTCTTTCGAATCACGCGTTTGACTGATCTCCGTCTTATCAATAAAATTTGAGCCTTTGTGCTTTTGTTTGTAATTCTTATTTGTTTTAGCTTTACAGAACGACGTTGTTAACATGATTAACGATTCTTGAAATAAAACAAAAATTAATTTAATTGTTAAAACTTTTTCTGCTTTTAAAATAAAGACGGAAATTTCTTTTGATTGTTGAACATCAAAGGAACATCAACCGCTTCTCCAGAAGTAAGCGAACTTCAAAGTGCAGAATCAAAGTACTCCTTCTAACCCAGTACGCCTGAATGAAGGAATTAACTGTGTCAGAGACCTTGTTTCGTCTGACATGCCTCGGCCGAGTTCTTATCTACTAAGCCCGATCAACATAGCTCCCAACAGGGACTATCTTTCCTAAGCAAGGTGGAATTTCTATTCTGAACCAACGGTACTTCTTCGCCCCGCGATGGCCGAGTATCCAGTCGTGTTCATCCATTAGTTTGTATGTCGCGTCAGTTTTGTAAGCATAAACATATATACATCATTCATTATTGATTTGCATTCACATTTCATATTGCATCACTATCACTCTAGTTGGTATTGTCCCTTAGAGATAGGAGTTCTCTCAATCTAGTTCTCAGTTCTTTCCTCGTCAGGAAATACTGAGTTTGAACAATCTCTCTCCTCCAGTTTATTTCTGGATTAAAGTTGGGTCCTCGACCATTTTGATAACTTGAACCTCTGAAAAACCAGAGAAGCCCTCAGTTAACATCACTCTTCGCCATTGAAGATGACATCCTTGCTTTCCCGAATTAAGGAAAATCCACAGAGAATGCCTTCTAAATCGGAGATTCAGCAGTACGGCAGTTTTCCTCCAAAAAAACCCGCTGATGAAAAGGTCATCGGCACCTCAAAATTAGATCACATCATATGGCATTTCTCCGAGGAGATCTCCGGGAAAAGTATGATGTAAAGATCCCAAACGAATGTAGTCTCTCAAGGGACTCGCATTCCCCGAGCAGAGTCAACAAATGGCATCTCCAACAGAGAAGTTTGTACACCTCTACAACTCAGACGACTGGGTTCCCCAGCAAGTCTGACATCGAAACTTTTTCCACTCAAATGGCATCTCCCCAGGAAAATTTGGCGAGAAGTTTGAAGGAAAGCCGCTACGAATAGTGTCCCTTGTCAGTAAAGTTTATTGACGAAAGAAACTAAGACCAGTTCCTTGGTAGGAAACCAGGATCGAGGGGAAGTTTAAATCAGAAACTAAGACCAGTTCCTTGGTAGGAAACCAGGATCGAGGGGAAGTTCATCTCAAAAGAAAACTGAGACCAGTTCCTTGGCTAAAGACCAGGATCGAGGGGAAGTTAACCTTTTCTAAGCATCATTGCTTAGCAAAAGAAGATGAATGCATAAGCTGCCATTCATAGCCATCAAAATTTTGGGTATTCCGATATTTAATCCTCTTGCACCCCGAATGCCCTAATGCCTTCGTCATTCACACCTTCGTGTCCAAGAAGATTAAATAGGGGCATCTGTCATACCCTAAATTTTGACCACTAAGATTCCCATCATTTTGAAAATCATCATCACAATATGGAGGAACTATCATACTTCATCAGTCTCCCCAAAGATGGGTGAGCATCCACTACAATCATAATTAGGGTTTCAAGCCTTCTCAGAGCCTTAGACAAAGGATCAATCAAGGAATGACATGATCTTCAACTTGTATAACCTCTCAAGTAACTACAAAGGATCAAAAGGACTCCCACTTCAAGGATTAAGCACAAGGCTGCTCCCTTCTAGGTGGATCAAGTCTCAAGATCGACAGTGTCACCAAATTAGGGTTTTGGTCGACCAGGGCCTCCAGATGAAAAATTTCATCTGGACACAAGCCAAAGATCCAAAACACAACCTAATATACTCCATAGAACCTCATGGACCCATTCCTCAAGTCAATTTTGCCTCAGGGGATGCATACATCAAAAATTAGGAATTAGGGTTTCTTGACCTAATTCACCCCTAAGTTGACTTTTGGCACAAATAATGAACCAAGACCTCAAGAGAGGGTTTAAGGGTCTCTAATATACCATATTGATCCATTTGGGACAATGGATTAATCCAAGAAGTTTGAGCAACAAGTCTCAATTTCATCTACACCACAATTAGGGTTTCGCGAGGAAAGTCAACTGCAACTTTGACTTTTGACCAGGACATGCTCCCAAGCCCTATGACATGCATCAATATACCCTATGACACCCATGGAACATGTCCATCAAGTTTGATTTAGGTCAAGGACATGATTTCCTGAAGAATTGCACGGTTTGGAATTCATCTGATAAAAAGTCAACTATGCACAAAAGTCAACTTTGACTTTTTGAGATTTTTCACCAAAATGGATTTTTAACCCTAAAATGATGTTAATGTATGATTTGAATCGTCATTCATCAAGAAAAATCAAGAAAAGTTGGATAACTTGTAAAAGGGGTAACCATAAAAAACTTAGAAAATTTTCTAAGTTAAAAATAAAGTGGCTAGGGTACCAACTTTGGAGGATCATAACTCCTAAACCACAAAGCCATTTTTTTCCATCCAAAGATGGATTTGTAGCCCTCATTACCCTCTACAAAAACTTCAACTAGACCTAAGTCCAATTTATTAAGGATTTTGAGTTATGGAGTGATCAAAATGGCTGAAAAATGAAAATGTTACTTTTTCCAACACTTAGTGAAATTTTCACTAAGTCCAAATCTGTCTTCATTTTTTTCCAAATGTAGGGGGATTTTTCACTTGGATTCAAAAGAGATCAAAACCAAACATGTTCATACAGTTGTTGTATCATGTAAGGGCTTTCCAAAATGGCCAAGAACATTGCCAAATTCCATTTGAGTCATGAGATATGACATTGGAAAGTTGCCTTGCTGAAATCTTCCAAGGCAAGGCAGAATTTGCATTTTTGCTCGATTTGCCAAAATCAGCCAAATTCAAATGCTTCTATCCACTTGGACACCTCAGAGGATTGAATCTAAAGGGGACAATCACTGAGCCAAGCCTCCAAAGTCCATGGAACAAGAAATAGCATGTTGAACCTAGAATGGCCAAAATAGGGACAAGACTCCAAATTCGGATTGAAGCATTCAATGGAAGCATCAAGGTGGCATGGACTGAGCCATTCTCATCTGAAATCAGTCAAGACTTATCCAAGACCAAGGGGACCAAAGCTCTGTGCCCTAACCTCTAGTCAATGGCTAGAGGAGACTTGGATTTTCATTTGCCAACATTGGCCAAACCTACTTAGCAGTTGCCATTCACTATTCCTTGCAAAACAAACATACTCTACTATAAATAGAGCTCAATTGTGATCAGTTTGAGTACACCAAAGCCATCAAACAGATGCTTTCCTCAAAATATCTTCTTTCACTCCAATTTTGCCTTCTAAGGCAAGTCACTATCGGGTTTTGAGTTTGAGAGATTTTCCAATCAAACTAATCACTCACACACCTCACATACATCACATATGAGCTGATCAAACACTTAAACAACAACTGGAACACTTATTTCTCAAAATCACCAGTCAATTGCTCAAGGTTTTAACCAAAATGCAGTTGAGATGCCATGAAGTGATCCAGCCAATTTCAATCAATTCCAAGCACTCAGACACATCACTTGGCACCTAGGGAAGCTATCCACATCATTGGAACCAAGTTGTAACACCTCCAACACCAAACACGATCACCAGCTGCAAGTGGTAAGCATGAGCTCTTCTAACTCTATGATCCATGCATTTTTTGCTGCACAATAATTTGGCCATATGTTCATAATCATGCATAGAATGTTTCCCCTCAATTAATTGAATTGTTTGAATCGTCTATCAAAAATCCTAGCCTTCATACAGAAATTAGGTTTCTTGAGGATTTTTCGTGATTTCTTGTTATATGTTTAATTTAAATGAAATTAAATACCATAGACATGATCGTGAGGTTGAAACGGGCATATTGATATGTGGATTACATGGTATGATTAAGTATTCAGTGAGATTAGAAAGAAAATGCAAATCTGGGAATCTCAGAACACGCGCGTGTTCTTCAGCTTGTTCTTGGTGCCTTTTTTCAAAATTTTAATATTTGAATTTTGTGATTTTATTTAATTGATTGAAAAATTAATTTCTCTCTGAGTTGTAATGATTTTGAGTTGATTCTTTTTTTAATAATTCACAAAAATGTTAAAATATTTTATTTTCCCAAAAAATCCAAAAAATATTATTTATTTCATATAATTGATATATTTGCAAAGAATTAATATTTTAATTGTTTTTGACATTTTAAATATTTTTTCCACATTGATTTTGCAACTTTTAATGCTTTCTAATTATTTTGTAGGTCAATACTTAATTTTTGAAGCATTAATCCAAGATCACAATTTGTTTTTCATATGTTAAACAATTTTGATCATTTTAATTGAATTTTTATTCAACTAAATACATTTTTGAAAACAAATTAGGGTTTTTGGACTAATTCAACCCTCATAAATCATTTTCAAAACACTTTGGGCCTCTAATAGAGTGTAAGACCCAATCCTTTTTTTGACCAAATCATTTTTGGGCCTCAATGCATTGTATAAGTCCCGATACCGTCAAAAACCAACGGTGCGATCATCGCCCTTTTGAAAAATATCCTTTTGGGCCTCTCCTTGAGCTATAAGACCCATTCAAAACTTTTGAGCTTCTAATAGAGTGTAAGACCCAACCCCCTTTTAACCAAAATCATTTGGGCCTTAGATATTGTATAAGCCCCTTCGTGTTAAAAGAAAATTTCGGCGCGATCGCCATTTTTAAACGAAAAGTCAACTGGGCCTACCCTCGTGTTATAAGCCCCACTCTTTTTCTTTAAACCTTTTGGGCCTCTTGAGAGAGTGTAAGACCCATCCCTTGTACAGAAAACCTTTTTTGGGCCACAGTCACTTGTATAAGTCCCTCTGTACAAATTCAAACAGTGCGCTAACTGATAAAACCCTGGGCCTCTCCTTGAGCTGTAAGCCCCAAATCTTTCTTTTTCAAAGCACTTTCTCCTTTGATTTTGAAATATACTGTTGTTTTCAATCTTTCTTTGTTGAACAACTAACCAAACAGCATGGAAGCTCTACAACCGAGTAAGTGGTTATTGCTTTCATTTACCGCTTTCATATACATATAACTGTATTGTGGGGCTGTTTCACTGTAAGTCTTCTTTCATAAACTCATATCAACTGTGTAATAATAATATAGATAGTTAGAGTTTCCCCGGCAACTACGTATAGCATTAAGCTCGTTGATCACTCTTAGAAATAGTCAAAACTAGATCCCCATAGGATTACCAGACACAGTCTTCCCTCCTCTTGGGGTTAAATAATATGGAGATATGAAAGGCAGCATTCCCTGTGAACCCTTTCATAGACTGTCACTCATAGAAGTTGTCAAAGAAACTCTATTCCCCAGAGATGATCTTTTCTCCGTGAATGGCATCTCTTGAGTTTCTTCCAAATTCTCGAACTTTCCTGACTTTGATCTATTCTCGGTGAATAGCATTGCCTTGAATTTCTCGGGGTTTGGAGACCCACGGGCTTCTTAAAAGCACTTGTCAAGAGACTCTACTCCCCAGAGATGATCTTTTCTCCGTGAATGGCATCTCTTCAATTTCTTCCAAATTCTCGAACTTTCCTGACTTGATCTATTCCTTGTGAATAGCTTGCCTTGAATTTCTCGAGGTTTGGGGAGCCATCGGCTTCCTAAAAGCAATCGGCCTCCTCTTGGGCATCGTACAAGGACCCACAGGCTTCCTAAAAGCATCCCCGCCTCCTCTTGGGCTTAGTACAAGGACCTACGGCTTCTTAGAAGTATTCACAACCTCCTCTTAGGCTTCGTATAATGATCTCTTCCTTCGGGAATGATAGCCTCCTCTTGGGCTTCGTACAAGGACTCGTCGGCTTCTTAAAAGTTTCCATCCTTCTCTTGGACTTCGTACAAATTGTCCCGATGACCTCCTAGAGGTACAGGAATAAAACTTAGTCATCTTCATAGAACAGTCCTTTCAAAGAGTCTACTACTATTTCTCAAAGCATAGTACAAAAGATAAAACTCTAGACTTGGACAGTCTAATATCCTTGAGTCTCAAAGACATTCTCAAGTGACCCCTTCGTTAAATAGGAAGGAAACCCGCAGACTCAGACAGTCTCAATACCCTTTGGATTTCCCGTTTCCTCAAAGAAAAGTAAATATCCCCGATCCTCGAATCAAAATCCTTGAGTACAGTGTTGCTCATATAAGAACTGATTTTCTCTTTAAAATCAGTATACTGGACCTGTCACTTAACTGAAACAGAACCTGTAGCCTCCATCTCAAGCTTCGTACGAGATACAAAGACTCTCTTGTTGAGTCAACCCTTTCAGCCTCCATCTCGGGCTTCGTACGAGATACAAAAAATACTCTCTTGTTGAGTATAAAAGACTCTCTTGTTGAGTCAAATAGCCTCAATCTCAGGCTTTATACGAGATACCAAAAGATTCTCTCGTTGAGTCAAAACCTTTTAGCCTCTCTCTCGGGCTTTGTACGAGACACATACTAGCCTCCTCTTAGGCTTTATATAAGAAAACCACTGGTTGATCCAATCAACCTTTTAGCATCAAAGTTGTGCCTCGTTCAAAAACATCAACAACTCCTTCCCCTTCATCTAACCGCTATAAGCGGCAAGCCTCTGGATCATCTACATCCATGCCACTGTCCCTCTTTTAGCATGAGAAATTCCTAAGGAAAGATAGCATTGCTCTACACTGAGTTAAAGTCTACTCCTTCGGGTTAAAAACCCCCTATAAAGGAAATTATGGCATTGCTAGGATCCGCGTATCCCGGTTAAAGTAATCCTCCCTTTATAACCAGTCACCCAACAGTTGTGACAAACAGACCCCTCTTTAGAGATGACAAATTCTCTCTAAAGTCAAACTACTTTCAGCTTCACATCTTGGGCTTTGAACAAGATACAAACACCTTTCGCTTCACGTCTTGGGCTTTGAACAAGACACCAAAACAACCATTTCCTCCCATTGAATAGGAGGAACTACGAACGCTCTGATTTCCCTGTTTCGGTAAACGGGAATACGTAGGCATAAGATTGAAAGAAAAATCTTAGCGAGCACACTAAACAAAAACCAAAAATCCCATACTCTCACATCAAAAGCATCGGTCCTAACATCCTAATCCTTGTTCCCTACCAGAAACCTGTCTGTCAAAATAACACAAGAAAAAAGAAAGAAACCGTATTGGCGAAAATACAAATAACCAATACAAAGGCCCCCCCACATTGATAGCATTAGTAACCTAACAGACCGCTGTTTAAACTCAGTATGCAAAGCAGGGTTAATTGGAGACATCTATTTCCCTTCCTTCATCAGCTCACAATAAGATAAAAAATGAATCGACCTGTAGTAAACTCAACCGCAGAGAGCGACCGGCGCTTAAGAACCGCATCCAAAATCGCTCGCTACAATGAGTGTCAAAGGATCCTTCGTGAATCTCTTTTATCAACATGTTTGCTTCTGGTCTATCTACACATCAGAGCAAGACCATGTCGAAGTTTCTCTTGTAAAGTGTATCACCGCTTAGAAAGAAACTGCCAGCCAGCCTTCTGAGGGTCTTTCTATCTTTTTTGGATGCCCTAGGTGGGTACTCCTATTTTTGAAGGAAGCATTTGATATCGTGATACCAAGGTTTGTCGTCTATGACTGCTTCAATCGTGAAGATGTAGGTTGGCCGTTCAAGGCGCATTATGTCGATCTTAGGTAATTCGTTCCATTGACTTACACTAATCATGGAAGAGAGAGTGGCTAATGCATCAGCCATGTGATTCTCTCCACGAGGGATATGATAAAACTCGACTCGGTTGAAGAACGGTAACAACTTTCTCGCGTAGTCTATGTAAGGGATCAACCCAGACTGGTATGTGTTCCAATCTCCTTTGAT
Source organism: Lathyrus tuberosus (assembly GCA_022829125.1). Lineage (NCBI taxonomy): Eukaryota > Viridiplantae > Streptophyta > Magnoliopsida > Fabales > Fabaceae > Lathyrus > Lathyrus tuberosus. The sequence goes on along the minus strand of JALAZF010000659.1, from coordinate 1,656,271 downwards.
CTGATTGATAACCGTGGCTGAGTCGCCATATACATCCAAGTTCTTGATCCTTAAGTCGATCGCTTCTTCGAGACCCATGATACAAGCTTCGTATTCGGCCTCGTTGTTTGTGCACTTGAATGTCAGTCGGGCAGTGAAAGGAATATGGGTATCCTGAGGTGTTATGATAATTGCCCCAATTCCGTTTCCATAATGATTGACAGCTCCGTCAAAAATTAGTCCCCATTGAGAACCTGGTTCTGGCCCTTCACTAGGTAGCGGTTCATCGCAGTCTTTCATTTTCAAATACATGACATCTTCGTTCGGGAAGTCAAATCCGACTGATTCTTGATCGTCAATCAGGTGATGAGCCAAATGATCGACTAAAACACTTCCTTTAATGGATTTTTGAGCGTGGTATTCTATGTCATATTCTGATAGTAACATCTGCCAACAGGCAGTCCTTCTTGTGAGAGCAGGTTTTTCAAAGACGTACTTGATCGGATCCATTTCTGAGATTAACCAAGTAGTGTGACGAATCATATACTGGCGAAGACGTTTGGCTGCCCAAGCCAGAGCGTAGCAGGTTTTCTCAAGCATAGTGTACCGAGTCTCACAGTCGGTAAATTTCTTGCTCAAATAGTAAATGGAAGACTCTTTCCTTTTTGTTTCGTCTTGTTAGCCAAGCACATAACCCATGGAGTCTTCCAAGACTGTTAAGTATATGATCAACGGTCTTCCCTCTACTGGAGGTAACAGGATAAGTGGGTTCAACAGGTATTCCTTGATACTATCGAAGGCGGTTTGGCAGTCTTCTGTCCAAACGTAGTCCTGATTATTTTTTATTAATTTGAAGATCGGCGTGCATGTCACGGTCATGAGGAATATAAATCGGGAAATATAGTTCAGACGTCCCAGGAATTCCCTGACTTGTTTTTCAGTCCGCGGAGAAGGCATTTCTTGAATGGCCTTGACTTTGTCAGGATCAACCTCAATTCCTTTTTGGCTGACGATGAACCCTAGCAGTTTTCCTGAGCGGACACCGAACGTGCACTTGTTGGGATTCAAGCGGAGCTTGTACTTTCTCAGACGCTCAAATAACTTTGACAGGTGGGTCACATGCTCCTCTTCTGTTTTAGATTTTACAATCATATCATCGACATATACCTCGATTTCTTTGTGTATCATGTCATGAAACAGAGTAGTCATGGCCCTTTGATAGGTTTCCCCGGCGTTCTTTAAACTGAACGACATTACCTTGTAACAAAAAGTACCCCATGGGTTGATGAACAAAGTTTTCTCCATGTCTTTTGGTGCCATTTTTATATGATTATAGACCGAGAATCCGTCCATGAAAGAGAAAACTTTGAACTTTGTTGTACTATCTACCAGCATGTCAATGTGCGGTAAGGGAAAGTCATCCTTTGGACTAGCTTTGTTCAGATCCCTGTAGTCTACGGACATTCTGACATTTCCGTCCTTTTTTGGAACTGGCACTATGTTGGCTAACCATTGGGGATACTCTGATGTGGCGAGGAAACCCGCGTTAATCTGTTTCTGTACTTCCTCTTTGATTTTGATGGCCATGTCTGGATGAGTCCGTCTCAACCTTTGTTTTACTGGCGGACATTCTGATCTCAATGGTAGCTGATGTTCCATGATGCTGGTATCCAACCCTGGCATATCCTGATAGGACCAAGCGAATACATCGGGAAATTCTTTGAGAAGCCTTATCAAACCTCTTTGACAGTTGGACTGAGCAGTGCCCCAATCTTGACTTCTTTTCTCTCTTCTTCTGAACCCAAGTTGACCATTTCCAACGGCTCTTTGTGAGGTTCGATGGACCTTTCCTCTTGTCTGAGTAATCGGGAGATCTCCTCTGGAATTTCTTCGTCATTTTCTTCTTCAGCCTCAAATACCGGGAACTTAAAGTTGGGAGAAGGCATTGGATCGTATGTTTCAATGGGGTTTAAAACAAGCAATCTGCATGACGTGATGATTTGTTTTTAGAAGAGATAGAGAGAATGCAAGAGTGTGTGAAGTGTATTTTTCTGAAAAATGCTTATTTTTATTATTTGTTTTGTTTTTTAGGATTACCATTTTCTGAAGAAAAAAACGAAAAGAGAAAACAACAGTAAATGCGGAAATTACAGAACGACGTTATTTTATTTATGATTTTATCGATTCTTGAAACTACAGCCCTATAAAACAAAACTCTGTCGCTTTAGGCCAAGCGAAGAGGTACATTTACAGAAAGTGAGCCCTATCAAAACATCCGTTTCACCTGGGCAGGGCGAAAGGATAAGACAAAGACGACAATTACTTAGACTTATGGATGATTTTCGGGACATCGACAGCAACCCATTGGCGGCGAACTCCTCGGTGAATCACAAAGTCTGGTACCTTCCTTCTTGGCTTATCTTCAGGGATGACGCTGATTTCTGGCAGAGTTGTCGTAGGAGGATTCTTCAGTTTCATTTTGCATAGTATTTGTGCTCTCAGGAAGATCTCCCCATCCAGTTGGCTGGATGTCTTCGAGCCTGATACGAGAGCTTTCAGGAGCAGTGTACTTGACCAGGTAATCGTACTTGCCACTAGGTTGTCCCAGGGTGTCCGACACTTCTTTGGAACTGGAGGAGTTATCTTTCTCGATGACGTTGACCTCAGGAAAAGCATAGTTGATGAATTCTAGTCCTGTAAACTTTGCAAATTCATCGTCGTGCTGGGCATTTTCAAAATACCCTGAGTGTTGATACCATGACATGGTGGGGACGCATGTATTCTTTTCAAGGATGCTCAATTAATTTTCATTGTTCGGATGATTTTCTTGCCCCAAGTCTCCTGGGTACAGCTGCCACATTGGCAGGCCATCCATCGGGCCATGGCAGTCAAAGTTATCTCTCATCAGAGTGTCCTCCTATAATGAGTTCGGTGGAACACGACACCCTTCCGGATCACAATCTCCGTAGATCATTTTGACGTCTGACCTTGGTATATATCTCGGACCCTGCGTGGGGAAACAAAATGAAGTATGCGTTTCGTCCTGAGACATATAACCGTCCTCGTTAAGGTAGGTCTTCCATTCTTCCTCTGCATTGGAGGAATCTCCTTCGTTGATAGTATGTACTTCTTGAGATACCGGGTGAAGGAAACCTCCACTATGGAAGAAGTTCTGAATAGGATGAGGACTTTCATCATTAGTAGCAGTCTGGGTACAGGTTGCAGAAAAACCAAGACCTTTCTTCGCTTTATTGTCAGTAGGAATGACAAGTTGTCCCTATCCCGTTGTATGGTTGCTCTTGATGGATTTGAGAGCATCTTTGTATGAGGCAATCGAGGTTCCTCTTTCTGATTGTTCATCATTGCTCACCAAAAGTGCTTGGAACTGGGTTCCGATAACCTCCTCTGGTTCTACATAAGTGGATGACGATAAGTTACTCATGATCAACGCTTGTTCTCCGTAGACCGTGACGAGTTGGTTATTCTTGACAAACTTCAGCTTCTGGTGAAGTGTCGAAGTAACCGCCCCAGCCTCATGTATCCAAGGTCTTCCTAATAAGCAACTGTATGTTGCCTGGATGTCCATGACCTGGAAAGTGACTTGGAAGGTGTGAGGACCGATAATTATGGGAAGGTTGACTTCGCCGATAACTGTTTTTCAGGATCCGTCAAATGCTTTGACGGTGACCTCACTGGCTCTCATCGGAGATCCTCGGTATGATAATCGCATCAATGTAGATTTTGGCATCACATTTAGAGCTGATCTGGTGTCTACCAGTATGCTGTCTAATGCATCGTCCTGGCAGTTGACTGTAATATTGAGTGCCATGTTGTGACGGTGGCCCTCTTCCGGCAGTTCCTCATCACTGAATCCCAAGTTGTTGCAGGAAGTGATGTTGGAGATGATGCTATCAAACTGTCGTATTGTTACATCTTGTTCCACAAAGGCTTGCTCTAAGACTTTCTGCAGAGCTTCCCTGTGAGCTTCGAAACTGAGTAAAAGAGACAACACGAAGATTTTTGAAGGAGTTTATAACATCTGATCAACAATGTTGTATTCACTCTTTTGGATGAGTTTCAGCATCTCATCGTTGCTCTTTGAAAGGTCGGGATTATTGGACTGACTGACTAGTGGATCAGGAACTTTTATTTGAGGTTCCTTTTCTTTGCTGGGTTCTCCAACTCCTCGGTTGAAGATCCGACCGCTCCGTGTTACTCGACTGATATCTGCAATATTCACGATGGAGGGTAATGGAGTTTCCTTTCCATTCTCAATTGTTGTGGCACCGTATTTGTAAGGGATAGCCATAGTAGATTCATACGGTATTGGTCCCGGCAGATAGATAACTACAGGAGCCTTCTGACTCTTCTGACCATTGTAAGCAATTTCAATTAGTTCCTGGTTGGGAACTTTTGATTCGTCAAGTAGAGGGATGATGGTACAAACATCTTTGGTCCTCTTATGATCAGAGATTACGACAATGTTACACCCCGATTTTTAACAACGCGAGTGTATTTTCAGAAGGTACTATTCCTTGAATAAAATGATAAATGGTTTTCTTTGTATGAAAAGAGGGTGTTTTTTTTAAACACTACAATTCGTTATTATACATAGCTGCGCCATTTTTAAAACATAAACATACTGTACATATAAACAACGAAGCGTTAAACGAGAAACAGATAGTGGTTATGTTATAGGACATAAAAACATAGATAAAGTCCTCGGCCATCCTCCCTCAACTGGGGCGTACGAGGGTCCAGGTGGGGCGTAAGGGTAGATCGGTAATCCGTAGCAATCAATCTCCCCTGAGAGGAAACTGGAGATGATCAACGAAGATGGAATCGGAAAAGTTATCACTCGGCGTGACATGGTGGTCTTTGGATTCTGTCCCACGACAGCAGTGGTCTCCATCACGTTCCCGATTTATGACAGTTGTCCCAGGGTCGGGTTGAATTCCCAGGACGCGTTAGTCCCTGAATCAGGAAAGATAAATTCCGTCGTCTTCGACGGTGGCATCTCCCCTGGTCCCGGAAGCGTCATAATCTATTGGCGTATAGCCCACACAATCCACTGAAAGGGTCATCAATCCAAAAATAACAAATATACAAGAGCGGAGCAACAAGCATAAACCGAGGATACATTATACATGGCTAGAGATCTCATTCTAACACATGTATATACACATTCAATAATACCTATAGCAGAATTAAAACTCATTTCTAATGCAATGTCTATATGTTAATGCTTATGATTCCGGAATATCAATCCCTTCGCAAAGGGTCGTGGTCTCGCTTCAGGATTTAGCACCACTAAGGTGATAGGTATCGCAGACCCATCAATCAGACTCAATGATCCACTTCGGGATAAGGTGGTTCTCTCACAAACACACACCCCGTGCCACCTCTCCGGTGTACACCTTGTGACTCCTCTCCGGTAGCCACGTAACCATGAAATGAATGAGCATAAATTCCCAAATGCACAGTTCAACATATGTGTAACATCACCATATGAAATAAATCATCTCATGCATCAAATCTTCGCACAGATATATAACAGGTATTCACCTTCACAATTAGGCACCTTCAAAATAACACATGATAAAAAAAAACAGAGCAGGTATAAAATATATTTCTATTAGTGAAAAGTATATAAAAATAGAAAGATGCCCTTACTGTCACAACAGTTGTGCGGATTGATATTTTGTCGGTCGGTCGATCGTACACCTTTATCCAAAATGAATTAAATTAGAACGAACTAATAAACTCGTAGTCATCCGATTTATTTTTCTACTTAATCAATAAATTAAGTTTTTTTTTCATTATTAGTAAATTTTTCTAAAAATAATGTATTATATTTTCTTTACTAAAATACCAAGTACGAAAGCGTTAACCCGACAAAATCGGTATTATTCTAAAATATTATTATAAAGAAAAAATTAATAATAATAATAATTATTATTATTATATATATACACCTAGTATAATACTAATATATATATATATATATATATATATATATATATATATATATATATATATATATATATATATATATATATATATATATATATATATATATTAGTAACCAAAAAAAAAAAGTTTGGAACAGAGGTGTGGCTCTCGCCACCCTAAACTTGTGGCGCTCGCCACATGTCTTTTTTTTTTTTCAACGTAAAAAAAAAATTTTCTTTTTTTTTTCAACGAAAAAAAATATTTTTTTTTAATACATAAAAAAATAGAGCTGGTTTTTTTTTATTATGGCAATCCGGACCTATTGTCGAAAAATTTTCTCAAAACATTCAATAAGATGACATCAAATAATTAATTTTATCAACAAAAAAAATTTAGGGAGAAAAGTTTTTACCTGAAATAACACCAGTGGTAAAATTTTAACGAAGGAGTTTAGCTAAAGAATAATTATTTTAGAGAGAGTGAAGAAAATTTCGTTATCTGAGTGAGTGAAAAATACAGTGACAGGCTTCCGTATTTATAGGCGTAAGGAAAAGGCCATGTGGTAAATTGAAATTGAAGACGTGGATGGATTCATCTAACACAGTCCATTTCTATCATTCTCTTTAATTACCTAGTAAGAATATTCTCTGTTCAGAATATTCAGATACGTATCTTCTTCCTTTATCCATATCTACTTCATATACCACTTTTGTCACATAAGTGCAATTTCCGGTGTCATCTGATACTAGTAAAAATTCCAAAAAAAAAATTTCCCGATAATAAATCATTTTTTTTCCGTTTATTCTAAAAAAAAAAATCGATCGAGAAAAATAAATTTTTTTTTAATACTAATATCTTTTCAATATACTATTAAAAATAATTTTGTGACTCTATCGATAAAATTTCGTAACCATAAAAATAAAAAAAATTGTTTTCAAAAATTAAGACGGCTATTTTTTTTCCCGAGCATAAGAACTGAAACGAGAGTTTTTAGAAACTTTCTATCGTGGACCAAAAATAAAAATTCTAAATTATTTTGAGCGTAACTTGAACTTATTGATATAAATAATATTTAATTTATATCTGATCATAATAATATATTATAAGAGTATTTATTCTAAAATTACGGGTGTTATAGACAACGTCCTTGATTTGATCGGCGAAATAGTTTGGCGTCCAGTTGATTGACCCAGAACTTGGACACGGTCGAATCTCTTTGTGGTCCAGCTGACTTTGAAGGGCTACTCGCACGAGGTAACATCCTTGGTTATTCTCCGAGCAGACCCTACTGCTCTCATAGTTATGTGGTGGCACGTGGCCACGTCCGCTTTGTATGCACCTTACTAGATCAGTTTCCATAGATCGGACATCCTAACTTTGACGCCTAGTAGGGTTCCCATTAGTTACGCTGATTTGTTGCATGTCTTCGCCTAAATAGATCGGAAGCCACCAATGGTTTAACAAGTGTTGTAAAGTTCTTTGAACGAGAGCGCATCCTTGGTCGCTCTCATGGCATACTTTATAGCTCAGATAATCATGTGAAGTAAGAAAACCGAGTTGGACTTGCTTGGCGTGTAACTTCACCAAACTAGTATTCATCAAATGAATATCGAAGATTTGAATCATGTTAACTTGATAAGGATCTCTATCATGGTAGTCCTGGATCCATCCAAGATCCATCTGACGCTAGAGGGCCTCTTATACAAAAGAGCATCCCTGTTTGTTTACCGAGCAAATCAGACAGGAATCGTAATCGTGCCGCGGCAGATTATGATACCGGCTTTTCCTTGAGTGCATGGCCACCAAGTTGATATTCATCGCACGGATGTCGTGGTTCTAAATTATGTTAGAATTCGTATAACTCATGTTGACTCCCCGAACTCGGTCCTCTTGGATCCATCCGAGATCCAATTGTTCCTGTAGAGCGGACTGCACCCCAGAACATCCTTAATTATTTTTAGAGCAGATATCACACTGGTGATAATTATGAGCTGGTATATGACCATACCCGCTTTGTCTGCGATGCATCTTGACTAGGTTGGCCCTTAATAAGAGTACATCATGAATTTGATAGCTGCTGTTAGACTCTCCTTCTATCAAATTCACCGCAGCCTTCTCGTGTTGAGGTAACGAGTTCATGAGAACATTAGGATTTGTATCCTTGAAGGATAAGACCCTGTTCCTAACAAGCTTTTGCATATCGGATTTGAAATTGAGACAACTTATATGCCCTGGTCCTCCTTGATGGTAAGGACAAGTCTGGTCCGCTTTGAACCAAAAAGACGGATTTTTCGGTATTGTAAGAGGAGACATGGTCTGGACGTGCCCCTTGACCAGTAGTAATAGAAACAATTCTGCGTACAACATTGGTATAGGGTCAAACCCTGGTGTCCGCGTTGTACGATTGTTATTGTATTGAGGACGAGCCTGCTGAAGAGGTTGTTGTGTCCTTTGCTGATATTATTGTTGATTCGGTTGGCTCTGAGCAACCTGAGGTTGATACGTAGGTACAGGCGTGGGGTTGATAGCAGGAGTTACAGCTGCTACTGGTTGGTATCGTCGCCTTTGCTTTCCTAGAGAGATATTGCCAATATCTTGCTCTTTTTACTTAGGGAGAGCACTACCATATCTTTTTGTACTATTTGATGATCCAACATCTTTGACCATACGTCCCTCTCGAACGGCTTCCTCGAGACGAACTCCCATGCCTACCATTTCAGTAAAGTCACTGGGCGTACTGGCGACCATTTGGTCGTAGTAGAATGAGCTCAAGGTCTTTAAGAAGATCTTTGTCATCTCTTTTTCCTCAAGAGATGGACTAATCTGGGCGGCGATTTCACGCCATCTTTGAGCGTACTCCTTAAAGGTTTCCTTGTCCTTTTGTGACATGGCCCTGAGTTGATCTCTGTCCGGTGCCATGTCCAGGTTATACTTATATTGTTGAACGAAAGCAGCGGCAAGATCTCTGAAAGTGCCGATCTTAGTGCGGTTTAAACCCATGTACCATTTGAGTGCGGCACCGGTTAAACTATCCTGAAAATAGTGAATCAGTAGCTCTTGGTTCTTTGTCTGAGTTGACATTCGCCGAGCGTACATCACCAAATGGCTTTGAGGGCAAGAGTTACCCTAGTACTTTTCAAATTCGGGCACTTTGAACTTGGGCAGAACTTTCACATTGGGGACCAAACAAAGGTCTGTGGCGTCCTTTCCAAATAAATCCTGATCGCGAAGGGCTTGCAGCTCTTTCTGCATTTCCAGGAACTGTTCCTCGAACTCCTTCATTTTCTCATCCATACTTTCGTTTCCCCCAGAAGGTATCCGAGGAATCTGTCCTTCTAGAACAGTGTGTACCATAGGTGGTGGTATAGTCATTACGGATGTGACTCTTGGTGCCTCCCAAAGTTTGTAACCTTCAGGAGTTGTTGTCATGCCCCTGACATCTTCGTTTTCCTGAAGTTTGTAACCTTCAGGCCCAGCGGCTCCTGCTGCAGTTTCCGGATCTTCAGTGATCGGCGGAATATATCCTTCCGGGATATAGTTGAGTGGCATGCCCCAGGGACGATCTTTCGGCATTTTATACCTAGGATCATACTTCTCCACTATGGGCGTTGATGTGATCTCTGAGATCACAATCCTTTGTTGTTGCATCTGAGCTTCTGCCAGAGCTTGCATGTCGTTATGAAGCTTTCTCAGAACCTCTTTCAGAGTGTCGATCTCTTCTCTCAACTCTCTATTTTCTTCCTCGAGATCATCCATCTTTTTCTGAATGTTGGCCCGAGTATTGTACGAATGAGATAGTTTGATTCTAGAATCGAGACGCAAACATGAGATTCGTAGGTAAGAAGAATACGTTACGTGAGAATGATGAATGATGTGCAATGATTATACTAATTATTTTTTGTTTAATCAAAATAAACTTCGACAATTAGATTGCAAATATCAAACAGTGGGGCAAGACCCCATTTTATTGAATTTTAAGATCGCGGAAAATAGAAATACAATATTTTACATAGTGCTGTAAAAGGAAATCTAAACTTATGGGTCCCGAGTCCTCTCTGTGGGGAGCTCAGGTGCTGGTTCTGGTATTTTCCTTTTCTTTGACTGGGGCTCTTGAGCCGTTGTTGGGTTGTCATTCCTTTGCCAAGTGAAAAGAGCGAGCAAATTCCTTTGGTCTTCTTGATTCTCTACAGCATGTTGCTCTAAAATCTCAATTAGAGCATCTTTATCTTTCAGTAGTTGTTGTATTTTCTTACACTCCACATTGAGAATACGGTACTTGTTCTTCCAAGACCTCTTCTCCTGTTAAACTTTGTTGAGAGTCTCCTGAAGTCTTTCCGTATCAGACATAAAGTAAAGGACATGGTCCCTTAATGGAAGAACTTCCTGACGAGGGTAAGGCATCCTCAGCTTGAGAGCTCTAGTTTGTACCCAGTGGAGATAAGGTTCCACCGAGACACAGTCTGGTTTTCCTAGAGACTCTCTTCCCTTCCTATGAACGTGTTTCCAGGCATGCACTATTTCTGTTTTTAGTGCCCTGTCATTTTCTCCTTCTTTGAAGAAAAGACCTTCCAGATGAGCATTACGTGGGACATGCCTCAACGGGTATCCGAATTGACGATGAACTAAAATTGGATGATAGTTAATTCCTCCTTTAGTTCCTATGAGGGGTACATTAGGGAAATTTCCACAATGGTCAATGATTCTGATCCCGTCGTAGATTCGATTATACCAATCGATGTCAGAGTTGGTAAGAGACATGATTCTCTATGACCAACATAAAGTATTCTTCTGATCCCAAAAGGCAACAGACTTTGGCAAATGAGAAATGAACCATTTGTATAGCAGGGGTACATAGCATGTGATCATTCCTCCGCTGTACAAATTCCTTATGTGTAAAGAATGATACGCATCTGCGAGCAGGGTCGGCACAGGGTTTCCAATCAGAAAAATATTAATGGCATTGATATCAACGAAGTTATCAATGTTGGGAAACAGAAATAACCCGTAGGTAAGCAAGACAAAGATACTTTCGAAAGCGGCCAGATTCCCTATACTAGTAAATTACAGAGCTTTCTTTATCAAGAACTGGGTTGGCATACCCTGAATACCACCCTTAATGGTCATGTGAGTCCTGACTTCTGACTCGTCCAAATAGATTGCCCTTGCAATGGTTTGATCCTTTGGAATTTCTTCCAATCCAGAAAAGGGAGCTTGGTCAGTAATGGGTAAATCATTCAGGTGAGAGTACTCCTCCAGCGTTGGTGCTAGCTGATAATCCAGGAATGTAAAACAGTGATAGACCGGATCGTAGAACTGAATGAGCGTAGCCAGGATTCCTTCGATTACATGGACCCTTAACAGAGATAGCAGACCTTCGTACTTCGCTATGAATGCATCAGGGTTGGTTATCATCCTCACCAAACCTCTTAAATCCTCTAGTTTTGGAACCTTGAAGGTGTACTTATGAGTTTTCCTTCTACCGAAATCCATTAGCAATCTCTTTATCTGACAATTGCAATCATTGCCTTAGTTTAATTTGAAAAAGAGAGACGAGAAGAGAAGATTTTTTCTTTGTTTTAATGTTTTTTAGATGAATGCATTAATGCAGCACACAAAAACCTAGAAAAAACATGGGGTCAAAGGGTCGGTGTCATGAAGTCAAGGTTCTACCCATCCCCAAAAGTTTATACTGATGATTTTTGTACCTGCCCTCAAAATCACTGACTCCTCTTGGGATGACAACAACAAGCGGATCGCCAGCGAGCTGTAGTATCTTAGAGTAGTCTCAAATGAGGGTAGTATCGCGTGACAACTATTTCTGATAGCTTCTGCACTACAAAATGGTTTCAGTCTACTAAAATCCTCAGCTTCTCAGATAACCCAATCAAATAATCTACTTTCAACAACCAAAGTCGTATAGGCATTGAATCCGCAAAGGGCATCTCCACTGATTCGATGGTCGATTGGGACCTATTATCTGGGATTCACTCCCCGTAAGATTACCTGTCTAGTGCCATCATTTATCTTAGGTGTATACTCAATCTTTCCACATGTGGCATCACACGCATTCCCATTAACAGAAAAATAAACACGAATATCAATTAGGAAAAGCAGTATATATACTTGTCCTAACATCTTAGACCTCTAGAATCCTATGATCCTATACAGATAATGACTCCCTAGCAGAGTCGTCGTTTCTGTGACACTTTTGTGAGCTTAAGAGTTTCTCCCTCGGGGATGCAAGAAAGCATCCACTCCCACTGTGGTCGCCATTTTTCTGTAGTGCGGTTTTTGTGGTTTCGAATCACTAACGCTTTGGTACTACAGTTCGATTCATTTTTTATCCTGTGAAGATGATTAAGGAAGGGAAATAGATGTCTCCAATTAACCCTGCTTGCATACTGAGTTTGAACAGATGACGGTTGGTTTACAGATGCTATCAAAATAGTGGATCTCCCCGAGGTTATTTTGCTTAAGAATACAATGTCTTGACGGTTCATGAGGATTTTGGTAAGGTACTGGATCTGATGTTTTTGATTAGTATGCTCGCTAAGATTTCATAATCTTATGCCTACGTATTCCCGTTTAAACGAAACAGGGAAATCAGAGCGATCGTAGTTCCTCCTATTCTATGGGAGGAAAGAGATGTTTTGGTGTCTTGTTCAAAGCCCAAGACATGAAGCTAAAGGTGATTTGTATCTTGTTTAAAGCCCAAGATATGAGGCTGAAGGGTCCTGACTGAGAAGGAATTTGTCATCTCTAAAGAGGAATTGTTGATGTTTGTATGCTGTGAGCAAAGCACCAATTTGATGCTAAAAGGTTGATTTACTGAACCGAGGATTTCTTTATACAAAGCCTAAGACTAGGCTAGGAGTTTGGCTTTTCCAGGGAAAATGTTCTTTCTGTCTTGTACAAAGCCCAAGATTGAGGCTAAAAGGGTTCACTCAACAAGAGAGTGTTTTTATGTGTCTGGTACAAAGCCCAAGACGGAGGCTAAAAAGGTTTGACTCAACAAGAGAGTAATTTTATATGTCTTGTACAAATCCCAAGACGGAGGTTGAAAAAGATATGATTGACTCGACAAGAGAATCTTTTATACTCAACAAGTGAGTGTTTTGCTGTCTCGTACAAAGCCCGAGATGGAGGCTAAAAGGAGATTAACTCAACAAGAGAGCCTTGAAAAAGTGAGTGACTCAACAAGAGAGTCGGAAAAGGGTAGCTCCGCTGGGGAGAATCTTTGTACAAAGCCCAAGAGGAGGCTATCTTACTGCTGAAGGTTCTTGAGATCCCTAGGAAGGTCCAAGTAGAGAACTCTCAAGAGAGAGACTGGGTTTCTGTTAGAGATTGATCCAGAATGATCGGGGTTTCTTCCTATGTTTAGAAGGAACTTGAGAATGCCTTTGAGACTCAAGAGGATTTAGACTGTCCGAGTCTAATCGTATAAGCGGGTTTTATCTTTTGTATGATGCCCAAGAGAAGGCGTCGCATTAAGGCATGAGAATCAACCTTAAAATGGCTGGAGTTTTGACACTGGAAAGACTGCTCTAGCAAAGGATGACTAAGTTATGTCTTATACCTTTAAGAGGTCGTCAGGGTCCTTGTATTAAGCCCAAGAGAAGGCATGAGAACTTCTAAGAAGCCGAAGGGTCCTTGTACAACGCCCAAGAGGAGGCGGGGATGCTTTTAGGAAGCCTGTGGGTCCCCAAACCAAAATAAGTTTAAGTAATGCAATTCACAGAGAAGAGATAATTCTAGGAAAGTTCGAGAATTTGGAAAAAACTCAAGAGATGCCTTTCACGGAGAAAAGATCATCTATGGGGAGTAGAGTTTCTTTGAAAATTTCTAGGGGTGACAGTCTGAGAAAAGGTTCACCGAGAATACTGCCTTTCTCTTTGTTCCATATTGTTTAACCCCAAGAGGAGGGAAGACTGTATCTGGAATCCTGCGGGGGATCTAGTTTTGTTTGTATCCAGGAGTGACCAACGGGCTTTACCTTCTTCTAGACGTAGTTGCCGGGGAAAACTCTAAATAACTATACTAGTATTACACATTGGATATGTGACAAGTATATAAAAGGATGTGAAAGAAGACTTACAGTGAAACAGCCCCACAATACAGTTATATACATATGAAAGCGGTAAAGGAAAACAGATAAACACTTACCCGTTGTAGAGCTTCCATGATGTGCTGTTAGTTGTTCAACAAAGAAATTAAAGAAAGTTTTGATAACAACATGAATTCAAAATCAAAGGAGAAAGTGTTTTGAAGAGATTGTTGGGGCTTACGGCTCAAGGAGAGGCCCAAATTTTAACAGTGATTGCACCGTTGTTTTGAATTTGTACAGGGACTTATACAAGTGACTGAGCCCCAAAGAGGTTTTTTGTACAAAGGGATGGATCTTACACTCTACTAGAGGCCCAAAAGTATTTTAAAGAAAAGATATGGGACTTACAACACGAGGGTAGGCCTAAGGTTATTTTTGAACTGGCGATCGTGCCGAGGTTTTTTTCTGAAATGTGTTGGGACTTATACAATGTCTGAGGCTCAAAAAGGTTTTGGTTAAAAAAGGATTGGGTCTTACACTCTATTAGAGGCCCAAAGAGTTTAAAAATGAACAAAAAAGGGTCTTATAGCTCAAGGAGAAGCCCAATTGGTTTTGTTAAAAAGGCGACGATCGCGCTGAACTTTTGAAAATATACAGAGGGACTTATACAATGTCTGAGGCCCAAAAATTGTTTATTTACAAAGGGGTTGGGTCTTACACTCTATTAGAGACCCAAAAGTGTTTTAAAATATTTGTTTAGGGTGATTAAGATCAAAACCCTAAAGTTATTTCAAAATGTATTTTAATTAAATAAAAATTTAATTAAAACAATAAAAATTATCAAACATATGTGCAAAACAAGTTGTGATCTTGGATTAATGTTTGAAAAATCATGTTTATATTCACAAAATGATTGAGAACCATTTAAGTTTGGAAAATCAAGAAGGAAAAAATATTTTAAATGTTAAAAAACACATAAAATTTAATTCTTTGAAAAAATATTAAGTATATGAAATAAATAATATTTTTGGGAATTTTTGGCAAAATAAAATATTATAACATTTTTGTGATTTATTAAAAAATGAATCAACTAAAAATCATTAAAAACCAGAGAGAAATTAATTTTTGAATCAATTAAATAAAATCACAAAATTCAAATATTCAAAAATTCAAAAAAGGGCGCCAAGAACACCAAGTTCTTGCCCGCGCCCTCTATTTTGCTCAGATTTTCATTTTTTATCCAATCTCACTGAATACTTGATGAAATCACACAATCCACATATCAATCTGCTCGTTTTCACCTCACGATCATGTCTATGGTCTTTAATTTCATTTATTTTAAGCATGGAATAAGAAATCAAGACAAAACCTCAAGAACCCTAAAATTTGCATGAAGGCTGAGAATTTTGATACACGATTCAAACAAAGCAATTAATTGAGGGGAAACATTCTATGCATGATTATGAACATTTGGCAAAAGTATTGTGCGAGGAAATATGCATAGATTAAGAGATGACCAAAATTAGGCTTACTTGAAGATCTTGGCAACAAGAGCAATGTGATTTTTGAGTTGGAGGTGTTACAGATGAGTTGTGATAATCTGAACAGCTTCCTTACACCATATGGAGTGTGTTTGAATGCTTGGACTTGATTGGAAATGGCTGGATCACTTCATGGCATCCCAACTGCAACTTGGTTGAAAACTTGAGCAACTGGCTGGTGATTCTGAGAAATCAGTGTTCCAGATGTTGTTTAAGTGCTTGGATCACTTCTATATGATGTTTATGAGGTGTGTGTGTGATTGGTTTGGTTGGAATTGTTCCCAAGCTCAAAACCCGATAGTGACTTGCTTTGGAATGCAAGTTTGAGAGTGAGAAGATGATTTTGAGAAAGGCAAGTGTTGTAGGCCTTTGGTGTACTTAAACTGAGCACAAATGAGCTCTATTTATAGTAGAGCAAGATTTTTTTGCAAGCAATAGTGAGTGGCAACTGCTGCAGAGGTTTGGCAAATGTTGATCAATAGGAATCCAAGTCTCCTCTAGCCATTGACTAGAGGTTAGAGCACAGGCCTTTGGTTCCCTAGTTCTGAGATCATCCTGGACTCATTCAGTTGGAAAAGGCTCATTTCATGTCACCTTGGTGTATCCATTGAATGCTCCAAAACAAAATTGGAGTCTTGTCCCTTTTTTAGGGTTTTTTAGGTTTGGCATGCTGTTTTTAGTTCCAAAGACTTGGGAGGCTTATGGATCAGTGTTTGTTCCTCCTTGGTCTCCCCCTGAGGTGTTCAGATGGATAAACTTGTTTGTCATTTACACAAGTTGCCCAAATCGAGCAAAATACACAAATCTGTCTTGTTATGACAGTTGCAGCAAGGCATATTGCCACTGTCATAACTTCTTACTCAGATTGAGTTTGGTGGAGTTCTTGGCCACTTTGGAAAGCTCTCATATGATACAACATATGTGTCATCATAGTTTATTTTGATACTTTTTGGATCCAAGTGAAAAATGCCCCTACAGTTTGGAAAAAGTGAAACAGATTCTGACCTAGTGAAAATTTCACTAAGTGTTGGAAAAAGTGACATTTCATGTTTTCAGCCATTTTGATCCAACCATAACTCAAAATCCATGATGAATTGGAATGAGGTGTAGTTGAAACTTTTAAAGTATGTCATTAGAGCTACAAATCCATCTTTGGATCAGCCAAAATGGTTGCTTGGATCACAAGTTATGATCCTTGGAAGTTGGTACCCTAGCCACTTTGTTCCATAACTTAGAAAATTTCTAAGTTTTCTATGGTTACCCCTTTTACAAGTTATCCCACTTTTCTTGATTTTTCTTGATGAATAATGATTCCAATCACATATTAACATCATTTTAGGGTTAGGGAACCATAATTGATCAAAAAATCAAAAAGTCAAACTTTGACTTTTGGGCACAGTTAACTTTTTATCAAATGAATTCCAAACTGCGCGATCCTCTATGAAATCAAGTCCTTGACCTAAATCAAACTTGATGGATTGATTTCACAGGTGTTATAGGGTGTATTGAATCATGTCCCAAGGTTTGGGAGCATGTCCTGGTAAAAAGTCAAAGGCACAGTTGACTTTTTCCGCGAAAACCCTAACTGTGGTTCTGATGAACTTGAAACTTGTAGACCAAGCTTCTTGGATCAATCCATTGTTTCAAATGGATCAATGTAGTGTATTGGAGGCCCTAAAATCATGTCTTGAGGTTTTGGCTCATGTTTTGTCCCAAAAGTCAACTTAGGGGTGAATTAGGTCAAGAAACCCTAATTTCGGATTTTTTGTGAATGCATCCCCTGAGGCTAAATTGACTTGATGACTGGGTCCATGAGGTCCCTTGGAGTATCTTAGGGTATGATTTAAAGTGTTGGCTCATTCCCAGAGGAAAAAATTCCATCTGGAGGCCCTGGTTGACCAAAACCTTAATTTGGTGACACAGGCGATCTTGAGGCTTAATCCACTTGGAATGCTGCAACCTTGTGCTTGATTCTTGATGTGGGGGTCCTCTTGATCCATTGTGGGTGTTTGAGAGGTTTAGACAAGTTAAAGATCATGTCCTTTCTTGATTGATCCTTTGTCCAAGGGCTCTGAGAGGGCTTGAAACCCTAAGTTTGATTGTAGTGAATGCTCACCCATCTTTGGGGAGACTGATGAGACAGGTAAATACATCCATATTGTGATGATGATTTTCACAATGATGGGAAATATTAGTGGTCAAAATTTGGGGTATGACACCTACATGCTGGAGAATTGGCTTGGTGATTGTTGCAAAGGATTCTTGATGAAGATAATCAAAGAAAACTAGAGGAATCTTCAATTATAGCCGAATCGTACCGAAACTGAGCAAATTGCGAGGAAACTCCGAAATACGAATTCGAACCGTAGAATCTTGAAGCAAACACTTGAGATGAATACAAAAGCTAATAAAACTCCAGAAATCAAGTATAATCGCAAGATGATGAAGGTTAAGCTTAAGAAATAATCACTTCCAAGGTGAAAAATGATTATTCTTCAATGGTGGAAAGCTATGGTGAGGTTTGGGAAGAAAATTGAGATGAAGCGGTTAACTCGGTTTGGGTGGTTTAGAATTAGGCTAGGAGTTAGTTACACTTGACTTGCCGAGTCAAGCGGTTAACTCGGTTAGTTAGGAAGTTAACTCGGTAGCAATCCTAATGTAAGCTTCAAATCAAAGGTTGACATGCTTGGAAATCAAGGAACATGGTGCACTTAATTTAAAGTGAGACATCGGAATAAATGCAAGTGGAGTGTCTTGAATAGTCTTGAAATGTCTAGAGATGTCTAGAATGTTCCACACACTACTAGAATCAAGTAGAATCCCAAAATGTGGAGGAAAAGTTGCTGTCCTGAAAAAGCAGCAAAAATTGCAAATCTGTGCAGAGTAACCGGTTATCCTATATTGAGTAACCGGTTACTCTACGCAAAATTTTCCCAGATTGCTTTGGAACAAGTGTTGAATCCCCGGTTTCAATTTTCCACCTCTTATTTTGATAAATATGTGTAGAAACCCCTATTTTGTGCTTTTTTTGATGATGTGATGACCTTGTGAAGATTCAATTAATCGGGCCTAAAACCTGAAAATCCTGCAACAAGAAACATATAGAGAAAAGTGCGAATGCGTATGCCAGCGATGCGAATGCTCGTGCTTATGCAAAAGGCAAAAGGGGGAGGTCAAATTTTGGGTTACGACAGCGTGGAAGCCATGGAAAGTTGAGTTTGCAGCGAGAATCTCTTATGGGATTAAGGCGAGAGGAAAGAGGAGAGATTAGTGAGGATTTGTCCAAGGGAGAATATCGTATTTTCAAGGTTATGAGTGTCATTTTTTTCTCAGATGTAGCGGATGCATTTTTCCTCTTTAGGTTTTTGTTCCTTTGTGCTATGTGGACCGGGTCTAGAGGGTCTTGGACAGACCCGTTTTGGCCTTACCAGTTGGAACGCCCCAATGGGCTTTTTTTGCTTCTATCTAGTTCTTCTTTGTTTCTTATTTTTTTATTTATCATTTATTGTTTCCCATATTAACTAGTTTATTTTATTTGTTGTTTCTAGTTTTTTAAATAAATGTAAAAAAAACAATATTTTGATTAGTTTTTTTTATATAGTAATATTATTTGAGGTAGCCATTAAAAACCTAAAATATATATTGATATTAGTTTAAAAAATCTAAAAAAGGATATGTAAGTTTTTTTTTATGTAAGATGAGGTTTTAAAGAATGGGTCTAGAAAATCCAGAATTTGCTAATAGTCCTAATATACCAAAAAACCTCAAAATAATTTTAATTAGTTTTGTACGTTATCTTTTTAATTTTAACTTTAGAATGTAATTAATTTCTTTGACTTCTATCATAGCAAGCTTGTAATTTAGATTCTTTTACCTTTATCCTATGATTTCACTTCTTGTTCTGACTATTCTCTTGTTCATATCTTTCGCATCTTTTGTTATGTCATATTGATTCACTTTTCATTTGATTCTATTGCGTGTCTTCTCTTGACAAATTGATGTCTCGAACTTTGTCTCGATTATTTGTTTGTTTGTATATTCTCATATTCCCTTTAGGATCTCCTAGTCCAAACTTAATTTCCGATTAAGATTGGAGTATGACAGATTTTAGGATCTTAATCTTTGCATGACAACACTTAGGATTCAGTCTCCCATAGATTTTCCTTTCTTTTTGCATCCAAGATCTCTTCTTAATCATGTTCCAGAGGAAAGGATTCCCAACTGAGTGCCATGTCATGTTTAGGATAGCCTTGTCCACCATTCCCTTGAGACCTTGTTAGAGTCATACCCTTGGCCTTGTTAGAGCCACTCTTCCCTTTTTCACCTAGCCTTAGGTTAGGGTTTGTGAACCCTATGTAAGTACTATTGTTATAAGTACTTACCTTCCCTTCTTGGCCTTGTTAGAGCCAATTGATCTTGCAACCTAGATTTAGTTATAGAGTTTGTAAACTATATGTGATTACCATTTTTATGAGTACTCACTTTCCCCTGTGACCTTGTTAGAGTCAACCACCTTGTTGGTCTTTCAACTTAGACTTAGTAGGGTTTGTCAACTCTATGAAAGTGTCATAGTTATGAGCACTTACCTCCCCTGGAACCTTGACCATAGTCAAGAGTTCTTCACCCGTAGTAAGGTGAACTACGAATGCTCTGAGTCCATCCTTGTTAGGATACGTAGGCACAAGATGCGATGTCTTGGCGATCATACTTAGTAAATAAACCCTTATGACTTTACCTTAGCACATTTTCCTTAGCAAGCAAACAATAACATACACAAATACTAACAAGAGGTTCCTTTAGAGTACTATAGATACTTAGGATGCTAGCACCTTCCCTAGGTATAATCAACCCCCAAACCTTATATTCTCTTAGCTTTGTTGTTACATAGCGCAGTTAGGGTTTTCTTCGATCTTTACCCTTTCCTTTAGATAAATCAAAGCTAGGTGGTGAATATTTAAAGATTTGTGATTCAAGTTAATTCAATAGCTTGATATCCGATTCTCACCGTAACATTGTGTTTTAAACATATATCGGTGTCTCAACATTTCTTAGGACATCTGATATCTGCATACTAGAATTTCATTTGGTTATAAAAGCAATTTATGATTTTAGTCATGTGCACGACGATGTGTTGCTATTTGGATTATATGGTTGCCTAAGTAATAGAATTGTATTTTTATTTTGCGTTAAGCATGACATGTCATATGCATCGTGTGATTGCTTTAAAAACGAATGAGATTTCTATGTGGTTGCCTTAGTGGCAGGTGAAACTTCTATGTGGTTGCTTTCATACCGTAACTTTTACCCCTAAGATTCCACTTATCATATTATTTGCATCTCACCAAGATCACAAGCATGGTGTCCTCCTAGCCTCCACCTCTTTGGGGTTTACCTTTGTGGGAGATCACCAAGCACCCTTTGTTTTCTCTTGTTATCCTTTTGCTTGTTTACATTCTAACATCACTAACCTTATTTAAAATACAAAAATATGTTGTTTCCTTTTCTTATTGTATAAGGTAGGGGCTTGCAATCAAAGGTCGAGCTTGGTTTCCAAATTAGGGTTTTGGTGCCCAAAGTCAAAGTCTTGGTCAAAAAATGGTCACATGAGCTTTCACTTCAAGGAATAACCTATAATTCTAGGTCATATTCATGTCAAACTTCTTTCAACAATATTTTATCAAGAGAAGTTCAATTTTGGTGTAGGATATCAAAGTTGATTCAAGTATGGTTCAAGTGTTTATTTACATGCCATCTCTATCCAATTCTCAAGTAATTCTCAAGATTATTCAAATGGGACAATCAGGTTTCTTTCATTTGGTGTTCAAGTGTTCATAAATGGGCCTTTGGATGCAAGAAATGGAAATAAACCTCAAGTTGGCACATGTTTGGTTGGCCTAAAATCAAGTATGGCATGTCACTTGGTCCAAGCACAATAACTTTCTCATTTCTCAACATTTTTTGAATCTACTTTAAGCCAAATGTCACATTTGAACTCCTCTACAAATTTTTTTCAAGGGTCAAACATCAATTCAACCTCTAAGTTCATTTAATTTTGGGATTTGCTCAGCTGCCCATGTGTGCACAAAAGTAGGCCTAAGACCTGGTCGACCTAATGCCTGACCTAGAATTTCAGGTTATGACCTCAACTTTGATTCAATGCCATTTTCAATCCAAACGTCATTTTGATGTGATTCTTTTTGCATTTAATTCTTTTCCGTGAGAATATCCTTTGGCACAAAGAAAATTCAAGAACGCACAAGTTGATTCCATTTGGCCTAAGTTCAAACATGGTGTCATGAACTCTATTCCCCACGCAAGTTTCAGGTCATGATTTTCACTCCAATACCAATATGGGACCACAAGCACATGTGCAACCTCTTTGTTAAATAAAAACACGTTAGAACGTGCATCAAACGACTTTGTTTCATCCCATTTTCACACCTTTTGCATTGCATTTCACACGGATTGCAAATGACAAAAGCTCAACCCTAATTCACACGAGTTTCATCCCATTTGACACGTATAAACTGCTCATCACTTTCCCTTTAAATATAGGCCTCATTTTCCTCCATTTCCAAGCTTTGATAGCCAAAGAAACTATGAAACCATTTGAACCAGATACCTCCAAAAACTAGGAATCCATTTTCTCAATTCAAGCTTGTTTTGCTTCGTTTCTTAGCCTAGAATCACTCATCGGCACCCTCTCAAGTTGAGTGAACCATTATCATGCTTTGGGGCTTCTTGAATCAAGCTCTCCATTTCCACCATTGTTGACCTTTGAAGCTTCAACGGAAAAGATAATTACAAGTAACATTTCTGAGCAAATAAGTTACCAGTCTCTTCGTCTTGTTCCACTGATCAAAAACCCACTATCACCTTAAATTTATATTATGTATCCACTATTTAATTTTACTTTGAAGAAATAGGGGTCTTCACGTATTTAAGCAAATTCTCCCTACTCAGAGCAAATCAATTACTTTGATGCAGAGAGACATGGACGATGATGTATTGCGCACTTGAATTCATGCTTGATTCAGGTTAAAAACATGAGTTCATGATATTTAAGAAATTAAGCTAGAGGGTGATGATGAAGGCCATTCATGCATGTTTTCAAATAAACTAGACGTTGACACCCTAATTCAAACAATTTGGATTTTTCTTTTTTATTTTATTTTCTTTTTCATTTCTGATTTATTTTTAATAGCTCCTTTATGTTTTTCAACTCCAATTTTTTTTCATAATTTCATAAAAATATTTTCTACCACATATAGTTTTTGCATAATTTTTAAAAATCATTTTACATTTAATTCATATTTTCTTCTATTTTTCATTTAATTTCCATTTTCAAATTTATTTTTGATAATTTTTCAAACATTTTTGCATCCAACTTTTGAGGTTCTTTTATTTGCAATATTTTGGATTTCTCATAATTTTCTCCACCATTTGTTTTGCATTTTGATGTTTCTTTTGGATTTTTCCCTTTAATTTCCATTTTTAATCCTTTTTAAAATCATATTATTTGATTTTCTTTTATTTTATTCATATTTTTGAATATTTTGATTTGGATTTTGATGATTGCTTATTTGATCATGTGTTCAACATTTCAAATGTTTGATTGGTGATCCATTGGTTGATTCAACCTTCTCCGATTTAAACATGCTTATACATGATTATCTAATCATTTATGTTACTTTGCATCAGAGATATGTTATCCCTAGTTGGATCATACTTTGAGCCTTTGCCTTGTTGATAAATGATCCCATACATGATTTCCCCAATCTTTCCCTCTTTATCCATATATCTTCTTCTTTTGATTTTCTCATTGTATTACATGTTTTATGAGAATAACTTTGTGTTATTTCTCTAACATGTTTAACACATACATTGTTATTAACCTGCCTCAGATATGTGTGAATTCTACATAAGTCCACTTATGATTGCTTAACATAGCGCTAAATTGTCCCGACTCGATTAAATTCTCATTAACACTAACATTGACATATTAATTGTGCTAACATCTAACATTTATTTTATGCTCTTTACATTTATGTTATTTACATTCATACCATTTTTACATTCTTGCCTTTTAATTTTGCTCTTTATTTTATGCTTTATTGCTTTCTTATCTCAAAAAAACAAAAAACATCATAAAATGGATAAAACCCTAAAAGATCTTTAACTTAATCTCATGGACTTTGTGTTACTATCCCTTGCTTAAGGAGTATTTGGACCTTGAACCTTAGGACTTAATGGTTCCCTTTGCTTGGAGTGGTATCTCAGACATTGTCATCATCTAAGACATAGTGTTTCATTTGAGACTTTTTTATCTTCAACTCAAAACATAGAGGCTCTGTATGGCTTGGTGACCTTTGTTGTCCATCTGGTTTTTCTTTGATATTCATCTGTGTTTGTTGCTTGCTCATTTTGTGGCTCAATCCAAAGGGAAAGGAATACCTATTTTGACAAATGTCAAATGCTTGCTCTTCTTGTGGTTAGTACACTTGCACACAAAAAGGCTTTCTCTTGGGCTACCTTAGAAAGACCATTTACTTTATGCTTTAGGATAGTCTCTTCTTTTCCTTCCCATTTCTTAAATTTTCAAAACTTCTCTCTATTTCAAAAACTTCTTGTTTTTCAAACTTCATCCCTTTTTCTCAATAAACCTTGACTTGTGAAGTGATCAAGAAAATTTTTTCTTAATAAATGCTAAAATACTTAAACATATTCAAATTTCTTTCAAAACTTCTAAAAAAGACAAACCTCATCAAACTCATTTTTGTGCCTCTGTGCATTTTTCTTTAAAAGCCTTTTTCAAAAGATTAGATATTACTATATTCTTGTAGTGATGCAAACCACTATACTTCTACAAGATGTTGAGAAATGATTGACATTTTCCACTTGAACTTTGAGATGTACTTGTGAGACAGCCCAGGTAAAATTTCTCCATATGAAGATGATGCAAATGTTCATTTCCTCATACTTGTGGTTAGTAAGTAGAGTTTTCCACTCGAATACGACGAAGTGTCTTTTTAATTAAAACTAATCAACAAATAATCTAGCTTTTTATAAACACAGATTTGCAAGTGGTTTCCGTTTAGTGCAACGAATGTGAGGGGTGCTAATACCTTCCCCTTGCATAACCAACCCCTGTATCCAGATATCTATTTTTAGCTTTTAGCTTTTTGTGGGTTTTGTTCGACCTTTTCCGTGTTCCTATTAGAAACAATAAAGTTCGGTGGCAACTCTTGCCTTTCAAGTTAAGTTAACCAATAACTTAGTCTCAATAAATTTTCCCGCTGCGACAACTGTCTTAGTAGCGAGTGAAACTTCTGTGTGATTGCCTTAGTAGTGGGTGATTATATCTGAATCATATTGTAATAAGAGCATACATATTTGTATCTTTTATTTCTTGGTATTTTGATTTATATTTTTGTGATATGAATTATGAATTAAGATATATATATATATATATATATATATATATATACACACACACAGAACGCAGATACCAGATGTCGAGACAGATGTCACAACACTGTGATCAAGACAATTTGATCACACAAACAAAGATGTAAGAATTTAAATTATAGAAAAATAAAATTAATACCAGAATTGTTAACCCAATTCGGTGCAACTCACCTACATCTGGGGGCTACCAAGACCGAAAGGAAATTCACTATGATAGTATTAGTTCAAAGATAAACTCTTCCATTTACAATTTCTCGCCTAATCCCTACCTTGTGAAACTTCTACCTAGACACCCTCTAGATAGATATCCCCCTCTCACTTCCTAATCAATCACAATTCCAGTGACAATTGAACAATTCCACAAAAATAGAAGTAGCACACTTCCAAGATAATACTTGATCTTACTTAAGAGCTTCAATTAAGAACAATAGACTCTTGCTTAAAAGCTTTAGAGTGGACAATGAACAATAAACCACCAGTCAACCTAAATCCATCAGACGTTACATGAGTGACATACAATTAACAAACATTAAACCCTAAAGACCAACCAAAACACGACTAATCCTTATTTCCCAAAATCCTCACGTGTTGTTTGTCTTCTTCAATAGGGTTTGGTCTTTACTTTAAATAGCCTTCATACCTAATGGACTTGAGCTTATTGAGGTGCACAAATAACATCAATCAATATAAATTGGCTGCAAATCATCCTACACAATAATAGGAGCAAAATACAAACTTTCCTAAAAAGGCTCAAGGATCATTTTTATGAAAAGTAACAGAATCAGTCATAACAGAAAATACCACAATATTCTCCTATTAAAAACGCACATGTGTGAATTAGAACACACTCAAAATTCAAACTAAAAATACCAAAATAGTCATGCCCTAACTTTCTGGTATAACGTGTCCTGGAACAAGTCACAACATCATGATGGACATGATGTCTGACTGTCATGGCAGAACACCTAGTTTAACATCTTGCTACCAGCATGTTGTTGTACCAAAATATAGCCAATCCAAAACCCAAAGAACTTACAATCTCCCCCTTTAGCAAATTTAGCTTAAACAACCTTAGCACACATCAGAGGCTCACACAGCGGAAAAAAAGCAGAAACAAAGAAACCCAATCACAATGTTGTCAAATAAATAAAGAGAAAAAAAACATCTGACAACACAATGTCAAGACATCAAGTCTGACATCACAAACCAACACAAGCTACATGAGAACATGTAAGCTTTGTACAAACTGCAAAAGTCCTGCAGTAAAACAGACAGGTACACAGCTCCCCCTGTCACACAAACCAGTACTCCCCCGGAAAGGGGAAAACCAAAATCACCAAAATCACAAGAAAACACACATGAACTCCCATGCAAGTTCATACAATAGAACCACACTTCAAAAACACCAAAGACATGCACAATGCACACTCCCCCTGAACACCACAACCAACTGCAGAGAATAATGCATTTTCCCAGACATAGCAAATGGTTCCACATCAGAAGCAACAACAGCAAGCATGACAGACTATCATGCTCCCCCTAAAATGTTGCATTCAGTCCAGTAGCAAAAGACAACTACTATTCCTAAGCAGTAGTACAAACATGACATAAAGTCATGACATCTGATCTAACATCATAACCAACAAACAAAACAACAACACTTTACTCCCCCTTTTTAGCCAAAAATTGACAAAAATAAAATAGAGTAAATGTAAACAAAAACAAATGGAAGCACAAAAACAAAATGCTTAAAGCATAAGAACAGATGGAAACACAAACATCCAGATGGAAACAAAAAATACATATGGAAACACAAATTTAGATCACTTTTAGATGATCCTCTAACTCTTGCCTCTATCAAAGATCCTTTTGCACTTCTTGAAGTAGTCACATGTCTTATTTAAAACAATCCTTCTAGATTGCAAAGATCTCTTACTCCATCTAACAACTGCCACTTGCTCAGACCTCTCAAGCATCAGAGGATAGAGGAAAGATGCAATATGTGTTGCATTCCTCCATTTCTGTAATTGCTACAACTCCTCAACAGTGTCAGTTCTCATTTCACAGCTTATGTTTCCAACAACATTTCCATAAGGGACTTTAAACAAAACACTCAGCTGATCCTCAGTGTCTACATTCTTCAAAATAACAACCTTTACCTTCCCTTCATCACGACTCCTGATTATCTGAGTAAACCTGTCAGGATTCTTGTTCAAGACTAATTGGATGAAATATCTGATAGCATTCAGATCCTTACACGCTAATGTCAGAACATCAGCCATGTCATCATATTTCTTCAGTATCTGTTTTATCCAACCTGATTGAAGGCAACCCCTTCTAGTTTCATCATACTCAGCTTCAGTAGTACACCAAGACACATATGTCTGCTTCTTGTTACTCAAGGAAGTCAGATTATTTGTCATATCACTCTCACATTTTACCTTGCATAATTCTTTCATCATAACTTTGTGCTTTAGAAGTAATCCATATCACAATCGCTTGTTCCAATGAAGCAATTCAAGATATTCTTCTCTTGGACAATATGACCTCTCTTAGATTTAAGTTTGAAAACAAGACATGAGTTTGATATTCTAGAGTGTCTTACAACAAGTTTCTTTGGATTGACCTGAATGACCATTTCCTTAGAAATCTGAAATATCTGACATAGTGCTAGAGAAATTACAGCTTTCCTCTCTTGTCTGACTAGTCTGCACACTGGATGTTCCAACATTGTAATTAACATCCACCCTTTGTTTTGATTCATCAAATATCACATTGACAGATTCCATTGTCATCTCAGTTCTGGAGTTAAAGATTCTAAAAGCTCTACTGCTTGAAGAATAGCCCAGAAATATCCCTTCAACTCTTTCGGGATCCAGCTTACCCTTTTGATCTTTATTGGTAAGGACATGGCATTTGCTTCCAAAAACATGGAAGTATTTCACCGTAGGCTTTCTTCCTTTCCATAGATCATAGAGAGTGATTGAAGTGCCCTCTCAGAGTGACCCTATTATGAATATAGCAAGTTATATTCATAGCTTCAGCCCAAAAATGATATAGCATGCCCTTAGCATGAAGCATGACTATAGCTGATTCTTGTATATCCAAGGTCTTTTTCTCAAAAGTTCCATCTAGCTGAGAAGAAACATTATAACAGATGTCTTGAGACTCATAAAATTTAGTGAACTTTGAATTCTCAAACTCCCTGTCATGATAACTTTTGATCTTGACAATCCTACTCTTTTGCTCCTTCTGAACACTTTGACATAAAACTTTAAGAACTTCAAAGATGTCTAATTCTTATTTATGAAAGTTTACCCATGTAAACCTATAGAAATCATCATGACCATATACACATACTTTTTTCCACCCAGACTTTCAGTCTCCATAGGTCCCATAACTTCCATGTGGAGAAGTTTGAGTATTCTTAAAGTAGTCTGATGATGCAACATTGGTTGTGACATCACGATCTTCTCTCTAACTTCACACTCATCACAGACTTTCCCTTCTTCAACCTTTATATTTGGAATTCCTTTAATTTCTCCTACATATATGATTTCCTTCATTCTTTTGTGATGAAGGTGTCCAAGTTTCTGGTGTCACGACTTCACTTCATCCTCTTGAGTTCTTGAACATGTGGAAGAGTAAATAGTTATCTGAGGTTCCCAAAGATATCAGTTATCTGTAGACCTTATACCCTTCATCAGAACACCATGTTTCTCATCTTTGACTAGACATTCTGACTTGGAGAAAATGACTAACAAACGTTGATCACATAGATGACTAATGCTGATAAGGTTAACAGTTAGTCCCTTCACAAGAAGAACATTTTCCATCCTAGGTGATCCATCATCCATCAACTTACCAACTCCTTTAATTTCTCCTTTAACACCACCACCAAATCTAACAGCACCTGTAGGCAGAGACCTAATGTCCATCAACAGATTCTGAACCCCTATCATATGTCTAGAACGCCCACTGTCAAAGTATCAGTCTTCTCTAGTTGAGGCTCTCAAGGATGTGTGAGCTATCAAGTTCACACCCCTATCTTTAATACTTTTCTTCTTGCCAACTGGCTTATCCGTGGACTTCGCTGAAGATATTTGATTTCCATACAATTTATAACAAAATGGCTTTATGTGACCATACTCTCCACAATAATGACATCTCTAACAAGATTGTAAATTATTTGGAGGTTCATTATGTCTGCCAGAATGTTGTAACATGTGGTTAGACATTGTGTTTATCTTCTTTCTTTTAGAAGGAAAGTATTTTTCTTCAGGCATTCTATTCTGTCTGTTATCAGAATGATAATGGACTTTTGTATCTTCTATTTGATTAGCCCTATTCTTCATCCTTCTCAAGGATTTAGTAAAGTTACTGAGATTGGAATTTATGAGAGTTATCTCACTCTGAAGATGAGAGACAACCCCTAAGAGTTCCTTCTTCTCATTCTCCAATTCAGCTATGACCTTTCTCTGATTTTCCTTTGTCTTCTGATATTCCTCACACGTGTTGCAGGCTTCCTTGTAGTCCACATCCAGATCTTTATAGAGATCATTTTCATCACATGCTTCCACTTCATCAGCCCATCTGCCAGATAGAGCAGTAATAGGTTCAATAACTTCTAAGTTAGATTCATCTTCTGACTCATCATCATCAGACGAAGAAATAACCAATCCTTTTTTTGCTTCTTGAGATAGTTGGGACACTCTGGCCTTATGTGACCAATGTCTTCACACTCATAACACTGAATCCCTTTACTTTGATCTGACTTCTCTTCAGTTCTGGTATTCTTTTGAGAATCAAGGTTATTTCTGATGTCAGAGGTGATGTGCTCGACACATGGTCTTCCTCTTCTATCCATTCTCTTTAGAATTCTATTGAACTACTTCCCAAGTAAAACAATTGTACTTGACAGTTCATCATCAATATCCAGGTTAGCTTGTCCCTCTTTATATTCAACATTGGATACAAAAGCGATGCTTTTGTTCTTCTTTTCAATTCTATCATTCAAGGTCAATTCAAATGTTTGAAGTGATCCCACTAGCTCATCAACTCTTATACTGCTGATGTTTTGGGCTTCTTCAATGGCTATAACCTTCATGTCAAATTTCTTAGGAAGAGACCTAAGGATCTTCCTCACCAACTTCTCCTCTGATATCTTTTCTCCCAAGGCACTAAAGGCATTAGCAATTTCAAGCATATTCACATGAAATTCATGAATAGTTTCACCTTCTCTCATCTTCAGATTCTCAAAATAGGTAGTGAGAAGCTGAAGTCTAGACATCTTCACATTGGATGTTCCTTCATGAGTTTTCATGAGAATTTCCCAAGCATCCTTAGCCACAGTACAAGTGTTAATCACCCTAAACATATTCTTGTCAACTCTAGTGAACAAAGCATTCAAGGCTTTGGAGTTTCCAAAAGTTGTCTCATCTTCCTCCTTGGTCCAATCTTCTTCTGGCTTCAAGGTTTCTTTTCCATCCTTATCTTTAACCACAAGGTGCTCCTAAACCTTGATGATAGCCTTCCAAGTTCTGCTATCCATAGATTTTAAGAAGCCACCGTACGTACCTTCCAATAGTCATAATTTATGTCATCCAAACTCCTTCCTTGTCCATAGTACCAGATGTCCATAGTTCTAGAATACAAACTCCTTGGAGCTCAGCTAAAAATAGAATAGGGTGACCTGCTCCAATGTCAATTGAAATTCTGGCACACAGATACCAGATGTCGAGACAAATGTCACAACACTGAGATCAAGACAACTTGATCACACAAACAAAGATGCATGAAATTAAATGACTGAAAAATAAAATCAACACCATAATTGTTAACCTAGTTCGGTGCAACTCACCTACATATGGGGGCTACCAAGCCAGGAAGGAAATTCACTATGATAGTATTAGTTCAAAGTTAAACTCGTCCATTTACAACTTCTCGCATAATCCCTACCTTGTGCCACTTCTACCTAGACACCCTCTAGATATGAAACCCCCTCTCACTTCTTAATCAGTCATAATCCCAAAAACAATCAACAATTCTACAAACAATAGAAGTAGCACAATTCCAAGACAATACTTGATTTTGCTTAAAAGCATCAATCAAGAATAATACACACTTGCTAAAACCTTAAGAGTGGATAATGAACAATGAACAATCAGTCAACCTCAATGCATCAGAAGATACATGAGTGACATACAATTAACAAACACTAAACCCAAAAGACCAACCAAAACACAGCTAATCCTTATTTCCCAAAATCCTCACGTGTTGTTCTCTTCTTCAATATGGTTTGCTCTTCACTTTAAATAGCCTTCAGACCTAATGCACTTGGGCTTTTGGAGGCGCACAAATAGCAGCAATTAGTATAAATTGACTGCAAATCATCCTGCACAATAATAGGAGAAAAATACAAACTTTCCTAATAACGCCCAAGGTTACTTTTTATGAAAAGTAACAAAATCTATCATACAGAAAATCCCACAATATACTCCTATGAAAATCGCACGTGTGTGAATTAGAATAGTCATGCCCTAACTTTCTAGTATAACATGTCCTGGAATATGTTACAACATTATGCTGAACATGATGTTCGATTGTCATGGCAAAACATCTGGTTTAACATCTTGCTAACAGCATGTTATTTTACTAAAATGTAGGCAATCCAAAAACCATAGAACTTAAATATATATATATATATATATATATATATATATATATATATATATATATATATATATATATATATATGAGATGTGACTTCTTTTTGTTTAATGAGTAATAATATTTTATTTGGATAGTGTAAATGTACATTTTTTTCATAATGGGTTAATTTAATGATTGTAATAATTTTGGATTATATTTCTAAGGATATATGTGTTGTAAAGAAGAAGACTTATTTATAAAAATATTTTCATTTCTATAAATTTAATTTTGCATGGTGAATAATAAATCTTTACTTTTGTGTTGCGTAGATATATGGTTTTCTTTTACTTTGATGTTAATGTTTTATCTTTTAGTTTTGTGAAGTTTCGTAATGTTCTATTTAAAACATTTTGGCAAAAGGATACTATATTTGTATTTTTCTGTTTTAAATTCTTTTTCTTAGTTTTATTTTGTATGGTTGTGAATTATGAAAGATGATACCTTACAACCAATATTTTAGGTGTCATTGAATTCAAAGATGTGAAATGAAAATGGTGTAATGTTTCACGTGATCGTGGAGAGTGAATCGGATTTTTATAAACTCATTTGTTTTACTCTAAATCATATATCATTCCAAAAATACAATTCTAATCTACCATATAAGAAGATCTTATACCACTACATTTACTTTTTTACCCTTTTTTACACATGTCAATATATTTATGCAAATTGAAACTGATAAACCCTAATCCCAACTTTTTCTTTGATTTTGATGACACGGATATAGTTGTTGATGTCATATATTAGTTATATATTGTTGCTGTAAGTAGTTTGGAAATTAAATGTTATGCTTATGCTTATTACAGTATATATTAGTTATATGTCTTAATTTAGATTGGAGGTCATATGTTAGGTTTTTGAATTGGATGCCACATGCACTTAGAATGTCGGGGCCTGACCTTATTGATCATGCTGAATTGGATTCTGTTGTTTAGTTGATGATTTTCATTTTGGATAATGTTTTAAATTGAATACCACATTGGTGAATATGATCCCTGATATTTTTTTTTTGTTCTTTTTTTTTTCCAGACTTAAAATCTTTGTTCCTATATCGTTTCTGGCGTGGCCGAGCCTGGTTCCTGTCAACTGGACAATCACTGGGCTTTAAATAGCTGGGGTCAAAAACATTACTTCCAGTGACATTGGTAAGCTCTCAATATCAAATGTCCAGTGTGGATCCGACAGGTTTGCAAACTATCGTTCACTGTACTTACAGTTTTGTTTCTGCTTCTTCATTTTGTTTGGTAAATTGTCTTCTAATCTTAAGTACTTACATGTCAAGATGTATTCTTAACCAAATATATATGGATTAGTTGACTAACTTAAGGCATTACCTGCGTGGTCAACTAGAAGTACCTTTATTAACTGTGAGAAATCTTGATTCTTTTGCATCTTTTCTGATGATACTGTTAATATTTTGAGTGCATGTATCCTCTTTGTGGCATTTTCTATTTTGAGGCTTCAGCCATTGAATGATAGTATATAGTTTCCGAAATAGTATATATGAAACTGATAATGTCTAATCCAAAATTATTTCTTTCATTTCGATGACACAGATATCGTTGTTGAGGTCAGTCATGAGTTATACACAATCTTCAATGAGGTAATATATGTTTAGTAGATTTATTTTGGTTATTTGTGCCAATTCAAACCAATAAACCATAAACCCTTATTTTTCCATTGATTTCGATGATTTCGTTGAAACTTATAGTAACCTGTTCTTGAACCAATGCAGCGCGTTCTTCATTCGTGTGGGTTACCTGTAGAAGACGTCTACATAAAAAAATGTGATGGAACAAGTAGCTGCTACATGTTGGCTGTTTGATACGTATTTTGCCACTCAAACATTGATTCTGAGAAGCTGATATTATTGTTGAAACATTAGTCATTCAGTTTATGATTATATTTCAAGAAAATCTTACTTTTCAACTCATTCTGTTATTTGATTGTCTCATATTGTCTTCCGAGGTATAGATTATGTGCCTACAAGTTCCACTTTCCCTCTATCATCACTGTTCGTTATATTTCTCTCTCGCTGGAAGACTTCCTCGCTATCAACATCTCCGTTCTCTATTTAAATCTGGTTCAAGTTAATTGCTGTGCTATTCTACTATTACTTCTTCATCAATTTACTAACATAGCAACACTATCGATACTGTCTCCATTTGTTTTAACTTTGTTCTAATTTTGTTTTTCAGGTTCTTCAACATTGATGTATTGGTTACTAACTTTCTTTTTCATCAACAATAACTAAGGATTTGTAGGTAAAATACCAATATATTGTTATATGTCTGGGTTACTAACTTCCTTTATGGGTACTGTCATGTATTTTATGTCTTTTTTGTCTCTTTGTTGTAGGAGGTGATAGAACAGCTGGTTGGTTATTTCGAGATTTTTATGATATCAAATTACGTCATTCGCCCCCCTGTTGTGACGGTTCCGTTGGGCACGTCGAATAATCTACCATTTGCATTTGGCTAGGTACGAAATCATATTCTTCTGTGCTATTGTGTTGTAATGCCATTTTAGCTGTTATTTCACAACACTATACTAAATGGATTATTGAGGACACAATTACATTTTTGCTGCTTGATTTGGAGGCATCAAGTGGGTTCTTACTGTAATTTATAATATCTTTATAAGAATATCTACGAGTGGTTTTACTTATTATGTTTAATGATCTTTTCTATTTTTTATGGGTTCACGGGAGAATTTCGGAAGCTGAGGCACGAATGACGCCTGATAGAGGACGTTGATAGAAGAGATTCACAAAAGTTTAACATTATTCACGTACACATTTGCGGGAAATACAATTGCTCACGAGCAGGTTAACAACGCAAGGGGTCGACATATATCTGGTGGAACAAAGTTTTGACACATTATCTGATATGGATTGGATGGGAAGGTGAATAATGCTAGCGCATCCTTTAACTTTAGTCATGAAGAATTGAATTAAGGGCTCAACCTATAGTGCAAAGTTATGCTGAGTATCAAGCCATAACTTCGTAACGTATCACTGCGTTTGTATTACGTAATACATCCACTGTACATATGTCATGCGTTTCTTCTATTTTTATGTTTGTTTGACATGAAAGAAGCTTATAGTTTTTGTCTTATTTGATCTTTAGATGTTGTGAATCTAAACAGTTGGCGGGTAGGAAAAATTTCTGAACGCGTCAAGAATTCTCAATACCCCATATAGCGAAATGTGAAGAAATGGTATCATCAAAAATGATTATCAGGTAGAAACTCAAATCATTTGGTTTACAATCAAAACTGTCTGAATAATTCTTATATTGTCTCTCATCGTCATAACTTGCAGTTGTACTCAAGTACCACACTCAAATTTGTTCCTTCATGTTTTGAGACAAAGATGTTGTCCTCATAGTTGAAATCACGGATGCCAAGTTGAGAAGTATCGTGGAGGAAGTGAGCAAACAATTTCATATCAAGTCTTCTATTATTTAATTTATGCCCTACTGTTTATTCAAATTATCGATAAATCATTTATCGTATGTGTAGGCTGGTAAAGATCACCCACAAATCTAACTTATAAACCTTGATGCTGTATTGGATAAAGATCAACGAATACATGAACCCCAATGAGGTAAGACATCTACCCTAAATGTGATATCTCTTTCACACTTTGTCAAATTTCTAAAATTGTCATGTCACATCTTCTGCAACATAATTATGAATTGGTTTTCTCTTTTATGATATGAGCATAACACACTTCAAGGATTCTTTATATGAAAAGTCTACTAGTAATTGCAACTTAACAATTCAACCAATATTTGGTGTGTTTGATGTAAATGTGCATTTTCTATTCTCAATTTATTCACACTTCAATACCGACTGTTATGCTTCCCTATGGTTTTTGGTTTTTCAATGTCACTTCCCTATGGCTTTAATGCCAAATCATATCACTCCCCGTATTTCGAACTTTTCATTAATCTTCCCTATGGCTACTTATTATTTTGCCTCCCTATCTTCCACTATTACATTTTTAAAATAATTAATGCTTTTGCATTACCAAGTGCAGGGAGAAGTTTTTGAGTCTCATGCCAAACTATATAAACAAGCCTCCTTCTCTCACCAAAATAAACTACAAATCAGAAACGTACCACTATTACTATGGCCAACAACAAAATCGTCCAGGTTTCACAGCCTACTGAGGTGCAGACTGCGCCTGAAATACAACCATCGGCGATATCACAACAGCCATCTGAGCTCCTTCAACCAGAGCAGGTTCGACTCCTAAATTACATACTTTGTTTTTCAATCACTATATACAACTCTGCATTTTTCTTTCTTCAGCTTTCAACCATTCTTTTTTATTAAATCAACAGACGCAACGAAAGGTTGATGCGTTTGTCCAGCTAACACCACCTTCTGACATTGAACCACTTCCGGAAAATCAACCACTAAACGACGACCACCACCCCCTGCCTCACCAACAACCTCCCCATGTTAAACATCCTCATCAGGTCCTGCCAGTACGGTTCTGTTTATTCCTGCCTCTTTTTGTGCTTTCTTGAACATCGTCATTGTCGTCCGTTCTTTTTTCTATTCATGTCACATTAAATTTTCTGTTCATCTTCTTCACAATAATCAGTTACGGGTTTTTCCAAACAGGTACCGCGGGTCGTAGTTGTGCGACAAAGATGAAAGAGGAGAAGATTCAGTAGTTCCGGAATAATGCGTAGAAGGTTTAACAAATATCATTCAGATGATGATGAAGAACCAGAGTGTTATATGTTTGATTCTGATGACGACGATGAGCACGTCTACAACTGGGACAACTTTATGACATCGAGGAGTCTCAGATTCGATGATTAAGTTTGCAAATTTTAGTTCAAATTGTTCTAATTGTTGTCGCATAACTTTACATGATATTTGTCTACTTCATGTACTGCAGTACCAATTGTTGTTTATGGAGACATAACTTGAAGTTTTTTTAGTAACTTACTTTAAGCTTTATTTCATAGTTATTCAAGACTACAAAATTAGTATTATTTTTCATAAAATCATCTATATCTTACGTTACACATTATTTACAATATTTTTTCTTAAACTTAATTCATTGGTAAAAATGTTTAATTACAGATTTTGTATAACTAATTTAATTCTTACTACAAACATTCAGTTTAATATATTTACAAACGGGAAAAACTTTAATATTCATTAGAAAATTATAATAAATTTTCTCAAAATATAACTTTTTATTTTCATTTGAATTTTTGTTTACTCTCAAACTCTTACATATGTTTTTTTAAAAACATAACTTATAAATATTGTAAAAAAACGGGAAAAACATTTTATATACTGGAAAAAACACTATTGTTATAAAGGGAAACAACGTTACTACTTATCCAAATATTGTTATAAACGTAATATTGTTACTACTTACAAATTAACATACATTTTCAGATTCAAATTTTTTTATAAACATTCTCACAAACTAGAAACATTCATTCTCATATTTTATCAAACGGGAAAAACTTTATAATTCATTATAATATTTTTATAAATTATGTCAACACAAAAGTTAGTATTTTAATTTGCTTTTTTTTAAAACGAAATCACCTTTAC
The DNA here is from genome assembly GCA_022829125.1 of Lathyrus tuberosus. Classification (NCBI taxonomy): domain Eukaryota; kingdom Viridiplantae; phylum Streptophyta; class Magnoliopsida; order Fabales; family Fabaceae; genus Lathyrus; species Lathyrus tuberosus. The sequence goes on along the minus strand of JALAZF010000659.1, from coordinate 1,618,984 downwards.
TATTGATTCAAATTTATTTCTAAATAGTGTCAAAACAAAAATATTTTTTTACCATAACCTAACTGGTGACGTATACGCGGTCCACAGCAGAACCCGTGCGGATGCACGGGTTTCCTACTAGTTTAAAATAAAAATAAATAGTAGCATTTTTTTGTAAATATCATTTTTTAAACAATGCTCTAGACCAAATTTCGGGACGTTAGAGTATGCATCCAAAAAATGTAGTACTCAGAAACCCGAAGCTTAGTCAATCATTTCGTCGATACTCGACAATGAGTATGGATCTTTAGGACATGCTTGATTTAGGTCGGTGAAGTCCACGCACATTCACCTATTTTCAGATGTTTTCTTAACCATCACAACATTAGCTAGCTAGGTTAGGTATTTTATTTCTCATATAAATCCGAGCTCTTTTAAATTCTTTTTGAACTCGAGCTTGGTTGCTAGACGATGACATACCGTGTATGGGTCTGTTCCGGACATATCAAATGGTTCCCATGTGAATAGATTCACATCCTTATTTATTAGTTAAACAAAGAACTCCTTATCCTCAACTAATGAGGTTCCTATCTAGGTGGTTTGGAGATTCTTATGACCTATTTGTATTGTCTTCAACTCTTTAATTGGTGTCAGCCTCTCCTCCAGGGAATTTGTAAGTTTTGAGGTTCTTGGATTGACTGCATTTTGGTAAAACAACATGTTGTTAGCAAGATGTTAAACTAGATGTTCTGCCATGACAGTTAGACATCATGTTCTGCATGATGTTGTGACATGTTCTAGGACATGTTATACCAGAAAGCTAGGGTATATCTATTTTGGTATTTTTAGTGTGATTTTTAAGTGTGTTCTAATTCACACACGTGCATTTTTCATATGAGTATATCGTGGGATTTTCTTTTATGACAGATTCTGTTACTTTTCATAAAAAGGATCCTTGAGCCTTTTTTAGGAAATTTTGTATTTTGCTCCTATTATTATGCAGGATGATTTGCAGCCAGTTTATACTGATTGCTGCTATTTGTGTGCCTCAAGAAGCCCAAGTCTAGTAGGTCTGAAGGCAATTTAAAGTGAAGAAAAACCCTATTTAAGAGAGAGAACACAACATGAAGAATTTTAGGAATTATGATTAGTCGTTGTTTTGGTTGGTCTTTAGCTTTTTCTATTCGTTAATTGTATGTCACTCATGTATCTTCTGATGCGTTGAGGTTGAGTGATTGTTCATTGTTCATTGTCCACTATAAAGCTTTTAAGCAAGAGTGTATTGTTCTTGATTGAAGCTCTTATGCAAGATCAAGTATTTTCTAGGAAGTGTGATACTTCTATTTTTGTGGAATTGTTGAATTGTCACTGGGATTGTGACTGATTAGGAAGTGAGAGGGGGATCTCTTATCTAAAGGGTGTCTTGGAAGAAGTTGCACAAGGTAGGGAATAGGCGATAAGTTGTAAACTAGCGACTTTAGCTTTGAACTAATACTATCATACTAAATTTCCTTCCTGGTTTGGTAGCCCCAAGATGTAGGTGAGTTGCACCGAACTGGGTTAACAATTCTGGTGTTGTTTTAATTTTTCTGTCATTTAAATTTCTGCATCTTTGTTTGTGTGACCAATCTGTTTTAATCCTAGTGTTGTGACATCTATCTCGACATTTGGTATCTGCGTGCCTGAATTTCAATTGGCATCAGAGTAGGTCACCCTGTTCTTTTTTTTTTTTGGGTGAGCTTCAAGGATTTTATAATTCTGGTACAATGGATAAGGAAGGAGGATATAACAACCAACCACCTCTTTTGGATGGATCCAATTATGACTGGTGGAGGAAACATATGATAGTTTCCTAAAATCTATGGACATCAGATCATGGAGACCTGTCTTGGAAGGTTGGGAGCACCCCAATGTGAAGGACATGGATGGAAATGAGTCCTTGAAGCCTGAAGGAGACTGGCCAGAAGAGGAAGATAAATTAGCTCTTGGAAACTCCAAAGCCTTGAATGCCATATTCAATGGAGTAGACAAGAATACGTTCAGATTGATCAGTACATGTATTTTGGCTAAAAAGGCTTGGGAAATCCTCAAGACAACTCATGCTTGCATAACTAGAGAAAAGATGTTTGATGAAAAGCTGGTTAAGCGGTCTGATGTGAAGATGACAGCTATTGGAGAAGCTAAAGACATAAGCAGCATGGGAGTTGATGATCCTATTGGACAATTTCAAACCTTTGAACATGCCATCTGTGACAAGTCAAAGGAGAAAAATAAGAGCTTAAAACGTCTATCCAGTATTAAAGATATAGAAACTCAGTATGATCTTGACACTAAGGAAGGAATGTCAAAAACTATTAGCAATCAAGTTCTTGAGTAGATGGGAAGAAGAATAAGATTAGATGTCAAGCACATCTTTTATGACATCAGCAAGAACTATGAACCTCAAGAAAAAGACAAAAGTGTTCAATATTATGAGTGTCAAGAAATTGGACAGTTTAATGCAGAATGCCCAACATATCTTGAGAAACTGCAAAAAGGAACAATTGGTCCATGGACTATGGATAATGAAGACATCAAGCTTGTTAAAGCCTTTTTTGGGAGATATGACTCAGAAGGAGGAAAAAATATGTTATATGAAGACCTAGTTGCCGCATACAAAGACTTATGTGTCAAAACTGAAGAAGCGTGCAAGGAGGGTGAAAAACAAAAGTGTGCCATAAGACAACTGAAGGTTGAGAAGAAGGAATTGCTTACTAAAGTATATGTTTTTCAGAGTGAAGTATTCCTAGTGACCTCTAAACTTGAACACATGACCAAGCCTATCAGAATGTTAAACAAGGGAACTTATGTGTTAGATAACATACTAAAGACTAGAAGAAATGCTGAGAGTCCAACAGAAATTGAATATAGAAAAAAGGTAAAGTCATTTGCGTCTAGACATGTCTATTCTGAGAAGAGAAAAAAAATTTGGTCACAAAGAGAAAGGTACAACATCATATCCAACATCCAAGATTTTTCATCAGATCTGAAGACCACTGTACCTTATAGAAGCACCTAGAAAGGGTCTAGATGACCTCTATGAGAAAAGCTTGTGATGAGTGTCAAGCTGAGAGGAAAATCTCAGAAATATCAATGTCACACAAAATGTTATCACATTTTACTATGATCACGTGGAAGGCCTCAATGAGGTGAAGGACCTTACTTCATATGGAATTAAGGAATGGAATAACATTTCTCATCCGCCCCTTAATATGGATATAGCTGAGGACATTAAAGGTGTAGTACTGAGAAAAGCTCCGACAAACAGTTTTGTTCTCAATAAATACCAATTTAAGAAACTGAAGAGTGTAGTTGGGATTTGTATTGCAAACAAAAGGGAGAGAGCAGTAAGGTGCAGACATGCAACAAATAGTTTTTTACTCCATTTAGTGACCTATGAAAAATCAGAAACATCATTACCCAGCCTTGGGTTTCTCGAGTCTACACGCTACACAAACCCTTTCACCTACTGTACTAATTATTCGCCCTATTTGTTTAAACTTCAGCCCCAACATTGGCTAAATCTATTCTTCCACAAAGAAATTGATCATAAGATCATTCTTGATATCTCTTCCCCAGAATTTCAAAAACAAAATATGTCTAACAAAGAAGACGTGTCCGCTTCCACTCCCTATACCCTGAAGATTTCTGAAGAAATTCCTAATGTGATAACGGACGTTGTTCCTCTCTGTATCATTCCAAGTGAAACTCCGAAGAAGCACAAAACAAAGATTAAAGCGGGAAAAAAACTCCACACGTTTGGTGTAATTTCTCATACTAAAAGGATCTTTAAGGAAATCTTATATGTTGATGTGCATACTGGTTCAGCTAAACCTAATGTCACTAACTTAATCAAGGAGTATAGAAAACCTGATATTGAAAAGCTCCTGGAAGATTCAACTAGGTGGACATTGAAGTTAACCGAAGTATACGTAGGTTATTGTCTGACATTCTGATAGGGAAGACGACTCCAGATGATGCACCTAATGTTGAGACATTAGTGACAAAGTCATCTGGTGCTGAGAACAATGAAAAATCGGAGGCCTGTGAAATTGAGCACAAGGATGCTACTGAAACAGACGCTGATAAGAATGAGGTAGTTAGCATTGACAGACTTACTTATGATGATGAACCCATTAGTAAAAGGTTACCCCCTGGCATTTCCAAGAGATTGAAGAGCCGGAAAGGAAGGGCTAATGATATGTCTAAAAGCACTCCTTCAAATAAAAGTGTGAGTGTTAGACCAACGAAGGGATGAAACAAATTTCTAACTCCTGCTTCTGGGAAAAAGATCCTGAAAAGGAAGGGTGTTCCTTCAAGTGACTCAGAGTATGATGTTGAAACTGATGTAGAGGACGTCGTGCATAAGGGCGGAGGAAATTTGTAGCAAAAAGAAGCTTTGTTGAGATTCCTAATATCCCTTTGGATAATATATCCGTTCACTCATTCGAAAATGTCGAGAAGTGGAAGTATGTCTATCAAAGACGCGTAGCCCTTGAAAGAGAACTAGGGAAGGAAGCTTTAGAATATAAGGAGATTGTGAATCTCATTGATCATTCAGGTCTGATGAAGACTGTTTCCAAACGTGGTAAGTGTTATGAAAAGTTGGTTAAGGAATTTGTTGTGAACATCACTCAAGGGTGTGATGATAAAAGGAGCACGGACTTTAGGAAGGTTTATATGAAGGGGAGATGCGTAGAATTTTCTCCAGTGATAATCAATAGGTACTTAGGAAGATGTGAATCAGAACGACCAAAAGTTGAGGTATCTGATAATCTCATCTCTAACGAGATCACTGGGAATCAAGTGAAGCAATGCCCTAGGAAAGGCAAGCTGTCTGCAAGTTACTTAAGTGTGAAGTACGCAATTCTTCATAAAATTGGAGCTGCCAACTGGGTGCCCACTAATCATACCTCCACAATAGCTACGGGTTTGGCTAAGTTTATCTACATAATTGGCTCCAAAATAGATTATGATTTTGGTACTTATATTTTTGAAAAAACCTTGAGGTATGCCACATCATCTGCGGTAAAGCTGCCCATAGCTTTTCCAGCCTTAATCGGTGGCATAATTCTGAATCAATTCCCAGGAATCCTGGCAGAGTCAGAAGGTTTTACTAAGAGAGAATGTCCACTTATCTTTCACTACAAACTCTTTGAAGGGACACATGTGGCAGACATTGTCACGACATCAAGAAAAGAAAGGGTACCTTCCACTTCTAAGGATGGTGTCATAACTGAACTAAGGGCCACATGTAGAGAGTTGGATGAGGTCATCAAAGTCTGTACTGCTAGAAAAATAAAACTGGAAGGACTCATTAAGGGTTTGTCTGAGGAAGGCACAAATGATGACCTGGTTGATGCAGAGAATGAGGAGGAAACAATAATGACCAAGCTTGTAGAAGTGGAGATGAGAGCTCTGAAGATTAGAGTTAGTTTCTTTACTGTTTGGGAATGTGCCCCTCTTGTTGTTGTTTTGTCTTTGTATGAACTCTTGTGCCTTTTGGTATAATTCTTGACAATGATTTTTTTTTCCATCTGTTACGGTTGTGTTTCCATCTAAACTTATGCTTTATGCACTGTGTTTGATTTTGTGCTTCCAAATGTGTGATTCCATTTGTTTTTGTTTACATTTACTTTATTTTATTTTTTGTTAATTTTTGGCTAAAAAGGGGGAGTAAAGTGTTATTTCTATTTCTGATGTTAGATCAGATGTCATGACTTTATGTCATGTTTATACTACTGCTTAGGAAGAGTAGTTGTTTTGTTACTGAACCTGTGCAACTATTTAGGGGGAGCATGATAATCTGTCATGCTTACTACTGCTGGTGCTGATGTGGAACCATTTGCTGTGTCTGGGAGAATGCATTATTCTCTGTAGTAGGTTATGGTGTTCAGGGGGAGTGTGTTTGTGCTAGTGCTTGTGTAGTGTGATTCCATTATATGAACTGACATGGGAGTTCATGTGTTTTTAGTTTTTCTTCAGGGGGAATATTGATTATGTGTGACAGGGGGAGTCGTGTACCTGTGTGTTTTTGTTGCTGCAAGATTGATGTCTGTACAAAGCTTCATGTTCTCATGTAGCTTGTGTTGGTTTGTGATGTCATGCGTAATGTCTTCACATTATGCTGTCAGGTGTTTTTCTTTATTGGTTTGATAACATTGTGGTTTTTGAGGTTCGTTGTCTCTGTTTTGTTTTCATTGTGTACCTCTAATGTGTGATAAGGTTGTTTTAGACAAAATTTGCCAAAGGGGGAGAGTGTAAGTTTTGAGGTTCTTGGATTGGCTGCATTTTGGTAAAACAACATGTTGTTAGCAAGATGTTAAACCAGATGTTCTGCCATGATAGTCAGACATCATGTTCTGCATGATGTTGTAACATGTTCCAGGACATGTTATACCAGATAGCTATAGCATGTTTAATTTGCTATTTTTAGTGTGATTTTTTAGTGTGTTCTAATTCACACACGTGCGTTTTTCACAGAAGTATATTGTGGGATTTTATGTTATGACAGATTTTGTTACTTTTCATAAAAAATATCCTTGAGCTTTTTTAGGAAAGTTTGTATTTTGCTCCTATTATTATATAGGATGATTTGCAGCCAGTTTATACTGATTGCTGCTATTTGTGCGTCTCAAGAAGCCCAAGTCCAGTAGGTATGTAGGCTATTTAAAGTGAAGAAAAACCCTTTTGAAGAGAGAGAACACAACGTGAAGAATTTTGGGAATTATGATTAGCCGTTGTTTTGATTTGTCTTTAGGTTTTTCTGTTTGTTAATTGTATGCCACTCATGTATCTTCTGATTCATTGAGGTTGACTGATGGTTCATTGTTCATTATCCACTCTAAAGCTTTTAAGCAAGAGTGTATTGTTCTTGATTGAAGCTCTTAAGTAAGATCAAGTATTGTCTTGGAAGTGTGCTACTTCGATTTTTGTGGAATTGTTGAATTGTCACTGGTATTGTGACTGATTAGGAAGTGAGAGGAGGATCTCATATCTAGAGGGTGTCTAGGTAGAAGTTGCAAAAAGTAGGGATTAAGCGAGGAGTTGTAAACGAGCGAGTTTAACATTGAACTAATACTATCATGGTGAATTTCCTTCTTGGCTTGGTAGCCCCCCAGATGTAGGGGAGTTGCGCCGAATCGTGTTAACAATTCTGATGTTGTTTTCATTTTTCTGTCATTTAAATTTCTGCATCTTTGTTTATGTGGTCAATCTGTTTTGATCCCAGTATTGTGATATTTGTCTCGACATTTAGTATCTGTGTGCCAGAATTTCAGAATCTTTCCTAGGGTCTAAATTAATCTAGCTAATCCTATGGGCTTTACACAATGTGGTCACTTCCATTTTCCTTTTCTTATATGCTTTAAAATATTTCGGTAACATCTTCTTTCCACCTCTTGATCGCATCTAATTATGCGTACTCTCTCGTTGTCTATGGGGTATTTCATTTCAAAAATATGGTTGATAGTTTCCTCGTTAAATCATACCAAATATTCCTATAAGGACTCTGTAGAACCTTGGCAAACATTGAATAAACTCATTGTTGATATTTTCTGGTGTTTGCAAGCCGAGAATTATGTGAATTAACTTTCACGGCGGATCTTAGTAGCTTGATATCGAGAACCTCAAAATAATCATATATGTTTCAGCCATCAATTTGCATTTTAGTGCTTGTGTTACTTCAAATCACTTTTCCATCAAGTTATACAAGTGATTGTGAGTTACTCCAAAATTCATTCACACAATATAACATCAAGACACACAACAACTTTGATAATGTATTCATTCTAAAATAAAATATATATAAAATTATGAGAGCATAATGTGTTTACTTTTAATTTTAAATAAACTTTTGAAGAGAAATGCTAACATGGGCACAAACCTAATTTAGGTACACTTTACAAAAATGCATAAATTAAAAATAAAACAAAATTAGATAAATATGATTAAATTATATTTCTTAAATATTTGTTTAATTGTGAGTGTTTGCCCAAATATTTCACATTTGGGTCTTCCTTACTTTTGAAATACTCTTAAATATTATTTTATCATATCTAGTGCAGAAAGAGTAATTTACACCCTTTTTTTACATTTTACATCCGTTTTTAGAGGGTGTGAATTCAACGGGTGAGAAATGTCTGATGAATTTACACCCGTTTTAAAATGGGTGTAAATAAATGTTATATTACACCATTTTTTTTGTTGAAATCGGGTGTAAATGTGTATATAAATATACATTTATATATGGTATATTACACCCTGTTTTATAGAAATCGAGTGTAAATGTTTACATGTATACATTTATAGATGGTATATTACACCCTTTTTTGTTTAAAATGGGTGTAAAAATATGTAATATTACACCCTGTTTTAGAAAACGGGTATAAATTTTTAAATAATTGCATTTAAGTTAAACATATTTACTCCCTATTTGATATAAATCGGGTGTAAAATGAGCAATGTTTACTTTGGATATTGACAAATTTACACCCTATTTTCTTTAAATAGAGTGTAAAAATATGATATATTACACTCAATTTTACCATAGATGTTGACAAATTTACACCCGATTTTACCATGGATGTTGACAAATTTACACCCCATTTTCATGATATACTACACCAGATTTTACCCTAGAAGTTGACAAGTTTACACCATATTTTCTTTAAATAGAATATAATTGTTTTATTTTCATAATTATATTATATTTAATTTGATTTAAACCTATTGCATTTAATCAAATATTTTTGTATACAGATAAACATTCGGTAAAAAATGGTATTCGATTTTCTCTGATGACGAAACGAGGGCGTGGGCGGCCTAGATCTACGGTGCCTCCGCCATCGGAGACTCTACTTCCTCCGGAGGAACCACCGGAAGAAACGGATGCGAATGCTACAAAGGACAGCGGTGAATGTAGTAACACGAACGATGAAGCTGAAGCGAACAAGGAAGATAGAAAAATTAAAACCCTAACGGAGAAGAAGGAAAATCAGAAGCTATGGGTGGATGTGCTGAGTGACAATCGGAATCCTTCGAAAGGTATGGCTATGGAGTATGTACCCCCAAAGCTGGTCAATGGAGAAATTGAAATAGAAATTGAACAAGAAGATGTTGAATCAGAAATTAGGTTTTGGGATAATGCTTTGATTTTGTATGTCATGGGAGAAGATTTAAGCATGAACATGGTTAAGAACTATATGGAGAGAATGTGGAACTTTGTGAAAACTCCAGATCTATACTATCATGATGAGGGATATTTCTTGCTGCGATTCAATTCTCATGAAAATAGGGAAGAAGTATTGATGAAGGGTCCTTATACTATCAGAAATGCGCCAATGATTCTCAAAGAGTGGAGACTGGATTTCAAATTGAAGAAGGACCTGTTGCGTACCCTACCTGTGTGGGTCAAACTCCCTCAACTTCCCCTGCACCTATAGGGAGTGAAGAGCTTGAGTAAGATAGGTAGCGCAATTGGCACACCTCTGGTGACCGACGAATGTACAGCAAGTAAATTGAGAGTTTCATATGCACGCATTTTTGTTGAGGTTGATATTACACAAGATTTGGTAAAAGAGATCACAATTAAAGACTGTGAAGGAAAAATGTTGAAGCAAAGTGTTGAGTATGAGTGGAAACCTACCTTCTGTGACAAATGCCAGAAAATGGGACACAAGTGCGCTACCCAACCCAAGAAAAAGCAGTGGAGACTTAAAGAAAAGCCCCCTGATGAGCAGAAAGAACCAATAGAGAGCAAAGATAATGAAGTAATAAGAGGGCAGCATGAAACAAATGATGATAAAGAAAAGAACAATGGAGAGAACTGGACAGTGGCAAGGAAAGCAACTAGAGACAGAGGTAAATCTATAATCCAAACTGGTTCTTCTTCTGGTCTAAGTTGTATGAATGGCTTTGAAGCCCTAGGGGTTTTGAATGAACCTCTGGTGGTAATAAGCAGTGGAAATGATAGTATCATGGAATATTAGGGGGCTGAATAAAATGGCCAAGCTTAGGGAGATTAGCTCCCATCTCCTACAGCTTAAGCCAACTATTGTCATCTTGATTGAAACTAGAGTTAAGAGGAATAAGGCTCAAGCCATTCGTGAACAACTCAAAATTGATGATAGATTTTTGGATAATTACAGTGATCATGAGAATGGCAGAATTTGGATAGGGTGGGACACAAGAAGAGTTGACATTAAGTATATTCATAGCACTAGTCAGCTTATTCAATGTGGTGTGTATGAAAATGGAGTGTTCAAACAGTGGCTGACTGTTGTGTATGCTCACAACCAGATAGAAAAAAGGAAAATGCTGTGGAAGGATATTGAGAATTTACACAGGAAAATTCATGGCCCTTGGTGTGTTATTGGAGACTTTAACAATGTTGTCAAAGCCCAAGATCGCATAGGGGGGAGGATTGTCACAGAATCTGAGTTTGAAGATCTCCAAGGTATGATGCAAATAACTGGCCTAAATGAAATGGACAATGTAGGTGATTACTATACTTGGTCTAACAAACATGTGGTGGGGACTATATACTCTAGAATTGATAGAGTGATAGCCAATGTTGAGTGGTATCAAGATAATTTGGATACTACCCTGATATGTAGACCTCCAAATGTATCTGACCATGCTTTGTTACATGTGACCAACAACAATGCTGAAGGAAAGGTAAAGAAGAGATTTAGATTCAGTAACTATCTAGTAGACTTACCTGGATTTATGGATACTGTTAAGAATAGCTGGGAGCAACCTATGAGAGGGAGCCCAATGATTGTGCTTTGGAACAAGCTGAGAAGACTGAAGCCTGAGTTGAGAAAGCTCAGCAAGCCTTTGTCAAATATCAGTCAGTGCACCATAAAAGCTAGGGAGGATTTGAATAAAGCTCAGGTTGAGCTCATGGAAGATAGGATGAATCCCAGACTTATTGATAAAGTGAAACAGTGTACTAAGGTTGTGTTAAATTTCAATGAGATTAAGGAGAAGGTTTTAATGCAAAGAGCCAAGATAAAATGGCTTAGGAATAGGGATGGGAATAACTCTTATTTCTATGCCTCAATCAAAGCCAGGCATAATGCTAACAATATGATAGGAATTCAAAGAGAGGATGGTACTAGTCTTCAATCTATCAAAGACATAGAGCAGGAAGTTCTTAACTACTATGGTCAGCTGATGGGGAAGAATGAAGGCTGTTTGCAACACATTGATGTGGAAGCTATGAGAATGGGAATTCAATTGACCATGGAACAAAGAGATGAGTTGTGCAGGGAGATTACTGATCAAGAGATTACCACTGCTCTCAAAGGTATTGGTGACTTAAAATCTCCAGGCCTAGATGGGTATGGAGCGAAGTTCTTTAAGGCTTGTTGGCACATAATAAGTGATGATGTGAAAGCTTCTATAAGAGAATATTTTGACACAGGGAGAATGTACAAGGCTTTTAATAGTACTGTTGTTACTCTCATCCCCAAAGGAGGACAAGCAAAGAACATTAAGGATTTTAGACCTATTGCAGACTGCACTACCTTTTACAAGATTATCTCTAAAATCTTGACTGACAGGTTAGGAAAAGTCTTACAAAGCATCATTAATCCTAGTCAAGCTGCTTTTGTTCCTGGGCAGCAAATTCATAACCATATTATGCTTGCTTATGAGTTGCTTAAAGGGTACACTGGAAAAGGGGGAACTCCTAGAGTTATGATGCAAGTTGATCTTCAAAAAGCCTATGACATGATAAATTGGAGGGCCATGGAATGCATTCTTAAGGAGGTTGGGATACCTAGTCAATTCATTCAATGGATCATGTTAGGTGTCACCACTGTTTCTTATAAATTCAACATTAATGGTACTTTGTCTAAAGTCCTAGAGGCCAAGAGAGGAATAAGGCAAGGTGACCCTATATCACCTTTTCAATTTTTGGTAGTCATGGAATATATGCATAGGTTGATGAGGAAGATGCAGCAAGATCCCAACTTCAACCACCATGCTAAGTGTGAGAAGCTAGGCATAATCAATCTTATGTTTGCAGATGATGTTCTTCTCTTTTGCAGGGGGGATGAGATGTCTGTGTCCATGATGATGAAGACTTTCCATATGTTCACCAATTCCACAGGCTTGAGGGCTAACCCTAACAAAAGCAAGATCTTCTTTGGTGGTATTAACACTGTGGATAAAGACAGATTTAGAGACATAACTGAGTTTCAGAATGGATCCCTTCCAGTAAAATAACTTGGAGTTCCTTTAACTTGTAAGAAACTCAGCATCAATGCTTACTTGCCTTTAATTGAGAAAATTACAAATAGGATGACACATTGGACTACTAGGCTGCTTAGCTATGCAGGCAGGATTCAATTGGTCAAGAGCATCTCTTGTGATATTGCACAATATTGGATGCAATGCTTCCCCCTTCCTAAGTTTGTCATCAACAAAATTGATGCTTTATGCAGAAGTTTTATCTGGACTGGCAGCAATGAGGTTAGCAGAAAAAGCCCTGTGGCTTGGAAAAGAATTTATAGCACAGCCAAACAGGGAGGTATGCAAGTTCTTAACTTGACTGTGTGGAATGATGTTCTTCTGCTTAAGTGTTTGTGGAATTTGAGTAGAAAAGAAGACACATTATGGGTTAAGTGGGTTAATACCTACTACTTAAAAGGGCAGCCTATAATGGAGTATGAGATAAAGAATCAGGTGTCTTGGATTTTCAAAGGAGTGCTGAGACAAAGAGAAAGGATTAGTAGCATTCAACAAGTTTGGAATCAAATACTAATGCAACAGAAATTTAAGATTACTCCCCTTTATAACAGTCTGAATGATGATGGAAATAGAGTTGATTGGCATGGGCTGATTAGATTCAACAAGGCTCGACCCAAAGTTGTTGTGTGTCTTTGGATGGCCTGCCATGGGAAATTGCCCACTAAAGATCGGCTGAAGAGGTTTGGGATGCTTCAGGATAGCATGTGCTCTTTGTGCAAGCAGAAAGAGGAGACTTTGAACCATCTGTTCTTTGATTGTAGGGTGATGAGAGATGCTTGGACTAAAATCTTGCACTGGCTGGACATTCTCCACATACCAGCAGCTTGGGAGAATGAAGTCAAGTGGGTTGGAACTAGGACTAAAGGAAAGGGATGGAGAGCAACCATACTGAAAATGGCTTTTACGGAAACGATATACACGTTATGGAAGTATAGAAACAAGATTTGCTTCGATAGGAATGTAGATAATATGAATATAGAAAAGGATATAATAGATAGTGTGGTGTATAGAGGGTGGAACAATGTCAAATTGAGGAAACACATTGCTAGTAGGTTGATGTAGTGCAGTTGTTGGCCTTAGTCTTGTTTGGTTGGTTGGATCCTAGCGATCACCTAGCTTTGTATTTGTTTTTTGAATTAATAAAATTTATCTTAATTCAAAAAAAAAAAAAAAGATAAACATTCGGTAAACAAAAAGCACAACTAAAACAAACATATAATTCATGTAATTCTCACTAAATCAAATGAATTCCATTTTCTATTCAATTAGACCTATTTCCACAATGACAAAAACAATATATTTTTCTTCTATGAAATGGAAGCCTCCCATATTTGAGAGATTCACACTCTTATGATGCTTCTAGCCCTCAACACCTAGCTACATGTAGTAGAATAGCTAATTCAAAACTCTCTTCAATCGTCGTGTATGATCAAAGGATTACTTGATGTCTCGATTGTTATGGCTCATATGTCAAGGCTGCAGCTTCTTGGGTCTCTTGTAATATTTCAACAGAGAACAACAAACAACACTAACAGAAGAAGCAGCCATAGCAGCTCCAGCAATCCAAGGTGGCAATCGAAAGCCTGTAGAAGGGAAAAGAACTACAGCTGCTATTGGAATGCCAAGCACGTTATAGCCCAAAGCCCAAATATAATTAAGGCGTATACGGGAAAATTTTTTTCGGGAAAGGTCAATGGCGGTTATGACATCCTCCAGGTTTCTCTTCATTAGGACAATATCAACTTCCTCAATAGCAATGTCTGTGTCGGCGCCTATTGCAATTCCAATGTCTGCTGCTACAAGTGCAGGTGAATCATTGATGCCACCCCCTACCATAGCCACTGTGTACCCAGAAGCCTGAAAAATAAACGAAAACAATAAGTGATTTATCCCTCAGACTTGTATAAACATGTATTGTGTAAACCTGTTAAGAATCAATATAAGTATCACAATATTTTACAGCACCTGCAAGTTTTTCACTTTATCTGCTTTCTGATCAGGTTTCGCCTCAGCAATAACATTTTCAATCCCAACTTCCCGGGCAATAGAATTAGCAGTTCCCTAGTTGTCTCCAGTCACCATGATGCTCTTAATGTTCATAGACTTGAGAATGGAAATAACTTCTTGAGCACCTGATTTTAATGGATCAGATACTGCTAAAACCCCAGCTACTTCCCCATTTATAGATAATACAATTCCTGTTTGCGCCAAATTTTCAGCTTCAGCAAGTAGATCTTCGGCAACAGCGGGAATTGCAATATTGTGGTCGTTAAACAAGCTTTTATTGCCCATCATTATTTCCTTGTTAAGAACCATGTCCAGTAATGGAAACAAAATGACGTGCTTCTGGCCAAGAAGGGTTCTCCTCATCTTTAAATTATGGCACAAAGCACTTACGTGACATGCATGTCAAAAAAAGGGAAGCACTGGAAGCTTCTGCTAGCTGTCATACTCCTAATTGCACAATACACTCACACTATTTGTATATTTATAGCGTATTTTAGCATAATAAACGATGTGTACGACCAAAAACTTTAAAAGGCGTGAGACCTGCAAAGAAATAAAAATCAAGAACCCCTCCAATAACCTTGTAAGTCAAAGAGGTTCCTTTGTAAAACACATTCCATTCCATTGCTATTCAACAACAGAACACCATGTGCATAAGGTTTGCCACCTTCATTTCTAAGATCCATGTATACAGGGTGTGAACCATATAGATCAGTATCGAGATTAATAGCTGATATACCAATGGTATACAAAGTATAAGGGTCATTCGGACGCAACTTTATCCCCTGTGGCTCTATGTTTTCTCCAGAACCATACAAAGGAGCATCTTTGGGAAATTTGGTAGAGATTTCAAAGTATTGGTCTTTAAAAATGAATGGACCAAATGAGACTGCATTGTTAAAATTGGAGTAAAAAAGGGCATCACCATTGGACTTTCTTTTCACTACAAAGCTAAATGGGTCAGAAGTGTAACTGATAACAAGCTCAGAGCTTGAATACTATGAAACTGATAATGCATTCACCTTATTCAACCTCTGCCACCATGTTCAGGTCATGATTAGAAGCCATTAAAACATTAGCATAATTGTCACCTACAGGGACTTCTCGCATATACTCGTCAGAACAACTGTATTTGGATCATCTATAAGACCATACTGTAATTTGGCTGGATGTCGGTCGTTGTGCAGTGATTTATCCCATTCTGTCTTGAGCAAACATGTCGGAAGCCGGGAATATCATGGACCAATCATCAGAGATCGTTCTCGCTGGAATACTGCTGCACAAATCTGTGGGTTTACCCGGATTACCTTGAACAAGTCATGATAACTTAACATTATCATATCACCAGGTTAATATTCATGACATTCTTATTACCAAAATAAAAATGATAATACTTATCTGAATTAAAACCTTCACGAAGCTAGAAGATATTAGAAAATTAATAAATTGGTGAATCGTGAAATGCTCGGAGCATGATTCAATTGTATAAATTAATAAATGTTTTAGAAAATTATTTTTTGTTGTTTTAAAAGATATACATACCATTGGTGTTATTGATAGCTACACAAAAGTCTTGTAGAGGGCTGGGATCAAAGGCAAAGGCACAAGATGTTAAGACCAAGGCTGCCACAAACAAGAAAGTAGTCTTCATATTTTTTTGAAGCAATTCTCTTTGTATATATGTTTATATGAAAGTGAGATATATTTCACAATGAAAACATAAGGTCTATTTATAAGGAGGGGAAATTGAACAACTCTATAATATTACTTATCCAATAAAAAAATTCTATAAAGACCTTGTAAATCTTAATTAGTCAAATGTGTGTTTAATTTTTTATTATTAGTTGACATAATTCCTTAACAACTACATATACTATTATTTCTTCTTTCTAAGATCAAATTAACTTACACAAATACATTTAGTAGAGTTCGATAGTCTCCAGTTGCTCCAGGAGCTTCTAGAATATCAATAGCAAGTGATAAGCCTAGACCAGGAATTATTTTCGTTGGAGCTACCATGCATGGCCTCAAACCATGTTTATCTGTAAACGGCGTAACCTATAATATATAATGTAAAAGCAATAAATACAATAGCTATTACATAGATTGTAGTGCATCGTACAATATTTTATTTTGTTGACATCATCATGTGGGGGGCATAATTCATCTTTGTTGAAGTCATAATCAGATAGGTCCCTCCCATCATCATATTTGGACATAATATCAAGAAACGGCTTATTGTAATTTTCAATCTGCAAACACAAGAAACCCCACACCAAACTAACTCTCCACAACTAGAAACAAACCATGGGAAATAATCGATACAGAAAGCCAACACAACTTACTTGGTAGTAGAAGAAATTATCATCGCACAATTGTAGAATTAGATTTTCCCACATCTTCCCAAGCTCGACGCCTTTTTGCGCGTCCTTCAGACCGTTAAAAGCCTCGGCATATGATGATTTCAACAAGGAATTGAGTAGTATAAAGGTCTCATCCATGTCCGACGCATAGACATCCAGCCTAGGATGAATGTAATCACTAGAAGACACTTGTGTGTCCTCCTCAATTATCCCAGATGTGGCAGCCATTCCAGCACTCACTCAAAGAACTAACCTAACTATGCCCTGCAGAACAATAACATGATTCATTTCACAATGCTACTACGTCATTATCGAGTTTTGTTGATCGAAGATTGCAGAAAATAGCAATAAAAGCACACTAATTACATCAAAGAATTCCCAATTAGAAACTTAATACATGAGATAATTAGGAATTAGAAGAAATGAAAACAGGTTTAGCATCAATCACAAATTCAATTACTGAACTAATTTAGGCAAAGCTTAGGGGAAATTAACGGAATCATTTTGAAATGATCAAAATTTTAGCAGAATAATTAACGGTGTAAAATACGAGATATTGAAATTCGAATCAGCTGAAGAAAATTTACAAAATTAGTGTATGAATGTATAGTAATAGTTGAAGAAATAGAAATTTAGTTACTTTAGGGTAACGTTGCAGTGAAGAACAATGAAGTTGTGTTGTGAATGTGGAGACCATCACACTCTTCCAGCATCTCAATCTCAACTATACTTAGTTTTAATCTCTTCTAATTTTCCAATTTTGTTTTTTAACGGGTCAAATTAGTAGCTTTATGGCCCGTTATATGAACATGCTTCCAACCCTCAAATCACTTGAACTTCTCAAAATACATTTCATTATAAAACAATTTTAAAAAATCTATTTTTTTAACCAAACACATAGTCTAAGAAAAAATTGTCCGGCCACCGTTTTCTTAGAAACAAGTGTGAGTCGTGTGACTTTCACATTTTTTTTAACCAAACACATAGTCTAAGAAGAAATTGTTCGGCCACCCTTTTTTTAACAGTGGCAACCATTTTTTAACCTAACTCTTCCGCCATTAACTTTACCTCGGTCGAGTCCTTTCTTGAACTCCGTGATAATTTCTTGGTCGGAGTGAACCGGAAACGGTAGCTGGACCTCAATAACGGAGCCGTCAACGGGCGTAACATAAGCCTCAATAGATTTCTTAACAGCTTGGTAAACGCAATGGAACATTATAACAGAGTTGTTCTTGCAGAATTCACCAGAGGCGAAGCGGCGGCCGATTTGCTGGAGAACGATTGAGGCAGCGGCGGCATTATCAATGAGCGAGATATCTTCAATGTCGTCAGCGTTGATGAGGATTTTGACGATAATACGAGAATCGATAATTCCTTTTTTGAGCGTGTTGGAGAGTTTTGAGCGGTGGTTGTCGAAGAAAGCGGAGCTGCCAGGAGTTTTGAGCGGCGAGGACGGAGCGGGGACAGCTTCCAAAACTGCAGTTGTTGATTCTGGCGACGGCGGTTTCGTGGTGGGAGAATTCGTGGCGGATCTCGTGTTCTGTTATGGGGTGAGTGAGCTTTGGTTTCTTTCCGTCACGGTGGTTTTGTTTGGTGCCATTACGAGGGTCGTCGTTATCGTTATCCATAGCTGGAAGTTGGAACTGAGTGTCTAGGGTTTTAGGTTTTGGAAATGAGTGTGTTCATTGGGGAGTGGATAGAGTGTGTCAGTGAATGAGTGGCGATGACAGTTTAGCAGGGGAACATAGATGATGAGAGATGAAAAAGGTTTGATAAATCTGGGTTTTGATGTGCGATGCGAGGAAGAAGATGGAGTTATAGGGTTTTACAGAGAATGAATTTAGAGAAATGGGGTTTCAAAAAAGGTTTTAATTGATAAATTTTTTGTTGTGTTTTTTTTATTGTTTTATTTATACAATAATAATTTAATAAATTTACACCTATTAATTCACTTACTTACTTAATTAACACTTAATAAAATATATTGTGTTTTATTAATGTGTTTAAAATTAATAATTAGAGTTGTTAAAATAAATAATTTTTTTGGCCAATTAAAATTTACACCCGTTTTAACTTTAACGGGAGTAATAGAGATTTGACTATAATAATGATTTTAATTTAATATAATAATATTTTTAATTTACACCCTTTTTTTAAATATAGGATGTCTATTGTCACATGTTAATAATTAAAATAACATCTTATTTACAAATTTGTCACCGGATTACTTATTTACACCTGTTTTCTATATAATAAATATAAATTTTAAAATTATATTCGTCAATTTGTACTAGTGATAAACACTTTATTTTCTTTTCTTTTTGATGGAGGATGGCGTTTTAAATCTTTCCTCGTGTTGTATGAGGGGTGGGTTCATACCTATGAGAATAACTAGATTTAATCAACCATCAAAATATAAAATCTACAATTTTTTTATTATAATAGTTAGTGAACCTACAATATAAGGAATCCTACAAATATTATCGTATAAGAAGATTCATTCTCGAGATTGAGAGTCAAGATGGGTTATTTTAGAAGGCAATGGGGTTTAAGGAGCAATATTTATGACATTAATTAATCAAATAACAACATTAGCACTTAAATTAAACATAACAAAGCACATCCTCACCTACCGCTACATGCACACGTAAGCCTTTCATCATCATACCTTCTCTTCCTCACCAAACCATCTTTCTCATTCCTTGAACACACCCTGCCGCCCATAATAAATTGGCATTCTATCTTATAATAATTTCATTCTCAACCCTCGCCTTTAATGGTCTAACCATCACTTTTTCTCTAAATAAAACATTCATTGCTAATATATATATATATATATATATATATATATATATATATATATATATATATATATATATATATATATATATATATATGGGTTATGCTAATGCACACCCATGTAGGTGTGCATTATCAACATACACCTTAGTGTATTTTTGTGTGGGGCCTACCAATTTTGGGTGGGACTCACATTAGAAAGATGAAGAAAAAAAATAGAAAGAAAATAGATGTAGTGTATTTTTGTGTGGAGCCCACCATTTTTTGGTGTATGTTAGTATTTTCATATATATATATATATATATATATATATATATATATATATATATATATATATATATATATATATATATGTGTGTGTGTGTGTGTGTGTGTGTGTGTGGAACATATCATATGAGAATGTAATTTTTATGTTAGAATGTGAGAATGAATCTGAACCATTAGATTTTAAAATAAATGGTGGAGATTATGTGTCAGATTTTTTTTCTCTCTCCTCCATCATTTATTTTAATAATAGAGAGAGAAAAACAAAAATCACACATAATCTCCACCCTTTATTTTAAAATCTAATGATTCAGATTCATTATCATGTTCTTACATAAAAATAGCATACTCATAAGATATGAACCATATATATATACCAAGAGTATTACATGCGCCGATGTATTATCTTGGTTGGCTAACAGAGTCGTTTTTGAAGGCGTGCAAGGCGTCCTATAGCACGGGGCCTCACAAATTTTCATGATTAATCTAGGGCAAAAAGGGCATCCGTACACATATTTCACGGTTAAATAGGACCTAGTAAAAAAAGTCATGACTAAAATGAAGTTAACTTCAAATTCTTACACAGAGTCTGTAGCGAGCGATTTTGGACATGGTTCTTAAGCACTGCCGCTCTGGGGTACTACAGGTCGATTCATTTTTTATCCTATTGAAGCTGATGAAGGAAGGGAAATAAATGTCTCCAATTAACCCTGCTTACATACTGAGGTTAAACAGATGACTGTTGGTTTACAGATGTGGTTTAGATTGTGGGCCTCTCTCTGCTTATTTTGCTAAGAACACAGTGTGACGGGATCATGCTATTTGGTAGGATGTTAGGACTGATGCTTTTCGATTGATGTGTGGAGGTATGGGATTTTGGGTTTTTGATTAGTGTGCTCGCTAAGATTTTTCCAATCTTATGCCTACGGATTCCCGTTTAACGAAACAGGGAAATCAGAGCGATCGTAGTTGCTCCTATTCTATGGGAGGAAAAAGTTGTTTTGGTGTCTTGTTCAAAGCCCAAGACATGAAGCTAAAGGTGATTTGTATCTTGTTCAAAGCCCAAGATGTGAAGTTGAAAGGTTTTGGCTTGAGAGAGAATTTGTCATCTCTAAAGAGGAGTTATTGATGTTTGTATGCTGTGAGCAAGGCACAACTTTGATGCTAAAAGGTTGATTAACTCAACCGGGGTTTCCTTATACAAAGCCTAAGAGGAGGCGATTTACCCAACAAGAGGGTGCCTTTTATTTGTTGTCTCATACGAAGCCCGAGATAGAGGCTAAAATGGTTGATTGACTCAACAAGAGAGTCCTTTATACTCAACAAGAAAGTGTGGGGAAAATCATTGTACAAAGCCCAAAAGGAGGCTAAAAGTTGTGTTGACCCAACAAGAGGATCTTTTATACTTAACAAGAGAGTGTTTTTGTATCTCGTACGAAGCCCGAGATGGAGGCTAAAAGTGTTTGACTCAACAAGAGAGTCTTTTATACTCAACAAGAGAGTGATTTTGTATCCCGTACAAAGCCCGAGATGGAGGCTAAAAGTGTTTGACTCAACAAG
This sequence comes from Lathyrus tuberosus, assembly GCA_022829125.1. Classification (NCBI taxonomy): domain Eukaryota; kingdom Viridiplantae; phylum Streptophyta; class Magnoliopsida; order Fabales; family Fabaceae; genus Lathyrus; species Lathyrus tuberosus. The sequence continues at coordinate 1,597,715 of JALAZF010000659.1, read as the reverse complement.
AGAGTCTTTTATACTCAACAAGATAGTGTTTTTGTATCTCGTACGAAGCCCGAGATGGAGGCTAAAAAGGTTTATTTGACTCAACAAAAGAGTCTGAAAGGGTTAGCTCCGTTGGGGAGAATCGTTTGTACAAAGCCCAAAAGGAGGCTAAATGTGTTGGTGTCTGTTTCAGTTGAATGACAGGTCCAGTATGTTGGATAAAAGAGAAAATCAGTTCTTATAAAGGGACTGATTAAAGGTAAGGTGGTACTTTGGTACTCATCAGAAGATCAGGGTTATTTCCCGTTCTTTAAGGAAATGGGAAATCCAAAGAGTATTGAGACTGTCCAAGTCTACTGGTGTTTGAGAAGTAGATTCTCAGATAGCGAAGGCATGTTGTATGATGCCTGAATGAAGGCTAGAATGTTTAAGGGATGAAGGTCTAGACTCTTTTGAAAGACTGTTCTATTAAGATGACTAGTTTTTGTTCCTATACCTTTAAGAGGTCGTCAGAACAATTTGTACAAAGCCCAAGAGAAGGCAGAAAAACTTTTAAGAAGCCGAAAAGGACAATTTGTACGAAGCCTAAGAGGAGGCTATCTTCGCTGAGGAAGAATCATTATACAAAGCCTAAAAGGAGGCTGTGAAAACTTCTAAGAAGTCGACGGGTCCTTGTACAACGCCCAAGACGAGGCGGGGATGCTTTTAAGAAGTCTGTGGGTCCCCAAACCCCGAGAAGTTCAAGACAGGCTATTAACAAAGAATAGATCAAGCCAGGAAAGTCCGAGAATTTGGAAGAAACTCAAGAGATGCCATTCACGGAGAAAAAATCATCTCTGGGGAGTTAGAGTTTTTTTGACAATTTCTAAAGAGGACAGCCGAAGAGAAGACTGTATCTGGTGCTCCTATAGGGGATCTAGTCTCGTCTATTTCTAAGAGTGATCAGCGGGGCTTTACCTAGTGCTAGACATAGTTGCCGGGAAAGACTCTAAATAGCTATACTAGTATTACATGGTATATAACGTATGTGAAAGAAGACTTACAGTGAGCAGCCCTACAATACAGTTGTATATATTTATATATATATATATATATATATATATATATATATATATATATATATATATATGAAAGTGGATAAAGAAAACGGGTAAACACTTACTCAGATGCAGAGCTTCCATGTTGTTTTGTTAGTTGTTCAACAAAGAAAGCTTTGATAACAATATTATATTCAACATTAAAGGAGAAAGTGCCTTGAAAAGATTGTTGGGGCTTATAGCTCAAGGAGAGGCCCAAGGTTTTACCAGTGATTGCATTGTTGTTTTGAATTTGTACTGGGACTTATACAAGCGACTGAGGCCCAAAAGGGTTTTCTGTACAAAGGGATGGGTCTTACACTCTCTCAAGAGGCCCAAAGGTTTAATTTTATACAAGTGGTGGGGCTTACAGCTCAAGGAGAGGCCCAAGGTTTGATTTTAAACTGGCGATCGCGCCGAGATTTTCTTTTAACGCAAAAGGACTTATACAATATCTGAGGCCAAAAAATGGTTTTGGTTAAAAGTTGGTTGGGTCTTACACTCTAATAGAGGCCCAAAGGGTGTTTGAATGGGTCTTATAGCTCGAGGAGAGGCCCAGATGATTTATTTTAAACGGGCGATGATCGCGCCGAGATTTTTGACGGTATCGGGACTTATACAATACACTGAGCCCTAAAATGGTTTTATCTACAACAAGGATTGGGTCTTACACTCTATTAGAGGCCCAAAAGGTTTAAAAAAGTTTGATGAGGGTTGAATTAATCAAAACCCTAATTTTTTTTCAAAATGTATTTTAATTGAATAAAAAAATTCAATTAAAATGATCAAAATTGTTTAACATGTGGAAAACAAATTGTGATTTTGGATTAATGTTTCAAAAATCAAGTTTTGACCTACAAAATGATTAGAAATCATTAAAATTTGCAAAATCAAGAAGGAAATAATATTTTAAATGTCAAAAACAATTAAAATATTAATTCTTTGCAAAAATATCAATTATATGAAATAAATAATATTTTTGGGATTTTTTGCTAAAATAAAATATTTTAACATTTTTGTGAATTATTAAAAAAAAGAATCAACTCAAAATCATTAAAACTCAGAGAGAAATTAATTTTTGAATCAATTAAATAAAATCACAAAATTCAAATATTCAAATATTTGAAAAAGGGCGCCAAGAACATGGCAAGAAAACGCACCCTTCCTCTGTTTCTGCAGATTTACGTTTTCTATCCAATCTCACTGAATACTTGATTATATAATGCAATCTACATATCAATCTACTCGTTTCAACCTCACGATCATGTCTATGGTCTTTAATTTCATTTATTTTAAACATGGAATAAGAAATCAAAGAGAAACCTCAAGAACACTAAATTCTGCATGAAGGTTCAGAAATCCCACACATGATTCAAACAAAGCAATTGATTGAGGGAAAACACTCTATGCATGATTATGAACATATGGCCAAATTATTGTGCAGCAAAAAATGCATGGATCATAGAGTTAGAAGAGCTCATGCTTACCACTTGCAGCTGGTGATCGTGTTTTGTGTTAGAGGTGTTACAGCTAGGTTCCAATGATGTGGATAGCTTCTCTAGGTGCCATGGATCGTGTTTGGATGCTTGGAGTGGATTGAAATGATCTGGAACTTGAGATGGTACCCCAACTGCAAATCTGTCAAGAACTTGAGCAATTGGCTGGTGATTTTGTGATTTTGGTGTTCCAGATATTATGTGAGTGTTTGGATCACTTCTATGTGATGTATGTGAGGTGTGTGTGTGATTGGTTTGATTGGAATTGCTCTCAAACTCAAAACTCGATAGTGACTTGCTTTGGAAGGAAAATTTGGAGTGAAAGAAGAAATTTTGAGGAAAGCATCTATTTGATGGCTTTAGTGTACTCAAACTGATCACAAATGAGCTCTATTTATAGTAGAGCATGTTTGTTTTGTAAGGAGTAGTGAATGGCAACTGCTGCATAGGTTTGGCCAATGTTGAGCAATGAGAATCCAAGTCTCCTCTAGCCATTGACTAGAGGTTAGGGCACAGGCTGCTGGTTCCCTTGGTCTTGGATAAGTCTTGACTGAATTCAGTTGGGAATGGCTCAGTCCATGCCACCTTTGTGTATGCATTGAATGCTCCAATCCAAAATTGGAGTCTTGTCCCTCTTTTAGGCATTTCTAGGTCTAGCATGCTATTTTTGGTTCCAAAGACTTGGGATCAGAGTTGGTTCCTCCTTGGTCCCCCCCTTGAGGTGTTCAGATGGATAGAGTTGCTTGCCCTTTGCAAAATTTGGGCAAATCGAGCAAAATGCTCAAATCTGCCTTGCCTTGACAGTTTTCAGCAAGGCATATTGCCATTGTCATATCTCATGGCTCAAGTGGAATTTGATGGAGTTCTTGGCCATTTTGGAAAGCCCTCATATGATACAACAACTGTTTGATCATATTTGGTTTTGATACCTTTTGAATCCAAGTGAAAAATGCCCATACATTTGGAAAAAAGTAAGGCAGATTCTAACTTAGTGAAAATTTCACTAAGTGTTGGAAAAAAGTGACATTTTCACTTTTTGTGATTTTGGTCATTCCATAACTCGAAATCCATGATGAATTAGAATGAGGTGTAGTTGAAGCTTTTGTAGAGGGTAATGAGAGCTACAAATCCAGCTTTGAATTGGGGAAAATGGCCTTGTGGTTTAGGAGTTATGATCCTCCAAAGTTGGTACCCTAGCCACTTTGTTCCATAACTTAGAAAATTTTCTAAGTTTTTATGGTTACCCCTTTTACAAGTTATCCCACTTTTCTTGATTTTTCTTGATGAATGATGGTTCCAATCATACATTAACATCATTTTAGGGTCAAAGAACCATAATTGTGAAAAATCTCAAAAAGTCAAAGTTGACTTTTGTGCATAGTTGACTTTTTGTCAAATGAATTCCAAACTGTGCAATCCTCTATGAAATCAAGTCATTGACCTAAATCAAACTTGATGGATTGATTTCATAGGTGTTATAGGGTGTATTGGATCATGTCCTAGGGTTTGGGAGCATGTCCTGGTCAAAAGTCAAAGCTACAATTGACTTTTCCCACGAAACCCTAACTGTGTTTCAGATGAAATTGAAACTTGTTTCTCAAGCTTCTTGGATTAATCCATTGTTGCAAATGGATCAATGTAGTGTGTTGGAGACCCTCAAATCATGTCTTGAGGTCTTGGCTCATGATTTGTCCCAATAGTCAACTTAGGGGTGAATTAGGTCAAGAAACCCTAATTCTCGATTTTTGGTGTATGCATCCCCTGAAGCCAAATTGACTTGATAATTGGGTTCATGATGTCCCATGGAGCATATTAGGATATGCTTTGAAGCATTGGCTCATGCCCAGAGGAAAATTTCCATCTGGAGGCCCTGGTCAACCAAAACCCTAATTTGGTGACACTGGCGATCTTGAGGCTTAATCCACCTGGAAGGTAGCAACCTTGTGCTTAATCCTTGATGTGGGAGTCCTCTTGATCCATTTTATGTTGGAGAGGTTAGACAAGTTGAAGATCATGTCATTCCTTGATTGATCATTTGTCTAAGAATTTTGAGAGGGCTTGAAACCCTAATTCTGATTGTAGTGAGTGCTCACCCATCTTTGGGGAGACTAATGAGGCATAATGACACACCCATATTGTGATGATGATTTGCACTATGATGGGAAATCTTAGTGGTCAAAATTTGGGGTATGACAGAGTCTCTCAAAAGTTTGAGACGATTCTGTTGGCTAATACAAGGAGCCCAAAGATTAATTATTCCTTCGTCCAAGAAACCAAGAAAACAACAAGTATCAAGTCGTTTGAAAAGACAATAGCAGTCGTTGTTAGTACCCGCCCCACCTTTTTGGATGATATTGATCCAAACACTATATTGACTAGGTAGCCTTGCTTCAGATACGCCTGAAGCGACCTTAGTAAAAAGAAAATACAGAACAATAAGAGAGTTGGTTGCCAAAATCATAAAGGAGGGGTAAGTAGAGAACAACAGGAAGGTGTAAATAAACTTTGAGGGGGAGGGGGACAAAACCCTATCTTTTATGAAGAAACCAATTGAAAATCAACGATCCAAAACAAAGACAAGGGAAAGATACAAGGGAATTCATTCCAGTCCTTTCAAGCTCAGCGAAGATTTGAATCCTAAGTAGGGAGAATTATTCCCTAGCATGCATCCTAGTGTTGAATGTGAATATGGGAGTAAAAAAAGGTCTAGAAGAGGGTGAATAGACCCAAATTAAAATCAACCACTTTTTAGAAAAGATATCAGAGTGTTTTAAAAATTGTGAGCAGAAGGTTTGATGTGAAAATGTGAAAATTATACTATTCAAAATTGTGATCACATTAACACTAAATTGCTTCACAAACACCAAAGATGAATATGATGAAACACAAGGTATCCAATTGATTCGATTGTATAATCCACAAGGTGTTTTTATATAATGACTCAATATAGAATATTCTAACCTCAATTATTTATAAGAATTAATCACCAATTTAGCTCAATAAGGTATCTAATTCTAACAAAACCTAATCCTTACGTAATAAATCACTATCAATTAAATAAATGATAAACTACGCAAGAATTGAAATTCCTAAGCATGCAAATACTACAAAATTAAATGTAAGAGAGAGAGAGAGAGACACACACACACACACACACACACATACACAGAGAGAGGGAGAGAGGGGGAGAGAGAGAGAGAGAGAGAGAGAGAGAGAGAGAGCGAGAGAGAGATGACATTAAGATTTATAGTGTTTCGGCGTTCGTCCTCGCTTTACCTACGTGCACTCTTCAATGGTTTCACATTGGGACCTACATTGTTCCTTTTTTATTTGACAAATATTTTTAAGAGTTTATACAATCACCAATCCACAATAATGCTGAGAAAAATAAAATCTTCTATCTGGATCTTGACATGTATATAGCATAATGCTAAATTCTTCTACATAATCTTTACTTAATTAACGCTTATTGAACCTTCCAATATCACCGATATTCTCTAAGCCTTTGTGTGTAGTAATTAACCCCTTGATCCTACCAATTCCTTTAGCAATGTATTTTTCGAAGATTTGTGAAGAACTCTGTCTTATCCATAACCTTTCACACAATCACTGCTAAGGCAATTTTGGAGAGAAGAAGTTACTTCTTTTCAATCGAATTATGTGTTAAATTCAATTTGAATCAAAGAGTCTGAGCTAGCTGAAAAAAAGTGGAAAAATTGTATGATTCATGTGACACCCTGTAGCACCCCAAAATTTTCCCTATCTTTTTTCTAACCTTAACTGGCTTATGTTTCCTTTTCATTTGCATCATTAGGTCATATTCATAATCATATCATTGCATTGGTTTCTTAAGACATTAGATCGAGGAGTTCTCTTATTAACAGTGTTTGCTATATTCAGGGGTGATTCAACAGGTCATCAGTGTACATCAAGAGCCTAAGGTTTTCCAATTTCAGAGGATTCATCAGAGGTGTTGGGTCAGGTTTTTATTGGTGTGAATCAGGGTGTACGTCTCAAGGACAAATTAAGGTTCTTATTCATGGATGAGTTTGTGGACAAAGCAGTTGTGGACTGATTTGAAGGGCATTGGGTCATGGTCAATTGAGCTTACTGATTGAATTGTTGGAATTCAATGAAGATGTGAGTTTGGTGTGGATTGAGAGGGTGATTGGAATTAGAGATTAGTCATGTGGGCTACTTGGAATTCAAATTTCTACCATAAACCCATTATTCATTTCCATTTTTCTTTGTCTATTTTCTATCCATTTTTAATAACCATTTTAATATCCACTTTTAATCCACATCCACTTCATAAACCATTTTTTTCTTTTTAAACCGATTTCTAAAATCCATTTTATCTTATTCACATTTCCTAATCCATTATCCAATTTAAAGCTCATATCCATTTTTTTTATAAACAATTATCCATATCCAAAATCCATTTCCTAATTTACTTTTTTTATCCATATCATTTTCTTCCATCTTGTAAATCCATTTTCAATCCAAAATTCTAATTCATGTCCATTAATCCATTTTACCAATTTCAAAACCATTTGTCAATATCCATATTATAATCCAATTAACCACTTATTAACCTCCATTTTCATTTTTAACCCATTTTCAAATCCATTTTTCAATTTAATTCATTATCCACTTTTAATATCAAATATTATCCATTTTCTAACAATGTCCATTACCCAATTTTCCAAATCATATTCCATATCATTTTCAAAGCCCAATTCAACTTACAAAGATTCCAATTACAAAGTTCATTATCCAAATTACAAGAAGTAACAGCGGAGGTTTCACAAAAGGTGCAAGCAGTAAATATTGACTTTTCAAAACCCATCACTACTTGAGCCCACCAACCTTTTCCAATGATTCATATCTTCAGTCATCATAAGACCACCACGCCCAAGCTGATACACACATCATTTTATTTTTCCTAATGCAGCCATCAAGCCACTTCGATTTTCTTCCTTCAATAAAACACCAGAGTTTGTTTTTATGGCAAGAAAACAAATACAATAAAAAGCTCAGCTTTTAGGCCCAAGATAAAGAATAAAAGAGCTGCTCAAATGAGAGGCTCACAAGGTGCTGTAGTTAGAGGAAAATACGACGGGATGCTTTGTCCAATTAATCAAATCCAAAGTCAAACAAGCCCAAATTCCTAACGGTGCAACAGAATTTCAAGAAAAGCCATAACAGAAAATTACAAAAAAACATTTTTATAGCAGTGCATAAGTCATGACGGACGCACATACAAACTGCCAGCCAATTCACAACCTTTTAACAGAATTTCATTTCCCAAAACACGTACAAAAACTCGTGACCTCATTTTCACAAATTCATTTCACAGAAATTCACAGCCAAAAGTTCTAACAGAATGTCATTGTGATTACAATTCTACCCTCCCTAATTTCTGATATAAAAAGTATCAATACCTCTGCATCAATTCACACTCTCCCACTGCCAAAAAAAATTCCCTCACCGCAGCTGAATCGAAAAAGAAAGGAGAGTTTCTTCATTCTGCAATTGGGAACTCTCTTAGCCACTCTTCTCCATTTTTTGAGAATTCTCTATAACCTTCAAGTACTTCATCTTCAATTTCCTCCGAAGGTTTCAGCGATCCAAGCCTGCATCACAAACCGCAACAACCACCACAACATTTGAAATTAATGTCAATTCTGAATCTGGTAAACGTCAACACTCTGCAACGATTCACCGCTCAAGACTTCAACGAAGGCGAATCTCAGAAGAATAGCGCAGAAGAAGTAGAAGAGAAAGATTGATATCACAAATGCGAAGTTCATACCTGAATCAGATTCGGTGAGTTCACTCCATCGTCATCGTGTTTGAAGCGCCATCGGAGCGACTCCGATAGGTACTCTGAATCTCTTTCTCTTTATTGTTGCTGAAACATGTTGTGTTGTCAATTTCCTCGCGTCTTGGTTATAAGTGTGCTGTGAATCTTATTACGTCTTTGCTTCTTCTGCGTGACGGTTGTGATTTGAACGAAGCCATGGACGATGGAGAAGTGATTAGGAGGATGACGAATGTGGAGTGTGTTTTGTTGTGAAGAAATCGGAGAGGAATTCACGGTGGCACATTGTGTTGCCATGGATGGTGAGCGAGTTTGTTTGCGAGAAGCTATGGGAATAGGTTTAGGAGATGAGAGAACAAAGGTGATGGCTGAACAATGGTGAAGAAGAATTTGTTGAAGAAGATTGAGACGGTCAAGGAAGGAGAGGGCGACGGCGCGAGGGGAGTCTGAGGCAGGGGAAGAGGAATTTTGGATGAGGTTGAGTTTTTAGGTTTTTCATTGGGTTTTTGTGTGAACCGGATCCGGGCTAGGCCCACTTGGTTTTTTTTTCTTTGCACACCCGTTTTTCAGTTGACACCCCCTGGACATAAGAATCAATGGGCCTTAAACTCATAACCCATGCGAATTCCAACCACATACCCCGTTTTCATTCGCACACACCCCCTGGCTTCTTGGCCTTTCTTCTAGGCCTGTTACTAAAGCCCCATGCGCATGTTTTTTTTCTTTTCTCACCATCAAAACACTTCTTGCACCCCTGGCTTTCTGACCATCTCCATTGGGCCTGAACTACTAAGCCAATCACCTGGACTTCTTCTCCCACCTCCTGAGTACACTGCTACACCTCCTTTTATTTTATATTTGTCTTAGAATTAAGTACTAACACTAATCTTGGTTTTGGGTTTAATTTTAATTTTAAAAATATTAATTTAGGATATTAGAATTTAGAACTTTAATTTGGTTTTGGTTTTAGAATTAGATTTTTAATTAGAGATTAGAATTTAGTTTTAATTTGTTTTCTAATTAACTTAGGATAACTTTTAAATAGAAATTAATTTTGATTTGATTTGTTAATTAGAAGTAAATTAGGTTTAATCTTCTTTTTTAATTAGCACTTTAATTTTAACTTGGATATTCTTGATTAATTGTTGATCTTGATTTTGATTTTGATTAAATCTTTGATAATACTTGAATGGCTCTTATTTGATTTTCTCTTTGTGATTGAGTTGTCTTATGTTTACTTGTTGATTACTCTGTATTCACATGCTCCCTTATGGCTCCTAGTCCGACTTAATTTCTGATTTAGCTCGGAGTAGGATAGACATTAGGCTCTCAATCCAAGCATGATAACATTAGGTAGGCGCCCCTCCTAAACCTCACTAACCCTAGGTTACCCATGCATGATAACATTAGGACTCTTAGTTTCCCTTTAGAGTTTCCTTTGGGGTCTTCTCTCTTCTCATCTCAAAACTTCTTTAAAACACTTAATAAAGATAAAGTGTATTGCGCACGAGCCTTAAGCGTGGGGAATGAGAAATTAGGGGCTTCCTCTCATCTTTCTAGAGTGCTTAGCGGGCGTCCTGTCTTGGGACGATTCGTTAAGTATTCGTCCCCGTGCCCTAGACTTTGGTGCAATGCAAGTTACAAGCTAACTTAAAAAACACTTCTGTCTAAAAAACTTCAAACAAACACTAACGTCTTTCCTTCGGGAATTCTTTTCACATCTCACTCACTCTCAACGTATGAACGTGCTTCTTCTCGTTCTCTCGCAAGACGGTAACGCTTAAGTCTCGATTCAGCGAGCTGCAACACCTGAGCTAGAACGTAAGTCGTTCCCTAAAAAACACAATCCACCCCTAGTGAGGGGAACTACGTTGCTCTGATTCTCATGCTCCCGATGAGATACGTAGGCAGTGGGGTAGGGCCCATGCGAGCACTTCTTTTATTTTCCCTACATTTGTTTCTTCGTTTCTTTCCGTTCTCGTTCCTTCTCCGATCCGGTAGCAGTGGAGTTCCAGTTGACGACACCCTTTGATGCAGACAACAAGCGTGGATCCCATCGAGTACGATGGACGTGTTGGGTGCTAATACCTTCCCTTCGCGTAGCCGACTCCAGTACCCGTTTCTCTTGGTCATGAGACCATGTTCTTTCCCTTCCTTCAGGTTTATGCAGTGTTTCCTTTCCCTCTCTTGGGATAAATACACTTTGCTAGCGACTCTGTGTCTTTTACGCCACTCTCGCGTTTGTACCGTTGGATGCGAATCTTTCGGGAGCGACAGCTGGCGACTCTGCTGGGGACTCTGGTTGACCTCTCGTTGGTCCATCCCCTTTAGCGAGTCGATCCTAGCGCTTGTTTGTCTATTTTTGTTGGGTGTTTATTTTGTGGTGCTTTATTTTACTGTATATTACTGTATTGCTATTTTTTTATGTTGTATATTACTGTTTTACAGCTTTTATTGCATTACATTTCATTTTATTACTGTCATACTGGATATTGCTGTGCTGTGCTGGCTGGTTTTATGTTTGGCAGGTTGGGTTGTTCTGAGAGATAAGCCCAATACCCAGGCTTGAGTACACCCTAGGACTAGAGTGGATAGTAGTGGGACCTACGTGCCCGCTTGGTACGTTTGTGTGTTCATGAAATTCACAACCATACGAGGCTATCATGGGACACATTCTGACGTGTGTGTCTTGCGCATGTTAGGGTGTTGATCTAGAGAGCTGTCGACTCTGGTGACCGTTTCTCCGATACCTCAGTTGTGCCTCTCCTCCCGAGATGTGGCAGTGGTAGACCACGTTCCGTAGCAAACCCATTGTGTATTCTCGATCCGAGGACCCAATGCTGAGGGACTCGCATAGGATGACCTTATTTTTTAGGGGAATCAGTTGAGGCCTCCTCGATTGATGATGATGCCAAACCCGAAATGGTGAACGTATCATCGTTTCTCGACCTGAGAGCCCGGGATATTGAGGATCCTCGCCTTTCTAGAACCCACGTGTGAGAGGGGATGGGTGTTTGCAGGTTTGCAGGAAACCGAAACCTTCAACATACCCAATTTTCAGGACTTCTCATCAGTGTTTGATTATCTGAGTTTTCTGGTTATCTTAGTGGTTTGATGTTCTAGAATTCTGGTTTTCTGGGTTGTGGTTCTTATCCAGTCATCAGCACAACAGTTATTCAGGACTTATGGATACCTTGATCCCATGTCTGTTGCATATGTATCATCATTCTTGCATACATGTTCTTGTATTTCCAAGGATATCATTGTTGAGGCTCACTGTTGAGCATTTCCATTTATTTCTTGTGGTTCTTCTGAAAAGTCTTGAATTAAAACAGAATGATTCCTTGGAAATATTTGAACATGGCATTTGCATTTGCATAATCATCTCATTTTGCATAACAGGTGTTCAAGGCTGGTAATTTCTTTTTCTGATCTGGTTTTCTTCAGAATTGTAGACTTAACTCCTCAGGCCATTCAAGAGTTGATCATGGAGAAAATTCAAGCTGAGTTGAGGGAGATGCGAAGCCAGATGAGGAAATTTGGGGAAGATATGCTGGTCGTGTCCCAAGAATAGAAGATGCTGAGAGAGGAGGTCAATCAGATGAAGACTCAGATGGGTTTGGTCATGGAAATTTTGAAAACAGTGTTAAAGAAGGAAAACAGTCATGTGCTCGCTTCGGCGACAGAGGTCCTTACTCCTCCCATCTCTTCGGGATTTGATCTAGATCGTGGATTGACTCGTGACTCTCTTCCGCAAGCTAAGGTTCCAGAACTTTCCCAACAATAACCAGGTATTGTCTCCCAAGATAATTCTACGAATAAAAAGTATGCACAGAGACCGAAGCAGTCTGAAAGAGTTTTTCATTCGCTCCCTATGCCATATTCTCAGCTATTGCATCATCTCCTTCAGTTGCAACTGGTACAGAAAAGGACTTTGGCTCCTCTTACTGGTAATCCCCCACCAGGCTACAATGCAATAGTCCATTGCGATTTCCATTCTGGGGCACCAGGGCATACTGTGGAGAAATGTAGGGCCTTTTAGTACCAAGTCCAGGATTTGATTGATGCAGGGGCAATTGAATTCACGTCGGGCGGCGTGAGCATACAAGGTGATTTTACCCCAAGTGTTGCAAAGGAAGTAGGGACTCCTTCCTTTTCCAAAGGATCCACCTCATGCCATGGACCTTCTCCACAACCTTTTGCTGCAGAAGCTCTATGTCAGCAACCTTTGTTGGTGCCTCAGCCAAATGTGGAAAGGAAAGTGCAAGCGCAGGTCGGGCGCCCGAATCAGCTGCAGCAGCAGAATCATCAGCAACAGAGGCAATTCAGACCAAGAGGGCCCAAGAGGATATTTGATACTATTCCTATCCCTTATAGTCAGTTGTTTGCTCATCTGCTCAAGAACTCTCTGATCCAGCTGAGGAATGTCGTGCTAGTGCCATACCCTATCCCTCCGGACTTTGACATGAATGCTAGCTGTGAGTTCCACTCGGGAACGTTTGGGCATACAATTGATGAATGTAACGCATTCCAGCACAAGGTGCAGGATCTTGTAGACTCCAAAGCCATCAATTTCTCGAATGCTGGGCCTAATGTTATTCAAAACCCTATGCCTGAGCATAATGGGCCGAGGGTGAATGCGATAGCTGAATACTCTGTTGCCTGTGGTTAAGAACAGGTTATTGAAGGGTGGCGTCTATCCGGGTTGTGGTGAGAACTGCTCAGATTATTTGACAAAGGTTAATGGTTGTGATTCGTTGAAGATGGGTATTCAGAATCTGATTGATGAGGGCTATTTACAGTTTGACAGAGGTAATCAGCAAGAAGAGGTTGTTAGTGAGAAGGTTGCTACTATCACCATTCCGTTCAAAACAATTACTATTTCTGGTCCAGCAAGGCCACCTCCAGTCATTATCACAAGGGCTGGGCCCATTCTGTATGAGAGTTCTAAGGCTATTCCATGGAATTATGGTGCAGAGGTGTTTGTCAATGGACAAAAGCAGGAATTAATGAATACTTCACCAGTGAGTTCTAGTTCAGAGGTTAAAGTTGAGACTGATGCTATAACCAGAAGTGGTAGAGTGCTTACTCCGGTTAATGATCAGCCCAATACCTCTAGGCAAGATAGGGGAAAACAGGCGATGGATGGTTTTGTTCAGACTCCAGTGATTATTGATTCTACAGTGAAGCCGGTTGATGATGCTTTTTCTGAAAATGCAGAGGAGTTTATGAGGCTCATCCGGAAAAGTGATTATAAGATCGTGGACCAATTACATCAGACCCCGTCCAATATCTCTATTCTGTCATTGTTGTTATGCTCTAAGGCTCACAGGAATGCTCTTCTGAAGGTTTTGAATGCAGCCTATGTTCCTCAAGAGATTTCTATTAATCAGCTGGAAGGGGTTGTAGCACACGTAAATGCGGGTAATGGCCTGGGTTTTACAGATCTTGACTTGACTTCTGCTGGCAGGAATCATAACAACGCCCTGCATATTTCGATTGAGTGTCGTGGCTCACTGATGTCACATGTTTTGGTTGATACTGGTTCATCGTTGAATGTATTGCCCAAGAAAGCGTTAATGAAGTTGGATACCCGGGGACTTATTTGTACACCAAGCGACTTGGTGGTGCGAGCTTTCGATGGCTCGAAGAGATCTGTTTTTGGTGAGATTGTGCTTCCGATCAAGGTTGGACCGGAAATTTTTGATGCAACATTTTACATTATGGATATTCAGCCAGCGTACAGCTATTTATTGGGTCATCCTTGGATCCATGGGGCAGGCGCTGTAACCTCCACTTTGCATCAAAAGCTAAAGTATATGGTTGACGGTCACGTAGTGACAGTGTGCGGAGAAGAAGATATAATGATTAGTCAGCCGTCAACCTTCAAATACGTGGAAGTGGATGGTGAAATCCACGAGACGCTGTGCCAGGGGTTTGAGAAGGTGAAGGTTTCTGAAGAGGTTGTCCAGTCTGAAGCTATAGATCAGCCTGCAGTGGTAAATCAACCTGAGGTTTCCATGTCTTCGTTTAGAGATGCCAAAGCTATGGTTGAAACTGGTAGCTCACAGAGGTGGGGCCAGGTGGTTGAAGTCCAGAAGAAGAGGGATACTTATGGGTTGGGATACAAGCCATCCAGGAGAGATGAGGATCCCCCCAAATTCTATGGCCCAGTCCGTTTCACTAGTGCCGGTGTTTTCTTCGACAGGGTTAATGCCATTGAAGAAGAATGGGACATTGATTGTGACATGGATAGCTGGATCCGTCCTTGCGTCCCAAGAGAAAGTCTGTGCAACTGGTCTTCCGAGAGAGTCATTCAAGTGACAGGCTTCGAGTAATTGCTTTGTTTTCTTATTATGTTAATCCTACGTTCTGCCCAAGATGTAGTGATTTTGTTTGTAGGGCTTTTAACTGTTGCATGTTTTGCTTTATCATCAATAAAGGACTTTTCACACTCAAATATTTTGATCTCTGTCTTTCTGTTTTTACTTTTTATGAATTTTAAAAATCCACATCAAAATGGAAATGTGCTTCTTTTGTTGCATACATAATGAAACATACCTCATCCATCATGCAGGTCTTTTTGTTCAGATGACACCGATCATGACTCAGCTATAACTCGGTATGACTTTGACAATCCAATCTATCAGGCTAAAGAAGAGACTGGCGAAGATTGTGAACTGCCCGAAGAGTTGGCCAGATTGTTGAAGCAAGAGGAGAGAGTCATCCTACCTCATCAGGAGGAAATTGAGATTGTGAATCTGGGAACCGAGGACGCCAGAAAGGAAGTAAGAGTAGGGGCTGCATTGGAAGACAGTGTCAAGGGAAGACTGATTGAAATGCTCCGTGAGTATGTGGACATCTTCGCCTGGTCTTACCAAGACATGCCTGGGCTAGATACTGATATTGTTGTACACCGGCTACCACTTAAAGAAGGTTGTGCTCCGGTCAAGCAAAAGTTGAGAAGAACTAAACCGGAGATGTCTATCAAAATCAAGGAAGAGGTTCAGAAGCAACTAGATGCCAGATTTCTTGCCGTGACGAATTATCCTCCATGGGTTGCTAACACTGTGCCTGTACCTAAGAAGGATGGGAAGGTCAGGATGTGTGTTGATTACAGGGATTTGAACAGAGCAAGCCCAAAGGATGATTTCCCGCACCCTCACATTGACATGTTAGTTGACAATACTGCTCAGTCTTCTGTGTTTTCCTTCATGGATGGCTTCTCTGGGTATAACCAAATCAAGATGGCCCCAGAGGACATGGAGAAGACAACATTCATAACACCGTGGGGAACTTTCTGCTACAAAGTGATGCCCTTTGGATTGAAAAATGCAGAGGCAACTTACCAGCGGGCGATGGTGACTCTCTTTCATGATATTATTCACAAAGAGATTGAAGTCTATGTTGATGACATGATTACGAAGTCACAGACGGAAGAAGAACATCTGGTAAATCTTCAGAAGTTGTTTGAAAGGTTAAGAAAATTCAAACTGAGGTTGAATCCTAACAAATGCACCTTCGGGGTGAGATCAGGAAAATTGCTGGGGTTCATTGTTAGTGAAAAGGGTATTGAGGTTGATCCTGCAAAGGTAAAAGCCATACAAGAAATGCCTGTGCCGAAAACAGAAAAAGAGGTTCGTAGTTTCTTGGGAAGATTAAACTATATTTCTAGGTTCATCTCGCATCTCACAGCCACGTGTGAACCAATCTTCAAGTTGCTAAGAAAAGATCAAGCGGTCAGGTGGAATGAAAATTGTCAAAAGGCGTTTGAAAAGATAAAAGAATACTAGCAGGAACCTCCGGTCCTTATGCCGCCAGTGCCAGGAAGACCTTTGATTATGTATCTCACGGTTCTTGAGAATTCAATGGGTTGTGTGCTAGGTCAACAAGACGAGTCAGGTAGAAAAGAGCACGCCATCTACTACTTGAGTAAGAAGTTTACTGATTGCGTGTCAAGGTACTCGATGCTGGAGAAAACATGTTGTGCACTCGCTTGGGCCGCTAAGCGTTTGAGGCAGTATATGTTAAACCATACAACCCTTTTGATTTCGAAGATGGATCCGATAAAGAATGTGTTTGAGAAGCAAGCACTTTCTGGTAGAATAGCCCGTTGGCAGATGGTCCTGACAGAATACGATATTCAGTATGTTTCCCAAAAAGCCAATAAGGGAAGTGTTTTGTCAGAATATCTTGCTGAACAGCCAATCGAGGACTATCAACCGATGAAGTTTGAATTTCCTGACAAGCATATCATGTATCTGAAGATGAAGTATTGTGAAGAACCTTTGCCTGATGAAGGACCTGAGATTGGGTCTCAGTGGAAGATGGTTTTTGATGGAGCTGTTAATTCATATGGTAACGGAATCGGGGCAATCATTATGACTCCACAGGGTTCTCATATACCCTTTACTGCTCGGTTAGCATTCATATGCACCAACAATGAGGCAGAGTATGAAGCATGCATCATGGGGTTAGAAGAAGCAATTAATTTGAGAATCAAGAACCTCGATGTTTATGGTGATTCTGCGTTGGTGGTTAATCAGATTACAGGTGAATGGGAGACTCGTCAAGTAAATCTTGTTCCATATAACAACTATGCCAGAAGGTTGTTACCTTTCTTTGACAGAATTGACTTTCATCATATTCCCCGGATAGAGAATCAGATGGCTGATGCGTTGGTAATGTTGTCATTAATGTATAAAGTGGATCTTTGGAATGAAGCTCCTTCAATCAGAATCATGCGCTTGGACAGGCCTGCTTTTGTATTTGCAGTTGAAGGGCTATCAGATGGCAAGCCTTGGTATCATGACATCAAAGTCTTCTTGAAGAGTCAGGAATACCCAGCTGGGGCATCTTCCAAGGATAAAAAGACATTGAGGAGGTTATCAGGAAACTTCTTTTTGAACAAAGACAATGTATTGTACAAGAGAAACTTTGACATGGTCCTGTTACGTTGTGTTGATGAACACGAGGCAGGCCTGTTAATGGAAGAGGTTCATGAAGGTTCCTTCGGTACCCATGCCAATGGGCATGCTATGGCTAGAAAATTGTTGAGAGCGGGGTATTATTGGATGACTATGGAGTCTGATTGTTTTAAATACGCCCGGAAATGTCATAAATGCCAGATTTATGCTGACAAGGTGCACGTACCGCCTACTCCTCTGAATGTTTTGTCGTCACCTTGGCCTTTTGCTATGTGGGGCATTGACATGATTGGAAAGAACGAGCCGACTGCTTCGAATGGACATCGTTTTATCCTGGTGGCTATTGATTATTTCACGAAGTGGGTAGAAGCAGCATCGTATGCCAACGTCACCAGACAAGTGGTAGCCCGGTTTATCAAGACGGACATCATCTGCCGGTATGGAGTCCCGGAGAGAATCATTACTGATAATGGTTCAAATCTGAACAATAAGATGATGAAGGAGCTATGCCAGAGCTTTAAGGTCGAACATCACAATTCTTCTCCCCATCGTCCGAAGATGAATGGGGCTGTTGAAGCGGCAAATAAGAACATAAAGAAGATTGTGCAGAAGATGGTAGTGACATACAAAGACTGGCATGAGATGCTGCCGTATACTTTACATGGTTATCGTACTTCGGTACGCACATCAACTGGGGCAACTCCTTTCTCACTGGTGTATGGTATGGAAGCAGTCCTGCCATTAGAAGTTGAGATTCCTTCTTTGAGAATTTTGACAGACGTGAAGCTTGATGAAGCTGAGTGGGTGCGTTCCCGGCTGAATGAACTGAACCTCATTAAAGAGAAGAGATTGAAAGCCATTGCGCATGGCCGGTTATATCAGAGCAGGATGAAGAAAGCCTTTGATCAGAAAGTGCGTCCTCGGTGTTTTCAAGCTGGTGAATTAGTTCTGAAAAGGATCATTTTTCCTCAAACAGATCACAGGGGCAAGTGGATTCCAAATTACGAGGGGCCATATGTAGTAAGACAGGTTTTCTCTGGTGGAGCCTTATTACTTTCAACTATGGATGGCGAAGATTTTACGTCCCCTGTGAACGCGGATGTAGTCAAAAAATACTTTCCATAAAAGAGACCCGCTGAACATACAAAGAAGGTTCAGGCAAAAATGGGGCATCCTGGCGAACCATAAAAAGAAAAGGTTCGGGCAAAAATTAGGGATAAAAAAAAAGGATAAACCCGCAAGGTTGAAAACCTGAAAAGGCAACCTTGGCAAAAATGGGTATCCCGGTGGATTGAAAACCCGAAAAGGGCGATCCAGGCAAAACTTAGGGATTTAAAAGCAAAGACTACGTTTCGCGTTCAATCTGTGATCACTGTTCATGCTCGGAGAATTCGAAGGAAAGGAATCAGTCCAGTTAGTCGTCTTCAAAGGCCAAAGTATCTGCGGATAAACAAGTCATATGGGTTATAGCTGAGTCGAGTCATGGTGGATGTATGTTCCTCACATTGCCGACATTTGTATTTTCTTTTGCTTTTTGCGCAATTACCTCTTTTCATGAATTACTTCCAGATGTAAATGCCTATTTACAGGCCAATTCATTCAATAAAGTTTGCATTTCAGTCAAAGAACTTTTGTTTTTGCTTTACCTGTTTTGTTTGTGAAAATGTCCGATATTTTTGATAAAAACATTACATGCTAAAATGTTGAGCTCTGTGAAACAAGTTGGAAAACAGTGGCAATTGCTTAGGTGGCCGTTACTATGATGATAATCAAAGTAATCATTTTTGCACGTAGACCTTTCTTTTGGTTTTGCAGGATGACAGGTGCTCTCTCCAGTAGAGTTGCTCTCTCCAACTTTGAAGTCTGACCTTCCTCATGCAGTTTATTACTCTTCCTCGTCAGAGTATCAAAGATCATCTTTCCTCGGCAAAGTATAAAGGAGTAATTCCCCAAGCGGAGGCGTAAAGGATGGTCCTCCGCAGTAGGGTATGAGAGGTTTTCCCCTAGCCAGAGTTATGGTTTGGCTCACCTTTCTTTAGCAGATGGTATTTCCCCACAGGGTATGGGGCATTCGTTTTCCCCAGCTAGTCAGGAAACAGTGGGTTTATCCCCTAGCAGGGTGGATGTTGACAACTCCTTTTCTCCCAAGCGGAGTCGTTGAGGATTGTCCCCCTCAGCAGTGTACAGAGGATTGTATGCCCAACCGAAGTTGTGTTTGGATTACTATTCCCTAGCAAGCGTTCAGAAGTTGATTGCTCTTAGGTGGCTGTTGTTGTATCTCCAGCAGGAAGTTCGTGGACAAAGATGTTATTATCCCCACGGAGTCCTGGTATCTACTTTCCTCAATTGGTCAGGAAGTATATTCTCAATGACAACGGCTTGATCTAATCCCCAGTAGGGTGAGGGAAAGGCTATTTCCCTAGCAGCAAATTAAGTTCACCAACATCCCCGAGCAGAGTCTGGTGGTGAGTGGTATTCCCAGTAGGTCGTAAGTCCAATCATTTTTGGCAGGCGACAAATCCAAGTTCTTAAACAGTTGGTCATTCCCAGCGGGGGAGTTTCCATCTTCAGTATTCATTTCCCTACCTAGCTGAATGGGTATCCTCTCGGAGTTCCGTCCATCTCCAGCAGAATAGTTGATCCTGGCATTCCCCAGCTGAATGGGTATTCTCTCGGAGTCTCGTCCATTTCCGAAAGAATTGGTGGTTTTGTTTCTTCCCAGCAGGGCGAAGTATACCTCATCAGAGTTTCTTGGTTAAGAATGGCATGCCAGTTTGCCATACCCCGGAGCTGCCTTTGTCCTTAGCGTTTATTTCGCTAGGACGCCCTTTTTGCATTGCATAAGCATCTTTTGCATGGCATCCTCCCAAATGCGTAGCATTCCATTTCGTATGGAGCATTACGGCAAATTCAAACATATGCATTTGAAGCATAAGCCAAGTTTGGTATTTTGTTGCAGGGTTTCTTTTGCCAGCAGAAAAGGATACGCTCCAAGGGTTGTTGTTTAACAGTGCGACTGCATCGGGTGATGTCTTATTGTACTTCCCCCGCAGAGGTTGATGTTCAGGTCTCTCTCATGTGAAGTCATGTCGAAGATTTCTTATTGTACTTCCCCCGTAGAGGTTGATGTTCAGGTCTCTCTCATGTGAAGTCATGTCGAAGATTTCTTATTGTACTTCCCCCGCAGAGGTTGATGTTCAGGTCTCTCTCATGTGAAGTCATGTCGAAGATTTCTTATTGTACTTCCCCCGCAGAGGTTGATGTTCAGGTCTCTCTCATGTGAAGTCAGGTTGAAGATTTCTTATTGTACTTCCCCCGCAGAGGTTGATGTTCAGGTCTCTCTCATGTGAAGTCAGGTTGAAGATTTCTTATTGTACTTCCCCCGCAGAGGTTGATGTTCAGGTCTCTCCCATGTGAAGTCAGGTTGAAGATTTCTTATTGTACTTCCCCTGCAGAGGTTGATGTTCAGGTCTCTCTCATGTGAAGTCACGTTGAAGATTTCTTATTGCGCTTCCCCTGCAGAGGTTGATGTTCAGGTCTCTCTCATGTGAAGTCATGCTGAAGATTTCTTATTGTACTTCCCCCGCAGAGGTTGATGTTCAGGTCTCTCTCATGTGAAGTCAGGTTGAAGATTTCTTATTGTACTTCCCCCGCAGAGGTTGATGTTCAGGTCTCTCCCATGTGAAGTCAGGTTGAAGATTTCTTATTGTACTTCCCCCGCAGAGGTTGATGTTCAGGTCTCTCTCATGTGAAGTCAGGTTATAGATTTCTTATTGTACTTCCCCCGCAGAGGTTGATGTTCAGGTCTCTCTCATGTGAAGTCATGTTGAAGGTTTCTTATTGCGCTTCCCCTGCAGAGGTTGACATTCGGGTCTCTCTCATGTGAAGTCATGTCGAAGATTTTCTTCGCCAATTCCCTCTATCAGCAGGGATGGTGTTCTTTATGCAAATTTCAGGTTTCTTTTGGTATTCAATCTCCTTGAATCCTTTGAATGCATGACAGCCGTTGCCGTCATACCTTCAGGACAAAGTCGATTGAATAGGGGCAGCTGTAGCACCCCAAAATTTGCCCTATCTTTTTTCTAACCTTAACTGGCTTATGTTTCCTTTTCATTTGCATCATTAGGTCATATTCATAATCATATCATTGCATTGGTCTCTTAAGACATGGGATCGAGGAGTTCTCTTATTAACAATGTTTGCTATATTCAGGGGTGATTCAACAGGTCATCAGTGTACATCAAGAGCCTAAGGTTTTCCTATTTCAGAGGATTCATCAGAGGTGTTGGGTCAGGTTTTCATTGGTGTGAATCAGGGTGTACATCTCAAGGACAAATTAAGGTTCTTATTCATGGATGAGTTTGTGGACAAAGCAGTTGTGGACTGATTTGAAGGGCATTGGGTCATGGTCAATTGAGCTTACTGATTGAATTGTTAGAATTCAATGAAGATGTGAGTTTGGTGTGGATTTAGAGGGTGATTGGAATTAGAGATTAGTCATGTGGGCTACTTGGAATTCAAATTTCTACCATAAACCCATTATTCATTTCCATTTTTTTTTGTCTATTTTCTATCCATTTTTAATAACCATTTTAATGTCCACTTTTAATCCACATCCACTTCATAAACCATTTTTTTCTTTTTAAACCGATTTCTAAAATCCATTTTATCTTATTCACATTTCCTAATCCATTATCCAATTTAAAGCTCATATCCATTTTTTTTATAAACAATTATCCATATCCAAAATCCATTTCCTAATTTACTTTTTTTATCCATATCATTTTCTTCCATCTTGTAAATCCATTTTCAATCCAAACTTCTAATTCATGTCCATTAATCCATTTTTCCAATTTCAAAACCATTTGTCAATATCCATATTATAATCCAATTAACCACTTCTTAACCTCCATTTTCATTTTTCACCCATTTTCAAATCCATTTTTCAATTTAATTCATTATCCACTTTTAATATCAAATATTATCCATTTTCTAACAATGTCCATTATCCAATTTTCCAAGTCATATTCCATATCATTTTCAAAGCCCAATTCAACTTACAACCAATTACAAAGTTCATTGTCCAAATTACAAGAAGTAACAGCGGAGGTTTCACAAAAGGTGCAAGCAGTAAATATTGACTTTTCAAAACCCCATCACTACTTGAGCCCACCAACCTTTTCCAATGAATCATATCTTCAGTCATCATAAGACCACCACGCCCAAGCTGATACACACATCATTTTATTTTTCCTAATGCAGCCATCAAGTCACTTTGATTTTCTTCCTTCAATAAAACACCAGAGTCTGTTTTTATGGCAAGAAAACAAATACAATAAAAGGTCAGCTTTTAGGCCCAAGAGAAAGAATAAAAGAGCTGCTCAAATGAGAGGCTCACAAGGTGCTGTAGTTAGAGGAAAATACGACGGGATGCTTTGTCCAATTAATCAAATCCAAAGTCAAACAAGCCCAAATTCCTAAAGGTGCAACAGAATTTCAAGAAAAGCCATAACAGAAAATTACAAAAAAACATTTTTATAGCAGTGCATAAGTCATGACGGACGCACGTACAAACTGCCAGCCAATTCAAAGCCTTTTAACAAAATTTCATTTCCCAAAACACGTACAAAAACTCGTGACCTCATTTTCACAAATTCATTTCACAGAAATTCACAGCCAAAAGTTCTAACAGAATGTCATTGTGATTACAATTCTACCCTCCCTAATTTCTGATATAAAAAGCTTCAATACCTCTGCATCAATTCACACTCTCCCACTGCCAAAAAAAATTCCCTCACCGCAGCTGAATCGAAAAAGAAAGGAGAATTTCTTCATTCTGCAATTGGGAACTCTTTTAGCCACTCTTCTCCATTTTCTGAGAATTCTCTATAACCTTCAAGTACTTCATCTTCAATTTCCTCCGAAGGTTTCAGCGATCCAAGCCTGCATCACAAACCGCAACGACCACCACAACATTTGAAATTAACGTCAATTCTGAATCTGGTAAACGTCAACACTCTGCAACGATTCACCGCTCAAGACTTCAACGAAGGCGAATCTCAGAAGAATAGCGCAGAAGAAGTAGAAGAGAAAGATTGATATCACAAAGGTGAAGTTCATACCTGAATCAGATTCGGTGAGTTCACTCCATCGTCATCGTGTTTTAAGCGCCATCGGAGCGACTCCGATAGGTACTCTGAATCTCTTTCTCTTTATTGTTGCTGAAACATGTTGTGTTGTCGATTTCCTCGCGTCTTGGTGATAAGTGTGCTGTGAATCTTTTTACGTCTTTGCTTCTTCTGCGTGACGGTTGTGATTTGAACGAAGCCATGGACGACGGAGAAGTGATTAGGAGGATGACGAATGTGGAGTGTGTTTTGCTGTGAAGAAATCGGAGAGGAATTCATGGCGGCGCGTTGTGTTGCCATGGATGGTGAGCGAGTTTGTTTGCGAGAAGCTATGGGAATAGGTTTAGGAGATGAGAGAACAAAGGTGATGGCTGAACAATGGTGATGGCTGAACAATTGTGAAAAAGAATTTGTTGAAGAAGATTGAGACGGTGAAGGAAGGAGAGGGCGACGGCGCGAGGGGAGTCTGAGGCAGAGGAAGAGGAATTTTGGATGAGGCTGAGTTTTTAGGTTTTTCATTGGGTTTTTGTGTGAACCGGATCCGGACTAGGCCCACTTGGTTTTTTTTTCTTTGCACACCCATTTTTCAGTTGACACCCCCTGGACATAAGAATCAATGGGCCTTAAACTCATAACCCATGCGAATTCCAACCATATACCCCGTTTTCATTCGCACGCACCCCCCTGGCTTCTTGGCCTTTCTTCTGGGCCTGTTACTAAAGCCCCATGAGCATGTTTTTTTTCTTTTCTCACCATCAAAACACTTCTTGAACCCCTGGCTTTCTGACCATCTCCATTGGGCCTAAACTACTAAGCCCATCGTCTGGACTTCTTGTCCCACCTCCTGAGTACACTGCTACACCTCCTTTTATTTTATATTTGTCTTAGAATTAAGTACTAACACTAATCTTGGTTTTGGGTTTAATTTTAATTTTAAAAATATTAATTTAGGATATTAGAATTTAGAACTTTAATTTGGTTTTGGTTTTAGAATTAGATTTTTAATTAGAGATTAGAATTTAGTTTTAATTTGTTTTCTAATTAACTTAGGATAACTTTTAAATAGAAATTAATTTTGATTTTATTTGTTAATTAGAAGTAAGATAGGTTTAATCTTCTTTTTTAATTAGCACTTTAATTTTAACTTGGATATTCTTGATTAATTGTTGATCTTGATTTTGATTTTGATTAAATCTTTGATAATACTTGAATGGATCTTATTTGATTTTCTCTTTGTGATTGAGTTGTCTTATGTTTACTTGTTGATTACTCTGTATTCACATGCTCCCTTAAGGCTCCTAGTCCGACTTAATTTCTGATTTAGCTCGGAGTAGGATAGACATTAGGCTCTCAATCCAAGCATGATAACATTAGGTCGGCGTCCCTCCTAAACCTCACTAACCCTAGGTTACCCATGCATGATAACATTAGGACTCTTAGTTTCCCTTTAGAGTGTCCTTTGGGGTCTTCTCTCTTCTCATCTCAAAACTTCTTTAAAACACTTAATAAAGATAAAGTGTATTGCGCACGAGCCTTAAGCGTGGGGAATGAGAAATGAGGGGCTTCTTCTCATCTTTCTAGAGTGCTTAGCGGGCGTCCTGTCTTGGGACGATTCGTTAAGTATTCATCCCTGTGCCCTAGACTTTAGTGCAATGCAAGTTACAAGCTAACTTAAAAAACACTTCTGCCTAAAAAACTTCAAACAAACACTAACGTCTTTCCTTCGGGAATTCTTTTCTCATCTCACTCACTCTCAACGTACGAACGTGCTTCTTCTCGTTCTCTCGCAAGACGGTTACGCTTAAGTCTCGATTCAGCGAGCTGCAACACCTGAGCTAGAACGTAAGCCGTTCCCTAAAAAACACAATCCACCCCTAGTGAGGGGAACTATGTTGCTCTGATTCTCATACTCCCGATGAGATACGTAGGCAGTGAGGTAGGGCCCATGCGAGCACTTCTTTTATTTTCCCTACATTTGTTTCTTCGTTTCTTTCCGTTCTCGTTCCTTCTCCGATCCGGTAGCAGTGGAGTTCCAGTTGACGACACCCTTTGATGCAAACAACAAGCGTGGATCCCATCGAGTACGATGGACGTGTTGGGTACTACCACCTTCCCTTCGCGTAGCCGACTCCCGTACCCGTTTCTCTTGGTCGTGAGACCATGTTCTTTCCCTTCCTTCAGGTTTATGCAGTGTTTCCTTTCCCTCTCTTGGGATAAATAAGCTTTGCTGGCGACTCTGTGTCTTTTGCGCCACTCTCGCGTTTGTACCATTGGATGCGAATCTTTCTGGAGCAACACACCCCCAATCTATACCCCGAGTAATTAAAACGATAACAATAAAAATCAGAGTATAATTAAAACATCCATGGCATAGACGGGAGCGTCACATCAAAGTGATGAAATATAACAACCTGCTCATATAGATATGCAACAATCAGGTAGCAACATAAACAGAGGAACTCAGTTCCTAACACCCACAATTCAGATACAGAATAAAAGCGGAAAATTTGCAACTGAAATCTCATATATAAACATAGAAGTTTATCTGTCATATACAGAGTCATACATGTAAAATCCAAAAAGATATATATACACATAATCACATAACGATCTCCCCGACTACCCGGTGCCACATATCAGAGCCGACCGACAAAAGAATGAAGACATAATCTTCACAAAAAGACCTCCAGCATCTAATCTGCAATGCCTCATAGAGCATTCAAAATAGCAGCAGGGTGAGAAACACAATTATAATATAATTGCATACAATTACGTAATAACATGAAATACGCATGCAAAACATTCTCACCACAACGTAAACCATAATTCAAATACAAAACCACACAATTCATAATTCATGCATCCATCACCAAGGCATATCAATCACGCTCAATACATTTATCACCAATATATATATACATATATATATATATACATATCAACTCATCAATCCCATTCACAATTTTCCACACATAATCAATCCATTCATGACTTATTCAAATGAACAGAGACCGGCACAATGACTCTATGCATGCGGTAGCATTCCATCCATCATTCTCATTATCATTATTTCACTCAGGAATTATTGGAATCATCGCTTGTTACTTAGTGTAACTCACCGTCGGGAAAACGATGTTCCCCGTCGCTTTAGGTCCTCTTGGTATAAGGCTCATGACGTTTATGGATCTCTTTAGGTCCTCTTTGTATAAGGGTCACGATCCGATCACTTTAGGTCCTCTTTGTATAAGGCTCATGATTGTCTATAACATCGCTTTAGGTCCTCTTTGTATAAGGCTCATGACTGTTACAGCAAATTCCCTCTGGAATCGTTTCGTCGCTCACACCCCACAAGGGCACACGACATCACAAGATGTATATCATGATGCTTGGCATACTAATGACTCATGACAATCAAATGCATATACATATATAACCATGTGAACCATCTCAACATCCATAATCATGCATTGCAATCAAACCCAAAACAAGGCATTTATTTTCCATAAGGCCACAAACCATCATCACAACATTTCATCACATGCATTCCTATCATATAACAGCACATAAGCTATACATTATATATATCAAAATCATATCACATGATAACACATCAATCGCACACAATTACGACGGTAAAAGTCGACAAAACGACACGTTTCCAAATTCCCGACACAATTAAATCTGCCACTAATCTCAAAAACATTTTTATAAGAAAGAACATCTCACTAGCTTTCCAACGGTACTAAGAGCGTCTCGATCCGAGTTACGGGTCAAAAGTTATGAATTTTCAAAGAAAATAATTTAGTGAAAAACTGCCAGATTCGCCTGGCGAATTAGAATTTCGCCTGGCGAATCCCTCTTCGCCAGCACTTCACCTGGCGAAGCTGTGGTGAAATGTCATTTTTGAAAATCCAAAAGTTCCAGTAGCTGAACCAAGTTCTGTCTCTTGAATGCCGCCTGGCGAATTAGAATTCCGCCTGGCGACTCCCTCTTCGCCAGCACTTCGCCTGGCGAAGCTGCGGCAAGACCTGATTCGTTTGGCGAATTCTGATTCGCCTGGCGAATCGCACCAGAACCAGAATTCTGTTTCTGCGCTCCTCATGGCTTCCAAACCCCAAAATTCAACTTTTCCCAACCAAAACATTTTCAATCAATCAAAACAAGTATCAACAATGTTCATACATATAATACGATCATACTACGTGATTCGTATCGATTTCCAACCGTGAAAACATCAATTTCTATTCATTTTTCTCATTTCAACCTAGAATTGAAAAACTATGAAAAGCAAGTAAACATCCAAACACACACATACATATTCATACACAAACATATAATAACCGAGTTTCGCACCCTTACCCGATTAATCGTGCTTCGAAGTGTCGGTTGAATCGATTTCTTAAACTTCAAGTTTTCCTCTTTTTCTTCTTCTCACTCTCTATTTCTCCTAAACTTCTTTTTCTCTCTTTCTAATCTCTATGTTTCTATTTTAAGAAAAACAATAATATCTAACCAAGCAAAATGACCAAAATACCCATACACTCAATTTTCTCGCAAACGCTCCCAAAACGCGATAAAACATAATAACGATAAACATAACATATTTACCAATTAAAAACCAAGACTAAAATAATATAAAAACAAAAATAATTAAATCGACTCGATTAAATAAATCTAACAAAAACCGGGGCGTTACAACTCTCCCCCACTTAGAAATTTTCGTCCTCGAAAATATTACCTGAGACGAACAACTTCGGATACGATTCCCGCATCCGACTCTCCAACTCCCAAGTCAAATTGCCCTCAGCAGCGCCTCCCCACACTACTTTCACAAACGCAGTATCCTTGCCTCTTAACCGCTTCAACTCGCGATCCAAAACCCTCATCGGTAATGCCTCAACCGTAAGGTTCTCCCTTACCTCAACCTCATCCATCGGAATCATATGCGACGGATCCGGAACATACTTCCGAAGCTGTGAAACATGGAACACATCATGTAAATTTGAAAGATTCGGTGGCAACGCCACCCGATAAGCCACAGCACCCACTCTCACGGATATCAGATAAGGACCAATAAACTGAGAAGTAAGTTTCTTCGACTTCAATGCCCGTCCAACACCCGTCACCGGTGTAACTCTCAAAAATACATGACCACCTTCTCGAAACTCAATATCTTTCCTCCTTCGATCATGATAACTCTTCTGCCTACTCTGAGAAGCCTTCATCTTCTCATGAATAAGTTTCATCTTTTTCGTAGTTTGTTGAACTAACTCCGGTCCAACCACCAAACTCTCACCAGATTCATGCCAACACAAAGGTGTTCGACATCTTCTTCCATACAACGCTTCAAAAGGTGCCATTCCAATACTTGAATGGAAACTGTTGTTATACGTGAATTCAACCAACGAAAGATAACTATCCCAAGCACCACCTTGCTCAAGAACATAAGCTCTCAGCAAATCTTTCAATGACTGAATAGTTCTCTCGGTCTGACCATCCGTCTGAGGATGATAAGCAGAACTCAATCTCAACTTGGAACCTAACGTCTTTTGCAAACTTTCCCAAAATCTGGAAGTAAACCTAGGATCTCGATCTGAAACAATATACAATGGAACACCATGTAATCTCACAATCACACGGATATAAATCTCAGCCAACCTCTCCAAAGAAAAACTGATGTCAATCGGAATGAAATGTGCCGATTTAGTCAGCCTATCCACAATCACCCAAATGGCATTATGTCCCCTCTGAGTATTCGGCAACCCTGTCACAAAATCCATAGAAATGCTGTCCCATTTCCACTCGGGAATATCCAACGGTTGCAATAATCCACTAGGCTTCTGATGTTCTACCATTGACTTCTGACACGTCAAACACGCATAAACAAACTGAGCCACATCCCTCTTCAATCCGGACCACCAAAAGATCTTCTTCAAATCTTGATACATTTTATTAGCTCCCGGATGTATACTCAAACTACTCCGGTGTCCTTCCTCTAAAATCATCTTTTTCAATTCCGAATCATCAGGAATACAAATTCTACCACGAAATCTCAAAACATCCTGATCATCCAATTTAAAGTCACCATTCACACCTTTACCTCCAACCGTCATCAAATCAACAAATTTCACATCCAGCCTCTGTTTCTCACTAACGGTCAACAGAAAATCATTAGTGACCTTTAACATACCAAGCCTCACGCTATCAGATGTCAATTCACACACCAAACTCAAATCTCTAAATTCTTCCAAAAGTTCCCACTCTTTAACCATCAAAGCAGACATATGCAAAGATTTTCGGCTTAATGCATCGGCTACCACATTAGCTTTACCAGGATGGTAATTCAAGCTGAAATTGTAGTCATTCAAAAATTCCAACCATCTCCGTTACCTCATATTCAACTCTTTCTGATCAAACAAGTATTTTAAACTCTTATGATCACTAAAGACTTCGAATCTTGCACCGTAGAGACAATGTCTCCAAAATTTCAATACAAAAACCACCGCAGCTAATTCCAAATCACGAGTAGGATAATTCTTCTCATGAACCCTCAATTGTCTCGAAGCATAAGCCACAACCTTACCTTCTTGCATCAACACTCCACCTAAACCACTCAAAGACGCATCGAAATGCACCACAAACGGTTCACTAGGATTCGGTAAGATCAAAATTGGAGCTGTAGTCAATCTTCTCTTCAGCTCACTAAAACTCTCCTCACACTGAATATCCCAAATAAACACTTTACCTTTACAAGTCAGCTGGGTCAATGGAAGTGCTAACTTGGAAAAGCCTTCAATGAATCTTTAACAGATCTAGAAGCCTCCCATTGTAGAACTGCATCTACTTTGGATGGATCCACAGCAATACCATTACCTGAAACCACATGCCCAAGAAAACTCACTTCTGACAACCAGAACTCACACTTGGACAACTTGGCATAAAGTTTCTTTTCCTTCAAAATTTGCAATATAATACGCAAATTTTCCGCATGTTCCTCTCGAGACTTAGAATAAATCAAGATGTCATCAATAAACACAACAACAAATTGATCCAAATGCTTATGGAAAATGCGATTCATATACTCCATAAACACTCTCGGCGCATTAAAAACCCCGAACGGCATCACGGAATATTCGTAATGTCCGTATCGTGTCCTAAAAGCCGTCTTCTGAATATCTTCCTCCTTCACTCTAATCAGATGATAACCTGACCTCAAATCAATTTTACTAAACACACACGCACCTACCAATTGATCCATCAAATCAATAATTCTCGGAAGAGGATACTTATTCTTAATCATCACCATATTTAGCTGGCGATAATCAATACACAATCGCATACTTCCATCTTTCTTCTTCACCAATAAAACTGGAGCACCCCAAGGCGATACACTCGGCCTCACAAACCTCTTTTCTAAAAATTCATTCAACTGCTTCTTCAACTCAACCAACTCAGATGCTGACATACGATATGGTTCCATAGATACAGGTCTAGTACCAGGAACTAGATCTATAGAAAACTCCACCTCTCTTTCTGGCGGCACATCAGAAATATCCTCCGGAAACACCTCCAGAAAATCACACACGACTAAAAACACAACAATTTCAACTTGACTATCCATAGTCAATGATGCAAACAACCCGAACAACTGAGCTTCATCCGCCAAAAGTTTCTTCAACTCTTTGGTAGATAAGAAAATCGATTCCTCGTCTTCTTCAAGAGAAGGAAATCTTACCAACTTATGATAACAATTGATATTAACTCAATTGAATTGCAACCAATTCACTCCTAGAACTACGTCTAAACCTTCCAACGGCAGACACACAAAACACATAGCAAAATCCTTACCATAAATGGTCAAAGGAAAACTTAAACAAACCAGAGAAGTAGTTACCGACCCCAATGCTGGAGTATCGATAACCATCTCTCCACCCATCGATGACAACAAAAGATTCAACGCCGCGCACACTCAGACGAAATAAACGAATGAGTCACTCCGGTATCAATAATAGCAACTAAAGGTGTACTATTAATAAAACAAGTACCTCTGATCAGACGATCTGCACTAGTAGGCCGAGTTCCTGCCAATGCAAATACTTTCCCTCCAGCTTGAGCTTGCTTTGGTTTCGAACACCTCGTACTAATATGACAAGATTCACCACAGTTGAAACACTTCACCCCAATCCTCTTGCAATCAGCTGTTACATGTCCTATACCTCCGCAATTGGAACACTTCCTCTTATGCTTTCTACATTCAAACTGACGATGTCCTAAGTCACCACACTTAAAACATCTCAGAGGATTATACATACCTCCCCCACTTGGCCTTTTAGCAAAATTAGCCCTTTGCTTTCCCTTGTCAGCTGGTGCTACATAAGGACCACCACGAAACAGTTGCTTTCCTTTCCTTTTGTTCACACTCTTATAATGAGTAGAACGAGCTTTGCTATCCTCCTCATAAATTCTACAAAAATCCACCAAATCTGAAAACCTCCTAATTCTTTGATAACCAATTGCCTGTTTGATCTCGGGACATAACCCATTCTCAAACTTCACACATTTGGAAAAATCCGCAGTCGCTTCAGCATAATGTGGATAAAACTGAACAAGCTCCACAAACTTAGCAGTGTAATTAGTAACAGACATGTTGCCCTATTTCAACTCCAAGAACTCTATTTCTTTCTTTCCTCTAACATCTTCAGGAAAATACTTCCTCAAAAACTCACTGCTAAACAAAGCCCAAGTGACAACTTCACCTGTAGCTTCCCACACATGACGCGTACTAACCCACCAATCATCAGCCTCCTCCTGTAACATGTGAGTACCCAGTCTCACCTTCTGTTCCTCGGCACAGTCCATCACTCAAAAGATTCTTTCAATCTCCTTAAGCCAAATCTGAGCACCATCAGGATCATGTCTTCCTTTGAAGATAGGCGGTTTGTTCTTCCTGAACTCATCATTCCCACCAGAATTAGGTGCATTCTGCACAGCGTGAGCCATAGCTTGCATAGCAGCAGCAAGAGCAGCATCATTCCTACCAGCCATATTCTGTCCATATCCAATAGCAGTAACTATGGTTAAACAATCAGCTCTCCAGAACACAATTGTCGCACAACAAACAACTTGGTCTAAATGACCGACATGGACTGGCTCTAATACCACTTAATGTGACACCCCCAATCTATACCTTGAGTAATTAAAATGATAACAATAAAAATCAGAGTATAATTAAAACATTCATGGCATAGACAGGAGCGTCACATCAAAGTGATGAAATATAACAACTTGCTCATATAGATATGCAACAATCTGGTAGCAACATAAACAGAGGAACTCAGTTCCTAACACCCACAATTCAGATATAGAATAAAAGCGGAAAATCTGCAACTGAAATCTCATATATAAACATAGAAGTTTGTCTGTCATATACAGAGTCATACATGTAAAATCCAAAAAGATATATATACACATAATCACATAACGATCTCCCCGACTACCCGGTGCCACATATCAGAGCCGACCGACAAAAGAATGAAGACATAATCTTCACAAAAAAACCTCCAGCATCTAATCAGCAATGCCTCATAGAGCATTCAAAACAGCAGAAGGGTGAGAAACACAATTATAATATAATTGCATACAATTACGTAATAACACGAAATACGCATGCAAAACATTCTCACCACAACGTAAACCATAATTCAAATACAAAACCACACAATTCATAATTCATGAATCCATCACCAAGGCATATCAATCACGCTCAATACATTTATCACTAATATATATATATATATATATATATATATATATATATATATATCAACTCATCAATCCCATTCATAATTTCCCACACATAATCAATCCATTCATGACTTATGCAAATGCACAGAGACCGACACAACGACTCTATGCATGCGGTACCCTTCCATCCATCATTCTCATTATCATTAATTCACTCAAGAATTATTGGAATCATCGCTTGTTACTTAGTGTAACTCTCCGTCGGGCAAACGATGTTCCCCGTTGCTTTAGGTCCTCTTGGTATAAGGCTCATGTCGTTTATGGATCGCTTTAGGTCCTTTTTGTATAAGGCTCACGATCTGATCGCTTTAGGTCCTCTTTGTATAAGGCTCACGATCGTCTATAACGTCGCTTTAGGTCCTCTTTGTATAAGGCTCACGACCGTTACAGTAGATTCCCTCTGGAATCGTTTCGTCGCTCACACCCCACAAGGGCACACGACATCACAAGATGCATATCATGATGCTTGGCATACTAATAACTCATGCCAATCAAATGCATATGCATATATAACCATGTGAACCATCTCAACATCCATAGTCATGCATTGCAATCAAACCCAAAACAATGCATTTATTTGCCATAAGGCCATAAACAATCATCACAATATTTCATCACATGCATTCCCATCATATAACAGCACACAAGCTATACATTATATATATCAAAAGCATATCACATGATAACACATCAATCGCACACAATTACGACGGTAAAAGTCGACAAAACGACACGTTTTCAAATTCCTGACACAATTAAATCAGCCACTAATCTCAAAACCATTTTTAAAAGAAAGAACATCTCACTAGCTTTTCAACAGTACTAAGAACGTCTCGATCCGAGTTATGGATCAAAAGTTATGAATTTTCAAAGAAAAGAATTTATTGAAAAACTACCAGATTCGCCTGGCGAATTAGAATTTCGCCTGGCGAATCCCTCCTCGCCAGCACTTCGCCTGGCGAAGCTGCGGCGAAATGTCATTTTTGAAAATCCAAAAGTTCCAGTAGCTGAACTGTTGTGGTGAAAATCGGATGACAAATTATTAATTAATTTGCATCATTTTCTTTTACAACCGACTTTGAAGTATCCAAAGGAAAGGTTCAAGATCGTTAGAAAAACCTAAAAGGGGGAGATCTAAGGTTCGGGGGTTAGTTACACCTAGGGAAGGTATTAGCACCCTAAACGTCCGTAGTACCCTACGGGAACCTCTTGTTAATGTTATCTTATGTTTGCTAAAGGTTCTATGCTAAAGGTTGAAAAACCCTAGGGGTTAGTATCTAAGTATACTCGACAAAGCATCACACTTTGCGCCTACGTATCCTCGGGAATAGAATCAGAGTATGCGTAGTTTTACTTCTACTGAATGATTGATTGTGATCAATATTCAGAAGGGAAATGAGTACAAGCTCATTGTAGAGTTTAAGAACTCTCTAAGTCTAGTTGTAATGGACCTATGTTATGTTTTACTCAGTAGGGGAAAGTGAGTATTCATTAGGATGAATATCACTAAGAGTTTAAGAACTCTCTCCTAAGGCTAGTTATAATTTCTATGGCTCTGATGAGGCCAAGAAATGAAGTTTCTCCTAAAAGGTTACTAAGGTTTAAGGAGGGAGGTCATGACTTTAGGAGTCAACATATTGATCACCTTCCTTTGGAATGGGGGAAAAGACAGTTGATAAGATATTAAAGATATTGATAAGATACTAAAGAGAAAATAACAACAATAGCATGAATATGGAAAAAAGCATTTCATAGATAAGCATGGATAAAAGTGGACATGATCGTCATAAAGACATATCAATATGTTTCAATCTTAAGGAAGACAAACATAAGGAACACAAGATAACAATCGAAGACGAACAATAGAACACCAAAAAACTTATCAACAATTTAAGGATAACATTGAGATGTCAAGAAGTATCATCAAATCTCAAACTGACAAGGGAAAGAATTAATCAATAATTTCCACAAATTAAAGACAATTTTAAAAAGTTAATCAAAGATTTAACTACAACTCAAGTTTAAAATTTCATCCAAAACTTAGTAAAACTAAAGTTTGGAAAATTCTAAATCTAAATCTACCTAGAAACTAGTTTACTAAGTTCTACTTAAAACTAATTAATAAATTAAATTGAAATCTAACTAAAACTATTTTGCTAATTTCTACCTAAAAATTAACTAGAAACCAATTTATTAATCTAGCTAAAACTTATTTATTAACTAAAAATAAAAAAACTAAATTAATGAATTAACTAAAGGTATGAATCATTTGTCTCCTTAGAAGCCAAAAGAAAGGGTGCCGAAAGAAGAATTGAGCATGGGCCAAGGATGATTGGTGAGCCCAATCAAGAATGTGGCACTGGGTTTGCAGGCGGGTCGGGTCAAAGGACCCAAACCCAGTTTGGCTGGCTTAAATGGAAGGAAGAGAAAACAGCAAATAGAAACCCTAAACGAGCCAAAACGGCTGCTTCTCTAATTGATTCAATCCTCACAAACTCTGAAACCACGCTCAACAATACTCAAAGCGAATCATCTTCAAACCTTATTCTCTCCGTTTGCCTCATCAGCATCTTACTCATTCTCAAGATTTCCCTCGTCTATCTCACTCTCTCTCGGATCCTCTCCGTCTTAAAATCGCGGCTGTGTTTCGTTTCTACGGCAGACGGTTACAGAGGTTTGATCGGAGGAGAAGTATGAAGTGAGGTTGGTTTGCAGACTTCAGTGATATTTGGTTCAATAAACTCAACATAAACAAGTCCAAACGGAATCCTAGCAGTGAATCAAAGAACATCACAACGCAACATAAATGTGAAAAGTAAAAACAAATACCTGCCGGTGACTACCGGTGCGACGAAATCCAGGGTAAGATTCTGTAACTCTACTCTCCTTCTTTGACCACACTAAGACTTTCTTCTACTTCTTCTGAATTGTCCTGGGTTTGATTTGTTTGAACTCCTTCCTCTCACTTTCTCTGAAACGAATTGGGCTTGTATGGTCGGTCCAATGGATTAGATTGATGTTGAATCGAAGGTAGTTTTGGAGTTGAAGGAATAGTGATAACAAGTGTTGGGTTGAGCGAAGGAGAAGAGGAAGTTGTTGTGGTCGAGGAATTAGGAAATGCTTTTTCTGTACTTTGAATTCTTGACTGGTTTTGTAAACGTGGTGGCGATGAGGTGTGTGGTTCACGACATGAGGGGAGAGTCTTGGCCTTTGAGAAAATTGGTGGATGATCAGTGTAGTTTGGAAGGTGAGCTTTGAAGGTGGATTGAGTAAAAACCTTGTACTACATGATGCAGGTGGAGTAGTATGGTTATGGTTCAGTGCATGTTGTTCTTGGAGGAGGTGAAGAGAAGTGATCGAAAGAGGATAAAGGTTGTTTTTGCAGACTTTTAAGGTGTGAAACAGTGAGTGAAGATCGCGAGTTTGAAGTTGAAATCGGCGGTCTGGTGGAGGATACGGGTGATGCTCATAATGGTGGTAGTGAACAAGGTTATTGTATTGTTTTTGTGGTGACAGTAAGGCTGTATTATTAGAGATGAGAGGTTATTCGCAGGTGGTGGAGTAACTCAGATTTGAGAGGTTTCAAGGGGTGGTTTTAAGTGATGGTAGTAGCTGCAAACCTTACTCGGTGGTTTGAAACAGAGGCGGAAAAGAGGATTAATGGCAGTGGAAGGGTGGTCTTGGTGGATGCGTATGGTGATTGTGAGTATGGAGGAGGTTTAAAGGTCTGTGTCCCCTGTATCGAAGAGGTTCTCCCCCCCTTTATTGTTGTAACTTCTCCTCTTATATGATTTTTCTTCTTTTTCCATTTTGAAAATTATGACTGTTGATGCACTGTTGCTTTCACTGCAGATTTGCAGGTTATCGTTGTAGCAGCAGAAGTCTGTGGTGTGTTGGCTTGCAAAGTGGGACAAGCTTGGAATTAGTATTGTATTCAATTCCATTTTCCTTGTAATTTGGACCATCTAGCTACATGAGCTTGTTCCTTCTTCCGTTTTATTATTTGTTTGCAATGTGTGGTGTAAATGGAATTTAAATGGACTTTGAACTTATTTGTGACATGGACCTTTTGATCACTTGGTTAAATGAAAGAAAATTGAATCTGAATTTTGTAACTTGACAAGTAATTTTGAATTTGGGAAAAGATTGAATGGAATGTGAAACTTAAATGAAAATGAAATTTTGGAACTTGGTTGAAAATTGGAAAATAAAATTGAAATTGAATTGAAGTAAAATGAATTTATTTTGAATTAGAAAGAAATTTGAGAGTGAATTGTAGGATCTTGGATGGGCCTCTTGAAACTAATTCAAATTGAAATAAAATGGACATTTGAACTTTTGGACTTGAGCTAAAACGGAGTTGGGAGAAAGAACTTGAATGAAATGGACACAAAGATTCAAATTGGAATTTAATTTGGCCTTGAATAAGAATTGAGATTTGAGGGGCTTGAAAATTGAAATATGGATTGGATATGGAAAGGATAATTGTTTGAGAATTTTAAAAATGGTTTTCTAAAACAAAACAAAAAAGTTTTAAATGGATAATGAAGGGTATTGTGAATTGAAAGTGGATTTAGAAAATTGGATAAAGAGATAGATATTCATGGATTAAAATTGGATAAATAAAGATATTTTTGGATTAATAATAAGATTAATAATAACAATACTAAACTAATTAATATTCTAAATTAAAATTAGTTAGAAAAATAAACTAAATGGATAATTAATCTAATTAATCAAAACTAATTATTAAAATTGAATAAAATTAAGATTAATAAAAATAAAACAACTTGGATATAAATGAAATAAAAATAGGCCATATTGAATTTAAGCTAAAATAAAACAAATAAAAAACTAAGATAATTATTAAATTAAAAAAATAGAGAATAATGATAAAACATCAACTAGCAGAAAAATGAGGGTAAAATTTGGGGTACAACATGAACCAAGTTCTGTCTCTTGAATTTCGCCTGGCGAATTAGAATTTCGCCTGGTGACTCCCTCTTCGCCAGCACTTCGCCCGGCGAAGCTGCGGCAAGACCTGATTCGCCTGGCGAATTCTGATTCGCTTGGAGAATCGCACCAGAACCAGAATTCTGTTTCTGCGCTCCTCATGGCTTCCAAACCCCAAAATTCAACTTTTTCCAACCAAAACATTTTCAATCAATCAAAACAAGTATTAACAATGTTCATAGATATAATACGATCATACTACGTGATTCGTATCGATTTCCAACCGTGAAAACATCAATTTCTATTCATTTTTCTCATTTCAACTGATGACACTAAATTATACTGTATTTTCGACTCTGATTTCACATGCATATTAGTTGTTTTTCTGTTATTTTTATGCTTTGTTATTGTTATGTTTTCCTTTGTTTACAGGTTTTCAATAAAATAGAGGTCCCAGACGAAAAAGGAGGCAAAAGGAGCAAGAATTAAAGTTTGGCAGCAATTTACTCTTGTCGCTTCTCTTGTCGCGGACGCCCCAGGGTAGGCGACAATGTGTCCCATGATCTCCACTGCTCAACTGCCACGTTCCCACGACCTTTGCCGTTTTCTTCTTGTCGCGGGCGCGGTAGGCCTGTCGCGGGCGCGACAAGGCAAAAATCAGTTCCCACCCATTTTCAAGCCAAGGTCACTTTTGTCTTTGTACCATGCCAACTTTGCCTATAAATACTCTCAGGACTCGAATTTTAGGATCATCCAATCTTAGTTTACTTCATCCTAGGCATAAATTTCACTCTTGTAAAGCAGTAATCTTCTCACATCGAGGAGTTATTGCACTGTGTGTGATTGAGTTTGTAATCAAGTCTTGGAGTGTCTGTAATTAAGTTGGAGCACTTTGGTAGAAGTAATCCTGCCAGCATTTTATTTTCCGAACATTGTACCAGATTTAAAGACTCCGCTTTGGAGCAGGTTTTATTTTAATCGCATTTACTTTCATTTATTTCTTGCACTTGCTTTATTTTGTTTATTTATTGTCTTGCCTTACTTTTCTAAAGACTTAATTCCATACATGATAAGAATTAATATGACTGTTATAACTACCATGGCTGGCTAAGTTTTAGATAGGTAAGAATGTAAAGACTATAACCACCGTAATACGTCTATATGTTAATAGAAATACTTAAGGGCTGTTTTAATCTTTAACACAAGTTTTCTGTACTTAAAAGCAATGTTGGGTAAGATCGAAAGCCGTCCAACCATTTGTGAACTTGTTTAGTTCTCAACTGATCAAATACAGCGAAAGCGCTTTGCTCAGTTGAGTAGGGATTTTTAACACTTTAGAAAAGAGATTTTAAAACTATTTTCGGACGCGTTAGTGGGATTAGAATCTGGTTCATTTTGAACCTCGTTAGTTTAGAGATTTCAGGTCAAAATACTTTTCTGTTTAGTTTAGAATTTACATTTCTTAAAAGTAAGTTTTCCATGACTCTAACGCAATGCGCGCCTTTTTATAAGTGACAATAAAGGGGTTAGTTTAGAGGGTAAACTTGGTTCTGACTACGCGAAAGCGACAGTTCCTGTTAAATTGAATTCTTTTCTTAAAATAGAAGATATTGCTCGTAAGTAGTTCTGTTAATGAATATAGAAATATTATCGGATATGAGAATTACATTCAAGCCTATTGTTTTGTCTGAATTTTATTACCTCGTCATTTACTTTTATTTATTTTCCTCTGCATTAGTAAACCCTGAACTAAACTGCCTTAGATAAGCACTGTAACAAACGGAAATCGTTAGATCGACATTTGGTCTCTGTGGATGCGATAACTTTTTATATTACTCTAACGCGATTCGTGCACTTGCGAATACAACGCATCAAGTTTTTGGCGCCGTTACCGGGGACCAATTTCGCTGAATTCCGAATTTCGTTTGTTATCACCGTTTAGACTAGGGCCGCACGAACTGGTCGATGCGAAGATCTCGCAGCTCCAGTAGTGTAATAGATCCTTTAGTGGAACCAGAACGTTACGCTCGCGCACGACTTTGGCTTCGTCGAATTAAGCAAGCTATGGCCGAAGATCATAACCAAAGACCCCTTAAGGAATTCGCTCAGCCTGCTGACGAAGAACCGAGCTCTAGTGTAGTTAACCCTACCATACCTGCCAATAATTTTGAACTAAAACCGTCCCTATTACAACTAGTTCAACAAAACCAATTCGCAGGGCTACCATCTGAAAACCCAAACCAACATCTAAAAGTCTTTATCCAGTTGTCAAACACCTTTAAGACCAATGGTGCTAGTCCTGAAGCGATTCGTTTAAGACTATTTCCCTTTTCCCTTAGAGACAAAGCCCTAACTTGGTTAGATTCCCTTCCAGCCAATTCTATAACAACATGGGAAGACCTTAGGAGAACATTCCTTGCCAGATACTTTCCCCCAAGCAAAACAGCCGTTCTCCAAAACCAAATAACAAGATTTACCCAAAACCAAGGAGAATCGCTATTTGAAGCTTGGGAGAGGTATAAAGACCTTCTAAGGGCTTGTCCACACCACGGTTTGGAGCAATGGTTGATTATACATACCTTTTACCATGGACTTCATTATAACACAAAGATGTCCATCGACGCTGCCGCTGACGGTTCCCTGATGAACAAACCCTATCCTGACGCTTGTGGTCTCATTGAAGATATGGCTCAAAACCATCATCAATGGGGAAACGAAAGAGCAACAGTGGAAAAGAAAGAAGCCCAAGGAGGTAAACATGAGGTAAGCTCTATAGACATGATGCAAGCCAAAATGGATGCTATGTCCCTCAAGATCGATCAAATGTACGCACAACCAACCGCTGCAGCAGCAGTAGTGTCGGATTGCAAACTTTGTGGTACTAAAGGTCATCAATCAGCTGACTGCCATCTGTTGAACGAGACTAACCCAGACCCAGTCAACTATGCCCAAGGAAACCTGCTCTCAAATACTTATAACCCTGGATGGAGGAATCACCCTAATTTTTCCTACAAAAACAATAACCCTATCCAAAACCAAGCACCTCCGAGATCAACCAACAATCAAGCACCTAGACAAAACCAACTTATGCAAGCAGTGCCACCTAAACCAAATATTGAGAAAGTGCTAAATGATTTTATGACAACACAAGCCCAGCAAAACAAAGAGTTCCTAAATCAGAATACCCAACTAGGAACCAAAATGGACCAAATGGCCACCCACAGCAAGATGCTTGAAACCCAGATCTCTCAGGTAGCCTTGAAGCAAGCACCCCAAACTACTCCTGGAGGACAATTTCCTAGACAACCCCAACAGAACTCTCGAGGGCAAGCTAACGCTGTTACCTTACGAAGTGGAACCACTTATGAAGGGCCTAAAAACCCGACATTGAGTGACTCCAAAATTTCCAAAAAGGATGCTACCCCGAAGGTGAGAAACCCGTAGAAATTGAGAAACCAAAAGACAAAGATAAAGGAGAAGTTAAGGACGAAGCTTCAACACCCCCTCAGCCATACAAACCACCAATTCCTTATCCACAAAGACTTAAACAAACTAAGATCAATGACCAATTCCAAAAGTTTGTTAAAGTTATAGAAAAACTCCATGTAGAGATTCCTTTTACAGAAGCCATCACCCAA
Source organism: Lathyrus tuberosus (assembly GCA_022829125.1). NCBI lineage: Eukaryota > Viridiplantae > Streptophyta > Magnoliopsida > Fabales > Fabaceae > Lathyrus > Lathyrus tuberosus. Next base: position 1,555,890 of record JALAZF010000659.1, on the reverse strand, counting down.
ATACCATCTTATACTAAATTCCTGAAAGGCATCCTCACCAATAAACGTAGACTTGACGATCCAAAACCAATGGAGTGTAATTCCATTTCCGAGAACAAACTTGCCAAAAAAGACAAAGATCCGGGGAATTTCTCCATACCTTGTATTTTGGGGAATCACATCATAGATGAAGCCTTTCTGGACTTAGGGGCCAGTGTAAGCCTAATGCCCCTCGCAGTTTGTGAACGATTGAAACTAGGAGATTTGCAACCTACTAAGATGTCTCTCCAATTAGCTGACAGATCTATAAAATACCCTGTAGGCGTATTAGAAGACATCCCTGTTAGAATAGGCAAGTTGTTCATTCCCACCGACTTCGTCGTAATGGACATCAAAGAAGATAAAGATATCCCAATCCTCCTAGGTAGACCCTTCCTATCAACTGCAGGAGCCATAATAGATGTCAAGAAAGGAAAATTAACTTTTGAGGTAGGTAACGAAAAAATAGAGTTTGTCCTAGCAAAGTTTCTCACGGAACCAGTAATAGGAGATGCATGTTATGCAGTAGATGTCATTGATGAATGTGTCCGTGAACTTAACCAGGAAGAGCCAATAGAAAGAATAAAACTACCTTCAACGCCCATTGAGAAAGATGATGACAGTATGGAACCCTACATAGATGATAGCCTTTTTGAATGTCTATCCTTAACTCCAGATCCTATACAAAACCCCAGCAAACCAACCTTAGAATTAAAAGAATTACCCAAGAATCTAAGATATGAGTTTTTAGACAAAGAAATGGACAGACCAATTATAGTCAGTGTCGTTCTGAACCAAAATGAAACAAACCAACTCTTAGATGTCTTGCGAAGATATCCCTCAGCACTAGGGTACAACATCTCAGATCTTAAAGGAATAAGTCCATCCTTGTGCATGCACCGGATTTCGCTTGAGGAAGATGCTAAACCTTCGAGAGAACACCAAAGAAGGATTAACCCTATAATGAGTGAGGTAGTTAAGAAGGAAGTTCTTAAGTTGTTGGAAGCAGGGATAATATATCAGATCTCGGACAGTAAATGGGTAAGCCATGTGCATGTAGTACCTAAGAAGGGAGGCATCACCATGGTTCAGAACGAAAAAGGTGAGCACGTTACAAAACGGATAGAAGGAGGTTGACGTATGTGCATAGATTACAGAAAATTAAACAAAGCCACTAGGAAGGACCATTTCCCATTACCTTTTATAGATCAGATGTTGGAACGTCTAGCTAGACATTCCTACTTCTGTTACCTCGACGGATATTCAGGTTTTTTCCAAATTCCTATACACCCTGATGACCAAGAGAAAACAACCTTCACATGCCCATATGGAACTTTTGCCTATAGACGTATGCCTTTCGGACTCTGTAATGCCCCAGCAACTTTTCAGCATTGCATGATGTCAATCTTCGCTGATTATCTTGATGGAATTATGGAAGTATTCATGGACGATTTCTCAGTCTGTGGATTTGATTTCAATAACTGTCTAGTCAACCTTGAAAAGATCTTGAAGAGATGTGTCGAAGTAAACCTGGTATTAAATTGGGAGAAATGTCACTTCATGGTCACTGAAGGCATAGTTCTAGGACATATCGTTTCTGAAAAAGGCATCGAAGTTGATAAAGCTAAGATCGAGGTGATAGAGAATCTTAAACCACCCAAAACAATTAGAGAAGTTCAAAGTTTTCTTGGACATGCTGGATTTTACCGGCGTTTCATTAAAAATTTCTCTAAGATCACTAAACCCTTGACAGGTCTTCTGATGAAAGATGCCGAGTTCATTTTTGATGAAAAAAGCAACGAAGCATTCAACCTTTTAAAACAAGCTTTAATCTCTGCACCCATTATGCAACCACCAGATTGGACAAAACCTTTTGAAATCATGTGTGATGCTAGTGATTACGCTGTAGGAGCAGTGCTAGGGCAAAGATCTGATAAGAAGTTACATGTGATTTACTACGCCAGTAGAACTCTAGATGCCGCTCAGCTAAACTATGCAACCACAGAAAAAGAACTCCTAGCCGTAGTTTTCGCCATAGACAAATTTAGATCCTATTTGGTGGGAGCCAAAATAATTGCTTACACTGATCATGCCGCCATCCGATACCTTTTGAATAAAAAGGATGCTAAACCTAGGTTACTCCGGTGGATACTTTTATTGCAAGAATTTGACCTTGATATCAGAGATAAGAAAGGCACCGAGAATGTAGTTGTCGATCACCTTTCCAGGCTTGAGTTCTTGAAACCTGATATAGTACCCATAAATGATGACTTTGCTTATGACAGGTTAATCGCAAAGCTAGATGCCATTGGAGATGTAAGTTTAGAAACCCTAGAAGATTCTGAAAAATCCTTAGCGGTAAATAATGTACCTTGGTATGCAGATTTTGTTAACTATCTTGCTGCAGATATAATACCTCCGGACCTCAGTTATCAGCAGAAAAAGAAGTTCTTCAATGACGTTAAAAATTTCTATTGGGATGAACCACTCCTTTTTAAGAGAGGCACTGACGGAATCTTTCGCCGGTGTGTTCCAGAGGAAGAAGTGCACCATATCATAGAACATTGTCACTCAGCACCCTACGGAGGACACGCAAGCACATCTAAGACTCACGCTAAGATCTTACAAGCTAGTCTTTATTGGCCAACTATATGGCGTGATGTTCATACATATATAACCAAGTGTGACCCGTGTCAATGCTCCGGAAACATCTCGAGGAGAAATGAAATGCCATTAAGAAACATTCAAGAAGTAGAACTTTTTGACGTTTGGGGAATCGACTTTATGGGACCTTTTCCATCATCCTTAGGAAACAAATATATTTTAGTCGCTGTCGATTACGTGTCCAAATGGATTGAAGCTATAGTTGCACCCACAAACGACACCCGAGTAGTGATTAAGATATTCAAGCAGAATATATTCCCTAGATTCGGAGTTCCCAGACTAGTCATAAGTGATGGAGGATCACATTTTATATCTAGGATTTTTGACAAACTGTTGAGGAAGTATGGAGTTAAACATAGAGTAGCCACACCTTACCACCCGCAAACCAGTGGCAAGTAGAAGTATCCAATAGAGAGGTCAAGCATATCTTAGAAAAAATTGTCTCGATATCCAGAAAAGATTGGTCGCAGAAGCTTTCAGAAGCACTGTGGGCCTACAGGACAGCCTATAAGACTCCCATTGGAACAACCCCTTACCAACTAGTTTACGGAAAATCATGTCACTTACCCTTTGAATTGGAACACAAAGCATATTTGGCCATCAGAACCTTAAATTTTGATTACCTAGCAGCTGGTGAGAAACGCATCTTAGACATACATAAACTAGAAGAGCTCCGACAACCAGCCTATGAAAATGCCATCATATATAAAGAGAGAACCAAAGCATGGCATGACAAGAAGATCATCAAGAAAGACTTCAACATAGGTGACCCTGTTCTTCTATACAATTCAAGACTGCGACTTTTTCCAGGTAAGCTTTGATCTAGATGGACGGGCCCGTTCGAAGTTTCCAAAGTCCTAAAATCCGGGGCAGTGGAAATTAAGAACAAATCTTGCAGTCCGTTCGTTGTAAATGGACAAAGGCTTAAGCATTATGAAGGAGGTGACATCCCAGCATACTACTCCAGGTTCACGTTAACAAACCCACCTATCCTTGCACCAGATACATGACTTGAACTCGTCGAGCTAACGACGTTAAGCAAGCGCTACATGGGAGGCAACCCATGGTTCTTTTCCTTTTCGTATTTATTTTCTTTTATTTTGATTTACGTTTGTTTGCTTGTTTGTACATATATGTCTAACTTGTTTTGTGTGTTTGATTTCAGGGCCTGTTTTTCCTAACCTTTTCTTTCAGGATGCCACCAGTCGACGACATGCACGTGACCTTTAGAGACGACGCCCAGAGAGAGCGTTATGCGATGCTTTCACTCAGACCTATGACACCCACTCGCTACCCAGACAGTGATTGCATGGAAGCTTTGGGCATAGAGCCCAGTGTCCGATACTTGACCCACCAGCTCAAATGAGACCAGTACGCTGATGATTTGCATCCCACCTATAGGAACCTCACTCTGGAGTTCCTCAGCTCTTTTTCCTATGATCCGTACTTGGGACCAGATGGCCACACCGGCTTCAGGTTATTTGGCACAGAGTATTCGTTCACCCATACTGAGTTCGGTGATCTTCTTGGATTTGAAACTGGAGTTGGCGCTATCCCTTAGCTGCCCATGGGTTACTTCATGAATAGAGACGTGGAGAAATTTTGGAGTGACATCTCTGGAGGTGGAGGCCCTGACCCTGATACTCACATTTCACAGGTTATCCATAACCCAGCTCTCCAATACTTTCAGATGATCATTGCCCATACATTCTTTGGGAGAGCAGATGCTGATGACCACGTTACTGAGGAGGACATATTTTTCATGTTTTGTGCGAATCAGTCACGTCGTTTAGCTTGTGGTAACTTTATGCTGTACTCTTTTAGTGGTGTTGCCACCTGGGCAGGAGGACCTATACATGTAGGAGGTAATGTGACTGAGATTGCTGCTGCTCTAGGCCTTGGCCGAAAGCTATTTCATTTGACTCCCTACTGCAGCCATACCACCATGGATATTAATTTTTGTTTAAATCGGGGGCTGATGAGAAGGAACTCCTTTAATCCCTCTCAGTTCAGACTCCTGATCGATGGTGAAACCATACATCATTTCACTTTGCCAGATCCTGTTATGACCAGTGTCCATGACCCAGCAAACTGGACATATGCCTTAGAAGGACACGGTGAGACGGTGGACGCACCACGACCCTGCCCAGAGCCAGAGTACGTTCCAGCTCCACCACCTGACAGGACCACGGTATGGTCAAATAATCATTTATTAGGTACTCCAGATATGCAGACCCAGATGGCGATGATGCGCCAAGAGATTGCAGATCTCCGACAGACTCTTGCTGACCTACACCTGAGGATGGAAGTGTCAGAGCTGACCCACGCTACTGAGTACGATGTGCTGTATGAAGACATGGAGGAGCTCCGTCGTGAGATAGCAAGACTCCGTGGAGATGACCAGACTGATGACCAGACATCTTGATTTCCATTTTCGTATTATTTACTATATTTCTTATGCATTAATTTACTTCCAGTATCACCCAGACATATTTCCTACTATTTGCATTTGATATATTTTCTATTTATATTGAGATTTGAGTTTTTTATGTTTATATGCTAATATTTTCTTTTATTTTATTTTTCTTTGACAAAATATTTAAGAAAAAAATTATTATAAAAAAATATATGCCTGTGAAAATTTTATGCAAAACTACATTTTTAGGACATATGGAATGCTAAAAGACCCCCGAAGGCCAAATGAAGGACAAAAAGCCCATCAAAAAAGACAATTGAGGCCCATCAGCGTTTTGTTCTCGTCGCGCCCGCGACACACCCATCGTGCCCGCGACAGCGTCCTTGTAAAATCGGGACAGAACCTCCATTTCCACCATTTTTGAAACTTCAACCTCTCCAAACCCATTTCTTTTCCCTCCGAAAATTCCCTATAAAACCCCATTGAATTCATATCTCTAGCATTCACCCATCATCTTTTAACTTTCCATTTCAATTTCCATCAATAAAAACCCATAAAAATCCAACCTTTATCATACCACTTTTCTTCCACCCTCTTGACCATCTTCATCAATGGAGTTTAATGGAGTCATTCTTCGGGAAGGACAAGCCGGGAATAGGCAGAGGCAGCAACTTCAAAAGCTTCAGGATCGAGAAATTCTCTCGACGAGGTATGTCGACGATACTTGCTTGCACGCTTTAGGGGTTCATCATAGCGTTTTCCATTTGTTAGACTTTGTAGGTTTAGGCACTGTTTTCACCACAAAAGAACCCACCTATGAGAGGACGACGGTTGAGTTTTTGAGTTAATTGGTTTATACCGTTCGTCCCGACACTGCTAGCACAGTCGGTACCGTGCATTTTAGACTGTTTGCTGTTGAGTATGAGTTTGGTACCGATGAACTAGCAGGTCTATTGGGATTCCCTCATGGGGAGGGTGCTGTTTGTGAGGCTCCTTCAGATGCTGAATGGTCAGTCGAGATATTCACCTTCTGGCGCAGGTTGTCAGATACTATTGCTGATTCCTTTAAGGGATTACTCGCCTCGACCATTCATAACCCGACCATAAGAATTTTCAGATATCTTTTGGCATGCTCTATTTTTGGCCGGGAGAATCAAAACAAAGTTAATAGCAAAGAACTTTTGTTCTTGCAAGGATGCCTCACAGATGTAAGAATCAATCCGGTTCCATTTATGATCGCCCACATGTGCTTAATGGTAAATAAGGGTGGACCGATAGTTTTTGGCGGATTGATTACGTCTATTGCTCGGGCACTAAATTTGAATGATGAGATAGCTACTTTAGAACCACTGCCCCCTGGTACAATTAATTTAAAATTTCTGAAAGACATGAAATTGTGCCGATCAAGGAGGGCTGGTGGTTATGAGTTGATGATTCACGGGGTAGCCATCGAATCAATTGTTATGCCGTGCAGTAGACGTACAGATGTACGATTTGAGAGGAACTGGATCTATGACCTTACTGCCCCACCTTTTCTAGGTCCAATTCCTCCTAATGTCCATGACAATGAGGGTCCCGGCACAGATGATGAGTATGACCATAGAGAGCGTGTGTCCCCCCCTCGCCCTACACAATCACACACCGCACCATCTTCTTCTAACACTTTTGCAGGAGCTGCTCCTGGATTTTATATTACAGAGGAGATGTGGCGAGACCATATGGCTAGAGAAGCACGACATGAAGACCTGCTCTCTTCCATTCAGCAACAGATGGCGGACCAGATGAGCTTTATGCAAGAGTCGCGGAGGAGAGCAGACCAATCTTACGAGACCATCTCCCGTACTCTGCTTGCGATCACCAATGAGCAGTCCCGTCAACAGCAATATAACCATCAGCACTTTCAACTTATGGAGGCCACTCAGGGTTCCATCTTAGGTAACCTTCGTGAGGTGAAAGCTGCTCAGGCAGAATTTCAGGCTAGGATGGACCAGCGAGACCATCACCGTAGCAGATCCCGTCGTTCCGAGCGTTCAGCACAGGGCGGCGAGGGCACCAGCGGTCCTTACTAGTTTTGCCAGGTTCCTTTCTCCTTAGCTTACTTCGAAACATTGGGGACAATGTTCGATTTAAGTGTGGGAGGAGATTTTATCGTTTTCCGTCGTTTTAGTAGTTTATTTTTATTTCCCTTCAGTTCTTTACTTTTGTTTCTGTTTTATAAAATGCATGTGTTTGAAGAGTCATTAGTATAAGTATATTTTTTGGTTCACCTTCATTTTTTCCCACATACTTTAACCTCAAAAAATAATAATAATAATAATAAAAAAAATAAAAAAATAATTTTTCTAGAAAAAAGTGTTGTTCTGAAAAATTTCTGGACTTTAAGACAGGTTCGGGTTAGGATGCGGTGACTTGGGAGAACCTTCGAAACATCAGTATCGTCCTTACACCATGAACTTCGTAAATATAAGAATCACACCTGAAACCCCATGTACCATGGCCCTAATTTCATTTCAAAATCATCCTTAGTAGTTTATTTCAGCAATCAGCTTCGGCCTAAACATGTTCTAAGTAGGAGACCGACGAATATAAGTGACTGATCTGAGTGCATATACAAAAAAAAAACAAAAAAAAAATGATGAAAAAAATAAAAGAAAAAGAAAAAAAAGTAATAAGATGTTTAGCTTGCTCATTTCAGTTGGTTCAGAGGTATCTGGCACTGAACTCGGTAGGGCGGATTACGATCTGATCCCCTACAACTGCACTTGAGAGGAATAAAAGGATTTTACACAGTTCTTTGTGCCAGAAATTCGGTATGCAAAGATCATAATCACTAACAGGTCACTCTACCATGAAGCATGTGCGGAAAACGGGCTTAATGTGATTGCGCTTGAATGAAAAGGACTCAAAAGAGATGGAAAAGGAAGGCCTAAGTATTGTGGGATATAATGGGTTGATTGGTATAGGAGCGAAGTTTATGTCCGTATTTGCGGATTAGTGTTATCACGATGCCCTTGGTTCACTCAGTTAGTACCGACCACTGCATCCAGACTCGGACTTATAAGCCCTTTTCGCCCAAAAATCATCGATCGACGCTGATTTTTCTATGAGCTTTAAATGTTTTGCTTGAGGACAAGCAAAGGTCTAAGTGTGGGAGAATTTGATGACACTAAATTATACTGTATTTTCGACTCTGATTTCACATGCATATTAGTTGTTTTTCTATTATTTTTATGCTTTGTTATTGGTATGTTTTCCTTTGTTTTCAGGTTTTCAATAAAATCGAGGTCCCAGACGAAAAAGGAGGCAAAAGAAGCAAGAATTCAAGTTTGGTAGCAATTTACTCTTGTCGCTTCTCTTGTCGCGGACGCCCAGGGTAGGCGACGACGTGTCCCATGATCTCCACTGCTCAACTGCCACGTTCCCATGACCTTTGCCGTTTTCTTCTTGTCGCGGGCGCGGTAGGCCTGTCGCGGGCGCGACAAGGCAAAAATCAGTTCCCGCCCATTTTCAAGCCAAGGTCACTTTTGTCTTTGTACCATGCCAACTTTTCCTATAAATACTCTCAGGACTCGAATTTTAGGATCATCCAATCTTAGTTTACTTCATCCTAGGCATAAATTTCACTCTTGTAAAGCAGTAATCTTCTCACATCGAGGAGTTATTACACTGTGTGTGATCGAGTTTGTAATCAAGTCTTGGAGTGTCTGTAATTAAGTTGGAGCACTTTGGTAGAAGTAATCCTGCCAGCATTTTATTTTTCGAACATTATACCAGATTTAAAGACTCCGCTTTGGAGTAGGTTTTATTTTAATCGCATTTACTTTCATTTATTTCTTGCACTTGCTTTATTTTGTTTATTTATTGTCTTGCCTTACTTTTCTAAAGACTTAATTCCATACATGATAAGAATTAATATGACTGTTATAACTACCATGGCTGGCTAAGTTTTAGATAGGTAAGAATGTAAAGACCATAACCACCGTAATACGTCTATATGTTAATAGAAATACTTAAGGGCTGTTTTAATCTTTAACACAAGTTTTCTGTACTTAAAAGCAATGTTGGGTAAGATCGAAAGTCGTCCAACCATTTGTAAACTTGTTTAGTTCTCAACTGATCAAATACAGCGAAAGCGCTTTGCTCAGTTGAGTAGGGATTTTTAACACTTTAGAAAAGAGATTTTAAAAATATTTTCGGACGCGTTAGTGGGATTAGAATCTGGTTCATTTTGAACCTCTTTAGTTTAGAGATTTCAGGTCAAAATACTTTTCTGTTTAGTTTAGAATTTACATTTCTTAAAAGTAAGTTTTCCATGACTCTAACGCAATGCGCGCCTTTTTATAAGTGACAATAAAGGGGTTAGTTTAGAGGGTAAACTTGGTTCTGACTACGCGAAAGCGACAGTTCCTATTAAATTGAATTCTTTTCTTAAAATAGAAGATATTGCCCGTAAGTAGTTCTGTTAATGAATATAGAAATATTATCGGTTATGAGAATTACATTCAAGCCTATTGTTTTGTTTGAATTTTATTACCTCGTCATTTACTTTTATTTATTTTCCTCTGCATTAGTAAACCCTGAACTGAACTGCCTTAGATAAGCACTGTAACAAACAGAAATCGTTAGATCGACATTTGGTCTCTGTGGATACGATAACTTTTTATATTACTCTGACGCGATTCGTGCACTTGCGAATACAACGCATCATCAACCTAGAATTGAAATACTATGAAAAACAAGTAAACATCCAAACACACACTTACATATTCATACACAAGCATATAATAACCGAGTTTCGCACCTTTACCCGATTAATCGTGCTTTGAAGTGTCGGTTGAATCGTTTGCTTAAACTTCAAGTTTTCCTCTTTTTCTTCTTCTCACTCTCTATTTCTCTTAAACTTCTTTTTCTCTCTTTCTAATCTCTATGTTTCTATTTTAAGAAAAACAATAATATCTGACCAAGCAAAATGACCAAAATACCCCTACACTCAATTTTCTCGCAAACGCTCCCAAAACGTGATAAAACATAATAACGATAAACATAACATATTTACCAATTAAAAACCAAGACTAAAATAATATAAAAACAAAAATAATTAAATCGACTCGATTAAATAAATCTAACAAAAACCGGGGCGTTACAATTCAAATCATGAGTAAAGTGTGATTCGAATCAATTAAGAAAGAGGTGACCTATAGTTTGATGATTTGAATGATGTGTAAAATGTGATTCGAATCAAATGGTTTGAAAATTTTTGGTTTGGCTCTGCCCAAAATGATTTGAATCACGATTTGTGCTTGATTTAAATCAATATTTTAAAATTTTAAAAAGACTTTGAGATTTTTTGTTCCACCTTACTTGAATCAATATCATATATGACACGTGTTCCACTGACTCATAAAATTTGATAAAAAGGACCATGATTAAGTTCAAACATAACCAATGGTTTATGCATGCTAAAAACGAATCATTTCAAAACTTGATTCAGAGAGGTGCAATCATGAAGGAGATTCAATATTCGAAAGTAAATCAAAGATGAAAGCAATAAGACAAGCAACAAAATAAACGTATTATGGTGCTCCCAGGAATGTATTAGGGACATGCAACTACATTTTCCAAATTTTTTATGCTTGACAAGCTTTTCTCTTGGAATTGATTTGACTTTGAGTATAATGCGAAAAACGGTTATCCTCCCCCTGAAACATTGCACACAAAAAACAACATAAAATGGATAAAACAATTCTAGACTCATTAGAACTTCTCCCCCTTTGACAACGTCAAAAATAGATAGATCGAAATACGTCTAAAAACCAAATAAACAATCATCAACAAATAATTCCAAATGAACATAGGAGTTAAACAGCTAAGACGTATATACAACAACAAATATTTGATACAGAACACGAAGATAGACATGTCACAAGCAACAAAATGAAAATGGACATACAACACCAACATTCAACAGCTAACAATTAAGTGATCAAAACTTGTATGTCAATGAATGTATTAACAATCATAAATAATGCATGAACAAGTATTCAATTGTTTGAATGCACATAATTAGCAACACACATTTAAAAATACTTATAAGAACAATCATAACATAAGCTAGAGATGAATGAGTAAGATAAGGAGGAAATAAGCAAACCAACACACAACTCTAGAACAAACACATAGAATTATATAAACCAGATACAAGATTTATAGAAACATACCAATGTAATTCGGTAAAAGCGATGATTTGCTAAAAAACAGTGTTAGTAAAAAAATATAGCAAATGAAACTTAAACAAAATCCTTATTCTATTTAAGGCATGAAGAGTCTAAGAGTTCCAAATCCCTACAAATCTTGTGGAATAGATTCGACAACAATGGTTTTGTAAAAATGTATCAAACTTACTTTTAGTGTCAATGTATTCAAAAACAACAAACTAACTAGAGTCTAATATATATCATTAAGTATCCTTTAATGATAATTCGACTACTACTTTCAGAATCGCTCACAATCTCTTACTCGATACCCACTCTCAGAACCTGTGTCCCCTTTGTTGAATCGTAGCTCCTGGTACAATGTTCATCAGAAAAAAAAAACTTTCACTCTCAACATGGTACGATCATTTACTTATTATTTATTATTACTATTTTGAGATGTTTTCATCTATTTTCCCCTAAATCTATACTCTAGTTTTGTTAAGTTTTTTACGGATACTGATTCACTGCAGTCATAAAAATGACACATTCACACAGTCAATTCATTCTTAACACATTTACTAACTATTTTATATTATGGATAAAAAAGTAAATATTAGACAACATAAATCTGAGCCATTAAATTAATCAAATGGATGTAATTTATTTGACAGTGTGACTGTGTGGTATTTTGACTGCAGTGAATCAATATCCGTTTTTTACCCTGTATTTTCCTCGGGGATGAAACTAATGTCTCTAAGATTTTATCTAATGTAGTGGATTTGGATAAACATGACTTTTGGTGTGACTGTTTATATCCTATTCATGTTTTATTTTTATGGTCTTAGGTGGATGTGATTTAATCTTGCGACTTTTTCGGTTATGTCATGTGTTTCGGTTATGTGATATCTCCATGTACTTCTAGGAAGGCTTGGGTTTCGCGTCTTAAAGGCCGGAGTAAATCGGGTACGATTAGTTCTATTTGGTTTATCACTTGTTGGAATAGTTGGAGAGTTAAAATTATATATTATTCAACGATGGTTTTTGTAATGTTGATGAAATTGTTAGTTCTATTATTATTTTCTCTTGGAACTGGTTGATATTAGGTAGAGTTAAGAGTAGGAAGTGTAGCTTGTACGAGTGGTATAAGTTTCCTACGATTTCTTGTAATTGTATCGTAGTGTTGTGGTTTGTTGTTTGTTGGTTCGAGATTTCCTTAATCTCCTATTAATAAATGTTGCTTATAAAAAAAAAAAATACATCTAGGAAGATTTTAAGAATACGTAGGAGTTTCTTAGGGATGAAATTATTGTTTTATCTTAGGATGATAAATGATTATATTATTAAGCTATCATAGACTACATAAAGGGACAATAATTGTTTACACGGCATCTAGTGACTATGAAGTGTAATATTAGTCTTTATGGTATAAAGATATGTAGTATTCACATCAGGGTAAATAGTTGTGGTCATGTCTAATATACTATATTCTTTTCTAATTGCTTGAAGAACCAACATGCTTTGTAAAATAAGTTAAACTTAAACTCACTTTTTGAGGCTAAAGTTACTTCTAATAACACTTATTATAATAAATTGGTATATCTATCTCACAAATCATTTTTGTTTGAGTGATAAGTTTCTAACTTTAGTTAACTATAGAGTAAGAGGTAATAATTACTAGTACTATTTATATTCAAGTTTAGTAAACATATCATTCTGAGATTTGGTTATCATACATATATAACAAAAGCACTTTATCTATATAAGTAGATTTCATCTTTATGAATGTGGTGGTTTCTCTGGAAACTTAAGATGAAGATTCATTCTTAATATTTCAAGGCTTTCAAGTGAAAAATAATTATTGTCATAACTATATAATTAAAGATACCAATTGTTTCATTGTAATCTCTTTCGTTGTCTCTTGCAGTAGTAGTTACACGATAAACATGTGCATTTTCTGTAGATTCACCATTAGTACGTCCACCAAGTCATACCTGCAACATTTCCAGCTGAACTACCAGGTGCAAATTTTGTGAAATATTTATCTCTTCTTTTTCGACTTATTTATCAATTTTTATAAAATATTTATAAGTTACTTCCTGCTACATCATTTAATTTCTTCATGTCCACATTTAAAACTCCCACAATTATTGTCACTGGAACTAATGGAGTTTTAGTTACAACTATAACATTCACACTTAGTATATTAAAAGTGTATATTTTTTACATAAATCTTTTCATTTTAATTATATTGCTCAATATACAATATGTTCTTTAGAAAACTACCATTCTAAAGTGTTCAAAATTTGCATATATTTAAAGTATAGTTTCTTTTAAGTTGTTAATGTAACTCGTTAATATGTTGTTATGACAGTTCTTTAGAACAATTTAACTTTATTTTTTTCTTTTATTATGGAAATTGCTTATGCGCAAGCACTTGAAAAGCGCTTAAGCTGTAAATGCTTAATTACGATGTGATATCATGGTCACATGTGAAGTTCTTGCAGTGATTCGAATAATTGGTTCGTGTAGATTCACATTGCCCGAAGAGGTGCTATAAACCCTTTAATTGAAATGCTTAAGTCTTAAAATTTACATCTTATAGATGTAAAAGTGATTCTGGCTACCAACATAATTGAAAGTCTAGATCCAGCTTTGCAACTAAATGACTTTATATTTTGAAATTAAGATACACACATCAAGGATGGCATTAGTTGAAGATGTCAACTTCTAAGAATTCGTTATGACCAAGGATGCGTTCTCTGGAGCTGATATGTACTAAGGCTGAGTAACTTGCTCTACGGGAACGCCAAATAAAGGTTTGAAATTTATTCATGTTTCTATTGTTCAAAGTTAAAACATTCCAAGGTTTGGAAATCACCTACCACTTGTTTGCTTTTTTATTGTTTACATTTCCTTAACATATTGATGTTGCTTAATTGCTTAAATATCTGAATGACTAAACATTGCATTCCTAGTTTTATGTTTAGAGTTCCAAAGTCTATAATGTGCTTACTACATCTTTATAACTTATATTTTCAGTGATCCACATCTCAAATATTTTAAATTTGAGAGTAATTCATATATATTCAATTTTTTTAAACTATAATTGATATTATAAGTGGTATTTGATATATTATGCTCCTTTGCTCTGTGAGTCACATGCTTATGATTAAAAATAGTTTCAGTAGAAACAAAGTTAGCATAGCTCCAATTTTAAAAAGATGGAACGGTACATGTTCTCTTAAGTTGTCTGTAAACAAGGTTGTCAAGATCAGGATCTTACTTAAGATCGGAAGGGCATAGTAAAATCATAAAACATAAGATCGTCATTAAGATCGGAAGATCCTACCCAATTATTTGTGTGAGATAGAGAGGGGGTAATAAAATTGTAAAACATAAAATTGTAACAAAAATCGGAAGATATTACTGAATTGAAAAAATTAAACTTAATATTTGAAGTTTTTATACATGATATTTTGGTAAGCAAGTGTATTTATGGGAAAATGGGCATCGTCAAACTGTAATTGTTGCATCTCGGCATCTTGTCAACCTTCTCAGCTTGTAATGGTGGTGGTCGGAAAATGGCAAGTGTGGCCAGAAAACGACTGATTGTGGCCGGAACTGGCCAAGATCGTTCAAAATTAATGGTTTTACAATTTTTTTTATAATTTGACTATAACACGCGATTCTATTTAGGATCGGGATCGTTGGGGGTGAGTGAGATCGCAAAATCGTAAGATTTTAAGATCTAGATCGAGATCTTGACAACCATGTCTGTAAAGAGGGTATACTGAATTAAGGATAAATCATTATTTAGAGACAAGGTTAAGAAAGACTATAGATCATTCCATTAAGAAATATATTGTAAGTGGTTCATTTAGAGTTGTTCGTTGGTGGTTTACATTTTTGCTTGCCAAACCTGTTATATTACAGTCTGCCTATTCTTGTCTTCTAATTTTTGGTTAATAATTTTTTTCTTTATTAGTCTAGTATCTTGTTGCAGGGAATCAGGTCAAAGTGGTGGAGGGACTGGTACACTATATAACCCCAATTCTTTTTGTTTTTGATAATTCACAAGCTATAACCTCATAAACACAGACCTAACATTCAAGTTTACTGCTGAAATTTGAGTTCAAACTTAGTCATTTGATTTTAAATTAATATTGGTAACTTAAGTTATTATGAATGCCAAAATTGGGACTTCTGGTACACTCCTTGACAAAATGAACTTATATGGTGAAGAAAATTCATAAATATTTTATTTAGAATAACTTATACGATTAAATCATTAAAGTTAAACTCAAAACAATCAATGTATAACTCCAAATTTACTTTTTTGTGCTACATATATAGTTAATTAGAAGAGTTAGAGTTAGAGGAATAAGGCATAGGAATCTCAAGCATGGAAAGAAATTTAACATAGGACCTCTGATAATAACTTTTCTAAGTTAAAAAAGCTCAGCCTGATCAATGATTTTATTTGGTTAAAAAACACAATAGCTAGATTTCATAAATTTATGAACAATATATTCATAAGAATTATGCCTGGTTAGATAAATATATTGATACACTATTACTTGACATACATGAAACAAACAGGTGAATCAAATTGGATTTGTGATTGAGAGTATTGAAGCTGTGAGGATGTTCGAAAAGGCTGGATGGATGTCATGATTATGACCAGCCACTGAAGGTTTGAACTTTGTATCTAATATTTCTTAGTAACGCAATCACTTACTCTAGTACAAACATTCCTATATTTTGGTTGTACATACCTTCATGTTGATATTGTTGTTGGTTTGTCAACAGTATTGCATTATCTCAGTTGAACCATTGTGATATGAGTCTATCACCACCACAATACCATGTACTATTTAATATAATATTTTTTTCCATTTTGTTAACTGTATCTTGAACAAGATAAAATTAAGATTGGAGCTCCATACAAGTCAGAGCATCTCGCCAAGTATAACCAGATTGTTTGTTTATTACATTAGGTGCAAATTTCATTGTTAAGCATAAGTAGGTTATAAATGTTTGTAACTCATTTGGCAGCTCTTAGAATTGAGGAGGGGAAAGGGGTTCTAGCTATTGTGAAAACCGCCAAAATAGTTACCCTGCAAAGCTTTATGGATTGGACTGTTTCAAAAAATGGTTACACTGCCAAGTTTTATGGAATGGATTGTTTCAAAAAATGGTATGAAGTTATGAACTTAACATGTAAATACTTTCGCTTGAACTTAATTTTATTGAAAGAGAAGGGTTCTGATTCATAGTTTTTACCGTCGCAATTAACAATAAAATAGAAATAAAAACGAAATTGTACGACGGTTGGAAACCGTCGCAATATTCGATTTACGTCAGTTCCCTAACCGTCGTAAAAGAGAACGACGGTTGGTATGATGGTTTTGACAATCGTCACAAAATAGCCTCGCGACGCACGTTTCTGGGACGGAGAGGTAACCGTCGTAATCTACTAAAATGAACCGTCGCAATTTGCCAATTTTCTTGTGGTGATCCCTTTTTTCCACATGATCTCTAAAAAAATGGTGTTGGATCTCAATATGTTTTGTTAGTGAATGAAGTGTCGGATTCTTAGTAAGGCTTATTGCACTAGTACTATCGCACTTAATCGGAACGCAACTAAGTTTTAAATCATAATCTAGAAATTGTTGCTTTAGTCATAAGACTTGTGCACAACAACGAGCAGCAGCTACATATTCAGCCTCGGTGGTAAAAAAAGCAGTGCTATGGTGCTT
This sequence comes from Lathyrus tuberosus, assembly GCA_022829125.1. Taxonomy (NCBI): domain Eukaryota; kingdom Viridiplantae; phylum Streptophyta; class Magnoliopsida; order Fabales; family Fabaceae; genus Lathyrus; species Lathyrus tuberosus. Next base: position 1,538,839 of record JALAZF010000659.1, on the reverse strand, counting down.
CTTACAGTGCTAAGAAACTAAACAGCTTCTAACTAAGTGATATGTACTACTAGTACTTTTCCTATTCGACTTGCGCCTCGCGAAATATGTATCAGAATAACCTACTAAGCTACAAGCACTACCTTTAGGATAACAAAGATCGTGATGGGAGGTTCCTTTAAGATACCTCAAAATACGTTTTACGATCTTAAAGTGGGAATCCTTAGGTGACACTTGATATCTAGCACACACCAAACATGATATTTGGCCTACTTGCAGTTAAATAGAGTAAGGATCCAATTATACCTATATACCTAGTTACGTCGAAATCCACTCCTCTTTCATGTTTGTCAACAAGGACATTAGAAGACATGGGTGTTGAGATACTCTTTGAGTCTTTCATATTGAACTTCTTGAGAAGATCTAAGAATATTTTGTTTGACTTATGAAAGTACCCTTCTTCTGCTTGCTTGATTTGCAATCCTAAGTATGTTAACTCTCCCATAAATGACATCTCAAATTCTCCCTGCATCAAACTTGCAAATTCCCGACAAAGAGATTCATTAGTAAACCCGAAGATAATATCATCTACATAAATTTAAACTAAGAGAATATAATTTTCCTTATGTCTTATAAACAAAGTGGTTACGACTTTTCCACGATTGAATTTTTGTTTGATAAAAAATCCACTCAATCGCTCATACCAAGCTCTAGGAGCTTGTATGAGACCATGAATGGCTATTTTCAATTTAAAAACATGATAAGGATTATCGCGATCCTCAAAACAGGTGGGGTTATGAGACATACATCTCTTCGTTTACATGTCCATAAAAAAAAAGGAGATTTAACGTCCATTTGGTAAAGCTTAAATTCCAGGAAGCAAGTGAATTCCAATAGGTGTTTAATGTCTTTTAGACGAGCTACATGAGCATAAGTCTCCCCGGAGTCTATTCCTTCACCTTGATTATATCCTTTTGCCACTAATCTTGCTTTATTTCTAGTAATTAACCATTTTCATCCATCTTATTCCTAAACACCCATCTTGTGCAAATGATAGTTTTGTCGACTGGACGCATAACAAGGTCCCAAACGTCATTACGTTTAAATTGGCTTATTCTTCTTACATAGCAAGTAACCATCCCTCATCAAGTAAAGCATTGGATATTGATTTAGGTTCATTTTGAGAAATGAATTCAGAGTACTTACAAAAATTGTTAGCCTGTGACCTAGTACTTATACCTCTTTTGATGTCTCCCAGGATTTGATCTAATGAATTGTCCTTCGTGATTGTCTAATCTTGAGGCAACTGGTTTGAGGTATGTTGTTTTTCATCCTCGTGTAATCTTTCCTCTTTATCTTTCGTAATGTCCTCATCCTTTGTTGAAGGAGTAAGACCCTCTTTGGAACTTCGTCTTCGATCAACTTCTTCGTTATTATACCTGAAACATTAGAAAAAAACACCCTTCCTTGTATTTTGGGATGAGGACTCATAAAAAGCAACATGAATGGACTCTTCTACAGAAGCAGTTTTATGACTGTAAACCTTGTAAGCTTTACTCATAGATGAGTAACCTAAGAACATACCTTCATATGATTTAGCATCGAATTTATCAAGATTGTCCTTTTCGTTATTCAAAATAAAGCATTTTCAACCGAAAACACGAAAATAAGAAACATTAGGTCTTCCACCCTTAAGTATCTTATAGGGTGTCTTCTCTAGGATGGATCAAATGATCACCCTATTTAAGACATGACATGTGGTATTAATCACATCCTCCCAAAAATACTTAGGTAGGCTCATTTCATTTATCATAGTCTGAGCCAATTCTTCCAAAACATGATTTTTACGCTCTACAACACAATTTTGTTATGGAGTTCTCGGACATGAGAACCAACCAGGGTTACATCAGATATCATGCAGTGGAACACACAACAACTCCTCAACATATTTCAGGCACTACTAAAAAATCCTTGCACAATACTTTATCAAGAATAGTTCATCCTTCACTCCAAGGGATCATCCAAACAACTCTCTTTCTTGCTCATGAACCAGAAAGTATCTTCCCAAGATCTCATCTAGAAACAGACAGGATGCCTGCTCTGATACCAATTGGAATTCTGGTACCAGATATGTGATGTTAAGTGCGATGTCACAACATCAATATCTGCTGTATGAACAAGACACTCAAAACCTGTGATGTTATGTGTGATGTTACAGCAACACACTCTGCAATGTAAAACAACAGAAAACTACAGAACTGCACACAAGGATTGTTCACCCAGTTCGGTTCAACAACCTACATCTGGGGGTATACCAAGCCAGGAAGGAAGTCCATTATTAGTAGTATCAAATTACAGACTCAACAGACCAGTTGACAATCTACCTAATTCAATCACTACCCAATGACCCTTCTACCTAAGTCCTCCCTAGGTAAGAGACTCCATCTCACTCCTAATCATCGCAATAATGTCTAGCAGTCAACAACTCCGCTACTGCATCAACAACCTGATTACCAACCACTTTACAAACACATAAACATAGAAGACACACTTCCATGACACACCTTGGAGTTGCTTCACAGCTTCCTCCAAGAACAATACAATACTCATTACCTACAGGTTTCTGAGTGATGACACAGTGACCATCTCACAACCCGAGTGGTTCACTTAGACAAAGCCCTAATCATCTACATCTTGGACCCGTGCCTCTTCTAGATTACAAGCATTCTATTTATAACCTTTTCCTAACTGGATTTGGGCCTTCAAATCATATCAAATCTTCTGTACCAAATCAGCAAAAGATTCTGCTCCTAAATAGATCTTCAATCAAATCTTCAATTAAATCTTCAATAATTAACTCTAAATATTCTCCATAACTTTATGCATTAAATTAGTAACAAACTAATCTTCTTCACACATGATTGCAACAGAATATATCTCCCATGATATTCTCCTGCAATCTCTGATTTTCTTCAGCATAATATTTCATTAACCCAAAACCATGTGCAGCCCTAAACATCTCAGACCTGATGTTCACTACTGATGTCACGACATCGGGTGTAACATCAGCACACAGCTGCAACCCTTACAAACCTGAATGTTACCTAAACACATCAATAATGCTAGAAGCTCATGTTGCAACATCAACCATGACATCAGCATTGTTTTAACAAAATTTCAGCCAATTACAAGAACTTACATTTGTAACCTTCAGGCCCAGCGGTTCCTGCTGCGGTTCCTTGATCCTCAGCGATCGGCGGAACATATCCTTCCGGGATATAGTTGGGTGGCATGCCCCAGGGACGATCTTTCGGCATTTTGTACCTAGGATCATACTTTTCCACTATGGGCGTTGATGTGATCTCTGAGATCATAGTCCTTTGTTGCTGTAACTAAGCTTCTGCTAGAGCTTGCATGTCGTTATGAAGCTTTCTCAGATCCTCTTTCAGAGTGTCGATCTCTTCCCTTAACTCTCTGTTCTCTTCCTCGATATCATCCATCTTTTTCTGACGATTGGCCCGAGTATTGTACGAATGAGACAGTTTGACTCTAGAACCGAGACACAAACGTGAGATTCGAGGTAAGAAGATTGCGTTATGCGAGAATGATGAATGATATGCAATGATTATATTAATTGTATGTTTTTTGTTTATTCAAAGTAAACTTCGACAATTAGATTGCAAATATCAAACAGTGGGGAAACCCCGTTTTATTGAATTCAAAGGATTGCGGAAACGGAAATACAGTAGATTACAAAGTGCTGGAAAAAGAAATCTAAACTAATGGACCCTGAGTCCTCTCTGAGGAGAGCTCAAGTGCTGGTTCTGGTGCTTTCCTTTTCTTTGACCGGGGCTCTTGGGCCATTGTCGGGTTGTCATCCCTTTGCCAAGTGGAAGGAGCGAACAAACTTCTTTAGTCATCCTGATTTTCTATAGCATGTTGCTCTAAAATTTCAATCAGAGCATCTTTTTCTCTTAATAGCTGCTGTATCTTTTTACACTCCACATTGAGAATACGGTACTTGTTCCTCCAAGACCTCTTCTCCTGCTGAACTTTGCTGAGAGTGACCTGAAGCTTTTCCGTCTCAGACATGAAATAAAGGGCAGAGTCCCTTAATAGAAGAACTTCCTGACGAGGGTAAGGCATCCTCAGCTTGAGAGCTCTAGTTTGTACCCAATGGAGATAAGGCTCCATTGAGACACAGTCTGGTTTTCCTAGAGACTCTCGTCCTTTCCTATGAACGTGTTTCCAAGCATGCACTATTTCTGTCTTTAGTACTCTGTCGTTTTCTCCTTCCTTGAAGAAAAGACCTTTCAGATGAGCATTGCGCGAGACATGCCTCATCGGGTATCCAAATTGACGACGAACTAAAATTGGGTGATAATTGATCCCTCCCTTAATTCCTATAAGGGGTACATTTGGTAAATTTCCACAACGGTCAATGATTCTGATCCCGTCGTAGATTTGGTTGTACCAATCGATGTCGGAGTTGGTAAGAGACATGATTCTCTGCTACCAACGTAAAGTGTTCTTTTGATCCCAAAATGCAGCAGACTTTGGCAAATGGGAAGTGAACGATTTGTAAGGCAATGGTACACAGCACGTGATCATTCCTCCGCTGTATAAATTCCTTAAGTGTACCGAATGATACGCATCTGCAAGTAAGGTCGGTACAGGGTTTCCAATCAGGAAAATCTTAATGGCATTGATATCTACGAAGTTATTGATGTTGGGAAACAAAAATAACCCGTAGGTGAGCAAAACAAAGATGCTCTTGAAAGCGGCCACGTTCCCTATACTGGCAAAGTACAGGGTTTTCTTTGTCAAGAATTGGGCTGGCAAACCTTGGATGCCCCCCTTAGTGGTCATGTAAGTCCTGAGTTGTGACTCGTCCAAATAGATTGCTCTCGCAATTGTTTGATCCTTTGGAAATTCTTCCAGTCCAGAAAAGGGAGCCTAATCAGTGATATGCAGATCAGTCAAGTGAGAATACTCCTCCAGTGTTGGTGTTAGCTGATAATCCGGGAATGTGAAACAGTGATAGACCGGATCGTAGAACTGGATTAGTGTGGACATGATTCCTTCAATTACATGGACCCTTAACAAGGACAGCAGTCCTCCATACTTAGCTTTGAAAGCCTCATGGTTGGTGATCATTCTCGCCAAACCTCTCAAATCCTCTAACTTTGGGACCTTGAAGGTGTACTTATGAGTTTTCCTTCTACCCGAATCCATTAGCGCAATCTCCTTTCTCTCTGACATTTGCAATTATTGTCTTAGTTTAGTTTGAAAAAGAGAGACTAGAAGAGAAGATTTTTTCTGTTTTAATGTTTTTTAATGAATGTATGAATGCAGCACACAAAAACATAGAAAAAATATGGGGTCAAAGGGTCGGTGTCATGAAGTCAAGGCTCTACCCCCCCCCCCCCCCAAAGGTTTATACTGGTGATTTTTTGTACCTGTCCGCAAAATCATTGACCCCTCTGGGATAACAACAGCAAGTGGATCGCCAACGGGCTGATGTACCCTAGAGTGATCTCAGATGCGGGTAGTATCGCGTGACAACTATTTCCGATAGCTTCCACACTACAAAATGGCTTAAGTCTGCTAAAAACCTCAGCTTCTCAGATAACCCAGTTGACCACACTACTTTCAACAACTGGAGTCGTATAGGCAATGTATCTGCAAAGGGAGTCTCCACTGAGTTTGATGGTCGATCGGGGGCTCTTAACTAGAATTCACTCCCAGTAAGATTACCCGCATTGCCATCACTTATCTTAGGTGTATAATCAATCTTTCCACATGCGACATCACACGCATTCCCATTAGCAGAAAAATAAACACAGATATCAATTAGGAAAAGCAGTATATATATTTGTCTTAATCATCCTAGACCTCTAGCCTTATGATACTATACAGACAATGACTTCCTAGCAGAGTTGCCATTTCTGTGATATTTTGTGAACTCAGGGTTTCACCCAGAGAGATGAGAGGGACAAGATGCCCTTTTTGGCCCCACGGTGGGTGCCATTTTTCTGTAGCGAGCGATTTTGGACGTGGTTCTTAAGCACTGCCGCTCTGGGGTACTACAGGTCAATTCATTTTTTATCCTATTGAAGCTGATGAAGGAAGGGAAATAGATGTCTCCAATTAACCCTGCTTGCATACTTAGGTTAAACAGATGACTGTTGGTTTACAGACGCGGTTTAGATTGTGGGCCTCTATCTTCTTATTTTGTTAAGAGCACAGTGTGACGGGATCATGCTATTTGGTAGGATGTTAGGACTGATGCTTTTCGATTGATGTGTGGAGGTATGGAATTTTGGGTTTTTGATTAGTGTGCTCGCTAAGATTTTTCCAATCTTATGCCTACGTATTCCCGTTTAACAAAAACAGGGAAATCAGTGCGATCGTAGTTCCTCCTATTCTATGGGAGGAAAAATTTGTTTTGGTGTCTTATTCAAAGCCCAAGACAAGAAGCTAAAGGTGATTTGTATCTTGTTCAAAGCCCGAGATGTGAAGCTGAAAGGTTTTGGCTTGAGAGAGAATTTGTCATCTCTAAAGAGCAGTTGTTGATGTTTGTATGCTGTGAACAAGCCACAACTTTGATGCTAAAAGGTTGATTGACTCAACCGGGGTTTCCTTATACAAAGCCTAAGAGGAGGCGATTGACCCAACAAGAGGGTGCCTTTTATTTGTTGTCTCGTACGAAGCCCGGGATAGAGGCTAAAAGGGTTGAATGACTCAACAAGAGAGTCCTTTATACTCAACAAAAGAGTGTGTGGAAAATCATTGTACAAAGCCCAAGAGGAGGCTAAAAGTTGTGTTGACCCAACAAGAGGATCTTTTATACTTAACAAGAGAGTGTTTTTGTATATCGTACGAAGCCCGAGATGGAGGCTAAAAGTGTTTGACTCAACAAGAGAGTCTTTTATATTCAACAAGAGAGTGATTTTGTATCCCGTACAAAGCCCGAGATGGAGGCTAAAAGTGTTTGACTCAACAAGAGAGTCTTTTATACTCAATAAGAGAGTGTTTTTGTATCTCGTACGAAGCTCGAGATGGAGGCTAAAGAGGTTTAATTGACTCAACAAGAGAGTCTGAAAGGGCTAGCTCCGCTGAGGAGAATCATTTGTACAAAGCCCAAGAGGAGGCTAAATGCGCTGGTGTCTGTTTCAGTTGAATGACAGGTCCAGTATGTTGGATAAAAGAGAAAATCAGTTCTTATAAAGGGACTGATTAAAGGTAAGGTGGTACTTTGGTACTGATCAGAAGATCAGGGTTATTTCCCGTTCTTTAAGGAAATGGGAAATCCAAAGGGTATTGAGATTGTCCAAGTCTACTGGTGTTTGAGAAGTAGATTCTCAGATAGCGAAGGCATGTTGTATGATGCCTGAATGAAGGCTGGAATGTTTAAGGGATGAAGGTCTAGACACTTTTGAAAGCTGTTCTATTAAGATGACTAGTTTTTGTTCCTATACCTTTAAGAGGCTGTCGGGACAATTTGTACAAAGCCCAAGAGAAGGCAGAAAAACTTTTAAGAAGCCGAAAGGGACAATTTGTACGAAACCCAAGAGGAGGTTATCTTCGCTGAGGAAGAATCATTATACAAAGCCTAAGAGGAGGTTGTGAAAACTTCTAATAAGCCGACGGGTCCTTGTACAACGCCCAAGAGGAGGCGGGGATGCTTTTAAGAAGCCAGTGGTCCCCAAACCCCGAGAAGTTCAAGACAGGCTATTCACAAAGAATAGATCAAGCCAGGAAAGTCTGAGAATTTGGAAGAAACTCAAGAGATGCCATTCACGGAGAAAAGATCATCTCTAGGGAGTTAGAGTTTCTTTGACAATTTCTAAAGAGGACAGCCGAAGAGAAGACTGTATCTGGTGCTCCTATAGGGGATCTAGTCTCGTCTATTTCTAAGAGTGATCAGCGGGGCTTTACCTAGTGCTAGACGTAGTTGCCGGGAAAGAATCTAAATAGATATACTAGTATTACACGGTATATAAAGTATGTGAAAGAAGACTTACAGTGAGCATCCCCACAATACAGTTATATATATATATGAAAGCAAGTAAACACTTACTCGGTTGTAGAGCTTCCATGCTGTTTTGTTAGTTGTTCAACAAAGAAAGCTTTGATAACAATATTATATTCAAAATCAAAGGAGAAAGTGTCTTGAAAAGATTGTTGGGGCTTATAGCTCAAGGAGAGGCCCAAGGTTTTACCAGTGATTGCACTGTTGTTTTGAATTTGTACAGGGACTTATACAAGTGACTAAGGCCCAAAAAGGATTTTTTGTACAAAGGGATGGGTCTTACACTCTCTCAAGAGGCCCAAAGGTTTAATTTTATACAAGTGGTGGGGCTTACAACTCAAGGAGAGGCCCAAGGGTTGATTTTAAACTGGCGATCGCGCCGAGATTTTCTTTTAACGCAAAGGGACTTATACAATATCTGAGGCCAAAAAATGGTTTTGGTTAAAAGTGGGTTGGGTCTTACACTCTAATAGAGGCCCAAAGGGTGTTTGAATGGGTCTTATAGCTCGAGGAGAGGCCCATATAATTTATTTTAAACGGGCGATGATTGCGCCGAGATTTTTGATGGTATCGGGACTTATACAATACACTGAGGCCCAAAATGGTTTTATCTACAACAAGGATTGGGTCTTACACTCTATTAGAGGCCCAAAAGGTTTAAAAAAGTTTGATGAGGGTTGAATTAATCAAAACCCTAATTTGTTTTCAAAATGTATTTTAATTGAATAAAAAATTCAATTAAAATGACCAAAATTGTTTAACATGTGGAAAACAAATTGTGATTTTGGATTAATGTTTCAAAAATCAAGTTTTGACCTAAAAAATGATTAGAAATCATTAAAATTTGCAAAATCAAGAAGGAAATAATATTTTAAATGTCAAAAACAATTAAAATATTAATTCTTTGCAAAAATATCAATTATATGAAATAAATAATATTTTGGGATTTTTTGGTAAAATAAAATATTTTAACATTTTTGTGAATTATTAAAATAAAGAATCAACTCAAAATCATTAAAACTCAAAGAGAAATTAATTTTTGAATCAATTAAATAAAATCACAAAATTCAAATATTCAAATATTTGAAAAAGGGCGCCAAGAACATGGCAAGAACACGCGCCCTTCCTCTGTTTCTGCAGATTTGCGTTTTCTATCCAATCTCAATGAATACTTGATTATATCATGCAATCTACATATCAATCTACTCGTTTCAACCTCACGATCATGTCTATGGTCTTTAATTTCATTTATTTTAAACATGGATTAAGAAATCAAAGAGAAACCTCAAGAACCCTAAATTCTGCATGAAGGTTCAAAAATCCCACACACGATTCAAACAATGCAATTGATTGAGGGAAAACACTCTATGCATGATTATGAGCATATGGCCAAATTATTGTGCAGCAAAAAATGCATGGATCATAGAGTTAGAAGAGCTCATGCTTACCACTTGCAACTGGTGATCGTGTTTTGTGTTAGAGGTGTTACAGCTAGGTTCCAATGATGTGGATAGCTTCCCTAGGTGCCATGGAGTGTGTCTGGATGCTTGGAGTGGATTGAAATGATCTGGAACTTGAGATGGTACCCCAACTGCAAATCTGTCAAAAACTTGAGCAATTGGCTGGTGATTTTGTGATTTTGGTGTTCCAGATGTTATGTGAGAGTTTGGATCACTTCTATGTGATGTATGTGAGGTGTGTGTGTGATTGGTTTGATTGAAATTGCTCTCAAACTCAAAACCCGATAGTGACTTGCTTTGGAAGGCAAATTTGGAGTGAAAGAAGAGATTTTGAGGAAAGCATCTGTTTGATGGCTTTGGTGTACTCAAACTGATCACAAATGAGCTCTATTTATAGTAGAGCAAGTTTGTTTTGCAAGGAGTAGTGAATGGCAACTGCTGCATAGGTTTGGCCAATGTTGAGCAATGAGAATCCAAGTCTACTCTAGCCATTGACTAGAGGTTAGGGCACAGGCTGCTGGTTCCCTTGGTCTTGGATAAGTCTTGACTGAATTCAGTTGGGAATGGCTCAGTCCATGCCACCTTGGTGTATGCATTGAATGCTGCAATCCAAAATTGGAGTCTTGTCCCTCTTTTAGGCATTTCTAGGTCTAGCATGCTATTTTTGGTTCCAAAGACTTAGGAGGCATGGGATCAGAGTTGGTTCCTCCTTGGTCCCCCCTTGAGGTGTTCAGATGGATAGAGTTGCTTGCCCTTTGCAAAATTTGGGCAAATCGAGCAAAATGCACAAATCTGCCTTGCCTTGACAGTTTTCAGCAAGGCATATTGCCATTGTCATATCTCATGGCTCAAGTGGAATTTGATGGAGTTCTTGGCCATTTTGGAAAGCCCTCATATGATATAACAACTGTTTGATCATATTTGGTTTTGATACCTTTTGAATGCAAGTAAAAAATGCCCCTACATTTGGAAAAAAGTAAGGCATATTCTGACTTAGTGAAAATTTCACTAAGTGTTGGAAAAAAGTGACATTTTCACTTTTTGTGATTTTGGTCATTCCATAACTCGAAATCCATGATGAATTAGAATGAGGTGTAGTTGAAGCTTTTGTAGAGGGTAATGATAGCTATAAATCCAGCTTTGGATGGGGGGAAATGGCCTTGTGGTTTAGGAGTTATGATCCTCCAAAGTTGGTACCCTAGCCACTTTGTTCCATAACTTAGAAAAATTTCTAAGTTTTTATGGTTACCCCTTTTACAAGTTATCCCACTTTTCTTGATTTTTCTTGATGAATGATGGTTCCAATCATACATTAACATCATTTTAGGGTCAAAGAACCATAATTGTGAAAAATCTCAAAAAGTCAAAGTTGACTTTTGTGCACAGTTGACTTTTTGTCAGATGAATTCCAAACTGTGCAATCCTCTATGAAATTAAGTCATTGACCTAAATCAAATTTGATGGATTGATTTCATAGGTGTTATAGGGTGTATTGGATCATGTCCTAGGGTTTGGGAGCATGTCCTGGTCAAAAGTCAAAGCTACAGTTGACTTTTCCCGCGAAACCCTAACTGTGTTTCAGATGAAATTGAAACTTGTTGCTCAAGCTTCTTGGATTAATCCATTGTTGCAAATGGATCAATGTAGTGTGTTGGAGACCCTCAAATCATGTCTTGAGGTCTTGGCTCATGATTTGTCCCAATAGTCAACTTAGGGGTGAATTAGGTCAAGAAACCCTAATTCCCGATTTTTGGTGTATGCATCCCCTGAAGCCAAATTGACTTGATAATTGGGTTCATGATGTCCCATGGAGCATATTAGGATATACTTTGAAGCATTGGCTCATGCCCAGAGGAAAATTTCCATCTGGTGGCCCTGGTCAACCAAAACCTAATTTGGTGACACTGGCGATCTTGAGGCTTAATCCACCTGGAAGGTAGCAACCTTGTGCTTAATCCTTGATGTGGGAGTCCTCTTGATCCATTGTATGTTGGAGAGGTTAGACAAGTTGAAGATCATGTTATTCCTTGGTTGATCCTTTGTCTAAGAATTCTGAGAGGGCTTGAAACCCTTATTCTGATTGTAGTGAGTGCTCACCCATCTTTGGGGAGACTAATGAGGCATAATGACACACCCATATTGTGATGATGATTTGCACAATGATGAGAAATCTTAGTGGTCAAAATTTGGGGTATGACAGAGTCTCTCAAAAGTTTGAGACGATTCTGTTGGCTAATACAAGGAGCCCAAAGATTAATCATTCCTTCGTCCAAGAAACCAAGAAAACAACAAGTATCAAGTCGTTTGAAAAGACAATGGCAGTCGTTGTTAGTACCGCCCCACCTTTTGGGTGATATTGATCCAAACACTATATTGACTAGGTAGCCTTGCTTCAGATACGTCTGAAGCGACCTTAGTAAAAAGAAAATACAGAACAATAAGAGGTCCAAAGACTTAAGTAAGAGTTGGTAGCCAAAATCATAAAGGAGGGGTAAGTAGAGAACAACAGGAAGGTGTAAATAAGCTTTGAGGGGGAGGGGGACAAAACCCTTCTTTTATGAAGAAACCAATCAAAAATCAACGATCCAAAACAAAGACAAGGGAAAGATACAAGGGAATTCAATCCAGTCCTATCAAGCACAGCGAAGATTTGAATCCTAAGTAGGGAGAATCATTCCCTAGCATGCATACCTAGTGTTTAATGTGAATATGGGAGTAAAAAAAGGTCTAGAAGAGGGTGAATAGACCAAAATTAAAATCAACCACTTTTTACAAAAGATATCAGAGTGTTTTAAAAATTGTGAGCAGAAGGTTTGATGTGAAAATGTGAAAATTATACTATTCAAAATTGTGATCACGTTAACACTAAATTGCTTCACAAACACCAAAGATGAATATGATGAAACACAAGGTATCCAATTGATTCGATTGTATAACCCACAAGGTGTTTTTATATGATGACTCAATATAGAATATTCTAACCTCAATTATTTATAAGAAATTAATCACCAATTTAACTCAATAAGGTATCTAATTCTAACAAAACCTAATCCTTACATAATAAATCACTATCAATTAAATAAATGATAAACTACGCAAGAATTGAAATTCCTAAGCATGCAAATACTACAAAATTAAATGTAAGAGAGAGAGAGAGACACACGCACACACATACACAAAGAGAGGGAGAGAGGGAGAGAGAGAGAGAGAGAGAGAGAGAGAGAGAGAGAGAGAGAGGGAGAGGGAGAGATGACATCAAGATTTATAGTGTTTCGGCGTTCGTCCTCGCTTTACCTACATGCACTCTTCAATGGTTTCGCATTGGGACCTACATTGTTCCTTTTTTATTTGACAAATATTTTTAAGAGTTTATACAATCACCAATCCATAATAATGCTGAATTCTTCTACGTAATCTTTACTTAATTAACGCTTATTGAACCTTCCAATATCATTGATATTCTCTAAGCCTTTGTGTGTAGTAATTAACCCCTTGATCCTACCAATTCCTTGAGCAATGTATTTTTCGAAGATTTGTGAAGAACTCTGTCTTATCCATAACCTTTCACACAATCACTACTAAGGCAATTCTGGAGAGAAGAAGTTACTTCTTTTCAATCGATACACAATTGCATATTCAGCTGGCGATAATCAATACACAATCGCATACTTCCATCTTTCTTCTTCACCAATAAAACTGGAGCACCCCAAGGCGATACACTCAGCCTCACAAACCTCGTTTCTAACAATTCATTCAACTGCTTCTTCAACTCAACCAACTCAGATGCCGACATACGATATGGTGCCATAGATACAGGTCTAGTACCAGGAACTAGATCTATAGAAAACTTCACCTCTCTTTCTGGCGGCACATCAGAAATATCCTCCGGAAACACCTACGAAAAATCACACACGACTGGAAACACAAGAATTGCAACTTGACTATCCACAGTCAACGATGCAAACAACCCGAACAACTGAGCTTCATCTGCCAAAAGTTTCTTCAACTCTTTAGTAGATAAGAAACTCGATTCCTCATCTTCTTCAAGAGAAGGAAATCTTACCAACTTATGATAACAATTGATATGAACTCGATTAAACTGCAACCAATTCATTCCCAGAACTACGTCTAAACCTTCCAACGGCAGACACACCAAATCCATAGCAAAATCCTTACCATAAATGGTCAAAGGACAACTTAAACAAACCAGAGAAGTAGTTACCAACCCCAATGTTGGAGTATCGATAACCATCTCTCCACCCATCGATGACAACAAAAGATTCAAACGCCGCGCACACTCAGACGAAATAAACGAATGAGTCTCTCCGGTATCAATAAAGCAACTAAAGGTGTACTATTAATAAAATAAGTACCACTGATCAGACGATCTGCACTAGTAGGCTGAGTTCCTGCCAATGCAAATACTTTCCCTCCAGCTTGAGCTTGCTTTGGTTTCGGACACCTCGTACTAATATGACCAGATTCACCACAGTTGAAACACTTCACCCCAATCTTCTTGCAATCAGCTGTTACATGTCCTATACCTCCGTAATTGGAACACTTCCTCATATCCTTTCTACATTCAAACTGAAGATGTCCTAAGTCATCACACTTAAAACATCTCAGAGGATTATATATACCTCCCCCACTTGGCCTTTTAGCAAAATTAGCCCTTTGCTTTCCCTTGTCAGCTGGTGCTACATAAGAACCACCACGAAACGGTTGCTTTCCTTTCCTTTCGTTCACACTCTTATAATGAGTAGAACGAGCTTTGCTATCCTCCTCATAAATTCTACAAAAATCGACCAAATCTAAAAACCTCCTAATTCTTTGATAACCAATTGCCTGTTTGATCTCGGGACGCAACCCGTTCTCAAACTTCAAACATTTGGAAAACTCCGCAGTCGCTTCAGCATAATGTGGATAAAACTGAACAAGCTCCATAAACTTAGCAGTGTAATCAGTAACAGACATGTTACCCTTTGCTTTCCTCTAACATCTTCAGGAAAATACTTCCTCAAAAACTCACTGCTAAACAAAGCCCAAGTGACAACTTCACCTGTAGCTTCCCACACATGACGCGTACTAACCCACCAATCATCAGCCTCCTCCTGTAACATGTGAGTACCCAGTCTCACCTTCTGTTCCTCGGTACAATCCATCACTCGAAAGATTCTTTCAATCTCCTTAAGCCAAATCTGAGCACCATCAGGATCATGTCTTCCTTTGAAGATAGGCGGTTTGTTCTTCCTGAGCTCATCATTCCCACCAGAATTAGGTGCATTCCGCACAGCCTGAGCCATAGCTTGCATAGCAGCAGCAAGAGCAGCATCATTCCTACCAACCATATTCTGTTCATATCCAATAACAGTAACTATGGTTAAACAATCAGCTCGCCAGAACACAATTGTCGCACAACAAACAACTTAGTCTAAATGACCGACATGGACTGGATCTGATACCACTTAATGTGACACCCCCAATCTATACCCCGATTAATTAAAATGATAACAATAAAAATCAGAGTATAATTAAAATATTCATGGCATAGACAGGAGCGTCACATCAAAGTGATGAAATATAACAATCTGCTCATATAGATATGCAACAATCAGGTAGCAACATAAACAGAGGAACTCAAGTTCCTAACACCCACAATTCAGATACAGAATAAAAGCGGAAAATCTGCAACTGAAATCTCATATATAAACATAGAAGTTTGTCTGTCATATACAGAGTCATACATGTAAAATCCAAAAAGATATATATACACATAATCACATAACGATCTCCCCGACTACCCAGTGCCACATATCAGAGTCGACCGACAAAAGAATGAAGACATAATCTTCACAAAAAGACCTCCAGCATCTAATCTGCAATGCCTCATAGAGCATTCAAAACAGCAGAAGGGTGAGAAACACAATTATAATATAATTGCATACAATTACGTAATAACACGAAATACGCATGCAAAACATTCTCACCACATCGTAAACCATAATTCAAATACAAAACCACACAATTCATAATTCATGCATCCATCACCAAGGCATATCAATCACGCTCAATACATTTATCACCAATATATATATATATATATATATATATATATATATATATATATATATATATATATATATATATATATATATATATATATATATATATATATCAACTCATCAATCCCATTCACAATTTTCCACACATAATCAATCCATTCATGACTTATGCAAATGCACAGAGACCGACACAACGACTCTATGCATGCGGTACCATTCCATCCATCATTCTCATTATCATTAATTCACTCAGGAATTATTAGAATCATCGCTTGTTACTTAGTGTAACTCCCCGTCGGGCAAACGATGTTCCCCGTCGCTTTAGATCCTCTTGGTATAAGGCTCACGACATTTATGGATCGCTTTAGGTCCTCTTTGTATAAGGCTCACGATCCGATCGCTTTAGGTCCTCTTTGTATAAGGCCCACGATCGTCTATAACGTCGCTTTAGGTCCTCTTTGTATAAGGCTCACGACCGTTACAGCAGATTCCCTCTGGAATCGTTTCGTCGCTCACACCCCACAAGGGCACACGACATCACAAGATGCATATCATGATGCTTGGCATCCTAATTACTCATGCCAATCAAATGCATATACATATATAACCATGTGAACCATCTCAACATCCATAATCATGCATTGCAATCAAACCGAAAACAATGCATTTATTTGTCATAAGGCCACAAACCATCATCACAACATTTCATCACATGCATTCCCATCATATAACAGCACACAAGCTATACGTTATATATATCAAAAGCATATTACATGATAACACATCAATCGCACAGAATTACGACGGTAAAAGTCGACAAAACGACACGTTTCCAAATTCCCGACACAATTAAATCAGCCACTAATCTCAAAACCATTTTTATAAGAAAGAACATCTCACTAGCTTTCCAACGGTACTAAGAACGTCTCGATCCGAATTACGAATCAAAAGTTATGAATTTTCAAAGAAAAGAATTTATTGAAAAACTGCCAGATTCGCCTGGCGAATTAGAATTTCGCCTGGCGAATCCCTCCTCGCCAGCACTTCGCCTGGCGAAGCTGCGGCGAAATGTCATTTTTGAAAATCCAAAACTTCCAGTAGCTGAACCAAGCTCTGTCTCTTGAATTTCGCCTGGCGAATTAGAATTCCGCCTGGCGACTCCCTCTTCGCCAGCACTTCGCCTGGTGAAGCTGCGGCAAGACCTGATTCGCCTGGCGAATCGCACCAGAACCAGAATTCTGTTTCTGCGCTCCTCATGGCTTCCAAACCCCAAAATTTAACTTTTCCCAACCAAAACATTTTCAATCAATCAAAACAAGTATCAACAATGTTCATAGATATAATACGATCATACTACGTGATTCGTATCGATTTCCAACCGTGAAAACATCAATTTCTATTCATTTTTCTCATTTCAACCTAGAATTGAAAAACTATAAAAAAAAACAAGTAAACATCCAAACACACACTTACATATTCATACACAAGCATATAATAACCGAGTTTCGCACCTTTACCTGATTACTCGTTCTTCGAAGTGTCGGTTGAATCGATTTCTTAAACTTCAAGTTTTCCTCTTTTTCTTCTTCTCACTCTCTATTTCTCTTAAACTTCTTTTTCTCTCTTTCTAATCTCTATGTTTCTATTTTAAGAAAAACAATAATATCTAACCAAGCAAAATGACCAAAATACCCCTACACTCAATTTTCTCGCAAACGCTCCCAAAATGTGATAAAACATAATAACGATAAACATAACATATTTACCAATTAAAAACCAAGACTAAAATAATATAAAAACAAAAATAATTAAATCGACTCGATTAAATAAATCTAACAAAAACCGGGGCGTTACAATTCAAATCATGAGTAAAGTGTGATTCGAATCAATTAAGAAAGAGGTGACCCATAGTTTGATGATTTGAATAATGTGTAAAATTCGAATCAAATTGTTTGAAAATTTTTGGTTTGGCTCTGCCCAAAATGATTTGAATCAGGATTTATGCTTGATTTAAATCAATATTTTAAAATTTTAAAAAGACTTTGAGATTTTTTGTTCCACCTTACTTGAATCAATATCATATATGACTCGTGTTCCACTGACTCATACAATTTGATAAAAAGGACCATGATTAAGTTCAAACATAACCAATGGTTTATGCATGCTAAAAACGAATCATTTCAAAACTTGATTCAGAGAGGTGCAATCATGAAGGAGATTCAATATTCGAAAGTAAATCAAAGATGAAAGCAATAAGACAAGCAACAAAATAAACGTATTATGGTGCTCCCATGAATGTATTAGGGACATGCAACTACATTTTCCAAATTTTTTATGCTTGACAAGCTTTTCTCTTGGAATTGATTTGACTTTGAGTATAATGCGAAAAACGGTTATCCTCCCCCTGAAACATTGCACACAAAAAACAACATAAAATGCATAAAACAATTCTAGACTCATTAGAACTTCTCCCCCTTTGACAACATCAAAAATAGATAGATCGAAATACGTCTAAAAACCAAATAAACAACCATTAACAAATAATTCCAAATGAACATAGGAGTTAAACAGCTAAGAAGTATATACAACAACAAATATTTGATACAGAACACGAAGATAGACATGTCACAAGCAACAAAATGAAAATGGACATGCAACGCCAACATTCAACAGCTAACAATTAAGTGATCAAAACTTATATGTCAATGGATGTATTAACAATCATAAATAATGCATGAACAAGTATTCAATTGCTTGAATGCACATAATTAGCAACACACATTTAAAAATACTTATAAGAACAATCATAACATAAGCTGGAGATGAATGAGTAAGATAAGGAGGAAATAAGCAAACCAACACACAACTCTAGAACAAACACATAGAATTATATAAACCGGATACAAGATTTATAGAAACATACCAATGTAATTCGGTAAAAGCGATGATTTGCTACAAAACAGTGTTAGTAAAAAAATATAGCAAATGAAACTTAAACAAAATCCTCATTCTATTTAAGGCATGAAGAGTCTAAGACTTCCAAATCCCTACAAATCTTGTGGAATAGATTCGACGACAATGGTTTTGTAAAAATGTATCAAGCTTACTTTTAGTGTCAATGTATTCAAAAACAACAAACTAACTAGAGTCTAATATATATCATTAAGTATCCTTTAATGATAATTCGACTACTACTTTCATAATCGCTCACAATCTCTTAGTCGATACCCACTCTCAGAACCTGTGTCCCCTTTGTTGAATCGTAGCTCCTGGTACAATGTTCATCAGAAAAAAAAACTTTCACTCTCGACATGGTACGATCATTTACTTATTATTTATTATTACTATTTTGAGATGTTTTCATCTATTTTCCCCTAAATCTATACTCTAGTTTTGTTAAGTTTTTTACCCTGTATTTTCCTCGGGGATGAAACTAATGTCTCTAAGATTTTATCTAATGTAGTGGATTTGGATAAACATGACTTTTGGTGTGACTGTTTATATCCTATTCATGTTTTATTTTTATGGTCTTAGGTGGATGTGATTTAATCTTGCGACTTTTTCGGTTATGTCATGTGTTTCGGTTATGTGATATCTCCATGTCCTTCTAGGAAGATTTTAAGAATACGTAGGAGTTTCTTAAGGATGAAATTATTGTTTTATCTTAGGAGGATAAATGATTATATTTTTAAGCTATCATAGACTACATAAAGGGACAATAATTGTTTACATGGCATGTAGTGACTATGAAGTGTAATATTAGTCTTTATGGTATAAAGATATGTAGTATTCACATCAGGGTAAATAGTTGTGTTCATGTCTAATATACTATATTCTTTTCTAATTGCTTGAAGAACCAACATGCTTTGTAAAATAAGTTAAACTTAAACTCACTTTTTGAGGCTAAAGTTACTTCTAATAACACTTATTATAATAAATTGGTATATCTATCTCACAAATCATTTTTGTTTGAGTGATAAGTTTCTAACTTTAGTTAACTATAGAGTAAGAGGTAATAATTACTAGTACTATTTATATTCAAGTTTAGTAAACATATCATTCTGAGATTTGGTTATCATACATATATAACAAAAGCACTTTATCTATATAAGTAGATTTCATCTTTATGAATGTGGTGGTTTCTCTGGAAACATAAGATGAAGATTCATTCTTAATATTTCAAGGCTTTCAAGTGAAAAATAATTATTGTCATAACTATATAATTAAAGATACCAATTGTTTTATTGTAATCTCTTTCGTTGTCTCTTGCAGTAGTAGTTACACGATAAACATGTGCATTTTCTGTAGATTCACCATTAGTCCACCAAGTCATACCTGCAACATTTCCAGCTGAACTACCAGGTGCAAATTTTGTGAAATATTTATCTCTTCTTTTTCGACTTATTTATCAATTTTTATAAAATATTTATAAGTTACTTCCTGCTACATCATTTAATTTCTTCATGTCCACATTTAAAACTCCCACAATTATTGTCACTGGAACCAACGGAGTTTTAGTTACAACTATAACATTCACACTTAGTATATTAAAAGTGTATATTTTTTACATAAATCTTTTCATTTTAATTATATTGCTCAATATACAATATGTTCTTTAGAAAACTACCATTCTAAAGTGTTCAAAATTTGCATATATTTAAAGTATAGTTTCTTTTAAGTTGTTAATGTAACTTGTTAATATGTTGTTATGACAGCTCTTTAGAACAATTTAACTTTATTTTTTTCTTTTATTATGGAAATTGCTTATGCGCAAGCACTTGAAAAGCGCTTAAGCTGTAAATGCTTAATTACGATGTGATATCATGGTCACATGTGAAGTTCTTGCAGTGATTCGAATAATTGATTCGTGTAGATTCACATTGCCCGAAGAGGTGCTATAAACCCTTTAATTGAAATGCTTAAGTCTTAAAATTTACATCTTATAGAAATGTCAACATTTGCCTTTGCGGAATTTAAAACTTCACGTGATTTCTAGAGTGAGAAACTCTCACTTCTCTCTAGAATTCTGAACGTGTTTTCCCTACCCTTCCTTTGGGTTTTTCCTTCCCTCAATTTAGGGTTTCTTCCTCTTTCCCCTTTTTTAGGGTTCTCCGGCGGCGCATCCGCCTTACATCACCTTCCCTCTCCTCTTTTTCATCCAAATCCATAAGGCCTTCTCTGATAATTCCCAACCAGCAGCGATCTTCCCCTAAATCATTAAACCACCTTGTTACTCTAACACATAGGCTCATTTACCGCTCACCAGTGTCTCACCTACAACACCCATGGAGAAATGGAAAGATCTTCCACTATCTAAGGAGGAAGAAGAAGGAATAACAGTTGAAGAAGAAGAAGCTTATGGGGGAGAGATATTTGAACGCACGTTGGCGGGTAAACTCTGGACGGAAAACAACTTCAACTCGCGAGCTTTCACAAACACAATGATTAGTGCATGGAAGTTAAAGAATCCAGTGGAAACTCAAGAGCTTAACAAGAACCTGTTCTTGTTCAGATTCAGTACAAAGAGAGACCTTGAGAATGTTTGGAGAAGCGGACCATGGAGCTTTGACAGACATTTGCTTGTGCTAGAAAGGGTATCCGGGGAAGAACAACCTTCTGATTTGAACATGCATTACGGAGTCTTTTGGGTAAGAATATATGAGCTGCCTCTAATGTTACGATCTGAGTCGATGTCGAAGAAAATGGGGGGTATTCTTGGTGAATTCGTTGAAATGGATCAAAGAGAGGCCCATCGAAATGGCAGATTCCTAAGAGTTAAGGTGAAGATAGATCTTAAACAGCCGCTAAAAAGGGGCACTGTTGTTCGGTTCAAAGAGAAGAATTTAAGAGTCCACTTCAAATACGAACGACTACCCATTTTCTGTTTCGTCTGTGGAAGAATAGGGCACCAGATGAGAGACTGCGAAGCCGTGGGTGATCTGGGAGAGGATGGTTTTCAGGAGTTGGAAGAACAAGAGTTATCGTATGGAATTTGGTTGAGGGCGTCTCCGCTACCGAGAATCGCAGAAGAGCAGAAGAAAAAAGAGTCAACCTCTAGTTCCTGTAGTAAGAACTTGTTCAACATCTCATCTAGCCACAGCAAGTGTGAAGTGCAGAGTAAAAGAAAGGAGGCTGAAGAAAGGGAAGTCAATCAGATTCAACAGACAAAGGCTCCAAGTCAAAGTCTAGCCATTGTCCAAAATCCGGCCAGTGTTCAAAACAGAAGCATTGAAAAACCCAACAAGTTAGGAAGCGGACTAGCTATCGAAGCAGTGGTTGAATCCCTCAGTGCGGTGGAACTTTCAGCTGGGCAAAATAAAGTGAAAGATGCTCCAACTCTAAGCGCCCACACCAAAAGGAAGAAATGGACAAGACGACAACCAACTAAAAAGGCAGGAGCAGTGCAAACGAAAAAGCAGATGTTGGTGGAAATGGGGAAAACGGCAATTGGTTGATGTTAAGATAGCAGAGGGAACAGTGGAAGATTGTGTTAGCAGTGACAAAAAGTTTAAGAGTCACATGGAGATTGATGACATCCAGACAAAGAAACTAGAGGTGGTGTTGGAGGACCAACACCGCCTAGAACAATGAAAATATTAAGCTGGAACTGCCGGGGATTGGGGAGCCCCCGCGCAGTTCGAGCTCTTTTGAGGCTCCTGACGGTGGAAAAGCCGGATATTGTGTTCATTATGGAAACCAGAGTAAAAGAAGGTGAATCTCATCCCATTAAGAATAGGAGTGGTTTTGGAGGGGGAATTTGTATTGACTGTAGGGGTAATGGTAAGGAGAGGGCTGGTGGCCTTTTGATGTTCTGGAAGGAATCTTTACAAGTGGAGATTAAGTCTTTCTCAAAAAATCACATTGAAGCCATAATTAATGAGGAGGGCGACATGAGAGAGTGGACATTTGCAGGGGTCTATGGCTTCCCGGAAGATCACAACAAAAAGAAAACCTGGGAGTTGATTGATAAATTGGTTAACCGCAGCCAAAATAGGATGATTATTGCTGGAGATCTAAATGATATACTGAAGGACGATGAGAAGATTGGAGGTGTTAGCAGGTCCCTAAACCAAACCTCTATGGGCAGAATGGTGATTGATAATTCAGGATTGATTGATCTTGGCTTTCAAGGCTACCCTTTTACATGGACAAACGGAAGGCAAGGGACGGAAAACATACAATGCAGGTTAGATCGTTGTCTGGCCTCTTCTGATTTTGTGAATAGTTTTTCGCCAATTAATGTTTACCACCTATCTAGGTTTGGTTCGGACCATGCTGCACTCAGTATCATTCTTGATGATGACTCCGTTGAAAGACCTAGAAAGAGGAAGCATGTGTTTCGCTTTGAGGAAGCTTGGAGCAAAGACAACAGGTGTGAGGAAGCGGTGAAGAATTTATGGAATAGTTCGAGACTGAGTGGTTTTGATAGACTGTCATCTATAAAGCAATTGGATGAGATTTTCCAGGAGTATAGAACCGGGGGATTAAGCAAAGAATTAAGGAGAATTAAGGAGCTTCTAAAGGAGGAAGCGAGATGGGATAACATTGCAGACTTCATTATAAAGAACAAAGCCCTGGTGCAGCAAAGAAATAAACTGCTTCAAACGGAAGAGATTATGTGGAGGCAGCGAAGTAGAACTTTGTGGCTTAGTCACGGAGATAAAAACACCAAATTCTTTCATGGGAAGGCGGAACAAAGGCGTAGAACTAACAGCATTAGGAAACTCAAAGATGAACAAGGGCACTGGTGGAAGGGTGATTTTCACTGTGAAAGATTGTTGGTGAACTACTTCATGGAACTTTTCTCTTCAACAGGACCAACAAACGTGGATGAAGTGTGCTCGGTGGTGGCTGGGAGACTTGGTGGTGAACATCGGATCTGCTGTGAGGCTCCTTTTACTATTGAGGAAGTTAGGGCTGCCCTTTTCCAAATGAACCCCCTTAAGGCACCGGG
Source organism: Lathyrus tuberosus (assembly GCA_022829125.1). Classification (NCBI taxonomy): domain Eukaryota; kingdom Viridiplantae; phylum Streptophyta; class Magnoliopsida; order Fabales; family Fabaceae; genus Lathyrus; species Lathyrus tuberosus. The sequence goes on along the minus strand of JALAZF010000659.1, from coordinate 1,515,349 downwards.
ACCTGGTGGCCTTCCTAGTCTCTTCTTCCAAAAATATTGGAGTACAGTGGGTCCTGAGATAACTCGATTGGCACTCGATGTCCTGAACAATGGTGGCGATCCCTCATCCATCAACAACACATTCATAGCATTAATCCCGAAATGCAAAAACCCTGTTAGCCCAAAAGACTTCCGTCCTATAAGTCTTTGCAACGTTGTCATGAAGATAATCACCAAGACTATTGCAAATAGATTGAAGCCTTGCTTGCCCGATATTATTGATGCTGAACAAAGTGCCTTTGTTCATGCTCGATTGATTACGAACAACGCTTTGGTTGCTCTTGAGTGTTTCCACTGGATGAAAAAGAAGAGGAAAGGGAAAAAGGGCGTTATGGCTCTTAAACTGGACATGGCCAAAGCATATGAAAAATTGGAGTGGGTGTTTATAAGGAAAGTTCTGATATCCATGGGATTCCCGGAGAAGATGGTTAAGCTGATACATAACTGTATCTCGACGGTGTCGTATAAAATCCTGATAAATGGCCAGCCAAGTCTCAGTTTTAAGCCAGAGAGGGGGATCCGCCAAGGGGACCCCTTATCCCCGTATTTATTTATCTTATGTGCTAACGTTTTTTCAGGTTTGCTTAAGGAGGGAGTGGCTGGAAATGACATCCAGGGCATCAGAGTAGCTCACAATGCCCCTACAATCAGCCATCTGTTGTTCGCCGACGATTGTCTCCTTTTTGCCCGTGCCAACACAAAGGAAGCATCAAAAATAATGTCAATTCTGCACAAGTACCAAATGGCCTCTAGCCAGGAGGTCAATTTTATCAAGTCGGAGGTGTCCTATAGTAGAAACGTGGATGTAGAGGTGTAAGGGAGTATCCAAGCGCTTATGGGGGTTAATTATGTCCAGCAACACACTAAGTATCTTGGAGTACCTGTCATATTTGGAAGATCTAAGAAAGATATTTTTAGGATGGTTGTCGACAGAGTTTGGAAAAAAGTGAAGGGTTGGAAGGAAAAATTCTTATCAAAAGCCGGCAAAGAAGTCTTAATTAAGGCGATAGTCCAAGCGATACCAACGTACATCATGGGATGTTACAAGTTTCCAGAAGGCGTGTGTAAAGAGATTGAAAAGTTGGTAGCTCACTTTTGGTGGGGAGCGAAAGAAGGAAACAGGAAGATACATTGGATGCGATGGGAAAAACTAGCTCAATCAAAGACAAAGGGAGGTATGGGATTCCGTGACTTCAGTGACTTTAATTTGAGTATCCTTGGCAAAAACTATTGGAGGCTTTTAAGAGAAGAGGGTTCTCTCTTTGAGAAAGTTTTTAAAAGTAGATACTACCCTCGAAAATCAATTACGGAGAGTACACTTGGCTTTGCCCCAAGCTATGCTTGGAGGAGCATTCTTGCAGCTAAAGATCTGGTGCAAAAAGGAGTGAGGTGGAGTATTGGAAATGGAGAAAAAGTTCTAGTGAAGAAAGACAAGTGGATACCGAATGAAGCTGGGTTTAGAGTCCTTGGTCAGATCAGAGGATGCGAAGAAGATGCCAAAGTCAACCAATTCATAGACAGAGACCTGGGGACGTGGAAGCGTGACTTGGTTCTTAACACTTTCGACAGCGGGGTTGCTTTGAAAATCCAGGGAATTCCCCTTTCGAGGAGGAACGTAGAGGACAAACAAATATGGCATTACGACAAATCAGGAGAATACACTGTGAGAACAACCTACCACATTTGCAACCAAGCTAGGGAAGTGTCGTAACCGGGACCGTCATCCTCTGCTCTACATGGCCTTTGGAAGCTGCTGTGGAGAGCTCCTATCCACAATAGAATTAAAAATTTCTTTTGGAGACTTGTGAAAGACATCTTACCCACCAAGGATAATTTGAGTAAGAAAGGAATTGTCTTGGATGAGGAGTGTTGCCTTTTCCAGCAAGAGAAAGAATCAGTTATCCATCTCTTCTCTTCTTGTGACTTTGCGAGGAGAGTATTTCTTGTGTCAACCACTGGCTTTAGGTCACACACAGTGACTAACTTGGCTGACTGGATTCACATGATATTAGCCTCTGGTAATGTTTATTTTGTGCAGGTTTCTTGTTATATACTCCACCAAATCTGGAGTGCTCGGAACAAAACAATCTATCAGAACAAATCATGCGATCCAGTCAGGGTGGCGGTGGATGCTGAGGCTGCTGCGAGGGAGTTCTCGCTTAGGAATCCTAAGTACTTGAAAGCTAACCTTCTCGAGGAGCATAAGGTTGATAGGCTGATGAATGAAGGTTGCCATCTCATTCAAGCTGATGCAGGTGTGGTAGATAATGTTTGTGCCTCCTTTGGCTGCGTGGTAATGGACCCGGATAAGAAGGTAACTATGGCCTTGTGTAAAAGAGTTTAGGGGAGCTTTACTGCAGAAACTGCTGAGTGCCTGGCCATAAGATGGTGCCTGGAATGTGCTGCTCAAATTAAGCTCAAAAGAGTTCTGGTCCATTCTGATGCGAAGGCCGTGGTGGATTGCATAAATGAGGTTGATTCTAAAGCTGATATAGAAAATGTTGTAATGGACTGTCGCGACTTGTTGAAGTCCTTCTATTTCTCTACTGTCTTATATGTCCCTAGAACTGCTAACTGTATTCCTCACTCTTTGGCAAGTTTAGGTAAAACTGTGGGAACAAAATCATGGTTTGGGGGCATTCCAGTTATGGAGCTCGAAAATGCTGTAATTTTCCCCTTTGTTGTTTAATGAAATGAGGTTTAACTTCAAAAAAAAAAACATTTGCCATTGCGAGGTTGGCACAGGTGATTATCACTAGCAATTGATATTTAATAGTATGTGTGAATTAGATTCTTGAAATCAACTCTAACTATTTATATTGATATTTAATAGTATGTGTGAATTAGATTCTTGAAATCAACTCTAACTGTTTATATAATCCATGTTAGGACTCGCACAATCAAGTTTAACATCACTTACAATTTGCCACAAAAAATGCTTCTGTCCAACATAATGCAACATTTTCTCTATATGCTCTCGCTGATAATGCGATAAAGTTAAGTTTTTTGTTCTTTAATTGGTTTGAATTGTATGTTGCTCTTCGTTAATCATTGATGTTGGTGATATGTTTCCTCTGACATAACAACTTTGTTTGACAGGACAATGTTGCTTATTAAAGCTGGTGTTTTATGAGTTTTATGGCACACATTCAAATATTTTTTCGCTTGTATCATGAGCTTAATTGTTAATATGCCTTACAGGTATGATGCTCACTCAAGTGGAGAATGTTAAATTCAAAGGACCATCTTAGAGTTGTGTTATGAATATGGACAAAGAAGAGGATATTGTAACTAATTCACATGATAAGGAGGGACACTTGGCACACGATCCTCACATTCAGGATCTGAGGCGTGGACAGAGAGGAAGAATTCCTAACAGAAAATATAGTGAGGACTTTGTTTAAATAGGAGAATCTTTGGAAATCATTGGTGTGGAATTTGATGTGGAAACACCTGACTCTCTTCTCTCTCCAAAGCTTGCTTGCTTTTTTAGTACTATCAAAATTCCATCGCATCATTTTTATTCTTCCTTTGAGCTGCAAATAAATTGTACTCTTGCTTGATTAATAGTACAATTTGCTTTATTCTTTCTCTGTGTTAGATACTGTTACTGTGATTCATAACATTTGGTGCTCTCATTGACCTCCCCATGGCAGACAACACACGCATGAAAAGTATGGAAAACGCTATTTCGGAGATGAACAAAACTCTGCAGCGATTTCTGGAAGATGCCGACCGACGCCATAACGAGTATTCGCAGCACCGTCACTTGGATCAGGCTCGTTTTGAGCATGTTGAGAGTCAGCTCAGCTCTCTTCATGAGAACCAGCTCTCCGCTAGAAAGGGCTCAGCTTCTGGCTCCATGCAGTCGTCGTCTCAGCCATTTCAGCTGCGCAACATCAAACTCGATTTCCCTCGTTTTGATGGCTCTGAGGTAATGAATTGGATCTTTAAGGCTGAACAGTTTTTTGAGTTTTATTCTACGCCGCATAATCACCGTCTTACCATCGCCGCCGTGCACATGGAGAAGGACGTGGTGCCATGGTTCCAAATGATTTCTCGTAATCAACCATTTCAATCTTGGGCCATGTTCACACGGGCCTTAGAAATGGAGTTTGGTCCATCACCGTCCGAGTCCCCAAGGCCCACACTGTTCAAACTGGCCCATACTTCCTCTGTTACAGAATATTATTCATCTTTTACTGTGCTTGCCAACCGAACCCAAGGTTTAAGCCCTGATGCTACCTTGGATTGCTTCATCAGTGGCCTCAAAGCTGATATCAAATGGGAAGTGATCGCTCAAACACCTTCTTCCTTGTCCCGTGCTTATGCTCTTGCCAGACTCTTTGAGGATAAGTATTTACCACGACCAGCATCAAAACCTATTATTCCCAATTCTATCAAACCCTATCATTTTCCGGGACCCAATTCTAACCCTCAAAGCAATGCTCAACCACCATTGCTCCCTACCGCAAAATCAACCACTAAAAAGCCACCCAGTCAAAAACATCTCGCGAGCTGAGATGCAGATCCGCCGTGAAAAGGGCCTCTGCTACTATTACGATGACAAATTTTCCATCAACCACAAATGTCCCAACCGTCATTATCTTCTTCTCCAAATGGACGATGATGAATCTGAAACCAATACTCAAACCCTCCTTGAACCTCCTCCTATTGGGGACTCTGAACATCACTTGTCCTTAAACGTTTTAAATGGATCTCACGGGCTTGGTACTATGCGTTTTCGTGGCCATATTCAAGGCATGGATGTCACAGTGTTGTTGGATAGTGGAAGCTCTGATAACTTCCTCCAACCTAGAATTGCTTAGTCCTTACAACTACTAGTTCAGTCCACTTCTCAATTTCAGGTACTCGTTGGTAATGGACACTCCTTGACCACCATGGGTTATATTTCGGATCTGCCAGTCACTATTCAGGGTAATACCTTACACCTTCCTGTGTATTTACTGCCTATTTCGGGAGCTGACCTTGTTTTAGGAGTCCCTTGGTTAAAAACCTTAGGTCCTCACATAGCAGACTATAATGCCTTGTCCTTAAAATTCTACGTCAAAGACACTTTTATCACACTTTATGGTGACACACATAAAGGTCTGAGCCAAGCACAGTTCAATCATATCAAAAGACTATATCACACACATGCTATCGACCTTGCTTTTACTCTGCAATTTGACAAAATCATACCAGCTGATACTGATTTGAGTACTATTGTTCACCTTGATTTATCTCAGGTCTTAGACACATATGTCGATGTCTTTGCTGAACCTAAAGGCTTACCCACACCTCGGTTTCAGGACCATGCTATACTCTTAATTAAAGGCAGTAACCCAGTTAAAGTAAGGCCATACAGGTACCCACATAGCCAGAAAGCACAGATAGAAACTATGGTTAATGAGATGTTACAACAGGGTCTGATCCAACCCAGCAATAGTCCATTTTCTTCCCCTGTGTTGTTGGTTAAGAAGAAAGATGGCTCTTGGCGATTTTGCATGGACTAACAGGCTCTCAATTCCATCACTGTCAAAGACAGTTTTCCTATTCCCACTGTGGATGAGTTGTTAGATGAACTCCATGGTGCTCACTATTTTTCCAAATTAGATATGCGCTCAGGGTACCACCAGATTTTGGTTAAACCAGAAGACAGATGCAAAACTGCTTTCAGAACTCATCAAGGCTTATATGAATGGTTAGTGATGCCATTCGGCCTCTCCAACGCCCCTGCATCTTTTCAGAGCCTCATGAATCATGTCTTCAAAGCTCGGCTCCGAAAGTCTGTCCTCGTATTCTTTGATGATATTTTAATTTACAGTCCCTCTTGGTCTTCTCATATAGATCATTTAACTGTCGTACTTCAGCTCCTTCGCAGTCATTCTCTATTTGCCAAACGGTCTAAATGCTATTTTAGATTTACTGAAGTGGATTATTTAGGACATACCATCTCTCACCAAGGGGTGCACATGGATAAAGATAAGGTGAAAGCAGTGCTGGACTGGCCTATGCCCTTAAATCTCAAACAATTGAGAGGATTTTTGGGTTTATCTGGCTACTACAGAAGATTTATTAGAAACTATGCTTCTATTGCCACGCCCTTGATTGCCTTACTTAAGAAAGATGCTTTTGAATGGTCTCCAGCAGCTACTGATACATTCTTAGCCTTACAACATGCTATTATGGTTGCTCCGGTATTAGCCCTACCGGATTTTTCTAAGCCCTTTGTGCTGGAGACTGATGCTTCCGGTACTGGTATCGGTGCCATTCTGAGTCAAGAAAAACATCCTATAGCTTATTTTTCTAAGAAATTAAATCCATCCATGCAACACAAGTCTGCTTACGTCCGCGAACTGTATGCAGTTACGGAGGCTATGGCCAAATTTAGACACTATCTCCTGGGTCATAAGTTTATCATCCGAATAGATCAACAAAGTTTGAAGGCATTATCGGACCAAACTATTCAAACTCCGGAGCAACAGAAATGGCTGCAAAAGTTTTTGGGATTTGACTTTTCTATTGAGTATAAGCCTGGCAAAGATAACATTGCTGCAGATGCCTTATCCCGATCCTTCTTTATGGCTCATTCTGGTCCTGTCAACCCTCTTTTATCTAGTATTATTGCTGCTGTCGACTCAGATCCTTCCTTGTCTCAGATGAAACAGCTATGCCTTCAAGGGTGTAATCCGGATCCTCTTTATCAGGTGAGACAACATATCTTATATTGGAGCAATAAAATTGTCGTGCCTCCCAAGCCCAGCATTATTCAATCTATTTTGCAAGAATTTCACTCTTCTCAGCTGGGCGGTCACGCCGGTATCACCCGCACTAAGGCCAGAATCTCATCTCAGTTCACTTGGCCTTCCCTCTCTCGGGATGTCAGACTGTTTGTGTCACAATGCTTAACATGTCAGTAAGCCAAATCTTCTACCACAGCTCCTGCTGGACTCCTCCAACCATTACCTATTCCCGCTCAAATTTGGGAAGATGTGTCAATGGATTTCATTACTGGTCTTCCTCCTTCTAATGGTTTTACTGTGATCATGGTTGTCGTTGACCCTCTTTCGAAGTATAGTCATTTCACACCTTTAAAATCTGACTTCACGAGTTCTAAAGTGGCTGAGGTATTTTTACACAATGTGGTTAAGTTGCATGTGTTTCCCAAGACTTTAGTCTCCGATCGGGACAAGGTATTTACTAGCTCTTTTTGGAGACAATTGTTCAAATTAAGTGGTACTACTTTGGCTATGAGTTCAGCATACCATCCTCAATCCGATGGTCAAACTGAGGCTGTCAACAAGTGTTTAGAGTTGTACCTCCGATGTTTTGTAGGGCAAGTACCTCACAAATGGTCTAAGCTGCTTGACTGGGCAGAATTTTGGTATAATTCTTCATACCAATGCAGCATTGGCATGACCCCATTTAAGGCGGTTTACGATCGAGAGCCTCCTATCCTTTTGAAATATGACACTGCCACAGCGAATCCACCATCACTGCAGGCACTACTAGCAGAGAGGGACACTACTCTTCAACTACTCAAATCAAATCTTCATCGCGCTCAGCAAGTTATGAAGAAGTATGTTGATGCTAAACGACGTTTTGTTGAGTTCAAGGTGGGAGATATGGTCTTAGTCAAGCTGCAGCCGTATCGACAACATTCCTTATCCTTGCATCAAAATCAGAAACTTGGGTTGCGATACTTTGGTCCTTTTCCTGTCATACAAAGGATTGGCACTGTGGCTTATAAGTTGCTACTTCCTCCATCTGCAAAAATCCATCCGGTTTTTCATATTGTCAATTTGAAGTTATGCAGAGGTGATCATCATGAGCAGTACCTTCCTACACCATTTCTCACTACTGAGACAAGCCCTATTCTGTTCCCGGAGGAAGTACTGGACACTCGTATTCTGCTGCTGCGTGACAACGAAGTACCGCAGGTGCTGATCAAATGGTCCAACTTACCGGGTTTTGCCGCTACTTGGGAAAATTGGATTGAGTTTGCCAAGACATACCCTAACTTTAACCTTCAGGACAAAGTTAATTTTAATGGGGGAGGGGGGGGGGGGGGGTAATGTTATGAATAAGGACAAAGAAGAGGATATTGTAACTAATTCACATGATAAGGAGGGACACTTGGCACACGATCCTCACATTCAGGATCTGAGGCGTGGACAGAGAGGAAGAATTCCTAACAGAAAATATAGTGAGGACTTTGTTTAAATAGGAGAATCTTTGGAAATCATTGGTGTGGAATTTGATGTGGAAACACCTGACTCTGTTCTCTCTCCAAAGCTTGCTTGCTTTTCTAGTACTATCAAAATTCCATCGCATCATTTTTATTCTTCCTTTGAGCTGCAAATAAATTGTACTCTTGCTTGATTAATAGTACAATTTCCTTTATTCTTTCTCTGTGTTACATACTGTTACTGTGATTCATAACAAGTTGTTAAACCAGCTAGATGGTTTTGATTCAAGAGATGTAAAAGTGATTCTGGCTACCAACATAATTGAAAGTCTAGATCCAGCTTTGCAACTAAATGACTTTATATTTTGAAATTAAGATACACACATCAAGGATGGCATTAGTTGAAGATGTCAACTTCTAAGAATTCGTTATGACCAAGGATGTGTTCTCTGGAGCTGATATGTACTAAGGCTGAGTTACTTGCTCTACGGGAACGCCAAATAAAGGTTTGAAATTTAACATAGGACCTCTGATAATAACTTTTCTAAGTTAAAAAAGCTCAGCCTGATCAATGATTTTATTTGGTTAAAAAACACAATAGCTAGATTTCATAAATTTATGAACAATATATTCATAAGAATTATGCCTGGTTAGATAAATATATTGATACACTATTACTTGACATACATGAAACAAACAGGTGAATCAAATTGAATTTGTGATTGAGAGTATTGAAGCTGTGAGGATGTTCGAAAAGGCTGGATGGATGTCATGATCATGACCAGCCACTGAAGGTTTGAACTTTGTATCTAATATTTCTTAGTAACGCAATCACTTACTCTAGTACAAACATTCCTATATTTTGGTTGTACTTAAAAGACTGAGGATACCTTCATGTTGATATTGTTGTTGGTTTGTCAACAGTATTACATTATCTCAGTTGAACCATTGTGATATGAGTCTATCACCACCACAATACCATGTACTATTTAATATAATATTCTTTTCCATTTTGTTAATTGTATCTTGAACAAGATAAAATTAAGATTGGACCTCCATACAAGTCAGAGCATCTCGCCAAGTATAACCAGATTGTTTGTTTATTACATTAGGTGCAAATTTCATTGTTAAGCATAAGTAGGTTATAAATGTTTGTAACTCATTTGGCAGCTCTTAGAATTGAGGAGGGGAAAGGGGTTCTAGCTATTGTGAAAACCTCCAAAATAGTTACCCTGCAAAGCTTTATGGATTTGACTATTTCAAAAAATGGTTACACTGCCAAGTTTTATGGAATGGATTGTTTCAAAAACTGGGATGAAGTTTTGAACTTAACATGTAAATACTTTCGCTTGAACTTAATTTTATTGAAAGAGAAGGGTTCTGATTCATAGTTTTTACCGTCGCAATTAACAACAAAATAGAAATAAAAACGAAATTGTACGACGGTTGGAAACCGTCGCAATATTCGATTTACGTCAGTTCCCTAACCGTCGTAAAAGAGAACGACGGTTGGTATGATGGTTTTGACAACCGTCACAAAATAGCCTCGCGACGCACGTTTCTAGGATGGAGAGGTAACCGTCGTAATCTACCAAAATGAACCGTCGTAATTTTCCAATTTTCTTGTGGTGATCCCTTTTTTCCACATGATCTCTAAAAAAATGGTGTTGGATCTCAATATGTTTTGTTTGTGAATGAAGTGTCGGATTCTTAGTAAGGCTTATTGCACTAGTACTATCGCACTTAATTGGAACGCAACTAAGTTTTAAATCATAATCTAGAAATTGTTGCTTTAGTCATAAGACTTGTGCACAACAACTAGCAGCAGCTACATATTCAGCCTCGGTGGTAAAAAAAAGCAGCGCTATGGTGCTTCTTACAGTGCCAAGAAACTAAACAGCTTCTAACTAAGTGATAGGTACTACTAGTACTTTTCCTATTCGATTTGCGCCTCGCGAAATATGAATCAGAATAACCTACTAAGCTACAAGCACTACCTTTAGGATAACAAAGATCGTGATGGAAGGTTCCTTTAAGATACCTCAAAATACGTTTTACGATCTTAAAGTGGGAATCCTTAGGTGACACTTGATATCTAGCACACACCAAACATGATATTTGGCCTACTTGCAGTTAAATAGAGTAAGGATCCAATTATACCTATATACCTAGTTACGTCGAAATCCATTCCTCTTTCATGTTTGTCAATAAGAACATTAGAAGACCTGGGTGTTGAGATACTCTTTGAGTCTTTCATATTGAACTTCTTGATAAGATCTAAGAATATTTTGTTTGACTTATGAAAGTACCCTTCTTCTTCTTGCTTGATTTGCAATCCTAAGTATGTTAACTCTCCCATAAATGACATCTCAAATTCTCCCTGCATCAAACTTGCAAATTCCCGACAAAGAGATTCATTAGTAAACCCGAAGATAATATCATCTACATAAATTTGAACTAAGAGAATATAATTTTCCTTATGTCTTATAAACAAAGTGGTTACAACTTTTCCACGATTGAATTTTTGTTTGATAAAAAATCCACTCAATCGCTCATACCAAGCTCTAGGAGCTTGTATGAGACCATGAATGGCTATTTTCAATTTAAAAACATGATAAGGATTATCGCAATCCTAAAAACACGTGGTGTTATGAGACATACATCTCTTTGTTTACATGTCCATAAAAAAAGGAGATTTAACGTCCATTTGGTAAAGCTTAAATTCCAGGAAGCAAGTGAATTCCAAAAGGTGTTTAATGTCTTTTAGATGAGCTACATGAGCATAAGTCTCCCCGGAGTCTATTCCTTCACCTTGATTATATCCTTTTGCCACCAATCTTGCTTTATTTCTAGTAATTAACCATTTTCATCCATCTTATTCCTAAACACCCATCTTGTGCAAATGACAGTTTTGTCGACTGGATGCATAACAAGGTCCCAAACGTCATTACGTTTAAATTGGATTAGTTCTTCTTACATAGCAAGTAACCATCCCTCATCAAGTAAAGCATTGGATATTGATTTAGGTTCATTTTGAGAAATGAATTCAGAGTACTTACAAAAATTGTTAACCAGTGACTATCTAATCTTGAGGCAACTGGATTATCCTTCATGATTGTCTAATCTTGAGGCAACTGGTTTGAGGTATGTTGTTTTTCATCCTCGTGTAATCTTTCCTCTTTATCTTTCGTAATGTCCTCATCCTTTGTTGAAGGAGTATGACCCTCTTTAGAACTTCGTCTTCGATCAACTTCTTCGTTATTATACCTGAAACATTAGAAAAAAACACCCTCCTTGTCTTTTGGGATGAGGATTCATCAAAAGCAACATGAATGAACTCTTCTACTGAAGCAGTTCTATGATTGTAAACCTTGTAAGCTTTACTCATAAATGAGTAACCTAAGAACATACCTTCATATGATTTAGCATCGAATTTATCAAGATTGTCCTTTTCGTTATTCAAAATAAAGCATTTGCAATCGAAAACACAAAAATAAGAAACGTTAGGTCTTCTACCCTTAAGTGTCTTATAGGGTGTCTTCTCTAGGATGGATCAAATGATCACCCTATTTAAGACATGACATGCGGTATTAATCACATCCTCCCAAAAATACTTAGGTAGGCTCATTTCATTTATCATAGTCTGAGCCAATTCTTCCAAAACATGATTTTTACGCTCTACAACACAATTTTGTTATGGAGTTCTCGGACATGAGAAATTATGAGAAATCCCATAATCACCACCATGATCACTATGAAAAGTGATGATTTTAAACCAAAAACATTTTGGACAAGCTTAGGAAAATCAACGGAAGCCTTAAAAGTTTCATCCTTAACGTACAAGTAAATCTAGAGTAGTCATGAACAATCATAAATCCGTAATAGTTGCCTCCTAAAATTCTTGTCTGCGAAGGGCCAAACAAGTCTAAGTGAATAAGATCGAGAGGTTTTGAGGTTGAAATAACCTTCTTCGGTTTAAACGACATTGTTATTTTCTTTCCCATTTAGCAAGAATCACATAATTTGTCTTTTAAAAACTTTATTTTAAGAAAACCAACTACTATATTTTTGGATGTTATTTTATTTAACAAGTCAATATGCATCGTGACTTAAGTGTCTATGCCATAACCAAGAATCTTCAATCTGGGCTACTAAAAATTTAGTTCCATGAATTGACAAGTCATCTAGATCAAGCATATAAACATTTTCAATCCTGGAACCCTTAAACACAAGGTCCTTACTAGTCTTATGCTCAATTACGCAACTAAGAGTATTAAAAACTACGAAATACCCTTTGTCACATAATTGGATAATACTAAGTAAGTTGTATTTAAGCCCTTTGACTAACAGCACATTTTCAATGGTAATTATGGAGGGATTTCCCACAATACCTTCACCATTTTACCTTTCTTATTGTCTCCATATGTGGCATGACCACTTTCCTTCTCATCAAACATGGTGAACATGGAAGCATCTCCCATCATGTGTCTTGAACATCCGCTATCTAGAAACCATAATCTTTTCAGGGAGGCAAGACTTTCTTGCGACAATTCAAATAGAAAATTTACGTCCCCAACTAGTGGGTCATTATGGTTAGTTGAGTTAGATTTAGGAATCCATTTTATTTTACCATTAAGAACTCAAACATTCCTAACATGACAAACAGGCCCAATGTGACCCTAATCTCCACAATAATGGAAAATAGCTTTAGATGAAATGCTTCTTCTATTTATTTTAGTTACATAAGGGTTTTTATTAACAACGTTCTCTCTTTCACTTGAAGAACTAGAACAAGTGCAAGATAGTGAAGTAGAATGTGTTAGTTGTCCCTTAAGAGTTTCAACTTCATGTTTTAAAATTGGACACTCAACACATTCCACAACTTCTATCTTTCCAACTAATGTATCTGAAACATTGCAAGGCCCATCCATTAGAGATGTATGTGATTCTTTAGGAGATTATCTGTTGTATCCTAATTTTTACCCCTAAGATTTCTCACATCTCATTTACATCTTATACCCCAAACAAGATCATGCATTGGTTCCTTTATCCCTCTCTTCTTTGGGTTTATACCTTGCAGGGATCACCGAGCATCTGTGTGTTTCTTATTTACCTTTATTTGCTTATGTTTACTAACCTTTAATTAAAATCTAAAAAAAATATGTTTGTTTCCCTTTTACTAACTTTTTTCAGGAAGGATTTGGATTAAGGATATCAAATACCAGTCCGTCAGCTCAAATAAAATTCATCTGAACAAAGTCAAAGTTGATCTGCGAACAATTCAAAATCATTTGATCAAGAGTGTCCAAGATTTAATTGCTTATTATTCAAGAGACTCCAAGGTTCATGTTTTTATTTCCATGCCATCTTTGACAAGCAAAAAGAATTGAGCTAGAGCCACAGCAGCACATAAGAAGACAAATTTTCACAAATTTTCACTGTGGTAATTGATTACCAGCATTAGGGTAATCGATTACTCAGTACGTTTTTTTGTGAAAATGTGCCAAATTCAAAATCTACAACATTTGGCACCAATTTCATCATTTGAGAATTTTCTAGATCACTTCCAAATAATTCCCCTACCTCATCACAACTAATTCCCACCATACACCTTCACTAATCACCACTTGATCTTGATTTTGCCTCCAAATTGAAATTCCAAGCCTAACTTTCACTCCAAACCAAACTCCAAGCCACCAAAATTCCCAAGCCTAAATCCTATAAATAGAACCCTTATTTCATTCATTCTACAAGCTTTTGATAGCCAAATTCACCTTGTCAAATTTTTTCTTGACTCTCTCAATTTTCTCCAACTACCAAATCACCAAAGCTCTTTCTTCCATTGAAAGTTAGTAAGTTCATCATTAGAACTTACTAATCTTTGAGCTAAACCTCCATCCATTCACTTTTTCATCATCAATTTCTGTAGATCAAGGATTTGGAGTGTGATTCTTAGAGTTGATTTGAAGAATTTTCATATTTGAAGTGGTAAACTCTTGATCCACCATTGTTGATCTTGATACGTCCTTCACAATGTGATCTATTGTTGATTCTTGTTGCTTGATCTTTGGATCTTGCAAATTGTGATCCATTGGTGTTATTTGCGGTTGTTTTACTTGAATTTTCGTACACAATTGCATCCTTGATCATGAGGTGTTTGAAGAAATGATTGATCAAGAATTTTGCATTTTTTTAACAGATTTTCTGCTATTTTAGCAGGTGTAATCGATTACTCTCCTGGTGGTAATCGATTACACCCCTATTTTTCACGTCCGGATCTACCTTTCTTACAGTGGTAACCGATTACCAGCATTAAGGTAATCGATTACCCAGTGCCCAGAATGTGATTTTGGCTTATTTTTGGGATTGTTTTTGTTCCTTTTCCTTCACTTTCCTTTAGTTCTTTACCTTGGATCACATCTTTTTGTGGTTCAATTAGGCATTTCATCATCTATTTATCGTTTTCTTTGGATCGATGAAAATCTTCGATGTCATTGGAACTTGTTTTAAGTTCTTGATGAATAGGAGATCGTTACCTCTTTTCTTTTTGTGCGGTATTGCTTTCGGAGAGTGATCTACATATCACTTCTCTAGCATGCATTAGCACTAACATCGTTATTGACCGGCCTCCCATAGTATGATCTTCCTCATAGATTGTGCTACGATTGCTTAACATAGTGTTATATGCGTCCCGTATCAGAAAATGATCATTCGTGGCTCAAACAAGTATGGTTGATTATTTGTCTTGGGTCCATCACTTATGAAACTTGTTGTTAGGAGGCTTTGATTTTATCAATCCTCTAATGAGTCTTCATTAACTTTGGCATAAGTTCATTATTTAACCATCGTTGATCATTTGCTCTAACAACTAATCACTAACTCACTAACAATATTATTGTGCTAATTTTGTTTATGCTTCCTTCTTGCTCCCTATATCTCTTTACCTTTTTTTGGTTTATGTCATCATATCATATTATATATCGTTTATGCTTCCGTCATTTTTTCCTTTGTCCACTTGGACCATTTGTTTATGTTTATGCCCTTTTTCTTTTGTCCATTTGGACCAAAAAACACTAATAAAGGCTTAAACCCCTAAAAAAACTTGTTCTCTTAATGGTGGACTATGGTTACTATCCTTTGCATTGGACATGGAACTTTGGACCTAGAATTACGATCTTAACCTATGCTTGGAAGCTTGTAATATCAAACCTTGGATTTTGGGTACTTGGAGTTCCCTTTTGAAGACTTATCTTGATCAAGACCAAATCAAAAGGGAAGAATGCTCATGCTATGGAGCTTGCTTATGTTGTTAGACCGTTCTTATCCTTAGCTTTTATCTTTTTGCTTTAGGATAGTCACTTCTTCTCCACCCCTTCTTCAATTTTCAAATTCTCTCTCTTTTTCAAAGCCTTCTTGCTTTCAAAACCTTAAACCTCTTTCACAATAAACCTTGACTTTTGTCAAGCGATTTTCCAAACCTTTTTCTTGAATAAATGTCTATCAATGTTAATCATACTTTGACCCTTTTCAAAAAGACATAAAAAACATTCAAACTCCTTTTGTTCCTTATGCACTTTCTCTTTTAAAACTTTTTCATAAGTTTAGACATGATTCATCTCTTTAAGCGGAATTATTCGCTTGGAAATGACGACTTTCCTTTACATTTAAAATCAACCATAACAAACCAATTTTGTTATTTGTACCACGAGCTACGAGGTTTTGATCCTATATTGCACTTTGTGGGTACGTAGGCAAGAGGCGACGAGTCTCTCCAAACGCAAAAATCTTAAAAATAATTTCTCTTCTCATCTCCCCAATCTCATTTCAAACAAACCTTTTCAAACCAAAAAGCGTAGATATTTCAAAGGGTTCCTATAGAGTACTATAGACGTTTTGGGTGCTAACACCTTCCCTTAGCATAACCAACCCCCTTACCCAGTCTTTGTTTACTTGTTCTTATTTAGAACTTGTTTAGGTTTTGTTCGCTCTTTTTCCTTTTCTTTTGGATAAAATAAAAGTGCAATGGCGACTCTTGATTTTTTAAGTTAAGTTAATCAATAGGTTATACTCACGATTTTTGCCGCTACATTATCAAGCACAATTAAGATGATTTATCTCCTCTTGAAATTTTAAAATCATTTCTTTTTTGAAAGAAATTTTCTTAACCACTTTTATAGAATCCACATACATGTCATTGAATGCTTTCGACAATTCACTATAAGAATACTCATTATCATAATCAGAATTATATACCTTTGAAGTTTCACCTTTATTATGTGCCATGAAACAAAAGTTGGCACACTCATCATCTGACCTCGAGCAAGAATATTTCTAAAATCCTTGTCTTTACTTTTATGATGTTTCGTGAGACTTGGACAGGTAGTTCATTAATATCCCGATTTTCAACACAAGTAACACGTCATATCATTATTAATTTTCTTGTGATCTTTCTTGGGTGGGTGAATATTTCTAAAATTTCCTAGACCTTATCGATATGCTTGAGGTTATTTCTCTTTAGATATATATTGCAGTGTCGGACGAATAAACCCATATCTTCCTCTTAAGAAGCTTCTTCATCAGAGTGGTCACTGACACGCCGCAAGCGTACGACAAATGTCAGAGTAGTAAAAAAGTATCGAACCTCAGAAACCAATGGTTAAGTATCTATTTTTATCCTATGAGTGTAAATCTATAGCAACCAAAAATGGGTTATAAAACCAAATTAAGTGAAAAATAACTTAAGTCAAGACAACTTATTTGAAAAGCACTTTTGTGAAAAATAACTTAAATGTATAAAAATATATAAAGCAAATAGAACTTAGGGTTATGACTCCCATCTTAGACTTCTCCACATGAATTAAGCATTTCTATTACGAGAATCCTGACTCAGTTAATAAAAAAATAGATTATTATGGCAATACCTACTTTCACCAGCCTATTTCCCTACCTCTAACGAACGAGACGCTAACCGTATTTCGCTCGCGTAGAAACGTTTGTTAGTGGCCATTACATTTGCACAACTATTAAAAACTGGAACTTTTTTCAATTTCATCCTATCACTTCCGTGACTTTGGACTTGACTATTTAAAAACTGCTTTCCAGCGTTCGCCTCTACCATTTCAGTGTAAGGCAAACGCCTAAAAACAACACTCCTACTTTCGTAGCGAGGATTGAATTAAAATTCATACTTTTAAAATAAAAAGGGTGGAATTCATGTAACTAGCTTAAGTTCATGCGAATAGACATACAATAGGGTTTATAACCCTAGGCCCCTAATTGACTACTCATTCATGGTGAGGAATGATCCAGTCAAAAGGATTACTACAGACAAAGAACATAACTAACAAAAAATAAATAAAGCAATAAATAACCTGATTAAACGAAGGAAAATACTTGATTAAAATTCTGATTTAGTGCTCCAATGGAGACTTTTACAAAAAGCGGTAAAATAAGCGTAAACTCTAAACTGGAATATAAAAACTGGATCATAACTTAAGACTACCTATGAGATTTTATATCAAATACTAAACATGTAAAGAATATCCTTAGTTCAATGCCAATTACAAACAATAAATATCATATCCAAACAATCAAAAGCCTTAAAAATGAACGAATTAGGCCAGAAAAGGAAACAAATCGGTAGAAAGTTTGTCTGCCTGTTACGGCAGTAATAGCCATTACAGGTGGCAGTAACAGGCCTCTGGTTTTTGTCTTGGGGAGCCTCTTATGATGGTTTTGAGAGTCATGCTTGTTACGGCCCGTAATAGCCATTATATGTGGCCGTAGCAGGCCCCTGGTTTTTGTATGGAGAATTACGATTCTTCGCCTTTTTCCGTGTTTTATCCACTTTTCATCCTTTTTTCTCTTAGAACGCTTATTATGACCTGAAAACAAAGGGAATACAATACCAAAGCATAAAACATGGTAAAATGAAAGGAAAGTGAATGAAAATGGTAAAATATAAAGGAAAAACAACTAAAAAAAATGATATAAAAACCACTTATCAGTCACTTTCTTCCTTTGACTTCTTCTCTTTAGAAGTTGAAGCTTTCAAAGAAAGATCTTATTTCTCTTCTTTACCTTTCTCTTTCTTTTTCGACCTTACTTCGCTATCGGCGAGTCATTTGAGCTCATTCTCATACTCAACTAACTTTCTAAACAGTTATGTATTATCTAAAGTGCTAAGATCGTTTGATTGTTTTATAGCAGTGGCCTTTGGTTGCCACTGCCTACACATAGATCTCAATATTTTTTTAGTACACTATTTGTTAGAAAAGGTTTTACCCAAATCGCTAAGTTTGTTGATTTAGTGGAGGAATCTAGTTTGCTTGGAATCCACTGATTCTCTGGGTTCCATACGAAATAGTTTAAACTCCTCTATAAACATATTGATTTTAAAATCTGTGACGTCATATGTTACCTCATAGATAGTTTGGAGAGTGTTCCACATACCTTTAGCACTCGTATAATGCGAAGTTGAGTAGAACACTTTTGCGTTTAAAGAAGAAATAAGTATGTTCCTTGCTTTCAAATAATATGAAGCCTTTTTGGTTTCAGCATCATCCCAATCTTTTGGATTATCAATGTCGACATTGCCTATGGGAATAAATGGTCCCCCAGTGACAACACACCACAAATTTTTGTCAACCGATAACAAGTGTACATACATTTTTACTTTTCAATAAGTATAATTTTCGCCTTTAAAAATAGGTGCTCTATTATACGCTCCCTCAGGATCATCATCTTCCGCCATATTCACAACTTTTAGATGTCGATTAGAAACAATCAAAAGGTCGTCTCTTGATGCCAATTGTAGGATGTGAATATGGGAGTAGAAAAATGGTCAGTAGGGGGTAAATAGACCCAATTAAAATTAACTGCTTTTTACGAAAGTTATCAGAGTGTTTTAAAAAATTGCAAGTGGAAGGTTTGATGCGAAAATATGAAAATAATACTATTCTAAATTTTGATCACGTTAAAACTAAATCAATTCACACACACCAAAGATGAATATGATGAAACACAAGGTATCCAATTGATTTGATTGTAGAATCTACGAGGTGTGTTTATACAATGGTTCAATATAGAGAATTCTAACCTCAATTAATTATCAGAATTTAATCACTAATTCAGCTCAATAAGGTATCCAAATTTTTTTTTAAAATAACCCTAGTTCATACATACAACATATTTATCAATTAAATGGACGATAAACTATGATAGAATTGAAATGCCTAAGCATGCAAATACTATGAAATTAAATGCAAAAGTAAAAAGAGAGAGAGAGAGAGAGAGAGAGAGAGAGAGAGAGAGAGAGAGAGAGAGAGAGAGAGAGAGACGAAGAGGGAGAGAGAGAGAGATGACACCGAGATTTATTGAACTTCTTATTTCATCCTCACTTTTCCTATGTGAACTCTTCAATGGTTTCCCATTAGAACCTGCATTTTTCCTCTTTATTTGACAAATATTTACAAGAGTACATACAATCACCAATCCACGATAATTCTGATAAAATTAAAATCTCTTATGTGGACGTTGACTTGTATATAGCACAATGTTAAACTCTTCTACATAATCTTTACTCGATAAAAGTGTGTTGAATCTTCCAATATCACTAATATGCTTCAAGCCTTCGTGTGTAGCAAGCAACCCCTTGATCCTACTGATTCCTCGAGCAATACATTGTCTGAAGATTTGATAAGAAATCCACCTTTTTGTCATACCCTAATTTTTTACCCCCAAGATGCCACCTCATTTGCATCATTGGCATAACATTCATCATTACATATATACATCTCTTTATGCATCACTAACCCATCACAAGTACAAGATTTGGGCTTACTTGCTTCATAGTTTAGGTGATCCCCCTAAAGCTCAAAAAGATGAATTATCAAAGGAATAAGCACCATGTTCAACATCTCAAGTCCCTATATCATTCATGGAGATTAAAATCTTTCACTCATCAAGTTCAAGATAGCATCATGACAAGGTTATCAAGCCCCCAAGATCCTCAATACATCCAAATTAGGGTTTTGACCTAATTCAGTCCCTAAGTTGACTTTTAAAGCAAGGCATGATCCCAAACCTCCAAATATGTTTCAAGGACCTCAAATGCCTCATATTGGTCCATTTATATGATTGGATTAATCTAAATAACTTGATTCATAAGCAATACAAGAAGTTAAAATCATCTGATCCACAAACTAGGGTTTTTGAGGAAAAGTCAATTGTGTAACGCCCTAAATTCATATTTATCTAATTATTAATTATTTGTGAATATAAGGTAATTTGATGACATGTTGTTGTGTTTCATGAGCATTGTGGTGGAATTATTTTAATAATATTGATAGTAAGAATAATTGTATCACATTATTCAAATTATTATTATTATTTAAAATAAGAGTGTTATAAGCCTTGAGGGTATGATGGTCATTGGTGAAAGATAAGTGAGGGTAAGATGGGAAGAGCACATTTAGGGGTATTTTGAGTTAAAACAAGGAATAGTGAGGGGAGTTTTCATTATTCGTGTTATTTTTGGTTGAAAGAAAGAAAAGAGTGCTCTGAAGAACACAAGAAGAGTGGATGAGGCTAGGGCATAGAGGGATTTTCGGTGAAACTTCAAGAGAAGATCGAAAGAATCAAGACTCTAAGGTATGGGGAGTATCACTTTGCAATATTTTGATATAAAGATTAGGTGTTAGTGGGTAATTGGGGTTTTGGGGGAAAACCTAGGAATTGGAGGTTAGGGATGATGGATTTCGATGATTTCCTATGTGATGATTGTTGTTATTGACGTATATGTGATAGTTATAAGTTATAATAACATAATCTGTGGTAATTTAAGGATAAAACCTGGTTTTGGGGTGTTGAATCGCAGATGAAGACGTGTTGTTATCGCAGGGTTTTTCGGCCAAAATCACAGAGGGCGCTTAGCGCGGTTAGCGCGTTTTGGAGAAATTTCGCCTCTTCGAGGCAGTGAGTAGCGCGCTTAGCGCTGGTGGGGCCCGCTTAGCGCGACCTGGAACTGAAAAATATTGTTTTATTGACTTTAAATTCATGGAAAATATCTGTTTTATATTATATTAATGCTATGATGTTGCTGTAAACTGCTGCTATGTGTTGACGTGTTATATGATGATTATTTAGTGATGAAGATGATGACAGAAGTATGATGCGTGAGAACTTGTAGCTAGTATGAATTATGTGATTGATTGAATAGATGTTGTATTAATGAGTACGACGAATATTGATATGTTGATGATTTTATGGCGATGTTACATGACTATTTTGATGTGAATTACCATGAGTTATATTGATGATTACAAAATGTTGATTAATGAGGTTTTGATGATATGATGAATATGTGAGTTTGATAAATGATGATGCACGTAATGACTTTTGTTGATGATGATGATTAGGACGTTGTGCAATCATGCATTCATAGCATTTGGACTTCGGTCTATTGATGATGTTAGGACTTCAGTCCAGTGACGATGTTAGGACTTCGGTCCAGTGACGACGTTAGGACTTCGGTCCAGTGGTGGCTTCAATCCCATTGTGCGGATATGAGTATTTGATGACGTGTTCCCTAGTGAAGGGTTGATGGCCTAGTGTCCACTATTATGACGATTTGGTACCACATGCATATTTATGATGTTGCGTTTCATTCTTGGTGGCATTGCATGATTGCATATGAGTAATATTGGTGTTGTGATGTTTTATATGATGTTTTGGGTGAGTCGCTGTAGTATTTGATGAAAACAACTGTTGCCCTGTTAATGTCTTTTCTTTATATGATTTATATTGAATTGTGATTACACACCCTGCCTGTTTGAATGTTTCCTCCACGTGGGTAACATGCATGTGATCAGGTTTAGCCGTGGATGCTTTCGAGGACTTGAAGTTTATTTGCTTTGGTCGATTTAGAGGGTATTGCTCTAATAGTGTAACATCGGGTTGGGGTCCTTTCAGTCGAACTATGTTGTTTCTTTATTTTGCTGTCATTTGATGATGTGGTTTATTTTTTATTATTACGACGTTTGTCGAAAACCTTTTATTTGAAAATTTTGAGTTCCGCTGCCATGTGAAGGCTTTTTGTGAAACTTTGAGGAAAACCCTTTTGTTTACAGGGTAATTGTGGTATTTTGATTTAATGAGAAATGTGCACCCTTCGAGGGAATTTTTATGCCTTACTCTCATATTTGAGTTGTTTCGGCTGCAACATTATTGGGGGTACATAAGGGTGTTACATTAGTGGTATCAGAGTAGGTCGGTCCGTCCGACCAGGTTTTTACTTGATGTCAGTCCCCTGTCAGTCGATGAGTGTGTGTACACTCTCGATGTTTTGTTTCTTCTAACCTTGTTGATGGGTGCAGGATGGCTAGAAGAAATGATCGTGCGATTGCTGATGCGTTGGAATCGGTTGCTAATGTGGTGGCGCAGCTGAATCCAAATGGTGGTGCTCCTGATGAGTTTCGTGCTTTGGGGAAGTTTCAAAGGAACAATCCACTGACTTTTGTGGGTACGCATTATCCAGCAAGTGCACAGAAGTGGCTGAAGGCGATCGGGAAGATCTTCCGGGTGATGGGGTGTTCTGATGAGCAACAGGTTCAACTCGGAACGCATATGCTGGAAGAAGAGGCTGAGGACTGGTGGGATAGCACCCGTCAGAGACTTGTAGATGTTGGCACTGTGATAACTTGGGTTGTGTTTAGGTAAGAGTTTCTGGGAAAGTATTTCCCAGAGGATGCTCGTGGCAAGAGAGAATTGGAATACCTTGAGCTGAAGCAAGGAGATATGAATGTGGCAGAGTATGCCGTGAAGTTTGAGAAGTTAGTGAAGTTTTGTCCGCACTACAATCGCGCTGATGTTGAGATGTCCAAATGTCTCAAGTTCGAGAATGGATTAAGACCAGAGATTAAGTAGGGTATTGGGTATCAGCAGATCCGCAGGTATGCTGAGTTGGTTGACAAGAGCAGAATCTATGACGAGGACAGTCGAGTTCGATCGGCTCACTACAAGCAGTTGAGTGAGAAGAAAGGGCAGTATAGGGGTAAGCCTTATACAACTTCAGTTGACAAAGGGAAGCAGAAGGCTTCAGATGGGAAAAGACAAGTAGGGGAGAAACTCCCGCTTCTGGAAAGTGTCATAAGTGTGGTGAGCAAGGTCATCGTGCTGATGCGTGCACTAATACTGTGGTGAGGTGCTATCGATGTGGTAAGAAGGGGCATAGAGCTACTGACTGCAAAGATGAAGGTCCGACCTGTTTCAATTGTGGTGAGGAAGGTCATATCAGTACTCAATGTCAAAAGCCGAAGAAGACTGCTACTGCTACCCAGACTAGTGGTCGTGTGTTTGCTTTGAATGGTGCAGAAGTTCCGTAGAAGGACAACCTGATTCGAGGTACTTGTTTTATTAATAATATCGAGTTGGTTGCTATTATTGATACTGGTGCTACTCATTCTTTTATCTCGTTTGAATGTGCTAATAGATTGAGTTTAAAGTTATCTGATATGAAGGGGAATATGGTAATAGAAACTCCATCTAATGGTTCTGTTACTACTACCCTTGTGTGTTTGAGATGTCCTGTGACGATTTTTTAGAAGAGTTTTTTAATGGATTTGGTGTGCCTACCCTTGCAACAAATTGACGTGATCTTTGGAATGAACTTGTTGGAGTTCAACCGTGTTCATATCAATTGTTATAACACGACTGTAGAGTTTCCTGAAATTGATAATAGTGGGGAGTTGATGTTCTTGTCTGCTAAGCAAGTTGACGAACTTGAAGAAGACGAAGCTTTGGTGTTTGCAATGTTTGTATCATTACAAATTGATCATGAAGCTGCGAGTGTGGAGTTGCCTGTTGTCTGTGAATTCCCGGATGTGTTTCCAGATGACATCAGTGACTTGCTTCCAGAGCGTGAGGTAGAGTTTGCAGTGGACTGAATACCAGGTATGAGTCCAGTGTCGATGGCTCCTTATCGGATGTCAGCCTCTGAGCTAAGTGAATTGAAGAAACAGTTGGAAGAGTTGCTGGAGAAGAGGTTTGTTCGACCAAGTGTTTCTCCGTGGGGTGCTCCTGTGTTGTTAGTGAAGAATAAAGATGGAAGTATGAGGTTGTGTGTTGATTATCGGCAGCTGAATAAAGTGACTATCAAGAATAAGTATCCGCTACCGAGAATCGACGATTTGATGGATCAGCTAGTAGGTGCCTGTGTGTTCAGCAAGATTGATTTGAGTTCGGGTTATCATTAGATCCGAGTTAAGCCTGATGATATTCCGAAGACGGCTTTCAGGACGAGGTATGGACACTATGAATACACTGTGATGCCGTTTGGTGTATCTAATGCACCTGGTGTGTTCATGGAGTACATGAATCGGATTTTTCATGAGTATTTGGATAAGTTTGTGGTGGTGTTTATCAATGACATCTTGATATATTCTAGATCTGAAGAGGAACATGTCAAGCATTTGAGGACTGTGTTGCAAGTGTTGAAAGAGAAAAAGTTGTATGCAAAGTTGTCGAAATGTGAGTTCTGGTTGAAGGAAGTGAGCTTCCTTGGCCACGTGATTTCTAGTGGTGGTGTTGCCGTTGACCCTTCTAAGATTGATGATGTATTACAGCGGGAGACTCCCAAGTTTGCTACTGAGATACGAAGTTTTCTAGGTTTAGCGGGTTATTACCGCAAGTTTTTTGAAGGCTTTTCTAAGTTGGCATTACCGTTGACTCAGTTGACTCGAAAGGGTCAAACTTTTGTGTGGGATGTAGCTTGTGAAAAGAGCTTTGTGGAATTGAAGAAGAGATTTACTACTGCTCCAGTGTTGGTTTTGCCTAATCCGAGTGAATCTTTTGTAGTGTATTGTGATGCGTCAAAGATGGGTCTTGGTGGAGTATTGATGCAGAATGGACAAGTTATTGCCTATGCTTTGAGACAATTGCGAGTTCATGAGAGGAATTATCCTACACATGACTTGGAATTAGCCGTGGTGGTGTTTGTGTTAAAGATTTGGAGACATTATCTGTTTGGCTCTAAATTTGAGGTGTTCAGTGATCATAAGAGTCTGAAGTACTTATTGATCAGAAGAAATTGAATATGAGGCATAGAAGGTGGTTAGAGTTATTGAAGGATTTCGATTTTGATTTGAGTTATCATCCGGGCAAAGCAAATGTAGTGGCCGATGCGTTGAGCAGAAAGTCATTGCATATGTCGATGCTTATGGTGAAAGAATTGGATCTAATTGAGCAATTCAAAGATTTGAGTTTGGTATGTGAAGCGACTCCGGATAGTGTGAAGTTGGGAATGTTGAGGTTGACTAGTAGTATTCTGGAAGAAATTAGAGTGGGACAACAATCCGATTTAAAGTTGGTTGACCAATTGACTTTCATTAACCAGGGTAACGAAGGTGACTTTCGGATTGATGGGAATGGTGTGATGAGGTTTCGAGATAGAGTATGTGTTCCAGATGTTCTAGAAATCAAGAAGAGTATTCTAGAAGAAGGACATCGAAGTAGACTGAGTATCCATCCTGGTGCTACGACGATGTATCAGGATCTGCATAAGTTGTATTGGTGGCCAGGTATAAAGAGAGACGTTGCCGAATTTGTGTATGCATGTCTGACTTGTCCGAAGTCAAAGATTGAACATCAGAAGCCTTCAGGTATGATGCAACCGTTGAATATTTCGGAATGGAAATGGGATAATATTTCCATGGATTTTGTGACGGGATTGCCGAGGACTGTGAAAGGGAATGATTCGATATGGGTGATTGTAGATAAATTAACAAAGTCGGCTCATTTCTTACCAATGAAGATTAATCATTCCATGCAGAAGTTAGTGGAGTTGTACGTCGATTAAATTGTGAAGTTACATGGGGTACCTTCGAGTATTGCGTCGGATTGAGATCTGAGGTTTACATCGAGGTTTTGGAAGAGTTTGCAAGATGCTTTGGGTACTAAGTTGAGGATGAGTTCTTCCTATCATCCGCAGACGGACGGTCAGACAGAAAGGACCATCCAATCTTTAGAAGATTTGCTGAGGGCTTGTGTGTTGGATCATGGAGGATCATGGAATAGCCATTTGCTGTTGATTAAGTTCACGTACATTAATAGTTTTCATGCTAGTATTGGAATGGCGCCTTGTGAGGCTTTGTATGGGAGAAGGTGTAGTACCCTGCTGCATTGGTATGAGTTGGGCGGGAGTGTTGTACTCAGACCTGAAATTGTTCAAGAGATGACTGAGAAGATTAGGAAGATCCAAGAGAGGATGAAAGCTTCACAGAGTCGTCAGAAGAGCTACCATGATAAGAGGAGGAAAACACTTGAATTCCAAGAGGGAGATCACGTGTTTTTGAGAATGACGCCAGTGACTGGTGTGGGTCGAGCTTTGAAGTCTAGGAAGCTCACTCCATGTTTTGTTGGTCCATATCAGATATCGCAGAGGATATGAGAGGTAGCCTATCGAATTGCTTTACCGCCATCACTTGCGAATTTGCATGACATGTTCCATGTGTCTTAATTGAGGAAGTATATTCCAGATTCGTCGCATGTGATTCAGATGGATGATGTACAAGTGAGGGATAATCTGACTGTGGAAGCATTTCCTGTGCGTGTCGATGGTCGAGAAATGAAACAACAACGAGGTAAAGAGATCGCTTTGGTGAAAGTTCTGTGGGGAGGACCAGCTGGTGAAAGTTGGACTTGGGAGCACGAGGATCAGATGAGGGAGTCATATCCGACTCTATTTGCTTCAGGTGAATTTTCGATGACGAAAATTCCTTAAGTGGGGGAGAGTTGTAACGCCCTAAATTCATATTTAGTTAATTAGTAATTATTTGTGAATATAAGGTAATTTGATGACATGTTGTCGTGTTTCATGAGCATTGTGGTGGAATTATTTTAATAATATTGATAGTAAGAATAATTGTATCACATTATTCAAATTATTATTATTATTTAAAATAAGAATGTTAGAAGCCTTCAGGGTAAGATGGGAAGAGCACATTTAGGGGTATTTTGAGTTAAAACAATGAATAGTGAGGGGAGTTTTCATTATTCGTGTTATTTTTGGTTGAAAGAAAGAAAAGAGTGCTCTGAAGAACACAAGAAGAGTGGATGAGGCTAGGGCATAGAGGGATTTTCGGTGAAACTTCAAGAGAAGATCGAAAGAATCAAGACTCTAAGGTATGGGGAGTATCACTTTGCAATATTTTGATATAAAGATTAGGTGTTAGTGGGTAATTGGGGTTTTGGGGGAAAAACCTAGGAATTAGAGGTTAGGGATGATGGATTTTGATGATTTGCTATGTGATGATTGTTGTTATTGATGTATATGTGATAGTTATAAGTTATAATAACATAATCTGTGGTAATTTAAGGATAAAACATGGTTTAGGGGTGTTGAATCGCAGATGGAGAAGTGCTGTTATCGCAGGATTTTTCTGCCAAAATCGCAGAGGGTACTTAGCGCGGTCTGGAGAAATTTCGCCTCTTCGAGGCAGTGAGTAGCGCGCTTAGCGCGGGTAGGGCCCGCTTAGCACGACCTGGAACTGAAAAATATTGTTTTATTGACTTAAAATTCATGGAAAATATCTGTTTAATATTATATTAATGTTGTGATGTTGCTGTAAATTGCTGCTATGTGTTGACGTGTTATATGATGATTATTTAGTGATGAAAATGATGACAGAAGTAGGATGCGTGAGAACTTGTAGCTAGTATGAATTATGTGATTGATTGAATAGATGTTGTATTGATGAGTACGAGGAATATTGATATGTTGATGATTTTATGGCGATGTTACATGACTATTTTGATGTGAATTACCATGAGTTATATTGATGATTACGAAATGTTGATTAATGAGGTTTTGATGATGTATTTGATGATCTGATGAATATGTGAGTTTGATGAATGATGATGCACGTAATGACTTTTGTTGATGATGATGATTAGGACGTTGTGCAATCATGCATTCATAGCATTTGGACTTCGGTCTATTGATGATGTTAGGACTTCGGTCCAGTGACGATGTTAGGACTTCGGTCCAGTGATGATGTTAGGACGTCGGTCCAGTGGTGGCTTCAATCCTATTGTGCGGATTGGAGTATTTTGTGACGTGCTCCCTAGTGGAGGGTTGATGACCTAGTGTCCATTATTATGACAATTTGGTACCACATGCATTTTTATGATGTTGCATTTCATTCTTGGTGGCATTGCATGATTGCATATTAGTGATATTGGTGATGTGATGTTTTATATGATGTTTTGGGTGAGTCGCTGTAGTATTTGATGAAAACAACTGTTGCCCTGTTAATGTCTTTTCTTTATATGATTTATATTGAATTGTGATTACTCACCCTGCCTATTTGAATGTTGCCTCCACGTGGGTAACGTGCAGGTGATCAGGTTTAGCCGTGGATGCTTTCGAGGACTTGAAGTTTATTTGCTTTGGTCGATTTAGAGGGTCTTGCTCTGATAGTGTAACATCGGGTTGGGGTCCTTTGAGTCGAACTATGTTGTTTCTTTATTTTGTTGTCATTTGATGATGCGGTTTATTTTTTATTATTACGACGTTTGTCGAAAACCTTTTATTTGAAAATTTTGAGTTCCACTGCCATGTGAAGGCTTTTTGTGAAACTTTGAGGAAAACCCTTTTGTTTACAGGGTAATTGTGTTATTTTGATTTAATGAGAAATGTGCACCCTTCGAGGGGTTTTTATGCCTTACTCTGATATTTGAGTTGTTTCGGCTGCAACATTTTTGTGGGTAGATAAGGGTGTTACATTAGTGGTATCAGAGTAGGTCGGTCCGTCCAGCCAGGTTTTTACTTGATGTCAGTCCCCTATCAGTCGACGAGTGTGTGTAGATTGTCGATGTTTTGTTTCTTCTAACCTTGTTGATGGGTGCAGGATGGCTGGAAGAAATGATCGTGCGATTGCTGATGCGTTGGAATCAGTTGCTAATATGGTGGCGTTGCTGAATCCAAATGGTGGAGCTCCTGATGAGTTTCGTGCTTTGGGGAAGTTTCAAAGGAACAATCCACTGATTTTTGTGGGTACGCTTGATCCAGAAAGTGCACACAAGTGGTTGAAGGAAATCGAGAAGATCTTCCAGGTGATGGGGTATTTTGATGAGCAACAGGTTCAGTTCGGAATGTATATGCTGAAAGAAGATGCTGAGAACTGGTGGGATAGCACCTGTTAGAGACGTGCAGATGTTGGCACTGTGATAACTTGGGTTGTGTTTAGGCAAGAGTTTCTGGGAAAGTATTTCCCAGAGGATGCTCGTGGAAAGAGAGAAGTGGAATTCCTTGAGCTGAAGCAAGGAGATATGACTGTGGCAGAGTATGCCGCAAAGTTTGAGAAGCTGGTGAAGTTTTGTCCGCACTACAATCGCGCTGATGCTGAGATGTCCAAATATCTCAAGTTCGAGAATGGACTGAGACCAGAGATTAAGCAGGGTATTGGGTATCAGCAGATCCGCAGGTATGCTGAGTTGGTTGACAAGAGCAGAATCTATGACGAGGACAGCCGAGCTCGATCAGCTCGCTACAAGTAGTTGAGTGAGAAGAAAGGGCAGTATAGGGGTAAGCCTTATACAACTTCAGCTGACAAAGGGAAGCAGAAGGCTTCAGATGGGAAAAAGACAAGTGGGGGAGCAACTCCCGCTTCTGGAAAGTGTCATAAGTGTGGTGAGCAAGGTCACCGTGCTGATGCGTGCACCAATACTGTGGTGAGGTGTTATCATGTGGTAAGAAGGGGCATAGAGCTACTGACTGCAAAGATGAAGGCCCGGCCTGTTTCAATTGTGGTGAGAAAGGTCATATCAATACTCAATATCAAAAGCCGAAGAAGACTGCTACTACTGCCCAGACCAGTGGCCGTGTGTTTGCTTTGAGTGATGCAAAAATTCCGGAGAAGGACAACCTGATTCGTGGTACATGTTTTATTAATAATATCGAGTTGGTTGCTATTATTGATACTGGTGCTACTCATTCTTTTATCTCGCTTGAATGTGCTAATAGATTGAGTTTGAAGTTATCTGATATGAAGGGGAATATGGTAATAGAAACTCCAGCTAATGGTTCTGTTACTACTACCCTTGTGTGTTTGAGATGTCCTGTGACGATTTTTGAGAAGAGTTTTGTAATGGATTTGGTGTGCCTACCCTTGCACCAAATTGACGTGATCTTTGGAATGAACTGGTTGGAGTTCAACCGTGTTCATATCAATTGTTATAACAAGACTGTAGAGTTTCCTGATATTGATAATAGTGGGGAGTTGATGTTCTTGTCTGCTAAGCAGGTAGACGAACTTCAAGAAGACGAAGCTTTGGTGTTTACAATTTTTGAATCATTTCAAATTGATCGTGAAGCTGCGAGTGTGAAGTTGCCTGTTGTCTGTGAATTCCCAGATGTGTTTTCAGATGATATCAGTGATTTGCCTCCAGAGCGTGAGGTAGAGTTTGCAGTGGACTTAATACCAGGTACGAGTCTAGTGTCGATGGCTCCTTATTAGATTTCAGAATCTGAGCTAAGTGAATTGAAGAAAAAGTTGGAAGAGTTGCTGGAGAAGAGGTTTGTTTGACCAAGTGTTTCTCCGTGGGGTGCTCCTGTGTTATTAGTGAAGAAGAAAGATGGAAGTATGAGGTTGTGTGTTGATTATCGGCAGCTGAATAAAGTGACTATCAAGAATAAGTATCCGCTACCGAGAATCGACAATTTGATGGATCAGCTAGTAGGTACCTGTGTGTTCAGTAAGATTGATTTGAGGTCGAGTTATCATCAGATCCGAGTTAAGCCTGATGATATTCCGAAGACGGCTTTCAGGATGAGGTATAGACACTATGAATACACTGTGATGCCGTTTGGTGTATCTAATGCACCTGGTGTGTTCATGGAGTACATGAATCAGATTTTTCATGAGTATTTGGATAAGTTTGTGGTGGTGTTTATTTATGACATCTTGATATATTCTCGATCTGAAGAGGAACATGCCGAGCATTTGAGGATTGTGTTGTAAGTGTTGAAAGAGAAGAAGTTGTATGCAAAGTTGTCGAAGTGTGAGTTCTGGTGGAAGGAAGTGAGCTTCCTTGGCCACGTGATTTCTAGTGGTGGTGTTGTCATTGATCCTTCTAAGATTGATGATGTATTACAGTGGGAGACTCCGAAGTCTGCTACTGAGATACGAAGTTTTATGGGTTTAGCGGGTTATTACCGCAAGTTTATTAAAGGCTTTTCTAAGTTGGCATTACCGTTGACTCGGTTGACTCGAAAGGGTCAAAATTTTGTGTGGGATGTAGCTTGTGAAGAGATTTTTGTGGAATTGAAGAAGAGATTGACTACTGCTCCAGTGTTGGTTTTGCCTAATCTGAGTGAATCTTTTATAGTGTATTGTGATGCGTCGAAGATGGGTCTTGGTGGAGTAGTGATGCAGAATGGACAAGTTGTTGCCTATGCTTTGAGACAATTGCAATTTCATGAGAGGAATTATCCTACACATGACTTGGAATTAGCCGCGGTGGTGTTTGTGTTGAAGATTTGGAGACATTATCTGTTTGGCTCTAAATTTGAGGTGTTCAGCGATCATAAGAGTCTGAAGTACTTATTTGATCAGAAGGAATTGAATATGAGGCAGAGAAGGTGGTTAGATTTGTTGAAGGATTTTGATTTTGATTTGAGTTATCATCCGGGCAAAGCAAATGTAGTGGCCGATGCGTTGAGCAGAAAGTCATTGTATATGTCGATGCTTATGGTGAAAGAGTTGGAACTAATTGAGCAATTCAGAGATTTGAGTTTTGTGTGTGAAGCGACTCCGGACAGTGTGAAGTTGGGAATGTTGATGTTGATTAGTAGTATTCTGGAAGAAATTAGAGTGGGACAACAGTCCGATTTAAAGTTGGTTGACCAATTGACTTTGATTAACCAAGGTAACGAAGGTGACTTTCGGATTGATGGGAATGGTGTGATGAGGTTTCGAGATAGAGTATGAGTTCCAGATGTTCCATAAATAATGAAGAGTATTTTAGAAGAAGGACATCGAAGTAGACTGAGTATCCATCATGGTGCTATGAAGATGTATCAGGATCTGCATAAGTTGTTTTGGTGGCCAGGTATAAAGAGAGACATTGTCGAATTTGTGTATGCATGTTTGACTTGTCAAAAGTCAAAGATTGAACATCAGAAGCCTTCAGGTATGATGCAAATGTTGAATGTTCTGGAATAGAAATGGGATAATATTTCCATGGATTTTGTGATGGGATTACCGAAGACTGCGAAAGGGAATGATTCGATATGGGTGGTTGTAGATAGATTTACAAAGTTGGCTCATTTCTTACCGATGAAGATTAATCATTCCATGCAGAAGTTAGTGGAGTTATACGTTGATGAAATTGTGAAGTTACATGGGGTACCTTCTAGTATTGTGTCGGATAGAGATCCGAGGTTTACATCGAGGTTTTGGAAGAGTTTGCAAGATGCTTTGGGTACTAAGTTGAGGATGAGTTCTGCCTATCATCCGCAGACGGACAGTCAGACAGAAATGACCATCCAATCTTTAGAAGATTTGCTGAGGGCTTGTGTGTTAGATCATGGAGGATCGTGGGATAGCCATTTTCCATTGATTAAGTTCACATACAATGATAGTTTTCATGCTAGTATTGGAATGGCGCCTTATGAGGCTTTGTATAGGAGAAGGTGTAGGACTCCGTTGTGTTGGTATGAGTCGGACGAGAGTGTTGTACTTGGACCTAAAATTATGCAAGAGAGGAATGAGAAGATTAGGAAGATCCAAGAGAGGATGAAAGCTTCACAGAGTCGTCAGAAGAGCTACCATGATAAGAGGAGGAAAGCACTTGAATTCCAAGAGGGAGATCACGTGTTTTTTAGAGTGGCGCCAGTGACTGGTGTGGGTCAAGCTTTGAAGTCTAGGAAACTCACTCCATGTTTTGTTGGTCCATATCAGATATCACAGAGGATAGGAGAGGTAGCCTATCAAATTCCTTTACCGCCGTCACTTGCGAATTTGCATGACGTGTTCCATGTGTCTCAATTGAGGAAGTACATTCTGGATCCGTCGCATGTGATTCAGATGGATGATGTACAAGTAAGGGATAATCTGATTATGGAAGCATTTCCTGTGCATGTTGATGGTCGAGAAATGAAACAACTGCGAGGTAAATTTGGACTTGGGAACACGAGGATCAGATGAGGGAGTCATATCCGACTCTATTTGCTTCAGATGAATTTTCGAGGACGAAAATTCCTTAAGTGAGGGAGAGTTGTAATGCCCTAAATTCGTATTTAGTTAATTATTAATTATTTGTGAATATAAGGTAATTTGATGACATGTTGTTGTGTTTCATGAGCATTGTGGTGGAGTTATTTTAATAATATTGATAGTAAGAATAATTGTATCACACTATTCAAATTATTATTATTATTTAAAATAAGAGTGTTAGAAGCCTTGAGGGTATGATGGTCATTGGTGAAAGATAAGTGAGGGTAAGATGGGAAGAGCACATTTAGGGGTATTTTGAGTTAAAACAAGGAATAATGAGGGGAGTTTTCATTATTCGTGTTATTTTTGGTTGAAAGAAAGAAAAGAGTGCTCTGAAGAACACAAGAAGAGTGGAGGAGGCTAGGGCATAGAGGGATTTTCGGTGAAACTTCAAGAGAAGATCGAAAGAATCAAGACTCTAAGGTGTGGGGAGTATCACTTTGCAATATTTTGATATAAAGATTAGGTGTTATTGGGTAATTGGGGTTTTGGGGGAAAACATAGGAATTGGAGGTTAGGGATGATGGATTTTGATGATTTGCTATGTGATGATTGTTGTTATTGACGTATATGTGATAGTTATAAGTTATAATAACATAATCTGTGGTAATTTAAGGATAAAACCTGGTTTAGGGGTGTTGAATCGCAGATGGAGAAGTGCTGTTATCGCAGGGTTTTTCTGCCAAAATCGCAGAGGGCGCTTAGCGCGGCCTAGCGCGCTTGGCGCGGTCTGGAGAAATTTTGCCTCTTCGACACAGTGAGTAGCGCGCTTAGCGCGAGTGGGACCCGCTTAGCGCGACCATGAACTGAAAAATATTGTTTTATTGACTTAAAATTCATGGAAAATATCTTTTTTATATTATATTAATGCTGTGATGTTGCTGTAAATTGCTGCTATGTGTTGACGTGTTATATGATGATTATTTAGTGATGAAAATGATGACAGAAGTAGGATGCGTGAGAACTTGTAGCTAGTATGAATTATGTGAATGATTGAATAGATGTTGTATTGATGAGTACGAGGAATATTGATATGTGGATGATTTTATGGCGATGTTACATGACTATTTTGATGTGAATTACCATGAGTTATATTGATGATTATGAAATGTTGATTAATGAGGTTTTGATGATGTATTTGATGATATGATGAATATGTGAGTTTGATGAATGATGAAGCACGTAATAACTTTTGTTGATGATGATGATTAGGACGTTGTGCAATCATGCATTCATAGCATTTGGACTTCGGTCTATTGATGATGCTAGGACTTCGGTCCAGTGACGATGTTAGGACTTCGGTCCAGTGATGATGTTAGGACTTTGGTCCAGTGATGATGTTAGGACTTCGGTCCAGTGACGATGTTAGGACTTCGGTCCAGTGGTGGCTTCAATCCCATTGTGCGGATTGGAGTATTTTGTGACGTGTTCCCTAGTGGGGGGTTAATGGCCTAGTGTCCATTATTATGACGATTTGGTACCACGTGCATTTTTATGATGTTGCATTTCATTCTTGGGGGCATTGCATGATTGCATATGAGTGATATTGGTGATGTGATGTTTTATATGATGTTTTGGGTGAGTCGTTGTAGTATTTGATGAAAACAACGATTGCCCTGTTAATGTCTTTTCTTTATATGATTTATATTGAATTGTGATTACTCATCCTACCTGTTTGAATGTTACCTCCACGTGGGTAACGTGCAGGTGATCAGGTTTAGCCGTGGATGCTTTCGAGGACTTGAAGTTTATTTGCTTTGGTCGATTTAGAGGGTCTTGCTCTGATAGTGTAACACCGGGTTGGGGTCCTTTGAGTCGAACTATGTTGTTTCTTTATTTTATTGTCATTTGATGATGTGGTTTACTTTTTATTATTACAAGGTTTGTCGAAAACCTTTTATTTGAAAATTTTGAGTTTCACTGCCATGTGAAGGCTTTTTGTGAAACTTTGAGGAAAACCCTTTTGTTTACAGGGTAATTGTGTTATTTTGATTTAATGAGAAATGTGCACCCTTCGAGGGAATTTTTATGCCTTAATCTGGTATTTGAGTTGTTTCGGCTGCAACATTATTGGGGGTAGATAAGGGTGTTACAAATTGTACCTTTGACTTTTAACCAATACATGATCTCAAGCCTTGGGAAATAAATCAAGACACTAAAAAAACCTTTGGAGTCCATCCATGGTGATCAAATAGTCCAAGGGTTTGATTTCATAAAGGGTCACAAAGTTAAAAGTTCATTTGACACAAAAGTCAGCTGTGGTCAAAACCAAGTTTGACTTTTAGAGTTTTTGGTCAAACATGGTCTCTTCAAGTCAAGAACAATGTTAATATGTGATTTGGAGCATGCATGATCAAGAAAAATTAAGAAATGTGAGGTTACTTGTGAAAAGGGCAACATTGAGAAAGTTGATTTTTTTCTAAGTTATAAAACTCAATGATTTTTACCCTACTTTGCAAAGGCGTAACTTCCAAACCAAGTAACCATTTTATTTGATCCAAAGATAAAATTGAAGAGATTGTTACATACTACAACTTTGTCAATTAGGGTGGATTCCCAAAAGGTGCATAGATTTTAAGATATAAGGCCATGAAGTTGGAGGTTCCATACTTTTGAACCTACACACTTAGTGAAATTTTGGACAGAATCTGTCTTGTGTTTAAGCCAACTTTAGGGCTATTTTTCACTATGATCCACAATTATTCAAGACCAACTTTAAACATCAAAGTTGAAGTATGATATACCAGCTTTCCAAAATGATCAAGAACATCAAAATCCCTTACTTGAGCAGGAAGTTATGGATGCTGCAACATGCCTTGCCACAACTGGTTTTAAAGACAGAATTGCTAAACCTCAAAATCCACACGGCTTGGATAAGCTTTGCAAGCCTCCAATCTTCAAAAAAATCAACTCCATAATGATCATACAAGCATGTGATCTGCAAAGCATAACTGAATTTTCAAAGATTCATCACTTGGCATGTGAAAATGATCATTTCAAAAGTGAGAAGTGAGGTTTTGTCCTCTAGCATTAAAGTGGAATAGTGATTTTGAGCAAAACCCCTCCAATCTATTAGAACTTGATCAAAGCATCAAGCGATGGGATGAAACCATGAGGAAATAAGCTCAAAATATCATAATTCAAGCCATGTGAAGAATAGCCCATGTGTACCTTGGCTTTCAAGTAATAGGTTAATGACATCACCTATTGGATAATAGCATGCATCATGATCTTTTCAAATTCACAAATATATGATCAAGTTTTCCTATAAATAGAGGTCACTTTGATCATTCTAAACACACCAAAACATTGCAAGACCTTGTTTTCTCTCA
Organism: Lathyrus tuberosus; assembly: GCA_022829125.1. Classification (NCBI taxonomy): domain Eukaryota; kingdom Viridiplantae; phylum Streptophyta; class Magnoliopsida; order Fabales; family Fabaceae; genus Lathyrus; species Lathyrus tuberosus. Next base: position 1,478,513 of record JALAZF010000659.1, on the reverse strand, counting down.
TTTCTCTTCCTTGCTAAATTCAAAGTTCTCAAAGAGTAAAAATTTGGAATTCTCAAACCAGACCATTTCCACTCAATTCAAGCATCCAAACACTTTACATACATCATGTGTAAGTGATCCAAACACTCAAACCTCAACTGTAACATCAGGATCACCAAGTCATATGTCATTTGCTTCATACACATCACAAGTTATATATTGATTCGAGTTGGATGCTTCAGAAGGTTTCCATCCATTCTAAACATTGGAACACACTCCTTGGAGGTCAAGGAAGCTGTTTGGATCATCAAAACACTTCTATAGCACCTCCAACAGAGAATTCGATTCTCACTTGCAAGGTAAGTTATCTCAAAACCTGAACTCTATGATTCATGCATCAATTTTGATCATTCAAATTACAGACATGTTTATCATGATGTTGTGATTATTTTCCCTCAATTAATTGTCATGTATCATGATTGTATGAGATCTCATATTGAAAAGTTCAGTTAGGGTTCATGTGGTGTCAACATTGATTATGTTTGATACATTTCATATAAATGAAATTGAATAATGACATTCTATTCCTTGTCAAATTTCCAACAATTTTCACTTTTACATCATACCATTTGGTTGAGAAACGAGCGAGTTCGGAAATTCAAATTTCTTGAACTCAAGGAAGAAGACGAGCATGATGGGGCCCCATTTTCTGAAACCTGGCTTTTGTTTTAAAATATATTTACCACCCCAGTGGTTAAGGCGTGTGTTTGGGAGGCTTGTGAGTGTGAGGTATGGGGTTCGAATCCCCCTCGCCCAGACCTTTTGGGTTTTATTTATTTTTAAGCATTTTCATTCTGAAGTTTTCATATATTATTTACTCCAGCCAATCCTAGTCACCCCACGCGCATTGGCTCAGTTGGTATTGTTTTAAACCCTCCACCCCAAAGGCGCAGGTTCCAACCTTGGGAGGGCCATCCTATTTTTTTTATCACCCATTTTCTTCCTTTTTCTTCACAACTTTACACATTTATTTCACCAAGCAAAAATAATTATTTTAAGCCAATTTTTGCACACTTCCTATTTATCTTGTCTATTTTATGAATCCACAAAAATATTCCAAAAATATTATTTATTTGATTATTTTTTATTAGGTTAAAGTATGGTCCTTTTTAAGTGTTTTATACTTTCTAAAAGATTTTCCTTGATTATTTCTTGACCTAATTGATCATAAACATTCATAGGACCATAACATGCTTTGGTTAACTCTTGTCCAATGTTCATAACATGTCATTTTGCCTTTCAAACCATGATTAATTAAACTTTAAACTTTGCACAAAGCTTGGATTAATTGTTTTGAAATTAGGGTTTTGTTTTCAACTTTGTGAGAACACCTTTGTACATAACTATTGCTTACACTTGAGTTTGGATTCCCCAAAGCCCTTGATTCAACCATGTTTGAATTCTTTTTCCATATGAAATTCTATTAGGGTTTTGATTACCCTTCACCATATTCATCGGATCCTCGATTCATTTATGAATATCTGTTTACTTGAACTTCTTTGTGATTGCTTCCATATATTAAAATCTTTGCTCACATATTTAAGTATTTCCTTCATAAACTCTTACCATGATGAACATATCTCCTTGTCTGATACACTTCCACATGTTGATATATCATGCTTAATCATTTCATGCTCATGTCATCCTCGATGACTACACTTGTTTAAAAGCTTAAATAAACTTACCTTGTTAAGTTTCTCTTGACATTTTTTACACTTCGGGCTTACGTCTGAACTACAATTGTTCTGATTTCCTTCTTAAGGATATGTAGACATAGGATTGCGAGATCCTAGCGTGCAAATTTTTTTTAGCTTTTTCCTTTATGTTTATACACAAAAACATTAGGATACCCTTCAATTATAACTTAGTTCAAACATTAGGTTTCCCTTGTTGAAGTTCCAACAAAAACATTAGCCTCCTCTTGGGCTTTATGCAAGGAAACATTAGACTCCTCTTGGGCTTTATACAAGGAAACATTAGCCTCCTCTTGGGTTTTATACAAGGAAACATTAGCCTCCTCTTGGGCTTTGTACAAGGAATTTAGACTTCCTTTTTGAAATCCTAAAGTCAAAACTTCCTCTTATGGCTTCAAACCTTCAAACTTCAAGTCAAACCCTAGCCAACCTTTGGCTTCAAACTCAAAACACTTCCCCAGAGATGAGACATGAGTCATCTCTATAGAAGAGATGTCTCTTCTATTTCCCCCAACATAAATCAGACATTTTTTTCAAAACTTTTTCTATTTAAGTGATGTAAGTGGCACACTTGTTGATTCAAAATCCAAGTTGGAGTCTCTCTCTTATTATGGTACAAAAACACTTCTTTCATTTAAGTGATATAAGTGGCACGCTTGTGGATTTTATATCCAAGTCAAGGTCCTTCTCTTAAAATTCAAAGACTCAGTTAAAGGAAGATGTGGCATTACTCTGAACTCTTTACATCCAAGTTTAAAGCTTCTTCCCTTATTCTCTTATTTCTAAAAAATGTTTGTGGTGAATAGGTGAGATATCTCCCTTTAGATGAAAACTTGTCACTTCTCAACAACCAACAAACCCAATTCCACCCATTATTAGGTGGAACTACAAATGCTTTTATTTCTCAATTTACTTTTGAGAATACGTAGGCATAAGATTGTGAGATCTTAGCGAGCACAATAATAAATAAAACCCTTAGGTTCCTATACCTTTTCAACTTACAAAAATAGCAAAAATATATCTTATCACTCACTCAAAACAGTCAACAAATTCCCATTCACAGCAAGTAAAACAACAGTAGCACAAATATATGCAAGAAGTTCCTATAGGATACTATAGATACTTAGGGTGCTAATACCTTCCCTTTGTATAACCAATCCCGATTCCTGATCTCTCAAGTGCATTGGTTTTGCATTGCACACACTCACGGGTTTATTCAGATTTTCCCCTTCCCTACCTTTGGGATAAATTAAAATTTCACATGTAAAAGGGCGAGTCTTTTCGCGTGGCTACACTTTTTCATAGACTTCCACACAGTCACTACTAAGGCCATTTTGGAGAAAATAGCCTACTTCTTTTCAATGGAATTTGTCATCACCATTGAAAATCACTTCAATCTTGCAAACAACCTGAAAATATCAACCAAATCTTCAAGAACGTGCCTCCTTCAATCAATTACAAATGTGTCATTGTCAAGATTTGAATCAAACTGAAGTTGAAGATGCAAGAATTTCGTTGCAAGAACTTTGAACTTTCAAAACAAAGGAAATTGTTTTATCACGGAATCACAATGTTGATTAAGATACGCACTATGATTCATTACACAAGAAATTATGACCAAAATGTTTATATGTGATTAATATTAAGCACTAAAAATGGTTGAAAAAGTCAGTTAGATTCGAATTAAGAGCATTTCATGATTTGAATCAAATGAACAAGTGAAGTGGAATAAAAGAAAAATAGAGTTTTGACCCATTTTTCAATTGATTCAAATTAAGAGGAAAGTGTGATTCAAATCAAACACTATGTGGTTCAAATCATGTGTTAAATTTGATTCGAATCATGTGTTAAGTTTGAGTTCTTTCCTCATCGGGAAATGTATCGTCTAAACAATCACTCTCTAGTGTATTCCTGGATTGAAATCGATCCTCGACCACTTTGATAACTTGAACCTCTGAAAGGCAAGAAGGTATACAGTTGTACACCTTTGGAACTTCACTCTTCGCCATTTAAGATGAAATTTTACTTTCCTAGATTAAAGAAAATCCCCCGCGGAAGCTTCTCAACAAAAGACTCTTGGCAATATGGACATCGCATCCTCCAAAAAATCTCTACCGATTGGCAAACAAAAAAAGTCGGTTCTTGCCCTCATAAATCTCTGAATAAAGTCGACAAATGGAAGTCTCTCCCCGAGAAGTTTGTCCTACTTTCAAGGAAGTCATCATCACCTCAAAATTGAATTCCATCAAGTGGCATCTCCCCGATAAACCTCAGAGAGAAGCTTGGTGAAGACCCTCGCAGATAAGCATTCCTTGTCAAGAGAAGAACTCGACAAAAAAAATTGAGACCAGTTTCATGGCTGAAGACCAGGATCCAGGGGAGGTTTATTTCAAGAAAATTGAGACCAGTTCCATGGTTGAAGACTAGGATTGAGGGGAGGTTTATTTCAAAAGAAACTGAGACCAGTTTCGTGGCTGAACACCAGGATCAAGGGGAGGTTTATTTCAAGAAAACTGAGACTAGTTCTATGGCTGAAGACCAGGATCGAGGGGAAGTTACACCTTTTTCTAAGTGACATTATTTAGTAAAAGAAGATGGATGAGCAAATTATTCTGATATTTAATCCTCTTTTACCATGAACGTCTGAATATCTTCGTCATTCACAGCTTCAGGTCCAAGAAGATTAAATAGGGGAATATCTTCGTCTGAATAATAATGTTAGTATTGATGTTAGAGTTAATGAATTGATTCGGGAAAAATTTAGTTAATAATAAAGTTAGCACAATCCAAACTTTGAGAACAAGATGGAGCCTAAATCATCCAATTGATCAAGAGAAAAGAAAAAGAAAAGAAAGATATAAAGAGAAATGAAACCAAATTGAACCATGACTTGTGATTCATATATCAGTAATTTCAATCACCTCTCTTGATGCATCAAAGGGAAAACCCTATCATCAACTCAAAGTACTAAAATTGATCCAAATGATCATTTAATAATAGGTTTAAATTGATGAAGACTAATACAACCTAAGTGTAATACCCTAATTTTTACCCCTAAGATCCCCCGTGTTATCATTTTCATCTCATACCACAAAGAAGATCACAAGCATTGGTTCTCTTGCCTTCCTTTGTAAGTTTGTTTTCGAGGGAGATCACCGAGCACCCCTGTTTTCTTGTTTGTGGGATGTTTGTTTAGGTTCATGTTTACTAACCTTTAATTAAAATCCAAAAAAAAAATATGTTTGTTCTCCCTTTACTAACTTTTTCAGGAAGAGGTTGGGATTAAGAATGTAAAATGTCAGTTCCTCAGCTCGAATGAAATTCATCTGAACAAAGTCAAAGTTGATCTGCAAACAATTCAAAATCATTTGATCAAGAGTTTCCCAAGATTTAATTAACTATGATTTAAGAGACTCCAAGGTTCAGGTGTTTATTTCCACGCCTTCTTTGACAAGAAAAAGAATCGAGTTAGAGCCACAGCAGTGCAACAAAAAGGCAAATTTTCAAAAATTTTACTGTGTTAATCATTAACATTATATGGTTAATCGATTAACCACGCGCAAAATTGTGAAAAATGAGCCAAATTAAAATTCTGCAGCATTTGGTACCAAATTTCACTTGTTTCATCATGAGAATATTCTAGATCACCTCATTTTAATTCCCCTACATTATCATAATTATTTCCCACCATACACCCTCATTAATCACCACTTGATCTTGATTTTACCTCCAAATTCAAACTCCAAGCCAAATTTTGGCTCCAAACCAAGCTCCAAGCCACCAAAATTCCCAAGATTCTATAAATAGAGGCCTCATTTCATTCATTCTACAAGCTTTTGATAGTCAAATTCACCTTGTCAAAATTCTTCCTCATTCCAATTTTTCTTCACCTACCCAAATTCACCAAAGCTCTTTCTTCCATTAAAAGTTAGTATGCTTTTCATTAAAGCTTACTAATCTTTGAGCTAAACCTTCATCAAAACACTTTTTCATCATAAATTTTTGTAGAGCAAAGCTTTGGAGTGTGGTTCTTGAAGTTGATTTGAAGCATTTTCAGATTTCAAGTGGTAATTCACTTGTTTCACCATTGTTGTGCCTGATTCATCTTCCACAATGTGATCTCTTGTTGATTATTATTCCTTGATCTTTGGATCTTGCAAATTATGTTCCATTAGTGTTATTTGTTGTTGTTTTACTTGAATTTTCATGCACATTTTCATCCTTGATCATGAGGTGTTTGAAGAAATGATTAATCAAAGATTTTGCATTTTTTAAGCTGATTTTCTGTTGTTTTAACAGTGTTAATCGATTAACCTCCTAGTGTTAATCGATTAACACCTGTTTCTGCATTCTGGAATTGTTGTTTTCATTGTGTTAATCGATTAACAACAAGAGTTTAATCAATTAACACAGTTTAGAATTTTTTTTTGGCTTGTTTTGGGACTGTTTTAAGTTTTTTTCTTCCTTCTTCCACTTCCTTTTGATCTTTGCCTTGGTTTGCAATTTTAAAGGTCCTATTTCTCTTTAAATTCAATGGACTTAGGGTGTCAATGAAGTTGGATAAACATTCACTAATTCAAATATATCTTTAAAGTGAATTGTTTAATTCATTTTAGGTGCTTTGAGTTAATGATATGCTTAGTGCTTTAATCCACCAAGATGAGTGATTGAACTTAAATATGGAATGAATTTAGAATTGTGATTCAATTTGGTTTCCCATTCCTTCTTCTTCTTTTTCTTTTGATCAATGAAAATCTTCAATATCATTGGAACTTATTTTAAGTTCTTGATGAAGATGAGATCATTACCTCTTTTCTTTTCCTGCAATATTGCTTTTGGAGAGTGATCGACATGTCACTTCTCTAGCATGCATTAGCACTAACATTGTTATTGAACGACCTCAGATAGTCGTGGCTTCTACATAAGTCCGATTAAGATTGCTTAACATAGCGCTAAATTGTCCCGAAATCGGAAAATCGTTGTGTTTTGTAAGTGAACTATCAGTCTCCTACTCTTCCATGGTGTAGTTTGAAATAGATTGGATTTCTCTTGTGACCCGTGGGGGTTAGTTGGCATACTCATTGATTTTATCCGAGTTGGAGCCCTCCCCATGGTAATGTATGAGACCATGTTTTCATTCTCATGGATGACTAGTTGAGCATTTCCGAAAAAACAACAAAACTTGTTCTCTCATTTTGGATCACCATTGCTCTATATTGTATATTATTGTGCTATGTTTATGCTTCCTTCTTGCTCCCTATCTCTCTTTATTTTTTTATGTTTTATGTTATCATATCATATCATATTATTTGTTTATGTTTCCGCCATTTCTCCTTTGTCCACTTGGACCATTTATTTATGTTTATACTCTTTTTCTTTTGTCTATTTGGACCCAAAAAACATTAATAAAGGTTAAAACCCCTAAAAAACTTGTTCTCTTAATGGTGGTCTATGGTTACTATCCTTTGCATTGGACACGGAACTTTGGACTTAGAACTAGGATCTTAACCTATGCTTGGATGTTTGTGATGGTAACTTTGGATTTTGGGTACTTGGAGTTCTCTTTTGAAGATTTATCTTGATCACGGCCTAATCTAAAGGAAAGAGTTCTTATGCTATGGAGCTTGCTTGTGTGGTTAGACCGTTCTTATCCTTAACTTTTATCTTTTTTCTTTAGGATAGTCACTTCTTCTCTACCCCTTCTTTAATTTTCAAAATCTTCTCTCACTTTCAAAATCTTCTTGTTTTCAAAATTAAACCGCTTTCATAAAAAAACCTTGACTTTGGTCAAGTGATTTTCAAACTTCATTTTCTTTAATAAATGTCAGTCAATCTTAATCATACTTTGACTAATTTCAAAAAGACTTAAAAAATACAAAAAAAAAACTCATTCAAACTTTTTGTGCTTTTATGCACTTTTTCTTTTAAAACCTTTCAAAAAGTTTAGACATGACTCATTTTCATAGTTGAGATGTAATTCTCCTATTCCCCATAGTATTTAAGATGTTGACATTTTCCACTTAGATGTTGAGTGATAGACTTGTTGATTTTCATCCGAGCAAAAACCCTCCATTTTAAGATGATGCAAATGTTATTTTCTTATACTTGTGTGCGACTAGTCATAGTTTTCTCCTTAAAATGGCGACTTGTATTTTCATTTAAAACCAACCATAACAAATCAATTTTGTTATATGTACCACGAACTACGAGGTTTTGATCCTATATTTCACTTTGTGTGTACGTAGACATGAGGCGATAAGTCTCTTCAAACACAAAAATCTTAAAAAACATTTCTCTTCTCACCTCCCCAATCTCATTTCAAACAAACCTTTTCAAACCAAAAAGCGTAGATATTTCAAAGGGTTCCTATAGAGTGCTATAGACATTTTGGGTGCTAACACCTTCCCTTAGAGTAACCAACCCCCTTACCTAGTCTTTGTTTCTTTTGTTCTTGTTTTTTAGAAATCTTTTAGGTTTTGTTCGTTCTTTTTCCTTTCCTTTTGGATAAAATAAAACTGCGGTGGAGACTCTTGCATTTTTTTAGTTAAGTTAATCAATAGCTTACACTCACAAATTTCCCCGCTACACTAAGTACCACCCAAAGTCCATTGAGTTTGAGGAAGATTTTGATCAATCAAGCCCTAATCCAAGTCAACAGAAGTCAAACAATGTTAATATGGCAAAAATAAACAATATAAAGGCATTAAATGATTTTTAAAATGATTTTAAATTGAAAACAAAAGAGAAAATCCATAAAGTACTTTAAAACATTAAATAAATGGCCAAGAAAATTATAGAACGTCAGAAGCAATACAAAGGATATATAATAATTTTTTTTCACAATTTTAAAATGCATGAAAATATTTTTAAACTAATTAAAATGCAGGAAATATTAGAAAATTAAAAGAAAATATCAAAACACAAAATAAAATTGTGAAAAAATTACACAAGGTGTAAATAATAGAGAATTTTTTTGTGAATTTTTTTGGTATTTTTTGGATGAAAATCTGATTTAATAAGAATTTTATAAAAGAAAAACAAATAAGAGAAAAGAAAAAGAAAAAGAAATAAATTAGAAACAATGTATGTCATTGGATTTGGATTTATTAAATGAGGTGGCACATCTGATGGCTTAGATCTGGAAGCTCGCCATAGACCTTCAATGAAATAACCCATTTGATCAAGTTAAAAAAAAAAAACTCAAGCCACCGCCTCTACACCTCCGATCATCTTCTCCGGTGAGTTGCACAATGGAGTCTGGCATTTGGAAACGTTAGATCATGAAACCAATGCCATTGACTTTGAGTTACATACTGAATGTTTGGGAAGATGTGGGTGACATTATGATACATATCTGTGCACTTGTTGATAAAATTGATCTAGTTTTTGTTGGAGAAATGTTGGAGATTTTTCACCTCACCTTGTTGTTGTCGCTACATAAGTACATTGTCATACACATTGTACCAGACATTCTGTTTGAGATTTGTCCGTCTGAAGAACAAAATTGTTGCTACTAAAATCTTGTTATCTAGTACATGTGCCCATTTTGGACTGGATTTTTCTGTTACCCCTTGCCTTTTTTGAGAAAATTAAGGGGGATGATGATATGAAGAGATTCAAGAAAGTATTTTGCTTATATCTGGTGTTCATTAGATGTTGTCAATTTTTGTTGAGTACAACAGTCTTTGTTTATTGTCTTGATTAAGTTCCTTTTGGCCTTGTTTATGTATTGGCTCTGTAACTTTAACAATGGTTTTGCATTATAGCGTTGATCCCATTTTGTTTCTGTTCTGATCGTGTCTTGGAATTATTGCTATGGTTTTTCTATCTATGCCTTTTCCAAATTATAGCAAAAAGGGGGGAGTTTGAAGGTGAGAAAAGTACACAAGAGGGGGGGTTGAATTGTGTTTTCCGTTTTCTTAGTTTTTATCTGATCAGAGTTCAGAATCTAAACTAGTGTTCAGATTCTAGTTAATTCTTAGCAGTGGAATGTTAACAGAAGCAAATAAGTAATAGAAGAAGACACAAAGATTTATACCAGTTCCTCTCCTAACGAAGAGTAGTCTAGTCCCTTTGCTTCACAAGAAATTTTCACTATAATCAAAACATGATTACAATCGCTTATGAATTCTGCATAAGACTTTTACACTTGCTCAGACCCAAGGTCCAAGACTTCTCCTTAAGCTCCTCACTCGAGACTTCTTGCTCAGGTTCCACGAATCCAAGACTTCCTTGCTCAGGCCCTCAGCCCAAGACTTCTGCTCTAAGTCCTATGAAACGAGCCTCTCCGCTTGAACCCCTCTGGTCAAGACTTACTACTCCAATTCCATGTACTGAGCATTCCTGCTCAAGCCCCTCAGGCTCAAGCCTTCTGCTCCAGGTCCCATGAAATGAGCCTCTCTTCTCGCACCCCACTGGTGAAGACTTACTGCTCCAAATTTCATGTACTAAGCTATCCTGCTCATGCCACACTGGCTCAAGACTTTCTTGTTTAAAACTTTAACTGCTCAAGCACATAGCAAGATACTTATGTGGCTCAAGCATTTTTTTCTCGAGACTTCCTTGCTTGTATCCCAATGATACAAGACTTCTTCTCAATCAATCCACTTGATTAAGACTTTCACAGCTCAAGCACATAGCAAGACACTTATGTGGCTCAAGCATCTTGGCTCAAGACTTCCTTGCTTGTATCCTAATAACACAAGACTTTTATCTAAACTGTTGAACAAGCTCAGCTGAATAGAGAACAAAGTGCACATGATACAAGTATCAGAGGTACGGGAAACCACCATAACAAAGACCTAAATCACTTAAGATTTCTAAGATATCCAATGTGTAAGAAATCTTAAGGCTTTTACAATTACAACATACGTCAGAAAAATCTGCATATACAATGTGTTGATAATTATTGATCTTGTTACTCCTTCTAGTTGATCCTTGTTAAAGTTTCAGTTTGAACCTTCAACCATATTTATAGCCTTTTCATAAACTAGTTATTGAAGAGGTAACTTGATCAAGAGTCTTTGTTGTTACTCCATAGTACAAGAGCCGTTGAAGATAGATACACCTGAAGATCTTGATCCAACGTGTAGCTTGTTTAACCTTTGAGTCATCAAGAGATTTTGTACTATTAGAGCAATTGAGAGTAGACATCCACAAAGCATCTTAGCCTTTCTTGAGCCTTGCAATCTATAGACTCTAGCTAACAAACTGACTTGACAATACAACTTGCTTTATGCAGTACAGACAGCTATAGCTTTATCACCAACTCTGAATGAAACCTGAAGCCAATTTAAGTGTAGAGACAATTATGTAGCTTCTTTTATGCTGAGACCTTCAGCTTCATAGTCTACACCAGACATCACTTACCAAGTGTTCTTCATATTCTTCCACCAGAAGCTAGCAATTCAGCAACTCTCAAAGTGTGCTTAATATAGGAAAAATTCTAACTATAATATTTACAAGTATTAGAACCTGCACACATGTAACACACATCACATAAACCATTTTTTAATACTTTGTTATCATTAAAACCCAAGGAAAATATGTCATGAACAAATCTTGTTATAACAATCTCCCCCTTTTTTATGATGACTGTAGCGAGCGATTTTGGACGCGGTTCTTAAGCGCGGTCGCTCTCTGGAGTCAGTTTACTACAGGTCGATTCATTTTTTATCCTATTGTGAGCTGATGAAGGAAGGGAAATAGATGTCTCCAATTAACCCTACTTGCATACTGAGTTTAAACAGCGGTCTGTTAGGTTACGGATGCGATCAATGTGCTGGGGCCTTTCTTGTGCTATTTTGACATAATGACAGATTTCTGGTGGGGAACAAGGATTAGGATGTTAGGACTGATGCTTTTTGATAGATATGTGAGAGTATGGGATTTAGGGTTTTTGTTTAATGTGCTCGCTAAGATTTTTCTTTCAATCTTATGCCTACGTATTCCCGTTTACCGAAACAGGGAAATCAGAGCGTTCGTAGTTCCTCCTATTCTATGGGAGGAAATGGTTGTTTTTGGTGTCTTGTTCAAAGCCCAAGACGTGAAGCGAAAGGTGGTTTGTATCTTGTTCAAAGCCCAAGATATGAAGCTGAAGGGTCTATTTGTATCTTGTTCAAAGCCCAAGATGTGAAGCTAAAAGGGTGTTGACTTTAGAGAGAATTTGTCATCTCTAAAGAGGGGGTTGTATGTCACAACTGTTTATAAAGGAGAATTACTTTAACCGGGATGTGCGAATCCGGCAATTCTATAATTTCCTTTATAAGGGATTTCAACCTGATGGAGAAGACTTTAACTCAGTGTAGAGCAATGCTATCTTTCCTTAGAAATTTCTCATGCTAAAAGAAGGATAGTGGCATGGATGTAGATGATCTAGAGGCTTGCCGCTTACAGCAATTAGATGAAGGGGAAGGAGTTATTGATGTTTATGTACTGTGAACGAGGCACAACTTTGATGCTAAAAGGTTGATTGGATCAACCAGTGGTTTTCTTATACAAAGCCTAAGAAGACGCTATTATGTGTCTCGTACAAAGCCCGAGAGAGAGGCCAAAAGGGGTTGATTCTGCAAGAGGATCTTTTATACTCAACAAGAAAGTGTTTTTGTATCCCGTATGAAGCCCGATATGGAGGCTAAAATTTGTTTGGCTCAATAAGAACCTTTTTGTATCTCGTATAAAGCCCGAGAGAGAGGCGAAAGGGTGATTGACCCAACGAGGGAGTCTCTTATGTGTCTCTTACAAAGCCCGAGAGAGAGGCTAAACATTGTTTGACTCCGTTGGGGAGAATCATTGTACAAAGCCCAAGAGAAGGCTATGGTTACTATTTAAGTTGAGTTACAGGTCCAGTATACTGATTTTTAAAGAGAAAATCAGTTCTTATATGAGCAATGTTGAACTCAGGGATTTTTGATGCGAGGATCAGGGTTATCTCCTGTTCTTTGAGGAAACGGGAAATCCAGGGGGGTATTGAGGCTGTCCGAGTCTATGGGGTTCCTTCCAATTTAACGAAGGGGTCACCTGAGAATATCTTTGAGACTCAAGGAGATTAGACTGTCCAAGTCTAGAGTTTCATCTTTTGTATTATGCTTTGAGAAACAGCAGTAGACTCTATGAAAGGATTGTTCTATGCAGATGATTAAGTTCTGTTCCTATACCTCTAGGAGGTGTCGGGACAATTTGTACGAAGCCCAAGAGGAGGCTAGAAACTTTTAAGAAGCCGATCGGTCCTTGTATGAAGCCCAAGAGGAGGCTATCATTCCCGGAGGAAGAGATCATTATACGAAGCCTAAGAGGAGGCTGTGAATACTTCTAAGAAGCCGACAGGTCCTTGTACAATACCCAAGAGGAGACGGGGTTGCTTTTAGGAAGCCTGTGGGTCCTTGTACAATGCCCAAGAGGAGGCCGATGCTTTTGAGAAGCCCGTAGGTCCCCAAACCCCGAGAAATTCAAGGCAAGCTATTCACGAGGAATAGTCAAGTCAGGAAAGTTCGAGAATTTGGAAGAAACTCAAAGATGCCATTCACGGAGAATACATTCATCTCTGGGAGTAGAGTTTCCTAACAATTCCTAATGAGGACAGCCGAAAAGAAGACTGTGTCTGGTGATCCTATTGGGGATCTAGTTGTCTATTTCTACGAATAAATGAAACAACGTCACCTAGTTCTAGACGTAGTTGTCGGGGAAACTCTAAATATCTAAACTATTATTACACAGTTGATATGAGTTTATGAAAGAAGACTTATAGTGAAACAACCCCACAATACAGTTATATGTATATGAAAGCGGTAAATGAAAGCAATAACCACTTACTCGGTTGTAGAGCTTCCATGCTGTTTGGTTAGTTGTTCAACAAAGAAAGATTGAAAACAACAGTATATTTCAAAATCAAAGGGGAAAGTGCTTTGAAAAAGAAAGGTTTGGGGCTTACAGCTCAAGGAGAGGCCCAGGGTTTTATCAGTGAGCGCACTGTTTGAATTTGTACAAAGGGACTTATACAAGTGACTGAGGCCCAAAAAGGTATTCTGTACAAAGGGATGGGTCTTACACTCTCTCAAGAGGCCCAAGAGGTTTAAAGAAAAAGAGTGGGGCTTATAACACGAGGGTAGGCCCAATTGATTTTTTGTTTAAAAAATGGCGATCGCGCCGAGGTTTCCTTTTAACGCAGAGGGACTTATACAATAAGTGAGGCCCAAATGGTTTTGGTTAAAAGGGGATTGGGTCTTACACTCTATTAGAGGCCCAAGTGAGTTTTTAAGAAAAGAAATGGGTCTTACTACTTGAGGGTAGGCCCAAAGTTTTGTTTTGAAAAGGCGACGATCGCGCCGTTTATTTTTTACGGTATCGGGACTTACACAATATACTGAGGCCCAAAAATGATTTGGTCAAAAAAAAAGGATTGGGTCTTACACTCTATTAGAGGCCCAAGTGTTTTGAAAATGATTTATGAGGGTTGAATTAATCCAAAAACCCTAATTTGTTTTCAAAAATGTATTTAATTGAATAAAAATTCAATTAAAATGATCAAAATGGTTTAACATATGAAAAAGAAATTGTGATCTTGGATTAATGCTTCAAAAATTAAGTATTAACCTACAAAACAATTAGAAGGCATTAAAAGTTGCAAAATCAAGGTGGAAAAAATATTTTAAATGTTAAAAACAATTAAAACATTAATTCTTTGCAAAAATATCAATTATATAAAATAAATAATATTTTTGGGATTTTTTGGGAAAATAAAATATTTCAACATTTTTTTGAATTATTAAAAAAAGAATCAACTCAAAATCATTAAAACTCAGAGAGAAATTAATTTTTGAATCAATTAAATAAAATCACAAAATTCAAATATTCAAATATTGGAAAATGGCGCCAAGAACAAAGGCAAGAACACGCGCGTTTTTCAGTTTTGCCCAGATTTGCATTTTCTCTCCAATCTCACTGAATACTTAATCATATCATATAATCCACATACCAATCAACTCGTTTCAACCTCACGATCATGTCTATGGTATTTAATTTCATTTAAATTAAACATATAACTAGAAATCATGAAAAATCCTCAAGAACCCTAATTTTTGCATGAAGGCTAGGATTTTTGATACACGACTCAAACAATGTAATTAATTGAAGGGAAACATTCCATGCATGATTATGAACATATGGCCAAATTATTATGCAGCAAAAATTGCATGGATCATAGAGTTAGAAGAGCTCATGCTTACCACTTGCAGCTGGTGATCGTGATTTGTGTTGGAGGTGTTACAGCTAGGTTCCAATGATCTGGATAGCTTCCCTAGGTGCCATGGAGTGTGTTTGAATGTTTGGAATGGATTGAAATGATATGGAACTTGAGATGGTACCCCAACTGCAAATCTGTCAAGAACTTGAGCAATTGGCTGGTGATTTTGTGAAATCTGTGTTCCAGATGTTATGTGAGTGTTTGGATCACTTCTATATGATGTATGTGAGGTGTGTGTGTGATTGGTTTGATTGGAAAAGCTCTCAAACTCAAAACCCGATAGTGACTTGCCTTAGAAGGCAAAATTGGAGTGAAAGAAGAGATTTAGAGGAAAGCATATGTTTGATGGCTATGGTGTACTCAAACTGATCACAATTGAGCTCTATTTATAGTAGAGCAAGTTTGTTTTGCAAGGAATAGTGAATGGCAAATGCTGAGTAGGTTTGGCCAATGTTGGCAAATGAAAATCGAAGTCTCCTCTAGCCATTGACTAGAGGTTAGGGCACAGGCTGCTGGTTCCCTTGGTCTTGGATAAGTCTTGACTGAATTCAGTTGAGAATGGCTCAGTCCATGCCACCTTGATGCTTCCATTGAATGCTCTAATCCAAAATTGGAGTATTGTCCCTATTTTGGCAATTCTAGGTTCCACATGCTATTTCTTGTTCCAAAGACTTTGGAGGCTTGGCTCAGTGATTGTCCCTTTTAGATTCAATCCTCAGAGGTGTCCAAGTGGATAGGAACATTTGGATTTGGCTGATTTTGGCAAATCGACCAAAAGTGCAAAATTTGCCTTGCCTTGGCAGATTTCAGCAAGGCAACTTGCCAATGTCATATCTCATGGCTCAAATTGAATTTGGTAATGTTCTTGGCCATTTTGGAAAGCCCTTACATGATACAACAACTGTTTGAACATGTTTGGTTTTGATCTCTTTTGAATCTAAGTGAAAAATCCCCCTACATTTGGGAAAAAGTAAGGTAAAATCTAACTTAGTGAAATTTTCACTGTGTGTTGGAACAAAGTGACTTTTCTTGATTTTGATCATTCCATAACTCAAAATCCATGAGGAATTTGGACATAAGTTAGTATGAAGCTTTTGTAGAGGGAAATGTGATATACAAATCAAGCTTTGAATGGGGAACAATGTCCTTGTGGTTTAGGAGTTATGGTCCTCCAAAGTTGGCACATTAGTGTCACTTTTTCCATAACTTAGAAATTTTTCTAAGTTTTTATGGTTACCCCTTCTACAAGTTATCCCACTTTCTTTGATTTTTCTTGATGAATGATGATTCAAATCATACATTAACATCATTTTAGGGTTAAAAATCCATTTTGGTGAAAAATCTCAAAAAGTCAAAGTTGACTTTTGTGCACAGTTGCCTTTTTATCAGATGAATTCCAAACTATGCAATTCCTCAGGAAATCATGTCCTTGACCTAAATCAAACTTGATGGACATGTTCCATGGGTGTCATAGGGTATATTGAATCATTTCTTAGGGTTTGGGAGCATGTCCTGGTCAAAAGTCAAAGCTACAGTTGACTTTCCTCGCGAAACCCTAATTGTGGTGCAGATGAAATTGAGACTTGTTGCTCAAGGTTCTTGGATTAATCCATTGTTCCAAATGGATAAATATGGTATATTAGAGACCCTCATTTCATGCCTTGAGGTCTTGGTTCATGATTTGTCCCAAAAGTCAACTTAGGGGTGAATTAGGTCAAGAAACCCTAATTCCTGGTTTTTGATGAATGCATCCCCTGAGGTCAAATTGACTTGATGATTGGGTCCATGAGGTTCCATGGAGTAGATTAGGTTATGTTTAGGATCACTGGCTTGTGCCCAGATGAAAATTTTCCATCTGGAGGCCCTGGTCGACCAAAACCCTAATTTGGTGACACTGTCGATCTTGAGACTTGATCCACCTAGAAGGGAGCAGCCTTGTGCTTAATCCTTGAAGTGGGAGTCCTTTTGATTCTTTGTAGCTACTTGAGAGGTTAGACAAGTTGAATATCATGTCATTCCTTGATTGATCCTTTGTCAAAAGCTCTGAGAGGGCTTGAAACCCTAAATTTGATTGCAGTGGATGCTCACCCATCTTTGGGGAGACTGATGAGGCATGATGGTTCACCCATATTATGATGATGATTTGCACAATGATGGGAAATCTTAGTGGTCAAAATTTGGGGTATGACATATGCCCCTATTTAATCTTCTTGGACCCGAAGGTGTGAATGACGAAGGTATTCGGGCATTCGAGGTGCAAGAGGATTAAATATCGGAATACCTGAAATTTTGATGGTGGTTATGAATGGTAGCTTACGCATTCATCTTCTTTAGCTAAGCGATGATGCTTAGAAAAGGTAAACTTCCCCTCGATCCTGGTCTTCATCCAAGGAACTGGTCTCAGTTTTCTTTTGAAATAAACCTCCCCTCGATCCTGGTTTCCTACCAAGGAACTGGTCTTAGTTGATGTTGTAAACTTCCCCTCAATCCTGGTTTCCTACCAAGGAACTGGTCTTAGTTTCTGATTTAAACTTCCCCTCGATCCTGGTTTCCTACCAAGGAACTGGTCTCAGTTTCTTCCATCAATAAACTTTATTGACAAGGGACACTATTTGTAGCGGTTTTCCTCAAACTTCTCGCCGGATTTTCTTGGGGAGATGCCATTTGAGTGGAAAAAGTTTTGATGTCAAACTTCCTGGAGAACCCATTCGTCTGAGTTGTAGAGGTGCACAAACTTCTCTGTTAGAGACGCCATTTGTCGACTCTATCTGGGGAGAATGATTCTCTTGAGAGACTGCTTCCGCTTGGGGTCTTACATCATAATTTTCTCGGGATCTTCCCTGAGAAATGCCATATGATGGGCTCTAATTTTGAGGTGCCGATGACCTTTTCATCAGCGGTCTTTTTGAGAAGGGCAGTTGTACTGCCAAATCTCTGCTTAGGAGGCTTTCTCTGGGTATTTTTCTTTAATCCGGGAAAGCAAGGATATCATCTTCAATGGCGAAGAGTGATATTTGTAGAAAGCTTCTCTGACTTTTCAGAGGTTCAAGTTATCAAAGTGGTCGAGTGCCGACTCTAATCCAGAAATACACTAGAGGCGATATTGTTCAAACGCAGCGTTTCCTGATGAGGCAAGAACTGACAACTCGATTGAGAGGATTGTTATCACTAGGGGAGAAGACCGACTAGAGTGATAGTGATGCAATATGAATATGAATGCAAATCAAATGCATGATGTATGTATGTTTATGCTGATAAAACTGACGCGACATACAGACTGACGAGTAAACACAACTGGATACTCGGCCATCGCGGGGCGAAGAAGTACCGTTGGTCAAAAAAGTAGCAATTCTATCTTGCTTAGGAGAGATAGTCGCTGCAGGGAATACTGTTGATCGGGCTTAGGAGATAAGAACTCGGCCGAGGGTATCAGATGGTAAAGCCGCATCTCGTACAGTTGATCCTTCATTCAGGCACACTGGCCTAGAAGGAGTACTTTGATTCTGTACTTTGAAATTCAAACGCCTTTGGAGACGCAACTGACGTTCTTTCGATGTTCAACAGTCAAAAGCAATTGCCATCTTTAATTTAAACGCAGAAAAAGTTTTAACAAGTAAACTCATTTTTGTTTGATTTCAAGAATCGCTAATCATGTTAAAACGCCATTCTGTAAAGCTAAAACAAATAAGAATTACAAACAAAAGCACAAGGGCTCAAATTTTATTGATAAGATGGAGATCAGCCAAACGCGTGATTCCAAAGAGTATATACAAAGTTTGAAAATGGTAATTTACAGGGAAAAGGGCTACGTTGAAACATAACGACCACTATCCTTCTACCAACTTTGAATTCGGGACATCCTGAGCTTCTGTCGAAGATGACCTTGACTGGAGTTTTCCTCCGATGGATGATGTAACTGCTGCTGAGGGACTTGCCTCTGTTGAACATAGTTACTCGCCATTATCCCTAATTTTTGCCTGGATTGTACTATGAGATTTCCAATCCATCGGGATAATTTTTTTTTCATGTCTCTAACTTTTGCCTGGACCGCCCTTTCGGGTTTTCAATCCACCGAGACGTTTTTTTTTTTAGTTTAGGTGAAGTATTTCTTGACTACATCAACATTCGTGGGGTAGGCAAATTCCTCTCCGTCCATGGTTGCAAGTCTCAAGGCACTGCCTGAGAAAGCTTTCGTGACCACATAGGGGCCATCATAATTCGGAGTCCACTTGCCCCGGGAATCAGTGAGAAACGATTGTATCTTCTTGAGCACGAGGTCTCCTTTTTTGAAGACACGAGGTCGGACCTTTTTGTCGAACGCCTTCTTCATTCTCTACTGATACAACTGACCGTGGCATAGTGCCGTGATTCGCTTCTCTTCGATCAGGTTTAATTTGTTGTGTCGACTTTGACACCATTCAGCTTCTGAAAGCTTAGCCTCCATCAATACTCGGATTGATGGGATCTCTACTTCTATGGGGAGAACTGCCTCCATGCCGTATACTAGAGAGAAAGGGGTTGCCCCTGTTGAAGTGCAGACAGATGTTCGATAACCGTGAAGAGCAAAGGGTAGCATCTCGTGCCAGTCTTTGTAGGTTACAACCATCTTTTGAACGATCCTCTTGATGTTCTTGTTAGCTGCTTCTACCGCTCCGTTCATCTTGGGTCGGTAGGGAGATGAGTTATGGTGTTCAATCTTGAACTCTACGCACAACTCTTTCATCATCTTATTGTTCAAGTTAGATCCATTATCAGTAATGATCTGGCTCGGAACACCATAACGGCAGATGATATTGTTTTTGATAAATCGGACCACCACTTATCGGGTTACATTAGCGGATGACGCTGCTTCGACCAACTTGGTGAAGTAGTCAATGGCTACCAGGATGAATTGATGTCCATTTGAAGCCTTTGGTTCGATCAAGCCAATCATGTCGATTCCCCATATGGAAAAAGGCCACGGGGAAGAAAGAACTTCGAGATGTGATGGCGGTACATGAATTTTGTCGGAGTATATCTGACACTTGTGACACCTCCTCATGTACTTGCAGCAGTCCGATTCCATGGTCAACCAATAGTACCCTGCTCTGAGAATTTTTCTCTCCATTGTGTGTCCGTTGGCATTAGTGCCAAAGGATCCTTCATGAATTTATTTCATAAGCATGTCTGCTTCTGGTCTGTCTACGCATCGGAGCAAGACCATGTCAAAATTTCTCTTATAGAGAGTGTCACCGCTCAGGAATAAGTTTCCAGCCAATCTTCTGAGGGTATTTCTGTCTTTCCTGGATGCCCCAGGTGGGTACTCTTGTTTCTGAAGGAAGCATTTGATATCGTGATACCAAGGTTTGTCATTTATGACTGCTTCGATCGTGAAGATGTAAGCGGGCTATTCAAGGCGCATTATGTCGATCTTAGGTAGGTCATTCCATTGACCTACACTAATCATGGAAGAGAGAGTGGCTAATGCGTCAGCCATGTGATTCTCATTACGAGGGATGTGATGAAACTCGACTCTGTTGAAGAAGGGTAACAACCTTCTTGCATAGTCTTTTTAAGGAATCAACCCTGATTGGTATGTGTTCCAATCTCCTTTTATCTGATTGATAACCAAGGCTGAGTGGCCATATACGTCCAAGTTTTTGAACCTTAAATCAATCACTTCTTCGAGACCCATAATACAAGCTTCGTATTCGGCCTCGTTGTTCGTACATTTGAACGTAAGTCGGGTAGTGAAAGGAATGTGGGTA
Source organism: Lathyrus tuberosus (assembly GCA_022829125.1). Taxonomy (NCBI): domain Eukaryota; kingdom Viridiplantae; phylum Streptophyta; class Magnoliopsida; order Fabales; family Fabaceae; genus Lathyrus; species Lathyrus tuberosus. The sequence continues at coordinate 1,457,793 of JALAZF010000659.1, read as the reverse complement.
CCCTGAGAGGTAACAATGATTGCCCCAATTCTGTTCCCATAATGATTAACTGCTCCGTCAAAGATAAGTCCCCATTGGGAACCTGGTTCTGGCCCTTCACCGCAATCTTTCATTTTTAGATACATGACATCTTCGTCTGGGAAGTCAAACCCGACTGATTCTTGATCGTCAATCGGTTGATGAGCCAAATGATCGGCTAAAATACTTCCTTTAACGGATTTCTGAGCGTGGTACTCTATGTCATATTCTGATAATAACATATGCCAACGGGCAATTCTTCCCGTGAGAGCAGGTTTTTCAAATACATACTTGCTTGGATCCATCTCGGAAACCAACCAAGTAGTATGACGAATCATGTATTGGCGAAGACGTTTGGTTGCCCAAGCCAAAGCGCAACAAGTTTTCTCAAGCATCGTGTACCGAGTTTCGCAGTCGGTGAATTTCTTGCTTAGATAGTAGATGGCAGACTTTTTCCTTTTGGTTTCGTCTTGTTGGCCAAGTACACATCCCATTGAGTCCTCTAGGACTGTGAGGTAAATGATCAGTGGTCTTCCTTCCACTGGAGGTGATAGAATCGGTGGATTCAACAGATATTCCTTAACACTGTCGAAGGCGGTTTGGCAATCTTCTGACCAAACGCAACCCTGGTTCTTTTTGAGTAATTTGAAAATCGGCGCACACGTGGCGGTCATAAGGAATATGAATCTGGAGATGTAGTTCAAACATCCCAGGAATCCTCTGACTTGTTTTTCAGTTTTCGGAGAAGGCATTTCTCGAATGGCCTTGACCTTGTCAGGATCAACCTCAATTCCTTTCTGGCTGACGATGAACCCTAGTAGTTTCCCTGAACGGACACTGAAGGTGCACTTATTAGGATACAAGCGGAGCTTGAATTTTCTTAGACGTTCGAACAATTTTGACAGATGTTTAACGTGCTCACTCTCTGTTTTTTATTTTGCAATCATATCATCGACATATACCTCGATTTCTTCGTGTATCATGTCATGAAACAGAGTAGTCATGGCCCTTTGATAGGTTGCCCCAGCGTTCTTCAAACCGAACGGCATTACCTTGTAACAAAAGGTGCCCCATGGGGTGATGAACGAAGTTTTCTCCATGTCTTTCGGCGCCATTTTGATCTGGTTATAGCCCGAGAATCCATCCATGAAGGAGAAAACTTTAAACTTTGATGTACTGTCTACCAGCATGTCAATGTGTGGTAAAGGAAAGTCGTCATTTGGACTAGCCTTGTTTAGATCCCTGTAATCAACACACATTCTGACCTTCCCGTCCTTTTTGGGAACGGGTACGATGTTGGCTAACCATTGAGGATATTCCGATGTTGCGAGGAAACCCGCATCAATCTGTTTCTGTACTTCTTCTTTGATTTTGATAGCCATGTCGGGGTGAGTCCGTCTCAACCTTTATTTTACTGGCGGACATTCTGACCTTAACGGTAAACGATGTTCCACGATGCTGGTATCCAACCCTGGCATATCCTGATAGGACCAAGCGAATACATCGGGGAACTCTTTGAGAAGCTTTATCAAACTCTCTCTGGCATTTGGACTGAGCAGTGCCCCAATCCTGATTTCTTTTCTCTCTTTTTCTGAACCCAAGTTTACCGTTTCCAACGGTTCTTTGTGAGGTTCAATGGACCTTTCCTCTTGTCTGAGTAGTCGGGAGATCTTTTCTGGAATTTCGTTGTCAACTTCATCTTCAGCCCCAAATACCGGGAACTCAAATTGGGAGAAGGCATTGGATCGTATGTTTCAACAGGGTTTAAAACAAGCAATCTGCATGACGTGATGATTCGTGTTTAGAAGAGATAGAGAAAATTCAAAAGTGGGCAGTGTGTGTGTATATATATATATATATATATATATATATATATTTACTGCTTGTTTTTATTTTTTAATTGTTTTTTAGGATTACCATTTTCTGAAAAAGCAAAAAGAGAAAACAACAATTAATGCGAAAATTATAGAACGACATTATTTTATTAATGAACAAGTCGATCCTTGAAACTACAACCCTATAAAACAAAACTCTGTCGCTTTGGACGAAGCGAAGAGGGAAATTTACAGAAAGCGAGCCTTATCAAAACATCCGTTTCACCTGGGCGAGGTGAAAGGTTAAAAGATGGCAATTACTTTGACTGATGAACGATATCCGGAACCTCGACGGCAACCCATTGGCGGCGAACTCCTCGGTGAATCACAAAGTCTGGCACCTTCCTTGATTTGTCTTCAGAAATGACGCTGATTTCTGGTGGAGTAGGATCATTGGAATCTGTCTCCCAAGCAGAGTTGTCGTAGGAGAATTCCTCAGTTGTATTTTGCATAGCATTTGTGCTCTCAGTTGTATCTTCCCATCCAGTTGGTTGGACATCTTCGAGCCTGATACGAGAGCTTTCGGGAGCGGTGTACTCGACCATATAGTCGTATTTTCCACTCGGTTGTCCCAGGGTGTCCCACCCTTCTTTCGAACTGGAGGAGTCATCTCTCTCGATGACGTTGACCTCGGGAAAAGCATAATTGATGAATTCTAGTCCTGAAAACGTTGCAAATTCATCGTCATGTTGAGTAGTTTCTGAATGACCTGAGTGTTGATCCCATGACATGGTGGGGACACAGGTATTCTGTTCAATGACGGTCAGCTAATTTTCATTGTTCGGCTGACTCTCTTGCCCCAACTCTCCTGGATAGGGTTGCCACATTGGCAGACCATCCATTGGACCATAGTAGGTGTAGTCAAAATTGTCTTTCATCGGAGTGTCTTCCTCTAATGAATTTGGCGGAGCACGGCATCCTTCCAGATCACAATCTCCATATATCATTTCGACGTCTGACCTGGGTATAAATCTCGGACTCTCTGTAGGAAAGCAAAAAGAAGTTTGCGTTTCGTCCTGAGACATATAAACGTCCTTGTTAAGATAGGACTTCCACTCTTCCTCTGTGTCAGAGGGATCTTCCTCATTGATAGCATGGGCTGCTTGAGGGACTGGGTGAAAAAAACCTCCATTGTGGAAGAAGTTTTGAATGGGATGAAGACTTCCATTGCTGGCAGCTGTCTAGGTACAGGATGTAGAAAAACCAAGACCCTTCTTTGTTTTATTGTCAATAGGAATGACAAGCTGTCCCCATCCGGTTGTATCGGTACTCTCGACCGCTTTAATAGCATCTTTGTATGAGTAAATCGAGGTTCCTCCTTGGGATTGATTGTCCTTGCCCACCGACAGCGCTTGGAACTGCGTCCCAATAACCTCCTCGGGTTCTACACAAGTAGATGATGATAAGTTACTCACGAGCAAGGCCTGTTCTCCACAGACTATGACAAGTTGATCGTTCTGAATGAACTTTAGCTTTTGGTGGAGGGTCGAAGTGACCGCTCCAGCCTGATGTATCCAAGGTCTTCCTAATAAACAACTGTATGTTGCCCGGATGTCCATGGCCTGGAAAGTGACTTGGAAAGTGTGAGGACCGATAGTTATGGGAAGATCAACTTCGCCGATAACCACTTTTCTGGATCCGTTGAATGCTTTGATGACGACCTTGCTGGTTCTCATCGGAGGGCCTTTGAATGATAATTGCATCAAAGTGGACTTCGGCATAACATTCAGGGCTGGTCCTGTGTCTACCAGTACGCTGGCTAAAGCATTGTCCTGGTAGTTAACTGTGATATTGAGCGCCATGTTATGACGGCGACCCTCTTCGGGTAATTCCTCATCACTAAATCCCAAATTATTGCAGGAAGTGATGTTGGAGACAATGCTATCGAACTGTCTGATTGTTACATCCTGTTCCACAAAGGCTTGCTCCAAGACTTTCTGTAGAGCCTCCCTATGCACTTCTGAACTGAGTAACAATGATAACACAGAGATCTTGAAGGAGTTTGTAACAGTTGATCAACAATGTTGTATTCACTCCTTTGGATGAGCTTCAGCATCTCATCATCATTTTTCGAAAGGTCGGGATTACTGGATTGACCGACTGATGGATCGGGAGCTTCTGTCTGAAGTTCCTTTTCTTTGTTAAGTTCCCCAACCCCTCGGTTGAAGATTCTACCACTCCGTGTTACACGACTGATGTCTGCAATATTTACGACGGAGGGTAATGGAATTTCCTTTCCATTCTCAATCGTTGTTGTACCGTATTTGTAAGGGATAGCATTAGTTGATTCATACGGTGTTGGTCCCGGTAGATAGATGACTACGGGAACCTTCTGATTTTTCTAACCATCATAAGTAATCTCGATCCGTTCTCGGTTGGGAACTTTAGATTCGTCAAGTAGAGGGATAATGGACAAAACATCCCTGGTCTGGTGACGACCAGAGATTGTGACAACGTCCTCGACTTGATCGGCAAGGTAGTTCGGCGTCCAGTTGATGGGTCCAGAACCCGGATATAGACGAATCTCTCCACGATCCACCTGACCCTAAAGAGCTGCTCTCACAAGGTAACACCCTTGGTTACTTTCCGAATAGACACCACAACGTTCATAATTGTGTGGTGGTACCTGGCCACGCCCACTTTGAATACAATGTAACCTCACTAGGTTTGCTTCCACGAGTCAGACATCCTAACTTTGATGCCGAGTGGGGTTTCTATTACTGATACTAATTTGCTGAGTATCTTCATCCATATAAATTGGCATCCACCAGTGATTTAACAAGTGCTGAAGTGCCTCCTGGACAAGGGTACAACCTCGATCGTTTTTGCAACCTGCTTTACAGCTTTGATAGTCGTGTGATATTAAGAATCTGAGTCGGACCTGCTCAGCATGTAACTCTACCAAGTTGGCATTCATCACGCGAATATCGAAGATCTGAACCATGTTAATCTGATAAGGTTTCCTATCATGGTAGTCCTGGATCCATTTAAGATCCATCTGACGCTGGAGGGCCTCTTGTATGAAAGAGCATCCCTGTTTGTTTACCGAGCAAGTCAGACAGGAACTGTAATCGTGCCGTGGCAGATTATGATACTGGCTTTGCCTTGAGTGCATTGCCACCAAGTGGACATTCATTGCACAGATGTCGTGGTTTTGAATGACATTGGAATTCGTGTAAACCATGTTAACTCCACGAACTCGGTGCTCTTGGATCCATCCGAGATCCATTTGTTCCTGTAGGGCTGCTTGTACCACAGAACATCCCTGGTTATCTTTAGAGCATATATCACACTGGTGATAGTTATGAGGTGGCACATGGCCATATCCACTCTGTCTACAATGCATCTTGACCAGATTGGTCTTCAATAAGAGTACATCGTGAATTGATAGACATTGTTAGTCTCTCTCTCAATCAGGTTGACTGCAGCTTTCTCATGTTGAGGCAGCGGGTTCGTAAGAACATTGGGATTCGTATCTTTGAAAGATAAGAGCCCGCTCCTAACAAGGTTTTGTACGTCATATTTGAAATTGAGACAATTCTCTATGTTATGCCCTGGTCCTCCTTGATGATAAGGGCATGTCTGATCCGCCTTAAACCAAAAAGGCGGATTTTCCGGTACTGTAAGAGGAGATTTAGTCTAGATGTGCCCCTTAGCCAGTAGTAACGGAAATAGTTCTGCGTACAACATGGGTATAGGATCAAATCCTGGTGGCCGTGCAGTACGGTTGTTGTTATATGGAGGACGAGTCTGCTGAAGAGGATGTTGTGTCCTTTGCCGATCAGGTTGGCTCTACGCAACCTGAGGTTGATACGTAGGAATAGGCGCAGGGTTGATAGCAGGAGTCACAGCTGCTATCGGTTGATAACATCGCCTTTACTTTTCGAGAGAGATATTCCCAATATCTTGCTCTTTTTTCTTAGGGAGAGCACTACCATATTTTTTAGTACCGCTCGTCGATCCAGTGTCTTTTACCAAACGTCCTTCTCAGACGGCTTCCTCAAGACGTACGCCCATGCTGACCATCTCGGTGAAATCACTGGGCATACTGGCAACCATTCGGTCATAGTAAAATGAGCTTAAGGTTTTTAAGAAGATCTTTGTCATCTCTTTTTCCTCAAGAGGTGGACAAATTTGAGCGGCAATTTCACGCCACCTTTGAGCATACTCCTTAAAGGTTTCCTTGTCCTTTTGCGACATTGATCTGAGTTGATCTCTGTCCGGTGCCATGTCCAAATTGTATTTGTATTATTGGACGAAGGCAGTACCAAGATCTTTGAATGTACTGATCGTAGTATGATTTAAACCCATGTACCATTTGAGTGCGGCACCGGTTAAACTATCCTGGAAGTAGTGAATCAGTAGGTCCTAATTCTCCGTCTGAGCTGACATCCGCCGAGTGTACATCATTAAGTGACTCTGAGGGCAAGAGTTACCCTTGTACTTTTCAAATTCGGGCACTTGGAACTTGTGCGGGACTTTTACATTGGGGACCAAGCAGAGGTCTGCGGCGTCCTTTCCAAATAGATCCTGACCGCGAATGGCTTGCAATTCCTTCTGCATTTCCAAGAACTATTCCTGGAATTCATCCATTCGGTTAAACATAGTTTCCTTTTTACCAGAAGGTATCTGTGGAATCTGTCTTTCTGGGACAGTGTGCACCACAGGGGGTGGTACCGTGACTACGTCAATGAATCTTGGCGTTTCCCGAAGTTTGTAACCTTCAGGAGTCTTTAATATGCCTCTGGCATCTTCACTTTCCCGAAGTTTGTAACCTTCAGGACCAGCGGTTTCTGTTGTGATTCCCTGATCTTCAGTGATCGGCGGAACATATCCTTCCGGGATATAGTTAACAGGCATGCCCCAAGGATGATCTTTCGGCATTTGATACCTAGGATCATACTTCTCCACTATGGGCGTTGAGGTGATCTCTGAGATCACAGTCCTTTGTAGCTGAGCTTCTGCCATGGCTTGCATGTCGTTACGAAGTTTTCTCATATCCTCTCTCAAAGCGTCGATCTCTTCTTTCAACTCTCTGTTTTCTTCCTCAAGATCATCCATCTTTTTCTGACGATTGGCCCGAGTATTGTACGAATGAGATAGTTTGACTCTAAAATCGAGATACAAACGTGAGATTCGTAGGGAAGAAGAATACGTGATGTGAGAATGATGAATACAATGATTATTGTAGCGGTAAAATCTGTGAGTATAAGCTATTAATTAACTCAACTCAAAAATAAGCAAGAGTCGCCACCGCACTTTTATTTTTATCCATAAAGGAAAGGAAAAAAGAGCGAACAAAACCTAAAGAGATAAGGGTAAGGGGGGTTGGTTATGTAAAGGGAAGGTTTTACGCACCCAATACATCTATAGTACTCTATAAGAGCCCTTTGATGTATTCACTGCTTTTGGTCTGAAAATGGTTTGCTTGTAAAGAGATTGAGGAGATGAGAGGAGAAATATTTTTTAAGATTTTTGTGTTTGGAGAGACTTATCGCCTCATGCCTACGTACCCACGATGTGCAATGTAGGATCAAAACCTCGTAGTTCGTGGTACAAAGAACAAAAATTATTGGTTATGGTTTATTTTATCTTGAAAAAGACAACCTGTCATTCTCAAGGGAGAATACTCAACTAATTACCCAAAGGTATGGGAAAGTGGCATTTGCATCACATTAAGATGGAGGATTTGCTTGGATTAACATCAACAAGACTAATCACTTCAACATCTAAGTGGAAAACGACCATACTTTCAATCAAAATACCATGGTTAGGAGTTTTACATCTCATCAACAAAAATGACTCATGTCTAATTCTTTTTGAAAAGTTTAAAAGAAAAAGGTGCATAAAAGCACAAAAGAATTTGGATGAGTTTTGTATTTTTTATGTTTTTTATGAAATGGTCAAAGTATGATTAAGATGGATTGACATTTGTTAAAGAAAATGAAATTTGAAAAGTCACTTGACAAAAGTCAAGGTTTTATTATGAAAGAGGTTTTAAGTTTGAAAACAAGAAGGTTTTGAAAAAGAGAGAAGATTTTGAAAATTTAAGAATGGGGAGGAGAAGAAATGACTATCCTAGTGCATGAAATAAAAGCTAGGGAAAAGAAGGATCTAACCAAAATGAAACCACTTCAAAGCAATATTAAAAGAATTCCATCCTTAAGCAAATTGGCCAAATAAAGGCAAGTCTTCAATCAACACTCCAAGCAAAGGGATAAGAAGTCCTAATTCTAGGTCCATAAATCCAATATTACTTCAAAAGAGGTCCATAAAGAGATCACTCCAAAGCATAGGATAGTAACCAATAGTCAAAGATGAGGAGAATTAAGTTTTTTATGTTTTAATCCTTTATTAATGTTTTAGAAGTCCAAATGGACAAAGTAAAAATCAAGCACAAAATAATAGCAATAATAAAGAAATATAAACATGAATATGGGATGATAACATGAGACATAAAAATAAAAGAGATAAGGGAGCAAGAAGTAATCACAATATAATATGTAACATTAATATATACACAATAATGGTATGGTGAACTTAATCATCCACAACCAAGAAAAAGTGGCCAAAAGAACAAAATGATAATCGATTCTGCTTCGTGTCTTGCACTACGGCGATTAACCGATGCGATTAGGCCAAATTTAATGAAAACTTGAAAGAAGATCGGGAGACCCGAAGCAACTACGCATCAAGCTTCAAAGTTTATGGAACTAACGCAAACAATCAATCAACCTTGGGATTACGCGACTAATCAAAGTCCGGTCCACGAAAGTACAAGTATTGAATTGGATTTATTCCGAATAGGGGCGAATTTTGGTCTATGTTAAGCGCACGCCGAGTAATTTGTTCGAGCAATTACCCTACGAATGAGGCCGGCCATGAGATATATGTGTTAATGCACGCGAGATAAACGATATAGAGATCGTTATCCTAAAGCGATGCCACACGAAAAGAAAAAGTGGTAATGATCTCGTCTCGATCGAAATTCAACAAAGAAATTTCATGATCACTTCGCCTTTCATCGATCAAAAAGAAAATAGATGAAGAAAAGAGGAAACCAAATTGAATTACAAATTCAAGACAATTCCATCTTTAAGTTCATTCACTCATTTTGGTGGATTAAAGTGCTAAACATCTCACTAACTCAAAGCACCTAAAGTGAATTAAATAATTCACTTTAAAGATAGATTTGAATTAGTGAACATTTATTCAACTTCATCTACACCCTAAGTCCAATGAATTTAAAGAGAAATAATATCTTAAAATGTGATCCAAATCCAAAATTAAAAAGAAAAATGAAAATCAAGAGCAAAATATTCAAATAAATTTCAAGAAATTTTCTAAAATAGAATTTAGAAGTAAAAATTAATTTCACAAGCTTACCAAAAAAAATAGAAACCAAATGGAAATAACTTTTTAAGAAAAATAGAGAAAAAGTGAAGGAGGTTAGTTTTAGAAAATGGTGGTGGTGTAATGAATGGGCTAGGCCCAATGTTTTCCAAAAAAAAAGAGAAAAAAATGAACCAAAAGCAAAAACAAAGAAAAGGAAATGAAAAAAGAAAAAGTCAGAAAAGAAAATCTTCTTCTTCTACATTTCCATGCGCTACTATTCATCCAAGAACAACACCATGCTTCAAATTTTGAGCTCCGTCAAATCGGAGCGACGGAGCTCAAACCATATACCGTTGCGATCGTGAGATGGAGAGGATTTCAAATATGTGATCACAATTAACCGTCGATGCAAGAATTAGACGAATCGGAGTTTCAAAGTTTCGACGGAAAATTCGAACTACCTTGAAAAATGGAAGCAAGACTCTTCTTCAACTTCTACTCTCTTCCTCTTGTTGTTGTATGAAGAGTTTCACTCTTAGAAACAATTTTTTATGAAGATTGGAGTGATATTTGAAACTTTTGGAAATAGAGCTTCAATGGAGTTTTTTTTTTTGAAGTTGTTTTTTTGCAGAATTTTTGGAGGCTTAAGCTTGGTTTGATTTTGGCAGGGGTTTGGAGGCTGTCAAAGCTTGAGAAATTGTGAGAAATGAAGCTGTATTTATAGATGGAGAGTGAGGGAGAGTGATTGCCGTTTTGCTATTTTTTTCTCGCATTTTGGTGATGTACAATCCGCGTGAGGTGTGTACGAAGCTTGTGTATGAAGCCGGCTGAAAGTGGCGTGTAGTTGAGTGAGGTTGGTGTGTTCACGGCTTGGAAATGGCGTGAGTGGTAACATGAAGGCTTGGCGGTCGGCTCGTTTGCTTTGTGGCTTCATGAAGAGGTGGCTTTTTTGAGAATAAGCTTGGATAAGTTGTTAGCATGTGACGTGAAGCATGGCATAAACCCTTTTTATTCTTTTTTATTCATTTTAATGATATATGGGCTAAATTAATGACATGAGTCCTTTCCATTTTCTTGACAATTGCTCTTAGCTTTCATGGCATGATGGATCTTCACATTTGCTTTGCCTTTCATGTAACATTTATCATGTGATTCATGGACTTTTGGCTTTTGGAATTATCTTTTGTAAAATGATTTAAAATGGACATTAAATGAATTTGGTTTTTTCTAGAAGAATAGACATGGTTTTAGATTAAAATGGAATTTGAATATGGAATTGGATATTAGAAAAAAAAATGAATAATGGAAGTGGGTTTGAAAAATTGTAATGGGCCTTGATGTAGTAATAGGAGGTGTGGGTAGAAAAAATGGAAAATGGGCTTTGTGTCATGAATATAATGAATGGCCTTTTTGTAGATTAATGATTTTAAAAAATGGTAATGGATATGGATTTCTAAAAAAATGGACATGAACAATTGGATAATTGGATGTTGACTAATGGAAAGAATTGGATTTTAGAAAATGGATATTTATGAAAAGAAATGGATTTGAGAAATTGGTATTGAATGAATAATGGTTTATGAAGTGGATTTGAATAAAAAAAATGGTTATTAAAATGGATATTGGAAATGAAATTGGATAATTGGAAATGGATATAGAAAAATGGTTTAGAGAATGGATATGGAAAATTTGGTTTAGAAAATGGGTTATAAAAAAAATGGTTTAAATAGCAAAAGGTGAAATATGTGAAAAATGGTTAAAATATGAATAGTGTTTGGAATGAAAAATGGTCTATGAAATGGATCATGGATAACAAGTCCTTATTTTTAGCCCAAAACCAAACTTGAATTTATTTCCACAAGCCTCTGATAAACATATGCCACACAACAAGCCACAACCGAAACAACAACCGTCTGAATCTGTTTGAACCCAAAACTCATATGCACCACTGCCTGATAAATTGAAGAATCTCAACACAAGACATCTTGCTTTTGAACAAACACCTGTGACTTGAAATCACTTCATTATCTTTGACAAACCTGCACAACACACAGAGAGAAAAACAAGCAAACGGCAGCATATTTTTTTGTATTTTTTAGTTAGAGGTTAGTAAACAGAAACAAACATAAAGCAAGTAATAAAAACACACGGATACATGGGATCTTAGGGGCAAAAATTAGGGTATTACAATTATATTAATTGTTCTTTTGGTTTAATCAAAATAAACTTCGACAATTAGATTGCAAATATCAAACAGTGGGGAAACCCCTTTTTATTGAATTCCAAAGGATTACAGAAATGGAAATATAGTAGATTACAAGGTGCAGACACAGAAACCTAAGCTAATGGGTCCCGAGTCCTCTCTGAAGAGAAACCGGGTGCTGATTCTGGTACTTTCCTTTTCTTTGACCGGGGCTCTTGAGCCGTTGTCGGGTTGTCATTCCTTTGCCAAGTGAAATGAGGGAGTAAATTCCTTTGGTCATCTTGATTCTCTATAGCATGTTGCTCTAAAATCTCAATTAGAGCATCCTTCTCTTTCAGTAATTACTGTATTTTGATGCACTCTACGTCGAGGGTGCGGTACTTGTTCTTCCAAGACCTTCTCTCCTTTTGAAATTTGTTGAGAGTAACGTGAAGCTTTTCAGTTTCCGTCATGAAGTACATGACAGAGTCCCTCGGCGGAAGAATTCCGTAACGAAGATAAGGCATTTTTAGCTTGAGAGCTCTAGTTTGTACCCAGTAGAGATAAGGATCCACCGAGACACAGTCTGGTTTTCCCAGAGACTCCCGTCCTTTCATATGAACATGTTTCCAATCGTGCACTATTTTCGTCTTTAGTGTTCTATCACTTTCTCCTTCCTTCAAGAAAAGACCTTCCAGATGAACACCCCGTGGGATGTGTCTCATCGGGTATCCAAGTTGACGGCGAACCAATATCGGATGATAGTTGATTCCTCCCTTAGTTCCTATAAGGGGTACGTTGGGGAAGTTTCCACAACGGTCAATGATTCTGATTCCATCATAGATCCTATTACACCAATCTATGTCAGAGTTGGTAAGAGACATGATCTTCTGCGACCAACGTAAGGCACTCTTGTAATCCCAAAAAGTGGCAGACTTGGGCAAGTGGGAGATGAACCATTTATAAAGCAAAGGTACACAGCATGTGATCTCCCCTCTGCTGTACAAATTTCCCAAGTGTACAGAATGATATGCATCTGCGAGCAAAGTCGGCACAGGGTTTCCAATGAGAAAAACCTTAATGGAGTTGATATCGACGAAGTTATTGATGTTGGTAAACAAAAATAACCCATAGGTGAGCAAGACAAAAACGCTTTCAAAAGCAGTCACGTTTCCTATACTGGCAAAATACAGGGCCTTCTTTGTCAAGAACTCGGCTGGCAAACCTTGGATGCCACCCTTAGCGGTCATGTGAGTCTTGACCTCAGACTCGTCCAAATGAATCGCTCTTGCAATGGTCTGATTCTTTGGAATTTCTTCTAGTCCAGAAAATGGAGCTCGATCTGTAATGTGTAGATCAATCAGATGAGAATACTCCTCCAGCGTTGGTGCGAGCTGGTAATTCGGGAATGTGAAACAGTGATTAACCGGATCGTAGAATTGAACGAGTGCGTCCATGATTCCCTCAATCATATGGACTCTTAACAGTGGTAGCAAACCTCTGTGCTTGGCTATGAAAGTCTCTTGGTTTGTGATCATCCTCGCCAAACCTCTTAAATCCTCTAGTTTTGGAATCCTGAAGGTGTACTTATGAGTTCTCCTTCTACCGAAATCCATTAGCACAATCCTTTTCTCTGATATTTGCAATCACAGTCTTAGTTTAATTTGAAAAATAGAGAGACTAGAAGAGAAATATTTTTTGAATGTTTTAATGTTTTTTTAAAATGAATGCATGAATGCAGCACACAAAAACATAGAAAAAACATGGGGTCAAAGGGTCGTTGTCATGAAGTCAAGGCTCTACCCATCCCCAAAGGTTTATACTAAGGTGATTTTTGTACCTGTACTCATTATCATCAGCTCCTCCCAGGAAAGCAAAACAACAAGCAGATCGCTAGTGAGTTGTAGAGCAATCTTAGAGTAAGTTCCATTCACCGAGAATAGATCACCAGCCTCAAATGAGGGTAGTATCGCGTGACAACTATTTCCGATAGTTTCTGCACTACAAAAGGGTTTGGCTCCTCAGCTTCTCAGACATCACAATCGGCCCATTGTATAGGTGAGAGAATGGGTTGCATTGGTCAGCCTCCACTGAGGTTGATGGTCGACCTCGTCGCCATCACTTATCTTAAGTGTATACTCAATCTTTCCACATGCGGCATCACACGCATTCCCATTAGCAGAAAAATAAACAGGTATAGCAATTAGGAAAAGCAGTATATATATTTGTCCTAAACATCCTAGACCTTTAAAGCTATGAATCCTAAGTTCCTGACAGAAAATGGGTTCCCCGGTGGAAGCCAAAATCTGTCGTTTTCACACAAGTGAAGAAAAAAGAAAAAAAAAAGGTTAGAGGGGCCCCACGGTGGGTGCCACTTTTCTGTGGTGGCCACCACCATGAAAAATATTTGTCCAAGGTTTTCACCTTAAATTTTAAGAAAGTCGGTGAACGGCCCCACGGTGGGTGCCACTTTTCTGTAGCAAGCGATTTTGGACTCGATTCTTAAGCACGGTCGCTCTCTGGAGTCAGTTTACTACAGGTCGATTCATTTTTTATCCTATTGTGAGCTGATGAAGGAAGGGAAATAGATGTCTCCAATTAACCCGGCTTGCATACTGAGTTTAAACAGCGGTCTGTTAGGTTACGAATGCGATCAATGTGGTGGGGCCTTTCTTGTGCTATTTTGACATAATGACAAATTTCTGGCAAGGAACAAGGATTAGGATGTTAGGACTGATGCTTTTTGATAGATATGTGAGAGTATGGGATTTAGGGTTTTTGTTTAATGTGCTCGCTAAGATTTTTCTTTCAATCTTATGCCTACGTATTCCCGTTTACCGAAACAGGGAAATCAGAGCATTCGTAGTTCCTCCTATTCTATGGGAGGAAATGGTTGTTTTTGGTGTCTTGTTCAAAGCCCAAGACGTGAAGCGAAAGGTGGTTTGTATCTTGTTTAAAGCCCAAGATATGAAGCTGAAGGGTCCATTTGTATCTTGTTCAAAGCCCAAGATGTGAAGCTAAAAGGGTGTTGACTTTAGAGAGAATTTGTCATCTCTAAAGAATGGGTTGTATGTCACAACTGTTTATAAAGAAGAATTACTTTAACCGGGATGTGCGAATCCGGCAATGCCATAATTTCCTTTATAAGGGATTTTAACCTGAAGGAGAAGACTTTAACTCAGTGTAGAGCAATGCTATATTTCCTTAGCAATTTCTCATGCTAAAAGAAGGACAGTGGCATGGATGTAGATGATCCAGAGGCTTTCCGGTTACAGCAATTAGATGAAGGGGAAGGAGTTGTTGATGTTTGTGTACTGTGAACGAGGCACAGCTTTGATGCTAAAAGGTTGATTGGATCAACCAGTGGTTTTCTTATACAAAGCCTAAGAGGAGGCTATTATGTGTCTCGTACAAAGCCCGGGAGAGAGGCCAAAAGGGGTTGATTCTGTAAGAGGATCTTTTATAATCAACAAGAGAGTGTTTTTGTATCCCGTACGAAGCCCGAGATGGAGGGTAAAATTTGTTTGGCTCAATAAGAACCTTTTTGTATCTCGTATAAAGCCCGAGAGAGAGGCGAAAGGGTGATTGACCCAACGAGGGAGTCTCTTATGTGTCTCGTACAAAGCCCAAGAGAGAGGCTAAACGTTGTTTAACTCCGCTGGGGAGAATCATTGTACAAAGCCCAAGAGAAGGCTATGGTTACTATTTCAATTGAGTGACAGGTCCAATATACTGATTTTTAAAGAGAAAATCAGTTCTTATATGAGCAATGCTGTACTCAGGGATTTTTGATGCGAGGATCAGGGTTATCTCCTGTTCTTTGAGGAAACGGGAAATCCAGGGGGGTATTGAGGCTGTCCGAGTCTACGGGGTTCCTTCCTATTTAACGAAGGGGTCACCTGAGAATATCTTTGAGACTCAAGGAGATTAGACTGTCCAAGTCTAGAGCTTCATCTTTTGTACTATGCTTTGAGAAACAGTAGTAGACTCTATGAAAGGATTGTTCTATGCAGATAATTAAGTTCTGTTCCTATACCTCTAGGAGGTCGTCGGGACAATTTGTACGAAGCCCAAGAGGAGGCTAGAAACTTTTAAGAAGCCGATCGGTCCTTGTACGAAGCCCAAGAGGAGGCTATCATTCCCAGAGGAAAAGATCATTATACGAAGGCTAAGAGGAGGTTGTGAATACTTCTAAGAAGCCGACGGGTCCTTGTACAATTCCCAAGAGGAGGCGGGGTTGCTTTTAGGAAGCCTGTGGGTCCTTGTACAATGCCCAAGAGGAGGTCGATGCTTTTGAGAAGCCCGTGGGTCCCCAAACCCCGAGAAATTCAACGCAAGCTATTCACGAGGAATAGATCAAGTCAGGAAAGTTCGAGAATTTGGAAGAAACTCAAAGATGCCATTCACGGAGAATACATTCATCTCTGGGAGTAGAGTTTCTTGACAATTCCTAATGAGGACAGCCGAAGAGAAAACTGTATCTGGTGATCCTATTGGGGATCTAGTTGTCTATTTCTACAAATAAACGAAACAGCGTCACCTAATTCTAGACGTAGTTGCCGGGGAAACTCTAAATATTTATACTATTATTACACAGTTGATATGAGTTTATGAAAGAAGACTTTCAGCGAAACAGCCCCACAATACAGTTATATGTATATGAAAGCGGTAAATGAAAGCAATAACCACTTACTCGGTTGTAGAGCTTCCATGTTGTTTGGTTAGTTGTTCAACAAAGAAAGATTGAAAACAACAGTATATTTCAAAATCAAAGGAGAAAGTGCTTTGAAAAAGAAAGGTTTGGGGCTTACAGCTCAAGGAGAGGCCCAGGGTTTTATCAGTGAGCGCACTGTTTGAATTTGTACAAAGGGACTTATACAAGTGACTGAGGCCCAAAAAGGTTTTCTGTACAAAGGGATGGGTCTTACACTCTCTCAAGAGGCCCAAGAGGTTTAAAGAAAAAGAGTGGGGCTTATAACACGAGGGTAGGCCCAATTAATTTTTTGTTTAAAAAATGGCGATCGCGCCGAGGTTTCCTTTTAACGCAGAGGGACTTATACAATAAGTGAGGCCCAAATGGTTTTGGTTAAAATGGGATTGGGTCTTACACTCTATTAGAGGCCCAAGTGAGTTTTTAAGAAAAGAAATGGGTCTTACTACTCGAGGGTAGGCCCAAAGTTTTGTTTTGAAAAGGCGACGATCGCGCCGTTTGTTTTTTACGGTATCGGGAATTATACAATATACTGAGGCCCAAAAATGATTTGGTCAAAAAAAGGATTGGGTCTTACACTCTATTAGAGGCCCAAGTGTTTTGAAAATAATTTATGAGGGTTAATTAATCCAAAAACCCTAATTTGTTTTCAAAAATGTATTTAATTGAATAAAAATTCAATTAAAATGATCAAAATTGTTTAACATATGAAAAACAAATTGTGATCTTGGCCATTAATGCTTCAAAAATTAAGTATTGACCTACAAAACAATTAGAAGGCATTAAAAGTTGCAAAATCAAGGTGGAAAAAATATTTTAAATTTTAAAAACAATTAAAACATTAATTCTTTGTTAAAATATCAATTATATAAAATAAATAATATTTTTGGGATTTTTTGGGAAAATAAAATATTTCAACATTTTTGTGAATTATTAAAAAAAGAATCAACTCAAAATCATTAAAACTCGGAGAGAAATTAATTTTTTAATCAATTAAATAAAATCAAAAAATTCAAATATTCAAATATTGGAAAATGGCGCCAAGAACAAAGGCAAGAACATGCGCGTTTTTCAGTTTTGCCCAGATTTGCATTTTCTCTCCAATCTCACTGAATACTTAATCATATCATGTAATCCACATACCAATCAACTCGTTTCAACCTCACGATCATGTCTATGGTATTTAATTTCATTTAAATTAAACATATAACAAGAAATCATGAAAAATCCTCAAGAACCCTAATTTCTGCATGAACGCTAGGATTTTTGATACACGACTTAAACAATGTAATTAATTGAGGGGAAACATTCCATGCATGATTATGAACATATGTCCAAATTATTGTGCAGCAAAAATTGCATGGATCATAGAGTTAGAAGAGCTCATGCTTACCACTTGCAGCTGGTGATCGTGATTTGTGTTGGAGGTGTTACAGCTAGGTTCCAATGATCTGGATAGTTTCCCTAGGTGCCATGGAGTGTGTCTGAATGTTTGGAATGGATTGAAATGATCTGGAACTTGAGATGGTTCCCCAACTGCAAATCTGTCAAGAACTTGAGCAATTGGCTGGTGATTTTGTGAAATCTGTGTTCCAGATGTTATGTGAGTCTTTGGATCACTTCTATATGATGTATGTGAGGTGTGTGTGTGTGATTGGTTTGATTAGAAAAGCTCTCAAACTCAAAACCCGATAGTGACTTGCCTTAGAAGGCAAAATTGGAGTGAAAGAAGAGATTTTGAGGAAAGTATCTGTTTGATGGCTTTGGTGTACTCAAACTGATCACAATTGAGCTCTATTTATAGTAGAGCAAGTTTGTTTTGCAAGGAATAGTGAATGGCAACTGCTGAGTAGGTTTGGCCAATGTTGGCAAATGAAAATCCAAGTCTTCTCTAGCCATTGACTAGAGGTTAGGGCACAGGCTGCTGGTTCCCTTGGTCTTGGATAAGTCTTGACTGAATTCAGTCGAGAATGGCTCAGTCCATTCCACCTTGATGCTTCCATTGAATGCTCTAATCCAAAATTGGAGTCTTGTCCCTATTTTGGCAATTCTAGGTTCAACATGTTATTTATTGTTCCAAAGACTTTGAAGGCTTGGCTCAGTGATTGTCCCCTTTAGATTCAATCCTCAGAGGTGTCCAAGTGGATAGGAACATTTGGATTTGGCTGATTTTGGCAAATCGACCAAAAGTGCAAAATCTGCCTTGCCTTGGTAGATTTCAGCAAGGCAACTTGACAATGTCATATCTCATGGCTCAAATTGAATTTGGTAATGTTCTGGGCCATTTTGGAAAGCCCTTACATGATACAACAACTGTTTGAACATGTTTGGTTTGGATCTCTTTTGAATCCAAGTGAAAAATCCCCCTACATTTGGCAAAAAGTAAGGTAAAATCTGACTTAGTG
The DNA here is from genome assembly GCA_022829125.1 of Lathyrus tuberosus. Lineage (NCBI taxonomy): Eukaryota > Viridiplantae > Streptophyta > Magnoliopsida > Fabales > Fabaceae > Lathyrus > Lathyrus tuberosus. The sequence goes on along the minus strand of JALAZF010000659.1, from coordinate 1,439,268 downwards.
AAATTTTCACTGTGTTGGAACAAAGTGACTTTTCTTGATTTTGATCACTCCATAACTCAAAATCCATGAGGAAATTGGACATAAGTTAGTATGAAGCGTTTGTAGAGGGCAATGTGATCTAGAAATCAAGCTTTGAATGGGGAACAATGGCCTTGTGGTTTAGGAGTTATGGTCCTCCAAAGTTGGCACATTAGTGTCACTTTTTCCATAACTTAGAAATTTTTCTAAGTTTTTATGGTTACCCCTTCTACAAGTTATCCCACTTTCTTTGATTTTTCTTGATGAATGATGATTCAAATCATACATTAACATCATTTTAGGGTTAAAAATCCATTTTGGTGAAAAATCTCAAAAAGTCAAAGTTGACTTTTGTGCACAGTTGACTTTTTATCAGATGAATTCCAAACTGTGCAATTCCTCAGGAAATCATGTCCTTGACCTAAATAAAACTTGATAGACATGTTCCATGGGTGTCATAGGGTATATTGAATCATTTCTTAGGGTTTGGGAGCATGTCCTGGTCAAAAGTCAAAGCTACAGTTGACTTTCCTCGCGAAACCCTAATTGTGGTGCAGATGAAATTGAGACTTCTTGCTCAAGCTTCTTGGATTAATCCATTGTTCCAAATGGATCAATATGGTATATTAGAGACCCTCATTTCATGCCTTGAGGTCTTGGTTCATGATTTGTCCCAAAAGTCAACTTAGGGGTGAATTAGGTCAAGAAACCCTAATTCCTGATTTTTGATGAATGCATCCCCTGAGGTCAAATTGACTTGATGATTGGGTCCATGAGGTTCCATGGAGTAGATTAGGTTATGTTTTGGATCATTTGCTTGTGCCCAGATGAAAAATTTCCATCTGGAGGCCCTGGTCGACCAAAACCCTAATTTGGTGACACTGTCGATCTTGAGACTTGATCCACCTAGAAGGGAGCAGCCTTGTGCTTAATCCTTGAAGTGGGAGTCCTTTTGATCCTTTGTAGCTACTTGAGAGGTTAGACAAGTTGAATATCATGTTATTCCTTGATTGATCCTTTATCAAAAGCTCTGAGAGGGCTTGAAACCCTAAATTTGATTGCAGTGGATGCTCACCCATCTTTGGGGAGACTGATGAGGCATGATGGTTCACCCATATTGTGATGATGATTTGTACAATGATGGGAAATCTTAGTGGTCAAAATTTGGGGTATGACAATGACAAACACAAGTATTTAAAGGACAATGTTGGGCAGTTATAATTTTCTTTACAACGTCAGGGTATGAGGTTTGTAAGCTCCCTCTGAGTCTAATAGTCCAAAGCAGAGTTCTGTAGACATCATACTAGGTATTACTTTCAAGAAAGAGTAATTCAGTTGTCTTAGTGACATCAGAGTCTGAGGTTTGTAAGCTCCCGCTGAGTCAAACAGTTCTAAGGTTTAGGTTTGTATGCCCCCCTTAGTTCCATATTTAAGAAACCAAAAATTATATTTTAACTTCCTTTGGCAACATCAGAATACAAGGCTTGTAAGCTCCTTCTGAGTCTGATGGGCTAAGGCTGAGGTTTGTAAGCTCCTCCTTAATTATATGTACAAGAAAGTTAAAATGTGTCGCCCGAGAAAGATAACCATAAAAATAGAAATATAAATAACAAAATTATAAATGACCAATATATACAACTGAATAGGTAATCAATGGGTTCAGTTTCTAATTAAATACTTACCATTATTTCTCCCCCTTTTGTCACATAAAAAATAAATAAAAAGAGAAGAAGAAAAGAATCACAGTCATAAATGCATCACAGACCATCATTACCGGATCAGTTTCCAAGAAATTGAAAATGATAAAGTAACATGGGGTCATTAAGGAATTTATAGTGCATGCTTTAAGTTTTTAGTGGTTGTTACTGTTTCAAGAATCAAGCAAGGATTAAATAAGTCGTTTGAGTTGCTCATAAGTCATTATAAAATCAATCCAAACCTAGTTCATTTTCATCAACATCCACCAGAGTCATGGAGCCATCAGCTAATAGCCATAAGACTTCTGTAGTAACAGAAATCTCTGAGAGCTCTACAAAACAAGATGTCCAGAACGTACAAAAATGAGTTATTTCTGAATCATCCACCACTGGGCATGTGCCCTCTGCAAAGCTCACTTCTAAATAGGCAGTGTTAGTAGCTCCAACATAACCAAAAGGAGTAGGTTCATGAGAAGTTGTGATGAAGCCCATAAGGAAGATAATGAAGAGGTCCAAGAGAAAAAGACGGTCTAACAAGATGTTCTACCGTCCAATCCCAGAGGTAGAAGAGGAAGAAGTTGATGAGGATGAGCTAGACATAGATTATGACAGTTGTTATCATCATAAGGCCCGGGATAACTTATATAGGGATCTATACCAAGTACTAGCAGTTCCTTATGAATTAATGTTTTGTAATCCCCTGCTTTATTTAATGAAAAGGTACTTTTTGACCAAATTTTGTTTATTGCATCCAAATACTTTCAATAACTTCCCTTTGATTTTATGAAATACATTAATGAAGTAAAACTGACACCAGAAGCAACATTTTAAACGTGTTAAGTATAATATTCATAGTTGTTAAAGAATCTTTAATAGGTCAGAATGTTAGGTAACATTTCCAAGATTTGTCATTTAAGATATTGATTAAACATAATCAATATTAAAACAATAGATGCTTGGAACAATGTATGTAGCATGTCTAACAAGATAACAACATGAAAAAACTTTGAATTAATAACAAGATAACTTTATACAAAGTTTCTAACAATTACAAGGCATAACTATGCAGAAATCTAACATCAGAATCTTTCATAGATAGCTTTAAACTTGCCTCTCCATATTTTATACAAATTAGCCTCTAAACTTATGATAACTCCTTGCTGAACAAGTAATTCTGAAAGAACCCGTCCAAAAGGAATGGAGAAAATCTTTCCCTTGTGAAAGGAAATTAGAGTCTTCTTCAAATAGTCGAACATAACTTGAGGAAGATCAATCTACAAGTCTATTTTGAGAAGTAGAAGCAGATCTTTTTCAATAGGGTCCACAAGGTCTAAATCCTTATCCTTAGGAAGTAAGTCATGAACAAATCTTGTTCACACATGTAACACACATCAAATAAACCATTGTTCTTTTAATACTTTGTTATCATCAAAACCCATGGAAAATATTTCATGAACAAATCTTGTTCTAACAAAGATTTGATGTGTGCGTATGATATGTGTAGATGAGTTGGTCTGGTCTGAGCTTGTCTTGCTTTGTTTTTTATGTGTAGAAACCACCACCTTGCATGATCTCTAATACTTTTGTTGTGTTATATGTTTTGATGTGGTGTGCTATTTTTTGAATATTTACTCTTACACATCTTGTAAGTTGTTTTAGCCAAATTTTTCCAAATGGGGGATTTTGTTCCTTTTGATTGGTTGCATTTGGTAAAACAACATGAGTAGTACAAGATGTAATTTTGTGAAGATGCAACATGTGGGAAAAGATGTTTCAGCGTGTGTCCAGCACCTGGCCTTAGTCTATAAGCCAAGTTTCGTGAGTAAATAAGAGCATGATTATTTTTTAGTCCAGAAGTTATGGTTTAAGTTGTTTTAGCTTTACATAAAGATTTGGATATGGTTTGATTGAATTTGCATTAAAGAAAAAAAATTAATTAGATATGATTTGAAGAAAGATTTGGTTCAGTTTGAAGTAAACAAATATTCCAGGAAGGCAATTTATTGGATTTGTTTTAATTACAAGATTTGGATTTGCACTTGATGAAGAAATCTCCAATCTCAATTAAAGATGATTTAAAGTGGGGTTCAGTTTTTACAAGAGATTTATTCTGAATCCTTTACTAGAGAAGTTGGAATTGTGATGTATATAAAGTAAAAAAAAAATTATTTGATCTGTTGAAGATTCAGAATGTTCTTGCATGGACAGATGTCAGGACAAATGTTCCACGATCTGTGAGACAACTCTCTCTGACTATTACTTTGTATCAATCAAGGATCTCAATCTTCTTAATGAATATTTTATTGATTATGAGAGTTTTTGGAGGACGTGAAATGAATCAAATGCAGCAAGAATAAGCTAGAGATTCATACTTAATCAAGGAGATCAATCAAAATTGGAAATCATCATTATTGAAGATTGATCTCATGTGCTTTTTACAAGTTCAACCGGATTCATGGCTTAAACCCTTTGGGATTTTGGAGCTGGACTTTTGTGGCTATATAAGGAGTGCATCTCCTTTGTGAAGACTTAGACCTCATGAGAAAATATCTACTCATTTGGAGAATTTTGTTTTAGTTAAGTCTTTGTTTTTATTTGTATTTTGTACACTCTATTCATGTGCTTCAAATCTAAATTAACTTAATAGAGTATTAAGTTGTAAGATTATTATACCATCCATCTTATTATTGTATTGATCACTTGGATAATGATTAAGAGAAAGTGAGAGGGTTCTCTTATTCACTGGGAGCCTAAACCAAGCTCCACGGGTAGTATTAGGAAAGTGGCCTTGAACTGAGAGAGTTCAGAGTAGACCTATTTGTCCTTCCGATTATTTAGAAGGGAATAGTTCTATATGGAATCCTGAATAGAAATTCATGGATAGTATTAGATAGAGAGACAATAAAAAATATTTTTTTCATCTAAGACTATTGTACTAATACTATTGAGAGTGAATTTACTTTCTTGGGTTTGAAGCCCCCCGGATGTAGGTGACGTTACACCAAACCGGGTTAACAATCTTTGTATTCTTTCTTGTTTTTATTGTTATTTGCTATATGTCTTGCTAATTGTTTTTTTTTTCTGGTGTACATTGTATTAGAAATCGTGTCCAACATCTATTCCTCCTGAGAATAGAATTTCAGTAAACATCTTGTAAAAATCGTTCCCTCTCAGTATTGAGTGGTGTAACGCGTTGCAAGGGTTTTCGAGCGGGTTTGAAGATGATTCTTCACAACTTCTTAATATCTTTAGTTATTTTTTTCACATTGCTCTCCATGTAACACTCAGGCTTAGTCATGATTTCTTCCATCAAAGATGTCAGCTTCTGTGCTAGGGACTCATTGAAATGCCTCGCCTTCAAACCATTTTGGAACGCCCCTACAAATATCTATTAGTTTAAATGGGTGACCTTGATGGTTTCTTTGTTGAAGCACATTGATAATTCTCTCAAAGTCTTAGAGTAACCTTGGCGTACATTGAAAAATATCATGGTGGATACTTTCCTATGTTTGTTGGCCGAGAAGTGATAGATCATCTTCCTCGTCAGGTCTTGATAACTGGTGATGGAGAACCTGAAAAGGCTCATGTAACATTAGAGTACAACTTTTTCAATGATTATTCCATCAACTTGCATTTGAGGGAATTGGTAGTGAAGGGGTGAGAAACACAAGAAACGGGGGTTTGAATTGGGTTTCACCAACAATGGTATTTTGTGCACAATTAAAGATCAATGCTAACAAGACAATAAAAATAAATTGACACAATTATTTTTATCCTGGTTCATTGTTAACAAAGTTACTCCAGTCCACCTACCAATGTGAGTTTTCCTTAATGTGAATTGGTAGTGAAGGGGTGAGAAACACAAGAAACGGGGGTTTGAATTGGGTTTCACCAACAATGGTATTTTGTGCGCAATTAAAGATCAATGCTAACAAGACAATAAAAATAAATTGACACAATTATTTTTATCCTGGTTCATTGTTAACAAAGTTACTCCAGTCCACCTACCAATGTGAGTTTTCCTTAGACAAGGACTTAATCCAATAATCTCAATAGATTAGAACCTCTAAGTGTTAGACAACAACTTAGCCCTCTCAAGTATCCAGACTAACAACTTAGACACTTGAGGAATCTACACTTTGAAAAGTGTTTACAAAGGTGTGTATGTTCTCTACTTTATATGTAATGCTTTTCTTTGTAAATTGTTTAAAGCAAAGGTGTCACATGCAAGTATACATGCTTGGTAATGTAGCAAGTGATAACGTAAAAGTCGAACCCACAAGGAAGTGATGAAAGTTTTGAACTACTAGTATTAATTTTCTTTGTTCAAGAGAAGTATGAGCAAGGTAACAAAATAATGATAATAAAGAACAGGAGCAACACACAAATAACTAAGACAAAATTTCTAACTAGAAAGGGAGTTGAAATATCAGAGAGAGTAGTTGATGAGCTAAATCCATTAGTATAGTTATTGCTAAAATGCTTCTATTGTGTGAAGTGTCGTGCTTCAAAAGGTCAGAATGTGATCTAGTGGTGTATCTCTACAACATCAAAAACATGCATAACTAGGGCAGGGGAATAAATCTCTAAGTCTCACTTGTAACCCTAAAAGACGTCTGGTTTTAATTCTGAAATTCTTTATGGTCTCAACTTCTTATCTCTAAGCAAGTTGAATTAAGGGAATATCTCTATCCTACTTTATTAACCACTTTTGTTATGAAATCCACTTGTTTGTTGGATCTCTCTCAACAACAAGCTTTTACGTTTTTCCTAGTTGATCACTCTAAGAATCAAGTGTATAGCATAAAAACACATAACAAAATAAGACACTAAACATCACATCATATCAACATAAAAGCAATGTTTATACTAACTTCATTAGGCTTATCAAACAAGGGCTTAGCTCATAGTGAGCTGAGTACAAACTACTGAAGTGAAACTAATAGGAAACATCTTCTTACAAGGTGAAGTAAAGAATTGCAACCTAGTAGTAATTTGGAAACCTCTTGCGTTGAGTAAACAGCAACAGTTCTCTTCAGTCACGACAGCTTTCAGCAGAGTGTACAGGACTGGATGAGAATAGAAGACCCTCTACCAATACTCTAACTCGTGGAAAATGAAAATAAACTAAAACTACAACTGAAATAAAAGTTGTGTTGTTGTGTGTAAAATCTCCAGCTCTCTTTCTCTCAATGTGCAAGCCTTCTTTATATAGAGGTGAGTGGAAGTAAAAGTTGCTACTTTCTTGGATCATGGGTTTCTTGATGAAAATAAGGTTAGGCCCAAATCAAATCCGAATATGGACCAGCTGTTCCTCAATCCTTCCGTTGTAAGTTATCTGGTACTGATGTTGGTGGGAGACAAAGTTGCTTTTCTACAGGCGGTTGTGGCAGAGCGGTGGAGCAGCGCAGACGGCTGGTGGTTTGGTGTTGGGCGCTCTTTTACAGCATGGTCCCCACCTTACTACCATTTCTCTTCTAGCTTCCTTGATCTTATCCATTCCTTTTGCTCCTTTGTTCTTCAAACTAATGCCACGTGAGCCCTAGTAATTCTTTTTTCCTCCACTTCTCTTGATGAAATAATTGATTAAATTATCAACTACTTCCTTTCCAATAGCTCCTCATTCTGCTCCAAAGTCTGTCTTCCAGGGTCACGCCTCTTCTTGCCATCACCCAACTTCCTTTTAGGACAAAAACAAATTTAAAAACATAAAAGAAGCACCTAGTGTGCTTAAAGCTAAAACATGCTGCTGAAATAAGTTAAATTCACATCAAATCAGTAAATCCTAAACTAAAAATGTCACATAAAATGGGTCAAAGTAACACACTAAAATAGAGTTATCACTCCCCCAAACTTGAATGATCACCTGTCCTCAGGTGATGTGACAGAGAATGACTAAGGAAATGAAATTGAAGTTCAACAGCTTCAGTCAGGTCAGAAATGTAATGTGGCTTTAGATTTGGAAGGGTAATAAAACTATATTAAGTGAAATTTGCTCAGCTTTGCAATTGGTCAAAGTGGTGTTAGCTCAAAAGAGAACAGACATCTCTTGTCACGACCCTACTCTTCTAGAAAACAAGCCAAAATTTCTCTATTTTGATCCCTTTCTTGTGTACTTTCGTGAGTGGGGTCTCTTCCTTTGGTTTCACTAGGGAATTCTTTTCTGACTCTCAAATGATATTTTTGACTTTCACACTTGGGACCACACTTTTCCACTTATTTTTGTATTATTTTTTTTTGGCGAAGCATCTCATCTCAGAAGAATCTCACTTGTAATGAGTCCAACTGAAGATTATGATGAAATGCTTGTTGTTCCTCTAGTTTCGGGCACAGGAACTTTATTATTGGTGGTCTTTGCCACTTTTGCACACTTTTGTGTGTTTTTGTGTGGAATGTGCCTCTTTTGTGATCATCCCAATCATTATTCAAGTCTTTCTGTTCTTCCCTTTATGACTCTTAAGGTTTTAACCTTTCTCTTGATTCCCAACAAATCAGTTATCTTTTTGAAAAAAAAATTTGGCTGGTTTAAAAGACTAGTGGTGTCGTGACAGAGATCATCAGACTCCTCTGTCAAAACTCACTTGGCACAATTTCTACACTTTGTTTTGCTCACTCATAAAAACTACCTTCCCCTTTTTTTTTATTCTTAAGCCCAAAATTTTGAGAATTGACGTTCCTGACCTATTGCAGTTTAACCCAAACATTCCCTAGCATTCTTACTCTAAACTACAACATGCAACTAAATGAAACAAATTCAGCAAAATAAAAAAAAAACAAATGCCAACTAAATGAAACACACATAACATTAAGAAAAACAGATCCTCAAGTTCTTGGGGTATCAAGGCTTCCCCACAAAAGATTCAAAAACTTATGGCTCAAAACATGGCCATCCAAAGCATAAATCCAAAACATTATCCCGAAATAGAAACATGCAGGACAAAAGACAGAATATCTAATTTGTGATATTAGAGGGTTAGAGTGGTAAGAATAGGCTAAGCGTTGGCGTCCTCCCCCAAACTTAAAGTAAGGACAGTGTTCTCACTGTTCAGTGATGAGAGAATGCAGGCCATCGCTTGCCTATTTAACTTTACCGACTAGGCCCTAAGCCTGGAGCTTTTCTTTGGTGCAGGCATGTCTTATTTCTTCTTCTTCTTCTTTGCCTCTGTGCCCTGTGCTCCTAGCTCCTTTTTCTCATTGCCCTCTTCAGTCACGACTCTAGTTACCATCTTCCCAACAACTTTCTTTGGACTTTTAGCCTTCTTCTTGGGTTGTTCCTCAGCTTTCTCTGGCTGCTCCTCAACAACAAGATCATCTGTATTTACGGCAGGTTCCTAGACGGGATTGGGTTCTGGCTCAGCGGCGATCTTCTCTGTCTCTTCACTGTCTGCCTCATTATCTCCTTTAACATTTCCTTTCTTCTCTATGGTTTCTGTTGATGAATAGTAGTTCCTCAGTTCTTCTCCTTCCATATCATCCTCAGTTCCCTCCGGATGGACAATTTCTTCCAATGGATTATCTTTTTCCTTACTCCCCTCCTCTTCTTCAGCTACATCTTCCTTTTTCATCTCTAGATCCCTAGCATCCTTATCTACTTTTGCTAAAAAGCTTTCCAAAACCTTGTCCTTGCCAGAGCCTCCCTCCTCCTGATCGGGCTTATTAAGATCAAATTTGTTGGCAGGACTGATAGGTGGTGTTGGGGTTGTAGTGGTCTCCTTCCTCTTCCATTTTGCTTTCATCTTTTTCTGTTTGGGGCTGCCTTCAGGTTCTGGAGGTGGAAATGAGTAGGTTTTTCTCAGCTTCTTCTTTTTCTTGACCTGGCTCTGAGTCGTGTCTACCGACACGCCTTTGCTTGACTCCTCTACTAATTTCTTCTTCATTTCCTTCTTTTTCTTCTTCATTTTCTCCTTCTTAGTATATTTCTTCTCTTTTCCTTCATTCTCAGCAGCAGTCGGCTCAACACTTCCCAGAATATGATCAGGGAATTTGGGTGCCTCAAGCAAGTTGGAGGGGGTTTGCATGGCCCGCATCTTTTCTTGCCATATTGCCCTAGCATTTTGATATGCAAAATACTCCTGCTGATCCTTTTACATCTACATCAGGATTTTCATAGCTGGGTCTTGTTGTTCAGATACGCCAGAAGAAGCTTGGCTCACCACTGCTGTCCTTTTTCGAGATCCTTTAGGTTTCATCAAAGTCATTATTAAGGCCTTATCCAAGGGTTGTTGTGGAGACCCAAAGATATCTGAGTCATATTCTGGCACACCTTGTCTTCTACAGAGGGTTGTTATGAGACATGGAAAATACAACATTCCTTCTTTCTTCTTTGAACACGCGTGAATCTCTTGAACTATTACTTTGCCAATATTAATTTCCCTAAATCTAGTTATGCAATGGAGCAACACCAAACCAGCCCTGGAGACTGTCTCATTGTGAGCAGTAGGCTTGATTGAATGCTTGACAAACTGGTAGCATGCTTTCACCTCCGGCCTCAGATCCATTCTTCTCATAGCTTTCTTAACCTAGCTCATTCCAGCTACACACAACGATTCTATGTAGGCATCATACTCATCCTCCTGTGAACTGAGTACTAGATTCTGGTACTCATCTTCAGTGTTTCCCAGCTTGAAATAAAAGTTGATATTAGATTCGTTATATATCACCTTCGTTACTCTGACCAATACTTTTAGCCTCTTGTGCCCTGGGTCCGTCAAGTTTGAATAGAACTCCTAGACCAGCATTGCGTTGTAAGGACCTGGTTGCTTACAAAAGCTACCCCACTTTAGCGTTGAGATAGTTGTTCCTAGGTCACCTGGAAGTCCCAGCTTTTCATCTTCATTGTCCATGATAAATCCTCTTTCAGCAAACACATTCATTTTGCTGAAGTGATCCACAAATCTTTTGTGGGCTTCAATGTTAACGAAGGTGTCGTCTTCTTCTTGGCTTGAGAGGCCGATCGTGGGGACGACGCTTTTCTTTGCTACAGTCTTGTAGCGACGGCTGATATTTGCATCTCTAGTCATTTTCTTAGTGAATGGAGGTGAGAGGGTTTGAGAGATTAGGGTTCCGGGAAGAAGGGTAGAGAATGAAAAGTAAAAAGGTTGTTTTGAATATTTGGAGAGAGAGAGAGAGAGAGAGAGAGAGATAGAGAGAAGGAGGGAAGTTGAAAAGGTGATTGAAAAATTGGAGAAAAGAAAATGTGGTCTTGTGAGATGGAGAGAGAAATGTTTCTCTTTTTGTGATAATTAGGGCAAAGGGTGAAGGGACTTGGGACTGACCACGGAAAAGACACCATTAGTGGTTTTTGCGTGTTTGGCTAGCTGAACAGTCTGATGTGGCAGATAGAGCTATTATTACTCTGCTACTACATATGGCCTAAGGCGCATGATCCCCATGCCACACTTTGATTCTCTCTCCCTCTTTTAAAACAAAACGATTTAATTTCTTTCTCGTGTCCAAAAGGAAATATTTATTTCCAGATCAGCATTAATATCTTTCTTGTGGACTCAACAAAATTAATTCCTTCACATTTTCCCATATTCCATTTCTACTTTTCTCTTGTCCTTTGTTGGCGCGTCACTTCTTGTCATGGGCTGATACCACAAAAACTTTCATGATCCTGTACAATGAAAATAAAAACAAAAGAAACTGCATAAAGTTGGGCTGCCTCCCAGTAGAGCTATTTTAAAGTCTTATCGCCTGACCAAAACAAGTATCCATTAATCAAAGAAATGGAGGGAACCCCTTGTGTTATTTGAGGGTTCTCCAAAATAATTCTTGACCCTTTGGCCATTAACCTTAAATTTTTCTCCATTTTTCTCATTCAACAGTTCCACAGCACCATGGGGGTAAATCTCTTCCAGAATAAAGGGCCCAGACCATCCTGATTTTAATTTTCCAGGGAATAGCTTCATCCTTGAGTTAAAAAGTATAACTTTTTTGCCTTTCACCAATTCCCTCTTCTGGTGTTTCTTGTCATGCCACCTTTTGGTCTTTTCCTTATACAACTCAGCATTCTCGTATGACAATAGCCTATGCTCATCTAACTCATTCAATTGAAGCATTCTAGCTTGGCCAACATTTTTAATATTAAAATTTAGTTGCTTCACAGCCCAAAAAGCCTTATGCTCCAATTCAATGGGTAGGTGACGAGCATTTCCATAGGCAAGTCTATAAGGAGACGTGTCTAACAGAGTTTTATAGGCAGTCCTATACATCCATAGTGCTTCGTCCAAGTGCTTGGACCAATCCTTTCTTGTGGGGTTAACCACTCTTTCCAAAATTCTCTTGATTTCTCTATTGGAAAGCTCCACTTGTCCGCTAGTTTGTGGATGGTAAGCTGTAGCAACCTTGTGTTTTATCCCATATTTTTCCATTAAGTTTTCAAAAAGTTTGTTGCAAAAATGAGATCCACCATCACTGATGATGGCTCTAGGCGTGCCATGTCTTGTCAAGATGTTCTTGTCAAGAACTTGGTTACCACTTTAGCATCATTGGATGGTGTTGCTACTACTTCAATCCACTTGGACACGTAATCCACAGCTACAAGGATGTAAAGATTGCCAAAGGATGAAGGGAAAGGTCCCATGAAATCAATGCCCCACACATCAAAGATTTATACTTCAAGAATACTCGTGAGTGGCATTTCTTGTCTCATGGACACAGTTCCAACCCTCTCACATCTATCACATCTTTTTGTTAATTCATGAGCATCCTTAAAAATAGAAGGCCATAAATAACCTGATTGCAGCACTTTCGCTACAGTTCTGACTCCTCCAAAGTGTCCACTATAGGGGGCTTTATGGTAGGTTGACAGAATCTGTCGTGCCTCCTCATAGTCAACGCATCTTCTTAATAACTGATCAGCACACTTCTTGTATAGATAAGGTAATCCCAAAAATAACTCTTGACAGTGTGGAAGAATATTTTTCTTTGTTGGAAGTTGAATTCTGGTGGTATGACTCTGCTGACTAAGTAGTTAACAATGTCAGCGTACCAAGGAGTTGTGCCATCAGTAATCAACAACAGCTTCTCATCCGGAAAACTTTCTTTGATGTCTCCACTATTTTGGGGTTGAAATCCTTCAGGTAGTCTTGAGAGATGATCAGAAACTGAGTTTTCCACTCCTTTCTTGTCTCTTATTTCTAGGTCAAACTCTTGTAGTAAAAGAACCCATCTTATGAGTTGTGGCTTTGCATCTTTTTTAGCAATCAAATATTTGATTGCTGCATGATCCGTGTACACAATGACTTTAGTTCCTACCAAGTAAGGTTTGAATTTATCAAAGGTAAACATTACTGCCAGCAACTCCTTTTTTGTGGTTGTGTAATTGATTTGTGCTTCTATGAAAGTCTTGCTTGCGTAGTAGATGGTGTGAAAAACTTTGTTATGCCTTTGGCCTAATACAGCACTAATGGCAAAGTCACTGGCATCACACATTAACTCAAATGACTTGGACCAATCTGGGGTTTTGACTACATGTGCAGAAATGAGAGCCTTCTTCAAAAGATTAAATGATTCAAGGCACTCCTTACTGAAGACAAAAGGCGTGTCATGCTGCAGCAGCTGGCATAGGGGTTTGGTTATTTTTTAAAAATCCTTTATGAACCTCCTATAAAATCCAGCATGCCCCAAGAAACTCCTAATTCCTTTGATGTTGACTGGTGGGGGTAAATTTTCAATTACCTCTACCTTTGCTTGATCTACCTCTAATCCTTCTTTTGAAATTCTATGACCAAGAACAATTCCTTCTTTTACCATAAAATGGCATTTTTCCCAATTAAGAACTAGGTTGTTCTCTTCACACCTTGCCATCACTGTAGCGAGCGATTTTGGACGTGGTTCTTAAGCACTACCGCTCTGGGGTACTATAGGTCGATTCATTTTTTAACCTATTAAAGCTGATGAAGGAAGGGAAATAGATGTCTCCAATTAACCCTGCTTGCATACTGAGTTTAAACAGATGACTGTTGGTTTACAGATGCGGTTTAGATTATGGGCCTCTCTCTGCTTATTTTGTTAAGAACACAATGTCTGGGTTATTGGTAAGATGTTAGGACTAATGCTTTTCGATTGATGTCTGAAGGTACGGGATTTTGGGTTTTTTATTAGTATGCTCGCTAAGAATTTTCAATATTATGCCTACGTATTCCCGTTTAACAAAATAGGGAAATCAGAGAGATCGTAGTTCCTCCTATTCTATGGGAGGAAAAAGTTTGCTTTGGTGTCTTGTTCAAAGCCCAAGACGTGAAGCTAAATGGAGTATATGTATCTTGTTCAAAGCCCAAGATATGAAGCTAAAGAGTTTTTTTTAGAGAGAATTTGTCATCTCTAAAGAGGAGTTGTTGATCTTTGTATACTATGGCGAGGGACAGCTTTGATGCTAAAAGGTTGATTGACTCAACCATGATTTTCTTTATACAAAGCCTAAGAGGAGGCTATTGACCCAACAAGAGGGTGTTTTTTATATGTTTCGTATGAAGCCAAAGATAGAGGCTAAAGGGTTTTGACTCAATAAGAGATTCTTTTATACTCAACAAGAGAGTGTTTTCTATCTCGTACAAAGCCCGAGATGGAGGCTGGAAGTGGTTTGGCTCAACAAGAGGGCCTTTTATACTAAACAAGAGAGTGATTTTGGATCTCGTACAAAGCCCGAGATAGAGGCTAAAGAGGTTTGTGATTGACTCAACAAGAGAGTCTTGACCAGGTGATTGACTCAACAAGAGAGTCTTTTATACTCAATAAGAGAGTGTTTTTATCTGTCTTATACGAAGCCTAAGACGGAGGCTAAAAAAAGGGTTTGCCTCAACAAGAGAGTCTTTTATACTCAACAAGAGAGTGTTTTAAGAATCATTGTACAAAGCCCAAGAGGAGGCTATATGTGTTGGCGACTGTTTCAGTTGAGTGACAGGTCTAGTATGTTGGATAAAAGAGAAAATCAGTTCTTATAAAGAGACTGATTAAAGGTATGTTTATGCTTTGGGATTGATCAGAGGATCAGGTTTATTTCCTGTTCTTTAAGGAAATGGGAAATCCAAAGGGTATTGAGACTGTCCAAGTCTACTGGTGTTTTGAGAAATCGATTCTCGGATAAGTGATTGATCTTTGTATGATGCCCAAGAGAAGGCTGGTATGTTAAGGGATGAAGGTCAACCCATTAACTGGTCTGATACTTGACTCAGAATGACAACTCTAGCAAATTGATGACTAGGTTTTGTTCCTATACCTGTAGAGATCTCTGGGTCCTTGTACTAAGCCCAAGAGAAGGCATGAGAGCTTTTAAGAAGCCGAAGGGTCCTTGTACAACGCCCAAGAGGAGGCGGGGGATGCTTTTAAGAAGCCTGTGGGTCCCCAAACCCCGAGAAATTCAAGACATTCCATTCACTGAGAATAGATCAAGCTAGGAAAGTTCGAGAATTAGGAAGAAACTCAAGAGATGCCATTCACGGAGAAAAGATCATCTCTGGGGAGTTAGAGTTTCTTTGACAATCTCTAAGGGTGACAGTCTGAGAAAGGGTTCACCGAGAATGCTGCCTTTCACGTCTCCATATTGTTTAACCCCAAGAGGAGAGAAGACTATGTCTGGTAATCCTATGGGGATCTAGTTTTGTTTGTATTTAAGAGTGACCAACAGGGCTTTACCTAGTGCTAGACGTAGTTGCCGGGGAAAACTCTAAATAACTATACTAGTATTACACAGTTGATTTTTGACAAGTATATAAAAGTTTGTGAAAGAAGACTTACAGTGAGCAGCCCCACAATACAGTTATATATATATATATATATATGAAAGCGGATAAAGGAAGCGGGTAAACACTTACTCGGTTGTAGAGCTTCCATGTTGTTTTGTTAGTTGTTCAATAAAGAAAACTTTGATAACAATATTATATTTAAAATCAAAGGAGAAAGTGCTTTGAAAAGATTGTTGGGGCTTACAGCTCAAGGAGAGGCCCAAGTTTTATCAGTGATTACACTGTTATTTTAAATTTGTACAGAAGGACTTATACAAGTGACTGGGACCTAAAAAGGTTTTCTGTACAAAGGGATGGGTCTTACACTCTCTCAAGAGGCCCAAAGGGTTATTTTTATACAAGTGGTGGGGCTTACAGCTCAAGGAGAGGCCCAGGGTTTTTATTTTAAACTGGCGATCGCGCCGAGATTTTCTTTTAACGCAGAGGGACTTATACAATATCTGAGGCCCAAAATGGTTTTGGTTAAAAGTGGGTTGGGTCTTACACTCTATTAGAGGCCCAAAGGTGTTTTTGTACAAGTGATGGGGCTTACAGCTCAAGGAGAGGCCCAAGGGTTTTTTTCATTTTGAAATGGCGATCGCGCCGAGATTTTTGAAAACACAGTGGGTCTTATACAATGACTGAGGCCCAAATCATTTTGGTTTCAAAGGGGGGTTGGGTCTTACACTCTATTAGAGGCCCAAAGGTGTTTAAAGGAAAAGAATGGGGCTTATAACACGAGGGTAGGCCCAGATGATTTTTAAAAGAGGTGACGATCGCGCCGTTGTTTTTGAAAATACAGTGGGACTTATACAATGACTGAGGCCCAAAAAGTGGTGTATTTACAAAGGGATTGGGTCTTACACTCTAATAGAGGCCCAAAGAGTTTAAAAAAGTTTGATGAGGGTTATATTAATCAAAACCCTAATTTTTTTTCAAAATGTATTTTAATTGAATAAAAAAATTCAATTAAAATGAACAAAATTGTTAAACATGTGAAAAACAAATTGTGATCTTGGATTAATGTTTCAAAACTCAATTTTTGACCTACAAAATGATTAGAAATCATTAAAATTTGCAAAATCAAGAAGGAAAAAATATTTTAAATGTCAAAAACAATTAAAATATTAATTTTTTCCAGCTTCAATAGGATAAAAATTAATCAACCTGTAGTACCCCAGAGCAGCGGTGCTTAAGAACCACGTCCAAAAATCGCTCGCTACGGAAAAATGGCGCCCACCGTGGGGCCCGTCTTCTCTTTCTTACACTCTTAGGTAGAAAATCCTGAGTTCTCAAAATGTCACAGAAATGGCAACTCTGCTGGGGAGTCATTGTCTGTATAGGATTATAAGACTAGAGGTCTAGGATGATTAAGACAAATATATATACTGCTTTTCCTAATTGATATTTGTGTTTATTTTTCTGCTAATGGGAATGCGTGTGATGCCGCATGTGGAAAGATTGAGTATACACCTAAGATAGGTGATGGCAATGCGGGTAATCTTATTGGGAGTGAATTCCAGTTAAGAGCCCCCGATCGACCATCAAACTCAATGGAGACTCCCTTTGCAGATACATTGCCTATACGACTTCGGTTGTTGAAAGTAGTGTGGTCGACTGGGTTATCTGAGAAGTTGAGGTTTTTAGCAAACTTAAGCCATTTTATAGTGCAGAAGCTATTGGAAATAGTTGTCACATGATACTACCCTCATCTGAGATCACTCTAGGGTACATCAGCTCACTGGCGATCCGCTTGCTGTTGTTATCCCAGAGGGGTCAATGAATTTCCAGACAGGTACAAAAAATCACCAGTATAAACCTTTGGGGGGGTAGATCCTTGACTTCATGACACCGACCCTTTGACCTCATGTTTTTTTTATGTTTTTGTGTGTTGTATTCATATATTCATTTAAAAAAGATTAAAACAAAAAAAAAATCTTCTCTTCTAGTCTCTCTTTTTCAAATTAAACTAAGACAGTGATTGCAAATGTCAGAGAAAGGAGATTGCGCTAATGAATTTCTGTAGAAGGGAAACTCATAAGTACACCTTCAAGGTTCCGAAGTTAGAGGATTTAAGAGGTTTGGCGAGAATGATCACCAACCACGAGGCTTTCAGAGCTAAATATGGAGGACTGTTGTCCTTATTAAGGGTCCATGTAATTGAAGGAATCATGTCCACGCTAATCCAGTTCTACGATTCGGACTATCACTGTTTCATATTCCCGGATTATCAGCTAGCACCAACGCTGGAGGAGTACTCTCACCTGACTGACCTATATATCACTGATCAAGCTCCCTTTTTTAGACTGGAAGAAATTCCAAAGGATCAAACCATTGCAAGAGCAATTTATTTAGACGAGTCAGAAGTCAGGACTCACATGACCACTAAGGGTGGCATCCAAGGTTTTCCAGCCCAATTCTTGACAAAGAAAGCCCTGTACTTTGCTAGTATAGGGAACGTGGCTGCTTTCGAGAGCATCTTTGTTTTGCTCACCTACGGGTTATTTTTGTTTCCCAACATCGATAACTTCGTAGATATCAACGCCATTAAGATATGCCTGATTAAAAACCCCGTACCAACCTTACTCGCAGATGCGTGTCATTCGGTACACTTAGGGAATCTATACAGCGGAGGAATGATCACGTGTTGTGTACCCTTGCTTTACAAATGGTTCACTTCCTATTTGCCCAAGTCTGCTGCATTTTGGGATCAAAAGAATACTTTACGTTGGTCGCAGAGAGTCATGTTTCTTACCAACTCTGACATCGATTAGTACAATCAAATCTACGACGGGATCAGAATCATTGACCGTTGTGGAAATTTCCCAAATGTACCCCTTATAGGAACTAAGGGAGGAATAAACTATAATCCAATTTTAGTTCGTCGTCAATTTGGATACCCAATGAGGCATGTCCCGCGCAATGCTCATCTGGAAGGTCTTTTCTTCAAGGAGGGAGAAAATGACAGGGCACTAAAGACAGAAATAGTGCATGCTTGGAAACACGTTCATAGAAAAGGACGAGAGTCTCTAGGAAAACCAGACTGCGTCTCGGTGGAGCCTTATCTCCACTAGGTACAAACTAGAGCTCTCAAGCTAAGGATGCCTTACCCTCACCAGGAAGTTCTTCCATTAAGGGACTCGGCCCTTTATTTTATGTCTGAGACGGAAAAGCTTCAGGTTACTCTCAGCAAAGTTCAACAGGAGAAGAGGTCTTGGAGGAACAAGTACCGTATTCTCAATGTGGAGTGTAAGAAGATACAGCAGCTGTTAAGAGAAAAAGATGCTCTGATTGAGATTTTAGAGCAACATGCTGTAGAAAATCAGGATGACCAAAGGAATTTGCACGCTCCTTTCACTTGGCAGAGGAATGACAACCCGACAACGGCCCAAGAGCCCCGATCAAGGAAAAGGAAAGCACCAGAACCAGCACCTGAGCTCTCCTCAGAGAGGACTCAGGATCCATTAGCTTAGATTTCCTTTTTTTCAGCACTTTGTAATCTACTGTATTTCCTTTCCCACAATCCTTTGAATTCAATAAAACGGGGTTTCCCCACTGATTGATATTTACAATCTAATTGTGGAAGTTTACTTTGAATAAACTAAAAACATACAATTAATATAATCATTGCATATCATTCATCATTCTCGCGTAAACGCATTCTTCTTACCTACGAATCTCATGTTTGTGTCTCGATTCTAGAGTCAAACTGTCTCATTTGTACAATACTCGGGCCAATCGTCAGAAAAAGATGGATGATCTCGAGGAAGAGAACAGAGAGTTGAGAGAAGATATCGACACTCTGAAAGAGGATCTGAGAAAGCTTCACAATGACATGCAAGCTCTAGCAGAAGCTCAGATACAGCAACAAAGGACTGTGATCTCAAAGATCACATCAACGCCCATAGTGGAGAAGTATGATCCTAGGTACAAAATGCCGAAAGATCGTCCCTGGGGCATGCCACTCAACTATATCCCGGAAGGATATGTTTCGCCGATCGCTGAGGATCAGGGAACCGCAGCAGGAACCGCTGGGCCTAAAGGTTACAAACTTCGGGAAAGCGAAGATGCTAGGGGCATGACAGCAACTCCTGAAGGTTACAAACTTCGGGAGGCACCGAGAATCTCGGCCATAATGACTATACCACCACCCGTGGAACACACTGTCCAGGAAGGACAGATTCCCCAGATACCTTCTGGTGGAAATGAAAGTATGTTCGACAGAATGAATGAATTCCAGAAATAGTTCCTGGAAATGCAGAAAGAACTGCAAGCCTTTCGCGGTCAGGATTTATTTGGAAAGGACGTCGCGGGCCTCTGCTTGGTCCCCAATGTGAAAGTTCCGCACAAGTTCCAGGCACCCGACTTTGAAAAGTACAAGGGTAAATTTTGCCCTCAGAGCCATTTGGTGATGTACGCTCGGCGAATGTCAGCTCAGACAAAGAACCAGGAGCTACTGATTCACTATTTTCAGGATAGTTTAACCGGTGTCGCATTAAAATGGTACATGGGTTTAAACCGCGCCACGATCGGTATATTCAGAGATCTGGGCACTGCCTTCGTTCAGCAGTATAAGTATAATCTGGACATGGCACCGGACAGAGATCAACTCAGATCGATGTCACAAGCGGATAAGGAAACCTTTAAGGAGTACTCTCAGAGATGGCGTGAAATTTCCGCTCAGATTTCTCCACCTCTGGAGGAAAAAGAGATGACAAAGATCTTCTTAAAAACTTTAAGCTCATTTTACTACGACAGAATGGTCGCCAGTGCGCCCATTGACTTCACCGAGATGGTGGGCATGGGAGTTCGCCTTGAGGAAGTCGTCCGAGAAGGACGTTTAGTGAAAGACGCTGGATCATCAAGTAGTACAAAAAGATACGGTAGTGTTCTCCCTAAGAAAAAAGAGCAGGATATTGGGAATATCTCTCTCGGAAAGCAAAGTTGACGTTACCAACCAGTAGCAGCCGTAACTCCTGCTATCAACCTTGCGCCTGTTCCTACGTATCAACCTCAAGTTACGCAGAGCCAACCTAATCAACAGCAATATCAGCAAAGGACACAACAGCCTCTTCAGCAGGTTCGTCCTCCGTACAACAACAACCGTACAACACGACCATCAGGGTTTGATTCTATACCCGTGTTGTACGCAAAACTGTTTCCATTACTACTGATCAAGAGGCATGTCCAAACCAGGTCTCCTCTTACAGTACCGGAAAATCCACCTTTCTGGTTCAAAACGGATCAGACTTGCCCTTACCATCAAGGGAGACCAGGGCATAACATAGAAAACTCTCAGTTTCAAATCCGACGTACAAAAGCTTGTTAGGAGCGGGGTCTTATCTTTCAAAGATACGAATCCTAATGTTCTCACGAACCTGTTGCCTCAACACGGAAAAGCTGCAGTTAATTTAATAGAGGGAAAGTCTAACAACAGCTATCAAATTCATGATGTACTCTTATTAAGAGCCAACTTGGTCAAGATACATTGTAGACAGAGTGGATACGGCCATGTGCCACCTCATAACTATCACCAGTGTGATATCTGCTCTAAAAACAATCAAGGATGTTGGGTGGTGCAATCAGCTCTACAGGAACAATTGGATCTCGGGTGGATCCAAGAGCATCGAGTTCGTGGAGTCAACATGACCTATACGAATTCCAACATCATTCAGAACCACGACATCCGTGCGATGAATGTCAACTTTGTGGCAATGCACTCAAGGAAAAGCCAGTATCATAATCTGCTGCGGCACGATTATAATTCCTGTCTGACTTGCTCGGTAAACAAACAGGGATGCTCTTTCATACAAGAGGCCCTCCAGCGTCAGATGGATCTTGGGTGGATCCAGGACTACCATGATAGAAATCCTTATCAGATCAACATGATCCAAATCTTCGATATTCGTTTGATGAATACCAGCTTGGTGGAATTACACGCCAGGCAAGTCCAACTCGATTTTCTCACTTCTCACGACTATTTGAGCTGCAAAGTATGCAGTAAGAGTAACCAAGGGTGCGCTCTCGTTCAGAGAACTTTACAACACTTGTTAAACCACTAGTGGCTTCCGATCTATATGGATGAAGACACGCAACAAATCAATGTGCTTAATGGAAACCCTACTCGGCGTCAAAGTCAGGATGTCCGATATATGGGAATTGACCTGGTGAGGTTACACTGTATTCAAAGTGGGTGTAGCCAGGTGCCACCACACAACTATGAACGCTGTAGTGTCTGCTCGGGAAATAACCAAGGATGTTACCTTGTGCGGGCAGCTCTTCAAGGTCAGGTGGATCGTAGGGAGATTCGCCCATGTCTGGGTTCCAAGCCAATCGATTGGACGCCGGACTACTTTGCTGATCAAATCAGAGACGTTATCATAATCTCTGATCATCAACAGAACAAGGATGTTTGTACCATCATCCCTCTAATGGACGAATCAAAAGTTCCTAGCCAGGAACTGATTGAAGTTACTTACGATAGTCAGAAAAATTAGAAGGCTCTTATAGTTATCTATCTGCCAGGACCATTACCGTATGAATCAGCTAAGGCGATCCCTTACAAATATGGTGCAACAATAATTGAGAATGGAAAGGAAATTCCTTTACCCTCCGTCGTGAATATTGTAGACATCAGTCGAGTAACACGGAGCGGTCGAATCTTCAACCGAGGGGTTGGAGAACTTGACAGAGAAAAAGAGCCTCACACAGAAGTTCCCAATCCATCAGTCGGTCAATCCAGTAATCCTGACCTTTCAAAAAATAATGATGAGATGCTGAAGCTCATCCAAAGGAGTGAATACAACATTGTTAATCAGCTGTTACAAACTCCTCCAAAGATCTCAGTGTTATCCTTTTTACTCAGTTCCGAAGCCCACAGAGAGGCTCTATAGAAAGTCTTAGAGCAGGTCTTTGTGGAACAGGATGTGTCAATACGACATTTCTATGGCATCATCTCTAACATCACTTCCTGCAACAACTTAGGATTCAGTGATGAGGACTTGCCAGAGGGGGGCAAACGCCACAACATGGCGCTCAATATCACAGTCAACTGCCAGGACGATGCTTTAGCCAGCGTACTGGTAGACACCGGATCGGCCATCAACGTTATGCCGAAGTCCACTTTATTGCGGCTATCATTCAAAGGATCCCCGATGAGGATTAGTGAGGTCATCGTCAAAGCCTTTGACGGATCTCGGAAAACAGTTATCGGCGAAGTCGACCTTCCCATAACTATTGATCCTCACACTTTCCAAATCACTTTCTAGGTCATGGACATCCAGGAAACATATAGTTGCTTATTAGGAAGACCTTTAATTGTTTTTAACATTTAAAATATTTTTTTCCTTCTTGATTTTGCAAATTTTAATGATTTCTAATCATTTTGTAGGTCAAAACTTGATTTTTGAAACATTAATCCAAGGTCACAATTTGTTTTTCACATGCTTAACAATTTTGTTCATTTTTATTGAATTTTTATTCAATTAAAATACATTTGGAAAATAAATTAGGGTTTTGATTAATTCAACCCTCATCAAATTTCTTTTAAAACATTTTTGGGCCTCTAATAGAGTGTAAGACCCAATCCTTCTTTGAAACCAAAATAGTTTGGGCCTCAGTCATTGTATAAGTCCCGATCCGATTTCAAAAACCTCGGCACGGTCGTCGCCTTTTAAAACAAAATCATCTGGGCCTCCCCTTGTGTTGTAAGTCCCATTTCTTTTAAAACATTTTTGGGCCTCTATTAGAGTGTAAGACCCAACCCTTTTGTAAATACACCACTTTTTGGGCCTCTCCTTGAGCTGTAAGCCCCACCACTTGTATAAAAATAAACCTTTGGGCCTCTTGAGAGAGTGTAAGACCTATCCCTTTATACAGAAAACCTTTTTGGGCCTCAGTCACTTGTATAAGTCCCTGTACAAATTCAAAACCACAGTGCAATCACTGATAAAACCTTGGGCCTCTCCTTGAGCTATAAGCCCCAACAATCTTTTCAAAGCACTTTCTCCTTTGATTTTGAATATAATATTGTTATCAAAGCTTTCTTTGTTGAACAACTAACAAAACAGCATGGAAGCTCTACAACCGAGTAAGTGTTTACCCGCTTTCTTTATCCGCTTTCATATATATATATATAACTGTATTGTGGGGCTGCTCACTGTAAATCTTCTTTCACAAACTTTTATATACTTGTCAAATATCCACTGTGTAATAATAGTATAGTTATTTAGAGTTTTCCCCGGCAACTACGTCTAGCACTAGGTAAAGCCCTGTTGGTTACTCTTAAATACAAACAAAACTAGATCCCCATAGGATTACCAGACACAGTCTTCCCTCCTCTTGGGGTTAAACAATATGGAGACGTGAAAGGCAGCATTCTCGATGAACCCTTTCTCAGACGGTCACCCTTAGATATTGTCAAAGAAACTCTAACTCCCTAGAGATGATCTTTTCTCCGTGAATGGCATCTCTTGAGTTTCTTCCAAATTCTCAAACTTTCCTGACTTGATCTATTCTCTATGAATAGCCTGTCTTGTGTTAGACGATGGCTATGGATCTAGAAGGGGGGGTTGAATAGATCCCTTGAGTTTTACACGCAAATAATCTACAAAAATTCTGTTTTAAAAAAGTTTGTTTTAACGGAAGCTACCACTGGATAGAACGTCTACAAAGAACCTTCTACCAAAAGGATCGGATATGCACGAGTATATTACGGATGAGTACAGAAGAGAAAAATTCAGATTTGAATACTACACTTAAAAACGCAGACAACAAATTATCACTTGCTTGATGTTTATTCCAATCCAATGAGGTTAATTGATAAGCAATTTAAAGCTATGTGTTCGAATTTTGCTTGGAAACAAATTATCAAACACCTAGTGTGCGTAAACACACTATGTGCAGAATTTCTATGGAGAATAATGTACAGCTGCTCCAGAACACAATTCAATAAATTATATCGATTTAATAAAACAGTTTATCAGTGTACAATTATTCTACGACAGAAATTTCAATAGTTTGCTACGTCACAAATTCGAACAATGCTGAAATATAAAAGGGCTAAAGGAAAGAGAGAACGAACAAGATTTGATTAGGCAGTTCCCCAATCGTCGTCGCTTTGGGTACGTCTGCCCCCAACTCCACAAAAGGAATTGAGATATATATATATATATATATATATATATATATAGTTGTTACAAATTGTTTATTACAAGATAAAACTGTGAACATTCAAACCCCGAACGTCTCCGATCGTTGATGCAGAATTTTCTCTTCCCTTGATTCAAGATGAATCAAGTGCTCCGAATATGGTTAATTCAATTACCGTCCCACGCTACTAAACCGAAAGAAAATGTCGTTCTTCAGTTACCTTCACTCGGTCAATTGAAATCTTCCAAGAATTCGAACCCAAACCTTCTTCTACAATCCTCTGATTACAGCTACTAAACCGAAACAGTTGCACCAATTTCCGGTTACCTTCGCCCAGCCGAATCCCTGTAGAATGAATAGTTTGTACAAAACCCCCAAAATCTCTTCGATTCTTGGAGGACAAACCCAACTGGTTTGATTCAAGAAACACCTGCCAAACTCTCAACCCAGAAGATGAAGATCACACTTCCTAAATTCTGAACGTTATCACTTCGATCAATGAGCGACACAAACAAAAATGATTATGTCTGATTGTTTGTTTACAGAATGAAGAAGATGAAGATGAAGAGAGAAATGACATATATTTTTCACGTTTCTTGTTGTAATGAAAAAAATGAAGACCAAAACTATTTATATGAAAGATATGACCAACAAAAATAATAACAGAAAAAATAACAGAAAGAAATTAAGTGAAAAAATGTAAAAATGAAGTTTATGTGTCGACTTGCAGTGTCTATGCGTCGATGCATAAGATGTGAATTTTGAATCCTCAGGTTTGTGCGCTTACCCGCTAGTTCTGGAGGTTAGCGCATGAATTCTGGGGTTAGCGCATGAACTTAAGGGTCAGCGCATGAAGTGCAGATTTTTCAGGAAATTCCCTTTTTTGAATATTTTTACCAGACCAAGGTCAAACATACATGCTAGACACTACTAAAACACTAGTGGGCCTTTATTTTTGGAGAGAACAAGATCCTATGCATCTAGACACATGACCAATAACGGTAAGATGCTATATGCCCGACACGTGAAGTGATACCGCTCAAATTACAGTCTAATATGTTTGTTGACATCATTAAAACAAGATAGCTATAAGGGTATCCCTCACATACTCCCCCTTTTTGATGATGGCAACACTTTCTTGATTGTCACGAGAGATGTAATTTGAGATGATCAATGCTCCCCCTGTCTTTGACATCTGGTTAGTAAAATTTTTGTCTGCTGCTTGTATTCTTCTTCTCCCCCTTTGACAACATCAAAAAGAAAAGAGGGCGGTGGTCAAAATAGCATACGAAAATATGTAGTGGATCATCAGATATTTGCAACAACAAAACATTTACCAGCATCCACATATGATACCGCTAATGTAAACAAGTAATGATTAAATACGGAACAATGGCATAAAAGCAAAACATTCACTCCATAAAAGTTTAAACATAACAGCAGCACATGTCAAAATAACAAAAACAATCAAACCACAAAACACAAATTCACGCACAACTAAACATAATGCCATAAGGTTTATGGTCTCCTTCCCCTAAACGAATAACCTCTTCCCCTATGGTGTTGACTTGGTGGTGGAAATTCCTCGAGTTGAAGGTTGAGCTCAATCAAGGTGCTATTAATATTACCAAGGTTGTTTGCCAAGTTTAGATTTTGCTGAGTCAGATTGGCATCCATTTGATTGAACCTATTCATAGCTGCATTGCCGAAATTGTTGAAGTTGGTGGCATGAGATGATATTTGGTTAGACAAGTTTGTGAGCTATTCCTGCTGAGTCAGGTATCGAGTTTCCTGCTGCGCTTGGAATTCTTGATGTTGCAGAGACAACTCAGTCAGCCTTGCTAGAATTTCATCAGAGGATTGTTGATCATGCTAAAACGGTGGAGTTGGAGGAGCTGAATTTTCTGGATGCTGCCATTCATAGTCCGCATCATAGGATGGAGGAATATACGCAGCACCAAGGTTAGTCCAGCAGTTTTGTTGCCACTGACCCCAGCCTTGATTGTCAGAGGTGTCTTCCGGTTGATAACCCGTCCATGCCTCATTGTCTTCTTCTTCTTCAATCACATTGTCTTGCATAACAACATCTTCTTGCATCACCACATTTTCATCATTGCCAACTTGATTTGCATTACCTTGACTGCCTTTATCCTCACTTGCTTCAAGATGAACAGGTTCATTATGTTCAGGATGAGTAGCTCTTTGTCGATGAATGAACCTGAGCTCACGTGGCTGCCAATGGTTACCCATCATGGACAAGGTTATGGCCAGAAATTGTTGTTCAGCAGTAATATGAATATGACAGATCTTTGGAATAGGAATGTCAAAGTGATTCAAAAAATTTGCCACAGCAGATGCATAACCAAGTTCCAAAAATTTGTTGGAGCTACGAGTTGTGAACATCCTATAAGCAAAGTAATAAGGCCAGTTAATTTTGATCTTATTCTTCAGGATATAGATAAGATGCACCTCTGCTTGTTCAACTCTTGAGTAACCTCCTTTCTTAGGCCTCAAGATGCGAGCAACAATCCACTGAAGAATACGTTCCTCAAATTTTAAATGACCGGTAGTGACACTCTTAGGAAATGCTTCACTTGCCACAAACTCAGCTGGATATGGTTCCCTCAACATTGAATTCAGAGCAGTTTTGAATTCATAGTCCTGAACAAAGGTTTTATCAGTAACCTTTGGGAGATTGTCATCAGTGTCTAAAACAAACAATGTAGACCATACATCGTTTGTCACCTGAAATTCTGCATTATTTATAGAGAATCTAAATTCAGCCCCACGAAATTTTCCCTTCATCCCACAATAGAACAACCGAATCAAATCTTCACTATACTTGTTATCACATTCTACAAACTCATTCAGATTTTGAAAATTTATGAGTTCAGAAATTTCAGGAATGTGAAAATCTGGACCCATCAGAGGATAAAACCCATGTTGTCTTATAACAGCCCGGTTAGAGAACAATTCCCCAAAAGGAGTAGCTAGCCTTTCAGAAATTAAAGATTCAAAAGTTACCCGGTGTGAGGATGATGCTCTGATTGGTGCTGGATGTGAAGTTGATCCTCTTGTTCCCCTTGTACCAGAATTTCTTCGGGAAGCCATGGTTGAAGAAGAATTGAAGAAAGATTATCACACTAGATTTTTGCAGAGATGGAAGAGTAGATGTGTGAAACACTTTGAAGACCTTGCAGCAGATATATAGAGAGTTTTCTCTTGGTGTTCCCCCCTTTTTTTTTGTTTTATTAGGGTTTTGATGAGGGTTTAGTGGAGAGTAATGGAGATTGATGAGGTTTAAAGGAGAAGAATAGGGAGAGATTGACCACAAAGACTAATGGAATGACATGCAATAATTATAGATTAATGTGCAATGAGAAAATGTAGGGAAGGTAAACACCACTAGGTCGGCACACACAACCCAATAAAGAAGAAGAATTCTGATCGTTTCATTCATGCGTCGACCTATGAATCTGTGCGTCGGCGCATGATTCTTTAAGATTTGAAAAGAAACTGAAAATGTGGTTATGCGCTAACCCGAAAGTTTAATAGGTCAGTGCATGAATCTATGCGTCGATGCATGGACCAAAAAAAATAAAATTTTGCAAAAATTTTGTTCCAATCAGATAAATACACATATACACACACAGAACCAAACATTCACATGAATGATAAGTGCTCAAAATGAAATAAACATCAAGATTAGAGTAAGTAACATGGCACAAAATGTTGATAAACCTCTATAAGTTGGAACGATATTACCTTGACCATCATGACGGTGAGATCCCTCACATATGACTAAGTATCTCTTTGCATTGTTAGTTAAAGAAACAGACAAGCATGTATATATATATATATATATATATATATATATATATATATATATATATATATATATATATATATATATATACATATATATATATATATATATATATATGTGTGTGTGTGTGTGTGAAGATCACTATTCTAAAAGATGTTATGCACGATCCGAGATATCGAGAATGCCAAGTTCCCTACGGATGTGAAAGAAAGGCTCTGTAGCTTATGGTTTTGTGAAAATATCAGCAAGTTGATTCTTAGTGTCAACATGCTCAAAAATAACATCACCTTTCTCTACATGATCCCTAAGAAAATGATGGCGTATTTCGATATGCTTGGTGCGTGAATGTAGTACAGGGTTCTTAGTTAGATTAATCGCACTAGTGTTATCGCACAAAATTGGAATACGTTCAAGTTTTAAATTGAAATCAAGTAATTGTTGTTTAAGCCATAGGACTTGAGCACAACAACTACCGGCGGCAACGTATTCTGCCTCGGCTGTTGACAAAGCAACGGAAACCTATTTCTTGCTGTGCCAACTCACCAAGGAGTTTGCAAAAAAGTGACACGTGCCACTAGTACTTTTCCTATCCAACTTGCACCCGGCAAAGTCGGAGTCGGAGTAGCCAACTAAGTAACAAACACTACCTTTGGAATACCACAGCCCATACTTTGGAGTACCAGAGAGGTATCGAAGTATGCGCTTAACTGCCTTTAGGTGGGATTCCTTAGGTTGTGCCTGATACCTCGCACACATGCATACACTAAACATTATATCGGGACGTGATGCGGTAAGATAAAGGAGAGACCCTATCATACCTCGGTACTTCTTTACCTCAACATCCTTACCCTTTTCGTCATGATCAAAATTAGCACTTGTAGGCATAGGAGTATCTATTGCTTTGCAGTTCAGCATATCAAAACGTTTTAGTAACTCAAGACAATATTTCGTTTGACTCACGAATGTGCCCTCTTCAAGTTGTTTGATTTGCAATCCGAGGAAATAGTTGAGCTCCCTCATCATGCTCATTTCAAACTCCCCCTACATCAAACTAGAAAACTCCTTGACCAAGGTCATGTTAGTAGACCCAAATATAATGTCGTCAACATAAATTTGTACCAAAATTAAGTGTTTTCCTTGATGTTTAATAAAGAGGGTTATGTCACCCTTTCCTCTTAAATACCCTTGATCAAGTAGAAATTTGCTTAGACGTTCATACCAAGCCCTAGGGGCTTGTTTAAGTTCGTACAAAGCTCGCTTAAGTTTATAGACATGATCAGGATATTCATGTGATTCAAAACCTGGGGGTTGGGCTACATAAACCTCTTCATTTATATATCCGTTAAGGAATGCACTTTAAACATCCATTTGGAATAATTTAAAGTTCTTTGTGCAAGCATAGGCAAGTAGAAGGCGTATGGCCTCGAGTCGGGCAACCGGCGCATAAGTTTCCTCATAGTCGATTCCTTCCTCTTGGTTATAGCCTTGCGCTACAAGCCTAGTTTTGTTACGCGTTATTACTCCATTTTCATCAAGTTTATTCCTAAACACCCATCGGGTGCCTATTACTCGATGATCTCGCGGAGGGGGGACAAGGTCCCAAACCTCATTTCTCTAGAATTGATTTAGTTCATCTTGCATTGATAGATACAATTGCTCATCGAGTAACGCCTCCTTAGAGTTTTTAGGTTCAACTTGGGAGACAAAAGCAGAGTAATAACAAAAGTTACTAAGTTTAGAGCGAGTAGTTACTCCCTCAGAGATATCACCGAGAATATTGTCAATTGGATGGTCTTTTGAAGACTTCCAAGCTGGAGGAAGTTCATCTTTATTAGCATGATGATCATCCTCACTTTTCACTGGTTGGTGATCCTTTTCCTCCTCAATACGCACTGCTTCAGGCTGATTAATTCCCTTATCAGTGTCCTTGAGTATGTCTTCAATAGGTACACCTGCACCATGAAAAGAACTACCTTCTCCAACATTTCTCGGATAAGACTCGTCAAAAGTAACATGAACTGACTCTTCAACTACACGTAACCTCTTATTATAAATTCTATATGCTTTACTTGACTGAGAGTATCCAAGAAAAATACCCTCGTCAACCTTGGCATCAAATTTGCCGAGAGTCTCTTTCCCATTGTTTAACATAAAGCATTTGCAACCAAATACATAAAGGTGAGAGATGTTTGGCTTACGCCCTTTTAAAAGCTCATACGGTGTCTTGTTTAGAATAGGTCGGATGAGCACCCTATTCAAAACATAACAAGTCGTACTTATGGCGTCGGCCCAAAAGTATTTTGGTAATCCACCATCATTGATCATAGTCCTTCCAAGTTCTTCCAAAACTCTATTTTTACGTTCCACTACCCCATTTTTTTTAGGGGTACGTGGTGCGGAAAAATTATGATCAATTCCGTTGGAATCACAAAATGCTTCAAATAAATGATTTTCAAACTCACCTCCATGGTCACTTCTGATTGACCCAATGTTTGTGTTTAACTTGTTCTGAGATAACTTAGCAAATCGTTCAAAGGCCGAAAAGGTATCACTCTTATTTGCTAAGAAGATTGTCCAGCAAAACCTAGAAAAATCATCAACTATAACAAACCCATAATAGTTACCACCTAGGCTTTTAACCCTAGATGGTCCAAAAAAGTCCATATGGAGGAGCTCAAGGGGTCTCATAGTTGAAACAATGTTTTTAGATTTAAAAGTGATCCTTGTTTGCTTCCCTATTTGGCACGAATCACAAAGATGATCCTTTGTGAATTTAATTTTGGGCAAACCAATGACTAGGTCTTTAGAGACAATTTTGTTAAGCAAATCAAAGTTGATATGAGCCAAGCGTCTATGCCACAACCATGAATCTTCATTCATGGTGACTAAACACTTGTCTCCATCCAATGATACCTCGTTTAAGTCTAGCATATAGACGTTATTCACCCTCAAGCCCTTAAACACATTCTTTTTGTCGCAATCTTCAACTACGCAACAATCCTTTGAAAAAGATACTTTATAATTTTTGTCACATAGTTGACTAATGCTTAAAAGGTTGTGTCTAAGGCCTTCCACAAGAAGTACATCAGAGATAGTAGTAGATGAGGGGTTACCTATACTACCTTTGTCGAGAATCTGTCCCTTGTTGTTATCTCCGTAGGTGACAAACCCCTTTTTCTTCGCCACAAAGTCGATGAAAAGAGATATGTCTCCGTTTATATGTCTTGAGCAGCCACTATCCAGAACCCATCTTCCTTCGGTGGTCTCAAGACTTTGTACCTACAAAAATAATCAAGGGAGAGTAGGTACCCAGTTCTCATTGGGTCCTTTATGGTGAGTGAAACCAATATTGCCTTTGGGCAACCATGGATAAATGCCCTTTGGAACAAGAAATCTCCGAAAGCGGCACTTAGCAATAGTATGATCGGGCTTACAACAATATAAGCAATCATGATTCGTTTGGAGTTTACCTTTGCTATCACTATCTCGAATCACATGCGTGTATTGTTGATACGGATTATTCATTTTTTCACGATAATGTGATCGATCAATAGCAAACGTAATCTTAGGCTTGAGAGCCTTGTCTAACTTGGCTTTGAGGGTTCTCACCTCTCTTTGCCAAATATGACAAGTATCACAGCCCCCAAAGTTAAACCATGGATATTTATTCTCATCGATCTTAGTTTTTGATACATTCACCATGGAGTTTTTAAGATCTTCCAATTCCTTTTGGGAATCGGAAACCTTTTTCTCCAAATAGGAAAAGATCTTTTTATTCGAAGCTAAGCGTTGAAATGCTTCCTTAGCTTCGTGGTGCAATGTATCAAAAGCTCTTTTTAATTCAGCATGAGACATATTTTGACAATTTTCATATTTAGAGTGTTTTACCTCTTTTACTTTGTTGTGACGTGCCATAAGACAAAGGTTGATGGATTCACTTTCGTCACTTGAGGAATCATCTTTCTCCGACTCACTATCATTTTCCCAACCGATGTATGCTCGTCGAGACTTGTTGGACTTTTTGTTTGAGCGACTCTTGTCATTATCCTTATCTTTGTCTTTCTTTAAGGATGGACAATCCGGTTTGTAGTGCCCGGATTTTCCACAGTTGTAGCACGTCCCTTTTACCTTGCCATTTTTATTTCCTTCACTTCTAGATTGCTTTCTGAACTTGATAAGATTTCTGTCCGAGTGCTGAATATCGTTCTTACAAACATATCTATTGTATCTCTTCACAAATAAGCTCATATCATCACCGGATTCTTCATCTTTATCATTTTTGGCTTCATCATCACTCAGCTCTTGATGTGTGGACTTTAAACAAGAAGCCTTAAGAGCTATCGACTTCTTCTCTATATCTTTTGCCTTCTCTTTCTTTATACTTTTTTCATGTTTATCCAAGCTAATGAGCACTTGCTCATGCTCATCGAGTTTACCAAAGAGTGTTGTGAGGTCTAGTGTAGCAAGATCATTGGCCTCCTTGATAGCGGTAACCTTCGGTTGCCATTCCCTGTTAAGACACCTCAGAATTTTGTTAGTAGAAACCTCATTTGGAATTGGTTTACCAAGAACATGCAATTTGTTGATAATGTGAGTGAATCGTTTTTGCATATCCACAATGGTTTCCCCTTGCTTCATGTAAAACAAATCAAACTCTTGCGTTAGTGTATTAATACGAGCCATTTTAACATCATTAGTGCCTTCGTGGGCTACTTGTAAGGCATCCCACATAGCTTTGGCTGTTTCACAATGGGAGACTCGATAATACTCATCAACTCCCAAGGAGGAGATGATCATATTACGAGCCTTCCAATCATAGTTGTACTTTTTCTCGACCTCCTCAGTCCATTAAGCTTCGGGTTTAGGAACGACAACGCCTTCCGCGTTAGTCATAGTAATTTCCATGGGACCGTTTAAAATAACGTTCCAAACCTTCCGATTTATGGAGTTAATATGGACGCGCATACAATCCTTCCAGTAGCTGTAGTTTTCACCTGTAAAAATTGGAGCTCTATTATAAGCCCCCTTAGGTTCGTTCGCCATGATCCAAGAAGTTTTATCGAAGCACCAGAATAAACCAGGCTCTGATACCACTTGTTAGACGATGGCTATGGATCTAGAAGGGGGGTTGAATAGATCCCTTGAGTTTTACACGCAAATAATGTACAAAAATTATGTTTTAAAAAAATTTGTTTTAACGGAAGCTACCACTGGATAGAACGTCTACAACGAACCTTCTACCGAAAGGATCGGATATGCACGAGTATATTACGGATAAGTACGGAAGAGAAAAATTCAGATTTGAATACTACACTTAAAAATGCAGACAACAAATTATCACTTGCTTGATGTTTATTCCAATCCAATGAGGTTAATTGATAAGCAATTTAAAGCTATGTGTTCGAATTTTGCTTGGAAACAAATTATCAAACACCTAGTGTGCGTAAACACACTATGTGCAGAATTTCTATGGAGAATAATGTACAGCTGCTCCAGAACACAATTCAATGAATTGTATCGATTTAACAAAATAGTTTATTAGTGTACAATTATTCTACGACGGAAATTTCAATAGTTTGCTACGTCGCAAATTCGAACAATGCTGAAATATAAAAGAGTTAAGGGAAAGAGAGAACGAACGAGATTTGATTAGGCAGTTCCCCAATCGTCCTCGCTTTGGGTACGTCTGCCCCCAACTCCACAAAAGGAATTGAGATATATATATATATAGTTGTTGCAAATTGTTTATTACAAGAGAAAACTGTGAACATTCAAACCCCGAACGTCTCCGATCGTTGATGCATAATTTTCTCTTCCCTTGATTCAAGATGAATCAAGTGCTCCGAATATGGTTGATTCAATTACCGTCCCAAGCTACTAAACCGAAAGAAAACGTCGTTCTTCAGTTACCTTCACTCGGTCAATTGAAATCTTCCAAGAATTCGAACCCAAACCTTAATCTACAATCCTCTGATTACAGCTACTAAACCGAAACAGTTGCGCCAATTTCCGGTTACCTTCGCCCAGCCGAATCCCTGTAGAATGAATAGTTTGTACAACATCCCCAAAATCTCTTCGATTCTTGTAGGACAAACCCAACTGGTTTGATTCAAGAAACACCTGCCAAACTCTCAACCCAGAAGATGAAGATCACACTTCCTAAATTCTGAACGTTATCACTTCGATCAATGGGCGACACAAACAAAAATGATTATGTGTGATTGTTTGTTTACACAATGAAGAAGATGAAGATGAAGAGAGAAATGACATATATTTTTCACGTTTCTTGTTGTAATGAAAAAAATGAAGACCAAAACTATTTATATGAAAGATATGACCAACAAAAATAATAACAGAAAAAATAACAGAAAGAAATTAAGTGAAAAAATGGAAAAATGAAGTTCATGCGTCGACCTGCAGTGTCTATGCGTCGACGCATAAGATGTGAATTTTTAATCCTCGGGTTTGTGCGCTTACCCGCAAGTTCTAGAGGTTAGCGCATGAATTCTGGGGTTAGCGCATGAACTTAAGGGTCAGCGCATGAAGTGCAGATTTTTCAGGAAATTCCATTTTTTGAATATATTTACCAGACCAAGGTCAAACATACATGCTAGACACTAATAAAACACTAGTGGACCTTTATTTTTGGAGAGAACAAGATCCTATGCATCTAGACACATGACCAATAATGGTAAGACGCTATATGCCCGACACGTGAAGTGATACCACTCAAATTACAGTCTAATATGTTTGTTGACATCATTAAAGCCGACCGGGTGCGTACAAGCTTTATTATCCAGAAACTAATAAAGTTGAATTCAGCAGAGATGTTATTGTGAAGGAATCAGAAGTTTGGAATTGGGATAAGTCTCAATCTGATTCTGATGTGAGAACTTCTGAAGGAAGGTCAGAACTAAGAGTTTCTGAAACTGATGGTGATTCTGATTCTGAAGGAGACTCAGAAGATGAAGGTGACTCTAATGATCCAGATTCTGGTGGTGATTCAGACTCTGGGAATATGCCAGACTCTGAAGATGGTCAAGGTTCTGGAGGAAGTCAACCTTCTGAAGCAAGAGCTTCTGAAGGAGAAACTTCTGAAGGAGAAACTTCTGGGGTTCAAGCATCCGAACGAGATTCTAACCAAGGTCAGAGGCCACAAAGAATCAGAAGTATTCTGAGAAGGTTTGCAGAGTTTGACATGTTACAAGACACCGAAGTAGATTCTGAAGGAGAAGTTATTCAGTGTGCCATGCTAGTAGACTCTGAACCTATAAGTACAGAAGAGGCTTTTAAGCAGAAAGTCTGGCTGAAGGCCATGAAAGAAGAACTTGATGCCATAGAGAGAAACAAGACCTGGAAGCTGATAGAACTTCCAAAGGACAAGAAAGCCATCAGCGTCAAATGGGTTTTCAAGCATAAGCTAAAGCCAGATGGATCAATTGGCAAACATAAAGTGAGGTTAGTCGCAAGAGAATTTCTGCAGAAACCTGGGCTGGATTATTCTGAAGTGTTTGCACCTGTAGCGAGACATGAAACAATCAGATTGGTGATTGCAATAGCTGCTAACAGGAATTGGCCTCTGATGCATTTAGATGTGAAATCTGCATTTCTGAACAGTCCATTAGAAGAAGAAGTTTATGTGTTACAACCTCCTGGATTTGTGAAAAAGAATCAGGAAGGGATGGTGTACAGATTACATAAAGCTTTGTATGGATTGAAGCAAGTGCCCAGAGCTTGGAATCAGAAGATTGATTCATTTTTCAAGAAGCAGGGTTTTCAGAAATGTGAGATGGAATACGGTGTTTATGTTCAGCATATTTCTGAAGGCAATATGATTCTGGTGTGTTTGTACGTTGATGACATACTGCCGACCGGGTGTTCTAAACAAGAATTAGCTATGTTCAAGAAGGTGTTGATGAATGAGTTTGAAATGACTGATCTCCGGAAAATGACATACTTTCTAGGGATGAAGTTCAGATATTCTGAGAAAGGTATCATTTTGCATCAGCTGAAGTATGAACGAGAACTTCTGAAGAGATTTAAGCTGCATAATTGTAAGGCTGCTATCACACCTGCAGATACAAATCAGAAACTGGATTCTGATTCTGATGGTGAGGATGTGGACGCTACAACCTTCAAACAGTTGGTTGGTTCTCTGAGGTATTTATGTAATACCAGACCTGATATCTGCTATGCAGTTGGAATGGTTAGTAGGTTCATGAGTAAACCCAAGTGGTCCCATTACCAAGCTACTGTCAGGATTCTGAGATATATCAAGGGAACTCTAAAGTATGGAGTGTTATTCCCTTCTGGAAGAAAGATTGAATCAGAACTTCTGAGTTATTTAGATTCTGATTAGTGTGGAGACAAAGTTGACAGAAGAAGTACTTCTGGGTACTTGTTCAAGTTTCTGGGAGGCCCTATTTCTTGGTGTTCCAAGAAGCAACCTGTTGTCGCGTTGTCAACCTGTGAAGCTGAATATATTGTAGGTGCTGTTACTGCATCCCAAGCTGTGTGGATTCTGAATTTACTGCAGGATCTTAAGATCAAAGTTGACAAACCTCTGAAGATGATGATTGATAACAAGTCTGCAATCAATCTTTCCAGAAACCCAGTGTTGCATGGGAGAAGCAAGCATATTGAGACCAAGTATCACTATCTGAGAAGTCAAGTTCAGAATGGAGTGTTAGAAGTTGTGCACTGTAGCACTCAGAAACAGTTGGCAGATGTTCTGATGAAGGCTATCAAGACTGATCAATTTCTTCGCTTAAGGGATGGAATTGGTGTTGTTAGTTTTGAGGAAATATAAATTAAGGGATGGTATTAGAAATAATAATTTATATTTTAATTTATATTCACAAACTTAGTCATTAAGTTTGTTAGAGGCTATTTTAGTATTTTATTTGTTGCTTTTGTAACCTTAGTTTTAGCTTATAAATAGACTAGTGGTAGTTAGTTTTTTTGTAATCCTTTGTAGCCGTCATTCTATTATAATATATTCTACTCCTTTTCATCCATTATTCACCTTGTACACCAACACCCTTTACACACACAAACCGTTGCACTCTCCAACACAACCGCATCTAAGCCATCGCGCCAGAGCAGATCGACGCGAATCTTCCGCCGACACAGCAATGTGACCCGCAAAATAGAATGGAGCAACCGAGAGCTCAAAGCGAAGATAGCGGCTGAGTGGTTAGTCTCTGATTTGCAACTCTTTCTATCATGTTTTACTTTTAATCTTTTCTCTTTTTTTATATATATTATTTTTCTTATTATATTACTTGGTAAAGCATTTCATAGCCTTTGTTTAGTTATTAGATTAGTTATTTATAGGTGAATTCTTATCTACTCACTTCAAAAAGTTGGGTAGAGTTATCCATAGAGTAAATTAGGCTACATTGTATTGGAAATTTACAAAATTTAAATTATTAAATAAATAATTAAATATTATAAAATGATATGGCATTAGTGGATTGATTGAAGGTAGACTACCCAGCTTTTTATAATGGGTAATGAAGTTGTCCCCTTATTTATATTTGTTAGTTAGTTGTTTTGATTATTATTTTTATGATCATTTTATTCTAATTGTTTTCTTTTTATTTAATTTGTATATTATTTGAAAAGATAAAAAAAATAGTTTTTAATTATTTATCTTTTATTAGTTATTTGTGTGATATTAACAATTTAAAAAAAATAATTTTTATTATTAATTGATTTAAATTTTTTTTTAATATTGATTAATTAAAATATTAATTAATTTTATTAAATATTAATATTTAAATTGATTAATAATTCTTTGTCGCCCGATTCGATTTTGTAACTTATTTGTTACCATGTTTTGGGATTGTTTGTCTCATCTGATTTAATCTTGATGATTTTCCATGATTAATCGGGTTGTTTTTATCACGATGTTTTGTCATGTCTGTTTGATAATTTGCACGATATTTTTCCGTGATTGTATTCTCTGTTTGTTATTCACGATGCTTTGCCGTGAATGTTATTGATTGATTACACGATGTTTTGCCGTGTATGTCTTCTTTGTTTGTGGATTTATCACGATGCTTTGCCGTGAATGTTTGTTGATTTTATTTGTTGATTACATGATGATTTTCCATGTATTTGTTTTATTCACGATATTTTGCCGTGATTGTTTGAATGATCTTTGTTGTTTTATATCTGTGATGCTTTGCCACGTGACTCTGTTACCTTCATACGATGCTTTGGCGTGCACCTTTGTCGATTGTTGATTGTTATCACGATGTTTTGCCGTGATTATTGTTGATTCTTTGTTAGCTTTTACAAAACGTTTTTTCCATGTATTCACGATGTTTTGTCGTGTACTTCTTATATGATGATTTTGTGTGTATCATACGCGATGCTTTTCTGCGTATCTTAGTCCTTTTATGATACATGATGCTTTGCCATGTATGTTGTTGCTTTCTACATGATGCTTTGCCGTGTACTTTCTTTTTTTCACCATGATGCTTTGCCTTGTGTGTTTGATTGATTTCGTGATGCTTTGTCACGTATATTTGTTACTTGTGTCTACATTATGCTCTTCCATGTACTTTAAGTTTGATGGTCTCATTTATACATGATGTTTTGTCATGTATCTCTGTTGACTTTTCATCGTCTGATTACCATGATGTTTTGTCATGTGTATTCTATGACTTAGTTGTTTGTTTGACTATACGTGATGTTATTTCCATGTACTATGTCTATGTCTTTATTTGATGCCATTGACATGATGTTTTTCCATGTTTCTGTTGCTTTATTGCTATTCCTTGTTGAACTAATCCAAAGGAAGGGATTGTATGTTGACTTATTGTCATTGTGCGTGTCCCTTGTATGTTTGTATACTTTACCTATCTTTACTGTTGTTCTTGGTTCTTAAAACCTAACATCGTAGTTTTGAACTACGATTGCTCTGACTTCCTATTAAGGATGTGTAGGCATAGGATTGCGAGATCCTAGCGAGCTACCTTTTTTCTTTTCTACCTTTGTCCTTTTTCCCTTTTCTATTTACTTTGCCCATCCTTACCTTAGCAAACAATTTTAGCCAAAACACAAATATTTCAAGAGGTTCTCTGAGATAACATGTGCGGTTATCATCAAAACTTAAGGTTAGATGCAGAACCACTCTTGTTCTTACATGTAGCTCCAATGATTACCATATGTCTGGGACCTGTGCGTCCAGATCTCCTCCGACAAGGGTTATAGGTCCACTTAATCTTCCTAATCTTCGATTGCAGGTTGCATTTACTGTTTGCACAAATTACGCACGTTATCTTGCAATGTCTCATTTTGACAACACAATTCCTCCATAGCATTCAACATTTCTACTATGGCAGCTAAGTCATTGTTGTCGTTGTTGCTACTGGTGGCAACTCTCATCATCATGAAACAAGGTCGAACTACTATTGGGATGTGGGAGTACATTTGATAATTGGTCAAAAAATGGTCTGACTCTTGTAATACTTGTAATACGATTCGTTTATATACTACACCCGCCGGTCACTATTATAAGCAACAAAAACCTTTTTAGATTCATTGAATAAATGATGTATCTGAACAGTATTATA
The DNA here is from genome assembly GCA_022829125.1 of Lathyrus tuberosus. Lineage (NCBI taxonomy): Eukaryota > Viridiplantae > Streptophyta > Magnoliopsida > Fabales > Fabaceae > Lathyrus > Lathyrus tuberosus. Next base: position 1,399,265 of record JALAZF010000659.1, on the reverse strand, counting down.
TATCAGATACATCAAATATTCAATGAACCTAAAAAAAATTTTTGTTGCTTATTATAGTGACCAGATGGTGTACTTTTCAGGTTCAATTTTCCCAATTGATGAGTTATAAATATTCATGTCCTCCTGAAGTCATTTAATAGGGATTATTGTCGGAGATAGGCCATTTTGACTATTAATAATTCTTCAAGAGTCATTTGTGTTTACTTACTTATACGCGAACCTTGTCTTTTTGGGATAATTTTTTACATGAACTTTAGACTATCAAAATTCTGTAACCTAAAGTAAGTTCAAAGGTTGAGAGAAATTAAAACAAATTGCTTATCAGATTTCTTTTACCTAAAGTGAGTTCAAAGGTCAAAAGAAAAAATATAACAAATTGCTTACATTATACATACGTAATAATACATTAGTTACCTTCAAAGAAAATGTCGTGACACCTTAGTCAACGGAAGAAAAAGAATTAGGCCAAAATCACAAGCTTAGACGTTAACACAAATACAGCATGAAGTAAAAACAATATTAATAACGTATACAACCCTCAGCTTCATGTTATTTATACACAAATTGATCAACAAACACACAACTCATGACTGAGTATAAAATAAAGCTTGCTATAATATCTGCATTTGCATAAATTTTAAATATAAAATATATCACCTCACATAAACACCCAACATAAAATATATCTAAGGATGTTTAGGGGATACAAATTCACAATATTAAATATCAAACGACCTAACTTCCGCATCATTTTTTGACCGATAGTATACAATCACCAACTTTAAACTCAAGTACTATGTACATTCATTCACCTAACATTTCTATTCAACTTAACAAACAAACAAAAAAAACACTCTAAAAGGGAATAGAAACAATTGGGAATATTATTTTCCTTAACAAATTAACATGATAAACCACATTTCATATTTTAATTTTTGTTTATAGATTAATTAATTCTAAATTACTAATCTTCTCAGTGAGAAGTAGAAGAAGGGCTCCATGGTGTCATATCCATAGGATAACTCCCCAAAACTCTCAAGAAAGAGGTAAATTCTTGAACCTCAGCAAGTGCATGCTGTGCTCTAACTTCAGCCATAGAAGCATCAAAATCAATATAAAAAATGTATTCAAAGTGTTTTGCTGTTCCTTCACTTTCATCATCCTCAACGCGAATCGGACGGCCACGATGAGGCCTCGATTCGATCTTAGTTAAGCTGATATTTCTAAACGCAAAAGCGGAAAGCACTTTAAAAAGTACTGAAGTTCCGTTATCATGAGCGAACACTATGCTGGTTTTAAAAGGACGATCCGTTCGCGGAATTATGGGTTCTCGGGCCAGCATAACGAATCGGGTCACGTTATTCGGGTCGTCTTGGATTCCGTCAGCGAGGATATTTAAACCGTAAAGCTCCGCAGCGCGTGCACTTGCGATGGCCGCCGTGTCACGGAGGTTGTTTGTAGCGATAAACTCCGCGGCTCCGGCGGTATCGTCGACGGCCTCACGCGCTACGTTGAGACCTAGCTTTGTTAACGTGTTTTCGCACTGTGCTAATGCCTGTGGATGCGAAATCACGCGTGTTAGGTAGTCTTTCCGGACCCCTGGGAGAGCGAGGAGACAGTGATGAACAGGAAGTTGAACTTCTCCGACGATGTGGAGACGGTGACGGAGGAGGAGGTCGTAGTTTCTATGAATTGAACCGCCGAGAGAGTTTTCAACTGGCAGAACTGCGCGATCGGCGATCCAGAGTTCAACCGATTGGAACGCTACCTCGAACTGGTCGCACGGTATGGCTTCGCTGTTTGGATAAGCTTTACCAGCGGCAGCTTCTGAGTACGCACCGGGAACACCTTGGTACGCAACGCGTAGCTGTGAACCGTGTATCGGAGCCGGAGAGAGATCAGTGATAGTAAGCGGCTTTGGTGGAAGCGGCTTGTTTCCGACAGGAACGAGCTGTAGATCCGTCACGGCGTTTGACTCACCGTTGACGGCACTCACATGGTGGTTTCCGTCGGTAGGAGAGCCATTTTGCTGCGAAATTACTCTACTGGCCAAGATGGCGCATGAGTTTTGCCAGTCACCTCGGCTTGAGCCGACACCGTATCCGTTCATCAAATTAGAAAACTCTAAACCGTATCCGCATTTTACGGTTAAGCGAGGTGGACCAACCCGGTTTTGAGAGGGTTGAACCCGTTTCAGATAGGTAAGAGAGTTAAAAGATGAGGGAGTAAGGGTATGCATGTTAGACACTTGTGGAGAGTTGACGTTGGTTTAAGCTTGGTGTTCTCTTTGAAGAAGGGAACCTCAAGCTGAGAGAAAAAAGAGAGGTTAAAGGGTTTATATATTAGTTGAAGTTGGCAAGTTGGGATGAGATTTTGAATTGTAAATGAGACAATGTCTTGGGGGGATGGTGAGTGTGTAAGGCTGTTCAGTCAATCCTACACCTACCCCCGTGATATTTCTCTTTCCTTCTCTAACTTTGCATACGACATTTCTTTATAATATTTTATTTTATTCGGTAATTCCTCTAGTTTCTGTTATTCTAAAAAGAAAAATATTAATCAAAAACATGAATATTTATTATTTATTACTTTTTTGAATATATTTTTATGGTGAAAAAAGAGAAATTTTGAAATTTTTTTTTAATACGAAGAAATAGATAAATGTACTTTAAAAGTCTAGAATATTATTTATAAAAGAGATAAACATGTATTAAAAGATTTCACATATTTGGTATTAGAGGAATATTCATTTTTTTTTAAAAGGCAGAGGAATATTCATATGATTTTGTATGTTAACTTCAAGTATGAATATTGGTATTGTGTAATTTACAAAATTATGTTACATTTAACTATGATATTGATAGTAGATGCGAAATATATTTTTTGGGCAATTATACAAAGTATAAGAAATTATGTACACGAAATGGAATACATGCATGTGTTTTTCCATAAGAAAATAAATAAATACATGTATTTTTTATTTTACCGTATTCGAAAAGTTAAAATGCATGGTATCTAAGTCTATGGATGAAAAATGTCTAAATTTATTTGTCTATTTTAAGTTGAATTATTTGATATCATGTTTGATTCGTGCATGAAATTTCACATCAATTGTATGTGTGGTATCTTATCTGTTATTAGAGCCGTCAAAATGGGCTAGCCCACTTGGGCCGGCCCACAAAGCCCGCTGAATCATAGGGCTTGAGCCTTAAAATTAGAGTCCATATTTTTCAGGGTCTTTTTAGCTCAGCCCTAAAAAGCCTGCTACCCATTAGGGCTAGCCCATATGGGTTGTGGGTAGCCCATTAGGCCCATATCACTATAAATTTTAAAAAATTATCCTAATATTTATATTATCTTACTTCAAAATAACAAATTGATTTTTCTCAACTCACTAAATTTTATATATATTTTATTCAATATTTCTCTTTTAAATATTATACATTAATATAATTAATACTTTTTTCTTGTTTTCTATTAGTTTTCCTTATGTTAAATATTCGAGTATTATTTTATACAATTTAGACATATATTGTATTTAAAAACACATTATAGTATTGATAAAAAATAATATAGTACTTAAAAATGTATTATAAAAATGTATTATGTTTAAAATAATATAATTTTTAATTTTATTTATAATAAATATTATGGCATTTTTATTTTTATTTTTTTTTATTAAAAATGCCCATTTAGGGGCGGGTAGCCCGAAGCCCATCTAAGGTCGGACTCAAGTAGTAATTTTCGAGCCCATATTATAAACAGACTTTTTTGGCCCAGCCCTAAAAAGCCCGAGCCCATCAGGGCCGGCCCGTTTAGGGCCGGATAGCCCATTTTGACAGCTCTATCTGTTATGGATGGGAGATTAGATAATTAAGGAGTCCACTCTCATTCTTTCATAGGGGTGTTTATTCTAAAATTTAGTAAATAAAATAAATTTAAATTAATATTTAGGGGATTAAATTCGAAAAGATCTTGAGTCATATTTGTGTGAATTATAATTTTTTAGACAATATATTAGTATTGAAATCGAAATACAGTGAGAAACAATGTGAATTCGTTATCGAACGTTTTAGTTTTTAAAACTTCATCATCGACCACCACGAAAAAGAAACCGAAGAAGTCTCTGACTAGGAGCACATTGCCTTTTTAACTCTTTGGCTCTCCTACTACGTTTTCTGCTCGAGCTCATTATAGATAGCTAAAAAATATGTCTCTTTAGCTATCCAACTTCATGAAGGTCGAAAGATCTCTCTGAGCAAGCTACTTCTGGCCAACCTTTATCAATCAATTGGAGAAACCTCATACAAATTGAAACATTTACCTAAAACCAACAAGTCATACTGACTCTCCAGCCCCTTCTGGATCCTACAACTTTGGCTAAATGCCATGTTTGAACCCAAGCTTCATGTAACTCAATCAAAAGCTTTGTTGCATGAAATTGACTGTAGAAGCATTAAAGGCACGAGACTTTCCTTAGTTACCCCTTATGAAAACCCTTCAAAAATAATCCTTATGAAATACATCAAGTTGTTCCTTGAATCAACAACTTTCATTTCGACCATGGCTCATTTCGTGGACAGATGTGTTGGTACATCTTGATTCAAAAATAGATTTCCTAGCGTAATGCCATCAGCTGATGCAATGTCGAATTCAATCTGGGCAACCTTCTTAACTCCAACCCTCCTATCTACTAGAATCAAAACTGGGACTCCTGGCTTCGACGTTTTTGGCTACCAACCTAATCTAGTAGCTAGGCAATTCGGCTTTATCCAAATCTTACCAAGCTCACTCTACACTTGGGAAACTGACATATGCTGGTCAGACAGGAACTTCACTTCCCAAAACTACAAAGCTTGCATGGCGTTCGCTCACAATCAAATCCTCGAACTCCTACTTTTCGATTCCAAACGTCCTTTTATATGAGGTAGAGTATCAGAATTGGTGGAAACAATACTTTGAAGGTCACTTCTCTGAAGAACACTTCCAAAAAAGACTTTCGACCACCTTCTCCAACATGCAAGAGAATCCAGAAAAAGAAAGAAGGTATATACTACTCATTTCTTCTGATTCTTTTATATTCTTTGACTTCACACACACACACACACACACACACACACACACACACACATATATATATATATATATATATATATATTGGTGAATCTGAAGCAAAAGACAACACTAATGCTGAAAGCCCTTCCACTACTGCTGAGGCTAAAGAAGACGAAGAATCTCAAAAGAAAAAGGCAAGTCTTTTCCTTGTCTGAACATTAACTAATGTTGAATTATTCCTAACATGCCTTTTCTTTCAGATTCGACCACGTGATCCCAACTGTCCAACAACCACTCAACTCAAGAAGAAGAAGAAGTCTAAGAAGACTACTTCGAAACATGTACATAACTTATTTCATATTCAGTAGTTTTCTAATGATTCGGTCAACTAATCCAACCCTCTGTATAGGTTACTCCAAAACCCACTAAGACCTTGGCTAAGGTCGAAAGCTCAGAAGACAGTGAGAAGACTCTCATTTTCTCTAGGCTTAAACCCGAAGTTTCTCATAAGCCAAATGTCAGCAAGAAGAAAGATTCTCCCTGTCATACCCTAATTTTTATCCCTAAGATCCCGCCTCTTTTTGCATCATCCGCATAGCCTATCATGTCTTGCATCTCGCATAATGCCCAATTTATCAACTAGAATGAACTTGTTGGAATTACAGTCGAATCGGTCAAACCAAAAGTCAATTCTGCATAATACCCACCTTGCTTCACAAATGCAACACATCCTCATCTTCCATAAAACAATCCATATTCACACACCTTTCCACAACCATATCGCTGCCAGTAAATTACAAACAACATACAACCCATCGTTTCATTCTCAATCACAAATCTCTGTCGTACTCTGTTGATACCAAAAACTCACAATCGTTTCGAAAGCACACCATAACGACTCTCTGAAACCATAAAGTTTCATCATTTTCTACAAACACATATTTACTCTTCTTCACTACAACCACACCGCACCATCACTTTCTCGTAACAAAACCATGCTGAACCATTGAAGCTTTTCACCACTGTGCCGCTGCCATAGACAAGAAGAATGAAAGAGATGTGAGTAGGGGACTGCGTGCAGTAGGAAAAAATGAGAAAAAACTTATGATTTTTAGTTACTGTAAGCATCACCATCTCTATCTTGTTATTTAACTTTAATATTTTGTTTTTTCTATATTAATTTTTAGTTTATATATTTGAAAGATAAAAAAACATTTAAATTATTTTTTTAGCTTTTTCTTTTTATTTTATTTTTTTAGTTTACTTTATTTTATTTATTCTTTGATTTTAAAATTTGAAAAAACCAAAAAAATGTTGACGTTTTGTTTTATTATTTACATTAAAGTTTTGTAACATTAAAAAAAATGTAACAAATTTTGTAATTGATTTAAATGTTTTATTTAATATAGATTAATTAAATTATTAATTAATTTTATTAAATATTTATATTTAAATTGATTAATAATTCTCTCGTCGTCTGAATCTATTTTGCAATTTATTTGCTTCCATGTTTTGGGCTTGTTTCCTCGATTAATTCTTGATGTTGTGCCTTGATTAATTGATGATGATTTCTCACGATGCTTTGCCGTGTACTTTTTATTTGTTATTCACGATGTTTTGCTGTGACTGCTTATTGCTTATTCACGATGCTTTGCCGTGTACTTTCTGTTTGTTGATATCGTGATGCTTTGCCACGTATCTTTGTTTATCACGATGTTTTGCCGTGACTGTGTTTGTTTATCATGATGTTTTGCCGTGAATGTTATTTATTGATTACGTGATGCTTTGTCACATGCTTGTGTTGATGTTTATGCATGATGCTTTTCCATGTATGTTGTTAATTCTATTTGTTGATACCGTGATGCTTTGCCATGTGTCTCAGTTACCTTCACACGATGCTTTGCAGTGTAGGTTGTTGATTTTATCTGTTTTCGATCATACATGACGTTTTACCATGTGTTTTGTGTATCTCTGTTGACTTTTATTTGTTGTTCATACCATGACGTTTTGCCATGTGTATTATGTGATTTCTTGTTTATTTGACTATACATGATGTTCTTTCCATGTATTATGTCTGTCTCTTTATTTAATGTCATTTACATGATGATTTTCCATGTACCTTTTACTTTATTTCTATTCCTTGTTGACCTAATCCAAAGGAAGGGATTGTATGTTGACTCATTGTCATTGTGCACGTTTCTTGCATATTTGTATACTTTACATGTCTTTGTTGTTGTTCTTGGTTCTTAAAACTTAACATCGTAGTTCTGAACTATGATTGCTCTTACTTCCTATTAAGGATACGTAGGCATAAGATTACGAGATCCTAACGAGCTACCTTTTTCTTTTTCTAACTTTTTTCCTTTTCTACCTTTTTTCTTTTTTTCCCTTTTCTCTTTCTTACCCATTCTTACCTTAGCAAACAATTTTATCCAAAACACAAATATTTCAAGAGGTTCCTGTAAAGTACTGCAGATGCTTAGGGTGCTAGTACCTTCCCTTAGTATAACCAACCCTCGTATCTTGATCTCTGTTTGCTTAGATTTAGGCCTTGCTTTTTACTTTGCATGTTTACTTAGGTTTTTTGTTCGATCTTTTCTCCCTTCCCTTTGAAAAATAAAAGTTCGGTGGTGATATCATATTTTTGCGAGCCAAGCTGATCCTATAGCTTTGGTCTCTGATTCTCACCGCGACAACCCCCAAAAACTAAAATCCAAAAAGGAAACTGTTACCTCGACTGATGGTCCCTCAACCAAAGGAAAAGTAAAATAAGACCTTCCTAATCCTGAAGACCAAGTGCAGGATAAACCTCAAGGCTCCCCAGTCAAAGAACAAGAAAAAATTGACCCCTAGGGTATTATTTCACACAATTCACAACTCCTTTTTCCTTTTTTATCTCTCTCGACTTCGGCTGACCACTTCCTTCCTTTTAGGAACCATTAGAGGTAGATGAGAACGTGGAGGATTAACCAATATGTATCCCGCGTTCTATCCTTTCTGAAACCTTTTCTCACATTCATTGGCCCAGGAAGAGAGCCCAATGGGTTAGAGATAAGTTGAGCAACAGTCTTAGCAAGAGTCTCAACAGCATTTATTGTGGTAGTGTCTTTTTTAGTACAAAGGTACTCCAACATGGTGTCCATATTTCCCTAAAACTTATCCATCTTGCCATGGAATTGATCCAAGGTCTCCTTGTAACTGACATTTTCTAGTTCAATGTCAGCCATGATTTTCTGTCTGTTAGCTCTAGTGAGATATTTGTGGTGAGTTGTTGTCTTTTTTGGATAGTTGAAGGAAGATGGCATGGGCACTTTATATGTTTATTGATAGAATGCATGAGTGCATGAATGAATGAATGCATGAAAAAAAGGAAAAAAAAATTCTAGGGACTCCTGAGATTTCGTCAATTGTTAAGAGTAATCATAAAGCATAAAAGTAAAGACAGAAGATATAGCCAGCAATGAAAAACACTCGTTTTATTCATTAAGGAAGAACAAAGAGTACAAATCATTACAACTCAGAGATTTGCCCATTGGGCTACAAAAAGATCATCCTTGAACCTCTCAAAGACCCTCTTACAAACAGATACAAAGTGAAAAATAACCCATGGAGTGTTGTGTGGAAACATATAAGCATAAGCTTCCTTCAGCAATCCTGGGAGATCTTCGAGAGCATGATCAGCAAATCTGGCCAAGCGTGCATGCATATCACTCCAATATTGTGCATCTTTGAGGAGATTATGCAATAAGGTGTGATTAGGTCCATGTATGAGGCTTTGTATGAACATTTCCTTCTGGTCGAGGAGGACTTGAAGATGACAGTTGTGTCGTTCCCGATGATAGACCTCTTCATTGAGATGATTGACAACTTCTTGATTCTAATGCGCTTGACTCTTGAACCCTCTGACCTCTTCAAATACCTTATCAAGATCGCTCTTGAGTGAGAGAGAGAGAGAGATAGAGAGAGAGAGAGAGAGAGAGAGAGAGAGAGAGAAAGAGAGAGAGAGAGAGAGAGTGAGTGAGAGTGAGAGAGAGAGAGAGTGAGAGAGAGTGAGAGAGAGAGAGAGAGGTTTAAGGCTTTTTAATACATTCTTGTTCTTTCTTTAACTTCTTCTTGCAACCCTTTAATTGGTCTTAAAATTCTTTGAATTGGGCCTTGTAGCTCTCCTCCATCTCCTTGCGAGATCTTAGAGTCTGGTTCCAAATAGTAACCATCATGCTAGCTTTTGAGTCTCGGTGAGTTATTTCTTTTTGGCAGAGAGGCCAACATAAGTTCCCTCATTACTTCATCAACTTTCTTTCTCTTGTTCTGTTATACTTGAGCAACTTCAACAGCTTTGAGCATGTGTTTTCTCTTCTGATCGAGGTTAATCTTCAAGTTTTTCTTCACTTGCATGAGTTTACCAAGTTCAGATCGAAGATCAACATTCTCTTTTTCTAACACCTTGATAGTCTCTTTGAGCATGTCAACTTCAGAGATAGGAACAACAGAAGGTCCAGGAGATTTGAGGCATAAAGAAGGTTCAAATGGAAATGAAAGCAAGACTTCCTTGACTCTTTCTCTAATACATTATTTGTAGGCTTCTTTTGCTATGCAATTCTTCTTTCCCAGTTCAGCCCTTCCTTGACGATGAATCTCTCTCTAGGCTCAGTTAATCCTCTCCGCCAAATCTGGATTATCAACCCCTTCATGTAAGACAAATTATTCCAATTGCTTGATGTTTGGCTTGTCAAACATTAGGTAGCCCAATTGTCGTAGTGCTAGACTTGGATTGTAGGTAATTCCTCATTTTGTACCTATAAAGGGTACATTAGGAAAATTACCACAGTTAAGGGTGATCTTGACATTGTCGTAACTTCGAGAGTACCATAAAATATCATCAATAATTAGAGACATGATCCTTTGGGGCCATTTGAGATTTCCCTTATTCTCAACAAAAGGGCCTTTGTTGGGAAAATGAGGCATGAACCACCTATACAGCAGAGGAGCACAATACATAATAGTCACTTTATTCTTCTGATTCCTCAAATAAATAGAGTAGTATGTACCAGTCAGGAGAGTAGGAACAAGATTCTTAGTCATGAAAATACAGATAGAAGCCAAATCTACAAAGTCCTCCATGTTAGGAAAAAAATTATCCCATATATAAGCATAGCAAGAATAGCATTGAAGGAGTTCCAACTTCTAGCATCAGTAAAAGTGGTAGCTTTGTCCATCACAAACTTCATAGTAAAACCATGAGTGTCACCCTTAAGTTTAAGATTGGTCTCTACTTCTTTCTTCTCAAGGTGTAGTGCTTCAACTATGAGGTGAAGTTTGGGAAGTTCCTTTGTGTTGATAAAGGGAACCTGGTCTTTAATTCCAACCCCCAAGATGTAAGAATATCCTCCAGAGTTGGAGCCAACTAATAGTCTTAAAAAGTGAAACATCTCATAGAAGGATCATAGAATTGCATGAGAGTGTGGATAGCTATTATGTTGAATTCAATGTCGAGGATGCCTAGAAGATTACCATAGCTCTTCTTGAAATTATCGTTGTTGTCAAGAATTAGACGAATCCCCAATCCTCTCAAAGCCTTCAACTGAGGTTCCACAAACTTGTAACTGTAAATGCTTCTTCTGCCGATACTCATTGTCTTCTCGAATACTCAATAAAGACTAAGCTCTTGGACTCCCTAGAAATGCACATGAAAAATTTAATTTTGATATGATGTAATGATATGCAACATCATAGATTCAAAGTTATGAGTCCAAGCCTTTGAGGTTGGCATCGATTTTGGTAAAACTAACCTGTCAGCAAGATGTTGGACAAGATGTCCTAACATGAAAAACTAACTGAAGATCAAGATGTTGGACAAGATGTCATATCATGATGATTCGACATCTTTGTCTGTTATAATTTGTGATAACTGTTATTTGGTTTTCTGATTTCCAGATTTTATGGGAATGTTTATTTTTCCTAGGTGGCGTCCAAGATTGAGGAATCAGAGATTCTGATTATAATTTGAAGATGTTGTTTCTAAGTGTGGAGACACTTTAGGAAACTTAGGATTGAAGAAACTATTCTAGAGGAGAATAAGGTGCAGATTCTGTGGAGCAGAATTGCTGCGTTTTTGAAGCCCAAATCCAGTCTTGTTTATGGTTATAAATAGGATGGATTTAACCTAGAATAGGTAGAGAATATACACGGTTGTTAGTGAGTACTAAGGTTTGTACTTTTGTGAGCCTCTCTTATGTTGCGTGAATACTTGAGTTGGATTGTTTTATTGAGTTGTAATTATTCAGTCACTATTGTGATTGAAAGGGAATTGAGAAGGGTCTCATACCTAGGAGTGTCTTAGGTAGAAATATAGCACGGGTAGTGATTAGGTGACAAGTTGTAAACGGAGGAGTTTAGCTTAGAACAAATATTGTTTAGTGGATTTCACTCCTAGCTTGGAAGCCCTCAGACTTAGGGGTCATTGTTCATCAAACTAGTTTAACAATTCCCGTGTGTTTCTTTATTTTCAGCTATTTGCATTATGCTCCTTATTATCCTAGTGTGAGAAGCAGAGATCAAGTGTCTCGGCATCCTGTTCGACATCTTAGTGATCTGCTATACTAGAATTTCAATTGGTGTCAAAGCAGGCATCCTGCTCTGTATCTGGGTGAGATTCATGGACGATACTTTCTAGTTCAATGGATAAAGAAGAAGGAATGTTGAATAGAACACCCATACTTAATGGATCCAATTATGAATATTGGAAAGTGCACATGGTGGCCTTCATCAAGTCTATGGATGGTAAAGTCTGGAAGTATGTGGTCAAAGGGTGGGATCCACCAAAGGCTAAAGACAAGGATAGGAATATTACTGATCAGCTAAAACCCAAGGAAGACTGGGATGATGAACATGACAAGCTTGCTCAAGGTAACTCCAAAGCCTTGAATGCCTTGTTCAATGGTGTGGACAAGAACATATTTAGGCTGATTAAGAACTGTACTGGTGCAAATGATGCTTGGGAGATTTTGAAGACTTCTCATGAAGTAACTTCTAGAGTAAAATCCTCAAGACTTCAACTTCTCACCACCAAGTTTGAGAACTTAAGGATGATGGCGAATAAAAGTATTCAAGACTTTCATATGAATATTATGGACATTGCCAATACTTGAAGTGATCTTGGAGAAAAGATTCCAGAAGTTAAGCTTGTCCAGAAGTTTGACATGAAGGTGACAGCCATAGAAGAAGCCCAAGACGTAAACACTCTGAAGGTAGATGAACTCATGGGTTCTCTACAAACTTTTGAAATGGCCTTGAATGAGAAGACTGAGAAAAAGAAAAACTTAGCTTTGGTGTCTAATCGAGATGATGGTAAGACAAACTCCAAGGAAGAAATGTCTAAAGCTGTGGGATTTCTTGAAAAACAGTATCACCAACTATTGAAGAAACTGGATGAGAAGTCTAGATCTAATGTCAAGGCTCAGACTTCTAACATCAATAGAAGGAAATTTTTTGGAAGAAGAACTAGCAATGATAAGAAACCCAACAGAGGAAAGGGAATTCAATGTTATGAGTATGAGGGGTTTGGACATACAAGAGGTGAATGTCCCACCTTCCGCAAGAAGGAGAAGAAAGGTTTATCCACCTCTTGGTCTGAAGATGACTCCTCGAGCGATGGAGAAACTGCTAAACATGTTTCTGCACTTACTGGAGTATATGATTCGGATAAGGAATCAGATATTGGAGATCTCACTCTTGGTGAACTAGCCGCCTCTTATAAGGAGCTGTGCATCAGAAATGCTGAATTGTGTCAATTAGGGAAAGATCAGCAGAATCTTATTGCTCAACTTTATGATGAAAGACTAAAACATTTGACCACCATCTCTGATCTGGTGGATGAAGTTGTGTTGCTAAATTCGAAACTTGACAACATGACTAAGTACATAAGAATGATCAATAGCAGTTCAGATGTACTGGATGAAATTATTAATTCAGGAAGAAATACTGGAAATGGAATAGGTCTCGACTATAGTGATCAAGTTGAGAACAAAGGACAAAGGCCTGGTGTGAACTCCATTCAACAGAAAAGAAAGCAGGTTCAATTGATGTCAAGTAGGATGTCTCAACATCGTCAAAGGCCTCAGAACAACTTCCCAGGAAGAAAGAATCAAGACAAGAAGTGCCATCACAGTGGTAAGTATGGTCATATAAAGGCTTACTGCTACAAGTTGCATGGTTATTCAAAATCATCAACTCGACCCAGAAGGAGAAAGAAGACTGCTAAAGGAAAGAATAAGTGGATTCCTAAGAATGAAATTGTCCCCCTCATAGCTCATACCTCTCTGAGAGCTTCTTCTAGAGAAGACTAGTATTTTGATAGTGGTTGTTCTAGACACATGATTGGTGTCAAGAAGTTCTTAATTGATATTAAACCTCATTCCACTAACTATGTCACCTTTGGAGATGGGTCAAAAGGTGAGATAAAAGGTGTTGGAAAGCAGAAGTATGCTAGACAACCTAGTCTAGATAAAGTATTGTACGCCAAAGGATTGACTGCTAATCTGATAAGTATTAGCCAATTGTGTGACCAGGGCTCAAGGTTAACTTCTCTAAATCTGAGTGTCTGGTAACAAATGATAAAGATGAACTTATCATGAAGGGTACCAGATTGAAGGATAATTGTTACTTGTGGGCTCCCCATGAAACAAAGTGTCCCTCCACCTGCTTGGTGTTAAGGGAAGATGAGGTGAAGATGTGGCATCAAAAACTTGGTCATTTGCACTTGAAGGGAATTGAAGAAGTTTTATCTAAGGAGACTATCAGAGGTATTCCTAATCCAAAAATAGATGAAGGCAGAATTTATGGCGAATGTCAAATTGGAAAATAGACTAGGATGTCACATAAAAGGCTTCAACATCTGACCACCTCAAAAATCTTAGAGCTACTTCATATGGACTTGATGGGACCTATGCAGGTTGAAAGTCTTGGTGAAAAGAGGCATGCTTATGTTGTGGTGGATGAATTCTCTAGGTACACATGGGTGAATTTCATCAAAGAAAAGTCAGAAGTATTTAAAGTATTCAAAGTACTGTGTCAAACACTTCAAAGAGAGAAGGATTGTGGCGTAGTCAGAATCAGAAGCGACCATGGGAAGGAGTTTTAAAATAGTAAGTTTAATGAGTTCTGTTCCTCAGAAGGAATTAGTCATGAGTTCTCTTCACCCATCACTCCTCAACAAAAATATGTGGTTGAGAGAAAGAATAGAATAATTCAAGAATGTGCAAGGGTCATGCTTCATGCCAAAAAACTCCTTTATCATTTTTGGGATGAAGCCAAGAACACAGCTTGCTACATTTTAAATAGAGTAACCATCAGATCTGGGACAACTGCCACATTATATGAGTTGTGGAAAGGTAGGAAGCCAACTGCGAAGTACTTCCATGTCTTTGAAAGTAAATGTTACATCCTGGCAGGCCATGAGCAAAGAAGGAAGATAGATCCTAAGAGTGATGAAGGAATCTTCCTGGGATACTCTACAAATAACAGAGCCTACAGAGTCTACAACTCAAGAACTCAGGTGGTACTGGAGTCCATAAATGTTATGGTTGATGACTCACCTATAGAAGCTGAAGTTACTGATGATATTGGAGCATTCTTTCCCATCGGGGGGTGGAGATGTCCTAGAGGATGTTGGAACATCACAAGATGATTCTGAGGGTGTTGCAGAATCTAATAATGTCAATCGTGAACTTGTAGTGACTGAAAAGGTTGACAAGGGACCCTTCACCAGAGTTCAGAAAGATCATCCTAAGGAACTTATAATAGGAGATCCAAATGGAGGAAGGATGACCAGGTCACGAGATGTTGTTGCTGGCGCTTGTTATATCTCAAAGTTGGAACCCAAGAATGTCAAGGAGGCCTTAACTGATGAATTATGAATTAATGTTATGCAAGAGGAACTGTGGCAGTTCAAGAGGCATGAGGTCTGGGATCTTGTGCCAAGACCAGAAAGGTCAAATGTGATTGGTACAAGATGGGTATTTAAAAACAAGTCTGATGAGCAAGGTGTAGTCACAAGAAACAAGGCTAGACTTGTTGCTCAAGGGTACACACAAATTGAGGGAGTGGATTTTGATGAAACTTTTGTTCCTGTTGCTAGATTAGAGTCTGTGAGACTGTTACTTGGAGTAGCTTGCCTGTTGAAATTCAAGCTATTTCAAATGGATGTCAATAGTGCCTTTGTGAATGAATACTTGAATAAAGAAGTATATGTGGAACAACCTAAAGGTTTTGTTGATCCTACATTTTCAGATCATGTATTCAAGTTGAAGAAGGCCTTGTATGGGTTGAAACAAGCTCCAAGGAATTAGTATGAAAGGCTAGCTGAATTCCTTATCAACCATGGTTACAGGAAAGGTGGAATTGATAAAACCCTATTTGTCAAAGAAAGGGAAGGAAAGCTCATGATAGCTCAAATTTATGTTGATGGTATTGTGTTTGGAGGGATGTCAAATGATATGGTCCAACACTTTATCAAGCAAATGCAATCTGAGTTTGAGATGAGTTTAGATGGTGAATTAACTTACTTCCTTGGTCTCCAAGTTAAACTGATGGAAGACTCGATATTTCTCTATCAAGGGAAATATGATAAAAAAATTATGAAGAAGTTTGGCTTGGAGAATGCAAAACACAAGAGGGCTCCTGCTCCTACTCACTTGAAATTATCTAAGGATGAGAAAGGGATTAGTGTTGATCAAAGTCTGTATAGAAGCATGATTCGAAGTCTTCTATACCTTACTGCTAGCAGACCTGATATAACTTTTACGGTAGGATTATGTGCTAGATATCAGGCTGAACCTAAAGTTAGCCATATTAATCAGGTCAAAAGAATTATGAAGTATGTGAATGGTACATGTGACTATGGCCTGCTCGATACGCATAGTTCTAACTCTGTACTAATAGGATACTGTGATGCTGATTGGGCCGAGAGTGCAGATGATAGGAAGGGCACCTCTAGTGGATGTTTCTTTCTAGGAAACAACTTGATTTCTTGGTTTTGTAAGAAGCAAAACTATGTCTCTTTGTCTACTGCTGAGGCTGAATACATCGCTGCATGTAGCAGCTATTCTCAAATGATGTGGATGAAGCAGATGTTGACTGAATACAATGTCATTCAAGATGTTATAACACTCTTTTGTGACAACTAGAGTGCCATTAATATTTCAAAGAATCCTATTCAGCACAGCATAACCAAACATATTTACATCAGGCATCACTTCATTAAAAATCTCGTGGAAGACAAAGTCATAACCTTGGAGCATGTTGCGACAAAGAATCACTTAGCTGGCATCTTCACTAAAGCTTTGGATTCTAATCAATTTGAAGTGTTGAGGGGCAACCTTGGAGTTTGTCTGTCTGAAGATTTGTAGCAATCCACCTGGTGTGGATATGCTATTCAAGTAATTGGATATGTGTTCCCATCAAGATTGAGAGGTCTTTCAAGACTTCTCTCAGGCTGATTTTTTTTTTTTGGTTTTGTTAGGGCTTAATGCCCAGGATTATGTTTAGCACTTTATGTGCTTGTTTTGTACTTTAATACTTTATGCTTTTTCTTGGTTATTCAGTTAGTTTATCTGCCTTTGTCATATTATGGCTAAAAAGGGGGAGTAAGACCAACTTTACTAACCACTGCTGCTGCTGCTAACCATTGAGGGGGAGTATGCTACTGCTGCTTGCAGAAGAAGGATCTGGTTGAGGGGGAGACAATATGATGTTTTTCTGCTGCTGTTGTTCTGATGTTTTGTTTCTTGGCCTTAGAAGATGGTTTTCTGTCTGCAAGTTCCATTTAGCTAGTTTTAGCCAAAATCTTCCAAAGGGGGAGATTTATGAGTCCAAGCCTTTGAGGTTGGCATCAATTTTTCTAAAACTAACCTGTCCGCAAGATGTTGGACAAGATGTCCTAACATGAAGAACTAACTGAAGATCAAGATGTTGGACAAGATGTCCTATCATGATGATTCGACATCTTTGTCTATTACAGTTTGTGATAACTGTTATTTGGTTTTCTGATTTCCAGATTTTATGGGAATGTTTGTTTTTCCTAGGTGGAGTCCAAGATTGAGGAATCAGAGATTCTGATTATAATTTGAAGATGCTATTTCTAAGTGTGAAGAAACTATTCTAGAGGAGAATAAGGTGCATATTCTGTGGAGCAGAATTGCTGCGTTTTTTAAGCCCAAATCCAGTCTTGTTTATGGTTATAAATAGGATGGATTTAACCTAGAATAGGTAGAGAATATACACGGTTATTAGTGAGTACTAGGGTTTGTAATTTTGTGAGCCTCTCTTGTGTTGCATGAATACTTGAGTTGGACTATTTTATTGAGTTGTAATTGTTCAGTCACTGATGTGATTGAAATGGAATTGAGAAGGGTCTCGTACCTAGGAGTGTCTTAGGTAGAAATATAGCACGGGTAGTGATTAGGTGAAAAGTTGTAAATGAAGGATTTTAGCTTAGAACTAATAATGTCTAGTGGATTTCATTCTTGGCTTAGTAACCCCCAGACGTAGGTGTCGTTATTCACCGAACTGGGTTAACAATTCCCGTGTGTTTCTTTATTTTCTGCTTTTTGCATTCTGCTCCTTATTATCCTTGTATGAGAAGCAGAGATCAAGTGTCTCGACATCCTGTTCGACATCTTAATGATCTGCTATACTAGAATTTTATAAAGGTTCAGTATATTCTAGTTAATCTGTATATAAATCTCGATGTAGGTTCAAAGGTCCGACGTATACATAATGATCAAGGTATGTAGGGTCTTAGTTTCCTCCAAAAACATAATATCCCCCTAACAGGTAAGTACTAGTCTTCAAAGGTGATCCCTAAAAGGCTTCCCAAAGTCATTGATCCAAATGAAAATACCTTGTCGTAGCAAATGCTTGCAGGACAATGGTACTTCCAAGTGAGTCTATTCTGGGTGTGGGTCTCGTGCCAACCCAATGCATGAAACGCAGGTCGACACAACTATCCACGAGTTTATCTTGTATGTATGCTCAAGCTAGGGTATAGAGCTTCTCTCTCATGTGTAACATCATCCCAACCCAACAACAGAGAATATAACATATATCTAGAGTATGAATGAATATTTAAAGCAATAAAAAATGCAATAAATAACATAAAGATAAATCATGTAAAGTCTAAATATAAACACCCAAACAAACAAGGAAACAAACAAAACTACGCTAGACTCTCTCTTGCAGGAGCAATTAAATCCCCAGCAAATTCGCCAGTTGTCGCGGCGCGAAAAATACCTGAGCGCATCACACGCTCGATGATACAATAGAATCACCACCGAACTTTATTTATTCCAAAAGGAAATAAAAAATGTTGATAAAACCCAAGGGAAAGAGAAACAGGTAAGGGATTCGTTATGAGAGAGGAAAGTATTAGCATCTCTCACATCCAATGTACTCAACGGGAACCGTTTTGATTGTTCTTCACGTGGATGGGTGTTAATTTCTAAAGGTTACTTTCGAAAGGGGAAAATAAGTTTTAAATTAGTGTACTCGTCAAGGATTCCAACCCTTGTGCCTACGTATTCTCATAGTACAATGAGAAAATCAGATCTTTGTAGTTCATGGTAGAAAATACGGACGTGTTGGTTGCTTTTACGGAACATTTATAATCGGATCCTAGATGTGTGTAGATGTTAGCTGATTTTGATATTAGTTTGGATGCTCCAAGCTTTTAATGTGACTAATAAGGAACGAATTATAACAGTTCTTTTATGATAAAATAAAAAGAAAAAGTTGATTGAATTGTATTAGAAGAAAGTTGCTTGGATGGTGTGGAAGTATTGTTTGAACCAAAGGTGTGTTGTTTGAACCCATAAGGTAGGGTGTATATGAACCAAATAGTGTGGCGTTAACTAGTAGATGGTGTGGCCAATACAAAATTGTAGGATTTTTCCTAGATCTAGGAATCAAGACCTACAAGTAAGGGGTGTTTACCTAAGCACATGGCTTACAAGGAATGAATGAGGGTTACCAGAGCACAGGGCTCCATAGGGCAATGCATTAAGGTTGTCAAAGCACAGGGCTCCACAGGGCAATGCATGAGAGTTGCCAGAGCACAAGGCTCCACAAGGAAAAGTAAAAGAAAAAGGTTTTCCAGAGCACAGGGCTCCACAGGGCAATGCATGAAAAAGTTTTCCAGAGCATGGAGCTCCACAGGGAAGTGCATGAAGGTTTCCAGAGCACATAACTTCACAGGGCAATGCATGAAAGAGGTATCGATTTAGAGATGGGTGTTTAATCATGAGGTGATTAACCCAAAGAATGTATGGATGTCAAAGAGAATTGTGTTTGGTCCAAAGAGACAAGTATTGTAGATGTTGATTATTGTAAAGTGGTATGTGGGGAAGAAGACTTGAAAGTTATTTGACTTGAATTACACTAAAGTCTATGAGTGGAGGTGAATACTTTGAACACTTGAGTCAAGAATCCCGTATCCAAAGATATTCAAAATGAGGATAAGAATATTCCCTCTCAAACCTTCTCCACTACTTAAGGCTTGTGGCGCGCAATTCAAATTATAATTGACAAGTGTTGAAGAAGAATCTTTTTTGTGTGCTTGAAGGATGAAGTAATAATCCAGTCTTAATGTCTATATTCTTTAGTGTTTGAGCATGAAGTCTTGAACTTGAGTTGAGGTCCAGTGCAATCCCAATACAGAGGACTAATCCTATCAAGTGATCAAGAGGCTTATGATCACTTGACTGGATTGGGGAAGCAGATAAATGTCAAGTGATTAGTTGATCAAATGGGGACTTTGATCAACTCATCTATCAAGGATGATCAGGCAATACAAGCACATGAACTTTATTAAATCTAGAATCATAAAGATATTAAGATGTTAATCATGCATATTAATTTCTAAAATTAAAAACTAATCTAAATCTAAAATGAACCTGTGTATTATTTTCTAAATATTTTAATTGAAAATCAATTCTAAAACCAAATATACCTAGTTTCTAATTAAGGTCTAAGTGCATTATTTTTATTTATTTTCAAAGTATTTTTTTCTTTTAATCAAAATAAAACATGTTAAAAAGTATTAAAATGTATTTTTCATATCATGATAAAATGTAAAACAAGTATTAAAAGGTATTAAAAAAAAGAAATAATTAAAGTGATAACAAAACAAATATTAAAGAAGAAGATAGAAATAATAGAGGTAAGGGGTGCAGAGCCAACATGGATGTATGGATAGCATAATCAGCTTGGGCCTGATAGGAAGCCCAAAAACGATTATGCATTATTCTGGAGGGGGTGTGCCTAATAATACATGGGTGCATGAAGTAATTTGCTTGGGCCTAGGATGACCTCAAGCCTAAGACATGAAACCAAGAGAGGAAGGGGGAGATCAGAAAGCAACATACGTTCCTCATCCAAGTTTGCTTTCATGACTCAAAGTGTCACCAGAGCCAAACCTCGTTGCGCTAGAAATCGCCTCCGGTGGCAGCGGAGGTTCAAAAACCCCCAAACCTACATCAATTTGCTCGTCCAAACTCCCCCTCTCACAATCTCTAATTTATTTCTTCTAATTCCTCACCGATAATCCAAACCGGAAAAAAAATTATGAACCCTAAAAAACTACATCAATAATAAATGGTGAATGTGAGGTAGATGGAGTCCAAACCTTTGGGGTTTGGCTCCATAGAAGCTAAAATGATCAGAGGTTCAAAACCAAAAATGTCCAGATGAACCATCATGACCATAAGCTTGTAAATTCTACTTAAATGTCTTGTATCTTAAATAGTAAGAAACCTTTGAACCAGATGATGTTATTTGCAACTGTAAATGAATGTATTGTGATTAAGTTATGTGAATATGCAGATGAAATGAACCATAGGCCAGATAAAAAATAAAAAAAAAATAGGGTAAATTTTGGATTATGACAGACATGACTTATTCAATTTCTTCTATGTTCAATATTATATTGGTTACCTTTTCCAAGGATGTAAACATCGTCTTTATCCCATTTAAAGTATCCCATTTAGTAGATATACTAGTAAGATACTCATGCTCCCGCACGAGTAAAATTATTTAATACGGTATAAAATATATTTAAATTTACATATAAATTTGATACGATATAAAATGTATTTATATATGTATCTAAATTTAAAATTAGCTATTAATTTTAAAATGAATAATAATTGTAGAAATTTAATTGTATTAAAAGACAAAAAAGAATAAAAGGGACCCGTGAAATGAAAAAAAAAAGAATATTTAAGGATTTTATATTTTAAATTAAGGTAATTATTAATTAAAATAAAATATGTATTGTGATGATAGTGACCCGTGAAATAGAACGTGTATTTGATACAATATAAAATATATAGGTAAAATCCATATTAAGCAAAAGTTAAATGATAAATAATTACATGAAAAATAATATTGGACAAACCAATATATTCGAAAAAAGTAAATATTTATCACAATTGATTTTAAAGATCTCTTTTTGGCACTCAGTAAAAAAAATCAAGAAGCATCAAATCTGATTTGATTTGAATGAGTGTATGTTATATGCCTTCTCAAATCCTTATTTGATTTCCCGTTCTCTTGCCCTCCCAAATATTTTCCCTTAGGAGAACCAATTTAACTTAGAAAAGTAATGTAGGAATGAGTCTTATAGTAAATAATCGTACATCAGCTTCCATTCTCATGAATACTTGTAATATGTTCTTCCAACTTCCCTATTGCCGCCAATATGAGACCTATAATCAAGGTGTAGTCATACTCTCTTCGTCCCATAATGAGTGATCCATTTGGAATAAAAGAGTGTTATGAAATTGTTAGTTCTGTGGTTTTTGGATTGACTACATTTTGGTAAAACAACATGCTGTTAGCAAGATGTTAAACCAGATGTTCTGCCATGAAAGTCAGACATCATGTTCTACATGATGTTGTGACATGTTCTAGGACATGTTATAACAGATAGCTAGGGCATGTCTATTTTGGTATTTTTAGTGTGATTTTTTTAATGTGTTCTAATTCACACACATGCGTTTTTCATAGGAGTATATTGTGGGATTTTTTGTTATGAAAGATTCTGTTACTTTTCATAAAAAGGATCTTTGAGCCTTTTTAGTAAAGTTTGTATTTTGCTCATATTATTGTGCAGGTTGATTTGCAGACAGTTTATACTGTTTGTTGCTATTTGTGCGCATCAAGAAGCCCGAGTTCAGTAGGTCTGAAGGCTATTTAAAGTGAAGACAAACCCTATTGATGTAGAGAGCATAACATGAAGAATTTTAGAAATAAGGATCAGTCGTTGTTTTGGTTGGTCTTTAGGGTTTTCTGCTTGTTAATTATATGTCACTCGTGTATCTTCTGATGCATTGAGGTTGACTGATTGTTCATTGTTCATTGTCCACTCTAAAGCTTTTAAGAAAGAGTGTATTATTCTTGATTGAAGCTTTTAAGCAAAATCAAGTATTATCTTGGAAGTGTGCTACTTCTATTGTTTGTGGAATTGTTGATTGTCACTAGGATTGTGACTGATTAGGAAGTGAGATGGGGTCTCATATCTAGAGGGTGTCTAGGTAGAAGTTGCACATGGTAGGGATTAAGTGAGAAGTTGTAAACGAGAGTTTAGCTTTGAATTAATACTATTATAGCGAATTTCCTTCCTGGCTTGGTAGCCCCAAGATGTAGGTGAGTTGCACCGAACTAGGTTAGCAATTCTGGTGTTGATTTTATTTTTTCAATCATTTAAATTTTTACACCTTTTTCTGTGTGATCAATCTGTTTTGATCATAGTGTTGTGACATTTGTCTCGACATCTGGTATCTGCGAGCCAGAATTTCAAAAATAAATGACCCATTTCAATTTCCAATGCATCTTTTCCAATTTTACCCTCTAATTAATATTACTTTCAGCATTTCTAATACATAATAAGGGTACTTTAGTAAAAATATCATTATCTCTCCTTTATTTATTCATTTTTTTAATCTGTGTAAAAAGTCTATTGGGCACTATTAGGGGACGGAGGGAGTAATATTTAATAGAGCAGATATAATCAAAATAGGGATGGATGATGGATGAAAATGATTATTTAAAACGGAAATTCTAAAACTAAGGGAATAATTAATAATTGAAAACTAAAAAGTAACTAAAAATAAAGCAGATGGTCTCTCATGAGATATTAAATGCTAAGTGACAGGTGTATCTAAAAACAAAGCAGATGGTCTTCCTGACCGAGATTTAAATTCAGAATGAAACTGCACGCCAACATAGAATGGGTGACTTGGATGCTCTAAGATATGCGCACAAGAGATCATTTCTTAAAGTCAAGAAAATAGTTCCTTTCTCCATGCAGAAAATGAGAAAAACAAGCAGTAAAAGAAATGAATTATGTGTAATAGTAAAATATTGAAACACAAATGCAAGATAACAAATATTCCCATGTGGAATTGAAACTGGCAAGTAGTCAACTACAATTCTCTTTTTGCTTACCCGTAAAAAGAAAAGAGAGAGAGTGAATAAAGTAATAGAAAGAGAAAGTAACAAATAGGTGAAAGAAATATATGTTAAATTGAAGTTTGAAATTTAAACTTGAATTTGAAATGGGATTGGTTTTGGTGGAAAGAGGGAAAAAAAACTTTTATTTGAGATAACCAATGGTTGATTGACATTTGACATACAAATAGAGACTTAGTTGATATTTATTTGTAGCATTTGTTAATTACCTAAATATTCAAATGTTAGTGTAAATAAAAAAGTTGAAATGACAAATTAAAAAAATCATGCAATATTATTTTGAAGGGTTGATAGTAGATGTCTCACTAATAAATAAATAATAAAATTATTTAATAACTTAAAATTTTCTATTCGATAAATATTCGATGCCATCCCACTCATCTTGATTATTTGGAAACGTCTTATTGCAATCAAAACCTATACTATTTTTTTCAAAATTTCAAATATAAAATTATGCATTTCTATTGAATTATCCTAAACTATCGATGTCAACCCCATATTCTATATCGGATAGGGTAATGCTAACATTTGCCCTAATGGTACATGTTAAAAAATAAAAATTAAATAAAGAAATTTTATCTTAGAAATTGTGCATTGAATGTATTACTTTATATATATATATATATATATATATATATATATATATATATATATATATATATATATATATATATATATATATATAATTTTTTATTTTATTTTTCAAAACAAACTTTTTAATTATAGGTTTCTTAGCATTACTCTTTTATAAAATATCTGATAAAAGCCAAATAAAATTATATTAATTATATTATTGTTGGCTCCTAATTTCGACGCCTTGTGTTGAGATAAGGGTCTTTTCTAAGAGAGAGGATGTCTAAGGTATTTATTAGGCTTCGACATAAACGTGATTACAAGGAAATTTAGTCGAAAGTTACCTTTCTGCTGAGAAGAGAAGGCTTAAAGGACTTAGAAATATTTCTAAGAGTTAGGAAGTGTTTTGACCGAGATTTGGGAAGTGCAGTTCGACGTGGAGTTTTGAAATTCAAATAAAGGTGGGAATTTTGTTTTCAAATCAAGGCGCGTGGAATGCATCTAAAAGGCAAAGGCATGCAGGATGCCATTTGTCGTCATTAGGAGAAGTGGTCGTTGTTGGTGGTTATTTCGATTGTATATAAATATGGAGTCATAGTGTTAGATTTCCGTGTGTATTCAAAATTTGTACAAGTTACTCAAAATACTCAAAGTACCCGTGTGAGAGAAAAGAGTATCATTGAGAAAATGTACGTTTGGAAAACACCAGTTTCTTTCTTTACATTTCAATGAAGTTTTAAGTTATTTACTTGCAATTTCCTTCCTGCATTTGTATTACGTTTTTGTTATATCTTTTTAAGAACAAAACTTTACCATTCTTAATCAAACCACATTAGTTTATGAAATGATGACGAACATAATGGACAAAAGGTTTTATTTTCATACAAATTGTCGAGATCATTATAACATATTGTCCTAGGATTTGTATGGTCGATCCTGTAAGTAAACTAATTTTCATAAATTAGGAGGCCAGCGGTTGTTTGATAATTTTCTAGGTAAACAAAATGGCAAGCCCAGTGGGACATTGTGCTATTGACAATTTAAAACCTTTACTTTTTACATTATTCTTACGAAACCTTCTTCATTTCGTTGTATGAGACTAAGAAGTGGTAAGATAGTCATAAACAACGAAGAAAAACCTAGAAGAAGACAAGTAAGGAGAATGACAAATCCAAATCCGCCAAACAATCAGAATTCCATAAATGATGGAGTACCACCCCCTATTCCTCCGACTGGGGGCAGTACGACCTCAATACCAGTATCGGAGGCCATACCATCAACAATGGATTCGACACCAGTGCATTCAATGCCCCAAAGTGCGCCTAGTTTCTCTACCATGGGACCCCAAATTCCTCAAATGACCTCTCCCCCTTTAGGGAATATGTATAGGCCTTTTATGTCTAATTATTCCATGCCTCCACTAAATCGAGAACAGCCATATGGCATGCCAACATCAGTAATGGCAAGTTTACACAATGCATCATCAGTATTTACAGATCCAATGGTAAATGTAACTTCGCCTTTACAAGGATCCGGTTCTGGTGTAAATAATATGGGTAGGATTAATCAACCTTAAGGAGCGGGATGTCAAACATATATGCCAAATATTACTAATAATTCTGCACAAGTAATTAGGCAACAAATCGACAAAAGCAACCATGATATGGTTCAGATGCTGACCCAACAAATGGGGGTTGTATTTAACCCTTTGATTCAAAATACTACACAAATAAATCAGCAATTGGCAGCGCAGTTGGCGCGTATCGTGATTTCTTCGGTGTACCTCAAACTCCCTAAAGGGAACGTGTAGTTCAGAATCCAGGGGTAGCCGTCGAAGAAGAACCTACTATAAATCAAAGACAACCAAATATCCCTCAGGCGGAAGTGTTGAACCAAGGAGGAGTAGTCGAACCACCAGGAGTCGAAATCCCTGTTCAACAGGAACCAAGCATTTTATTAGTTAATAGAAATTAAAATGCTGATAATGTTATACAACAAATGTGTTCTAATGATATGCCAGCAAGAAATAATTTAGCAGTCATGGTCGAAAGGATTATGGCGCAAAATGGGATGAATGTGGGTTTGCAGAGGCCCAATTATACTTCCCCTTTATCTGAGTATATTTTGCAGCAAGATTTACCCCATAGATGGAAGGTTCCCAAGTTTACAAAATTTTCAGGGGATACTAGTGAATCGACGGTCGAACACGTGGTACGGTATTTGATTGAAGCAGGCGAAATAACGCACAATGAAAATTTGAAAATAAAATATTTCCCTAGTTCACTAACGAAAAACGCTTTTACTTGGTTTACCACACTGCCTGTAAATTTGATACATACCTGGACCCAATTGGAGAGATTGTTCCATGAATAATTCTACATGGGACAAACAAAGATAAGTTTGAAGGAATTGGCTAGAGTCAAGAGAAAATTCTCAGAGCCAATTGATGATTACCTGAATAGGTTTAGGTTGCTCAAGGCAAGGTGTTTCACACAAGTGCCTGAACATGAGCTAGTCGAAATGGCTGCTGGTGGTCTCGACTATTCTATTAGAAAGAAATTAGATACCCAGTACTTAAGAGATATGGCCCAATTGGCTGATAGGGTTAGACAGGTCGAACGACTAAACGCCAAAAAAGCTAGGGCTAACAAGAATAAAAAAGAAAGGGTAGTGTATGTCGGAGGTTTTGAGGATGATGACGAAGATGAATCATCAAATTTCGACAAACAGGAGGTCGATCTGGCAGAATTAAAACAGGGTTTGCCATATGCTTGCAAAGTATTGGCTCCATTAAATGGAAAAAACCCAGTCGAATCGGAAAATAACGACAAGTTCCCCAAAAGAACTTATACGTTTGACGTTACAAAGTGTGACGAAATATTTGATCTGTTAGTAAAGGATGTCCAAATGATAGTACCACCTGGTGCTAAAATACCCCCTTTAAAACAGCAGAAAAAGAGAGGTTTTTGCAAATACCATAATTTTTTGGGTCATCAATCGTCTCAATGTTTCCTTTTCTGGGATCTAGTGCAAAATGCAATCAGAGATGGAAGGCTCAAATTCGGTGACAAGTCGAAGCTGCAGATGAAGATTGATTCGAATCCTTTGCAAGTGGCATCCATGGCGAACATGGTTGAAAGTTTCTAGTAGCTTCGATGACTACATGGATACGATCGAGGCTGCTGATGGCTTCGACACCAATGTGAATATGGTGGAGGTTACTGAGGATCCCGCCGACAAAAGTGAAATGATCGAGGTTACTAATGACTTTGTGAACCAGGTTGTGATGGTTAAGGTTATTAAAGACCTTGACGGAAAGATCATAAAGAACTACATCGCTGAGGCCACTGATGGCGTCAACAACGAAACTACTAAAGGTTTCGCCAAAATCAACAATGAAACTACTAATGGTTTCGTCCAAATCAATAACGGGACCACTGATGGTTTCGTCCAAGTCAACAAAGGCACTACTGAGGGTTCCTACAAACAGGCTGTTGTTGGCCTCCTCCGAAGAACCATGGAGGATCCAAAGGAGAAGGCTGTCGAATTCGTTACCAAGGGTCTGCCTCCAAAGGTACCAACAAAGGAATCCATTAAAGATTTCAACTGTATCAAGAAAGAACACGAGGTCAATGAAGGCCTCAGTTTGAAGTTGAACAAATTAAGCATTGCCACAGAGACTGCTACTAACGTGAACATGGTGGAGGTGTCTCCGAATGTTTCAATGAAAATCGACAAAGATCGTCGACGTGAGGAATACCACAAGTTAGCATACCCTAAAGAAGAGGAGAATTTGGCAGATTTCATCCACAGATGCCAGAGAAAGAGGTGTGAAGTAATGCTCTGTCCTCGTTGTAGTGTCGTCTTCGACAAAAAGGCAGTAAAAAACCTGGAAGGAGTCGAGAGAGCAAAAAGAAGGGGAAATTGGAAGTCTTCTCAACCATCAGGAGGAGAGAGATTCAACCCCAGAAGAGGAAACCACAATAGGCAGAAGTTAGGAGGGAGATACCCAAACACATTCAAGCCTACAAATAAGGCCCCAGATGACAAATAGGTCAATCCAATCTGACAAGCCCAAGGTCAAGGAAAGTGGAAATATTTCGAAGTACAAAGGGGTTTTTCCTTATCGAATAGGAAAGAAGTCTAAAAACCTAAGAGGATGACTTACTCATATGAAAATTACAAGGGTAAGAACCCTATGACAAAGTCACAATGTAGAAGGTATCAACGTCGAAAGAAAGCAGAGAGGGAGGCTGCAGGAATGGCTAAACCAGAAACCAGCAGTAACATTCAAGCCTCGAGTCAGAAAAAAGAATCGAAGGACAAAGAGCCATTCGTTGCTCCAGAACAAGTATCCTCGAAGGAGGATGTAACTAGAGATGATGAAATGACAGATGATTTCAACTCAGAGTCGAAAGCATCTTTTGATGTAATGTGTAACGTTGTGTCAGTACTCCCTAGGGAGTATGACCAAATAATGGAAGACGAAGATGAAAAAGAGACTATGGAAGTTGAAACGACCAGACACATGCCTGTTTGTTATTACATTATGAACAATGGATGCGTGGAAGAACAAAATGAAATTTTTGAAAGACCAGATGATTCAATGAGGAGTCACTTAAAACCCCTGTTCATTAAAGGAAAGGTGGGTAACGTAGGGGTAAACAAGATTCTGGTTGATGGAGGAGCGACAGTCAATTTGATGCCGCATTACATGCTTAAGAAGATTGGGAAGGATGATTCCAACACCAAACCTCATAACATGGTGTTGTCGAATTACGAGGGTAAAGTGGGAACCACCATGGGTGTGATACAAGTAGATCTAACAGTCGGAACCATCACAAGGCCGACAATGTTTATGGTAATTGCCTCAAAGGCGAATTACAACCTGCTGTTAGGCAGGGAATAAATACATGGCATAGGTGTCTTCCCTTCGTCGATGCATCAAAGAATAACAATATGGCGTACCAACGGGATTATCGAAAATATAGAAGCGGACCAGAGCTACTTTCTGGACGAAGTAAACCAAGTTGACAGGTGAAGCTTTGACATAAATCTAGCTTATATTGCTCCTTGTAGCCCTGTAACATTTGATATAACGCCAACTAACAACACCTTCTGCTCCCTATACGTTCATCCCACCCACGGGTTTCAGTGGGATAGAGAGGTATTTGGCAAAGAGAATTATATTTTTGGAACCTCACACATCCAGCTAACTGGATGGGGCAGCGAATTTAGTGATAATGAGAGAGTCGCTAGTTCTGCAGAAGATCACGGCTTATATAGCCGAGAACAAACTCAAGGCGGCTTTAGAGGCAGAAGTAAAATACATGGCTGTCGAAGCCAACGAGATCGAAGAAGATCAACAAGGTCCTGGAAAGGACTTTGATCCAGATCCACCTGACAAAGATCTGGGAGATTTACAAAACCAGAGGCTCTATGCGATATATGATGATGAGCCTTTAGGCTTTGAGAAGGATCCATTAGCAACAGACATCAAGATGATGGCACAAGATCCGCTCGAAGAAATCGACTTGGGGTCGGGGGCAGAAAAAAACCAACTTACATAAGTGCAAAAGTTGATCCCCAACTCAAGGTTGAAATAGTCCAGTTGCTGAAGAAATTCAAGGATTTTTCCGCATGGGACTATGACGAAATGCCTGGTCTGGATAGGAATTTGGTCGAACTGAAGCTGCCGATAAAACCTGGGAGGAAGTCTGTGAAGCAAACTCCAAGGCGTTTTGTACCAGAGATCCTTTCAAAGTTTAAAGAAGAAGTCGAAAGGCTCCTCAGATGCAAGTTCATCCGCACAGCCAGGCGGGAGACTTCCTAGGCTTTGTGGTCCACAAGAAAGGGATCGAAATAAATTAAAACAAGGCCAAGGAATTAATGGAGGCGAAAGCGCCATCTACAAAGAAGGAATTGCAGTTTCTTCTTGGAAAGATTAACTTTCTTAGAAGGTTCATCTCCAACCTTAGTGGGAAGACGCAAGCCTTCTCCCCTCTACTTCGACTGAAGAAAGAAGACTTCGAATGGGGGCAAGCGCATCAGGATGCCTTCGACAAGATCAAGGAGTACCTGACGCATCCTCCAATTTTGATGTCACCTTGTAGAAATAGGAGCATGAGGTTGTACATATCCGTGTCAGACAAGACATTAGGGAGCATGTTGGCTCAAGAGGATGAGAATGGCGTCGAAAGAGCCATCTATTACCTCAGTAGGGTCTTGAACGATGCGGAAACTAGATATAGTGTAGTCGAAAAATTGTGTTTATATTAATACTTTTCATGTATGAAATTAAAGCACTATATAAAACTAGTGGATGTTTTCGTTTCTTCTCATTTCGATGTTATTAAATACATGTTATCCAAACCAATTTTACACAGTCGAATTGGAAAATGGGCGTTAGCATTAACTGAGTATTCTTTGACATACTTACCTCTAAAAGCTGTTAAAGGGCAAGTGGTGGCTGATTTCATAGTCGACCACGCTATAAATGAAAAGTCTTTGGATTACATTGAATTAGAACCATGGAAGTTGTACTTCGACGGCTCTAGTCATAAAAATGGAACTGGTATAGGAGCTTTAATTATTTCTCCTAATAAAATTCCAACAAAATTCAAGTATAAGGTCGAAGGCCTATGTTCAAATAACGAGGCAGAATATGAGGCTTTGATAGCTGGACTTGAAATTTTATTGGAATGGGGGAAACTCGAGTCGAAATAATGGGCGACTTAGAGTTAGTCATAAAACAAATAACAAAGGAGTACAAATGTGTCAAAGAAAATTTGATCATGTACTTAGTTATAGCCAACCGACTCTTGAAAAGATTCGATATGGTAACGATTCGACATATCCCTCAAATAGAGAACCAGGAAGCAAATGACTTAGCACAAATTGCTTCTGGGTATAGAATAACAAAGGAAAGTATGCAAAAAGCCATTGAAGTTAGAGGTAGAGTCATGTCGACCAAATTATCACCATCAGACTTGGAAGCTACAAAGTTAGGGTACGCTGATAAGGAAAATTTTGAAATTTTGGCCGTGGATAGTTTGACAGACGAAGATTGGAGGAAGCCAATAGTGGAGTACTTGCAAAATCCAACAGCATCCACAGAATGAAAAACCAGGTATCGTGCTTTAAGCTATGTGCTTTTGGGTAATGAGTTGTTTAAAAAGACTCCTGAAGGGGTCTTGCTTAAGTGTCTTAGTGAATCTGAAGCGTATTTAGCCCTTTCGACTGTCCATGGTGGGGCATGTGGGGCACATCAGGTAGGCCACAAAATGAAATGGCTTTTGTTTTGACAAGGCATATACTGGCCTACCATGTTAAAAGATTGCATTGAATTCGCTAAAGGCTGTCAAGAATGCCAACAACATGTAGGTATACAACATGTTCCTACAAGTGAATTACACTCCATAGTCAAAGCATGGCCCTTTAGAGGTTGGGCTTTGGATTTGGTTGGCGAGATTCGACCAGCCTCATCTAAGAATCAAAGGTACATTTTGGTAGTTATTGATTACATTACAAAGTGGGTTGAGGCCATACCTTTACCAAATGTCGACCAAGAGGATGTGATCGAATTCATTAAGAAACACATCATCTATAGATTTGGGATCCCAGAAACTATTACAACTGATCAGGGATCTATTTTTACTAGTCGAAAGATGCAAGAATTTGCTAAAGAAATGGGTTTCAAATTGTTAACTTCTACACCATATTATGCTGAGGCTAATGGTCAAGTGGAAGCAGCAAATAAAGTAGTGATTGAGTTGATTAAGAAACATGTGGGAAAGAAGCCAAGAAATTGGCATAAGACATTAAACCAGGTTCTCTGGGCATGTCGAACCTCTCCCAAAGACGCGACTAATACTACTCCTTTACGTTTGACTTTTGGCCACGATGCAGTTTTACCTGCGGAAATTTACTTACAATCAACAAGGATCTAAAGGCATCATGAGATCCATTCTGAATCTTATTGGAATATGATGCTAGATGAGTTGGTAGATTTGGACGAGGAAATACTTAATGCCTTAGAACTGTTAAAAAGGCAAAAGGAAAGGGTAGAGAAGTCTTACAATAAAAAGGTTAAAGTCAAGACTTTTTCGCCTGGAGAATTAGTTTGGAAAGTAATTTTTCCTATGGACCGAAAGGTTAGGTCTTTAGGAAAATGGTCCCCTAAGTGGGAAGGTCCTTTTCAGACCATACAAGTATTTTCAAATGGTGCATATGAGATTGAAGAAGTAGATGAAGATAAAAGAATCTTGAAAGTAAATGGTAAGTATTTGAAAAAATATAAACCTGTACTTCAAGAATTAAAAATTATCTATGAGTAATTACAGAAAATAGGTCGAAGCCAACATGGTATAAAATTTCCAGAATCGCTCAATTCATTACATAAAAGCCTCGAAGGGCTGAGAAATATTGTGCTAAAAATAAAAAGGTCGAAAATGTAAATTAAAAAGGGAGTTTGTTCTTCATCTCGAGGTACTTCGACTTTTGGAGCTCAAGGCGTCTCTCACATGAAGTTTTGTCAAGCTTTGACGCTGCGACTTCTCCTTCCAACTGTCGAGCTTTGTCGAGAAATTCCAGGGCAAACTTTAATTCTCTGACTATTTCAGAGTCGTCAGAGTCTCGTAGTTCAGTGTTGTGTTGCTCAGCCTTGGAGATTTTGGTTTGCAGTTTTTCAATTTGCTTTTTCCAACTGGAAATATTTGCTTGATTACCTGCAATCTCCTTAGAATGTTGCTCCTTCATCTGCTCCAATTCTCCCACCTTAGCTTCTGACTCAGCAGCCGCCGTCCATGCAGCAGCCTCACTCCCAGATTTGATTTCAAGTGCATCGTTAATCTGAGGTAGTTGTTTTAGGTTGGTGGCAACTTGATTAATCATAGTGCCAAGTTCCAAAATGTTGGTGGCAACTTCAGGAGAAACAATTTGAAGATTAACTTACTTGAGAAGAGTCTTTAATTCAAGAGATGCAGTGGCTTCAGATTCCAAAAGCTTGAAGAGGTTACCTTTGAAGACTTTCTCTTTGATCTTTAGAAGGACCTCATTTGGAGGCTTGCTTGAAGATTGACCCCTAGAGGCCGTCAAAGAACTCGCACTGCCATCAGAGGAACTCCCGCGTTTGCTGAGAACAATTTTCAGGTACTCGCGAGGGTTAGTGACCTTAAGGCGATTAAGCTATTCCTCAGAGTAAGCAAAAATGATCTCTGTCGAAGGCTTAGCACTCTCCGCAGTCACAGCAACCTTCGGAGCAACAGTATGTTCTTTTTGGGCTTGTTCTTTGGCAGGTTCACTGCTGGCTTTATCTTCGACGCCCTTACTATATTCACCATCATCTTCTTGGTCATCTTCATCATCATTATCATTACCTTCATCACCATCATCATTTCCACCGGTTTCAGTTTGGAACATTGAGTGTTCTTCTTCTTCTTCTATTTCCTCCTCTTAGGCAGCAACATCTGGATCAACATTATTTGGGTCTTGGTTGCCTATGGGTTCGACCACTGGGGAGCCACTGTCAGAAGATTTGTCACCCAGAGTATTGCCTTCATCTATAGCCGCTGTCTCTTTACTCACTTCTTCAGGATTGCCTTGCTCCTGATTTTCCTGCTCAGAATCACTTGTTTGAGATTGTTGTGCAGAGGAAGTTGGAACTTCTTTCACAACAGGTTTATTGGCCGGGGCAGGGAGAGTAGTTGGAAGAGGAGAGTTGGTTGTTGGTTGGGTCGAAGTACCTGTACCCTGAAATGACAAATAAATGAGGTTAGAATTTTGAAACAAAAGGGTGCCAGTAAGGTAAAGAGTGTAAGGGAAAATAAAAATTACCTTGAGTTCTTCGACTCCAGGACTGGAGTTATCGCTTTCAAGTTGACCTGAGGCTGCCTTCGATGTCGTGGATGCTTCAAAGACCTTTGCTGCTTTCACCTTAGGTTGACTCGAAGTCTCAGTGATCTTGAGTTGTTTCTTCCTTTTCTTGATTGGCTGATCATCAGGTGGAGATTGATTATCGTCATCTGATTCATGCACAATTTGGGGAGTAGCTCTTCTAGATTTTTTTCTTTTGAGGAGTTAGAGGTGGTCTTCGAGAACTCTGAAGAAAGTCAAAATATTAAAGGATACAACCATACACAGTACAAGGAAAGTTAAGAAGAAAAAATTACCCTTATGGATGGTTCAGTCTCTTCTTCGACTGGTCTCTTTGCTGCAGGTTTCTTTATTTTTACAGCTGCAGATAAACAAAATAGTAACAAGTCAGTAAAGAAAAGTCAAGTAAGGGAGATATAAAATTCGAAAATCTCCATTCCACACCTGTGAGGGATATTCTTCTATCTACCTTGTTTTAATGATGTCAACAAATATGTAAGAAATTAGATTGTAATTTGAGCGGTATCACTTCACGTGTCGGGCATATTACGTCTAATCATTATCGTTCATGTGTCAAGATACATAGGACCTTGTCTTTCCCATAAATAAATGTCCATTATCATTTTAGTAGTGTCCAGTGTGTGTTTCTGAACTTGGTCAGGTGAAAATGCGCAGAAAATTGAATTTCCTGAAAAAATGCAGTTCATGCGCTAAACCCCCAGTTCATGCGCTAACCTACAAATACCTGCGGGAAAGCGCATAACTTAAATGACATAAAAACTTGCATCTATGCGTCGATGCATGGCGACTGGAGGTCGACACATGATTTCCTGAATCAATGTTTTTTCACTTAATTTTTTTTTGTTCTGTTATTATTTTGTGTGGGTCATTTTTTTTCATATAAATAGTTTTGGTCATCATTTTATTAATAACAAGAAACGTGAAAAATATATGCCATTTCTCTCTTCATCTTCATCTTCTTCATTGAGTAAATAAACAATCACACATAATCATCTTTGTTTGTGTCGCCCATTGGTCGAAGTGATAACGTTCAGAATTTAGGAAGTGTGATCTTCATCTTCTGGGTTGAGAGTTTGGCAGGTGTTTCTTGAATTAAACCAGTTGGTTTTGTCCTCCAAGAATCGGATAGATTTTGGGGGTTTTTGTACAAACCGTCTCGTTCTACAGGGATTCGGCTGGGCGAAGGTAACCGGAAATTGGCACAATTGTTCGGTTTAGTAGCTGTAATCAGAGGATCGTAGAAGAGAGGTTTGGGTTCGAATCTTTGGTAGATCGCAATTGATCGAGTGAAGATAACCGAAGAACGAAGGCTTCTTTTAGTTTAGTAGCGTGGGAAGATAATTGGATCAACCATATTCGGAGGACTTGATTTATCTTGAATCAAGGGGAGAGAAAATTCTGCATCAACGATCGAAGACGTTCGAGGGTTTGGATATTCATAGTTTTCTCTTGTAATAAACAATTTGCAACAGCTATATATATATATATATATATATATATATATATATATATATATATATATATATATATATATATATATATCTCAATTCCAATTGTGGAATTAGGGGCAGAGGTACCCAAAACGAGGACGATTGGGGAACTGCCTAATCAAATCTCGTTTGTTCTCTCTTTCCCTTAACTCTTTAACATTTCAGTTTGTTCGAATTTGTGAAGTCGCAATTTATCGAAATTTCTGTCGCAGTGTAATTTCCAGCTGAGAATCTACTTGTTAAATCGATACAATTCCTTGAATTGTATCTTGGAGCAGCTCTACATTACATTCCATAGAAATTTTGCACTTAGTGTGTTTTACGCACACTAGGTGTTTGATAATTTGTTTCAAAGCAAAAATCGAACATATTGCTTTTAGTTGCTTATCATTTTACCTCATTGGTTTGGATTAAACATCAAGCAAGTAATTTCCCGTTGACTGCGTTTTAAGTGTAGTAATCAAACTGAATTTTTCTCCTCCATACTCATTCTCAATATATTCGTGCATATCCGGTCCTTTTGGTAGAAGGTTCGTTGTAGACGTTCTATCCAGTGGTAGCTTCCGTTAAACAATTTTAAAACTAAATTTTTGAAACCATTTGCGTGTAAAACTCAAGGGATCTATTCAACCCCCCTTCTAGATCCATAGCCATCGTCTAACAAGTGGTATCACGAGCTCCGGTTAATTCTGGTGCTTCGGTAAAACTTCTTGGATTATGGTGAACGAACCTAAAGGGGCTTATAATAGAGCTCCAGTTTTTACAGGTGAAAACTACAGCTACTGGAAGGATTGTATGCGCGTTCATATAAATTCCATAGATCGGAAGGTTTGGAACGTTATTTTAAACGGTCCCATGGAAATTACTATGACTAACGCGGAAGGCGTTGTCGTTCCTAAACCCGAAGCTCAATGGACTGAGGAGGACGAGAAAAAGTACAACTATGATTGGAAGGCTCGTAATATGATCATCTCCTTCTTGGGAGTTGATGAGTATTATCGAGTCTTCCATTGTGAAACGGCCAAAGCCATGTGGGATGATTTACAAGTAGCCCACGAAGGCACTAATGATGTTAAGATGGCTCGTATTAATACAGTAACGCAAGAGTTTGATTTGTTTTACATGAAGCAAGGGGAAACCATTGCGGATATGCAAAAACGATTTACTCATATTATCAACAAATTGCATGTTCTTGGTAAACCAATTCCAAATGAGGTGTCTACTAACAAAATTCTGAGGTGTCTTAACAGGGAATGGCAACCGAAGGTCACCGCTATCAAGGAGGCCAACGATCTTGCTACACTAGACCTCATAACACTCTTTGGTAAACTCGATGAGCATGAGCAAGTGCTCATTAGCTTGGATAAACATGAAAAGAGTATCAAGAAAGAGAAGGTAAAAGATACGGAGAAGAAGTCGATAGCTCTTAAGGCTTCTTGTTCAAAGTCCACACATCAAGAGCTAAGTGATGATGAAACCAATAATGACAAAGATGAAGAATTCGGTGATGATATGGGCTTATTTGTGAAGAGGTACAATAGATATGTTCGTAAGAACGATATTCAACACTCGGATAGAAATCTAGTCAAGTTTAGGAAGCAATCTAGAAGCGAAGGAAATACAAATGGCAAGGTAAGAGGGACGTGCTACAACTGTGGAAAATCCGGGAACTACAAGCCGGATTGTCCATCCCTAAAGAAAGAAAAAGATAAGGATAATGACAAGAGTTGCTCAAACAAAAAGTCAAACAAGTCTCAACGAGCATACATCGCTTGGGAAAGCGATAGTGAGTCGGAAAAAGCTGATTCATCAAGCGACGAAAGTGAATCCGTTAACTTTTGTCTTATGGCACGCCACAACAAAGTAAAAGAGGTAAAGAATTCTAAATATGATCATGTTAATACTATGTCGCATTTAGAGTTACAAAAGGCTTTTTACATGTTACACCATGAGGCTAAGGAAGCATTTCAACGTAATTGGAAGCCCTCAAAAAATCTATAGTGGACACATCAAAAGCCAAGGTTGAAGAGGACCCTACCTCTTGGTTCAATTGGGGCTGTGACACTTGTTATATTTGGCAACGAGAGGTGAGAATCCTCAAGGCCAAATTGGACAAGGCTCTTAAGCCAAAAGTTACCTTTGCTATTGATCGATCACATTTTCGTGAAAGCATGAATAATCCATATCAAAAGTATACCTATGTGATTCGAGATAGTGATAGCAAAGGTAAATTCCAAATGAACCGTAATTGTCTTTACTGTTGTAAGCCTGGTCATACTATTGTAAAATGCCGCTTCAGAAGGTTTCTTGTTCCGAAAGGCATCTACCAATGGTTGCCCAAGTGCTGTCTTGGTTTCACTCACCTTAAAGGACCCAATGAGAATTGGGTACCTACTCTCCCTTGATTGTTTTTGTAGGTACAGAGTCTTGAGACCACCGAAAGAAGATGGGTTCTGGATAATGGCTGCTCGAGACACATGACCGGAGACATATCTCTTTTTATCGACTTTGTGGCGAAGAAAAAGGGGTTTGTCACCTACGGAGATAACAACAAGGGACAAATACTTAGTAAAGGTAGTATAGGTAACCCCTCATCTACTACTATCTCTGATGTACTTCTTGTGTAAGGCCTTAGACACAACCTTTTAAGCATTAGTCAACTATGTGACAAGAATTATAAAGTATCTTTTTCAAAGGATTGTTGCATAGTTGAAGATAGCGACAAAAAGAATGTGTTTAAGGGCTTGATGGTGAACAACGTCTATATGCTAGACTTAAATGAGGTATCGTTGAATGGAGACAAGTGTCTAGTCGATATGAATGAAGATTCATGGTTGTGGCATAGACGGTTGGCTCACATCAACTTTGATTTGCTTAACAAAATTGTCTCTAAAGACCTAGTCATCGGTTTGCCCAAAATTAAATTCACAAAGGATCACCTTTGTGATGCGTGTCAAATGGGGAAGCAAACAAGGATCTCATTCAAATCTAAAAATATCGTTTCAACTATGAGACCCCTTGAGCTCCTCCATATGGACCTCTTTGGACCATCTAGGGTTAAAAGTCTAGGTGGTAACTATTATGGGTTTGTTATAGTCGATGATTTTTCTAGGTTTCGCTGGACCATTTTCTTAGCAAATAAGAGTGATACCTTTTCGGCCTTTGAACGATTTGCTAAGTTATCTCAGAACAAGTTAAACACAAACATTGGGTCAATTAGAAGTGACCATGGGGGTGAGTTTGAAAATCATTTATTTGAAGCATTTTGTGATTCCAACGGAATTGATCATAATTTTTCCACACCACGTACCCCTTAACAAAATGGGGTAGTGGAACGTAAAAATAGAGTTTTGGAGGAACTTGGAAGGACTATGATCAATGCTGGTGGATTACCAAAATACTTTTGGGCCGACGCCATAAGTACGACTTGTTATGTTTTGAATAGGGTGCTCATCCGGCCTATTCTAAACAAGACACCGTATGAGCTTTTAAAAGGGAGTAAGCCAAATATATCTCACCTTCATGTATTTGGTTACAAATGCTTTGTGTTAAATAATGGGAAAGAGACTCTTGGTAAATTTGATGCCAAGGCCGACGAGGGTATTTTTCTTGGATACTCTCAGTCGAGTAAAGCGTATAGAATTTATAATAAAAGGTTACGTGTAGTTGAAGAGTCAGTTCATGTTACTTTTGACGAGTCTTATCCGAGAAATGCCGGAGAAGATAGTTCTTTTCATGGTGCAGGTGTACCTACTGAAGACATACTCAAGGACACTGATAAGGGAATTGATCAGCCTGAAGCAGTGCGTATTGAGGAGGAAAAGGATCACCAACCAGTGAAAAGTGAGGATGATCATCATGCTGATAAAGATGAACTTCCTCCAACTTGAAAATCTTCAAAAGACCATCCAATTGACAACATTCTCGGTGATATCTCTAAGGGAGTAACTACTCGCTCTAAACTTAGTAACTTTTGTTATTACTCTGCTTTTGTCTCCCAAGTTGAACCTAAAAACGCTAAGGAGGCGTTACTCGATGAGCATTGGTTTCTATCAATGCAAAATATACTAAATCAATTCAGGAGAAATGAGGTTTGGGACCTTGTCCCCCCTCCGCGAGATCATCGAGTAAATGGCACCCGATGGGTGTTTAGGAATAAACTTAATGAAAATGGAGTAATAACGCGTAACAAAGCTAGGCTTGTAGCGCAAGGCTATAACCAAGAGGAAGGAATCAACTATGAGGAAACTTATGTGCCGGTTGCCCGACTCGAGGCCATACGTCTTCTACTGGCCTATGTTTGCACAAAGAACTTTAAATTATTCTAAATGGATGTTAAAAGTGCGTTCCTTAACAGATACATAAATGAAGAGGTTTATGTAGCCCAACCTCCAGGTTTTGAATCCCACGAATATCCTGATCATGTCTAAAAACTTAAACGAGCTTTGAACGGACTTAAACAAGCCCCTAGGGCTTGGTATTAACGTCTAAGCAAATTTTTACTTGATCAAGGGTATTCAAGAGGAAAGGTTGACACAATCCTTTTTATTAAATGTCAAGGAAAACACTTAATTTTGGTACAAATTTATGTTGACGATATTATATTTGGG
This sequence comes from Lathyrus tuberosus, assembly GCA_022829125.1. Classification (NCBI taxonomy): domain Eukaryota; kingdom Viridiplantae; phylum Streptophyta; class Magnoliopsida; order Fabales; family Fabaceae; genus Lathyrus; species Lathyrus tuberosus. The sequence continues at coordinate 1,359,121 of JALAZF010000659.1, read as the reverse complement.
TCTACTAATATGACCTTGGTTAAGGAGTTTTCTACTTTGATGCAGGGGGAGTTTGAAATGAGCATGATGGGGGAACTCAACTATTTCCTCGGATTGCAAATCAAACAACTTAAAGAGGGCACATTCGTGATTCAAATGGAATATTGTCTTGAGTTACTAAAACATTTTGATATGCTAAACTGCAAAGCAGTAGACACTCCTATGCCTACAAGTGCTAATCTTGATCGTGACAAAAAGGGTAAGGAGGTTAAGGTAAAAAAGTATCGAGGTATGATTGGATCTCTTCTTTATCTTACCGCATCACGTCCCGATATAATGTTTAGTGTATGCATGTGTGCGAGGTATCAGGCACATCCCAAGGAATCCCACTTAAAGGCTGTTAAGCGCATACTTCGATACCTGTCTGGTACTCCAAAGTATGGGCTGTGGTATTCCAAAGGTAGCGTTTGTTCCTTAGTTGGTTATTCCGATTCCGACTTTGCCAGGTGCAAGCTGGATAGGAAAAGTACTAGTGGCACGTGTCACTTTTTTGCAAATTCCTTGGTGAGTTGGCATAGCAAGAAATAGGTTTTCGTTGCTTTGTCAACAGTCGAGGCGGAATACGTTGCCGCCGGTAGTTGTTGTGCTCAAGTCTTATGGCTTAAACAACAATTACTTGATTTTAACTTAAAACTTGAACGTATTCCAATTTTGTGCGATAACACTAGTGCGATTAATCTAACTAAGAACCCCGTATTGCATTCACGCACCAAGCATATCGAAACATGCCATCATTTTCTTAGGGGTCATGTAGAGAAAGGTGATGTTATTTTTGAGCATGTTGACACTAAGAATCAACTTGCTGATATTTTCACAAAACCGTTAGCTACAGAGCCTTTCTTTCACATCCGTAGGGAACTTGGCATTCTCGATATCTCGAATCGTGCTTAATAATCTTTTAGAATAGTGATCTTCACATATATATGCTTTTTTATTCTTTTAACTAACAATGCAAAGAGATATTTAGCTATATGTGAGGGCTCTTATTGTCATGATGATCAAGGTAATATCGTTCTGATTTATAGATGTTTGTCATACTTTGTGCCATATCAAGTACCTTAATCTTGATGTTTATTGTATTTTTAGCACATATCGTTCATGTGGATGTTTTGTTCTATATGTGTGCATGTCTATTTATCTTTTGGAACTTAAATTGCAAAAAAAAAAAATTTATTTATGGTTCAAGTTTGCATGTGTATGCGTCGACGCATGATTTAATGCGCTGACCTAGCAGAACTTTCGGGATATCGCATAACCAAATGTTCAATTTTTTAAGAGATTTCATGAATCACGCACTGACGCACAAGGTTCACAGGTCGACGCATAAACAAAGAATTCAGAATTTCTGCTCTCTTGGAAAGCGTGTGCCGGGCTAATGCTTCCTATTTTCACTACATATTTTCATTGCACATTGATGTATGTTTATTGCATGTCATCCCATCAGATTTTGTGGTCAATCTCTCATTATCTTCCTCCATTAAACCTCATCAATACCCATTATTCTCCACTAAATCCTCATCAAAAACCCTAAAAAATCGAAAACCCACCAAGAGTGAATTCTCTATATAACTACTACAAGGGTTTCTAAGGGCTGCACATATCTCCTCTTCACTTTCTGCGAAAATTAAGTGTCATCATCTTCTTTCAACTCTTCATCAACCATGGCTTCAAGAAGAAATCCTAGTAGAAGGGGAACAAGAGGTTCATCTTTACAACCAGCAACAATCAGCACATCATCTTCACAACGGGTAACCTTTAAGTCCTTAATTTCAGAAAGGCTAGCTAATCCTTTTGAGCAACTGTTCTGTAACCGTGCGGTCATAAGACAACATGGTTTTTATCCTCTGATGGGTCCAGATTTTCACATTCCTGAGATTTCTGAACTTCTGAATTTTCAAAATCTTAGTGAATTTCTAGAATGTGATGATAGGTATAGTGAAGATTTGACTCGGTTGTTCTACTGTGGTATCAGGGGAAAATTTCAGGGGGTTAAATTTAGATTTTCTATGAATAATGCACAATATGAAGTGACCAATGATGTATGGTCTACACTATTTGCATTGGAAACTGATGACACTCTCCCAAAGGTCACTGATAAAACTTTTGTTCAGAACTATAAGTTCAAAACTGCTCTGAATTCAATGTTACGGGAACCATATCCAGCTGATGTTGTAGAAAGTGGCTTATTCCCGAAAAGTGTCACTACCGGCCATCTGAAATTTGAAGAATGAATTCTTCAATGGATTGTTGCTCACATCTTGAGGCCTAAGAAAGGAGGGTACTCAGGAGTTGAGCAGGCAGAGGTTCATCTCATCTATATCCTAAAGAATCGGATCAAAATTAACTGGCCATACTATTTCGCTTATAGGATGTTTGATTCTCGCAGCTCAAGCAAACTTCCGGCACTTGGTTATGCATCCGTTGTTGCAAACATTTTGCATCACTTTGATATTCCTGTTCCAAAGATTTGTCACATTCATATTACAGCTGAACAACAATTCCTTTCCAAAACCCTTACCATGATGGGTTACTTTTGGGATTTACGTGAGAACAAGTTTACTTATCGACCTCGATCCACCCATCCTGAACCTCATGAACCTGTTCACCTTGAAGGAAATGATGCTGAGGATGTTCCAGAAAATGAAAATCAAAATGTTAATGATGAAGATGTGGTTATGCAAGAAGAGGACAATGAGGTATGGCTGAGCTATAAACCTGAAGAACCTTCTGAAAATCAGGGTTGGGGTCAGTGGCAACAAAATTGCTGGACTGTTTCTGGAAACGTCTATGTTCCTTCAACCTATGGTGAGGACTATGAATGGCAGCAACCTGACAATTCTGCTCCTCCAACTCCACCGTCTCAGCATGATTAACAGGCTTCTGAATAAATTCTGGCTAGGTTGAACGAATTGACTCTTCAACATCAAGAATTTTAGGCTTTGCAAGATACTCGCTACACTGCTTAGGAAGAACGGTTCACCAATCTGTCTAATCAAGTTTCATCTCACATTACCAACTTCAACAATTTTTCTAACGTCGCTATGAATCGTTTCAATCAGATGGACGCCAACTTGACTCAACAGAACCAGAACCTGGCAAATAGTCTTGGAACCCTAAATAGCATGTTGCTTGAACTCAACCTACATCTAGAGGACTTCCCACCACTAAGCCAACAATATAGGGGAAGAGGTCATCCATTTAGGGGGAGAAGGCCATAGAGTTTAGGGCATCATATTTCATTTGTGCTTGCATTTATGTTTTGTAGTTTTTTTTTGTTTTTCCTACTGCTGCTTAACTTTGACTATTGCTTCCGTTTGTTTGAACTCTTTCGGATTGAATGTATTGCCTTTATGTTTTTGTTCCTTATTTATCCTTTCCTAATTTTACATTAGCTGTATCATATGTGGATGCGTGTTAATGTTTGTATGTTACAAATATGTGATGTTTCCTTACGTATTATAATGTTTTATTTTGACCACCTTTTTTTCTTCTTTTTGATGTTGTCAAAGGGGGAGAAGAATAACAACAAGCAGAAATTTTAACAGGGATTAACCAAGTGTCATAGACAAGGGAAGCTTTGTTCACGTTGCTCACTCTCAAATTACAAATCTCATGACAGCTAAGAAAGTGTTGCCATCTTCAAAAAGGGGGAGTATGTGAGGGATATTCTTCTATCTACCTTATTTTAATGATGTCAACAAATATGTAAGAAATTAGATTGTAATTTGAGCGGTATCACTTCATGTGTCGGGCATATTGCGTCTAATCATTATCGTTCATGTGTCAAGATGCATAGGACCTTGTCTTTCCCATAAATAAATGTCCATTATCATTTTAGTAGTGTCCAGTATGTGTTTCTGAACTTGGTCAGGTGAAAATGCGCAGAAAATTGAATTTCCTGAAAAAATGCAGTTCATGCGCTGACCCTTCCAGTTCATGCGCTAACCCCCCAGTTCATGCGCTAACCTAAAAAACCTGCGGGAAAGTGCATAACTTAAATGACACAAAAACTTGCATCTGTGTGTCGACGCATGGGGACTGGAGGTCGACGCATGATTTCCTGAATCAGTGTTTTTTCACTTAATTTTTTTTCTATTCTGTTATTTCTGTTATTATTTTGTGTGGGTCATTTTTTTCATATAAATAGTTTTGGTCATCATTTTATTAATAACAAGAAACGTGAAAAATATATGCCATTTCTCTCTTCATCTTCATCTTCTTCATTGAGTAAACAAGCAATCACACATAATCATCTTTGTTTGTGTCGCCCATTGATCGAAGTGATAACGTTCAGAATTTAGGAAGTGTGATCTTCATCTTCTGGGTTGAGAGTTTGGCAGGTGTTTCTTGAATCAAACCAGTTGGTTTTGTCCTCCAAGAATCAGATAGATTTTGGGGGGTTTTTGTATAAACCGTCTCGTTCTACAGGGATTCGGCTGGGCGAAGGTAACCAAAAATTAGCACAATTGTTCGGTTTAGTAGCTGTAATCAGAGGATCATAGAAGAGAGGTTTGGGTTCGAATCTTTGGTAGATCGCAATTGATCGAGTGAAGGTAACCGAAGAACGAAGGCTTCTTTTAGTTTAGTTGCGTGGGACGATAATTAGATCAACCATATTCGAAGGACTTGATTCATCTTGAATCAAGGGGAGTGAAAATTCTGCATCAACGATAAAAGATGTTCGAGGGTTTGGATGTTCATAGTTTTCTCTTGTAATAAACAATTTATATATATATATATATATATATATATATATATATATATATATATATATATATATATATATATATCTCAATTTCAATTGTGGAATTGGGGGCAGAGGTACCCAAAGCGAGGACGATTCGGGAACTGCCTAATCAAATATCGTTTGTTCTCTCTTTCCCTTAACTCTTTTAATTTCAGTTTGTTCGAATTTGTGAAGTCGCAATTTATTGAAATTTCTGTCGCAGTGTAATTTCGAGCTGAGAATCTATTTGTTAAATCGATACAATTCCTTGAATTGTATCTTGGAGTAGCTCTACATTACATTCCATAGAAATTCTGCACTTAGTGTGTTTTACGCACACTAGGGGTTTGATAATTTGTTTCAAAGCAAAAATCAAACACATTGCTTTTAGTTGCTTATCATTTTACCTCATTGGTTTGGATTAAACATCAAGCAAGTAATTTCCCGTTGACTGCGTTTTAAGTGTAGTAATCAAACTGAATTTTTCTCCTCCATACTCATTCTCAATATATTCGTGCATATCCGGTCCTTTTGGTAGAAGGTTCGTTGTAGACGTTCTATCCAGTGGTAGCTTCCGTTAAACAATTTTAAAACTAAATTTTTGAAACCATTTGCGTGTAAAACTTAAGGGATCTATTCAACCCCCTTCTAGATCCATAGCCATCGTCTAACACACACCTTCATAGATTTCAGATTCGATGCGAACATCTTCGATACCGATATAAAGTGATCCTTTGAAACTATCTAAGGAGTACTTAGTCGGAACCACCCGCTGAGCCTTTGGTTTCGACTGTAGACGAAGGATCTTTATAGAATCCCCACAGATGAACAAGTTTGGAAATGGAGGGGCAAGGGCCACCCAAAATTAGTAGATGGCAGTTGAGGAAATTTGGGAGGAAACATATCGAAAGCCATTTCGTAGCGTTTCTCAGGAGGAACGTAGGAAGGTATCTTTAAGTTCTCCATTTTCTTTAAAAGAAATTCCTTCAGAGTAACAGTTGCCTCGCGGACGGTTCGACTATGATCATCTGGACGATAAATAGTTTCAAAGAACTTTTGGAATGATTGGATTTCCTTGATGTGCGTAGATTTACCTTTCTTGGTTTTCTCCTGCACTGAGAGAAAAGCGTTGTCAATCAGCTGTGTGAAGGAAGCAACATCAAAAAACTTCTTAGTGTAGTACTTCGACCACCACTGGTAAAATTATGAGGTGTAGAGGTAAGTAGGCTCAAAATCGACTGGAATGAGGAATACTTTGTATGCATAACGAGCCATTTGTATTGCGGCCAACTCTTCAGTGTAGCATGTGTGATGGAGAAGGATATGTCCTTTTTTCTCATACAAACATTTTGGAAGGGTTTGAACCAAACCAAACTGGCGAGCAACCAAATTAGGTTGATAAGCAATCAAAGTGACTAGACCTTTTCCCAGGTTAAGTCGAAGGGTCAGAAGTCGAGGAATCAGAAAAGCCTTCCAAATCAGTTTTGATTCTTCTTCCTGAGCTTTATCAGAGGTTGGAAAAGGCCTAGTAAACCACTCAGGGCCATATTTCCTTTTGGCGAAAGGGGCCATGTTTGAGGTAAACTCATGGCGTTTGGCAAACATCTTGATGAAGCTAAGAAATGTTTGCCTAAGTAGTTGACCCTCTTCCGTAGGGGTCAGATGAACTAAGCGGGTCCCTTCGACTCTCCGCTCTTTGATTTTCTTAGATTCTTCTTCGACAGATCCTTTATTTGGGAGGTTGGCTTCAAAAGAAGCATTCAACCAAAGTTGAAGGAGCCAGAAAGGCCCTGATAGCAACAACTTTCCTCATGCGGCCAACCCTTTGAGTTGAGCAACACCTTCGCTTAAAGACTCATATAGGTGCCCGAGAATCATTTCACTCAGGCAAACATCTCGACCGTAGTGGAGTTGGGTAGCAAGTGTGAGAAATTTCCTGGCTACTTGTAATGATTTAGAGCAAAATACGCAATGCGACAATCGAACAGTAAAAAATGTTATATGTTCTCGATCAGTGACGTCAGATGTCTTGGGGTCATGATAGTGTTTGATAAAATTGGTATAAGTAGGTTTAGCAGATGCAAAACCTATCTGGTCCTCAGAATCTAATTCTGGGTCATAGGGTTTTCTAGTTGGTTTCAACCCAGTAATGGCAGCTACATCAAATAAATTCGGGGTCATCATCCCATAAGGGAGATGAAAGGTATAATGGGTGTTGTCCCAGAAGTAAAGTGAGGAGACTAACATGGTCGAATAGTATGTGAGTCCTGTTTTTGACAACATGATTAGGTCATAGATTCCTAAGTCTTTCCAAGCTTGGGCTTTAACCTTTTCTATTTTGGTTAGCCAGTTCAAATAGAGGTCAGAATCTTTGAATGATGAAGTTGCCCTAAAAGTCCTAGATCCATCATTCATGTACCGTAAGTCTATATTGTTGAGAGCTACGACATCAGGGGCATCAGTCTCTACCTTAGATTTGTTGGCTTGCCCTATTGGTTTTGTTTTATGGTATGAGGGGAAATAATCACTAATCTTCTCAAAATCAGTATCCAGAGCAGATAAAGGGCCAGATAATGCACGTGGTTTATTAGAAACGAGAACAGGGATCAATACCTGAGATTCGTAGGTAGACCTTTTCTCCTTCTCAAATGATTCTGGGATATATTGCAAGTTCTTCACTATCTTGGGTCCAGCAAGTGTAGCGAAAGGAGGAAGTTGAGGTTGGATCTTGGGTTCCTTTGGTTTCTGGGTTTTTCTGGAATCTTTGACGTTGGAGGTTGAAGATGCCATGGCTGAGAAATAGGAAATTTGCGTTTTGTTTTTCTGAAGAGCAAGGAAGTTGAGAAGAAAGCAAAGAGTTTTGGAAGCGTAAAAAGAAAAAATGATTTGGAAAAAGCTATTTAAAGGCTGTGGAATATCAACAGACTTCAAATCAGTATTAAATGAATACTGCTGTAGTGGGACACATGTTTTGCTAAGGGTGATAGATGGAACGGTGGTAGTTACTACCTATACCCCACTATCTCCTAGGTTTTAGGAGACGTGATGATGGCTAGTGATTTAGTGCGTTTTGAGGAGATATTTTTCAGATATTGGCATGATGACCATGACGTCATAAAATGGTTCAAAAGAAACTGAACAGTTGGAACGTGGGAGTTCTGATTGCATCAATTTTCGTGTAAGTGAAAGTAAGGCGTCAAACAATATTATCAAAAAAATGTCCTTTTCTCCAGCAATGTCGAAAAAGACATATTTGGGGGCAATTTGTTGGCTCCTAATTTCGACGCCTGGTGTTGAAATAGGGTATTTTCTAAGAGAGATGATGTCTAAGGTATTTATTAGGCTTCGACATAAACGTGATTACAAGGAAATTTAGTCGAAAGGCACCTTTCTACTGAGAAGAGAAGGCTTAAAGGACTTAGAAATATTTCTAAGAGTTAGGAAGTGTTTCGACCGAGATTTGGGAAGTGCAGTTCGACGTGGAGTTTTGAAATTCAAATAAAGGTGGGAATTTTGTTTTGAAAGTAAGACGCGTGGAATGCATCTAAGAGGCGAAGGCATGCAGGATGTCATTTGTCGTCATTAGGAGAAGTGGCCGTTGTTGGTGGTTATTTCGATTGTATATAAATAGGGAGTCGTAGTGTTAGATTTCCGTGTGTGTTCAAAATTTGTACAAGTTACTCAAAATACTCAAAGTACCCGTGTGAGAGAAAAGAGTGATCATTGAGAAAATGTACGTTTGGAAAACACCAGTTTCTTTCTTTACATTTCAATGAAGTTTTAAGTTATTTACTTGCAATTTCCTTTACATTTCTTGCAATTTCCTTCCAGCATTTGTATTACGTTTTTGTTATCTCTTTTTAAGAACAAAACTTTACCATTCTTAATCAACCACATTAGTTTATGAAACGATGAGGAACATAATGAATAAAAGGTTTTATTTTCATACAAATTGTCGAGATCATTAAAACACATTGTCGTAGGATTTGTATAGTCGATCCTGTAAGTAAACTAATTTTCATAAATTAGGAGATCAGCGATTGTTTGTTAATTTTCTAGGCAAATAATTATCCATCGTTATAAATAAAAAAAGTTGTTTTTATACAGAATTTGTGTTAAATATAAGCAATATCTGACATAACTTAAAGAAAAATCTAATAGAAAAGATAGAATTACAAAAGTTAAAAAAAATTAAAAATTAATTTAACCGTTTTTCAATTTTTTTAATAAATGGCCTATATGTTATTTTCATACAAACTGTGAGGTGTCAGCTGCAATTTTTGGGGTGCCAAATAAATTCCTCTTAATCAATTTTATTAGATAGTGATTTTAAAGGCATTTGTCAGCACATATGTCATGCACCATGGATGCACTATACCTGAAAGAAAATATAGTTTACTCTAGTATAAGAATGAATGATGATAAATTATACAATAAGGTGTGAGTTGGTGTGTGACTATGATATCTTGAATTGACAATGAAAGTTCGTTTGAATTTTTTAAGAATAAAATCTCAGACATTAAATACATAAAAGTTTCCAAACTTGACAAGGATATGCATGCATATTTGTGGTGTATATGGGTTATGTTCGGTAGATTGCTATTTATAAATTTATTAAATAAACACTAGTTTGTAAACTGACTTACATATGATAAAGATAACAACTTATTAAATTTTGGTTATAATTAACGATATTTATTATATAAAAAAAATCTATATATGAAGCATGTATCGAAACACGGGTGTGGCCATCATCGCAATGGTCGTGTAGCTAATTGTTGGTCGTGTAGCTAATTGTTGTGGAACTTTAAAATTAATTGATAATTCGACTAATATTTTTTAATGGTGATATACCCGCATGGATATATCCTTAAAACAAAGTGAATTTATTATAATATCTCTTCTAATTCATATTCGACATGTTTCTCATTTTCATTAACTTTTTCAACATTCAAACCTTACTTGCTTAAGAGATTTTGTCAAAATATCATCTAATTGCAACTGAGTTTTGCAATGTTTAATGCTTAATTTCTCTTTACTAACTTAATCTCTAAGAAAATGTACCTCCTTTCTATGTGATTGCTCATACCATGACTCATAAGGCGGTTTGCCAAATCAATTGCAGACTGATTGTCCACTAGCAACTTGATTTTATCATTGTTGCTCACATTCAACTCTTCAAGCAACATCTCCAACCAAAATGCTTGACATGTTGCATAAGAGGTTGCAACATACTCTGCCTCACATGAAAAGAAAGCTGTAATTTCGTTCTTCTTTAAACTCCATGAAATTGGTGTTGATCCAAGCATAAACAAGTAGCATGTTGTGCTCTTTCTATCATCTGAATCACCACTACAATTTGAATCAGAATAACCCACTACTACAAAACACGTATTCAACGACGACATGGTCACCACGGTTTTTCCCTACACCACGGTGACATATCTTAATTAAGGCGCTACCATATTTATTTTGTTTTTTGATTAAAAATTATTTGTATATAACAGCGGTTACAGAACCAACCGTTGTGATATACTCAAACTTTCGTCGGTTCGAGCCTCAGCGCCATAAAATATTTTATTCCTTTAACGTTAAGGTGCACATTTTCTTTTTTATTTATTTTAAAATTCACAAATAAAAGGGTTATCACTACGGTTCTTCTGGTTAACCGTAGTGATATATTTATAATAATAAATACCTATCTATACGATTGATATTGTTAACCGTTGTGAAATAGTTTACCCATATATAAGCGAAATAACTTTCATTTATTGACAGTAGCGCCATTGCCTTCACAGTGAAATCCTAGAACTCATTTTTTCTCTTCGTCTTCACCACTAGCCGTGAATCTTGTGCTTCATACATTAAGGTATTCTTCTTCTTCCATCTATTGTTAAATATTTCCCATAATCTCGTTTGTTGCATGTTGTTTTTGTTGATTGTTCTCATTTTTTCAGATTCGTATTCACTACCTTAGTAAATGAAGAAACAACAGTGTCAACAAACTTCATCTAGTTTTAGAAACAATGAAAAGAAATATAAGAAGTATGAAGCTTTGGTGTAAGCTTCTTCCTCATTATATTTCCTTTTCATTGATTCCCAAACTAGTTGAACATCATAATTGATTCCTGTTCAGCGATTAGTTTCATTAAAAGGTGTGTTATTCCTGTTCCTCTCTTTACTCTTCACTGGATTATGGTTTTAGGGTTTGTTTTCAACTGAGGATGCTCATTTTTGAAATTTGATGTGTTTCCTTACAGGTTAAGGGGATGATACAGGGTGATGATGCTGGTGGTAGCAAGCGTATTATATGAGTTTATAATATCTGGATCTGGTATAGAATGTTGTTTGAGTTTATTATATTCTATTTAGATTGTTTGTTTCACTAACCCTCATTTAAAGTTTGCTGGTGGTAGCTGTTAACCCTCATTTTCGACGCTAGAAAGAATCAAAGCTATTTTAAGTTAAAAAATTATTTTTAATGTAAAGAAGGCTTCGACCCAGTTTTGGTGAAGCCTGAGTCGAATAGAGGTTGTAGGAACCTCAAAAAAATGGCTAAGTACTAGAAAGGTTTCGACCATGAGAATATGGAAACAAGCGCTGCAGTTGTTATATTAAGGTTGGAGGGAATTTCCAATGTTTGAAATTTAAATAAGAGCAGTTGTGAACGTGGGAACAGTTGAGACCAAGGAGAAGGCGCCAAAATCCACACGTTCGAAGCAGTAACCACCACTTAGTAGTTATTTCCTAGCACTATAAATAGGAGTTAGTTCTATGTAATAGGGGTGTTCATATTTTTGTACAAGTTACTCAAAGAAACTCAAAGTACCCGCGTGTAGAGAAACGAGTTCGTGAGAATGTACGTAATGTAACACCATTTTCTTCATTAATACAATTTATCTTCATCATGTTTAAGATTCAGCCATTTACTTTCCATGCCTTTACAATTTCTTGAACTTTATCTTCCATGCCAAAGTTATTTTCAGAATCATTTAAACTTTCTGTATTTACCTTCGACTGCACTGTTACATTCAAGCATTTAATCTTCAAGCATTTACTTTTCAAAGTCTTTTATTTTCAAGAACGTGGAGTTCACCTTTAATCCATTGCATTTATTTTCAAAGTCCTTTACTTTCCTGCACTTTACCTTCGACAACACTTTTATCATTCCAACCTTTACTTTTCAAGAACGCGGAGTTCGCTGCATTTTGCTTTAAAAGCTTTTTACTTATTGCCATTTCCTTTCGACGCCTTAATTTTTGCATCCTTTATTTACAGCCCTTTAAATTTCAAGCCTTTACTTTACCTTATTGCAAGTAATCGAACGTGGAGTTCAGTTAGATTTTATTTCAGCATTGTCGAACGTGGAGTTCAGTTTACATTCTCTTTAGTTTTCATTCGTCATTTACACTTGTCTCTCAAATTTAGCACATGTCCTAGGATTTGTGTGGTCGATCCTGCAAGTTAATCAATTTTCGTTTAAGATTGATAGACCAGAGGTTGTTTACCAAAATTCACAGTAAACAAATTGGCACACCGGTGGGACCCAGTGCTAAGTTTACACTTTTTGTCAACCTTACTTTTCTTAGTGAAGAAATACTCTGTTGTATGTTATTGAGAAGTGGGAAGTTAGCCACAACAAACGAAGGAATACCAAAGAGAAGATACACTAAGAAGATGGCAACCAATGCCAACCAACAAGTTGATCCTCAAGGGAGTCTTTCAAACACTCAGTCAAGTAGCAGTATGGGGTCTCAAAGCACACCATCACCAGTGTCTTCGACAGGAGGACAGGCATCACTTCCATTAGTAGTGTCTGAACCAGGATCAACATATACAAAGTCATATACTCAACCTGTGTTGGAATACATAGGACCAAAAAGTCCTAATTCACCAACGCCCCCAGGAGGAAATTCAATGTACAGGCACGTTCCTCCTCCAGGTTTTCCACATCTAGGGTCAAGGAGTCAACCCTATGGTATGCCTACATCAATGATGCAAAATCTGCAGAATGCTCCACCTGTATTTTCAGAAACTGTAGTGTCTTCGCCATTACAAGGATCAGGATCAGGGGGTCGAAACAACCAAAGTATAGGTGTTGGTTACTCTGTTCAAGTGCCTAGTCTTACAAATACATCCATAAATTGTTTAAGCCAGCAGATGGATGAAAGTAACATGCAAATGGTGCATACGTTGTCTCAGACAATGGGAGAAGTTTTTCAACCCTTGATTCAGAATACGACTCAAACTAACCAACAATTGGCTGCACAAGTGGCACGCATGGCTGATTTCATGGGAGTATCAGCGGTGGATCGAAGAGCAACTGTTGTCGAAGATATCCCAAGACGTAATCCACGCCAGATACCTGAGGAGAACTTGGAAGATCAAGAGATGATTGATCCTTTTAGAGTTGAACCACCAAGAAACCAAATGCCATACCAGATGGAGGAAGAGCCAGTAGTGATGGTAAACAGGAACCAAAATGCAGATCAGCTACTTAGACAGGTTCGACACCAAAATCAAGCAGAAGAAAATAATCTTGCAGCCATGGTTGAAAGGATAATGACCAGAAATGGTGTGAATTTTGGCTTCACAAGGCCAAATTATACTTCGCCTATAGTGGATTATATTCTCCAAGTAGAATTACCCCCTAGGACGAAGGTTCCAAAGTTCAGCAAGTTTTCAGGAGATACTACTGAATCTACTATCGAACATGTGGCTAGATATTTGATTGAAACAGGCGAAGTTACAGCTGATGAAAGCCTCAGAGTCAAATACTTCCCAAGTTCCCTTACCAAGAATGCCTTCACATGGTTTACTACTTTGCCTCCAAATTCCATATACAATTGGACCCAACTAGAACGTTTGTTTCACGAACAGTTCTACATGGGGCAAACTAAGATTAGTTTGAAAGAATTGGCTAGCATCAAACGCAAAGTCACTGAGCCAATTGATGATTACCTGAATAGGTTTTGACTTCTTAAAGCCAGGTGCTTTACACAAGTACCAGAATATGAGTTGGTCGAAATGGCTGCTGGGGGTCTTGATTATTCCATTAGGAAGAAATTAGATACCCAATATCTTAGAGATATGGCCCAATTGGCTGATAAGGTTCGACAGCTAGAAAGGCTGAAAGAAGAGAAGGCTAAATTCAGCAGGGGTAAAAAAGTAGCCTTTGTCGAATGCAATGAAGATGTGGAGAGTCTGTATGGTGAAACATATTATTTCGACGGAAATGAGGTTGACGTTGCTGAGTTAAAGCAAGGTCCACCTTATGCCTGCAAATTATTAACTCCTTCAGAAGGAAAAAATCCTGTCGAATCTAACGACAAATTTCCTAAGAAAACATACACTTTCGACGTCACTAAATGTGACAAAATTTTTGATTTGTTAGTTAAAGATGGGCAAATGATAGTGCCTGCTGGTGCTAAGATGCCACCTTTAGAACAAAGAAAGAAAAGAGGTTTTTGTAAGTACCATAATTTTTTGGGTCATAAAACTTTTCAATGTTTTCTTTTCAGGGATTTGGTGCAAAATGCTATCCAAGAAGGAAGGTTGAAGTTTGGTGACAAGGGCAAAGCCCAGATGAAGATTGACTCTGACCCATTGAAAATTGCAGAGGCTAACTATACAGAGCCTCATGAGGTTCAGATGGTCGAAGTCACAGAGGGATTTGATAAGTTAGTCAACATGGTGGAGGTTACTGAAGACTTCGCCACCAATTCTGTGATAATTGAAGGTTTTTGTAAGGCTGCAAATGGCCTGAATGTTGATGGTACCAGTCTAATGTTGGTGACCAAAGAAACTGCTGATAAGTTTGTTGAAATGGATAATGCTGCCAAGGTTCTGGATATGGCCGTGAGTGGATTGAAGATAAATGCCAATGAAGGCATTAACATGGTCGAATTGGCTGAAGAATCTGATTCTAGCTCAGATAGCATCAGCACCAATGAGGCTATGGGCAGAAATGCCCCCAAAGTCCAAGTTGTTAAGAAATTGGAAGATGACTTGCTGTTGGTAGGAGAGATGATAGACATGGATGGTTGCTTGGTGGAAAACTGGATATGTATGGCTGCTGAAAAATTCTTCAAGACATCTCCTGATGTTGAAAGAGTCAATGCTGAGGAAATGGTCGAAGCTAAAAAAGCTGCTTGGCGAGACGCTTCTCAAAAAGCTGCAAAAGCAGCAGCTAGTGGGGGAAGTCTGGAAGCCCGTTTCTCCAAGATGCATTTAAAGGACAAAATGGATGTCAATATGGTCGAAATTACAGATCGAAAAGCTAAACAAGTAAGTAAGGCAGATGAACAAGAGAAGTGCAACAAAATAGCTTATCCAAAGCAAGAAGAGTCAATTGTGGATTTCTTGCACCGTTGCCAGAAGAAAGGCTCTGGAGTAATGCTATGTCCTAGATGCAGCGCCATTTTTGATGAAAAAGCTGCCCACAAGTTAGAAGGTGTCAAAAAGGCTGGTGAAAGCTGGGGGCGGAAGGTGAACAAAGGGCCCAGAGGTTTTGACCACAGGTAACTTTCGACAGGACTAAAAAACCAAGCACCAGGAGTTAGGCCAGGTACATTCAAACCAGCTGCGAATGTGCCAACAGGTAGTTGGATCAAGCCTATCGAAGGGAGAGGACAGAAGAAAAAGTGGGAGAAATTTGATGTGGAAAGAGGTTCTTCATTTGAGTATAGAAAAGAGAACCACACCACCAACAAATCAGCATATATTTCCCAGAATTACAAGGGTAAAAACCCCATGTCTAGATCACAATGGTGAAGAGAGCAACGCAGGCGAAAGGCTGTCAGGGAGGCTCAGGTGCAGGGAGAATCAAGTACTAATGTTGATCATCAAGCTGGGACAATTGAGAAGATTCCCATAAGGCGAAAGCTATTCAATGTTCAGCCAGAGAAGAAGGTTGAAGATGATGAGAATATGACTGATAAATTCGACAATGAGTCAGCAGCTTCTCTAGATATTCTGGTGAATGTGGTGTCAGTAATGCCAAAGGAATTTGGTCAAGTCTCAGAGGTCGAGGACTTGGATCAAACTGCTGAATTGGAAATGTTGGCACACAAGCCTGTGTGTTATTACATCATGAACAATGGGTGCATCGAAGAACAAAATGCTTTCTTTGAATGCCCCACAGAGGCAATAAAGGGTCATTTAAAGCCTCTTTACATTACTGGCAAAGTAGAGAACGTCCCTGTCAACAAAATTTTGGTGGATTGTGGTGCAACTGTTAATTTAATGCCAAGGTTTTTGTTGAGCAAGATTGGGAAGTTTGAGACTGATACCAAACCCCACAACATGGTTCTATCGAACTATGAAGGAAAAGTTGGTTCCACTCTAGGAGTGATTCAAGTGGATCTCACTATGGGAACTATTACCAGACCAACAGTGTTTATGGTTGTTGAGACAAAAACTAACTACAATATACTCTTGGGTAGGGAGTGGATTCACGGAATAGGAGCTGTGCCCTCATCTATGCATCAAAGAATCACCATTTGGAGACCAGATGGGATAGTTGAAAATATTGAAGCTGATCAAGGGTACTTTAAGGTGCCTATCAATCATGTGGATAGTAGGCAATTTGAGAAACATTTGGCGAACATTGCTCCATGTCCTCCAGCTGATTTTGAGTTTACGCCTGATGTAGAAACATTTTATTCGTTGTATTTACACCCCGTCGAAGGTTTCAGATGGGACAGGGAGGTACTAGGAGGCAGGTTGCCATGCTTAGGCTCACCTCCAATAGAGCCCACAAGATGGGGAGATGAATTCAGTGATCATGACTGAGTTCGACGCTTTAAAAAGAATTTCAGCCTATGTGGCCGAAACAAAACTACAAGCGGCTTTGGAAGCCGCCAATGACTATATGGCTGGCGAAGCCATTTCTGAATTATATTAAGAGGGTCCTGGTAAGGACTTCGACCCAAAACCTCCAGATAAGGTTGAAACTGGAGAGCAAAGCCAGAGGCTAGACGCCATCTATGAAGATGAGCCTTTGGGATTTGAGAAGGATCCGTTGGCAAATAATATAAAAATGCTAGCACAAGATCCTTTAGAAGAAGTTGACCTCAGTGAGGGGGAAACCAAAAGGCCTACCTACATCAGTGCCAATCTTGATCCCCAGTTGAAGGTTGAAGTGGTTCAGGTGTTGAAAGAGTTCAAAGACTGCTTCGCCTGGGATTATGATGAGATGCCTTGTTTGAGCAGGGAGTTGGTCAAACACAGGTTGCCTATGACGCCTGGGAAAAAACCAGTCAAGCAAAATCCATGACGGTTTGCACCAGAGATATTGTCAAAGATCAAAGAGGAAGTCGAAAGAATGCTTCGTTGCAAATTCATTCGCACTGCAAGGTATGTCGAATGGTTGGCTAATATAGTACCTGTTATTAAAAAGAATGGGTCTTTGAGAGTTTGCATTGATTTTAGAGATTTAAACTCTACAACTCTTAAAGATGAATATTCAATGCTAGTAGTAGAAATGTTAATAGATTCTACAGCAGAACATGAATATCTTAGTATGCTGGATGGATATTCTGGCTACAACCAAATATTCATTGCTGAGGAAGATGTTCATAAAACTGCTTTTAGATGCCCTGGAGCCTTAGGTACCTATGAATGGGTAGTGATGCCTTTTGGTCTCAAAAATGCTGGTGCCACTTATCAAAGGGCAATGAATTCAATTTTCCACGATTTTATAGACACATTCATGCAAATTTATATTGATGATATTGTTATA
Source organism: Lathyrus tuberosus (assembly GCA_022829125.1). Classification (NCBI taxonomy): domain Eukaryota; kingdom Viridiplantae; phylum Streptophyta; class Magnoliopsida; order Fabales; family Fabaceae; genus Lathyrus; species Lathyrus tuberosus. The sequence goes on along the minus strand of JALAZF010000659.1, from coordinate 1,341,614 downwards.
AAATCTATTTCTGGGAAAAGTCACATTGACCATCTTCGACAGTCCTTTGAAAGGATGAGAAAATATGGTCTTAAAATGAATCCTCTCAAATGTGCTTTTTGTGTGCAGGCAGGGGATTTCCTAGGCTTTGTGGTCCACAAGAAAGGGATCGAAATAAATCAGAATAAAACCAAAGCCATAATGGAGGCAAAAGCGCCATCAACAAAAAAGGAGTTGCAGTCGTTGCTGGGCAAGATCAACTTCTTAAGAAGGTTTATATCCAACCTGAGTGGCAAAACACAAGCTTTTTCGCCATTGCTTCATTTCAACAAAGATGGTTTTGAGTGGGGGCAATTACAGCAGGAAGCCTTTGACAAGATCAAGGAGTACCTAAGCCATCCTCCAATTCTGTCACCACCTTGTAGAAACAAGAGTATGAGATTGTATATAGCCGTAACCGATAAAACTCTAGGGAGCATGTTAGCTCAGGAGGATGAAAATGGAGTCGAAAGAGCCATTTATTATCTTAGTCGAGTCTTAAATGATGCAAAAACTAGGTATAGCATGATTGAGAAGTTATGTTTATGCTTGTATTTCTCTTGTACTAAATTGAAGCAATATATAAAGCCAGTTGATGTGTATGTTTCTTCTCACTTTGATGTTGTAAAACATATGTTATCTAAACCTATTTTGCATAGTCGAATTGGAAAATGGGCATTAGCATTAACATAATTTTCCATAACATATCAACCTTTAAAAGCTGTGAAAGGGCAAGTAGTTGCAGACTTTATAGTTGATCACTCCATAAATGAAAATGATGTGAACTATGTTGAATTAAAATCCTGGAAGTTATACTTTGATGGATCAAGTCATAAAAATGGAACAGGAGTGGGAATACACATTATTTCTCCTGAAAAAATTCTAACAAAATTCAAGTATAAGGTCGAAGGACCTTGCTCTAACAATGAGGCTGAATATGAAGCATTAATCGCTGGCCTTGAAATTTTGTTAGAATTGGGGGTAACTAGAGTCGAAATAATGGGAGACTCAGAATTGGTTATAAAACAAATCACAAAGGAGTATAAGCGTGTTAAAGAAAATCTCATTATGTACTTTGTGATGGCCAATAGATTATTAAAGAAATTTGAGGTAGTGGCCATCCAACACATACCTAGAATAGAGAACCAAGTTGCTAACGACTTGGCTCAAATTGCCTCTGGATACAAGGTGTCGAAGGAAAACCTTCAAGAAGTAATTGAAGCAAGAGGTAAAGTGGTGGCTATTGGATTGTGCCCGTCAGACTTAGAAACAACTAAGCTTGGGTGCATAGATGGAGAAAATTTTGAAATTTTTGCCATAGACAATTTAACAGATAAAGATTGGAGGAAGCCCATAGTTGAATATTTGCAAAATCCAACAGCTTCGACAGAGCGAAAAATCAGGTATCAAGCCTTAAACTATGTGCTTTTGGGTAATGAACTGTTTAAAAAGACCCCTGAGGGAGTCCTATTGAAATGCCTTAGTGAAACAGAGGCATATTTGGCTCTTTCGACAGTACACAGTGGGGCATGTGGAGCACACCAAGTTGGCCAAAAGATGAAATGGCTGTTGTTTCGACAAGGCATGTATTGGCCTACTATGCTGAAAGATTGCATAGAATTTGCTAAGGGTTGCCAAGAATGCCAAATTCATGCTGGCGTACAGCATATCCCAGCAAGTGAATTACACTCCATAGTGAAACCGTGGCCTTTCAGAGGATGGGCTTTGGATATAGTGGGAGAGATTCGACCAGCATCTTCAAAGAACCAAAGATATATTTTGGCGGGAATTGATTATTTCACCAAGTGGATTAAGGCAATACCACTGGTGAATATAGGTCAGGAAGATGTTATTGAATTCATTCAAAATCACATTATTTATAGATTTGGTATTCCTGAAACAATCACTACAGATCAAGGATCAGTGTTCACTGGTCGAAAGATGCAGGAGTTTGCCAAAGAAATAGGTTTTAAGTTACTAACCTCTACACCTTATTATGCTCAGGCCAATGGGCAAGTCGAAGCTGCCAATAAGGTAGTAATTAGACTAATTAAGAAGCATGTGGGAAAGAGGCCTAGAAATTGGCACAAGACGTTAAACCAAGTTCCTTGGCCATGTCGAACATCCCCTAAAGAGGCTACCAACACTACCCCATTTCGACTTACTTTTGGTCATGATGCAGTGTTTCCTGTTGAGATTTATTTACAGTCTGTAAGAGTTCAAAGACATCATGAGATTCCCTCTGAGAATTATTGGGAAATGATGATGAATGAATTAGTGGATTTGGATGAAGAAAGGCTCAGAGCCTTGGAGTTGTTAAGAAGACAAAAGAAGAGGGTCGAAGAATCCTACAACAAAAAGGTTAAGTCTAAATCTTTTGCATGTGGGAAATTGGTTTGGAAAGTGATTTTGCCTATGGATCGAAAGGACAAGGCATTGGGCAAATGGTCCCCTAAGTGGGAAGGCCCATTCAAAGTCATACAAGTTTTCTCTAATGGAGCTTATGAAGTGGAAGAGTTGGACAAAGATAAAAGAATCTTGAAAGTAAATGGCAAGTATTTGAAAAAATATAAGCCTATGCTGCAAGAGATTCATATTAAAATATAAGCTTTATTTAATAAAAAGAAAGCCAAGATAGGCCAAGTCAGGCTAATATGGCATACAAAGCAAAGAAAAACCAATACAATAATTTTTAATCAAGGAAAGGTCATTCATAATCTCTCCAATCTATGGATTTGAGGAAATCCATATAATCTGCATCTGGTTCATCATTAGAGTCCTGAGTGCTGGAGCGCCTTTTCTTAGAGATCTTCATTTTAGTTTCTCTCTTCTTGGCTTGAGAGGTTGCTCCAATGGAGGCTTCAGGTCGCTTGGTTGCCTCCATCTTTTTTGTTTCCTCAACTGTCTTTGCCTTTCCAGCCATGCTCTTAGCTGATGATTTCTGTGAATCATTCATGTTTGTTTCTACGCAAAACGTGGTCAGGTGGAAGAAATTTATAAAGGCGAAGTATTGATTGGATTGGCTAGTCAAACGGTGGAAACACGTGAGTTATTCTTGGAAGTAGGCCTGAGGGCTATGCTATAAATGTTACTTTAAAAGCTAGAGGCTTATGCCTTGGAATTTAAAGCTAGAAAGTTTGACTTTCCAAGAAAAAGATAGAATGCCTTAATTGCAAATTTGACTGATGAGGAGCAACAAATAAAATGCATCATAATATAATATGGGTCGAAAGCAGTTAATGGCAAAATAATAATGATTGATTAATCAATGCCAAAAGGCATAAAATTGTCATTACATAAAGGCCTGAAAAGGCCAAGAAACAAAGGATGATTAAACAAACGAAGGTGTCGAAAGTATCAGAAGGTAAGCCTCGACGCCAACTGAGAAAAAGCTTCTATGTGATGTTTGAGGCGAGCGTTGCACAAAGATTTGTCAAGTTTTGCTGCTGCGAGCTCTTTTTCATATCTTTGGGCCGCCTCAATACGATCAATAGCATTCTTTGTTTCTTCAACCATCTTAGTGTCGTTGAAATGGTGCAAATCACGGTTGTGTTTTTCAGCATTTTCAATTTTGGCTTGTAGCTCCGTGATTTGTTGCTTCCAGGCTTCAATGTCCTTCTGGTTAGAGGCTATCTCATCTTGCTTTTTCTTTTGATCAGCCTCCATACGTTCGACCTCTTCGTACGCCTCTTTTGCACCACACCAGGCTGCACTCTCACAGCCAGATGTTTTCTCTATGGTATTCCTGATAGAGGGAAGCAGCTTTATTTCTGCAGCTATTTGGTTCACCACAGCAGTTAACTCTATCAGAAAACCAGAAACATCTGGATTGAGGGTGGTGAGCTCAATCTTTGCAAGGGTGTCCTTTAGGTAAATGGTTGCAGTAGAGTCTGAGGCCAAAATTATGTGAATGTCCCCCCTAAAGAATTTTTTCTTTATGGCTTGGAGGACTGTTTTGGCGAACTCATCCGATGCTGGAGTCGAAGAGACAAAAGAAGAAGAACCATACTTCTGCCCGAGTATTAGTTTGGAGTACTCACGTGAGTTTGACCACTTGAGTGCTGTCAGTGAGTCTCTAGGAGGTGGAATGCTAGCCAGGGTTGGCTTGACCACAGGCAAAAGAGTATGATGGGTATTAGGATCTGTTTGTTCTTCTTCCTCCTCTTCTGATTCTTCTCCCTCTTCATCTTGTTCTTCTCCCATTTCTTCATCAGACTCTTCAGTAGTTGGTTGCATATTCTCCTGGTCATCAGCTGGTGTAGGATGTAGTTCATTTGTCTCCTCAGGCATAACTTGACCAGGATTGGCGTTGTGTGTTTGAACTTTAGGTTCATGTCTTTCTTCTTCAACCAACTGACCTTTATCCATGGGGGTAACCAGATTGAAAGGTGGTGGGCTTGAGGCATCATCATCATCAGAGTTGGTGCCATCAGCTTGTGCGTTTTGAGTAGTGGTTGGAACTGGTGGTGCGGTGTGTTCTGTAACATGTGGAGTAGGTTGATTAATCTCACTCAAACCAGAGCCAATATCAGAAGACGGGTGATAAGTTGGCTCACCTTGGCTGTTGAGGAGCGTGGTGGTGAAGCTTCCTGCAGTTGGTTGAGGAACCGGATCGTCAATTATGGTGGTGGCGAAGTTGATTAGAGTTGGTTGGGGATTTGGATTGTTGATTATGGGTGCCTAAAGAACACAAGTGGAGAAAATGAGAATGAAATAATAGGCGAAAGACGTCTGTATAATAAAAAAAATGGTGCACATACCTGAGTTTGTTCAACAGCAGGACTTGATTTATCACTCCCATGGTCACCAAGAGGGGTTCTCAAGGCCACCTTGGAAGGTTCCTTCTCGACACCACTTGTGGTGGGTGCCTTTTCGAGTATTTTGGCCACCTTCGAAGGAGGTGGGCCAGTAGGTCCAAAAGCCTTTAGGGGTTTTCTTCTCTTCCTTGTGAGAACCTCCTCAGGAGATTCATCTGAGGCCTCTGAAGCTATAACCACAGCTGAGGTATCCTTTTTACCTTTCTTGGAAGGTGTTAGGGGTTTTCAAACCAGTCTAAAGAGGCAATGCAAATATAAGAAAGGAATTCATATAGTAAAAGCGTAAGCGGGGGATGTGAAATATACCTGTGTGCTCTCTGGTTTTTTGCCACTTTGTAAGGTAGTAGCCCTAGTCGAAGCAGCTTTCCTAGGCACAGCTGAAAGACAGTACACAATTGTTACAAGTTAATGATTACATGGTTAGTTATGAAGCCATGAACTAAGGATTTCAAACCTTCATATAGTTCAGATTCGACACGAACGTCCTAAATTCCTATATGAAGGTGCCCTTTAAAACTGTCTAACGTATGCTTAGTCGAAACCACTCGTTGAGCCTTTGGCTGAGACTGCTGTCGAAGAAGTTTTAAATGCTCCCCACAGACAAACCAATCTGGAAATGGAGGGGCAAGCGCCACTCCAAAATCAGCATTAGGCAGTCGAGGGAACTTTGGAGGAAAAAGTTTAAAAGCTACCTCATAACGTTTCTCACGAGGGACGTTGGGAGGAATTTTTAGTTGATCCAGCTTTTCTAGAAATTTCCTCCTTAGAGTGACAACAGCCTCATGAATGGTTCGACTAAGATCATCTGGTCGATAGATAGTTTCAAAGTATTTTTGAAAAGCCTGTATTTCTTCGATGTGAGTGAACTTACTCTTTTTCGTCTTGTCCTGCACATGGAGAAAAGCTTGGTCAAGTAGCGAAGAAAATGTAGCCACATCAAGAAAGTGCTCACTATAGTGCTTCGACCACCATTGGTGGAATGATGAAGTGCATAGTAAAGAAGGTTAAAAAAAAACAGGAGAGAGGATTCTTCTTTTCTCATTCAGGCTGTCGAGTGTATGGGAGACATTTTCCTCATCGAAGCAGGCGGTGTGAAGAATTACTTGGCCCTTCTCTCATACAATCACTGAGGGAAGCTCTGGGCCAGCCCAAATTGTCGAGAGACAAGGTTGGGTTGATAGGCAATCAATGCTGACAAACCTCTCCCTAAGTTCAGCCTGTGAATAAAGAATTTGGGAATCAAGAAGGCTTCCCAGATAGCAACAGCTTCTTGATCCAGAGTTTGATGAGGATTTGGAAATGGCCTTTTAAACCACACAGGGTCATAGCTTCGTCGAGCAAAAGGTACCATGCTAGGAGTGAACTCATAGTGCTTGGAAAACATCATAATATAACTGGTGAAAGCCCTTTGATGGTTTTCACCATCATCATTGGGAGTGAGTTTAGCCAGACGCGTCCCTTCGACACTCCTTTCCCTTATTTCAGCAGAGGCTTCATCAACCAGGCCTTTTTTGGGGAGGCTAGCCTCAAATGTAGCATTAAGCCACAATTGAAGTAGCCAAAGAGGACCACTCAAGTGCATAGGACCTTGGGTCTCCATATTTCTAAGTCGAGAAGCCCCTTCACTGATGGACTCGTAAAGGTTCGCCAGAATGAGTTCACTCAAGCAGGTTCCTCTGTTGTGGTGAAGCTGATTCGCCAGGGGCAGGTACTTCTTAGCTACCTGCAAAGACTTGGTACAAAAAAATATCTCGATAGCCAGACTGTGAGAAAAGCAATGTGTTCTTCATCTGACACGTTGTCATCTTTTGGTTTAAAGTGGTGTTTGATGAAGAGAGTGTATGTAAGTTTGGAGCCTGAAATATTGATGGTGTCGTCAGCATCAACATCAGGGTTATAAGTAAGGCCATCTGGGCGAAGCCCTGTGATGGCAGCTATGTCGAATAAGGTTGGAGTAAACATTTCACATGGCATATGGAAGGTATAATGGGTGCTATCCCAAAAATATAAGGATGCCGCCAACATATTCAGACAGTATGGTATGCTGGTCTTCGACAGCATAAGAAGGTCATAAATCCCTATATCCTTCCAATGGTCAGCTTTGACCTTCTCCATCTTTGCCATCCATTGGTCGAATTCCTTCAAAGGGTTGACAGCTCTCACCAGCCTGGTGCCATCAGTGAGATAGCCAACGTTGATTTTGGGCAAGGGGGCTTCTTCAGGAGAAGTTCCAGCAACAGTGTTGATTTTGGGAAAACTCCTTTGCCCTAACGGCCTTGTTTTCCGGTACAAGGGGAGAAACTCACTTAGCCTCTCGTTAGAAACGTCAACCTCAGCTAAAGGACCAGATAGCGCATAGGATTTATCAGAAACAACTATAGGAATCATTACCTAAGATTTGTATATGGCTCTTGATTCTTCAGAGGTGGGTTCCGGCATGCAATGGCGGTTATCTACTATTTGGGGGCCTGGGATATTAGCGAACGGAGGAATGGTTTGCTTAAATGGAGTGGCCTTGCCTCTTTGAGTTTTCTTTGTTTGAGGATTAGCTTGGGAAGACGCCATTGTTGAAGGAGATGAAAAGATGGTGTTTTTGCTGGGTTTGCGTGAGAGAAACTGAAGAGAAGAAGAGGTTGCTTGAGAGTATGAAAAGTGTGGAAAGTTCACAAAGTGGTAGAAATGGGTATATATAGACATTTGAAAGTCCCAAGAGACTTGGATCCACCGTTGAAGCTGAGGGGTTAGTGGGACGCGTGTCTTTCTCCTGGAGACGTGATGAAAAGTAGCAGTTATGTTCAGACTGCCAACGTCTGTTTTCAAGAAAGGTGTTATGATGAATACGGCTGAAAGGACGTTTTAAGGATTTGTCATGATGGTATGACATCAGAAGCGTGGGTCAAAGAAACTGAACAGTTCAGCCATTAAGTAATTAGTGGGATATTCAGTTAAGGCCATGCAAACAGGCGTCGAAATGGTTATTATATCAAGAAATGGCCTTCCTACCAATTCTGGCGAAAGGACATTCCTTGGGGGCAATTTGTTAACCCTCATTTTCGACGCTAGAAAGAATCAAAGCTATTTTAAATTAAAAAATTATTTTTAATGTAAATAAGGCTTCGACCCAGTTTTGGTGAAGCCTGAGTCGAATAGAGGTTGTAGGAACCTCAAAAAAATGGCTAAGTGCTGGAAAGGTTTCGACCATGAGAATATGGAAACAAGCGCTGCAGTTGTTATATTAAGGTTGGAGGGAATTTCCAATGTTTGAAATTTAAATAAGAGCAGTTGTGAACGTGGGAACAGTTGAGACCAAGGAGAAGGCGCCAAAATCCACACGTTCGAAGCAGTAACCACCACTTAGTAGTTATTTCCTAGCACTATAAATAGGAGTTAGTTCTATGTAATAGGGGTGTTCATATTTTTGTACAAGTTACTCAAAGAAACTCAAAGTACCCGCGTGTAGAGAAATGAGTTCGTGAGAATGTACGTAATGTAACACCATTTTCTTCATTAATACAATTTATCTTCATCATGTTTAAGATTTAGCCATTTACTTTCCATGCCTTTACAATTTCTTGAACTTTATCTTCCATGCCAAAGTTATTTTCAGAATCATTTAAACTTTCTGTATTTACCTTCGACTGCACTGTTAAATTCAAGCATTTAATCTTCAAGCATTTACTTTTCAAAGTCTTTTATTTTCAAGAATGTGGAGTTCACCTTTAATCCAATGCATTTATTTTCAAAGTCCTTTACTTTCCTGCACTTTACCTTCGACAGCACTTTTATCATTCCAGCCTTTACTTTTCAAGAACGTGGAGTTCACTGCATTTTTCTTTCAAAGCTTTTTACTTATTGCCATTTCCTTTCGACGCCTTAATTTCTGCATCCTTTATTTGCAACCCTTTAAATTTCAAGCCTTTACTTTACCTTATTACAAGTAGTCGAACGTGGAGTTCAGTTAGATTTTATTTCAGCATTGTCGAACGTGGAGTTCAGTTTACATTCTCTTTAGTTTTCATTCGTCATTTACACTTGTCTCTCAAATTTAGCACATGTCCTAGGATTTGTGTGGTCGATCCTACAAGTTAATCAATTTTCATTTAAGATTGATAGACCAGAGGTTGTTTACCAAAATTCACAGTAAACAGTAGCAAGCATATTGTATGAGTTTATAATATCTGGTTATGGTATATGATGTTGTTTGAGTTTATTATATTCTATGTAGATTGTTTGTTTCACTAACCCTCACTTAAAATACATTCATTTAATTTGACATAGATACTTATAATCTGCAAATTAAGTTGTATTTGAAAACCAACTTATATGAATCAATGTTTCCGAATTGCATGCCTCTCATCATTCATCTTACGTTCTTTTATATATAGATTATGGTATAATGATCTGGCTCCTTAGATGCATCTGCTATCTTCCATTATATTTAAGTTTCATTAACAATAATTTATTAGTTAATCTGCCTCTCCATCAACACTTATAATCGTAAAAGATACGATTATAAAAATTATGATGATAAGTGATAATGATGAGGCAGATTATCCAATGTCTTGTTCTTATGGAAATTTAACTATAATCGAAGATAACGATATATCGAAGGAGTCAGAACAATAAACCACAATATATATGTAAAAGAGCGTGAAATGCACGATGAGACGAATGCAATCAGATAACAACATTGGTTTGTTTAAGTTGGTTTTCAAGAATAGTTTAATTTGCAGATTATGGACTTCTTCATCAAATTGAATCCTTGTATATTTATTTAGTGAGGTGTTTGGAAAACAAGCAATCTACATTTAATATAATAAACTCAGGGTGCTTACAACAATGATTATCTATTGTAACCGAGATCATAGGTAATTTATGTTTTACATAATTCGCTACTGATGGGTTTCGAACCCAGTACCTAAGTGTATGTATCACAACGGTTTATTATCATAACCGTTGTGATATATGGCGCGCGTCCTACCCTTCTATAATGGTTTCCAGACCGTTGTAGAAACAGCAAACTTACAATGACAATCTACATAACAACGCCTTCGCCCGCGTCTTTATATGTCATTCCTAACCGTTGTTAAATGGGTTTTTCTTAGTAGTGACCATACACATTGACATCCATTCTTGTGTTGTATTTGTTTGGCATGAGTACTCCATGGTTAGTTGTAATTGTAACGTACCTTAGGATCCTCTTTGCTGCAAGTAGATGACACAACCTTGGTTTTTCCATGACCCTACTAACCAATCCACTACGCCAAATTTAATTTTTGGTAGCACTACATAGACAACGCTTTTTCCCCAAAGCGTTGCTATAAATTAAAAAAAAAGCTATGAAAAAAAGCGCAGCTAAAGGCTATTTTTAGAAAACGCTTCTGAAAAGCGTTGCTAAAGGCCTTACGTAGGCTACACTTTAGAAAGCGCTGCTAAAGGATACCTTTAGAAAGCGCTTTTGAAAAGCGCTGCTAAAGGTCATTCATAAACGCAACCATAGAAAGCGCTTCTGGAAAGTGCTGCTATAACCCTATGAAAAGAAAGCGCTTTCAATGAAAAAGTGCTGCTAAATTGAATACATAAGAAAACGCTTTAAAAAAGCGCTGCCTTAGGTTGTTAATTTCTAAAAAATAAAAACAGAAACGATTGAAACTCTTAAACCCCAACTTTCTGAAAAATAACTTTGATACTCTCTCTCTCGCGACTACTCCCTCCGCCGTGTCTCCCTCTCTTCGCAAGGCTAATCCCTCTGTCGTATCTCCCTCTCTCCGCCGTAACTCTCTCTGTTTCGTAACTCCCTCCGCCATCCGTATCTCCCTCTCTTCGCGACTGCAACTCCCTCCCCCGCAACTCCCTCCGTCGTAAATCCCACTGTTTCATTTCGGAACTCCTTATTTTTTAGCAAGGTATTTCTTCTTTTCCTTTTTTGGATTCGCAAGCCATAGAATAGATTATGATGTTGTTGTTATTTGAATTCAATTGAAGATTGAATGACATTGTTGGTGAATTAGTGTTAAAGATATGAAACTAATTATATAAATTGTTGGAATTAATTGATGAGTTTGTTTGTTGTTGAAACAATTGAAATGAGACATTGATAGTCTTGATGTGGTTATTGTAAGAATTTGATTTTGAAATTGTTGTTGTAGTAAGGTTGAAGAAATTTATTTTGAGAATTGGTGTTAATTTTGTAAGTTGATGTTGAATGTTAGTGATGAATTATTGAAATTAATTGATGATAATGACACAGTTGATGGATAATTGTTAGTGATTACTTTGTTTTGATATAATTGTTGATTGAAAATGATAATGAAATTAATTGTTAATTGTTGAGGTTGAAGATGATGAATAGTGGTGAAATTAATTGTTAATTATTGAGGTTGAAGTTGCTATTGAGTTTAAATGTGGAATTGATAATTTTGGTGATTGATTTATGCTTGAATTGATGATTCTTTGTTGCATAGAACTTTGAAGTTAATTGAAATTTAGTGATTCTTTGTTGTATACCATGCTACTTAAATTAATGTGATTGAATTTACACGTCGATGCCATGTTGTTTAATTGAAGGAAGTGTTGATGCTTACTAAATTTGATTCTTGAGACTTTGACTTGTTTCTCCGATATATCTTGTTTGTCTTATTATATACTAAATTTGTCATGTTATATTTGGTACACCATCAGTTACTAACTTAGTGAATTTTCTATAGGGGTTACTTGTGAAGAGTGAAATTCCGATCGTTTCTAAGAATCTTACACTGTGTGGTTCCAGAAGTTGCTGACTTCTCTACAGGTAATTAGTTGTTCTTTTGCTATAGTTGCATGAATAATTAGTGTTTTTATTTAGTTTACTTAGTAAAACCATGGATAAAAATGGATGTCTTCCAATCGATTGTCAAAAGAGTACGAGAATGAGGTATTAGAATTCGTTAAGTTTGTTGTTGAACACGCCAAAGACCCCAGTCGAATCACATGTCCTTGCTTAGGTTGCTATTATGGGCATCAGATTGACAGAGTTCAGTTGGAATCACATTTAAAAAGGCATGGAATTGATCGAAGTTATACATATTGGATATTACATGGTGAGTTAAGTAACGAGAATGTTGAACCGGGGGATAATACGACCTATGCTTCAAACGACAATGACACAGATACATATGATTGTGATCGAGTCGAAGAGATTGCAGAAGCACTTGAAGAAGATCTTCAGGATTGTTCCAAAATGTTTGAGAGGTTGATAAGCGATGCAGAGAAACAATTTTATAAAGGTTTCACTAAATTCACAATATTGTCGGCGGTATTAAAGTTGTACAACTTAAAGGCGAGCAATGGATGGTCGGATAAAAGTTTCACAAAGTGATTAGCCCTTATGAAAGATATGCTTCCGGAGGATAATGTTCTTCCCAATCGAACCTATGAGGCCAAAAAAATTTTGTGCTCTATTGGCATGAGCTATGATAAGATACATGCTTATCCAAATGGTTGCATTTTGTTTCGAAATGAATATGCATCGTTAAATGAGTGCCCTAAATGCGGTGTCTCTCGATATAAGAAAAGATTGTCTCCAGCAAAAGTCTTATGGTATTTTCCTATAATTTCGAGATTTAGACGCATGTTTCGTAGTGAAACCGATGCAAAACACTTGACTTGGCATGCAGATGAAAGAATTATAAATGGAAAGTTTCGACATCGGGCAGATTCACAACAGTGGATGAAAATTGATAATGATTATCCTGATTTTGGAGAAGAAGCAAGAAAACTTCGCTTGACATTATCTACTGATGGAATAAACCCACATGGTCTTGAAAGTATCTCACATTCCATATGGCCTGTGATTATTATGATTTATAACCTACATCCATGGCTATATATGAAGCGTAAGTACATGATGTTATCTATGTTAATTTCTGGGCCTAAATAACCAGGGAATGACATAGACGTATACTTGACACCTTTAATCGAAGACTTAAAGATTTTGTGGGAGAACAGTGTGGAGGTTTACGATGGATATAGGAAAGAAAATTTCACTTTGAGGGCGATGTTGTTTGGCACAATTAATGATTTTCCAGCATACGAAAATCTATCAGGGTATAGCATTAAAGGTCAATGTGCGTGTCCTATTTGTGAAGAAAACACAGATTGGACGCAATTGGAATTTTGTTAGAAGAATGTATTTCTCGGTCATCGTAGATTCTTAAATTCTAATCATCACTACTGTGGGTGGAGAAAAGCATTCAATGGAAATCCATAACAAGGTAAAGCTCCACCCACATTGACAGGTGACCAAAATTTTGAAAAGGTGAAAGATGTGAGTACTCAGTTTGGCAAGCCTTTTGCACATACGCTTGTCAAACGTGGGTGGAAGAAGAGGTCAATTTTTTTTTTGAATTTCCATATTGGAAGTCGTTGTATGTAAGATATTTTCTTGATGTTAGGCATATTGAAAAAAATGTATTTGAAAGTGTTATTGGTACATTACTTAATATACAAGGAAAGTCTAAGGATGACTTTAAAACATATGTAGGAACAATAGATGTGATGGAAGGTGGTATTCGTGAAATACCTATGGAGGAAGGTATTTTTGGTTTTTCTTATACCGAAACAATTGCCAAAGAGGATTTATATTAGATTTTTCAACATTTTGAATTAGGCATCGGTGTTATGAATTCATACATCAGGTACTCCGGTCAATTTTATTTAATTAATTGAACAATTTATTTACTCATTTCAATGAATATTCTATTAATGTTGATTATGTTTTTATTTAAGGTTCTTGTATGACAAATTGATGCGCCCGCGTCAATTGACGGAAAGATTCTCTTTCTTATCTCTCAACTTTATCAACGCACGGGCCATGGGTTAGATTTTCATTCTAACTTCATTTATTATATTTTTTCGTTTTTTGACGTTGTGTAGAAAATGTCCATCTAAACTTTTGTTTTATTTTACAGTGGACACTGGTTGTTGGTTGCGATTAATCCAGTAAAAGAAATAGGATATTATCTGGATTCGTTAGATGATGATCAAACAAAATACCCAGATATAAAGAAGATGATTGATACGTAAGTGATGAGATTGTTCTGAATATTCGTGTGTATTATGTTATTTATTTATGTGAGATTGTTCTAAATATTTGTTTATATTATGTTAGAGCTATACAAATATTCCGATCACAAAGACAAACTCGAGTACCAAAGAGTAAAGCAAACAACATTACTTGGATCAGAGTGCTACTTGTTAAAATAAGTTAAACTATATATCCTGATATATATTCGTATTTTTTTCTACGTGTAGTGTCCTCGTCAGCGTAATGGTATAGATTGCGGTTATTTCGTATTGAGGTTTATGAGAGAAGCTATTCATTTGGATCAAATAAAGATTCCAAACATGGTATGGATTTATAACTTAGGATTTATTTTTAATATTTACTGAATATTTCATCTAATTAATTATTTTTAACTAAATCATGCATATTATGTTATATTATGTAGCACTTTGATGAATTCAAGTGTGCTTCTTACTCGAAAGATAAACTGCAAGAAATTAAGGAGGAATGGTGTTAATACATTATTGAGATGAGAATTATATAAGGTATATTTCCTTTCTTTCTTTTGTGTGAAGTTTATGGTCCTTATAGACTTTTGTTGTTGTGATGTTCTGTACTGGATAGGAATAGTTCTGGAAGTTGTTGTATAGTTTTGGAAGTTGTTGTATAGTTTTGGAAGTTGTTGTGAATTGAGGATTGATGGAATTTGTAATTATGTTTGGTGAATCTTTAGAAGTTAAAGGTTTTGGAAGTGGATAAAATTATGGATGTTTTCTTGGTGTATGAGTTTTTGTTGAATTATAATGGTTATAAGGTTTATGTGTTGAATTATAATGGTTATAAGGTTTATTATGTTGAATTATAATGGTATATAAGGCCTATGTGTTGAAATAAAGGCTTGTGTTGAATTATAAAAGGTTTGTGATAAGTTTTAATAAAAAATTGAATTTTAATGGTTTGTGCTTCCATTTTATAATTAAAAAATAAGACTTATGCCAACGCTTTTAACAAAAAACGCTTCCTAAAAAAGTGCACAATGGACAACGCTTATAAAAAACGCTTCCTAAAAAAGTGATTTTTAAAAAAGTGCTTTTAAAAGGCTCTATTTATGTGGAGAAAAGAAAGCGCTTTGTAAAAAAAGCGCTGCCTAAAGTGGATAAAAGAAAGCGCTTTTAAAAAAAGCGCTGCCTAAAGTATAACGAAAAGATACATAAGACAATGCTTTTTAAAGCGTTGCGTAAAGGGGGGAAAAAGAAAGCGTTATCCATGAAAAAGCGCTGCCTAAAATAAGAAGAAAAGATACATTAGACAGCGCTTTTAAAAGCGCTGCCTAAAGGGGGGGGGGGGGGGGAAAGAAAGCGCTTTCCATTAAAAAGTGCTACCTAAATGTGACATTAGAGAGCGCTTTTCACCATGAACGGGTGCGTAAAGGGGACCTACGGCAGCGCTTTTGCATTTAAAAAATGCGTTGCCTTTACCTACAGCAGCGCCACTTTAGGCAGCGCTTTTAAGCGCTGCTAAAGGCAAAAAAAAAGCGCTGCCTTAGGTATTATATGGCTAGTGATCCTACACTATGACAAATATTTGGCCTTGAATTATAAAGATACTTCAATGAGCCAATTATTTGCTTGCACAAAGTGATATCCGTCAGTTCATCATCTGACTCCTTCAATTTGGTGATGATCTCCATATGTGTAATTGCAGGTGACACGCCGCAAGTGCACGACTAATGTCAGAGTAGTAAAAATTTATCGAACCACAAGGACCAATGGTTAAGTATCAATTTCTATCCTATTGATGTAAAGCTAGAGTGACCGAATAATGGGTTTTAGTAAATGAAACAGAAAAGAAATTATAACAAAACAACTTAAAACGGGTAAAAATTATATAAAGCAAGTAGGACTTAGGGTTATGACTCGTATCCTAGACTTCTCCACATGACCTAAGCATTTATATTACATGAATTCCAACTCAGTTTATAGAAAATAGATTAATATAGCAACACCTGCTTTCGCTAGCCTATTGCCCTACATCTAACGAATGGGACGTTCGTCGGCTTTCGCTCGCGCAGAAACATTCGTTAGTGATCTTTACCCTTGCACAACTATTGCCCCACCTCTAACGAAAGGGACGCTCGTCGAAATTCGCTCGCGCAGAAACGTTTGTTAGTGGTCTTAACCTCTAAAAGTTTGGCCTTTCTAAATTTCCGCCGATCACTCTCGTGACTCAGATTTAATTGTTTAAAAATCTGCTTTTCTGTATTGCCTATACCCTTTCGGTGTAATTCAAATACCTAAAGGAAATACTCCTACTTTCGTAGCAAGTTTTGAAAAACTCTCAGACTTTTAAAATAAAGAGTACGGAATTCCAGCAACTAGCCAAGGTCATGCAAATAATCAGACGATAGTGTTCATAACCCTTAGTCCCTAAAGGACTACTCACTCATGATCAAGAAGAATCCAATCACTACAATAATTACGGATACAGACATAACCGATAAATAAGTAATTAAAGCGATAATTGGGAACCTGATTTATGGAAAAGTAATGCTTGAATTATAAACTTGATCCAGCTGCTCCAATGGAGACTTGTACAAAATTATAGAATGAAAAAGCGTAAAATAAGAACGGGAATTAAAACTGGATAAAAACTCAAGACTACCTATGAGTTTTTATATTAAATCCTAAACATTTAAAGAATCTCCTAGTATTCAATTCCAATTACACACAATGAAGATCAAATACAAGCAATTAAAGAGCCTTGAAGTTAAGGGAATCACGCTAAAAAGGAAACAAATCAGGAAAACTCGCCCTCTTGTTACGGGCCATAACAGCTATTATGGGTACCCGTAATAGGCCTCTGGATTTTGTATGGGGCGCATGATTTTAAGGGCTTGTGACATCATCTCCTGTTACAGGACATAATATTTGTTACAAGTACCCGTAACAGGTCCCTGGTTTTTGTACTGGAATTTTTTGATTCTTGCCTTTTTCCTTGTTTTGCCCACTCTTCGTCCTTTTTCCGCTTGGAATGCATATCATGACCTGAAAACAAAAGAAACACCATACCAAAGCATAAAGCATATAAAATAAAAGGAAAGCAAACAAAAGCGATGTAAAAACAATATAAAACTACTAAAGAAAGAAACATAAAAACCACTTATTAGCAGGATTGCAATTTCTCTTCTTAAACCTCTTTAAGATGTCTTCTTCATATTTCTTTTGATGGAGAAAAACTCCTTGTTTTCTGTTCACAATTTCCATTCCTAGATAATATGCCAAATTTCCTAGGTCTGACATTTCAAACTCATTTTTCATTTTGCTTTTAACCTTGTCAATTATTTTTCATTTGAGGGTGTAACCAACAAATCATTTACATAAAGACATATAATGACTTGGTCTTGTTTATTTGATCCTTTAACTTAAACCCTATGCTCTGATGCACATTTTTTGAAACCTAGCTTGATTAAGAAGTTATAATTCCTCTTATTCATGCCCTAAGTGCTTGCTTCAATCCATACAATTATTTTCTCAACATGTACACCATCTTCTCTTTCCCTTTTACTTCAAAACCTGGTGTCTGCTTCACATAAACTTCTTCCTTTAAAGGTCCATTGAGGAATGCATACTTCATATTAAGTTGGTGCATCTTCCAACCTTTGTAAGTTGCTATGGCCACAACCATCCTAATTGTTTCAAGCCTAGCCATATGTGCATAAACTTTTCATTAAATTCTACTCCACGTCTTTGAAGAAAGCCTTTTGCAACCAACCTTGCTTTGTAATTGGAAATTTCACCATCCAGATTTAACTTCAGTTTGTAAACCCATCTTACATCAATTTCTTTCTTGCTTGAGTTCTCCACAAGCTACCATGTCTGGTTATTCTCAATGGCCTTGAATTCCTCAATCATTGCAGCTTTCCAATTTTCAACTTGCATGGCTTCCACGTGATTAATTGGTTTTGACTCTACCATCATTGCTTCTTCAATCAGCTTACCATTTTCCATGATTATTTGATCAAGAAATCTCTCATAGTCACTCAGTATGACTGATCAAGCTCTAGTTATGCTTGATTTTCTCACTCCTAGAGTTTGTGCATGCTCAACTGATGCAGGCTTTTCGTCACACAACTGCTTTGACACTTCAATATTTGAAAGTCCATACAACATCTTCTTCATATACATCAGGCTAAGACTCCTTAAATTGAGATGTCCAAATCTTTGATGCCAAACCCAATTTTTATCTTTAGTTGTTGTTGAAACATGAAATTGATGATCAAGCATATTGATCATGACCTTGATTGTCTTGTGGTTAACAAAGGTGTCCTCAAAGTTGGCCTAGACATTTCATTGAACACCTTGAGTTTCCTTCCTTCCAGATTCATTGTGTAATTCTTGTCAAGGAATCGACCCAAACTGATCAAGTTACTTACCTTTGAGGGATCATACAAGACATCACTGATGATAACTTCATGTTCATCCTTCTTTTTCACCTAGATGTTGAACATTCCTTTCGATGTCTCGATGATGTTGTCTGGAAAATGAATTAATCTTCTAACTAAATCATCCAACTTTACAAACCAGTTCTTGTTACATGTCATATGATTGGTGCAACCTGTATCATGGTACCACACATTTGCTTTCTCTGAAGCCAAATGTGTTATGATCATCAAGATAACACTTTCATATTCACTGCTACCATCATGAGCAAGTTGAGCCACACCCTTGTCCTCATCATTGTTCTCGTTGTAGTAGTAGTAGCCTCGAGCATTATGACCAAACTTCTGACAGCAATAACATTGAAATTCCTTCATGTCAACCTTCTTTTTAACTTTCTGATTTTGATTTGCACCAATCTTGCTAGTTTCACCTTGGCTTCTTGAAGCCTGAAGTTCTAGCAAGCAGATACCATATGTCGAGACAGATGTCACAACACTGGGATCAAGACAGTTTGAACACTCACAAATATGCAGAAAAATAAATGACAGAAAGATAAATAACACTAGTAGTTGTTAACCCAGTTCGGTGCATCGTCACCTACATCTGGGAGCTACCAAGCCAGGAGGGAAATTCACTATGATAGTATTAGTTCAAATCTAAACTCCCTCATTTACAACTTATCACCTAATCACTACCTTGTGCAACTTTTACCTAGACACCCTTTAGATATGAAATTCCCCTCTCACTTCCAATCATTCACAAACCAGTGACAATTCAACAACAACCCAAAACAGAAGTACCAATACTTCCAAGTACAATGCTTAGTTTTGCTTAAAAGCTTTAACAAAGAACAATACTCTCTTGCTTAAAAGCTTATGAGTGAACAATTAACAATTAACAATTAGTCAACTCAATGCATCAAAACTGATACAAGAGTGACATACAAAGAAAACACACTAAACCCTAAAGAACCACCCAGATACGACTAATCTAAATTCTTCAAATCCACGCTTTCTTTATGTTTAGAAAACACCTTTAAATAAACATCAGAGCTGCATGGGCTTTGGCTCTCAAAATAAAATGCAAATCACCAGGAATCAACTTTAAATCAATTGCATAATATTCTGCATAATAATATGAACAAAATACAAAGTTTCTTAAAAAGGTTCAAAGATCCTTTTTACGAAAACCAATACAATTTGTCAAGACAGAAGTTCCCAAAATATCCCTCATTGGATAACGCAAACGTGTGAAATAAAACACTAAAACTCACACTAAAATACCAAAATAGTCCAGCCCTAGACTTCTGGTATATCATGTCCTGGCACATGTCACAACATCATGATGAACATGATTTCTAACTCTCATAGCAGAACATCTGGCTTAACATCTTATTGACATCATGTTTTACCAAAATTTTGTCAATCCAAAAACCACAGAACTTAGAATCTCGCCCTTTGGAAAATTTCAGCTAAAACAACCTTAGAAAAAAATAGGAGTATACATAGCAGAATCACAAAAAACACAAGCTACATGAAACCATGTAAGCTTTGTACAGACTGCAACTTTGCAGTAACAGATCAGACAGGTTCATAACTCCCCCTGCCACACACAGACTATACTCCCCCTCAAGGGGAAAATCCAAATCACAAGAATAGAAACAAATATGAACTATCCAAGTTCACACATCACTAAAAAACATATAAAAAACACAATGTCAAGACATCTAGTCAGACATCACAGAACCATCAGAAGCACAACACTACCAACACTCCCCTGAAGATCACTACCTACTGTAGAGAAAGATAGATTCTCCCAGACAAGACACACCATTACTCCTTATCACAAAGGACATTCTGAACTATCTTAGAGACACATGCAACAGAAAGACCTCACAAACATTCAGAGCACCACAGAGATCAAAACAATGAGTCTGACATCCTGCTCTTGTACACCATCAACAATGGATCCTTCCTATCAGTGCCAGTATGATATTATACTCCCCCTAAATAGTTGCATACAGTAAGCAATAACAAATAAAGCTACTCTTCTTAAGCAGTAGTATGAACATGACATGAAGTCATGACACCTGATCCAACATCAGGATTACAAACACACTAACACTTTACTCCCCCTTTTTAGCCAAAAATTGACAAAAAATGAGTAAATGTACATACAATATTGGAAACACAAAATGCATAAAGCATAAACACAGATGGAAACACACATTCAGATCATTTTTAGATGATTTTTGCCCCTGTCAAAGATCCTTCTGCATTCCTTGTTGATGCCACATGTTTCAGAAAGAGTGATAATGGATCTTCTAGCCACATCTTTAGAACATGTCTTTTTCACACTAGTCTTTTCACCTTGAACAATAACTTGCTTAGGCCTACCAAGCATTAGACAATAGAGGAACGATGTAGTATCTATTGCATTCCTCCATATTTGTAATTGCTACAACTCCTCAATAGTGCCAGTTCTTACCTTACAACTTATGTTCTCAAGTACATTTCATATAAGGCTTTAGTAAACATAACAACCAGCTGAACCTTAGTGTCCACATGCTCCAACATAACAACCTTTCCTTCATCAGGATTCCTGATTAGTTGATTATACTTGTCAGGGTTCTTGTTCCAGCCATGTTGAATGAAATATATGATAACATTGAGATCCTTACAATGTAATGTCAGAACATTAGGTTTGTCATTAGTTTTCTTCAACATCTATTTCATCCACACTAATTGAAAGCAACCTCCTTTGATTTCACCATATTCAGCTTCAGTAGTACACAAAGAAGCACATACTTGCTTCTTATTGATCCTGGAATTTATACTTGTTCTAATAATGCAATTCAAGATCTTCAATACTAGGACTCATCCTTGGTTCAAGCTTGCAGACAAGACATGAGTTTGATATTTCCTTTGTAAACCCAGTGATGTTTCTTTCAATAGAGTGTCTTGTAATGAGATCCTTAGATTGGTCTGAATGACCCTTGACAGAGAGATCTAAAATTACTTGAGGGTTATCTGATATAATGCTAGTGAAATTACAGCTTTCTCTTCTTCCTGCCTTATCAGCCTACACAGAGGATGTTTCAACATTGTCTTCAACATCCATCCTTTATTCAGTAATTGAATCATCAATGACCACATTGAGGGATTCCATTGTCATTCCAGCACTGAAGTTAAAGACTCTATAAGCTCTGCTGCTTGATGAGTAACACAGAAATATTCCTCCATCACTTATGAGATCCATCTCACTATTTTGATCTTTATTAGCCAAGACATAGAATTTACTTCCAAAAATATAAAAGTATTTAATTGTAGGTCTTTTTCCTTTCCATAGCTCATAAAGAGTAACTGAAGAGTCTGCCCTCAAGGTGACCCTATTATGAATATAACATGCAGTATTCATAGCTTCATCCCAAAAGTGATATGGCAGTCGCTTAACATGAAGCATGACTCTAGCTGAATCTTTTATAGCCCTTGTCTTTTGCTCGCTGATAAGAGATGAAAGAAGAAAATTCATAACTGATGTTTTTAGAAGCACAAAATTCAGAGAATTTTGCATTCTCAAACTCCTTGTCATGATAGCTTTAACCTTGACAATCATACTATTTTGCTCCTTTTGAACATTTTGACATAAATGTTTAAAGACTTCAAAAATGTCAGATTTTTATTTAAGAAAGTTCACCCATGTAAGCCCTGAAAAATCATCAATACCTATATAGACATATTTCTTTCCATCCAAGCTGCCTTCCTGCATTGGTCCCATGTGAAGAAGTTCCACTACCTTGGAAGTAGTCTTATGTTGTAACATTGGAGATGTCATCAAGGATTGCTTCCTAACCTTACACTCACCATAAACTTTCCCATCTTTGACCTTGAGATATGGTATTCCTCTAATGGCTTTTTCAGATATGATTTCCTTCATTCTGATGAGATGAAGGTGTCCAATTTTCTGGTGCCATAGCTTCACTTCATCCTCATTTGTTACAGAACATGTTGAAGAGTAAGCAGTTATTTGAGGTTCCCACATATAACAGTTGTCTTTAGACCTTATACCTTTCATCTAAACAACATTTTAATCATTTTTCACAAGGCATTATGTCTTTAAGAAATTAACTAATGATCCTTGGTCACAAAACTGACTAATGCTTATGAGATTAAAAGTTAGTCCTTTCACAAAGAGAACATCTTCTAACCTAGGTGATCCAACACACACAAACTTTCCAACTCCTTTGATTTCACCTTTATCAAACAGAACCTGTGGGATGAGGCTTGATATCTACCAATATCTTATGAACCCCTGTCATATGTCTAGAGCATCCACTGTCAAAGTAACAATCTTCACTAGTTAAGGTCCTCAAGGAAGTGTGAGCTATTAGGTTCACATCCTTCTCTTTAGATCTTTTCTTTTTCTTACTTGATTAACCTTGGTATCAGCTGAAGATTTTTGATTTCCGTACAATTTATAACAGAAAGGCTTTATATGACCATGCTCTCCACAGTAATGACATATCCAACAAGATTAGTAATTATTTGGAGGTTCATTATGTCTTCCAGAATGTTGTAAGACGTGGTTAGACATTGCGACCATCTTCTTGCTTTCAGAAGGAAATTACTTTTCTTCAGACACTCTTCTTTGTTTATTATCAAGTTAATAATGAACTTCTGCATCTCCAGTATCTTTTATTATTCCAGCCCTATTCTTCATCCCACTCAAGGATTCTGTCATGTCATAAATCTTGGAATTTAAGAGAGTTACCTCATTTTAAGCTAAGAAATAGTACATAAGAGTTCCTTCTTCTCATTTTCCAATTCAGCTATGACCTTTCTCTGATTTACCTTTGTCTTAAGTCTTTCTTCACATCTGTCACAAGTTTCCTTGTAGGACACATCCAAATCTTCATAGCAAACATTATCATCACAAGATTCTACTTCATCTGCCTATTTGCTAGAGAAAGCAATAACATGTTTGACAGTCTCCGTATAGGATTCATCTTCTGACTCATCATCATCAGACCAAGATACAGCCAAGCCCTTTTTTTGTTTCTTGAGATAGTTGGGACATTTTGGCCAAATATGACCAAAACCTTCACACTCCTAACAATTAATCCCTTTACTTTGATCTGACTTCTCTTCAGCTCTGGTATTCTTTAGAGAATCATAGTTATTCCTGATGTCAGATGTGATGTCCTTGACACCTGGTCTTCCCTTTCTGTCCATTCTCTTCAGAATTCTATTGAATTGCTTCCCAAGTAGAACAATGGTATTTGACAGTCCCTCATTAGTATCCAGGTTAGCTTGACCCCCTTTATCTTCAGCATTGGATACAAAAGCAATGCTTTTGTTCTTCTTTTGAATTCTATCATTCATGGTCAATTCAAAAGTTTGAAGTGACCCCACTAACTCATCAACTCTCATACTGCTGATGTTTTGGGCTTTTTTAATGGTTGTGACCTTCAAGTCAAATTTCTTATGAAGATATCAAAGAATCTTCCTAACCAGCTTTTCTTCTGATATCTTTTCTCCCAAGGCACATAAGGCATTAGCTATTTCAAGAACATTCATGTGAAAGTCATGAATACTTTCATCTTTCCTCATCTTTAGATTTTCAAATTTGGTAGTGAGCAGCTGAAGTCTAGACATCTTTACCTTAGATGTGCCTTCTTGAGTTGTCTTGAGAATTTCCCAAGCATCCTTATCCACAGTACATGTGTTGATCAACCTAAACATGTTCTTGTCAACTCCATTGAATAAAGCATTCAAAGCTTTGGAGTTTCCAAGAGCAATCTCATCTTCTTCCTTGGTCCAGTCCTCTTTAGGTTTCAAAGATTCCTTTCCATCTTTATCTTTAACCACATGATGTTCCTAGTCTTTGATGACAGCTTTCCAAGTTTTGCTATCCATGGATTTTAAGAAATCCACCATGTGTGCTTTCCAATAGTCATAGTTGGTTCCATCCAAGATAGGTGGTCTATTCACATTCCCTCCCCCTTCCTTGTCTATAGTGCCAGAAAAAAAAAACCCTGGAGCTCACAAAAAAAAATAAAACAGGGTGACCTGCTCTGATACCAATTTAAATTCTGGCATGCAGATACCAAATGTCGAGGCAGATGTCACAACACTAGGATTAAGATAGTTTGAACACTCACAAATATGCAAAAAAAAAAAATGACAGAAAGATAGATAACACCAGTAGTTGTTAACCCAGTTCGGTGCAACGTCACCTACAACAGGGGGCTACCAAACCATAAAGGAAATTTACTATGACATTATTAGTTCGAAGCTAAACTCCCCCATTTACAACTTATCACCTAATCACTACCTTGTGCAACTTCTACCTAGACACCCTCTAGATATGAGATCCCCCTCTCACTTCCTAACAGTCACAAACTAGTGACAATTCAACAACAACCCAAAACAGAAGTACCAACACTTCCAAGTACAAAATTTAGTTTTGCTTAAAAGCTTTAACTAAGAACAATACACTCTTTCTTAAAAGCTTATGAGTGAACAATTAACAATTAAGAGCCAGTCAACTTAATGCATCAAAATTGATACAAGAGTGACATACAAAGAAAACACACTAAGCCCTAAATAACCACCAGGACACGACTAATCCTAATTCTTCAAATCCACGTTTTCTTTATGTTTAGAAAACCCCTTTAAATAAACATCAAGGATGCAAGGGCTTGGGCTCTCAAAATAAAATGCAAATCACCAGGAACCAACTTTAAATCAATTGCATAATATCCTGCACAATAATATAAACAAAATACAAAGTTCCTAAAAAGGTTCAAAGATCCTTTTTACGAAAACCAACACAATTGATCAAAACAGAAGTTCCCAAAATGTCCCTCCTTAGATAACGCAAACGTGTGAAATAAAACACACTCAAAACTCACACTAAAATACCAAAACAGTCTAGCCCTAGACTTCTGGTATAACATATCCTGGCACATATTACAGCATCATGTTGAACATGATGTATGACTCTCATAGTAGAACATCTTCTGATCGAACTTAAAAAGCCTTACCAACATGACAATTATCATTCAACTTCTTCTTCCATTTTGCTTTAACTTTGTTATTGCTTGAGGAATTTTCTTTCATTTTCTTGAAGAACTTTGCTTAAAATGCATGTTCAAATACCTTTTATGAATATCTTTGCTTCAGCCTAATCTCATGCACATCAAGAGATATTTAAAATTATTCAAGCTTTATCTCTAAAAAGTCTTTAGATTCTTCAATTGCCACCACAATGTGATCAAACTTGATTGGAAGATCCCTTAACGCCTTCTCCACCTTCTGAAATTTTGAGGTCTCTTCTCCACATGACTTCTTATGATTTGTCAAAGTCACGATATTTTAGAAGAACTCAGCAATGGTTTCATCATCTTTCACCTGCAAGTTTTCATATTGCTTTCTCAATGATTGCAGCTTCGCTTTTGTTAAGTTTTCATCTCCACCATATAGCTTCTTGAGAGCATCCTAAGTCTCCTTGGTCGTTTCTTGCTCCATAATTTTCTCAAAGATATTAAAATCCACACACTGATGGATCAAGAACAAGCCTTTCCCATCTTTCTTGCTCATTTCACAATGAGCAACCTTTTGTTCCTCAGTAGCATTTGTCTCTAATTCTGAGAAACCATCATTCATGATTTCAAACACATCTTGAAATCTGAATATGACTTACATCTGTGCACACCATCCATCATAGTTTTCTCCTTTGAAATCTAGTAAATTGGCTGAGAATTGGTTGGCGGTAGTGCTTCAATTCGTCATGGCTAGAGATTGAGAACCGAACTGGTGCTCTTGATAACAATTTGTTGGGTAACCTGTATCACAAGTTACTTGACAAATGATGATAAACTGAGAGAAAACTAAAGAGTGATTGAGGGAAAAGAGTTTATTGAATGTTATGTTTTGTTAAGTTATATTATAATTACAATGAGGAGTGATATTTATAAGCACACTAGCCACCCAAAACAAATTTAAAATAGACTGTATAAAACAAAACTGATATATCTGTTTTAGTATATCCTTAAAACAATATACCCACAGGTATATGCTTAAAAAAGAATATGTCTAACCAACATTGATATACATGAACTGGTATATCTTTAAAACAAACTGAATTAACCATAATATGAGTGAAAAAAATAGAGGAATTTAAGTGGGGAAGGTCTTAAAGGGTTTGGTGTTATTCATAATATTAAATCATCTTAATTTGGGGGAACTCAAAATTTCTATTGAAGGAAGGTTTTGAAGGGTTTTAGAGGGCTTCTATAAATTTTTCAAATATTTTTCTGTTGTTATACTATTTTGAAAATTAAAAATATATTAATAATAACCACTCTTTTAACAATATGTACAAAATCATTTTTTTTGAAAAAATAACAAATATTATTTTTTATATCTTTTAAAAAATTCGTTTTAGATAATCTTCCATTCTCTTCTCTTCCAAACTCTCAAACGCCTTACGCTTTGAAGTCATAATGTATTATGTATGAATGTATCATCACTTGTTTAAATCTTAAAGTTAGTAACATTTCATTAATTCAATTAAGGACTGAGTTCTTTTAATAAAGAGAGGGTATTATTCCTTTAAATAAAACAAAGCATTTCATATATATATATATATATATATATATATATATATATATATATAAAATAATAATAAAGACTATTAATAAAATAAAATAATGGATAAAAAACATAAAAAAAAAAGGTGGAAATTGTTTATTATCCTAACAATACATACCATACTATATTCCATAATTTCCATGGTCTCATTTCTTCCCTTTCAACAAATTACTTATATTTCATAACATTATATTATTCTATTAATGATTTATGAGAAAATAACTCAATTTCTTTACATACTTGACGGAAACACTATTAATCTATGTGGTTGTAAGGTAACGAAAAACTCAATTTTTAAACTCATCCTTTTGTTATTCAAAGACAGTTATGCCTCCTGAATGGCAGAAGCTAAGGAAAAAGGTATTCAACGGAGGTAAACAACCTTCTATCGGATGGGATGTTCATCAAACTGCGGTTTTGCTTGTGGGGGTAGAAGGTGTTGGGAGCGGATTAATCTATTTTTCTGAGTTTTTTGAGGATTTCAGAGCAGCAGATATTTTTAAAATTTTCAAGCCCTTCGGAGAGTTATTCGAAGTAGTTATTCCTCTCAAAAGGAGTAAGTTCGAGAAAAGATTTGGTTTTGCTAGATTCAGTGGCATTGAAGACATTAGAATGCTGGCTGTTTCTCTGGATAATGTTTTTGTTAAGGATAAGAAACTTCATGTTAACGTTCCTAGGTTCGAAAGGAGGGTTGGTTCAGACTCGGGTATTAAAGGCGTTAGTAGGGAGAAACAAGGCATCATTTGTTAGTTCTTGTATTGGCTGGAATTTTGGTAAAACAAAGCTGAACAATGTTGATGTCATATGTATGATGTCATAACATTGGTTCTTATCATTAGCTGCTGCAGGGTTGCAGTTTTGTGGTCTGATGTTATACATGATGTCTTGACATCAGTTGACAGAACATCAGAAAACCATCTGTTGTGGTTTTTGTATTGCAGAATATTGCAGGGTTGCAGTTTTGTGGTCTGATGTTATACATGATGTCTTGACATCAGTTGACAGAACATCAGAAAACCATCTGTTGTGGTTTTTGTATTGCAGAATATTAAGGTGTTGAAGAGTTAAAGTGCTGAAGAGTGATGTCACATGCGATGTCTTGACATCACTATACCAGGACATTAAAACATCAGGTTGTGATGTTTTTAGGGTTGCGCGCATTAGTTTGATTTGAGGAGATCTGTTAGTTAGATTGGATGCGAATTTATTGGAGAAGATTTATTCTGATACAATTAATTCTGCATATCTTGTGGAGAATAGTTTGTTACTATTTTTGTGCAAATAGACATGGAGAATTGTTCCTATTTGTGTGGAGAAGATTGTTCCTATTTGTGTGGAGAAGATTGTTCCTATTTGTGTGGAGAAGATCTTGCAGCTGATTTAAAGAGAAGATTTAAAAGATACATAATATCCTGGAAATATTATGTGGAGATGAATTTAATGCATAAAGATATGGAGAATATTTAGAGTTAATTATTGAAGATTTAGATTGAAGATCCAATTAATAGCAGAATCTGTTGGAGATTTGGAACAGAAGATTTGATATGATTTGAAGGCCCAAATCCAGTTGGGAAATAGGTTATAAATAGAAGCATTGTAACCTAGTTTTGGTAAGCCAGCCATCATGTAGATTATAAGGGCTGTGTTGGTTGATGAACCACCCGGTTTGTGGGATGGTCATCGTATTTATCTCGAAGCCTGTAGGTAAGAGATGTATTGTTCTTGGAGGAAGCTTTGAAGCAACTCCAATAGGTGTCATGGAAGTGTGTCTTCCAAAGTCTATGTGATAGAAAAGATTAGGAAATCAAACTGTTGATGCAGTGACGGTGTAGTTGACTGCTAGACATCATCGAGATGATTGGAAGTGAGATGGAGTCTCTTACCTAGGGAGGACTTAGGTAGAAGGGTCATTGGGTAGTGATTGAATTAGGTAGATTGTCAACTGGTGTGTTGAGTCTGTAATTTGATACTACTAATAGTGGACTTCCTTCCTGGCTTGGTATGCCCCCAGATGTAGGTTGGTTGAACCGAACTGGGTGAATAATTGATTGTGTTCATATTCTGTTTTTATTGTCTTGTTCATGCAACAGAGTTTGATGTTGTGACATTGCACCTTAACATCACACATCTGTACCAGAATTTCAATTGGTATCAAAGCAGGCATCCTGTCTGTTTCTGGATGAGATCTAGGGAAGATACTTTCTGGTTCATGAGCAAGGAAGATAGTTATGGACTTGGTCAGTTCATAGAGATCCCTTGGAGTGGGAATGAAGCTATCAGGCTTGTAGCTTTGGTGTTGAGCTGCTGTGTGGTGTGACTTATTTTCAAACCTATGTTGACCTAGTGCACATGGAATGTCGTGTTTGTGCAAGGGTTATTATGTTGTGCCTAAAGGTTATAGAGGGGTTTTCTGGTATGTGTTCCGCTGCATATTTATATATATCTGATGGAAAATTCCTGGTGGTTTTGTGTTAAGGCTGCAACATTCTGTTCTCCTCTGTAGTTGTATCACATGGTGTGGTGATACTTGAGGATATCTTCTCCTAGCTTGTTAGAGTTGCCAAAGATACTTGTGGTTCATCTTAAGTCCACTCATAAAGGAACTCTTATATGAGCTTGTTGAAAAGAGATCTGAAGAAAGCTAGAAGCAAGTTATTCTTGCCTCCAACCCTACAAGGTCAATCTCTGGGCTGTGTTAAAGGATCTTTTGGTGTGTTTCTTGTGAAGAGAACTTATGTCCTACCAGATGTTGGAACATAAAACCAACAGATTATGCAGTATCCTGTCAGCATAACAGATGCTTGGGGGCTAAACATATGTGTATTGATCACATCTGTTTGGAACCTACTCCTGGCTTGGAAGAGGAGGCATCTGGGCTATGTGTCTAAGAAGGTTCCTTCAAGAACATGTCTTAGATATGTACATTGGTCAAGAGATGATCAATATAGTGTCACTCATTGGATAAGTGAGTAGGTGTTTAAAGACTGTATGACATGGAAGGCTTTGAAGACCAATCTGAATAGTGATTCCTTCCTTATCTAGTTTCTTGATGAAGAAAGAAGAGGGTGGAGCCCAAGGCAAAAGAGTATCACTGTCAAATCTTTCATGCGGGAGTGAAGATCTTGATAAGGTATCTCTTAAGCTGAGTTGTGGTGACCTATTCAGGAGGGTCTTTCTGGTTATGTTATCAGTTTCATCAAGAAAGAAGCTAAGCTTGATATGTCAATCCTAATGTCTCGACATCGCGCTACACATCAGCAGTTTAAAGGTAAATGCTGAGTCAAAGACCTGTTAGACTGTAGCTGTTTTGAACGATCTCTGAAGCTGTGAAGTTGAACAATTTGTGAGATGCTGTTCATATAAAAGGGAGTAAGCTTGAACTAAACAGTCTGAGGACAATATTATAGGGAAAGTGCATCCTAGAGTTTGTGTTCAATAGCAGTGTAAATCAGCCTGGGGTCAATTGGTGTCTGCATTAGTCGTATGGAGTGAACTCTTCCAGCTTTGAGGCTTAAAGGATTGGAAGTAGCAGAGTGTCTATGGTATGGCTTTAGATGCAGAAGGATGGTAGTTATCACTCTTAAGTTGACAAAGGTCTGAACCTTGTGAAGATTTTGGAAGAGTGTGGTATGCAAGTTACTGCAGTTTTGTTGGTCTAATCTTGGAAGTTGATCAGATGTTGATATGTTCTCATGTGTCCCCTACATGAGATATGTGTGGATTAATATGGTCGGAGTCTCCAAATCCATTGTAGAAGTGTTTAATGTGATGAAGACTGATGTCAGAACTGATGTTGACACATCATTTCAGCCAAAGAAAGATAGTGATCAGTGATGTGGATTAGCAGAAGAGGGATCAGCTAGGGCCTCAAGTTTTAGACCAGATCAAATGTTGAGTTTTTGTCTGTCTTCAACTAATGACAATATACATTGACGGGAGACTATGTATATGTCTGAGGTACAAGTGCAGGACTGCAGAAGTATTGAGAATTTATTTGGCTGGTTATTTCTCTTTGTGGTGTGAGAATGTATCATCTGGTGGGGTTGATTGGTGACTGTGTGCTTGGAGCATCATCCAAATTATCTGGGATAAGTTTGAATTAGAAGAGGCAGAGTGTTGAGGAATGTTGACAAACTGATGTGTTTAAGGCTAAAAGATATGAAGACATCATAGTCTTGTGGGTTTCAGCTTGGATCAGTTTATTTCTGATCTAAGTGGTTTGGAGCAGGGTGGTTGCTCTAGTTGTGAAGGTCTAGGATAAGTGGCAGTTATCTCTGGCTTTCTACTGACGGCTCTACTAAGGGAAGTGGCATTCTTTGGTATAGCTATGGGGTAGTCTTGGACTACTTATTTTCTGAAGATTCAGATGTGGTAGGTTTGAAGTCTTTGGAGTTTCTAAGCAGGATGGAGGTTGTCTACTCAAACTTGATTATTGAATCAAGCCTATGAGAGCATGGAAATCTGTTTCTGCAAAGGGAGGAGGTTCTTCTGAGTGGCAGAAGGTTGAGCTGAATTCAACAGTTAGATGTTCTGACATCTTGCTCAACATCAGGAGTCTCAGCTGGTGATGTGGCACATCAGCTAATGATAGGATGATCTACAGGAATGATAGGGGGCTTTAAAAAGATCGTTCTCATGGCAGTTTGCAGGAGCTGCAGGAAGGAGAAGATGGTACATGACCATGGCTTAGGGAGTCTAAGTGGGTTTGCTTTTGAGCAAGTGGATCATGTGACTTGAAGATCAAGTTTCCTTGGTAGATACCTTTGTGGGAGTTCTGACAAACGTGAAAAAGGTCAAAATGTGGCATTTGACTGGTTTCATATGAGGATTCGTGAATGAGGTGACCAAACTGTGGCATGTGGTTGATCTCAGAAGTGGAGTCGAGGAATCAAAATAATCAGAGAGTGGCAGCTGGTTATTATTGAGGTTTGTCTTGGAACAAGTTACTCGTGGGCAGAAGGGTGATGGGTTGAAGACTCAAGGAGATTATTCTTCTTGAAGGTGGATGAGAGGTTACTCTCTAGTTCTTTGGATTACTTTGCTAGAGTAAGTCCAGTTGGTGGAGCATATCAAGAATCATGGTGATGATGTTTTGGTGTGTGGCAGGCGTTCTAACTTATGTTGGGACATTATTTTGGATATCCTTGGTGAAGGGTGATTATGCTCTGGGTCACGAGCTTGGTGCCTACATTATGCCTAAGGAGCGTCTACATAGTCATACGGGAGAATGATGAAGTAGAAGGTCTGCCTTAGATGGAGTATGTAGAGAAGACTGAAGTAGATCAGGATTGATTGCTTGAGAGTCTGAAAAGGGTTATTCACCTATTGTTTCAGTAAAGAAACGCCTGTGAAGGAGATTTAGCCCTATGGTCAAGTCATGCTAGAGAGAAGTTGATCAGCATGGCAAGATGTGGAGTTTTGGAGCATGTGAAGATAAGGAATCTTGTGAATATGCAAGTCTGCAGTCTGAACCCTTTGCATCAGAGAGGGTGTCCGAGCTTATGGTATTTAGGTGTGTATGTTAACCTGAATAAGCTGCTCTGACTATGTTTTATTGGGAGCTTCTTGAAGAACTGCTATGCGAAATGAGTCCTTTGAATGGTAATGAGAAGCTGATATCCTAAAAGATGTTGTTGAATGGTGATGAGAAGAGATGTTGTAACATCATGATTGCTGCTGGTTATATTTGGAAGATGATTGAGTTTGTCCGTGTGGAGTTGGATGCGTGGAGTCTGTGAGCAGTGTCAAACCAGACAGGATACTTCGTTGTGTTCTCCAAAAGTGAAAGTACAGTTTGTGAATGTGCTCAGCAAGGGTGCTCAAATGTTCATCTCCATCTAGAGCATTAGTTAACCATGACAGAGGGAGTACTTGTCTATGGATGTTGCAGCAAAGGCAGATTCAGAGGTTGTCAAATTATGGCTAAAAAGGGGGAGAGTTAGCCTAGTTAGCCTTGTCAAATCGTGGCTAAAAAGGGGGAGAGTTAGCCATGTTGCAGGGGGAGTGTAGACAGTGTAGACTGAGCTGCTAGTGAAGATATCATAGCAATTGAAGAGTGCAGCCAAGCAGATATCAAGGGGGAGAAGTGCTGCACATTGTGAACTACTGAACAGCTGTGATGCTGGTTCATGTTTTTGAGGGGGAGTTTGCCCTATGCTGATGTGATAGTGAGCTTTTGCTGCTGATGTTAGCTGAGATGGTTTTAGCCAAAATTAGCCAAAGGGGGAGATTGTTAGTTCTTGTATTGGCTGGAATTTTGGTAAAACAAAGCTGAACAATGTTGATGTCATATGTATGATGTAATAACATTGGTTCTTATCATTAGCTGCTGCAGGGTTGCAGTTTTGTGGTCTGATGT
The DNA here is from genome assembly GCA_022829125.1 of Lathyrus tuberosus. Taxonomy (NCBI): domain Eukaryota; kingdom Viridiplantae; phylum Streptophyta; class Magnoliopsida; order Fabales; family Fabaceae; genus Lathyrus; species Lathyrus tuberosus. Next base: position 1,308,285 of record JALAZF010000659.1, on the reverse strand, counting down.
TATACATGATGTCTTGACATCAGTTGACAGAACATCAGAAAACCATCTGTTGTGGTTTTTGTATTGCAGAATATTGCAGGGTTGCAGTTTTGTGGTCTGATGTTATACATGATGTCTTGACATCAGTTGACAGAACATCAGAAAACCATCTGTTGTGGTTTTTGTATTGCAGAATATTAAGGTGTTGAAGAGTTAAAGTGCTGAAGAGTGATGTCACATGCGATGTCTTGACATCACTATACCAGGACATTAAAACATCAGGTTGTGATGTTTTTAGGGTTGCGCGCATTAGTTTGATTTGAGGAGATCTGTTAGTTAGATTGGATGCGAATTTATTGGAGAAGATTTATTCTGATACAATTAATTCTGCATATCTTGTGGAGAATAGTTTGTTACTATTTTTGTGCAAATAGACATGGAGAATTGTTCCTATTTGTGTGGAGAAGATTGTTCCTATTTGTGTGGAGAAGATTGTTCCTATTTGTGTGGAGAAGATCTTGCAGCTGATTTAAAGAGAAGATTTAAAAGATACATAATATCCTGGAAATATTATGTGGAGCTGAATTTAATGCATAAAGATATGGAGAATATTTAGAGTTAATTATTGAAGATTTAGATTGAAGATCCAATTAATAGCAGAATCTGTTGGAGATTTGGAACAGAAGATTTGATATGATTTGAAGGCCCAAATCCAGTTGGGAAATAGGTTATAAATAGAAGCATTGTAACCTAGTTTTGGTAAGCCAGCCATCATGTAGATTATAAGGGCTGTGTTGGTTGATGAACCACCCGGTTTGTGGGATGGTCATCGTATTTATCTCGAAGCCTGTAGGTAAGAGATGTATTGTTCTTGGAGGAAGCTTTGAAGCAACTCCAATAGGTGTCATGGAAGTGTGTCTTCCAAAGTCTATGTGATAGAAAAGATTAGGAAATCAAGCTGTTGATGCAGTGACGGTGTAGTTGACTGCTAGACATCATCGAGATGATTGGAAGTGAGATGGAGTCTCTTACCTAGGGAGGACTTAGGTAGAAGGGTCATTGGGTAGTGATTGAATTAGGTAGATTGTCAACTGGTGTGTTGAGTCTGTAATTTGATACTACTAATAGTGGACTTCCTTCCTGGCTTGGTATGCCCCCAGATGTAGGTTGGTTGAACCAAACTGGGTGAACAATTGATTGTGTTCATATTCTGTTTTTATTGTCTTGTTCATGCAACAGAGTTTGATGTTGTGACATTGCACCTTAACATCACACATCTGTACCAGAATTTCATCGTTCATGGTGGTGACCTTACAAAGGGGAGGCCTAATTTCCAGAGTAATACGGTAGGAAGAAAGACCTTCGTTGAGGTTATAGGAAGGAGGGAAACAGGGAGTACATGGGTTCCTAACAGCAATCATAATGTTCGGTTGGTTTATTCCACGAAAGAGGAGGATACTGAGAGATTCAAGAAAGCTTTCGTCGGGGTGGTTGTTAATTTGGGTTCTTCGTATAATATTCAAACTCATTTTGAAATGGAGGGTTACTTCTCGATTAAAGTTACTACATTAGGGGAAAATTTATGTCTTTTAGAAGAAATGGAGTCGGGAGAGATTCTGGACCTCATTAGAAAAGACAAGTCATGGTGGAGTCAATGGTTCTCTGAGATCAGACCTTGGAGAGAAAATGACGTCGACAAAGAAAGGGTAACATGGATCAGGGTTTACGGTGTGCCTTGTCACGCATGGAATCATGCGTTCTTGGAGTTCCTATCAAAATATGTGGAAACGTTCCTTTGTTTAGATGATTATACGATGATGATGGAATGTTTGGATGTGGCGCATTTTCTTGTTCGCACCAGATGTGTGGTTGTGCTTAACGAAACCTTTCGTATCAGGATCAATGAGGAGATTTTTACCATTAAAATGACGGAAGATTCACATGCACTAATGAGGATTAACGTGCAAAAATAGATAGAAAGTTCTATAGAGGAGTCCAACACAGAAGGTGTGGGTGCTTGGGATTTTCCAAAGATCGACGGTGAGGAAGAGGGAGTACCAGAGGAGGTACCGGAGCACATCTATTTGGAGGATGTAGACAAAGCAGGCCTCGAAGAGGGAGAGATCTTGGAACAAGAGCATCAGATAGATCATTGTGTAAAGGTTGGCAAAAAGGGAGGTAGGGAAGCTAGATGTCAGTGTACATGACCTACATTAGTGAAAAGAAAAAAGTGTATTTTTGACCAGGCTATTGTTGATGCTATAACTAGGGTGGCATGTCAATCTTTATATGGTCAAGGTTCTAAGTATGATAGCAGGAGTAAAGATATAATTAGTGTAGACAAAGTTGTTAGCCCCATGGTTGACGTGGATGAGCCGGTGGGGTCTACTGATTATGTGAATGGTTTTAATGAGAAACTTTTACAGTCTATCTGGCCATATCAAGATTCAGTGGGGCTGAAAAACGGGCTTTTTCCTTTAAGGTCCAATTTCCATCAGGGCCCCAGATTGCATAATGCTTTGGCAGGGGGTCTATCGAATTCAATTCCTCAGCCTTCGATAGTGATGATACTGTCCTCCTTTTTACACCTCGGAATCCTTCGTTAGCAGTGGTGCCTTGTCTGACGGTTGAAGTTTTCAAAGCTTCTGAAGATGAAGTAAGCTTTTCAGGTGAGGAAGCTTTGTGCTGTAAATCAATGAACGATTCGGACATTCGTCAGGGGAATGCAAGATTTTTGGAGAATTTGGAGTCGAATATCGGAGATAAAGTTTGGAAAGTTGTTTCCAGGTTGGGGTGGTTCCAAAGGATAAAAGTAGGGATTACAAAAAGAAAATTGAGGAGATGGAGGTGAGGGATAACAAGCGGATGGTGGTCTCGAAGGGGTCGAATAAGAAGGGAAAATGATTGTGGGATCTTTTAACATAAGAGGGGGTGGTAGTCGAATCAAGAGATGCATGATTGGAGGTATTATAGAGGAAGGTAAAGCGGATGTGTTTTTCATTCAAGAAACTAAGATGAAAACCATTGATTAAAAGTTAGCTAGTAACTTTTGGCCCCAAAACAAGATTTGTTGGTCTTTCTCAGGTTCTGTTGGCTTTTCTGGAGGGCTGTTGGTTTTATGGAAGGATGGAATTTTTGAACCCATCCTCTCTTTCAAAAGGGATGTTTTTCTAGGTTTGAAGGTTTTATGGAAGGGTTTTTTTTACTACTTTGTCAACATGTATTCTCCATGCAGTTTGTTTAAGAAGAGAGAGTTGTGGAAATCTATCATCAAGTTGAAGAAGGTTTTCAATGATGGCGATTGATGTGTGGGGAGGATTTAGATTCGGTGGTGGATCCAAATAAAAGGAAGGGAAGTAAAGTCATGGTGCATAGGAACTCTAAAATGAACATGTTCTCTGATTTCATTGACGAAGCTCAACTTATCGATCTTCCATTTAGAGGTAAACCTTTTACCTGGTACAGTGTTGACGGTAGGGCGATAAGTCACATTGATAGATTTCTATTATCAGATGCTTTGATTGACCGTTGGAAGGTAGTAGGCCAATCCATTGGCGAAATGGAGCTGTCTGACCATTTCCCGATATGGATTACGATCAATGTCGACAATTGGGGGCCTAAACCTTTTAGGTTCTTGGACAACTGGCAGACCATAAAGGTTGTGCTAGTTTCATCGAAAAGGAATGGAAGGGCTTTATTATTTCAGGGAGGAGTGATTTCGTGGTTAAGGAGAAGTTTGGAATGCTTAAAGATAGGCTTAAGATTTGAATTCGGAGATCTTCGGGTTAGTTTCGGTGAAGAATAGGAAGAACATATATGAGATCAATAATATCGATGCTCTATTAAGCAGTTGTAAGGAGGGTGAAGTGGAAGAGCTTGTTGCTAGCAGGAGTAAAGCCATTAGTGATTTGTGGAAGAAGCTAGAGACTCAAGAACGCTTATTCATTATCAAATGGGGAATTAGATGGAAACGTGAAGAAGACATAAACAGTGCATATATCCACAGTTTTATGAAAGGCAGGCGCAAGAGGAATTTCATAGGATCAATTAATTATGAGCATGGTTTGTGCACTTCAGTTAAAGATGTCAAGGAGGAGGTTTGGAGGTATTTTTGAAATAAATTCATAGAGCCTGGCACAAGCAGACCTTTTATGGATGGTGTTGATTTCAAGCGTATCTCTGAGAAAGATCTTGCGAGTCTCGAAGCGGAATTTTCGGAAGCGAAAATTAAGGATACAATTTAGAGTTGCGAGGGGTCGAGGTGTCCTGGTCCGGACAGGTTCAGTTTCACTTTTATAAGAAGGTTTTGGTATTTACTGAAGAAGGATATATTGAGACTCATCAAATATTTTCACAGTAAAGCAAAGCTTTCGAAAGCGTTTACATCTTCGTTTTTTACTTTGGTTCCTAAGAAGTTAGCTCCGGACAGTTTGGACGCTACATGCCTATCTGTCTTGTGGGAAGTCTCTATAAGATTTTGAGCAAAATTCTGTCTAGCAGATTGAAAAAAATTTTGAACCCTCTGATTTCTACATGTCAAACAGCTTTTTTACCGAGCAGACAGCTTCTGGATGGTGGAACCGTGTGTGACGGGTAGGAACTACCGAGGAGAGGCAGCTGATCCTTGGGGTCATCCGACTAGCCTTGCCCGGTAGAGGGACAGAAAGGTACATGCTGCCCTAAATTGGCTAGACTTAGGAAATTAAACCGTTATGGGAGAAAAAGTGGATTGGGCCAGTCCGGAACAGGAGCCCCCCAAGTCGTTGCTCCCGAGTATGGGAGTGATGAGTTAAGGGTAGCTCGCAGTCTCGGGGAGGTCCAGAAATGATCGTCGCCTGCCAACGAGATGAGGGTGTCTTACAGTGCCCGAGGGAGTCTATGCCCGCGGGACACGTAACGTTGTTTGGCGTGCCCGACATACGGGGAGCCCAACGGTTGATGTGATATGAAAAGGTGAAATGCCACGTGTGCCTTGAGTTGTGTGCTGCATTTAATGCATCATGATGGCTAGGCTAGGGTCATGATGATGCCCATAGCTGTACGTGCTCGTGCACGTGCCCACAAGTTGTCTATAAATAGAGGGAGAACTTGCTCATTTGCACTTTTCGCTTTTCTCTATTCTTCATTTCCTTGCTCTACATTCTGTCGTTCGCTTTCGTCTAGCCGCCGTCCTACCACCGTCCAGCCGCCGTACAAGTATTGGCCAGATTTCTTCGACCCCCTAACCTTTTCCTCGACCATGTAATTTACTTGACTTGATCTTTATTTTAGGCTTTTTCGCTTTTTTTTCTCTTAGAATGCATGCTGTTAGGGCGAAACTAGGTAGTGTATGAGCAGTTTCCGGTGACTATTGGTGGTAGGAGGTGGTTTGGCCATTTTTTACCGCTGCCATAGTCGCCGGAACCTTAGGAACTTAGGAATTTAGGTTTATTTTGACACTGTTGCGACGACAGAAGCGTGTGTTGCCAGCGGAACTCTTGAATTTTCCGGTGTACTTATGAGTTTTCCAGCAGATTCATGAGTTTTTTGGTAGACCTTCAACTGATATTATGGGTAGCGAACCGGGGATGATATCCCTGCATGCTTAGAGGATTGCTCTCCTCGCGCTGTAGTTGTGCCATTTGAGCAGGGCTTAGGTCGGGAACATCGTCCTCGGGCCTTTGCGCGCCCTTTCACTTGACTAGCGGTGGAAGGGTGGATTTGACTTTGTCATTAAATTCACTTTTGTCCTATGCTTTTCAGGTAAAGGAGATGGCCCGCGAAACTGAGGATAACATTCTTAGAGATTTATCTGACGAGAGAACCTCAGAAGATAGTGACACCGAAGACACCGCTACTCCTCGCGATGCTGACGAAACCCCTCCCTTGAGGACTACCGCAGGAGAGTGGTCTGCCGCGGAACTTGCGGAGTATGCCTCTATCTTTGCCTCATATACTAGAGATGGTTTCACGACTGTGGGGTCCGAGGGGGAGTGAAAGGTCCATTTCCTCAAAGAGGATGACTGTATTTGCTCAGACTACGGGGAAAGGTTCCCGATGTACGAATATGTTTTCATGGAGATAGGGCCGATGTTGCCTTTTATTGATTTTTATAGGTCGGTTTTTGTGCATCTAGATCTGGCCCCTTCGCAGCTGCACCCCAAATCCATAGCCTTCTTTGGGCATTTGAATTTACGTGTGAATTCCTGGAGATAGGAGCTACCCTCCCCCTGTTCTTTACAGTTTTCCACCTTCAACGACCAATCTCGGGAAGGAAGTTTGGCTGGGTCTCCCTGATGCAGGGGAGTGTAGCGAGCGATTCTGGACGTGGTTCTTAAGCACTGTCGCTCTGGGGTTACTACAGGTCGATTCATTTTTTATCCTATTGAGTTGACTAAGGAAGGGAAATAGATGTCTCTAATTAACCCTGCTTGCATACTGAATTTAAACAGCGGTCTGTTAGGTTACGGATGCTATAAGGTAATGGGGCCTTTTTCTTCTTACTTTGTTTAGAATGAAACACCGGGAATGTTTATGGGGAGTTTTGTTAGGATGCTAGGACTGATGCTTTTCATTTTATATGTGAAGGTACGGGATTTGGGGCTTTGGATTAGTGTGCTCGCTAAGATTTTTCTTTCAATCTTATGCCTACGTATTCCCGTTTACCGAAACAGGAAAATCAGAGCGATCGTAGTTCCTCTTATTCTATGGGAGGAAATGGTGTTTTGGTGTCTTGTTCAAAGCCCAAGACATGAAGCTGAAATGGTGGTTTATACCTTGTTCAAAGCCCAAGATGTGAAGCTGAAAAGGTGTTGTCTTTAGAGAGAATTTGACTATAAAGGGGGATTACTTTAGAGAGGGACATGTGAATCCTAGCAATGCCATAATTTCCTTTATAGGGGGTTTTAACCTGAAGGAGAAGACCATAACTCAGTGTAGAGCAATGCTATCTTTCCTTAGGAACTTCTCATGCTAAAAGAGGGACAGTGGCACGGATGTAAATAATCCAGAGGCTTTCCGCTTACAGTGATTAGATGAAAGGAGTTGTTGATGTTTGTATCCTGTGAACGAGGCATAGTTTTGATGCTAAAAGGTTGATTGACTCAACCGGGGTTTTTCTTATACAAAGCCTAAGAGGAGGCTATTGACCCAACAAGAGGGTGTTTTTATGTGTCTCGTACGAAGCCCGAGAGAGAGGCTAAAAGGGTTTGACTCAACAAGAGAGTGCTTTTGGAAGTGTCTTGTACGAAGCCCAAGACGGAGGCTAAAGGTTGACTCAACAAGAGAGTCTTTTATACTCAACAAGAGAGTGTTTTTGTATCTCGTACGAAGCCCGAGATAGAGGCTAAAAGGATTGCTGTTTCAGTTGAGTGACAGGTCCAGTAGGTTGGTTAAAAGAGAAAATCAGTTCTTATAAAGAGACTGATTAAAGGTAAGGCTATGCTTTGGGATTGATCAGAGGATCAGGGTTATTTCCTATTCTTTAAGGAAATGGGGAATCCAGAGGGTATTGGAGACTGTCCGAGTCTACTGGTGTTTTTCCCTACTTGAGAATGCCTTCGAGACTCAAGGAGATTAGACTGTCCAAGTCTAGAGTTTTATCCTTTGTACTATGCTTAAAGAAACAATAGTAGTACGTTCACGGTAGAAAGATCTAGACTCTTTGAAAGATTGTTCTATTAAGATGACTAATTTCTGTTCCTATAACTCTAGGAGGTCATCGGGACAATTTGTACGCAGCCCAAGAGGAGGCTCTCTTCCCAAAGGAAGAATCCTTATAAGAAGCCTAAGAGGAGGTTGTGAATACTTCTAAGAAGCCGTAGGGTCCTTGTATAACGCCCAAGAGGAGGCGAAGATGCTTTCAGGAAGCCTGTGGGTCCCCAAACCCCGAGAAATTCAAGACAGGCTATTCACAGAGAATAGATCAAGCCAGGAAAGTCCGAGAATTTGGAAGAAACTCAAGAGAAGCCATTCATGGAGAAAAGATCATCTATGGGGAGTAGAGTTTCTTTGACGATTTCTAAGGGTGACAGTCTGAGAAAGGGTTCACCGAGAATGCTGCCTTTCATGTCTCCATATTGTTTAAACCCAAGAGGAGGGAAGACTGTATCTTGTAATCCTAAAGGGATCAAGTTTTGACTGTATTTAAGAGTGACCAACAGGGCTTAGTGCTAGACGTAGTTGCCGGGGAAACTCTAAATATCTATACAAGTATTACACAGTTGATATGGGTTTATGAAGGAAGACTTACAGTGAAACAGCCCCACAATACAGTTTATATGTATATGAAAGCGGATAAAGAAAGCATATAAACACTTAATCGGTTGTAGAGCTTCCATGCTATTTGGTTAGTTGTTCAACAAAGAAAGATCGAACACAACAGTGTATTCAAAATTTAAAGGAGAAAGTATTTTGAAAAGATGTTGGGGCTTATAGCTCATGGAGAGGCCCAAGGTTTATCAGTGATCGCGCTGTCGTTTTGTACATAGGGACTTATACAAGTGACTGAGACCCAAGAAAGGTTTTCTGTACAAGGGGATGGGTCTTACACTCTCTCAAGAGGCCCAAGTGTTTAACGAAAAAGAATGGGGCTTACAACACGAGGGTAAGCCCAGATGATTGGTTTTTTTTCCTGGCGATCGCGCTGAGGTTTTCTTTTAAAGCAGAGGGGCTTATACAATGTCTGAGGCCCAAAAAGTTTTGGTTAAAAGGGGATTGGGTCTTACACTCTATTAGAGGCCCAAAAGATTTATTTTTGTACAAGTGGTGGGGCTTACAGCTCAAGGAGAGGCCCAGGGTTATTTGTTTGAAAATGGCGATCGTGACGAGATTTTCGAAAACGTGGTGGGTCTTATACAATGCATTGAGGCCCAAAATGGGTTGGTTTTCAAAGGGGGTTGGGTCTTACACTCTAATAGAGGCCCAAAAATGGTTTTGAATGGGTCTTATAGCTCGAGGAGAGGCCTAGGGTTTGTTTTTCAACGGGCGATGATCGCGTCGAACTTTTTGAAATACAACGGGACTTATACAATAAGTGAGGCCCAAAAATAGGTTTGTATTTACAAAGGATTGAGTCTTACACTCTATTAGAGGCCCAAAAGTGTTTGAAATTGTTTGATAGGGGTGAAAATCAAAGAAACCCTAATTTATTATTCTTTAAAAGTAAATATTTAAAGAAAATCAAATAAAATACCAAATAAGTTTGAATAAACCATTTGTGATTTTTTGTTCAAGGTTTGAAAAATGAGGGATTAATCACAAGGTGAATTAAAACTCACTTGGTTTCGCTTTTCAAAGTAAATATTCACTTTTAAAATGTCTATAAACATTAAAAAGGAATTTATTCACAAAAATACTAATTATATTAAATAAATAATATAAACTTAATTTTTTTGTGGAATAAAATATTTCAACATTTTTGTGATTAATTTTCCAATTAAATAATAAAACATGAAAATATTGGAAAAAATAGCAAAAATGTGAGAAAACACAAAATGGAATGGGTGGGGTATGAACCCATGACCTCAAGGTTATAGGGCGCGCGCCTTACCACTGGGGTGGTGATACATCCATTGCTTGAAGTGAAACCACAAATATACAAGGCATGCCTTGTTTTCTAGGCCTGGCCAAGGCATGTTTTGCCAAGAAACGGGAAGGTCCATAACTTTCTCATTTCTCAATGGTTGGGGACAAAATTTATATGCATCTGGCCTAGAATTTCACAAGGAATCCAATGGTGGTGGTATTTTTTTCAGATCATATTCCCTCCTCAAAACCCGATAGTGGTTTTGAAAAAGGCCTATAATTGCATTTTCTATGCTACACTTTGATACATGCATGAATTACATGATGAATTGGTCCAAACACAAGATATATTACATGTATGAGGTGTGTATGATCAGTGGACTTCAAAGCAATGCATATTTTGAAAAGTTCAAGTCATGATGCTTACCTCTTTTTGAGCTTTTGGAGTTTTCTGTGCAATCTGCCAAACTTCTTGTTCCAGAAATGGTTTGATGCTTTGGACACTCTCAAATGATCCCTTAGAATCTTTGAGGATGGTTGGAATCAGCTGGAACCTGCAAAAACACGAACTGACCCTTTCTTGCAAAAGGGGTTAAAATGACCAAAATATCAACTCTCTCAAATGGTGTTCCAGATGGGGGGAACCATTTGGGACAGTTCAAGGATGTTATTTGGAGTGTGTTTGAAGTTTTATCTGGTTTGGAAAGTGACTGAATCAAGACATGGCTTGAAAAATGCACAAAAGGCCTATTTTGAGGTTTTGATAGGTGACTTTGTGATTTTGGTGTTACAGGTCGCTTTTGATAGTTTGGATCACCTACATATGATGTTTATGAGGTGTTAGGATCATGGGTTGTGATGGAAATGCTCTCTAACTCAAAAACTCAGAGTTACCTTGCTAAAGAAGCCATTTTGGCCTTAAGAGAGGGATTTTGAGGAAAACATCTGTTTGATGGCTTTAGTGTACTCAAACTGAGCACAAATGAGCTCTGTTTATAGTAGAGCAAGTGTGTTTTGGGATTAATAGTGAATGGCAACTGCAGCTGAGGTTTGACCAATGGTTGCACTTTGGAATCCAAGTCTCCTCTAGCCATTGACTGGAGGTTAGGGCACAGGGTTGTGGTTCCCTTGGTCTTGGATACGTCTTGACTGAATTCAGTTGCAAATGGCTCAGTCCATGCCACCTTGGTGTATGCATGGAATGCTCCAATCCAAAATTGGAGTCTTGTCCCTCTTTTAGGCAATTTTAGGTTTGGCATTCTACTTTTTGTTCCAAGGACTTTGGAGGCTTGGCTCAGTGTTTATCCCCTTTAGATTTGATCCTTAGATGTGTCCAAAGTGATGACAAGGCTTGGAATTATCTGATTTTTCCAAATCGAGCAAAAATGCAAAATTCTGCCTAGCCTTGGCAGTTTTCAGCAAGGCATATTGCCATTATCATATCTCTTGGCCCAAGTGGAATTTGGTGATGTTCTTGGCCATTTTGGAAAGCCCTCATATGATACAACAACTGTTTGATCATATTTGGTTTTGATACTTTTTGGATCCAATTGAAAAATTCCCCTACATTTGGAAAAAAGTGAAGGCAGATTCTGACTTAGTGAAAATTTCACTAAGTGTTGGAAAAAAGTGACATTTTCACTTTTTGTGATTTTGATCATTCCATAACTCAAAATCCATGAGGAATTTGGAGGGAGGTCAGTTTTAAGCTTTTGTAGAGGGTAATGAGATCTACAAATCAAGCTTTGGATGGGGAAAAATGGCTTTGTGGTTTAGGAGTTATGATCCTCCAAAGTTGGTACCCTTGCCACTTTGTTCATAACTTAGAAAATTTTCTATGTTTTTATGGTTACCCCTTTTACAAGTTATCCCACTTTTCTTGATTTTTCTCTATGAATGATGATTCAGATCATACATTAACATCATTTTAGGGTTAAAAAATGATTTTTGTGAAAAATCTCAAAAAGTCAAAGTTGAATTTTGTGCACAGTTGACTTTTTGTCAGATGAATTCCAAACTGTGCGATCCTCTATAAAATCAAGTCCTTGACCTAAATCAAACTTGATGGATTAATTTCATAGGTGTTATAGGGTGTATTGAATCATGTCCTAGGGTTTGGGAGCATGTCCTGGTCAAAAGTCAAAGATACAGTTGTCTTTTCTCGTGAAACCCTAATTGTGGTACTGATGAAATTGAGACTTGCTGCTCAAGCTTTCGGGATCAATCCATTGTTACAAATGGATCAATGTGGTATGTTGGGACCCTCAAATCCTCTCTTGAGGTCTCGGCTCATGATTTGTCCCAAAAGTTAACTTAGGGGTGAATTAGGTCAAGAAACCCTAATTCCTGATTTTTGATGTATGCATCCCCTGAGGTCAAATTGACTTGATGCTTGGGCCCATGAGGTTCCATGTGTAGCGAGAGATTTTGGACGTGGTTCTTAAGCACTGTCGCTTTGGGGTTACTACAGGTCGATTCATTTTTTATCCTATTGAGCTGACTAAGGAAGGGAAATAGATGTCTCCAATTAACCCTGCTTGCATATTGAGTTTAAATAGCGGTCTGTTAGGTTACGGATGCTATATGGTAATAGGGACTTTTTCTTCTTACTTTGTTTAGAATGAAACACCGAGAATGTTCATGGGGGAGTTTTGTTAGGATGCTAGGACTGATGCTTTTCATTTGATATGTGAAGGTACGAGATTTAGGGGTTTAGATTAGTGTGCTCGTTAAGATTTTTCTTTCAATCTTATGCCTACGTATTCCCATTTACCGAAACAGGGAAATCAGAGCGATCATAGTTCCTCCTATTCTATGGGAGGAAATGGTATTTTGGTGTCTTGTTCAAAGCCCAAGACGTGAAGCTGAAAAGGTGTTTTATATCTTGTTCAAAGCCCAAGATGTGAAGCTAAAATGGTGTTGTCTTTAGAGAGAATTTGTTATCTCTAAAGGGGGTCTGTTTGTCACAACTGTTGGGTGACTGACTATAAAGGAGGATTACTTTAACTGGGATATGTGAATCCTAGAAATGCCATAATTTCCTTTATAGGGGGTTTTAACCTGAAGGAGAAGACTTTAACTCAGTGTAGAGCAATGCTATCTTTCCTTAGGAATTTCTCATGCTAAAAGAGGGACAATGACGTGGATGTAAATAATCCAGAGGCTTGCTGCTTACAGCGATTAGATGAAAGGAGTTATTGATGTTTGTATCCTGTGAATGAGGCACAGTTTTGATGCTAAAAGATTGATTGACTCAACTGGGGTTTTTCTTATACAAACCCTAAGAGGAGGCTATTGACCCAACAAGAGGGTGTTTTTATGTGTCTCGTACGAAGCCCGAGAGAGAGGCTAAAAGGGTTTGACTCAACAAGAGAGTGCTTTTAGATGTGTCTTGTACGAAGCCCAAGACGGAGGTTAAAGGTTGACTCAACAAGAGAGTCATTTATACTCACCAAGAGAGTGTTTTGTATCTCGTATGAAGCCCGAGATGGAGGCTAAAAGAGAGATTGACTCAATATGAGAGTCTTTTTGTATCTCATACGAAGCCCGAGATAGAGGCTAAAAGAGAGATTGACACAACAAGAGAGTATTTTTGTATCTTGTACAAAGCCCGAGATAGAGGCTAAAAGGATTGCTGTTTCGGTTGAGTGACAGGTCCAGTAGGTTGGTTAAAAGAGAAAATCAGTTCTTATAAAGAGACTGATTAAAGGTAAGGCTATGCTTTGGGATTGATCAGAGGATCAGGGTTATTTCCTGTTCTTTAAGGAAATGGGGAATCCAGAGGGTATTGGAGATTGTCCGAGTCTACTGGTGTTTTTCCCTACTTGAGAATGCCTTCGAGACTCAAGGAGATTAGACTGTCCAAGTCTAGATTTTTCTCTTTTGTACTATGCTTAAAGAAAAAATAGTAGTATGTTCACGGTAGAAAGATCTAGACTCTTTGAAAGACTATTCTATTAAGATGACTAATTTCTGTTCCTATACCTCTAGGAGGTCGTCGGGATAATTTGTACGAAGCCCAAGAGGAGGCTGGAAACTTTAAAGAATCCGAGGGACAATTTGTACGAAGCCCAAAAGGAGGCTCTCTTCCCGAACGAAGAATCCTTATATGAAGCCTAAGAGGAGGCTGTGAATACTTCTAAGAAGCTGTAGGGTCCTTGAACAACGCCCAAGAGGAGGCGGGGATGCTTTTAGGAATCCTGTGGGTCCCCAAACCCCGAGAAATTTAAGACAGGCTATTCACAAAGAATAGATCAAGCTAGGAAAGTTCGAGAATTTGGAAGAAACTCAAGAGATCCCATTCACGGAGAAAAGATCATCTCTGGGGAGTAGAGTTTCTTTGACACTTTCTAAGAGTGACAGTCTGAGAAAGGGTTCACCGAGAATGCCGCCTTTTATGTCTCCATATTGTTTAACCCCAAGAGGAGGGAAGACTGTAACTGGTAATCTTACGGGGATCTAGTTTTGACTGTATTTAAGAGTGACCAACAGAGCTTAGTGCTAGACGTAGTTGCTGGGGAAACTCTAAATATCTATACTAGTATTACACAGTTGATATTAGTTTATGAAGGAAGACTTACAGTGAAACAGCCCCACAATACAGTTATATGTATATGAAAGCGGATAAAGAAAAAATATAAACACTTACTCGGTTGTAGAGCTTCCATGGTGTTTGGTTAGTTGTTCAACAAAGAAAGATTAAAAACAACAGTATATTCAAAATTTAAAGGAGAAAGTATTTTGAAAAGATATTGGGGCTTACAACTCAAGGAGAGGCCCAAAGTTTATCAGTGATCGCACTGTCGTTTTGTACAGAGGGACTTATACAAGTGACTGAGGCCCAAGAAAGGTTTTCTGTACAAGGGGATGGGTCTTACACTCTCTCAAGAGGCCCAAGTGTTTAAAGAAAAAGAATGGGGCTTACAACACGAGGGTAGGCCCAAATGATTGGTTTTTTTACTGGCGATTGTGCCGAGGTTTTCTTTTAACGCAGAGGGGCTTATACAATGTCTGAGGCCCAAAAATTTTTGGTTAAAAGGGGATTGGGTCTTACACTCTATTAGAGGCCCAAAAGATTTATTTTTGTACAAGTGGTGGGGCTTATAGCTCAAGGAGAGGCCCAGGGTTATTTGTTTGAAAATGGCGATCGCGCCGAGATTTTCGAAAACACGGTGGGTCTTATACAATGCATTGAGGCCCAAAATTGTTTCGTTTTCAAAGTGGGTTGGGTCTTACACTCTAATAGAGGCCCAAAAATGGTTTTGAATGGGTCTTATAGCTCGAGGATAGGTCCAGGGTTTGTTTTTCAACGGACGATGATCGCGTCGAACTTTTTGAAATACAACGGGACTTATACAATAAGTGAGGCCCAAAAATAGGTTTGTATTTACAAAGGATTGGGTCTTACACTCTATTAGAGGCCCAAATGTGTTTGAAATTGTTTGATAAGGGTGAAAATCAAAGAAACCTTAATTTGTTATTCTTTAAAAGTAAATATTTAAAGAAAATCAAATAAAATACCAAATAAGTTTGAATAAACCATTTGTGATTTTTTGTTTAAGGTTTGAAAGATGAGGGATTAATCACAAGGTGAATCAAAACTCACTTGGTTTCGATTTTCAAAGTAAATATTCACTTTTAAAATGTCTAAAAACATTAAAAAGGAATATATTCACAAAAATACTAATTATATATTAAATAAATAATATAAACTTAATTTTTTGTGGAATAAAATATTTCAACATTTTTGTGATTTTTTACAAAAAGAACCAATAAAAAATAATTAAAATTGAAGGAGTTATTAATTTTCCAATTAATTAATAAAACATGAAAATATTGGAAAAAATAGCAAAAATGTGAGAAAACACAAAATGGCATGGGTGGGGTTTGAACCCATGACCTCAAGGTTATAGGGTGCGCTCCTTACCACTGGGGTGATGATACATCAATTGCTTGAAGTGAAACCACAAATATACAAGGCATGCCTTGTTTTCCAGGCCTGACCAAGGCAAGGCAAGGCAAGTTTTGCCAAGAAACGGGAAGGTCCATAACTTTCTCATTTCTCAATGGTTGGGTACAAAATTTATATGCATCTGGCCTAGAATTTCACAAGGAATCCAATGGTGGTGGTATTTTTTTCAGATCATACTCCCTCCTCAAAACCCGAAAGTGGTTTTGAAAAAGACCTATAATTGCATTTTCTATGCTACACTTTGATACAGGCATGAATTACATGATGAATTGGTTCAAACACAACATATATAACATGTATGAGGTGTGTATGATCAGTGGATTTCAAAGCAATGCATATTTTGGAAAGTTTAAGTCATGATGCTTACTGTAATACCCCAAATTTTGACCACTTAGATTTCCCATCATTGTGAAAATCATCATCACAATATGGATGAACCATCATGCTTCATCAGTCTCCCCAAAGATGGGTGAGCATCCAATACAATCAAAATTAGGGTTTCAAGCCCTCTCTGAGTGCTTAGACAAAGGATCAATCAAGAAATGACATGATCTTCAACTTGTCTAACCTCTCAAACATCCACAATGGATCAAAAAAGGCTGCCACTTTAAGGATTAAGCACAAGGATGCTCCCTTTCAGGTGGATTAAGTCTCAAGATCGACAGTGTCACCAAATTAGGGTTTTGGTCGACCAGGGCCTCCAGATGGAAATTTTCATCTGGGCACAAGGCAATGATCCAAAACATGACCTAATATACTTCATGGAACCTCATGAACCCATGCATCAAGTCAATTTTGCCTTAGGGGATGCATTCATCAAAAATCAGGAATTAGGGTTTCTTGACCTAATTCACCCCTAAGTTGACTTTTGGGACAAACCATGAGCCAAGACCTCAAGACATGATTTAAGGGTCTCTAATATACCATATTGATCCATTTGGAACAATGGATTGATCCAAGAAGCTTGAGCAACAAGTCTCAATTTCATCTGCACCACAATTAGGGTTTTAAGAGAAAAGTCAACTGTAACTTTGACTTTTGACCAAGACATGCTCCCAAACCCTAATACATGATTGAATATACCCTATGACACCCATGGAACATGTCCATCAAGTTTGATTTAGGTCAAGGACATGATTTCCTGAAGAATTGCACAGTTTGGAATTCATCTGATAAAAAGTCAACTGTGCACAAAAGTCAACTTTGACTTTTTGAGATTTTTCACCAAAATGGATTTTTAACCCTAAAATGATGTTAATGTATGATTTGAATCATCATTCATCAAGAAAAATCAAGAAAAGTGATATAACTTGTAAAAGGGGTAACCATAAAACTTAGAAATTTTTCTAAGTTAAAAATAAAGTGGCAAAGGTACCAACTTTGGAGGACCATAACTCCTAAACCACAAGGCCATTTTTTCTCATCCAAATATGGATTTGTAGCCCTCATTATCACCTACAAAAACTTCAACTACAAGTCATTCCAATTCATTAAGGATTTTGAGTTATGGAGTGATCAAAGTGGCTGAAAAGTGAAAATGTCACTTTTTCCAACACTTAGTGAAATTTTCACTAAGTCAGATTCTGCCTCACTTTTTGCCAAATGTAGGGGGATTTTTCACTTGGAATCAAAAGAGATCAAAACCAAACTTGTTCAAACAGTTGTTGTATCATGTAAGAGCTTTCCAAAATGGCCAAGAACATTGCCAAATTCAACCTACACCATGAGATACAACATTGCCAAGTTGCCTTGCTGAAATCTGTCAAGGCAAGGCAGAATTTGCAACTTTGGTCGATTTGCCAAAATCAGCCAAATTCGATTTCCTATCCACTTGGACACCTCAGAGGATTGAATCTAAAGGGGACAATCACTGAGCCAAGCCTCCAAAGTCCATGGAACAAGAAATAGCATGTTGAACCTAGAATGGCCAAAATAGGGACAAGACTTCAAATTTGGAATGAGGCATTCAATGAAACCATCAAGGTGGCATGGACTGAGCCATTCTCATCTGAAATCAGTCAAGACTTATCCAAGACCAAGGGAACCAAAGCTCTGTGCCTTAACCTCTAGTCAATGGCTAGAGGAGACTTGGATTTTCATTTGCCAACATTGGCCAAACCTACTTACCAGCTGCCATGCACTATTCCTTGCAAAACAAACTTGCTCTACTATAAATAGAGCTCAATTGTGGTCAGTTTGAGTACACCAAAGCCATCTAACAGATGCTTTCCTCAAAATCTCTTCTTTCACTCCAATTTTGCCTTCTAAGGCAAGTCACTATCGGGTTTTGAGTTTGAGAGCAATTCCAATCAAACCAACCACTCACACACCTCACATACATCATATATGAGCTGATCAAACACTTAGATTACTTCTAAAACATCAATTTCACAAAATCACCAGCTGGTTGCTCAAGGTTTTAACCAAAGTGCAGCTGAGGTACCACAAAATGATCCAGCCAATTTCAATCAAGTACAACCATCCAAACACAATCCATAGGGTGTAGGGAAGCTGTTCAGATCATCACCACTCATCTGTAACACCTCCAAATCAAAAATCACTTTGAACTTGCTGTCACGACTTGGAGGTAAGCACATACTTGGTCATCTCTCAATCTATGCATATTTCCTCGCACAATAATTTGGCCATATGTTCATAATCATGCATGGAATGTTTTCCCTCAATTAATTGCATTGTTTGAATCGTGTATCAAAAATCCTAGCCTTCATGCAGAAAGTAGGGTTCTTGAGGTCTCTTCGTGATTTCTTGTTGTATGTTTAATTTAAATGAAATTAAAGTACATAGACATGATCGCGAGGTTGAGGCGAGCATAATGATATATGGATTGCATGATATGATTACGTATTCATGAAGATTGGATAGAAAATGCAAATCTGAGAAACCAAGAACACGCGCGTGTTCTTCAGCTTGTTCTTGGCGCCATTTTTAGAAATTCAAATATTTGAATTTTGTGATTTTGTTTAATTGATTCAAAAATTAATTTCTCTCTGAGTTTTAATGATTTTGAGTTGATTCTTTTCTTAATAATTCACAAAAATGTTAAAATATTTTATTTTCACAAAAAATCCCAAAAATATTATTTATTTCATATAATTGATATTTTTGCAAAGAATTAATATTTTAATTGTTTTTGACATTTTAAATATTTTTTCTACATTGATTTTGCAACTTTTAATGCTTTCTAATTATTTTGTAGGTCAATACTTAATTTTTGAAGCATTAATCCAAGATCACAATTTGTTTTCCATGTGTTAAATAATTTTTGATCATTTTAATTGAATTTTTATTCAATTAAATACATTTTGAAAACAAATTAGGGTTTTGGATTAATTCAACCCTCATAAATCATTTTCAAAACTCTTGGGCCTCTTGAGAGAGTGTAAGACCCATCCCCCCTTGTACAAAAATTTTTTGGGCCTCACTCATTGTATAAGTCCCTCTGTATAAGTAAACGGCGCGATCGTCGCCCGTTTAAAAATAAAAAAAATCATCTGGGTCTCTCCTTGAGCTATAAGACCCATTCAAAACACTTTGAGCCTCTATTAGAGTGTAAGACCCAATCCCCCTTTTAACCAAAACATTTTGGGCCTCACTTATTGTATAAGTCCCTCTGCGTTAAAAGAAAACCTCGACGCGATCGCCATTTTTAAACGAAAAATCATTTGGGCCTACTCTCGTGTTATAAGCCCCTCTCTTTTCTTTAAACATTTTTTGGGCCTCTTGAGAGAGTGTAAGACCCGTCCCTTTGTACAGAAAACCTTTTTGGGCCCCAGTCACTTGTATAAGTCCCGCTGTACAAAGTCAAACAGTGTGCTCACTGATAAAACCCTGGGCCTCTCCTTGAGCTGTAAGCCCCAAATCTTTCTTTTTCAAAGCACTTTCTCCTTTGATTTTGAATATACTGTTGTTTTCAATCTTTCTTTGTTGAACAACTAACCAAACAGCATGGAAGCACTACAATCGAGTAAGTGGTTATCGCTTTCATTTACTGCTTTCATATTATAAACTGTATTGTGGGGCTGCTCACTGTAAGTCTCCTTTCATAAACTCATATCTACTGTGTAATAATAGTATAGATATTTCGAGTTTCCCCGGCAACTACGTCTAGAACTAGGTGACGCCGTTTCATTTATTCGTAGAAATAAACGCCTAGATCCCCAATAGGAGCACCATATACAGTCTTTTCTTCGGCTGTCCTCCTTAGGAATCGTCAAGAAGCTCTACTCCCCAAGATGAATGTATTCTCCGTGAATGGCATCTTTGAGTTTCTTCCAAATTCTCGAACTTTCCTGACTTGATTTATTCCTTGTGGATAGCTTGCCTTGAATGTCTCGGGGTTTGGGTACCCACTACGGTTATAATCTTGGACCTTAACTAAGGAACCCTCTTTAAAAGTTAAAAGTCGCTGGATAGTAAACCTCGCACGTTTACCAGTGGTTTTTATCTTTAAAAGAGTTATCTCTCCTAATGGAAAGGAGATGATAGACCCACGGGCTTCTTAAAAGCATCGGCCTCCTCTTGGGCATTATTCAAGGACACTACGGCTTCTTAGAAGTATTCACAGCCTCCTCTTAGGCTTCGTATAATGATCTCTTCCTTCGGGAATGATAACCTCCTCTTGGGCTTCGTACAAGGACCCGTAGGCTTCTTAAAAGTTTCCAGCCTCCTCTTGGGCTTCGTACAAATTGTCCCGATGACCTCCTAGAGGTATAGGAACAGAACTTAGTCATCTGCATAGAACAGTCCTTTCATAGAGTCTACTACTGTTTCTCAAAGCATAGTACAAAAGAAAAAAACTCTAGACTTGGACAGTCTAACTTCCTTGAGTCTCAAAGACATTCTCAAGTGACCCCTTCGTTAAATAGGAAGGAAACCCGCAGACTCGGACAGTCTCAATACCCTTTGGATTTCCCGTTTCCTCAAAGAGAAGGAAATATCCCTGATCCTCAAATCAAATCCCTGAGTACAGTGTTGCTCATATAAGAACTGATTTTCTCTTTTAAAATCAGTATATTGGATCTGTCACTCAACTGAAACAAACCTTTAGCCTCCATCTCGGGCTTCGTACGAGATACAAACACACTCTCTTGTTGAGTATCAAAGACTCTCTTGTTGAGTCAAACTTTTAGCCTTTATCTCGGGCTTCGTACGAGACACAAAGACTCCCTCGTAGAGTCAAACAAACAATAGCCTCTATCTCGGGCTTCGTACGAGACACAAAGACTCTATCGTCGGGTCAAAAACTTTTAGCCTCTCTCTCGGGCTTTGTACGAGACACAAAATAGCCTCCTCTTAGGCTTTGTATAATGATTTTCCTAGCGGAAATTAGCCTCCTCTTAGGCTTTTGTATAAGAAAACCACTGGTTGATCCAATCAACCTTTTAGCATCAAAGCTGTGACTCGTTCACAGTACACAAACATCAACAACTCCTTTCCTTTCATCTAATCGCTGTATGCGGCAAGCCTCTGGACCATCTATATCCATGCCACTGTCCCTCTTTTAGCATGAGAAATTCCTAAGGAAAGATGGCATTGCTCTACACTGAGTTAAAGTCTTCTCCTTCAGGTTAAAACCCTTTCTTCGGAAATTATGGCATTGCTCGGATCCGCGTATCCCAGTTAAAGTAATTCTCCTTCTCCCTCTTTAGAGATGACAAACTCTCTCTAAAGTCGAGGTCTTTCAGCTTCACGTCTTGGGCTTTGAACAAGACACAAATAGACCTTTCAGCTTCACATCTTGGGCTTTGAACAAGATACAAACCACCTTTCGCTTCACGTCTTGGGCTTTGAACAAGACACCAAAAACCAATTTCCTCCCATAGAATAGGAGGAACTACGAACGCTCTGATTTCCCTATTTCGGTAAACGGGAATACGTAGGCATAAGATCGAAAGAAAAGATCTTAGCGAGCACAATCAACAAAAAACCCAAATCCCATATCTCCATCAATTAAAAGTAGTAATTCAAAAGCATCAGTCCTAACATCCTAATCCTTGTTCCCCGCCAGAAACCTTCTGCCTAGATAAAAAGAAAGAAAACCGTATTGGCGAAAATACAAATAACCAGTACAAAGGCCCCCCACATTGATAACATCCGTAACCTAACAGACCGCTGTTTAAACTCAGTATGCAAAGCAGGGTTAATTGGAGACATCTATTTCCCTTCCTTATTCAGCTCACAATAGGATAAAAAATGAATCGACCTGTAGTTTTAAGGTCAAACCGCAGAGAGCGACCAGCGCTTAAGAACCGCGTCCAAAATCGCTCGCTACAGAAAAATGGCGCCTACCGTGGGGCCGGTCTTTGTTAAACTCGGTCTTCCTTTTCTTCACTTATGTGAAAACCACAGATTAGGGCTTCCGCCGGGGAACCCATTTTCTGTCAGGAACTTAGGATTCTTAGCTTTAAAGGTCTAGGATGTTTAGGACAAATATATATACTGCTTTTCCTAATTGCTATACATGTTTATTTTTCTGCTAATGGGAATGCGGGTGATACCGTATGTTGAAAGAATGAGTATACACTTAAGATAAGTGATGGCGACGGGGTCGACCATCAACCTCAGTGGAGGCTGGCCAACGCAACCCATTCACTCTTCTAGCCAATGGGCCGGTTGTTAAGTCTGAGAAGCTGAGGAGCCAAACCCTTTTGTAGTGCGGAAACTATCGGAAATAGTTGTTACGCGATACTACCCTCATTTAAGGCTGGTGATCTATTCTCGGTGAATGGCACTTACTCTAAGATTGCTCTACGACTCGCTGGCGATCCGCTTGTTGTTTTGCTTTCCTGAGAGGAGCTGATGATAATGAGTACAGGTACAAAAATCACCCTAGTATATACCTTTGGGGATGGGTAGAGCCTTGACTTCATGACAACGACCCTTTGACCCCATGTTTTTTCTATGTTTTTGTGTGCTGCATTCATGCATCCATTTAATAAAACATTAAAACATTCAAAAAACTTTCTCTTCTAGTCTCTCTATTTTTCAAATTAAACTAAGACTGTGATTGCAAATATCAGAGAAAAAGATTACGCTAATGGATTTCGGTAGAAGGAGAACTCGCCAGTATACCTTCAAGGTTCCAAAACTAGGGGATTTGAGAAGGTTAGCAAGGATGATCACTAGCCCTGAGGCTTTTAGAGCCAAGCACGGTGGTTTGCTACCACTGTTAAGAGTCCATGTGATTGAGGGGATCATGGACGCGCTCATTCAGTTCTACGATCCGGTTTATCACTGTTTCACATTCCCGGATTACCAGCTATCACCAACGCTGGAGGAGTATTCTCATCTGGCTGATTTACATATCACTGATCGAGCTCCATTTTCTGGACTGGAAGAAATTCCAAAGAATCAGACTATTGCAAGAGCAATTCATTTGGACGAGTCTGAGGTCAAGACTCACATGATTACTAAGGGTGGCATCCAAGGTTTGCCAGCCCAGTTCTTGACAAAAAAGGCTCTATACTTCGCTAGTATAGGGAACGGGACTGCTTTTGAAAGCATCTTTGTCTTGCTCACCTACGGATTATTTTTGTTTCCCAACATCAATAACTTCGTCGATATCAACGCTATTAAGGTTTTTCTCATTGGAAACCCTGTGCCGACTTTGCTCGCAGATGCGTATCATTCTGTACAGTTGGGAAATTTGTACAGCGGAGGGGAGATCACATGTTGTGTACCTTTGCTCTACAAATGGTTTATCTCTCACTTGCCCAAGTCTGCTGCTTTTTGGGATTGCAAGAGTGTCTTACGTTGGTCGCAGAAGATCATGTCTCTCACCAATTCCGATATAGATTGGTGTAATAGGATTTATGAGGGAATCAGGATCATTGACCGTTGTGGAAACTTCCCCAACGTACCCCTCATAGGAACTAAAGGAGGAATCAACTATCATCCGATATTGGTTCTTCGTCAATTTGGATACCCGATGAGACACGTCCCACTGGGTGTTCATCTGGAAGGTCTTTTCTTCAAAGAAGGAGAAAATGACAGAGCACTAAAGATGTAAATAGTGCAAGCTTGGAAACAGGTTTATAAGAAAGGACCAGAGTCTCTGGGAAAACCGGACTGTGTCTCTGTGGAGCCTTATCTCCATTGGGTACAAACCAGAGCTCTCAAGCTAAAAATGCCTTATCCTCGTTACGGAATTCTTCCACCGAGGGAAACTGTCATGTACTTCATGACGGAAACTGAAAAGCTTCAGGTTACTCTCAACAAAGTTCAAAAGGAAAGAAGATCTTGGAAGAACAAGTACCGCACCCTCGACGTAGAGTGTATCCAAATACAGCAACTACTAAAAGAGAAAGATGCTCTGATTGAAATTTTGGAGCAGCATGCTGTAGAGAATCAAGATGACCAAAGGAATTTGCTCACTCCTTTCACTTGGCAAAGGAATGACAACCCGACAACGGCCCAAGCGCCCCGGTCAAAGAAAAGGAAGATACCAAAATTAGCACCCGGTTTCTCCTCAGAGAGGACTCAGGACCCATTAGTTTAGGTTTCTGTTTCTGCACTTTGTAATCTACTGTATTTCCATTTCTGTAATCCTTTGAATTTCAATAAAAAGGGGTTTCCCCACTGTTTGATATTTGCAATCTAATTGTCGAAGTTTATTTTGATTAAACCAAAAAACAATAACTAATATAATCATTGCATTCATCATTCTCACATCGCGTATTCTTCTTCCCTACGAATCTCACGTTTGTGTCTCGATTCTAGAGTCAAACTGTCTCATTCGTATAATACTCGGGCCAATCGTCAGAAAAAGATGGATGATCTTGAGGAAGAAAATAGAGAGTTGAAATAAGAGATCAATGCTCTGAGAGAGGATATGAGAAAGCTTCGTAACGACATGCAAGCCATGGCAGAAGCTCAGCTACAAAGAACTGTGATCTCAGAGATCACCTCAATGCCCATCATAGAAAAGTATGATCCTAGGTATCAGATGCCGAAAGATCGTCCTTGGGGCATGCCTGTTAACTATATCCCGGAAGGATATGTTCCGCCGATCACTGAAGATCAGGGAATCGCAACAGAAGCCGCTGGGCCTGAAGGTTACAAACTTCGGGAAAGCGAAGATGCTAGGGGCATAATGAAGACTCCTGAAGGTTACAAACTTCGGGAGGCGCCAAGACTCACTGCCGTAGTCACGGTACCACCCCCTGTGGTGCACACTGTCCCAGAAGGACAGATTCCACAGACACCTTCTGGTAAGAAGGAAACTATGTTTGACAGAATGGATGAATTCCAGGAACAGTTCCTGGAAATGCAGAAGAAGCTGCAAGCCATTTGCGGTCAGGATCTATTTGGAAAGGACGCCGCAGACCTCTGCTTGGTCCCAAATGTGAAAGTCCCGCACAAGTTCCAAGTGCCCGACTTTGAAAAATACAAGGGTAACTCTTGCCCTCAGAGCCATCTGGTGATGTACGCTCGGCGGATGTCAGCTCAGACGGAGAATCAGGACCTACTGATTCACTACTTCCAGGATAGTTTAACCGGTGCCGCACTCAAATGGTACATGGATTTAAACCGTACTACGATCAGTACATTCAGAGATCTTGGTACTGCCTTCGTCCAACAATACAAGTACAATTTGGACATGGCACCCGACAGAGATCAACTCAGATCAATGTCGCAAAAGGAAAAGGAAACCTTTAAGGAGTATGCTCAAAGGTGGCATGAAATTGCCGCTCAAATTTGTCCACCTCTTGAGGAAAAAGAGATGACAAAAATCTTCTTAAAGACCTTAAGCTCATTTTACTATGACCGAATGGTTACCAGTGCGCCCAGTGATTTCACCGAAATGGTCGGCATGGGCGTACGTCTTGAGGAAGCCGTCCGAGAAGGACGTTTGGTAAAAGACACTGGATCGACGAGCGGTACTAAAAAATACGGTAGTGCTCTCCCTAAGCAAAAAGAGCAAGATATTGGGAATATCTCTCTCGGAAAGCAAAGGCGACGTTATCAGCCAGTAGCAGCTGTTACTCCTGCTATCAGCCCCGCGCCTGTTCCTATGTATCAACCTCAGGTTGCGCAGAGCCAACCTGACCAACAAAGGACACAACAACCTCTTCAGCAGGCTCGTCCTCCATATAACAACAACCGTACAATACGGCCACCAGGATTTGATCCTATACCCATAACGTACGCAGAGCTGTTTCCGTTACTGTTGGCTAAGGGGCACATTCAGACTAAGTCTCCCCTTTCAGTTCCGGAAAATCTGCCTTTTTGGTTTAAAGCGGATCAGACATGCCCTTATCATCAAGGAGGTTCAGGGCATAACATTGAGACTTGTCTCAATTTCAAATCCGACGTGCAAAAGCTTGTTAGGAGCGGGCTCTTATCTTTCAATGATACGAATCCCAATGTTCTCACGAACCGGCTGCCTCAACATGAGAAAGCTGCAGTCAATCTGATTGAGAAAGAGACTAACAATGTCTATCAAATTCATGATGTACTCTTGTTAAAGACCAATCTGGTCAAGATGCATTGTAGACAGAGTGGATATGGCCATGTGCCACCTCATAACTATCACCAGTGTAATATCTGCTCTAAAGATAACCAAGAGTGTTCTGTAGTGCAAGCAGCTCTACAGGAACAAATGGATCTTGGATGGATCCAAGAGCACCGAGTTCGTGGAGTTAACATGGTTTACACGAATTCCAACGTCATTCAAAACCACGACATCCGTGCGATGAATGTCAACTTGGTGGCGATGCACTCAAGGCAAAGCCAGTATCATAATCTGCCGCGGCACGATTACAGTTCCTGTCTGATTTGCTCGGTAAACAAACAGGGATGCTCTTTCATACAAGAGGCCCTCCAGCGTCAGATGGATCTTGGATGGATCCAAGACTACCATGATAGGAACTCCTATCAAATCAACATGGTTCAGATCTTCGACATCCGCGTAATGGATACCAACCTGGTAGAGTTACATGCTGAGCAGGTCCGACTTGGATTCTTAATATCACATGACTATCAAAATTGTAAAGCGGGTTGCGAAAACGATCGAGGTTGTACCCTTGTCCAGGAGGCACTTCAGCACTCGTTAAATCACTGGTGGATGCCAATCTATATGGACGAAGATACTCAGCAGATTAGTATCAATAATAGGAATCCTACTCGTCGTCAAAGTCAGGATGTCCGATCAATGGAAGGTAACCTAGTGAGGTTACATTGTATTCAAAGTGGGCGTGGCCAGGTGCCACCACACAACTATGACAGTTGTAGCATCTGTGCAGAAAGTAACCAAGGGTGTTACCTTGTGAGAGCAGCTCTTCAGGGTCAGGTCGATCATGGAGAAATTCGTCCATATCCCGGTTCAGGACCCATCATTTGGTCGCTGAACTACCTTGCCGAGCAAGTTGAGGATGTTTTCACGATCTCTGGTCATCACAGGACCAGGGATGTTTTTGCCATCATCCCTCTACTTGACAAATCTAGAGTTCCCAACCGGGAACGGATCAAGGTTACTTATGATGGTCAGAAAAATCAGAAGGTTCCCATAGTCATCTATCTACCAGGGCCACTACCGTATGAATCAGCTAAGGCAATCCCTTACAAATACGGTGCAACAATAATCGAGAATGGAAAGGAAATTCCATTAACCTCCATCGTGAATATTGCAGACATCAGTCGTGTACACGGAGTGGTTGAATCTTTAACCGAGGGGTTGGAGAATCCAACAAAGAAAAGGAACTTCAGGCGGAAATTCCTGATCCACCAGTCAGTCAATCTGGTAATCCCGACTTTTCAAAAGAGAAAGATGAGATGCTAAAGCTCATCCAAAGGAGTGAATATAACATTGTTGATCAACTGTTACAGACTCCTTCAAAGATCTCAGTATTATCACTGTTACTCAGTTCAGAAGCACACAGAGAGGCTCTACAGAAAGTCTTGGAGCAAGCCTTTGTGGAACAGGATGTAACAATCAGACAATTCGATAGCATTGTCTCTAACATCACTTCCTGCAATAATTTGGGATTTAGTGATGAGGAATTACCTGAAGAGGGTCGTCGTCATGACATGGCGCTCAACATTACAGTTAACTGCCAGGGCGATGCTTTAGCCAATGTACTGGTAGACACAGGGTCAGCCCTGAATGTTATGCCGAAGTCCACTTTGACGCAATTATCATTTAAGGGCCCTCCGATGAGAGTCAGCGAGGTCGTCGTCAAAGCATTCGACGGATCCAGAAAAACAGTTATCGGCGAAGTTGATCTTCCCATAACTATTGGTCCTCACACTTTTCAAATCACTTTCCAGGTCATGGACATCCGGGCAACGTACAATTGTTTATTAGGAAGACCTTGGATACATCAGGCTGGAGCGGTCACTTCAACCCTCCACCAAAAGCTAAAGTTCATCAAGAACGATCAACTTGTCACGGTTTGTGGGGAACAAGCCTTGCTTGTGAGTAACCTATCATCATCTGCTTGTGTAGAACCCGAGGAGGTTATTGGAACTCAGTTCCAAGCACTATCGGTGAGAAAGAACGATCAATCTGAAGAAGGAACTTCAATTTCTTCATACAAAGATGCTATCAAAGCGGTCGAGAGTACCGATACAAAAAGGATGGGGACAGCTTGTCATTCCTATTGACAATAAAACAAAGAAGGGTCTTGGTTTTTCTGCAACCTGTACCCAGACAGCCGCCAACGATGAAAGTCTTCATCCCCTTCAAAACTTCTTCCACAGTGGAGGTTTTCTTCACCCAGTGTCTCAGACAGTTCATGCTATCAATGAGGAAGATCCCTCTGACACAGATGAAGAATGGAAGTCCTACCTTAATAAGGACGGCTATATGTCTCAGGAAGAGGTGCCTATGCCTTTTTGCTTTCCTACAGAAAGTCCGAGATTTATACCAAGATCAGATGTCGAAATGATCTACGGATATTGTAATCCGGAAGGATGCCGTGCTCTGCCAAATTCATTAGAGGAAGACACTCTGATGAAAGAAAACTTTGATCACAATTACTATGGCCCGATGGATGGTCTGCCAATGTGGCAGCCTTACCCAGGAAACTTGGGGCAAGAAAGTCAGCCGAGTAATGAAACTCAGCTGAGCGTCATTGAACAGAATACCTGTGTCCCCGCCATGTCATGGGATCAACACTCAGGTCATTCAGAAACTACTCAACATGAAGATGAATTCGCAACGTTTGCAGGACTAGAATTCATCAACTATGCTTTTCCTGAGGTCAACGTCATCGAGAGGGATGACTTCTCTAGTTCCAAAGAAGTTTGGGACACTTTGGGACAACCAAGTGGAAAATACGACTTTATGGTCAAGTACACTGCTCCCGAAAGCTCTCGTATCAGGCTCGAAGATATCCAGTCAACTGGATGGGGAGATACAGCTGAGAGCACCAATGCTATGCAAAATGCAACAGAGGAATCCTCCTACGACAATTCTACTTGGGAGACAGATTCCAATGATCCTACTCCACCAGAAATCAGCGTCATTTTTGAAGACAAATCAAGGAAGGTGCCAGACTTTGTGATTCACCGAGGAGTTCGCCGCCAATGGGTTGTCGTCGAGGTTCCGAAGGTCGTTCGTCGGTCAAAGTAATTGCCATCTTTAACCTTTCACCCTGCCCAGGTGAAACGGATGTTTTGATAGGGCTCGCTTTTTGTAAATTTCCCTCTTCGCTTTGCCCAGAGCGAGTGAGTTTTGTTTTATAGGGTTGTAGTTTCAAGATTCGACTTGTTCATTAATAAAATAACGTCGTTCTGTAATTTCCGCATTAATTGCTGTTTTCTCTTTTTGCTTTTTCAGAAAATGGTAATCCTAAAAAAAAAACATTCAATAATAAAAACAAGCAGTAAAATAAATACACTGCACACACTTACATTTTCTCTATCTCTTCTAAACACGAATCATCACGTCATGCAGATTGCTTGTTTTAAACCCCGTTGAAACATACGATCCGATGCCTTCTCCCAACTTTGAGTTCCCGGTATTCGAGGCTGAAGAAGAAAATGACGACGAAATTCCAAAAGAGATCTCCCGACTACTCAGGCAAGAGGAAAGGTCCATTGAACCTCACAAAGAGCCGTTGGAAACGGTAAACTTGGGTTCAGAAAAAGAGAGAAAAGAAATCAGGATCGGAGCACTGCTCAGTCCAACTGTCAAAGAAAGTTTGATAAAGCTTCTCAAAGAATTTCCCGATGTATTCGCTTGGTCCTATCAGGATATGCCAGGGTTGGATACCAGCATCATGGAGCATCACTTACCGCTAAGATCGGAATATCCGCCAGTAAAGCAAAGGTTGAGACGGACTCACCCGGACATGGCCATCAAAATCAAAGAGGAGGTACAGAAACAGATCGACGCGGGTTTCCTTGCCACATCTGAATATCCTCAATGGTTAGCCAACATCGTACCCGTTCCCAAAAAGGATGGAAAGGTCAGAATGTGTGTTGATTACAGAGATCTAAACAAGGCAAGTCCAAAGGACGACTTTCCTTTACCACACATTGACATGCTGGTGGACAGTACAGCAAAATTCAAAGTCTTCTCCTTCATGGATGGATTCTCGGGCTATAATCAGATCAAAATGGCGCCGAAAGACATGGAGAAAACTTCGTTCATTACCCCATGGGGTACCTTTTGTTACAAGGTAATGCCGTTCGGTTTGAATAATGTCGGGGCAACCTATCAAAGGGCCATGACTACTCTGTTTCATGACATGATACACAAAAAAATTGAGGTAAATGTCGATGATTTGATTGCAAAATCAAGAACAGAGGATGAACACGTTGAACATCTGTCAAAATTGTTCGAACGTCTAAGAATATTCAAGCTCCGCTTGAATCCTAACAAGTGCACCTTCGGTGTCCGTTCGGGGAAATTACTAGGGTTCATCGTCAGCCAGAAAGGAATTGAAGTAGATCCTGACAAGGTCAAGGCCATTCAAGAAATGCCTTCTCCGAAAACTGAAAAACAAGTCAGAGGATTCCTGGGACGTTTGAACTACATCTCCAGATTCATATTCCTTACGACCGCGACATGTGCGCCGATTTTCAAATTACTCAAAAAGAACCAGGATTGCGTTTGGTCAGAAGATTGCCAAACCGCCTTCGACAGTATCAAGGAATATCTGTTGAATCCTCCGATCCTATCACCTCCAGTGGAAGGAAGACCACTGATCATTTACCTCACAGTCCTAGAGGACTCAATGGGATGTGTACTTGGCCAACAAGACGAAACTAAAAGGAAAGAGTCTGCCATTTACTATCTAAGCAAGAAATTCACCGACTGCGAGACTCGGTACACAATGCTTGAGAAAACTTGTTGCGCTTTGGCTTGGGCAGCCAAACGTCTTCGCCAGTACATGATTCGTCATACTACTTGGTTGGTCTCCGAAATGGATCCAATCAAGTACGTTTTCGAAAAACCTGCTATCACGGGAAGGATTGCCCGTTGGCAGATGTTACTATCAGAATATGACATAGAGTACCATGCTCAAAAAGCCGTTAAAGGAAGTATTTTAGCCGATCATTTGGCTCATCAACCGATTGAAGATTAAGAATCAATCGGGTTTGACTTCCCAGACGAAGATGTCATGTATCTAAAGATGAAAGATTGCGATGAACCGCTACCCAGTGAAGGGCCAGAACCAGGTTCCCAGTGGGGACTTATCTTTGACGGAGCAGTCAATCATTATGGAAACGGAATTGGGGCAATCATTGTTACCCCTCAGGGTACCCACATTCCTTTCAATGCTAGACTTACTTTCAAATGTACGAACAACGAGGCCGAATACGAAGCATGTATCATGGGTCTCGAAGAAGCGATTGATTTAAGGATCAAAAACTTGGACGTATACGGCGATTCAACCCTGGTTATCAATCAGATAAAAGGAGATTGGAACACATACCAATCAGGATTGATTCCTTACAAAGACTATGCAAGAAGGTTGTTACCCTTCTTCAACAGAGTCGACTTTCATCACATCCCTCGTGATGAGAATCACATGGCTGATGCATTAGCCACTCTCTCTTCCATGATTAGTGTAGGTCGATGGAATGACATACCTAAGATCGACATCATGCGCCTTGAACGGCCCGCTTACATCTTCGCGATTGAAGCAGTCATAGACGACAGACCTTGGTATCACGATATCAAATGCTTCCTTCAGAAACAAGAGTACCCATCTGGGGCACTCAGAAAAGACAGGAAAACCCTCAGAAGATTGGCTGGAAACTTCTTCCTGAGCGGTGACACTCTTTATAAGAGAAATTTTGACATGGTCTTGCTCCGATGTGTCGACAGACCAGAAGCAGACATGCTCATGAAAGAAATTCATGAAGGATCCTTTGGCACTCATGCCAACGGACACACAATGGCGAGAAAAATTCTCAGGGCCGGGTACTACTGGTTGACCATGGAATCCGACTGCTACAAGTACATGAGGAGGTGTCACAAGTGTCAGATATACTCCGACAAAATTCATGTACCGCCATCACATCTCAAAGTTCTTTCTTCCCCGTGGCCTTTTTCCATATGGGGAATCGACATGATTGGTATGATTGAGCCCAAGGCTTCAAACGGACATCGGTTCATCCTGGTAGCCATTGATTATTTCACCAAGTGGGTCGAAGCAGCGTCATTCGCCAATGTAACCCGACAAGTGGTGGTCCGATTTATCAAAAACAATATCATCTGCCGTTATGGTGTTCCAAGCGAGATCATTACTGATAATGAATCTAACTTGAACAATAAGATGATGAAAGAGTTGTGTGCAGAGTTCAAGATCGAACACCATAACTCATCTCCCTACCGACCCAAGATGAACGGAGCGGTAGAAGCGACTAACAAGAACATCAAGAAGATTGTTCAAAAGATGGTTGTAACCTATAAAGATTGGCACGAAATGCTACCCTTTGCTCTTCACGGTTATCGCACATCTGTCCGCACTTCAACAGGGGCAACCCCTTTCTCTCTAGTATATGGCATGGAGGCAGTTCTCCCCATAGAAGTAGAGATCCCATCAATTCGGGTATTGATGGAAGCTAAGCTTACCGAAGCTGAATGGTGTCAAAGTCGACACGACGAATTGAACCTGATCGAAGAGAAGCGAATCACGGCACTATGCCACGGTCAGTTGTATCAACAGAGAATGAAAAGGGCGTTCGACAAAAAGGTTCGACCTCGTATTTTCAGAAAAGGAGACCTCGTGCTCAAGAAGATACAATCATTTCTCACTGACTCTCGGGGCAAATGGACCCCAAATTATGATGGCCCCTATGTGGTCACGAAAGCTTTCTCAGGCGGCGCCTTGAGACTTGGAACCATGGACGGAGAGGAATTTGCCTACCCCACGAATGTTGATGTAGTCAAGAAATACTTTGCCTAAAAATAAAAAAAAAACGTCTTGGTGGATTGAAAACCCGAAAGGGCGGTCCAGGCAAAAGTTAGAGACATGAAAAAAAATCATCCCGATGGATTGGAAATCTCATAGTACAATCCAGACAAAAATTAGGGATAATGGCAAGTAACTATGTTCAACAGAGGCAAGTCCCTCAGCAGCAGTTACAGCATCATCTATCGGAGGAAATATCCAGTCAAAGGTCATCTTCGACGGAAGCTCAGGATGTCCCGAACTCAAAGATGGTAGAAGGATAGTGGCCGTTATGTTTCAACGTAGCCCTTTTCCCTGTAAATTACCATTTTCTAACTTTGTATATACTCTTTGGAATCACGCGTTTGGCTGATCTCCATCTTATCAATAAAATTTGAGCCCTTGTGCTTTTGTTTGTAATTCTTTACTTGTTTTAGCTTTACAGAACGACGTTGTTTAAACTTAATCAGCGATTCTTGAAATAAAACAAAAATAAATTTACTTGTTAAACTTTTTCTGCTTTTAAATTAAAGATGGCATTTCTTTTGACTGTTGAACATCAGAAGAACATCGATCGCTTCTCCCGAAGTAAGCGAACTTCAAAGTGCAGAATCAAAGTACTCCTTCTAAACCAGTTCGCCTGAATGAAGGGATCAACTGTGTCAGGGACCTTGTTTCGTCTGATACCCTCGGCCGAGTTCTCATCTCCTAAGCCCGATCAACATAGCTCCCAACGGGACTATCTCTCCTAAGCAAGGTGGAATTGCTATTTTGAATCAACGGTACTTCTTCGCCCCGCGATGGCCGAGTATCCAATTGTGTTCATCTCTTAGTCTGTATGTTGCGTCTGTTTTGTCAGCACATACATACATACATCATGCATTTTTTATATTTGCATTCACATTTCATATTGCATCACTATCACTCTAGTCGGTCCTGTCCCTTAGTGGTAGAAGTCCTCTCAATCGAGTTGTCAGTTCTTGCCTCGTCAGGAAATACTGTGTCTGAACAACCTCGCTTCCAGTTTAATTCTGGAAAGAAGTTGGTCCTTGACCACTTTGATAACTTGAACCTCTGAAAAGCCAGAGAAAACTTTCAATAAGCATCACTCTTCGCCATTGAAGATGATATCCTTGCTTTCCCGGATTAAGGAAAATCCACAGAGAAAGCCTCGTGATCAGAGATTCGGCAGCACGCCAGTTTTGCTCCGAAAAACCACTGATGAGAAGGTCATTGGCACCTCAAAATTGGATCCCATCATATGGTATTTCTCCGGGAAGATCCCGAGAAAAGTATGATGTAACCCCAAACAAAAATAGTCTCTCAAGAGACTCGCTTTCCCCAGTAGAATCGACAAATGACGTCTCCAAAACAGAGAAGTTTGTGTACCTCTACAACTCAGACGAATGGGTTCCCCAGCAAGTCTGACATCAAAACTTTTTCCACTCAAATGGCATCTCCCCAGGAAAATTCGGCGAGAAGTTTGAAGGAAAGCCACGACCTCAAGGTTATAGGGTGCGCTCCTTACCACTGGGGTGATGATACATCAATTGCTTGAAGTGAAACCACAAATATACAAGGCATGCCTTGTTTTCCAGGCCTGACCAAGGCAAGGCAAGGCAAGTTTTGCCAAGAAATGGGAAGGTCCATAACTTTCTCATTTCTCAATGGTTGGGTACAAAATTTATATGCATCTGGCCTAGAATTTCACAAGGAATCCAATGGTGGTGGTATTTTTTTCAGATCATACTCCCTCCTCAAAACCCGAAAGTGGTTTTGAAAAAGGCCTATAATTGCATTTTCTATGCTACACTTTGATACAGGCATGAATTACATGATGAATTGGTTCAAACACAACATATATAACATGTATGAGGTGTGTATGATCAGTGGATTTCAAAGCAATGCATATTTTGGAAAGTTTAAGTCATGATGCTTACTGTAATACCCCAAATTTTGACCACTTAGATTTCCCATCATTGTGAAAATCATCATCACAATATGGATGAACCATCATGCTTCATCAGTCTCCCCAAAGATGGGTGAGCATCCAGTACAATCAAAATTAGGGTTTCAAGCCCTCTCTGAGTGCTTAGACAAAGGATCAATCAAGAAATGACATGATCTTCAACTTGTGTAACCTCTCAAACATCCACAATGGATCAAAAAAGGCTCCCACTTTAAGGATTAAGCACAAGGATGCTCCCTTTCAGGTGGATTAAGTCTCGAGATCGACAGTGTCACCAAATTAGGGTTTTGGTCGACCAGGGCCTCCAGATGGAAATTTTCATCTGGGCACAAGGCAATGATCCAAAAAATGACCTAATATACTTCATGGAACCTCATGAACCCATGCATCAAGTCAATTTTACCTCAGGGGATGCATTCATCAAAAATCAGGAATTAGGGTTTCTTGACCTAATTCACCCCTAAGTTGACTTTTGGGACAAACCATGAGCCAAGACCTCAAGACATGATTTGAGGGTCTCTAATATACCATATTGATCCATTTGGAACAATGGATTGATCCAAGAAGCTTGAGCAACAAGTCTCAATTTCATCTGCACCACAATTAGGGTTTTAAGAGAAAAGTCAACTGTAACTTTGACTTTTGACCAAGACATGCTCCCAAACCCTAATACATGATTGAATATACCCTATGACACCCATGGAACATGTCCATCAAGTTTGATTTAGGTCAAGGACATGATTTCCTGAAGAATTGCACAGTTTGGAATTCATCTGATAAAAAGTCAACTGTGCACAAAAGTCAACTTTGACTTTTTGAGATTTTTCACCAAAATGGATTTTTAACCCTAAAATGATGTTAATGTATGATTTGAATCATCATTCATCAAGAAAAATCAAGAAAAGTGAGATAACTTGTAAAAGGGGTAACCATAAAACTTAGAAATTTTTCTAAGTTAAAAATAAAGTGGCAAAGGTACCAACTTTGGAGGACCATAACTCCTAAACCACAAGGCCATTTTTTCTCATCCAAAGATGGATTTGTAGCCCTCATTATCACCTACAAAAACTTCAACTACAAGTTATTCCAATTCATTAAGGATTTTGAGTTATGGAGTGATCAAAGTGGCTGAAAAGTGAAAATGTCACTTTTTCCAACACTTAGTGAAATTTTCACTAAGTCAGATTCTGCCTCACTTTTTGCCAAATGTAGGGGGATTTTTCACTTGGAATCAAAATAGATCAAACCCAAACTTGTTCAAACAGTTGTTGTATCATGTAAGAGCTTTCCAAAATGGCCAAGAACATTGCCAAATTCAACCTACACCATGAGATACAACATTGCCAAGTTGCCTTGCTGAAATCTGTCAAGGCAAGGCAGAATTTGCAACTTTGGTCGATTTGCCAAAATCAGCCAAATTCAATTGCTCCTATCCACTTGGACACCTCAGAGGATTGAATCTAAAGGGGACAATCACTGAGCCAAGCCTCCAAAGTCCATGGAACAAGAAATAGCATGTTGAACCTAGAATGGCCAAAATAGGGACAAGACTTCAAATTTGGAATGAGGCATTCAATGAAACCATCAAGGTGGCATGGACTGAGCCATTCGCATCTGAAATCAGTCAAGACTTATCCAAGACCAAGGGAACCAAAGCTCTGTGCCCTAACCTCTAGTCAATGGCTAGAGGAGACTTGGATTTTCATTTGCCAACATTGGCCAAACCTACTTACCAGCTGCCATGCACTATTCCTTGCAAAAAAAACTTGCTCTACTATAAATAGAGCTCAATTGTGGTCAGTTTGAGTACACCAAAGCCATCTAACAGATGCTTTCCTCAAAATCTCTTCTTTCACTCCAATTTTGCCTTCTAAGGCAAGTCACTATCGGGTTTTGAGTTTGAGAGCAATTCCAATCAAACCAATCACTCACACACCTCACATACATCACATATGAGCTGATCAAACACTTAGATTACTTCTGAAACATCAATTTCACAAAATCACCAGCTGGTTGCTCAAGGTTTTAACCAAAGTGCAGCTGAGGTACCACAAAATGATCCAGCCAATTTCAATCAAGTCCAACCATCCAAACACAATCCATAGGGTGTAGGGTAGCTGTTCAGATCATCACCACTCATCTGTAACACCTCCAAATCAAAAATCACTTTGAACTTGCTGTCACGACTTGGAGGTAAGCACATACTTGGTCATCTCTCAATCTATGCATATTTCCTCGCACAATAATTTGGCCATATGTTCATAATCATGCATGGAATTTTTTCCCTCAATTAATTGCATTGTTTGAATCGTGTATCAAAAATCCTAGCCTTCATGCAGAAAGTAGGGTTCTTGAGGTCTCTTCGTGATTTCTTGTTGTATGTTTAATTTAAATGAAATTAAAGTACATAGACATGATCGTGAGGTTGAGGCGAGCATAATGATATGTGGATTGCATGATATGATTACGTATTCATGGAGATTGGATAGAAAATGCAAATCTGAGAAACCAAGAACACGCGCGTGTTCTTCAGCTTGTTCTTGGCGCCATTTTTAGAAATTCAAATATTTGAATTTTGTGATTTTGTTTAATTGATTCAAAAATTAATTTCTCTCTGAGTTTTAATGATTTTGAGTTGATTCTTTTTTTAATAATTCACAAAAATGTTAAAATATTTTATTTTCACAAAAAATCCCAAAAATATTATTTATTTCATATAATTGATATTTTTGCAAAGAATTAATATTTTAATTGTTTTTGACGTTTTAAATATTTTTTCTACATTGATTTTGCAACTTTTAATGCTTTCTAATTATTTTGTAGGTCAATAATTAATTTTTGAAGCATTAATCCAAAATCACAATTTGTTTTCCATGTGTTAAACAATTTTTGATCATTTTAATTGAATTTTTATTCAATTAAATACATTTTGAAAACAAATTAGGGTTTTGGATTAATTCAACCCTCATAAATCATTTTCAAAACTCTTGGGCCTCTTGAGAGAGTGTAAGACCCATCCCCCCTTGTACAAAAATTTTTTGGGCCTCACTCATTGTATAAGTCCCTCTGTACAAGTAAACGGCGCGATCGTCGCCCGTTTAAAAATAAAAAAAATCATCTGGGCCTCTCCTTGAGCTATAAGACACATTCAAAACACTTTGGGCCTCTATTAGAGTGTAAGACCCAATCCCCCTTTTAACCAAAACATTTTGGGCCTCACTTATTGTATAAGTCCCTCTGCGTTAAAAGAAAACCTCGGCGCGATCGCCATTTTTAAACGAAAAATCATTTGGGCCTACCCTCGTGTTATAAGCCCCTCTCTTTTCTTTAAACCTTTTTTGGGCCTCTTGAGAGAGTGTAAGACCCATCCCTTTGTACAGAAAACCTTTTTGGGCCCCAGTCACTTGTATAAGTCCCGCTGTACAAAGTCAAACAGTGTGCTCACTGATAAAACCCTGGGCCTCTCCTTGAGCTGTAAGCCCCAAATCTTTCTTTTTCAAAGCACTTTCTCCTTTGATTTTGAATATACTGTTGTTTTCAATCTTTCTTTGTTGAAAAACTAACCAAACAGCATGGAAGCACTACAACCGAGTAAGTGGTTATCGCTTTCATTTACTGCTTTCATATTATAAACTGTATTGTGGGGCTGCTCACTGTAAGTCTCCTTTCATAAACTCATATCTACTGTGTAATAATAGTATAGATATTTCGAGTTTCCCCGGCAACTACGTCTAGAACTAGGTGACGCCGTTTCATTTATTCGTAGAAATAGACGCCTAGATCCCCAATAGGAGCACCAGATACAGTCTTCTCTTCGGCTGTCCTCCTTAGGAATTGTCAAGAAGCTCTACTCCCCAAGATGAATGTATTCTCCGTGAATGGCATCTTTGAGTTTCTTCCAAATTCTCGAACTTTCCTGACTTGATCTATTCCTTGTGGATAGCTTGTCTTGAATGTCTCGGGGTTTGGGTACCCACTACGGTCATAATCTTGGACCTTAACTAAGGAACCCTCTTTAAAAGTTAAAAGTCGCTGGATAGTAAACCTCGCACGTTTACCAGTGGTTTTTATCTTTAAAAGAGTTATCTCTCCTAATGGAAAGGAGATGATAGACCCACGGGCTTCTTAAAAGCATCGGCCTCCTCTTGGGCATTATTCAAGGACACTACGGCTTCTTAGAAGTATTCACAGCCTCCTCTTAGGCTTCGTATAATGATCTCTTCCTTCGGGAATGATAGCCTCCTCTTGGACTTCGTACAAGGACCCGTAGGCTTCTTAAAAGTTTCCAGCCTCCTCTTGGGCTTCGTACAAATTGTCCCGACGACCTCCTAGAGGTATAGGAACAGAACTTAGTCATCTGCATAGAACAGTCCTTTCATAGAGTCTACTACTGTTTCTCAAAGCATAGTACAAAAGAAAAAAAACTCTAGACTTGGACAGTCTAACTTCCTTGAGTCTCAAAGACATTCTAAAGTGACCCCTTCGTTAAATAGGAAGGAAACCCGCAGACTCGGACAGTCTCAATACCCTTTGGATTTCCCGTTTCCTCAAAGAGAAGGAAATATCCCTGATCCTCAAATCAAATCCCTGAGTACAGTGTTGCTCATATAAGAACTGATTTTCTCTTTTAAAATCAGTATATTGGATCTGTCACTCAACTGAAACAAACCTTTAGCCTCCATCTCGGGCTTCGTACGAGATACAAAAACACTCTCTTGTTGAGTATCAAAGACTCTCTTGTTGAGTCAAACTTTTAGCCTCTATCTCGGGCTTCGTACGAGACACAAAGACTCCCTCGTAGAGTCAAACAAACAATAGCCTCTATCTCGGGCTTCGTACGAGACACAAAGACTCTATCGTCGGGTCAAAAACTTTTAGCCTCTCTCTCGGGCTTTGTACGAGACACAAAATAGCCTCCTGTTAGGCTTTGTATAATGATTTTCCTAGCGGAAATTAGCCTCCTCTTAGGCTTTTGTATAAGAAAACCACTGGTTGATCCAATCAACCTTTTAGCATCAAAGTTGTGCCTCGTTCACAGTACACAAACATCAACAACTCCTTTCCTTTCATCTAATCGCTGTAAGCGGAAAGCCTCTGGATCATCTATATCCATGCCACTGTCCCTCTTTTAGCATGAGAAATTCCTAAGGAAATATGGCATTGCTCTACACTGAGTTAAAGTCTTCTCCTTCAGGTTAAAACCCTTTCTTCGGAAATTATGGCATTGCTCGGATCCGCGTATCCCAGTTAAAGTAATTCTCCTTCTCCCTCTTTAGAGATGACAAATTCTCTCTAAAGTCGAGGTCTTTCAGCTTCATGTCTTGGGCTTTGAACAAGACACAAATAGACCTTTCAGCTTCACATCTTGGGCTTTGAACAAGATACAAACCACCTTTCGCTTCACGTCTTGGGCTTTGAACAAGACACCAAAAACCAATTTCCTCCCATATAATAGGAGGAACTACGAACGCTCTGATTTCCCTGTTTCGGTAAACGGGAATACGTAGGCATAAGATCGAAAGAAAAGATCTTAGCGAGCGCAATCCACAAAAAACCCAAATCCCATATCTCCATCAATTAAAAGCAGTAATTCAAAAGCATCAGTCCTAACATCCTAATCCTTGTTCCCCGCCAGAAACCTTCTGCCTAGACAAAAAGAAAGAAAACCGTATTGGCGGAAATACAAATAACCAGTACAAAGGCCCCCCACATTGATAGCATCCGTAACCTAACAGACCGCTGTTTAAACTCAGTATGCAAAGCAGGGTTAATTGGAGACATCTATTTCCCTTCCTTATTCAGCTCACAATAGGATAAAAAATTAATCGAACTGTAGTTTTAAGCTCAAACCGCAGAGAGCGACCAACGCTTAAGAACCGCGTCCAAAATCGCTCGCTACACTTACCTCTTTTTGAGCTTTTGGAGTTTTCTGTGCAATCCGCCAAACTTCTTATTCCAGAAATGGTTTGATGCTTTAGACACTCTCAAATGATCCCTTAGAAGCTTTGAGGATGGTTGGAATTAGCTGGAACCTGCAAAAACACAAATTGTCCCTTTCTTGCAAAAGGGGTTAAAATGACCAAAATATTAACTCTCTCAAATGGTGTTCCAGATGGGGGGAACCATTTGGGACAGTTCAAGGATGTTATTTGGAGTGTGTTTGAGGTTTTATCTGGTTTGGAAAGTGACTGAATCAAGACATGGCTTGAAAAATGCACAAAAGGCCTATTTTGAGGTTTTGAGAGGTGACTTTGTGATTTTGGTGTTACAGGTCACTTTTGATAGTTTGGATCACCTACATATGATGTTTATGAGGTGTTAGGATCATGAGTTGTGATGGAAATGCTCTCTAACTCAAAAACTCAGAGTTACCTTGCTAAAGAAGGCATTTTGGCCTAAAGAGAGGGATTTTGAGGAAAGCATCTGTTTGATGGCTTTGGTGTACTCAAACTGAGCACAAATGAGCTCTGTTTATAGTAGAGCAAGTGTGTTTTGGGATCAATAGTGAATGGCAACTGCAGCAGAGGTTTGGCCAATGGTTGCAC
This sequence comes from Lathyrus tuberosus, assembly GCA_022829125.1. NCBI lineage: Eukaryota > Viridiplantae > Streptophyta > Magnoliopsida > Fabales > Fabaceae > Lathyrus > Lathyrus tuberosus. The sequence continues at coordinate 1,266,948 of JALAZF010000659.1, read as the reverse complement.
TTTGGAATCCAAGCCTCGTCTAGCCATTGACTAGAGGTTAGGGCACAGGGCCGTGGTTCCCTTGGTCTTGGATAAGTTTTGACTGAATTCAGTTGCAAATGGCTCAGTCCATGCCACCTTGGTGTATGTATTGAATGTTCCAATCCAAAATTGGAGTCTTGTCCCTCTTTTAGGCAATTTTAGGTTTGGCATGCTACTTCTAGTTCCAAGGACTTTGGAGGCTTGGCTCAGTGTTTGTCCCCTTTAGATTTGATCCTCAGATGTGTCCAAAGTGATGACAAGGCTTGGAATTATCTGATTTTGCCAAATTGAGGAAAAATGCAAAATTCTGCCTAGCCTTGGCAGTTTTCAGCAAGGCATATTGCCATTATCATATCTCTTGGCCCAAGTGGAATTTGGTGATGTTCTTGGCCATTTTGGAAAGCCCTCATATGATACAACAACTGTTTGATCATATTTGGTTTTGATACTTTTTGGATCCAAGTGAAAAATGCCCCTACATTTGGAAAAAAGTGAAGGCAGATTCTGACTTAGTGAAAATTTCACTTAGTGTTGGAAAAAGTGACATTTTCACTTTTTGTGATTTTGATCATTCCATAACTCAAAATCCATGAGGAATTTGGAGGGAGGTCAGTTTTAAGCTTTTGTAGAGGGTAATGAGATCTACAAATCAAGCTTTGGATGGGGAAAAATGGCTTTGTGGTTTAAGAGTTATGATCCTCCAAAGTTGGTACCATTGCCACTTTGTTCATAACTTAGAAAATTTTCTAAGTTTTTATGGTTACCCCTTTTACAAGTTATCCCACTTTTATTGATTTTTCTTGATGAATGATGATTCAAATCATACATTAACATCATTTTAGGGTTAAAAAACCATTTTTGTGAAAAATCTCAAAAAGTCAATGTTGACTTTTGTGCACAATTGACTTTTTGTCAGATGAATTCCAAACTGTGCGATCCTCTATGAAATCAAGTCCTTGACCTAAATCAAACTTTATGGATGGATTTCATAGGTGTTATAGGGTGTATTGAATCATGTCCTAGGGTTTGGGAGCATGTCCTGGTCAAAAGTCAAAGATACAGTTGACTTTTCTCGCGAAACCCTAATTGTGGTACTGATGAAATTGAGACTTGCTGCTCAAGCTTCCTGGATCAATCCATTGTTACAAATGGATCAATGTGGTATGTTGGAGACCCTCAAATCCTCTCTTGAGGTCTTGGCTCATGATTTGTCCCAAAAGTCAACTTAGGGGTGAATTAGGTCAAGAAACCCTAATTCCTGATTTTTGATGTATGCATCCCCTGAGGTCAAATTAACTTGATGCTTGGGCCCTTGAGGTTCCATGGAGTATTTTTGGATATGCTTTGATGCATTGGCTCATGCACAGAGGACAATTTCCATCTGGAGGCCCTGGTCGACCAAACCCTAATTTGGTGACACTGGCGATCTTGAGGCTTGATCCACCTAGAAGGGAGCAGCCTTGTGCTTAATCCTTGAAGTGGGAGTCCTCTTGATCCCTTGTGGATATTTGAGAGGCTAGACAAGTTGATAATCATGTCATTTCTTGATTGATCCTTTGTCTAAGAACTCTGAGAGGGCTTGAAACCCTAAATTTGATTGTAGTGGATGCTCACCCATCTTTGGGGAGACTGATGAGGTATGATGGTTCCTCCATATTGTGATGATGATTTTTACAATGATGGGAAATCTTAGTGGTCTAAATTTGGGTTATGACAGATGCCCCTATTTAATCTTCTTGGGCCCGAAGGTGTGAATGGCGAAGGTATTCGGGCATTCGGGGTGCAAGATGATTAAATATCGGAATACCCGAAATTTTGATGGTGATTATGAATGGTAGCTTACACATTCATCCTCTTTTGTTAAGCAATGATGCTTAGAAAAGGTAAAAACTTCCCCTCGATCCTGGTTTCCTACCAAGGAACTGGTCTTAGTTTCTGATGTAAACTTCCCCTCGATCCTGGTTTCCTACCAAGGAACTGGTCTTAGTTTCTGATATAAACTTCCCCTCGATCCTGGTTTCCTACCAAGGAATTGGTCTCAGTTTCTGATATAAACCTCCCCTCGATCCTGGCTTCCTACCAAGGAACTGGTCTCAGTTTCTGAAATAAACTTCCCCTCGATCATGGTTTCCTACCAAGGAGCTGGTCTCAGTTTCTGAAATAAACTTCCCCTCAATCCTTGTTTCCTACCAAGGAACTAGTCTTAGTTTCTGATATAAACTTCCCCTCGATCCTGGTTTCCTACCAAGGAACTGGTCTCAGTTTCTTTTGTCAATAAACTTTCTTGACAAGGGACGCTATTCGTAGCGGTTTTCCTCAAACTTCTCGCCAAATTTTCCTGGAGAGATGCCATTTGATAGAAAAGGTTTTGATGTCAGAGTTGCTGGGGAACCCAGTCGTCTGAGTTGTAGAGGTGTACAAACTTCTCTGTTTGGAGACGCCATTTGCCGACTCTACTGGGGAAAACGAGTCTCTTTGAGAGACTATTTCTTGCTTGGGGACATTATATCATACTTTTTTTTGGAGATCTTTTCGGAGAAATGCCATATGATGTGATCCAATTTTGAGGTGCTGATGACCTTTTCATCAGCAGTTTTTTTCAGAGAAAAACTGCTGTATTGCCGAATCTCTGATTAAGAGGCTTTCTCTGGGGATTTTCCTTAATCCGGGAAAGCGAAAATATCATCTTCAATGGCGAAGAGTGACATCGGTTGAAGGTTATCTGGTCTTTCAGAAGTTCAAGTTATCAAAGTGGTCAAGGGCCAATTCTGATTCAGAAATAAATTGGAGGAGAGAGATTGTTCAGACGCAACCTTTTCTGATGAGGAAAGAACTGATAACTCGATTGAGAGGACTGTTATCACTAGGGGACAAGATCGACGAGAGTGATAGTGATGCAATATGAATGTGAATGCAAATCAATAATGCATGATGTATGTATGTATATGCTGACAAAACTGACGCACCATACAGACTAATAGATGAACATGACTGGATAATTAGCCATCGCGGGGTGAAGAAGTACCGCTGGTTCAAGATAGCAATTCTGCCTTGCTTAGGAGAAACGGTCCCTGTTGGGAGCAACGCTGGTCGGGCTTAGGAGATGGGAACTCGGCCGAAGAGGTCAGATGGAGCATTCGCATCTGACATAGCTGATCCTTTATTCAGGCATACTGGTTTAGAAGGAGTACTTTGATTCTGCACTTTGAGGCTCAAACACCTTTGGAGAAGCGATCGATGTTCAACCGTCAAAAGAAATTGCCGTCTTTATTTTTAAAAGCAGAACAATTTTAACAAGTAAATTCATTTTTGTTTCGTTTCAAGAATTGTTGATCATGTTAAAATGTCGTTCTGTAAAGCCAAAATAAATACGAATTGCAAACAAAAGCACAAGGGCTCAAATTTTATTGATAGGATGGAAATCAGCCAAATGCCTGATTCCATAGAGTATTTACAAAGTTTAGCAAATGGTAATTTACAGGGAAAAGGGCTACATTGAAACATAACAACCACTATCCTTGTACCAACTTTGAATTCGGGACATCCTGAGCTTTTGTCGATGATGACCTTAACTGGAGCTTTCCTGACGGATGATGTAACTGCTGCCGAGGGACTTGCCCCTTTGTCGAAAGTAGTTACTTGCCATTATCCCTAATTTTTGCATGGATTGTACTTTGAGATTTCCAATCCACCGGGATGATTTTTGACCATGTCTCTTTTTCCTGGACCGCCCTTTCGGGTTTTCAATCCACCGAGACCTTTTTTTTAGGCGAAGTATTTCTTGACTACATCAACATTTGTGGGGTAGGAAAATTCCTCTCCGTCCATGGTTGCAAGTCACAAGGCACCGCCTGAGAAAGATTTCTTGACCACGTAGGGGCTGTCATAATTCGGAGTCCATATGCCCCGAGAATCAGTGAGAAATGATTGTATCTTCTTGAGCACAAGGTCTCCTTTCCTGAAGATGCAAGGTCGAACCCTTTTGTCAAACGCCATCTTCATTCTTTGCTGATATAACTGACCGTGGCATAGTGCCGTTATTCATTTCTCTTCGATCAGGTTGAGTTTGTCGTGTCGACTTTGACACCATTCAGCTTCTGTAAGCTTAGCTTCCATCAATACCCGGATTGATGGGATCTCTACTTCTATGGGAAGCACTGCTTCCATGCCATATACTAGAGAGAAAGGGGTTGCCCCTGTTGAAGTGCGGACAGATGTGCGATAACCATGAAGAGCAAAGGGTAGCGTCTCCTGCCAATCTTTGTGGGTTACAACCATCTTTTGAACAATCTTCTTGATGTTCTTGTTAGCCGCTACTATCGCTACATTCATCTTTGGTCGGTAGGGAGATGAGTTATGGTGTTCGATCTTGAACTATGCGTATAACTCTTTCATCATCTTATTGTTCAAGTAGGATCCATTATCGGTAATGATCTGGCCTAGAACACCATAACGACAGATGATATTGTTTTTGACAAATCGGACCACCACTTGTCGGGTTACATTAGCGTACGACGCTGCTTCGACCCACTTGGTGAAGTAATCAATGGCTACCAGGATGAAGCGATTTCCGTTTGTAGCTTTGGGCTCAATCAAGCCAATCATGTCGATTCCCCATATGGAAAAAGGCCATGGAGAAGAAAGAACTTTGAGATGCGTTGGTGGTACATGAATTTTGTCGGAGTATATCTGACACTTGTGACACTTCCTCATGTACTTGTAGCAGTCGGATTCCATTGTCAACCAATAGTACCCTGGCCTTATAATTTTCTCGCCATTGTATTACCGTTGGCATGAGTGCCAAAGGATCCTTCGTGAATTTCTTTCATCAGCATGTCTGCTTCTGGTCTGTCTACGCATCGGAGCAAGACCATGTCAAAATTTCTTTTATATAGTGTATCACCGCTCAGGAAGAAACTGCCTGCCATCCTTCTGAGGGTTTTCCTGTCCTTCCTTAGTGCCCTAGGTGGGTACTCTTGTTTCTGAAGGAAGCATTTGATATCGTGATACCAAGGTTTATCGTCTATGACTACTTCAATCATGAAGATATAAGCGGACCGTTCAAGGCGCATTATGTCGATCTTAGGTATGTCATTCCATTGACCTACACTGATCATAGAAGAGAGAGTGGCTAATGCATCAGCCAGGTGATTCTCCTCGCGAGGGATGTGATGAAACTCAACTCTGTTGAAGAAGGGTAGCAACCTTCTCGCGTAGTCTTTGTAAGGAATCAATCCTGATTGGTATGTGTTCCAATCTCTTTTAATCTGATTAATAACCAGGGCTGAGTCGCCATATACGTCCAAGTTTTTGATCCTCAAATCAATCGCTTCCTCGAGACCCATAATACAAGCTTCGTATTCGGCCTCATTTTTTGTGCACCTGAATGTTTTTCTGGCGGTGAAAGGAATATGGGTACCCTGAGGGGTGATATTGATTGCCCCAATTCTGTTTCCATAATGATTGACAGCTCCGTGAAAGATAAGCCCCCATTGGGAACCTGGTTCTGGCCCTTCACTGGGTAGCGGTTCAGCACAATCTTTCATTTTCAAATACATGACATCTTCTTTTGGGAAGTCAAACCCGATTGATTCCTGATCGTCAATCGGTTGATGAGCCAAATGATTGGCTAAAACACTTCCTTTAACGGCTTTCTGAGGGTGGTATTCGATGTCGTATTCTAACAGCAACATCTGCCAACGGGCAATCCTTCCCGTGAGAGCAGGTTTTTCAAAGACATACTTGATTGGATCCATCTCGGAAATCAACCAAGTAGTGTGATGAATCATGTACTGGCGCAGACGTTTGGCTTCCCAAGCCAAAGCGCAGCAAGTTTTCTCAAGCATAGTGTACCGAGTCTCGCAGTCGGTGAATTTCTTGCTCAAATAGTAGATGGCAAACTCCTTCCTTTTGGTTTCGTCTTGTTGGCCAAGTACACATCCCATTGAGTCCTCTAGGACTGTGAGGTAGATAATCGGTGTTCTTCCTTCCACTCGGGGTGATAAAATCGGAGGGTTCAACAGGCATTCCTTAATACTGTCGAAGGCGGTTTGGCAGTCTTCTATCCAAACACAGTCCTGATTCTTTTTGAGTAATTTGAAAATCGGCGCACATGTCACGGTCATGAGGAATATGAATCTGGAGATGCAGTTCAAACGTCCCAGGAATCCTCTGACTTGTTTTTCAGTCTTTGGAGAAGGCATTTCTTGAATGGCCTTGACCTTGTCAGGATCAACCTCATTTCCTTTTTGGCTGACAATGAACCCTAAGAGTTTCCCTGAACGGACACCGAAAGTGCATTTGTTGGGATTCAAACAGAGTTTATACTTTCTCAACCGCTCGAATAGCTTTGACAGATGGGTCACATGCTCCTCTTCTGTCTTAGATTTGGCAATCATATCATCGACATATACCTCGATTTCTTTGTGTATCATGTCATGAAAAAGAGTAGTCATGGCCCTTTGATAGGTTTCCCCGGCGTTCTTCAAACCGAACGACATCACCTTGTAACATAAGGCACCCCAGGGGGTAATGAATGAAGTTTTCTCCATGTCTTTCGGTGCCATTTTGATCTGGTTATAGCCTGAGAATCCATCCATGAAGGATAAAATTTTGAACTTTGCTGTACTGTCAACCAGCATGTCAATGTGTGGTAAAGGAAAGTCGTCCTTTGGACTAGCCTTGTTTAGATCTCTGTAATCCACACACATTCTGACTTTTCCGTCCTTTTTTGGAACGGGTACGATGTTGGCTAACCATTGAGGATATTCTGATGTGGCGAGGAAACCCGCGTCAATCTGTTTCCGTACTTTCTCTTTGATTTTGATGGCCATGTCCGGGTGAGTCCGTCTCAACCTCTGTTTTACTGGCGGACATTCCGTTCTCAATGGTAAATGATGTTCCACGATGCTGGTATCCAACCCTGACATATCTTGATAGGACCAAGCAAATACGTCGAGGAATTCTTTGAGAAGCTTTACCAAAACCTCTCTGGCAGTTGGACTGAGCAGTGCCCCAATCCTGATTTCTTTTCTCTCTTTTTCTAAACCTAAATTTACCGTTTCCAACGGATCTTTATGAGGTTCAATGGACATTTCCTCCTGTCTGAGTAATCGGGAGATCTCTTCTAGAATTTCGTCGTCATTCTCTTCTTCAGCCCCAAATACCGGGAACTCAAAGTTGGGAGAAGGCATCAGATCGTATGTTTCAACGGGGTTTAAAACAAGCAATCTGCATGACGGTATGATTTGTGTTTAGAAGAGATAGAGAGAATACAAGAGTGTGTGCAGTGTATTTCTTTGAAAAACTGCTTGTTTATTATTATTGATTTATTTTTTAGGATTACCATTTTCTGAAAAAAGAAAAAAGAGAAAACAACAATAAATGCGGGAATTACAGAACGACGTTATTTTATTTATGATTGAGTCGATTCTTGAAACTACAGCCCTATAAAACAAAACTCTGTCGCTTTGGGCAAAGCGAAGAGATACATTTACAGAAAGTGAGCCCTATCAAAACATCCGTTTCACCTGGCCAGGGTGAAAGGTTAAAGATAGCAATTACTTTGACTTATGAACAATCTTCGAAACATCGACAGCAACCCATTGGCGGCGAACTCCTCGGTGAATCACAAAGTCTGGCACCTTCCTTGATTTGTCTTCAGAAATAACGCTGATTTCTGGTGGAGCAGGATCATTGGAATCTGTCTCCCAGGAAGAGTTGTCGTAGGAGGATTCCTCTGTTGCATTTTGCATAGCATTTGTGCTCTTCGCTGTATCTCCCCATCCAGTTGGCTGGATGTCTTCGAACCTGATACGAGAGCTTTCGGGAGCAGTGTATTTGACCTTATAGTCGTATTTCCCACTTGGTTGTCCCAGGGTGTCTCACACTTCTTCAGAACTGGATGAGTCATCCTTCTCGATGACGTTGACCTCTGGAAAAGCATAGTTGATGAATTCAAGTCCTGTAAACGTTGCAAATTTATCGTCGTACTGGACGTTTTTTGAATGACCTGATTGTTGATCCCATGACATGGTGGGGACGCAGGTATTCTTTTCAATGATGCTCAGCTGATTTTCATTGTTCGGATGATTTCCTTGCCCCAAGTCTCCTGGATACGGCTGCCACATTGGCAGGCCATCCATCGGGCCATAATAGTTGTGGTCAAAGTTGTCCTTCATCAGAGTGTCCTCCTCTAATGAGTTTGGTGGAGCACGACATCTTTCCGGATCGTAATCTCCGTATATCATTTTGATATTTGACCTGGGTATAAATCTCGGACTCTGTTTAGGAAAGCAAAAGGGAGTCTGCGTTTCATCCTGAGACATATAAACGTCCTTGTTAAGATAGGACTCGCATTCTTCCTCCATATCAGAGGAATCATCTTTATTGATGGTATGCACTTCTTGAAGCACTGGGTGAAGGAAACCTTCAGTGTGGAAGAAGTCTTGAATGGGATGAGGACTTTCATTGTTGGTAGTAGCTGTCTGGGTACAGGTTGCAGAAAAACCAAGACCATTCCTTGTTTTATTGTCAGTAGGAATGAATAGATGTCCCCATCCTGTTGTATTGGTACTCTCGACCGCTTTGATAGCATCTTTGTATGAGGAAATGGAAGTTCCCTCTTCGGATTGATTGTCCTTGCTCACCGACAGTGCTTGGAACTAAGTTCCGATAACGTCCTCGAGTTCTACACCAGTAGATGATGATAAGTTACTCACGAGCAAAACTTGTTCTCCACAGACCGTGACGAGCTGGTTATACTAGACGAACTTTAGCTTTTGGTGGAGGGTCGAGGTGACCGCCCCAGCTTGATGTATCCAAGGTCTTCCTAATAAACAAATGTACGTTGCCCGGATGTCCATGACCTGGAAAGCGACTTGGAAAGTGTGAGGGCCAATAGTTTTGGGAAGGTCGACTTCGCCAATAACCATTTTTTTGGACCCGTCAAATGCTTTGACAACGACCTCACTGGTTCTCATCGGGGGTCCTTCGAAGGATAATTACATCAAAGTAGACTTTGACATAACATTCAGGGCTGACCCTGTGTCTACCAGTACACTGGCTAAAGCATCGCCCTGGCAGCTGACCGTGATATTGAGCGCCATGTTATGACGGCGACCTTCTTCAGGTAATTCCTCATCACTAAATCCCAAGTTATTGTAGGAAGTGATGTTAGAGACAATGCTATCGAATTGTTTGATTGTTACATCCTATTCTACAAAGGCTTGCTCCAAGACATTCTGTAGAGCCTCCCTGTGCGCTTCTGAACTGAGTAAAAGTGACAGCACAAAGATCTTTGAAGGAGTTTGTAATAGCTGATCAACAATGTTGTATTCACTCCTTTGGATGAGCTTCAGCATCTCATCGTTGTTTTTCGAAAGGTCGGGATTACTGGATTGACCGACTAGTGGATTGGGAACTTCTGTCTAAGGTTCCTTTTCTTTGTTAAATTCTCCAACTCCTCGGTTGAAGATTCGACCACTCCGTGTTACTCGACTGATGTCTGCAATATTCACAACGGAGGGTAATGGAATTTCCTTTCCATTCTCGACTGTTGTTGCACCGTATTTGTAAGGGATAGCCTTAGTTGATTCATACGGTAATGGTCCCAGTAGATAGATGATTATGGGAGCCTTCTGATTTTTCCGACCATCGTAAGCAATTTCGATCCGTTCCTGGTTGGGAATTCTCGATTCGTCAAGTAGAGGGATGATGGTACAAACATCCCTAGCCTTTGTTGATCAGAGATTACGACAACATCCTCAATTTGATCAATGAGCTAGTTCGACGCCTAGTTGATTGGTCCGAAACCCGGATATGGGCGAATCTCTCTACGATCCACCTGACCCTGAAGAGCTGCTCGCACAAGGTAACATCCTTGGTTACTTTCCGAATAGACTCTACAATGTTCATAGTTGTGTGGTGGCACATGGCCACGCCCGCTTTGAATACAATGTAACCTCACTAGGTCAGTTTCCACAGATCGAACGTCCCGACTTTGATGCCGAGTAGGGTTCCCGTTGGTAATAATAATTTGCTGGGTGTCTTCATCCATATAGATTGGAAGCCACCAGTGGTTCAACAAGTGCTGAAGGGTTTCCTGGACAAGGGCACAACCTTGATCATTTTTGCAACCCGCCCTACAGCTCTGATAATCATGTGATACCAGGAACCCGAGCCGGACCTGTTTAGCATGTAACTCCACCAGGCTGGTATTCATCAAGCGAATATCGAAGATTTGAATCATGTTGATCTGATAGGGATTCCTATCATGGTAGTCCTGGATCCATCCAAGATCCATCTGACGCTGGAGGGCCTCTTGTACAAAAGAGCATCCCTGTTTGTTTACCGAGCAAGTCAGACAGGAACTGTAATCGTGCCGCGGCAGATTATGATACTGGCTTTTCCTGGAATGCATTGCCACCAAGTTGACATCCATTGCACGGACGTCGTGGTTCTGAATGATGTTAGAATTCGTGTAAACCATGTTAACTTCACGAACTCGGTGCTCTTGGATCCATCTGAGATCCATCTGTTCCTGTAGAGCTGATTACACCACAGAACATCCTCGATTGCTTTTAGAGCAGATATCACACTGGTGATAGTTATGAGGTGGCACATGGCCATATCTACTCTGTCTACAATGCATCTTGACCAGATTTGTCCTTAACAAGAGTACATCATGAATTTGATAGATGTTGTTAGTCTCTCCGTCTATCAAATTAACTGTAGCTTTCTCGTGTTGAGGCAGCGGGTTTGTGAGAACATTAAGATTTGTATCCTTGTAAGATAAGACCCCGCTCCTAACAAGCTTTTGTACATCAGATTTGAAATTGAGACAGTTCTCTACGTTATGCCTTGGTCCTCCTTGATGGTAAGGGCAAGTCTGATCCACCTTAAACCAAAAAGGCGGATTTTCCGGTACTATAAGAGGGGACTTAGTCTGGACATGCCCCTTAGCCAGTAGTAACGAAAATAGTTCTGCGTATAATACGGGTATAGGATCAAATCCTGGTGGCCGCGTTGTACGGTTATTATTGTATGGAGGACGAGCCTACTGAAGAGGCTGTTGAGTCCTTTGCTGATTAGGTTGGCTCTGTGCAACCCGAGGTTGATATGTAGAAATAGGCGCAGGATTGATAGCAGGAGTCACAACCGCTACTGGCTGATAACATCGCCTTTACTTTCTGAGAGAGATGTTCCCAATATCTTGCTATTTTTTCTTAGGAAGAGCACTACCGTATCGCTTTGTACTACTTGATGATCCAGTGTCTTTGACTAGACGTCCTTCTCGGACGACTTCCTCAAGACGAACTCCCATACCGACCATCTCGGTGAAGTCACTGGGCGCACTGGCAACCATTCTGTCGTAATAAAATGAGCTTAAGGTCTTTAAGAAGATCTTTGTCATCTCTTTTTCCTCCAGAGGTGGACAAATTTGAGCGGCAATTTCATGCCATCTCTAAGCGTATTCCTTAAAGGTTTCCTTGTCCTTTTGTGACATTGATCTGAGTTGATCTCTGTCGGATGCCATGTCCAGATTGTATTTATATTGTTGGACGAAGGCAGTGCCAAGATCTCTGAAAGTGCTAATCGCAACACGGTTTAAACCCATGTACCATTTTAGTGCGGCACCGGTTAAACTATCCTGAAAGTAGTGAATCAGTAAATCCTGATTCTTTGTCTGAGCTGACATTCGCCGAGCGTACATCACCAAGTGACTTTGAGGGCAAGAGTTACCCTTGTACTTTTCAAAGTCGGGCACCTGGAATTTGTGCGGGACTTTCACATTGGGGACCAAGCAGAGGTCCGCGGCATCCTTTCCAAATAAATCCTGACCGCGAAGGGCCTGCAGTTCTTTCTGCATTCCCAGGAACTGTTCCTTGAACTCATTCATTCTTTCGAACATGTTGTCGTTTCCACCAGAAGGTATCTGTGGAATCTGTCCTTCCGGGACAGTGTGTACCACGGGCGGTGGTATAGTCATTATGGCCGAGACTCTCGGTGCCTCCCAAAGTTTGTAACCTTCAGGAGTTGTTGTCATGCCCCAGGCATCTTCGCTTTCCCGAAGTTTGTAACCTTCAGGCCCAGCGGTTCCTGCTGCGGTCCCCTGATCCTCATTGATCAACGGGATATATCCTTCTAGGATATAGTTAAGTGGCATGCCCCAGGGACGATCTTTCGGTATTTTATACCTAGGATCAAACTTCTCCACTATGGGCGTTGAGGTAATCTCCGAGATCACAGTTCTTTGTAGCTGAGCTTCTGCCATGGCTTGCATGTCGTTATGAAGCTTTCTCATATCCTCTCTCAGAGCGTCGATCTCTTCTATCAACTCTTTGTTCTCTTCCTCGAGATCATCCATCTTTTTCTGACGATTGGCCCGAGTATTGTACGAATGAGACAGTTTGACTCTAGAACTGAGACACAAATGTGAGATTCGTAGGTAAGAAGAATACGTGACGTGAGAATGATGAATGCAATGATTATATTAATTGTTTTTTTGGTTTAATCAAAATAAACTTCGACAATTAGATTGCAAATATCAAACAGTGGGGAAACCCCGTTTTATTGAATTCAAAGGATTGTGAAAATAGAAATACAATAGATTACAAGGTGCGGAAACAGAAACCTAAGCTAAGGGGTCCCGAGTCCTCTCTGGGGAGAAACCGGGTGCTGATTCTGGTACTTTCCTTTTCTTGGACCGGGGCTCTTAGGCCGTTGTCGGGTTGTCATTCCTTTGCCAAGTGAAAGGAACGAGCAAATTCCTTTGGTTATCCTGATTATCCACAACATGTTGCTCTAAAATCTCGACCAGAGCATCCTTATCTTTCAGCAGTCGCTGTATTTTGGTACACTCTACATTGAAGGTGCGGTACTTGTTCTTCCAAGCCCTCCTCTTCTGTTGAACTTTGTTGAGAGTAACCTGAAGTTTTTCCGTTTCAGTCATGAAGTACATGATAGATTCCCTCGGCGGAAGAACTTCGTGACGAGGATAAGGCATCTTTAGCTTGAGAGCTCTAGTTTATACCCAGTGGAGATAAGGCTCCACCGAGACACCGTCCAGTTTTCCTAGAGACTCTCGTCCTTTCTTATGAACATGTTTCCAAGCGTGCACTATTTCCGTCTTTAGTGCCCTGTCATTTTCTCCTTCCTTGAAGAAAAGGCCCTCCAGATGAGCATTACGCGGGACATGCCTCATCGGGTATCCAAATTGACGACGAACCAATACTAGATGGTAGTTGATTCCTCCCTTAGTTCCTATGAGGGGTACGTTGGGGAAGTTTCCACAACGGTCAATGATCTTGATCCCGTCATAAATCCTATTGCACCAATCTATATCAGAGTTGGTAAGAGACATGATTTTCTGCGACCAACGCAAGGCATTCCTATGGTCCCAAAAAGCAGCAGATTTAGGTAAATGGGAGATAAACCATTTATATAACAGGGGTACACAACACGTGATTATTCCTCCGCTGTACAAATTTCCTAAGTGTACATAATGATACGCGTCCGCGAGCAAAGTTGGCACAGGGTTTCCAATGAGAAAAACCTTAATGGCGTTGTTATCGACGAAGTTATCAATGTTGGGAAACAAAAATAACCCGTAGGTGAGTAAAACAAAGATACTTTCAAAAGTAGTTATGTTCCCTATACTAGCAAAGTACAAAGCCTTCTTTGTCAGGAACTGGGCTGGAAAACCTGGGAGCCAACCCTTCGTGGTCATGTGAGTCTTGATTTCTAACTCATCCAAATAGATTGCTCTTGCAATGGTCTGATCCTCTGGAATTTCTTCCAGTCCAGAAAATGCGGCTTGATCAGTAATGTGTAGATCGGTTAGGTGAGAATACTCCTCCAGTGTTGGTGCGAGCTGGTAATCCAGAAATTTGAAGCAGTGATAGACCGGATCGTAAAATTGAATGAGTGCCTCCATGATTCCTTCAATCACATGGACTCTTAACAGAGGTAGCAGACCACCGTACTTGGCTCTGAAAGCTTCAGGGTTAGTGATCATTCTGGCTAATCCTCTCAAATCCTCTAGTTTTGAAACCCTGAAGGTATACTTATGAGTTCTCCTTCTACCGAAATCCATGTTCGCAATCTTTTTCTCTGACATTTGCAATCATTGTCTTAGTTTAATTTGAAAAAGAGAGACTAGACGAGAAATTTTTTCTTTGATGTAATGTTTTTTAGATGAATGCATGAACGCAACACACAAAAACATAGAAAAAACATGGGGTCAAAGGGTCTGTGTCATGAAGTCAAGGCTCTACCCCCCCCCGCCCCCAAAGGTTTATACTAGTGATTTTTGTACCTGTCTCTCAAAATCATCAGTTCTTGTCGAGAAAACACCAGCGGGGTGGGAACCGTGCTAGGTGATGTTTTTCGAAGAACCATCAGAAGAGGGTAGTATCGCGTGACAACCATTTCCAATAGTTTCCGCATTACTAAAAGAGGTTTTTCCTAGGTGCATACTCAATTTTTCCACATGCGGCATCACACGCATTCCCATTAGCAGAAAAATAAACACAGATATCAATTAGGAAAAGCAGTATATATATTTCTCCTAAAGTCCTAGACTTTAAAGAGCTATGAATCCTATGTTCCTGACAGAAATGGCTCCCCGGCGGAGTCGCCATTCTGTGGTACCTTCCCAAATTAAAGGTTTTGACCTAAGATCCTAGTGAAGTCCAAAAAGTCCTATCCCAGTGAAATCCCCAAAGAAAGAAAGAAAAGAAAAGGCCCCACGGTGGACACCACTTTTCTGTAGCGAGCAATTTTGGACGTGGTTCTTAAGCACTGTCGCTCTGGGGTTACTACAGGTCAATTAATTTTTTATCCTATTGAGCTGACTAAGGAAGGGAAATAGATGTCTCCAATTAACCCTGCTTGCATACTGAGTTTAAACAGCGGTCTGTTAGGTTACGGATGCTATATGGTAATGGGGCCTTTTTCTTCTTACTTTGTTTAGAACGAAACACCGGGAATGTTCATGGGGGAGTTTTGTTAGGATGCTAGGACTGATGCTTTTCATTTGATATGTGAAGGTACGGGATTTGGGGCTTTGGATTAGTGTGCTCGCTAAGATTTTTCTTTCAATCTTATGCCTACGTATTCCCGTTTACCGAAATAGGGAAATCAGAGCGATCGTAGTTCCTCCTATTCTATGGGAGGAAATGGTGTTTTGCTGTCTTGTTCAAAGCCCAAGACGTGAAGTGAAAAGGTATTTTATATCTTGTTCAAAGCCCAAGATGTGAAGCTGAAAAGGTGATGTCTTCAGAGAGAATTTGTCATCTCTAAAGGGGGTCTGTTTGTCACAACTGTTAGGTGACTGACTATAAAGGAGGATTACTTTAATCGGGATATGTGAATCCTAGCAATGCCATAATTTCCTTTATAGGGGGTTTTAACTTGAAGGAGAAGACTTTAACTCAGTGTAGAGCAATGTTATCTTTCCTTAGGAATTTCTCATGCTAAAAGAGGGACAGTGGCGTGGATGTAAATAATCCAGAGGCTTGCCTCTTACAGCGATTAGATGAAAGGAGTTGTTCATGTTTGTATCCTGTGAACGAGGCACAGTTTTGATGCTAAAAGGTTGATTGACTCAACCGGGGTTTTTCTTATACAAAGCCTAAGAGGAGGCTATTGACCTAACAAGAGGGTGTTTTTATGTGTCTCGTACGAAGCTCGAGAGAGAGGCTAAAAGGGTTTGAGTCAACAAGAGAGTGCTTTTAGATGTGTCTTATAGGAACCCCAAGATGGAGGCTAAAGGTTGACTCAACAAGAGAGTCTTTTATACTCACCAAGAAAGTGTTTTGTATCTTGTATGAAGCTCGAGATGGAGGCTAAAAGAGAGATTGACTCAATAAGAGAGTCTTTTTGTATCTCGTACGAAGCCTGAGATAGAGGCTAAAAGAGAGATTGACTCAACAAGAGAGTCTTTTTGTATCTAGTACGAAGCCCGAGATAGAGGCTAAAAGGATTGATGTTTTAGTTGAGTGACAGGTCCAGTAGGTTGGTTAAAAGAGAAAATCAGTTCTTATAAAGAGACTGATTAAAGATAAGGCTATGCTTTGGGATTGATCAGAGGATCAGGGTTATTTCCTATTCTTTAAGGAAATGGGGAATCCAGAGGGTATTGGAGACTGTCCGAGTCTACTGGTGTTTTTCCCTACTTGAGAATGCCTTCGAGACTCAAGGAGATTAGACTGTCCAAGTCTAGAGTTTTATCTTTTGTACTATGCTTAAAGAAACAGTAGTAGTACGTTCACGGTAGAAAGATCTAGACTCTTTGAAAGACTGTTCTATTAAGATGACTAATTTCTGTTCCTATACCTCTAGGAGGTCGTCGAGACAATTTGTACGAAGCCCAAGAGGAGGCTGGAAACTTTTAAGAAGCCGGGGGACAATTTGTATGAAGCCCAAGAGGAGGCTCTCTTCCCGAAGGAAGAATCCTTATACGAAGCCTAAGAGGAGGCTGTGAATACTTCTAAGAAGCCGTAGGGTCCTTGTACAACGTCCAAGAGGAGGAGGGGATGCTTTTAGGAAGCCTGTGGGTCCCCAAACCCCGAGAAATTCAAGACAGGCTATTCATAGAGAATAGATCAAGCCAGGAAAGTCTGAGAATTTGGAAGAAACTCAAGAGATGCCATTCACGGAGAAAAGATCATCTATGGGGAGTAGAGTTTCTTTGACACTTTCTAAGAGTGACAGTTTGAGAAATGGTTCACCAAGAATGCTGCCTTTCATGTCTCCATATTGTTTAACCACAAGAAGAGGGAAAACTGTATCTGGTAATCCTATGGGTATCTAGTTTTGACTGTATTTAAGAGTGACCAACAGGGCTTAGTGCTAGACGTAGTTGCCGGGGAAACTCTAAATATCTATACTAGTATTACACAGTTGATATGAGCTTATGAAGGAAGACTTACAGTGAAACAGCCCCACAATAAAGTTATATGTATATGAAAGCGGATAAAGAAAGCATATAAACACTTACTCGGTTGTAGAGCTTCCATGTTGTTTAGTTAGTTGTTCAACAAAGAAAGATTGAAAACAACAGTATATTCAAAATTTAAAGGAGAAAGTATTTTGAAAAGATGATGAGGCTTACAGCTCAAGGAGATGCCCAAGGTTTATCAGTGATCGCACTGTCGTTTTATACAGAGGGACTTATACAAGTGACTGAGGCCCAAGAAATGTTTTTTGTACAAGGGCATGGGTCTTACACTCTCTCAAGAGGCCCAAGTGTTTAAAGAAAAAGAATGGGGCTTATAACACGAGGGTAGGCCCAGATGATTGGTTTTTTTTAGTGGCCATCGCGCCGAGGTTTTCTTTTAACGCAGAGGGGCTTATACAATGTCTGAGGCCCAAAAAGTTTTGGTTAAAAGGGGATTGGGTCTTACACTCTATTAGAGGCCCAAAAGATTTATTTTTGTACAAGTGGTAGGGCTTACAGCTCAAGGAGAGGCCCAGGGTTATTTGTTTGAAAATGGCGATCGTGACGAGATTTTCGAAAACGTGGTGGGTCTTATACAATGTATTGAGGCCCAAAATGGTTTGGTTTTCAAAGGGGGTTGGGTCTTACACTCTAATAGAGGCCCAAAAGTGGTTTTGAATGGGTCTTATAGCTCGAGGAGAGGCCCAGGGTTTGTTTTTCAACGGACGATGATCGCGTCGAACTTTTTGAAATACAACGGGACTTATACAATAAGTGAGACCCAAAAATAGGTTTGTATTTACAAAGGATTGGGTCTTACACTCTATTAGAGGCCCAAAAGTGTTTGAAATTGTTTGATAAGGGTGAAAATCAAAGAAACCCTAATTTGTTATTCTTTAAAAGTAAATATTTAAAGAAAATCAAATAAAATACCAAATAAGTTTGAATACACCATTTGTGATTTTTTGTTTAAGGTTTGAAAGATGAGGGATTAATCACAAGGTGAATTAAAACTCACTTGGTTTCGATTTTCAAAGTAAATATTCACTTTTAAAATGTCTAAAAACATTAAAAAGGAATTTATTCACAAAAATACTAATTATATTAAATAAATAATATAAACTTAATTTTTTTGTGGAATAAAATATTTCAACATTTTTTGATTTTTTGCAAAAAGAACCAATAAAAAATAATTAAAATTGAAGGAGCTATTAATTTTCCAATTAATTAATAAAACATGAAAATATTGGAAAAAATAGCAAAAATGTGAGAAAACACAAAATGGCATGGGTGGGGTTTGAACCCACGACCTCAAGGTTATAGGGCGCGCTCCTTACCACTGGGGTGATGATACATCCATTGCTTGAAGTGAAACCACAAATATACAAGGCATGCCTTGTTTTCTAGGCATGGTCAAGGCAAGACAAGGCAAGTTTTCCCAAGAAACGGGAAGGTCCATAACTTTCTCATTTCTCAATGGTTGGGGACAAAATTTATATGCATCTGGCCTAGAATTTCACAAGGAATCCAATGGTGGTGGTATTTTTTCAGATCATACTCCCTCCTCAAAACCCGATAGTGGTTTTGAAAAAGGCCTATAATTGCATTTTCTATGCTACACTTTGATACAGGCATGAATTACATGATGAATTGGTTCAAACACAACATATATAACATGTATGAGGTGTGTATTGTAGCACCCCAAAATTTTCCCTACCTTTTTCTGGCTTTTGTTTCGCATTCATTCTGCATTTTCCATTAGGTCATAATTCATATCCATTCATTTGCATTGCGGTGGGATTCTAAGACATGGGATCAAAGCATCTTTCTTGTGATTTCTGGTTTTCCCTATCTCAAGGTGAGACGAAGATCTGAGCTCTCCACATCATGAGTATCTCTCTACCAGAATTCATTATGTATCAAGGCTTTCTTCTGTCAAGCATCGAGTGTATCTCCTTCAATTTTTCTCAAGAGCATCGGGTGTCATGGTGAAGACAACTTGGGTTATATTGCAAGAGATCCAACTGGGGATTCATGTTGTGATCAAGGCCGCCATTGATAGTTGCTAATAGAGTACGAGCTTGCTTTGGAGTTGAAGTTCAATGTGATTTGAATGTGATAAGATTGGTTATGGGGATTAGTTGGAATTCAAGATACAAGTCCATCTTTTATCCATTTCAATTCGTTTCTCATTTTTATCCACTTTAAAACCATATTTTTAACCATTTTCTCAAAATAAGTCCATCATCCACTTTTAAAACATATCCAGATTTATCCATTTATTTTTAAACCATTTCTCATATCCATTTTAATTTCATCTCATTATCCAAATATCCACTTCTACTCTCTCAACCATTTTCATTCCACATTTTAAATTCGTTTAGATCCATTTTTAACCATCTAGTTTTCCAAATCCAATTAACCAAATTCCATTTTTATATCCATTATTTCATTGTTTTTTAATATCCAAAACCCTTTTTTGTAGTTATCCAATTCGTAAACCAATTTCAATCAGTATCAAATTCCATAACAGAAACTCACAAACTCTAACAGAAATTCAAATGAGATACCTATTCTACCCCTCTAATCCTTGCTATAAATGAAGAAGTACAGATCTTCTGAAATTAATTTTTTTGATATTCATTCTTCCAGCAGCATCGTTCTTCTAGTGCAAATCATCACTTTCTGTTATCTTCAATTCTGCAACTCCAATCAATCTTCATCTCCCTCTTCGTTAATTCTTCAAATTCTGGAAACTTCATCTCAAGTGCGTCACAGAACTCCAAAATCTCCATTATTCTCGATCTTCGCGAATTCAAGTGGTACCTGCAGATTCAAACACACTAATTCAACACGCAGTGATACTTCGACATAAACAGAGAGGATTTAGAAGAGTAAGAAATCCATTCACTCACACAACACACCATCGACGCCATGAACAGCAAATTCAGACACGTCTCAACATCAACAATCCAATAACAACCACAAAGCAATTCACAGTTCAATCTCAGCCAAGGAGTCCAACAATCCTCATCCGATCTTTAACGTAAATCACATCAACAGTTGAACAAATCGTACAGAAGAAGATCGAGAAATTGAAGAGAAAAAATGGAGATATCAAAAGCAAGAACGAGGAAGCGATGCATACCTGAAGCAGATTCGCGGAATGAAGAGCCATCGGAGCGACTCCGATTCGTAAGTTTTTCTCCTTTCATCACTCTTGCAAGAATGCTTTGATAATTTAGTGTAGTTTAAATAGTGTTTAGTTTGTTCTCTCTTGCCCTGTGAATTCTTGAATTCTTGAGTGCGATGCGTTGAGAGACGAGTGAGGTTGTCCGGCGAAAACGAAGACGGAGGTGAGATGGCGTCATCGGAAGCGGTGCGAACGAACGGAGACGGAGAGATTTGAGCTGAGAGCGGCGAGTTTATGAAGTTGAGGAGAGAAGAGCTAATGTAGAACAGCTAGTGATGGAGAGAGGAGATAAGCGAACTCTGGCGCGGTGTTTTTCGGTGACGGTGATAAAAGAAGAGAGATGGAGTTGACGAAGGAGAAGAGGAAAACGACGAAGGGATAGGTGATGGTGTCGTCGATGGTGTTTTGATGAGAGCAGAGTGAGGTGCACGCGACGACGATTTTGTGGACGGTGGCGAAACGAGAAGAAAGAGGCGTTGAACACAATGACTTCTTTTCTTTCTTTTATGATAGCAATGCAAAGAGATAAGGTTGTGGATTTCTGACCACACCGGCGGTGACACTTGTCACCATCCGGTAGGTCATGCTTGAATCTCACACGTGTCATTCCATCGTAGTTTATCATACATCCTCATCACAACCGTTCACTTTATCTATCATCATCATCAACTATCAATCAGACGGCCATGATTCACTGGAACACCATATGCACCCTCGGGTTCCAACACCATTTGGGCCTGCGCAAATCGCTTCTTACACCCCCTAACCTTCAGATTCAAGATATTTGGCCTGTTGCTTTAGCCCATGCGCGTAATTGATCCGCACCCCAGGTTTTTTACTCGCACCCCCCTCTGAAGCTGTGAAGAGGCCATTCGGCCGTTGATCTCAGGCCCCTGGGCCTGGGTGTTATTTACACACTCCAAACACTATTTGCACCCCTTGTTGGTTTTTTTTAGTTGGTTTTTTTTAATTGTTTTGCTAAATGATTGGTTGATGATTTTTAGAATTAACCTTGGAATTAGTTCATGATTGTAGAATTAGATTTTAATTAGAAATTAATTGGAATTAATTTTAGGATTAATATTAGTTTTAATTCTAGATTTAATTCTAGGATTAATCTTTTTTAGATGAAGTTTAGAATTGCCTTGAACTAATTTTAGGATTAATTTTAGAGTTAGACAAATTAACTTTTCTTGTTAGAATTTTGTCTTGCTTTTTACTTAGCATTTTAATTCTAATTGGGATTATCTTGATTAATTTCTGATTAATTCCTGATTAATTGCTTCTTTGCTTACTTATTTTTCTTCATCCCTCTTTAAGACCAACTTAACTTCCATCTTGAAAGTAAGTTGCTTTCTATTTTCTTCTTATCCTTTCTTTTAGGATTAGGTTCCTTAAACCTCATTAACCATAGGATCACCATGTATGATAAAATTAAGATTGAGTCTTAGTCTCCCTCATTAGATTTCCACCTTCGATCCTCTTTTGAGTCTCTTCTTCTCCTCTCAAAACAAAAAGTAAAAAACACCTAATAAAGGCAAAACAAATATTGTATTTGAGCCTTTCATGTAAGAATGAGATAGTGACGGGTCTTATCTCACTTTCTTAGAATGTTTAGCGTACGTCCCGTCTTGGGTCAATATGCGAGGCATTCGATCCTACATGAAGGACTTAAATACAATGCGCGTTACAAAACATAAAACAATCAAAACACTTCTTTCTTAAAAGACAAAAACATACAACATTTCTTTTCTCATCTCTTCACTCCTTCCTTAAGGACTCGTCAAGTCCGTTCCACCGCAAACAGGTAACGCCTAAGTCTCCCTACAGCGAGCTGCAACACCTAAACTGCTGGAACGCGCACTCTGACGTTTCCACTAAAAACACAAACAAAGCGACCCTCGTTGAGGGGAACTACGTCGCTCTGATTCTCATGTTCCCGATGAGATACTTAGGCAGTGGGGTAGGGCCCATGCGAGCACTTCTTTTATTTTCCCTACATTTGTTTCTCTTTCTCTCTCCTTTCCTTTTCCAGTTCTCCAGCTAGCAGTTCCTTTTCCAGTATCCTTTCCTTACACCCTTTGATTGAAGTAGCAAGCGTGGATCCCATCGGGTACGATGGACGCGTGGGGGTGCTAATACCTTCCTCACATGTAACCGACTCCCGAACCCAGTTCTCTTGGTCACAAGACCATGCTTTTCCTTCCCTTCAGGTTTATGCGGTGTTTCATTTCCCTCTCATTGGATAAATACACATTGCTGGCGACTCTGTTTTAGTGCCACTTTCACGTTTGTACTTGGATGAAAATCCCGGGAGCGACAGCTGGCGACTCTGCTGGGGATCGAACCCAGAATCTCTGGTTTCCTTAGTGAGTCGATCCTATCGCTTGTTTATTTTTCTTTCATTGGGTGTTTACATTTGCTATATTTATTGTTGTACTATATTGCTATTTACTGTTACTGTTTTACTGTATATTACTGTATTTACCGCATTTTAGCATTTTCATTTCATATGCTATATTGGACTGTGTTGTGCTGGTTTTCTGTTTGGCGGGATGGGTATTCTGAGAGATAAGCCCATTACACAGGCTTGAGTATATACATAGGACTAGAGTGGACGGTAGTGTGGCCTACGTAGCATCTTGTTATGTATGGTTTATACGAAATCCACAACCAGACGAGGTTTCCCTGGGAGATGTTCTGATTTGCGCGTCTTGTGCATTTCGGGGTGTTAACCTAGGAAGCTGTCGACTCTGGTGACCATTCCCGAGGACTCAGTTGCGGCACTCCTCCCGAGTTTTGACAGTGGTAGACCACACTTTGTGGCAAACCCATTGCATATTCTCGATCCGAGGACCCAATGCTGGGAACTCTCTATAGGATATCCTTTTTTAAAGTGAATCAGTGGAGGCACTCCTCGATTGGCGATAGTACTGTACCCCGAGGGATGAATGTACTATTACTTCTCGACCTCAGTGCCAGAAGCTGAGGACCTTTCGCTTTAGAGAATCAGTTGAGGCCTCCTCGATTGATGATGATGCCAAACCAGAAATGGTGAACGTATCATCATTTCTCGACCTGAGAGCCCGGGATACTGAGGATCCTAGTACCCACATGTGAAAGGGGCGGGTTGTTTACAGGTTTGCAGGTAACCTTGACTTTCATCTTACCTGGTATTCTGGTTCTCTTATCAGTGTGGACTCATCAGCCTGGTATTATGGTATTCCGATTATTCTGGCACCCTGATTATGCCGATATTCTGGCATTCATGTATGCTGATCACGCCGATGTTCTGTTTATTCTGGTATTCTGATTAGTCGAATATTCTGGTGTTCCGGTGTTCTCTTTAGAGCTGACCTATGAGCTTATTCGGTCACCAGCACAGCAGTTATCCAGGTTATATGGAAGCTTTGATCCCATGTCTGTTGCATCTGCATCATCATTTTCGCATACATGTTCTTGTATTTCCAAGGGATATTAACTTTGAGACTTGCCACTGAGCATTTCCATCCATTTCTTATGTTTCTTCTAAAAAAAAATTTGTGAATCAAAGCATAATGATCCCTTGGAAATATTCGAACATGGCATTCTGCATTGCATTCTCATACTCATATGCATAACAGGTGTCCCGGAGCGGATTTATCATTCTGATTGGGTATTCTCTTCGGAACGGCCAACATGACTTCTTCCAACTACTCGATTCACCATAATCAAGGTTCAGATATGGCACAACTCCAAGCGGAGGTGACTGAGATGAAGGCCCAACTGGGGCATTTTATGGTGGACATTCAGGTGTTGTCCCGAGGTCAGGAACTGCTGGGAGAAAAAGTCAACCGGATAAAGACTCAGATGGGCAGGGTTATGGAAATTCTGAATGCAGTGTTAAAAAAGGAAAATAATCATGTGCCCGCTTCTACAGTAGATGTTCTCATTCCTCCCATCTCTTTGGGGTCTCCTCTAGACCATGGATTGCCTCGTGAACCTCCTTCGCGACCAAAATTTTCCTATAGGCAGTCACTTCCTGTTCTCCAAGAGGGTCTTAAGCCAGAGAAAGCTTGAAAAGAAGTTTGATCCGATTCCGATGCCATACGCTCAGTTGCTTCAACACTTGCTCAAGCTTCGGCTAATTTATTTGATTGATGCGGGACCTCCACACACCAAGTTTCGTATGGGTTCCAATGTTCATGATAGGTGTGAATTCCATTCAGGGGTACCTGGTCATAATGTTGAAAATTGTAAGATGCTCAAGTATAAGGTCCAAGAGCTTATTGATTCAGGGGCAATCGAGTTTGCGCCCATCAGCATTGTCAAGCGAAGAGATGTTCCTCCAATTGCTGCTAAAGAGGTGGATATTCCTCCCTCCTCTCAGGGACCTTCCTCAATCCATAAACCTTGGGTTCCGAAATTACCGCATCAGCAAATCACAGTTGGGACCCTACCAGTTGCATCCTTTCATCACCAACAGAAGCAAGAAAGGGTTTTTGATCCTCTACCAATGTGTCATACCGAATTACTTCAGCAACTGCTTTAGTTAAGATTGATTGAGCTCCGGAAGTTGGCTCCTCCTGCAAAGCTTCCAAAAGGATGGGATGCTGAGGCTTATGGTGATTTTCACTCAAGGGCACCAGGCCATGATATTGAGGGATGTAGAGCATTCCAGTACCAAGTACAAGACTTAATTGACTCTAAAGCAATCGAGTTTGGACCAGATGGCTTGAAGGTATCAGGTGATCTTACGCCAGTAGTTGCAAAGGAAGTAAGTATTCCTTCCCCTTTTCTAGGATCTACATCAAGTCACGGGTGTATTCCTCAGCTTCAGGTTTCAAAGTCATCACGTCAGCAACCTTTGTTTGATCCTCGACCAAATGTGGAAAGAAAAGTACAGGGGCAGACTAGGCACCATAATCAACATTGGCAGTAAAACCTTCAGCAACTGAGGCAACGAGTACTTAGGAGGTCTGAGAGAGTGTCTGCTCTAGTTCTTATTTCTCAAAGCCGACTTCTTGCTCACTTTCTCCTAGGCTCTTTGATTCAGCTAGGCAATGTCACGCCAGTGCCATTTTCCTCTGGATTATGACATGAATGTCAGGTGCGAGTTTCACTCGGGAACGTTTGGACATACAATTAACAATTACAGAGTGTTCAAACATGAGGTGCAGAACTTGATTGACTCAAAGGTCATCGCCCCAGACGGTTCCCCCACAAGGTGAAGCTTCTTTATCAGAGTGAGCACTCGAGGCTGCAAAAACATCATCAGAAGCAATAAGTCCAGACGGAGTCAAGCCTCCTCAATAAGGACAATCATTTAGCTTCTTTACTGCATTCTCATGGGTAGCTTTTTATGTTTGTCAAAACGTTTGTATGCATGCATGAAATCTGTTTTTTCTTTTTATGTTAATCCTAATAAAGCGCGCATATTTTTCCTGAAGTAATCCATTCGTATTCACTCATAATTTTGTATATGTGCATTGCAATACCAATTTTCTTGCCTAAACTCTTGAGGGAGGATGATGAGGTAAAAACGCAGAAATCTCTAAGGGTGTGCTTTTGAATAAGAACTCTGTTAAGGATGTACAGGCATTGTTTCGAACCCCTAAACACTGGAGATATAAGGGAGATAAACCCTCATTAACCCCTTTGAGCCTTGAAGTAGGAGTTTCTTTCATACGAAAAAACCCTCACATTTAACCCAGGGGCAGGGTAGGCGTCAGTTAATTTGACCGAGCGTTCAAATTTCAAAAGGAGTGTGCATCTGAGGATCCATTACCTTCTATTCCACCGTCAAGAGGTCAAGAGATGTGAAACCACAATGGTTATCCATCAACAATCAAAGAGTGAGGCAGTCGCAACCCTTTCAAAAAAGTCAAGACAAGCTAGTGTCACATGATTTGTTCCAAAAAGAATTGAAAAAAAAAAGAAATGAAAAGCCCGCTAAGTTGAAACATGAAAACAAGCAACTTAGGCAAAAGTTAGGGCATCCCGCTGGACTCCGAAATCAAAGATTCAAAAGAATTTGTCCAGGAAAAAGTTAGGGATAAGCAAAATGCGAACAGGATTACCCAAGAAAGATCCTCAAAAGAAAGAACAGAGTCATGTGACTACGAACAAAAGACAAAAGGGGTGACCGTTACTCCAAAACCTCACTAGGTGTCAAACCATCAGTGCATGGATTCCTTAAAGATCATGAAATCTTTTTGAGAGATGAGCGCTTGTGTCAAATTAGCTGAACGTAGGACTGGAGAACATCACAAAGAGTGGGTAGGCACTGATAAACTTTGAGCCTTAAAACTTTTTTTCAAAACCGTGAACCAGGCCACTATACAACCCTCAAAAGTCCTAATTGAAACAGGGTTATTTCGAAAGCATACTACCAAGAGATAGCGTTCCTGACTCCTGTGAGTTGTGCTAAAAGATCTTTGTTGGTATTGCATGTGCATTGCATTCTTTCATTAAAAAATTAATGTCGTGTTCTAATCCGTGATCCGCTCACAAAGGGTTTGCGAAATCTTTTTAGTAAAACTTCAAGGTTAACATGTATGTTGCATTAGAATTTTCATTCTCAGACTAAAACATTTCTGCTTGCATACATTTATTTGACATCAAAAGAAGTTTACATATGGAAATTCAGTCCAGAAGCTTATTCTTGCCGAGTTGAGAATCCTGAAACTCCCGAAGGGCAGTCACATCCATTGGGACTTCCTCAGGAAACTTTATTGAGCACGAGCTTCCCCAATAAGTTGTGTTAAGACGTGGCCGATCTGGGGCAATCACGTCGAATCATCTCTTTAAGGTGTAGCCAACCTGAGCCAATCATGTCGAGAAATCTCTTCAGAGTTCAGCCAAACTGGGGCAATTACTTCGAGATTCAAATCTCTCCAAAGGTAGGTATTCGGGGTCTTCCTTCGAAGATCAGTAGTCAGGGGCAAAACCAATTCAAGGTTCATACTGGGGCAGGCCATCCCAAGAGCACGGGAAGTTAGTCCATCTAGACGGCTAATCAGCCTATCCAGGGTTCAGAGTATTAGGGCAGAATATCTCACGAGTATATGAGATTGTTCATGAATCTTCTCGAGGCAAATTTCTCTGTAGACCATACGGTCTGAGGCAGTTACGTCGAGATCCAACGAATCTCTACAAGAGTTTGAAGACATTGAGGCGTTTTGGATGACAATTCTTCTGTAAGATCCTCTTGAGACAATTTCTTTTGGTGGACCATGTTGGTCTGGGGGGCAAATGAAAGAAAAACTGTTGTTCACGCATATGCAGCCAATCAGCCAGAAGGTTTTAAACAAAAGGGGCATTCCAACCAAGGCATTTGTGGTCCCCTGTCTCCAATAGGCTTCATTAATAACGTTCCCAGCAAGAGACGTATCGAAACATTTCTCCCAATAAGTGGTGGTTCAGCGTTAGATTTTCTCAGATGCAGAAGTCATGTCCTGGGCCATGTATGGGTATTCTTTTGCTGCAGGTAACAGGTACAAGCCTTTTCAAAAGCATGGGTCATTTCTTCCAGACAAGTGATCACTTATCCTTATGCAGAATACCGGGGCAATCATATTCAGGAAAGGGTTCCTATATCACCTTTTTGTCACAACTTTTATTGATTGAGTCCATTAATCAGCTGACAATCGCTCACGACAATTCGATATCGACAAATTAATTTCAACTGGGTACCGTTGTATCTTATTAAGTCAATTCTCCCATTCGGAACTTCCAACAGTTACAAGCTTTTATGTGTCGATAACGGTTGCAAATTCTCCAGTAGAGTTGCTTTATAGACCTCGCAGTTAATGTTCAAGACTCAGTGAGTGTCCAGGAGTCTGAAGATGCCAAATCTTCTGTAAAATCCTCTTGGGAAGATTTCTTCAGATCAGCCGCGTAATCTGGGGCAAAAGTGAGTTTGTAATCTTTCCAAAGCATGGGGCATCTGGAAATCCCTCCGACAAGATGTGTTCCAGATCTATTATCTCCAGTAGAGTGACTACCCAGTTAATACAAATAGCTCAAGCCTCGGCATTTGCTTAAGAATTTGAAAATACTTGGTCTTCTATAAAATCTTCTCAAGGGGCATCCCCAGCACGAGACGCTTTGTAGCGGTTCTCCCCAGCAGAGCTTGTTGTCAACTGAATATCCCCAGTGGAGTCGTCAAGCAGAAGGTTTACCTCGCATGGGACATTGTGGTTCTTATTCTAAGCTTCACAACTTTGTTCCTCAACAGATCACAGTGCATTTGATATGTACTTTCCCAACAGATCTAAGGACTCTTTCCCAGCAAGTCACAACAGAAGGTCTACTAACCAGGATTTGTGCATCCCTGACGGAGTAGTTCTGGTCCCCAGCAAGATCGTATCTCTGGAAGTTATCTCCCTACAGAGTTCTCCCCACAGAGTTCAGCATGAATCTTGTCAGTAATGCTCCCCAGCTGAGTTGTTTTTGCTCCCCACTGAAGTTCGGCAGGTCAACAGAATCTCTTCCTCAGCAGAGTGTTAGCATATTCTCCTTGGATTTGATAGATACCCCAAGCAGAGTTTTAATGACTTATCTTCTTCAACAGAGTGTTAGTGCATTCTTTCCCCCAACCAAGTCAGAACATTCTCATCCCCAGCAGAGTTGCTATGACCAGAATTTGTTCCCAGTCAGTTGAAGTAATTCCTGGCAGAGTCCTCACTCCCTTATATCTCAAAGTCCAATTTATTTTTGGCAAGCGTGACAATTCGAAGCAAACAGATTGTTCATTCATTCTCCAACAGAGATACCATCCTTTCAGGAGTCTCTAATGTCAAATCATTGATCATTGTTCCTCAGCAGAGTCGGCACGGACGTCTGACGTGTATGCAGAGCGTAATCCAGTGTTGAATTTTTGCAAAAGTCCAACCGTAGATTGGCAAAAATCCATCCAAGGGTGGCAAAGCAAGTCAAAGTCCAACCGTAGATTGGCGCAAGTCCACCCGCAGTGTGGCAAGTCAGTAGTCGTCTGAATCCCTTTAAAAGACCGCAACTAAGTCCAACCGTAGATTGGCAAAAGTCCATCCAAGGGTGGCAAATCATCAGCAAAGTCCAACCGCAGATTAGCAAAAGTCCACCCGCAGTGTGGCAATTCAGCTGCAAAGTCCAACCGTAGATTGGTGCAAGTTCACCCGCAGTGTGTCAAGTCAGTAGTCGTCTGACTCCATTCAAAAAGACAGTTTAAAGTCCAACCGTAGATTGGTGCAAGTCCACCCGCAGTGTGGCAAGTCAGTAGTCGTCTGACTCCATTCAAAAAGACAGTTTAAAGTCCAACCGTAGATTGGCAAAAGTCCACCCGTAGTGTGGCAAGCCAGCAGTCGTCTGGCGTTGTGACTAAAAGACATTGTTAAAGTCCACGCGTAGTGTGGCAGGCCAGTAGTCGTCTGGCGTTGTTCTAAAAGACATTGTTAAAGTCCACCCGCAGTGTGGCAAGCCAGTAGTCGTCTGGCATTGTACAAAAGACATTGCTAAAGTCCACCCGTGGTGTGGCAAGCCAGTAGTCGTCTGGCGTTGTTCAAAAAGACATCCCTTCAGTGCTTTTCTTCCCATCAGAGTTTTTTTTATATACAAACAGAGTTCATTTGGTTGGGTTTATATCCCTTTTTCTTATTCTCCACAGAGTGCAAATTTTGCGGTTCTTTTTGTACTCAATCACCTTGTACCTTGAATGTATGAAAGTAGTTGCTATCATCCTTTTAGGTCCAAGTTGATTGAATAGGGGCAGCTGTAGCACCCCAAAATTTTCCCTACCTTTTTCTGGCTTTTGTTTCGCATTCATTATGCATTTTCCATTAGGTCATAATTCATATCCATTCATTTGCATTGCGGTGGGATTCTAAGACATGGGATCAAAGCATCTTTCTTGTGATTTCTGGTTTTCCCTATCTCAAGGTGAAACGAAGGTCTGAGCTCTCCACATCATGAGTATCTCTCTACCAGAATTCATTATGTATCAAGGCTTTCTTCTATCAAGCATCGAGTGTATCTCCTTCAATTTTTCTCAAGAGCATCGGGTGTCATGGTGAAGACAACTTGGGTTATATTGCAAGAGATCCAGCTATGGATTCATGTTGTGATCAAGGCCGTCATTGATAGTAGCTAATAGAGTATGAGCTTGCTTTGGAGTTGAAGTTCAATGTGATTTGAATGTGATAAGATTGGTTATGGGGATTAGTTGGAATTCAAGATACAAGTCCATCTTTTATCCATTTCAATTCGTTTCTCATTTTTATCCACTTTAAAACCATATTTTTACCCATTTTCTCAAAATAAGTCCATCACCCATTTTTAAACCATATCCAGATTTGTCCATTTGTTTTTAAATCATTTCTTATATCCATTTTAATTTCATCTCATTATCCAAATATCCACTTCTACTCTCTCAACCATTTTCATTCCACATTTTAAATCCGTTTAGATCCATTTTTAACCATCTAGTTTTCCAAATCCAATTAATCAAATTCCATTTTTATATCCATTATTTCATTGTTTTTTAATATCCAAAACCCTTTTTTGTAGTTATCCATTTCGTAAACCAATTTCAATCAGTATCAAATTCCATAACAGAAACTCACAAACTCTAACAAACTCTAACAGAAATTCAAATGAGATACCTATTCTACCCCTCTAATCCTTGCTATAAATGAAGAAGTGCAGAGCTTCTGAAATCAGTTTTTTTCGATATTCATTCTTCCAGCAGCATCGTTCTTCTAGTGCAAATCATCACTTTCTGTTATCTTCAATACTGCAACTCCAATCAATCTTCATCTCCCTCTTCGATAATTCTTCAAATTCTGGAAACTTCATCTCAACTGCATCACAGAACTCCAAAATCTCCATTATTCTCGATCTTCGCGAATTCAAGTGGTACCTGCAGATTCAAAGACACTAATTCAACACGCAGTGATACTTCGACATAAACAGAGAGGATTTAGAAGAGTAAGAAATCCATTCACTCACGCAACACACCATCGACTCCATGAACAGCAAATTCAGATGCGTCTCAACATCAACAATCCAATAACAACCACAAAGCAATTCACAGTTCAATCTCAGCCAAGGAGTCCAACAATCCTCATCTGATCTTCAATGTAAATCACGTCAACAGTTGAACAAATCACATAGAAGAAGAGGAAGAAGATGATCGAGAAATTGAAGAGAAAAAATGGAGAAATCGAAAGCAAGAACGAGGAAGCGATGCATACCTGAAACAGATTCGCGGAATGAAGAGCCATCGGAGCGACTCCGATTCATAAGTTTTTCTCCTTTCATCACTCTTGCAAGAATGCTTTGATAATTTAGTGTAGTTCGAATAGTGTTTAGTTTGTTCTCTCTTGTCCTGTGAATTCTTGAATTCTTGAGTGCGTTGCGTTGAGAGACGAGTGAGGTTGTCTGGCGAAAACGAAGACCGAGGTGAGATGGCGTCATCGGAAGTGGTGCAAACGAACGGAGACGGAGAGATTTGAGCTGAGAGCGGCGAGTTTATGAAGTTGAGGAGAGAAAATCTAATGTAGAACAGAGAGTGATGGAGAGAGGAGATAAGCAAACTCCGGCGCAGTGTTTTCTGGTGACGGCGATAAAAGAAGAGAGATGGAGTTGACGAAGGAGAAGAGGAAAACAACGAAGGGATAGGTGATGGTGTCGTCGATGGTGTTTTGATGAGAGCAGAGTGAGGTGCACGCGGCGACGATTTTGTGGACGGTGGCGAAACGAGAAGAAAGAGGCGTTGAACACAATGACTTCATTTCTTTCTTTTATGATAGCAATGCAAAGAGATAAGGTTGTGGATTTTTGACCACACCGGCAGTGACACTTGTCACCGTCCGGTAGGTCATGCTTGAATCTCACGCGCGCCTTTCCATCGTAGTTTATAATACATCCTCGTCACAACCGTTCACTTCATCTATCATCATCATCAACTATCAATCAGACGACCATGATTCACTGGAACACCATATGCACCCTCGGGTTCCAACACCATTTGGGCCTGCGCAAATCGCTTCTTACACCCCCTAGCCTTCAGATTCAAGATATTGGGCATGTTGCTTAAACCCATGCGCATAATTGATCCGCACCCCAGTTTTTTTACTCGCACCCCCCTCTGAAGCTGTGAAGAGGCCATTGGGCCGTTGATCTCAGGCCCCTGCGCCTGGGTGTTATTTACACACTCCAAACACTATTTGCACCCCTTGATGGTTTTTTTAATTGTTTTGCTAAATGATTGGTTGATGATTTTTAGAATTAACCTTGGAATTAGTTCTTGATTGTAGAATTAGATTTTAATTAGAAATTAATTGGAATTAATTTTAGGATTAATATTAGTTTAAATTCTAGATTTAATTCTAGGATTAATGTTTTTTAGATTAAGTTTAGAATTGCCTTGAACTAATTTTAGGATTAATTTTAGAGTTAGACAAATTAACTTTTCTTGTTAGAATTTTGTCTTGCTTTTTACTTAGCATTTTAATTCTAATTGGGATTATCTTGATTAATTTCTGATTAATTCCTGATTAATTGCTTCTTTGCTTACTTATTTTTCTTCATCCCTCTTTAAGACCAACTTAACTTCCATCTTGAAAGTAAGTTGCTTTCTATTTTCTTCTTCTCCTTTCTTTTAGGATTAGGTTCCTTAAACCTCATTAACCATAGGATCACCATGTATGATAACATTAAGATTGAGTCTTAATCTCCCTCATTAGATTTCCACCTTCGATCCTCTTTTGAATCTCTTCTTCTCCTCTCAAAACAAAAAGTAAAAAACACCTAATAAAGGAAAAACAAATATTGTATTTGAGCCTTTCATGTAAGAATGAGATAGTGAGGGGTCTTCTCTCACTTTCTTAGAATGTTTAGCGTACGTCCCGTCTTGGGTCGATATGCGAGGCATTCGATCCTACATGAAGGACTTAAATACAATGTGCGTTACAAAACATAAAACAATCAAAACACTTCTTTCTTAAAAGACAAAAACAAACAACATTTCTTTTCTCATCTCTTCACTCCTTCCTTAAGGACTCGTCAAGTCCGTTCCACCGCAAACAGGTAACGCCTAAGTCTCCCTACAGCGAGCTGCAACACCTAAACTGCTGGAACGCGCACTCTGACATTTCCACTAAAAAACACAAACAAAGCGACCCATGTTGAGGGGAACTACGTTGCTCTGATTCTCATGTTC
Source organism: Lathyrus tuberosus (assembly GCA_022829125.1). Taxonomy (NCBI): domain Eukaryota; kingdom Viridiplantae; phylum Streptophyta; class Magnoliopsida; order Fabales; family Fabaceae; genus Lathyrus; species Lathyrus tuberosus. The sequence goes on along the minus strand of JALAZF010000659.1, from coordinate 1,233,612 downwards.
CCGATGAGATACGTAGGTAGTGGGGTAGGGCCCATGCGAGCACTTCTTTTATTTTCCCTACATTTGTTTCTCTTTCTCTCTCCTTTCCTTTTCCAGTTCTCCAGCTAGCAGTTCCTTTTCTAGTATCCTTTCCTTACACCCTTTGATTGAAGCAGCAAGCGTGGATCCCATCGGGTACGATGGACACGTGGGGGTGCTAATACCTTCCTCGCGCGTAACCGACTCCCGAACCCAGTTCTCTTGGTCGCAAGACCATGCTTTTCCTTCCCTTCAGGTTTATACGGTGTTTCCTTTCCCTATCATGGGATAAATACACATTGCTGGTGACTCTGTTTCGGTGCTACTTTTGCGTTTGTACTTGGATGAAAATCCCGGGAGCGACATGTATGATCAGTGCACTTCAAAGCAATGCATATTTTGGAATGTTCAAGTCATGATGCTTACCTCTTTTTGAGCTTTTGGAGTTTTCTGTGCAATCTGTCAAACTTCTTGTTCCAGAAATAGTTTGATGCTTTGGACACTCTCAAATGATCCCTTAGAAGCTTTGAGGATGGTTAGAATCAGCTGGAACCTGCAAAAACACAAACTGGCACTTTCTTGCAAAAAGGGTTAAAATGACCAAAATATCAACTCTCTCAAATGGTGTTCCAGATGGGGGGAACCATTTGGAACAGTTCAAGGATGTTATTTGGAGTGTGTTTGAGGTTTTATCTGGTTTGGAAAGTGACTGAATCAAGACATGGCTTGAAAAATGCACAAAAGGCCTATTTTGAGGTTTTGAGAGGTGACTTTGTGATTTTGGTGTTACAGGTCACTTTTGATAGTTTGGATCACCTACATATGATAGTTTGGATAACCTTCAAAAACTCAGAGTTACCTTGCTAAAGAAGGCATTTTGGCCTAAAGAGAGGGATTTGAGGAAAGCATCTGTTTGATGGCTTTGGTGTACTCAAACTGAGCACAAATGAGCTCTATTTATAGTAGAGCAAGTTTGTTTTGGGATCAATAGTGAATGACAACTGCAGGAGAGGTTTGGCCAATGGTTGTACTTTGGAATCCAAGTCTCCTCTAGCCATTGACTAGAGGTTAGGGCACAGGGCTGTGATTCCGTTGGTCTTGGATAAGTCTTGACTAAATTCAGTTGCAAATGGCTCAGTCCATGCCACCTTGGTGTATGTATTGAATGCTCCAATCCAAAATTGGAGTCTTGTCCCTCTTTTAGGCAATTCTAGGTTTGGCATGCTACTTCTTGTTCCAAGGACTTTGGAGGCTTGGCTCAGTGTTTGTCCCCTTTAGATTTGATCCTCAGATGTGTCCAAAGTGATGACAAGGCTTGGAATTATCTGATTTTGCCAAATCGAGCAAAAATACAAAATTCTGCCTAGCCTTGGCAGTTTTCAGCAAGGCATATTGCCATTATCATATCTCTTGGCCCAAGTGGAATTTGGTGATGTTCTTGGCCATTTTGGAAAGCCCTCATATGATACAACAACTGTTTGATCATATTTGGTTTTGATAATTTTTGGATCCAAGTGAAAAATGCCCCTACATTTGGAAAAAAGTGAAGGCAGATTCTGACTTAGTGAAAATTTCACTAAGTGTTGGAAAAAAGTGACATTTTCACTTTTTGTGATTTTGATCATTCCATAACTCAAAATCCATGAGGAATTTGGAGGGAGGTCAGTTTTAAGCTTTTGTAGAGGGTAATAAGATCTACAAATCAAGCTTTGGATGGGGAAAAATGGCTTTGTGGTTTAGGAGTTATGATCCTCCAAAGTTGGTACCCTTGCCACTTTGTTCATAACTTAGAAAATTTTCTAAGTTTTTATGGTTACCCCTTTTACAAGTTATCCCACTTTTCTTGATTTTTCTTGATGAATGATGGTTCCAATCATACATTAACATCATTTTAGGGTCAACTAACCATAATTGTGAAAAATCTCAAAAAGTCAAAGTTGACTTTTGTGCACAGTTGACTTTTTGTCAGATGAATTCCAAACTGTGCGATCCTCTATGAAATCAAGTCCTTGACCTAAATCAAACTTGATGGATTGATTTCATAGGTGTTATAGGGTGTATTAAATCATGTCCTAGGGTTTAGGAGTATGTCCTTGTTAAAAGTCAAATATGCAGTTGACTTTTCTCGCGAAACCCTAATTGTGGTACTGATGAAATTGAGACTTGCTGCTCAAGCTTCCTGGATCAATCCATTATTACAAAAGGATCAATGTGGTATGTTGGAGACCCTCAAATCCTCTCTTGAGGTCTTGGCTCATGATTTGTCCCAAAAGTCAACTTAGGGGTGAATTAGGTCAAGAAACCCTAATTCCTGATTTTTGATGTATGTATCCCCTGAGATCAAATTGACTTGATGCTTGGGCCCATGAGGTTCCATGGAGTATTTTAGGATATGCTTTGAAGCATTGGCTCATGCCCATAGGACAATTTCCATCTGGAGGCCCTGGTCGACCAAACCCTAATTTGGTGACACTGGCGATCTTGAGGCTTGATCCACCGGGAAGGGACTAGCCTTGTGCTTAATCCTTGAAGTGGGAGTCCTCTTGATCCCTTGTGGATATTTGAGATGCTAGACAAGTTGAAGATCATGTAATTTCTTGATTGATTCTTTGTCTAAGAACTCTGAGAGGGCTTGAAACCCTAAATTTGATTGTAGTGGATGCTCACCCATATTTGGGGAGATTGATGAGGTATGATGGTTCCTCCATATTGTGATGAAGATTTTCACAATGATGGTAAATCTTAGTGGTCAAAATTTGGGGTATGACACCATGGAGTATTTTAGGATATGCTTTGAAGCATTGGCTCATGCCCAGAGGATAATTTCCATCTGGAGGCCCTGATCGACCAAAACCCTAATTTGGTGACACTGGCAATCTTGAGGCTTGATCCACCTGGAAGGGAGCAGCCTTGTGCTTAATCCTTAAAGTGGGAGTCCTCTTGATCCATTGTAGATGTTTGGGAGCTTAGACAAGTTGAAGATCACGTCATTTCTTGATTGATCCTTTGTCTAAGAACTCTGAGAGGGCTTGAAACCCTAAATTTGATTATAGTGGATGCTCACCCATCTTTGGGGAGACAGATGAGGTATGATGGTTCCTCCATATTGTGATGATGATTTTCACAATGATGGGAAATCTTAGTGGTCAAAATTTGGGGTATGATAGGGAGGAATTTATTTAAACCCTTTTCTGAGTCCATTAGGACTTTCAAGGAGAGGTACTATATTATTGAGCCTGTGTTGGTGAGGGCCACTGACTCCACGTTCGTCTGGGAGGTCTCGACGGACAAGAATATGGAGGATGTCGTCAACGAGGACGACATGATAATGGGGAAAAGGGTGTTGAGATTTCCCTTCTACTGGAGTGCGGACCATTTCACCATGGGAGCAGATGGTTACACCGCCACCCTCGACATGCTTGTAGCGTGGTTTTTGTGGTTTCGAATCACTATCGCTTTGTTACTATAGTTAGATTCATTTTTTATCCTGTGAAGTTGATTAAGGAAGGGAAATAGATGTCACCAATTAACCCTGCTTGCATACTAAGTTTAAACAGATGACTGTTGGTTTATAGATGCTATCAAAAGGGGGGGCCTTGTCTTAGGTTATTTTGCTCAAGAATACCGGGTCTAGACTATTTGCGATAATTTTGGTAAGGTGTTAGATCTAATGTTTTTGGTTGACTGACGGAGGTTCTGGATTTTGGGTTTTTGATTAGTATGATCGCTAAGATTTCACAATCTTATGCCTACGTATTCCCGTTTAATGAAACAGGGAAATAAGAGCGATCGTAGTTCCCTCCTATTCTATAGGGGGAAAAGATGTTTTGGTGTCTTGTTCAAAGCCTAAGACAGAGGCTAAAAGGAGTATTTGTATCTTGTTCAAAGTCCAAGATATGAAGCTGAAGGGATTTTTTTTGTGTCTTGTTTAAAGCCCAAGATTGAATCTAAAAGGTTTGACTGAGAGAGAACTTGTCATCTCTAAAGAGGAATTGTATGCCTCGATTAAATCACAAGTTTGATGCTAAAAGTTTGATTAACTCAACTGGGGGTTTCTCTATACAAAGCCTAAGAGGAGGATATTGACCCAACAAGAGGGTGTTTATTGTTTGTCTCGTACGAAGCCCGAGATAGAGGCTAAAAGGGTTGACTCAACAAGAGACTGCTAACAAGTGACTGACTCAACAAGAGAGTGTTTTTATATGTCTTGTACAAAGCCCAAGATGAAGGCTAAAAGGGTTTGACTCAACAAGAGAGTACTTTCATCTGTCTTATACGAAGCCTAAGACGAAGGCTAAAAAGGTTGACTCAACAAGAGAGTCTTTTATAACAAGAGAGTGATTTGTTGTCTCGTACAAGCCCGAGATAGAGGCTAAAAGGAAGGTGACTCAACAAGAGAGTATTTTATACTCAACAAGAGAGTGTTTTGCTGTCTCGTACGAAGCCCGAGATTGAGGCTAAAAGGAGATTGACTCAACAAGAGAGTCTGAAAAGGTTAGCTCCGCTGGGGAGAATCATTTGTACAAAGCCCAAGAGGAGGCTGACTTCGCTGAGGAAGGATCATTATACAAAGCCTAAGAGGAGGCTATCTTACTGACGGGGATAATTGAGATCCCGAAGCAGGTCCAAGAAGGGAATCAATTCTTGCAGGGGGACGCAAAAGGAATTGATAGATCAGAAACCTTGAGGCTCTGATTTGAGATAGTGTTATCTGACCCGGGTTGGGGAATTTTGGGAGAATGACGGGGTTTTAGAACCAATAAATTTTAACTCGGCTGGAGATTAATCCAGAATATGGGGTTTCTCCTATGTTTGAAAGGTGCTTGAGAATATCTTTGAGACTCAAGGGTATTAGACTGTCCAAGTCTACTGGTAGAGTTTTATTTTTTGTATGATGCCCAAGAGGAGGCCGACTCGTTTAAGGGATGAGTATCAACCCTAAAATTGGTCTGAAGGTTTTGACTTCTTTTAGAAAGACAGCTTTAACGAAGGATGATTAAGTTCTGTCCTATAACTTTATGAGGTCGTTAGGGACCTTGTATTAAGCCCAAGAGAAGGCATGAGAACTTCTAAGAAGCCGATGGGTCCTTGTACAACGCCCAAGAGGAGGCGGGGATGCTTTTAGGAAGCCTGTGGGTCCCCAAACCACGAGAAGTTCAAGAAATGTAATTCACAGAGAAGAGATCATTCCAGGAAAGTTCGAGAATTTGGAAGAAACTCAAGAGATGCCATTCACGGAGAAAAGATCACCTCTGGGGAGTTAGAGTTTCTTTGACAATTTCTAAGGGTGAAAGTCTGAGAAAAGGTTCACCGAGAATACTGCCTTTCTCTTTGTTCCATATTGTTTAACCCCAATAGAAGGGAAGACTGTATCTGGAATCCTACGCGGGATCTAGTTTTGTTTGTATTTAAGAGTGACCAACAGGGCTTTACCTAGTTCTACACGTAGTTGCCGGGGAAAACTCTAAATAACTATACTAGTATTATACAGTGGATATGTGACAAGTATATAAGAGTATGTGAAAGAAGACTTACAGTGAAACAGTCCCACAATACAGTTATATACATATGAAAGCAGTAAATGAAAGCGGATAAAAACTTACCCGTTGTAGAGCTTCCATGCTGTTTTGTTAGTTGTTTAACAAATAAATTAAAGAAAGTTTTGATAACAACATATATTTGAATTCAAAATCAGAGGAGAAAGTGTTTCGAAAAGATTGTTGGGGCTTACAGCTCAAGGAGAGGCCCAAGTTTTAACGATGATCGTACCATTGTTTTGAAAACTGTACAGAGGGACTTATATAATATGTGAGGCCCCAAAATTGTTTTATTTACAAATGGGTTGGGTCTTACACTCGATTAGAGGCCCATGGAGTTTTTGAGAAAAAGAAATGGGTCTTATAGCTCAAGGAGAGGCCCAGGGATATTTGTTTGAAAACGACGATCGCGCAGAGGTTTTTGAAAACACAGTGGGTCTTATACAACATCTGAGGCCCAAATCATTTTGGTTTTCAAAAGGGGTTAGGTCTTACACTCTATTAGAGGCCCAAAAGTGTTTTTGTACAAGTGATGGGGCTTACAACTCAAGGAGAGGCCCAGATGATTTTAAACTGGCGATCGCGCCGAGATTTTTTATTGTGTTTGGACTTATACAATATCTTAGGCCCAAAATGGTTTTTGTATAACAAGGGTTGGGTCTTACACTCTATTAGAGGCCCAAAAGTGTTTGAAAATGATTGATGAAGGTTGAATTAATCAAAACCCTAATTTTGTTTAAAAAGGAATTAATTTTGTATAAAATTAATAAAAAATTATTAAAAACATGTGAAAATGAGTGATGATCTTGGATCAATGTTTCAAAAATCATATTTATATCCACAAAATGATTGGAAACCAATTAAATTTGGAAAATCAAGGAGGAAGAAATATTTTAAATGTTAAAAAACAAATAAAAGATTAATTCTTTGCAAAAATATCAAGTATATCAAATAAATAATATTTTTGGAAATTTTTGGTAAAATAAATTATTTTAATATTTTTGTGAATTATTAAAAAAAGAATCAACTCAAAATCATTAAAACTCAGAGAGAAATTAATTTTTGAATCAATTAAATAAAATCACAATATTCAAATATTCAAATTTGTGAAAAAGGTGCCAAGAACATGGGCCAAGAACACGCGCGAAGGGAGTTTTGCTCAGATTTGCATTTTCTATCCATTCTCACTGAATACTTGATGAAATCACACAATCCACATATCAATCTGCTCGTTTTCACCTCACGATCATGTCTATGGTCTTTAATTTCATTTATTTTAAGCATGGAATAAGAAATCAAGACAAAACCTCAAGAACCCTAAAATTTGCATGAAGGCTGAGAATTTTGATACACGATTCAAACAAAGCATTTAATTGAGGGGAAACATTCTATGCATGATTATGAACATTTGGCAGACGTATTGTGCGAGGAAATATGCATAGATTAAGAGATGACCAAGTTTAGGCTTACTTGAAGGTCGTGACAACAAGAGCAATGTGATTTTTGAGTTGGAGGTGTTACAGATGAGTTGTGATGATCTGAACTGCTTCCCTACACCATATGGAGTGTGTTTGAATGCTTGGACTTGATTGGAAACGATTGGATCACTTCATGGCATCTCAACTGCAACTTGGTTGAAAACTTGAGCAACTGGCTGGTGATTCTGAGAAATCAGTGTTACAGTTGTGTGTTGAAGTGCTTGCATCACTTCTATATGATGTTTATGAGGTGTGTGTGATTGGTTTGGTTGGAATTGTTCCCAAGCTCAAAACCCGATAGTGACTTGCTTTGGAAGGCAAATTTGAGATGAGGAGAGGATTTTGAGAAAGGCAAGTGTTGTGGGCCTTTGGTGTACTTAAACTAAGCACAAATGAGCTCTATTTATAGTAGAGTAAGTTTATTTTGCAAGCAATAGTGAATGGCAACTGCAGCAGCTCATTGTCCAATTGTATCACTTTGGAATCTTAAGTCCCCTCTAGCCATTGACTAGAGGTTAGAGCACAGGCCTTTGGTTCCCTAGTTCAGAGATCATCCTTGACTCATTCAGTTGGAAAAGGCTCAGTTCATGCCACCTAGGTGCATCCATTGAATGCTCCAAAACAAAATTGGAGTCTTGTCCCCTTTGTAGGGTTTTTTAGGTTTGGCATGCTATTTTTAGTTCCAAAGACTTGGGAGGCTTATGGATCAGTGTTTGTTCCTCCTTGGTCTCCCCCTGAGGTGTTCAGATGTATAAACTTGTTTGTCATTTGTATAAATTGCTCAAATCGAGCAAAATGCACAAATTTTCCTTGTTATGACAGTTGCAGCAAGGCATATTGCCACTATCATAACTCTTAGCTCAAATGGAGTTTGATGGAGTTCTTGGCCATTTTGGAAAGCCCTCATATGATACAATATATGTGTGATCATATTTTGTCTTGATACTTTTTAGATCCAAGTGAAAAATGCCCCTACATTTTGAAAAAAGTGAAACAGATTCTGACTTAGTGAAAATTTCATGAAGTGTTGGAAAAAGTGACATTTCATGTTTTCGGCCATTTTGGTCACTCCATAACTTAAAATCCACGAGGAATTGGGATGAGGTGTAGTTGACACTTTTAAAGTATGCCATGAGAGCTACAAATCCATCTTTGGATCAGCCAAAATGGTTGCTTGGATCACAAGTTATGATCCTTGGAAATTGGTACCCTAGCCACTTTGTTCCATAACTTAGAAAAATTCTAAGTTTTTTATGGTTACCCCTTTTACAAGTTATCCCACTTTCTTTGATTTTTCTTGATGAATGTTGATTCAAATCACACATTAACATTATTTTAGGGTTAGGGAACCATAATTGACCAAAAAATCCAAAAATCAAACTTTGACTTTTGGGCACAGTTGACTTTTTATCAGATGAACTTCAAACTGTGCGATCCTCTATGAAATCAAGTCCTTGACCTAAATCAAACTTGATGGATTGATTTCATAGGTGTTATAGGGTGTATTGAATCATGTCCCAAGGTTTGGGAGCATGTCTTGGTCAAAAGTCAAATGTATAATTGACTTTTTCTTCAAAAACCCTAACTGTGGTTCAGATGAAATTGAAACTTGTGCATCAAGCTTCTTGGATCAACCCATTGTTGCAAATGGATCAATGTAGTGTATTGGAGGCCCTCAAACCATGTCTTGAGGTATTGGCTCATGTTTTATCCAAAAAGTCAACTTAGGGGTGAATTAGGTCAAGAAACCCTAATTCCTGATTTTTTATAAATGCATCCCCTGAGGGTAAATTGACTTGATGATTGGGTTCATGAGGTCCCTTAGAGTATCTTGGGTTATGCTTTAAAGCATTGGCTCATGCCCAGAGGAATATTTCCACCTGGAGGCCCTGGTCGACCAAAACCCTAATTTGGTGACACTGGCGATTTTGAGGCTTAATCCACTTAGAAAGCTGCAACCTTGTGCTTGATTCTTGAAGTGGGAGTTCTCTTGATCCTTTGTGGATGTTTGAGAGGTTAGAAAAATTGAAGATCATGTCAATTCTTAATTGGTCCTTTGTCTAAAAGATCTGAGAGGGCTTGAAACCCTAATCTTTGATAGTAGTGAATGTTCAACAATTCCTTGAGGAAGTTGATGAGGCATAAAGGTACATCCATATTGTGATGATGATTTGCACAATGATGGGAAATCTTAGTGGTCAAAATTTGGGGTATGATAATGTTGAACGAGGATGACAAAGCCTGCTATGCGAAGCTGGTGGGCTTTGTCAACAGTTTTACCCCTGCTCAGTGCGTGACAAAGAGCGGGTAACTAATCTACGAGGAAGATGGGGAGCTCAAGGTGGAGATCCGCATGAATATGAAGGTGGAGAGCCGTTTTATCAATACACTAGGGGATAAGACCGACTAGAGTGATAGTGATGCAATATGAATATGAATGTAAATCAATAATGCATGATGCATGTATGTTTATGCTGACAAAAATGACACGACATACAGACTAGTGGATGAACGTGACTGGATACTCGGCCGCTGCAGGGAACAAAGAAGTACCATCTGGTCCAAAAATAGCAATTCTGCCTTGCTTAGAAGAGATAGTCCCTGTGGGGAAAACCGTTGGTCGGGCTTAAGAGATAAGAACTCTGTCGGGGATGTCAGATGGAACATGGTATCTGACACAGTTGATCCTTCATTCAGGCGTACTGGTTTAGAAGGAGTACTTTGATTCTGCACTTTGAAGCTCAATTGCTTTCGGGGAAGCGATTGACGTTCTTTCGATGTTCAATAGTCAAAAGAAATTGCCATATTTATTTTAAAAGCAGAAAAAGTTTATAAGTAAATTCATTTTTGTTTTATTTCAAGAATCATTGATCATATTAAAACGTCGTTCTATAAAGTTAAAACAAATAAGAATTGCAAACAAAAGCACGAGGGCTCAAATTTTATTGATAGGATGGAAATCAGCCAAACGCGTGATTCCATAGAGTATTTACAAAGTTAGGAAATGGTAATTTAAGGGAAAAAGGCTACATTGAAGCATAACAACCGTTATCCTTCTACCAACTTTGAATTTTGGACATCCTGAGCTTCTGTCAAAGATGACCTTGACTGAAGTTTTCTGATGGATGGCATGACTGCTACTGGGGGATTTGCCCCTGTTGGACATAGTTACTTGCCATAATCCCTAACTTTTTCCTGGATTGTACTTTGAGATTTTCAATCCACCGGGATGATTTTTGATTATGTCTCTAAATTTTGCCTGGACCACCCTTTCGGGTTTTCAATCCACCGAGACATTTTTTTTTATTTTTTTTTATTTAGGCAAAGTATTTCTTGACTACGTCAACATTTGTGGGGTAGGCAAATTCTTTTCCATCCATGGTTGCGAGTCTCAAAGCGCCGCCTGAGAAAGCTTTCTTGACCACATAGGGGACGTCATAATTCGGAGTCCATTTGCCTCGGGAATCGGTGAGGAATGATTGTATCTTTTTTAGCACAAGGTCTCCTTTCCTGAAGACGCGGGGTCGGACCTTTTTGTCAAACGTCTTATTCATTCTTTGTTGATACAACTGACCATGGCATAGTGCCATTATTCGCTTTTCTTCGATTAGATTCAGTTCGTCGTGCCGACTTTGACATCATTCAGTTTCTGTTAGCTTAGCTTCCATCAATACCCGGATTGATGGGATCTCTACTTTGATGGGGAACACTGCCTCCATGCCATATACTAGAGAGAAAGGGGTTGCCCCTGTTGAAGTGCGGACAGATGTTCGATAACCGTGAAGAGCAAAGGGTAGCATCTCGTGCCAACCTTTGTAGGTTACAACCATCTTCTGAACAATCCTTTTGATGTTCTTGTTAGCCGCTTCTACCGCTCCGTTCATCTTAGGTTGGTAGGGAGTTGAGTTATGATGTTCGATCTTGAACTCTGCGCACAACTCTTTCATCATCTTATTGTTCAAGTTAGATCCATTATCAGTAATGATCAGGTTCGGAACACCATAACGGTAGATGATATTGTTTTTGTTAAATCGGACCACCACTTGTCGGGTTACATTGGCGTATGATGCTGCTTCAACCCACTTGGTGAAGTAGTCAATGGCTACCAGAATGAACCGATGTCTGTTTGAAGCCTTGGGTTGGATCATGCCAATCATGTCGATTCCCAATATGGAAAAAGGTCATGGGGGAAGAGAGAACTTTGAGATGCGTTGGTGGTACATGGATCTTGTCTGCGTATATTTGAAACTTGTGACACCTCCTCATGTACATGTAGCAATCGGATTCCATTGTCAACCAATAATATCCTGCTCTCAGAATTTTTCTCGCCATTGTGTGTCTGTTGGCGTGAGTGCCAAAGGGTCCTTCGTTAATTTCTTTTATCAACATGTTTGCTTCTGGTCTGTCCACACATCGGAGTAAGACCATGTTAAAGTTTCTCTTATAGAGTGTATCACCGCTCAGAAAGAAGCTGCCTACCAATCTCTTGAGAGTCTTTTTGTCTTTTCTGGATGCCCCAGGTGGGTACTCTTGTATTTGAAGGAAGCACTTGATATCGTGATACCAAGGTTTGTTGTCTATGATTGCTTCGATCGAGAAGATGTAGGCGGGCCTTTCAAGGCGCATTATGTCAATCTTAGGTACGTCGTTCCATTGACCTACATTAATCATGGAAGAGAGGTGGCTAATGCATCAGCCATGTGATTCTCTTCAGGGATGTGATGAAACTCGATTCTGTTGAAGAATGGTAACAACCCTCTCGCGTAGCCTTTGTATGGAATCAATACTGATTGGTATGTGTTCCAATCTCCTTTGATCTGATTGATAACCAGGTCTGAGTCTCCATACACATCCAAGTTCTTAATTCTCAAGTCAATCACTTCTTCGAGACCCATGATACAAGCTTCGTATTCAGCCTCGTTGTTTGTACATTTGAATGTCAATCTGGAAGTGAAAGGAATGTGGGTACCCTGAGGTGTTACAATGATTGTCCCAATTCTGTTTCCATAAATATTGACAGCTTCGTCAAAGATTAGTCCCCATTGGGAACCTGGTTCTGGCCATTCACTGAGTAGCGGTTCATCGCAATCTTTCATTTTCAGATACATGACATCTTCGTCTGGGAAGTCAAATCTGACTGATTCTTGATCGTCAATCGGTTGATGAGCAAAATGATCGGCTAAATTACTTCCTTTGGCAGCTTTTTAAGCGTGGTACTCAATGTCGTATTCCAATAACAACATCTGCCAACGAGCGATCCTTCCCGTGAGAGCAGGTTTTTCAAAGACGTACTTGATTGGATCCATTTTGGAGATTAACCAAGTAGTGTGACAAATCATATACTGGCGAAGAAGTTTGGCCGCCCAAGCCAGAGCACATAAAGTTTTCTCAAGCATAGTGTACCGAGTTTCACAGTCGGTAAATTTCTTGCTCAAATAGTAGATGGCATACTCTTTTCTTTTCGTTTCATCCTGTTGACCAAGTACACAACCCATTGAGTCCTCCAAGACTGTTAAATAGATGATCAATGGTCTTCCCTCCACTGGAGGTGACAGTGTCGGTGGGTTCAACAGGTATTCCTTAATACTGTCGAAAGCGGTTTGGCAGTCCTCTGTCCAAACGCAGTCCTGGTTCTTTTTTAGTAATTTGAAAATTGGCGCACATGTCGCGGTCATGAGGAATATAAATCTGGAAATGTAATTCAAACATCCCAGGAATCCCTTGACTTATTTTTCAGTCCTCGGAGAAGGCATTTCTTGAATGGCCTTGACTTTATCAGGATCAACCTCTATTCCTTTTTGGCTGACGATGAATCCTAAGAGTTTCCCTGAACGGACACCGAAGGCTCACTTATTGGGATTCAAGCGGAGTTTGTATTTTCTTAACCGCTCGAATAGTTTTGATAGGTGGGTCACATGCTCCTCTTCTGTCTTAGATTTAGCAATCATATCATCGACATATACTTCGATTTCCTTGTGTATCATGTCATGAAAGAGAGTATTCATGGCCCATTGATAGGTTGCCCCGGTGTTCTTCAAACCGAACGACATTACCTTGTAACAAAAGGTACCCCATGGGGTGATGCACGAATTTTTCTCCATATTTTTCGGCGCCATTTTGATTTGATTATAGCTCGAGAATCCATCCATGAAGGAGAAGACTTTGAACTTTGTTGTACTGTCTACCAGCATGTCAATGTGCGGCAAGGGAAAGTCATCCTTTGGACTGGCTTTGTTCAAGTCCCTGTAGTCTACACACATTCTGACCTTTCCGTGCTTTTTCGGAACTGGCACGATGTTGGCTAGCCATTGAGGATATTCTGACGTGGCGAGGAAACCCGCGTCAATCTATTTCTGTACTTCCTCTTTAATTTTGACGGCCATGTCTCGGTGAGTTCTTCTCAACCTCTGTTTTACTGGCGGACATTCTGATCTCAATGGTAGATGATGTTCCACGATGCTAGTATTTAACCCTGGCATGTCCTGATAGGACCAAGCAAGTACATCGGGGAATTCTTTGAGAAGCTTTATCAAACTTTCTTTGACAGTGCCCCCATCTTGACTTCTTTTCTCTCTTCTTCTGAACCCAAGTTTATCGTTTCCAACGGCTCCTTGTGAGGTTCAATGGACCTTTCCTCTTGTCTGAGTAATCGGGAGATCTCTTTTGGAATTTCGTCGTCAACTTTTTCTTCAGCCTCAAATACCGGGAATTCAAAGTTGGGAGAAGGCATTGGACCGTATGTTTCAATGGGGTTTAAAATAAGCAATCTGCATGACGTGATGATTTGTTTTTTTAGAAGAGATAGATAGAATGTAAGAGTGTGTGCAATGTATTTTCTTTGGAAAACTGCTTGTTTTTATTATTGAGTTATTTTTTAGGATTACCATTTTCTGAAAAAGAGAAAAGAGAAAACAGCAATAAATGCGGAAATTACAGAAAGACGTTATTTTATTTATGATCGAGTCGATTTTTGAAACTACAGCCCTATAAAACAAAACTATGTCGCTTTGGGCAAAGCGAAGAGAGACATTTACAGAAAGTGAGCCTTATCAAAATAGCCGTTTCACCTGGGAAGGGTGAAAGGTTAAAGTAAAGACGGCAATTACTTTGACTTATGAATAATCTTCGGAACATCGATAGCAACCCATTTGCGGTGAACTCCTCGGTGAATCACAAAGTCTGGCACCTTCTTTCTTGGTTTGTCCTCAGAAATGACGCTGATTTCTGGCGGAGCAGGATCATTGGAATCTGTCTCCCAGACAGAGTTGTCGTAGGAGGATTCCTCTGTTGTATTTTGCATAGTATTTGTGCTCTCTGGTGATCTCCCCATCCAGTTGGCTGGATGTCCTCGAGCCTGATACGAGAGCTTTTAGGAGCAATGTATTTGACCAAGAAGTCGTATTTGCCACTCGGTTGTCCTAAGGTGTCCCATACTTCTGTGGAACTGGAGGAGTCATCTCTTTCGATGACGTTGACCTCGGGAAAAGCATAGTTAATGAATTTTAGTCCTGCAAGCTTTGCAAATTCATCGTCGTGCTGGATATTTTCTGAATGCCCTGAGTGTTGATCCCATGACATGGTGGGGACGCATGTATTCTGTTCAATAATGCTCAGCTGATTTTCATTGTTCGGCTGATTTTCTTGCCACGAGTCTCCTGGGTACGGCTTCCAGATAGGTTGGCCATCCATCAGGCCATAATAGTCATGGTCGAAGTTGTATTTAATCAGAGTGTCCTCCTCTAATGAGTTTGGTGGAGCACGACATCCTTCGGGATCACAATCTCCGTATATCGTTCTGACATCTGACCTGGGTATAAATCTCAGACTCTGTGCAGGATAGCAAAAGGGCTTAGGCACCTCTTCCTGAGACATATAACCGTCCTCGTTAAGATAGGGCTTCCACTCTTCATCTGTATTGAAGGAGTCTCCCTCGTTGATGGTCTGGACTTCTTGAGATATTGGGTGAAGGAAACCTCCACTATGGAAGAAGTTCTGAATGGGATGAAAACTTTCATTGTTAGTAGCAGTCTGGGTACAGGTTGCAGAAAAACCAAGAACCTTCTTTTTTTTTATTGTCAGTAGGAATGACAAGTTGTCCCAATTTTTTTGCACTGTTACTTTTGATCACCTCGAGAGCATCTTTGTACGAGGATATTGAGGTTCCTTTCTCTGACTGATTTTCATTGCTCACCGAAAGTGACTGGAACTGAGTTCCAACAACCTCCTCGTGTTCTACACAAGTGGATAATGAAATGTTACTCACGATCAAGGCTTGTTCTCCACAGACCGTGACTAGTTAGTCATTCTTGATGAACTTCGGTTTCTGGTGCAGTGTTGAAGTGATAGCCTCAGCCTGGTGTATCCAAGGTCTTCCCAACAAACAGCTGTATGTTGCTCGGATGTCCATGACCTGGAAAGTGACTAGGAAAGTGTGAGGACCGATAGTTATGGAAAGGTCGACTTCTCCAATAACTATTTTTCGGGATCCGTCAAATGCTTTGACGACGACCTCACTGCCTCTCATCGGAGATCCTTTGAATGATAGTTGCATTAGAGTGAACTTTGGCATAACATTCAGAGCCGATCCGCTATCTACCATTAAGCTGGCTAAGGCATCGTCCTGACAGTTAACTGTAATATTGAGCGCCATGTTGTGACTTTTGCCTTCCTCTGGCAATTCCTCATCACTAAACCCCAAGTTGTTGCAGGAAGTGATGTTAGAGACGATACTGTCGAATTGCCTTATGGACACATCCTGTTCCATAAAGGCTTGCTCCAAGACTTTCTATAGAGCTTCCCTGTGAGCTTCGGAACTGAGTAAAAGTGATAACACAGAGATCTTTGAAGGAGTTTGTATCAGCTGATCAACAATGTTGTATTCACTCCATTGGATGAGCTTCAGCATCTCATCATTGTTCTTTGAAAGGTCGGGATCACTGGACTGACCGACTGGTGGATTGGGAGTTTCTGTCTGAAGTACCTTCTATCTATTAGGTTCTCCAACTCCTCTATTGAAGATTCGACCGCTCCATGTTACTCGACTGATGTCTGCAATATTCACGACGGAGGGTAATGGAATTTCCCTTCCATTCTCAACTGTTGTTGCACCGTATTTGTAAGGGATAGCCTTAGTTGATTCATATGGTAATGGTCCCGACAGATAGATAACTACAGGAGCCTTCTGATTTCTCTGACTGTCGTAAGTAACTTCAATCAGTTCCTAGTTAAGAACCTTCGATTCGTCAAGTAGAGGGATGATGGAACAAACATCTTTGGTCCTCTCGCGATCAGAGATTACAACAACATCCTTGATTTGATCAGCGAAGTAGTCGGGCATCAAGTTGATGGACCCCGAAACTGGACATGGTTGAATCTCTTTGCGGTCCAACTGACTCTGATGGGTTGCTCGCACGAGGTAACATCCTTGGTTATTTTCCGAGCAGACTCTACAACGCTCGTAATTATGTGGTGGCACCTGGCGACGTCCGCTTTGTATGCAGTGTAACCTCACTAGGTCTGTTTTCATTGATCGAACATCCTGACTCTGATGCCTAGTAGGGTTCCTGTCGATCATACTGACTTGTTACGTGTCTTCATCTAGATAGATCGGAAGCCACCAATGATTTAACAAGTGTTGCAAAGTTCTTTGAACGAGAGCACATCTCTGGTCACTCTCACGACATCCCTTACAGTTCTGATAATTATGCAAAGTCAGAAAACTGAGCTGGACTTGCCTAGCGTGTAATTCCACCAACCTGATATTCATCAAACGAATATCGAAGATTTGAATCATGTTGATCTGATAAGGATTTTTATCATGGTAGTCCCGGATCCACCCAAGATCCATCTGACGCTGGAGGGCCTCTTGTACAAAAGAGCATCCCTGATTGTTTACCGAGCAAATCAGACAAGAATTGTAATCGTGCCATGACAGATTATGATATTGGCTTTACCTTGAGTGCATTGCCGCCAAGTTGACATTCATTGCACGGATGTCGTGGTTCTGAATGATGTTGGAACTTGCATGAGTCATGTTAACTCCACGAACTCGATGCTCTTAGATCCACCCGAGATCCAATTGTTTTTGTAGAGCTGATTGCACCACAGAACATCCTTGATTGTTTTTAGAGCAGATATCACACCGGTGATAATTGAGAGGTGGTATATGGCCATACCCGCTCTGCCTACGACGCATCTTGACCAGATTGGTCCTCAATAAGAGTACATCATGAATTTGATAGTGTAATACCCCAAATTTTGACCACTTAGATTTCCCATCATTGTGAAAATCATCATCACAATATGGATGAACCATCATGCTTCATCAGTCTCCCCAAAGATGGGTGAGCATCCAATACAATCAAAATTAGGGTTTCAAGCCCTCTCTGAGTGCTTAGAAAAGGATCAATCAAGAAATGACATGATCCTCAACTTGTCTAATCTCTTAAATATCCACAATGGATCAAAAAGGACTCCCATTTCAAGGATTAAGCACAAGGCTGCTCCCTTCTAGGTGGATCAAGTCTCAAGATCGACAGTGTCACCAAATTAGGGTTTTGGTCGACCAGGGCCTCCAGATGGAAATTTTCATCTGGACACAAGGCAATGATCCAAAACATGACCTAATATACTTCATGGAACCTCATGAACCCATGCATCAAGTCAATTTTGCCTCAGGGGATGCATTCATCAAAAATCAGGAATTAGGGTTTCTTGACCTAATTCACCCCTAAGTTGACTTTTGGGACAAACCATGAGCCAAGACCTCAAGACATGATTTGAGGGTCTCTAATATACCATATTGATCCATTTGGAACAATGGATTGATCCAAGAAGCTTGAGCAACAAGTCTCAATTTCATCTGCACCACAATTTGGGTTTTAAGAGAAAAGTCAACTGTAACTTTGACTTTTGACCAGGACATGCTCCCAAACCCTAATACATGATTGAATATACCCTATGACACCTATGGAACATGTCCATCAAGTTTGATTTAGGTCAAGGACATGATTTCCTGAAGAATTGCACAGTTTGGAATTCATCTGATAAAAAGTCAACTATGCACAAAAGTCAACTTTGACTTTTTGAGATTTTTCACCAAAATGGATTTTTAACCCTAAAATGATGTTAATGTATGATTTGAATCATCATTCATCAAGAAAAATCAAGAAAAGTGAGATAACTTGTAAAAGGGGTAACCATAAAACTTAGAAATTTTTCTAAGTTAAAAATAAAGTGGCAAAGGTACCAACTTTGGAGGACCATAACTCCTAAACCACAAGGCCATTTTTTCTCATCCAAAGATGGATTTGTAGCCCTCATTATCACCTACAAAAACTTCAACTACAAGTCATTCCAATTCATTAAGGATTTTGAGTTATGGAGTGATCAAAGTGGCTGAAAAGTGAAAATGTCACTTTTTCCAACACTTAGTGAAATTTTCACTAAGTCAGATTCTGCCTCACTTTTTGCCAAATGTAGGGGGATTTTTCACTTGGAATCAAAAGAGATCAAAACCAAACTTGTTCAAACAGTTGTTGTATCATGTAAGAGCTTTCCAAAATGGCCAAGAACATTGCCAAATTCAACCTACACCATGAGATACAACATTGCCAAGTTACCTTGCTGAAATCTGTCAAGGCAAGGCAGAATTTGCAACTTTGGTCGATTTGCCAAAATCAGCCAAATTCAATTGCTCCTATCCACTTGGACACCTCAGAGGATTGAATCTAAAGGGGACAATCACTGAGCCAAGCCTCCAAAGTCCATGGAACAAGAAATAGTATGTTGAACCTAGAATGGCCAAAATAGGGACAAGACTTCAAATTTGGAATGAGGCATTCAATGGAAACATCAAGGTGGCATGGACTGAGCCATTCTCATCTGAAATCAGTCAAGACTTATCCAAGACCAAGGGGACCAAAGCTCTGTGCCCTAACCTCTAGTCAATGGCTAGAGGAGACTTGGATTTTCATTTGCCAACATTGGCCAAACCTACTTACCAGCTGCCATGCACTATTCCTTGCAAAACAAACTTGCTCTACTATAAATAGAGCTCAATCGTGGTCAGTTTGAGTACACCAAAGCCATCTAACATATGCTTTCCTCAAAATCTCTTCTTTCACTCCAATTTTGCCTTCTAAGGCAAGTCACTATCGGGTTTTGAGTTTGAGAGCAATTCCAATCAAACCAATCACTCACATACCTCACATACATCATATAGAAGTGATCCAAACACTTAGATTACTTCTGAAACATCAATTTCACAAAATCACCAGCTGGTTGCTCAAGGTTTTAACCAAAGTGCAGCTGAGGTACCACAAAATGATCCAGCCAATTTCAATCAAGTCCAACCATCCAAACACAATCCATAGGGTGTAGGGAAGCTGTTCAGATCA
Source organism: Lathyrus tuberosus (assembly GCA_022829125.1). Taxonomy (NCBI): domain Eukaryota; kingdom Viridiplantae; phylum Streptophyta; class Magnoliopsida; order Fabales; family Fabaceae; genus Lathyrus; species Lathyrus tuberosus. The sequence goes on along the minus strand of JALAZF010000659.1, from coordinate 1,214,181 downwards.
TCACCACTCATCTGTAACACCTCCAAATCAAAAATCACTTTGAACTTGTTGTCACGACTTGGAGGTAAGCACATACTTGGTCATCTCTCAATCTATGCATATTTCCTCGCACAATAATTTGGCCATATGTTCATAATCATGCATGGAATGTTTTCCCTCAATTAATTGCATTGTTTGAATCGTGTATCAAAAATCCTAGCCTTCATGCAGAAATTAGGGTTCTTGAGGTCTCTTCGTGATTTCTTGTTGTATGTTTAATTTAAATGAAATTAAAGTACATAGACATGATCGTGAGGTTGAGACGAGCATAATGATATGTGGATTGCATGATATGATTACGTATTCATGGAGATTGGATAGAAAACGCAAATCTGAGAAACCAAGAACACGCGCGTGTTCTTCAGCTTGTTCTTGGCGCCTTTTTTCCAAATTCAAATATTTAAATTTTGTGATTTTGTTTAATTGATTCAAAAATTAATTTCTCTCTGAGTTTTAATGATTTTGAGTTGATTCTTTTTTTAATAATTCACAAAAATGTTAAAATATTTTATTTTCACAAAAAAATCCCAAAAATATTATTTATTTCATATAATTGATATTTTTGCAAAGAATTAATATTTTAATTGTTTTTGATATTTTAAATATTTTTTCTACATTGATTTTGCAACTTTTAATGCTTTCTAATTATTTTGTAGGTCAATACTTAATTTTTGAAGCATTAATCCAAGATCACAATTTGTTTTCCATGTGTTAAACAATTTTTGATCATTTTAATTGAATTTTTATTCAATTAAATACATTTTGAAAACAAATTAGGGTTTTGGATTAATTCAACCCTCATAAATCATCTTTAAACCTTTTTTGGGCCTCTTGAGAGAGTGTAAGACCCATCCCCCCTTGTACAAAAACTTTTTGGGCCTCACTCATTGTATAAGTCCCTCTGTACAAGTAAACGGCGCGATCGTCGCCCGTTTAAAAATAAAAAAATCATCTGGGCCTCTCCTTGAGCTATAAGACCCATTCAAAACACTTTGGGCCTCTATTAGAGTGTAAGACCCAATCCCCCTTTTAACCAAAACATTTTAGGTCTCACTTATTGTATAAGTCCCTCTGCGTTAAAAGAAAACCTCGGCGCGGTCGCCATTTTTAAACGAAAAATCATTTGGGCCTACCCTCGTGTTATAAGCCCATATCTTTTCTTTAAACCTTTTTTGGGCCTCTTGAGAGAGTGTAAGACCCATCCCTTCGTACAGAAAACCTTTTTGGGCCCCAGTCACTTGTATAAGTCCCGCTGTACAAAGTCAAACAGTGTGCTCACTGATAAAACCCTGGGCCTCTCCTTGAGTTGTAAGCCCCAAATCTTTCTTTTTCAAAGCACTTTCTCCTTTGATTTTGAATATACTGTTGTTTTCAATCTTTCTTTGTTGAACAACTAACCAAACAGCATGGAAGCACTACAACCGAGTAAGTGGTTATCGCTTTCATTTACTGCTTTCATATTATAAACTGTATTGTGGGACTGCTCACTGTAAGTCTCCTTTCATAAACTCATATCTACTGTGTAATAATAGTATAGATATTTCGAGTTTCCCCGGCAACTACGTCTAGAACTAGGTGACGCCGTTTCATTTATTCGTAGAAATAGACGCCTAGATCCCCAATAGGAGCACCAGATACAGTCTTCTCTTCGGCTGTCCTCCTTAGGAATCGTCAAGAAGCTCTACTCCCCAAGATGAATGTATTCTCCGTGAATGGCATCTTTGAGTTTCTTCCAAATTCTCGAACTTTCCTGACTTGATCTATTCCTTGTGGATAGCTTGCCTTGAATGTCTCGGGGTTTGGGTACCCACTACGGTCATAATCTTGGACCTTAACTAAGGAACCCTCTTTAAAAGTTAAAGGTCGCTGGATAGTAAACCTCGCACGTTTACCAGTGGTTTTTATCTTTAAAAGAGTTATCTTTCCTAATGGAAAGGAGATGATAGACCCACGGGCTTCTTAAAAGCATCGGCCTCCTCTTGGGCATTATTCAAGGACACTACGGCTTCTTAGAAGTATTCACAGCCTCCTCTTAGGCTTCGTATAATGATCTCTTCCTTCGGGAATGATAGCCTCCTCTTGGGCTTCGTACAAGGACCCGTAGGCTTCTTAAAAGTTTCCAGCCTCCTCTTGGGCTTCGTACAAATTGTCCCGACGACCTCCTAGAGGTATAGGAACAGAACCTAGTCATCCTCATAGAACAGTCCTTTCATAGAGTCTACTACTGCTTCTCAAAGCATAGTACAAAAGAAAAAAACTCTAGACTTGGACAGTCTAACTTCCTTGAGTCTCAAAGACATTCTCAAGTGACCCCTTCGTTAAATAGGAAGGAAACCCGCAGACACGGACAGTCTCAATACCCTTTGGATTTCCCGTTTCCTCAAAGAGAAGGAAATATCCCTGATCCTCAAATCAAATCCCTGAGTACAGTGTTACTCATATAAGAACTGATTTTCTCTTTTAAAATCAGTATATTGGATCTGTCACTCAACTAAAACAAACCTTTAGCCTCCATCTCGGGCTTCGTACGAGATACAAAAACACTCTCTTATTGAGTATCAAAGACTATCTTGTTGAGTCAAACTTTTAGCCTCTATCTCGGGCTTCGTACGAGACACAAAGACTCCCTCGTTGAGTCAAACAACCAATAGCCTCTATCTCGGGCTTCGTACGAGACACAAAGACTCTATCGTCGGGTCAAAAACTTTTAGCCTCTCTCTCGGGCTTTGTACGAGACACAAAATAGCCTCCTCTTAGGCTTTGTATAATGATTTTCCTAGCAGAAATTAGCCTCCTCTTAGGCTTTTGTATAAGAAAACCACTGGTTGATCCAATCAACCTTTTAGCATCAAAGTTGTGCCTCGTTCGCATTACACAAACATCAACAACTCCTTTCCTTTCATCTAATCGCTGTAAGCGGCAAGCCTCTGGATCATCTATATCCATGCCACTGTCCCTCTTTTAGCATGAGAAATTCCTAAGGAAAGATGGCATTGCTCTACACTGAGTTAAAGTCTTCTCCTTCAGGTTAAAACCCTTTCTTCGGAAATTATGGCATTGCTCGGATCCGCGTATCCCAGTTAAAGTAATTCTCCTTCCCCCTCTTTAGAGATGACAAATTCTCTCTAAAGTCGAGGTCTTTCAGCTTCACGTCTTGGGCTTTGAACAAGACACAAATAGACCTTTCAGCTTCACATCTTGGGCTTTGAACAAGATACAAACCACCTTTTGCTTCACGTCTTAGGCTTTGAACAAGACACCAAAAACCATTTCCTCCCATAGAATAGGAGGAACTACGAACGCTCTGATTTCCCTGTTTCGGTAAATGGGAATACGTAGGCATAAGATCGAAAGAAAAGATCTTAGGGAGCGCAATCAACAAAAAACCCAAATCCCATATCTCCATCAATCAAAAGCAGTATTTCAAAAGCATCAGTCCTAACATCCTAATCCTTGTTCCCCGCCAGAAACCTTCTGCCCAGGTAAAAAAGAAAGAAAATAGTATTGGCGAAAATACAAATAACCAGTACAAAGGCCCCCCCACATTGATAGCATCCGTAACCTAACAGACCGCTGTTTAAACTCAGTATGCAAGCAGGGTTAATTGGAGACATCTATTTCCCTTCCTTATTCAGCTCACAATAAGATAAAAAATGAATCGGCCTGTAGTCAAAGCTCAAACCGCAAAGAGCGACCAGCGCTTAAGAACCGCGTCCAAAATCGCTCGCTACAGAAAAATGGCGCCCACCGTGGGGCCGGTCTTTGTCAAATTCAGTCTTCCTTTTCTTCACTTATGTGAAAACCACAGATTAGGGCTTCCGCCGGGGAACCCATTTTCTGTCAGGAACTTAGGATTCTTAGCTTTAAAGGTCTAGGATGTTTAGGACAAATATATATACTGCTTTTCCTAATTGCTATACATGTTTATTTTTTTGCTAATGGGAATGCGGGTGATGCCGTATGTGGAAAGAATGAGTATACACTTAAGATAAGTGATGGCGACGGGGTCGACCATCAACCTCAGTGGAGGCTGACCAACGCAACCCATTCACTCTTCTAGCCAATGGGCCGGTTGTTAAGTCTGAGAAGCTGAGGAGCCAAACCCTTTCGTAGTGCGGAAACTATCGGAAATAGTTGTTACGCGATACTACCCTCATTTGAGGCTGGTGATCTATTCTCGGTGAATGGCACTTACTCTAAGATTGCTCTACGACTCGCTGGCGATCCGCTTGTTGTTTTTCTTTCCTGAGAGGAGCTGATGATAATGAGTACAGGTACAAAAATCACCCTAGTATAAACCTTTGGGGATGGGTAGAGCCTTGACTTCATGACAACGACCCTTTGACCCCATGTTTTTTCTATGTTTTTGTGTGCTGCATTCATGCATCCATTTAATAAAACATTAAAACATTCAAAAAACTTTCTCTTCTAGTCTCTCTGTTTTTCAAATTAAACTAAGACTGTGATTGCAAATATCAGAGAAAAAGATTACGCTAATGGATTTCGGTAGAAGGAGAACTCGCCAGTATACCTTCAAGGTTCCAAAACTAGGGGATTTGAGAAGGTTAGCAAGGATGATCACTAGCCCTGAGGCTTTTAGAGCCAAGCACGGTGGTTTGCTACCACTGTTAAGAGTCCATGTGATTGAGGGGATCATGGACGCGCTCATTCAGTTCTATGATCCGGTTTATCACTGTTTCACATTCCCGGATTACCAGCTATCACCAACGCTGGAGGAGTATTCTCATCTGGCTGATTTACATATCACTGATCGAGCTCCATTTTCTGGACTGGAAGAAATTCTAAAGAATCAGACTATTGCAAGAGCAATTCATTTGGACGAGTCTGAGGTCAAGACTCACATGATTACTAAGGGTGGCATCCAAGGTTTGCCAGCCCAGTTCTTGACAAAAAAGGCTCTATACTTCGCTAGTATAGGGAACGGGACTGCTTTTGAAAGCATCTTTGTCTTGCTCACCTACGGATTATTTTTGTTTCCCAACATCAATAACTTCGTCGATATCAATGCTATTAAGGTTTTTCTCATTGGAAACCCTGTGCCGACTTTGCTCGCAGATGCGTATCATTCTGTACACTTGGGAAATTTGTACAGCGGAGGGGAGATCACATGTTGTGTACCTTTGCTCTACAAATGGTTTATCTCTCACTTGCCCAAGTCTGCTGCTTTTTGGGATTGCAAGAGTGTCTTACGTTGGTTGCAGAAGATCATGTCTCTCACCAATTCCGATATAGATTGGTGTAATAGGATTTATGAGGGAATCAGGATCATTGACCGTTGTGGAAACTTCCCTAACGTACCCCTCATAGGAACTAAAGGAGGAATCAACTATCATCCGATATTGGTTCTTCGTCAATTTGGATACCCGATGAGACACATCCCACTGGGTGTTCATCTGGAAGGTCTTTTCTTCAAGGAAGGAGAAAACGACAGAGCACAAAAGATGGAAATAGTGCAAGCTTGGAAACAGGTTCATAAGAAAGGACGAGAGTCTCTGGGAAAACCGGAATGTGTCTCGGTGGAGCCTTATCTCCATTGGGTACAAATCAGAGCTCTCAAGCTAAAAATGCCTTATCCTCGTTACGGAATTCTTCCACCGAGGGAAACTGTCATGTACTTCATGACGGAAACTGAAAAGCTTCAGGTTACTCTCAACAAAATTCAAAAGGAAAGAAGATCTTGGAAGAACGAGTACCGCACCCTCGACGTAGAGTGTATCCAAATACAGCAACTACTAAAAGAGAAAGATGCTCTGATTGAAATTTTGGAGCAGCATGCTGTAGAGGATCAAGATGACCAAAGGAATTTGCTCACTCCTTTCACTTGGCAAAGGAATGACAACCCGACAACGGCCCAAGCGCCCCGGTCAAAGAAAAGGAGGATACCAGAATCAGCACCCGGTTTCTCCTCAGAGAGGACTCGGGACCCATTAGTTTAGGTTTCTGTTTCTGCACTTTGTAATCTACTGTATTTCCATTTCTGTAATACTTTGAATTTCAATAAAAAGGGGTTTCCCCACTGTTTGATATTTGCAATCTAATTGTCGAAGTTTATTTTGATTAAACCAAAAAACAACAATTAATATAATCATTGCATTCATCATTCTCACATCGCGTATTCTTCTTCCCTACGAATCTCACGTTTGTGTCTCGATTCTAGAGTCAAACTGTCTCATTCGTATAATACTTGGGTCAATCGTCAGAAAAAGATGGATGATCTTGAGGAAGAAAACAGAGAGTTGAAAGAAGAGATCGATGCACTGAGAGAGGATATGAGAAAGCTTTGTAACGACATGCAAGCCATGGAAGAAGCTCAGCTACAAAGAACTGTGATCTCAGAGATCACCTCAACGCCCATCATAGAAAAGTATGATCCTAGGTATCAGATGCCGAAAGATCGTCCTTGGGGCATGCCTGTTAACTATATCCCGGAAGGATATGTTCCACCGATCACTGAAGATCAGGGAATCGCAACAGAAGCCGCTGGGCCTGAAGGTTACAAACTTCGGGAAGCGCCAAGACTTACTGCCGTAGTCACGGTACCACCCCCTGTGGTGCACACTGTCCCGGAAGGACAGATTCCACAGACACCTTCTGGTAAGAAGGAAACTATGTTTGACAGAATGGATGAATTCCAGGAGCAGTTCTTGGAAATGCGGAAAGAGCTGCAAGCCATTCGCGGTCAGGATCTATTTGGAAAGGACGCCACAGACCTCTGCTTGGTCCCAAATGTGAAACTCCCGCACAAGTTCCAAGTGCCCGACTTTGAAAAATACAAGGGTAACTCTTGCCCTCAGAGCCATCTGGTGATGTACGCTCGGCGGATGTCAGCTCAGACGGAGAATCAGGACCTGCTGATTCACTACTTCCAAGATAGTTTAACCGGTGCCGCACTCAAATGGTACATGGGTTTAAACTGTACTACGATCAGTACATTCAGAGATCTTGGTACTGCCTTCGTCCAATAATACAAGTACAATTTGGACATGGCACCCGACAGAGATCAACTCAGATCAATGTCGCAAAAGGAAAAGGAAACCTTTAAGGAGTATGCTCAAAGGTGGCGTGAAATTGCCGCTTAAATTTGTCCACCTCTTGAGGAAAAAGAGATGACAAAAATCTTCTTAAAGACCTTAAGCTCATTTTACTATGACCGAATAGTTGCCAGTGCGCCCAGTGATTTCACCGAAATTGTCGGCATGGGTGTACGTCTTGAGGAAGCCATCCGAGAAGGACGTTTGGTAAAAGACACTGGATCAACGAGCGGTACTAAAAAATACGGTAGTGCTCTCCCTAAGAAAAAAGAGCAAGATATTGGGAATATCTCTCTCGGAAAGCAAAGGCGACGTTATCAGCCAGTAGCAGTTGTTACTCCTGCTATCGGCCCCGCGCCTGTTCCTATGTATCAACCTCAGGTTGCGCAAAGCCAACCTGACCAACAAAGGACACAACAGCCTCTTCAGCAGGCTCGTCCTCCATATAACAACAACCGTACAATACGGCCACCAGGATTTGATCCTATACCCGTAACGTACGCAGAGCTGTTTCCGTTACTGCTGGCTAAGGGGCACATTCAGACTAAGTCTCCCCTTTCAGTTCCGGAAAATCCGTCTTTTTGGTTTAAAGCGGATCAAACATGCCCTTATCATCAAGGAGGTTCAGGGCATAACATTGAGACTTGTCTCAATTTCAAATCCGACGTGCAAAAGCTTGTTAGGAGCGGGCTCTTATCTTTCAAAGATACGAATCCTAATGTTCTTACGAACCCGCTGCCTCAACACGAGAAAGCTGCAGTCAATCTGATTGAGAAAGAGACTAACAATGTCTATCAAATTCACGATGTACTCTTATTGGGGACCAATCTGGTCAAGATGCATTGTAGACAGAGTGGATATGACCATGTGCCACCTCATAACTATCACCAGTGTGATATCTGCTCTAAAGATAACCAAGGATGTTCGGTAGTGCAATCAGCTCTACAGGAACAGATGGATCTCGGATGGATCCAAGAGCACCGAGTTCGTGGAGTTAACATGGTTTACAAGAATTCCAACGTCATTCAAAACCACGACATCCGTGCGATGAATGTCAACTTGGTGGTGATGCACTCAAGGCAAAGCCAGTATCATAATCTGCCGCGGCACGATTACAGTTCCTGTCTGATTTGCTCGGTAAACAAACAGGGATGCTCTTTCATACAAGAGGCCCTCCAGCGTCAGATGGATCTTGGATGGATCCAAGACTACCATGATAGGAACTCCTATCAAATCAACATGGTTCAGATCTTCGACATCCGCGTAATGGATACCAACCTGGTAGAGTTACATGCTGAGCAGGTCCGACTTGGATTCTTAATATCACATGACTATCAAAATTGTAAAGCGGGTTGCGAAAATGATCGAGGTTGTACCCTTTTCCAGGAGGCACTTCAGCACTTGTTAAATCACTGGTGGATGCCAATCTATATGGACGAAGATACTCAGCAGATTAGTATCAATAACAGGAATCCTACTCGTCGTCAAAGTCAGGATGTCCGATCAATGGAAGGTAACCTAGTGAGGTTACATTGTATTCAAAGTGGGCGTGGCCAGGTGCCACCACACAACTATGACAGTTGTAGCGTCTGTGCAGAAAGTAACCAAGGGTGTTACCTTGTGAGAGCAGCTCTTCAGGGTCAGGTCGATCATGGAGAAATTCGTCCATATCCCGGTTCAGGACCCATCATTTGGTCGCCGAACTACCTTGCCGAGCATGTTGGGGATGTTGTCACGATCTCTGGTCATCACAGGACCAGGGATGTTTTTGCCATCATCCCTCTACTTGACGAATCTAGAGTTCCCAACCGGGAACGGATCAAGATTACTTATGATGGTCAGAAAAATCAGAAGATTCCCATATTCATCTATCTACCGGGGCCACTACCGTATGAATCAGCTAAGGCAATCCCTTACAAATACGGTGCAACAATAATCGAGAATGGAAAGGAAATTCCATTACCCTCCGTCGTGAACATTGCAGACATCAGTCGTGTAACACGGAGCGGTCGAATCTTTAACCGAGGGGTTGGAGAATCCAACAAAGAAAAGGAACTTCAGGCGGAAATTCCTGATCCACCAGTCAGTCAATCTGGTAATCCCGACTTTTCAAAAGACAAAGATGAGATGCTAAAGCTCATCCAAAGGAGTGAATATAACATTGTTGATCAACTGTTACAGACTCCTTCAAAGATCTCTGTGTTATCACTGTTACTCAGTTCAGAAGCGCATAGGGAGGCTCTACAGAAAGTCTTGGAGCAAGCCTTTGTGGAACAGGATGTAACAATCAGACAGTTCGATAGCATTGTCTCTAACATCACTTCCTGCAATAATTTGGGATTTAGTGATGAGGAATTACCTGAAGAGGGTCGTCGTCATAACATGGCGCTCAACATTACACTTAACTGCCAGGGCGATGCTTTAGCCAATGTACTGGTAGACACAGGGTCAGCCCTGAATGTTATGCCGAAGTCCACTTTGACGCAATTATCATTTAAGGGCCCTCCGATGAGAGTCAGCGAGGTCGTCGTCAAAGCATTCGACGGATCCAGAAAAACAGTTATTGGCGAAGTTGATCTTCCCATAACTATTGGTCCTCACACTTTCCAAATCACTTTCCAGGTCATGGACATCCGGGCAACATACAGTTGTTTATTAGGAAGACCTTGGATACATCAGGCTGGAGCGGTTACTTCAACCCTCCACCAAAAGCTAAAGTTTGTCAAGAACAATAACTTGTCACGGTTTGTGGGGAACAAGCCTTGCTTATGAGTAACCTATCATCATCTGCTTGTGTAGAACCCGAGGGGGTTATTGGAACTCAGTTCCAAGCACTATCGGTGAGCAAGAACGATCAATCCGAAGAAGGAACTTCAATTTCTTCATACAAAGATGCTATCAAAGTGGTCGAGAGTACCGATACAAAAGGATGGGGACAGCTTGTCATTCTCACTGACAATAAAATAAAGAAGGGTCTTGGTTTTTCTGCGACCTGTACTCAGACAGCCGCCAACGATGAAAGTCTTCATCCCCTTCAAAACTTCTTCCACAGTGGAGGTTTTCTTCACCCAGTGTCTCATACAGTTCATGCTATCAATGAGAAAGATCCCTCTGACACAGATGAAGAATGGAAGTCCTACCTTAACAAGGACGGCTATATGTCTCAGGAAGAGGTGCCTATGCCTTTTTGCTTTCTTACAGAAAGTCCGAGATTTATACCAAGATCAGATGTCGAAATGATCTACGGAGATTGTGATCCGGAAGGATGCCGTGCTCCGCCAAATTCATTAGAGGAAGACACTCTGATGAAAGAAAACTTTGATCACAATTACTATGGCCTGATGGATGGTCTGCCAATGTGGCAGCCTTACCCAGGAAACTTGGGGCAAGAAAGTCAGCCGAGTAATGAAACTCAGCTGAGCGTCATTGAACAGAATACCTGTGTCCCCGCCATGTCATGGGATCAACACTCAGGTCATTCGGAAACTACTCAACATGAAGATGAATTCGCAACGTTTGCAGGACTAGAATTCATCAACTATGCTTTTCCTGAGGTCAACGTCATCGAGAGGGATGACTTCTCCAGTTCCAAAGAAGTATGGGACACCTTGGGACAACCAAGTGGAAAATACGACTTTATGGTCAAGTACACTACTCCCGAAAGCTCTCGTATCAGGCTCGAAGATATCCAGTCAACTGGATGGGGAGATACAGATGAGAGCTCCAATGTTATGCAAAATGCAACAGAGGAATCCTCCTACGACAATTCTGCCTGGGAAACAGATTCCAACGATCCTACTCCACCAAAAATCAGCGTCATTTCTGAAGACAAATCAAGGAAGGTGCCAGACTTTGTGATTCACCGAGGAGTTCGCCGCCAATGGGTTGCTGTCGAGGTTCTGAAGGTCGTTCATCAGTCAAAGTAATTGCCATCTTTAACCTTTCACCCTGCCTAGGTGAAACGGATGTTTTGATAGGGCTCGCTTTTTGTAAATTTCCCTCTTCGCTTTGCCCAGAGCGAGTGAGTTTTGTTTTATATGGCTGTAGTTTCAAGAGTCGACTTGTTCATTAATAAAATAACGTCGTTCTGTAATTTCCGCATTAATTCCTGTTTTCTCTTTTTGCTTTTTCAGAAAATGGTAATCCTAAAAAAAATTCAAAAATAAAAACAAGCAGTAAAATAAATACACTGCACACACTTACATTTTCTCTATCTCTTCTAAACACGAATCATCACGTCATGCAGATTGCTTGTTTTAAACCCCGTTGAAACATACGATCCGATGCCTTCTTCCAACTTTGAGTTCTCGGTATTCGAGGCTGAAGAAGAAAATGACAACGAAATTCCAGAAGAGATCTCCCGACTACTCAGACAAAAGGAAAGGTCCATTGAACCTCACAAAGAGCCGTTGGAAACGGTAAACTTGGGTTCAGAAAAAGAGAGAAAAGAAATCAGGATCGGAGCACTGCTCAGTCCAACTGTCAAAGAAAGTTTGATAAAGCTTCTCAAAGAATTCCCCGATGTATTCGCTTGGTCCTATCAGGATATGCCAGGGTTGGATACCAGCATCGTGGAACATCACTTACCGCTAAGATCGGAATGTCCGCCACTAAAGCAAAGGTTGAGACGGACTCACCCGGACATGGCCATCAAAATCAAAGAGGAGGTACAGAAACAGCTCGACGCAGGTTTCCTCGCTACATCTGAATATCCTCAATGGTTAGCCAACATCGTACCCATTCCCAAAAAGGATGGAAAGGTCAGAATGTGTGTTGATTACAGAGATCTAAACAAGGCAAGTCCAAAGGACGACTTTCCTTTACCACACATTGACATGCTGGTTGACAGCACAGCAAAGTTCAAAGTATTCTCCTTCATGGATGGATTCTCAGGCTATAATCAGATCAAAATGGCGCCGAAAGACATGGAGAAAACTTCGTTCATTACCCTATGGGGTACCTTTTGTTACAAGGTAATGCCGTTCGGTTTGAAGAATGTCGGGGCAACCTATCAAAGGGCCATGACTACTCTGTTTCATGACATGATACACAAAGAAATCGAGGTATATGTCGATGATTTGATTGCAAAATCAAGAACAGAGGATGAGCACGTTGAACATCTGTCAAAATTGTTCGAACGTCTAAGAAAATTCAAGCTCCGCTTGAATCCTAACAAGTGCACCTTCGGTGTCTGTTCGGGGAAATTACTAGGGTTCATCGTCAGCCAGAAAGGAATTGAAGTTGATCCTGACAAGGTCAAGGCCATTCAAGAAATGCCTTCTCCGAAAACTGAAAAACAAGTCAGAGGATTCCTGGGACGTTTGAACTACATCTCCAGATTCATATTCCTTATGACCGCGACATGTGCGCCGATTTTCAAATTACTCAAAAAAAGAACCAGGATTTCGTTTGGTCAGAAGATTGCCAAACCGCCTTCGACAGTATCAAGGAATATCTGTTGAATCCTCCGATCCTATCACCTCCAGTGGAAGGAAGACCACTAATCATTTACCTCACAGTCCTAGAGGACTCAATGGGATGTGTACTTGGCCAACAAGACGAAACTAAAAGGAAAGAGTCTGCCATTTACTATCTAAGCAAGAAATTCACCGACTGCGAGACTCGGTACACAATGCTTGAGAAAACTTGTTGCGCTTTGGCTTGGGCAGCCAAACGTCTTCGCCAGTACATGATTCGTCATACTACTTGGTTGGTCTCCGAAATGGATCCAATCAAGTACGTTTTCGAAAAACCTGCTCTCACGGGAAGGATTGCCCGTTGGCAGATGTTACTATCAGAATATGACATAGAGTACCATGCTCAAAAAGCCGTTAAAGGAAGTATTTTAGCCGATCATTTGGCTCATCAACCGATTGATGATCAAGAATCAATCGGGTTTGACTTCCCAGACGAAGATGTCATGTATCTAAAGATGAAAGATTGCGATGAACCGCTACCCAGTGAAGGGCCAGAACCAGGTTCCCAGTGGGGTCTTATCTTTGACGGAGCAGTCAATCATTATGGAAACGGAATTGGGGCAATCATTGTTACCCCTCAGGGTACCCACATTCCTTTCACTGCTAGACTTACGTTCAAATGTACGAACAACGAGGCCGAATACGAAGCATGTATCATGGGTCTCGAAGAAGCGATTGATTTAAGGATCAAAAACTTGGACGTATACGGCGATTCAGCCCTGGTTATTAACCAGATAAAAGGAGATTGGAACACATACCAATCAGGATTGATTCCTTACAAAGACTATGCAAGAAGGTTGTTACCCTTCTTCAACAGAGTCGACTTTCATCACATCCCTCGTGATGAGAATCACATGACTGATGCATTAGCCACTCTCTCTTCCATGATTAGTGTAGGTCGATGGAATGACATACCTAAGATCGACATAATGCGCCTTGAAAGGCCCGCTTACATCTTCACGATTGAAGCAGTCATAGACGACAGACCTTGGTATCACGATATCAAATGCTTCCTTTAGAAACAAGAGTACCCATCTGGGGCACTCAGAAAAGACAGGAAAACCCTCAGAAGATTGGCTGGAAACTTCTTCCTGAGCGGTGACACTCTTTATAAGAGAAATTTTGACATGGTCTTGCTCCGATGTGTCGACAGACCAGAAGCAGACATGCTCATGAAAGAAATTCATGAAGGATCCTTTGGCACTCATACCAACGGACACACAATGGCGAGAAAAATTCTCAGGGCCGGGTATTATTGGTTGACCATGGAATCCGACTGCTACAAGTACATGAGGAGGTGTCACAAGTGTCAGATATACTCCGACAAAATTCATGTACCACCATCACATCTCAAATTTCTTTCTTCCCCGTGGCCTTTTTCCATATGGGGAATCGACATGATTGGTATGATTGAGCCCAAGGCTTCAAACGGACATTGGTTCATCCTGGTAGCCATTGATTATTTCACCAAGTGGGTCGAAGCAGCGTCATTCGCCAATGTAACCTGACAAGTGGTGGTCCGATTTATCAAAAACAATATCATCTGCCGTTATGGTGTTCCAAGCGAGATCATTACTGATAATGGATCTAACTTGAACAATAAGATGATGAAAGAGTTGTGTGCAGAGTTCAAGATCGAACACCATAACTCATCTCCCTACCGACCCAAGATGAACGGAGCGGTAGAGGCGGTTAACAAGAACATCAAGAAGATCGTTCAAAAGATGGTTGTAACCTATAAAGATTGGCACGAAATGCTACCCTTTGCTCTTCATGGTTATCGCACATCTGTCCGTACTTCAACAGGGGCAACCCCTTTCTCTCTAGTATATGGCATGGAGGCAGTGCTCCCCATAGAAGTAGAGATCCCATCAATCCGGGTATTGATGGAAGCGAAGCTCACCGAAGCTGAATGGTGTCAAAGTCGACACGACAAACTGAACCTGATCGAAGAAAAGAGAATCACGGCACTATGCCACGGTCAGTTATATCAACAGAGAATGAAAAGGGCGTTCGACAAAAAGGTCCGACCTCGTATTTTCAGAAAAGGAGACCTCGTGCTCAAGAAGATACAATTATTTCTCACTGACTCTCCGGGCAAATGGACCCCAAATTATGATGGCCCCTATGTGGTCACGAAAGCTTTCTCAGGCGGCGCCTTGAGACTTGCAACCATGGACGGAGAGGAATTTTCCTACCCCACGAATGTTGATGTAGTCAAGAAATACTTCACCTAAAAAAAAAAAACGTCTTGGTGGATTGAAAACCCGAAAGGGCGGTCCAGGCAAAAGTTAGAGACATGGAAAAAAATCATCCCGATGGATTGGAAATCTCATAGTACAATCCAGGCAAAAATTAGGGATAATGGCAAGTAACTATGTTCAACAGAGGCAAGTCCCTCAGCAACAGTTACAGCATCATCTATCGGAGGAAATCTCCAGTCAAAGGTCATCTTCGACGGAAGCTCAGGATGTCCCGAACTCAAAGTTGGTAGAAGGATAGTGGTCGTTATGTTTCAACGTAGCCCTTTTCCCTGTAAATTACCATTTTCTAACTTTGTATATACTCTTTGGAATCACGCGTTTGGCTGATCTCCATCTTATCAATAAAATTTGAGCCCTTGTGCTTTGGTTTGTAATTCTTTACTTGTTTTAGCTTTACAGAACGACGTTGTTTAAACTTAATCAGCGATTCTTGAAATAAAACAAAAATAAATTTACTTGTTAAACTTTTTCTGCTTTTAAATTAAAGATGGCATTTCTTTTGACTGTTGAACATCAGAAGAACATCGATCGCTTCTCCCGAAGTAAGCGAACTTCAAAGTGCAGAATCAAAGTACTCCTTCTAAACCAGTTCGCCTGAATGAAGGGATCAACTGTGTCAGAGACCTTGTTTCGTCTGACATCCTCGGCCGAGTTCTCATCTCCTAAGCTCGATCAACATAGCTCCCAACGGGACTATCTCTCCTAAGCAAGGTGGAATTGCTATTTTGAATCAACGGTACTTCTTCGCCCCGCGATGGCCGAGTATCCAATTGTGTTCATCTCTTAGTCTGTATGTTGCGTCTGTTTTGTCAGCACATACATACATACATCATGCATTTTTATTTGCATTCACATTTCATATTACATCACTATCACTCTAGTCGGTCCTGTCCCCTAGTGGTAGAAGTCCTCTCAATCGAGTTGTCAGTTCTTGCCTCGTCAGGAAATACTGTGTCTGAACAACCTCGCTTCCAGTTTAATTCTGGAAAGAAGTTTGTCCTTGACCACTTTGATAACTTGAACCTCTGAAAAGCCAGAGAAAACTTTCAATAAGCATCACTCTTCGCCATTGAAGATGATATCCTTGCTTTCCCGGATTAAGGAAAATCCACAGAGAAAGCCTCGTGATTAGAGATTCGGCAGCACGCCAGTTTTGCTCCGAAAAACCACTGATGAGAAGGTCATTGGCACCTCAAAATTGGATCCCATCATATGGCATTTCTCCGGGAAGATCCCGAGAAAAGTATGATGTAACCCCAAATGAAAACAGTCTCTCAAGAGACTCGCTTTCCCCAGTAGAATCAACAAATGGCGTCTCCAAAACAGAGAAGTTCGTGTACCTCTACAACTCAGACGAATGGGTTACCCAGCAAGTCTGACATCAAAACTTTTTCCACTCAAATGGCATCTCCCCAGGAAAATTCGGCGAGAAGTTTGAAGGAAAGCCGCTACGAATAGCGTCCCTTGTCAGTAAAGTTTATTGACAAAAGAAACTAAGACCAGTTCCTTGGTAGGAAACCAGGATCGAGGGGAAGTTTAAATCAGAAACTAAGACCAGTTCCTTGGTAGGAAACCAGGATCGAGGGGAAGTTTGTTTCCACAACTGAGACCAGTTCCTTGGTAGGAAACCAGGATCGAGGGGAAGTTTATTTCAAAAGAGACTGAGACCAGTTCTTGGTAGGAGACCAGGATCGAGGGGAAGTTTACCTTTTCTAAGCATCATTGCTTAGCTAAAGAAGATGAATGCGTAAGCTACCATTCATAACCACCATCAAAATTTCGGGTATTCCGATATTTAATCCTCTTGCACCCCGAATGCCCGAATCCCTTCGTCATTCACACCTTCGGGTCCAAGAAGATTAAATAGGGGCATCTGTAATACCCCAAATTTTGACCACTTAGATTTCCCATCATTGTGAAAATCATCATCACAATATGGATGAACCATCATGCTTCATCAGTCTCCCCAAAGATGGGTGAGCATCCAATACAATCAAAATTAGGGTTTCAAGCCCTCTCTGAGAGCTTAGACAAAGGATCAATCAAGAAATGACATGATCTTCAACTTGTATAATCTCTTAAATATCCACAATGGATCAAAAAGGACTCCCACTTCAAGGATTAAGCACAAGGCTGCTCCCTTCTAGGTGGATCAAGTCTCAAGATCGACAGTGTCACCAAATTAGGGTTTTGGTCGACCAGGGCCTCCAGATGGAAATTTTCATCTGGGCACAAGGCAATGATCCAAAACATGACCTAATATACTTCATGGAACCTCATGAACCCATGCATCAAGTCAATTTTGCCTCAGGGGATGTATTCATCAAAAATCAGGAATTAGGGTTTCTTGACCTAATTCACCCCTAAGTTGACTTTTGGGACAAACCATGAGCCAAGACCTCAAGACATGATTTGAGGGTCTCTAATATACCATATTGATCCATTTGGAACAATGGATTGATCTAAGAAGCTTGAGCAACAAGTCTCAATTTCATCTGC
The DNA here is from genome assembly GCA_022829125.1 of Lathyrus tuberosus. Classification (NCBI taxonomy): domain Eukaryota; kingdom Viridiplantae; phylum Streptophyta; class Magnoliopsida; order Fabales; family Fabaceae; genus Lathyrus; species Lathyrus tuberosus. The sequence goes on along the minus strand of JALAZF010000659.1, from coordinate 1,196,850 downwards.
ACCACAATTAGGGTTTTAAGAGAAAAGTTAACTGTAACTTTGACTTTTGACCAGGACATGCTCCCAAACCCTAATACATGATTGAATATACCCTATGACACCCATGGAACATGTCCATCAAGTTTGATTTAGGTCAAGGACATGATTTCCTGAAGAATTGTACAGTTTGGAATTCATCTGATAAAAAGTCAACTGTGCACAAAAGTCAACTTTGACTTTTTGAGATTTTTCACCAAAATGGATTTTTAACCCTAAAATGATGTTAATGTATGATTTGAATCATCATTCATCAAGAAAAATCAAGAAAAGTGAGATAACTTGTAAAAGGGGTAACCATAAAACTTAGAAATTTTTCTAAGTTAAAAATAAAGTGGCAAAGGTACCAACTTTGGAGGACCATAACTCCTAAACCACAAGGCCATTTTTTCTCATCCAAAGATGGATTTGTAGCCCTCATTATCACCTACAAAAACTTCAACTACAAGTCATTCCAATTCATTAAGGATTTTGAGTTATGGAGTGATCAAAGTGGCTGAAAAGTGAAAATGTCACTTTTTCCAACACTTAGTGAAATTTTCACTAAGTCAGATTCTGCCTCACTTTTTGCCAAATGTAGGGGGATTTTTCACTTGGAATCAAAAGAGATCAAAACCAAACTTGTTCAAACAGTTGTTGTATAATGTAAGAGCTTTCCAAAATGGCCAAGAACATTGCCAAATTCAACCTACACCATGAGATACAACATTGCCAAGTTGCCTTGCTGAAATCTGTCAAGGCAAGGCAGAATTTGCAACTTTGGTCGATTTGCCAAAATCAGCCAAATTCAATTGCTCCTATCCACTTGGACACCTCAGAGGATTGAATCTAAAGGGGACAATCACTGAGCCAAGCCTCCAAAGTCCATGGAACAAGAAATAGCATGTTGAACCTAGAATGGCCAAAATAGGGACAAGACTTCAAATTTGGAATGAGGCATTCAATGGAACCATCAAGGTGGCATGGACTGAGCCATTCTCATCTGAAATCAGTCAAGACTTATCCATGACCAAGGGGACCAAAGCTCTGTGCCCTAACCTCTAGTCAATGGCTAGAGGAGACTTGGATTTTCATTTGCCAACATTGGCCAAACCTACTTACCAGCTGCCATGCACTATTCCTTGCAAAACAAACTTGCTCTACTATAAATAGAGCTCAATCGTGGTCAGTTTGAGTACACCAAAGCCATCTAACAGATGCTTTCCTCAAAATCTCTTCTTTCACTCCAATTTTGCCTTCTAAGGCAAGTCACTATCGGGTTTTGAGTTTGAGAGCAATTCCAATCAAACCAATCACTCACACACCTCACATACATCATATAGAAGTGATCCAAACACTTAGATTACTTCTGAAACATCAATTTCACAAAATCACCAGCTGGTTGCTCAAGGTTTTAACCAAAGTACAGCTGAGGTACCACAAAATGATCCAGCCAATTTCAATCAAGTCCAACCATCCAAACATAATCCATAGGGTGTAGGGAAGCTGTTCAGATCATCACCACTCATCTGTAACACCTCCAAATCAAAAATCACTTTGAACTTGCTGTCACGACTTGGAGGTAAGCACATACTTGGTCATCTCTCAATCTATGCATATTTCCTCGCACAATAATTTGGCCATATGTTCATAATCATGCATGGAATGTTTTCCCTCAATTAATTGCATTGTTTGAATCGTGTATCAAAAATCCTAGCCTTCATGCAGAAATTAGGGTTCTTGAGGTCTCTTCGTGATTTCTTGTTGTATGTTTAATTTAAATGAAATTAAAGTACATAGACATGATCGTGAGGTTGAGACGAGCATAATGATATGTGGATTGCATGATATGATTACGTATTCATGGAGATTGGATAGAAAACGCAAATCTGAGAAACCAAGAACACGCGCGTGTTCTTCAGCTTGTTCTTGGCGCCTTTTTTCCAAATTCAAATATTTGAATTTTGTGATTTTGTTTAATTGATTCAAAAATTAATTTCTCTCTGAGTTTTAATGATTTTGAGTTGATTCTTTTTTTAATAATTCACAAAAATGTTAAAACATTTTATTTTCACAAAAAATCCCAAAAATATTATTTATTTCATATAATTGATATTTTTGCAAAGAATTAATATTTTAATTGTTTTTGACATTTTAAATATTTTTTCTACATTGATTTTGCAACTTTTAATGCTTTCTAATTATTTTGTAGGTCAATACTTAATTTTTGAAGCATTAATCCAAGATCACAATTTGTTTTCCATGTGTTAAACAATTTTTGATCATTTTAATTGAATTTTTATTCAATTAAATACATTTTGAAAACAAATTAGGGTTTTGGATTAATTCAACCCTCATAAATCATCTTTAAACCTTTTTTGGGCCTCTTGAGAGAGTGTAAGACCCATCCCCCCTTGTACAAAAACTTTTTGGGCCTCACTCATTGTATAAATAAGTCCCTCTGTACAAGTAAACGGCGCGATCGTCGCCCGTTTAAAAATAAAAAAAATCATCTGGGCCTCTCCTTGAGCTATAAGACCCATTCAAAACACTTTGGGCCTCTATTAGAGTGTAAGACCCAATCCCCCTTTTAACCAAAACATTTTGGGTCTCACTTATTGTATAATTCCCTCTGCGTTAAAAGAAAACCTCGGCGCGATCGCCATTTTTAAACGAAAAATCATTTCGGCCTACCCTCGTGTTATAAGCCCCTCTCTTTTCTTTAAACCTTTTTTGGGCCTCTTGAGAGAGTTTAAGACCCATCCCTTCGTACAGAAAACCTTTTTGGGCCCCAGTCACTTGTATAAGTCCCGCTGTACAAAGTCAAACAGTGTGCTCACTGATAAAACCCTGGGCCTCTCCTTGAGCTGTAAGCCCCAAATCTTTTTTTTTCAAAGCACTTTCTCCTTTGATTTTGAATATACTGTTGTTTTCAATCTTTCTTTGTTGAACAACTAACCAAACAGCATGGAAGCACTACAACCGAGTAAGTGGTTATCGCTTTCATTTACTGCTTTCATATTATAAACTGTATTGTGGGGCTGCTCACTGTAAGTCTCCTTTCATAAACTCATATCTACTGTGTAATAATAGTATAGATATTTCGAGTTTCCCCGGCAACTACGTCTAGAACTAGGTGACGCCGTTTCATTTATTCGTAGAAATAGACGCCTAGATCCCCAATAGGAGCACCAGATACAGTCTTCTCTTCGGTTGTCCTCCTTAGGAATCGTCAAGAAGCTCTACTCCCCAAGATGAATTATTCTCCATGAATGGCATCTTTGAGTTTCTTTCAAATTCTCGAACTTTCCTGACTTGATCTATTCCTTGTGGATAGCTTGCCTTGAATGTCTCGGGGTTTGGGTACCCACTACGGTCATAATCTTGGACCTTAACTAAGGAACCCTCTTAAAAAGTTAAAAGTCGCTGGATAGTAAACCTCGCACGTTTACCAGTGGTTTTTATCTTTAAAAGAGCTATCTCTCCTAATGGAAAGGAGATGATAGACCCACGGGCTTCTTAAAAGCATCGGCCTCCTCTTGGCCATTATTCAAGGACACTACGGCTTCTTAGAAGTATTCACAGCCTCCTCTTAGGCTTCGTATAATGATCTCTTCCTTCGGGAATGATAGCCTCCTCTTGGGCTTCGTACAAGGACCCGTAGGCTTCTTAAAAGTTTCCAGCCTCCTCTTGGGCTTTGTACAAATTGTCCCGACGACCTCCTAGAGGTATAGGAACAGAACCTAGTCATCCTCATAGAACAGTCCTTTCATAGAGTCTACTAATGTTTCTCAAAGCATAGTACAAAAGAAAAAAACTCTAGGCTTGGACAATCTAACTTCCTTGAGTCTCAAAGACATTCTCAAGTGACCCCTTCGTTAAATAGGAAGGAAACCCGCAGACTCGGACAGTCTCAATACCCTTTGGATTTCCCGTTTCCTCAAAGAGAAGGAAATATCCCTGATCCTCAAATCAAATCCTTGAGTACAGTGTTGCTCATATAAGAACTGATTTTCTCTTTTAAAATCAGTATATTGGATCTGTCACTCAACTGAAACAAACCTTTAGCCTCCATCTCGGGCTTCGTACGAGATACAAAAACACTCTCTTGTTGAGTATCAAAGAATCTCTTGTTGAGTCAAACTTTTAGCCTCTATCTCGGGCTTCGTACGAGACACAAAGACTCTATCACCGGGTCAAAAACTTTCAGCCTCTCTCTCGGGCTTTGTACGAGACACAAAATAGCCTCCTCTTAGGCTTTGTATAATGATTTTCCTAGCGGAAATTAGCCTCCTCTTAGGCTTTTGTATAAGAAAACCACTGGTTGATCCAATCAACCTTTTAGCATCAAAGCTGTGCCTCGTTCGCAGTACACAAACATCAACAACTCCTTTCCTTTCATCTAATCGCTGTAAGCGGCAAGCCTCTAGATCACCTATATCCATGCCACTGTCCCTCTTTTAGCATGAGAAATTCCTAAGGAAAGATGGCATTGCTCTACACTGAGTTAAAGTCTTCTCCTTCAGGTTAAAACCCTTTCTTCGAAAATTATGGCATTGCTCGGATCCGCGTATCCCAGTTAAAGTAATTCTCCTTCCCCCTCTTTAGAGATGACAAATTCTCTCTAAAGTCGAGGTCTTTCAGCTTCACGTCTTGGGCTTTGAACAAGACACAAATAGACCTTTCAGCTTCACATCTTGGGCTTTGAACAAGATACAAACCACCTTTCGCTTCACGTCTTGGGCTTTGAACAAGACACCAAAAACCATTTCCTCCCATAGAATAGGAGGAACTACGAACGCTCTGATTTCCCTGTTTCGGTAAACGGGAATACGTAGGCATAAGATCGAAAGAAAAGATCTTAGCGAGCGCAATCAACAAAAAACCCAAATCCCATATCTCCATCAATCAAAAGCAGTATTTCAAAAGCATCAGTCCTAACATCCTAATCCTTGTTCCCCGCCAGAAACCTTCTGCTCAGGTAAAAAAGAAAGAAAATAGTATTGGCGAAAATACAAATAACCAGTACAAAGGCCCCCCACATTGATAGCATCCGTAACCTAACAGACCGCTGTTTAAACTCAGTATGCAAGCAGGGTTAATTGGAGACATCTATTTCCCTTCCTTATTCAGCTCACAATAGGATAAAAAATGAATCGACCTGTAGTCAAAGCTCAAACCGCAGAGAGCGACCAGCGCTTAATAACCGCGTCCAAAATCGCTCGCTACAGATAGCTGTTGTTAGACTCTCCTTCTATCAAATTTACTGTAGCTTTCTCGTGTTGAGGCAATGGGTTTGTGAAAACATTCGGATTTGTATCCTTGAAGGATAAGACCCCGCTCATAACAAGCTTTTGTACGTCAGATTTGAAACTGAGACAGTTTTCTATGTTATGCCTTGGTCCTCCTTGATGGTAAGGGCAAGTTTGATCCGCTTTGAACCAAAAAGGCAGATTTTCTGGTATTGTAAGAGGAGACCTGGTTTGCACATGTCCCTTGACCAGTAGTAGTGGAAACAATTCTGCGTACAACATCGATATATGGTCAAACCCTGGTGGTCGCGTTGTACAATTGTTGTTATATGGAGGACGAGCCTGCTGAAGAGGCGGTTGTGTCCTTTGCTGATATTGTTGTTGATTCGGTTGGCTCTACGTAACCTGAGGTTGATACGTTGGAACAGGCGCAGGGTTGATAGCATAAGTTACAACTGCTACTGGTTGGTATCGTCGCTTTTTCTTTCCGAGAGAGATATTCCCAATATCCTGCTCTTTTTTCTTAGGGAGAGCATTACCGTATCATTTTGTACTACTTGATGATCCAGCGTCTTTAACTAAACGTCCTTCTCGGACAGCTTCCTCAAGACGAACTCCCATGCCCACCATCTCGGAGAAGTCGCTGGGCGCACTGGCGACCATTCTGTCGTAGTAAAATGAGCTCAAGATTTTCAAGAAGATCTTTGTCATCTCTTTTTCCTCAAGAGGTGGAAAAATCTGGGCAGCAATTTCACGCCATCTCTGAGCGTACTCCTTAAAGGTTCCCTTGTCCTTCTGCGACATGGCTCTGAGTTGATCTCTATCAGGTGCCATGTCCAGGTTATACTTATATTGTTGAACGAAGGCAGCGCCAAGATCTCTGAAAGTAGCGATCTTAGTGCGGTTTAAGCCCATGTACCATTTGAGTGTGGCACCAGTTAAACTATCCTGGAAGTAATGGATCAGTAGCTGGTGGTTCTCTGTCTGAGTTGACATCCTCCGAGCGTACATCACCAAGTGACTTTGAGGGCAAGAGTTACCCTTGTACTTTTCAAATTCGGGCACTTTGAACTTGTGCGGAACTTTCACATTGGGGACCAAACAAAGGTCTGCAGTGTCCTTTCCAAATAGATCCTGACCGCAAATGGTTTCCAGTTCTTTCTGCATCACCAGGAACTGTCCCTGGAACTCATTCATTCTGTCGAACATACTTTCGTTTCCACCAGACGGTATTTGGGAAACCTGTCCTTCCGGGACAGTGTGTACCACGAGTGGTGGTATAGTCATTACGGCAATGACTTTTGGTGCTTCCCAAAGTTTATAACCTTCAGGAGTTGCTATCATGCCCCTGGCATCTTTGCTTTCCCGAAGTTTGTAACCTTCAGGCCCAACGGCTCCTGCTGCAGTTTCTGGATCTTCCATGATCGGCGGAATATATCCTTCCAGGATATAATTGAGTGGCATGCCCCAGGGACGATCTTCGGCATTTTATACCTAGGATCATACTTCTCCACTATGGGCGTAGATGTGATCTCTGAGATCACAGTCCTTTGTTGCTGCATCTGAGCTTCTGCTAGAGCTTGCATGTCGTTATGAAGCTTTCTCATATCTTCTTTCAAAGTATCGATCTCTTCTCTCAACTCTCTGTTCACTTCCTCGAGATCATCCATCTTTTTCTGTCGATTGGCCCGAGTATTATATGAATGAGACAGTTTGACTCTAGAATCGAGACACAAACGTGAGAGTCGCAGGGAAGAAGAATGCGGTTACGCGAGAATGATGAATGATATGCAATGATTATATTAATTATTTTTTGTTTAATCAAAAGAAACATCAACAATTTGGATTGCAAATATCAAATAGTGGGGAGACCCCGTTTTATTGAATTTAAAGATTGCGGAATGGAAATACAGTAATTTAGAAAGTGCTATAAAAGGAAATTTCTAAGCTAATGGATCCTGAGTCCTCTCCGAGGAGGGCTCAGGTGCTAGTTCTGGTACTTTTCTCTTCTTTGACCGGGGCTCTTGAGCCGTTGTCGGGTTGTCATTCCTTTGCCAAGTGAAAGGAGCGAGCAAATTCCTTTGGTCATCTTGATTCTCTACAACATGTTGCTCTAAAATCTCAATCAGAGCATCTTTTTCTTTTAACAGTTGCTGTATTTTTTTACACTCCACATTGAGAATGCGGTAGTTGTTCCTCCAATACCTCTTCTCCTGTTGAACTTTGTTGAGAGTCACCTGAAGTTTTTTTGTATCAGACATAAAATAAAGGACAGGGTCCCTTAACGGAAGAACTTCTTGATGAGGGTAAGGCATCCTCAGCCTGAGAGCTCTAGTTTGTACCCAGTGGAGATAAGGCTCCACCGAGACACAATCTAGTTTTCCTAGAGACTGTCATCCTTTTCTATGAACGTGTTTCCAAGCATGCACTATTTCTGTCTTTAGTGCCATGTCATTTTCTCCTTCCTTGAAGAAAAGACCTTCCAGATGAGCATTACGCGGAACATGCCTCATCGGGTATCCGAATTGACGATGAACTAAAGCTGGATGATAGTTTATTCCTCCCTTAGTTCCTATAAGGAGTACATTTGGGAAGTTTCCACAACGGTCAATGATTATGATCCCGTCATAGATTCGATTGTACCAATCGATGTCAGAGTTGGTAAGAGACATGATTCTCTGCGACCAACGTAAAGTACTTTTTTTATCCCAAAATGCAGCATACTTTGGAAAATGGGAAATGAACCATTTGTATAGCAGGGGTACACAGCAGGTGATCATTCCTCCGCTGTATAAATTCCTTAAGTGTACAGAATGATAAGCATCTCCGAGCAAGGTAGGTATAGGGTTTCCAATCAGAAAAATCTTAATGGCATTGATATCAACAAAGTTATCGATGTTGGGAAACAAAAATAACTCGTAGGTGAGCAAAACAGAGATGCTCTAGAAAGCGGCTACATTCCCTATACTACTAAAGTACAAAGCTTTCTTTATCAAGAACTGGGCCGGCAACCCTAGATACCACCCTTAATGATTATGTGAGTCCTGACTTCTGACTCGTCCAAATAAATTGCTCTTGCAATGGTTTGATATTTTGGAATTTCTTCCAGTCCAGAAAAGGGAGCTTGATCAGTGATATGTAAATCAGTCAAGTGAGAATATTCCTCCAGTGTTGGTGCTAGCTGATAATCCGAGAATGTGAAACAGTGATAGACCGGATTGTAGAACTGGATTAGCGTGGACATGATTCCTTCAATTACATGGACCCTTAACAAAGACAGTAGTCCTTCATACTTAGCTCTGAAAGCCTCAGGGTTGGTATTCATCCTTGCCAACCCTCTTAAATCCTCTAACCTTGGAACCTTGGTGTACTTATGAGTCTTTCTTCTACCGAAATCCATAACGCAATCTCTTTCTCTGATACTTGCAATCATTGTCTTAGTTTAATTTGAAAAAAAGAGACTAGAAGAGAAAATTTTTCTTTGTTTTAATGTTTTTTAAATGAATGTATGAGTGCAGCACACAAAAACATACAAAAAACATGGGGTCAAAGGGTCGGTGTCATGAAGTCAAGGCTCTACCCATCCCCAAAGGTTTATACTGGTGATTTTTGTACCTGTTCACAAAATCACTGATCCCTCATCGGATGACGGCAGCAAGCGGATCACCAAGTGAGCTGGTTCATCTTAGAGTAATCTCAAATGAGGCTAGTATCGCGTGACAATTATTCCCGATAGCTTCTACACTACAAAATGGTTTCTGTCTACTAAAATCCTCAGCTTCTCAGATAACCCAATGGAACAATCTGCTTTCAATAACCGAAGTTGTATATGCATTGAATCCGCAAAGGGCATCTCCACTAATTTGATGGTCGACCGGGACCTCTAATCTGGGATTCACTCCCCGTAAGATTACCCGTATAATGCCATCCCCTATCTTAGGTGTATACTCAATCTTTCCACATGCGGCATCACACGCATTCCCATTAGCAGAAAAATAAACACAGATATCAATTAGGAAAAGCAATATATATTTGTCCTAATACCTTAGACCTCTAGTCCTATGATCCTATACAGACAATGACTCCCCAACAGAGTCGTCATTTCTGTGATACTTTGTTTTTTCACCCAAGACTGTAAGAAATAATGCCTCCCACTGTGGTCACCATTCTTTCTGTAGCGCGGTTTTTGTGGTTTCGAATCACTATCGCTTTGGTACTACAGTTTGATTCATTTTTTATCCTGTGAAGCTGATTAAGGAAGGGAAATAGATGTCTCCAATTAACCCTGCTTGCATACTGAGTTTAAACAGATGACTGTTGGTTTACAGATGCTATCAAAAGGGGGGTCTTGTCTTAGGTTATGCTCAAGAATACCGGGTCTGGACTATTTGCGAGGATTTTGGTAAGGTGTTAAATCTAATGCTTTTGGTTGACTGACGGAGGTCCTGGATTTTGGGTTTTTGATTAGTATGCTCTCTAAGATTTCGCAGTCTTATGCCTACGTATTCTCGTTTAACGAAACAGGGAAATCAGAGCGATCGTAGTTCCCTCCTATTCTATAGGGGAAAAGATGTTTTGGTGTCTTGTTCAAAGCCCAAGACAGAGGCTAAAAGGAGTATTTGTATCTTGTTCAAAGCCCAAGATATGAAGCTGAAGGGAATTGTTTTGTGTCTTGTTCAAAGCCCAAGATTGAAGCTAAAAGGTTTGACTGAGAGAGAACTTGTCATCTCTAAAGAGGAACTGTATGCCTCGATTAAAGCACAAGTTTGATTCTAAAAGGTTGATTGACTCAACCGGGGGTTTCTCTATACAAAGCCTAAGAGGAGGCTATTGACCCAACAAGAGGGTGTTTATTGTTTGTCTCCTATGAAGCCCGAGATAGAGGCTAAAAGGGTTGACTCAACAAGAGAGTGCTAACAAGTGACTGACTCAACAAGAGAGTGCTTTTATATGTCTTGTACAAAGCCCAAGATGAGGGCTAAAAGGGTTTGACTCAACAAGAGAGTACTTTTATCTGTCTTATACGAAGCCTAAGACGGAGGCTAAAAAGGTTGACTCAATAATAGAGCCTTTTATACTCAACAAGAGAGTGACTTGCTGTCTCGTACGAAGCCCGAGATAGAGGCTAAAAGGAAGGTGACTCAACATGAGAGTCTTTTATAGTCAACAAGAGAGTGTTTTGCTGTCTCATACGAATCTCGAGATTGAGGCTAAAAGGATATTGACTCAACAAGAGAGTCTGAAAAGGTTTGCTCCGCTAGGGAGAATCATTTGTACAAAGCCCAAGAGGAGGCTGACTTTGCTGAGGAAGGATCATTATACAAAGCCTAAGAGGAGGCTATCTTATTGCTGGGGATAATTGAGATCCCGAAGCAGGTCCAAGAAGGGAATCAATTATTGCAGGGGGACGCAAAAGGAATTGATAGATCAGAAACCTTGAGGCTCTGATTTGAGATAGTGTTATCTGACCCGGGTTAGGGAACTTTGGGAGAATGACGGGGTTTTAGAACCCATAAATTTTAACTCGGCTGGAGATTAGTCCAGAATCAGGGGTTTCTCCTATGTTTGAAAGGTGCTTGAGAATATCTTTGAGACTCAAGGGTATTAGAATGTCCAAGTCTACTGGTAGAGTTTTATTTTTTGTATGATGTCCAAGAGGAGGCCGACTCGTTTAAGGGATGAGTATCAACCCTAAAATTGGTCTGAAGGTTTTGACTTCTTTTAAAAAGACAGCTTTAATGAAGGATGATTAAGTTTTGTCCTATACCTTTAGGAGGTCGTTAGGGTCCTTGTATTAAGCTCAAGAGAAGGCATGAGAATTTCTAAGAAGCCGAAGTGTCCTTGTACAATGCCCAAGAGGAGGCGGGGATGGTTTTAGGAAGCCTGTGGGTCCCCAAACCAAGAGAAGTTCAAGAAATACAATTCACAGAGAAGAGATCATTCTAGGAAAGTTTGAGAATTTGGAAGAAACTCAAGAGATGCCATTCACGGAGAAAAGATCACCTCTGGGGAGTTAGAGTTTCTTTGACAATTTCTAAGGGTGACAGTATGAGAAAAGGTTCATCGAGAATACTGCCTTTCTCTTTGTTCCATATTGTTTAAGCCCAAGAGAAGGGAAGACTGTATCTGGAATCCTACGGGGGATCTAGTTTTGTTTATATTTAAAAGTGACCAACAGGGCTTTACCTAGTTCTAGACGTAGTTGCCGGGGAAAACTCTAAATAACTATATTAGTATTATACAGTGGATATGTGACAAGTATATAAGAAGATGTGAAAGAAGACTTACAGTGAAACAACCCTACAATACATTTATATACATATGAAAGCGGTAAATGAAAGCGGATAAACACTTACCCGTTGTAGAGCTTCCATGTTGTTTTGTTAGTTGTTCAACAAAGAAATTAAAGAAATTTTTGATAACAACATATATTTGAATTCAAAATCAGAGGAAAAAGTGCTTCGAAAAGATTGTTGGGGCTTACAGCTCAAGGAAAGGCCCAAGTTTTAACGATGATCGTACCATTGTTTTGAAAATTGTACAGAGGGACTTATACAATATGTGAGGCCTCAAAATTGTTTTATTTACAAATGGGTTGGGTCTTACACTCTACTAGAGGCCCATGGAGTTTTTGAGAAAAAGAAATGGGTCTTATAGCTCAAGGAGAGGTCCAGGGTTATTTGTTTGAAAACGGCGATCACGCCGAGGTTTTTGAAAACACAGTGGGTCTTATACAACATCTGAGGCCCAAATCATTTTGGTTTACAAAAGGGGTTGGGTCTTACACTCTATTAGCGGCCCAAAAGTGTTTTTGTACAAGTGATGGGGCTTACAACTCAAGGAGAGGCCCAAATAATTTTAAACTGGCGAACGCGCCGATATTTTTTATTGTGTCAGGACTTATACAATATCTGAGGCCCAAAATGGTTTTTGTACAACAAGGGTTGGGTCTTACACTCTATTAGAGGCCCAAAAGTGTTTGAAAATGATTGATGAGGGTTGAATTAATCAAAACCCTAATTTTGTTTAAAAAGTAATTAATTTTGTTTAAAAATTAATAAAAATTATTGAAAACATGTGAAAATGAGTGATGATCTTGGATCAATGTTTCAAAAATCATGTTTATATCCATAAAATGATTGGAAACCAATTAAATTTGGAAAATCAAGGAGGAAAAAATATTTTTAATGTTAAAAAACAAATAAAATATTAATTCTTTGCAAAAATACCAAGTATATGAAATAATTAATATTTTCGAGAATTTTTGGCAAAATAAAATATTTTAACATTTTTGTGAATTATTAAAAAAAAGAATCAACTCAAAATCATTAAAACTTAGAGAGAAATTAATTTTTGAATCAATTAAATAAAATCAAAAAATTCAAATATTCAAATTTGTGAAAAAGACGCCAAGAACATGGGCCAAGAACACGCGCGAAGGGAGATTTGCTCAGATTTGCATTTTCTATCCAATCTCACTGAATACTTGATGAAATCACACAATCCACATATCAATCTGCTCGTTTTCACCTCGCGATCATATCTATGGTCTTTAATTTCATTTATTTTAAGCATGAAATAAGAAATCAAGACAAAACCTCAAGAACCCTAAAATTTGCATGAAGGCTGAGAATTTTGATACACGGTTCAAACAAAACAATTAATTGAGGGGAAACATTCTATGCACGGTTATGAACATTTGGCAAAAGTATTGTGCGAGGAAATATGCATAGATTAAGAGATGACCAAGTTTAGGCTTACTTGAAGGTCGTGACAGGAAGAGCAATGTGATTTTTGAGTTGGAGGTGTTACAGATGAGTTGTGATGATCTGAACAGCTTCCCTACACCATATGGAGTGTGTTTGAATGCTTGGACTTGATTGGAAATGGTTGGATCACTTCATGGTATCTCAACTGCAACTTGGTTGAAAACTTGAGCAACTGGCTGGTGATTCTGACAAATCAGTGTTACAGTTGTGTGTTGAAGTGCTTGGATCACTTATATATGATGTTTATGAGGTGTGTGTGTGATTGGTTTGGTTGGAATTGTTCCCAAGCTCAAAACCCGATAGTGACTTGCTTTGGAAGGCAAATTTGAGAGTGAGAAGAGGATTTTGAGAAAGGCAAGTGTTGTAGGCCTTTGGTGTACTTAAACTGAGCACAAATGAGCTCAATTTATAGTAGAGCAAGTTTGTTTTGCAAGCAATAGTGAATGGCAACTGTAACAGCTCATTGTCCAATTGTATCACTTTGGAATATTAAGTCTCCTCTAGCCATTGACTAGAGGTTAGAGCACAGACCTTTGGTTCCCTAGTTCAGAGATCATCCTTGACTCATTCAGTTAGAAAAGGCTCAGTTCATGCCACCTTGGTGCATCCATTGAATGCTCCAAAACAAAATTGGAGTCTTGTCCCCTTTGTAGGGTTTTTTAGATTTGTCATGCTATTTTTAGTTCCAAAGACTTGGGAGGCTTATGGATCAGTGTTTGTTCCTTCTTGGTCCCCCCTGAGGTGTTCAGATGGATAAACTTATTTTTCATTTGTACAAATTGCTCAAATCTAGCAAAATGCACAAATATGTCTTGTTATGACAGTTGCAGCTAGGCATATTGCCACTATCATAACTCTTAGCTCAAATGGAATTTGATGGAGTTCTTGGCCATTTTGGAAAGCCCTCATATGATACAACATATGTGTGATCATAGTTTGTCTTGATACTTTTTAGATCCAAGTGAAAAATGCCCCTACATTTTGAAAAAAGTGAAACAGATTCTGACTTAGTGAAAATTTCATGAAGTGTTGGAAAAAGTGACATTTCATGTTTTCGGCCATTTTGGTCACTCCATAACTTAAAATCCATGAGGAATTGGGATGAGGTGTAGTTGACACTTTTAAAGTATGCCATGAGAGCTACAAATCCATCTTTGGATGAGCTAAAATGGTTGCTTGGATCACAAGTTATGATCCTAGGAAGTTGCTACCCTAGCCACTTTGTTCCATAACTTAGAAAAATTCTAAGTTTTTAATGGTTACCCCTCTTACAAGTTATCCCGCTTTCTTTGATTTTTCTTGATTAATTTTGATTCAAATCTCACATTAACATCATTTTAGGGTCAGGGAACCATAATTGACCAAAAAATATAAAAGTCAAACTTTGACTTTTGGACACAGTTGACTTTTTATCAGATGAACTCCAAACTGTGCGATCCTCTATGAAATCAAGTCCTTAACCTTAATCAAACTTGATGGATTGATTTCATAGGTGTTATAGGGTGTATTGAATCATGTACCAAGGTTTGGGAGCATGTCTTGGTCAAAAGTCAAAGGTACAGTTGACTTTTTCTTCAAAAACCCTAACTGTGGTTCAGATGAAATTGAAACTTGTGCATCAAGCTTCTTGGATCAACCCATGTTTCAAATGGATCAATGTAGTGTATTGGAGGCGCTCAAACCATGTCTTGAGGTCTTGGCTCATGTTTTATCCCAAAAGTCATCTTAGGGGTGAATTAGGTCAAGAAACCCTAATTCCTGATTTTTGATAAATGCATCCCTGAGGCTAAATTGACTTGATGATTGGGTTCATGAGGTCCCTTAAAGTATCTTGGGTTATGCTTTAAAGCATTGGCTCATGCCCTGAGGAAGATTTCCACCTAGAGGCCCTGGTCGACCAAAACCCTAATTTGGTGACATTGGCGATCTTGAGGCTTAATCCACTTAGAAAGATGCAACCTTGTGCCTGATTCTTGAAGTGGGAGTCCTATTTATCCTTTGTGGATGTTTAAGAGGTTAGACAAGTTGAAGATCATGTCAATTCTTGATTGGTCCTTTGTCTAAAAGCTCTGAGAGGGCTTGAAACCCTAATCTTTGATAGTAGTGAATGTTCAACAATTCCTTGAGGAAATTGATGAGGCATAAAGGTACATCCATATTGTGATGATGATTTTCACAATGATGGGAAATCTTAGTGGTCAAAATTTGGGGTATGACAATGCTGAACTAGGATGACAAAGCCTGCTATGCGAAGCTAGTGGGCTTTGTCAACAGTTTTACCCCTGCTCAGTGCGTGACAAAGAGCGGGTAATCAATCTACGAGGAAGATGGGGAGCTCAAGGTGGAGAGCCGTTTTATCAATACAAAGGAGCTCCTCGAGTGTCGCACTCGGGATGATGCCCTAGCCTTACTGGGTAGCCTTTTATTTCTTAGCTTGCTTGTACTATTATCCTTTCTTTATGCTAATGTGCTCTTTATGTTTTTGCAACTAAAATGACTTCTGACCATGAGCGGAGGGTAAAGAATGCCTAGCCAAAGGGTAAAGGTGGTGCAAAAATCAGGAAGAGTCGGCTCAACCAGCAGGGGCCTCCTCCGCAAACGGGGCCAGGGACCTCCTCGTCTACTCCCACAGTCGTCCAGATGTCCCCTGTGCCCATTAATTCGAGGCACAAGGGCACACGGGCAGGTATTTTGTCGACCTCAGCAAGGAGGGGGATAAAAGCAGGTTCGAGTTGCCTTCATGCCACCACAACAGAAGTTTCTTCGAGGGCTCCTCCATGGCGATTCCTCAAGCAGGGTCTCTGAAGCTCGAGGAGATGGATCGCCCGAGGAAAAGGGCAATGCTAGCTCAGGACGCTTCGGCCCTGATTAGGGTTTTAGAAATGGTGGTGGTTTACACCGAGGAGGGTCCCTGCCAAAACTCTGAGCTGAAGAAGGCCCAGAACACGATTGCGGACCTGGAAGAGGAGCTAAAGAAATCTGGGGAGGAGCAGGCCAGGGCCATCGAGGAGGCGCTGAAAAAGTCTCAGGAGGAGATGACCAAAGTCAATGGGGAGAAAGATACCCTTGCAGCGGAGAAGAAAGTCGCAGAAGACCTGGTTGAGCAAGTGAGGAATGTTTCTGCCTCTACTAAGGACGCGCAGGAGGAAGTGAAGCAATTAAAGACTCGGGCTGAGATGGTCGCACACATCAACCAGGAAGAGGACGCTTGCGAAGTCATCGTCGAGTATTCCTTCAACAATGTCGTGGCTCAGCTGAGGATCCTGAACCCCGAGGTTGAATTGACCACCGAGGGGTCTGGGTTTCTCTATAGCGTTAAAGACGGCAAGGTCGTCGTCCCCGAGTTTCTTCAGATTGAAGAGGAGCATGCACAAACTCTCCACGATGAGCCTTAGCACATTGACGAGTGATTTTCTTCTTTGTTGTATCTTTAGCCTGCGTGTCGTATTTATGTAACTTTATTTTTTGTACGGGGTATGACCCCTTGTTGATGTAACTGATACACTCGTGGTCCTCGTGGCCACTTTTATTGTAATATTTATTCCTGACCGATGTGGTCGGTTTTGTATGATTTGTTTTTTTGCATGACTTTACTTTTCTTTATTTTTGCTAAGTGTTGAATTTTGCTCGATACGCGTGTGTTCTCGTCATAAGGGTAACTTTGAATGATTTGTTGTTTCGGGACTTTCTCGACTTAGATGTGCTCGACAGTGAGGGGGACTGGTCGAAAGACATGGGTCCTTCCGGGCATAAGGGTGGAGCTCAGGTCGCGTTTGAGGTCCGAGTTCGCGGTGTGAACTTCCCATCGCGAGCTGGGTGTTCTTCTTGTCATGGTACTTGGACGACGGTGGGCTCGGTCGAGGAACTGTTGTCAGGCACGGGTTCTGCTCGTTCTTGAGCAAAAGCGTGCTTTGATATGTTTTGTAGTGCGGCGCTTGTACCTGGGCACACACTTTCTAGTCGGCGTGTTCTGCTCGTCGGGGCGACGGAGCATGCCGATAGTTAGGCCTTAGCTATAATATTGTTTTAGCTTTTCAGCGTTCTATGGTCGAGAAAGTTCTTCCCCATTGAGTTATTCTATGTAGTAGGCCCCATTCTCTGTTTTTGCTCGAACACGATAGGGTCCCTCCCAATTTGCGGTGAGTTTTCCTTCTCGGGAATCTTTGTGATTCCTCCTTAGGACGAGACTGCCTACTTGGAACTCTCGTCGTATAACTTTGGCGTTGTGCCTAATTATGATTTTTTGTTTTAATGAGGCTTCGCGGAGGGCTGCTCCTGACCGGACCTCTTCCACGAGGTCGAGCTCCTCCCTTAATACCTCGTTATTTGTCTCCTCATCCAGGGGGTTCGGTCCGCCTAGAGAGCACGTGTATCTCAATGGAGATCACTGCCTCAGTTCCGTAAGCTAGACGGAAAGGGGTTTCCCCGGTCGAAGAATGGGGCGTAGTATGGTAGGCCCAGAGTACGTTGTGCAGCTCCTCAACCCATTGTTTCTTCGTTTCGTCCAACTTTTGTTTGAGGCCTCATAGGATTACCCTGTTTGCTGCTTCGGCTTTCCCGTTAGTCTGGGGATGTTCAATGGATGCAAAGTTTTTCTTGGTGCCCAGTTGGGCGACAAACTCCTTAAACTTTTTGTCCGTGAACTGCGTCCCATTGTCGGTGACGATTGCTTGGGGGATGCCTAAGCGAGCAAGGATGTTCCACTTGTAGAAGTGGAGTATGTTGTAGGTCGTTATTTTGGCCAGAGCCTCTGCTTCTATCCACTTGGTAAAGTAGTCAACGCCCACTATCAGGTACTTATTGTGATTTGACCCCAGGACAAATGGTCCTAGGATATCCAGGCCCCACCATTCGAAGGGCCACGGGGAGGACATTGCTTTGAGTTCATTGGGCGGTGCCAAATGCATGTCCCCGTGCCATTGGCATTTGTCGCATTTCTTCACATGCTATTTTGCATCATGCTGCATGGTTGGCCAGTAATATTCTGCTCGCAGGGCCTTCCTGGCAAGGGATCTCCCTCCGAGGTATTGGACGTTGATCCCCTCGTGGATCTCGCGCTAGACGTGGGAGACCATCTCTTCCTCGGCGCATTTCAGTAGAGGGATGGAGAACCCTCGCCTTTAGAGCTTATTTTCCACAAGGATGTAGGAGCGGGCTCTACGCCTGACTACACTGGCCTCCTTGGGGTCGGACGTTAGTTTATCCTTTGCGAGGTAGTTGTAGAAGGGGGTAATCCAGCAGTTGTTGTCACTGATTATATGAACGTCAAGGATTGCAGGAGCTTTCTTGATGCTGGGTCGAGGAAGTACTTCCTGGATGACAGATTTGTTTCCATCCTTTTTCTTCGTGCTCGCCAACTTTGATAAAACATCTGCTCTGACATTATGTTCTTGGGGAACATATTTTACTTCCATCGATGCGAATTTCGTCATCTTCTCCTTGACCAGGGTCAAGTATTCACACAAGTTGTCATTCTTGGCCTGGTATTCTCCTTTAACCTGGAGGGCCACGAGTTAGGAGTCGGTGTAGATGACGACTTCCTTGGCTCCCATGTCTTCGACGAGGCGTAGACCAACGAGGAAAGCTTCGTACTCGGCCTGATTGTTGGAAGTGGGGAAAGATAAGGTAAGCGAGACTTGGACGAGGATTCCTTCCTCATTTTCTAAGATGATACCTACCCCGCTTCATGCCGAGCTAGATACCCCGTCGATGAAAATTGTCCATTTGCGAGCCCCGCAAGTGGGGAAGTCGGGCAATGTCATCTCCGCGAAAAACTCGGTCAGTGCCTAGGCCTTGAGGGATTTTCTACTCTCGTATTGGATGTCGAATTCGGACAGTTCCAACGACTACTTGAGCATTCTGCCGGCCATGTCTGGTCCGCCTAACAGTTGCTTTACGGGTTGGTCCGTTCGTGCCACAATTGTGTGGGCTAGAAAGTAGTACCTCAGTTTCCTCGCGGCGTTGATGAGGGCCAGGTCTACTTTCTATATCTGCTGGTATCTCAGCTCTGGTCCCTGCAGCGCTTTGCTCGTGAATTATAAGGGTTTTTGCCCATCGGGCATTTCATGAATAAGGGCGGTGTTGACGGCCTCGTTTGCCACAGTGAGGTAGAGATACAGGGTTTCGCCGTTGTCTGGTCGAGAGAGAACGAACGGTTCTGATAGTGCTTGCTTTAGGTGAAGGAGGGCCTGGACGCATTCCTCCATCCACTTAAAAGCTACCTCCTTGCGGAGGAGTTTGAAAAAGGGTAACACGTGCTGAGCGGACTTCGCCACAAAACGGGATAGCGAAGCGAGTATCCCGTTTAGGGATTGAATGGACTTCTTCGAGTTTGGCGTGGGGAATTCAATGAAGGCCCTGCACTTGTCACGGTTAGCTTCGATTCCTCATTTTGTTAAATAGAAGTCGAGGAACTTGCCCGCTCATACCCCGAACGTGTACTTCTCTAGGTTGAAATGCATCTGGTACTTCCTGGCCTGCTCGAAGACTTTCCTCAAATAGGCCGTGTGATCAGATTCCTCGTGGGATTTTACGATCATGATGTCTATATAGACTTCGAGCATGTCCCCGATTTCTCCCTAGAAGACCTTGTTCATCATTCTTTGGTAGGTAACGCCAACGTTTTTCAAGCCGAAGGGCATTAAGTTGTAGTAATAATTGCCTGATTCGGTCATGAAAGTTGTGTACCTTTTGTCGCTTTTCGTCATGGGTATTTAATTATAGCCCAAATATGCGTCCAAGAATGATAACAATTTAAAATTAGCAGAATTATCAACTAATTTAGCTATATTAGGGAGGGGATATGCATCTTTAGGGCAGACCTTATTGAGATCTGTATCGTCAGCACACATGCGCCATTTTCCATAAGACTTTTTAACGAGTACAACATTGGACATCCAAGTATTGTACTTGGCCTCCGAAATAATATTTTCCTCGAGGAGGTCTTTTACAGCTTGTTCAACAGCCTCCATTTTCTCCGGAGACTGCTTTCACCTACGTTGAGCTACTTCCCTAGCGGCGGGGTTGATGGTGAGCTTGTGGCAAGCGACGTCAGGATAGTATTTGAGTTGTTTCCTCGCTAAGTCAGGGAGTCCGGTCCCGATCTTCACTCCTCGCTGGGGGTCTTCGCCGAGCAGGATAAGTTCGAACTCGCAATCCGAAATTAGACGCATCGGATGAGAGGTATCGCCGATACTGGTTGAAGTTTAAGGGTTGCTCAAACAAGGATGGATCTCCTTCCCCTTCCTCTTCTGCTCCTTCTGGTCGTCTTCGGAGAAGCGGTTTTCAAGGTCGATAGAGTCGACGCGAGGCAGCGACTTTGCCTCCTCCGAGCTGCTGGGCAGGGCCGGTTGCTGGAAGTCTTCGACTTGGCGGTAATAGTGTTCAGCCCTTTGGTGGCTGCTTCAAAACATCTCCTTGCTGCTTTGATGTCCCCTTGCAGAGTGGCGACAAGACCCTTATAAGTGTAGTACTTCCTCTTTAGGTGCACAGTTGATGGCACGACCACCAATTCGGTCAAATTTGGCCGCCTAAAGATGCACTGATAGAGAGAGGGGAAGTCGATGACCAGGAACTGGACTTTAATGGACTTGGACGTCTCTGCAGATCCAAAATTCACTATCAGTTCCACTTATCCCCAAGTCTTTATGATCGACCCGTTGAAGCCTTGTAGGTCAAAACCTACATAGGGCATTAGGTGTGTCTCATCTAGCTGGAGGGTGGAAAATAATTGCGAATACATGATGCTGACTGAGCTGCCTTGATCAACTAGGATTGGGCAAACATCAAAGTTGGCAATTTGTTCTCACACGAGTAAGGGAATGTTTGAGTTGGGAGCCCCGCAGAGGACTTCCTCGCTGTAGAAAGTGATAGGGACCGACTCTCCCCGGACTTTATCGAGCGCAGTCCAATTTGAGCTCGTGATGAGAAGATGCTCGAACTTTCGTTTAATGGAGCCCGCAGTAACCTTGTTGAAGCCCCCTCCGGAGATGACCATGGCGGAGGGGATGGTTTCCCATGGGCTGTGCGCAGCGAAGTAGAGGGGAGCGTTGAGTCCCTCGGGGATGTAGAGGTCCTCAGGCCGCGATATGCTCATGGCGACCTGAAGGCTCGTCTCTTCCGAGGAAGGCACCTCTTCCTCGACCTTCTTGGACTCCTGGGCATCCTGCCGTAGAGCTTTCTTCTTCTTGGCAAACTATTTCAGGTGCCCGTCCCTTATCAGTATCTCAATGGCATCCTTCAGGTGGATGCAGTCATTGGTTGTATGGTCGTGGCTCTTGTGGAACCAGCAATATTTCGACTTAGTATTTGGCTTGGCCGTATCTGTTTAGGAAATCGGACCCCTGCTTGTCTGAATTCCGAGTTGGCATATTAGGAGAGGATCTTCTTCCTGGAGACGGTCAGGGGAGTATACTCATGGAAGCGGCTGAAGGGTCCTTTGTTGTCCCAAGACTCCCGGGGCGATCCTTGCGTCTTCTATCTCCCCGACGAGATGCCGATGGGTCATCATGCTTGGAGGTCCGGGCACTCTCTTGGTGTCGTGACTCCTGGGCGGAGCTGGTAGCTTCTTTCTCCTCGTACAGGATATATGGTTGCGCCTTGAGGAGGAAGGCGTC
Source organism: Lathyrus tuberosus (assembly GCA_022829125.1). NCBI lineage: Eukaryota > Viridiplantae > Streptophyta > Magnoliopsida > Fabales > Fabaceae > Lathyrus > Lathyrus tuberosus. Next base: position 1,175,199 of record JALAZF010000659.1, on the reverse strand, counting down.
CAGGGTCCGCGGAGTTTCAATGCCAACTGCTTTGGTAAATTCAGTACGGGGACGAAGTCCTCGCTCGAGCAAGAACTTCTTCATGTCATCGGTCGTTGAGACTTGGATGCTTCTTTATTGAACCTCTCGATATAGGCACAGAGAGGCTCTTCTTTCCCTTGAATTATGACCTCAAGGGAGGTTTCGGTCTTTGGGTGGCACCGGGAGGCTGTGAAGTATCTGGAGAACATTCTCCCCAATTGTCTCCACTAGGTGATGGATTCATCGGGGAGCTTCTTGTACCAGGTCATCGCTCCCTTCCTGAGCGTGGTAGGGAACAATCTACATTTGTTGGCGCCCCGGATGCCACGGTAGTTGAGGAATGCATCGATATTCTCGATGTGCTCGTCAGGATCCGTCATACCGTCGTATGTGCCCAGAGACGGTGGTTTCTCCAGCCCCTTTGGCAGGCGCATCGCCATGATTTCCTGAGACAACGGGCCGCGAGGCTCGTCGTCGCTGCTGCTACTGAACCATGATGGGGAGCGGGTGCTTCGCTCAAGAATAGGACATCGATCTCTACGGGGAGATGGGATTTGTGCTCAGCCCTTGGATCTGGGCGGAGACGAACGCTGGTCCTTTCTGGTCCTCTTGGTTCCCGAGGAGTACTGGCTCCGCGGGGAGATGTGGTTGCACTTTCTGATGGCCTCTGGCTCAGGTGATGCCCGATGGTCTCTTTCACGTCGGGGAGGTGGCTCCGAGATCTTCAGCGTTCTTTCCTCGGTGGAGGGGATCTTTGCCAGTTGGACTCTTCCAGGGCTCCAATCCTCGTGTTTTGTTGTAGGATTAGGAGGTTGGTTTTGTTAAGGGCTTCAAGGAGGCCCGCCACGGCCGAGTTGGCGTTGGGCGGAACAAGGACAGGTTGGTGGTCCAGGGAGGGATGTTCCTCAACATGATCAGTGCGAGCAGGGGAGGGAGACGTGGTGGCTCTATGTAGCACCCCAAAATTTGCTCTACCTTTTAAACCTTTTTCTGGCTTTTGCTTTGCATTTATATGCATGTCACACTAGGTTATACTTGCATTAATCATACATTTGCATTGGACTCCTGAGGCGTGGGATCATGGTTTCTTATCTTCTGTGCGGCTTGGTTGATATTCATCAATTGAAGATGGTGGTTAGGGTTCATGGCAAAGGCATCTTAACATGAGATCTAGTTGTGGATTTATATTGTGGTCAGGACAATATCATTCTCTCAGTTGCTTATTGTTCATCGTGTATAATACAAGTTAATGAGGGAGGAGATTGAAGTTGATTCGAGTTAGGAGTTCATTGAGTATTTGAGTTTGATTGGAATTAGATGTGTGGATTTCTTGATTCAAAGCCCATACCTATTTTCTTATCCATATCCAAACCTAATTCAATGTCCATCTTATATCCATTTTGTTTAACTCGTGTCAATTCTAAATTCATTTTCAAATTCATTTCACCTCATAACCACTTTCCAAAACGTGAATCCAATTTAAATCCATAACCATATTTCAATTAATGTATTATCCAACTCAAACAATTTTTGATCTATTCAATATCCAAAATCCATCTTGTGTATATCCATTGATGTTCAACTATTTTTAAACCCATAACCATTTTCCATTAACCCAAAAATCCATTTCATAACATCCATTTCCATTATATTGTTACCCATAGTCTCATTCAAACATCCAAATTAGTCCAAAATTACATGACAAGATTATATCCATGTATCCATTTCAATTCAACCAAAAATCTATATTCCAGACTATGTTATTTAAGAGCTCAAACTGCGGATAGCCCATCTAATGTCTTGGCAGCATATAAATTGCTTTCTTCTAGTGTGTAGGGCGGTGGAATAGGAATGAAAATTGGCACGTGGAACCTTCTCAATGACAACCACCTAGTGAAAATGTCCATATGAGTTCTCAGACACCAGTTTCTAGTGTGCATGATAAGCTTAGCATCAAGTCTTTGAATTTACCTCAACAAGAAAGCCAAGATACTGGCGCTGAATCCATGTAGCTTCCTCATCAATTTTTTTGGAAATATTAGTTAACTCCAAAAGCAGGGTAACTACCTGCCATTCAGGGTTTTCTCATCAAACTGAAAGAGTGTGCATAGCCGGCTCATAATAAAAGAAAAGGAAGTGCATAACAGGAAATAACACAACCAAGATTCTGACAGTTTGGCCAAATTGAATTTCTAACAGATACTTTCAAAGCTACAAAAAGTTACATAACAGAAAACTGATTCCGTAACCAACAAACTAACATTTCAGTTACAATCCATAATAAAACCTAACCAACAAAACTGAAGCTTCAATTCAACCTCTAAATTTTTCTAACTGATAAAACTAACCAAAGATCCTCCTAACAATTCTCTCTAACATTCATAACAACTTTTCTACACCAGAAAAATCCTAACAGAACTAACTGAAAACTAACAGAACCACCAAAAGAAAACTCTGGCTCCCTCTCGATTTTCTTCTTTCCCATCTTCATCTCCACTCTCTTGACCTGTAACCAATATGATTCATCTTCAATTCTTCTATACAAACCTCAGGGCTTCAATAATCTTCTTCCAGTTCAATCATTCACACAAAAAAAACCTACCATAAATTCGCAGCTACAACCAACCTCAAATCGGCGGCATTCACCAAAACATCCGTCTTCAAGATTCACCATCATCTTCAGGTATCAGCAACACTTCATCATCACCAATTCAAAGCAGTTCATGCATCAAATTCAGAACAAAAAACCGAAACAGTTCAACGATTCAGAAGCGAGAAAAACGGCACGATCTAGAAGCAATCCGCGTCGAATCCATGACACCACAGTGTTCAACGATTCGCGGCAAATTAAGAAGATGAAGGCGAATTATCATAAACAGAGTTCAAGAGCAATTGAGGAGTTTTACCTTAATCTTCACGTTGTGTGGTCGTAGCGGACCAAATTACAACAACGGACTTGGAGATCACGGCAAATCACAAAATCTTTGTCCGTCGTCGTCACACAAACGCGGTAACCTCCTTTGAACTCCGATTTTGTGATTGATTTGGTTGTGTGTTTGCGATATCATGCGCGTTGAGTTGTATTTGAGTCGTGCGAGAACATATTTTGATGAGTGTGAGTCGTTAAAAGGAGAAGGTTAAAGTCTCCGCCGTTGCTGGCGCGATGCCATGGCGCGGCGGAGCGATTCATCTCCGACGGTTTTATTTAGACGGAAGAAGAAGAAATTGAAGAGTGAAGGGGATGGTGCGATTGAGAGGTTGAAACGGATGGAGGTAGAAGGAGAAAGAAGACTGAGATTATAGATGATGGAAGTGAAATACGAGCTACGACGAGGGTGAACGAAAAAGAGGGTAACGGAAAGTGTGGAAGGAAGTAGAGAAGATAGTGTAACCTAATCGATTTAGGGTTTTTAACCCTGTATGATCTCAGCATGGACCGGGTTCAACCCAGGTTCACTTCAAACCGTAAGCCCAATACACCATTGAAGTCATTTCTGCACCTCCATATGAGCCATTTACTCCCCTGTGACGTTGATGGTTTCATATATATTTAAGTTAAATATATTTGTGATTTGGATTTCTAAACTTTAGCTTTAGAAATTGAGTTTGTTTTTAATTCTTGACTAGTGAAATACGTTAATTTTAGAATAACTTAATTTTAGAACAGGTTAATGTTAGGTTAAGGTTTTTTTTTAGTGAGTTTAACCTCAATTTTAATTGATAAGCAACCTTTTGATATTAGGTTTTCATTAAATTTTAGGTTTGGAAATTAGTTTCAATTTGACTAATTAGATTTAAATTTCGCTAATGGTTTTTGACTAATTGTTTTTGCTTAATCTTTCACTAATTGTTTTAGTTTAATTGCACTAATCATTTTTGCTTAATTGCACTAATTGTGTTTTGCATACTAATCGCTTTTAGCTTAATTGCTCACTAAGTGTTTTTGGATTAATTGTCCACTAATTGTTTTTAGAATTAGGAACTAATCAATTTTGACATAGTTTGATTTGACTTAGTTCTAACATTGACTATACTTAGATTTTAATGCTAACGTCGATTAATTTTCATAATAGTTCCATTTGTCAACTTTGTTAATGGTTCTTAAATGTTAGTTTTGACTAATTGTTGTTTACATTTTAGTATTGATTTCACTTACTTCTTATTGACAATTTCCATTTGAGTACTTTGACTAACTTTTGAGTTATTTTTGTAGTGTTTCACATTTGATTTGATAAGTTGTTTAAATGTAGAAGTTGATGTAGCATACACTGCTGTAGTGAACAAAGTGTGCTGTAAAATGTTGCTATTCTGTCTAGTTGCATATACACCTATTTTGTTCTGCAAATGGTAGCTGTTATAGGCTGTTTTTGCTTGTTGCTGGTTTTATAGCTATGCAGGTGCTGGAGCGCTGTTGTTGCTGCTATTTATGGTTTATTGCCTTGTTTTATTGTTTTTATTCATGAAGGGTGAAGAGCATTTGGTTCCATGTCTTTCACGGATCTGTTATGCTTTCTAACACTTTTCTCATTTATGCTAGATTACTAGAAGTTTTCTGGTTTGCTTATACTTTGCTTGCGTTGCTACGGATTGCTATCCGTTCGGTATTACTTCTCTCCTCTTTTACTAATTCCGCATTTTTTCTATTTGATGCCATGAGAAGTAGGATTGAGAGTCCGTGCCACTTGGCCGGCAATTCTGGAAGTCCTCAAAGGAGGCTCTGTTTGTGTTTGTTTACATTTTGTGCTAAATACCTCTATGAGGCGTCCCTTTCCCTTTCCCCTGATAAGTCCTCGAAGAAGGTAAGCGAAGAAGGGACTAGCAATCAGTCCCCGCACTTTCAGTTGAGTCGTTCACTAGCTCACACCACGTGTTGATGCTCTTGAACATGTGCCCCCGATCTTGTTATCGAGTCTCTCAAGTGGAAGGAGGGTTTAGCATTCAGACCCCCACACCATGTCTATAGCTCGCATTGACCGATGTTGATGCTTACGTGATCTGATTCACATCTTCCCATCTTACTTTGCTCTCCATGGTTCTCGATACCATTGGGTGAGTACCACTATTTCCCACGGCTAGCTTGTTTGTCTCGGTTGATATGATCCCTTGGCTAAAGCTCCCCCTTTTCTTACTTTGATTGTGTGACATTATCGTTGACTGACACTGTTTACTCTTTCGTTTGCTTTTAGTTGCTTTTGTTTATGGATTGAGGTACATAATGTTTACTTGTCTATTCACTTGATCCCATAGGATTCCTAACTCCACTTAAGGTGGAGGTAGGAGAGACATTAGGATAGCAATCCATGCATGACAACATTAGTTAGATTCTCCTTTTGATATTGACCTTAGGACCATCATTACATGCTGATTTATAGGACTGAGTTTCCCGTAGACCTGTCGTGAGTCTTATCTCTCGCACCGATGCGATCGAGACCATTCCCTGTGTTCTGTAGTAGCGTGAACTAAGGATGCTCTGATTCCTCCTTCTTTTCAGATTGAGAATACGTAGGCACGAGATGCGATATCTCAGCGAGCACACTAACAAGTAAGCTTCCCTTTTCTCTCGTACCCGTGCGATCGAGATGAATCACCTAGCACACTAACAACTAACTTCCCTTTTCTCTCGCACCCGTGCGATCGAGACGTTAACTAATCAATCAATCAAAAATTTTCTCTCGCACCCGTGCGATCAAGACTCTTTCACCACTAATCAAAATTGACCCGTAGGTCGAACTACGACTGCTATGACTTCCTCTTTCTCGTCCGATTGAGGATACGTAGGAACAAGACGACGATGTCTTGGCGAGCAACCTCCCCCCATAACTCGTAGTCCTCTGAACTACGTTGACTCTGACTTTCCCGCTCCCGAGGGAATACGTAGGCCTAGGACGACGATGTCCTATCGAGTCACCTCTTTTTCTTTTCTTCCCCCCGTTTTTCCCGTTCCGTTCCAGTTAGCAGTTAAGCTTCAAATACCCTACACCCTTTGATCGATAACAACGAGCGTGGATCCCATCGAGTACGATGGACGCGTGTTAGATGTCAAACATGCTATATATTTGTATATGATCCTTGGCATTTTTCAACACTTTTCTATGTTTAATTGTGGATTTTAGGAGTGAATTGTTGTTGTTCTTCATTCATTGTATTTATAGCTTTGGTGCTTGTAATGTGTGTGTTATTGTGCAGAAAAGTGCACTAATTGATCAAAAAATTAAGACACAAAGTGATGATACCAGCTGCCAACGAAAGAGGAAAGCAACAGAGTGTTCGCTATACGAACTCTGCCGAAGGTGCCAGCGAAGGTTCACTTTCCGAAAAGCAGCGAGTCTCCCAGCGAATAGCTCCAGAATGTGGCAGAGGGAAAAGAACCTAAAGTTCGCTTTGCAAACTCCCAGCGAATGTTCGCTGGTTAGCTCGCTTTACGAAGTACCTGGCGAATGGAGGCAGTGGAAAAAGGACCCAAAATTCGTTGTGCGAATGTGCTAGCGAATGGTTCGATTTGCGAATGAATGGTTCGCAGTGCAAACCCGCGAAGACAGCCTAGGGCGGTTTAACTCTTAGAGGCACTTAAGGTACCATTTTATTTCATTTGCTAGGCGAATGATTCATTCGCAGTGCGAATGTAGCAGATTCCAAATGTATTATGAATAGATTTTTACTTTTTCTTGGGATGAGAACTTGATATTTTCACACCAAAGCATATTTTTCTGAACTTTGATCATCCAAGAGTGAATTTTCACATAGAGAAGCTGAAGTTACATCCATTCTCGATTATTCGACTCCGATGTTCTTTCATCTCCTCTTGAAACTTATCATCCAAGCTACCATGAAGATGTGTAGCTAAGCTCTCTTGTGTCAAGATTAGTGGTAGGTGATCCATTATTTTGTATGTATTAATTTTATCTTAAGCTTGTGAACCTTGTTGATGATATATATAGAAGAAAAACTTTGTTTACATGGTTTATATGTTGTTTAATTCATGTTCGAGAGAAATGTTTTAAATTTGACCTAAGTTCTATTCCATCAATATTCATAAGGCTAGAGATAGTTTTGAATGTTGATTTTCATAAATATTGAACTCAAAAGTTATTATTTTGATAGTTTGTGTGAGAGATCAACAAAGGATCAAAATGGTAAATCCCACAACAAGTGTTTGAAAGAGAAACTTGTTGAGAGGATATGTGGTTGTATGTATTGTTAACGAGTTCACACGCTTGATCGAGTTGATACGTACGAAACGGATTACTGAAACCTAATCTTGACATGTTTTTACAAACCCTAAAACCAATCTTTTTACAGTTGCTTTCTAAAATTCGAATGCAAACAATCCGATTGAAAATTACCAAAACCTTTGTTACGATTAAAGTGTGAAACCCTTTTAACTATTGAACGGCGGTAATATACACAATATTTGTGGATACGATAAAACACCCCCTAAAACTGTTTCAACAAATTGGCGCCGTTGACGGGGATTGTCGTTATATTGCGAGCATTGCAATAGTTATTGAGTTTTAAACTTGTTAACTTTTTCTTGAGCTTGTTGATTTGTTTGGTTTAGTGTGCAGACTTCGTTTTATGCGAGGGAAGTTACCTGCGGACCAACTTCTGTTCGATCCCGAGATTGAAAGAACCGCTCGTAAAATCAATAGCAGAACAAGGCGAAGGAGGCAACTTACCAAAGAAAGACGAGAGCGAGACAGAAGTTCAACTTCGACGCAAATACCACAGTTACCGCCCATCATGACTGAACCGCCACCACCACCACCTGCTTCTAGACCTTGTACTAATAGTCCGAGACATACCACACAATTTGCACGCAATGCTCAGAATGGTCGGCATTCAGAAATGAAAACTCGTATCCTTTCGCTTCTATATCAGAACCCTTTCACTGTTATAGATCATGTGGATTATTTTGTGGATTTTAGGAGTGAATTGTTGTTGTTCTTCATGCATTGTATTTATACCTTTGGTGCTTGTAATGTGTGTGTTATTGTGCAGAAAAGTGCACTAATTGATCAAAGAATTGAGACACAAAGTGATGATACCAGCTGCCAACGAAAGAGGAAAGCAACAGAGTGTTCACTTTGCGAACTCTGGCGAAGGTGCCAGCGAAGGTTCGCTTTGCGAACAACAGCGAGTCTCCTAACGAATAGCTCCAGAATGTGACAGAGGGAAAAGAACCTAAAGTTTGCTTTACGAACTCCCAGTGAGTACTCGCTGGTTAGCTCGCTTTGCGAAGTACCTGGCAAATAGAGGCAGTGGAAAAAGGACCCAAAATTCGCGGTGCGAATGTGCTGGCGAATGGTTCGCTTTGCGAATGAATGGTTCGCAGTGCGAACCCGCGAAGACAGCCTAGGGCGGTTTAACTCTCAGAGGCACTTAAGGTGCTATTTTATTTCATTCGCTAGGCGAATGATTCATTCGCATTGCGAGTGTAGCAGATTCCAAATGTATTATAAATAGATTTTTACTTTTTCTTGGGATGAAAACTTGATATTTTCACACCAAAGCATATTTTTCTGAACTTTGATCATCCAAGAGTGAATTTTCACATAGAGAAGCAGAAGTTACATCCATTCTCGATTATTCGACTAGGATGTTCTTTCATCTCCTCTTGAAACTTGTCATCCAAGCTACCATGAAGATGTGTAGCTAAGCTCTCTTGTGTCAAGATTAGTGGTAGGTAATCCATTATTTTGTATGTATTAATTTTATCTTAAGCTTGTGAACCTTGTTGATGATATATATAGAAGAAAAACTTTGTTTACATGGTTTATATGTTGTTTAATTCATGTTCGAGAGAAATGTTTTAAATTTGACCTAAGTTCTATTCCATCAATATTCATAAGGCTAGAGATAGTTTTGAATGTTGATGTTCATAAATATTGAACTTAAAAGTTATCATTTTGATAGTTTGTGTGAGAGATCAACAAAGGATCAAAATGGTAAATCCCACAACAAATGTTTGAAAGAGAAACTTGTCGAGAGGATATGTGGTAGTATGTATTGTTAACGAGTTCACACGCTTGATCGAGTTGATACGTACGAAACGGATTACCGAAACCTAATCTTGACATGTTTTTACAAACCCTAAAACCAATCTTTTTACAGTTGCTTTCTAAAATTCGAATGCAAACGATCCGATTGAAAATTACCAAAACCTTTGTTGCGATTAAAGTGTGAAACCCTTTTAACTATCGAACGGCGGTAATATACACAATATTTGTGGATACAATAAAACACTCCCTAAAACTGTTTCAACAAATTGGTGCCGTTGACGGGTATTGTTGTTATATTGCGAGCATTGCAATAGTTATTGAGTTTTAAACTTGTTAACTTTTTCTTGAGCTTGTTGATTTGTTTGGTTTAGTGTGCAGACTTCGTTTTATGCGAGGGAAGTTACCTGCGGACCAACTTCTGTTCGATCCCGAGATTGAAAGAACCGCTCGTAAAATCAATAGCAGAACAAGGCGAAGGAGGCAACTTGCCAAAGAAAGACGAGAACGAGACAGGAGTTCAACTTCGACGCAAATACCACAGTTACCGCCGTCATGACTGAACCGCCACCACCACTACCTGCTTCTAGACCTTGTACTAATAGTCCGAGACATATCACATAATTTGCACGCAATGCTCAGAATGGTCGGTATTCAGAAATGAAAACTTGTATCCTTTCGCTTCTATATCAGAACCCTTTCACTGGTATAGATCATGTGGATTATTTTGAGGATTTTAGGAGTGAATTGTTGTTGTTCTTCATGCATTGTATTTATACCTTTGGTGCTTGTAATGTGTGTGTTATTGTGTAGAAAAGTGCACTAATTGATCAAAGAATTGAGACACGAAGTGATGATACCAGCTGCCAACGAAAGAGGAAAGCAACAGAGTGTTCGCTTTGCGAACTCTGGCCAAGGTGCCAGCGAAGGTTCACTTTGGAAACAACAGCGAGTCTCCCAGCGAATAGCTCCAGAATGTGACAGAGGGAAAAGAACCTAAAGTTCGCTTTGTGAACTCCGAGTGAGTGCTTGCTGGTTAGCTCGCTTTGCGAAGTACCTGGCAAATGGAGGCAGTGGAAAAAGGACCCAAAATTCGTTGTGCGAATGTGCTGGCGAATGGTTCGCTTTGCGAATGAATGGTTCGCAGTGCGAACCCGCGAAGACAGGCTAGGGCGGTTTAACTCTCAGAGGCACTTAAGGTGCCATTTTATTTCATTCGCTAGGCGAATGATTCATTTGCATTGCGAGTGTAGCAGATTCCAAATGTATTATAAATAGATTTTTACTTTTTCTTGGGATGAAAACTTGATATTTTCACACCAAAGCATATTTTTCTGAACTTTGATCTTCCAAGAGTGAATTTTCACATAGAGAAGCTGAAGTTACATCCATTCTCGATTATTCGACTCGGATGTTCTTTCATCTCCTCTTGAAACTTGTCATCCAAGCTACCATGAAGATGTGTAGCTAAGCTCTCTTGTGTCAAGATTAGTGGTAGGTAATCCATTATTTTGTATGTATTAATTTTATCTTAAGCTTGTGAACCTTGTTGATGATATATATAGAAGAAAAACTTTGTTTACATGGTTTATATGTTGTTTAATTCATTTTCGAGAGAAATGTTTTAAATTTGACCTAAGTTCTATTCCATCAATATTCATAAGGCTAGAGATAGTTTTGAATGTTGATGTTCATAAATATTGAACTTAAAAGTTATCATTTTGATAGTTTGTGTGAGAGATCAACAAAGGATCAAAATGGTAAATCCCACAACAAGTGTTTGAAAGAGAAACTTGTCGAGATGATATGTGGTAGTATGTATTGTTAACGAGTTCACACGCTTGATCGAGTTGATACGTACGAAACGGATTACCGAAACCTAATCTTGACATGTTTTTACAAACCCTAAAACCAATCTTTTTACAGTTGCTTTCTAAAATTCGAATGCAAACGATCCGATTGAAAATTACCAAAACCTTTGTTGCGATTAAAGTGTGAAACCCTTTTAACTATCGAACGGCGGTAATATACACAATATCTGTGGATACGATAAAACACTCCCTAAAACTGTTTCAACAAATTGGCGCCGTTGACGGGGATTGTTGTTATATTGCGAGCATTGCAATAGTTATTGAGTTTTAAACTTGTTAACTTTTTCTTGAGCTTGTTGATTTGTTTGGTTTAGTGTGCAGACTTCGTTTTATGCGAGGGAAGTTACCTGCGGACCAACTTCTGTTCGATCCCGAGATTGAAAGAACCGCTCGTAAAATCAATAGCAGAACAAGGCGAAGGAGCCAACTTGCCAAAGAAAGACGAGAACGAGACAGGAGTTCAACTTCGACGCAAATACCACAGTTACCGCCGTCATGACTGAACCGCCACCACCACTACCTGCTTCTAGACCTTGTACTAATAGTCCGAGACATATCACACAATTTGCACGCAATGCTCAGAATGGTCGGTATTCAGAAATGAAAACTTGTATCCTTTCGCTTCTATATCAGAACCCTTTCACTGGTATAGATCATGTGGATTATTTTGTGGATTTTAGGAGTGAATTGTTGTTGTTCTTCATGCATTGTATTTATACCTTTGGTGCTTGTAATGTGTGTGTTATTGTGTAGAAAAGTGCACTAATTGATCAAAGAATTGAGACACGAAGTGATGATACCAGCTGCCAACGAAAGAGGAAAGCAACAGAGTGTTCGCTTTGCGAACTCTGGCCAAGGTGCCAGCGAAGGTTCACTTTGGAAACAACAACGAGTCTCCCAGCGAATAGCTCCAGAATGTGACAGAGGGAAAAGAACCTAAAGTTTGCTTTGTGAACTCCGAGTGAGTGCTTGCTGGTAAGCTCGCTTTGCGAAGTACCTGGCAAATGGAGGCAGTGGAAAAAGGACCCAAAATTCGTTGTGCGAATGTGCTGGCGAATGGTTCGCTTTGCGAATGAATGGTTCGCAGTGCGAACCCGCGAAGACAGGCTAGGGCGGTTTAACTCTCAGAGGCACTTAAGGTGCCATTTTATTTCATTCTCTAGGCGAATGATTCATTTGCATTGCGAGTGTAGCAGATTCCAAATGTATTATAAATAGATTTTTACTTTTTCTTGGGATGAAAACTTGATATTTTCACACCAAAGCATATTTTTCTGAACTTTGATCTTCCAAGAGTGAATTTTCACATAGAGAAGCTGAAGTTACATCCATTCTCGATTATTCGACTCGGATGTTCTTTCATCTCCTCTTGAAACTTGTCATCCAAGCTACCATGAAGATGTGTAGCTAAGCTCTCTTGTGTCAAGATTAGTGGTAGGTAATCCATTATTTTGTATGTATTAATTTTATCTTAAGCTTGTGAACCTTGTTGATGATATATATAGAAGAAAAACTTTGTTTACATGGTTTATATGTTGTTTAATTCATTTTCGAGAGAAATGTTTTAAATTTGACCTAAGTTCTATTCCATCAATATTCATAAGGCTAGAGATAGTTTTGAATGTTGATGTTCATAAATATTGAACTTAAAAGTTATCATTTTGATAGTTTGTGTGAGAGATCAACAAAGGATCAAAATGGTAAATCCCACAACAAGTGTTTGAAAGAGAAACTTGTTGAGAGGATATGTGGTAGTATGTATTGTTAACGAGTTCACACGCTTGATCGAGTTGATATGTACGAAACGGGTTACCGAAACCTAATCTTGACATGTTTTTACAAACCCTAAAACCAATCTTTTTACAGTTGCTTTCTAAAATTCGAATGCAAATAATCCGATTGAAAATTACCAAAACCTTTGTTACGATTAAAGTGTAAAACCCTTTTAACTAGGGAACGGCGGCAATATACACAATCTCTGTGGATATGATAAACACCCCCTAAAACTGTTTCAACAAATTGGCGTCGTTGACGGGGATTGTTGTTATATTGTGAGCATTGCAATAGTTATTGAGTTTTAAACTTGTTAACTTTTTCTTGAACTTTTTGTTTTGTTTGGTTTAGTGTGCAGACTTCGTTTTATGCGAGGGAAGTTACCTGCGGACCAACTTCTGTTCGATCCCGAGATTGAAAGAACCGCTCGTAAAATCAATAGCAGAACAAGGCGAAGGAGGAAACTTGCCAAAGAAAGACGAGAGCGAGACGGAAGTTCAACTTCAACGCAAATACCTCAGTTACGGCCCATCATGACTGAACCGCCACCACCACCACCTGCTTCTAGACCTTGTACTAATAATCCGAGACATACAACACAATTTGCACGCAATGCTCAGAATGGTTGGCATTCAGAAATGAAAACTGGTATCCTTTCGCTTCTATATCAGAACCCTTTCACTGGTATATATCATGAGGATCCTTTTACACACCTGACTAAGTTCTATGAGATTGCGGGAGAAACTGGTGCACCCGAAGCTGAAGAAGAATCAATGTTTAAGAGACTATTCCCGCTTCCCTCATTGGGAAGGCCAAGGAATGGTATCTTGATCAATCAACGGCAATCATGACGGACTGGAATGTACTTGAGGAAATGTTTTTGGAAAGAATTTTTCCACACAATTGTTTCATGGAGGCTAAGACAGCAATCACAGTTTTCACTAAAGGTGGAAATGAATCTCTCAATGAAGCTTGGGAGAGATTCAAATCCATGTTGAGAAAGTGTAAAGGGCATGGTTTCGATGAGCTTTCTCAAATTCATATTTTTCAAAATGGTCTTCAATTAGTGCATAAAACCTTGTTGGACGCCACCGTGGATGGATCCTTAATGAGCAAAACTGCCGAAGAAGCTATTGCCATAATGGACAAGATGGTTTTAAATGACCATCAGGGGAGCCATAACCGTGGTCCTTCTCAAAGGACTCCGGGAATTTTGGAGTTGGGAACCAATGATGCTATACTTGCTCAAAACAAGTTATTATTCCAACAAGTTGAGTTGTTAACGAAACAAATGTCCAAACTTCCTCAACAACTCAAAGAGATTCATAACTCTCTGAGCAAGAGTGTACAAGTAGCTTGTTGTGAATTATGTAGAGGAGATCATCTTACCGGATATTGTCCTCTGGTTGTGGAAGAGGTAAATTATGTTGGAAACCAAAATCAAGGATACCAACCTCGACCTCCTTACCAACAAGGCAACCAAGGTTACCAACCTAGAGGTAATCAAGGCTATCAACAACCGTGGAGACCGCAAGAAGCCGGACCTTCAAATCGTCACCAATACCAAAATTACACTCAACCTCCACAAGTTCCGGTTGGGAATACAAAACTGGAGGACACTCTCCCGCAATTTATGCAAATGTCAATGTCAAATTAGAAGAATACCGATGCGGCCATAGAGAATCTTGAAACGCAAGTCGGACAATTATTAAAACAATTGGCCGAGGAACAAAAAGGAACTTTTATGACAAATACTCTACAAAATCCAAAAGAGCATGGTAAGGCTATTCTAACAAGAAGTGGAAGAGAGATTGACATGGGCATATGTGAAGTTGTAGTGGAGGAGGATGTAGTTGAAAAAGAAAAAGATAGTGATGAGACTGAAGTAGAAAAAAATGTTAAGGGTGATTTAGTAGAAAATGAAATGAAAAAAAGTGAGGAAGAAAAAAGAAAGGGAGAAGAAAAATTGAAAAAAAACTAGGAAGGGGAAGGAACCGTTGAATACTATTCTGATCCAACATTTACCATATCCTCATGCTCCTTCAAAGAATGATAGTGCGAGACACTATTCTCGGTTTATGGATATTTTCAAACAATTGCAAATAAACATTCCATTTTCCGAGGCTTTGGAGCAAATGCCGAAATATGCGAAATTTATGAAGGATATTATCACAAAAAAGAAGAGGTATACAGATCAAGAGACTATCATGGTGGATGCGAGTTGTAGCGCTATCGTTCAACGTACTCTCCCGAGGAAAAAAAGTGATCCGAGACGAGTCACCTTGCCGGTTACAATAGGAAATATCTATGTGGGCAACGGGTTGATCGATTTAGGCTCTAGTATCAATTTGATACCTTTGTCTATTATGAAACGGTTGGGACAGATGGAATTGAGATCCACTCAAATGACATTGCAACTTGCCGATAAATCCACTACCCGTCCTCACGGTGTAGCAGAAGATGTATTGGTTAAAGTGGACAAATTCTTATTTCCCATCGACTTTGTGGTAATTGAAATGGAGGAAGATGAAGACGCACTATTGATTCTTGGAAGACCTTTTATGAAAACTGCTAAAATGGAAATTGATATGGACGATGGTCTTATGAAGGTTAGAGTCCAAGATGAGGATGTTTGTTTCAATCTATTTGAGGCTATGAAACACAAGAATGACAAAAGCGATTGTTTTAGAATAGACGTAACGGAATAACCAATAATGGATGTATAAAACAAGTTCATGTAGTGTCTCCTTTGCAAAGAGCTCTTGATGATTCCTTTGAGGTATTTTCCGATGAAGAAGATAGGGCACTTGAAGAGTGTTTGAGGGAACTTGAATCTTTGGAGGAGTTACAACCTTGGGAATGTGAAGAGGAAGTGTTAAAGAAAGAGGTGAGAGAGGAGAAGTCTAAACTTGAATTGAAGGTTTTGCCTTCCAATTTGAAATATGTTTTCCTTGATGATGGTTGTAACAAACCAGTTATCATTAGCAGCATTTTATCTGATAATGAGGAAAACCGGTTAATTCAAGTTTTGAAGAAAAATCAAGAAGCAATGGGATGAACTATTTCCGATCTAAAAGGAATAAGTCCCTCTTATTGTATGCATCGCATATTCATGGAAGAGGATTTCAAACCGGTCGCGCAACCGCAACGCCGTTTGAATCCAATGATGAAGGAAGTAGTGAGAAAAGAGGTTGTCAAGCTCTTGGATGCCGATATGATTTACCCGATTTCCGATAGTCCATGGGTAAGTCCGGTCCAAGTCGTGCCTAAGAAGGGAGGAATGAGCGTAATCCGAAATGAAAAAAATGAGTTGATCCTGACAAGAACGATGGCAGGTTGGAGGATGTGTATAGATTATAGAAGGCTAAACACCGCTACAAGAAAAGACCATTTTCCACTTCCGTTTATGGACCAAATGTTAGAAAGATTGACGGGCCAACAATTCTATTGCTTTTTGGATGGTTACTCCAGTTATAACCAAATTTCGGTTGACCCGGATGACCATGAGAAGACGACATTCACTTGTCCTTTTGGGATTTTTGCCTACCGAAAGATGCCTTTTGGTTTATGCAACGCTTCGGCAACGTTTCAACGTTGTGTTCAAGCAATTTTCTCCGATCTTATTGAAAAAACGATGGAGGTATTCATGGACAAATTCTCCATGTTCAGAGCGTCTTTTGATCTTTGTTTGAGAAATTTGGAGGTCGTTCTTGAACGGTGTGTTGAGACAAATTTGGTATTGAACTGGGAGAAGTGCAATTTTATGGTAACGGAGGGGATTGTGCTTGGCCACAAAGTCTCCTCTAGAGGCCTTGAGGTTGATCAAGCAAAAATTGAAGTGATTGAAAAGTTGCCTCCTCCAACAAATTTCAAAGGCATCCGAAGTTTTCTTGGCCATGCTGGCTTTTATCGGTGGTTTATCAAAGATTTCTCCAAAGTTGCAAGGCCATTGAGTAATCTACTCAACAAAGATAAGTCCTTCTCCTTTGATGATGAATGTTTAAATGCCTTTAAAATTTTGAAAGAGAAACTCATCACCGCACCCATAATCGTTGCTCCAAATTGGACTTTGAATTTTAAATTAATGTGTGATGCTAGCGATTATGTCGTTGGGGTGGTGCTTGGGCAAAGAAAGGCAAAAATTTTTAATGCTATTCATTATGCGAGTAAAGTTCTTAATGAGGCACAAGTTAAAAAGAATTACTCCTTATTGTTCACGCACTTGAGAAATTTCGGTCTTATCTGATTGGTTCTAAGGTGGTTGTCTACACTGACCACTCGGTAGTTAAATATCTGCTTTCCAAGCCAGATTCGAAGCAAAGGCTCATCCGATGGATCCTTTTATTGCAAGAGTTTAATTTGGAAATGCGTGACAAGAAAGGATCGAAAAACTTGGTAGCAGATCATTTGTCTAGGTTGGTCAATGTAGAAGTAACTCACCGTGAGAATGAGGGCCGTGAAAATTTTCCGGATGAAAAACTTTTTCGAGTGCAAGTTAGGCCTTGGTTTGCAGATTTCGCTAACCACAAAGCCACCGGTTTTATACCAGAGGACCTAACTTGGAATCAAAGACAGAAATTCCTTTCGGATGCTAATTACTATGTTTGGGATGAACCATACTTGTTTAAGTTAGGAGGTGACAATTTGTTAAGGAGGTGTGTGTAGCGAGCAATTTTGGACGCGGTTCTTAAGCGATGGTCGCTCTCTGCGGTTGAGCTTAAAACTACAGGTCGATTCATTTTTTATCCTATTGTGAGCTGATGAAGGAAGGGAAATAGATGTCTCCAATTAACCCTGCTTTGCATACTGAGTTTAAACAGCAGTCTGGTAGGTTACGAATGCTATCAATGTGGGGGGGCCTTTGTACTGGTTATTTGTATTTTCGCCAATACGGTTTTCTTTCTAGGACTTGACAGAAGGTTTCTGGCGGGGAACAAGGATTAGGATGTTAGGACTGATGCTTTTGAATTACTGCTTTTGATATGGGAGTATGGGATTTGGGTTTTTTGTTTAGTGTGCTCGCTAAGATCTTTTCTTTCGATCTTATGCCTACATATTCCCGTTTACCGAAACAGGGAAATCAGAGCGTTCGTAGTTCCTCCTATTCTATGGGAGGAAATGGTTGTTTTTGGTGTCTTGTTCAAAGCCCAAGACGTGAAGCGAAAGGTGGTTTGTATCTTGTTCAAAGCCCAAGATGTGAAGCTGAAGAGTTTATTTGTATCTTGTTCGAAGCTCAAGATATGAAGCTAAAGGTGTTGACTTTAGAGAGAATTTGTCATCTCTAAAGGGGTCTGTTTGTCACAACTATTGGGTGACTGAATGTAAAGGAGGATTACTTTAACTGGGATACGCGGATCCTAGCAATGCCATAATTTCCTTTATAGGGGGTTTTAACCTGAAGGAGAAGACTTTAACTCAGTGTAGAGCAATGCCATCTTTCCTTAGGAATTTCTCATGCTAAAAGAGGGACAGTGGCATGGATGTAGATGATCCAGAGGCTTGCCGCTTACATCGATTAGATGAAGGGGAAGGAGTTGTTGATGTTTGTGTACTGTGAACGAGGCACAGCTTTGATGCTAAAAGGTTAATTGGATTAACCAATGGTTTTCTTATACCAAGCCTAAGAGGAGGCTATTATGTGTCTCGTACAAAGCCCGAGAGAGAGGCTAAAAGGTTTTGACTCAACGAGGGAATCTTTTGGTATCTCGTATAAAGCCCGAGATGGAGGCTATCTGACTCAACAAGAGAGTGTTTTTTTTGTATCTCGTATAAAGCCCGAGATGGAGGTTGTTGTTTGTTTGGCTCAATAAGAACCTTTTTGTATCTCGTATAAAGCCCGAGATGGAGGCGAAAGGGTGATTGACTCAACGAGGGAGTCTCTTATGTGTCTCGTACCAAGCCCGAGAGAGAGGCTAAACATTGTTTCAGTTGAGTGACAGATCCAATATACTGATTTTAAAGAGAAAACCAGTTCTTATATGAGCAACACTGTACTCAGGGATTTGATTCAAGGATCCGGGTTATTCCTGTTCTTTAAGGAAGCGGGAAATCCAAAGGATATTGAGACTATCTGAGTCTACGGGTTTCCTTCCTATTTAACGAAGGGGTCACTTGAGAATGTCTTTGAGACTCAAGAAAGTTAGACTGTCCAAGTCTAGAGTTTCATCTTTTGTACTATGCTTTGAGAAACAGTAGTAAACTCTTTGAAAAGATTGTTCTATTAAGATGACTAAGTTCTGTTCCTATACCTCTAGGAGGTCGTCGGGACAATTTGTACGAAGCCCAAGAGGAGGTTGGAAACTTTTAAGAAGCCGATCGGTCCTTGTACTAAACCCAAGAGGAGGCTATCATTCCCGGAGGAAGAGATCATTATACGAAGCCTAAGAGGAGGCTGTGAATACTTCTAAGAAGCCGTAGGGTCCTTGTACTAAGCCCAAGAGGAGGCGGGGTTGCTTTTAGGAAGCCTGTGGGTCCTTGTACGATGCCCAAGAGGAAGCCGATGCTTTTAAGAAGCCGATGGGTCCCCAAACCCCGAGAAATTCAAGGCAATGCTATTCACCGAGGATAGATCAAAGTCAGGAAAGTTCGAGAATTTGGAAGAAACTCAAAGATGCCATTCACGGAGAATACATTCATCTCTGGGAGTAGAGTTTCTTGACAATTCCTAATGAGGACAGCCGAAGAGAAGACTGTATCTGGTGATCCTATTGGGGATCTAGTTGTCTATTGCTACGAATAAACGAAACGGCGTCACCTAGTTCTAGACGTAGTTGCCGGGGAAACTCGAAATATCTATACTATTATTACACAGTTGATATGAGTTTATGAAAGAAGACTTACAGTGAAACAACCCCACAATACAGTTATATGTATATGAAAGCGGTAAATGAAAGCGTATAAACACTTACTCGGGTTTAGAGCTTCCATGCTGTTTGGTTAGTTGTTCAACAAAGAAAGATTGAAAACAACAGTATATTCAAAATCAAAGGAGAAAGTGCTTTGAAAAAGAAAGATTTGGGGCTTACAGCTCAAGGAGAGGCCCAGGGTTTTATCAGTGAGCACACTGTTGAATTTGTACAGAGGGACTTATACAAGTGAATGAGGCCCAAAATGTTTTCTGTACAAAGGGATGGGTCTTACACTCTCTCAAGAGGCCCAAAAGGTTTAAAAGAAAAAATAGTGGGGCTTATAACACGAGGGTAGGCCCATATAATTTTTCCGTTTAAAATGGCGATCGCGCCGAGATTTTCTTTTAACACAGAGGGACTTATAGAATAAGTGAGGCCCAAAAATATTTTGGTTAAAAGGGGATTGGGTCTTACACTCTATTAGAGGCCCAAAATGTTTTTAATGGGTCTTATAGCTCAAGGAGAGGCCCAAGGTTTGTTTTGAAAAGGCGACGATCGCACCGTTTATTTTTTACTGTATCGGGACTTATACAATATACTGAGGCCCAAAAAGATTTGGTCAAGAAAGGATTGGGTCTTACACTCTATTAGAGGCCCAAAAAGTTTTAAAAATGATTTATGAGGGTTGAATTAATCCAAAAACCCTAATTTGTTTTCAAAAATGTATTTAATTGAATAAAATTTCAATTAAAATGATCAAAATTGTTTAACATGTGAAAAACAAATTGTGATTTTGGATTAATGCTTCAAAAATTAAGTATTGACCTACAAAATAATTAGAAAGCATTAAAAGTTGCAAAATCAATGTAGAAAAAATATTTAATATGTCAAAAACAATTAAAATATTAATTCTTTGCAAAAATATCAATTATATGAAATAAATAATATTTTTGGGATTTTTTGATAAAATAAAATATTTTAACATTTTTGTGAATTATTAAAAAAAGAATCAACTCAAAATCATTAAAACTCAGAGAGAAATTAATTTTTTAATCAATTAAACAAAAATCACAAAATTCAAATATTTGAATTTGTGAAAAAGGCGCCAAGAACACACCAAGAACACGCGCATGTTCTGGGTTTGGCTGATTTGCATTTTCTCCTCAATCTCACTGAATACTTGATTATATCATGCAATCCACATATCATTATGCTCGTCTCAACCTCACGATCATGTCTATAACACTTAATTTCATTTAAATTAAACATATAACAAGAAATCATGAAAAATCCTCAAGAACCCTAATTTCTGCATGAAGGCTAGGATTTTTGATACACGATTCAAACAATGCAATTAATTGAGGAAAAACATTCCATGCATGATTATGAACATATGGCCAAATTATTGTGCGAGGAAATATGCATAGATTGAGAGATGACCAAGTATATGCTTACCTCTAAGCCGTGACAGCAAGTGCAATGTGATTTTTGATTTGGAGGTGTTACAGATGAGTGGTGATGATCTGAACAGCTTCCCTACACCCTATGGAGTGTGTTTGAATGGTTGGACTTGATTGAAATTGGCTGGATCAATTTGTGGTACCTCAGCTGCAACTTGGTTGAAAATTTGAGCAACCAGCTGGTGATTTTGTGAAATTGGTGTTTCAGAAGTGATCTAAGTGTTTGATCAGCTCATATGTGATGTATGTGAGGTGTGTGAGTGATTGGTTTGATTGGAATTGCTCTCAAACTCAAAACCCGATAGTGACTTGCCTTAGAAGGCAAAATTGGAGTGAAAGAAGAGATTTTGAGGAAAGCATCTGTTTGATGGCTTTGGTGTACTCAAACTGATCACAATTGAGCTCTATTTATAGTAGAGCAAGTTTGTTTTGCAAGGAATAGTGAATGGCAGCTGGTAAGTAGGTTTGGCCAATGTTGGCAAATGAAAATCCAAGTCTCCTCTAGCCATTGACTAGAGGTTAGGGCACAGAGCTTTGGTTCCCTTGGTCTTGGATAAGTCTTGACTAATTTCAGATGAGAATGGCTCAGTCCATGCCACCTTGATGCTTCCATTGAATGCTTCAATCCAAATTTGAAGTCTTGTCCCTATTTTGGCCATTCTAGGTTCAACATGCTATTTCTTGTTCCATGGACTTTGGAGGCTTAGCTCAGTGATTGTCCCCTTTAGATTCAATCCTCAGATCTGTCCAAGTGGATAGGAGCATTTGAATTTGGCTGATTTTGGCAAATCGAGCCAAAATGCAAAATCTGCCTTGCCTTTGACAGATTTCAGCAAGGCAACTTGACAATGTCATATCTCATGGGGTAAGTTGAATTTGGCAATGTTCTTGGCCATTTTGGAAAGCCCTTACATGATACAACAACTGTTTGAACAAGTTTGGTTTTGATCTCTTTTGATTCCAAGTGAAAAATCCCTCTACATTTGGCAAAAAGTGAAGCAAAATCTGACTTAGTGAAATTTTCACTAAGTGTTGGAACAAAATGTGATTTCTTGATTTTGATCACTCCATAACTCAAAATCCTTAATGAATTGGACTTAGGTCTAGTTGAAGTTTTTGTAGAGGGTAATGAGGGCTACAAATCCATCTGTGGATGAAAAAAATTGGCCTTGTGGTTTAGGAGTTATGGTCCTCCAAAGTTGGTGTATTAGTGGTACTTTTTCCATAACTTAGAAAAATTTCTAAGTTTTATGGTTACCCCTTTTACAAGTTATCCAACTTTATTTGATTTTTCTTGATGAATGATGATTCAAATCATACATTAACATCATTTTAGGGTTAAAAATCCATTTTGGTGAAAAATCTCAAAAAGTCAAAGTTGACTTTTGTGCACAGTTGACTTTTTATCAGATGAATTCCAAATTGTGCAATTCTTCAGGAAATCATGTCCTTGACCTAAATCAAACTTGATGGACATGTTCCATGGGTGTCATAGGGTATATTGGGGCATGTCCTAGGGCTTGGGAGCATGTCCTGGTCAAAAGTCAAAGTTACAATTGACTTTCCTCGCGAAACCCTAATTGTGGTGCAGATGAAAATGAGACTTGTTGCTCAAGCTTCTTGGAGTAATACATTGTTCCAAATGGATCAATATAGTTCATTAGAGACCCTCAAATCATGTCTTGAGGTCTTGGCTCTTGATTTGTCCCAAAAGTCAACCTAGGGGTGAATTAGGTCAAGAAACCCTAATTCCTGATTTTTTATGTATGCATCCCCTGAGGTCAAATTGACTTGATGCTTAGGTACATGAGGTTCCATGGAGTATATTAGGTTATGTTTTGGATCATTGGCTTATGCCCAGATGAAACTTTCCATCTAGAGGCCCTGGTCGACCAAAACCCTAATTTGGTGATACTAGCGATCTTGAGACTTGATCCACCTAGAAGGGAGCAACCTTGTGCTTAATCCTTAAAGTGGGAGTCCTTTTTTATCCATTATGGATGTTTGAGAGGTTAGACAAGTTGAAGATCATGTCATTCCTTGATTGACCCTTTGTCTAAGGCTCTGAGAGGGCTTGAAACCCTAATTTTGATTGCAGTGGATGCTCACCAACCCTTGAGGCTTTTGATGAGGCATGATGGTTCATCCATATTGTGATGATGATTTGCACAATGATGGGAAATCTTAGTGGTCAAAATTTGGGGTATGACATATGCCCCTATTTAATCTTCTTGGACCCGAAGGTGTGAATGGCGAATGTATTCGGGCATTCGGGGTGCAAGAGGATTAAATATCGGAATACCCAAAATTTTGATGGTGGTTATGAATGGCGGATCGCATCCATCTTCTTTTGCTGAGCAATGATGCTTAGAAAAGGTAAACTTCCCCTCGATCTTGGTCTTCAGCCAAGGAACTGGTCTCAGTTTCTGATTTAAACTTCCCCTCGATCCTGGTTTCCTACCAAGGAACTGGTCTTAGTTTCTGATTTAAACTTCCCCTCGATCCTGGTTTCCTACCAAGGAACTGGTCTTAGTTTCTAATTTAAACTTCCTCTCGATCGTGGTTTCCTACCAAGGAACTGGTCTTAGTTTCTGATTTAAACTTCCCCTCGATCCTGGTTTCCTACCAAGGAACTGGTCTCAGTTTCTTTTGTCAATAAACTTTATTGACAAGGAACGCTATTTGTAGCGGATTTCCTTCAAACTTCTCTCCGAATTTTCCTGGGGAGATGCCATTTGAGTGGAAATGGTTTCGAATTCAGACTTGCTGGGGAACCCATTCGTCTGAGTTGTAGAGGTGCACAAACTTCTCTGTTGGAGACGCCATTTGTCGATTCTACTGGGGGAAAGCGAGTATCTTGAGAGACTGTTTCCACTTGGGGATCTTACATCATACTTTTCTCGGGATCTTCCCAGAGAAATGCCATATGATGGGGTCCAATTTTGAGGTGCCGATGACCTTTTCATCAGCGAATTTTCGGAGAAATACTGATGTACTGCCGAACCTTTGCTTAAGAGGCTTTCTCTGGGGATTTTCTTTAATCCGGGAAAGCAAGGATATCATCTTCAATGGCGAAGAGTGACATCTGTTGAAGGTTCTCTGGCTCTTCAGAGGTTCAAGTTATCAAAGTGGTCGAGTGCCGACTCTGATCTAAAGATACACTGGTGGCGAGATTGTTTAGATGATTCACTTCCTAACGAGGAAAGGTCCGACAACTCGATTGAGAGGACTTAACACTAGGGGATCAGACCGACTAGAGTGATAGCGATGCAATATGAAATGTGAATGCAAATCAATAATGCATGATGTATGTATGTATATGCTGACAAAACTGACGCGACACACAAACTAAAAGATGAACATGACTGGATACTCGGCCATCGTGGGGCGTATAGAGATATCGCTGGTTCAAGATAGCAATTCCACCTTGCTTAGGAGAGATAGTACCTGCTGGGAGCTACCGTTGATCGGGCTTAGGAGGCAAGAACTCTGCCGTGGCGTGTCAGACGAGACAAGGTCTCTGACACAGTTGATCCCTTCATTCAGGCGTACTGGCGTAGAATGAGTACTTTGATTCTGCACTTTGAGGTTCGAACACCTTTGGAGATGCGATTGATGTTCTTTCGATGTTTAACAGTCAAAAGAAATTGCCATCTTTATTTTAAAAGCAGAAAAAGTTCTAACAAGTAAATTCATTTTTGTTTTATTTCAAGAATCGTTAATCATGTTAACAACGTCGTTCTGTAAAGCTAAAACAAGCAAGAATTACAAACAAAAGCACAAGGCTCAAATTTTATTGATAATATGGAGATCAGCCAAACGCGTGATTCCATTGAGTATTTACAAAGTTTAAAAATGGTAATTTACAGGGAAAAGGGCTACGTTGAAACATAACGACCACTATCCTTCTACCAACTTTGAATTCAGGGCATCCTGAGCTTCTGTCGAAGATGACCTTGACTGGAGTTTTCTTCCGATGATGTAACTGCTGCTGCTGAGAGACTTGCCTCTGTTGAACATAGTTACTTGCCATTATCCCTAATTTTTGCCTGGATTGTACTATGATGTTTCCAATCCACCGGGATGATTTTTTTTTTATTTTGTCTCTAACTTTTGCCTGGACCGCCCTTTCGGGTTTTCAATCCACCGAGACGTTTTTTTTTAGGCGAAGTATTTCTTGACTACATCAACATTCGTGGGGTAGGCAAATTCCTCTCCGTCCATGGTTGCAAGCCTCAAGGCGCCGCCTGAGAAAGCTTTCGTGACCACATAGGGGCCATCATAATTTGGAGTCCATTTGCCCCAAGAATCAGTGAGAAAAGATTGTATCTTCTTGAGCACGAGGTCCCCTTTCCTGAAGATGCGAGGTCGGACCTTTTTGTCGAACGCCTTCTTCATTCTTTGTTGATATAACTGACCATGGCATAGTGCCGTTATTCTCTTTTCTTTGATCAGATTCAGTTCGTCGTGTCGACTTTGACACCATTCAGCTTCGGTGAGCTTAGCTTCCATCAATACTCGAATTGACGGGATCTCTACTTCTATGGGGAGCACTGCTTCCATGCCATATACTAGAGAGAAAGGGGTTGCCCCTGTTGAAGTGCGGACAGATGTGCGATAACTGTGAAGAGCAAAGGGTAGCATCTCGTGCCAATCTTTGTAGGTTACAACCATCTTTTGAACGATCTTCTTGATGTTCTTGTTAGCCGCTTCTACCGCTCCGTTCATCTTTGGTCGGTAGGGAGATGAGTTATGATGTTCAATCTTGAACTCTGTGCACAACTCCTTCATTATCTTATTGTTCAAGTTAGATCCATTATCAGTAATGATCTTGCTTGGAACACCATAACGGCAGATGCTATTGTTTTTGATAAATCGGACCACCACTTGTCGGGTTACATTAGCGTATGATGCTGCTTCGACCCACTTGGTGAAGTAATCAATGGCTACCAGGATGAACCGATGCCCGTTTGAAGCCTTAGGTTCGATCTAGCCGATCATGTCGATTCCCCATATGGAAAAAGGCCACGGGGAAGAGAGAACTTTGAGATGTGATGGCGGTACATGAATTTTGTCGGAGTATATCTGACACTAGTGACACCTCCTCATGTACTTGTACAAGTCGGATTCCATGGTCAACCAGTAATACCCTGCTCTCAAAATTTTTGTCGCCATTGTGTGTCCGTTGGCATGAGTGCCAAAGGATCCTTCATGAATTTCTTTCATTAGCATGTCTGCTTCTGGTCTGTCTACGCATCGGAGCAAGACCATGTCAAAATTTATCTTATAGAGAGTGTCACCGCTCAGGAAGAAGCTGCCTGCTAGTCTTCTGAGGGTCTTTCTATCTTTTCTGAGTGCCCCAGATGGGTACTCTTGTTTCTGAAGGAAGCATTTGATATCGTGATACCAAGGTTTATCGTCTATGACTGCTTCGATCGCGAAGATGTAAGCGGGCTGTTCAAGGCGCATTATGTCGATCTTAGGTATGTCATTCCATTGACCTACACTAATCATGGAAGAGATAGTGGCTAATGCATCAGCCATGTGATTCTCCTCACGAGGGATATGATGAAACTCAACTCTGTTGAAGAAGGGTAACAACCTTCTTGCATAGTCTTTGTAAGGAATCAATCCTGATTGGTATGTGTTCCAATCTCCTTTTATCTGATAGATAACCAGGGCTGAGTCGCCATATACGTCCAAGTTTTTGATCCTTAAATCAATCACTTCCTCGAGACCCATAATACAAGCTTCGTATTCGGCCTCGTTGTTCGTACACTTGAACGTAAGTCGAGCAGTGAAAGGAATGTGGGTACCCTGAGGGGTAACAATGATTGTCCCAATTCCATTTCCGTAATGATTAACTGCTCCGTCAAAGATAAGTCCCCACTGGGAACCTGGTTCTGGCCCTTCACTGGGTAACGGTTCATCGCAATCTTTCATTTTTAGATACATGACATCTTCGTCTGGGAAGTCGAACCCGATTGATTCTTGATCGTCAATCGGTTGATGAGCCAAATGATCGGCTAAAATACTTCCTTTAACGGCTTTCTGAGCGTGGTATTCTATGTCATATTCTGATAGCAACATCTGCCAACGCGCAATTCTTCCCGTGAGAGCAGGTTTTTCAAATACGTACTTGATTGGATCCATTTCGGAGACCAACCAAGTAGTATGACGAATCATGTATTGGAGAAGACGTTTGGCTGCCCAAGCCAAAGCGCAACTAGTTTTCTCAAGCATCGTGTACCAAGTCTCGCAGTCGGTGAATTTCTTGCTCAAATAGTAGATGGCAGACTCTTTTCTTTTAGTTTCGTCTTGTTGGCCAAGTACACATCCCATTGAGTCCTCTAGGACTGTGAGGTAAATGATCAGTGGTCTTCCTTCCACTGGAGGTGATAGAATCGGAGGATTCAACAGATATTTCTTAATACTGTCGAAGGCAGTTTGGCAATCTTCTGACCAAACGCAATCCTGGTTCTTTTTCAGTAATTTGAAAATCGGCGCACATGTGGCGGTCATAAGGAATATGAATCTGGAGATGTAGTTTAAACGTCCCAAGAATCCTCTGACTTGTTTTTTAGTTTTTGGAGAAGGCATTTCTTGAATGGCCTTGACCTTGTCAGGATCAACCTCAATTCCTTTCTGGCTGACGATGAACCCTAGTAGTTTCCCTGAACGGACACCGAAGGTGCATTTGTTGGGATTCAAGCGGAGCTTGAATTTTCTCAAACGTTCGAACAATTTTGACAGATGTTCAACGTGCTCACTCTCTGTTTTTGATCTTGCAATCATAACATCGACATATACCTCGATTTCCTTGTGTATCATGTCATGAAACAGAGTAGTCATGACCCTTTGATAGGTTGCCCCGGTGTTCTTCAAACCGAACGGCATTACCTTGTAACAAAAGGTACCCCATGGGGTAATGAACGAAGTTTTCTCCCTGTCTTTCGGCGCCATTTTGATCTGGTTATAGCCCGAGAATCCATCCATGAAGGAGAATACTTTAAACTTTGTTGTGCTGTCAACCAGCATGTCAATGTGTGGTAAAGGAAAGTCGTCCTTTGGACTTGCCTTGTTCAGATCTCTGTAATCAACACACATTCTGACCTTTCCGTCCTTTTTCGGAACGGGTACGATATTGGCTAACCATTGGGGATATTCAGCTGTAGCGAGGAAACCCGTGTCAATCTGCTTTTGTACCTCCTCTTTGATTTTGATGGCCATGTCCGGGTGAGTGCGTCTCAACCTTTGCTTTACTGGCGGACATTCCGATCTTAACGGTAAGTGATGTTCCACGATGCTGGTATCCAACCCTGGCATATCCTGATAAGAGCAAGCGAATACATCGGGAAATTCTCTAAGAAGCTTTATCAAACTCTCTCTGGCAGTTGGACTGAGCAGTGCCCCGATCCTTATTTCTTTTCTCTCTTTATTTGAACCCAAGTTTACCGTTTCCAACGGCTCTTTGTGAGGTTTAATGGACCTTTCCTCTTGTCTGAGTAGTCGGGAGATCTCTTCTGAAATTTCGTTGTCATCTTCTTCTTCATCCCCAAATACCGGGAACTCAAAGTCGGGAGAAGGCATTGGATCGTATGTTTCAACTGGGTTTAAAACAAGCAATCTGCATGACGTGATGATTCGTGTTTAGAAGAGATAGAGAAAAATGCAATTGTGTGCAGTGTTTTATTTTACTGCTTGTTTTTTATAGTTTTGTTTTTTAGGATTACCATTTTCTTTGAAAAAGCAAAAAGAGAAAACAACAATTAATGCGGAAATTACATAACGACGTTATTTTATTAATGAACAAGTCGAATCTTGAAACTACAGCCCTATAAAACAAAACTCTGTCGCTTCGGGCAAAGCGAAGAGGGAAAATTTACAGAAAGCAAGCCCTATCAAAACATCAGTTTCACCTGGGCAGGGTGAAAGGTTAAAGATGGCAATTACTTTAACTGGTGAACGACCTTCAGAACCTCGACGGCAACCCATTGGCGGCGAACTCCTCGGTGAATCACAAAGTCTGACACCTTCCTTGATTTGTCTTCAGAAATGACGCTGATTTTTGGTGGAGCGGGATCATTGGAATCTGTCTCCCAGGCAGAATTGTCGTAGGAGAATTCCTCTGTTGCATTTTGCATAGCATTTGTGCTCTCAGGTACATCTCCCCATCCAGTTGCCTGGATATCCTCGAGCCTGATATGAGAGTTTCGGGAGCGGTGTACTTGACCATATAGTCGAATTTTCCACTTGGTTCTCCCAGAGTGTCCCAAACTTCTTTGGAACTGGAGGAGTCATCTCTCTCAATGACGTTGACCTCGGGAAAAGCATAGTTGATGAACTCAAGTCCTGCAAACGTTGCGAATTCATCTTCATATTGAGTAGTTTCTGAATGACCTGAGTGTTGATCCCATGGCATGGTGGGGACACAGGTATTCCGTTCAATGACGGTCAACTGATTTCCATTGTTCGGCTGACTTTCTTGCCCCAAGTTTCCTGGGTAAGGTTGCCACATTGGCAGACCATCCATTGGGCCATAGTAATTGTGGTCGAAGTTATCTCTCATCGGAGTGTCTTCCTCTAATGAATTTGACGGAGCGCGGCATCCTTTCGGATCACAATCCCCGTAGATCATTTCGACATCTGATCTTGGTATAAATCTCGGACTTTTTGTAGGAAAGCAAAAAGGCATAGGCACCTCTTCCTGAGACATATAACCATCCTTGTTAAGGTAGGACTTCCACTCTTCATCTGGGTCAGAGGGATCTTCCTCATTGATAGCATGAACTATTTGAGACACTGGGTGAAGGAAACCTCCACTGTGGAAGAAGTTTTGAAGGGGATGAAGACTTTCATCGTTGGCAGCTGTCCGGGTACAGGTTGCAGAAAAACCAAGGCCCTTCTTTGTTTTATTGTCAATGGGAATGACAAGCTGCCCCCATCCTGTCGTATCGGTACTCTCGACCGCTTTAATAGTATCTTTGTATGAGGAAATCGAGGTTCCTCCTCTGAACTGATTGTTCTTGCTCACCGACAGTGCTTGGAACTGAGTTCCAATAACCTCCTCGGGTTTTATACCAGTAGATGATGACAAGTTACTCACAAGCAAGGCTTGTTCCCCACAAACCGTGACAAGTTGATCGTTCTTGACGAATTTTAGCTTTTGGTGGAGGGTCGAAGTGACCGCTCCAGCCTGGTGTATCCAAGGTCTTCCTAATAAACAACTGTATGTTGCCCGGATGTCCATGACCTGGAAAGTGACTTGGAAAGTGTGAGGACCGATAGTTATGGGAAGATCAACTTCGCAGATAACCGTTTTTTTGGATCCGTCGAATGCTTTGACGACAACCTCGCTAACCCTCATTGGAGGTCCTTTGAATAATAATTACATCAAAGTGGACTTCGGCATAACATTTAGGGCTGACCCTGTGTCTACCAGTACGCTGGCTAAAGCATCGTCCTGGCAGTTAACTGTGATATTGAGCGCCATGTTATGACGACGACCCTCTTCAGGTAATTCTTCATCACTAAATCCCAAATTATTGCAGGAAGTGATGTTAGAGACAATGCTATCGAACTGTCTGATTGTTACATCCTGTTCCACAAAGGCTTGCTCCAAGACTTTCTGTAGAGTCTCCCTGTGGGCTTCTGAACTGAGTAACAGTGATAATACCGAGATCTTTGAAGGAGTCTGTAACAGTTGATCGACAATGTTGTATTCACTCCTTTGGATGAGCTTCAGCATCTCATCATTATTTTTCAAAAGGTCGGGATTACTGGATTGACCGACTGATAGATCGGGAGCTTCTGTCTGAAGTTCCTTTTCCTTGTTAAGTTCCCCAACCCCTCGATTGAAGATTCTACCACTCCATGTTACTCGACTGATGTCTGCAATGTTCACAATGGAGGGTAATGGAATTTCCTTTCCATTTTCAATTATTGTTGCACCGTATTTGTAAGGGATCGCCTTAGCTGATTCATATGGTAGCGGTCCTGGTAGATAGATGACTACAGGAGCCTTCTGATTTTTCTGACCATCATAAGTAATCTCGATTCGTTCCCGGTTGGGAACTTTAGATTCGTCAAGTAGAGGGATAATGGCGAAAACATCCCTGGTCCTGTGATGACCAGAGATCGTGACAACATCCTCAACTTGCTCGGCAAGGTAGTTCGGCGACCAGTCGATGGGTCCAGAACCCGGATATGGACGAATTTCTCCACGATCGACCTGACCCTGAAGAGCTGCTCTCACAAGGTAACACCCTTGGTTATTTTCTGAACAGACGCTACAACTGTCATAGTTGTGTGGTGGCACCTGGCCACGCCCACTTTGAATACAATGTAACCTTACTAGGTTAGCTTCCACTGATCGGACATCCTGACTTTGACGCCGGGTGGGATTCCTGTTATTGATACTAATCCGCTGAGTATCTTCATCCATATAGATTGGCATCCACCAGTGATTTAACAAGTGTTGAAGTGCCTCCTGGACAAGGGTACAACCTCGATCGTTTTCGCAACCCGCTTTACAGCTTTGATAGTCATGTGATATTAAGAATCCAAGTCGGACCTGCTCAGCATGTAACTCTACCAGGTTGGTATTTAACACGCGAATGTCAAAGATCTGAACCAGGTTGATCTGATAAGGATTCCTATCATGGTAGTCTTGGATCCATCCAAGATCCATCTGACGCTGGAGGGCCTCTTGTATGAAAGAGCATCCCTATTTGTTTACCGAGCAAATCAGACAAGAACTGTAATCGTGTCGCGGCAGATTATGATACTGGCTTTGCCTTGAGTGCATAGCCACCAAGTTGACATTCATTGCACGGATATCGTGGTTCTGAATGACGTTAGAATTCGTGTAGACCATGTTAACTCCACGAACTCGGTGCTCCTGGATCCACCCGAGATCCATTTGTTCCTGTAGAGCTGCTTGCACTACCGAACATCCTTGATTGTCTTTAGAGCAGATATCACACTGATGATAATTATGAGGTGGCACATGGCCATATCTACTCTGTCTACAATGCATCTTAACCAGATTGGTTTTCAACAAGAGTACATCGTAAATTTGATAGACATTGTTAGTCTCTCCTTCTATCAAATTAACTGCAGCCTTCTCGTGTTGAGGTAGCGGATTCGTGAGAACATTAGGATTTGTATCCTTGAAGGATAAGACCCCGCTCCTAACAAGTTTTTGCACGTCGGACTTGAAATTGAGACAAGTCTCTATGTTATGCCCTGAACCTCCTTGATGAGAAGGGCAAGTTTGATCCACCTTAAACCAAAAAGGCAGATTTTCCGGTACTGTAATAGGAGATTTAGTCTGAATGTGCCCCTTAGCCAGTAGTAACGGAAATAGTTCTGTGTACAACATGGGTATAGGATCAAATCCTGGCGGCCGTGTTGTACGGTTATTGTTATATGGAGGACGAGCCTGCTGAAGAGGCTGTTGTGTTCTTTGCTGATCAGGTTGGCTCTGCGCAACCTGAGGTTGATACGTAGGAATAGACGCAGAGTTGATAGCAGGAGTCACAGCTGCTACCGGTTGATAACGTCGTCTTTGCTTTACGAGAGAGATATTCCCAATATCTTACTCTTTTTTCTTAGGGAGAGCACTACCATATTTTTTAGTACCGCTCGTCGATCTAGTGTCTTTTACCAAACGTCCTTCTCGGACGGCTTCCTCAAGACGTACGCCCATGCCGACCATCTCGGTGAAATCACTGGGCGCACTGGCAACCATTCGGTCATAGTAAAATGAGCTTAAGGTCTTTAAGAAGATCTTTGTCATCTCTTTTTCCTCAAGAGGTGGACAAATTTGAGCGGCAATTTCACGCCACCTTTGAGCATACTCCTTAAAGGTTTCCTTGTCCTTTTGCGACATCGATCTGAGTTGATCTCTATCGGGTGCCATGTCCAAATTGTATTTATATTGTTGGACGAAGGCGGTACCAAGATCTCTGAATGTGCTAATCGTAACACGTTTTAAACCCATGTACCATTTGAGTGCGGCACCGGTTAAACTATCCTGAAAGTAGTGAATCAGTAGGTCCTGATTCTCCGTCTAGGCTGACATCCACCGAGCGTACATCACCAGATGGCTTTGAGGGCAAGAGTTACCCTTATATTTTTCAAAGTCGGGCACTTGGAACTTGTGCGGGACTTTCACATTTGGGACCAAGCAGAGATCTGCAGCGTCCTTTCCAAATAAATCCTGACCGCGAATGGCCTGCAGTTCCTTTTGTATTTCCAAGAACTGTTCCTGGAATTCATCCATTCTGTCAAACATAGTTTCCTTCTTACCAGAAGGTGTTGGTGGAATCCGTCCTTCCGGGACAGTGTGCACCACAGGGGGTGGTACCGTGACTACGGCAGTGAGTCTTGGTGTTTCCCGAAGTTTGTAACCTTCAGGAGTCTTCAACATGCCCCTGGCATCTTCGCTTTCCCAAAGTTTTTAACCTTCAGGCCCAGCGGCTTCGGTTGTGATTCCCTGATCCTCAGTGATCGGCGGAACTTATCCTTCCAGGATATAGTTAACAGGCATGCCCCAAGGACGATCTTTCGGTATCTGATACCTAGGATCATACCTCTCCACTACGGGCGTTGAGGTGATCTCTGAGATCACAGTTCGTTGTAGCTGAGCTTCTGCCATGGCTTGCATGTCGTTACGAAGCTTTCTCATATCCTCTCTCAGAGCGTCGATCTCTTCTTTCAACTCTCTGTTTTCTTCCTCAAGATCATCCATCCTTTTTTGACGATTGGCCCGAGTATTATACGAAAGAGACAGTTTGACTCTAGAATCGAGACACAAACGTGAGATTCATAGGGAAGAAGAATACGCGATGTGAGAATGATGAATGCAATGATTATATTAATTGTTTTTCTTGGTTTAATCAAAATAAACTTCGACAATTAGATTGCAAATATCAAACGGTGGGGAAACCCCTTTTTATTGAAATTCAAAAGATTACAGAAGTGGAAATACAGTAGATTACAAAGTGCAGAAACAGAAACCTAAACTAATGGGTCCTGAGTCCTCTCTGAAGAGAAATCAGGTGCTGATTCTGGTATCTTCCTTTTCTTTGACCGGGGCTCTTGGGCCGTTGTCGGGTTGTCATTCCTTGGCCAAGTGAAAGGAGCGAGCAAATTCTTTTGGTCATCTTGATTATCTACAGCATGTTGCTCCAAAATTTCAATCAGAGCATCTTTTTCTTTCAGTAATTGTTGTATTTTGATGCACTCTATGTCGAGGGTGCGGTACTTGTTCTTCCAAGACCTTCTCTCCTTTTGAATTTTGTTGAGAGTAACCTGAAGCTTTTCAGTTTCCGTCATGAAGTACATGACAGATTCCCTCGGCGGAAGAATTCCGTAACGAGGATAAGGCATCTTTAGCTTGAGAGCTCTAGTTTGTACCCAATGGAGATAAGGCTCCACCGAGACACAGTCTGGTTTTCCCAGAGACTCTCGTCCTTTGTTATGAACATGCTTCCAAGCGTGCACTATTTCCATCTTTGGTGCTCTGTCGTTTTCTCCTTCTTTGAAGAAAAGACCTTCCAGATGAACACCCAGTGGGATGTGTCTCATCAGGTATCCAAATTGACGACGAACCAATATCGGATGGTAGTTGATTCCTCCTTTAGTTCCTATAAGGGGTACGTTGGGGAAGTTTCCACACCGGTCAATGATCCTGATTCCCTCATAAATCCTATTACACCAATCTATATCAGAGTTGGTAAGAGACATGATCTTCTGCGACCAACGTAAGGCACTCTTGCAATCCCAAAAAGCAGCAGACTTGGGCAAGTGAGAGATAAACCATTTGTAAAGCAAAGGTACATAGCATGTGATCTCCCCTCCATTATACAAATTTCCCAGGTGTACAGAATGATACGCATCTGCGAGCAAAGTCGGCACAGGATTTCCAATGAGAAAAACCTTAATGGAGTTAATATCGACGAAGTTATTGATGTTAGGAAACAAAAATAACCCGTAGGTGAGCAAGATAAAGATTTTTTCAAAAGCAGTCACGTTTCCTATACTGGCAAAATACAAAGCCTTCTTTCTCAAGAACTGGGCTGGCAAACCTTGGATGCCACCCTTAGCGGTCATGTGAGCCCTGACCTCAGACTCGTCCAAATGAATTGCTCTTGCAATAGTCTGATTCTTTGGAATTTCTTCTAGTCCAAAAAATGGAGCTCGATCCGTAATGTGTAGATCGATCAGGTGAGAATACTCCTCCAGCGTTGGTGCAAGCTGGTAATCCGGGAATGTGAAACAGTGATAAACCGGATCATAAAACTGAATGAGCACATCCATGATTCCCTCAATCACATGGACTCTTAATAGTGGTAGCAAACCTCCGTGCTTGGCTCTGAAAGCCTCTGGGTTAGTGATCATCCTCGCTAACCTTCTCAAATCCTCTAGTTTTGGAACCTTGAAGGTATACTGGTGAGTTCTCCTTCTACCGAAATCCATTAGTGCAATCCTTTTCTCTGATATTTGCAATCACAGTCTTAGTTTATTTTGAAAGAACAGAGAGACTAGAAGAGAAGATTTTTTGAATGTTTTAATGTTTTTTAGATGAATGCATGAATGCAGCACACAAAAACATAGAAAAAACATGGGGTCAAAGGGTCGTTGTCATGAAGTCAAGGCTCTACCCATCCCCAAAGGTTTACACTAGGGTGATTTTTGTACCTGTACTCATTATCATTAGCTCCTCCCAGGAAAGCAAAACAACAAGCGGATCGCCAGCGAGTTGTAGAGCAATCTTAGAGTAAGTGCCATTCACCGAGAATAGATCACCAGCCTCAAATGAGGGTAGTATCGCGTAACAACTATTTTCGATAGTTTCCGCACTACGAAAGGGTTTGGCTCCTCAGCTTCTCAGACTTAACAACCGGCCCATTGTCTAGGTGAGAGAATGGGTTGCGTTGGTCAGCCTCCACTGAGGTTGATGGTCGACCCCGTCGCCATCACTTATCTTAGGTGTATACTCATTCTTTCCACATACAGCATCACCCGCATTCCCATTAGCAGAAAAATAAACACGTATAGTAATTAGGAAAAGCGGTATATATATTCGTCCTAAACATCCTAGACCTTTAAAGCTATGAATCCTAAGTTCCTGACAGAAAATGAGTTCCCCGGCGGAAGCCCCAATCTGTGGTATTCACACACAAGAGGTGGAAAGGAAGACCGTGCCTAGATCTAACTTTGACAGGCCCCACGGTGGGCGCCAATTTTTCTGTAGCGAGCGATTTTGGACGTGGTTCTTAAGCGCTGGTCGCTCTCTGCGGTTGAGCTTAAAACTACAGGTCGATTCATTTTTTATCCTATTCTGAGTTGATGAAGGAAGGGAAATAGATGTCTCCAATTAACCCTGCTTTGCATACTGAGTTTAAACAGCGGTCTGTTAGGTTACGAATGCTATCAATGTGGGGGGGCCTTTGTACTGGTTATTTGTATTTTCGCCAATACGGTTTTCTTTCTAGGACTTGACAGAAGGTTTCTGGTGGGGAACAAGGATTAGGATGTTAGGACTGATGCTTTTGAATTACTGCTTTTGATATGGGAGTATGGGATTTGGGTTTTTTGTTTAGTGTGCTCGCTAAGATCTTTTCTTTTGATCTTATGCCTACGTATTCCCGTTTACCGAAACAGGGAAATCAGAGCGTTCGTAGTTCCTCCTATTCTATGGGAGGAAATGGTTGTTTTTGGTGTCTTGTTCAAAGCCCAAGACGTGAAGCAAAAGGTGGTTTATATCTTGTTCAAAGCCCAAGATGTGAAGCTGAAGAGTTTATTTGTATCTTGTTCGAAGCTCAAGATATGAAGCTAAAGGTGTTGACTTTAGAGAGAATTTGTCATCTCTAAAGGGGTCTGTTTGTCACAATTGTTGGGTGACTGACTGTAAAGGAGGATTACTTTAACTAGGATACGCGGATCCTAACAATGCCATAATTTCCTTTATAGGGGGTTTTAACCTGAAGGAGAAGACTTTAACTCAGTGTAGAGCAATGCCATCTTTCCTTAGGAATTTGTCATGCAAAAAGAGGGACAGTGGCATGGATGTAGATGATCCAGAGGCTTTCCGCTTACAGCGATTAGATGAAGGGGAAGGAGTTGTTGATGTTTGTGTACTATGAACGAGGCACAACTTTGATGCTAAAAGGTTAATTGGATTAACCAGTGGTTTTCTTATACCAAGCCTAAGAGGAGGCTATTATGTGTCTCATACAAAGCCCGAGAGAGAGGCTAAAAGGTTTTGACTCAATGAGGGAATCTTTTGGTATCTCGTATAAAGCCCGAGATGGAGGCTATCTAACTCAACAAGAGAGTTTTTTTTGTATCTCGTATAAAGCCCGAGATGGAGGCTGTTGTTTGTTTGGCTCAATAAGAACCTTTTTGTATCTCGTATAAAGCCCGAGATGGAGGCGAAAGGGTGATTGACTCAACGAGGGAGTCTCTTATATGTCTCGTACAAAGCCCGAGAGAGAGGCTAAACATTGTTTCAGTTGAGTGACAGATCAAATATACTGATTTTAAAGAGAAAACCAGTTCTTATATGAGCAACACTGTACTCAGGGATTTGATTCAAGGATCCGGGTTATTCCTGTTCTTTAAGGAAGCGGGAAATCCAAAGGGTATTGAGACTATCTGAGTCTGCGGGTTTCCTTCCTATTTAACGAAGGGTTCACTTGAGAATGTCTTTGAGACTCAAGGAAGTTAGACTGTCCAAGTCTAGAGTTTCATCTTTTGTACTATGCTTTGAGAAACAGTAGTAGACTCTTTGAAAAGACTGTTCTATTAAGATGACTAAGTTCTGTTCCTATACCTCTAGGAGGTCGTCGGGACAATTTGTACGAAACCCAAGAGGAGGCTGGAAACTTTTAAGAAGCCGATCGGTCCTTGTACTAAGCCCAAGAGGAGGCTATCATTCCCGGAGGAAGAGATCATTATACGAAGCCTAAGAGGAGGCTGTGAATACTTCTAAGAAGCCGTAGGGTCCTTGTACTAAGCCCAAGAGGAGGCGGGGTTGCTTTTAGGAAGCCTGTGGGTTCTTGTACGATGCCCAAGAGGAGGCCGATGCTTTTAAGAAGCCGATGGGTCCCCAAACCCCGAGAAATTCAAGGCAATGCTATTCACCGAGAATAGATCAAAGTCAGGAAAGTTCGAGAATTTAGAAGAAACTCAAAGATGCCATTCACGGAGAATACATTCATCTCTGGGAGTAGAGTTTCTTGACAATTCCTAATGAGGACAGCCGAAGAGAAGACTGTATCTGGTGATCCTATTGGGGATCTAGTTGTCTATTACTACGAATAAACGAAACGGCGTCACCTAGTTCTAGACGTAGTTGCCAGAGAAACTCGAAATATCTATACTATTATTACACAGTTGATATGAGTTTATGAAAGAAGACTTACAGTGAAACAGCCCCACAATACAGTTATATGTATATGAAAGCGGTAAATGAAAGCGTATAAACACTTACTCGGGTTTAGAGCTTCCATGCTGTTTGGTTAGTTGTTCAACAAAGAAAGATTGAAAACAACAGTATATTCAAAATCAAAGGAGAAAGTGCTTTGAAAAAGAAAGATTTGGGGCTTACAGCTCAAGGAGAGGCCCAGGGTTTTATCAGTGAGCACACTGTTAAATTTGTACAGAGGGACTTATACAAGTGAATGAGGCCCAAAATGTTTTCTGTACAAAGGGATGGGTCTTACACTCTCTCAAGAGGCCCAAAAGGTTTTAAAGAAAAATGAGTGGGGCTTATAACACGAGGGTAGGCCCATATAATTTTTCCGTTTAAAATGGCGATCGCGCCGAGATTTTCTTTTAACGCAGAGGGACTTATACAATAAGTGAGGCCCAAAAAGATTTTGGTTAAAAGGGGATTGGGTCTTACACTCTATTAGAGGCCCAAAATGTTTTTAATGGGTCTTATAGCTCAAGGAGAGGCCCAAGGTTTGTTTTGAAAAGGCGACGATCGCGCCATTTATTTTTTACTGTATCGGGACTTATACAATATACTGAGGCCCAAAAAGATTTGGTCAAGAAAGGATTAGGTCTTACACTCTATTAGAGGCCCAAAAAGTTTTAAAAATGATTTATGAGGGTTGAATTAATCCAAAAACCCTAATTTGTTTTCAAAAATGTATTTAATTGAATAAAAATTCAATTAAAATGATCAAAATTGTTTAACATGTGAAAAACAAATTGTGATTTTGGATTAATGCTTCAAAAATTAAGTATTGACCTACAAAATAATTAGAAAGCATTAAAAGTTGCAAAATCAATGTAGAAAAAATATTTAATATGTCAAAAACAATTAAAATATTGATTCTTTGCAAAAATATCAATTATATGAAATAAATAATATTTTTGAGATTTTTTTATAAAATAAAATATTTTAACATTTTTGTGAATTATTAAAAAAAGAATCAACTCAAAATCATTAAAACTCAGAGAGAAATTAATTTTTGAATCAATTAAACAAAAATCACAAAATTCAAATATTTGAATTTGTGAAAAAGGCGCCAAGAACACACCAAGAACACGCGCATGTTCTGGGTTTGGCTGATTTGCATTTTCTCCTCAATCTCACTGAATACTTGATTATATCATGCAATCCACATATCATTATGCTCGTCTCAACCTCACGATCATGTCTATAACACTTAATTTCATTTAAATTAAACATATAACAAGAAATCATGAAAAATCCTCAAGAACCCTAATTTCTGCATGAAGGCTAGGATTTTTGATACACGATTCAAACAATGCAATTAATTGAGGGAAAACATTCCATGCATGATTATGAACATATGGCCAAATTATTGTGCGAGGAAATATGCATAGATTGAGAGATGACCAAGTATATGCTTACCTCTAAGCCGTGACAGCAAGTGCAATGTGATTTTTGATTTGGAGGTGTTACAGATGAGTGGTGATGATCTGAACAGCTTCCCTACACCCTATGGAGTGTGTTTGAATGGTTGGACTTGATTGAAATTGGCTGGATCAATTTGTGGTACCTCAGCTGCAACTTGGTTGAAAATTTGAGCAACCAGCTGGTGATTTTGTGAAATTGGTGTTTCAGAAGTGATCTAAGTGTTTGATCAGCTCATATGTGATGTATGTGAGGTGTGTGAGTGATTGGTTTGATTGGAATTGCTCTCAAACTCAAAACCCGATAGTGACTTGCCTTAGAAGGAAAAATTGGAGTGAAAGAAGAGATTTTGAGGAAAGCATCTGTTTGATGGCTTTGGTGTACTCAAACTGATCACAATTGAGCTCTATTTATAGTAGAGCAAGTTTGTTTTGCAAGGAATAGTGAATGGCAGCTGGTAAGTAGGTTTGGCCAATGTTGGCGAATGAAAATCCAAGCCTCCTCTAGCCATTGACTAGAGGTTAGGGCACAGAGCTTTGGTTCCCTTGGTCTTGGATAAGTCTTGACTAATTTCAGATGAGAATGGCTCAGTCCATGCCACCTTGATGCTTCCATTGAATGCTTCAATCCAAATTTGAAGTCTTGTCCCTATTTTGGCCATTCTAGGTTCAACATGCTATTTCTTGTTCCATGGACTTTTGAGGCTTAGCTCAGTGATTATCTCCTTTAGATTCAATCCTCAGATCTGTCCAAGTGGATAGGAGCATTTGAATTTGGCTGATTTTGGCAAATCGAGCCAAAATGCAAAATCTGCCTTGCCTTTGACAGATTTCAGCAAGGCAACTTGACAATGTCATATCTCATGGGGTAAGTTGAATTTGGCAATGTTCTTGGCCATTTTGGAAAGCCCTTACATGATACAACAACTGTTTGAACAAGTTTGGTTTTGATCTCTTTTGATTCCAAGTGAAAAATCCCTCTACATTTGGCAAAAAGTGAAGCAAAATCTGACTTAGTGAAATTTTCACTAAGTGTTGGAACAAAGTGTGATTTCTTGATTTTGATCACTCCATAACTCAAAATCCTTAATGAATTGGACTTAGGTCTAGTTGAAGTTTTTGTAGAGGGTAATGAGGGCTACAAATCCATCTTTGGATGAAAAAAATTGGCCTTGTGGTTTAGGAGTTATGGTCCTCCAAAGTTGGTGTATTAGTGGTACTTTTTCCATAACTTAGAAAAATTTCTAAGTTTTATGGTTACCCCTTTTACAAGTTATCCAACTTTATTTGATTTTTCTTGATGAATGATGATTCAAATCATACATTAACATCATTTTAGGGTTAAAAATCCATTTTGGTGAAAAATCTCAAAAAGTCAAAGTTGACTTTTGTGCACAGTTGACTTTTTATCAGATGAATTCCAAATTGTGCAATTCTTCAGGAAATCATGTCCTTGACCTAAATCAAACTTGATGGACATGTTCCATGGGTGTCATAGGGTATATTGGGGCATGTCCTAGGGCTTGGGAGCATGTCCTGGTCAAAAGTCAAAGTTACAGTTGACTTTCCTCGCGAAACCCTAATTGTGGTGCAGATGAAAATGAGACTTGTTGCTCAAGCTTCTTGGAGTAATACATTGTTCCAAATGGATCAATATAGTTCATTAGAGACCCTCAAATCATGTCTTGAGGTCTTGGCTCTTGATTTGTCCCAAAAGTCAACCTAGGGGTGAATTAGGTCAAGAAACCCTAATTCCTGATTTTTTATGTATGCATCCCCTGAGGTCAAATTGACTTGATGCTTAGGTACATGAGGTTCCATGGAGTATATTAGGTTATGTTTTGGATCATTGACTTATGCCCAGATGAAACTTTCCATCTAGAGGCCCTGGTCGACCAAAACCCTAATTTGGTGATACTAGCGATCTTGAGACTTGATCCACCTAGAAGGGAGCAACCTTGTGCTTAATCCTTAAAGTGGGAGTCCTTTTTTATCCATTGTGGATGTTTGAGAGGTTAGATAAGTTGAAGATCATGTCATTCCTTGATTGACCCTTTGTCTAAGGCTCTGAGAGGGCTTGAAACCCTAATTTTGATTGCAGTGGATGCTCACCAACCCTTGAGGCTTTTGATGAGGCATGATGGTTCATCCATATTGTGATGATGATTTGCACAATGATGGGAAATCTTAGTGGTCAAAATTTGGGGTATGACATATGCCCCTATTTAATCTTCTTGGACCCGAAGGTGTGAATGGTGAATGTATTCGGGCATTCGGGGTGCAAGAGGATTAAATATCGGAATACCCAAAATTTTGATGGTGGTTATGAATGGCGGATCGCATCCATCTTCTTTTGCTGAGCAATGATGATTAGAAAAGGTAAACTTCCCCTCGATCCTGGTCTTCAGCCAAGGAACTGGTCTCAGTTTCTGATTTAAACTTCCCCTCGATCCTGGTTTCCTACCAAGGAACTGGTCTTAGTTTCTGATTTAAACTTCCCCTCAATCCTGGTTTCCTACCAAGGAACTGGTCTTAGTTTCTAATTTAAACTTCCTCTCGATCCTGGTTTCCTACCAAGGAACTGGTCTTAGTTTCTGATTTAAACTTCCCCTCGATCCTGGTTTCCTACCAAGGAACTGGTCTCAGTTTCTTTTGTCAATAAACTTTATTGACAAGGAACGCTATTTGTAGCGGATTTCCTTCAAACTTCTCGCCGAATTTTCCTGGGGAGATGCCATTTGAGTGGAAATGGTTTCGAATTCAGACTTGCTGGGGAACCCATTCGTCTGAGTTGTAGAGGTGCACAAACTTCTCTGTTGGAGACGCCATTTGTCGATTCTACTGGGGGAAAGCGTGTATCTTGAGAGACTGTTTCCACTTGGGGATCTTACATCATACTTTTCTCGGGATCTTCCCAGAGAAATGCCATATGATGGGGTCTAATTTTGAGGTGCCGATGACCTTTTCATCAGCGAATTTTCGGAGAAATACTGATGTACTGCCGAACCTTTGCTTAAGAGGCTTTCTCTGGGGATTTTCTTTAATCCAGGAAAGCAAGGATATCATCTTCAATGGTGAAGAGTGACATCTGTTGAAGGTTCTCTGGCTCTTCAGAGGTTCAAGTTATCAAAGTGGTCGAGTGCCGACTCTGATCTAAAGATACACTGGTGGCGAGATTGTTTAGATGATTCACTTCCTAACGAGGAAAGGTCCGACAACTCGATTGAGAGGACTTAACACTAGGGGATCAGACCGACTAGAGTGATAGCGATGCAATATGAAATGTGAATGCAAATCAATAATGCATGATGTATGTATGTATATGCTGACAAAACTGACGCGACACACAAACTAAAAGATGAACATGACTGGATACTCGGCCATCGTGGGGCGTATAGAGATATCGCTGGTTCAAGATAGCAATTCCACCTTGCTTAGGAGAGATAGTACCTGCTGGGAGCTACCGTTGATCGGGCTTAGGAGGCAAGAACTCTGCCGTGGCGTGTCAGACGAGACAAGGTCTCTGACACAGTTGATCCCTTCATTCAGGCGTACTGGCGTAGAATGAGTACTTTGATTCTGCACTTTGAGGTTCGAACACCTTTGGAGATGCGATTGATGTTCTTTCGATGTTTAACAGTCAAAAGAAATTGCCATCTTTATTTTAAAAGCAGAAAAAGTTCTAACAAGTAAATTCATTTTTGTTTTATTTCAAGAATCGTTAATCATGTTAACAACGTCATTCTGTAAAGCTAAAACAAGCAAGAATTACAAACAAAAGCACAAGGCTCAAATTTTATTGATAATATGGAGATCAGCCAAACGCGTGATTCCATTGAGTATTTACAAAGTTTAAAAATGGTAATTTACAGGGAAAAGGGCTACGTTGAAACATAACGACCACTATCCTTCTACCAACTTTGAATTCAGGGCATCCTGAGCTTCTGTCGAAGATGACCTTGACTGGAGTTTTCTTCCGATGATGTAACTGCTGCTGCTGAGAGATTTGCCTCTGTTGAACATAGTTACTTGCCATTATCCCTAATTTTTGCCTGGATTGTACTATGATGTTTCCAATCCATCGGGATGATTTTTTTTTTTATTTTGTCTCTAACTTTTGCCTGGACCGCCCTTTCGGGTTTTCAATCCACCGAGACGTTTTTTTTTAGGCGAAGTATTTCTTGACTACATCAACATTCGTGGGGTAGGCAAATTCCTCTCCGTCCATGGTTGCAAGCCTCAAGGCGCCGCCTGAGAAAGCTTTCGTGACCACATAGGGGCCATCATAATTTGGAGTCCATTTGCCCCAAGAATCAGTGAGAAAAGATTGTATCTTCTTGAGCACGAGGTCCCCTTTCCTGAAGATGCGAGGTCGGACCTTTTTGTCGAACGCCTTCTTCATTCTTTGTTGATATAACTGACCATGGCATAGTGCCGTTATTCTCTTTTCTTTGATCAGATTCAGTTCGTCGTGTCGACTTTGACACCATTCAGCTTCGGTGAGCTTAGCTT
This sequence comes from Lathyrus tuberosus, assembly GCA_022829125.1. Classification (NCBI taxonomy): domain Eukaryota; kingdom Viridiplantae; phylum Streptophyta; class Magnoliopsida; order Fabales; family Fabaceae; genus Lathyrus; species Lathyrus tuberosus. The sequence goes on along the minus strand of JALAZF010000659.1, from coordinate 1,130,818 downwards.
CCATCAATACTCGAATTGACGGGATCTCTACTTCTATGGGGAGCACTGCTTCCATGCCATATACTAGAGAGAAAGGGGTTGCCCCTGTTGAAGTGCGGACAGATGTGCGATAACTGTGAAGAGCAAAGGGTAGCATCTCGTGCCAATCTTTGTAGGTTACAACCATCTTTTGAACGATCTTCTTGATGTTCTTGTTAGCCGCTTCTACCGCTCCGTTCATCTTTGGTCGGTAGGGAGATGAGTTATGATGTTCAATCTTGAACTCTGTGCACAACTCCTTCATTATCTTATTGTTCAAGTTAGATCCATTATCAGTAATGATCTTGCTTGGAACACCATAACGGCAGATGCTATTGTTTTTGATAAATCGGACCACCACTTGTCGGGTTACATTAGCGTATGATGCTGCTTCGACCCACTTGGTGAAGTAATCAATGGCTACCAGGATGAACCGATGCCCGTTTGAAGCCTTAGGTTCGATCTAGCCGATCATGTCGATTCCCCATATGGAAAAAGGCCACGGGGAAGAGAGAACTTTGAGATGTGATGGCGGTACATGAATTTTGTCGGAGTATATCTGACACTAGTGACACCTCCTCATGTACTTGTAGCAGTCGGATTCCATGGTCAACCAGTAATACCCTGCTCTCAAAATTTTTGTCGCCATTGTGTGTCCGTTGGCATGAGTGCCAAAGGATCCTTCATGAATTTCTTTCATTAGCATGTCTGCTTCTGGTCTGTCTACGCATCGGAGCAAGACCATGTCAAAATTTATCTTATAGAGAGTGTCACCGCTCAGGAAGAAGCTGCCTGCTAGTCTTCTGAGGGTCTTTCTATCTTTTCTGAGTGCCCCAGATGGGTACTCTTGTTTCTGAATGAAGCATTTGATATCGTGATACCAAGGTTTATCGTCTATGACTGCTTCGATCGCGAAGATGTAAGCGGGCCGTTCAAGGCGCATTATGTCGATCTTAGGTATGTCATTCCATTGACCTACACTAATCATGGAAGAGATAGTGGCTAATGCATCAGCCATGTGATTCTCCTCACGAGGGATATGATGAAACTCAACTCTGTTGAAGAAGGGTAACAACCTTCTTGCATAGTCTTTGTAAGGAATCAATCCTGATTGGTATGTGTTCCAATCTCCTTTTATCTGATTGATAACCAGGGCTGAGTCGCCATATACGTCCAAGTTTTTGATCCTTAAATCAATCACTTCCTCGAGACCCATAATACAAGCTTCGTATTCGGCCTCGTTGTTCGTACACTTGAACGTAAGTCGAGCAGTGAAAGGAATGTGGGTACCCTGAGGGGTAACAATGATTGTCCCAATTCCATTTCCGTAATGATTAACTGCTCCGTCAAAGATAAGTCCCCACTGGGAACCTGGTTCTGGCCCTTCACTGGGTAACGGTTCATCGCAATCTTTCATTTTTAGATACATGACATCTTCGTCTGGGAAGTCGAACCCGATTGATTCTTGATCGTCAATCGGTTGATGAGCCAAATGATCGGCTAAAATACTTCCTTTAACGGCTTTCTGAGCGTGGTATTCTATGTCATATTCTGATAGCAACATCTGCCAACGCGCAATTCTTCCCGTGAGAGCAGGTTTTTCAAATACGTACTTGATTGGATCCATTTCGGAGACCAACCAAGTAGTATGACGAATCATGTATTGGAGAAGACGTTTGGCTGCCCAAGCCAAAGCGCAACTAGTTTTCTCAAGCATCGTGTACCAAGTCTCGCAGTCGGTGAATTTCTTGCTCAAATAGTAGATGGCAGACTCTTTTCTTTTAGTTTCGTCTTGTTGGCCAAGTACACATCCCATTGAGTCCTCTAGGACTGTGAGGTAAATGATCAGTGGTCTTCCTTCCACTGGAGGTGATAGAATCGGAGGATTCAACAGATATTTCTTAATACTGTCGAAGGCAGTTTGGCAATCTTCTGACCAAACGCAATCCTGGTTCTTTTTCAGTAATTTGAAAATCGGCGCACATGTGGCGGTCATAAGGAATATGAATCTGGAGATGTAGTTTAAATGTCCCAAGAATCCTCTGACTTGTTTTTCAGTTTTTGGAGAAGGCATTTCTTGAATGGCCTTGACCTTGTCAGGATCAACCTCAATTCCTTTCTGGCTGACGATGAACCCTAGTAGTTTCCCTGAACGGACACCGAAGGTGCATTTGTTGGGATTCAAGCGGAGCTTGAATTTTCTCAAACGTTCGAACAATTTTGACAGATGTTCAACGTGCTCACTCTCTATTTTTGATCTTGCAATCATAACATCGACATATACCTCGATTTCCTTGTGTATCATGTCATGAAACAGAGTAGTCATGACCCTTTGATAGGTTGCCCCGGCGTTCTTCAAACCGAACGGCATTACCTTGTAACAAAAGGTACCCCATGGGGTAATGAACGAAGTTTTCTCCCTGTCTTTCGGCGCCATTTTGATCTGGTTATAGCCCGAGAATCCATCCATGAAGGAGAATACTTTGAACTTTGTTGTGCTGTCAACCAGCATGTCAATGTGTGGTAAAGGAAAGTCGTCCTTTGGACTTGCCTTGTTCAGATCTCTGTAATCAACACACATTCTGACCTTTCCGTCCTTTTTCGGAACGGGTACGATATTGGCTAACCATTGGGGATATTCAGCTGTAGCGAGGAAACCCGTGTCAATCTGCTTTTGTACCTCCTCTTTGATTTTGATGGCCATGTTCGGGTGAGTGCGTCTCAACCTTTGCTTTACTGGCGGACATTCCGATCTTAACGGTAAGTGATGTTCCACGATGCTGGTATCCAACCCTGGCATATCCTGATAAGAGCAAGCGAATACATCGGGAAATTCTCTAAGAAGCTTTATCAAACTCTCTCTGGCAGTTGGACTGAGCAGTGCCCCGATCCTTATTTCTTTTCTCTCTTTATTTGAACCCAAGTTTACCGTTTCCAACGGCTCTTTGTGAGGTTTAATGGACCTTTCCTCTTGTCTGAGTAGTCGGGAGATCTCTTCTGAAATTTCGTTGTCATCTTCTTCTTCAGCCCCAAATACCGGGAACTCAAAGTCGGGAGAAGGCATTGGATCGTATGTTTCAACTGGGTTTAAAACAAGCAATCTGCATGACGTGATGATTCGTGTTTAGAAGAGATAGAGAAAAATGCAATTGTGTGCAGTGTTTTATTTTACTGCTTGTTTTTTATAGTTTTGTTTTTTAGGATTACCATTTTCTTTGAAAAAGCAAAAAGAGAAAACAGCAATTAATGCGGAAATTACATAACGACGTTATTTTATTAATGAACAAGTCGAATCTTGAAACTACAGCCCTATAAAACAAAACTCTGTCGCTTCGGGCAAAGCGAAGAGGGAAAATTTACAGAAAGCAAGCCCTATCAAAACATCAGTTTCACCTGGGCAGGGTGAAAGGTTAAAGATGGCAATTACTTTAACTGGTGAATGACCTTCGGAACCTCGACGGCAACCCATTGGCGGCGAACTCCTCGGTGAATCACAAAGTCTGGCACCTTCCTTGATTTGTCTTCAGAAATGACGCTGATTTTTGGTGGAGCGGGATCATTGGAATCTGTCTCCCAGGCAGAATTGTCGTAGGAGAATTCCTCTGTTGCATTTTGCATAGCATTTGTGCTCTCAGGTACATCTCCCCATCCAGTTGCCTGGATATCCTCGAGCCTGATATGAGAGTTTCGGGAGCGGTGTACTTGACCATATAGTCGAATTTTCCACTTGGTTCTCCCAGAGTGTCCCAAACTTCTTTGGAACTGGAGGAGTCATCTCTCTCAATGACGTTGACCTCGGGAAAAGCATAGTTGATGAACTCAAGTCCTGCAAACGTTGCGAATTCATCTTCATATTGAGTAGTTTCTGAATGACCTGAGTGTTGATCCCATGGCATGGTGGGGACACAGGTATTCCGTTCAATGACGGTCAACTGATTTCCATTGTTCGGCTGACTTTCTTGCCCCAAGTTTCCTGGGTAAGGTTGCCACATTGGCAGACCATCCATTGGGCCATAGTAATTGTGGTCGAAGTTATCTCTCATCGGAGTGTCTTCCTCTAATGAATTTGACGGAGCGCGGCATCCTTTCGGATCACAATCCCCGTAGATCATTTCGACATCTGATCTTGGTATAAATCTCGGACTTTTTGTAGGAAAGCAAAAAGGCATAGGCACCTCTTCCTGAGACATATAACCATCCTTGTTAAGGTAGGACTTCCACTCTTCATCTGGGTCAGAGGGATCTTCCTCATTGATAGCATGAACTATTTGAGACACTGGGTGAAGGAAACCTCCACTGTGGAAGAAGTTTTGAAGGGGATGAAGACTTTCATCGTTGGCAGCTGTCCGGGTACAGGTTGCAGAAAAACCAAGGCCCTTCTTTATTTTATTGTCAATGGGAATGACAAGCTGCCCCCATCCTGTCGTATCGGTACTCTCGACCGCTTTAATAGCATCTTTGTATGAGGAAATCGAGGTTCCTCCTCTGAACTGATTGTTCTTGCTCACCGACAGTGCTTGGAACTGAGTTCCAATAACCTCCTTGGGTTTTATACCAGTAGATGATGACAAGTTACTCACAAGCAAGGCTTGTTCCCCACAAACCGTGACAAGTTGATCGTTCTTGACGAATTTTAGCTTTTGGTGGAGGGTCGAAGTGACCGCTCCAGCCTGGTGTATCCAAGGTCTTCCTAATAAACAACTGTATGTTGCCCGGATGTCCATGACCTGGAAAGTGACTTGGAAAGTGTGAGGACCGATAGTTATGGGAAGATCAACTTCGCAGATAACCGTTTTTTTGGATCCGTCGAATGCTTTGACGACAACCTCGCTAACCCTCATTGGAGGTCCTTTGAATAATAATTACATCAAAGTGGACTTCGGCATAACATTTAGGGCTGACCCTGTGTCTACCAGTACGCTGGCTAAAGCATCGTCCTGGCAGTTAACTGTGATATTGAGCGCCATGTTATGACGACGACCCTCTTCAGGTAATTCTTCATCACTAAATCCCAAATTATTGCAGGAAGTGATGTTAGAGACAATGCTATCGAACTGTCTGATTGTTACATCCTGTTCCACAAAGGCTTGCTCCAAGACTTTCTGTAGAGTCTCCCTGTGGGCTTCTGAACTGAGTAACAGTGATAATACCGAGATCTTTGAAGGAGTCTGTAACAGTTGATCGACAATGTTGTATTCACTCCTTTGGATGAGCTTCAGCATCTCATCATTATTTTTCAAAAGGTCGGGATTACTGGATTGACCGACTGATAGATCGGGAGCTTCTGTCTGAAGTTCCTTTTCCTTGTTAAGTTCCCCAACCCCTCGATTGAAGATTCTACCACTCCGTGTTACTCGACTGATGTCTGCAATGTTCACAACGGAGGGTAATGGAATTTCCTTTCCATTTTCAATTATTGTTGCACCGTATTTGTAAGGGATCGCCTTAGCTGATTCATATGGTAGCGGTCCTGGTAGATAGATGACTACAGGAGCCTTCTGATTTTTCTGACCATCATAAGTAATCTCGATTCGTTCCCGGTTGGGAACTTTAGATTCGTCAAGTAGAGGGATAATGGCGAAAACATCCCTGGTCCTGTGATGACCAGAGATCGTGACAACATCCTCAACTTGCTCGGCAAGGTAGTTCGGCGACCAGTCGATGGGTCCAGAACCCGGATATGGACGAATTTCTCCACGATCGACCCGACCCTGAAGAGCTGCTCTCATAAGGTAACACCCTTGGTTATTTTCTAAACAGACGCTACAACTGTCATAGTTGTGTGGTGGCACCTGGCCACGCCCACTTTGAATACAATGTAACCTTACTAGGTTAGCTTCCACTGATCGGACATCCTGACTTTGACGCCGGGTGGGATTCCTGTTATTGATACTAATCCGCTGAGTATCTTCATCCATATAGATTGGCATCCACCAGTGATTTAACAAGTGTTGAAGTGCCTCCTGGACAAGGGTACAACCTCGATCGTTTTCGCAACCCGCTTTACAGCTTTGATAGTCATGTGATATTAAGAATCCAAGTCAGACCTGCTCAGCATGTAACTCTACCAGGTTGGTATTTAACACGCGAATGTCAAAGATCTGAACCATGTTGATCTGATAAGGATTCCTATCATGGTAGTCTTGGATCCATCCAAGATCCATCTGACGCTGGAGGGCCTCTTGTATGAAAGAGCATCCCTGTTTATTTACCGAGCAAATCAGACAAGAACTGTAATCGTGTCGCGGCAGATTATGATACTGGCTTTGCCTTGAGTGCATAGCCACCAAGTTGACATTCATTGCACGGATATCGTGGTTCTGAATGACGTTAGAATTCGTGTAGACCATGTTAACTCCACGAACTCGGTGCTCCTGGATCCACCTGAGATCCATTTGTTCCTGTAGAGCTGCTTGCACTACCGAACATCCTTGATTGTCTTTAGAGCAGATATCACACTGATGATAATTATGAGGTGGCACATGGCCATATCTACTCTGTCTACAATGCATCTTAACCAGATTGGTTTTCAACAAGAGTACATCATAAATTTGATAGACATTGTTAGTCTCTCCTTCTATCAAATTGACTGCAGCCTTCTCGTGTTGAGGTAGCGGATTCGTGAGAACATTAGGATTTGTATCCTTGAAGGATAAGACCCCGCTCCTAACAAGTTTTTGCACGTCGGACTTGAAATTGAGACAAGTCTCTATGTTATGCCCTGAACCTCCTTGATGATAAGGGCAAGTTTGATCCACCTTAAACCAAAAAGGCAGATTTTCCGGTACTGTAAGAGGAGATTTAGTCTGAATGTGCCCCTTAGCCAGTAGTAACGGAAATAGTTCTGTGTACAACATGGGTATAGGATCAAATCCTGGCGGCCGTGTTGTACGGTTGTTGTTATATGGAGGACGAGCCTGCTGAAGAGGCTGTTGTGTTCTTTGCTGATCAGGTTGGCTCTGCGCAACCTGAGGTTGATACGTAGGAATAGACGCAGAGTTGATAGCAGGAGTCACAGCTGCTACCGGTTGATAACGTCGTCTTTGCTTTACGAGAGAGATATTCCCAATATCTTACTCTTTTTTCTTAGGGAGAGCACTACCATATTTTTTAGTACCGCTCGTCGATCTAGTGTCTTTTACCAAACGTCCTTCTCGGACGGCTTCCTCAAGACGTACGCCCATGCCGACCATCTCGGTGAAATCACTGGGCGCACTGGCAACCATTCGGTCATAGTAAAATGAGCTTAAGGTCTTTAAGAAGATCTTTGTCATCTCTTTTTCCTCAAGAGGTGGACAAATTTGAGCGGCAATTTCACGCCACCTTTGAGCATACTCCTTAAAGGTTTCCTTGTCCTTTTACGACATCGATCTGAGTTGATCTCTATCGGGTGCCATGTCCAAATTGTATTTATATTGTTGGACGAAGGCGGTACCAAGATCTCTGAATGTGCTAATCGTAACACGTTTTAAACCCATGTACCATTTGAGTGCGGCACCGGTTAAACTATCCTGAAAGTAGTGAATCAGTAGGTCCTGATTCTCCGTCTAGGCTGACATCCGCCGAGCGTACATCACCAGATGGCTTTGAGGGCAAGAGTTACCCTTATATTTTTCAAAGTCGGGCACTTGGAACTTGTGCGGGACTTTCACATTTGGGACCAAGCAGAGATCTGCAGCGTCCTTTCCAAATAAATCCTGACCGCGAATGGCCTGCAGTTCCTTCTGTATTTCCAAGAACTGTTCCTGGAATTCATCCATTCTGTCAAACATAGTTTCCTTCTTACCAGAAGGTGTTGGTGGAATCCGTCCTTCCGGGACAGTGTGCACCACAGGGGGTGGTACCGTGACTACGGCAGTGAGTCTTGGTGTTTCCCGAAGTTTGTAACCTTCAGGAGTCTTCAACATGCCCCTGGCATCTTCGCTTTCCCAAAGTTTTTAACCTTCAGGCCCAGCGGCTTCTGTTGTGATTCCCTGATCCTCAGTGATCGGCGGAACTTATCCTTCCAGGATATAGTTAACAGGCATGCCCCAAGGACGATCTTTCGGTATCTGATACCTAGGATCATACCTCTCCACTACGGGCGTTGAGGTGATCTCTGAGATCACAGTTCGTTGTAGCTGAGCTTCTGCCATGGCTTGCATGTCGTTACGAAGCTTTCTCATATCCTCTCTCAGAGCGTCGATCTCTTCTTTCAACTCTCTGTTTTCTTCCTCAAGATCATCCATCCTTTTTTGACGATTGGCCCGAGTATTATACGAAAGAGACAGTTTGACTCTAGAATCGAGACACGAACGTGAGATTCATAGGGAAGAAGAATACGCGATGTGAGAATGATGAATGCAATGATTATATTAATTGTTTTTCTTGGTTTAATCAAAATAAACTTCGACAATTAGATTGCAAATATCAAACGGTGGGGAAACCCCTTTTTATTGAAATTCAAAAGATTACAGAAGTGGAAATACAATAGATTACAAAGTGCAGAAACAGAAACCTAAACTAATGGGTCCCGAGTCCTCTCTGAAGAGAAATCAGGTGCTGATTCTGGTATCTTCCTTTTCTTTGACCGGGGCTCTTGGGCCGTTGTCGGGTTGTCATTCCTTGGCCAAGTGAAAGGAGCGAGCAAATTCTTTTGGTCATCTTGATTATCTACAGCATGTTGCTCCAAAATTTCAATCAGAGCATATTTTTCTTTCAGTAATTGTTGTATTTTGATGCACTCTATGTCGAGGGTGCGGTACTTGTTCTTCCAAGACCTTCTCTCCTTTTGAATTTTGTTGAGAGTAACCTGAAGCTTTTCAGTTTCCGTCATGAAGTACATGACAGATTCCCTCGGCGGAAGAATTCCGTAACGAGGATAAGGCATCTTTAGCTTGAGAGCTCTAGTTTGTACCCAATGGAGATAAGGCTCCACCGAGACACAGTCCGGTTTTCCCAGAGACTCTCGTCCTTTATTATGAACATGCTTCCAAGCGTGCACTATTTCCATCTTTAGTGCTCTGTCGTTTTCTCCTTCTTTGAAGAAAAGACCTTCCAGATGAACACCCAGTGGGATGTGTCTCATCAGGTATCCAAATTGACGACGAACCAATATCGGATGGTAGTTGATTCCTCCTTTAGTTCCTATAAGGGGTACGTTGGGGAAGTTTCCACACTGGTCAATGATCCTGATTCCCTCATAAATCCTATTACACTAATCTATATCAGAGTTGGTAAGAGACATGATCTTCTGCGACCAACGTAAGGCACTCTTGCAATCCCAAAAAGCAGCAGACTTGGGCAAGTGAGAGATAAACCATTTGTAAAGCAAAGGTACATAGCATGTGATCTCCCCTCCATTATACAAATTTCCCAGGTGTACAGAATGATACGCATCTACGAGCAAAGTCGGCACAGGATTTCCAATGAGAAAAACCTTAATGGAGTTAATATCGACGAAGTTATTGATGTTAGGAAACAAAAATAACCCGTAGGTGAGTAAGACAAAGATTCTTTCAAAAGCAGTCACGTTTCCTATACTGGCAAAATACAGAGCCTTCTTTCTCAAGAACTGGGCTGGCAAACCTTGGATGCCACCCTTAGCGGTCATGTGAGCCCTGACCTCAGACTCGTCCAAATGAATTGCTCTTGCAATAGTCTGATTCTTTGGAATTTCTTCTAGTCCAGAAAATGGAGCTCGATCCGTAATGTGTAGATCGATCAGGTGAGAATACTCCTCCAGCGTTGGTGCAAGCTGGTAATCCGGGAATGTGAAACAGTGATAAACCGGATCATAAAACTGAATGAGCACATCCATGATTCCCTCAATCACATGGACTCTTAATAGTGGTAGCAAACCTCTGTGCTTGGCTCTGAAAGCCTCTGGGTTAGTGATCATCCTCGCTAACCTTCTCAAATCCTCTAGTTTTGGAACCTTGAAGGTATACTGGTGAGTTCTCCTTCTACCGAAATCCATTAGTGCAATCCTTTTCTCTGATATTTGCAATCACAGTCTTAGTTTATTTTGAAAGAACAGAGAGACTAGAAGAGAAGATTTTTTGAATGTTTTAATGTTTTTTAGATGAATGCATGAATGCAGCACACAAAAACATAGAAAAAACATGGGGTCAAAGGGTCGTTGTCATGAAGTCAAGGCTCTACCCATCCCCAAAGGTTTACACTAGGGTGATTTTTGTACCTGTACTCATTATCATTAGCTCCTCCCAGGAAAGCAAAACAACAAGCGGATCGCCAGCGAGTTGTAGAGCAATCTTAGAGTAAGTGCCATTCACCGAGAATAGATCACCAGCCTCAAATGAGGGTAGTATCGCGTAACAACTATTTTCGATAGTTTTCGCACTACGAAAGGGTTTGGCTCCTCAGCTTCTCAGACTTAACAACCGGCCCATTGTCTAGGTGAGAGAATGGGTTGCGTTGGTCAGCCTCCACTGAGGTTGATGGTCGACCCCGTCGCCATCACTTATCTTAGGTGTATACTCATTCTTTCCACATACAACATCACCCGCATTCCCATTAGCAGAAAAATAAACACGTATATTAATTAGGAAAAGCGGTATATATATTCGTCCTAAACATCCTAGACCTTTAAAGCTATGAATCCTAAGTTCCTGACAGAAAATGGGTTCCCCGGCGGAAGCCCCAATCTGTGGTATTCACACACAAGAGGTGGAAAGGAAGACCGTGCCTAGATCTAACTTTGACAGGCCCCACGGTGGGCGCCAATTTTTCTGTAGCGAGCGATTTTGGACGTGGTTCTTAAGCGCTGGTCGCTCTCTGCGGTTGAGCTTAAAACTACAGGTCGATTCATTTTTTATCCTATTCTGAGCTGATGAAGGAAGGGAAATAAATGTCTCCAATTAACCCTGCTTTGCATACTGAGTTTAAACAGCGGTCTGTTAGGTTACGAATGCTATCAATGTGGGGGGGCCTTTGTACTGGTTATTTGTATTTTCGCCAATACGGTTTTCTTTCTAGGACTTGACAGAAGGTTTCTGGTGGGGAACAAGGATTAGGATGTTAGGAGTGATGCTTTTGAATTACTGCTTTTGATATGGGAGTATGGGATTTGGGTTTTTTGTTTAGTGTGCTCGCTAAGATCTTTTCTTTCGATCTTATGCCTACGTATTCCCGTTTACCGAAACAGGGAAATCAGAGCGTTCGTAGTTCCTCCTATTCTATGGGAGGAAATGGTTGTTTTTGGTGTCTTGTTCAAAGCCCAAGACGTGAAGCAAAAGGTGGTTTATATCTTGTTCAAAGCCCAAGATGTGAAGCTGAAGAGTTTATTTGTATCTTGTTCGAAGCTCAAGATATGAAGCTAAAGGTGTTGACTTTAGAGAGAATTTGTCATCTCTAAAGGGGTCTGTTTGTCACAATTGTTGGGTGACTGACTGTAAAGGAGGATTACTTTAACTAGGATACGCGGATCCTAACAATGCCATAATTTCCTTTATAGGGGGTTTTAACCTGAAGGAGAAGACTTTAACTCAGTGTAGAGCAATGCCATCTTTCCTTAGGAATTTGTCATGCAAAAAGAGGGACAGTGGCATGGATGTAGATGATCCAGAGGCTTTCCGCTTACAGCGATTAGATGAAGAGGAAGGAGTTGTTGATGTTTGTGTACTATGAACGAGGCACAACTTTGATGCTAAAAGGTTAATTGGATTAACCAGTGGTTTTCTTATACCAAGCCTAAGAGGAGGCTATTATGTGTCTCATACAAAGCCCGAGAGAGAGGCTAAAAGGTTTTGACTCAATGAGGGAATCTTTTGGTATCTCGTATAAAGTCCGAGATGGAGGCTATCTAACTCAACAAGAGAGTTTTTTTTGTATCTCGTATAAAGCCCGAGATGGAGGCTGTTGTTTGTTTGGCTCAATAAGAACCTTTTTGTATCTCGTATAAAGCCCGAGATGGAGGCGAAAGGGTGATTGACTCAACGAGGGAGTCTCTTATATGTCTCGTACAAAGCCCGAGAGAGAGGCTAAACATTGTTTCAGTTGAGTGACAGATCAAATATACTGATTTTAAAGAGAAAACCAGTTCTTATATGAGCAACACTGTACTCAGAGATTTGATTCAAGGATCCGGGTTATTCCTGTTCTTTAAGGAAGCGGGAAATCCAAAGGATATTGAGACTATCTGAGTCTGCGGGTTTCCTTCCTATTTAACGAAGGGTTCACTTGAGAATGTCTTTGAGACTCAAGGAAGTTAGACTGTCCAAGTCTAGAGTTTCATCTTTTGTACTATGCTTTGAGAAACAGTAGTAGACTCTTTGAAAAGACTGTTCTATTAAGATGACTAAGTTCTGTTCCTATACCTCTAGGAGGTCGTCGGGACAATTTGTACGAAACCCAAGAGGAGGCTGGAAACTTTTAAGAAGTCGATCGGTCCTTGTACTAAGCCCAAGAGGAGGCTATCATTCCCGGAGGAAGAGATCATTATACGAAGCCTAAGAGGAGGTTGTGAATACTTCTAAGAAGCCGTAGGGTCCTTGTACTAAGCCCAAGAGGAGGCGGGGTTGCTTTTAGGAAGCCTGTGGGTCCTTGTACGATGCCCAAGAGGAGGCCGATGCTTTTAAGAAGCCGATGGGTCCCCAAACCCCGAGAAATTCAAGGCAATGCTATTCACCGAGAATAGATCAAAGTCAGGAAAGTTCGAGAATTTGGAAGAAACTCAAAGATGCCATTCACGGAGAATACATTCATCTCTGGGAGTAGAGTTTCTTGACAATTCCTAATGAGGACAGCCGAAGAGAAGACTGTATCTGGTGATCCTATTGGGGATCTAGTTGTCTATTACTACGAATAAACGAAACGGCGTCACCTAGTTCTAGACGTAGTTGCCAGAGAAACTCGAAATATCTATACTATTATTACACAGTTGATATGAGTTTATGAAAGAAGACTTACAGTGAAACAGCCCCACAATACAGTTATATGTATATGAAAGCGGTAAATGAAAGTGTATAAACACTTACTCGGGTTTAGAGCTTCCATGCTGTTTGGTTAGTTGTTCAACAAAGAAAGATTGAAAACAACAGTATATTCAAAATCAAAGGAGAAAGTGCTTTGAAAAAGAAAGATTTGGGGCTTACAGTTCAAGGAGAGGCCCAGGGTTTTATCAGTGAGCACACTGTTAAATTTGTACAGAGGGACTTATACAAGTGAATGAGGCCCAAAATGTTTTCTGTACAAAGGGATGGGTCTTACACTCTCTCAAGAGGCCCAAAAGGTTTTAAAGAAAAATGAGTGGGGCTTATAACACGAGGGTAGGCCCATATAATTTTTCCGTTTAAAATGGCGATCGCGCCGAGATTTTCTTTTAACGCAGAGGGACTTATACAATAAGTGAGGCCCAAAAAGATTTTGGTTAAAAGGGGATTGGGTCTTACACTCTATTAGAGGCCCAAAATGTTTTTAATGGGTCTTATAGCTCAAGGAGAGGCCCAAGGTTTGTTTTGAAAAGGCGACGATCGCGCCATTTATTTTTTACTGTATCGGGACTTATACAATATACTGAGGCCCAAAAAGATTTGGTCAAGAAAGGATTGGGTCTTACACTCTATTAGAGGCCCAAAAAGTTTTAAAAATGATTTATGAGGGTTGAATTAATCCAAAAACCCTAATTTGTTTTCAAAAATGTATTTAATTGAATAAAAATTCAATTAAAATGATCAAAATTGTTTAACATGTGAAAAACAAATTGTGATTTTGGATTAATGCTTCAAAAATTAAGTATTGACCTACAAAATAATTAGAAAGCATTAAAAGTTGCAAAATCAATGTAGAAAAAATATTTAATATGTCAAAAACAATTAAAATATTGATTCTTTGCAAAAATATCAATTATATGAAATAAATAATATTTTTGAGATTTTTTTATAAAATAAAATATTTTAACATTTTTGTGAATTATTAAAAAAAGAATCAACTCAAAATCATTAAAACTCAGAGAGAAATTAATTTTTGAATCAATTAAACAAAAATCACAAAATTCAAATATTTGAATTTGTGAAAAAGGCGCCAAGAACACACCAAGAACACGCGCATGTTCTGGGTTTGGCTGATTTGCATTTTCTCCTCAATCTCACTGAATACTTGATTATATCATGCAATCCACATATCATTATGCTCGTCTCAACCTCACGATCATGTCTATAACACTTAATTTCATTTAAATTAAACATATAACAAGAAATCATGAAAAATCCTCAAGAACCCTAATTTCTGCATGAAGGCTAGGATTTTTGATACACGATTCAAACAATGCAATTAATTGAGGGAAAACATTCCATGCATGATTATGAACATATGGCCAAATTATTGTGCGAGGAAATATGCATAGATTGAGAGATGACCAAGTATATGCTTACCTCTAAGCCGTGACAGCAAGTGCAATGTGATTTTTGATTTGGAGGTGTTACAGATGAGTGGTGATGATCTGAACAGCTTCCCTACACCCTATGGAGTGTGTTTGAATGGTTGGACTTGATTGAAATTGGCTGGATCAATTTGTGGTACCTCAGCTGCAACTTGGTTGAAAATTTGAGCAACCAGCTGGTGATTTTGTGAAATTGGTGTTTCAGAAGTGATCTAAGTGTTTGATCAGCTCATATGTGATGTATGTGAGGTGTGTGAGTGATTGGTTTGATTGGAATTGCTCTCAAACTCAAAACCCGATAGTGACTTGCCTTAGAAGGCAAAATTGGAGTGAAAGAAGAGATTTTGAGGAAAGCATCTGTTTGATGGCTTTGGTGTACTCAAACTGATCACAATTGAGCTCTATTTATAGTAGAGCAAGTTTGTTTTGCAAGGAATAGTGAATGGCAGCTGGTAAGTAGGTTTGGCCAATGTTGGCGAATGAAAATCCAAGTCTCCTCTAGCCATTGACTAGAGGTTAGGGCACAGAGCTTTGGTTCCCTTGGTCTTGGATAAGTCTTGACTAATTTCAGATGAGAATGGCTCAGTCCATGCCACCTTGATGCTTCCATTGAATGCTTCAATCCAAATTTGAAGTTTTGTCCCTATTTTGGCCATTCTAGGTTCAACATGCTATTTCTTGTTCCATGGACTTTGGAGGCTTAGCTCAGTGATTGTCCCCTTTAGATTCAATCCTCAGATCTGTCCAAGTGGATAGGAGCATTTGAATTTGGCTGATTTTGGCAAATCGAGCCAAAATGCAAAATCTGCCTTGCCTTTGACAGATTTCAGCAAGGCAACTTGACAATGTCATATCTCATGGGGTAAGTTGAATTTGGCAATGTTCTTGGCCATTTTGGAAAGCCCTTACATGATACAACAACTGTTTGAACAAGTTTGGTTTTGATCTCTTTTGATTCCAAGTGAAAAATCCCTCTACATTTGGCAAAAAGTGAAGCAAAATCTGACTTAGTGAAATTTTCACTAAGTGTTGGAACAAAGTGTGATTTCTTGATTTTGATCACTCCATAACTCAAAATCCTTAATGAATTGGACTTAGGTCTAGTTGAAGTTTTTGTAGAGGGTAATGAGGGCTACAAATCCATCTTTGGATGAAAAAAATTGGCCTTGTGGTTTAGGAGTTATGGTCCTCCAAAGTTGGTGTATTAGTGGTACTTTTTCCATAACTTAGAAAAATTTCTAAGTTTTATGGTTACCCCTTTTACAAGTTATCCAACTTTATTTGATTTTTCTTGATGAATGATGATTCAAATCATACATTAACATCATTTTAGGGTTAAAAATCCATTTTGGTGAAAAATCTCAAAAAGTCAAAGTTGACTTTTGTGCACAATTGACTTTTTATCAGATGAATTCCAAATTGTGCAATTCTTCAGGAAATCATGTCCTTGACCTAAATCAAACTTGATGGACATGTTCCATGGGTGTCATAGGGTATATTGGGGCATGTCCTAGGGCTTGGGAGCATGTCCTGGTCAAAAGTCAAAGTTACAGTTGACTTTCCTCGCAAAACCCTAATTGTGGTGCAGATGAAAATGAGACTTGTTGCTCAAGCTTCTTGGAGTAATACATTGTTCCAAATGGATCAATATAGTTCATTAGAGACCCTCAAATCATGTCTTGAGGTCTTGGCTCTTGATTTGTCCCAAAAGTCAACCTAGGGGTGAATTAGGTCAAGAAACCCTAATTCCTGATTTTTTATGTATGCATCCCCTGAGGTCAAATTGACTTGATGCTTAGGTACATGAGGTTCCATGGAGTATATTAGGTTATGTTTTGGATCATTGGCTTATGCCCAGATGAAACTTTCCATCTAGAGGCCCTGGTCGACCAAAACCCTAATTTGGTGATACTAGCGATCTTGAGACTTGATCCACCTAGAAGGGAGCAACCTTGTGCTTAATCCTTAAAGTGAGAGTCCTTTTTTATCCATTGTGGATGTTTGAGAGGTTAGACAAGTTGAAGATCATGTCATTCCTTGATTGACCCTTTGTCTAAGGCTCTGAGAGGGCTTGAAACCCTAATTTTGATTGCAGTGGATGCTCACCAACCCTTGAGGCTTTTGATGAGGCATGATGGTTCATCCATATTGTGATGATGATTTGCACAATGATGGGAAATCTTAGTGGTCAAAATTTGGGGTATGACATATGCCCCTATTTAATCTTCTTGGACCCGAAGGTGTGAATGGCGAATGTATTCGGGCATTCGGGGTGCAAGAGGATTAAATATCGGAATACCCAAAATTTTGATGGTGGTTATGAATGGTGGATCACATCCATCTTCTTTTGCTGAGCAATGATGCTTAGAAAAGGTAAACTTCCCCTCGATCCTAGTCTTCAGCCAAGGAACTGGTCTCAGTTTCTGATTTAAACTTCCCCTCGATCCTGGTTTCCTACCAAGGAACTGGTCTTAGTTTCTGATTTAAACTTCCCCTCGATCCTGGTTTCCTACCAAGGAACTGGTCTTAGTTTCTAATTTAAACTTCCTCTCGATCCTGGTTTCCTACCAAGGAACTGGTCTTAGTTTCTGATTTAAACTTCCCCTCGATCCTGGTTTCCTACCAAGGAACTGGTCTCAGTTTCTTTTGTCAATAAACTTTATTGACAAGGAACGCTATTTGTAGCGGATTTCCTTCAAACTTCTCGCCGAATTTTCCTGGGGAGATGCCATTTGAGTGGAAATGGTTTCGAATTCAGACTTGCTGGGGAACCCATTCGTCTGAGTTGTAGAGGTGCACAAACTTCTCTGTTGGAGACGCCATTTGTCGATTCTACTGGGGGAAAGCGAGTATCTTGAGAGACTGTTTCCACTTGGGGATCTTACATCATACTTTTCTCGGGATCTTCCCAGAGAAATGCCATATGATGGGGTCCAATTTTGAGGTGCCGATGACCTTTTCATCAGCGAATTTTCGGAGAAATACTGATGTATTGCCGAACCTTTGCTTAAGAGGCTTTCTCTGGGGATTTTCTTTAATCCGGGAAAGCAAGGATATCATCTTCAATGGCGAAGAGTGACATCTGTTGAAGGTTCTCTGGCTCTTCAGAGGTTCAAGTTATCAAAGTGGTCGAGTGCCGACTCTGATCTAAAGATACACTGGTGGCGAGATTGTTTAGATGATTCACTTCCTAACGAGGAAAGGTCCGACAACTCGATTGAGAGGACTTAACACTAGGGGATCAGACCGACTAGAGTGATAGCGATGCAATATAAAATGTGAATGCAAATCAATAATGCATGATGTATGTATGTATATGCTGACAAAACTGACGCGACACACAAACTAAAAGATGAACATGACTGGATACTCGGCCATCGTGGGGCGTATAGAGATATCGCTGGTTCAAGATAGCAATTCCACCTTGCTTAGGAGAGATAGTACCTGCTGGGAGCTACCGTTGATCGGGCTTAGGAGGCAAGAACTCTGCCGTGGCGTGTCAGACGAGACAAGGTCTCTGACACAGTTGATCCCTTCATTCAGGCGTACTGGCGTAGAATGAGTACTTTGATTCTGCACTTTGAGGTTCGAACACCTTTGGAGATGCGATTGATGTTCTTTCGATGTTTAACAGTCAAAAGAAATTGTCATCTTTATTTTAAAAGCAGAAAAAGTTCTAACAAGTAAATTCATTTTTGTTTTATTTCAAGAATCGTTAATCATGTTAACAACGTCGTTCTGTAAAGCTAAAACAAGCAAGAATTACAAACAAAAGCACAAGGCTCAAATTTTATTGATAATATGGAGATCAGCCAAACGCGTGATTCCATTGAGTATTTACAAAGTTTAAAAATGGTAATTTACAGGGGAAAGGGCTACGTTGAAACATAACGACCACTATCCTTCTACCAACTTTGAATTCAGGGCATCCTGAGCTTCTGTCGAAGATGACCTTGACTGGAGTTTTCTTCCGATGATGTAACTGCTGCTGCTGAGAGACTTGCCTCTGTTGAACATAGTTACTTGCCATTATCCCTAATTTTTGCCTGGATTGTACTATGATGTTTCCAATCCACCGGGATGATTTTTTTTTTATTTTGTCTCTAACTTTTGCCTGGACCGCCCTTTCGGGTTTTCAATCCACCGAGACGTTTTTTTTTTAGGCGAAGTATTTCTTGACTACATCAACATTCGTGGGGTAGGCAAATTCCTCTCCGTCCATGGTTGCAAGCCTCAAGGCGCCGCCTGAGAAAGCTTTCGTGACCACATAGGGGCCATCATAATTTGGAGTCCATTTGCCCCAAGAATCAGTGAGAAAAGATTGTATCTTCTTGAGCACGAGGTCCCCTTTCCTGAAGATGCGAGGTCGGACCTTTTTGTCGAACGCCTTCTTCATTCTTTGTTGATATAACTGACCATGGCATAGTGCCGTTATTCTCTTTTCTTTGATCAGATTCAGTTCGTCGTGTCGACTTTGACACCATTCAGCTTCGGTGAGCTTAGCTTCCATCAATACTCGAATTGACGGGATCTCTACTTCTATGGGGAGCACTGCTTCCATGCCATATACTAGAGAGAAAGGGGTTGCCCCTGTTGAAGTGCGGACAGATGTGCGATAACTGTGAAGAGCAAAGGGTAGCGTCTCGTGCCAATCTTTGTAGGTTACAACCATCGTTTGAACGATCTTCTTGATGTTCTTGTTAGCCGCTTCTACCGCTCCGTTCATCTTTGGTCGGTAGGGAGATAAGTTATGATGTTTAATCTTGAACTCTGTGCACAACTCCTTCATTATCTTATTGTTCAAGTTAGATCCATTATCAGTAATGATCTTGCTTGGAACACCATAACGGCAGATGCTATTGTTTTTGATAAATCGGACCACCACTTGTCGGGTTACATTAGCGTATGATGCTGCTTCGACCCACTTGGTGAAGTAATCAATGGCTACCAGGATGAACCGATGCCCGTTTGAAGCCTTAGGTTCGATCTAGCCGATCATGTCGATTCCCCATATGGAAAAAGGCCACGGGGAAGAGAGAACTTTGAGATGTGATGGCGGTACATGAATTTTGTCGGAGTATATCTGACACTTGTGACACCTCCTCATGTACTTGTAGCAGTCGGATTCCATGGTCAACCAGTAATACCCTGCTCTCAAAATTTTTGTCGCCATTGTGTGTCCGTTGGCATGAGTGCCAAAGGATCCTTCATGAATTTCTTTCATTAGCATGTCTGCTTCTGGTCTGTCTACGCATCGGAGCAAGACCATGTCAAAATTTATCTTATAGAGAGTGTCACCGCTCAGGAAGAAGCTGCCTGCTAGTCTTCTGAGGGTCTTTCTATCTTTTCTGAGTGCCCCAGATGGGTACTCTTGTTTCTGAAGGAAGCATTTGATATCGTGATACCAAGGTTTATCGTCTATGACTGCTTCGATCGCGAAGATGTAAGCGGGCCGTTCAAGGCGCATTATGTCGATCTTAGGTATGTTATTCCATTGACCTACACTAATCATGGAAGAGATAGTGGCTAATGCATCAGCCATGTGATTCTCCTCACGAGGGTTATGATGAAACTCAACTCTGTTGAAGAAGGGTAACAACCTTCTTGCATAGTCTTTGTAAGGAATCAATCCTGATTGGTATGTGTTCCAATCTCCTTTTATCTGATAGATAACCAGGGCTGAGTCGCCATATACGTCCAAGTTTTTGATCCTTAAATCAATCACTTCCTCGAGACCCATAATACAAGCTTCGTATTCGTCCTCGTTGTTCGTACACTTGAACGTAAGTCGAGCAGTGAAAGGAATGTGGGTACCCTGAGGGGTAACAATGATTGTCCCAATTCCATTTCCGTAATGATTAACTGCTCCGTCAAAGATAAGTCCCCACTGGGAACCTGGTTCTGGCACTTCACTGGGTAACGGTTCATCGCAATCTTTCATTTTTAGATACATGACATCTTCGTCTGGGAAGTCGAACCCGATTGATTCTTGATCGTCAATCGGTTGATGAGCCAAATGATCGGCTAAAATACTTCCTTTAACGGCTTTCTGAGCTTGGTATTCTATGTCATATTCTGATAGCAACATCTGCCAACGCGCAATTCTTCCCGTGAGAGCAGGTTTTTCAAATACGTACTTGATTGGATCCATTTCGGAGACCAACCAAGTAGTATGACGAATCATGTATTGGCGAAGACGTTTGGCTGCCCAAGCCAAAGCGCAACAAGTTTTCTCAAGCATCGTGTACCAAGTCTCGCAGTCGGTGAATTTCTTGCTCAAATAGTAGATGGCAGACTCTTTTCTTTTAGTTTCGTCTTGTTGGCCAAGTACACATCCCATTGAGTCCTCTAGGACTGTGAGGTAAATGATCAGTGGTCTTTCTTCCACTGGAGGTGATAGAATCGGAGGATTCAACAGATATTTCTTAATACTGTCGAAGGCAGTTTGGCAATCTTCTGACCAAACGCAATCCTGGTTCTTTTTCAGTAATTTGAAAATCGGCGCACATGTGGCGGTCATAAGGAATATGAATCTGGAGATGTAGTTTAAACGTCCCAAGAATCCTCTGACTTGTTTTTCAGTTTTTGGAGAAGGCATTCCTTGAATGGCCTTGACCTTGTCAGGATCAACCTCAATTCCTTTCTGGCTGACGATGAACCCTAGTAGTTTCCCTGAACAGACACCGAAGGTACATTTGTTGGGATTCAAGCGGAGCTTGAATTTTCTCAAACGTTCGAACAATTTTGACAGATGTTCAACGTGCTCACTCTCTATTTTTGATCTTGCAATCATAACATCGACATATACCTCGATTTCCTTGTGTATCATGTCATGAAACAGAGTAGTCATGACCCTTTGATAGGTTGCCCCGGCGTTCTTCAAACCGAACGGCATTACCTTGTAATAAAAGGTACCCTATGGGGTAATGAATGAAGTTTTCTCCCTGTCTTTCGGCGCCATTTTGATCTGGTTATAGCCCGAGAATCCATCCATGAAGGAGAATACTTTGAACTTTGTTGTGCTGTCAACCAGCATGTCAATGTGTGGTAAAGGAAAGTCGTCCTTTGGACTTGCCTTGTTCAGATCTCTGTAATCAACACACATTCTGACCTTTCCGTCCTTTTTCGGAACGGGTACGATATTGGCTAACCATTGGGGATATTCAGCTGTAGCGAGGAAACCCGTGTCAATCTGCTTTTGTACCTCCTCTTTGATTTTGATGGCCATGTCCGGGTGAGTGCGTCTCAACCTTTGCTTTACTGGCGGACATTCCGATCTTAACGGTAAGTGATGTTCCACGATGCTGGTATCCAACCCTGGCATATCCTGATAAGAGCAAGCGAATACATCGGGAAATTCTCTGAGAAGCTTTATCAAACTCTCTCTGGCAGTTGGACTGAGCAGTGTCCCGATCCTTATTTCTTTTCTCTCTTTATTTGAACCCAAGTTTACCGTTTCCAACGGCTCTTTGTGAGGTTTAATGGACCTTTCCTCTTGTCTGAGTAGTCGGGAGATCTCTTCTGAAATTTCGTTGTCATCTTCTTCTTCAGCCCCAAATACCGGGAACTCAAAGTCGGGAGAAGGCATTGGATCGTATGTTTCAACTAGGTTTAAAACAAGCAATTTGCATGACGTGATGATTCGTGTTTAGAAGAGATAGAGAAAAATGCAATTGTGTGCAGTGTTTTATTTTACTGCTTGTTTTTTATAGTTTTGTTTTTTAGGATTACCATTTTCTTTGAAAAAGCAAAAAGAGAAAACAGCAATTAATGCGGAAATTACATAACGACGTTATTTTATTAATGAACAAGTCGAATCTTGAAACTACAGCCCTATAAAACAAAACTCTGTCGCTTCGGGCAAAGCGAAGAGGGGAAATTTACAGAAAGCAAGCCCTATCAAAACATCAGTTTCACCTGGGCAGGGTGAAAGGTTAAAGATGGCAATTACTTTAACTGGTGAACGACCTTCGGAACCTCGACGGCAACCCATTGGCGGCGAACTCCTCGGTGAATCACAAAGTCTGGCACCTTCCTTGATTTGTCTTCAGAAATGACGCTGATTTTTGGTGGAGCGGGATCATTGGAATCTATCTCCCAGGCAGAATTGTCGTAGGAGAATTCCTCTGTTGCATTTTGCATAGCATTTGTGCTCTCAGGTACATCTCCCCATCCAGTTGCCTGGATATCCTCGAGCCTGATATGAGAGTTTCGGGAGCGGTGTACTTGACCATATAGTCGAATTTTCCACTTGGTTCTCCCAGAGTGTCCCAAACTTCTTTGGAACTGGAGGAGTCATCTCTCTCAATGACGTTGACCTCGGGAAAAGCATAGTTGATGAACTCAAGTCCTGCAAACGTTGCGAATTCATCTTCATATTAAGTAGTTTCTGAATGACCTGAGTGTTGATCCCATGGCATGGTGGGGACACAGGTATTCCGTTCAATGACGGTCAACTGATTTCCATTGTTCGGCTGACTTTCTTGCCCCAAGTTTCCTGGGTAAGGTTGCCACATTGGCAGACCATCCATTGGGCCATAGTAATTGTGGTCGAAGTTATCTCTCATCGGAGTGTCTTCCTCTAATGAATTTGACGGAGCGCGGCATCCTTTCGGATCACAATCCCCGTAGATCATTTCGACATCTGATCTTGGTATAAATCTCGGACTTTTTGTAGGAAAGCAAAAAGGCATAGGCACCTCTTCCTGAGACATATAACCATCCTTGTTAAGGTAGGACTTCCACTCTTCATCTGGGTCAGAGGGATCTTCCTCATTGATAGCATGAACTATTTGAGACACTGGGTGAAGGAAACCTCCACTGTGGAAGAAGTTTTGAAGGGGATGAAGACTTTCATCGTTGGCAGCTGTCCGGGTACAGGTTGCAGAAAAACCAAGGCCCTTCTTTGTTTTATTGTCAATGGGAATGACAAGCTGCCCCCATCATGTCGTATCGGTACTCTCGACCGCTTTAATAGCATCTTTGTATGAGGAAATCGAGGTTCCTCCTCTGAACTGATTGTTCTTGCTCACCGACAGTGCTTGGAACTGAGTTCCAATAACCTCCTCGGGTTTTATACCAGTAGATGATGACAAGTTACTCACAAGCAAGGCTTGTTCCCCACAAACCGTGACAAGTTGATCGTTCTTGACGAATTTTAGCTTTTGGTGGAGGGTCGAAGTGACCGCTCCAGCCTGGTGTATCCAAGGTCTTCCTAATAAACAACTGTATGTTGCCCGGATGTCCATGACCTGGAAAGTGACTTGGAAAGTGTGAGGACCGATAGTTATGGGAAGATCAACTTCGCAGATAACCGTTTTTCTGGATCCGTCGAATGCTTTGACGACAACCTCGCTAACCCTCATTGGAGGTCCTTTGAATAATAATTACATCAAAGTGGACTTCGGCATAACATTTAGGGCTGACCCTGTGTCTACCAGTACGCTGGCTAAAGCATCGTCCTGGCAGTTAACTGTGATATTGAGCGCCATGTTATGACGACGACCCTCTTCAGGTAATTCTTCATCACTAAATCCCAAATTATTGCAGGAAGTGATGTTAGAGACAATGCTATCGAACTGTCTGATTGTTACATCCTGTTCCACAAAGGCTTGCTCCAAGACTTTCTGTAGAGTCTCCCTGTGGGCTTCTGAACTGAGTAACAGTGATAATACCGAGATCTTTGAAGGAGTCTGTAACAGTTGATCGACAATGTTGTATTCACTCCTTTGGATGAGCTTCAGCATCTCATCATTATTTTTCAAAAGGTCGGGATTACTGGATTGACCGACTGATAGATCGGGAGCTTCTGTCTGAAGTTCCTTTTCCTTGTTAAGTTCCCCAACCCCTCGATTGAAGATTCTACCACTCCGTGTTACTCGACTGATGTCTGCAATGTTCACAACGGAGGGTAATGGAATTTCCTTTCCATTTTCAATTATTGTTGCACCGTATTTGTAAGGGATCGCCTTAGCTGATTCATATGGTAGCGGTCCTGGTAGATAGATGACTACAGGAGCCTTCTGATTTTTCTGACCATCATAAGTAATCTCGATTCGTTCCCGGTTGGGAACTTTAGATTCGTCAAGTAGAGGGATAATGGCGAAAACATCCCTGGTCCTGTGATGACCAGAGATCGTGACAACATCCTCAACTTGCTCGGCAAGGTAGTTCGGCGACCAGTCGATGGGTCCAGAACCCGGATATGGATGAATTTCTCCACGATCGACCTGACCCTGAAGAGCTGCTCTCACAAGGTAACACCCTTGGTTATTTTCTGAACAGACGCTACAACTGTCATAGTTGTGTGGTGGCACCTGGCCACGCCCACTTTGAATACAATGTAACCTTACTAGGTTAGCTTCCACTGATCGGACATCCTGACTTTGACGCCGGGTGGGATTCCTGTTATTATTACTAATCCGCTGAGTATCTTCATCCATATAGATTGGCATCCACCAGTGATTTAACAAGTGTTGAAGTGCCTCCTGGACAAGGGTACAACCTCGATCGTTTTCGCAACCCGCTTTACAGCTTTGATAGTCATGTGATATTAAGAATCCAAGTCGGACCTGCTCAGCATGTAACTCTACCAGGTTGGTATTTAACACGCGAATGTCAAAGATCTGAACCATGTTGATCTGATAAGGATTCCTATCATGGTAGTCTTGGATCCATCCAAGATCCATCTGACGCTGGAGGGCCTCTTGTATGAAAGAGCATCCCTGTTTGTTTACCGAGCAAATCAGACAAGAACTGTAATCGTGTCGCGGCAGATTATGATACTGGCTTTGCCTTGAGTGCATAGCCACCAAGTTGACATTCATTGCACGGATATCGTGGTTCTGAATGACGTTAGAATTCGTGTAGACCATGTTAACTCCACGAAATCGGTGCTCCTGGATCCACCCGAGATCCATTTGTTCCTGTAGAGCTGCTTGCACTACCGAACATCCTTGATTGTCTTTAGAGCAGATATCACACTGATGATAATTATGAGGTGGCACATGGCCATATCTACTCTGTCTACAATGCATCTTAACCAGATTGGTTTTCAACAAGAGTACATCGTAAATTTGATAGACATTGTTAGTCTCTCCTTCTATCAAATTGACTGCAGCCTTCTCGTGTTGAGGTAGCAGATTCGTGAGAACATTAGGATTTGTATCCTTGAAGGATAAGACCCCGCTCCTAACAAGTTTTTGCACGTCGGACTTGAAATTAAGACAAGTCTCTATGTTATGCCCTGAACCTCCTTGATGATAAGGGCAAGTTTGATCCACCTTAAACCAAAAAGGCAGATTTTCCGGTACTGTAAGAGGAGATTTAGTCTGAATGTGCCCCTTAGCCAGTAGTAACGGAAATAGTTCTGTGTACAACATGGGTATAGGATCAAATCCTGGCGGCCGTGTTGTACGGTTGTTGTTATATGGAGGACGAGCCTGCTGAAGAGGCTGTTGTGTTCTTTGCTGATCAGGTTGGCTCTGCGCAACCTGAGGTTGATACGTAGGAATAGACGCAGAGTTGATAGCAGGAGTCACAGCTGCTACCGGTTGATAACGTCGTCTTTCCTTTACGAGAGAGATATTCCCAATATCTTACTCTTTTTTCTTAGGGAGAGCACTACCATATTTTTTAGTACCGCTCGTCGATCTAGTGTCTTTTACCAAACGTCCTTCTCGGACGGCTTCCTCAAGACGTACGCCCATGCCGACCATCTCGGTGAAATCACTGGGCGCACTGGCAACCATTCGGTCATAGTAAAATGAGCTTAAGGTCTTTAAGAAGATCTTTGTCATCTCTTTTTCCTCAAGAGGTGGACAAATTTGAGCGGCAATTTCACGCCACCTTTGAGCATACTCCTTAAAGGTTTCCTTGTCCTTTTGCGACATCGATCTGAGTTGATCTCTATCGGGTGCCATGTCCAAATTGTATTTATATTGTTGGACGAAGGCGGTACCAAGATCTCTGAATGTGCTAATCGTAACACGTTTTAAACCCATGTACCATTTGAGTGCGGCACCGGTTAAACTATCCTGAAAGTAGTGAATCAGTAGGTCCTGATTCTCCGTCTAGGCTGACATCCGCCGAGCGTACATCACCAGATGGCTTTGAGGGCAAGAGTTACCCTTATATTTTTCAAAGTCGGGCACTTGGAACTTGTGCGGGACTTTCACATTTGGGACCAAGCAGAGATCTGCAGCGTCCTTTCCAAATAAATCCTGACCGCGAATGGCCTGCAGTTCCTTCTGTATTTCCAAGAACTGTTCCTGGAATTCATCCATTCTGTCAAACATAGTTTCCTTCTTACCAGAAGGTGTTGGTGGAATCCGTCCTTCCGGGACAGTGTGCACCACAGGGGGTGGTACCGTGACTACGGCAGTGAGTCTTGGTGTTTCCCGAAGTTTGTAACCTTCAGGAGTCTTCAACATGCCCCTGGCATCTTCGCTTTCCCAAAGTTTTTAACCTTCAGGCCCAGCGGCTTCTGTTGTGATTCCCTGATCCTCAGTGATCGGCGGAACTTATCCTTCCAGGATATAGTTAACAGGCATGCCCCAAGGACGATCTTTCGGTATCTGATACCTAGGATCATACCTCTCCACTACGGGCGTTGAGGTGATCTCTGAGATCACAGTTCGTTGTAGCTGAGCTTCTGCCATGGCTTGCATGTCGTTACGAAGCTTTCTCATATCCTCTCTCAGAGCGTCGATCTCTTCTTTCAACTCTCTGTTTTCTTCCTCAAGATCATCCATCCTTTTTTGACGATTGGCCCGAGTATTATACGAAAGAGACAGTTTGACTCTAGAATCGAGACACAAACGTGAGATTCATAGGGAAGAAGAATACGCGATGTGAGAATGATGAATGCAATGATTATATTAATTGTTTTTCTTGGTTTAATCAAAATAAACTTCGACAATTAGATTGCAAATATCAAACGGTGGGGAAACCCCTTTTTATTGAAATTCAAAAGATTACAGAAGTGGAAATACAGTAGATTACAAAGTGCAGAAACAGAAACCTAAACTAATGGGTCCTGAGTCCTCTCTGAAGAGAAATCAGGTGCTGATTCTGGTATCTTCCTTTTCTTTGACCGGGGCTCTTGGGCCGTTGTCGGGTTGTCATTCCTTGGCCAAGTGAAAGGAGCGAGCAAATTCTTTTGGTCATCTTGATTATCTACAGCATGTTGCTCCAAAATTTCAATCAGAGCATCTTTTTCTTTCAGTAATTGTTGTATTTTGATGCACTCTATGTCGAGGGTGCGGTACTTGTTCTTCCAAGACCTTCTCTCCTTTTGAATTTTGTTGAGAGTAACCTGAAGCTTTTCAGTTTCCGTCATGAAGTACATGACAGATTCCCTCGGCGGAAGAATTCCGTAACGAGGATAAGGCATCTTTAGCTTGAGAGCTCTAGTTTGTACCCAATGGAGATAAGGCTCCACCGAGACACAGTCCGGTTTTCCCAGAGACTCTCGTCCTTTGTTATGAACATGCTTCCAAGCGTGCACTATTTCCATCTTTAGTGCTCTGTCATTTTCTCCTTCTTTGAAGAAAAGACCTTCCAGATGAACACCCAGTGGGATGTGTCTCATCAGGTATCCAAATTGACGACGAACCAATATCGGATGGTAGTTGATTCCTCCTTTAGTTCCTATAAGGGGTACGTTGGGGAAGTTTCCACACCGGTCAATGATCCTGATTCCCTCATAAATCCTATTACACCAATCTATATCAGAGTTGGTAAGAGACATGATCTTCTGCGACCAACGTAAGGCACTCTTGCAATCCCAAAAAGCAGCAGACTTGGGCAAGTGAGAGATAAACCATTTGTAAAGCAAAGGTACATAGCATGTGATCTCCCCTCCATTATACAAATTTCCCAGGTGTACAGAATGATACGCATCTGCGAGCAAAGTTGGCACAGGATTTCCAATGAGAAAAACCTTAATGGAGTTAATATCGACGAAGTTATTGATGTTAGGAAACAAAAATAACCCGTAGGTGAGCAAGATAAAGATTTTTTCAAAAGCAGTCACGTTTCCTATACTGGCAAAATACAGAGCCTTCTTTCTCAAGAACTGGGCTGGCAAACCTTGGATGCCACCCTTAGCGGTCATGTGAGCCCTGACCTCAGACTCGTCCAAATGAATTGCTCTTGCAATAGTCTGATTCTTTGGAATTTCTTCTAGTCCAGAAAATGGAGCTCGATCCGTAATGTGTAGATCGATCAGGTGAGAATACTCCTCCAGCGTTGGTGCAAGCTGGTAATCCGGGAATGTGAAACAGTGATAAACCGGATCATAAAACTGAATGAGCACATCCATGATTCCCTCAATCACATGGACTCTTAATAGTGGTAGCAAACCTCCGTGCTTGGCTCTGAAAGCCTCTGGGTTAGTGATCATCCTCGCTAACCTTCTCAAATCCTCTAGTTTTGGAACCTTGAAGGTATACTGGTGAGTTCTCCTTCTACCGAAATCCATTAGTGCAATCCTTTTCTCTGATATTTGCAATCACAGTCTTAGTTTATTTTGAAAGAACAGAGAGACTAGAAGAGAAGATTTTTTGAATGTTTTAATGTTTTTTAGATGAATGCATGAATGCAGCACACAAAAACATAGAAAAAACATGGGGTCAAAGGGTCGTTGTCATGAAGTCAAGGCTCTACCCATCCCCAAAGGTTTACACTAGGGTGATTTTTGTACCTGTACTCATTATCATTAGCTCCTCCCAGGAAAGCAAAACAACAAGCGGATCGCCAGCGAGTTGTAGAGCAATCTTAGAGTAAGTGCCATTCACCGAGAATAGATCACCAGCCTCAAATGAGGGTAGTATCGCGTAACAACTATTTTCGATAGTTTTCGCACTACGAAAGGGTTTGGCTCCTCAGCTTCTCAGACTTAACAACCGGCCCATTGTCTAGGTGAGAGAATGGGTTGCGTTGGTCAGCCTCCACTGAGGTTGATGGTCGACCCCGTCGCCATCACTTATCTTAGGTGTATACTCATTCTTTCCACATACAACATCACCCGCATTCCCATTAGCAGAAAAATAAACACGTATAGTAATTAGGAAAAGCGGTATATATATTCGTCCTAAACATCCTAGACCTTTAAAGCTATGAATCCTAAGTTCCTGACAGAAAATGGGTTCCCCGGCGGAAGCCCCAATCTGTGGTATTCACACACAAGAGGTGGAAAGGAAGACCGTGCCTAGATCTAACTTTGACAGGCCCCACGGTGGGCGCCAATTTTTCTGTAGTGAGCGATTTTGGACGTGGTTCTTAAGCGTTGGTCGCTCTCTGCGGTTGAGCTTAAAACTACAGGTCGATTCATTTTTTATCCTATTCTGAGCTGATGAAGGAAGGGAAATAGATGTCTCCAATTAACCCTGCTTTGCATACTGAGTTTAAACAGCAGTCTGTTAGGTTACGAATGCTATCAATGTGGGGGGGCCTTTGTACTGGTTATTTGTATTTTCGCCAATACGGTTTTCTTTCTAGGACTTGACAGAAGGTTTCTGGTGGGGAACAAGGATTAGGATGTTAGGACTGATGCTTTTGAATTACTGCTTTTGATATGGGAGTATGGGATTTGGGTTTTTTGTTTAGTGTGCTCGCTAAGATCTTTTCTTTCGATCTTATGCCTACGTATTCCCGTTTACCGAAACAGGGAAATCAGAGCGTTCGTAGTTCCTCCTATTCTATGGGAGGAAATGGTTGTTTTTGGTGTCTTGTTCAAAGCCCAAGACGTGAAGCAAAAGGTGGTTTATATCTTGTTCGAAGCCTAAGATGTGAAGCTGAAGAGTTTATTTGTATCTTGTTCGAAGCTCAAGATATGAAGCTAAAGGTGTTGACTTTAGAGAGAATTTGTCATCTCTAAAGGGGTCTGTTTGTCACAATTGTTGGGTGACTGACTGTAAAGGAGGATTACTTTAACTAGGATACGCGGATCCTAACAATGCCATAATTTCCTTTATAGGGGGTTTTAACCTGAAGGAGAAGACTTTAACTCAGTGTAGAGGAATGTCATCTTTCCTTAGGAATTTGTCATGCAAAAAGAGGGACAGTGGCATGGATGTAGATGATCCAGAGGCTTTCCGCTTACAGCGATTAGATGAAGGGGAAGGAGTTGTTGATGTTTGTGTACTATGAACGAGGCACAACTTTGATGCTAAAAGGTTAATTGGATTAACCAGTGGTTTTCTTATACCAAGCCTAAGAGGAGGCTATTATGTGTCTCATACAAAGCCCGAGAGAGAGGCTAAAAGGTTTTGACTCAATGAGGGAATCTTTTGGTATCTCGTATAAAGCCCGAGATGGAGGCTATCTAACTCAACAAGAGAGTTTTTTTTGTATCTCGTATAAAGCCCGAGATGGAGGCTGTTGTTTGTTTGGCTCAATAAGAACCTTTTTGTATCTCGTATAAAGCCTGAGATGGAGGCGAAAGGGTGATTGACTCAACGAGGGAGTCTCTTATATGTCTCGTACAAAGCCCGAGAGAGAGGCTAAACATTGTTTCAGTTGAGTGACAGATCAAATATACTGATTTTAAAGAGAAAACCAGTTCTTATATGAGCAACACTGTACTCAGGGATTTGATTCAAGGATCCGGGTTATTCCTGTTCTTTAAGGAAGCGGGAAATCCAAAGGATATTGAGACTATCTGAGTCTGCGGGTTTCCTTCCTATTTAACGAAGGGTTCACTTGAGAATGTCTTTGAGACTCAAGGAAGTTAGACTGTCCAAGTCTAGAGTTTCATCTTTTGTACTATGCTTTGAGAAACAGTAGTAGACTCTTTGAAAAGACTGTTCTATTAAGATGACTAAGTTCTGTTCCTATACCTCTAGGAGGTCGTCGGGACAATTTGTACGAAACCCAAGAGGAGGCTGGAAACTTTTAAGAAGTCGATCGGTCCTTGTACTAAGCCCAAGAGGAGGCTATCATTCCCGGAGGAAGAGATCATTATACGAAGCCTAAGAGGAGGCTGTGAATACTTCTAAGAAGCCGTAGGGTCCTTGTACTAAGCCCAAGAGGAGGCGGGGTTGCTTTTAGGAAGCCTGTGGGTCCTTGTACGATGCCCAAGAGGAGGCCGATGCTTTTAAGAAGCCGATGGGTCCCCAAACCCCGAGAAATTCAAGGCAATGCTATTCACCGAGAATAGATCAAAGTCAGGAAAGTTCGAGAATTTGGAAGAAACTCAAAGATGCCATTCACGGAGAATACATTCATCTCTGGGAGTAGAGTTTCTTGACAATTCCTAATGAGGACAGCCGAAGAGAAGACTGTATCTGGTGATCCTATTGGGGATCTAGTTGTCTATTACTACGAATAAACGAAACGGCGTCACCTAGTTCTAGACGTAGTTGCCAGAGAAACTCGAAATATCTATACTATTATTACACAGTTGATATGAGTTTATGAAAGAAGACTTACAGTGAAACAGCCCCACAATACAGTTATATGTATATGAAAGCGGTAAATGAAAGCGTATAAACACTTACTCGGGTTTAGAGCTTCCATGCTGTTTGGTTAGTTGTTCAACAAAGAAAGATTGAAAACAACAGTATATTCAAAATCAAAGGAGAAAGTGCTTTGAAAAAGAAAGATTTGGGGCTTACAGCTCAAGGAGAGGCCCAGGGTTTTATCAGTGAGCACACTGTTAAATTTGTACAGAGGGACTTATACAAGTGAATGAGGCCCAAAATGTTTTCTGTACAAAGGGATGGGTCTTACACTCTCTCAAGAGGCCCAAAAGGTTTTAAAGAAAAATGAGTGGGGCTTATAACACGAGGGTAGGCCCCTATAATTTTTCCGTTTAAAATGGCGATCGCGCCGAGATTTTCTTTTAACGCAGAGGGACTTATACAATAAGTGAGGCCCAAAAAGATTTTGGTTAAAAGGGGATTGGGTCTTACACTCTATTAGAGGCCCAAAATGTTTTTAATGGGTCTTATAGCTCAAGGAGAGGCCCAAGGTTTGTTTTGAAAAGGCGACGATCGCGCCATTTATTTTTTACTGTATCGGGACTTATACAATATACTGAGGCCCAAAAAGATTTGGTCAAGAAAGGATTGGGTCTTACACTCTATTAGAGGCCCAAAAAGTTTTAAAAATGATTTATGAGGGTTGAATTAATCCAAAAACCCTAATTTGTTTTCAAAAATGTATTTAATTGAATAAAAATTCAATTAAAATGATCAAAATTGTTTAACATGTGAAAAACAAATTGTGATTTTGGATTAATGCTTCAAAAATTAAGTATTGACCTACAAAATAATTAGAAAGCATTAAAAGTTGCAAAATCAATGTAGAAAAAATATTTAATATGTCAAAAACAATTAAAATATTGATTCTTTGCAAAAATATCAATTATATGAAATAAATAATATTTTTGAGATTTTTTTATAAAATAAAATATTTTAACATTTTTGTGAATTATTAAAAAAAGAATCAACTCAAAATCATTAAAACTCAGAGAGAAATTAATTTTTGAATCAATTAAACAAAAATCACAAAATTCAAATATTTGAATTTGTGAAAAAGGCGCCAAGAACACACCAAGAACACGCGCATGTTCTGGGTTTGGCTGATTTGCATTTTCTCCTCAATCTCACTGAATACTTGATTATATCATGCAATCCACATATCATTATGCTCGTCTCAACCTCACGATCATGTCTATAACACTTAATTTCATTTAAATTAAACATATAACAAGAAATCATGAAAAATCCTCAAGAACCCTAATTTCTGCATGAAGGCTAGGATTTTTGATACACGATTCAAACAATGCAATTAATTGAGGGAAAACATTCCATGCATGATTATGAACATATGGCCAAATTATTGTGCGAGGAAATATGCATAGATTGAGAGATGACCAAGTAT
Source organism: Lathyrus tuberosus (assembly GCA_022829125.1). Taxonomy (NCBI): domain Eukaryota; kingdom Viridiplantae; phylum Streptophyta; class Magnoliopsida; order Fabales; family Fabaceae; genus Lathyrus; species Lathyrus tuberosus. The sequence continues at coordinate 1,097,532 of JALAZF010000659.1, read as the reverse complement.
ATGCTTACCTCTAAGCCGTGACAGCAAGTGCAATGTGATTTTTGATTTGGAGGTGTTACAGATGAGTGGTGATGATCTGAACAGCTTCCCTACACCCTATGGAGTGTGTTCGAATGGTTGGACTTGATTGAAATTGGCTGGATCAATTTGTGGTACCTCAGCTGCAACTTGGTTGAAAATTTGAGCAACCAGCTGGTGATTTTGTGAAATTGGTGTTTCAGAAGTGATCTAAGTGTTTGATCAGCTCATATGTGATGTATGTGAGGTGTGTGAGTGATTGGTTTGATTGGAATTGCTCTCAAACTCAAAACCCGATAGTGACTTGCCTTAGAAGGCAAAATTGGAGTGAAAGAAGAGATTTTGAGGAAAGCATCTGTTTGATGGCTTTGGTGTACTCAAACTGATCACAATTGAGCTCTATTTATAGTAGAGCAAGTTTGTTTTGCAAGGAATAGTGAATGGCAGTTGGTAAGTAGGTTTGGCCAATGTTGGCAAATGAAAATCCAAGTCTCCTCTAGCCATTGACTAGAGGTTAGGGCACAGAGCTTTGGTTCCCTTGGTCTTGGATAAGTCTTGACTGATTTCAGATGAGAATGGCTCAGTCCATGCCACCTTGATGCTTCCATTGAATGCTTCAATCCAAATTTGAAGTCTTGTCCCTATTTTGGCCATTCTAGGTTCAACATGCTATTTCTTGTTCCATGGACTTTGGAGGCTTGGCTCAGTGATTGTCCCCTTTAGATTCAATCCTCAGATGTGTCCAAGTGGATAGGAGCATTTAAATTTGGCTGATTTTGGCAAATCGAGCCAAAATGCAAAATCTGCCTTGCCTTTGACAGATTTCAGCAAGGCAACTTGACAATGTCATATCTCATGGGGTAAGTTGAATTTGGCAATGTTCTTGGCCATTTTGGAAAGCACTTACATGATAAAACAACTGTTTGAACAAGTTTGGTTTTGATCTCTTTTGATTCCAAGTGAAAAATCCCTCTACATTTGGCAAAAAGTGAAGCAAAATCTGACTTAGTGAAATTTTCACTAAGTGTTGGAACAAAGTGTGATTTCTTGATTTTGATCACTCCATAACTCAAAATCCTTAATGAATTAGACTTAGGTCTAGTTGAAGTTTTTGTAGAGGGTAATGAGGGCTACAAATCCATCTTTGGATGAAAAAAATTGGCCTTGTGGTTTAGGAGTTATGGTCCTCCAAAGTTGGTGTATTAGTGGTACTTTTTCCATAACTTAGAAAAATTTCTAAGTTTTATGGTTACCCCTTTTACAAGTTATCCAACTTTCTTTGATTTTTCTTGATGAATGATGATTCAAATCATACATTAACATCATTTTAGGGTTAAAAATCCATTTTGGTGAAAAATCTCAAAAAGTCAAAGTTGACTTTTGTGCACAGTTGACTTTTTATCAGATGAATTCCAAATTGTGCAATTCTTCAGGAAATCATGTCCTTGACCTAAATCAAACTTGATGGACATGTTCCATGGGTGTCATAGGGTATATTGGGGCATGTCCTAGGGCTTGGGAGCATGTCCTGGTCAAAAGTCAAAGTTACAGTTGACTTTCCTCGCGAAACCCTAATTGTGGTGCAGATGAAAATGAGACTTGTTGCTCAAGCTTCTTGGATTAATCCATTGTTCCAAATGGATCAATATAGTTCATTAGAGACCCTCAAATCATGTCTTGAGGTCTTGGCTCTTGATTTGTCCCAAAAGTCAACCTAGGGGTGAATTAGGTCAAGAAACCCTAATTCCTGATTTTTGATGTATGCATCCCCTGAGGTCAAATTGACTTGATGCTTAGGTCCATGAGGTTCCATGGAGTATATTAGGTTATGTTTTGGATCATTGGCTTATGCCCAGATGAAACTTTCCATCTAGAGGCCCTGGTCGACCAAACCCCTAATTTAGTGATACTGGCGATCTTGAGACTTGATCCACCTAGTAGGGAGCAACCTTGTGCTTAATCCTTGAAGTGGGAGTCCTTTTTGATCCATTGTGGATGTTTGAGAGGTTAGACAAGTTGAAGATCATGTCATTCCTTGATTGACCCTTTGTCTAAGGCTCTGAGAGGGCTTGAAACCCTAATTTTGATTGCAGTGGATGCTCACCAACCCTTGAGGCTTTTGATGAGGCATGATGGTTCATCCATATTGTGATGATGATTTGCACAATGATGGGAAATCTTAGTGGTCAAAATTTGGGGTATGACAGTGTGTCACTCTTGATGAAGCCAAAAGTATCCTTTAGCATTGTCACAACTCGCCGTACGGAGGGCATTACAATGGTTTAAGAACGGAAACTAAAGTCCTCCAGTCGGGCTTTTATTGGCCTACATTGTTCAAAGATGCCAATCTCCATGCAAAAAGTTGTGATACATGCCAAAGAAGTGGCGGGATTGGAAAAAGAAATGAAATGCCTTTGCATGCTATTCTAGAAGTCAATGTTTTTGATTGTTGGGGCATTGATTTTGTCGGACCATTCCCACCATCTTTTTCAAACGAGTATATTTTAGTTGCGGTTGACTATGTTTCCAAGTGGGTGGAAGCAATTGCGTCACCGAGGGCCGATGGCAAGACGGTGATAAATTTTTTAAAGAAAAACATATTCTCCCGTTTCGGCACCCCTCGTGTGTTAATTAGTGACAGAGGTTCGCATTTTTGCAATGCACCGCTCGAAAAGGTCTTAGAGCATTATGGTGTAAGGCACAAAGTTGTAACTCCGTACCATCCACAAACAAATGGTCAGGCCGAGGTGTCTAATAGAGAGGTGAAAAGAATTTTAGAGAAAACCGTGTCAAATTCGAGGAAAGATTGGACATAAAAGTTAGAGGAAGCTTTGTGGGCGTATCGTACCGCTTACAAAGCGCCAATCGGTCTAACTCCGTTTCAAATGGTTTATGGCAAGTCATGCCATTTTCCCATTGAATTGGAGCATAAGGCTCTTTGGGCGTTAAAAATGTTGAATTTTGATCCGAATTTGGCCGGTGAAAAGAGAAAAGTCCAATTGCACGAATTAGAAGAAATGTGAAATAATGCTTACCATTCAAGTAAGATATACAAAAAAAAAGTAAAAGGATATCACGACAAGAAAGTTTCTCAAAAGGAATTCCGGGTTGGTCAGATGGTACTTTTGTTCAATTCCCGCTTGAAATTGTTTCCGGGAAAATTAAAGTCCAAATGGTCTGGACCGTTTCTTGTCAAGGATGTTAAGAATTATGGAGCTGTAGTGATAGAGGACTTGCAGAAAAAAGAAAGTTGTACTGTGAACGGCGAACGCTTGAAAATTTATCTTAGAGGCGATTTTGATCGCGAGATTGGTTCCGTGTTTCTTGATGATCGTTGATCGTCTTGGACCGTCGAGCTTAGCCGACGTTAAACAAGCGCTTGTTGGGAGGCACCCCAACATTGTAAGTAGTTATCGCTTTAATTGTTGTTTTAATGATGTTTGATATTTGAATGATTGAGAAGGTGGCAGAAATGCAGAAGAAACAAAATTTGCAAAACCTGTCATGTTCGTTGGCGTTCACTTTGCAAACCTGGGGCGAGCATTCGCAAGCCAGTTCGCTTTGCGAACCCAGCGAGATAGGACATGTGTGTTTTATGCCACCTCATAAAAAAATGGGGGTTTTAATTGTTTGGGTGGGCCAACACTTGGGCCCATTACCCATTTCAATTGCTGAACACTTGAGGGGAAAAACCTTACTCCCACTCTTGCCTCTTTCATTCAAACAAACTCCCAAGAACTCAAATTTCCTCACGTGCCTTTTGCTGCTCAGATTTGACCTGTCTTTATTGATGTACTTTATCCACTTTGTGGATTATTTTGTTATTGATGTACTTGTACCGCTAAGGTATTTTTGACTGTGTAGGTGTTTTCACACCAGTACATTATTATTATTATTATTAGTAATGCATGTTGTTTTCCAGAAAAAAATTCTGTTTTTAATTTTACTAATATTTCAGTTTAAAATATAGTTATTAAGTGTTGAGTTCTTCAGTTTACGAATGCTCAACACTTAAATATGTTGGTATGCTTATGTGTTAAGTGTTATTAAGAGTTGAATTCTTCAGTTTATGAATGTTCAACTCTTAAGTTGTTGATATGCTTTTTATTGCTTTATGTTGGTATGCTTGTGGAAATTTAATATTTCCAACTTTTGGATGTTCTGTGGAAGAAATTTAGGTTGGTGTTGAGTGACCATCAAAGAAGATTCTTCCAAGTTGGATGGTGATGATAGTACTTTAAGCATGATGTGTGGCAAGGTACATAGTTACCTAGTTCTTGAATTTAGAATGAATTGGAACTTTGTTGTCTTTGTAGAAATGAAAATTGTGTTTCCAGTTACAACTCCATTTGATTGCTTCTGTCATTTAGGTCCAAAAATCACAAAAGTGAGAAACCTCCATGTATACTAAATTCTCCGGATTGATGATGAATGGTGTTTGATACTTATAATTCATGCTTTATCTTGCTTGTTGTTTTGAATTTGTGGAAGCATAGAAATGATCAAGGCAATGTTTTTGCACTGTGAGTATAACCACCATTCCAAAAACACTGAAATTCACCTTGTGAGTGTGCGCGTATTTGAAACCTCTTTTAAGCTAACATTTTTTATTGAATCATGAACCCGATTTTAACCCGTTTTGAAGAGCATTTAGGCTAAGATTATGGCAATGTTGAAGTTGGGGAGAATGGTTTATTCTGAAAAGAGAAAAGGGATTTGGTGATACAATGCATTCTTAGACAAAGAAATTGAACAAAAATGTGTAGGAAAGAAAAAGCGAAGAACAAAAAGAAAAGAAAAGAAAAATAAGAGAATGCATTGTGAAAAAAAAAAAGAAATAAAGATTGAACAAGTTAGAAAATTTTGAAAAAGAAATGCTCTTCATTGTCTTTACCCTTTCTTGTTTCAATGGTCGTGTACATATGTCCCTTGTTTTTCAACCCCGACCATGTTACAACCGATGAAAGCCCTTAGTGATCTGTTGCTTCCATGATTTCTTATGATTGATTAGATATTGTACGAATTGCTTAGTATCTGCTTCATTTGTCATTTGAGCGAAATTTCCCCGCGGTTGCAAAAACGTTAATTTCCTTCAATTCTTTTTCGAAGAGGAATGTTAGAGTGACATGAGCATGATGATTTAGTTGTCTCTTGAAACATTGTCTGAGATTTGTTGTAAGAATCAAGCTCTTTTCCATTGGCGATTTAAGGATTGTGTAATTGTGCTTTGCTATAATTGTTGTTTGTTTGAGCCATTTATCCTTTCTTGGATTGAATAAAATGCTCGAGCAAATCCTCTTGTATCAATGAGAGGAATACTTTGCTTAAGGACAAACAAAGAGTTAGTTGGGGAGAGTTTGTTAGATGTCAAACATGCTATATATTTGTATATGATCCTTGGCATTTTTCAACACTTTTCTATGTTTAATTGTGGATTTTAGGAGTGACATGTTGTTGTTCTTCATGCATTGTATTTATAGCTTTGGTGCTTGTAATGTGTGTGTTATTGTGCAGAAAAGTGCACTAATTGATCAAAGAATTGAGACACAAAGTCATGATACCAGCTGCCAACGAAAGAGGAAAGCAATAGAGTATTCGCTTTGCGAACTCTAGCGAAGGTGCCAGCGAAGGTTCGCTTTGCGAACAACAGCGAGCCTCCCAGTGAATAGCTCCAGAATGTGGCAGAGGGAAAAGAACCTAAAGTTCGCTTTGCGAACTCCTAGCGAATGTTCGCTGGTTAGCCGCTTTGCGAAGTACCTGGCGAATGGAGGCAGTGCAAAAAGGACCCAAAATTCGCTGTGCGAATGTGCTGGCGAATGGTTCGCTTTGCGAATGAATGGTTCGCAGTGAGAACCCATGAAGACATCCTAGGGCGGTTTAACTCTCAGAGGCACTTAAGGTGCCATTTTATTTCATTCGCTAGGCGAATGATTCATTTGCAGTGCGAATGTAGCAGATTCCAAATGTATTATAAATAGATTTTTACTTTTTCTTGGGATGAGAACTTGATATTTTCACACCAAAGCATATTTTTCTGAACTTTGATCTTCCAAGAGTGAATTTTCACATAGAGAAGCTGAAATCACATCCATTCTCGATTATTCGACTCGGATGTTCTTTCATCTCCTCTTGAAACTTGTCATCCAAGCTACCATGAAGATGTGTAGCTAAGCTCTCTTGTGTCAAGATTAGTGGTAGGTAATCCATTATTTTGTATGTATTAATTTTATCTTAAGCTTGTGAACCTTGTTGATGATATATATAGAAGAAAAACTTTGTTTACATGGTTTATATGTTGTTTAATTCATTTTCGAGAGAAATGTTTTAAATTTGACCTAAGTTCTATTCCATCAATATTCATAAGGCTAGAGATAGTTTTGAATGTTGATGTTCATAAATATTGAACTTAAAAGTTATCATTTTTGATAGTTTGTGTGAGAGATCAACAAAGGATCAAAATGGTAAATCCCACAACAAGTGTTTGAAAGAGAAACTTGTTGAGAGGATATGTGGTTGTATGTATTATTAATGAGTTCACACGCTTGATCGAGTTGATACGTACGAAACGGATTACCGAAACCTAATCTTGACATGTTTTTACAAACCCTAAAACCAATCTTTTTACAGTTGTTTTAAAAAATTTGAATGCAAACGATCCGATTGAAAATTACCAAAACCTTTGTTACGATTAAAGTGTGAAACCCTTTTAACTATCGAACGGCGGCAATATACACAATCTCTATGGATACGATAAAACACCCTCCTAAAATTGTTTCAACAACGCGAGGGGGTGCTAATACCTTTCTCTCGCGTAATCGACTCCTGAACCCAGGCTATGATTGCGATGACCATGTCTTTCCCTTCGTTAAGGTTTTCTTCGATCGTTCTCTTTCCCTGCGTCGGGATAAATAACGTTTGGTGGCGACTCTTCTGTTCTTTTCCACCGGTTGATTTTCACAGATGCGATAGCTGGCGACTCTGCTGGGGACTCTGGTTCCCTAAGCGAGTCAATCCTAGCGCTTGTTTGTTTTCAATTTTAGGGTGTTTATCTGTGTGGTTTACTCGCTTTATTTATGGCATTGTTGCATGTTTATTGTTTTATTACATTTGCTTTCCTTTATGTTTCACTGTTACCATATATTTTGGACTATGCTGGATTGTCTGTTTTCTTTGGTGGGATGGGTGTTCTGAGACATAAGCCCACTACCCAGGCTTGAGTATACACATAGGATTTAGAGTGGATAGTCGTGTCGCTTACGTGGTGGTGACCACGTGTAGTGTTCACGAGACCCACAGCCAGACGAGGTTCTTTTAGGAGATATCCGATACTGCATGTTGATGCAGACCATTGGATATTCCTTTATGAGCTGTCAACTCTGGTGACCATTCCCGAGGACTCAGTTGAGGCACTCCTCCCGAGGGGCGATAATGGCATACCAGAAATGGCAAACCCATTACGCTTCTCGATCCGAGGACCCGAAGCTTAGAACTTGCCATATGATGACCTTTTTTAAGGGGGGAACCAGTGGAGGCACTCTTTGATTGGCGATAATACTGTACCCAGAAGGATGAATGTATTATTGCTTCTCGACCTCAGTGCCAGAAGCCGAGGATCCTTCGATTTTAGAACCCACGTGTGAGAATGGGTGGGTGTTTACAGGTTTGCAGGTAACCGTAACCTCCAACCTACCTGGTGTTCTGGTTTTCTTATCAGTGTGGACTTATCAGTCTGGTATTATGGTATTATGATTATTCGGATATCCTGGTATTTCGATTATTCCGGCACTCTGACTATCCTAGTATTCTGATTAGGCTGGTATTCTGATTATTCTGGTATTTTGATTATGCCGATATTTCGATTATTCTGGTATTCTGATTATCCGGTATTCTGGTGTTCCGGTATTTTCTTCAGAGCAGACCTATGAACTTATTCAGTCATCAGCAGTTATAGCACACTTATTCAGAATATATGGAAGCTTTGATCCCATGTCTTTTGCATCCATAGCTTTGCATTTGCATTGCATCTTGCATCATTTGCATATCTTTCTCCAGGCTCAGAACAGTGAGCTCATCCATCCTCTGTCTGCGACTTGCAGTTGATTTCCCGACTTTCGTATTAGACTTGAATCAGCTTTTGGGAAGAATCATGAACTCAGGAGATCAGAATCAGTTTGTGACTAGGGCCGATGTTGAATTGATGAAGAATCTGTTAGACCAACTTATAGAAGCTATGGTGGCCATGACAAGGGGAGAGGCCAATATTCATAGAACTGAGAATGTTATTCCACCTCTAGTGAATAATGTTGCTCAAGCTTAGCCTGTGCGGACCCCTGTTGAGAATCAGGGTATACAGGAGCGTACTATCGCCCGAGACGGACATTCTTCTTCTCTTGATGCCACAGACTATCAAAGTTTTGCTTTTCTGTACCAGGTGTCCAAGGGGTAGTTCCAAAGATGAAGCCTAAGGACCCACGATCTGTTGATGATGAAAGATATTGTGTATTAGACGAGAAGCTAAAAGCCCTAGAAAGGCGTGATACTCTTGATTTGAATGCTTCGAGCATATGTTTGGTGCCTGGCCTTGTTTTGCCTCTGAAGTTTAAGACGCTGAAGTTTAAGCAATACAAAGGGGATAGCTGTCCGAAGCAACATTTGGTGATGTTTTGCAAAAGAATAACCTCGTATGCCCACAATGACAAACTTATGATCCACTGTTTCCAAGACAGTATGAGTGGGGCATCATTGTATTGGTATATGCAGTTAGAGAGTGGCTGCATCCAATCATGGTTAGATCTAGCCAATCCCTTCGTGAAGCAATACAACTATAATCTTGACATGGCTCCCAGCCGCATGCATTTGCAAGACTTGTCTCAAGCGGATAACGAATCATTCAGAGGGTATGTGTAGCGAGCGATTTTGGACGCGGTTCTTAAGCGTTGGTCGCTCTCTGCGGTTGAGCTTAAAACTACAGGTCGATTCATTTTTTATCCTATTGTGAGCTGAATAAGAAAGGGAAATAGATGTCTCTAATTAACCCTGCTTGCATACTAAGTTTAAACAGCGGTCTGTTAGGTTACGGATGCTATCAATGTGGGGGGGCCTTTGTACTGGTTATTCGTATTTCGCCAATACAGGTTTCTTTCTTTCGATCTGGGCAGAAGGTTTCTGGCGAGGAATAAGGATTAGGATGTTAGGACTGGTGCTTTTGAATTACTGCTTTTGATTGACGGAGATATGGGATTTGGGTTTTTTGTTAATTGCGCTCGCTAAGATCTTTTCTTTCGATCTTATGCCTACGTATTCCCGTTTACCGAAACAGGGAAATCAGAGCGTTCGTAGTTCCTTCTATTCTATGGGAGGAAATGGGTGTTTTGGTGTCTTGTTCAAAGCCCAAGACATGAAGCGAAAGGTGATTTGTATCTTATTCAAAGCCCAAGATGTGAAGCTAAAAGGTCTATTTGTGTCTTGTTCAAAGCCCAAGACGTGAAGCTGAAAGACCTCGATTTTAGAGAGAATTTGTCATCTCTAAAGAGGGGGAATTACTTTAACTGGGATACGCGGATCCGAGCAATGCCATAATTTTCGAAGAAAGGGTTTTAACCTGAAGGAGAAGACTTTAACTCAGTGTAGAGCAATGCCATCTTTCCTTAGGAATTTCTCATGCTAAAAGAGGGACAGTGGCATGGATGTAGATGATCCAGAGGCTTGTCGCTTACAGCGATTAGATGAAGGGAAAGGATTTGTTGATGTTTGTGTACTGTGAACGAGGCATAACTTTGATGCTAAAAGGTCGATTGGATCAACCAGTGGTTTTCTTATACAAAGCCTAAGAGGAGGCTAATTTCCGCTAGGAAAATCATTATACAAAGCCTAAGAGGAGGCTATTTTGTGTCTCGTACAAAGCCCGAGAGAGAGGCTAAAAGTTTTTGACCCAGTGGGGCATATCGTTATACAAAGCCTAAGAGGAGGCTAGCAAAGAGTTCGACTCTTGCTTAAGGGATTTATATCTCGTACGAGGCCCGAGATGGAGGAAAAAAAGGGGTGATTGACTCAACGAGGGAATCTTTTGTGTCTCATACAAAGCCTGAGAGAGAGGCTAAAAGGTTGTTTTGACTCCACTGGGGAGAATTTTGGTATCTCGTACGAAGCCCGAGATGGAGGCTATTGTAACTGTTTCAGTTGAGTGACATATCCAATATACTGATTTAAAAGAGAAAATCAGTTCTTATATGAGTAACACTGTACACATGGATTTAATTTGAGGATCAGGGATATTTCCTTCTCTTTGAGGAAACGGGAAATCCAAAGGGTATTGAGACTATCCGAGTCTGCGGGTTTCCTTCCTATTTAACGAAGGGTGCTTGAGAATGTTTTTGAGACTCAAGGAAGTTAGACTGTCCAAGTCTAGAGTTTTATCTTTTGTACTATGCTTTGAGAAACATTAGTAGACTCTATGAAAGGACTGTTCTATGAGGATGACTAGGTTCTGTTCCTATACCTCTAGGAGGTCGTCGGGACAATTTATACGAAGCCCAAGAGGAGGCTGGAAACTTTTAAGAAGCCGACGGGTCCTTGTACGAAGCCCAAGAGGAGGCTATCATTCCCGGAGGAAGAGATCATTATATGAAGCCTAAGAGGAGGCCGTGAATACTTCTAAGAAGCCGTAGGGTCCTTGACTAATGCCCAAGAGGAGGCCGATGCTTTTAAGAAGCCCGTGGGGTCTATCATCTCCTTTCCATTAGGAGAGTTAACTCTTTTAAAGATAAAAACCACTGGTAAATGTGCGAGGTTTACTATCCAGCGACTTTTAACTTTTAAAGAGGGTTCCTTAGTTAAGGTCCAAGATTATGACCGTAGTGGGTACCCAAACCCCGAGACATTCAAGGCAAGCTATCCACAAGGAATAGATCAAGTCAGGAAAGTTCGAGAATTGGGAAGAAACTCAAAGATGCCATTCACGGATAATACATTCATCTTAGGGAGTAGAGCTTCTTGACGATTCCTAAGGAGGACAGCCGAAGAGAAGACTGTATCTGGTGCTCCTATTGGGGATCTAGGCATCTATTTCTACGAATAAATGAAACGGCGTCACCTAGTTCTAGACGTAGTTGCCGGGGAAACTCGAAATATCTATACTATTATTACACAGTAGATATGAGTTTATGAAAGGAGACTTACAGTGAGCAGCCCCACAATACAGTTTATATATATATGAAAGCAGTAAATGAAAGCGATAACCACTTACTCGGTTGGAGTGCTTCCATGCTGTTTGGTTAGTTGTTCAACAAAGAAAGATTGAAAACAACAGTATATTCAAAATCAAAGGAGAAAGTGCATTGAAAAAGAAAGATTTGGGGCTTACAGCTCAAGGAGAGGCCCAGGGTTTTATCAGTGAGTGCACTGTTTGACTTTGTACAGATGGACTTATACAAGTGACTGGGGCCCAAAAAAGGTTTTCTGTACAAAGGGATGGGTCTTACCCTCTCTCAAGAGGCCCAAAAAGGTTTAAAGGAAAAAGAGGGGCTTATAACACGAGGGTAGGCCCAAATGATTTTTCGTTTAAAAATGGCGATCGCGCCGAGGTTTTCTTTTAACGCAGAGGGACTTATACAATAAGTGAGGCCCAAAATGATTTTGGTTAAAAGGGGGTTGGGTCTTACACTCTATTAGAGGCCCAAAGAGTTTTGAAGAAAAATAAATGGGTCTTACTACTCGAGGGTAGGCCCAGATGATTTTTGAAAAGGCGACGATCGCGTCGTTTGTTTTTTGACGGTATCGGGACTTATACAATAAGTGAGGCCCAAAGATGATTTGGTCAAAAAACGGATTGGGTCTTACACTCTAATAGAGGCCCAAGGTGTTTTGAAAATGATTTATGAGGGTTGAATTAATCCAAAACCCTAATTTGTTTTCAAAATGTATTTAATTGAATAAAAATTCAATTAAAATGATCAAAATTGTTTAACACATGGAAAACAAATTGTGATCTTGGATTAATGCTTCAAAAATTAAGTATTGACCTACAAAATAATTAGAAAGCATTAAAAATTGCAAAATCAATGTAGAAAAAATATTTAAAATGCCAAAAACAATCAAAATATTAATTCTTTACAAAAATATCAATTATTTGAAATAAATAATATTTTTGGGATTTTTTGATAAAATAAAATATTTTAACATTTTTGTGAATTATTAAAAAAAGAAACAACTCAAAATCATTAAAACTCAGAGAGAAATTAATTTTTGAATCAATTAAACAAAATCACAAAATTCAAATATTCAAATTATTCAAAAATGGCGCCAAGAACACGCGCGTGTTCTGGGCTTGGCTGATTTGCGTTTTCTATCCAATCTCCATGAATACGTAATCATATCATGCAATCCACATATCATTATGCTCGTCTCAACCTCACGATCATGTCTATGTACTTTAATTTCATTTAAATTAAACATACAACAAGAAATCACGAAGAAACCTCAAGAACCCTAATTTCTGCATGAAGGCTAGGATTTTTGATATACGATTCAAACAATGCAATTAATTGAGGGAAAACATTCCATGCATGATTATGAACATATGGCCAAATTATTGTGCGAGGAAATATGCATAGATTGAGAGATGCCCAAGTTTAGGCTTACCTTCAAGTCGTGACAGCAAGAGCATATGTGATTTTGAGTTGGAGGTGTTACAGACAAGTTGTGATGATCTGGACAGCTTCCCTACACCATATGGAGTGTGTTTGAACACTTGGATTGAATTGAAATGGGCTGGATCAGTTTATGGCATCTCAGCTGCAACTTCACTTCAAACTTGTGTGGATGGCAAGTGATTTTGAGATTTTGATGTTCCAGATGTTATGTGAGTGTTTGATCAGCTCATATGTGATGTATGTGAGGTGTGTGAGTGATTGGTTTGTGCAGAATTGCTCTCAAACTCAAAACTCGATAGCTACCTTGCTAAGAAAGGCATTTTTGCCAAGAGAAAGAGATTTTGAGGAAAGCATCTGTTAGATGGCTTTGGTGTACTTAAACTGACCACAATTGAGCTCTATTTATAGTAGAGCAAGTTTGTTTTGCAAGGAATAGTGCATGGCAGCTGGTAAGTAGGTTTCCTCAATGTCGGCCAATGGAAATGAAAGTCTCCTCTAGCCATTGACTAGAGGTTAGGGCACAGAGCTTTGGTCCCCTTGGTCTTGGATAAGTCTTGACTGATTTCAGATGAGAATGGCTCAGTCCATGCCACCTTGATGGTTCCATTGAATGCCTCATTCCAAATTTGAAGTCTTGTCCCTATTTTGGCCATTCTAGGTTCAACATGCTATTCTTTGTTCCTTCGACCTTGGAGGCTTGGCTCAGTGATTGTCCCCTTTGGATTCAATCCTCTGAGGTGTCCAAGTGGATTGGAGCAATTGGAATTGGCTGATTTTGGAAAATCGAGCCAAAGTGCAAATTTTGTCTTGCCTTGACAGATTTCAGCAAGGCAACTTGGCAATGTTGTATCTCATGGTGTAGGTTGAATTTGGCAATGTTCTTGGCCATTTTGGAAAGCTCTTACATGATACAACAACTGTTTGAACAAGTTTGGTTTTGATCTCTTTTGATTCCAAGTGAAAAATCCCCCTACATATGGCAAAAAGTGAAGCAGAATTCTGATTTAGTGAAAATTTCACTAAGTGTTGGAAAAAGTGACATTTTCACTTTTCAGCCACTTTGATCACTCCATAACTCAAAATCCTTAATGAATTGGAATGACTTGTAGTTGAAGTTTTTGTAGGTGATAATGAGGGCTACAAATCCATCTTTGGATGAGAAAAAATGGCCTTGTGGTTTAGGAGTTATGGTCCTCCAAAGTTGGTACCTTTGCCACTTTATTTTTAACTTAGAAAATTTTCTAAGTTTTATGGTTACCCCTTTTACAAGTTATCTCACTTTTCTTGATTTTTCTTGATGAATGATGATTCAAATCATACATTAACATTATTTTAGGGTTAAAAATCCATTTTGGTGAAAAATCTCAAAAAGTCAAAGTTGACTTTTGTGCATAGTTGACTTTTTATCAGATGAATTCCAAACTGTGCAATTCTTCAGGAAATCATGTCCTTGACCTAAATCAAACTTGATGGACATGTTCCATGGGTGTCATAGGGTATATTCAATCATGTATTAGGGTTTGGGAGCATGTCTTGGTCAAAAGTCAAAGTTACAGTTGACTTTTCCCTTAAAACCCTAATTGTTGTGCAGATGAAAATGAGACTTGTTGCTCAAGCTTCTTGGATCAATCCATTGTTCCAAATGGATCAATATGGTATATTAGAGACCCTTAAATCATCTCTTGAGGTCTTGGCTCATGGTTTATCCCAAAAGTCAACTTAGGGGTGAATTAGGTCAAGAAACCCTAATTCCTGATTTTTTATGAATGCATCCCCTGAGGCAAAATTGACTTGATGCATGGGTTCATGAGGTTCCATGAAGCATATTAGGTCATGTTTTAGATCATTGCCTTGTACCCAGATGAAAATTTCCATCTGGAGGCCCTGGTCGACCAAAACCCTAATTTGGTGACACTGTCGATCTTGAGACTTGATCCACCTAGAAGGGAGCAGCCTTGTGCTTAATCCTTGAAGTGGGAGTCCTTTTTGATCCATTGTGGATGTTTGAGAGATTATACAAGTTGAAGATCATGTCATTTCTTGATTGATCCTTTGTCTAAGCACTCAGAGAGGGCTTGAAACCCTAATTTTGATTGTATTGGATGCTCACCCATCTTTGGGGAGACTGATGAAGCATGATGGTTCATCCATATTGTGATGATGATTTTCACAATGATGGGAAATCTAAGTGGTCAAAATTTGGGGTATTACAGATGCCCCTATTTAATCTTCTTGGACCCGAAGGTATGAATGACGAAGGGATTCGAGCATTCCGGGTGCAAGAGGATTAAATATCGGAATATCCGAAATTTTGATGGTGGTTATGAATGGTAGCTTACGCATTCATCTTCTTTAGCCAAGCGATGATGCTTAGAAAAGGTAAACTTCCCCTCGATCCTGGTTTCCTACCAAGGAACTGGTCTTAGTTTTCTTTTGAAATAAACCTCCCCTCGTTCTCGGTTTCCTACCAAGGAACTGGTCTTAGTTTCTGATATAAACTTCCCCTCGATCCTGGTTTCTTACCAAGAACTGGTCTTAGTTTCTTTTGTCAATAAACTTTCTTGACAAGGGACGCTATTCATAGCGGCTTTCCTCAAACTCCTCACCGAATTTTCCTGGGGAGATGCCATTTGAGTGGAAAAAGTTTTGATGTCAGACTTGCTGGGGAACCCATTCGTCTGAGTTGTAGAGGTGTACAAACTTCTCTGTTGGAGACGCCATTTGTTTCTACTGGGGAAAACGATTCTCTTGAGAGACTGTTTTCATTTGGGATCTTTCATCATACTTTTCTCGGGATCTTCCCGGAGAAACGCCATATGATGGGGTCCAATTTTGTGGGGCCGATGACCTTTTCATCAGCGGTCCTTTCGGAGCAAAACTGGCATGCTGCCGAATCTCTGATCACGAGGCTTTCTCTGTGGATTTTCCTTAATCCGGGAAAGCAAGGATATCATCTTCAATGGGGAAGAGTGATGTTTATTGAGAGTTTTCTCTGGCTTTTCAGAGGTTCAAGTTATCAAAGTGGCCAAGTGCCGACTCTGATCTAAAGATACATTGGTGGCGAGATTGTGCAGACGCAACACTTCCTGACAAGGAAAGAACTGACAAACTCGATTGAGAAAACTGTTTATCACTAGGGGACAAGACCGACTCAAGTGATAGTGATGCAATACGAAATGCGAACGCAAATAAAATGCATGAAGTATGTATGTTTATGCTGACAAAACAGACGCGACATACAGACTAATGGATGAACACAATTGGATACTCGGCCATCGCGGGGCGAAGAAGTACCATTGATTCAAAATAGCAATTCCACCTTGCTTAGGAGAGATAGTCCCATTGGGAGCTATGTTGATCGGGATTAAGAGATGAGAACTCGGCCGAGGGTGTCAGACGAAACAAGGTCTCTGACACAGTTGATCCCTTCATTCAGGCATACTGGCTTAGAAGGAGTACTTTGATTCTGCACTTTGGAGTTCGCCTACTTTGGGAGAAGCGATCGATGTTCTTCTGATGTTCAACAGTCAAAAGAAATGCCATCTTTAATTTAAAAGCAGAAAAAGTTTTAACAAGTAAATTCATTTTTGTTTTATTTCAAGAATCGTTGATTAAGTTTAAACAACGTCGTTCTGTAAAGCTAAAGCAAGTTAAGAATTACAAACAAAAGCACAAAGGCTCAAATTTTATTGATAAGCTGGAGATCAGCCAAACGCGTGATTCCAAAGAGTATA
Organism: Lathyrus tuberosus; assembly: GCA_022829125.1. NCBI lineage: Eukaryota > Viridiplantae > Streptophyta > Magnoliopsida > Fabales > Fabaceae > Lathyrus > Lathyrus tuberosus. The sequence goes on along the minus strand of JALAZF010000659.1, from coordinate 1,081,130 downwards.
TACAAAGTTAGAAAATGGTAATTTACAGGGAAAAGGGCTACGTTGAAACATAACGACCACTATCCTTCTACCAACTTTGAATTCGGGGCATCCTGAGCTTCCGTCGAAGATGACCTTTGACTGGAGTTTTCTGACAGATGATGTAACTACTGCTGAGGGACTTGCCTTTGTTGAACATAGTTACTTGCCATTATCCCTAATTTTTGCCTGGATTGTACTATGAGATTTCCAATCCATCGGGATGATTTTTTTTCATGTCTCTAACTTTTTCCTGGACCGCCCTTTCGGGTTTTCAATCCACCGAGACGTTTTTTTTTTTTTATATATTTAGGCGAAGTATTTCTTGACTACATCAACATTCGTGGGGTAGGCAAATTCCTCTCCGTCCATGGTTGCAAGTCTCAAGGCGCAGCCTGAGAAAGCTTTCGTGACCACATAGGGGCCATCATAATTTGGGGTCCATTTGCCCCGAGAGTCAGAGAGAAATGATTGTATCTTCTTGAGCACGAGGTCTCCTTTTCTGAAGACACGAGGTCGGACCCTTTTGTCGAACGCCCTCTTCATTCTCTGTTGATACAACTGACCGTGGCATAGTGCCGTGATTCTCTTCTCTTCGATCAGGTTCAGTTCGTCGTGTCGACTTTGACACCATTCAGCTTCGGTGAGCTTAGCTTCCATCAATACTCGGATTGATGGGATCTCTACTTCTATGGGGAGAACTGCCTCCATGCCATATACTAGAGAGAAAGGGGTTGCCTCTGTTGAAGTGCGGACAGATGTACGATAACCGTGAAGAGCAAAGGGTAGCATCTCGTGCCAATCTTTATAGGTTACAACCATCTTCTGAACGATCTTCTTGATGTTCTTGTTAGCCGCTTCTACCGCTCCGTTCATCTTGGGTCGGTAGGGAGATGAGTTATGGTGTTTAATCTTGAACTCTGCACACAACTCTTTCATCATCTTATTATTCAAGTTAGATCCATTATCAGTAATGACATCGCTGGGAACACCATAACGGCAGATGATATTGTTTTTGATAAATCGGGCCACCACTTGTCGGGTTACATTGGCGAATGACACTGCTTCGACCCACTTGGTGAAATAGTCAATGGCTACCAGGATGAACCGATGTCCGTTTGAAGCCTTGGGCTCAATCATACCAATCATGTCGATTCCCCATATGGAAAAAGGCCATGGGGAAGAAAGAACTTTGAGATGTGATGGCGGTACATGAATTTTGTCGGAGTATATCTGACACTTGTGACACCTCCTCATGTAATTGTAGCAGTCGGATTCCATGGTCAACCAATAATACCCGGCCCTGAGAATTTTTCTCGCCATTGTGTGTCCGTTGGCATGAGTGCCAAAGGATCCTTCACGAATTTCTTTCATGAGCATGTCTGCTTCTGGTCTGTCGACACATCGGAGCAAGACCATGTCAAAATTTCTCTTATAAAGACTGTTACCGCTCAGGAAGAAGTTTCCAGCCAATCTTCTGAGGGTTTTCCTATCTTTTCTGAGTGCCCCAGATGGGTACTCTTGTTTCTGAAGGAAGCATTTGATATCGTGATACCAAGGTCTGTCGTCTATGATTGCTTCAATCGCGAAGATGTAAGCGGGCCGTTCAAGGCACATGATGTCGATCTTAGGTATGTCATTCCATCGACCTACACTAATCATGGAAGAGAGAATGGCTAATGCATCAGCCATGTGATTCTCATCACGAGGGATGTGATGAAAGTCGACTCTGTTGAAGAAGGGTAACAACCTTCTTGCATAGTCTTTGTAAGGAATCAATCCTGATTGGTATGTGTTCCAATCTCCTTTTATCTGGTTAATAACCAGGGCTGAATCGCCGTATACGTCCAAGTTTTTTATCCTTAAATCAATTGCTTCTTCGAGACCCATAATGCATGCTTCGTATTCGGCCTCGTTGTTCGTACATTTGAACGTTAGTCTGGCAGTGAAAGGAATATGGGAACCCTGAGGGGTAACAATGATTGCCCCAATTTCGTTTCCATAATGATTGACTGCTCCGTCAAAGATAAGTGCCCACTGGGAACCTGGTTCTGGCCCTTCACTGGGTAGCGGTTCATCGCAATCTTTCATTTTTAGATACATGACATCTTCGTCTGGGAAGTCAAACCCGATTGATTCTTGATCGTCAATAGGTTGATGAGCCAAATAATTGGCTAAAATACTTCCTTTAACGGCTTTCTGAGCATGGTACTCTATGTCATATTCTGATAGTAGCATCTGCCAACGGGCAATCCTTCCCGTGAGAGCAGGTTTTTCGAAAACGTACTTAATTGGATCCATTTCGGAGACCAACCAAGTAGTATGACGAATCATGTACTGGCGAAGACGTTTGGCTGCCCAAGCCAAAGCACATCAAGTTTTCTCGAGCATCGTGTACCGAGTCTCGCAGTCGGTGAATTTCTTGCTTAGATAGTAAATGGTAGACTCTTTCCTTTTTGTTTTGTCTTGTTGGCCAAGTACACATCCCATTGAGTCCTCTAGGACTGTGAGGTAAATGATCAATGGTCTTCCTTCCACTGGAGGTGATAGAATCGGAGGATTCAACAGATATTCCTTAATACTGTCGAAGGCGGTTTGGCAATCTTCTGACCAAACGCAATCCTGGTTCTTTTTCAATAACTTGAAAATCGGCGCACAAGTGGCGGTCATAAGGAATATGAATCTGGAGATGTAGTTCAAACGTCCTAGGAATCCTCTGACTTGTTTTTCAATTTTCGGAGAAGGCATTTCTTGAATGGCCTTGACCTTGTCAGGATCAACTTCAATCCCTTTCTGGCTGACGATGAACCCTAGTAGTTTCCCCGAACGGACACCGAAGGTGCACTTGTTGGGATTCAAGCGGAGCTTGATTTTTCTTAGACGTTCGAACAATTTTGACAGATGTTCAATGTGCTCATCCTCTGTTCTTGGTTTTGCAATCAAATCATCGACATATACCTCGATTTCTTTGTGTATCATGTCATGAAATAGAGTAGTCATGGCCCTTTGATAGGTTGCCCCGGCGTTCTTCAAACCGAACGGCATTACCTTGTAATAAAAGGTACCCTATGGGGTAATGAACGAAGTTTTCTCTATGTCTTTCGGCGCCATTTTGATCTGGTTATAGCCCGAGAATCCATCCATGAAGGAGAATACTTTGAACTTTGTTGTGCTGTCAACCAGCATGTCAATGTGTGGTAAAGGAAAGTCGTCCTTCGGACTAGCCTTGTTCAGATCTCGGTAATCAACACACATTCTGACCTTTCCGTCCTTTTTGGGAACGGGTACGATATTGGCTAACCATTGAGGATATTCAGATGTAGCGAGGAAACCCGCGTCGATCTGTTTCTGTACCTCCTCCTTGATTTTGATGGCCATGTCCGGGTGAGTGCGTCTCAACCTTTGCTTTACTGGCGGACATTCCGATCTCAACGGTAAGTGATGTTCCACGATGCTGGTATCCAACCCTGGCATATCCTGATAGGACCAAGCGAACACATCGGGGAATTCTTTGAGAAGCTTTATCAAACCCTCTCTGGCAGTAGGACTGAGCAATGCTCCGATCCTGATTTCTTTTCTCTCTTTTTCTGAACCCAAGTTTACCGTTTCCAACGGTTCTTTGTGAGGTTCAATGGACCTTTCCTCTTGTCTGAGTAGTCGGGAGATCTCTTCTGGAATTTCATTGTCATTTTCTTCTTCAGCCTCGAATACCGGGAACTCAAAGTTGGAAGAAGGCATCGGATCATATGTTTCAACGGGGTATAAAACAAGCAATCTGCATGACGTGATGATTCGTGTTTAGAAGAGATAGAGAAAATGCAAGTGTGTGCAGTGTTTTGATTTTACTGGTTGTTTTTATTATTGAATGTTTTTTAGGATTACCATTTTCTGAAAAAGCAAAAAGAGAAAACAACAATTAATGCGGAAATTACAGAACGACGTTATTTTATTAATGAACAAGTCGACTCTTGAAACTACAGCCCTATAAAACAAAACTCTGTCGCTTTGGGCAAAGCGAAGAGGGAAATTTACAGAAAACGAGCCCTATCAAAACATCCGTTTCACCTGGGCAGGGTGAAAGGTTTAAAGATGGCAATTACTTTGACTGATGAACGACCTTCGGAACCTCGACGGCAACCCATTGGCGGCGAACTCCTCGGTGAATCACAAAGTCTGGCACCTTCCTTGATTTGTTTTCAGAAATGACGCTAATTTCTGGTGGAGTAGGATCATTGGAATCTGTCTCCCAAGCAGAACTGTCGTAGGAGGATTCCTCTGTTGCATTTTGCATATCATTGGTGCTCTCAGCTGTATCTCCCCATCCAGTTGACTGGATATCTTCGAGCCTGATACGAGAGCTTTTGGGAGCAGTGTACTTGACCATAAAGTCGTATTTTCCACTTGGTTGTCCCAAAGTGTCCCAAACTTCTTTGGAACTGGAGGAGTCATCTCCCTCGATGACGTTGACCTCAGGAAAAGCATAGTTGATGAATTCAAGTCCTGCAAACATTGCGAATTCATCTTCATGTTGAGTAGTTTCCGAATGACCTGAGTGTTGATCCCATGACATGGCGGGGACACAAGTATTCTGTTCAATGATGGTCAGCTGAGTTTCATTACTCGGCTGACTTTCTTGCCCCAAGCTTCCTGGATAAGGCTGCCACATTGGCAGACCATCCATCGGGCCATAGTAATTGCGATCAAAGTTTTCTTTCATCAGAGTGTCTTCCTCTAATGAATTTGGCGGAGCACGGCATCCTTCCGGATCACAATCTCCGTAGATCATTTCGACATCTGATCTTGGTATAAATCTCGGACTTTCTGTAGGAAAGCAAAAAGGCATAGGCACCTCTTCCTGAGACATATAGTCGTCCTTGTTAAGGTAGGACTTCCATTCTTCATCTGTGTCAGAGGGATCTTCCTCATTGATAGCATGAACTGTCTGAGACACTGGGTGAAGAAAACCTCCACTGTGGAAGAAGTTTTGAAGGGGATGAAGACTTTCATCGTTGGCGGCTGTCTGGGTACAGGTTGCAAAAAAACCAAGACCCTTCTTTGTTTTATTGTCAATAGGAATGACAAGCCGTCCTCATCCTGTCATATCGGTACTCTCGACCGCTTTGATAGCATCTTTGTATGAAGAAATTAAAGTTCCTTCTTCGGATTGAACGTTCTTGCTCACCGATAGTGCTTGGAACTGAGTTCCAATAACCTCCTCGGGTTCCACACAAGTAGATGATGATAAGTTACTCACGAGCAAGGCTTGTTCCCCACAAACCGTGACAAGTTGGTCGTTCTTGACGAACTTTAGCTTTTGGTGGAGGGTTGAAGTAACCGCTCCAGCCTGATGTATCCAAGGTCTTCCTAATAAACAACTGTATGTTGCCCGGATGTCCATGACCTGGAAAGTGACTTGGAAAGTGTGAGGACCAATAGTTATGGGAAGATCCACTTCGCCGATAACTGTTTTTCTGGATCCGTCGAATGCTTTGACGACGACCTCGCTGACTCTCATCGGAGGGCCCTTGAATGATAATTGTGTCAAAGTGGACTTCGGCATAACATTCAGGGCTGACCCTGTGTCTACCAGTACGTTGGCTAAACATCACCCTGGCAGTTAACTGTAATGTTGAGCGCCATGTTATGACGACGATCCCCTTCGGGTAATTCCTCATCACTAAATCCCAAATTATTGCAGGAAGTGATGTTAGAGACAATACTATCGAACTATCTGATTGTTACATCCTGTTCCTCAAAGGCTTGCTCCAAGACTTTCTGTAGAGCCTCCTTGTGGGCTTCTGAACTGAGTAACAGCGATAATACTGAGATCTTTGAAGGAGTCTGTAACAGATGATCAACAATGTTATATTCACTCCTTTGGACGAGCTTTAGCATCTCATCTTTGTCTTTTGAAAAGTCGGGATTACTAGATTGACCGACTGATGGATCAGGAATTTCTGCCTGAAGTTCCTTTTCTTTGTTGGATTCTCCAACCCCTCGGTTGAAGATTCGACCGCTCCGTGTTACACGACTGATGTCTGCAATATTCACGACGGAGGGTAATGGAATTTCCTTTCCATTTTCGATTGTTGTTGCACCGTATTTGTAAGGGATTGCCTTAGCTGATTCATACGGTAATGGTCCCGGTAGATAGATGACTATGGGAACCTTCTGATTTTTCTGACCATCATAAGTAACCTTGATCCGTTCCTGGTTGGGAACTTTAGATTCGTCAAGTAGAGGAATGATGGCAAAAACATCCCTAATCTGGTGATGACCAGAAATCGTGACAACATCCTCAACTTGCTCGGCAAGGTAGTTCGGCGACCAAATGATGGGTCCAGAACCTAGATATGGACGAATTTCTCCATGATCGACCTGACCCTGAAGAGCTGCTCTCACAAGGTAACACCCTTGGTTACTTTCCAAACAGACGCTACAACTGTCATAGTTGTGTGGTGGCACCTGGTCACGCCCACTTTGAATACAATGTAACCTCGCTAGGTTACCTTCCATTGATCGGACATCCTGACTTTGACGACGAGTAGGATTCCTGTTATTGATACTAATCTGCTGAGTATCTTCGTCCATATAGATTGGCATCCACCAATGATTTAACAAGTGCTGAAGTGCCTCCTGGACAAGGGTACAACCTCGATCGTTTTCGCAACCCACTTTACAATTTTGATAATCGTGTGATATTAAGAATCCGAGTCGGACCTGCTCAGCATGTAACTCTACTAGGTTGGTATCTATTACGCGGATATCGAATATCTGAACCATATTGATTTGATAGGGATTCCTATCATGGTAGTCTTGGATCCATCCAAGATCCATCTGACGCTGGAGGGCCTCTTGTATGAAAGAGCATCCCTGTTTGTTTTCCGAGCAAATCAGACAGGAACTGTAATTGTGCCGCGGCAGATTATGATACTGGCTTTGCCTTGAGTGCATCGCCACCAAGTTGACATTCATCACACGGATTTCATGGTTTTGAATGACGTTAGAATTCGTAGAGACCATGTTAACTCCACGAACTCGGTGCTCTTGGATCCATCCGAGATCCATCTGTTCCTGCAGAGCTGCTTGCACCACAGAACATCCTTGGTTATCTTTAGAGCAGATATAACACTGGTGATAGTTATGAGGTGGCACATGGCCATATCCACTCTGTCTACAATGCATCTTGACCAGATTGGTCCCCAATAAGAGTACATCGTGAATTTGATAGACATTGTTAGTCTCTTTCTCAATCATATTGACTGCAGCTTTCTCGTGTTGAGGCAGCGGGTTTGTAAGAACATTAGGATTCGTATCTTTGAAAGATAAGAGCCCGCTCCTAACAAGCTTTTGCACGTCAGATTTAAAATTGAAACAAGTCTCAATGTTATGCCCTGAACCTCCTTGATGATAAGGGCATGTTTGATCCACCTTAAACCAGAAAGGCGGATTTTCCGGAACTGAAAGGGGAGACTTAGTCTGGATGTGCCCCTTGGCTAGCAGTAACGGAAACAGTTCTGCGTACGTTACAGGTATAGGATCAAATCCTGGTGGCCGTGTTGTACGGTTGTTGTTATATGGGGGACGAGCCTGCTGAAGAGGCTGTTGTGTCCTTTGTTGGTCAGGTTGGCTCTGCGCAACCTGAGGTTGATACATAGGAACAGGCGCGGGGCCGATAGCAGGAGTAACAGCTGCTACTGGCTGATAACGACGCCTTTGCTTTCTGAGAGAGATATTCCCAATATCTTGCTCTTTTTTCTTAGGGAGAGCACTGCCGTATTTTTTAGTACCGCTCGTTGATCCAGTGTCTTTTACCAAACGTCCTTCTCGGACGGCTTCCTCAAGACGTACACCCATGCCGACCATTTTGGTGAAATCACTGGGTGCGCTGGCAACCATTCGGTCATAGTAAAATGAGCTTAAGGTCTTTAAGAAGATCTTTATCATCTCTTTTTCCTCAAGAGGTGGACAAATTTGAGCGGAAATTTCACGCCACCTTTGAGCATACTCCTTAAAGGTTTCCTTTTCCTTTTGCGACATTGATCTCAGTTGATCTCTGTCGGGTGCCATGTCCAAATTGTACTTGTATTGTTGGACGAAGGCAGTACCAAGATCTCTGAATGTGCTGATCGTAGTACGGTTTAAACCCATGTACCATTTGAGTGCGGCACCGGTTAAACTATCCTGGAAGTAGTGAATCAGCAGGTCCTGATTCTCCGTCTGAGCTGACATCCGCCGAGCGTACATCACCAGATGGCTCTGAGGGCAAGAGTTACCCTTGTATTTTTCAAAGTCGGGCACTTGGAACTTGTGCGGGACTTTCACATTTGGGACCAAGCAGAGGTCTGCAGCGTCCTTTCCAAATAGATCCTGACCGCGAATGGCTTGCAGCTCCTTCTGCATTTCCAGGAACTGTTCCTGGAATTCATCCATTCTGTCAAACATAGTTTCCTTCTTACCAGAAGGTGTTGGTGGAATCTGTCCTTCTGGGACAGTGTGCACCACAGGGGGTGGTACCGTGACTACGGCTGTAAGTCTTGGCGCCTCCCGAAGTTTGTAACCTTCAGGAGTCTTTAGTATGCCCCTGGCATCTTCGTTTTCCCAAAGTTTGTAACCTTCAGGCCCAGCGGCTTCTGTTGCGATTCCCTGATCTTCAATGATCGGCGGAACATATCCTTCCGGGATATAGTTAACAGGCATGCCCCAAGGACGATCTTTCGGTATCTGATACCTAGGATCATACTTTTCTATGATGGGCGTTGAGGTGATCTCTGAGATCACAGTTCTTTGTAGTTGAGCTTCTGCCATGGCTTGCATGTCGTTACGAAGCTTTCTCATATCCTCTCTCAGAGTGTCGATCTCTTCTTTCAACTCTCTGTTTTCTTCCTCAAGATCATCCATCTTTTTCTGACAATTGGCCCGAGTATTATACGAATGAGACAGTTTGACTGTAGAATCGAGACACAAACGTGAGATTCGTAGGTAAGGAGAATACGCGATGTGAGAATGATGAATGCAACGATTATATTAATTATTGTTTTTTTGGTTTAATCAAAATAAACTTCGACAATTAGATTACAAATATCAAACAGTGGGGAAACCCCTTTTTATTGAATTCCAAAGGATTACAGAAATGGAAATACAGTAGATTACAAAGTGCAGAAACAGAAACCTAAACTAATGAGTCCCGAGTCCTCTCTGAGGAGAAACCGGGTGCTGATTCTGGTATCTTCCTTTTCTTTGACCGGGGCGCTTGGGCCGTTGTCGGGTTGTCATTCCTTTTCCAAGTGAAAGGAGTGAGTAAATTCCTTTGGTCATCTTGATTCTCTACAGCATGCTGCTCCAAAATTTCAATCAGAGCATCTTTCTCTCTCAGTAGTTGCTGTATTTGGATACACTCTACGTTGAGGGTGCAGTACTTGTTCTTCCAAGACCTTCTTTCATTTTGAACTTTGTTGAGAGTAACCTGAAGCCTTTCAGTTTCCGTCATGAAGTACATGACAATTTCCCTCGGCGGAAGAATTCCGTAACGAGGATAAGGCATCTTTAGCTTGAGAGCTCTAGTTTGTACCCAATGGAGATAAGGCTCCACTGAGACACATTCCGGTTTTCCCAGAGACTCTTGTCCTTTCTTATGAACATGTTTCCAAGCTTGCAATATTTCCATCTTTAGTGCTCTGTCGTTTTCTCCTTCTTTGAAGAAAAGACCTTCCAGATGAACACCCAGTGGGATGTGTCTCATCGGGTATCCAAATTGACGAAGAACTAATATCGGATGATAGTTGATTCCTCCTTTAGTTCCTATGAGGGGTACGCTGGGGAAGTTTCCACAACGGTCAATGATTCTGATTCCCTCATAAATCCTATTACACCAATCTATATCGGAATTGGTGAGAGACATGATCTTCTGCGACCAACGTAAGACACTCTTACAATCCCAAAAAGCAGCAGACTTGGGCAAGTGAGAGATAAACCACTTGTAAAGCAAAGGTACACAGCATGTGATCTCCCCTCCGCTGTACAAATTTCCCAAGTGTACAGAATGATACGCATCTGCAAGCAAAGTCGGCACAGGGTTTCCAATGAGAAAAACCTTAATAGCGTTGATATCGACGAAGTTATTGATGTTGGGAAACAAAAATAATCCGTAGGTGAGCAAGACAAAGATGCTTTCAAAAGCAGTATCGTTCCCTATACTAGCGAAGTATAGAGCTTTCTTTGTCAAGAACTGGGCTGGCAAACCTTGGATGCCACCCTTAGTGGTCATGTGAGTCCTGACCTCAGACTCGTCCAAATGAATTGCTACTGCAATAGTCTGATTCTTTAGAATTTCTTCCAGTCCAGAAAACAGAGCTCGATCAGTGATATGTAAATCAGTCAGATGAGAATACTCCTCCAGCGTTGGTGATAGCTGGTAATCCGGGAATGTGAAACAATGATAAACCGGATCGTAGAATTGAATGAGCGCGTCCATGATTCCCTTAATCACATGGACTCTTAACAGTGGTAGCAAACCACCGTGCTTGGCTCTGAAAGCCTCTGGGTTAACGATCATCCTCGCTAACTTTCTCAAATCCCCTAGTTTTGGAACCTTGAAGGTATACTGGTGAGTTCTCCTTCTACCGAAATCCATTAATGCAATCTTTTTCTCTGATATTTGTGTAGCGAGCGATTTTGGACGCGGTTCTTAAGCGTTGGTCGCTCTCTGCGGTTTGAGCTTTGACTACAGGTCGATTCATTTTTTATCCTATTGTGAGCTGAATAAGGAAGGGAAATAGATGTCTCCAATTAACCCTGCTTGCATACTGAGTTTAAACAGCGGTCTGTTAGGTTACGAATGCTATCAATGTGGGGGGCCTTTGTACTGGTTATTCGTATTTCGCCAATACGGTTCTTTCTTTCTTTTTTCTAGGCAAAGGGTTTCTGGCGGGGGATAAGGATTAGGATGTTAGGACTGATGCTTTTGAATTACTGCTTTTGATTGATGGGGATATGGGATTTGGGTTTTTTGTTGATTGCGCTCGCTAAGATCTTTTCTTTCGATCTTATGCCTACGTATTCCCGTTTACCGAAACAGGGAAATCAGAGCGTTCGTAGTTCCTCCTATTCTATGGGAGGAAATTGGTTTTTGGTGTCTTGTTCAAAGCCCAAGACGTGAAGCGAAAGGTGGTTTGTATCTTGTTCAAAGCCCAAGATGTGAAGCTGAAAGGTCTATTTGTGTCTTGTTCAAAGCCCAAGACGTGAAGCTGAAAGACCTCGGTTTTAGAGAGAATTTGTCATCTCTAAAGAGGGGGAAGGAGAATTACTTTAACTGGGATACGCGGATCCGAGCAATGCCATAATTTCTGAAGAAAGGGTTTTAACCTGAAGGAGAAGACTTTAACTCAGTGTAGAGCAATGCCATCTTTCCTTAGGAATTTCTCATGCTAAAAGAGGGACAGTGGCATGGATATAGATGATCCAGAGGCTTGCCGCTTACAGCGATTAGATGAAGGGAAAGGAGTTGTTGATGTTTGTGTACTGTGAATGAGGCACATTTTTGATGCTAAAAGGTTGATTGGATCAACCAGTGGTTTTCTTATACAAAGCCTAAGAGGAGGCTAATTTCCGCTAGGAAAATCATTATACAAAGCCTAAGAGGAGGCTATTTTGTGTCTCGTACAAAGCCCGAGAGAGAGGCTAAAGTTTTTTGACCCAGTGGGGCATATCGTTATACAAAGCCTAAGAGGAGGCTAGCAAAGAGTTCGACTCTTGCTTAAGGGATTTATATCTCGTACGAGGCCCGAGATGGAGGCAAAAAAGGGGTGATTGACTCAACGAGGGAATTTTTTGTGTCTCATACAAAGCCTGAGAGAGAGAGGCTAAAAGGTTGTTTTGACTCCACTGGGGAGAATTTTGGTATCTCGTACGAAGCCCGAGATGGAGGCTATTGTAACTGTTTCAGTTGAGTGACAGATCCAATATACTGATTTAAAAGAGAAAATCAGTTCTTATATGAGTAACACTGTACACAGGGATTTAATTTGAGGATCAGGGATATCTCCTTCTCTTTGAGGAAACGGGAAATCCAAAGGGTATTGAGACTGTCTGAGTCTGCGGGTTTCCTTCCTATTTAACGAAGGGTGCTTGAGAATGTCTTTGAGACTCAAGGAAGTTAGACTGTCCAAGTCTAGAATTTTATCTTTTGTACTATGCTTTGAGAAACAGTAGTAGACTCTTTGAAAGGACTGTTCTATGAGGATGACTAGGTTCTGTTCCTATACCTCTAGGAGGTCGTCGGGACAATTTGTACGAAGCCCAAGAGGAGGCTGGAATCTTTTAAGAAGCCGACGGGTCCTTGTACGAAGCCCAAGAGGAGGCTATCATTCGCGGAGGAAGAGATCATTATACGAAGCCTAAGAGGAGGCTGTGAATACTTCTAAGAAGCCGTAGGGTCCTTGAATAATGCCCAAGAGGAGGCGGGGTTGCTTTTAGGAAGCCTGTGGGTCCTTGTATGATGTCCAAGAGGAGGCCGATGCTTTTAAGAAGCACGTGGGTCCCAAACCAAAGAAAAGTTCAGGAAAACTCTTTTAGAGTTAAAACCACTGGTAAACGTGCGAGGTTTACTATCCAGTGACTTTAACTTTTAGAGAGAGTCCGAACCGTTCGGCGGTTTGAAGAAATTCAAGAGAAGTTTCACCGAGAATAATTCATCTCTGGGGGATAGAATTTCTTGACGATTCCTAAGGAGGACAGCCGAAGAGAAGACTGTATCTGGTGCTCCTATTGGGGATCTAGGCGTCTATTTCTACGAATAAAATGAAACGGCGTCACTTAGTTCTAGACGTAGTAGTCGGGGAAACTCGAAATATCTATACTATTATTACACAGTAGATATGAGTTTATGAAAGGAGACTTACAGTGAGCAGCCCCACAATACAGTTTATAATATGAAAGCAGTAAACGAAAGCGATAACCACTTACTCGGTTGTAGAGCTTCCATGCTGTTTGGTTAGTTGTTCAACAAAGAAAGATTAAAAACAACAGTATATTCAAAATCAAAGGAGAAAGTTCTTTGAAAAAGAAAGATCTGGGGCTTACAGCTCAAGGAGAGGCCCAGGGTTTTATCAGTGAGCGCACTGTTTGAATTTGTACAGAGGGACTTATACAAGTGATTGTGGCCCAAAATGGTTTTCTGTACAAAGGGATGGGTCTTACACTCTCTCAAGAGGCCCAAAGTGTTTTAAAGAAAAAGAAATGGGTCTTACTACTCGAGGGTAGGCCCAGATGGTTTTTATTTTTAAACGGGCGACGATCGCGCCGTTTGCTTGTACAGAGGGACTTATACAATGAGTGAGGCCCAAAAAGTTTTTGTACAAGGGGGGATGGGTCTTACACTCTCTCAAGAGGCCCAAAGAGTATTGAGATGAATAAATGGGTCTTACTACTCGAGGGTAGGCCCAGATGATTTTTGAAAAGGCGACGATCGCGCCGTTTGTTTTTTGACGGTATCGGGACTTATACAATAAGTGAGGCCCAAAGATGATTTGGTCAAAAAAATGGGTTGGGTCTTACACTCTAATAGAGGCCCAAAGTGTTTTGAAAATGATTTTTTGAGGGTTGAATTAATCCAAAACCCTAATTTGTTTTCAAAATGTATTTAATTGAATAAAAATTCAATTAAAATGATCAAAAATTGTTTAACACATGGAAAACAAATTGTGATCTTGGATTAATGCTTCAAAAATTAAGTATTGACCTACAAAATAATTAGAAAGCATTAAAAGTTGCAAAATCAATGTAGAAAAAATATTTAAAATGCCAAAAACAATCAAAATATTAATTCTTTACAAAAATATCAATTATATGAAATAAATAATATTTTTGGGATTTTTTTATAAAATAAAATATTTTAACATTTTTGTGAATTATTAAAAAAAGAATCAACTCAAAATCATTAAAACTCAGAGAGAAATTAATTTTTGAATCAATTAAACAAAATCACAAAATTCAAATATTCAAATATATGAAAATGGCGCCAAGAACAACACCAAGAACACGCGCGTTTTTTCAGTTTGCCCAGATTTGCATTTTCCATTCAATCTCACTGAATACGTAATTATAACATGCAATCCACATATCATTATGCTCGCCTCAACCTCACGATCATGTTTATGTACTTTAATTTCATTTAAATTAAACATACAACAAGAAATCACGAAGAGACCTCAAGAACCCTAATTTCTGCATGAAGGCTAAGATTTTTGATACACGATTCAAACAATGCAATTAATTGAGGGAAAACATTCCATGCATGATTATGAACATATGGCCAAATTATTGTGCGAGGAAATTTGCATAGATTGAGAGATGCCCAAGTTTAGGCTTACCTCCAAGTCGTGACAGCAAGTTCAGAAGTGATTTTGAGTTGGAGGTGTTACAGACAAGTTGTGATGATCTGGACAGCTTCCCTACACCATATGGAGTGTGTTTGAACACTTGGATTGAATTGAAATGGACTGGATCAGTTTATGGCATCTCAGCTGCAACTTCACTTCAAACTTGTGTGGATGGCAAGTGATTTTGTGAAATTGATGTTTCAGATGTTATGTGAGTGTTTGATCAGCTCATATGTGATGTATGTGAGGTGTGTGAGTGATTGGTTTGTGCAGAATTGCTCTCAAACTCAAAACCCGATAGCTACCTTGCTAAGAAAGGCATTTTTGCCAAGAGAAAGAGATTTTTAGGAAAGCATCTGTTAGATGGCTTTGGTGTACTTAAACTGAGCTCTATTTATAGTAGAGCAAGTTTGTTTTGCAAGGAATAGTGCATGGCAGCTGGTAAGTAGGTTTGGCCAATGTTGTCCAATGAGAATTCAAGTCTCCTCTAGCCATTGACTAGAGGTTAGGGCACAGAGCTTTGGTTCCCTTGGTCTTGGATAAGTCTTGACTGATTTCAGATGAGAATGGCTCAGTCCATGCCACCTTGATGGTTTCATTGAATGCCTCATTCCAAATTTGAAGTCTTGTCCCTATTTTGGCAACTCTAGGTTCAACATGTTATTCCTTGTTCCTTGGACCTTGGAGGCTTGGCTCAGTGATTATCCCCTTTGGATTCAATCCTCTGAGGTGTCCAAGTGGATTGGAGCAATTGAAATTGGCTGATTTTGGCAAATCGAGCCAAAATTCAAATTCTGCCTTGCTTTGACAGATTTCAGCAAGGCAACTTGACAATGTTGTATCTCATGATGTAGGTTGAATTTGGCAATGTTCTTGGCCATTTTGGAAAGCTCTTACATGATACAACAACTGTTTGAACAAGTTTGGTTTTGATCTCTTTTGATTCCAAGTGAAAAATCCCCCTACATTTGGCAAAAAGTGAGGCAGAATCTGACTTAGTGAAAATTTCACTAAGTGTTGGAAAAAGTGACTTTTTCACTTTTCAGCCACTTTGATCATTCCATAACTCAAAATCCTTAATGAATTGGAATGACTTGTAGTTGAAGTTTTTGTAGGTGATAGTGAGGGCTACAAATCCATCTTTGGATGAGAAAAAATGGCCTTGTGGTTTAGGAGTTATGGTCCTCCAAAGTTGGTACCTTTGCCACTTTATTTTTAACTTAGAAATTTTTCTAAATTTTATGGTTACCCCTTTTACAAATTAACTCACTTTTCTTGATTTTTCTTGATGAATGATGATTCAAATCATACATTAACATCATTTTAGGGTTAAAAATCCATTTTGGTGAAAAATCTCAAAAAGTCAAAGTTGACTTTTGTGCACAATTGACTTTTTATCAGATGAATTCCAAACTGTGCAATTCTTCAGGAAATCATGTCCTTGACCTAAATCAAACTTGATGGACATGTTCCATGGGTGTCATAGGGTATATTCAATCATGTATTAGGGTTTGGGAGCATGTCTTGGTCAAAAGTCAAAGTTACAGTTGACTTTTCCCTTAAAACCCTAATTGTGGTGCAGATGAAAATGAAACTTGTTGCTCAAGCTTCTTGGATTAATCCATTATTCCAAATGGATCAATATGGTGTATTAAAGACCCTCAAATCATCTCTTGAGGTCTTGGCTCATGGTTTGTCCCAAAAGTCAACTTAGGGGTGAATTAGGTCAAGAAACCCTAATTCCTGATTTTTGATGAATGCATCCCCTGAGGCAAAATTGACTTGATGCATGGGTTCATGAGGTTCCATGAAGTATATTAGGTCATGTTTTGGATCATTGCCTTGTGCCCAGATGAAAATTTCCATCTGGAGGCCCTGGTCGACCAAAACCCTAATTTGGTGACATTGTCGATCTTGAGACTTGATCCACCTAGAAGGGAGCAGCCTTGTGCTTAATCCTTGAAGTGGGAGTCCTTTTTGATCCATTGTGGATGTTTGAGAGATTAGACAAGTTGAAGATCATGTCGTTTCTTGATTGATCCTTTGTCTAAGCACTCAGAGAGGGCTTGAAACCCTAATTTTGATTGTATTGGATGCTCACCCATCTTTGGGGAGACTGATGAAGCATGATGGTTCATCCACATTGTGATGATGATTTTCACAATGATGGGAAATCTAAGTGGTCAAAATTTGGGGTATTACAATTTGCAATCACAGTCTTAGTTTAATTTGAAAAACAGAGAGACTAGAAGAGAAAGTTTTTTTTTTGTTTTAATGTTTTATTAAATGGTTGCATGAATGCAACACACAAAAACATAGAAAAAACATGGGGTCAAAGGGTCGTTGTCATGAAGTCAAGGCTCTACCCATCCCCAAAGGTTTATACTAGGGTGATTTTTGTACCTGTACTCATTATCATCAGCTCCTCCCAGGAAAGCAAAACAACAAGCGGATCGCCAGCGAGTTGTGTGCAATCTTAGAGTAAGTGCTATTCACCGAGAATAGATCACCAGCCTCAAATGAGGGTAGTATCGTGTAACAGCTATTTCTGATAGCTTCCGCACTACGAAAAAGGTTGGCTTTTCTTAAGTGTATACTCATTCTCACCACATGCGGCATCACAGGCATTCCCAGTAGCAGAAAAATAAACACGTATAGCAATTAGGAAAAGCAGTATATATATTTGTCCTAATCATCCTAGACTTATAAAGCTACGAATCTTAAGTTCCTAACAGAAATGGGTTCCCCGGCGGAAGCCCCAATCTGTGGTTCCCTGCCTAAGAGATGGACCAGCATAGGTCAATCTTTCTCTTCGGTAGAGTTCCCATTTTCCGTAGAAAACGGGGATGATGCCCTAAGGCAGAAAGATCTTGGCAATGACTCCCCAGCAGAGTCGCCATTTTCAAGGAAAACAGAAACAGAAAGAAAGGTTCGGGCCCCACGGTGGGCGCCACTTTTCTGTAACGAGCGATTTTGGAAGCGGTTCTTAAGCGCTGGTCGCTCTCTGCGGTTGAGCTTAAAACTACAGGTCGATTCATTTTTTATCCTATTGTGAGCTGAATAAGGAAGGGAAATAGATGTCTCCAATTAACCCTGCTTGCATACTGAGTTTAAACAGCGGTCTGTTAGGTTACGGATGCTATCAATGTGGGGGGGCCTTTGTACTGGTTATTAGTATTTCGCCAATACAGGTTTCTTTCTTTCGATCTGGGCAGAAGGTTTCTGGCGGGGAATAAGGATTAGGATGTTAGGACTGGTGCTTTTGAATTACTGCTTTTGATTGACGGAGATATGGGATTTGGGTTTTTTGTTAATTGCGCTCGCTAAGATCTTTTCTTTCGATCTTATGCCTACGTATTCCCATTTACCGAAACAGGGAAATCAGAGCGTTCGTAGTTCCTCCTATTCTATGGGAGGAAATGGGTGTTTTGGTGTCTTGTTCAAAGCCCAAGACATGAAGCGAAAGGTGATTTGTATCTTGTTCAAAGCCCAAGATGTGAAGCTGAAAGGTCTATTTATGTCTTGTTCAAAGCCCAAGACGTGAAGCTGAAAGACCTCGATTTTAGAGAGAATTTGTCATCTCTAAAGAGGGGGAATTACTTTAACTGGGATACGCGGATCCGAGCAATGCCATAAGTTTCGAAGAAAGGGTTTTAACCTGAAGGAGAAGACTTTAACTCAGTGTAGAGCAATGCCATCTTTCCTTAGGAATTTCTCATGCTAAAAGAGGGACAGTGGCATGGATGTAGATGATCCAGAGGCTTGCCGCTTACAGCGATTAGATGAAGGGAAAGGAGTTATTGATGTTTGTGTACTGTGAACGAGGCACAGCTTTGATGCTAAAAGGTCGATTCGATCAACCAGTGGTTTTCTTATACAAAGCCTAAGAGGAGGCTAATTTCCGCTAGGAAAATCATTATACAAAGCCTAAGAGGAGGCTATTTTTTGTCTCGTACAAAGCCCGAGAGAGAGGCTAAAATTTTTTTACCCAGTGGGGCATACCGTTATATAAAGCCTAAGAGGAGGCTAGCAAAGAGTTCGACTCTTGCTTAAGGGATTTATATCTCGTACGAGGCCTGAGATGGAGGCAAAAAAGGGGTGATTGACTCAACGAGGGAATCTTTTGTGTCTCATACAAAGCCTGAGAGAGAGGCTAAAAGGTTGTTTTGACTCCACTGGGGAGAATTTTGGTATCTCGTACGAAGCTCGAGATGGAGGCTATTGTAACTGTTTCAGTTGAGTGACAGATCCAATATACTGATTTAAAAGAGAAAATCAGTTCTTATATGAGTAACACTGTACACATGGATTTAATTTGAGGATCAGGGATATTTCCTTCTCTTTGAGGAAACGGGAAATCCAAAGGGTATTGAGACTATCCGAGTCTGCGGGTTTCCTTCCTATTTAACGAATGGTGCTTGAGAATGTCTTTGAGACTCAAGGAAGTTAGACTGTCCAAGTCTAGAGTTTTATCTTTTGTACTATGCTTTGAGAAACAGTAGTAGACTCTATGAAAGGACTGTTCTATGAGGATGACTAGGTTCTGTTCCTATACCTCTAGGAGGTCGTCGGGACAATTTGTACGAAGCCCAAGAGGAGGCTGGAAACTTTTAAGAAGCCGGCGGGTCCTTTTACGAAGCCCAAGAGGAGGCTATCATTCCCGGAGGAAGAGATCATTATATGAAGCCTAAGAGGAGGCTGTGAATACTTCTAAGAAGCCGTAGGGTCCTTGACTAATGCCCAAGAGGAGGCCGATGCTTTTAAGAAGCCCGTGGGGTCTATCATCTCCTTTCCATTAGGAGAGATAACTCTTTTAAAGATAAAAACCACTGGTAAACGTGCAAGGTTTACTATTCAACGACTTTTAACTTTTAAAGAGGGTTCCTTAGTTAAGGTCCAAGATTATGACCGTAGTGGGTACCCAAACCCCGAGACATTCAAGGCAAGCTATCCACAAGGAATAGATCAAGTCAGGAAAGTTCGAGAATTGGGAAGAAACTCAAAGATGCCATTCACGGAGAATACATTCATCTTGGGGAGTAGAGCTTCTTGACAATTCCTAAGGAGGACAGTCGAAGAGAAGACTGTATCTGGTGCTCCTATTGGGGATCTAGGCATCTATTTCTACGAATAAATGAAACGGCGTCACCTAGTTCTAGACGTAATTGCCGGGGAAACTCGAAATATCTATACTATTATTACACAGTAGATATGAGTTTATGAAAGGAGACTTACAGTGAGCAGCCCCACAATACAGTTTATATATATATGAAAGCAGTAAATGAAAGCGATAACCACTTACTCGGTTAGAGTGCTTCCATGCTGTTTGGTTAGTTGTTCAACAAAGAAAGATTGAAAACAACAGTATATTCAAAATCAAAGGAGAAAGTGCTTTGAAAAAGAAAGATTTGGGGCTTACAGCTCAAGGAGAGGCCCAGGGTTTTATCAGTGAGTGCACTGTTTGACTTTGTACAGAGGGACTTATACAAGTGACTGGGGCCCAAAAAAGGTTTTCTGTACAAAGGGATGGGTCTTACCCTCTCTCAAGAGGCCCAAAAAGGTTTAAAGGAAAAAGAGGGGCTTATAACACGAGGGTAGGCCCAAATGATTTTTCGTTTAAAAATGGCGATCGCGCCGAGGTTTTCTTTTAACGCAGAGGGACTTATACAATAAGTGAGGCCCAAAATGATTTTGGTTAAAAGGGGGTTGGGTCTTACACTCTATTAGAGGCCCAAAGAGTTTTGAAGAAAAATAAATGGGTCTTACTACTCGAGGGTAGGCCCAGATGATTTTTGAAAAGGCGACGATCGCGCCGTTTGTTTTTTGACGGTATCGGGACTTATACAATAAGTGAGGCCCAAAGATGATTTGGTCAAAAAAAGGATTGGGTCTTACACTCTAATAGAGGCCCAAGGTGTTTTGAAAATGATTTATGAGGGTTGAATTAATCCAAAACCCTAATTTGTTTTCAAAATGTATTTAATTGAATAAAAATTCAATTAAAATGATCAAAATTGTTTAACACATGGAAAACAAATTGTGATCTTGGATTAATGCTTCAAAAATTTAGTATTGACCTACAAAATAATTAGAAAGCATTAAAAATTGCAAAATCAATGTAGAAAAAATATTTAAAATGCCAAAAACAATCAAAATATTAATTCTTTACAAAAATATCAATTATATGAAATAAATAATATTTTTGGGATTTTTTGATAAAATAAAATATTTTAACATTTTTGTGAATTATTAAAAAAAGAATCAACTCAAAATCATTAAAACTCAGAGAGAAATTAATTTTTGAATCAATTAAACAAAATCACAAAATTCAAATATTCAAATTATTCAAAAATGGCGCCAAGAACACACCAAGAACACGCGCGTGTTCTGGGCTTGGCTGATTTGCGTTTTCTATCCAATCTCCATGAATACGTAATCATATCATGCAATCCACATATCATTATGCTCGTCTCAACCTCACGATCATGTCTATGTACTTTAATTTCATTTAAATTAAACATACAACAAGAAATCACGAAGAAACCTCAAGAACCCTAATTTCTGCATGAAGGCTAGGATTTTTGATATACGATTCAAACAATGCAATTAATTGAGGGAAAACATTCCATGCATGATTATGAACATATGGCCAAATTATTGTGCGAGGAAATATGCATAGATTGAGAGATGCCCAAGTTTAGGCTTACCTTCAAGTCGTGACAGCAAGAGCAGATGTGATTTTGAGTTGGAGGTGTTACAGATAAGTTGTGATGATCTGGACAGCTTCCCTACACCATATGGAGTGTGTTTGAACACTTGGATTGAATTGAAATGGGCTGGATCAGTTTATGGCATCTCAGCTGCAACTTCACTTCAAACTTGTGTGGATGGCAAGTGATTTTGAGATTTTGATGTTCCAGATGTTATGTGAGTGTTTGATCAGCTCATATGTGATGTATGTGAGGTGTGTGAGTGATTGGTTTGTGCAGAATTGCTCTCAAACTCAAAACCCGATAGCTACCTTGCTAAGAAAGGCATTTTTGCCAAGAGAAAGAGATTTTGAGGAAAGCATCTGTTAGATGGCTTTGGTGTACTTAAACTGACCACAATTGAGCTCTATTTATAGTAGAGCAAGTTTGTTTTGCAAGGAATAGTGCATGGCAGCTGCTAAGTAGGTTTCCTCAATGTTGGCCAATGGAAATGAAAGTCTCCTCTAGCCATTGACTAGAGGTTAGGGCACAGAGCTTTGGTCCCCTTGGTCTTGGATAAGTCTTGACTGATTTCAGATGAGAATGGCTCAGTCCATGCCACCTTGATGGTTCCATTGAATGCCTCATTCCAAATTTGAAGTCTTGTCCCTATTTTGGCCATTCTATGTTCAACATGTTATTCTTTGTTCCTTGGACCTTGGAGGCTTGGCTCAGTGATTGTCCCCTTTGGATTCAATCCTCTGAGGTGTCCAAGTGGATTGGAGCAATTGGAATTGGCTGATTTTGGCAAATCGAGCCAAAGTGCAAATTCTGTCTTGCCTTGACAGATTTCAGCAAGGCAACTTGGCAATGTTGTATCTCATGGTGTAGGTTGAATTTGGCAATGTTCTTGGCCATTTTGGAAAGCTCTTACATGATACAACAACTGTTTGAACAAGTTTGGTTTTGATCTCTTTTGATTCCAAGTGAAAAATCCCCCTACATTTGGCAAAAAGTGAAGCAGAATTCTGACTTAGTGAAAATTTCACTAAGTGTTGGAAAAAGTGACATTTTCACTTTTCAGCCACTTTGATCACTCCATAACTCAAAATCCTTAATGAATTGGAATGACTTGTAGTTTAAGTTTTTGTAGGTGATAATGAGGTCTACAAATCCATCTTTGGATGAGAAAAAATGGCCTTGTGGTTTAGGAGTTATGGTCCTCCAAAGTTGGTACCTTTGCCACTTTATTTTTAACTTAGAAAAATTTCTAAGTTTTATGGTTACCCCTTTTACAAGTTATCTCACTTTTCTTGATTTTTCTTGATGAATGATGATTCAAATCATACATTAACATCATTTTAGGGTTAAAAATCCATTTTGGTGAAAAATCTCAAAAAGTCAAAGTTGACTTTTGTGCACAGTTGACTTTTTATCAGATGAATTCCAAACTGTGCAATTCTTCAGGAAATCATGTCCTTGACCTAAATCAAACTTGATGGACATGTTCCATGGGTGTCATAGGGTATATTCAATCATGTATTAGGGTTTGGGAGCATGTCTTGGTCAAAAGTCAAAGTTACAGTTGACTTTTCCATTAAAACCCTAATTGTTGTGCAGATGAAAATGAGACTTGTTGCTCAAGCTTCTTGGATCAATCCATTGTTCCAAATGGATCAATATGGTATATTAGAGACCCTCAAATCATCTCTTGAGGTCTTGGCTCATGGTTTATCCCAAAAGTCAACTTAGGGGTGAATTAGGTCAAGAAACCCTAATTCCTGATTTTTGATGAATGCATCCCCTGAGGCAAAATTGACTTGATGCATGGGTTCATGAGGTTCCATGAAGCATATTAGGTCATGTTTTGGATCATTGCCTTGTACCCAGATGAAAATTTCCATCTGGAGGCCCTGGTCGACCAAAACCCTAATTTGGTGACACTGTCGATCTTGAGACTTGATCCACCTAGAAGGGAGCAGCCTTGTGCTTAATCCTTGAAGTGGGAGTCCTTTTTATCCATTGTGGATGTTTGAGAGATTAGACAAGTTGAAGATCATGTCATTTCTTGATTGATCCTTTGTCTAAGCACTCAGAGAGGGCTTGAAACCCTAATTTTGATTGTATTGGATGCTCACCCATCTTTGGGGAGACTGATGAAGCATGATGGTTCATCCATATTGTGATGATGATTTTCACAATGATGGGAAATCTAAGTGGTCAAAATTTGGGGTATTACAGTATGCTCATAGATGGAGAGAGCTATCCGCTCGTGTTCAACCACCACTTATAGAAAGAGAATTGGTTGATCTGTTCATGGACACTTTGCAAGGCCCGTATTACGATAAGATGATTGCTAATGGGGCAGCAAAATTCTCTGACCTGGTAATAGTGGGAGAGCGCATTAAGTGCCTGCTCAAGTATGGAAAGATCCAAGGCACCTCGAACTTCCAAGCCAATGAAAATGAATCAGTTGTCAGTTCTCAAGAAGAAATGGAGGAAGAAAATAGTTCCATTCAGGAATCTTCGTCACCTTATTCTCAGCGTTCAGGCATATCAACTATTCAGAGTTAGCAATCTTCTGGGTCTTCGTATCAGGGACAATATTCTTTCGCAAATCAGAGACCTCCTTAGAGTCAACGCTCATATCATCGTCAGCCGTAACAACATGCCCGGCAAAGGCCAAAGAAGCCAGAGAGGCATTTCACTCAGTTGCCAATGTCGTACAATCAGATGTTGCAAGATTTGATCAAAGGTGGATTGGTTGGACCAAAGGAGATAGATCCAACGATTCCTCCATATCCACCGGGTTTTGATGTCAACGCCCATTGTGACTACCATGCTGGGTACAAGGGCATTCAACTGAAGACTGTAAAGTGCTCAAGAGAAAAGTTCAGACATTTATTGACTCAAATATGATCTCCTTCATGCCTCAGGGTATTCAGATCAGCATTTCTCCTTCATCCAGTCAGGTGGGTTCATCAGTTCAGGTTATGGAAGAAGTCAACGAGAGCAGTGGTGCAGATGATCAGACTGACTTCGACGAGTAATTCTGAATATGGCTAGCTCAGTTGCAAATCAAGATTGGAAAGCCCAGTTCCTCGAAGCTGGCGACCATTTAGATCATGTCATTTCTTTGCATTTGTAGTTTCTTTTCTGTTAAAATGTACAAACTCATTTGTAAAACTTGTTGTTTTTTATTGATAATGATATGAAATGAATATGCATGTTTTGATTAAATCCAGTCGTGTTCACTCATACTTTTTTTATCGATATCATATGCTTGTTTAAGCAGGATCCGGGGGAGGATGATGAAATTGAAAGGCGTAAAACTTCTGATTATGCCCTTTTGAACAAAACCCTGTTGATGATGTACATGCATTGTTTCAAATTCCCCAAACACCGAAGACATAAGGAAGATAATCCCTTGTAAACCCGTTGAGCCTAGTAGCAGGAGTTCTTTCTGAAAACGAAAAACCCTTAATCTTAACCTGGGGCAGGGTAGGTGTCAATTAATTTGACCGTGCATTCAAATTTCAAAAGGAGTGTCCCATTCGGGGATCAATTACATCTATGGTTATCCCTCACCAACTGAAGAGTGAGACGGTTATAACCCTTCCAAGTCAAACATTTGTCACATGATTTGTTCAAAAAAAGAATCAAACGAAAACAAAAGGAAAAAAGATAGCCCGCTAAGTCAGGACTTGAAAACCAATGACTTAGGCAAAAGTTAGGGCATCCCGCTGGACTTCAAAATCAAAAGATTCAAAAAGAATCAGTCCAGGCAAAAATCAGGGAAATCAAAAATACGAAAAGGAAAAAAAATGATTACAAAAAGAAAAAAATCCTCGAGCAAAGAACAAGTCGTGTGAATACAGACACAAAGACAAAAGGGGTGACTGTCACTCCGAAAATCGTGTGGGTTCCTTCTATCCTCCTACCATTCACTAACCTTCTTGAAAGGTGAGCGCCTGTGTCAAATTAGCTGAACGTAGGACTGGAGAACATCAAGGAGAATGGGTGGGTTAAAATAAAACTTTGAGCCTTATATCCTTTCTCTCTTAAACCGCGAACCAGGCCACGTTACAACCCTTAAAAGACCTAATTGAAGTAGGGTTGTTTCGAAAGCATACTCTTTGGTACAGATCGCGTCTAAGCTGACTCCCAAAAGGATCTTTCTTACCATTCATGTTGGTATCGATGTGAAATTCTGATAAGTGATTCGTTCACTATATGTCATGACATTTTTCTAGTGAACAGGCTTGGATTTCAAAACAGTCATATGCATTGCATTAAAATTATCTCTTCAAAACGATTTGTTTTGCTTACGAGTAAGTACTTGACGTCAGGAAAGTTTCTGCAATGAAAAGATTGATCAATCAAAGATGCAAAGTGCCTGAATACTCCGTTGAGCAGGGGAAGGTCATACCCAAATGAGCAATCCATTCCAAGATTCAGCTAATCTGGGGCAATCAGGTCGAGATTTGTAAAATCTCTCAGAGATTATTCTGTCAGAGGAAAAGTCACTGCGAGGCTCGTACTGGCGTAGGCCACTCCAAGAGCACAAAAGGTTACTCTCTCCGGAGGACGGTTAATCAAAGTCATGGGGTAAGATATGCCAGATTTTAAAGACAAGTTCCTTTTGGGTTACGCTGCATCAGGGCACTTCCTTCTTGTCATATCACATATGTCGGGTTCAGGTTGATAGTTAACACGTGACGTCCCTAGTAGAGTTTCTCTCCCCGGAAGAGATAGCTGGAGTTTTATCACTCTCGGTAGAGCATTATGACGATTGTGATTATTCTCCCTAGCAAGAGTTTAGGAGTTCGCTCTCCCCTAGCCCAAGTTGATGAAGGTTATTGCTCTTTAGCAAGTGTTCATACTCCCGTACAGGATAAGAGCGTTGGATATGTGCTTCCCCAGTTTGCGGTAAAAATGTTTTCGTCTCCTCAACAGAATGAGGGTAGAATGTAAGTCTCCAACAGAGGAGTAAGTTTGATGTTGTCTCCTAGCAGAGCTGATATCATCAACCATTCTCCCCCATGCATATTTTTGGGTGGTGGTTAGCTTTCCCCAGCAAGTCAAAGGCCGATTGTCAGTGGCATTTTTCTTCAGCAGATTCATGGGATGTTTCTCCAGCAGAAGTTTGTATCCATACTTTCCTACAGAATGGAGGTTTAGTTGGGATCTCGAGCAGTTTATGACCCTGAAGACTGTTCAGTTTGTTATCCCCAGCGGAGGTTGGCCTCGTCTCTTCAGCATTTATTTTGTTGGAGTGGTCCTGTTGCATATCATAATCATTGTTGCATAATCATTACCACGCATATCATTCGCATAGCATATCATGAAGCCTTGTAAAACCGAATATAAAATCTAAAGCCCAACCTTGCTCGGCATCCTTCCACAGTCCATTTTGCTGGTACATTCTTAAATCCAAAGCCATTCCCTATTAGCAACCACCAAAAGTCCAATCCCTATTGGCACCTAATTCCAAAATCCAATCCCCATTGGTACCCGAAAAATTTTCACCTTCAAAAAAACAATCACCATCATGTTTCACCTATCCTTGCCAGCAAAGTTCAATCATACTTGGTGTGTTGGCATTTTGCATATAGTAATCATTGCATCCTCAAAATGCGTAGCATTTCCATTTCGTATGGAGCATTACGCCATAGAAACAAAATTCAAACATATGCATGCGGAGCATAAGCCAGATTTGGTACCTTGCGTGGAAACCCGAATCAATTTTCAGTCAAGACAGAGATATATCCCCAGAGAGAATGTTGAGCCATTCCCCAGTAGACATCTTAATCAACTCAGCGACTTACTTTTCTTCCGGGTCGTAGATCATACGTCGATCTTACCCTCGATCAGTCCTTGTCCATCAACCCCTTGATGACGACATTCCAAAGCCAGGTTTTCTTTATGTCAAACCCCTTTGACGATGTGTTTCCTCTGATCAGGTTTTCTTTCCGTCAAACCCCTTTGACGACGTGTTTCCTTCGGTCAGCTCTCCTTTCCGTCAAACCCCTTTGACGATGTGTTTCTTTGGGTATTTTCTTTCCGTCAAACCCCTTTGACGATGTGCTCCTTCAGTCAGGTGTCCTTGTCCATCAACCCCTTGATGACGACACTTCGGTCAGGTTTTGTCTTTCCGTCAAACCCCTTTGACGACTTGTTTCCTTCGGTCAGGTCTTCTTTCCTTCAAACCCCTTTGACGAGGTGTTTCCTTCTGTTGGTTCTTCTTTCCGTGAAACCCCTTTGACGAAGTGTTTCCTTCGGTCAGGTTTTCTTTCCGTCAAACCTCTTTGACGATGTGTTCCTTCGAGCAGATTTTCTTTCCGTCGAACCCCTTTGACGATGTGCTTCCTTCGGTCAGGTTTTCTTCCCGTCAAACCCCTTTGACGAGGTGTTTCCTTCGGTCGGTTCTTCTTTCCGTCTACGACGTGTTTCCTTCGGTCAGGTTTTCTTTCCGTCAATTCTTTGACGATGTGTCCCCTCGGTTCGGGTATTATTTGGGTTTCATTTTTTCTTTCCGTCAAACCCCTTTGACGACGTGTTTTCTTCGGTTAGGTCTTCTTTCCGTCAAACCCCTTTAACGACGTGTTTCTTTTGGTTAGGTCTTCTTTCCGTCGAACCCCTTTGACGACGTGTTCCCTTTTCAAGTGTTTATGTCCTGTCAATTCTTTGACGACGTGTCCCTTCGGTCGGGCTTCCAGGTTTTGTATTTCCGTCAAATCCCTTTGACGATGTGATTCTTTGGGTATGTGTATTTCCGTCAAATCCCTTTGACAAAGTGTGACTGGGCTCCATTTACGTTTTCTCTCCTCACAGCTTGCAAATTTTCGGGTTCTTTTTGTATTCAATCACCTTCTACCTTGAACGTTTGAAAGCCATTGTTATCATTCTTTCAGGTCCAAGATGATTGAATAGGGGCAGCTGTAGCACCCCAAAATTTGCTCTACCTTTTCAACCTTTTTCTGGCTTTTGCTTTGCATTCATATGCATGTCACACAAGGTTATACTTGCATAAATCATACATTTGCATTGGACTCCTGAGGCGTGGGATCATGGTTTCTTATCTTCTGTGCGGTTTGGTTGATATTCATCAATTGAAGATGGTGGTTAGGGTTCATGGCAAAGACATCTTGACATGAGATCTAGTTGTGGATTTATATTGTGGTCAAGACAAAATCATTCTCTCAGTTTCTTATTGTTCATCGTGTATAATACAAGTTAATGAGGGAGGAGATTGAAGTTGATTCGAGTTAGGAGTTCATTGAGTATTTGAGTTTGATTGGAATTAGACGTGTAGATTTCTTGATTCAAAGCCCATACCTATTTTCTTATCCATATCCAAACCTAATTCAATGCCCATCTTATATCCATTTTGTTTAACTCGTGTCAATTCTAAATTCATGTTCAAATTCATTTCACCTCATAACCACTTTCCAAAACGTGAATCCAATTTAAATCCATAACCACATTTCAATTCATGTATTATCCAACTCAAACAATATTTAATCTATTCAATATCCAAAATCCATCTTGTGTATATCAATTGATGAAACTCATTTTCAACTATTTTTAAACCCATAACCATTTTCCATTAACCCAAAAATCCATCTCCTAACATCCATTCCCATTATATTGTTACCCATATTCTCATTCAAACATCCAAATTAGTCCAAAATTACATGACAAAATTGTATCCATGTATCCATTTTAATTCAACCAAAAATATATATTCCAGACTATGTTATTTAAGAGCTCAAACTGCGGATAGCCCATCTAATGTCTTGGCAGCAGATAAATTACTTTCTTCTAGTGTGTAGGGCGGTGGAATAGGAATGAAAATTGGCACGTGGAACCTTCTCAACGACAACCACCTAGTGAAAATGTCTATATGAGTTCTCAGACACCAGTTTCTAGTGTGCATGATAAGCTTAGTATCAAGTCTTTGAATTTATCTCAACAAGAAAGCCAAGATACTGGCGCTGAATCCATGTAGCTTCCTCATCAATTTTTTTGGAAATATTAGTTAACTCCAAAAGCAGGGTAACTACCTGCCATTCAGGGTTTTCTCATCAAACTAAAAGAGTGTGCATAGCCGGCTCATAATAAAAGAAAAGGAAGTGCATTACAGGAAATAACACATAACCAAGATTTTGACAGTTTGGCCAGATTGAATTTCTAACAGATACTTTCAAAGCTACCAAAGGTTACATAACAGAAAACTGATTCCGTAACCAACAAACTAACATTTCAGTTACAATCCATAATATAACCTAACCAACAAAATTGAAGCTTCAATTCAACCTCTAAATTTTTCTAACTGATAAAACTAACCAAAGATCCTCCTAACAATTCTCTCTAACATTCATAACAGCTTTTCTACACCAGAAAAATCCTAACAAAACTAACTGAAAACTAACAGAACCACCAAAAGAAAACTTTGGCTCCCTCTCGATTTTCTTCTTTCCCATCTTCATCTCCACTCTCTTGACCTGTAACCAATTTGATTCATCTTCAATTCTTCTACACAAACCTCAGGCCTTCAATAATCTTCTTCTAGTTCAATCATTCACACACAAAAAAAACCTGCCATAAATTCGTAGCTACAACCAACCTCAAATCGGCGGCATTCACCAATACAACCGTCTTCAAGATTCACCATCATCTTCAGGTATCAACAACACTTCATCATCACCAACTCAAAGCATTTCCCGCATCAAATTCAGAACAAAAAACCGAAACGGTTCAACGATTCAGAAGTGAGAAAAGCGGCACGATCTAGAAGCAAATCACAGCGTACTTGGAGATCGCGGCAAATCACAGAATCTTCGTCCGTCGTCGTCACGCTAACGCGGTAACCTCCTTTGAACTCCAATTTTGTGAATGATCTGGTTGTGTGTTTGCGATATCATGCGCGCTGAGTTGTATTTGAGTCGTGTGAGAACATATTTTGATGAGTGTGAGTCGTTAAAAGGAGAAGGTTAAAGTCTCCGCCGTTGCCGGCGCGATGCCATGGCGCGGCGGTGCGATTCATCTCTGACGGTTTTATTTAGACGGAAGAAGAACAAATTGAAGAGTGAAGGGGATGGTGCGATTGAGAGGTGGAAACGGATGGAGGTAGAAGGAGAAAGAAGACGGAGATTATAGATGATGGTAGTGAAATACGAGCTACGGCGAGGGTGAACGAAAAAGAGGGTAACGGCAAGTGTGGAAGGAAGTAGAGAAGATAGTGTAACCTAATCGATTTAGGGTTTTTAACCCTGTATGATCTCAGTATGGACCGGGTTCAACCCGGGTTCACTTCAAACCGTAAGCCCAATACACCATTGAAGCCATTTCCACACCTCCATATGAGCCATTTACTCCCCTGTGACGTTGATGGTTTCATATATATTTAAGTTAAATATATTTGTGATTTGGATTCTAAACTTTAGCTTTAGAAATTGAGTTTGTTTTTAATTCTTGACTAGTGAAATAGGTTAATTTTAGAACAGGTTACTGGTAGGTTAAGGTTTTTTTTTTAAGTGAGTTTAACCTCAATTTTAATTGATAAGCAACCTTTTGATATTAGATTTTCATTAAATTTTAGGTTTGGTAATTAGTTTCAATTTGACTAATTAGATTTAAATTTCGCTAATGGTTTTTGACTAATTGTTTTTGCTTAATTTTTCACTAATTGTTTTAGTTTAATTGCACTAATTGTGTTTTGCTTACTAATCATTTTTAGCTTAATTTCTCACTAAGTGTTTTTGGATTAATTGTCCACTAATTGTTTTTAGAATTAGAAACTAATCAATTTTGACATAGTTTGATTTGACTTAGTTCTAACATTGACTATACTTAGATTTTAATGCTAACGTCGATTAATTTTCATAATAGTTCCATTTGTCAACTTTGTTAATGGTTCTTAAATGTTAGTTTTGACTAATTGTTGTTTACATTTTAGTATTGATTTCACTTACTTCTTATTGACAATTTCCATTTGAGTACTTTGACTAACTTTTGAGTTGTTTTTGTAGTGTTTCACATTTGATTTGATAAGTTGTTTAAATGTAGAAGTTGTTGTAGCATACACTGCTGTAGTGAACAAAGTGTGCTGCAAAATGTTGCTATTATGTCTTGTTGCATATACACCTATTCTGTTCTGGAAATGGTAGCTATTATAGGTTGTTTTTGCTTGTTGCTGGTTTTATAGCTATGCAGGTGCTGGAGCATTGTTGTTGTTGCTGTTTATGGTTTATTGCCTTGTTCTATTATTTTTATTCATGAAGGGTGAAGAGCATTTGGTTCATGTCTTTCACGGATCTGTTCCGCTTTCTAACACTTTTGCTCATTTATGCTAGATTACTAGAATTTTTCCGGTTTGCTTATACTTTGCTTGCGTTGCTACGGATTGCTATCCGTTCGGTATTCCTTCTCTCCTCTTTTACTAATTCCACATTTTTTCTTTTTGATGCCATGAGAAGTAGGATTGGGAGTCTGTGCCACTTGTCTAACAATTCTGGAAGTCCTCAAAGGAGGCTCTGTTTGTGTTTCTTTACATTTTGTGCTAAAGACCTCTATGATGCGTCCCTTTCCCTTTCCCCTGATAAGTCCTCGAAGAAGGTAAGCGAAGAAGGGATTATCAATCAGTCCCCACACTTTCAGTTGAGTCGTTCGCTAGCTCACACCACGTGTTGATGCTCTTGAACATGTGCTCCCGATCTTGTTATCGAGTCTATCAAGTGGAAGGAGGGTTTAGCAATCAGACCCCCACACCTTGTCTATAGCTCGCATTGACCGATGTTGATGCTTATGTGATCTAATTCACATCTTCTCCTCTTACTCTACTCTCCATGGTTCTCGATACCATTGGGTGAGTACCCCTATTTCCCACAGCTAGCTTGTTTGCCTCGGTTGATATGACCCCTTGGCTAAAGCTCCCCCTTTTCTTACTTTGATTGTGTGACATTATTGTTGACTGACACTGTTTACTCTTTCGTTTTCTTTTAGTTCCTTTTGTTTATGGATTGAGGTACATAATGTTTACTTGTCTATTCACTTAATCCCGTAGGATTCCTAACTCCACTTAAGGTGGAGGTAGGAGAGACATTAGGATAGAAATCCATGCATGACAACATTAGTTAGATTCTCCTTTTGATCCTGACCTTAGGACCATCATTACATGCTGACTGATAGGACTGAGTTTCCCGTAGACCTCCCATGAGTCTTATCTCTCGCACCCATGCGATCGAGACTGTTCCCTGTATTCCGTAGTAGCGTGAACTACGGATGCTCTGATTCCTCATTCTTTTCAGATTGAGGATATGTAGGCACGAGATACGATATCTCGGCGAGCACACTAACAACTAACCTTCCCTTTTCTCTCGCACCCGTGCGATCGAGATGAATCGCCTAGCACACTAATAACTAACTTCCTTTTTCTCTCGCACCCGTGCGATCGAGACTTTAACCAATCAATTAATCAAACATTTTCTCTCGCACCCGTACGATCGAGACTCTTTCACTACCAATCAAAACCGACCCGTAGGTCGAACTACGACTGCTCTAACTTCCTCTTTCTCTTCCGATTGAGGATACGTAGGCACAAGACGGCGATGTCTTGGCGAGCAACCTCCCTCCATAACCCGTAGTCCTCCGAACTACGTTGACTCTGACTTTCCCGCTCCTGAGGAAATACGTAGGCCTAGGACGGCGATGTCCTATCGAGTTACCTCTTTTTCTTTTCTTCCCCCTGTTTTTCCCGTTTCGTTCCAGTTAGCAGTTGAGCTTCATATACCCTACACCCTTTGATCGATAACAACGAGCGGGGATCCCATCGAGTATGATGGATGCGAGGGGGTGCTAATGCCTTCCTCTCGCGTAACCGACTCCCGAACCCAGGCTATGGTTGCGATGACCGTGTCTTTCCCTTCGTTGAGGTTTTCTTCGATCGTTCCCTTTCCCTGCATCGAGATAAATAACGTTCGGTGGCGACTCTTGTGTTCTTTTCTGCCGGTTGATTTTCGCAGATGCGACACTCCATTTCTTAACTGATGGGCGTCGCCCCCAAGAAAGGGTGCAGCTCCATCAGTATTAGTCTTACTGATAGGGAGAAAGACGGAGTTGTAGGTGTCGTGAACGTGATCTTGTTTGCCATGATCGAAATCTTGGAAATGGTTGTTTTGGTCTTGAATCTACGATGGAGGAAAGACGGGGATGACAGAAATTCCCACAGACAGCACCATTGATCTTGAAAGCTGACCAGAACATGAAGTTGGCCAAAGATGACGTCTGCGATGCTGGGTACGAAAGATGAGGAGGGGGTGTACCTGCAAGGCACTTCGATGCTAAAGTAAGAATCGGGAGGAAGAGAAAGCAAGTACAAAGTGTGTGTTTCGTAGGATGATTTAGAATACCTGACCCTCTCAAATGAGAGGGTTTTTATAGTGACCCCAACGCTTGGCCTTTGGTCCCTATTTTCGGGGCAAGATAATTGTTTCCCAAAGAATAGGTAACTGCAAAAAACTAGCCATTGGGACGGGCAGAGGTGCCCGAAACTAGCTGTTTCCACGGGCAGAGGCGCAGTTGCGGGCACGGGCGTCGTGGCTGTTTCTGGATGGTGGAACTGTGCGTGACAGGCAGGAACTACCGAGGAGGGGCAGCTGACCCATGGGGTCATCCGACCAGCCTTGCCTGGTAGAGGGGCAGAAAGGTACATGCTGACCTAAATTGGCTAAACTTAGGCAATTTGGTCGTTCTGCGAGCAGAACTGGATTGGTTCAGTCTGGAACACTTATGTTACAAAGTTTGTTTTAATTCATATGATTTTCTTCTGCTTAATTTTAATTTTTAGTTTCTACTTCCTACTCGGTATTTTATAATCTTACTGAGTTTATGTGACTCGACTCTTCTTCTTTCTCACTTGGTATTTTATGCTTTTAATGAGTCTATGTTACTCAACTCTTTTTTCATTTTATTTTCTAAAGATTCAAAGGTTGTGTTGAACCCTAATTTTTACCCCTAATATTTCGCACATGTCATTTGCATCTCATACCACAAACAAGATCACAAGTTTTGGTTCTCTTACCCTCCCCTGAAGGTTTGTTATTGAGCAAGATCGCCAAGCACCCCTGTTCTCTTGTTTGTTTGATGTTTGTATTTGTTTATGTTTACTAACCATTAATTAAAATCCAAAAATATGTTTGTTTTTCCTTTACTAACTTTTTCAGGAAGAATTTGGACCAAGGATATCAAAATCAGTTCCTTAGCTCGAATGAATTTCATATGAACAAAGTCAATGTTGATCTGCAAGTAATTCAAAAATCATCTGATCAAGAGTTTCCAAGATTTAATTGATTATTATTCAAGAGACTCCAAGGTTCATGTGTTTATTTCCATGCCTTCTTTGACAAGCAAAAGAATCGAGCCGAACCATAGCAGTGCACTCAAAAAAGGCATTGTTTTAAAATTTACACTGAGTAACCGGTTACCTCAATCAGAGTAACCGGTTACCCTTGTGAAAATTTGAAAAATGGCAGCAAATTTAAATTTTGCAGCAATTGACACCAATTTTCATCATTTTGATCACATGTTGAATATTCTAGAACATCTCATTTTAATTCCCCTACATCATCACAATTAATTCCCTCCATGTACCTCCACTAATCACCACTTTTTGATAATTTCCCTAAAAATTCAAATTTCCAAACCAAATTCTAAACCACCAAAATTCCCAAGCCTAAACTCTATAAATAGAGGCCTCATTTCATTCATTTCACAAGCTTTTGATAGCCTAAGAACCTCTTGCAATTTCTCTCCCCAACCACAAAATTCACCCAAAGCTCAATTTTCTTCTCTTGAAAGTTAACAAGAATTCACATTGAATCTTGTTCAACTTTGAGCTAAATCTTCATCCAAACTTGTTTTCTTCATCAATTCTGGTAGATCAAGGCTTTAGTGTTTGGATCTTGGAGCAATTTGAAGAAATTTTCAAATTTGGAGTGGTAATCTCATTTTCCGCCATTGTTGTTCGTGATTCATATTCCATAATGTAGATCCTTGATGGATTCTTGTTACTTGATCCCTTGGATCTTGTAATTGTGTTTGATTGCGGGTTTTTGCTGTTGTTTTACTAAAAATTTTGTGCACTTTCAATTCCATGATCATAAGGTGTTTGAAAAAAAGTTTGAAAGATGATTATGTTGAATTTTGCACTATTTTTTTACTCTGCGTGCAGAGTAACCGGTTACCCTATATAGAGTAACCGGTTACTTTGAGTCATAATGCAATTTTTCGTCCATTTTTGGGACTGTTTTGGTTACTTTGCCTTTTTCTTCCCTTTCCCTTTGTTCTTAGCCTTAGATCACATAATTTTGTGGTTTAATTTGGCTTTCTCTTCATCTATTTCTCTTTTCTTTTGATCAATGAAAGTCTTAAGGATCTTAGAATTTCTTTGTTGAATTCTTGACCAAGACTAGATCGCTACCTATTTTCTTTTCATGCGGTATTGCTTTCAGATGACGATTTACATATCGTTCATCTAGCATGCATTAGCACAAATAACAGTATTGACCGACCTCGAGTAGGGTGACTTTTACATAAGTTACTTTGTGATTGCTTAACATAGCGCTACATTTGTCCCTCCCTCCGAATCGGAACTTGATCTTTCGTGGCCCAAACCTTTTGGTTGTGTAAGCCCAAGGATGGTTAATCTTTTGTATTAGGTTCAAAATCTTTGAAGCTTGTTATGTAGAGGCTTTGATTCTATCAATCTTCTGACAAGTCTTCATTAACCTTGACCTAAATGCATTGTTTAATCATTATAGTTCAAGACACAAGACGGAATAATCGGTGTATACTACTAATCACTAACTTACTAACAATATTATTGTACTAATCTTATTTACGATTCCTTCTTGCACCCTATCTCTCTTTTACTTTTATGCTCCATTTTTATCATTTCATATCATGTTTATGCTTCCGTCATTTTCACTTTGTCCGTTGGACACATGTTTATGTTTATGCCTTTTTCTCTTTGTCCACTTGGACAAAAAAAACATTAATAATGGCCAAAACATCTAAAAAAACTTGTGCTCCTAATCTTGGACTATGGTTACTATCCTTTGCAATAGACATGAAGTTTTTGCACCTAGACCTTGGACTTCAATGCTATTCTTGGATCCTTGGAGTTAGAATTAGGACTTTCTCCCTTTGCTTTGGAATTATGGCTTGAAGATTTTGGAGCTTACTTGTGTGGTTAGGCTATTCTTATCCTTTGCTTTTACTTTATGTTTTACGATAGTCACTTCTTCTCCTCCCCATTCTTCAATTTTCAAAACTTTCTCTCTTTTTTTCAAAACCTTCTTGTTTTCAAACTCTCACTTCTTTCATAATCAAACCTTGACTTTGTCAAGTGATTTTACTCTTTTCTTTTCATTTCTTAACAAATGCTAAACTACATAAGCATATTGACACCTTTTTCAAAAGACTTTAAAAAACATGCAAACTCATCCAAACTCTTTTTGTGCCTTATTGACTTTCTCTTTCAAAACCTTTTCATAAGTTTAGACATGATTCATTTCTTTAAGCGGAATTATTTGCTTGGAAATGACGACTTGTGTTTACATTTAAAATCAACCAAAACAAACAAATTTCATTCTTTGTACCACGAACTACGAGGTTTTGATTCTATATTGCACTTTGTGGGTACGTAGGCATGAGGCGACAAGTCTCTCCAAACACAAAAATCTTAAAAAACAGTTTCTCTTCTCATCTCCTCAATCTCATTTCAAACAAACCTTTTCAAATCAAAAAGTGTAGATATTTCAAAGGGTTCCTATAGAGTACTATAGACGTTTTGGGTACTAACACCTTCCCTTAGCGTAACCAACCCCCTTACCCAGTCTCTGTTCACTTGTTCTTGTTTTAGAGCTTACGTAGGTTTTGTTCGCTCTTTTTCCTTTCCTTTTAGATAAAATAAATGTGCGGTGGCGAATCTTTCTTTTTGAGTTAAGTTAATCAATAGCTTACACTCACGATTTTTCCGCTACCGAAAAGTGGTGCCTTGCTGGGGACTCTGGTTCTTAGTGGGTTAGGCCTACTTTGATTTATTTACGCTTTATCTGTTTGATTTGACTGTTATTGGTTGTTCTATCAGGGTGCTTGGTGATCTATGTGGTGAGATAAGCTCAATACCCAGGCTTGAGTGTACACCTAGGACTAGAGTGGAAAGTGGTGTGGCCTACATAGCGTCTTGGTACGTTTGGTTTTCACGAAATCCACGCCCAAACGAGGTTTTCTTGGGAGATATTCTTATTTGCGCGTCTTGTGCATTTCGAGGTGTTAACCTAGAAAGTTATCGACTCTGGTGACCATTCCCGAGGACTCAGTTGAGACACTCTTCCCAAGAAGTGATAATGGCAAACCAGAAATGGCAAACCCGTTATGCTTCTTGATCCGAGGACCCGAAGCTGAGGAATTTAGAACCCTTAACCCATCTTGGCCTTATTAGGACGTGGTGTGGTGGCTATTCAGGTGTAGACTTGAATCAGTTGTTACGCGATACCACACTTAGATGAGACTCTCTTGAGAATATTATTGACTACCAAGTAGTTGGGAAATCGGTAATATCCAAAATATGGGACTTGTAGACTCTGGGAACTTCTTTAGAACCTTGTTCGGCAGGTGTTATACCCTTAGTACATACCTTTGTGGGTTGGTTTCTTAACCTCGACTCCATGCTCATGACTCAAACCTTTGAACCCATGTGGTTTGAGTGATCTTGTTTGTGGTTGTTGCACCCATGCACTCTTGCATCCATAAGCATACATCTACATTTATCCAATTTGTCCAGAAACTCATTTCAACAGTTTCCTTCTACAGTTATCTGTTCACCGTCAAGCTGTTTCTTCGACACAACTACAGAACTAGAGCTCCCGTCAGATTGAGAATGGAAAATCAAGAACAACACAATGCTGAAGTCAGAATGGAGATTAATGAGTTGAAGGCCAGAATGACCAAGCTCACAGAAATGATGCAAGTTTTGATTGCTAGAGGTGAACCACCTCAGAGGACCGTGATCTCTGAAATTTCAACTGCTGCTGTTGACCCTCCATTGATCCAGCAACCAGCTTCTACTTGGCCAGAATTTGGATTACCTCTGAATTACTCGCCACTCTTTGCAACCACTCCGATGGTTGGCCCGTCTGTACTGCCAGTATCTTCAGCTCCTTTGTTCACTGAACCTCGGCCTGTTCTGCATTCTGTTGCTCAAGTTATTCCTGAGAATCCTCCTTTCGTGTACCATGCTGCTGGTCTACAATCCGAAAGTCAGGGAGAACCTGGATACATTGAAGAAGTCAAAGAGCAATGGCAAACTATGGACAAAAGGGTAAGAGCCATGGAAGGAAGTGATACCTTTAGTGTTGCCGCAATGGACATGTGCTTGGTTTCAAACTTGGTTATGCCTGCAAAATTCAAAACTCCTGATTTTGAGAAATACAAGGGGCACACCTGTCCCAGAAGCCACTTGGTGATGTACTGTCGCAAGATGGCTGCTTATACCAAAAATGAAAAACTGCTCATTCATTGTTTCCAAGACAATTTGAGTGGGGCTTCAATGGAATGGTATATGGAATTGAGAAGAATCGTATCCAAAGCTGGAAAGACTTGGTTGATGCTTTCTTAAAGCAATATAAGTACAATTTGGACATGGCACCTGACCGCCGACAACTGCAAAACTTGTCTAAAAAAGAAAAAGAATCCTTTAAGGAGTACGCTCAGCGCTGGAGAGAGCTAGCTGCTCAGGTGGAGCCACCCTTGGCTGAAAAGGAATTGATTGGTTTGTTCATGGACACTCTTCAACCATTCTTTTGGGAAAAGATGATAGGAAGTGTATCATCTGGTTTTGCTGACCTAGTCACTATTGGAGAAAGACTAGAAGAAGGTATCAAGAAAGGAAAGATTGCTAATGCTAAAGCCTTTAGTGGTGCTAAAAAGTATGCTGGGAATTTTCAAAAGAAGAAGGATGGTGACACCCATGCTGTTTCAGTTGAAGGTAAACCTCATCACAGACAACAACAATATGTAGCTGCAGTTGCTCCTGTTGTCAATGCTCAAATAGTTCAAGTTCCTCGTCAGTCTGTTAGACAAAATCAGAATTGCAATAGGGTTAACTTTGATCCTATCCCGATGTCTTACACTGAGTTGTATCCATGTCTTGTAAAGAAAGGTTTGATTACAACAAGGACTCTACCTCCTTCTCTAAATCCTCTCCCATTCGGCTATAGGGCTGATCTTCACTGTGAGTTGCATTAAGGTAGCGCAGGCCATAACTTGGAAGGTTCCTATGCATTGAAAGCTAGAGTACAAGAATTGGTGAACTAAAAGATTCTGACCTTTCTTGATGATAATCCCAATGTTGTCAACAATCCTTTGCCAGAGCATGCCAAGTGAAGTTTGAGTCAGTTCAGACAAATCATCTCCTAAAGCTAGTGTTTTAGACAGGACAACTCATCCTTGTTGCTGATTAGTCACTAGGCCTTATTTCTTTCTGTTTGTATTTTTCTTTGATTATATTGATCTTTCGAACTTTATTTATACTTTCATGGTAATTTCAATGAAATGAGCATTGCAATGTTTTGATTCAATTCATTTATATCCAATGTGTGCATCTTTATGCTTTCTTTTTCACAAAACAAAAATATATCTCCTGTTCACTTTCTTTATCAAGTTTTTGTTTATGCAAAGATTAGAGGGAGGATGATGAAAACGAAATACCTAAAATTGCTGAATTGTATGCTTTTAATTAAAACTTGGCTGATGATGTACAAGCATTATTTAAACTCCCAAACACTGGAGAAATAAGGAAGTTAATCCCTTGTCAACCCCTTTGAGCCTAGAAGGTGGAGTTTCTTTCTGTACGAAAAAACCTGCAATTTTAACCTGGGGATGGGTAGTTCTCAGTTAATTTGACTGTGTATTTAAACATAAGAGAATCATTGCAATCACAAGATTTCCTTCGCACACATCAAAGAAGTGTCGAAGATGTCTTCCAAATCAAAAGCCAATGATGGTTCACCGTAATCATTAAGCCAGGCAGTCACTATCTTTAAAAACAATGAATAAACAAAATCAAAAGAAAAAGCCTACAAAGTCAAAACCTATGAAGGAGACTTAGGTAAAAATTGGGGCATCCCAATGACTGTAAGCTCAAATGACACAATCCAGGCAAAAGTTAGGAATAACAAAAAAAATCAACCGAGAGGCTACCAAAATCCTCAAAGAAAAAACGAGTTGACTAAGGTCCTAATCAAAAACAACAAAATGTTGTAAGAAAAAGTGA
Source organism: Lathyrus tuberosus (assembly GCA_022829125.1). Lineage (NCBI taxonomy): Eukaryota > Viridiplantae > Streptophyta > Magnoliopsida > Fabales > Fabaceae > Lathyrus > Lathyrus tuberosus. Next base: position 1,040,706 of record JALAZF010000659.1, on the reverse strand, counting down.
CTGCCATTTCAAAAAAAAATCCTTGGCTCTTGAGTCATCATCATAAATGTGTTGCAATTACAAAATTGCTTGGAACATGAATACATAGTTTGAATTAACTGAGCATGGGATTGAAGATCATCACGAAGAATGGGTTGGGTACAAATAAACTTTGAGCATATATCCTTTGTTTCAAAAACCTTGAACCAGACCACGTTACAACACTCAAAAGACTTAATTGAAGCCATGTTTCTTTTGAAAGCATACTACAACAAGGTTGTGTAAATTGACTCCTATGTTTGTTGCCAATCATTTGTGTTAATGTCATACCTTTGTTTTCTATTTTATTTTGAATGTCTAAACCACTGTGTTTTGACAAGTGTTTCATTTGCTTTACATCAATAATATCATTCCAAAATGATTTTTGATTTCAAAATTGCATGAGCTTTGCATTAAAATTACCATGTTTGATTGATTTTATTTGCAGACAAACTTTCCTCATCAAGAAATTTCAAACAGTTGGGAAATTTGGTCAGTGATCCTATCAAGGGCACATTACTTCCAAATCCTGTTGTGAATCAGTTCAAGATTTATTGCTCAGTGCAAGTTATTCTTATAATTGGTTAACCAGAAGATCTCTTTCAAGATTTGTACTGAGATTAGCCTTCTCAATATTCATTTCGAGAACTCAAGCTATGACCAGTTCATCCCAGCAATAGTCAAAGTGAAGCCTTGATCAGTTTATCCTCAGAATTTATTTCAAGAATTGAAGTTATGATCAATCTTTTCCCCTGCAGCAGTCAAACTGAAGCCATGATCAGTTTATCCTCATCAATCAATCTGGGGCAGTCTTCTTCAAGAATCCTCAAGATGTCTTTCCTCAAAAGACCATCAGCTTGATATAATTCATAAGTGTGACAGAGATGTGTTCAACATCTTTTCTCCAAGCAGAATGGGCAGTGTTCCCTGTGTTGAGGAATCAGAGTTATATTCTTCCCTCATAAAAGAGTCTATCTTGGTTGTCCCTATCATCTGCATTGCATACATAAATCATTCATATATCATTGCATTGAAAGATTTGCATAGCTTGAAGTGTGTTTTGTGCTCATGTGCATTTCCCGAGGTCTTCTTGTTGTTAACATCTTACCTTGTGATCAAAGTCCAACTTACTTGGCACCTACCAAACATTTACCTGTCTTTTCATTCAGTTCTATTCCTGGATGTTGTCGTTTCCCTGTGCATCTATTGCTGTTGTTAGATGTTTGTTTTCTTCCATTCTAGTGTTATTCCTGGATCTTTGTCTTCTTTCACTCCAGTTCCATTCTTGGATGTTATTCTCTCCACTCCAATGTCGTTCCTGGATGTCTATCTCTTTTGATCTCCAGTTCCATTCCTAGATATCTTGTTCCTCTTATTTCTCCAGTGCTATTCCTGGAAGTTTTGTCTCTCTTCTATAATCCCCAACAAATTTGCTTGGATATCTTTCAGTGACATTTGTGAAAGTTTTATCTGTTCATTCAGTGCCATTCCTATATGAGTTTTCTCCTTTGCATTCAGTGCCATTCCTGGATGTCTTTCTCACTATCATTCGATGCCATTCTTGAATGTAGTGATTTACCTTTACTTTCAGTGCCATTCCTGAAAGTTATTTCTCACTTTATCCAATACCAGTCTTGGATATCGTGAACTATTTTTATCCAATGCCATTCTTGGATGCTTCTGATATATTTTCCAGAACTTTTCTCACTACATTCAATATCATTATTGGATGTTGTGATTCCTTTATCCAATGCCATTCTTGGATAAATTTTCCTCAACAGAGTCCAATGCTATTCTTGGACATCTTTGATGTTTACCCTTTTTTATCCAATGCCATTCTTGGATATATTTTCCTCAGCCGAGTCCAATGCTATTCTTGGATACCTCTGATGTTCACCCTTATCATCCAATGCCATTCTTGGATGTCCCCAGTGAATTTTTACAAATGGAAGTTTTTCTCTGTCCAATGCCATTCTTGGATATCTCTGATGTTTACTGTTGCCTCATTCAATGTTATTCTTGAATGTCGTAGTTTCTTTCATCCAATGCCATTCTTGGATATGTTATCCCCAATAGAGTGTTTTTCACCTCCATTCAATGCTATTATTGGATGACTCTGTTGTTTTTACCAGAAACTTTCTTGTTGTTTGTCTAATCCCATTCTTGGACATTTTCAGGCATATCTTTTATCTCGTTCGTAGTTCCCATCCAATGCCATTCTTGGATGTCACTACTCGTCTTCCCAGGGTCTTGTCCCTCTCTTTCTAACTATTGATGGATACCTCTTGTCACCTTGACAGATCTCTAGAAATAGCTTGTATTCCCCAGCGTGTTTTTTCATGTCCTCTCACTCAATTTACTGTAAATCCCTTATTTTGAGTTTCCCCGCAGTCTGTTTCATCCTTTGCATTCATATCATCTTGTGGCATCTTAGGGCTAAAAATTTGGTTTTATGTATTTAAGTATCTTCAATCTTGTCGAGACGAAGTTTTCAATCTTCATATCTCCTGATAGAAGAAACTTAAATAGGGGCATCTGTTGAACCCTAATTTTTACCCCTAACATTTCGCACATGTCATTTGCATCTCATACCACAAACAAGATCACAAGCTTTGGTTCTCTTACCCTCCCCTGAAGGATTGCTATTGAGCAAGATCGCCAAGCACCCCTGTTCTCTTGTTTGTTTGATGTTTGTATTTGTTTATGTTTACTAACCATTAATTAAAATCCAAAAATATGTTTGTTTTTCCTTTACTAACTTTTTCAGGAAGAATTTGGACCAAGGATATCAAAATCAGTTCCTCAGCTCGAATGAATTTCATCTGAACATAGTCAAAGTTGATCTGCAAGTAATTCAAAAATCATCTAATCAAGAGTTTCCAAGATTTAATTGATTATTATTCAAGAGACTCCAAGGTTCATGTGTTTATTTCCATGCCTTCTTTGACAAGCAAAAGAATCGAGCAGAACCACAACAGTGCACTCAAAAAGGGTATTTTTCCAAAATTTACACTGAGTAACCGGTTACCTCAATCAGAGTAACCGGTTACCCTCGTGAAATTTTGAAAAATGGCAGTAAATTTAAATTCTGCAACAATTGGCACCAATTTTCTTCATTTTGATCACATGTGGAATATTCTAGACCATCTCATTTTAATTCCCCTACATCATCACAATTAATTCCCTCTATGTACCTCCACTAATCACCACTTTTTGATAATTTCTCTCCAAATTCAAATTTCCAAGCCTAATTTTGTTTCCAAACCAAATTCCAAACCACCAAAATTCCTAAGCCTAAACTCTATAAATAGAGGCCTCATTTCATTCATTTCACAAGCTTTTGATAGCCAAAGAACCTCTTGCAATTTCTTTCCCTAACCACAAAATTCACCCAAACCTCAATTTTCTTCTCTTGAAAGTTAACAAGAATTCACATTGAATCTTGTTCAACTTTGAGCTAAACCTTCATCCAAACTTGTTTTCTTCATCAATTCTGGTAGATCAAGGCTTTAGTGTTTGGATCTTGGAGAAATTTGAAGGAATTTTCAAATTTGGAGTGGTAATCTCATTTCCACCATTGTTGTTCTTGATTCATATTCCATAATGTAAATCCTTGACTGATTCTTGTTACTTGATCCATTGGATCTTGTAATTGTGTTTGATTGCTGGTTTTTGCTGTTGTTTTACTAAAAATTTCATGCACTTTCAATTCCATGATCATAAGGTGTTTGAAAAAAAGTTTGAAAGATGATCATGCTGAATTTTGCACAATTTTTTGACTCTGCGTGAAGAGTAACCGGTTACTCTGAGTCAGAATGCAATTTTTGGTCCATTTTTGGGACTGTTTTGGTTGCTTAGCCTTTTTCTTCCCTTTCCCTTTGTTCTTAACCTTAGATTATATAATTTTGTGGTTTAAGTTGGCTTTCTCTTCATCTATTTCTCTTTTCTTTTGATTAATGAAAGTCTTATGGATCTTAGAATTTCTTTGTTGAATTCTTGATCAAGACTAGATCGCTACCTATTTTCTTTTCGTACGGTATTGTTTTCGAATGACGACTTACATGTCGTTCATCTAGCATACATTAGCACAAATAGCACTATTGACCGGCCTCAAGTAGGGTGACTTTTACATAAGTTACTTGGCGATTGCTTAACGTAGTGTTACATTTGTCCCTCCCTCTGAATCAGAACTTGATCTTTCGTGGCCCAAACCTTTTGGTTTTGTAAGCCCAAGGATGGTTAATCTTTTGTATTAGGTTCAAAATCTTTGAAGCTTGTTGTGTAGAGGCTTTGATTCTATCAATCTTCTGACAAGTCTTTATTAACCTTGACCTAAGTGCATTGTATAATCATTATAGTTCAAAATGCGAGATGGAATAATCGGTGTATACTACTAATCACTAACTTACTAACAATATTATTGTACTAATCTTGTTTACGATTCCTTCTTGCACCCTATATCTCTTTTACTTTTATGCTCCATTTTTATCATTTCATATCATGTTTATGCTTTCGTCATTTTCACTTTGTCCGTTGGACAATTGTTTATGCTTATGCCTTTTTATCTTTGTCCACTTGGACAAAAAAAAACATTAATAAAGGGCAAAACCTCTAAAAAACTTTTGCTTCTAATCTTGGACTATGGTTACTATCCTTTGCAATGGAAATGGAGTTTTTGCACGTAGACCTTGGACTTCAATGCTATTCTTGGATACTTGGACTTTGAATTAGGACTTTCTCCCTTTGCTTTGGAATTATGGCTTGAAGATTTTGGAGCTTACTTTTGTGTTTAGGCTATTCTTATCCTTAGCTTTTACTTTATGCTTTAGGATAGTCATTTCTTCTCCTCCCCATTCTTCAATTTTCAAAACTTTCTATCTTTTTTTCAAAACCTTCTTGTTTTAAAACTCTTACTTCTTTCATAATTAAACCTTGACTTTGTCAAGTGATTTTACTCTTTTCTTTTCATTTCTTAACAAATGCTAAACTACATAAGCATATTGACACCTTTTTCAAAAGACTTTAAAAAACATTCAAACTCATTCAAACTCTTTTTCTGCCTTATGCACTTTCTCTTTCAAAACGTTTTCATAAGTTTAGACATGATTCATTTCTTTAAGCGGAATTATTCGCTTGGAAATGACGACTTATCTTTACATTTAAAATCAACCAAAACAAACAAATTTCATTCTTTGTACCATGAACTATGAGGTTTTGATCCTATATTGCACTTTGTGGGTACGTAGGCATGAGGTGACAAGTCTCTCCAAACACAAAAATCTTAAAAAACAATTTCTCTTCTCATCTCCTCAATCTCATTTCAAACAAACCTTTTCAAACCAAAAATCACTATTGACCGGCCTCGAGTAGGGTGTCTTTTACATAATTTACTTGGCGATTGCTTAACATAGCGCTACATTTGTCCCTCCCTCTGAAACAGAAATTGATCTTTTTTGGCCCAAACCTTTTGGTTGTGTAAGCCCAAGGATGGTTAATCTTTTGTATTAGGTTCAAAATCTTTGAAGCTTGTTGTGTAGCGGCTTTGATTTTATCAATTTTCTGACAAGTCTTCATTAACCTTGACCTAAGTGCATTGTTTAATAATTATAGCTCAAAACGCGAGACAGATGAATCGGTGTATACTACTAATCACTAGCTTACTAACAATATTATTGTACTAATCTTGTTTACGATTTCTTCTTGCACCCTATCTCTCTTTTACTTTTATGCTCCATTTTTATCATTTCATATCATGTTTATGCTTCCGTCATTTTCAATTTGTCCGTTGGACACATGTTTATGCTTATGCCTTATTCTCTTTGTCCACTTGGACAAAAAAACATTAATAAAGGCCAAAACCTCTAAAAAACTTGTGCTTCTAATCTTGGACTATGGTTACTATCCTTTGCAATGGACATGAAGTTTTTGCACCTAGACCTTGCACTTCAATGATATCCTTGGATCCTTGGACTTAGAATTTGGACTTTCTCCCTTTGCTTTGGAATTATGGCTTAAAGATTTTGGAGCTTACTTGTGTGGTTAGGCTATTTTTATCCTTAGCTTTTACTTTATGCTTTAGGATAGTCACTTCTTCTCCTCCCCATTCTTCCATTTTCAAAACTTTCTCTCTTTTTTTCAAAACCTTCTTGTTTTCAAACTCTCACTTCTTTCATAATCAAACCTTGACTTTGTCAAGTGATTTTACTATTTTCTTTTCATTTCTTAACAAATGCTAAACTACATAAGCATATTGACACCTTTTTCAAAAGACTTTAAACAACATTCAAACTCATTCAAACTCTTTTTGTGCCTTATTGACTTTCTCTTTCAAAACATTTTCATAAGTTTAGACATGATTCATTTCTTTAAGCGGAATTATTTGCTTGGAAATGACGACTTGTGTTTACATTTAAAATCAACCAAAACAAACAAATTTCATTCTTTGTACCACGAACTACGAGGTTTTGATCCTATATTGCACTTTGTGGGTACGTAGGCATGAGGCGACAAGTTTCTCCAAACACAAAAATCTTAAAAACAATTTCTCTTCTCATCTCCTCAATCTCATTTCAAACAAACATTTTCAAACTAAAAAGCGTAGATATTTCAAAGGGTTCCTATAGAGTACTATAGACATTTTGGGTGCTAACACATTCCCTTAGCGTAACCAACCCCCTTACCCAGTCTATGTTCACTTGTTCTTGTTTTAGAGCTTGTGTAGGTTTTGTTCGCTCTTTTTCCTTTCCTTTTGGATAAAATAAATGTGCGGTGGCGACTCTTGCTTTTTGAGTTAAGTTAATCAAAAGCTTACACTCACGATTTTTCCGCTACAGGTTGCATAATAGAAATTTCTTTATAATTGTAGATCATCAAAGGTGACTTCATTATTATGCGGCTATCTGGGTTAGGAGTGGTTAGATAGTTTAGGTTTAATATAATAGTAAGAGTTTTAAAATACTACATGTGCACTTCTATCCCTTTTTTATTAGATGAAAACTTTATTATATGGATAATAAAAATTGTGGTTCGATAAAACTTTGTGGTAACAAGAATGCTATTCCCCGTCTATTTGATACTAAATACTTACACCGTATACACTATTTATTATATTTATATAGTGAACATTATTATTTTTAAATAAAAAAAAATATTCATGAACAATAAAATGAACAGTACGTGAATAATGTCATGAACAATACATGAACAGTGTCTGTGAACAGTACCTAATGACTTTAAGTACTGATACAAAGTTGGTTAACGAAATCTAAAAGCTTAGTTAATGAAGTGATGAAGTTGGTTAATAAACGTCCAAATATTAAAAATATTTTTTTGTATTAAAACAAGTTGATTAATAAAAAGTAAAAAGTTGATTAATAAGGTTATGAAGTTGGTTAATAAACGTCTAGATATTAAAAATAATTTTTAACGGTAAACAAAGTTGGTTAATAACATGTAAAATGTTTGTTAATGAAGGTATAAAATTGGTTAATCAAACAATTTTATATCAGTATCTTTTAATCTAAAAAAATATTTATATAAAGTAAAATAATAATTTTTTATATTTAAAATAAATATATTATTATAATATTTTATTGCCACTGTATTGGTGAACAGTGAAATCTTTAGTAAAAACAAAGGTGACTTTGCTAAATTTTCAATAGCTCTTTGAATTTTAACTTAGGTGTATTTATATGCCATGCATGTCAGACTCGTTTATTTTTTGTTGAGTAGGTGTTAGTGTGTGAATTCATCAGGACTTTAGAGGAAGTTTGTGTTGATTAACTATGTTTTTCACCTCATTCCTATCTTTTATATTTCATACTTGAAGATGACTCAAAAGGTATAAAGTGTTGTGTTTATTGAAAATATATATATTGAAGAAGTTTCACATCATTTATTTTTGTAAGGAAATGCTAGAATGTGAGAAAAGTTTGTTATTCAACTTGCAATATTCACTACTTTTTATACACTTGGAGAGATTACTTATATTACAAGTAATCACACAAACTAACTCATAACGAACTCAAAGTCAGTCAGACTATTGTCTAATTAGATTCTAACACACTCCCCTGAGAATATTAAAGATTCATATTATAGCAAGATACGATTATTAGATCAATACACTATAACTACATGGACTCAAACTAGAAACACCAAGTCTTGTTCTAATGTAGCTGAAGGACTCGAACTTCAAGGGTTTTTTTAGCACATCTACTAGTTGTTCTCCTGTATTATAATGAGTCATCTCAATCTTTCCATCTTTAGTCAACTCCATAAGGAAATGGAATCTAACATCTATGTGTTTGCTTCTTCCATGCATGACATGGTTCTTTGACAACTTGATTGTGGAATTGTTGTCACACTGTATGATTGTGCCTTGATTTTGAGTTTGGACAAGGTGTTGAAGAATGTTTTGAAGCCACAATCCTTGACAGGCACATGAGGCTGCTGTAACAGACTCTGCTTCAGCGTTTGATAGTGTTACAATGAGCTGTTTTTTTAGGGCCGTGATATAAGGCCCGATCCATGCTTGAAGACATATCATGTGGTACTTTTTCTATCATCACTATCCCATGCATAATCAGAGTCTGACCAGCCTTGCAGCAACACTTCATCATTCATCTTGAATAGAAATCCCAGGTTTACAGTCCCCTTCAAATACCTCAGAATCCTTTTTGTTGCTGCCAAGTGACTTTAGTTGGTCTCTCCATATACCTTTCCACCAAGCAAACTGAATATGTAAGATCAGGCCTAGAAGCAAGTAGATACATCATGTTCCCCACCATGTACTTGTAGTTTGTGGCATCAACTAGCTTGTCGTTCTCATCCTTTCTCAACCTACAACCTGGCACAATAGGGTTACATACTTGTAGCATTGATCCATGCCAAATCTTGTGAGAAGTTCATTGGCATATTTTTGTTGGCACATGAAGATTCTAGTACTTTCTTATTTCACTTCCACTCCTAGAAAGTATCTCACCATCCCCATATCAGTCATAGCAAACATCTTCTTCATAGATTATTTGAAATCTTCAAACATTTTTTCATTATTGCATGTGTAGAATAGATCATCTACATACAAGCTGAATATCAAAATGCTATCATCACTATGCTTCACAAACAACGTATGTTCATGAGGGCATTTTTCAATATTCTCTTAGTTGAAGTAAGCTTCAATCTTGCTATATCGGGCCCTTGGTGCTTGCCTAAGGCCGTAAAGTGCTTTACTCAGTTTGAAAACTTTATCTCTTCCTCCTTTCTTTCAGCCAAGTGGTTGATCTACATAGACATCTTCCATCAACTTACCATGTAGAAAAGCGCTCTTGACATCAAGTTGATACACTTTCCAATTTTTGCATGCTGCAAGTGCAAGAATAGTCGTGTTGGTATCCCATCTTACCACTGGAGCAAAAACTTCCTTGTAGTATATGCCATGTTGTTGTGAGTATCCTTTGGCCATAAGTCTTGCTTTATACTTCTTTACTACCCCTTTCTCATTGCATTTGGTTTTTTCGATCCACTTGACAACACTTTTCTTAGCTCCTGGTGGCAGGTTGACTAGAATCCAAGTTTCATTCTCTTCAAAGCATTGAAATTCCTGCTCCATAGCTTATCTCCACTTCTCATGTTTAACTATTTCGTCATAATTAAGAGGATCACTACTCCCACAAATCACTGCTAAGTTGTGTAGTTCCTCTTCTTCTTCTGTGTTAGTTACATAATCATCTAAGTACCTTATTATTCTTCTTTCTCTTACTGCATACACTCCTTGATCTTGCCTTTGGGAGTTGCTTTCTTCATCAGTTGCACTATCCTCACTTGCACTTTCTACATTGTTTCCTTCATGTTGTGGATCATTATGTTCCATATTCAATTCATTATCAATCACTCCAACTTCATCATCCTCTCCATCATCATCAACATTTCTAGTTGATTGATTCCTTTCTTCTTTGTCATCTAGGTTCCATTTCCAACCTTTGAGTTCTTCAAATGTTACACCTCTACTAATTAAAATCTTATTTTTCACAGGATCATAAAGTTTGTAGGCCTTTGATTCATCACTTACTCCCAGGAAAACACATTTTATACTCTTGACATCAAGTTTTTTTATGCACGTCAGGGATGTGTACATAAGCTATACACCCAAACATCTTGAAAGGATGCATTGAGGGCTTCACAACCACTCCTTGCCTCTTTTGCAGTCATGTTCTTCACAGACAATGTAGAACTTCTGTTGATAATGCATATGGCCCATTTAGCTGCTTCAGGCCAAAAACTCTTACAAACTTTTTAGCTTGATATCATGCTTCTAATCACATTCATCAAGGTTTTATTTTTTCTTTTTAATACTCCATTTTACTGATCAGTAAAGGCAGCTGTCAATTGTCTCTAAATTCCATGGAGACTGCAGAAATCAGAGAAAGCATTAGATGTAAACTCTCATTCTCTATCTGTCATAAGACATTTGATGTAATGGCCTGACCCTTTTTCTACTAAAGCCTTGAATTATTTAAACACATCAAAAACACCAGCTTTCTCGTGTAGAAAGTAAATCCAAGTTTTCATACTAAATTCATCAGTGAATGTAATGAAGTACCTACTTCGACCATTTGATATAGGCTTTATTGATCCACACACACATCTGAGTAGATTAGCTCAAGCTTTTCTTTGGCTCTCCATGTATCATGATTTGGTATGGCTTCTCTATGTGGTTCCCCATCAAACAATCTGAGCAGGCCTCCTCAAGGTCCTTCAAGCTAGGTAGGCCATTTACCATCTCCTTCTTGATGAGTGTGTCAAGGCCTTTGAAACTCAAATAGCCATATCTACAATGCCACAAGTGAGTGACATTGTCAATAGTTGAAGGCTCTGCAGATTTGAACAAATTTTTGGTAAAATAAGATGTCGAATGAAATGTTCCAACATGAAGAAGTCTGGTGAAAGAAGATTTGTCAGACATGATGTCCTAACGTATGTCTCGACATCTTGACCTGATATTGCAGGATGTTGCTAATCTGGTCCAAGATTTATGGAGCAATCAGAATGTGGATCAAGGAAGAAATCGAAATAATATTTGAAGCCCAAGGCAGCAGAAGGCTATAAAAGAAGACCTAGCCCCAGGGCAGAAAAGGGAGAGAGAACGACATAGACTTAGGAATTCTATTTTGTAAACTTTTTTAAAGTAGTGTTTAGGGTTTTGAGAGTCGTAGCCTTTTCTTGTAAGTCTCCCTCTGTATCTATTTGATACATTGTCAATAGTTGAAGGCTCTGCAGATTTTAGCAAATTTTTGGTAAAACAAGATGTCGAATAAAATGTTCCAACATGAAGAAGTCTGGTGAAAGAAGATTTGTTAGACATGATGTCCTAACGTATGTCTCGACATCTTGACCTGATATTGCAGGATGTTGCTAATCTGGTCCAAGATTTATGGAGCAATCAGAATGTGGATCAAGGAAGAAATCGAAAGAATATTTGAAGCCCAAGCCAGCAAAAGGCTATAAAAGAAGACCTAGCCCTAGGGCAAAAAAGGGAGAGAGAACGACATAGACTTAGGAATCCTATTTTGTAAACTTTTTTAAAGTAGGGTTTAGGGTTTTGAGAGTCGTAGCCTTTTCTTGTAAGTCTCCCTCTATATCGATTTGATACATTATGGAAGACATAGATACTTGTACAAATTCAGAAACCCGTAGGTAATGAATCTTGTATTGTTCTTGGATGAAGCTTTTAAGCAAATCTGAGTTAGCTTGTTAGTCAAGAATGCTTGACTTAACTTTGTATTGAAAGGGGTGTCTTTCAAGTAGGATGATACAGTTATTGTGACTATAACTGTTAGATAATCACAAGTTATGATTTAGGGAGTGAGATGGGTTTCTCTTATCTAGGATGGAATTCTTAGATAAAGTTTTCATTGGGTAGTGATAGGTAAACCAGAGGTTGTTTACTGTAAACCAGCGGTTGTTTGCATAACGCTATACTACTAATAGTGGATTCTTCTTCCTAGCTTGTTTATCATTCTGCAATTTACAGTTCAGCTTTGATTAACATGTTATAATAGATGTCGAAACATCTGTCTTGCTGTTGTTACTGATATTCTGAATATCAGTTTGTTTGTTATGTTCTTGTTTTAAAGTTGTGCAAAGAACAATGTCTTGACATGTGTTGGGACATCTGCTATTTGCTATGCCAGAATTTCAATTGGCATCAGAGCAGGCATCCTATCTATTTTTGGATGAGATATTGGGAGATACTTTCTGGCGCTTTAAACAAGGAGGAATTTGGGAGATCAGATCATTCACTTGGACATACTCAAGGGTATTAATGGATGGATGGATGTTCTGGATCGAAGGTAACAACTACTGGTGGTTGTTTATGTTTTCTGAGGAGTTTCTACAACAACTGCAGGAGGAGTGGATAGTTCTCTTATATGGTGTCTTATAAGATGTTCGGACGTCCTATTAGGGCATGTTGAAGATGTTCCTTGGTGGTTCCGCTGCACGTGTTTCTGATGGAAGAACTCTGGTATTTATGGGATTCTGGAGTTGTGACAGAAGAAAGATGGTGGAAGATCTTGATTGTTGACTTCTTTTCTTGAAGATATCAGTATCTGTGAAAGCTCTAGTCGTTCCAAAGTCGGGATCAATGGAATGGAAAGAGCTATCGGTTGATTTTTGTCATGTTAACTTGATACTTGGAGGTTTGGTTCCAACTTGTATCTTGAAGTCAGTTTGAAAAGTAGGTGAGTTGAGATCGTGTTTATCAAATTCTTGATCTGTGAATTTGGTAAATGTTATTTTCGACAAAGTTTCCAAAGACACTTGAGTTTTCACTCAAGTCCACTCATAAATGCATCTCTGGTCGTGGTTGAAGAGCTCTTTCAGAAGGATAATTTGTTCTCATGTTGAAGATGGATTTCTGAAGATCTTTGGTGTTGATGGATGTTATTCAACTTGGAGATAATGGGAGGTGATTTATTTTCACCATTCATGATTTAAAAGGATTCTATTTGCAAAGGAAAGTCATAGGCAGTTGAGTGAAGGGTGGCAGACTTGATGTCTCAACATGTTGTTTGACTAGAAAGATGTTGACACAGTTGTGTTAATATCTGGTAGATCGTATATCCCACAGGATGTGTGGTTTTGAGGACAAGGATTTAAGATCAATTTCTATTTGTGGAATTTACAAATATTTAATTGATCATCCTTGTACGACGGAGTACAAGATCAATGATGACAAGTTAGTACATCAGAAAGTACAGCATCTCTTGTTGCATCTACTCAAGCATATGTTCTTTGGAGAATGGGTACAGTCAAGATAAGGAACTGATGTTCAATCAGATGTTGAAACATCTTGACAATGGAGTATGTACAGAAGCCTGTTAATTCAAGGAGTGAATCTCTGGAGCAAAGGAGATGTAGCTGATGATCTTGGTACCATACACGTGTTTGTGGTAGGATCAGTCTTTATTACAAGGCATGTATTCAGACTAGGAAGTTTTATGGCAGGAAGCTTGACTAGAATGTAGTGTTGTTGGAAGTGAAGATGAAGAGAATTCTCTTGGTTCAGTTTATGTCTGACCTAGTAGTATTGGAGTGCAGCAAGTGTGTTCCAGTTTTACTAGAAGCATCTGATTTTCATCTAGAAAGTTTCCTGGCAAGAGACTTGTCTAGAATATGGTGCTGGTGTTATACTCCAAATTTTGACAAACAAGATTTCCCATCATGGTGAAAATCATCACCACAATATGGATGTACCTTCATTGCCTCATCAATTTCTCAAGGATTGTTGAGCACTCACCTTAACCAAGAATTAGGGTTTTGAGCCCTCTCAAAGCACTAAGACAAAGTATCAATAAAGAATTGACATGATATTCAACTTTTCTAGCCTCTCAAACACCCATAAAGGATCAAGAGATCTCCCACATCAAGAATCAAGCACCAGGTTTCAACATTCTAAGTGGATCAAGCCTTAAGATCGCCAGTGTCACCAAATTAGGGTTTTGGTCGACTAAGGCCTCCAGATGAAAATTTTCATTTAGGCATGAGCCAATACTTCAAAACATGATTCAAGAAGCTCAAAAGTACCTTATGGGTCCAATCATCAAGTCAAAATAGCCTCAGGGAATGCATTCATTAAAAATAAGGAATTAGGGTTTCTTGACCTAATTCACCCCTAAGTCGACTTTTGGAGCAAGACATGAGCCAAGACCTCAAGAAATGTTTTGAAGACCTCCAATATCTTATGTTGATCCTCTTACAGGTTCAAATGGATACCAAGAACTTGATTCATAAGCAATACAAAGATGAAACTTCATCTGGACCATAAACTAGGGTTTTTGACAAAAAAGTCAACTGTGCCTAAAAACCAAGTTTGACTTTTTGAATTTCTTGACAAACATGGCTTCCCTAAGTCAAAAACAATGTTAATTCATAGTTTGGATCACCATTCATAAAGAAAAATAAAGGAAAATAGGGTTACTTGGAAAAGGGGCAACCTTAAGAAACTTAAAATTTTCTAAGTTATGGAACAAAAATGATTTGGTGCCAACTTTGCAAGGTCATAACATCCAAACCACAAGGCCTTTTTTTTCCATCCAAATCTCAAGTGAAAGCTCTCATTACATACTTCAAAATTTTCAACTACAAGAGATTCCAAATCCTCATGGATTTTGAGTTATGAATTGATCAAAATCACAAAAACATGAAAATAGCCACTTTTTCCAACACTTAGTGAAAATTTTGGACAGAATCTGTCTTGGATTTTCACCAACTTTGAGGCCATATTTCATTATGATCCAAGATAAACCAAAACCAAAGTTAAACATCAAAGTTGAAGTATGTTATTAGGGCTTTCCAAAAAGTACAAGAACTCATCCTAATTCAACTTTAGTAGGGAGTTACAAGCATGGAAACATGACATCTTCAAGACTGGTTTTTACAAGACAGTCTTGTACATGCCACACGATTTGTCATTTCCATGACTTGGCAATGTGAGAGCAAGAATTGTCTCTACAAGCTAATCTATGTTTTGATGATAACAATACATATTTGTGAAAGAACTATTTTATGTTCTAACGTGTGTTATGTGCAGATCATAATTATAGAAGATATCAGATTCAACAAGCATCGGCCAGATGTACAAAAATGATTATATGCGAAGCTACTATGTGTAACACAAGTCGCAAGAAGCAAGAATGCTTCTGTATCTGATCATGATCAGTCAGATCCAAGGATGCCGATATTGCTATTGCAATGCTCTTGTGGATGCTCGCTGAAAGTGGTTATGATTCTGAAGATTGCGAAGCTTCTGAAGAAGAGAACCGAAGTGCTGAAGACTCTCATGACTTGAAGTTCTGAAGGCTGAAGGCTCTGAAGACCAAGTGCAAAAAGACTCTGAAGACTTATGCGTTCTGAAGATTACGGTTCCAAAGATCAAGTGCTGAAGACTCTGAAGACGGATTCCTAATGGATGAGTTCTGAAGTTTCGGAAGACTTGAAGTAGTAAAGGATAATGTTCTTAAAGACAAGTGCTGAAGTTCTGAAGACTGATTCCTAATGGACTTCTTCAATAGACTAAAGACTTGACATATTAGATATCCTATCAAGAAGGCTCTACTCATGCTTCATCAAATTACCATCAGAAGCCTCTGAAGTTTGGAAGTCAAATGTTACCGTTGTGAATAACTGTACACACTGCTCAAGAAGATATCCCGTCACTTCTCCCACAGCAAAAAGGAGATGTGTCAGTACAGCTCATTATTACACAACGTCTCTTTTCCAACAGCCAATAGTATTTTAAACAGCTATATTTCTAGTGGGCTATTTAAAGGAAAGAGTTATCGCTTCTGAAGGTATCGATTCAGTCCATGAATGACGAATTGATCAAAGTCATTGTGTGAAGATAGCAACAATGATGAGTTCTTGTTGTAACACTTAAACACCCAAAGCTATCACCATTTACACATGACAATTGTTGTTGGAACTTAAGATCAATATTCAACACAACAACAACAAATTGGAACAGAAGCTGTTGATGAAGAAGACAACATTGAAGATCAATCAAGTCATCAACCACCTTCTCGTCAGCGCTACATTGAAGATCTGAAGCAAGGAGTTGTTGCTCAAAGCTTGCTCACCCAAGAAGACGAAGAAGAAGAAGATCTACAAGATGTCAACAACTTACAAATCCTTATACATCTTTGTAGTTTCTTAGAATAGCAAGGAGCTATTGCTCATATCTTGCTCGAACACTTGTGTGTTCTTTGTACTTAAACTTAGGAGTAATCTGCTTGTTAAGAAGCATTATTGTAATCTCCTGTATAACTAATTCTTGGTGAATTAGGTTTCCTTGAGTGGTCAGTGTGACCGGAGACTCGAGAAGACAATGGCGAGATGTCATTGTGGGAAATCCTGAAATAGGGTCAGTAGTGTTATATTCATTGCGATGAATCCCTGAACGTCTAGCTGTGAAAGCCTAGCGGTAGATCTTGCGAGATTGGAACCTGCAGGTCAATGTTCGTTATATTCATTAAATTATATCCCTGAACGGTTCATTGCATGTTAGTCACAGTGCGGCTGTGCCGTTTGTTAGTCACCAGCTATGTGCTCGTCGTGCATCTGTAATTGAGATTGATTATAGTGGATTAAGACCTTGTGTTCAAGACGAAATCACCCGGGGAGGGTGTACTGGATTAGTCTTTGTGGTGAACCAAGATATATCGTGTGTTCTTTACTCTTATGCTTAATGTCTTTGTTTATGTTTCTATATTGAGGATCAGAACCTTACATAAGCAAGTCAGAACCTTGCAACTCTGATAAGCTTCCGCTCTGCAAGTTCTGAATGATGTACATAGTGTTCAGACTCTTATTGGTTCTCATGCTCTAAGCGTTGTCAAGTCTGAATATAACTTTGCAAGTCAGAGTTTCTCAACGAACTCTTATGTAACACAAAGTATCTTATTGACAAGACGCGAAAAGTTGTTAAAAGACTAAATACACAATTCAACCCCCCCCCCTTTCTTGTGTCTTTCTCGCATCGCACCTTCAATTGGTATCAGAGCTCTGGTTCTGTTATTGATGGATATCAAACACTTAACAGTGTCAGAAAAAGATCCAGATGCGGTGCGTAGAAATATTCTGGGTGAGATTGAAATCCACTTACAATTTCTGTAATAGTTCAGAAGATGACTGTGTACAAAATTGTAATCAATCTGAGTACTTGAGCAAATCACTGATTCTAGAAGTCTTGCAGTTGTCAAACAACTAAATCTTCCTCACTTAAGTTTTAATGAAGATTGGAGAATCAGCTGATAAGATAGATTCATCAGATAAGAAGTAGTATCTGTTGAATGCTCATCTTGGAAGATACGTGTGGATGAACCACATATTTGCTCAAAGTTGAATCATCAGAAAACAAGAAGTCTTGTTTGCTGAAGATTAACTCTTTATGAGTTTTTGAGATGTTTTCAAGAAACGGATTAGGTACACCCTTGACTTTCTCGTTTGAAACTCATTCAGAACCTCTTCATGTAAAGAAGAAAGATTGTTGTTCTATGATTTTGAACTTCAGAATGAAGTCTACTGAAATCAGAGAACTGAAGAAATCAAAATATTGGAAATGATTCAGCATCTGAATCCTAACTAATCAAGAAGTTAAAAGATTCAATGAAGAACTGAATATTGTTTTCTTGGAAAGTATAAACTGAAAGAATATTCAGGAAGAAGAAATTAAATGATTCATCAAGTACCTGATCAGAATATATTCTAAGTCTTGGTTGAATAAACTTAGATGATTAAGTTCTGTTAAACTTGAGATTCTATCTCAGTTGAAACAAATGTTATTGGTCAGATTCTATCTGATAAGTTTCTTAGAACCTCATTAATCCGAAATCAGAAAATGTTCAATTTGATGCATCATCTCTTGAAGTCAAAAGGATTTAAGTTGCTGATGTTTTCAGAATGAAGAAATCAGTTGACATTCTTTTAGAAGAAGATATGTTGTTGATCTTTGATGGACTAAGTCTATAATCAAGTTAAATCAGCATTGTGAGATCAAGAAGTGTCATGCAAATTATATGTTGTTAGATGATACTTGTATCTGAACAAGCTCTGCATCTGTCCAAAGAAATATAGTCAGAAGAGAAACCAGATGATTACTCCTGAACAATAGAACGTAGTAGTCATCTGAAGAAAAAGTTGACTCCTGTTCTCGTCTAAAAATCCAAGTTCATAAGACATCTATTCTTCAAGCATCAGAAGGAAGCAGAAGCTAAAAGATGATGATCAGAAGCTCAGAGTCAGACTGGAAAGCACTCAGAATAGTCGTAAAAAGATTTCAGAATCTCTAAGGTATGTTTGTCTTCGTTCATCCTCATTATTGAAATTTGAAATAGTAGCAATAATTTGAACTTAGTCATATTAGGATTATTGAAACTATAATAATATTCTCATGCATTTATGATTAGACAATTTTCAAGAATTAAATAAGCAGTTATGATTACATTGTGTCAGCCACCTTTTACTATAGATATATGGAGATTAGAGTCTATCACACGTCTTTTCACTGACTACCACAACTATTTATAGCTAGTCTCGAAAATGATGAACCCTGCGTGCTCCAGCTTGATAAATAGCTATTAAATCTCAAAGTCCTCCTCACACCATTATCCTTACTCTAGGAAGAATCATTATCTAACTATCAAATAGGTAGAACCTCATCTCTCAAACAAATCAACATTGCTCAAAATGTCCTCCCACAGCATCAGAGGAGAAACATCTGATCTAGAACTCCTGAAGGAATTCACGTTGAATTTAAACCTTCTGCCACAACTCAACAAAACAAGCGTTTTCTTTGGAATTAAATTTCAGAACTGGGAGAATTATTTCTCCATGCTTGTTGGACCTGTCTTCCTAGAACTGGTGACTAATTTTTGGGCAAATGCACGAGTACTAGAATATGACTTTGGTAAAAATGCTATTTTGTCTGTAGTTGTTGGTTGTCCAATCTTAATCAACTCTACTATCATAGCTAAAGCCATTAGGTGTGTTGAAGATGGTGTAACTGTGGAAAAAAATATCAACAACCATAGCTTTGACAGGCATTTACACATCATTTTTGAAACTGAGGGGCGTCCCACTCAACCATGCACCCTCACTCCAGTTGCTAAATATTGGTACAAGCTTATGGTGACTAATTTAAGACCAAGAGAAAGAGGAGGAGGATGGTTGTCTGACAAAGAAAGATTATTTATTTTCTTTTTAGTGTCTAGGATCAAAATAAACCTACTCCAATCCATGTATAATCATCTGAAGGAAGAAATCCTTTTGTCTAGGGAAGACACGGTTTACCAAGTTCCCTACTGCAAGGTTATTTCCCATATTCTGGATCTTCAAGGAGTAGTTGGTAATTGTAGAAGAAATGGAATGACTGAGAAAATCCTTCCTGAGTTTTGTCAACCTATGACGTTCTTAGTCTAAGATAGGAAGTCAGTCCTTCTAGAATCATAGGTTAATTAAGGTTCATATCTGATTACACTTATGTGATTAAAATGGATATGTATCTTCATGATCAATTATTAAAGTATTCCTAACTATTGCTCATCCTCTTGAATGTTTCTCTATTGCTGATTAACTAATTGTAAATTAAAAAGAAATAATTAAGCATCTTAAGTGGCTATTAACATTCACACGAAAAATTTGGTTTATCTAGAAACCACAAATCCCTCTTAGGTCATAATTAAATAACGGTTACCATTATCACTCACTAGAGTTAATTCAAGACTCTTGATTGGATAATATGTCCTCATTAAAGAAATTAATCATTAAACCTCCTTTCCCATGTTACTCAATGCTTCTAGGAAAAATCAATCATTGTCCTATCAAATTCTCCAAAGAAAATACTTTGCTCATTCATCTATAAAAGCATCAAACCCTAAATCAGTAACACAACTCTTACACATCTAAATCTTCTGCCCAAATACCTTCTATCTTCTTCAACCTATCATCTTTTATAATGGCATTCATCTCTGAAAATGCTTTAACTTCCATAAGCACACAAACTCCAGTGGGCAGTCTCATCGTCTTGTCAGAAACAATTGTGAACTCCAACAGTCTGAAATCAAATGGATGTGATATTACTCCTTCGTTGGAAACTCAAGGATGGAGTAATTACTTCAAGAGGTTGGAAGGACCAACTTACGGACACTGGTTAAGGATTTCTGGATTCACGCCAACACATCCAATACCATCATTGTTTCTTCGGTTTTTGGAAGGAAAGTCCTCATTTCTAAGTAGACTATTGCAGATCTCTTGATGCATGAGAACAATGGGTTCAGAATTACCAAGGATCTAGTTAGTGAGGAAAGAGAAGCTAAGGTCATAGCCTCTATCTTCAGAGAGGAAGTAGCAGCTGAGAACCAAGTATTCTCAAACCTGAAAGAACCACTACAAGTTTGGTTCAAAATCTTGCAAGGAAACGTTTTTCACCATCTTCCTGCAAATCAACTTAATGACACTCAGAAATGTGTCATGTTCTTCCTTCTTAAAGGAATTAAGACCCATCTCCCCTCCGTTCTCTTCAAACTTCTGAAGGAAGCGATAAAAGACTCCAGAACAAGTCCTGACACGGAAGTCAGACATATTCCATATGGAAGACTTATTTTTGATGTTTTGGTTGAATCAGGAATAGTTGATGATATCTTAATCAATGAGGGAGAATCAAGAAAGTTGCTTAAAAGCGCAGGAAAGATTCTCAGATTTAAGAATCTTAAAAGGGAAAACTCCACTCTGGATAATACATCATTTAGGAAATTAACATTGATCCCAAGGGTTCATGTCGAAGGATTTCCAAACTTCTCCAAGCACAATCAAGCAGATATAGGAAACTATCTGCATCAATTTAAGGAAGGCGACATCAGTACTTGGATTAATATGAAGAATATTACTGATGTGCTGCAAGAACTATCAGGATGGAAAAATAGAGAAAAGAAGCAGAAAAGTACTGATGATGGAGAACCTTCATCAAAAAGATCAAAAACGATAAATGACACATTAACATCCTTCAAGGATGATGCTATCACAAGAATTCAGAACTTAATAGATGCTTCCAATTCAAGCATAGATCCCTTAGAAGTGAGAAACATTTGGACTAAGTTCCATGAATGGATCTCAGAGGAAATTGTGAAGAGTAAGAAATTGGCTGTCACTCAAGCAGAAGAAAAGCTGCATTCCTTAAGAACTGATGATTATGAAAGCTTACTCTCATCTTCCTCATCATCATTAGGCTCCTTTTAGTCTAATCCCTAGGAACCCATTCTCATTAAGTCTATGTTTTGATATGATCAACCTATACTTTAAATTCTGAAATTAGTTTGCAGCTCTATCTTATGGTTAATCAATGATAATGTTTTATCTGATCTCTAAAAATGTTGTATTATTGCTCATTGCCATATTCGTCTATATTTTCTTGATACTTAAATGATAATATCTCTTGAATTCAGCATATAAATCTTCGTATTAATCTACATATGCTTAAATGCTCAGACGCTCTAAACTTTTTGATGATGTCAAAAAGGGGGAGAAATATAATATGATTTTGATTGGAAAGAAAAAACTGAAAACAGAAAGAATGCAACTCAAACAAGTAATCAATCATATAGAATGCATTACTACTAACGTTTGTTATTTGATGTTTATCCAAGGAACTCTAAACAAGTTCACTAGGTATTCTAAGACAGGTTAAGAAAGAAGAACTCTACTAGAAGTTTTTATGAACTGTTGTCCATATGATAGAAGTTGTACACTTCGTGAATATATGTTCAGAATTAGATCTACCCAGTACTATTCAGAAGTTGATAACTGTCTGAAAGTCAAAGTTTATCTTGATCTCTGTCTCACTTGGTTCAGAAGCTGTAAGCTGTCTAAGAATATGAGATTCAGAACATAAGAACCAGAAGAAGGAAACTCTGAAAGCAGTTAAGACAAAGTCTACATCTCAAGATGCTTATTCAGAAGAACTGTGCAAATCAGAAGTCAAGAACTATCTGAAGATCCGGATTAAAGATCCAAGAACAAGTAGTTCTGATGTCTTCCAAGAACCAATTAAGAAGAAAATGATTTGGTATCAGACTAAATCAACAAATGGTAATTAGACTCAGTATACATAAAGATTGGTATCAGACTCAGTCTGCTGTAATATCAATCAGAGCTAAGCTGTGAAATGTTCTCTATACCTTCATTGGTATCAATCTCAGCACACTAAGGAAATACCCTTCAAGTGGTATGAAAATAATTCCTTCAGTTGGAATCAAACACAACATAATATGGTATAACTCAGTATCAGACTAAGATTAAAACACGTGTGCTAGTTTCAGAATCAAGTGTTGATTGATCATAATAATTAACCTTCAATTGGTATCTGATCAAAAATAAAGCTTCGATGAATCACTGAGTTGTGACAGTAACAAGGTTCTGAGATGAAGACTTGTGTTTAAAAGTCAAACTCTGGAAAAGTCATGATCCATATTGGTGATTAAAAACTCATATTCATGAATTACGATTCTGAAGATCCCAATATCTGACTTATGGAAATTAGGGGGAGACTACCCAGAAGATTCAAATTTTAAATCCTAAAATATTCACAAAGTCTGAAACTCAGGGGCAGTTTCTCAAAAGACAGTGTTTGTCTCTGATGAATAGCGATGCTATGTTATTAGATAAGAACTATTTTGTTTGTGCTTAAATGAATCTGCTGAAAAGTAGAAATGCTTCAGATGTCTCTGAAGGTTATAAGCTCTGATACGACTACAAAGGAACTGAGTTCTGAGGATCTGAAGATGGAAGTTTTGATGAACTAGTCTAGATGCTGAAGACTTGTGTCTCCTTAAAGACAAGATAGAGAAGTAGTCCTTTTCTATTCTTTGTTCTGGCAACTCGAGTTGTTATTCTGTATGTCTTTGGATCATATAAGATTCTAAATGATCACAGATAAAACTTTGAGGATAACACATTCAGAGGGAGCTATTGTTCCAGACTCTGAATATGTTTGTTTGGTGATTACCTTGTATAAAATGTTCAATCAAAATACTTGGTTTTGTCATCATCAAAAAGGGGGAGATTGTGAGAGCAAGAATTGCTCTCTACAAGTCAATCTATGTTTTGATGATAACAATACGTATTTGTGAAAGAAATATTTTATGTTCAAATGTGTGTTGTGTGCAAATCATAATTATAGAAAATATCAGATTCAACAAGCACCATCCAGATGCGCGAAAATGATTATATGCAAAGTTACTATGTGTAACACAAGTATCAAGAAGCAAGAATGCTTCTGTATCTGATCATGATCATTCAGATCCAAGGATGCCGATATTGCTGTTGCAATGCTCTTGTGGATGCTCGCTGAAAGTGGTTGTGATTCTGAAGATTGCGAAGCTTCTGAAGAAGAGAACCGAAGTGCTGAAGATTCTCATGACTTGAAGTTCTGAAGGCTGAAGGCTCTGAAGACCAAGTGCAAAAAGACTCTGAAGACTTATGCGTTCTAAAGATTACAGTTCCAAAGATCAAGTGCTGAAGACTCTGAAGACGGATTCCTAATGGACGAGTTCTGAAGTTTCGGAAGACTTGAAGTAGTAAAGGATAATGTTCTTAAAGACAAGTGATGAAGTTCTGAAGACTAATTCTTAATGGACTACTTCAATAGACTGAAGACTTGACATATCAGATATCTTATCAAGAAGGCTCTACTCATGCTTCATCAAATTACCATCAGAAGCCTCTAAAGTTTGGATGTCAAATGTTACCGTTGTGAACAACTGTACACACTGCTCAAGAAGATATCCCGTCACTTCTCCCACAACAAAAAGGAGATGTGTCAGTACAACTCATTATTACACAACGTCTCTTTTCCAACAGCCAACGGTATTTCAAACAGCTATATTTCTACTGGGCTATTTAAAGGAAAGAGTTCTCGCTTCTGAAGGTATCGATTCAGTCCATGAATGGTGAATTGATCAAAGTCATTGAGAGAAGATAGCAACAACGATGAGTTCTCGTTGTAACACTTAAACATCCAAAGCTATCACCATTTACACATGAGAATTGTTGTTGGAACTTAAGTTCAATATTCAACATAACAACAACAAATTGGAACAGAAGCTGTTGATGAAGAAGACAACATTGAAGATCAGTCAAGTCATTAACCACCTTCTCGTCAGCGCTACATTGAAGATCTGAAGCAAGGAGTTGTTGCTCAAAGCTTGCTCACCCAAGAAGACGAAGAAGAAGAAGATCTAAAAGATGTCAACAACTGTCAAATCCTTATACATCTTTGTAGTTTCTTAGAATAGCAAGGAGTTGTTGCTCATATCTTGCTTAAACACTTGTGTGTTCTTTGTACTTAAACTTAGGAGTAATCTACTTGTTAAGAAGCATTATTGTAATCTCCTGTATAACTAATTCTTGGTGAATTAGGTTTCCTTAAGTGGTCAGTGTGACCGGAGACTCGAGAAGACAATGGAGAGATGTCATTGTGGGAAATCCTGAAATAGGGTCAGTAGCGTTATATTCATTGCGATGAATCCCTGAACGTCTAGCTGTGAAAGCCTAGCAGTAGATCTTGCGATATTGGAACCTGTAGGTCAATGTTCGTTATATTCATTAAGTTAAATCCCTGAACAGTTCATTGCATGTTAGTCACAGTGCGGCTGTGCAGTTTGTTAGTCACCAGCTATGTGCTCATGCATCTGTAATCGAGATTGATTATAGTGGATTAAGACCTTGTGTTCAAGGCGAAATCACCTGGGAAGGGTGGACTGGATTAGCCTTTGTGGTGAACCAGGATATATCGTGTGTTCTTTACTCTTATGCTTAATGTCTTTGTTTATGTTTCTATATTGAGGATCAGAACCTTACATAAGCAAGTCAGAACCTTGCAACTCTGACAAGCTTCCGCTCTGCAAGTTCTGAATGATGTACATAGCGTTCAGACTCTTATTGGTTCTCATGCTCTAAGTATTGTCAAGTCTGAATATAACTTCGCAAGTCAGAGTCTCTCAACGAACTCTAATGTAACATAAAATGTCTTATTGACAAGACGCGAAAAGTTGTTAAAAGAGTAAATACACAATTCAAACCCCCATTTCTTGTGTCTTTCTCGCACCTTCAGGAAAGCCTTGTCACCATACAAGACAAGTTTCTAAAGTGTAATGAACATGATCTCTGTAGAGCTACAATACCATAAAGCCTTGCAAGTCAAAAACCTCATCATTTGGCATGTGACATTGAAAGTTCAAAATCCAAAAACTCCAATTTTGTCATGAGGCATTTAAGGGATGCATAGATCTGGCTTGTATCAGTCCATGATCAACCAAATGAATCAAACCTTATCCCTACAATAGAAGACTCATAGCCTACAAGATTGACTCAAGTCAATGGCTAGAGGAGACTTTGGCTACATGACAAAGTTCAATGGATATTGTTGTGATCCAGCCTCCAATCACTATTGCTCCCAAAACAAACTTGCTCTTCTATAAATGAGCTTCTTTCTGATCAATTCAAGCACACCAAAGCATAGAAACACATGCTTTCCTCCAAATCCAACTAAAAAACCAGATTTTACTTCTCTTTCAAGTCACTATCGAATTTTCAATTTGAGAGCAATTCAATCAAAACCAATCATGCCAACATCTCACATACATCATATATGAGTGATCCATAACCTTAAAACACATTTAGAACATCAGAATCACAAAGCCACCCCCCATTTGCTCAAGCTTTTTGGCCTATTTGCAGTTGAGGTGCCACAACAAGTTCCAGGCTGTTTCAAACCATTCCAAGCTTCCAAACACCTTGTATTAGGTCCACTGAAGCTGTCCAAATCATTACACAACATCTGTAACACCTCCAACATAGAATTCGAATTCTTCTTGCAAAAGGTAAGCTTGACACTCTCAAACTCTATAATCCATGCATCATAAATGTGTTTTCAAGTTACAAACATGTTTCTGCACTTATGTAGAGTGATTCCCCTTAATCAATTGCTTTGTAGCTTTCGTGTATAGGATTTCATAGTGTTCTTGCAGAAATTAGGGTTCTTGAGTTCATCTTTTGATTTCTCACTCCACACTTAATATAAATGCAATTAATTTATATCATTGGAATCGTTGTTAAAAAATACACAACTTTCATGTTTATAAAAGTCATTTTCATTGAGTAATCAGAGAGATATAAGAGGTTTTACAAATTGGCTATGGCGGGTACACACGAGGAAGAAGAAAATGGCCTTGGCGCCATTTTTAAAATTTTAAATTTTTGAATATTTGATATTTTTATTAAATGATTTCAAAAATTAATTTCTCTTTCATTTTTTATTGGTTCTTTTTTTTTAAAAAGTCACAAAAATATTAAATTATTTTATTCTACAAAAAAAAATTAAATTTATATTATTTATTTAATATATCTTGATTTTTTGTAAATAATTTCATTTTTATTATTTTTTAACATTTTTAAATGAAATTCTCACCTTAATTTTTGAAAACCAATTGGATTTCAAGCTTTCATGTGATTAAACATGATTTTTCAAAATATTTTTCAAAGCTTACCACTTGTTTTTAAATATATTTGATATTTCATATTTAATTTCCTTTGAAAATTATATTTTTTTTATTAAAATTAGGGTTTCTCTTAATTTTAATTTTTTCAATCTTTTTTTCAAACATATTTTGGGCCTCTTGGTAGAGTGTAAGTCTCACTCCTTTGTAAATAATTGATTTGGGCCTCAGTCATTGTATAAGTCCCGATACGATTTTAAAAAAATCTCTGCACGATCGCCATTTGCAAAACAATTTTCTTTTAGGCCTCTCCTTGAGTTGTAAGCCCAAATTTTCTTGTTTTTTAATCACTTTTGAGTCTCTAATAGAGTGTAAGTCCCATCCCCTTTGTAAATATACCATTTTGGGCCTCAAACATTGTATAAGTCCATATGCGATTTTCAAAATAAATGTGTGACCGCTGTTTTTCAACTGGGCATCTCATTGAGCTATAAGCCCCAACTCTTGTATAAAATTAACTTTTTAAGCCTCTAATAGAGTATAAGACCTATTCCTTCTTGTACATAAATAATTTAGGCCTCAGTCATTGTATAAGTCTCTCTGTGGTTTTCAAAATCATGGCGCGGTCGTCGCCTTTTCAAATGAATCATTTGGGCCTCTCCTTGAGTATAAGCCCCAAACTTCCTTTTAAAACAACTTTCTTTTAATTCAAATTCAAATTGAAAGTTTTCTTAAAACCTTCTTCAATTTCTTGAAATCCTAACCATACAGTTGTAGTTAATATGTTTGGGCTTTCATCAGACTATAAGTCCCACTATCTCTTCAATGCATACTTGTTTATATATTTCATCTGTATATATATATATATATATATATATATATATATATGCTTATACATACTTGCTTAGAGTTTTCCCCAGCAATTAGGTCTATGATTAGGTCAAACCAGAGGTTACTTTCTAACATAGTCAAAACTAGTTCCCTCATAGGAAATTTCCTATATAGTCTGCCTCCTCTTGGGCTTATATATAATATGGAACAGAGAAAGGTATTATTCCCAGTGAAACTTTTCTCAAGACTGTCAAACTTAGAAATATATGTGTATAAGAAATTAATTCCCCCAAAGAAGATCAATTCCCGGTGAAACCTCTTCTGAATTTCTTCAAACCCTAGAACTGTTCAACAAAGAAAGAACTAATTCCCGGTGAAACCTTTCTTGAATTTTTCTTTGGTTTGAACCCACGGGCTTCTTAAAAGTATCCCCAACCTCCTCTTGGGCTTAGTACAAGGTCCCAAAGGCTTCCTAAAAGCATAGGATAGAAATTAGTCATCTCTACTAGTTCAATCCTCAGGAAAGTCAAGAATTCCAAAACATCATATCATTCTAGGGTTTTTCTTTACCCCTTAAACTTACAGCCTCCTCTTGGGCATCATACAAATATCTCTCTACACCAGAGTCTACCACTTCTTAAGAGACTTAGAAAGTCTCAGCCTCCTCTTGGGCTTCATTCAAGTAGACTTGGAAAGTCTCATCTCCTCTTGGATCTCACAGAGATCCTCAAGTTTCCTAAAAAGCACAGAAAAAACCCAGATCAGGCTACCACTACATCAGTCACCAGCAAGGTTTAAACTTTCACCTAAAAAACCACCAACCAGGGTTAATTTGCCCTCAACAGATCCCCAATATAATCAAAGCCTCATGGCATCTGATATTTCAACTCTTCTTCAATCCCTAGCAAGAGTAGATATTCCTTTTGGATTCCCCAATACAATTTAGACATGCTCTTGGATTTCAACAATCCTCGGCAGAAGCCAGCCTCCTCTTAGGCTTCATATAAGAATTTCCTCAGCAAGAGATAGCCTCCTCTTAGGCTTTATATAATGATTTTCCTCAGTAGAGTTTATCCTCAATCTTGGGCTTTGTACAAGACAAATATAAAACTCCTCAGTGGAGTCAATCTCTTTTCAGCCTCAATTTTGGGCTTTGTACAAGACAGATATAAAACCTCCAATGGAGTCAATCTTTTCAGCCTCAATCTTGGGCTTTGTACAAGACAGATATAAACCTCCCTAGTGGAGTCAATCTCTTTTCAGCCTTAATCTTAGGCTTTATACAAGACAAATATAAACCTCCCCAGTGGAGTTAATCTCTTTTCAACCTCAATCTTGGGATTTGTACAAGACAGATAAAGAACTCCCCTAGTAGAGTCAACCTTTTAGCTTCAAACTTGGGCTTTGATCAAGGCACACAAAAATCAACATCCCCTCAGAGGAAACCAAGAATTCTCTCTTTAGGAAGACATTTCTCTGTACATCACATATCAAAACAAACAATCACAACCTTTTTCCAGATAACTGCTGTAAGTGGCACACTT
The DNA here is from genome assembly GCA_022829125.1 of Lathyrus tuberosus. Lineage (NCBI taxonomy): Eukaryota > Viridiplantae > Streptophyta > Magnoliopsida > Fabales > Fabaceae > Lathyrus > Lathyrus tuberosus. Next base: position 1,011,770 of record JALAZF010000659.1, on the reverse strand, counting down.
GTTGATTCAAAAATCCAAGTTGTGGTCCCTCTTTTATCATGGTAAACTTCTTCTTTCATCTAATTAATGTAAGTGGCAAGCCTCTGGATTCTTTACATCCGAGCCAATGTCCCTCTCTTAGAATGGAAGACTCACAAGGAAAAATGGCATTGTTGTACACTGAGTTAAACTTTCTTCCTTCAGGACACCTCCCTTATAAAGGAAATTATGGCATTGCTGGATTCCATACATTCCAGTTAAAGTAATTCCCCTTTATAACTAATCCTTCAACAACTGTGATGAATAGGTGAGATATCTCCCTTTAGAGATGACAAATTCTCTCTTAGTCAACCCTTTAGCTTCAATCTTGGGCTTTAAATAAGACACAAATACCTTTAGCTTCAATCTTGGGCTTTAAACAAAACACCAAATATCCTTCCTCCCATAGAATAGGAGGAACTATGATTGCTCTGATTTTCCTGAATATCTTTACGGGAATACGTAGGCATAAGATTGCGAAATCTTAGCAGCACACAAAATAAAAACTTTAGGTCCAGTACCTTCCCAAAAACAACAGAAAACCCGTAAACAACAAAAAAATTCTCTCAAACCTCTCAAAGGAGAAACTTTCCCAGTCCATAACAGATAAACACTAGAAAGTAATTCATATTAACAGAGAAACATGCAATAAAAGGCCTATGGATAACCATATATACATTGGATTTTAATAGCTTCCCTTTGTATAACCTTACCCCGAACCCCCAAATTCTTAGAATTTGTTAAAGAAAACATTTGCGTGCAAGGTTAGTTTTAGATACCTTCCCTTTCCTTTCCAGCTTCATAGGATAAATAAGAAATCAGAAAGTAGCACCCAATTCCAACCATTGCGGTAAGGTAGTCGCGTCACCGACAAAAATCGCACGCTACAGCTGGTGATAGCACTGCTTGGGTCAGTTTATTTCTGAACTATGTGCATAAGAGCATGTGATCTTAATCATCTTAGAGGTCAAGGATAAGTGGCAGTTATCTCTGACTTTCTAAAGAAGGCTCTACTTAAGGAAAACGTGATTCCTTTTATAAAGATCTTATGTTATTAATCTCTTTTGAAGCATCATGCCTTGGCATGCTTGGTTTCTCTGAAGATGAGGTGAGTGTTGTAGTACAGCAAAGCATGATGGAGGTTATCTACTCTAACTTGATATCATTGATCAAGTCTATTAGAACATGGAACTCTTGTTCTGTTATAGGGAGGAGGTTCTTCTAAGTGGCAGAAGGAAGAGTTTAATTCTTTAGCTGGATGTCTGATCAGATGTTGTGACATCAAGCAGAAACTTCAGGGTCTTAGTTGATGTTGTGGCACATCATCGTAAGATAAATTGATCTTCTCAGAAATAAATGGAATTAATGCTTCAAAAAGATCTATCTCATGTAGTTTGCGGGAGCTGCAAGAAGGAGTAGATGTTACATGTCTGAATCTTGGTGTATCTAAGATGGCTTGCTAAGGCGTAAGTGGATTATGTAACTTGAAGATTAGGTTTCATTGGTGGATAAGAAGATTTTCTGGAACTCTGAAGAAAGTTTAGATTGATTAAACAGTGGCATTTGGTTGATCTCTCTCGTGCATTCAAGCAGGGTGCTTGGAACTAAGTACTCTTGTGCAGAAGGGTAGTTGGTTGAAAATCAAAGAAGGTTCTGGTTCTGTTCATATCTTGAAGCTTGTGGTAGAAGCTCTAAGTTGATTATGGAAGATTACCTTCTTTTGGGTCTTGAATGAGAGTTTATTTCTCTCGTTGGTTGTCTGGAGGTCTTATTGATCAAGCCGATGGAGGTGTGTTCTCTGAAGATCTTCATTTGGATTACTATGCAGATAGTAAGTTCAGGAGTAAGTGTATCAAGAACCATAGTGTATGGTGTCTGTGATATGACCAGGATGTCCTAATTGATGTTAGAACATCATCATGGTTTCTGAACTTGGAGTTAAGAAGTGTTCTATCAGTTGAATCAGAAGTGTTCTATCTTATCATATGGAAGAATGATAATTTGAAGACTGTCTTGGATCATGGGGTGTTTATCTGGAAGAATGACTCTTGCTGAGGTCAGAATGCTTGTGAAGAGGTGGTTTCTTCTGCTACAAGTCATGCTAGAGAGAAGTGGATCAATTTGGTGCTTGTGAAGCAAATAATCTGAGGATCTCTGAGGCATGTGTTTGATGTCTTTCAAGTGTAAATAAAATCTGGGCGAGCTAGCAAACTAAGGGGCTCTGTATGTCTCTTTGAGGAATGTGAAAAATTCCAGATTCAATTGGATTGTATCTCAAGGAACAAGGATATCTATGGCTGTAAAATTCAAGGTGGATTTGTACAGGGTATGGATGGTTTCTGGATGAGAGGGATCAATGGCAATTTTGGTCTCAATCCAAGAGTTTGTTGGTTGTGGTACAAGGATATGGTCCTGGTATCTTCTCATTATATTATCATGAAGTTTGTCATGGGATATTATTTGGTGATTTTGCGGTGTTTCTTATTGGAAAGAGCATCGTTTGTGAAAGATAGGGGGAGAACTTCTGTCTGTTAAGTGTACTAGTGTGGTACATAAATTGCTTGAGGATCAAGCATTAACTGAATGCATTCAGCAGGTGTGTTGAACAGGGGGTGCGCACTTGGAGACATGAAGATGAGTCTTATGTTTTTCATTCTTTTTAAGGTGTTCTTATGGAAAAGGAGCATTGGTTATCTATGACAGGGGGAGTTGGACTTCTGTTTTGGATCTATTGCTGCAGTAGTGCAGTGGTTTATTAAGATTGTTTGTGGTTTCAAGCAGTCTGTGGTAGAATTCCTCTGGTGAGGGTGTAATGTCATACGAGATGTCGTGACATTAAGCTACTGGTATAAGTTCTAGGTGGACTTAACAGGTTGTTCTGATTCTGTAGTTGGGTGTCAATGGATTGAATCCGAGTGATACAAGTATCTTGGGAATCTTTGCTGCTAACTAGGAGATGTTTGAAGAAATGTCTTAACATCTTGGTCAGCTTTATTTTTCTTCTGATTGAAAGGATTATTCGTGGGGCTCGTTAAAAGGGATGGTGGCCAGGCTTCAGATGGACTAAACAGGCCTGACAAGGCGTCAAGACATTATTTAGGACATGTGGGTGTGTCCTAATTAGCTATTTTGGACAGTGGAGAGTGTGACTTAGAGAAAGCGTGTTAAGCATGTGTCTTGATGCAAGTGTATTCTTTGGAAGGTTTCTCATAAAGTTGAAATAGTCAAACTCTAGCTGGACGGTGCACAGTCATTTATGTTAAATTTACCTACTAAAATTTATTTCTCCATTTGAATTGTTCAGTGGTAACTTCTATGGACCGTAATTTTCAAGAAAAACTGGTTGGGTACTTAAAGTAGGAGTCTGCTTCTGGTTTTCCAAGTTCTAGTTCTAGGTGGCTTCGTCATGGCTTTTTTTCGGGTCTGGGTAAGTACCTGTGGGTATGGAACTGTGTTAGCTACTTTTGCCAATATTTGGCTAAAAAGGGGGAGAAGGGGTGTGTATTCATCTCGGTTGTGTGTTAGGTCTTACAACACATAACTGATATTCTTCTTGGTGAGGAGTTCATTCTTGCAGATTGTGTTTTGTGAGAATGTTGGATGGGATGTTCTAACATCCTTGAGTCCTTCCCTTGTACCTTGTGATCTGAGTTATGAAGCAAGTTGTAACTCTGTGTTACGTATGATACATATATTTCTTCTTAAGTTCTTTCTGGATCATCTTATGGGTTCTCTTATGCCCCTTAAGAGGAAGATTTATCCCTCCGTGGCAAGTATAGGTTTTAGGGGGAGTGTGTTGTATACTCTTCCTCATGTACACTAGCAGACAGCTAGGAATTTCAGAGGTAAGAAGGAGTCTCAGAGGTGTTCCAATCATATCCACCAAACGCCGGACTTTCTTTTTCTACCGAAGGATTTTTAACCAAAAAATTTTCAAAAGGGGGAGATTGAAGGCTCTGCATATTTGAGAAAATTTTTGGTAAAAAAAGATGTCGAATGAAATGTTCCAACATGAAGAAATCTGGTGAAAGAAGATTTGTCAGACATGATGTCCTAACGTATGCCTCGACATCTTGACCTGATATAGCAGGATGTTGCTAATTTGGTCCAAGATTTAAGGAGCAATTAGAACGTAGATCAAGGAAGAAATCGAAAGAATATTTGAAGCTCAAGGAAGCATAAGGCTGTAAAAGAAGACTTAGTCCTATGGCAGAAAAGGGAGAGAGAACGACATAGACTTAGGAATCCTATTTTGTAAACTTTTGTAAAGTAGGGTTTAGGGTTTTTAGAGTCGTAGGCTTCTCTTGTAAGTCTCCCTCTATATTGATTTGATACATTGTGGAAGACATAGATACTTGTACAGATTCAGAAACCCGTAGGTAATGAATCTTATATTATTCTTGGATGAAGATTTTAAGCAAATCTGAGTTAGCTTGTTAGTCAAGAATGCTTGACAGAACTTTGTATTGAAAGGGGTGTCTTTCAAGTAGGATGATATAGTTATTGTGACTATAACTGTTAGATAATCACAAGTTGTGATTTAGGGGGCGAGATGGGTTTCTCTTATCTAGGATGGAGTTCTTAGATAAATTTTTCATTGGTTAGTGATAGGTAAACAAGAGGTTGTTTGCTGTAAACTAGCGGTTGTTTACATAAAACTATACTACTGATAGTGGATTCTTCTTCCTGGCTTGGTATGCCCCCAGATGTAGGTGATTTGCACCAAACTGGGTTATCATATTCTATTTTGTTTATCATTCTGTAATTTACAGTTCAATTTTGATTAACATGTTGTGACAGATGTTGAAACATCTGTCTTGCTGCTATTACTAATATTCTGAATATCAGTTTGTTTGTTCTGTTCTTATTTTAAAGTTGTGTAGAGAACAATGTCTTGACATGTGTTAGGATATCTGCTATCTGCTATGCTAGAATTTCAATAGTAACCTTCATGCACATGGGAATAACCTAAAATGCAGAAACTACAAACATTTTACTGGTTGAGATCATTGTGCATATAATCAAGCCTTTGTCACAATGAAATACCTTGCAGCCTCCATCCTTGAACACTATTGTTAGATCCTTCTGCATTAGTTATCCAACACTCAGAAGATTTTTCTTCAAGCTTGTCAAGTAATACACATAAGTGATTACTTGAGTGATACCATTCATATGAAGCTTCAAGTTTCCCTTTCCCATCACCTTTATTTTTGAATCACCCCCTAGCTTTATACATTCACAAAATCTTTCATCAAAATTAAATAGCCATTCTTATGTTCCTACCCTATGATTACTGCATCCCGGGTCAAGAAACACTTGATTATTAGTTTTTGTGTCTTCCTTTTGAGCCATGAGTAACAACTCCTCACTTTCATTAAACTCAGCAAAGCTGGCATCATTTTCTTGCTAACTTGGACACTCATTTTGATAGTGTTCTATCTTGTGACACTTGTAACCTTGGATCTGATCTCTGCTCAGTCTTCCTCTACTCTAACCATGAAAACCACCATGTCCCCTACCTCGATTATTGATGCCACAACAGCCATAGCTTGCAATCTTTAACACTTGTTCTTCCTCCGTTTCTTGATTAATATTCCTCCTTTGCTCATGCACCGGGAGGTTACTTTGTAGCTCATCAATAGACAAGGCTGTAACATCATTTGATTCGTCTATGGAATAAATCACATAATTAAATTTTTTGATCATAGATCTCAACACCTTCTCAATAATGGTGGGTTGTTCCATCTTCTCACCTTGAGCAGTTATCTTATTTGCAATAGCCAAGGCACTTGCGAAGTATTCATCAACAATTTCATTTTCCTTCATGCAAAGAACTTTAAACTCTCGAGGCAAACCTTGCAATTGAGCCACCTTCACCTTCGTGGACCCTTGAGACTTCCGGCACATGGAATCCCAGATATCTTTAGTCGTGTCAAAAGTCAGAATTATTTCAAGAATTGTCTGATCAAATGCTTGAAATAAATAGTTCTTTGCCTTGAGATCTTTGAGCTTGCTCTCTTCTGTGAGTTTTCTTTGTTCTGGTGTTGCACCTGATGGTGCAATCATGGCGTTATTCTTAACCAATTTCCAATATTCTTTGGATCTAAGAAGATTTTCCATAAGCATGGCCTAACGATCGTAGAATCCATCAAATTTAGGAATTGCTAGTGTCGTGATTTTTGATGAATCAGCTATGGAAATGATTCAGAAGGAAAGAACGAATGATACGAGAGTGAGGATAAAAAAAATAACAACTTTTCCCACCTTGAAAATAAAAAATGTGTTTCTTGATTGAAGGAGGCACACCTGGATTATCAACCAGTGCTCCTGGTACCACTTGTTAGAATGTGAGAAAATTTCATTATTCAACTTGTAGTATTCACTACTTTTCATACATGTGGAGAGATTACTTATATCACAAGTAATCACATAAACTAATTCATAACTAACTCAATGTTAGTTAGACTATTTTCTAATCAGATTCTAACAGAGAATAAGGAGTTCAAGGCTATATAATATATTCATGTACTTAATTACCAAATGCACCACTCAAAAGCAGTTTAAGTTTTTATTCGACTTTTTATATTTTCTCTTATATTCTTGTGTTAGAATATTATGAGATGTAGTCAAATATTTGGTTTAGGTGTGTGTGTGTGTGTGGGGGGGGGGGGGGGGGGGGGGGGGGCGTGGGGCTAGATGTGGTTGGGGGTAAATTATATGATGTAAAATTTTTCACATAGTCTTATTTTGACAACAAACATGATTTTTCTTCGGTTTTAGAGTTTCCACGTTATGTCCTTGTGTTGTTATTGTGTTCTTTTATTTTCTCTGTCAATTTATCCCAACAACTAGTATCAGAGCTTTTTTGGTTTGATTTGAGAATATTAATTCTTAGTATGCTCTATGGTTTCCCCTTTGTATGATCTTCCACATTAGAAAAGAAAGGTAGTGTTGTGAAAGAGTTCTTGAATTGTAGCTACAAGTTCCGTTGTATGGTTTTGGGATTGAAAAAAATTGACGAAAGAGTTGTTTTTGATATGTAGAAAGTTCAAGTAAAATATGTGTTGATATAATTAAGATTACACGTGGTTTTGGTTAGTGGTTAGTACATGAGCATTTGTTGATATTGATGCAAGGTGTACTATGATATTATGTCGGTGGTTGAAGAACTCCCTTTCAACATGGAAGTTGCACCATAAATTTTTAGCTTGATTTTCAACATGTGAAATTCTATGAGTGTTTTACCTTCAAGTAAAATATATTCTACATGATAGAGTATGATAGTTTTTTTGAACTATGATTGTCGGTGATGATAAAGTTAAATTTTTTGAGTAGCTTTTCTTCAAGTGATATATATTTTTCATGATAGAGTATGGTAGTTTTTGAGTTATGATTGTCGGAGAAAATAATGTGAAAATTTTAGGAATGTTTTAGCTTTAAGTGAAGTATTCTCTTCTTTCGGTGGAGTATGATAGTTTTTGAACTATGATTGTTGGTGAAGACAATGAGACAATTTTTAGAGTGGTGTAGTTTCAAATGACTATACTCTTTATCGTAGAGTATGATAGTTCTTTTGAACTATGATTGTCGGTGAAAATAATGGAAGCTGATGTAGCATTTTCAATCATTGTGGATATTATTGGCATTGATTGAAAATATACATGCAGAAGAAGTTCCACATCGCCTAATTTTGTAAAGGAATAGAGAGTCCAATGCTATATAAATGATTCAAGTTCTTCATTACAAAATGAACCAGTTAAAACAATTTAACCATTATATTTGTCTTTTTATATTTTCTTGGGTTAAATAAGTTTTTAGTCCCTATAAAGTTTGAAATTTCATTTTTAGTCCCTCCTGGGTTTTGGCAACGGTTTTAGCTGGTTTTGGCAACGGTTTTTTTGTAAAAACCGTTGCCAAAAGGTAGGGAATGACTAAAAATGAAATTTCAAATTTTATAGGGACTAAAAACATATTTAACCCTATTTTCTTTTATACTCTTATGTTATAGTATTGTAATATGTAGTTAAATACTCCCTCCGGTCTCATATATATATATATATATATATATATATATATATATATATATATAAGAAATTTAACAAAAAAGACCACTCTTTAAGAAAAATGTCTAAATTTATTTAATTCTTACATTATTTCTAATTTTACCCCTACTTTTTCTTTGGAAATCGTTAAAAACATATAAATGTGAAAAAATAGATACATATATTAAGAATAATGACATCAACTACCTACCCATTAACAATAACCACACCCATTCACTCTAATATACTCTTTCACTCAAATTTCATATACACTACAAACAAACCCTTTAATATAATTGACTAAATCAATATTCATTACCTAATCATATCAACCCATTTTTCCAAGTGGCACAACTATTTTGAATTTTTTTCCTCTCACTCGTCTTCCCTCTTTTCCTCTTTCTCTTTCTCTCTTTTTCCCTTTTCTTTCTCTCTTTCTCATCTCCCAGATTTCTCTCTCTCTCTCTCTCTCTCTCTCTCTCTCTCTCTCTCTCTCTCTCTCTCGACTCCTAGATCTCTCTCTCTCTCTCTCTCTGTTCTTTCCTCTTCCTCCCTCTTTTTCTGTCACCTCTCTTTCTCCCTCTCTTCTTATCCCTTCAAACCCTAGGTATAGGAATGATTTTGAGTGGACAGAGGAAAAAAACAAACTCAGAGGTTGGGTAAAGCTGCGAAAATGAAAAAAAAAAATAAAGGTTGGCCCGGGTTAGAGAGTAGATCTATATAGTGTGTATACTTGATTATACAGTGATTCAAGTATAGCTTGTGCTATTCTCATTATTTTGGCTTTATGCTTAGTGATGTCTTCTTTTTGATACAGAGGCATTCTGTTAGCCATAGATGTATTTGGTGACTATACTTTGGTTGGGGGTAAGTATGCTTGTCTTGAAGTATTTATGATTCCTGCGTGTGTTTCATTGTTATATGTTGTAACATTTCCAATTTGTTTACACGATTTCACACATGTTAAGCCATTTCTTGTATTTGGAGGAAGTGCTTCATAAGCGTGTTGTGGGTCAAGATCCTTCTGTGAAAAGAGTATGGAGATTACCACTAGGAAAGAGAGGTTGGCCTTTGATTGGTGATAGTATCAAATGGTACAATGCTGTTGCAAGTTCTCATCCTCCTCGGTTCGTTGAAGAAATGGCGCAAATGTATAGTATACAACTTTGTTCTTTGATGATACTAGAAAATATGCTTGTACCCACTGCAGTGTGTTTTAATAATAAGCTTATTTGTTTTTATTAATAAGATTTCTTTTTATTAACATGTTCATACTAAGTTGCTTAAGTGTTTTTTTGTCGTGTTTATTATATTTGTATGACATGAATTTCGTAATAGTTGAGAATAACTTCAGAGATGTTAATATTTTTGCTGCCATGTTTAGTTGTTTTGTATGACATAATTTAAAATAGTTGAGAAAGAAAAGAATCACTTCAAAGATGTCAATTGTTTTTTAGAAATAATTGCATTTGTTAGTTTTGATTAAAAGTTTATCAATCATTGGCAGATCACGGTTCTCATATTCAGCCAGACTCTTCTTCTGGACTTGGGAAAGAAAAAAATGAGACCTTAATTGCTGGTTAGTCTTCATGTTCTTGTGGTTATATTAATGTGTTGGTGTTTTTTTTTAACTTGGTTATCAGGTTTGGTTTTGTTACTGCGTATTTCTGCTTCTAGGTTAGTGATTTTGCGTTACTTGTGTTATAGATGATGTTCCTGTCCATGCTAATGAGATGGGTGAAACTGCAAATTCTTGAAGAAGAGACTATCAGGCTTTCAATGAGGATGGTATAAGGTTTGGAATAGAGAAATGGAAGGGGAATCTTCAGCTATATCCTAATGCTTAATTTGGGAATGTTGTTGTTGCTGAAGGCTAGGTGATTCAGATGATTGCGTCGTCGAAGGCTGCATACCAGATGATGGTGATAGTCTGAATGGTTTTTCTTTCAATTTTCTTGTCAATTGGTTTGAAGTACGATATTTTTCTTTGCATCAATAATTTATATATCTTGATGTACAGGTTCTACGATTGACATTCACACTGGCGAAAAAGTTGCAATCAAGAAAATTCATGATGTTTTCGAGCATGTATCAGCAGTAAACTATTGGCCTTTATCATCTTTTCTCTTTAACTTTTGCTTTCTGTAAAATATGATCATTATCAAAATAATTTCAGGGAACAAATGCCTTAAATACCGCAGTTGTGGTTAGAGCATGTGGTTTGCAGCACTTAGCTGTTTATGTCAAAGTCTTTGTTGTGTTGATAACAGTGTTTTATTAGAAACCAATTTTTTCTAATACTTGAAGAGACTTGTATGATATTATTTAGAAATATTTCATGTTTAGATACTTTGTAATCCTATTATTCACCCTCTCTGCAGACATATGAATGAGCTTGCATTGGAAATGGCTTGATACAGGGCATCGAACATGTCCCAGCACTCGGCAGATTGTTTCCAGTCCCATTCTCATACCTAATCATGTTTTATACAACTTGATATCAAATTGGTGTGAGGCAAATGGAGTTGAACCACCTAAAAGGTTAGAAAGTTTACGGCTCTGCAAGGAAACACCCGATGGCTCCTCTGACTTAATTGACCTTGATTCCTTAATGAGGAAACTTGTTTCTAGATACATTGAGGATCACCGATGTGCAGCAGGTCCGCATTGTAGCAAACACACTTATTTTTCAACTTGCTACGTATATTGGATTTATACAGTTTTTTATTTGCTGTCTACAATTGTTCAATGGTCGCTTCATTTCTTCGTATAACTGAAATTAGAATCCTTTTTCCATTCATTATAGGACAATATAATAATGATTTGGATCTAATAGATTCCATTTTGGGTTTTAATAGATTGATTAATGCTAGAAAGCATTTTTTTAGGTTTGTGATAAACTGGTACTAAACATAGAAATTTAATAGCAATAATCTGATTTTAATTGCAACAATCTCTGGACTGCTGTTTCAGAATAGAGGACGAGTTCTTTTACGATACAACAAATTAGGAAGTAATGCAAATGATTACAAGACATTTCCTATCCAATAAATTTGAGATTCTTGGTCTCTCCGCTCCAAGAACTAGAGAGATTGGTCTCTCACAACCAACATCCAGTTCAAATTAATAGCCTACTGATTTTTCCTTCAGTGTTTCTATTTATTCTAAATCTGTCTAAATCTAATAATGTAACTGCTTGCCTAATAACATAACTACTACCTAAAACATAATAACTGCCTACTGTTGTCTAATACTCACTCCATCCCAAATAATGTCATTCTACCGAAATATATTAGTCCCAAATTTTTTGTCATTTTGCTATATCAATAGATCATCAATGCTTACTTTCCTTTAATGCTCGTCATTAATTAATTGTTCTATCCTTTTCCATTTTTTAATAATAACATCTTCGGAATGGTTAATTTTTCAATATAGTTTTTTTATGGAATTATTGCACTTTCGAGCTATCTATGTTAATGGCTTATTAGGTTAAGGGATATCCATTGTATGATTTTAGTCTGATTTATTGATCTATTATGGTTAGCGTGTAGCTGCATCATATGTATTTACACAAAATACTATTTCTCAGGTTGCTGCAATTTTGTTGATTATTCTCATAGCTATTATTATATATTATGACAGTCATTGGTGATGTGAGGGGAAATGGCTTAATGCTTGGGGTGGATTGTGTTTGAACAAATAAGTATCAATAAGCTTGAGAGTTTACTTATTGATAATGCATATATTGTTTAATCTATTTCAAAGTATTAACTCTTCAATTAGTATTATATATTTTTCAATGCTCCTTGCACAACTATTATACCTTTAAGTGTGCTACTTTGATTCTTAAATGAATTTTGGACTACTTTTAGTATGTAAATATACTCAATGTAATATTTATTAATTGTTTATGCTGTGGAGGTAAACCTTATGTGGGTCAACAATATATTCAGATGTATGGTGTGCCGGGTGGGGTGAATACAACCATTTATCCTTATGGACAATTGGGTCAAGTTATTCCTGGTGGTCATGGTTATACAACAATGTAGGGGCGATTAAGGTCGTCTATTCACCAAGATTCTTACAATGCATATCTATATGTGCATCACGTGCTTATATTTTTAATTTACTTCTGTTGCAGATATCCTTGGTTTGCAGGAAGACTAAAAGCAATGGAATTGCTACTTGAGTGACAGACTTCTAATCTAGCAGTGGAACTGCTACTTGAGTGGCGGGCTTCTAATCTAGCCTTGCAAGTATTTATTTTTCCTTTGTCTTTCCACCCTCCTAATTAAGGCTTGGAAATATTATTTGTTTGATAGTTCATATTAAGCATATCGCGACATCTCGCATTTCTGCAGTTTACTTTGATATAGTTTTGTAGTCATCTGAGTTGTGCTCATAACTTTTTGTTATGGACATGTATAATCAAGACTCCAAAAGATAAAAACTTCAACAATTCATTACAAGAGAAGTATCCCTTTGCTTCTCATTATCTTATTGAATACATTCTCTACGACATGAATTGTACTGCAGTCTCATGGATGTTTACAATCTTTTATGAGAAGGTAACATTTATGTTTCATTGGATTTATTCTTAGGAAATAGATACAATTTATAATCTATATCAATAAGATTACACTACTCTTATGGCTATAATTGATCTATCAGATCTCCCTGCCCCCTCTGAAATGCATGACAATGTGCATTAGTTACAGTGTGAATTGGGTATCCATCTCAGTCAGCACCGTTGGAATAGTAAGACACTTTTCTCCATAATCCAACCAATCTATACTTCAACTAATGAAAATGAAAAAATAGATTATTATTAATGTTTTATTGCTTTAAATAATTCAAAACAGCGGAGCTTCATTACCAGATATGCTTTACATCCCTATGTTCTTGGAATAAGAACAGAGGAGCAGATGCTCTTTCTCGAATTCAATCAAAAACTGGAAATAAAAATGCACATTTGGAGGTATGTCCTTTTTTGTTTTTCTCCTATTGTATGTTGAGCATAAGCTTTGTGGCACTTGTCACAATTGAGCTGATTTGGTACTAAATGTTATTCCGATTGTTCATGAACATGTTACTTGCTAATTTTCAGAGATGTCTTAAAAATACCGCAAATCTCATGTCGTGTTATAAGAGCACAAGTTTCAGCTCCACCAGCTTTTTCAATTTCAAGCAGGCTACCGCCTCCTGCCGCGTACTTGCTAATCCTTCACTCGTCCGTTGAAGCTCACTAGATTAAATGATGGAAGGAAATCCACTCTCGCTTCTGGGACTTCAGACATACATGTGTCCAACAAATCATCCCATATTCTTGGAAGTAGGTTATTACCTGCACATGCAGTTCCTAAAGCAAAAGTACGACACCCTGGCCAACAATCTTCACATGTATAAATTTCTCAAACATGAATTTTCTGTCGTTATCTGTCTAATGTTGTTATTTTGATAGTTTTTACGACATTTTTTTTTTATATTTGGTTTGTTTCAGCTTCCATCTGATATGGAGTCTGTTTTGCTGCAACAAGTATTGAATCTAACACCTGAGCAATTGAGTTCCCTGCCAATATAGCAACAACAACAGGTCATCCAACTCCAACAAACGCTTAAGCGATATTAGATGCAACCTGCATAACAAACAGAAACCAAGTCTGCTAGCATGTATATTAGCATTTGATGTAGATTAGGTTCCAAAAATAATATTCTTTTTAATGGTATTTAACTTTAGGGTTAATGAAGTTTTCGGTCCTCATAAATATCTCAATTTCACTTTTAGTCCCTCCAAAAATTTCCTTCAAAGAATGGTCCTCATAAAATTTTTTATTTTAACTTTTGGTCTCTCCTGCCAATTAGAGACGGTTTTTACAACTTAGAGACAGAATTAGCGACGGTTTTAGCTGGTTTTAGCGACGGTTTTTTATTTAGCGACGGAAATGGCGACGGTTTTAGTGACGATTTTGGCAGGAGGGATCAAAAGTTAAAATTAAAAATTTTATGAGGACCATTCTTTGAAGGAAATTTTTGGAGGAATTAAAAGTGAAATATGAGATATTTAGGAGGATCAAGAACTTCATTAACCCTTAACTTTATTATATGATTTTTTTTTAGTTACATGTGGAAACATTTGTTGCTGAGATGAGGAGCTCTAAATGAGCGTGTACGAAATCATTAGAAGAGATATACTTTCATTAAAATTTTGTTTATATTGTGTGTTTGTGTGTTGTAGATTGAGCATCTTTGGTGTTTATCTGAATTGGAAATGTTATGTTTGAATATATGTAGTAGTCTTTCTATTGCCGGGAACACTTAAAAGTTAGACAATACTTAATTAATAAATGGGAGACGTAGTTCCATGTTTCTAATTAATTATTGGTTAAATTTTGCAAAATAAAAATAAGTTTTATTCATGCAATGTATATTATAATGTTATACTAGTAGTTCCATTCCAGTTTATTCATGCAATGTATATTATAATGTTCTTAATGATTGATTATCATATCCATTTAAATATATTTAATATCATATTAGTTCTTAATGACACACTTACTTTATTCTAGCAGAAAACTAACGTCCATGCATATTTCTTTTTAAGTATTTATTTTTAAATTTACATATCCATTTAAATATATTTAATATCATATTAGATAAATTTCTCTGTGCAGATGCACATCTATGCTGGATCATTACTATAGTCAAATAACTATTTTTGTGACGATTACCCTTTATATTTTTTTGGGTTAAAAATACAAACCCCTCTGCAATGTTAGCGAGTTTTCAATTTAGCCCCTGTAAATTTTTTTTTTTAAACACCCCCTCTTAATATCCAGATTCCCTCACTTAGGCCCCTGACTGCCACATTGCAGCAAAGATTCCTTTCTATTGCTTGTGTGGCAGTCCACGTGGTATTTTTAATATTATTTTATTATTTTTTTTATTTTTTTTATTTTTTTATTTCTTTTTTTTTATTTATTTTTTTTTTATTTATTTTTATTATTTTTTAATTTTTTTTACTTTTTTTTTAACTTTTTTAAATTTTTGTTTAATTTTTTTTTACGTTTTTTTTTTGTTTTTTTTTATAATTTTTATTTCTTTATTTTTAATTTTTGTTTCGTTTTTATTTATATATTTTTTATTTTTTTACTTTTTTTTATTTTTCGTTTTTGGACCTAATTTTTATTTTTAATTCTATTTTAAACAAATTGTTATTTTAAACCCTTTATTAGTTTTCTTTCAAAAGAAATCCGATAAATTTTCAAATATTTTATACTATATTTAATTTTTTTTATTAAAGATAGAATATTTATTGTCTTTGTAAATAAATAACGTGTTATTGATGTATACAAAATGATGGTATTTCAAATATATATTTTATTCTTTGTACAGGTTTGTTGTTGTTGTTGTGGTGTTGCTACATTATGTGTGTGAGTGATATATGGTGTTAAAGAGGTTTAAAATGGTTAATAAGAGAAAGGTTTTTTTGAAGGTGGTGGATTGTAATGAAGTTGATAACTTTTTATATTGTATGAACATAACTTATGGTGTGAACATGGCAGTAGCAAGTTACCATTTTCATGAGGATGTGGACGGTTGTGTTATGGTTATAGTATAGATATAATGGTACAATATGGTGATGGAGGTTTGGAGAGTGATGAGAGCTTGAGATTCTTGTTTATTAGGGTGTGGTATTGTTGTGTTGTGAGTATGCTTTGTATTGAGTTTTGGATGGTTGATGAGTATTGAAAACAATGGAGAAGAAATGAAACAATACTGTAGCGAAAAAAGAAGAAGAAGTGGAGAGAGGTTATAAAGATGGTTGATGAGTGTTGTAATATAAGGGAAGAAGTATGTGGTGTTTGTGTTCTCCTCTCAAATTATTAACATATATGAAGTATTTTTGCTGGTAAAGTTTCAACAGGTTTGAAGTGTTTTCAATGTCCCACATCGGTTTGAAGTGTTTTCAATTATTAACATATATGAAGTGTTTTAAAAATAAAAATTAGGTCCAAAAACAAAAAATAAAAAAAAGTAAAAAAATAAAAAATATATAAATAAAAACGAAACAAAAATTAAAAAAAAAAAAAGAAAAAAAAATATAAAAATTATAAAAAAACGTAAAAAAAATTTAAAAAGTAAAAAAAAAATTAAAAAATTAAAAAAAAATAAAAAAAAATAAAAAAAATAAAAAAAAATAAAATAAATAATATTAAAAATGCCACGTGGACTGCCACGCAAGCAATAGAAAGGAATCTTTGCTGCAATGTGGCAGTCAGGGGCCTAAGTGAGAGAATCTAATTAAGATGAGGGGGTTTTAAAAAAAAAATTGTCAGAGACTAAAATGAGAACTCGCTAACATTGCAGGGGGGGTTTGTATATTTAACCCTATTTTTTTTAATTCAAACTTTATCAATTTTTTTAATATATGTAAAGATGTATTTAAAAAGAGCCACAAACATTTAGATTTTTTACCAAATTATTTAAGATAGGAATCAACTTACCCGTGCGGACACACGGGTCTTCTACTAGTTCAATATAATAAATACATGTAACTTTTTCTTATATTAAGACCATTGAGTTTTTTTTCTATTACTTATATTTGAGATCATAGGGAGTAATTTATTTGAAGGGTGTGAGTTTATTGAAAATTAGGAGTAAAATCGTTATCCTCTGATTTTGAGCATTTCTTAATACACCACCCAAGTATCTTAGGCACCACGTGAAATTTCCTTTTTGCCCCCTTATTCCGGATGTGCACATTTGGACGCACCAATTTTTTAAAAAACGTTGATGTGTTCCGGATGTGCATATCTGGAAAAATTCCGGATCTGCAGATCCGGAACAATTTCTTATTAATTCGCGCCAGACTTCTTCCTCCCCCTCATTCTTCACATTTTCATTTTCCAAACACCAAACTCTCTCAAACTCTCAAATTCTCAATCACACAAATTTTGACTTTTTTCACTCGAGTTCGGCGTAGAGCAACTTCTACAATGTTCAGGACACTCCAAATCCTCTGTATCTCAATTTAATCAGTAAGTTTTTGAATTTTAGAGTTTCGGAGTTATTTTCGAGTAATCGATTTAGAGTAGATATTTAGGTGTAGAAATTGTTAGATAGTATGAATAACATAGGTTAGAGACAATGTAGGTATTGTTTGCTGCGTCAAACGGACGATCAGGGCATTAGAATGCCCTTTTCCATGGTACAGCAGCCATGGCTACAATATTTGAACTTGAAAATATGTACCGGATGTGCAGATCCGGAAGCATTTTAACGTTAAATATTTTGTGTGCTTCCGGATGTGCACATTCGGAAAAACCCAACGTTAGATATTCTAAGTACTTCCGGATGTGCAAATCCGGAAGGTCTCTATTTTTTTTGTTTGTTTTTTTTAATTATTTTAAAAAAATTCTAATTTATTTATTATGCTTTGCATATTACATGGCTGGCAGAGACGATCGTATCATACATGGACGGATAGCTCAGCACGCATCTGTCCGACGTGAGCGGACGCAGTCTACAGCCGAGGCATCCGGCGCAGAGGGAGTTGGGGTAGCCCCTACAACTGAGGGACATCCTACACCACAGCCTTCCACATCACAGGTTCAGGCCACTTCCACATCACATGTTCAGGCCACTCCTTCGTCAGACGCCGATTCTACATCTCGGAGGCGTCGGGCTTCTACTGCTGGTTCATCAGGTTCCCTGCCCGCACGCAGGCGTCGTCGGGAGACTCCAGCTCCATCCCCTATTCTTGTTCCTGAGGGTGATTACCCAGCACATGAGGGTGGTGACGCCGATGACGATTTCGATGAGCTGGACGGTTACCCCGGGGGACCGTCTGATATGTCCCTACTCGTGGGGTACTCTGAGCATACTTCTAGATATGTCTGGCTAGGAGAGGTAACCTTTCTTGGTTTATTTATAGAATTGTATTCATTGAAAATATGTTCATTTGTAACATTGTTTTATTTGGAAATTTTCAGGAGAAGGATTCACAGAAGTTCTATAACCATAGGGGCAAGGTTATGGACATGCTTGCGGCGCTGCCAGGGGATGAGTGGTTCATGTCTGCACTTGCTACCTCTGGTCTTGGAGGCTTGTCTAGGATTCGGTATCCCCAGATCATGTACGGTATGCTGATGGTCTTTGTTGAGAGATGGTACCCTGAGACATCCTCATTCCATCTACCATACGGCGAGATCACGATCACACTCGATGACATCTCGTGCCTTTTACATCTACCGATCACGGGTACCCTTCTCCGTCATGGTAGGATGTCGAAGGGGGACGCGATGGAGATGCTGATTGAGGAGCTTGGGGCTACCCCAGAGGAGGCACTTGCGGAGGTGACGCAGTTGAGAGGCGCACACGTCCGGTTCTCTTTTCTGACACGCAGATTTAGTGTGGCGCTTGCAGAGGCAAGACTGGCAACAGGTGATCCAGCTGAGGTGGCGATCCACAAGCAGCGTGCCCTGTGATGCTGCTACCTGGTTTTACTTGGCACGCAGGTGTTTGTGGACACCAGCGCCAGTTATGTTGATGTCGTTTACCTCAGGTACCTTTTGGAACCCACAGAGATCCATGGGTACAACTGGGGGGCGGCTGCACTGGCATACACCTATTCCAGGCTCTCAGATGGTTGCCGCTGGGCAGCCAAGACTGTGGCAGGCAGCTGTAAGCTATATGTGGTAACAATCTAATATTATAAGTTATTTTTTCATTTCTTTTCTGTCTATACTCATTATAATGTTTGACACCGATGTTATGTTTTCCATTTCAGGCGTGGATATTACAACACTTTCCCAAGATTACTGGTTGGGGAAGTGTCGACGGGTACACTAAGGATATGCCACGTGTTGCTGCATTTCTCCTGCTCAGAGGGAACCAGGCGCCCGACCCCTACAGAGTGTATCTTGATCGGATGGCTACTGAGGATGTTTTTTATGACGTCTATGCCACTCACCGTGTGACACGCCGGTTCGATGAGGTTTCGCTGTTCTCAGGATGGTTGGCATGCAGGTCGACCATTACTGCTCGATACCTGCCAGAGCGCGTCTTGCGCCAATTCGGTTACACGCAGATGATCCCCAGGATGCCTCATGAGTCTGCTCCTCTAGGCTTGACCCGCGTGCAGATAGATGAGATATATGTTGACTTCCAGTCCCACTTGGTACCGGAAGAGGCTCGGGAAACCAGAGTGCCGGGAGATTGGAGTGTTGTTGTCGGGTACATCATGTGGTTCTACACCGTCTCACACCCATGCATGATGCCCACTGCTGATGGATCACCACCCAGACCTGCTCATCAGGAGATACTAGAGGAGCGACAGTCTCAGCTGGACCATACTCAGGATGTCCTATCTCGCTGTCGTGAGATAGAGCAGATAACGCGGCAGACCATTGCGGACGGTCACCTCCCTGAGGGTTCTGGTGCTAGACTTGTCGTGGATAGGATTACTGAGATTGCTCGGGGGGCACTTCAGTGTGACGCCCCCAATCTATACCTCCAATTAACACGCAATTAAAGCGGTAAAAAGAAAATTCGAAAATCGATTAGAGTATATTTGAAACATCATGGCATAGAAAGGGAGAATCACATCAAGGTAACCAAACATACACATAACATGCAACACCTGCCCATAATGATATGCAACTGTGGGGTAGCAATCATACAGAGGAAACTTTGTTCCTTACACCCACTTTTCAGAAATTAGAATTAAAGCGGAAAATCTAAAATCTGATTAACATATATACATATACACATATAAACAGTTTGTCATACATCAGGTAGCATATGTACAACCAAAATATATCATCAGATATACAAAATAATAGCACATGGCCACCCTAACTACCCGGAGTCACATATCAGAGCCGACCGACCAAAATAATGAAGACGCAACGCTTCACAAAAAGGAATACCTCCAGCAGCTCTAATCTGCAACGCCACATAGAGCGTTATAAAACAGCAGAAGGGTGAGAAAAACAACCATAATATAATTGCATAAAATTATATATTAACACAAAAATGCACAATTAGCATATTCTCACCACCAAAGCACACAGATAAATTATAACAACACACAGTACAATTCACACGTATCAATTACCACTGCACATCAATCATTCACAATACAATCACACATATTCCATTTCATTAATCACATTCACAATTCCATGCACAAATGACTCATGATGAATCCAAATGCACAGAGACCGACACCACGACTCTATGCACATGCCATGCGGTACCGACTTCCTTTGTCACGTCATTAGTCCACTCAGGAACTATTGGAACCATCGCTCGTTACTGAGAATCTCAAGTAACTCCCCGTCGGGCCTACGATGTTCACCCGTCGCTTTAGGTCCTTAGGCATCGCCTTATATTTTCGAGGCACACGACGTTAAGGATTGCTTTAAGTCTCCAATGGAGCCCACAATCGTCTATACCCATCGCTTTAAGTCCTCAGGCATCGCCTCATATTTTCGAGGCACACGATGTTATAGCATATTCCCCTCGGGAATCAAACCGTCACTCAGGACGTTCAACAATGCACATCATGATGCTTGGCATACAATAACTCATGACATTCTCATTGCATACATACACACATTCACAATTATGCATATATCATCAATTACCACACTTAGCAATTTCTTGCCTTACGGCCACAAATCATCATCACAACAGCACATAAGTCATACCACATTTGAAGCAACACCATAAAGCATAACACGAGTCAAATACGCACCATTAAAATGACAAAAGTCGACCATTGACACTATTCACATTTACCGACAAAATAAAATCTGCTAACAAATTCTAAACCATCATAATAAGAAATTACAGCTCAATGGCTTTCCAACGCATCAAACCACGCCTCAAACTGAATCACAGATCAAAAGTTATGCAGAAAACAAAATTACACGAACAGCACTGTTCGCTGGGCGAATCTCCCTCGCGAGCATTCGCTAGCTGCTTCGCTAGGCGAACATCCCTCGCGAGCATTCGCTAGCTCCTTCGCTAGGCGAATGTTTCAGCGAACCAACTGTTAGCTAAAAACAGACACAAAGTTCGCTAGGCGAGCACTTGGCGAACCAAGTCAGAACCAAACAGAGCCAAAAACACCTAAAGTTCGCTAGGCGAACACTCTAGCGAACCTTCGCTCACGCCTTCGCTAGGCGAATACCCGTAGCGAACCTTCGCTACCCTTCGCTGAATGATTCGCTAGGCGAACCTGCGAAAACTCAGAATCCTTCAGCGCTGTTGAAAACCCAAAAATGATATTTTCCAACCCAAACCATTTCCAAATCAACATGTTTCAATCAGAACTTATTCTAATCATGTCAATAAGCAAACTACCACCTTTACATCGATTTCCAACCGTTAAACCATCGATTCTACTCATTTTATCGTTTTCGACCTAAAAGTGAAAAACATGGAAAGCAAGAGAATCATCCAAACACATTCATACATAATCATATACAAGCATAGTATAATCGAGTTTCGCACCCTTACCCGATTAAATCGACTCTAGAACTTGATCTTGATGATTTTTCCACACTATCCCAATTTTTCTCTCTTCCCCTCTTTTCTTCTCTTTTTCCTTCTTTCTTCTTTCTTTCTCTCTATTTTTCTTTCTTTCCCTTTTCTATTTTCTATTTTCTTACTAACTTAGTAAAAATATCTATGAAATGTCCAAAATAGCCCCACACTCAAATATCTCGCAAACGTTCCCAAAACGTGATAAAATATAATCACGACGAAAAATAACATATTTTCACATAAAAGTCGAAATAAAATAAAATAATAATAAAATAATCCAAAAAGACTCAATAAAATAAATTTGGCAAAACTGGGGCGTTACAATTCTCCCCCACTTAGAAATTTTCGTCCTCGAAAATCTTACCTGATACAAACAACTCTGGATACGACTCCCGCATCCTACTTTCCAACTCCCATGTCAGATTACCATCAGCAGCGCCTCCCCACGCCACTTTCATAAGTGCAATCTCTTTACCCCTCAACCGCTTCACCTCGCGATCCAAAATACTAACCGGTAAAGTCTCGACCGTAAGGTTATCTCTTACCTCAACCTCGTCCATCGGAATCACATGTGAAGGGTCCGGAACATACTTCCGTAGCTGTGAAACATGAAACACATCATGCAAATTCGACAGATTCGGCGACAACGCCACACGATACGCCACAGCACCAACTCTCGCAGATATCTGGTAAGGACGAACAAATCGAGAAGTAAGCTTCTTAGATTTCAAAGCACGACCAACGCCCGTTACCAGCGTAACTCTCAGAAATACGTGATCACCCTCTTGAAACTCAAGATCCTTCCGTCTCCGATCATGATAACTCTTTTGTCTATCCTGAGAAGCCTTCATTTTCTCACGAATAAACTTTACCTTTTCCGTCGTCTGTTGCACCAATTCTGGTCCAACTACAGAACTCTCACCTGTTTCGTGCCAACACAACGGCGTTCGACATCTTCGCCCATATAAAGCCTCAAAAGGTGCCATTCCAATACTAGAATGGAAACTGTTATTATACGTGAACTCAACCAATGTAAGATAACTGTCTCACGTACCACCTTGTTCCAAAACACACGCTCTCAACAAATCCTCCAAAGACTGAATCGTTCTTTCGGTCTGACCATCCATCTGCGGATGATAAGCCGAACTCAACCTCAATCTAGAACCCAAAGCCTTCTGTAAACTTTCCCAAAATCTCGATGTAAACCTAGGATCTCTATCAGAAACAATACTTAAAGGAACCCCATGCAATTTCACCACCACACTGATATAGATCTCAGCTAACCGTTCCAAAGAAAAACTGATGTCAATCGGAATAAAATGTGCCGATTTAGTCAGCCTGTCCACAATCACCCAAATAGCATTATGCCCATGCTGAGTGTTCGGTAATCCCGTCACAAAATCCATCGAAATGCTATCCCATTTCCACTCAGGAATATCCAACGGTTGCAACAAACCACTAGGTCTCAAATGTTCCACTTTCGACTTCTGACAAGTCAAACAAGCATACACAAACTGAGCCACATCTCTTTTCAAACCAGACCACCAGAAAATCTTCTTCAAATCTTGGTACATCTTATTCGCACCCGGATGAATACTTAAATTACTTCGGTGTCCTTCCTCCAAAATCATTCTTTTCAACTCTGCATCATCAGGAATACAGATACGACCACGGAATCTCAAAACACCAAAATTATCCACCTTGAAATCCACATTCTCATTCCTCATCAAATCAACGAATTTCAAATCCAGCTTTTGTTTCTCACTTACCGACAACAAAAATTCATTAGCAACCTTCAACATTCCAAGCCTTACACTAACCGAAGTCACTTCACATACCAAACTCAAGTCTCTAAATGACTCCAAAAGTTCCCACTCTTTCACCATCAATGCGGACATATGCAACGATTTCCGGCTCAATGCATCGGCTACCACATTAGCTTTACCAGGATGGTAATTCAAGCCAAAGTCGTAGTCTTTCAAGAATTCCAACCATCTCCGCTGCCTCATGTTCAACTCTTTCTGATCAAATAAATATTTCAAGCTTTTATGATCACTAAAGACCTCGAACCTTGCACCATAGAGATAGTGCCTCCATATCTTCAACACAAAAACCACAGCCGCTAATTCAAGATCATGAGTAGGATAATTTTTCTCATGAACTCTTAACTGCCTTGAAGCATAAGCTACAACTTTACCTTCCTGCATCAGAACACCACCCAAACCAAATAAAGAAGCATCGCAATACACAACAAATGGTTCATTAGGATTAGGTAAAATAAGAATCGGAGCTGTCGTCAATCTTCTCTTCAGCTCACAAAAACTCTCTTCACATTGAATATCCCAAATGAATGTTTTGCCCTTACAAGTCAACTACGTCAAAGGAAGAGCTAGCTTAGAAAAACCTTCAATGAACCTCCTGTAATAACCAGCCAAACCTAGAAAGCTTCGAATTTCAGTAACGGATCTAGGAGCCTCCCATTGTAGAACTGCTTCTACTTTAGATGGATCCACTGCAATACCATTACCTGAAATTATGTGCCCAAGAAAACTCACCTCAGACAACCAGAATTCACACTTGGACAATTTGGCAAAAAGTTTCCTTTCCTTCAAAACCTGCAAAACAATACGCAAATGCTCTGCATGTTCTTCCCGAGACTTAGAATAGATTAAAATATCATCAATAAACACCACCACAAAATAATCCAAATGCTCGTGGAAAATACGATTCATGTATTCCATAAACACACCAGGCGCATTAGAAACCCCGAACGACATCACTGAATATTCATAATGACCGTAACGTGTTCTAAAGGCCGCCTTCTGAATATCCTCTTCTTTCACTCTTATTTGGTGGTACCCCCGATCTCAAATTGATCTTACTAAATACACAAGCACCAACCAACTGATCCATTAGATCATCAATCCTTGGAAGCGGATATTTGTTCTTAATCGTCACTTTATTCAACTGGCGATAATCAATACATAATCGCATACTCCCATCCTTCTTTTTCACTAACAAAACTGGAGCACCCTAAGGAGAAACACTTTGCCTCACGAACCTCTTTTCCAACAACTCACTTAACTGCTTTTTCAACTCCACCAATTCAGATGCCGACATTCGATAAGGTGCCATAGATACAGGTCTAGTACCAGGAACTAGATCAATAGAAAATTCAACTTCTCTCTCTGGCGGTACATCTGAAATATCATCAGGAAACACCTCAGGAAATTCGCACACAACAGGAAACACATCAAGAGAAACTTGACTATCCACAGTCAAAGATGCAAATAATCCAAACAACTGAGCTTCGTCCGCTAAAAGTTTCTTCAACTCTTTAGTAGACAAGAAACTCGAGTCTTCATCTTCCTCAAGAGAAGGAAACCTTACAAGCTTATGATAACAATCAATGTGCACCCGATTGAATTGCAACCAGTTCATTCCCAACACCACATCTAAACCTTCCAATGGTAAACACACTAAATCCATCGCAAAGTCTTTACCATAAATGGTCAAAGGACAACTCAAACACACTAAAGAAGTAGTTACTGACCCCATCGCTGGAGTATTAATAACCATCTCACCATCCATCGAAGACAACCCAAGATTCAAACGTTCCGTGCACTCAGACGAAATAAACGAATGAGTCGCTCCAGTATCAATAATAACAATTAAAAGCGTATTATTAATAAAGCAAGTACCTCTTATCAGACGATCTGCACTTGAGGTCTGAGTTCCCGCCAATGAAAACACTTTCCCACTAGTCTGGGCTTTCTTCTGATTAGGACACTTCGAACTAATGTGACCAGGTTCCCCACAATTGTAACACTTCACTACATTTTTCCTTTTACAATCAGCTAAAACATGTCCGATACCACCACAATTAGAACACTTATCCAACTTCTTCCTACATTCCATCTGGCGATGACCCAATTCACCATATTTAAAACACCTAGGAGCATTAGACATACCTCCTCCACTTGACCTACGATCAAAAGTTCCCCTTTGTTTACCTTTATCAGCCGGTGACACATACGGACCACCACGGAACTGTTGTTTCCCTTTCCTGTCACTTACACTTTTATAGTGAGCAGAACGAGCCTTACTATCTTCATCATAAATCCTACAGCATTCCACCAAATCAGCAAACCTTCGAATCCTCTGATAACCAATAGTCTGCTTTATCTCAGGACGCAAACCACTTTCATACTTCACAAACTTGGAAAATTCAGCAGTCGCTTCCACATAATGAGGATAAAACTGCACAAGCTCCACAAACTTAGCAGTATAGTCAATAACCGACATATTACCTTGTTTTAGCTCTAAAAACTCAATCTCCTTCTTTCCTCGGACATCCTCGGGAAAATACTTCCTTAGAAACTCTCGGCTAAACACCTCCCAAGTGATCTCTTCTTCCTCCTCATCAGCTTCCAACACCTGACGAGTACTGACCCACCAGTCATCAGCCTCTTCGTGTAGCATATGAGTGCCTAACCTCACGTTATCATCATCGTCATCACAATCCATTACCCTGAAAATCCTCTCAATCTCTTTCAACCACAACTGCGCACCATCCGGATCATATTTCCCTTTAAAGACCGACGGCTTATTCTTTCTAAACTCATCATTTCCTACAGCATTCGGTGCACCCTGCACAGCTCGTGCCATCGCTTCCATCGCAGCAGCCAAAGCAGCATCATTACGACCAGCCATATTCTGTTCTTCCAAAACAGAAACTATAGTTAAACAACAACCCGCTCAACACAACTCGCCCAATATGCCAGACACAACCGACACAACAAACACAACTGACACGGACTGGCTCTGATACCACTTAATGTGACGCCCCCAATCTATACCCCCAATTAACACGCAATTAAAGCGGTAAAAAGAAAATTCGAAAATCGATCAGAGTATATTTGAAACATCATGGCATAGAAAGGGAGAATCACATCAAGGTAACCAAACATACACATAACATGCAACACCTGCCCATAATGATATGCAACTGTGGGGTAGCAATCATACAGAGGAAACTTTGTTCCTTACACCCACTTTTCAGAAATTAGAATTAAAGCGGAAAATCTAAAATCTGATTAACATATATACATATACACATATAAACAGTTTGTCATACATCAGGTAGCATATGTACAACCAAAATATATCATCAGATATACAAAATAATAGCACGCGGCCACCCTAACTACCCGGAGTCACATATCAGAGCCGACCGACCAAAATAATGAAGACGCAACGCTTCACAAAAAGGAATACCTCCAGCAGCTCTAATCTGCAACGCCACATAGAGCGTTATAAAACAGCAGAAGGGTGAGAAAAACAACCATAATATAATTGCATAAAATTATATATTAACACAAAAATGCACAATTAACATATTCTCACCACCAAAGCACACAGATAAATTATAACAACACACAGTACAATTCACACGTATCAATTACCACTGCACATCAATCATTCACAATACAATCACACATATTCCATTTCATTAATCACATTCACAATTCCATGCACAAATGACTCATGATGAATGCAAATGCACAGAGACCGACACCACGACTCTATGCACATGCCATGCGGTACCGACTTCCTTTGTCACGTCATTAGTCTACTCAGGAACTATTGGAACCATCGCTCGTTACTGAGAATCTCAAGTAACTCCCCGTCGGGCCTACGATGTTCACCCGTCGCTTTAGGTCCTTAGGCATCGCCTCATATTTTCGAGGCACACGACGTTAAGGATTGCTTTAAGTCTCCAAAGGAGCCCACAATCGTCTATACCCATCGCTTTAAGTCCTCAGGCATCGCCTCATATTTTCGAGGCACACGATGTTATAGCATATTCCCCTCGGGAATCAAACCGTCACTCAGGACGTTCAACAATGCACATCACGATGCTTGGCATACAATGACTCATGACATTCTCATTGCATACATACACACATTCACAATTATGCATATATCATCAATTACCACACTTAGCAATTTCTTGCCTTACGGCCACAAATCATCATCACAACAGCACATAAGTCATACCACATTCGAAACAACACCATAAAGCATAACACAAGTCAAATACGCACCATTAAAACGACAAAAGTCGACCATTGACACTATTCACATTTATCGACAAAATAAAATCTGCTAACAAATTCTAAACCATCATAATAAGAAAGTACAGCTCAATGGCTTTCCAACGCATCAAACCACGCCTCAAACCGAATCACAGATCAAAAGTTATGCAGAAAACAAAATTACACGAACAGCACTGTTCGCTGGGCGAATCTCCCTCGCGAGCATTCGCTAGCTGCTTCGCTAGGCGAACATCCCTCACGAGCATTCGCTAGCTCCTTCGCTAGGCGAATGTTCCAGCGAACCAACTGTTAGCTAAAAACAGACACAAAGTTCGCTAGGCGAGCACTTGGCGAACCAAGTCAGAACCAAACAGAGCCAAAAACACCCAAAGTTCGCTAGGCGAACACTCTAGCGAACCTTCGCTCACGCCTTCGCTAGGCGAATACCCGTAGCGAACCTTCGCTATCTTTCGCTGAATGGTTCGCTAGGCGAACCTACGAAAACTCAGAATCCTTCAGCGCTGTTGAAAACCCAAAAATGATATTTTCCAACCCAAACCATTTCCAAATCAACATATTTCAATCAGAACTTATTCTAATCATGTCAACAAGCAAACTACCACCTTTACATCGATTTCCAACCGTTAAACCATCGATTCTACTCATTTTATCGTTTTCGACCTAAAAGTGAAAAACATGGAAAGCAAGAGAATCATCCAAACATATTCATACATAATCATATACAAGCATAATATAATCGAGTTTCGCACCCTTACCCGATTAAATCGACTCTAGAACTTGATCTTGATGATTTTTCCACACTATCCCAATTTTTCTCTCTTCCCCTCTTTTCTTCTCTTTTTCCTTCTTTCTTCTTTCTTTCTCTCTATTTTTCTTTCTTTCCCTTTTCTATTTTCTATTTTCTTACTAACTTAGTAAAAATATCTATGAAATGTCCAAAATACCCCCACACTCAAATATCTCGCAAACGTTCCCAAAACGCGATAAAATATAATCACGACGAAAAATAACATATTTTCACATAAAAGTCGAAATAAAATAAAATAATCCAAAAAGACTCAATAAAATAAAATTGGCAAAACTGGGGCGTTACATTCAGCACCGCAGACATCGAGCCAGGATGGCGGGTAGGGGCAGAGGAGCAGGGGAGCCAGGAGAGATCCTTCGTCATACGCAGTAGTTTTTTGTTTGATGTATTCTATTTATATTACATGTATGTACTGTATTTTGACAGAAGTTTATTATGTATATATATATATCATTTTATTTTATATATGGATGTTCTCGAATGTATATTAAGTTGCGACTATATATTAACATATGCGACCAACCAACAAAACCGATTTAAAAAAAAATATAAAGTTCTGTTGTTTTCCGGATCTGCAGATCAGGAATGTTTCCGGATGTGCACTTCCGGAACGCATCAGCGTTTTTTAAAAAATTGGTGCGTCCGGATGTACACATCCGGAATCAGGGGGCAAAAACGGAAATTCAGGTTGTGCCTAAGAAACATGAGTGGTGTGTTAAGAAATTCTCCCGATTTTATTTAACAATGACTATGTTTTTTTTATTTTATTTTGGAATCTCCACCTTGTGTCTTGTATTATAATTGTGCTCTTTTTTTCCCCTTTTTTTTAACATGAAGGGAGAAGGTTGAAATTCATAAGTAGTTTTTTATGGTGGATTTAGAAAGTCTAGGAGGATAAATTGGGTCAAATTGGGGAGATGTGGGCGAACTAAAAGCGAAAGGGTTTGGGGCGAGGGATTTCAGGACTGTAAATATTAGTCTTTTGAATTAATTGCTATATTGAATTAATTTGTTGACTTAGTCATATAATATGATAGTAGTACTTTGTTGTTACTTAACTTTACCCATTCTTCCAACAAACAAAATCTTTAACAATTCTTAAGATAGCCACTTTATACCGGTTGGTCAAATCTTTTGTTTTGCTTTAAAAGAAACAAATAAAACATGTGGAATTGCATTTCTTTAACCAATTGAGTATATGAAGGTTGGGGTATGATTATTTCGGTTATTCCATGCTCAACAAAATTAATTTCTTATATAAAAAACTTTCAAGTGTTTGCTGTATTTTGGAGCGTATTAATTTCTTCCATCTAAAGTGGGTACAACTGTTCTGTATAAGTTGTTGTAATATTTTGTGTTACAATTTTGATTTTAGAAAATGAAAAAAAAAAAGTTAAATAAATAAAGACTAGGGACAATCAAAGTCATACTCAATGAATATTCAAAACAAACATTAATAGCGGATAAGATAAAATTTTGCAAAATAAATTTGAATATGAATTTCAATAATTATTCGTTAAAATAATATCATATTTTTTATCATTGGTTAATTTATTATTTTCATTAGAAATGTGGTTAACCGGATACATATATATAGATATTTAAGTAGCCATAGGAAAATAATATGAATATAAATATTAATGTTTATGCGAGTATGAATTTGGATACGGTGATTTTTTTAAATTGCATTATGAAAATGGGTGTTATAGTAGTTTGCCCAAATCTAACCATTATCATGCCTAATAAAGATTGGCAAACCATGAAAATGAATACCAACTAAAACTAATTTGGACTTAGCATAGAAAATTGAATACAAATATGAATTTGTTCTAAAAACATTTTATTTTATTTACCATTTTATGTCGTGAACTCTCATTATTAATAATCAAATTTTATCATTTAATAATTTTTTTATAAAGATTAACACGTTTGAGATTTAGACAAAAAAAAAACGAGTAAAATGCCATAAATTTGTAAGGTCATAACGTTTAGATCCATAATGATGTAATGACTGAAATGGCAAAGGCCATGAAAGTTAGATACAAAGGTACGACTATAAATATAGTGTCAAGAGGGTGTCATATCCTAAATTTTAACCACAAGAGTTCACATTATTGTGCAAATCATCGCCACAATATGGATGTATCTTCATACCGCATCAATCCTCTTAAAAGATTGTTGAGCATTCACCTCAATCAAGAATTAGAGTTTTGAGCATTCTCAAAGCACTCAGACAAAGGATCAATCAAAAATTGACATGATCTTCAACTTGTCAAGCCTCTCAAACATCCATGAAGGATCAA
Source organism: Lathyrus tuberosus (assembly GCA_022829125.1). Taxonomy (NCBI): domain Eukaryota; kingdom Viridiplantae; phylum Streptophyta; class Magnoliopsida; order Fabales; family Fabaceae; genus Lathyrus; species Lathyrus tuberosus. The sequence continues at coordinate 980,926 of JALAZF010000659.1, read as the reverse complement.
GAGGTCGCTCACATCAAGAATCAAGCATAAGAATGCAACATTTCAAGTTGATCAAGCCTCCAGATCACCAGTGTCACCAAATTAGGGTTTTGGTCGACCAAGGCCTCCAGAGATAAATTTTCATCTGGGCATGAGCCATTACTTTAAAATATGATTCAAGAAGCTCAAAGGGACCTCATGAGTCCATTCATAAATTCAAAATAGCCTCAGGGGATGCATTCATCAAAAATCTGGGATTAGGGTTTCTTGACCTAATTCACCCCTAAGTTGACTTTTAGAGCAAGGCATGAGCCAAGACCTCAAGATTTGTTTTGATGACCTCAAATATCTTATATTGATCCTCTTACAAGTTTAAATTGACACAAAGAACTTGGTTCATGAGCAATATAAAGATTCAAATTCATCTGGACCACAAACTAGGGTTTATGAGGAAAAGTCAACCATACCTTTGACTTTTGACCAAAACATGATCTCAAACCTTGAGAAATGATTCAAGACACTTTAAAACACCTATGGAATCCATCCATTAGGTTTGATTTAGCCCAAAGACTTGATTTCATAGAGGATCACAAAGTTTGGAATTCATCTGATAAAAAGTCAACTGTGCCCAAAAACCAAGTTTGACTTTTGAGATTTCTTGACAAACATGGCTTCTTCAAGTAAAAAACAATGTTAACTTGTGGTTTGGATCATCATCCATCAAGAAAAATCAAGAAAAGTAAGGTTACTTGCAAAAGGGGTAATCTTAAGATAAGAAACTTAAAATTTCACTAAGTTATGAGAAAAAGTGATTTTTACCCAACTTTGCAAGGTCATAACTTGTGATCTAAGTAACCTTTTTCTTCCATCCAAAGCTCAAATGAAAGCTCTCATTACATACTACAAGAATGTCAACTACACCCCATTCCAAATCTTCATGGATTTTGAGTTATGGATTGATCAAAATCACAAAAATTAAGAAATGGGCATTTTCAAACACTTAGAAAAATTTGAGACAAAATATGTCTCATGTTTTGTCCAAATTTGGAGGCATTTTCCATCATGATCCAAGATGATTCAAGACCAAAGTTAAACATCAAAGTTGAAGTATGATATATGGGCTTTCCAAAAAGTACAAGAGACTCCCATGATTTAATTTGAGCAAGAAGTTATGAGCTTCACAAAATGGCATTTTTCACCCTGCCTACACAACAAGATGGATGCATGACTTGTGCCACACGATTTTCTCATTCAAGTTTTGTCACTTTGCCAACTTTGTCATCTTCTAAAAACACAAAACTTATGATGACTCACTTGTTACTTAATCAAAGAGGCAAGAATTTCAACTTAGCATGTGCAAAATCATCATGACATGAACCTTGAAATTCAAATTTGGCATCAAGCATTTATGTGATGCATAGAGGTGGCATGAATCAGTTACAAGCCAGTCCAAATGAGTCAAGATTTCTCCAAGGATTAGAGGACCTAAACCTGCAAAGTTTCGCTCAAGTCAATGGCTAGAGAAGACTTTGGCTACATGACAAAATCCATTGGATAATAGGGTGATGCAGCCCCCATTCACTATTCCTTGCAAAACAAACTTCCTCTACTATAAATAGAGGTCATTTGTGACTAATTTCAACACACCAAAACATCTCCATTCATGTTTTCCTCCAAATCACTCTCCAAAACCAGAATTTGCTTCCTTTTCAAGTAACATGCGAATTTTTCAAAAGGAAGTAATTCTATCAAAACCAATGATCCTAACACCTCATATATATCATATAGAAGCTATCCAAACACTTCTCCATCATCTGTAACATCAGAATCACAAAGCTCAAAATCAACTTAGGCCTAATTGCAGTTGAAGTGCCACAACAAGTTCCAGGTGTTTCCAATCCATTCCAAGCTTCTCAACACACTACATAAGGTCCATTGAAGTTGTCCAGATCATCACATAACATCTGTAACACCTCAACATCAGAATTCGAATTCCTCTTGCACAAGTAAGCCTAAAGCTCTCAAATTCTATGCTTCATGCATCATAAATTTGTTTTCAAGTTACCAACATGTTTCTTGTAGTTCATAGAGTGATAACCCTCAATCAATTTCTATGTTTCATTCGTGTTTAGGATTTCATGATAGTTTTTGTAAATTATAGGGTTTCTGTGTTCAAACATGATAACTCTCTCCACACTTAAAATAAATGAAATTAAATGGTACCATCTTAATCCTTGATTAAAAGCGAGCAAGATTGATGTTTGATTCATTCCATTTCATTACGTATTGAGAGAGTTATGGAGGGTTTTGCAAATCTGGAAAACTAGAGCTTGCGCGAAGAAGATGACTTGTTCCTGGCGCCTTTTTCAAATATTCAAAATTTTGAATTTTTCTTTTATTTTTTTAATTGATTTAAAAAATTAATTACTCTCTGAATTTTAATCATTTTTTTATTATTATTTTTTTCAAAATTCACAAATATGTTAAAATATTTTATTCCATAAAAAAATAAAAAAAATTATTTATTTAATATATTTTGAATTTTTGTAAAGAATTTCTTTTTAATTGTTTTTAACATTTTTTAAATAAATTATTCCTCTTGATTTTTTAAAATCAATTGAGTTCAAATCATCTTGTGGATTAAAACATCTATTTTCAAACATTTTTCAAAGATCACAACACATTTTTAAATATATTTGATATTTTATATCATTTTTTATTTAATTTTCTTTGAAAATTTGTATTTTTAATTAAAATTAGGGTTTTTCCTTGATTTTAAATTTTTAATCTTCATTTGAAACACTTCTTGGGCCTCTAATAGAGTGTAAGACCAACCTCTTTTGTAAATAAATAATTTCTCGGCCTCTCCTTGAGTATAATGTTAGACGATGGCTAGGATCTAGAAGGGGGTTGAATAGATCCCACAATTTTATACACGCAAATGGTTTCCAAAAATTGGTTTTTAAAAATTATTTACGGAAGCAACCACTGAATCAGACGTCTACAACGAACCTCTACTAAAAGGATCAGACATGCACGACAATACTAGGGATGAAATAACGGATGAGAAAAATTCAGATTAATCAACAAAATTAAACGCAATCAACCAAGTTTTGTTTGCTTGATGTTAATCCAATTTCCAACGAGATAGGTCGACAAAAAATTAATTGCAAATGCGTTCGATTTTGTTTTGAATCAAATTATTGAACACTTGGTGTGCGCAAACACACTAAGTGCAGATTTCCAAATAATGTGAATGTTAAGCTGATTCTAAATACAATCCAAGGGATTGTATCAATTTTACAAAACAATTTATCAGCTCAAGATTACACTATCTCAGAAATTTTGATCAATTGAAACTTCACAAATTCAAATAATGTCGAAACGTAAAAGAGTAGGGAAAGAGAGGACAAACACGATTTGATTAGGCAGTTCCCCAATCGTCCTCGCTATGGGTACCTCTGCCCCCAATTCCACAATTGGAATTGAGATATATATAAATTACTGCTTACAAATTGTTTATACAAGAGAAGAACAATGAACATCTAAACCCTCAAACGTCTTTGATTGTTGATGCAGAGTCTTCTCTCCCCTTGATTCAAGATGAATCTAGTCCCTCGAATCTGGTTGAACAAATCACCATCTCACGCTACTAAACTGAAAGAACCCACCGTTCTTCAGTTACCTTCACTCGGTCGATTTCGATCTTCCACAATTTGATCCCAAATCTTTCTTCTACGATCCTCCGACTGTAGCTACTAAATCGAACGAGTACTCTATTCTTCGGTTACCTTCGCACGGCTGAATCGCTGTAGAACGAAACGATTTGTGCCAAAACCCCCCAAAATCTCTTTGATTCTTGGAGGACAAAACCTGAGGTTTTATTCAAGAAACACCTACCAATTCTCAACCCAGAATAGAAGATCACAACACTTCCTAATTCTGAACGTTATCACTTCAAAACAATGGGCGACACAAACAAAGATGATTATGTGTGATTGTTTGTTTACTCAAGGTTGAAGATGAAGATGAAGATAAAGATTGGTATCTATTTTCACGTTTTTTTTTTGAAATGTGAGCTGACCCAACTATATATAATGAATAAAATGACCAACAATATGAAGTAACAGAAATAACAGAAAAATTAAATGCAGAAAAATCAGTTCAGATAGCGTTGGGTCAACCGCTCCTTTAATGAGGGTCGGCGTGAGCTATCCCGTGGAATTGTCTACGCACATTAAGTGATCATGCGTCGACCCATCAACACCTTGCATCGTCACAAGTCTGCAAATTTTGCAGAAATTCAAATGCCCAGAAGCATGCGTCGACCGCATGCAACAGGGGGGTCAACGTGCACTATCCTGAACTTTTCACAAAACTTGTTCAAGACAGCATGAGTCGACTCATGCTCACCTTGGGTCGACTCAAGACCTGCAGATTTTCAAAACCTCATTTTTCTACACGTTTTTACTGACCAAGACTCGAAACAAGTATACCAAACATCAATATTATGATCATGCACATGTAGAAATTGTGTAGACTTCTTCCTATATGTTTAGACACATGAAAATTGATGGATAGATGCAATTTGCCCAACAATGAAGTGATACCGCTCAAATTACAATCTAATGACTATCTTATTTATTGACATCATTAAAACCAAAATAGATGATAGACCTTAGCCCTCACATACTCCCCCTTTTTGATGATGACAACACTGTTTATCTTTCTCTTGATTTGTAATTTGAGGACGGAGAAACTCCCTCTATCTTTAACACTTTAATATCTGCTGCTTTAATATTTTCTGCTGCTAATATCCTTTCTCCCCCTTTGACAACATCAAAAATGATAAAAGAAGGTGGTCAAAGAGATATCATCATAACAAGTAATTGCTCATTCACCAATTTGCAAAACAACGAAACTAACAAGCATCCACTTATGATACAGTTAATGCAATAGTTCAAACTAAAGAAACATAGTTCAAGTTAAAACAAACTGAAATAACATGCAGATCAAAGAACAAAACATAGAATCAAAGACACAAATAATATCATGCACTAAGAATGATGTTAATCCCTATGGTCTCCTCCCCCTGAATGGGTTACCTCTTCCCCGGTAATGGTGGCCTGGTGGTGGCAGCTCCTCGAGGGATTGATTCAACTCGATCACAGTGCTGTTGAGAATGCATAGACTATTGGTCAGATTTTAAGTCTGAATTGTCATGGCATTTTCTAAATGGGTAAATCTGGTCATGGAGGCATCAGCAAACCTATTGAAGTTCTCCGTGTGAGCATCCAACTGGTTTAAAAGAGCAGTCAACCTTTCTTCCTGAGCATTGTATCGTTGTTCTTGCAAGTCTTGGAATTCCTCATGGTCGAGGCTTATCTGGTTCAACATGGCCAGAATTTCTTCAGAGTCTTGGAAGGCTTGTTGTGGCTGTGGTTGAAGAGTTAGAGGTGTGGAATAGTCAGGCTGATGCCAGTCATAATCACCATAGGTAGGAGGTACATATGTATCTCCAAGAGCAGTCCAACTATTGTATTGCCATTGTCCCCAGCCCTGATTATCATAATTTTCCTCTGGTTGAGAATTGTCCATCCACGCCTCATTATCTTCGTCTACCATATTCACATCAGCATTGTCACCACCTTGGTATTCATTTTCATGTCCTTTCGCAATATCTTGGTCGTCAGGAACATTAGGAAAAGGGTGAGTTGATCTAACTTTGTACTTGTACTCATTTTCAACCGGATCCCAAGCATAACCCATCATTCTGAGAGTCTTTTGTTGAAATTGATGCTCATATGAAATATTGACATAGCGAATGTTCGGAATAGAAATACCAGCCTTATTCAAAATATTCTGAATACATGAGGCATAGCCCAAAGCCATACCTTTTGTGGAGTTGTGGAGGGCAAACATACGATATGTAAAGTAATAGGGCCAGTTGATTTTAATCTTGTTCTTCAGAATGTAGATGAGATGAACCTCTGCTTTATCAACTCTAGAGAACCCTCCTTTCTTAGGTTGCAAAATATGAACGAAAATCCACTGCAGAATGTGATCAGCAAATTTCAGATGACCCGTTGTAACATTTTTCAGAAACAGCTCGCTGGCTACAACATCATCCGAGTATGGTTCACGCAACATGGAGTTCAAAGCAGTTTTAAACTCATAGTCGTGAACAAACTTGGTGTCAGTCACTTCAGGAAGATTTTCATGAGTTTCCAAACTGAACAAACTAGTCCATACAACATTGTTCATAGAATGAGACGCGTTATTCATAGAATACGTAAAATCCGTACCTTCAAATTCTCCCTCAATCCCGCAATAGAACAAGCGAACCAAATCATAGTTAAACTTATCATCACATTCAATAAATTCATCAAAATTCTGAGCATTCAGCATGTCAATTACCTCGGTGAGATGATAATTTGGAGCCATCTGTCGTAACCCGAAATTTGACCTCCTTTTTTTTGAAATTTTGCATAAGCATGTACATTCGCATCTCTGGCATATGCATTCACACTTTTTATTTATGATTTTGATTGCAGGTGTATTCAGGTTTTCCAAGCCCGATTAATCGCATCCTCACAAGATCATTATATCATCAAAACAAGCTCAAAATAAAGGTTTCCATGTTTACTCATCAAAACAAGAGGTGGAAAATCGAAACCGACATTTCAGCATCATTTTTCAAGCAGATTTGGGGAAATTTGGATGAAGCAACTGGTTACAGCATATCTGATAACCGGTTACTCAGTGTATTTTTCAACAGAAATGCAGATTTTCAAGCAAGTAACCGGTTAGCAGATATGCAGTAACCGGTTACTCTGTACAAAGTTGCAGATTCTGCTGCATTTTTGGGACAGCAACTCTGCACTCACATTGTTCTTGGATTCTATATAGTTCTAGAAGCATGTGGAACATTCTAGACAATTCAAGACCTTTCAAGAAATTTCCCTTACATTTATTCAATGCATCACTTTAAATTAAGAGCACTATGTTACTTAATTTACACACATGTCAACCTTTGGATGTGGAAGCTTGCATTGGGATTGTTACCGAGTTGATCCTAACTAACCGAGTTAACCGCCTTGACTCAGTGAGTCAAATGTAACTAACTCTAACCCTAACTCCAAACCTCCCAAAGCTAAGTCCAAACCAAAGTCCAAACCTCTTACACTCCATACCTAAACTCTATATAAGCCAAGCTTCACCATTTTGCAACTCCTCCACAATCATTCACACAAATTCACACTTTCTTCACTCTCAATTCTCTCATTCTCCTCTGCATTTTTCTACAACTTCTACACATTCCTCTTCATCTTCTTCACCAAACCTCACTAGAGCTCTTAATTCACCATAGAAGAAAAGCTACTTTCACCTTGAAAATGCTTTTTCTTGAGCTTAACCTTCATCATTTTTCAATTCTATTGAATTTTGTGGAGCTTCAGTAGATTTTGGATTCATTTCAAGTGATCACTTCAAGATTCTTCGGTGGTTATTCTCATTTTGGAGTTTTCGTCGAAGTTTGCTCGGTTTCGCTACGATTCGAAGTGCAATTGAGGAATCTCTGGTTTTCTTTGATTATCTTCATCATTTTACAATTATACTTGAGTTTCTTGAGTTCTATAAGCTTTTGAATTCATCTCAAGTGTTTGCTGCAAGCTTCTTCGGTGATAATTCGCATTTCGGAGTTTTCGTTGAAGTTTGCTCGGTTTCGCTACGGTTTGAAGTGTAAGAGCAGAATTCTCTGGTTTTCTTGGCTTTTTCTCTCTACATTTCATTCATAACAATTACCAAGCCAAACCTTCGGCTTGTAGGTTGGTAGATCTTACTTTACACACTGTTTCGATCATTTCCGCGTGTTTACGTCGTAATTTCGATCGTTTTCGGTTTAATTTATCATGCAATTGCTTGATCTTTAATCTCCATGATTAATGCTTGTAATTTGTGTTTAATTTCCCTTACATGATGTAATTTTAGTGCACAAATTCATGCCCTAGCATGTGGTGTTTGACATAAGTGATTATGTGTTGAAAATCACTTTTGAAAAGCTGTTTTTGCTGTTATTTTTGCCACTGTCTCAGTGGTAACCGGTTACAGTATATCTGCTAACCGGTTACTCAGTGTAAATTTCACCAAAAACGCAATTTTTTAAGCAAGTAACTGGTTATCAGATATGCAGTAACCGGTTACCACTGAACATAATGGTCAATTTTGAGCTTTTTCAAGTTTATTTGACATTCTTTCTTCATCTAACTTCCATGAAATGATATGATTGATATTTATGGATGTTTTGAGTGCTGTTAACCTCTGTTTAAGGCATTTTTACATTAATTCAATGATTGATTTATCAATTCTTGCAATTATGTGTGTTCTTGATATTTGTTTGACCATGCTAATTCTTGCACTTTCTTTGACTACATGATACATGATTTGTGTTGTATTTTCAATGTCATGAGGTAATGTTTTGTACTCCCTCTCTTTGCTTTGCATTAAGTTTATTCTTCATGGATGAACTTAATCTTGTACAATTCAATAACACACCTTTTGCTTTAATGGTTTTTCATCCTCTTTGAAAAATTGTTAGCATAGCATTTTCCCTTTGATTAATTGATCGAAACCATGTTTCGATTAGTTGATCTTCCCCTTCCCTCTCTTTAGGATCTCTTTAGACTTACTCTTGATCCCCTGCTGAGTTGGAGTTTTGACGCACGAAGCACGACACAACATACTGAAGCACTGTACAACTTGGAGTTGTTACGCTGTCCGTTTCAACTTCTGCACTACACCCTGTGTGATAGAGAAGGAATTATCGCATCTGCGAAAATCAACCGGGAGAAAAGAGCAGAAGAGTCGCCACCGAACGTTATTTATCCCGACGCAGGAAAAGGAAACGATCGAAGAAAACCTCAACAAAGGGAAAGGAATGGTCATCGCAACCATAGTCTGGGTTCGGGAGTCGGTTACGCGAGAGAAAGGTATTAGCACCCCGTCGCGTCCATCGTACTCGGTGGGATCCACGCTTGTTGTTATCGATCAAAGGGTGTAGGTAATCTGAAACTCAACTGCTAACTGGAAACTAGAAACAAAAGGTGAAATGGAGAAACGGGGGGAAAAAGAAAAGAAGTGACTCGATAGGACATCGTCGGAGTCCTAGGCCTACATATTCCCTCGGGAGCGGGAAAGTCAGAGGCAACGTAGTTCGGGCTACGGTTTTGTGGGGGAAGTTTGCTCTCCAAGACATCGTCGTCATGTGCCTACGTATCCTCAATCTTACCGGAGAGAGGAAGTCAGAGCAGTCATAGTTCTACCTAACATGGTCGGTTTTGTTTGTTAATGTCTCGATCGCACGCGGGCGAGAGAAAGGTTTGATTTATAAGGTTGTGCTCGCAAAGATCTCGCACGATCTCCTACCTACGTATCTCCATTAACCGATGAAGAATCAGAGCGACGTAGTTCCCCTCACTAGGGATGTCTTTGCTTTGTTTGTGTCTTTTAAGGTGGAATACGTCAACGTTCGCGTTCTAGCAGTTTAGGTGTTGCCACTCGTTGTGCGGAGTCTTACGCGTTTACCTATTTGCGGTAGAACGGAAATGACGCATCCTTTACGATGGGAGTGAGGGAGATGAGAAGAGAATCCCGAAGAAAGACGAATGATTTGTTTTTGTCTTTTGTAAGAAGTGTTTTGATTATTTTTGTGTTTATAACACATATCGTGCTAAAGTCTATGACATAGGATCGAATGCGTCGCAAATCGACCCAAGACGGGACGCATGCTAAACACTCTAGGAAAGTGAAGGAAAATCCCTCAACTCTCCATTTCCCACGTACTTAAGGCTCATGACGCACTCAACATGTAGTATTTATTAGATGTTTCTTTTATTTTGTTTTGAGATGAGAGAAGAGACTCAAAGGTGTAAGAGAAAATGGAAGTTAGTTGTTAGTGTGCTAGGTGATTCGTCTCGATCGCACGGGTACGAGAGAAAAGGGAAGTTAGTTGTTAGTGTGCTCGCCGAGATATCGCATCTCGTGCCTACGTATCCACAATCTGAAAAGAAAGAGGAATCAGAGCATCCGTAGTTCACGCTACTACGGGTGAACAGGAACGATCTCGATCGCACGGGTGCGAGAGAAAGGTAAGACTCACGAAGGTCTAAGGGGAAACTCGGTCCTACAAGTTAGCATGTAGTTGTTGGTCCTATGTTATGTTTCCTAACCCATCTAACTTGGACAAGTTAGAATAGGTATCCTAATGAGGAAGCAAAAACTAAAACAAGCAATACAATGATATCACATATCAAAGTAGATTAATAGAAAAGATGTGAGTGAGATCACATAGGCGTCAACATCGGTCGATGTGAGCTAATGACAATGAGTGGGGGTCGGTTGCGAATCCTATCTTCCACTTGACCGACTCGATAACAGGAGCAGGTGATGTTCAAAGCTTCAATCATGTAATGAGAGCTAAGAACGACTCAACTAGAATAACGGGGGTCGGTTGCAAACCCTATCTTCCGTCAATTGCCTTCATAGAGGTCTTATCAAGGGAAAATGGGAATGGGATGCCTCTTTGGAGGTCTTTGGCACAATATTAAACAATCACAAACAGAGCCTCCTTTGAGGACTTCCAGCATTGCCGGCCAAGTGGCACAAACTCCCAATCCAACTTTTCATGGCATAAAAAGGAAAATTGCGGAATTAGTAAAAGAGAAGAGAAGTAATACCGAACGGATATCAATCTGTAGCAATGTAGGCAAAGTATTAGCAAACCGGTAAACTTCTAGTAATCTAACATAAATGAGCAAAAGTGTTAGAAAGTGAAACAGATCCGTGAAAGGCATGGAACCAAATGCTCTTAAAAAAAACAATAAAACAAGGCCATAAGCCATAAGCAGCAGCAACAACAGCGCTCCAGCACCTGCATAGCTGTAAAAACCAGCAACAAGCAAAAACAGCCTATAACAGCTGCTATTTCCAGAACAAGACATGTGTGTATGCAATCAGGCAGGATGACAACATTTTACAACACCCTTTGTCCATTACAGTAGTGTATGCTACAACAACTTCTAATCAAATGTGAAACACTACAAAACAACTCAAAAGTTAGTCAAAATTCAAATGGAAATTGTCAAATAAGAAGTAAGTGAGATCAATATTAAAATGTAAACCACAATTAGCCACAAATCTATGTAAAACATGTTGAGGACTATTAACAAAGTTACCAAATGAAACTATTATGAAAATTAGTCAAAGTTAGCATTAAACTCTAAGCACATTAAGCTAATTCACTAGTCAAAGGGAAATAATCAAAGTTAGTCAATAAGCTTCCAATGAAAATGAAACAAAAAAAACATGTTAATCAATTCTAATAAGAAGTAGCATGATATCCAAACAATACCATGAAAAAAATCCTAATCAAAGCAACATAATATTCAAACAATACCATGAAAAAAATCATAATCAAAGCAACATAATATTCAACCAATATCATGTGAAAAATCTCAATCAAGTGACAACATAATATTCAACCAATATCCTGTGAAAAATCTCAATCAAGTGGCAACGTAATATTCAATCAATATCATGTAAAAAATCTCAATCCAGTGGCAACATAATATTCAATCAATATCATGTAAAAAAACCTCAATCCAGTGACAACATAATATTCAATCAATATCATGTAAAAATCTCAATCAAGTGACAACATAATATTCAATCAATATCATGCAAAAAATCTCAATCAAGTGACAACATAATATTCAATCAATATCATGTAAAAAAGTCATTCGAACGCATTTGAATCAACAATTTCAAACAAATGCCAAAAATCAATTAAGGAGCAATTAAGCAAAAAATCGATTAGTGAACTAGTAGGCAACAAATCAATCAGAAAATGATTAAACCACAAATCAAATAATGAATGATTAAGGAAAAAATTCAATTAATCAAAAACCATTATCAACATCTAACTCTAATTACTAAAAATAAGGTCTAAAGTCGATATCTAAATCAAATTGAAAGTGGTTCCTAAACAAAAGTCCATTGAAATTAATCGGCAATTAATCAACAACTAAACAATTATCGAACCATGCAAAGACCAATTAAAATCAAGTTCAAATTCTAATTCAAAACAAATTCTAAATGTTGAATTAATTCCATAACCTAAACCTAAAATTAACTCTAATTCTAATTGCCATGGAAAACACTACAATCAAATTCTCATCACCATGGAAAAATTCAATTCTAACCTTGGAATCTAATCAACTTAATTTTAAAATCTAAGCGAAACTTAAAAGTCACATTAAGAACAAGTTCTAAATTTATCTAAGTTCCATATCAAATCCTAAAGTAAATCTAATTAACATGAGGTTAAGTTCTAATTACCAAAATTTATCCCTAATCTAATTATCCTAATTCTAACATTGATGAGCCAAAAGAATTAGCAAAAATTAAATCTAATTGTCAAAAATCAATCAATTACGTAATTAAAAAAACAAAAATCAAACTGCAGGGGGCGCTGGAAGTGATTAGAAGGGTGGTGATTAGTCTTCAGGCGTTTGGCTTTAGACGTTAGGCCCAATGGCCTCATTCACAAACCAAAGGGGTGAGAAAATGAATTTAGGGTGTGGCAAGAAAAGAAAAAAACATGGGCTTTGAGCCCGATCCGTGATGGGGATGGCACCAGGTAACACCTCATCAAAAAAACCCTAGTTATTCATGTACCTCTCTTCTTCTTCATAGCAATGCTGCCGGCGTTCTCAACATACCCCCACCGTCTTCACTAACTTTCTCTTCATTCAACCTCCAATGCCGTTTTCGCCGTCTTCTTCGGTAATCTTCTTCGAAACTCACTTCGTTCTTCATCTTTTCCACTTCAACATCTCAAGCCCTAACCACGCACTTCACAAATCTCCGCCACGTGACATCGTGAATTCCTGAACGAGAAAGCTCGCTGCGTTCGTGAATCCGACAACGATCCCCTCATGAACTCCGTGTTACCTACAAGTTCGATTCAACCTTGAATCGAATCCGCAACGCATTGGAGTATGGAATTTTGTTGGAAACATGACGCTTTCGATTCGAGGCTTTTATTCCAATTTGAATCCGAGTTTGAAGCAAGAAATTGTGACGAAGGAAGAAGCAGTTGAATTCAGAATCGTCATTTAACTAATCAAGCGGAAACGTACCGAAATCTGGCACGGTGGCTCGGCGGTTGAAATTTGCAGGTAATTTCGTGCTAATTCTCCCTTGAGCTTATTCACTTTTCTTCTTCTATTTCTCTCTGTCAAATTCTCGAATCGTGGTTGTTATGTTGACGTTGGGTGTTGTGAATTCTTGCGTTTCGGTTGTTGCAGGATTGTGGATTCAAGAAGGTTGATGCAGAAACTTCGATGAAAATGATTCGGAAATTGTAGATTGAATTGGAGATTGATGGATGGAGTGAAGTTGCAGGTTGATGCTGAGTCGAAGCGGAGTTGACGATTGAAGAATTACAGAACGAGAGAAGAAGATGTGAAGACGAGAGTGGAGGAAAAAGAATGGTGAAGAGAGGGAAAGGAATCCGCAATTCTGGAGAGTGGAGAGTGAAGAATAGCAGAGAGAAAAAAATGGTTATCAGTTGGTTGGGTTTCTGTTAGTTTCCGTTAGAAGTTAGGGAGAATGTTAGTTTTTTTGGTTAGATTGAAAACTGTCAGAGATAGTTCTGTTAGGAGAGGTTTTGACAGTTATGAATTTCTGTTAGACAGTTGGAATTAGGAAAATCGGTTAGTGAAAATTGTTAGAGGAAAAATGTTAGAAATTTTTCTGTTAATTTTTTTGGTGTAATTGAATTGTTTTTCTGGTGTGATGTATGTGTTCAGTACAGTTTGAACCAGAGGAATGGATAAGCTACAGTTACTACCTTAAGAAAATCATAGTAGCTAAATGGAAGGCTTGAAAAGGAATCTGCATTGATATTATTCTTCTTCTTTTTCTTTGCACTTGGAGAGGGTTTAGAAGTTTCTTCCTCGCATACAACAATAGATCCGTCGGACCCATCTATCCCACATTCAATATGTGAGTTCGGAACCGTCTCCCAATCTTTTACTGCTTTTTTCAGTGTCTTCGTTTTTTCTGAATATTGGAGCTTGGATATAGAAAATGCCATGAGTTTTATTGTGAATTAATTTAACAAAATATGGATTGAATTTGAACATGAGAAAAATATGGGTATTAGATTTGGATAAGTGGACTTGGTGAACCAAAAATGGATATGGACTAAGAGTATGGATTTTGGGTGTAAAATGGATATGGCTTGGTTAAATGGATGTTTAAATTGTCTAACATGGATAGGGGTTAGAAAGTGGTTATATGGATTAGAAAGAAAGTGGTTTTGAACTAAATTGAATAAAATGGATATCCAACATGGTTATAGATTTTGGATGTGGATGATGAATTTGAAAATATGGATATTATTAAGAAAAATGGTTTCTAAGGTGGGAAAAAGAAGTTTAAAATGAATGTGGATATGGGTTAGAAGATGGAGTAAAAATGGATATTATGAAAAGAAAATGATTAAAAGTGAATAAAATGGACAATGAATTGAGATGGATATGTTTATTTGGTTTTCAAAAATGGACTTGTAACCCTAATTCCAAGTAATTTCCATGACCGATCATAACACGTTCAATCCACATCAAACCTCAAATCCAAAGCAAAACTCCAACTTCAATTAATAAAACCGATTAGCTTGACTCACAAGTAACGAGCGACAAGCGACTGATAGGACAAAATCTGATGAACTTCTGAATAAGAAGTCATTCATAATAATGTGTATTCAGTCCTTGATGAAGAAAAATCCCGAGCTTGCACATAATACCTTGATCCAGCCTCAGGAGCCTAATGCAAATGAATGAATGATTTATGACCTAATGGATATGCAGGTGAATGCGAAACAAGAGCCAGTTATTGATGGTATAAATAAGAGGGCAAATTTTGAGGTGTTACAGGAATGAGAAGGGAGAATTCCTACTCTCATTCTGATTACTTTAGGTAGGGGACAAATGACCCTTTGCCTGGCTTAGTCACCTCTATCCCCAGGTGGTTGCATATCTCTCTTTCCCCAGTCAAGTCGATCTTTGATCACTCTTGCCTATTTCAATCTCTATTTTTGATCAATCACCATCTCTTTGGTTAAAGATCATTGTCTTGGGTTAGCATCCCTCTCCCTTTTGCATAATCCTTTTCTTGTGGCTAGTCACTTCTTTTGTTGATTCCCCATGAGAGTTGTAATCGTTATTCCTTTGGTTGATCATAGTCATACTGTTAAAACCAATGCTATATTCACCTACAATCTCTCTTTTCTTTGGTTAATCACAGTCTGTCTGTTAAAACCGTAAATCCATGGAGTTCTCAACCTTCTCTTTTCTTTGGGATCTTCAGCAGAGCCTTCTCTTCCCTTGATTCAAGATGAATCAAGTGCCACAAATTCGGTTAAACAAGTCACCGTCCCACGCTACTAGACTGCAAGAAACCACCGTTCTTCAGTCACCTTCACTCGGCCGACTTCAATTCTCCGCAATTCGATCCCCAAACCTTTCTTCTACGATCCTCCGACTATAGCTACTAAACCGAAAGAAAACTCTATTTTTCGGTTACCTTCGCACGGCTGAATCCCTGTAGAACGAAACGGTTGGTGCCAAAAACCCCCAAAATCACCTTGATTCTTGGAGGATAAAACCTAAGGTTTTATTCAAGAAACACCTACCAATTCTCAACCCAGAAATGAAGATCACACACTTCCTAATTCTGAACGTTATCACTTCAAAACAATGGACAACACAAGCAAAAATGATTATGTGTAATTGTTGGTTGACTCAAGGATGAAGATGAAGATGAAGAGAAAGATTGGTATATATTTTCACGTTTCTTGTTATTATTGAAAAAGAGATGACCAGACTATTTATAGAGAATGATTTGACCCACTAAGACTTGTAACAGAAAAAACAGAAAAATTTAAGTGAAAAAATTCAGTTCAGGCGTGTTTGGGTCGACCCATCCTTTAATGAGGGTCGCGTGCGCTGACCCGTGGAAATCACTATGCAAGTTTCACAATCATGCGTCGACCTATTGGCATCTTGCGTCGACGAGGTATGCAGTTTTTGAATATTTTCAAATTCTCAGAATCATGCGTCGACCCACAGACTGCAGGGGTCAGCGTGCGCTTTCCCGGTCTTTCCACAAACTTTGTTCTAACAAGCATGATTCGACTCATGCTTAGGTTGGGTCGGCGCATCACTTGCATTTTTCAAGAAATGTATTTTTCTGCACATATTAACTGACCAAGACCCGGACAAACATACTAGACACCAATATAATGATCATGCACATGCATTTATGGGTAAGACAAAGTCCTATATGTTTAGACGCATGAACAACGATGATTAGATGCAATTTTCCCGACAAATGAAGTGATACCGCTCAAATTACAATCTAATACTTAGCTTATTTGTTGACATCATTAAAACCGAGATAGATGAAAGACCTTAGCCCTCACATACTCCCCCTTTTTTATGATGGCAACACTGTTTATCTTTCTCTTGATTTGTAATTTGAGAACGAACAAGCTCCCCCTGTCTTTAACACTTGGTTAATTTCTAGATTAATTTCTGCTTGTTATCCTTCTCCCCCTTTGTCAACATCAAAAAGAAGAGAAGAAGGTGGTCAAAAGAATAACACTATAACAAGTAAGGATTCATCCACATATTTGCAACATGGCAACACTAACGCGCATCCACATATGATACAGTTAATGTAAAATTTGAAACGGATAAATATGGAACATAAGAAGCAAAGACAATTCATTCCACAGTTTAAAACAAAGAACCAAAACACACTGAAACAAAGTTCAAAGTTAAACAACAGGAAAGAACATGCAATCTAAAACAGCAAAACATAAATGCCAAACATAAGAAATATGATTCACTAATCTCTATGGTCCCCCCTAGATGGATGACCTCTTCCCCCATGGTATTGGCCTGGTGGTGGCAAATCCTCTAGGTGCAAGTTAAGTTCGATTAGCGAGCGATTGAGCAAGCCAAGATTGTTTGCAAGATTCAGATTCTGTTGAGTCAAATTCTCGTCCATTTGGGTGAAGCGAGTCATACAGGCGTCAGCAAAACTATTGAAGTTAGTGATGTAAGCCGAGACTTGGTTGGATAAGTTTGTGAACCTTTCTTCCTGAGCATTGTAGCGGCTTTCTTGCAATGCTTGGAATTATTGATGTTGAAGATTCATCTGGTTCAACCTTGCCAGAATCTCTTCAGATGCCCGGGAATCATGCGGAGGCTGTGGAGTTGGAGGTGCAGAATAACCAGGTTGCTGCCAACCATACTCCTCGCCATAGGTGGGAGGAACATATGCGTCACCAAGATCAGTCCAGCAGTTGTTTTGCCAATCTCCCCAGCCCTGATTATCATAATTGTCCTCAGGTTGATCGCCCATCCATGCTTCGTTGTCTTCCTCTTGCATAACCACATCACCATTGTTAACATCTTGATTGTCACTATCATGTGATGCCTCATCATCATTTCCTTCGTCATGATTAGGTTCTTCAGGTTCATGTGGAAAAGGATGAGTTGATCTGTGTAGGTACTTGAACTCATTCGTAACAGAATCCCAAGTGTAACCCATCATGGTGAGTGTTTTTGGTTGAAATTGATGTTCGGATGAAATTTGGATGTAACAAATATTAGGAACCGAGATGCCAACCTTGTTCAAAAAGTTCTGAATGCAGGATGCATAGCCTAAAGCCAGACTTTTGGTGGAGTCCGGGTAACAAACATCCGATATGCAAAATAGTGTGGCCAGTTAATTTTGATCTGATTCTTCAGTATGTAAATTAGATGAACTTCTGCCTTCTCAACTCTTGAGTACCCGCCTTTCTTAGGTCTCAAAATACGAGCAACAATCCACTGTAGAACTCGGTCAACAAATTTCAAATGACCGGTGGTAACATTTTTTGAAAAGAATTCACTTGCCACAACATCGTCCGGATATGGTTCACGCAACATAGAATTCAGAGCGGATTTAAACTCATAGTTTTGAACAAACTTGGTGTTAGTTACTTTGGGGAGATTTTCATCAGTATCCATATGAAACAAAGTATTCCATAACTCATTGTTTACAGGATGACGTACATTATTCATAGAAAACGAAAAATCAACACCTTTAAATCTTCCCTTAATTCCACAATAGAATAATCGAATCAAATCACTATTAAACTGATCATCACATTCAAGACTCTCACCAAAATTCTGAACACTAACCATTTCAGTTATCTCAGGAATTTTGTTGTCTGGACCCATCAAAACATAGAAACCATGTTGTGGAATAACAACACGATGACTAAACTCTACCTCAAAAGGACCATACAGTTCATCAGAGAGTAAAGAGTTAATAGTTACCGGTGTTGAAGAAGTTCCGGCAGATGAAGCTATAGTTGTTCTTTTACTGGTTGTGCGTCGGGAAGCCATTTTGATGAAGGTGATGAAGAAGATGAACATTGCGCGGTGGTTGAAGAAGAATAATGATCTTGCTGCTAGAAACCCTTGTTTTATAATCTTGAGGATTCACACTTTGTGGGTTTTTGGTTTTTGTGGGTTTTAATGGAGATATGGTGAGGTTTTAAAGGGAAGATGGAAGAAATGAAGAGGAGAATACCAAAATTCTACTATGTTTAACATGCATTGAACAAGAAATAAAGTGCAATGAAGATATGTAAAGAGGAGTGGAAACATTAGGTCGGCGCACGCATTCCCAAATAAAAAGGATTCCGAGTGTGTCAGGTGTGCGTCGACCCAAGGACAGGGTGCGTCGGCGCAAGATTCCTAGGTTTTGAAAAATTTTAAAATTTTGATATGCGCCGACCGCAGGTAAACATGAGCTAACCCGATCGTTTCCCTTGAAAAAAGCTTCAGCTCATGAGTCGACCCATGGCATCTTTTGGTCGACTCATCCAAGTCAAAAATGGGGAAATTGAAATTTTGCATAAACAAGTTCCAAAATAAGATAAATAAACATGCACACACATAGAACAAGCATCCAAATGAGTAATATATGCACAAAATATATAAACATCAAGTTTAAAGTACTTAACATGGCACAAAATGTGTTAACTTTCTATGAATCAGAACGATATTACCTTGATCACTATTGACATTGAGAGCCCTCACATATATCTTAATAACTTTTGGCATTGTTAGTGACAACCCATAAACAAGTATATATATATATATATATATATATATATATATATATATATATATATATATATATGAAGACAAACTATCTTAGATGAAAATCAAACACGATCCGAGATGTCGAGAACGCCAAGTTCCCTACGAATATGAAAGAAAGCCTCAATGGCTAATGGTTTTGTAACCCATGGCATCTTTTGGTCGACTCATCCAAGTCAAAAATGGGGAAATTGAAATTTTGCATAAACAAGTTCCAAAATAAGATAAATAAACATGCACACACATAGAACAAGCATCCAAATGAGTAATATATGCACAAAATATATAAACATCAAGTTTAAAGTACTTAACATGGCACAAAATGTGTTAACTTTCTATGAATCAGAACGATATTACCTTGATCACTATTGACATTGAGAGCCCTCACATATATCTTAATAACTTTTGGCATTGTTAGTGACAACCCATAAACAAGTATATATATATATATATATATATATATATATATATATATATATATGAAGACAAACTATCTTAGATGAAAATCAAACACGATCCGAGATGTCGAGAACGCCAAGTTCCCTACGAATATGAAAGAAAGCCTCAATGGCTAATGGTTTTGTAACCCATGGCATCTTTTGGTCGACTCATCCAAGTCAAAAATGGGGAAATTGAAATTTTGCATAAACAAGTTCCAAAATAAGATAAATAAACATGCACACACATAGAACAAGCATCCAAATGAGTAATATATGCACAAAATATATAAACATCAAGTTTAAAGTACTTAACATGGCACAAAATGTGTTAACTTTCTATGAATCAGAACGATATTACCTTGATCACTATTGACATTGAGAGCCCTCACATATATCTTAATAACTTTTGGCATTGTTAGTGACAACCCATAAACAAGTATATATATATATATATATATATATATATATATATATATATATATATATATATATATATATATATATATATGAAGACAAACTATCTTAGATGAAAATCAAACACGATCCGAGATGTCGAGAACGCCAAGTTCCCTACGAATATGAAAGAAAGCCTCAATGGCTAATGGTTTTGTAACAATGTCAGCAAGTTGATTTTTAGTATCAACATGCTCAAAGATCACATCACCTTTCTCTACATGATCCCTAAGAAAATGATGACGTATTTCGATATGCTTGGTGCGTGAATGTAATACAGGGTTCTTAGTCAGGTTAATCGCACTAGTATTATCGCACAAAATCGGAATACACTCTAGTTTTAAATTGAAATCAAGCAATTGTTGTTTAAGCCATAGGACTTGAGCACAACAACTACCAGCGGCCACGTATTCCGCCTCAGCTGTTGACAAAGCAACAAAAACCTATTTCTTGCTATGCCAACTCACCAAGGAGTTTGCAAAAAAGTGACACGTGCCACTAGTACTTTTCCTATCCAATTTTCACCCTGCAAAGTCGGAATCGAAATAACCAACTAAGGAACAAACACTACCTTTGGAATACCACAGCCCATACTTTGGAGTACCGGAAAGGTATTGAAGTATGCGCTTAACTGCTTTTAAGTGGGATTCCTTGGGACGTGCTTGATACCTCGCACACATGCATACACTGAACATAATGTTGGGTCGTGATGCGGTAAGATAAAGAAGAGATCCAATCTTACCTCGATACTTCTTTACCTCTACATCCTTACCATTTTCGTCACAATCAAGATTGGGACAAGTAGGCATTGGAGTATCTATTGCCTTGCAGTTTAGCATGTCGAAACGTTTGAGAAGCTCAAGACAATATTTCCTTTGACTCACGAATGTGCCCTCTTCGAGTTGTTTGATTTGCAATCCGAGGAAATAGTTAAGCTCCCCCATCATGCTCATTTAAAACTCCCCCTGCATCAAACTAGAAAACTCCTTGACCAAGGTCATGTTAGTATACCCAAAAATAATATCGTCAACATAAATTTGTACCAAGATTAAATGTTTTCCTTGACGTTTAATAAAGAGGGTTGTGTCAACCTTCCCTCTTGAATACCCTTGATCATGTAAAAATTTGCTTAGACGTTCATACCAAGCCCTAGGGGCTTGTTTAAGTCTGTACAAAGCACGTTTAAGTTTTTAGACATGATCAGGATATTCATGGGATTCAAAACCCGGAGGTTGGGCAACATAAACCTCTTCATTTATATATCCATTAAGGAAAGCACTTTTAACGTCCATTTGGAATAATTTAAAGTTCTTAGTGCAAGCATAAGCAAGTAAAAGGCGTATAGCCTCGAGTCGGACAACCGACACATAAGTTTCCTCATAGCCGATTCCTTCCTCTTGGTTATAGCCTTGCGCTACAAGCCGCACTTTGTTTCGTGTTATAACTCCGTTTTCATCAAGTTTATTTCTAAATACCCATCGGGTGCCGATTACTCGATGATCTCGCGGAGGGGGGACAAGGTCCCAAACCTATTTCTCCTGAAGTGATTTAGCTCATCTTGCATTGATAAGAACCAATGCTCATCGTGTAATGCCTCCTTTGCGTTTTTAGGTTTAACTTGTGACACAAAAGCGGAGTAATAACAAAAGTTACTAAGTTTAGAGCGAGTGGTTACTCCCTTAGAGATGTCACCGATGATATTGTCGATTGGACGGTCTTTGGAAGACTTCCATACTGGAGGAAGGTCATCTTCATTTGTTGGATGATCCTCCTCATTCTTCATAGGTTGGTGATCCTTTCCTCCTCAATAGGCACTGCTTCAGGCTGATCAGTTCCCTTATCAGTGTCCTTGAGTATGTCTTCAGAAGATGCACCTGCACCATGAAAAGAACTACCTTCTCCGACATTTCTCGGATAAGACTCATCAAAAGTAACGTGTACCGACTCTTCAACAATTCGTAACCTTTTATTATATATTCTATAAGCTTTACTTGACTGAGAGTATCTAAGAAAAATACCCTCGTCGGCCTTGGCATCAAACTTACCAAGTGTCTCTTTTCCATTGTTCAACACAAAACACTTGCAACCAAAGACATGAAGGTGAGAAATATTTGGCTTACGCCCTTTTAAAAGTTCACACGGTGTGTTGTTTAGAATAGGTCGGATGAGCACCCTATTCAAAACGTAACAAGCCGTACCAATGGCGTCGGCCCAAAAGTATTTTGGAAGTCCACTTTCATTGATCATAGTCCTCCCAAGTTCCTTCAAAATTCTATTTTTACGTTCCACCACCCCATTTTTTTGAGGGGTACGTGGTGCGGAAAAATTATGATCAATTCCATGGGATTCACAAAATGCTTCAAACAAATGGTTTTCAAACTCACCTCCATGATCACTTCTAATTGACACAATGTTCGTGTTTAACTTGTTTTGAGATAACTTAGCAAATCTCTCAAAGGCCGAAAAGGTATCACTCTTGTTTGCTAAGAAAATGGTCCAACAAAACCTAGAAAAGTCATCGATTATTACAAAACCATAATATTTACCACCTAGGTTTTTAACCCTAGATAGTCCAAAGAGGTCCATATGGAGGAGCTCAAGGGGTCTCATAGTTGAAACGATGTTTTTAGATTTGAATGAGATCCTTGTTTACTTCCCCATTTGGCAAACATCACAAAGGTGATCCTGAAGGTGCGAGAAAGACACAAGAAAGGGGGGTTTGAATTGTGTATTTACTCTTTTGACAACTTTTCGCTTCTTATTGTCAAGGCTCTTAGGATAACATCAGAGTTTGTTGAGAGACTCTGACTAGCGCAATTATATTCAGACTTGATAGGTATGAGACGTAAGAACCATCATGAGTCTGAACATAAACTACACTCGTCAGAACTTGCAGTGCGGAAGCTTATCAGAGTTAAGCTGCAAGGTTCTGACTTGCTTGTGTAAGGTTCTGATACTCAATATAGGAGGATAAATAAAGACATTAAGCATAAGAGTAAAGAACACATGATATATCCTGGTTCACCTTAAAGGCTAATCCAGTCCACCCTCCTCAGGTGATTTCGCCTTGAACACAAGGTCTTAATCCACTATAATCAATCTCGATTACAGATGCACGGGCAACAGCCGGTGACTAACCACTTGCACAACCGCACTGTGACTAACATGCAATGAACCGTTCAGGGATTCAACTTAATGAATATAACGAACATTGACCTGCAGTTTCCAATCTCGCAAGATCTACTGCTAGGCTTTCACAGCTAGACCTTCAGGGATTCATCGCAATGAATATAACGCTACTGACCCTATTTCAGGATTTACCACAATGACATCTCGCCATTGTCTTCTCGAGCCTCCGGTCACACTGACCACTCAAGGAATCCTAATTCACCAAGAATTAGTTATATAGGAGATTACAATGATGCTTCTTAACAAGCAGATTATTCCTAAGTTTAAGTACAAAGAACACATAAGTGTTCGAGAAAGATATGAGCAACAACTCCTTGCTATCCTAAGAAACTACAAAGATGTATAAAGATTTTACAGTTGTTGACATCTTGTAGATCTTCTTCTTCTTCGTCTTCTTGGGTGAGCAAGCTTTGAGCAACAACTCCTTGCTTCAGATCTTCAATGTAGTCCTGACGAGAAGGTGAGTTGATGACTTGACTGATTTGCAATGTTGTCTTCTTCATCAACAGCTTCTATACCAATTGATTGTTGTTGTATTGATTTAATCTTTAAGCTTCAACAACAATGGCCATGTGTAAATTGATGACAGCTTTGGATATTCTAAGTGTTACAACAAGAACTCATCGTTGTTGCTATCTTCACACAATGACTTTAATCAATTCCCTATTCATGGCTGAATCATTCTGTGGACTTCTATCTGAAATATTGTTGGCTGTTGGAAAAAGACGTTGTGTAATAACTAGCTGTACTGAACATCTCCTTTTTACTGTGGGAGAAGTGACAGGATATATCTTTCTTGGGTGCCGTGTACAGTTACTCACAACGGTAACATGTGACTTCTGAACTTTAGGGGCTTCAGATGGTTAATTGATGAAGCATGAGTAGAGTCTTCTTAACAGGATATCTGATACGTCAAGTCTTCAGTTATTTGAAGAAGTCCATTAGGAACCAGTCTTCAAAACTTCAGCACTTATCTTTAAGTACGTTATCCTTTACTTCTTCAAGTATTCCGAAACTTCAGAACTTGTCCATTAGGAATCTGTCTTCAGAGTCTTCAATACTTGATCTTCAGAACCTTAATCTTCAGAACACATAAGTCTTCAGAGTCTTTCTGCACTTGGGCTTCAGAGCCTTCCGCCTTCAGAACTTCAAGTCATGAGAGTCTTCAACATTTCAGTTATCTTCTTTACAAGCTTCGCAATCTTCAGAATCTCGACCACTTTCAGAGAGCATCCACAAGAGCATTGCATCAGCAATATTGGCATCCTTAGATCTGACTGATCACGATCAGATACAGAAGCGTTCTTCTTCTTGCGACTTGTGTCACACATAGTAACTTCGCATATTATCAATTACGCTCATCTGGCTGGTGCTTGTTGGATCTTATATTTTCTATAATTATGATCTGCACACAACACACGTTAGAACATAAAATGGTTCTTTCACAAATACGTATTGTTATCATCAAAACATAGATCGACTTGTAGAGACAAATCTTGCTCTCACAATCTCCCCTTTTTTGATGATGACAAAACCAAGTATTTTGATTGAACATTTTATACAAGGTAATCACCAACAAAACATATTCAGAGTCTGGAACAACAGCTCCCCCTGAATGTGTTATCCTCAAAGTTTTTATCTGTGATCATCTAGAATCTTATATGATCCAAAGACATACAGAGTAACAACTTGAGTTGCAAGAACGAAGAATAGAAAAGGACTACTTCTCTATCTTGTCTTTATGAGAACAGGGAATCTTTAGCATCTGGACTAGTTCATCAGAACTTCCATCTTTAGATCTTCAGAGCTCAGTTCCTTTGTAGTCGTATCAGAGCTTGTAATCTTCAGAGACTTCTGAAGCATTTCTACCTTTTAGCAGATTCATTTAAGCACAAGCAGATCAGTTCTTATCTGATAACATAGCCTCGCTATTCATCAGAGACAGACACCGTCTTTTAAGAAACTCCCCCTGAGTTTCAGACTTTGTGAAGATTTGAGATTTTGCAATTGGATCTTCAGGGCAGTCTCCCCTTAATTTCTATAAGTCAGATATTGGGATCTTCAGAATCATAATTCAGGATGGTAATATTTTAATCACCAATGTAGATCATGACTTTTTCAGAGTTTGACTTTTGAACACAGGTCTTCATCTTATAACCTTGTTACTGTCACAACTCAGTGGTTCATCAAGGCTTGATTTTTTATCAGATACCAATTGAAGGTTTAATTATAGTGATCAATCAACGCTTGATTCTGAATCTGGTACTCATGATTTGATTCTGGTCTGATACCACGTGATGTGCTGAGTCTTATACCAGAGTATGTTGAGTCTGATACCAAGTGAAGGACTTCTTCTCATACCACTTGAGAGGTATTTCCTTAGTGTGCTGAAATGATACCAATGAAGGTATTTTGATAATAATTCACAGCTTTGCTCTGATTGATGAGTCTGATACTAATCTTTGTGTACTGAGTCTGATTACCAATTGTTGATTTAGTCTGATACCAAATCGTTTTCATTTTAATTGGTTCCTGGTAAACATCACAACTACTTCTTCTTGGATCTTCAATCCGGATCTTCAGACAACTCTTTGTCTTCTGATTTGCACAGTTCTTCTGAGTAAGCATCTTGAAATGTATACTTTGTCTTGACTGCTTTCAGAGTTTTCCTTCTTCTTCTGATTCCTAGACAACTTCTATCATATGACCGATAATTCATAACAGAGTTCTTCTTTTTTGACCTGTTCCTTTTCTTAGAATGCCTAATGAACTTGTTTAGAGTTCCTTGGATAACATCAAACAAACAAACGTTAGAAGTAACACATTTTTATATTTTATATGAGTACTTTGTTTGAGTTCTGCATTCTTACTTCTTCTTTCAGATTTCCTTTTCTCAATCAAAATCATTATATTTCTCCCCCTTTTTGACATCATCAAAAAGTGCTAGAGCATATGAGCAGTTAAGAACAATCCGAGCCATTTAGTGATAACCATCTATAACCATAGCATATTCATTTTAAGGACAATTAGATGGAATTATCTGATTACCAATTGAAGGTTTTATATCATCTGTAGAGATTAATTATAGCACTTCATTTATGAACAATCAGATAGAAGCATCAACATAAAATAGTTTTAAAATGCAGAGCATAGGTTGAGCTTAATCTTGAAAAGTTCAGGATAATCAAAACATAGATATTTCAAACATAGATTCCTAATGAGAAATGATTTAATTAAACATAGACTTAATAAAACTGGGTTTCAATGGGTCCTTATGAGTTAGACTAGAGCGAGCCTAAAGATGATGAAGAAGGCTTTCAGAATCATCTGTTCTTTGAGACATGCAACTTTTCTTCTACTTGAGAAATTGCCAGTCTCTTGTGCTTTACAATCTCTTCTGAGATCCATTCATGGAACTCAGTTCAGACATCTCTTACTTCCATGGAGTTCACACAGGAACTGGAAGCATCTACTAGGCTTTGAATCCTTGAGATTGCATTTTCCTTGAAGGATGCTAATGTATTACTGTCAGATTTTGATTCTAGCAGTTATTATGATGTTTTAGGTATTTTAATAATTTGTTTGAGCAAAGTAAGCATCTCAGATTATTATGAATTTGATGTTGGTATAGGCATAGAAAACAGAAGACACCATATTTTCATTGATTAAAAGTGAGACAGAAACATCCGCACAAAATAAAATGATAATCAACAAGACATAGCGCTATTTGACAATACACCAGGATTTAAAATTTAGTCATCAAAATCTTCAACGTTGTCCACCCTAGCACATCTTGTCTCAGTTACTGAAGGTTCTGGTCCGAGTCTGCTTACTAACCCCCAGAATTTTTCTTTCAGCATAACCTCAGATATTATCCTCCCGTAAGGAACGTAAGAGTTCAACTGAGTTCTTGAAACTCTGATAGAATGTTTTAGGTGATTGAAGATAGTTTTGGGAAGATTGATCCTAAAGTGGTGTGTTAGGAGGAAGACGAATACTCTGTCATCTTGGGACAACGTCCTTCTTGCAGTTGCACGAGGATGAAGGTTGGTTAGAGAGAATCTGAACCATGTTCTGGGTGAAGGAAGAAGCTTCTCGGGATTGTTTGGTTCATAAGGAACCGAATCATCAAATAAAACCTTGCATCTCTCTACTAAGCTCAGGTCAGATTGAAAGTCTTCAACAGTGACTCCAGAGGCGACACAATTGGTGATCTTTTCTAATGAGGGAATGGAGATAGTGATTGGAAGGCGATATACTTCAGACAAGATAGTGTTGCCATCATTACTGATTCTGGCGTATTTCCAGAATTCTTTCACAAGAACTGGAAAGACATGGCCATTTAGCAATGAGTAATAACCATGCCAAGATTGAATCTGCATGCTTCTTACAATTTCCAGACCATTATTTTGAAGTCTAGCTAGATTTGGTCTTTTCTCTGGGATAACTTCTAGGGTTTCTACATTCCCTCTAAATGTTGGAGAAGTCATTTGTTAACACACATAAGATTTTAAGTGAAAATTTGCTCAGATTGTGGATGGACGAGGATGAAGCAAATCCTATTATTTATAGGCGAATGCGAGTAAGGAGTATAATGACTAAATTGGTACACAAGGTTTTGGGTTTACTATTTCCTAGGTGGTCATGATTACTTAGGGTATGCTAAAAGGTGTGAACGTGTGGGAAAAGAAAACAGAGCAGTTACTAATTTACTTTGAGAAGAATTAATGTGTTAACAACTGCTTTGCCGTGAGTGGCCACTGGGGCTGCTATATTAATGTTGACGGTGTCTTGAGCCACTAAAATATTTTCCAAGAACTTTCAATAAATAATATCAATTAGTGCTTTGTCGAATATTTTATAATTTTTAGAAATAAGAATTCAATAATAAAAAATGATTCATAGACAAAGTTCATTAATCTTTAAATAACTCAGGGCAAACTGACACTATTGAATCTACTTAGAATCAACTGCAATTTCAAACATACACTCCGCATACATAGTTAAAACACAGACAGATTTAGGTTTCCTAGTTACTAAAGGTTTCACACTTAGTTTTCAACAAGCAGTTATCTGAAAGGTCTTCAGGACCATCTTCTTTAATTCTCTCTTTGATCATGTCCACAATTCCATCTCTAAAGAAAATTTCAGACAAAACTCTTGCATAAGGAATGTAAGACTTTGTGAGATTTCTGGACTCAGAGATGGTTTTCCAGAGACAGTTGAAGAAGTGTGTGGTAGATTTATTTGAAATTCATTCATTAGTAAATAAATGAATTCATGGTCATGAAATCTGAGTATGTCATGATTTTCTCCTCTGGGAAGAAAATTGGACAACATGAGCTTGTACCAAGCTTTGGGAATGGGTGGAAGATTTTTAGGATCGTAAGGTATGTATCCTAAAGTCTAGTCATGAAGAGATGCAAAAATTTTGGCAGCAAAGATTTTTTTTTTGTCAAAATCAACAGGAATTCCGACACCCTCACACTCAGTTGCAAGAGTGATTGAGAACAGGTTGATGATTATTGGGACTTCAAAAACAAAGGAGGTGATGCACTTGCTTTCAAAATCAAGATCAGCATGTTTCCAGAAATCTTTGACAAGATTTACATAGATAGGCTTTTCTAGCATCATGGAGTATCTAGTCCATTGTTGAGTGTAAAGCACTTCTTCTAGACTGTAGGCAATGCAACTCGAGAGAGGAAGGGTATTGATCACAAATTGTTTTTCAGGAATGATTTCAAGAAGATCTTGGTTATCAAGAAAGGTGAGTGGAGGCATGACGATGAACAACAGGGTTTTGACACTTATGACTTTATAAAGAGAATTTTGAGTATGAGTTAGTTTGATAGGGAGACGTGATTTTATACACGTAAATGGGTAGGATAAGTTGTACCTAGTCTAGGAAAATCATAGATTTGTACAAAAGGATTTAATAAGATTTTTAGAATAGATCATGTTGTCAGAGATATGGTATAGTTTCCAAAGATTCGCAATTATGATTGAGGTTACTTTTGAGTGTACGCATAGTAAAGAAATTTTCTTGTAAGACAAAAATATTTCAGATCATTTATTTCTTTCTACCGAACCAAATTCATGCAATATTGTTTAAATATTTAAAATAGAGAAGATCATACCTTACAATGTCTGAAATTTCTATTTTTATATCTTGCATTCAATTCTGACTCAGGACTTCTGATCATCATGTCTGCTTCTGCTTCCTTCAGATTGACCTGCTGGGTTCTTGGATTTTTCAAGATTCTCTTGCATTCTGTCTTCTTTTTCTGTCCAGCTTTATTCATCTCTTCATTCTTTAATCATCCAGGATTCAGATGCTGAGTCATTTCTAAGAGTTTGAATTCTTCAGATTTTTTACTACAATAGACTGTATTCTGAAATTTAAAATCATAGACCAACAATTTTTCTTCTTTATATGAAGAGATTCTGAATGAGCTATAACCGAGAAAGTCAAGGGTGGACCTAATCCATTTCTTGAAAACATCTCAGGAGCTCATAAAGAGTTATTCTTTAGCAAACACATCTTCTTGTTTTCTGATGATTTAACTTTGAACAAATACGTGGTTCATCCACATGTATCTTCCAAGATGAGCATTCAACAGATACTGCTTCTATTCTGATGAGTTCATCTTATCAACTGATTCTTCAATCTACAACGAGGCTTTAAGTGAGAGAGGTTTAGTTGTTTGACAACTGTAAAACTTCCAGAATTAGTGATTTTCTCAAGTACTCAGATTGATTACAATTTTGTACACAGTCATCTTCTGAACTGTTACAGAAATTGTAAGTGGATTTCAATCTCACCCAGAGTATTTCAACAAACCTCATCTGGATCTTTTTCTGACACTGTTAAGTGTTTGATATCCATCAATAACAGAACCGGAGCTCTGATACCAATTGAAGGTGCGAAAAAGACACAAGAAATGGGGGTTTGAATTGTGTATTTACTCTTTTGACAACTTTTTGCTTCTTATTGTCAAGGCTCTTAGGATAACATCAGAGTTTGTTGAGAGACTCTGACTAGCGCAATTATATTCAGACTTGACAGGTATGAGATGTAAGAACCATCATGAGTCTGAACATAAACTATACTCCTCAGAACTTGCAGTGCGTAAGCTTATCAGAGTTAAGCTGCAAGGTTCTGACTTGCTTGTGTAAGGTTCTGATTCTCAATATAGGAGGATAAATAAAGACATTAAGCATAAGAGTAAAGAATACATGATATATCCTGGTTCACCACAAAGGCTAATCTAGTCCACCCTCCTCAGGTGATTTCGCCTTGAACACAAGGTCTTAATCCACTATAATCAATCTCGATTACAGATGCACAGGCAATAGCCGGTGACTAACCACTTGCACAGCCGCACTGTGACTAACATGCAATGAACTGTTCTAGGATTCAACTTAATGAATATAACGAACATTGACCTGCAGGTTCCAATCTCGCAAGATCTACTGCTAGGCTTTCACAGCTAGACGTTCAGGGATTCATCGCAATGAATATAATGCTACTGACCCTATTTCAGGATTTACCACAATGACATCTCTCCATTTTCTTCTCGAGTCTCCGGTCACACTGACCACTCAAGGAATCCTAATTCACCAAGAATTAGTTATACAGGAGATTACAATGATGCTTCTTAACAAGCAGATTACTCCTAAGTTTAAGATCAAAGAACACATAAGTGTTCGAGCAAGATATGAGCAACAGCTCCTTGCTATCCTAAGAAACTACAAAGATGTATAAAGATTTGACAGTTGTTGACATATTGTAAATCTTCTTCTTCTTCGTCTTCTTGGGTGAGCAAGCTTTGAGCAACAACTCCTTGCTTCAGATCTTTAATGTAGTCCTGACGAGAAGGTGAGTTGATGACTTGACTGATTTGCAATGTTGTCTTCTTCATCAACAGCTTCTATACCAATTGATTGTTGTTGTATTAATTTAATCTTTAAGCTTCAACAACAATGGCCATGTGTAAATTGATGATAGCTTTGGATATTCTAAGTGTTGCAACGAGAACTCATCGTTGTTGCTATCTTCACACAATGACTTTAATCAATTCCCTATTCATGGTTGAATCGATTTGTGGACTTCGTCGTGTTTTAGAAGCGAGTACTCTTTCCTTTAAAAAGCCCAGTAGAAATATAGCCATTTGAAATACTGTTGGCTGTTGGAAAAGAGACGTTGCGTAATAACTAGATGTACTGACATATCTCCTTTTTACTGTGGGAGAAGTGACGGGATATATCTTTCTTGGGCGCCGTGTACATTTACTCACAACGGTAACATGTGACTTCTGAACTTCAGAGGCTTCTGATGGTTAATTGATGAAGCATGAGTAGAGTCTTCTTAACAGGATATCTGATACGTAAATTCTTAAGTTATTTGAAGAAGTCCATTAGGAATCAGTCTTCAAAACTTCAACACTTGTCTTTAAGTATGTTATCCTTTACTTCTTCAAGTCTTCCAAAACTTCAGAACTTGTCCATTAGGAATCTGTCTTCAGAGTCTTCAATACTTGATCTTCAGAACCTTAATCTTCAGAACACATAAGTCTTCAGAGTCTTTCTGCACGTGGTCTTCAGAGCCTTCCGCCTTCAGAACTTCAAGTCATGAGAGTCTTCAGCACTTCAGTTCTCTTCTTTAGAAGCTTCGCAATCTTCAGAATCTCGACCACTTTCAGAGAGCATCCACAAGAGCATTGCATCAGCAATATCGGCATCCTTGGATCTACTGATCACGATCAGATACAGAAGTCTTCTTCTTCTTGCGACTTGTGTCACACATAGTAACTTCGCATATTATCAATTACGCTCATCTGGCTGGTGCTTGTTGGATCTGATATTTTCTATAATTATGATCTGCATACAACACGCGTTAGAACATAAAATAGTTCTTTCACAAATACATATTGTTATCATCAAAACATAGATCGACTTGTAGAGACAACTCTTGCTCTCACAGATCCTTTGTGAATTTGATTTTGGGCAAACCGATGACTAGGTCTTTAGAAACTATTTTATTAAGCAAGTCAAAATTGATGTGAGCCAACCGTCTATGCCACAACCATGAATCTTCATTCATAGTGACTAGACACTTGTCTCTATTCAACGATACCTCATTTAAGTCTAGCATATAGACGTTGTTCACCCTCAAGCCCTTAAACACATTCTTTTTGTCACTATCTTCAACTATGCAACAATCTTTTGAAAATGATACTTTATATTTCTTGTCAAATAGTTGGCTAATGCTTAAAAGGTTGTGTCTAAGGCCTTCCACAAGAAGCACATCAGAGATAGTAGTAGATGGGGGGGTTACCTACACTACCTTTACCGAGAATCTGTCCCTTGTTGTTATCTTCGTAGGTGACAAACCCATTTTTCTTCGCCACAAAGTCGATGAAAAGAGATATGTCTCCTGTCATATGTCTTGAGCAGCCACTATCCAGAACCCATCTTCTTTCGGTGGTCTCAAGACTTTGTACCTACAAAATAATCAAGGGAGAGTAGGTACCCAATTCTCATTGGGTCCTTTGCGGTAAGTGAAACCAAGATCGTACTTGGGCAACCATTGATAAATGCCTTTTGGAACAAGAAATCTTCTAAAATGACATTTAGCAATAGTATGACCAGGCTTGCAACAATATAGGCAATCACGGTTCATTTGGAATTTAACTTTTCTATCTCTATCTCGAATCACATACGTATACTTTTGATACGGATTGTTCATACTTTCTCGATAATGTGATCGATCAATAGATGTAGCGAGCGATTTTGGACGTGGTTCTTAAGCATGTCGCTCTAGTGTTACTACAGGTCGATTCATTTTTTATCCTATTGAGTTGACTAAGGAAGGGAAATAGATGTCTCCAATTAACCCTGCTTGCATACTGAGTTTAAACAGCGGTCTGTTAGGTTACGGATGCTATATGGTAATGGGGCATTTTTCTTCTTACTTTGTTTAGAACGAAACACCGGGAATGTTCTTGGGGAGTTTTGTTAGGATGCTAGGACTGATGCTTTTCATTTGATATGTGAAGGTACGGGATTTGGGGCTTTGGATTAGTGTGCTCGCTAAGATTTTTCTTTTAATCTTATGCCTACGTATTCCCGTTTACCGAAACAGGGAAATCAGAGCGATCGTAGTTCCTCCTATTCTATGGGAGGAAATGGTGTTTTAGTGTCTTGTTCAAAGCCCAAGACATGAAGCTGAAAAGGTGGTTTATATCTTGTTCAAAACCCAAGATGTGAAGCTGAAAAGATGTTGTCTTTAGAGAGAATTTGTCATTTCTAAAGGGGGTCTGTTTGTCACAACTGTTGGGTGACTAACTATAAAGGAGGATTAATTTAACCGGGATATGTGAATCATAGCAATGCCATAATTTCCTTTATAGGGGGTTTTAACCTGAAGGAGAAGACTTTAACTCAGTGTAGAGCAATGCTATCTTTCCTTAGGAACTGCTCATGCTAAAAGAGGGACAGTGGCGTGGATGTAAATAATCCAGAGGCTTGCCGCTTACAGCGATTAGATGAAAGGAGTTGTTGATGTTTGTATCCTGTGAACGGGGCACAGTTTTGATGCTAAAAGGTTGATTGACTCAACCGGGGTTTTTCTTATACAAAGCCTAAGAGGAGGCTATTGACCCAACAAGAGGGTGTTTTTTGTGTCTCGTACGAAGCTCGAGAGAGAGGCTAAAAGGGTTTGACTCAACAAGAGAGTGCTTTTAGATGTGTATTGTACGAAGCCCAAGACGGAGGCTAAAGTTTGACTCAACAAGAGAGTCTTTTATACTCAACAAGAGAGTGTTTTTGTATCTCGTACGAAGCCCGAGATGGAGGCTAAAAGAGAGATTGACTCAATAAGAGAGTCTTTTTGTATCTCGTACGAAGCCCGAGATAGAGGCTAAAAGGATTGTCGTTTCAGTTGAATGACAGGTCCATTAGGTTGGTTAAAAGAGAAAATCAGTTCTTATAAAGAGACTGATTAAAGGTAAGGCTATGCTTTGGGATTGATCAGAGGATCAGGGTTATTTCCTGTTCTTTAAGGAAATGGGGAATCCAGAGGGTATTGGAGACTGTCCGAGTCTACTGGTGTTTTTCCCTACTTGAGAATGCCTTCGAGACTCAAGGAGATTAGACTGTCCAAGTCTAGAGTTTTATCTTTTGTACTATGCTTAAAGAAACAGTAGTAGTACGTTCACGGTAGAAAGATCTAGACTCTTTGAAAGACTGTTCTATTAAGATGACTAATTTCTGTTCCTATACCTCTAGGAGGTCATCGGGACAATTTGTACGAAGCCCAAGAGGAGGCTGGAAAATTTTAAGAAGCCAAGGGACAATTTGTACGAAGCCCAAGAGGAGGCTCTCTTCCCGAAGGAAGAATCCTTATATGAAGCCTAAGAGGAGGCTGTGAATACTTCTAAGAAGCCGTAGGGTCCTTGTACAACGCTCAAGAGGAGGCGGGGATGCTTTTAGGAAGCCTGTGGGTCCCCAAATCCCGAGAAATTCAAGATAGGCTATTCACAGAGAATAGATCAAGCCAGGAAAGTCAGAGAATTTGGAAGAAACTCAAGAGATGCCATTCACGGAGAAAAGATCATCTCTGGGGAGTAGAGTTTCTTTGACGATTTGTAAGGATGACAGTCTGAGAAAGGGTTCACCGAGAATGCTGCCTTTCACGTCTCCATATTGTTTAACCCCAAGAGGAGGGAAGACTGTATCTGGTAATCCTATGGGGATCTAGTTTTGACTGTATTTAAGAGTGACCAACAGGGCTTAGTGCTAGACGTAGTTGCCGGGGAAACTCTAAATATCTATACTAGTATTACACAGTTGATATGAGTTTATGAAGGAAGACTTACAGTGAAACAGCCCCACAATACAGTTATATGTATATGAAAGCGGATAAAGAAAGCATATAAACACTTACTCGGTTGTAGAGCTTCCATGTTGTTTGGTTAGTTATTCAACAAAGAAATATTGAAAACAATAGTATATTCAAAATTTAAAGGAGAAAGTATTTTGAAAAGATGTTGGGGCTTACAGCTCAAGGAGAGGCCCAAGGTTTATCAGTGATCGCACTGTCGTTTTGTACAGAGGGACTTATACAAGTGACTGAGGCCCAAGAAAGGTTTTCTGTACAAGGGGATGGGTCTTACACTCTCTCAAGAGGCCCAAGTGTTTAAAAAAAAGAATGAGGCTTACAACACGAGGGTAGGCCCCGATGATTGGTTTTTTTTACTGGCGATCGCGTCGAGGTTTTCTTTTAACACAGAGGGGCTTATACAATGTCTGAGGCCCAAAAAGTTTTGGTTAAAAGGGGATTGGGTCTTACACTCTATTAGAGGCCCAAAAGATTTATTTTTGTACAAGTGGTGGGGCTTACAGCTCAAGGAGAGGCCCAGGGTTATTTGTTTGAAAATGGCGATCGCGCCGAGATTTTCGAAAACGCGGTGGGTCTTATACAATGCATTGAGGCCCAAAATGGTTTGGTTTTCAAAGGGGTTGGGTCTTACACTCTAATAGAGGCCCAATGATTTTGAATAGGTCTTATAGCTCGAGGAGAGGCCCAGGGTTTGTTTTTCAACAGACGATGATCGCGTCGAACTTTTTGAAATACAACGGGACTTATACAATAAGTGAGGCCCAAAAATAGGTTTGTATTTACAAAGGATTGGGTCTTACACTCTATTAGAGGCCCAAAAGTGTTTGAAATTGTTTGATAAGGGTGAAAATCAAAGAAATCCTAATTTGTTATTCTTTAAAAGTAAATATTTAAAGAATATCAAATAAAATACCAAATAAGTTTGAATAAACCATTTGTGATTTTTGTTTAAGGTTTGAAAAATGAGGGATTAATCACAAGGTGAATTAAAACTCACTTGGTTTCGATTTTCAAAGTAAATATTCACTTTTAAAATGTCTAAAAACATTAAAAAGGAATTTATTCACAAAAATACTAATTATATTAAATAAATAATATAAACTTAATTTTTTTGTGGAATAAAATATTTCAACATTTTTGTGATTTTTTGAAAAAAGAACCAATAAAAAATAATTAAAATTGAAGGAGTTATTAGTTTTCCAATTAATTAATAAAACATAAAAATATTGGAAAAAATAGCAAAAATGTGAGAAAACACAAAATGGCATGAGTGGGGTTTGAACCCACGACCTCAAGGTTATAGGGCGCGCGCCTTACCACTGGGGTGGTGATACATCCATTGCTTGAAGTGAAACCACAAATATACAAGGCATGCCATGTTTTCTAGGCCTGACCAAGGCAAGGCAAGGCAAGTTTTGCCAAGAAAAGGGAAGGTCCATAACTTTCTCATTTCTCAATGGTTGGGGACAAAATTTATATGCATATGGCCTAGAATTTCACAAGGAATCCAATGGTGGTGGTATTTTTTTTCAGATCATAGTCCCTCCTCAAAATCCGATAGTGGTTTTGAAAAAGGCCTATAATTGCATTTTATATGCTACACTTTGATACAGGCATGAATTACATGATGAATTGGTTCAAACACAACATATATAACATGTATGAGGTGTGTATGATCAGTGGACTTCAAAGCGATGCATATTTTGGAAAGTTCAGGTCATGATGCTTACCTCTTTTTGAGCTTTTGGAGTTTTCTGTGCAATCTGCCAAACTTCTTGTTCCAGAAATGGTTTGATTCTTTGGACACTCTCAAATGATCCCTTAGAAGCTTTTAGGATGGTTGGAATCAGCTGGAACCTGCAAAAACACAAACTGGCCCTTTCTTGCAAAAGGGGTTAAAATGACCAAAATATCAACTCTCTCAAATGGTGTTCCAGATGGGGGGAACCATTTGGGACAGTTCAATGATGTTATTTAGAGTGTGTTTGAGGTTTTATCTGGTTTGGAAAGTGACTGAATCAAGACATGGTTTGAAAAATGCACAAATGGCCTATTTTGAGGTTTTGAGATGTGACTTTGTGATTTTGGTGTTACAGGTCACTTTTGATAGTTTGGATCACCTACATATGATGTTTATGAGGTGTTAGGATCATGAGTTGTGATGGAAATGCTCTCTAACTCAAAAACTCAGAGTTACCTTGCTAAAGAAGGCATTTTGGCCTAAAGAGAGGGATTTGGAGGAAAGCATCTGTTTGATGGCTTTGGTGTACTCAAACTGAGCACAAATGAGCTCTATTTATAGCAGAGCAAGTTTGTTTTGGGATCAATAGTGAATGGCAACTGCAGCAGAGGTTTGGCCAATGGTTGTACTTTGGAATCGAAGTCTCCTCTAGCCATTGACTAGAGGTTAGGGCACAGGGCTGTGGTTCCCTTGGTCTTGGATAAGTCTTGACTGAATTCAGTTGCAAATGGCTCAGTCCATGCCACCTTGGTGTATGTATTGAATGCTCCAATCCAAAATTGGAGTCTTGTCCCTCTTTTAGGCAATTCTAGATTTGGCATGCTACTTCTTGTTCCAAG
Organism: Lathyrus tuberosus; assembly: GCA_022829125.1. Taxonomy (NCBI): domain Eukaryota; kingdom Viridiplantae; phylum Streptophyta; class Magnoliopsida; order Fabales; family Fabaceae; genus Lathyrus; species Lathyrus tuberosus. The sequence continues at coordinate 943,100 of JALAZF010000659.1, read as the reverse complement.
GACTTTGGAGTCTTGGCTCAGTGTTTGTCCCCTTTAGATTTGATCCTCACAAGTGTCCAAAGTGATGACAAGGCTTGGAATTATCTGATTTTGCCAAATCGAGCAAAAATGCAAAATTTTGCCTAGCCTTGGCAGTTTTCAGCAAGGCATATTGCCATTATCATATCTCTTGGCCCAAGTGGAATTTGGTGATGTTCTTGGCCATTTTGGAAAGCCCTCATATGATACAACAACTGTTTGATCATATTTGGTTTTGATACTTTTTGGATCCAAATGAAAAATGCCCCTACATTTGGAAAAAAGTGAAGGCAGATTCTGACTTAGTGAAAATTTCACTAAGTGTTGGAAAAAATGACATTTTCACTTTTTGTGATTTTGATCATTCCATAACTCAAAATCCATGATGAATTTGGAAGGAGGTCAGTTCTAAGATTTTGTAGAGGGTAATGAGAGCTACAAATCTAGCTTTGGATTGGGAAAAATGGCCTTGTGGTTTAAGAGTTATGATCCTCCAAAGTTGGTACCCTTGCCACTTTGTTCATAACTTAGAAAATTTTCTAAGTTTTTATGGTTACCCCTTTTACAAGCTATCCCACTTTTCTTGATTTTTCTTGATGAATGATGATTCAAATCATACATTAACATCATTTTAGGGTTAAAAAACCATTTTTGTGAAAAATCTCAAAAAGTCAAAGTTGACTTTTGTGCACAGTTGACTTTTTGTCAAATGAATTCCAAACTGTGCGATCCTTTAGGATATCATGTCCTTGACCTAAATCAAACTTGATGGCCATGTTCCATGGGTGTTATAGGGTATATTGAATCATGTCCTAGGGTTTGGGAGCATGTCCTGGTCAAAAGTCAAAGCTACAGTTGACTTTTTCCTCAAAACCCTAACTGTGGTACTGATGAAATTGAGACTTGTTGCTCAAGCTTCCTGGACTAATCCATTGTTACAAATGGATCAATGTGGTATGTTGGAGACCCTCAAATCCTCTCTTAAGGTCTTGGCTCATGATTTGTCCCAAAAGTCAACTTAGGGGTGAATTAGGTCAAGAAACCTTAATTCTTGATTTTTGATGTATGCATCCCCTGAGGTCAAATTGACTTGATGCTTGGGCCCATGAGGTTCCATGGAGTATTTTAGGATATGCTTTGAAACATTGGCTCATGCCTAGAGGACAATTTCCATCTGGAGGCCCTGGTCGACCAAACCCTAAGTTGGTGACACTTGCGATCTTGAGGCTAGATCCACCTGGAATGGAGCAGCCTTGTGCTTAATCCTTAAAGTGGGAGTCCTCTTAATCCATTGTAGATGTTTGTAAGGTTAGACAAGTTGAAGATCATGTCATTTCTTGATTGATCCTTTGTCTAAGAACTCTGAGAGGGCTTGAAACCCTAAATTTGATTGTAGTGAATGCTCACCCATCTTTGGGGAGACTGATGAGGTATGATGGTTCCTCCATATTGTGATGATGATTTTCATAATGATGGGAAATCTTAGTGGTAAAAATTTGGGGTATGACAGATGCCTCTATTTAATCTTCTTGGACCCGAAGGTGTGAATGGTGAAGGTATTCGGGCATTCGGGGTGCAAGAGGATTAAATATCGGAATACCCGAAATTTTGATGGTGATTATGAATGGTAGCTTACATATTCATCCTATTTTGTTAAGAAATGATGCTTAGAAAAGGTAAAAACTTCCCCTCGATCCTGGTTTCCTACCAAGGAACTGGTCTTAGTTTCTGATGTAAACTTCCCCTCGATCCTGGTTTCCTACCAAGGAACTGGTCTTAGTTTCTGATATAAACTTCCCCTCGATCCTGGTTTCCTACCAAGCAACTGGTCTCAGTTTCTGAAATAAACTTCCCCTCGATCCTGGTTTCCTACCAAGGAGCTGGTCTCAGTTTCTGAAATAAACTTCCCCTCGATCCTGGTTTCCTACCAAGGAACCAGTCTTAGTTTCTGATATAAACTTCCCCTCGATCCTGGTTTCCTACCAAGGAACTGGTCTCAGTTTCTTTTGTTAATAAACTTTCTTGACAAGGGACGCTATTCGTAGCGTTTTTCCTCAAACTTCTTGCCGAATTTTCCTGGAGAGATGCCATTTGTTAAAAAAAGTTTTGATGTCAGAGTTGCTGGGGAACCCAGTCGTCTGAGTTGTAGAGGTGTACAAACTTCTCTATTTGGGGATGCCATTTGTCGACTCTACTGGGGAAAACGAGTCTCTTGAGAGACTGCTTTCACGCTTGGGGATATTACATCATACTTTTCTCGGGATCTTCCCGGAGAAACGCCATATGATGTGATCCAATTTTGAGGTGCTGATGACCTTTTCATCAGCGGTTTTTTTCGGAGAAAAACTGTTGTATTGCCGAATCTCTACTTAAGAGGCTTCCTCTAGGGATTTTCCTTAATCCGGGAAAGCGAAAATATCATCTTTAATGGCGAAGAGTGACATCGGTCGAAGGTTCTCTGGTTTTTCAGAGGTTCAAGTTATCAAAGTGGTCAAGGGCCAATTCTGATCCAGAAATAAACTGGAGGAGAGAGATTGTTCAGACGCAACCTTTCCTGACGAGGAAAGAACTGACAACTCGATTGAGAGGACTGTTATCACTAGGGGACAAGACCGACGGGAGTGATAGTGATGCAATATGAATGTGAATGCAAATCAATAATGCATGATGTATGTATGTATATGCTGACAGAACTGACGTGTCATACAGACTAATAGATGAACATGACTGGATACTCGGCCATCGCGGGGCGAAGAAGTACCGCTGCTTCAAGATAGCAATTCTGCCTTACTTAGGAGAAACGGTCCCTGTTGGGAGCGACGCTGTCGGGCTTAGGAGATGGGAACTCGGCCGAAGAGGTCAGATGGAGCATTCGCGTTTGACATAGCTGATCCTTCATTCAGGCATACTGGTTTAGAAGGAGTACTTTAATTCTGCACTTTGAGGCTCGAACACCTTTGGAGAAGCGATCGATGTTCTTTCGATGTTCGACCATCAAAAGAAATTTTCGTCTTTATTTTTAAAAGCAGAACAATTTTAACAAGTAAATTCATTTTTGTTTCGTTTCAAGAATCGTTGATCATGTTAAAATGTCGTTCTGTAAAGCCAAAACAAATAAGAATTGCAAACAAAAGCACAAGGGCTCAAATTTTATTGATAGGATGGAAATCAATCGAACGCGTGATTCCATAGAGTATTTACAAAGTTTGGCAAATGGTAATTTACAGGGAAAAAGGCTACATTGAAACATAACGACCACCATCCTTCTACCAACTTCGAATTCGGGACATCCTGAGCTTCTGTCGATGATGACCTTAATTGGAGCTTTCCTGACGGATGATGTAACTGCTGCCGAGGGACTTGCCCCTTTGTCAAAAGTAGTTACTTGCCATTATCCCTAATTTTTGCCTGGATTGTACTTTGAGATTTCCAATCCACCGGGATGATTTTTGATCATGTCTCTAATTTTTGCCTGGACCGCCCTTGCGGGTTTTCAATCCACCGAGACTTTTTTTTTAGGCGAAGTATTTCTTGACTACATCAACATTTGTGGGGTAGGCAAATTCTTCTCCGTCCATGGTTGCAAGTCTCAAGGCACCGCCTGAGAAAGCTTTCTTGACCACGTAGGGGCCGTCATAATTCGGAGTCCATTTGCCCCGAGAATCAGTGAGAAATGATTGTATTTTCTTGAGCACAAGGTCTCATTTCCTGAAGACGCGAGGTCGAACCTTTTTGTCAAACGCCATCTTCATTCTTTGCTGATACAACTGACTGTGGCATAGTGCCGTTATTCGTTTCTCTTCGATCAGGTTGAGTTCGTCGTGTCGACTTTGACACCATTCAGCTTCTGTAAGCTTAGCTTCCATCAATACCCAGATTGATGAGATCTCTACTTTTATGGGAAGCACTGCTTCCATGCCATATACTAGAGAGAAAGGGGTTGCCCCTGTTGAAGTGCGGACAGATGTGCGATAACCGTGAAGAGCAAAGGGTAGCATCTCGTGCCAATCTTGGTAGGTTAGAACCATCTTTTGAACAATCTTCTTGATGTTCTTGTTAGCCGCTTCTACCGCTCCGTTCATTGTTGGTCGGTATGGAGATGAGTTATGGTGTTCGATCTTGACCTCTGCGCATAACTCTTTCATCATCTTATTGTTCAAGTTGGATCCATTATCGGTAATGATCTGGCCTGGAACACCATAACGGAAGATGATATTGTTTTTGATAAATCGGATCACCACTTGTCGGGTTACATTAGCGTATGACGTTGTTTCGACCCACTTAGTGAAGTAATCAATGGCTACCAGGATGAACCGATGTCTGTTTGTAGCTTTGGGCTCAATCAAGCCAATCATGTCGATTCCCCATAAGGAAAAAGGCCATGGGGAAGAAAGAACTTTGAGATGCGTTGGCGGTACATGAATTTTGTCGGAGTATATCTGACACTTGTGACACCTCCTCATGTACTTGTAGCAGTCGGATTCCATGGTCAACCAATAGTACCATGCTCTTAGAAATTTTCTCGCCATTGTGTGTCCGTTGGCATCAGTGCCAATGGAACCTTCGTGAATTTCTTTTATCAGCATGTCTGCTTCTGGTCTGTCTATGCATCGGAGCAAGACCATGTCAAAATTTCTCTTATAGAGTGTATCACCGCTCAGGAAGAAACTGCCTGCCAGCCTTTTGAGGGTTTTCCTGTCCTTCCTTAGTGCCCCAGGTGGGTACTCTTGTTTCTGAAGGAAGCATTTGATATCGTGATACCAAGGTTTATCGTCTATGACTGCTTCAATCGGGAAGATGTAAGCGGGCCGTTCAAGGCGCATTATGTCGATCTTAGGTATGTCATTCCATTGACCTACACTAATCATGGAAGAGAGAGTGGCTAATGCATCAGCCAGGTGATTCTCCTCACGAAGGATGTGATGAAACTCAACTCTGTTGAAGAAGGGTAGCAACCTTCTCGCGTAGTCTTTGTAAGGAATCAATCCTGATTTGTATGTGTTCTAATCTCCTTTAATCTGATTGATAACCAGGGCTGAGTCGCCATATACGTCCAAGTTTTTGATCCAAAATCAATTGCTTCCTCGAGACCCATAATACAAGCTTCGTATTCGGCCTCGTTGTTTGTGCACTTGAATGTTAGTTTGGCGGTGAAAGGAATGTGGGTACCCTGAGGGGTGACAATGATTACCCCAATTCCGTTTCTGTAATGATTGACAGCTCCGTCAAAGATAAGCCCCCATTGGGAACCTGGTTCTGGCCCTTCACTGGGTAGCGGTTCATCGCAATCTTTCATTTTCAAATACATGACATCTTCGTCCGGGAAGTCAAACCCGATTGGTTCCTGATCATCAATCAGTTGATGAGCCAAATGATCAGCTAAAACACTTCCTTTAACGACTTTCTGAGCATGGTATTCGATGTATTCTGACAGCAACATCTGCCAACGGGCAATCCTTCCCGTGAGAGCAGGTTTTTCAAAGACATACTTGATTGGATCCATCTCAGAAATCAACCAAGTAGTGTGACAAATCATGTACTGGCGCAGACGTTTGGCTGCCTAAGCCAAAGCGCAGTAAGTTTTCTCAAGCATAGTGTACTGAGTCTCGCTGTCGGTGAATTTCTTGCTCAAATAGTAGATGGCAGACTCCTTCCTTTTGGTTTCGTCTTGTTGGCCAAGTACACATCCCATTGAGTCCTCTAGGACTGTGAGGTAGATAATCAGTGGTCTTCCTTCCACTAGGGTGATAAAATCGGAGGGTTCAACAGGTATTCCTTAATACTATCAAAGGCGGTTTGGCAGTCTTCTGTCCAAACGCAATCCTGATTCTTTTTGAGTAATTTGAAAATCGGCGCACATGTCGCGGTCATAAGGAATATGAATCTGGAGATGTAGTTCAAACGTTCCAGGAATCCTCTGACTTGTTTTTCATTTTTTGGAGAAGGTATTTCTTGAATGGCCTTGACCTTGTCAGGATCAACCTCAATTCCTTTCTAGCTGACGATGAACCCTAAGAGTTTCCCTGAACGGACACCGTAGGTGCATTTGTTGGGATTCAAGCAAAGGTTGTACTTTCCCAATCGCTCGAATAGCTTTGACAGATGGGTCACATGCTCCTCTTCTGTCTTAGATTTGGCAATCATATCATCGACATATACCTCGATTTCTTTGTGTATCATGTCATGAAAAAGAGTAGTCATGGCCCTTTGATAGGTCGCCCCGGCGTTCTTCAAACCGAACGACATCACCTTGTAACAAAAGGTACCCCAAGGGGTAATGAACGAAGTTTTCTCCATGTCTTTCGGCGCCATTTTGATCTGGTTATAGCTCGAGAATCCATCCATGAAGGAGAAAGTTTTGAACTTTGCTGTACTGTCAACCAGCATGTCAATGTGTGGTAAAGGAAAGTCGTCCTTTGGACTAGCCTTTATTTAGATCTCTGTAATCCACACACATTCTGACTTTTCCGTCCTTTTTTGGAACGGGTACGATGTTGGCTAACCATTGAGTATATTCTGATATGGCGAGGAAACCCGCGTCAATCTGTTTTTGTACTTCCTCTTTGTTTTTGATGGCCATGTCAGGGTGAGTCCGTCTCAACCTCTGTTTTACTGGCGGATATTTCGATCTCAACGGTAAATGATGTTCCACGATGCTGGTATCCAACCCTGGCATATCCTAATAGGACCAAGCAAATACATAGGGGAATTCTTTGAGAAGCTTTACCAAACCCTCTCTGGCAGTTGGACTGAGCAGTGCCCCAATCCTGATTTCTTTTCTCTCTTTTTCCGAACCTAAGTTTACCGTTTCCAACGGCTCTTTATGAGGTTCAATGGACCTTTCCTCCTGTCTGAGTAATCGGGAGATCTCTTCTGGAATTTCGTCGTCATTCTCTTCTTCAGCCCCAAATACCAGGAACTCAAAGTTGGGAGAAGGCATCAGATCGTATGTTTCAACGGGATTTAAAACAAGCAATCTGCATGACGGTATGATTTGTGTTTAGAAGAGATAGAGAGAATGCAAGAGTGTGTGCAGTGTATTTCTTTGAAAAACTGCTTGTTTATTATTATTGATTTGTTTTTTAGGATTACCATTTTCTGAAAAAAGCAAAAAGAGAAAACAGAAATAAATGCGGAAATTACATAATGACTTTATTTTATTAATGAACAAGTCGATTCTTGAAACTACAGCCCTATAAAACAAAGATCTGTCGCTTTGGACGAAGCGAAGAGCGAAATCTACAGAAAGTGAGCCCTATCAAAACATCTGTTTCACCTGGGCAGGGTGAAAGGTTAAAAGACGACAATTACTTTGACTTATGAACGATCTTCGGAACATCGACAGCAACCCATTGGCGGCGAGCTCCTCGGTGAATCACAAACTCTGGCACCTTCCTTGATTTGTCTTCAGAAATAACACTGATTTCTGGTGGAGCAGGATCATTGGAATCTGTCTCCCAGGCAGAATTGTCGTAGGAGGATTCCTGTGTTGCATTTTGCATAGCATTTGTGCTCTCAAGTAGATCTCCCCATCCAGTTGGCTGGATGTCTTCGAGCCTGATACGAGAGCTTTCGGGAGCAGTGTACTTGACCATATAGTCGTATTTCCCACTTGGTTGTCCCAAGGTGTCCCACACTTCTTTTGAACTGGAGGAGTCATCTCTCTCGATGACGTTGACCTCAGGAAAAGCATAATTGATGAATTCAAGTCCTGTAAACGTTGCAAATTCATCATCGTACTGGACGTTTTCTGAATGACCTGATTGTTGATCCCATGACATGGTGGGGACGCAGGTATTCTTTTCAATGATGCTCAACTGATTTTCATTGTTCGGATGATTTCCTTGCCCTAAGTCTCCTGGATACGGCTGCCACATTGGCAGGCCATCCATCGGGCCACAATAGTTGTGGTCAAAGTTATCCTTCATCAGAGTGTCCTCCTCTAATGAGTTTGGTGGAGCACGGCATCCTTCCGGATCACAATCTCCGTATATCATTTCGATATCCGAACTGGGTATAAATCTCGGACTCTGTGTAGGAAAGTAAAAGGGAGTTTGCGTTTCGTCCTGAGACTTATAACCGTCCTTGTTAAGATAGGACTCCCATTCTTCCTCCATATCAGAGGAATCATCTTTATTGATGGTATGCACTTCTTGAGGTACTGGGTGAAGGAAACCTTCACTGTGGAAGAAGTCTTGAATGGGATGAAGACTTTCATTGCTGGTAGTAGCTGTCTGGGTACAGGTTGCAGAAAAACCAAGACCCTTCCTTGTTTTATTGTCAGTAGGAATGACTAGCTGTCCCCATCCTGTTGTATTGGTACTCTCGACCGCTTTGATAGCATCTTTGTATGAGGAAATGGAAGTTCCCTCTTCGAATTAATTGTCCTTGCTCACCGACAATGCTTGGAACTGAGTTCCAATAACCTCCTCGGGTTCTACACCAGTAGATGATGATAAGTTACTTATGAGCAAGGCTTGTTCTCCACAGACCGTGACGAGCTGGTTGTTCTGGACGAACTTTAACTTTTGGTGGAGGGTCGTGGTGACCGCCCCAACCTGGTGTATCCAAGGTCTTCCTAATAAACAACTGTATGTTGCCCGAATGTCCATGACCTGGAAAGCAACTTGAAAAGTGTGAGGACCAATAGTTATGGGAAGGCCGACTTCGCCGATAACTGTTTTTCGGGACCCGTCAAATGCTTTGACGACGACCTCATTGGTTCTCATCGGGGGTCCTTCGTAGGATAATTGCATCAAAGTGGACCTCGGCATAACATTCAGGGCTGACCCTGTGTCTACCAGTACGCTGGCTAAAGCATCGCCCTGGCAGCTGACCGTGATATTGAACGCCATGTTATGACGGCGACCTTCTTCATGTAATTCCTCATCACTAAATCCGAAGTTATTGCAGGAAGTGATGTTAGAGACAATGCTATCGAACTGTCTGATTGTTACATCCTGTTATACAAAGGCTTGCTCCAAGACTGTCTGTAGAGCCTCCCTGTGCGCTTATGAACTGAGTAAAAGTGACAACACAGAGATCTTTGAAGGAGTTTGTAATAGCTGATCAACAATGTTGTATTCACTCCTTTGGATGAGCTTCAGCATCTCATCGTTGTTTTTCGAAAGGTCGGGATTACTGGATTGACCGACTGGTGGATTGTGAACTTCTGTCTGAGGTTCCTTTTCTCTGTTAAGTTCTCCAACTCCTCGGTTGAAGATTAGACCGCTCCGTGTTACTAAACTGATGTCTGCAATATTCACGACGGAGGGTAATGGAATTTCCTTTCCATTATCGACTGTTGTTGCACCGTATTTGTAAGGGATAACCTCAGTTGATTCATACGGTAATGGTCCCGGTAGATAGATGACTATGGGAGCCTTCTAATTTTTCCGACCATCGTAAGCAATTTTGATCCATTCCTGGTTGGGTACTCTCGATTCGTCAAGTAGAGGGATGATGGTACAAACATCCCTAACCTTCTGATGATCAGAGATTACGACAACATCCTTAATTTGATCAGTGAGGCAGTCTGGCACCCAGTTGATTGGTCCGGAACCCGGATATGGGTGAATCTCTCTATGATCCACCTGACCCTGAAGTGCTGCTCGCACAAGGTAACATCCTTGGTTACTTTCTGAACAGACTCTACAACGTTCATAGTTGTATGGTGGCACCTGGCCACGCCCGCTTTAAATACAATGTAACCTCACTAGGTCAGTTTCCACAGATCAAACGTCCCGACTTTGATGCCGAGTAGGGTTCCCGTTGGTAATACTAATTTGCTGGGTGTCTTTATCCATATAGATTGGAAGCCACTAGTGGTTCAACAAGTGCTGAAGGGTTTCCTGGACAAGGGCACAACCTTGATCATTTCGCAACCCGCCCTACAGCTCTGATAATCATGTGATATCAGGAACCCGAGCCGAACCTGTTTAGTATGTAACTCCACCAGGCTGGTATTCATCAAGCGAATATCAAAGATTTGAATCATGTTGATCTAATAGGGATTCCTATCATGGTAGTCCTAGATCCATCCAAGATCCATCTGACGCTGGAGGGCCTCTTGTACAAAAGAGCATCCCTGTTTGTTTACCGAGCAAGTCAGACAAGAACTGTAATCGTGCCACAGCAGATTATGATACTGGCTTTGCCTGGAATGCATCACCACCAAGTTGACATCCATTGCACGGACGTCGTGGTTCTGAATGATGTTAGAATTCATGCAAACCATGTTAACTCCACGAACTCGATGCTCTTGGATCCATTCGAGATCCATCTATTCCTGTAGAGCTGATTGCACCAAAGAACATCCTCGATTGCTTTTAGAGCAGATATCACACTGGTGATAGTTATGAGGTGGTACATGGCCATATCTACTCTGTCTACAATGCATCTTGACCAGATTAGTCCTTAACAAGAGTACATCATGAATTTGAGAGACGTTGTTAGTCTCTCCCTCTATCAAATTGACTGTAGCTTTCTCGTGTTAAGGCAGCGGGTTTGTGAGAACATTAGGATTTGTATCCTTGAAAGATAAGACCCCGCTCCTAACAAGCTTTTGTACGTCGGATTTGAAATTGATATAGTTCTCTACGTTATGCCCTGGTCCTCCTTGATGGTAAGGGGAAGTCTGATCCACCTTAAACCAAAAAGGCGGATTTTCCGGTACTATAAGAGGGGACTTAGTCTGGACATGCCCCTTAGCCAGTAGTAACGGAAATAGTTCTGTGTACAATACGGGTATAGGACCAAATCCTGGTGGCCGCATTGTACGGTTGTTATTGTATGGAGGACGAGCCTGCTGAAGAGGTTGTTGAGTCCTTTGCTGATTAGGTTGGCTCTGTGCAACCTGAGGTTGATACGTAGAAATAGGCGCAGGATTGATAGCAGGAGTCACAGCCGCTACTGGCTGATAACGTCGCCTTTGCTTTCCGAGAGAGATATTCCCAATATCTTGCTCTTTTTTCTTAGGGAGAGCACTACCGTATCGCTTTGTACTACTTGATGATCCAGTGTCTTTGACTAGACGTCCTTCTCGGACGACTTCCTCAAGACGAACTCCCATACCGACCATCTCGGTGAAGTCACTGGGCGCACTGGCAACCATTCTGTCGTAATAAAATGAGCTTAAGGTCTTTAAGAAGATATTTGTCATTTCTTTTTCCTAAAGAGGTGGACAAATTTGAGCGGCAATTTCACGCCATCTCTCAGCGTATTCCTTAAAGGTTTCCTTGTCCTTTTGTGACATTGATCTGAGTTGATCTCTGTCGGGTGCCATGTCCAGATTGTATTTATATTGTTGGAGAAAGGCAGTGCCAAGATCTCTGAAAGTGCTAATCGTAGCACGGTTTAAACCCATGTACCATTTTAGTGCGACACCGGTTAAATTATCCTGAAAGTAGTGAATCAGTAAATCCTGATTCTCTGTCTGAGCTGACATTCGCCTAGCGTACATCACCAAGTGACTCTGAGGGCAAGAGTTACCCTTGTATTTTTCAAAGTCGGGCACCTGGAATTTGTGCGGGGCTTTCACATTAGGGACCAAACAGAGGTCCGTGGCGTCCTTTCCAAATAAATCCTGACCGCGAAGGGCCTGCAGTTCTTTCTGCATTCCCAGGAACTGTTCCTGGAACTCATTCATTCTTTCGAATATGTTGTCGTTTCCACCAGAAGGTATATGTGGAATCTGTCCTTCCGGGATAGTGTGTACCACGGGCGGTGGTATAGTCATTATAGCCGAGACTCTCGGTGCCTCCCGAAGTTTGTAACCTTCGGGGGTTGCTGTCATGCCTCTGGCATCTTCGCTTTCCCGAAGTTTGTAACCTTCAGGCCCAGCGGTTCCTGCTGCGGTTCCCTAATCCTCATTGATCGGCGGAACATATCCTTCCAGGATATAGTTAAGTGGCATGCCCCAGGGACGATCTTTTGGCATTTTGTACCTAGGATCGGACTTCTCCACTATGGGCGTTGAGGTGATCTCCGAGATCACAGTCCTTTGTAGCTGAGCTTCTGCCATGGCTTGCATGTCGTTATGAAGCTTTCTCATATCCTCTCTCAGAGCGTCGATCTCTTCTCTCAACTCTCTGTTCTCTTCCTCGAGATCATCCATATTTTTTGACGATTGGCCCGAGTATTGTAAGAATGAGACAGTTTGACTCTAGAACCAAGACACAAACGTGAGATTCGTAGGTAAGAAGAATACGTGACGTGAGAATGATGAATGCAATGATTATATTAATTGTTTTTTTTGTTTAATCAAAATAAGCTTCGACAATTAGATTGCAAATATCAAACAGTGGGGAAACCCCGTTTTATTGAATTCAAAGGATTGCGAAAATAGAAATACAGTAGATTACAAGGTGCAGAAACAGAAACCTAAGCTAAGGGGTCCCGAGTCCTCTCTGGGGAGAAACCGGGTGCTGATTCTGGTACTTTCCTTTTCTTGGACCGGGGCTCTTAGGCCGTTGTCGGGTTGTCATTCCTTTGCCAAGTGAAAGGAACGAGCAAATTCCTTTGGTCATCCTGATTATCCACAGCATGTTGCTCTAAAATCTCGACCAGAGCATCCTTATCTTTCAGCAGTCGCTGTATTTTGGTACACTCTACATTGAGGGTGCGATACTTGTTCTTCCAAGCCCTCCTCTCCTGTTGAACTTTGTTGAGAGTAACCTGAAGCTTTTCCGTTTCAGTCATGAAGTACATGACAGATTCCCTCGGCGGAAGAACTCCGTGACGAGGATAAGGCATATTTAGCATGAGAGCTCTAGTTTGTACCCAGTGGAGATAAAGCTCCACCGAGACACAGTCCGGTTTTCCTAGAGACTCTCGTCCTTTCTTATGAACATGTTTCCAAGCATGCACTATTTCCGTCTTTAGTGCCCTGTCATTTTCTCCTTCCTTGAAGAATAGGCCCTCCAGATGAGCATTACGCGGGACATGCCTCATCGGGTATCCAAATTGACGATGAACCAATACTGGATGGTAGTTGATTCCTCCCTTAGTTCCTATGAGGGGTACGTTGGGGAAGTTTCCACAACGGTCAATGATCCTGATCCCGTCATAAATCCTATTGCACCAATCTATATCAGAGTTGGTAAGAGACATGATTTTCTGCGACCAACGTAAGACATTCCCGTGGTCCCAAAAAGCAGCAGATTTAGGTAAATGGGAGATAAACCATTTATATAACAAGGGTACACAGCATGTGATCATCCCTCCGTTGTACAAATTTCCTAAGTGTACAAAATGATACGCGTCCGCGAGCAAAGTTGGCATAGGGTTTCCAATGAGAAAAACCTTAATGGCGTTGTTATCGACGAAGTTATCAATGTTGGGAAACAAAAATAACCTGTAGGTGAGTAAAACAAAGATGCTTTCAAAAGCAGTCATGTTCCCTATACTAGCAAAGTACAGAGCCTTCTTTGTCAGGAACTGGGCTGGAAAACCTGGGAGCCTACCCTTGGTGGTCATATGAGTCTTGATTTCTGACTCATACAAATAGATTGCTCTTGCAATGGTCTGATCCTTTAGAATTTCTTCCAGTCCAGAAAATGGAGCTCGATCAGTAATGTGTAGATCGGTTAGGTGAGAATACTCCTCCAGCGTTGGTGTGAGCTGGTAATCCGGGAATGTGAAGCAGTGATAGACCGGATCGTAAAACTGAATGAGTGCCTCCATGATTCCTTCAATCACATGGACTCTTAACAGAGGTAGCAGACCTCCGTACTTGGATCTGAAAGCTTCAGGGTTAGTGATCATCCTCGCTAATCCTCTAGTTTTGGAACCCTGAAGGTATACTTATGAGTTCTCCTTCTACCGAAATCCATGTTTGCAATCTTTTTCTCTGACATTTGCAATCATTGTCTTAGTTTAATTTGAAAAAGAGAGACTAGAAGAGAAAATTTTTATTTGATGTAGTGTTTTTTAGATTAATGCATGAATGCAACACACAAAAACATAGAAAAAACATGGGGTCAAAGGGTCGGTGTCATGAAGTCAAGGCTCTACCCCCCCCAAAGGTTTATACTAGTGATTTTTGTACTTGTCTCTCAAAATCATCAGTTCTTGTCGAGAAAACACCAGCGGGCCGGGAACCGTGCTAGGTGATGTTTTTCGAAGAACCATCAGAAGAGGGTAGTATCGCGTGACAACCATTTCCAATAGTTTCCGCACTACTAAAAGAGGTTTTTCCTAGGTGTATACTCAATCTTTCCATATGTGGCATCACACGCATTCCCATTAGCAGAAAAATAAACACAGATATCAATTAGGAAAAGCAGTATATATATTTGTCCTAAAGTCCTAGACTTTAAAGAGCTATGAATCCTATGTTCCTGACAGAAATGGGTCCCCGGCGAAGTCGCCATTCTGTGGTACCTTCCCAACTTTAAAGGCTTTGACCTAAGATCCTAGTGAAGTCAAAAAAGTCCTATCCCAGTGAAATCCCCAAAGAAAGAAAGAAAAGAATTGGGCCCCACGGTGGGCGCCACTTTTCTGTAGCGAGCGATTCTGGACGTGGTTCTTAAGCACTGTCGCTCCGGGGTTACTACAGGTCGATTCATTTTTTATCCTATTGAGCTGACTAAGGAAGGGAAATAGATGTCTCCAATTAAACCTACTTGCATACTGAGTTTAAACAGCGGTCTGTTAGGTTACAGATGCTATATGGTAATGGGGCCTTTTCTTCTTACTTTGTTTAGAACGAAACATCGGGAATGTTCATGGGGAGTGTTGTTAGGATGCTATGACTGATGCTTTTCATTTGATATGTGAAGGTACGGGATCTGGGGCTTTGGATTAGTGTGCTCGCTAAGATTTTTCTTTCAATCTTATGCCTACGTATTCCCGTTTACCGAAATAAGGAAATCAGAGCGATCATAGTTCCTCCTATTCTATGGGAGGAAATGGTGTTTTGGTGTCTTGTTCAAAGCCCAAGACATGAAGCTGAAAAAGTGGTTTATATCTTGTTCAAAACCCAAGATGTGAAACTGAAAATGTGTTGTCTTTAGAGAGAATTTGTCATTTCTAAAGGGGGTCTGTTTGTCACAACTGTTGGGTGACTGACTATAAAGGACGATTACTTTAACCGGGATATGTGAATCCTAGCAATGCCATAATTTCCTTTATAGGGGGTTTTAACCTGAAGGAGAAGACTTTAACTCAGTGTAGAGCAATGCTATCTTTCCTTAGGAACTTCTCATGCTAAAAGAGGGACAGTGGCGTGGATGTAAATAATCCAGAGGCTTGCCGCTTACAGCGATTAGATGAAAGGAGTTGTTGATGTTTGTATCCTGTGAACGAGGCACAGTTTTGATGCTAAAAGGTTGATTGACTCAACCGGCGTTTTTCTTATACAAAGCCTAAGAGGAGGCTATTGACCCAACAAGAGGGTGTTTTTATGTGTCTCGTACGAAGCCCGAGAGAGAGGCTAAAAGGGTCCAGTCCGGAACAACTTTATTTTGATGTTCTTACTACTTTATTGATCTCGATTGTACGAAATTTTTGATATTTATTGGTATTTTATTTTTGTATGACATTGTTGTCTATCTGGAATTATATACGTCTATTTTTTGTTTTCGATTGTGCGTTATACTTTATCTGAACATAGATAAACAACTTACAACATGAAATATTTGTTCTGATACATTTCGAAGATATATTTCTGGAATATTCACGTAGATGCATCTCCTGTACAATTTAAATGTAAATGGATTCTGAGTGAAATGAATTGAATGTTTTAAATTGTTTTGGAAACGCATCTCTGAATTATTTCAATATCTATTTAAAAATAAGTGCATTTGGAGATATATCTCCGAAAACTATAGACATTTAAATAATTTCGTGAATTGGTTAAAAAATATTTAGGGTGTATTAAGAAATTCTCTAATGAGCAAACAACTATATTATCAAATTTAACTTATTCACAAAATGTGGTAATACAGTTTGTCTCATTGAATGAACGGGATAACGATAAATGTACAAATGAAAATGGAAATAGGCAAGAAGAAATTGCTAATTTGAATTATTACAAAAGACTATTTAAATAAAATTATAAAAAAAATTAGCATGAAAGATAATAAATTAGGAAACCGTCAATTATAAAAACTATTTAATTTCAATTTTTGTCTAAAAAACATGCAAATTTTAAACATTAAGTATTTTTATATAAAAGTATTATGAGACACATTATAATAAAACTTGAAAATTCTAGTTATATGATACACCACCATAATAAAACTTAAAAGTCAAGAAATTAAATATTTTCATATATAAATATATAAAGTAGTATGTGGTACACCATAATATAATTTTATTTTTTATGCTATATCATGGTATTTAGTGCTTTAACAATCTATAGCATTTGAATCTTATGATAGATCATTTGTATTTAAATTTTAAACAACCCATATCATTTGAATCTTATGATAAATCATTGTATTTAAACATTTAAACATACCGTACCATTTGAACTAACAATCTACCATAAATTGGGGCTTAGTTAATCTTTGCATTTGTGAAACTGGATTATTTTTCAATTGTTTTTATTATTTATTTATAAAATAATGTTAACAAATCTTATAACTCTTGCTTCGGTAGAACAATGTTTTTTCAAAACTAAAATTAAATTAATTTGTTTTATTATTGATTGAAAAAGAAATCTTTAATAAAATTGATTATAATAATTTAATAAATGATTTTATATTTTAAAAAATCTATAAATAAATTTTAAATTTATTTTTTAATATATTCTTTAAAGCAAAAAAGTCTCACTTTTAGAGTTTCCTTAAAGACTTAATTAGTGTTGGATCAACTCCTGGTTACCTCTTTCTCCATCCTAACAATCTCTCTAATAATGATATCAACATGAATAAAGTGGACTCAATCTATTTTAAGGTCCAAGACGAATTTTAAAACGAGATTTTCTAATAAAAAAACTAAAGTTATTATGTTTTTATTTAAATTTAACTTTTGGATTAGCTCAAAAAATATTTTATTATTTTATAATTTATTTATTTTTTATTCATAATAAGATCAACGTATTTATTCTTTGTTGAGATATATAACGTAGAATTAAAAGCTTTAACTGTTTTTTATAGTTTAAAAAAATTTAATTCAAATTTTTTTAGTTGATATACTTTAAAACAAAAGTAATAAAAATATTTTAAAAAACAAAAATTCAAAAAAATATATATATTATAAATAAATGAAAAAACTAAAAGATACAAATTTGATTTTCAATATATTATATAATAATTTCATTGGATTATGTGTCCTACCAAAAACAATAATATAAAAAGTAATATATTCTTAAATTTACACATTTTACTAAAAATCAAAATAAAATAAATATAATATAAAAGATTAAAATCTAATTATTATTAATAATAAAAAAGATAAATTGATTTATTTTGCTCCATGTTGTATTGCCAAAATTAAATAAAGAATGGCAAGACAAAAGTGACAAATTGTAGTGGTGTACTTCTCACTTTATATATTTTCTCTAATTTATTACCATTTATTAACTATAGATACATTTATTTACCTCTTGAAATGGGTGTCACTTTGTTCATGATATATTTCAGGTTAGAGCGTCAACTATTTTTGAGCCCTGAGATTACTTTGAAACTCATGTTATAAAAACAAAATGATCTTAGATAAAATAGATTTCAGCATTTAGGGTCTAGATTATATTTCTTTTTTTGTTGAAATATATGGATTAACAATAAAACGTTATAAGAGAGATTTATGTTCCATTGGCGGATATTAGGGCATACCACTTAATATACTTTTGATACCTCCATACCCCTATCGGAAGTATACTTTTAAAGATTCATTCAATGTTTAATATACTTTTGATATGAAATATAATACCTAGATTTTATGTATGTACATCTTTATTTAATTGTTTTTTTTATTAGCATTGATTATAATTATTATTCTTTACTTTTTCTATAAAATAGATTATAAATACTCAAGAATAACAAATAACCCTCTCACCATAATTAGGTTTTGTCCCACCACACCTATGCTGAGAGACTAGTATGCTATTTATAATAAAATCTAACATATTAAACTAATGGATTTTTTTAGCAATTACCCATTACAAGCTAACTTAGGGTACAAGCTAACTTAAACAATTAGATCCTTAACACAAGGCCCAATTCGACAACTACATACTATAACACAATTCGACTACATCATGTAGGTCTTCAACAACGGCGTGTGAGCAAACTTCGACGGCATGCTTAACTAGAGTTTGATCCAATATCTCACAAATCTCCACCTTGGATCTAAATCTATAACAGCAAGAAACAGAATAGTTTTCTTTATGTAGTTTTATCAACTGCATACAGTGGAAAAACTTGCAGTTGGGCAATGTCTTGGTGATCATATCAGCAGCATTATGATCTTTCGAAACCTTCAGCACTTGGACTTCTCCATGCTCGATTACCCCTCTGACAAAATGCTGCCTCACATCAATGTGCTTGGTCCGCTCATGATAGGCTGAATTCTTCGACATGTGTATTGCACTTTGACTATCACATTTAACAGTGATAACTTGACCTTGAAGTTTCAGCTCCTTTGCAAAACCTTCAAGCCACAATGCTTCCTTCACAGCTTCAGTTAGGGCAATATATTCTGCTTCAGTGGTTGATAAGGCAACAACCTTCTGAAGTGTTGCTTTCCAACTGATTGTTGTTCCAAACATAGTGAACACATATCTAGAAATAGATTTTCTAGAATCCATACAACCTGCATAATCAGAGTCGACATATCCTTCGACTGCTGCTTTACTATCTTCACCCAAGGCTCCACCATAAATTTGGACTCTGTTCAGAGACCCATTTATGTACCTTAGAATCCACTTCAATGCTTGCCAGCGAGCCTTTCCAGGATTCTCCATGTACCTACTTACAAGACTTACTACATATGCTATGTCGGGTCTAGTACAGACCATAGCATACATCAAAGAACCCACTATATTAGCATATGGAATGATATTCATATAATATCTTTCGACATCAGTACTGGGACACTGATCTATACTCAACTTGAATTGAGGGTTTGTCGGAGTCACAACAGGCTTTGAATTCGACATACCATACTTTTAGCAAATCTTTCATAGGTATGCCTCTTGAGATAAGCATAATTTTGACTGCTTTCTATCTCTTCGGATGTCAATCCCAAGAATTCTGAACACAGCTCTCAGATCCTTCATTTCAAACTCCTTATTGAGTTCAACCTTCACCTTCATTACCTCTTCGACATTGTTGCTTGCTATTAGAATATCAACCATATAGAGCAACAAAATAACAAATGAATTACCAGGTCAAAATCTGAAGTAAACACAGTGGTCGAACTGACTTCTAATGAAACTTATGCGTGCCATGAACTTGTCGAATCTTCTATTCCACTGTCGAGGAGATTGTTTCAGTCCATATAAAGATCTCTTCAGCTTGCACACATAATCTTCCTTCCCCTTTTCGACATACCCTTCAGGTTGCCTCATCAGAATTGTTTCATCTAGATCACCATACAAGAACGTAATCTTCACATCCACCTGTTCCAGTTCAAGGTCGAACTGTACCACCGTGGCAAGAAATATTCGAATAGATATGTGCTTCACAACAGGAGGGGACACATCATTGAAGTCGACACCTTCTTTTTGAGTGAACCCCCCTAGCGACTAACCTTTCCTTGTATATCTTCGACGCAACTCCTTCGATTTGTTCCTTAACTTTGAAAATCCATTTACAGGTGACTAACCTGGCTCCAGCAGGTTTTGTGATCAGTTCCCAGGTGTTGTTATCATGAAGAGATTTCATATCATCATTCATGGCCTTTAGCCATTCAGTCTTCTTTCGACTCCTCATAACTTCCTTATAGTCTCTAGGTTCTTTGTCTAGAACCTCACTTGCAGAGATTAAGGCATAAGTTATAAGATCTGCATACCCAAGTCTCTGAGGTGGCTTAATGACTCTCCTCGACCTATCTCTTGCTAGCAGGTATTTATTATCAGTCTCCTCATCTTCGACAACAACTTCTGCTTCTTCTTCGACTTCATCTGGGATACGCAATTCAGCATCAATATGCTCCACCTCAACAGGAATCTCTCCCTGTTCCAGCTCTTCGTCACCATCATCAATTTTCTTGAAGGCCATCTCTGCTTCATTGAAAACTACATCTCGACTGGTGATACACCTCCTGTGACCTGGCTCTAGGCACCACAACCTATAAGTTTTGACTCTTTTAGGGTATCCCATGAACATGCATTTCAGAGCTCTAGGTTCGACCTTGTCTTGCCTAATGTGAGCATAGGCCATGCAGCCAAATACTCTCAGTTTGTCGAGACTTGGTGGATGTCCCGACTAAACTTCTTCAGGTGTTTTCATATCTAACGTAGTCGAAGGACATCTGTTTATCAAATGTGTTGCTGTCGAAACAGCCTCAGCCTAAAACACCTTTAACCTAACACTAGTCAACCTGCATCTGAATCTTTCCAAAATAGTTCGATTAAACCTTTCTGCCAAACCATTTTATTGTGGAGTACCTGCAGTAGTTTTGTGCCTTACAATACCTGAGGTAGCATAGAAGATGTCGAACGCCTTATTGCAAAATTCAAGGCCATTATCGGTTCTCAACCTCTTGACCTTTCTGCTAGTCTGATTTTCGACCAGAGTCTTCCAACCTTTGAAATTCTCAAAAGTTTCATCCTTAGTCTTCTTGATAAATACCCATAACTTCCAGGAATAATCATCGACTATGGATAGAAAATACCTTGCTCTTGAATGTGATGGACACCTTGCAGGCCTCCAAAGATCAGCATGGATGTAATCAAGGGATCCATGAGTTCTTTGTTTGCCTTTGTTGAACTTCACTCTGCAAGATTTTCCAAGTACATAGGGTTCACAAAATTTCAGCTTTTCGACTTTGTCTCCTCCAAGCAGATTTTGTTTCCCCAATTTGACCAGAACCCTTTCACTGACATGGCCCAATCTCATGTGCCAAATTTCTGTTTTCGACAACAGTTTCGTGGATGCAACATTTGTCGAACCACTTACAACTTCAGCCTCAAGGGTATACAAGCCTTGTTTCTTCACGCCTCTCAAGACTTCCTTCGACCCCTTCATGACTCTTAGGCTAATTTTCTCTCCTTGAAAAACATATCCCTTCTTGTCGAATTCACCAAGAGAAATCAAATTTCTCTTCAAATCAGGTACATACCTGACTTCAGCCAATAATCTTATTAACTCATCATAGAGCTTGAATCTCACAGATCCAATTCCTGCAATTTTGCAAGCTTTGTTGTTTCCCAGCAGCACTGATCCACCATCTTGATCACATAGCTCCTCGAACAAGTCTTTGTTTGGAGTCATGTGACAAGTGCAGCCTGAATCCATAATCCACTCCTTTCTTGAATCGCTGCTTGAAACCACAAGGACATCAGATAAGTCGAAGTCATCTTGAACAATGGTTGTGTTGCTATTATCCTTACCTCCATGATCTTTCATGCGTTCAGGGCACACCTTTCTTGTGTGACCCTCCTTCTTACAATGATAGTATCGAATACTAGATGTTTCGCCACTATAAGACTTCTGCTGACTTTTAACTTTCTTCTTGTCGAACATACCATCCTTTCGCAATAATTTTCCCTTAACGACCAAACCTTCACCAACCGTCGAAGGTTTATGCTCCTTTCGTTCATTCAATTCCTTAGAATACAAGGTTAATTGAACTTCTTCAAAGCTCAGGGACTCCTTTCCATACAAGAGAGTTTCTTTGAAGTGAGCATGTGTTCTGGGCAAAGTGCACAACAACAATAATGCTTGATCTTCATCATCGATCTTCACATCAATATTTTCAAGATCAAGAATCAGCTTGTTGAACGTATCAAGCTGCTCAGCCAACGTTTTGTCTTCGCTCAACTTGAATGAATACAAAGCTTGCTTCAAGTAGAGTCGATTCACCAGAGATTTGATCATATACAAACTTTTAAGTTTCAACCATTTTCATTTCATTAGCATCATATGTATGTATACTTTTGTGCATCACTAACCCATTTGGAGATACAAAGATTTTTGTTTGTTTCATTTGATTACAAATTAGGGTTTTTGAGCCTCAAAAAAGACTCAGGAAAAGGATCAATCAAGAATGGGCATGATTGTCAACTTACCATGTCTCTCATTCATCCATGAAGATCAAGAACTCTCATTCATCAATAATCAAGTACAAGATTTCCTCATTTCAAAATCAATAAGCCTCAAGAACCCTAGTGCACCAAAATTAGGGTTTTGACCTAATTCAGTCCCTAGGTTGACTTTTTGAACAAGGCATGATCTAAAACCTCAAGATAAGTTTCAAGGACATCAAATGCCTCATATTAGTCCATTGATATGATTGGATTGATCCAAAAAACTTGATTCATAAATAATACAAGAATTCAAATTCATCTGGGTCACAAACTAGGTTTTGATGAAAAATCAATTGTACCTTTGACTTTTAAGCAACATGATATCAAACCTTGGGATATGATTCAAGACACTAAAAAACACATTTTTAGTCCATCCATGATGTTTAATTTAGCCCAAGGATTTGATTTCATAAAGGATCACAAAGTTCAAAATTCATCTGATACAAAAAGTCAACTGTGGTCAAAATCAAGTTTAACTTTTGGAGGTTTTGGTCAAACATGGCCTCTTCAAGTCAAGAACAATGTTAATATGTGATTTGGATCATAATTGATCAAGAAAAATCAAGAAAAGCGAGGTTACTTGTAAAAAGGGCAACCATGGAGAACTTAAAAAAATTTCTAAGTCATGAAAAAACAATGATTTTTTCCCTACTTTTCCAAGGCATAACTTCCAAACCAAGTAACCATTTTCTTTGATCCAAAGATCAAATTGAAGAGCTTGTTACAGGCTACAACTTTGTCACTTAGGTTGGATTCCCAAAACTTGCCTAAATTTTAAGATATGAGGCCATGAAGTTAGGGTTTCAACACTTTTTGAACTTTGACACTTAGAAAACTTTTAGACAGAATCTGTCTTGTGTTGGAGCCAACTTTGAGGCTATTTTTCACCATTATTCAAGATGAACCAAGACCAAATCAAACACCAAAGTTGAAGTATGACATCTCATCTTTCCAAAATGTCCAAGAACATAATCTAATTCCATTTGAGCAAGGAGATATGGAGTGCACAATATGCCTTGATGCAACTGTTTTGGCAAGACAAATTTGGCATTACTTGTGATGCACATTTTTTTTAGTCCAAGTGTGATGATCTTACAATTCTAATTCAACTAGAATCTGAATGAATCATACAAAACATGCAAGATAGAGCCACTAAGTCAAGAGGAATCCCTTTGAAATGATGAAACATTATCACTTAAGCCTTGAATTCAATAGGCATTTATGTGGAATAATGCATTGTCAAAGAAACCACTCCCACCAGTCAAGATGCACTCTTAATCAACAATAAAAACATCTGCAGAATGTGGAATTGGTTAAAAGGAGAGCTAGGCTAGTGTAAGAGATAATGCACCTTGAGATAGAAGTAATGATGCATTGCCAAAACCATTGAACATTGAGCTCATCCTTCAACCATCACTATTCCTCCAAAACAAATATTTTCCCTATAAATAGAGGCCACATTTGATCATTCAGAGTACACCAAAACAATCACAACACTTATTTTCTCATTCTTCTTCTTTCACTTAAAAGTTTCAAAATTTCAAAGAGTGAGAATCAAGTTTTCAAAACCAGAGCTTTTCCCCTCAAACTACAGATTCAAACACTTCATATACATCATGTATAAGTGATCCAAACACTTAAACACTTTCTATAACATCAAATTCATCAAGATCATATCTCACCTTGATCAAGTTACAGTTCGATTCGAGCCAAGCCATCCAGGAGGTTTCAACTTGTTCTAAGCATCTCAACACAATCCTTGAGGTCTAGGGAAGCTGTTAGGATCATCATTTCACATCTGTAACACCTCCAACCGAGGATTCGATTTCCTTTTGCAAGGAAAGCCTGAACTTTTCAAACTCTATGATTCATGCATCATAAATGTTATTTCAAGTTACCAATATGTTTCTAGTAGTTCATAGATCATTTACCCTCAATCAATTGTCATTTATATTACGTGTATAGGATTACATTATAGTTTTTGCAAAACTAGAGTTCATCTGGTTCGTGCTTGATAATTCACTCCACACTAAAAATAAATAGAATTAAATACCACCATTCAATTCCTTGTTTCAAAACGAATAATTTTAAAGTTTACATCTTTCAAAACCATTGCGTATTAAGGGAGATGGTGCCCTTTCTGCAAAATTGTAGCACGAGGAAGAAGATGAAGTTCATGGCGCGCATTTTTTGAATTTGGCACGCAATTTTCATATTTATTCAAATGGTTCTATTTGGTTATCACCAACGTACATTGGCTCAGTAAGAGTGTAAGACCCATCACCTTTTCAAGTCTAACCATGCTTAGACATGGGCCTCTATAAGAGTGTAAGACCCATCACCTTTTTAATTCAATTGTGCTTAGACATGGGCCTCTATAAGAGTGTAAGACTCATCACCTTTTCAATTCAACCATGCTTAGACATGAGCCTCTATAAGAGTGTAAGACCAATCACCTTTTCAATTCAACCATACTTAGACATGGGCCACTATAAGAGTGTAAGACCCTCCACTTTCAATTCATGTCTATACTTGTCAAATACTTGTCATGTACTTATTCATATTAATTTTCTCTTGACATTTATAACACCTCATCCTTAGTTTAGATTTAGCTCAGACATTAGGGTTCCCTCAACTACAACTTAGTTCAAACCCTAGTTCCCCTTGGATGAAAGCCAACTTTTTAGCTTCACATCTTGGGCTTTGAACAAGATACAAACAAACTTTTTAGCTTCACATCTTGGGCTTTGAACAAGATACAAATACTTTAGCTTCACATCTTGGGCTTTGAACAAGATACAAATACTTTAGCTTCAACATCTTGGGCTTTAAACAAGATACTCAAATAATTCAACTTCTCCCCAGTAATAGGACATTGAATCATCTCTGTAGGAAGATATCCCTTTTATACACCACAATTCAAAATCAAACATCAAAAACTTTTTCTCTATATAAGTGACGTAAGTGGCACACTTGTTGATTCAAAATCCAAGTTGGAGTCCTTCTCTTATCATGGTCCAAAACTTTTATTTCATCTAAGTGATGTAAGTGGCACACTTATTGATACTATATCCAAGTTAAAGTCATTCTCTTAGCATGCAAAGACTCATAAAGGAAGATGTGGCATTGCTTAGGATTATTTAACATCCAAGTTCAAAGCTTTTTCCCTTATGTTATTATTCTCAAATGTTTTTGATGAATAGGTGGGATATCTCCCTTTAGAATTACAATTTGTCTTTTCTATCAAAACCAATAAAACTTTTAGCTTCATCATCTCGGGCTTTGAACAAGATACACAAATACCCTTTTAGCTTCAACATCTTGGACTTTGAACAAGATACAAATTCCACCCATATTTAGGTGGAACTACGAATGCTCTGATTTCTCAACTTCCTTTTGAGAATACGTAGGCATAAGATTGCGAGATCTTAGCGAGCACACCTTTAAATAAAACCCTTTAGGTCCTCGTACCTTTCATAAAAACTCCCAGAAACATCTCATATTCTCATTCTCACCCATAGGTTAAAACTTTCCCAATCAACAGTAAATAAATTAAGTAGATAAAATAACTAATAGTAAAAAATGTACAAAAGGTTCCTATAGAGTATTATAGATACTTAGGATGTTAATAGCTCCCCTTAGTATAACTGACCCCCGATTCCAGATCTCTTTGCATTTTTAGGAAAAACATTTGCGTGCAGGGTTAGTTTAGATTCCTTCCCCTTCCTTTTAAGCATCATAGGATAAATATTAGAAATTCGAAAGTGGCACAAGCACTGTTCACGAGGATCTCACTATCTCAGGATTGGTGGGGTCACGAAAATCGGTCCATAGAAAAATGGAGACTCTGCTGGGGATGCCTGTCCCCTAAGAAGGTCAAGCCTATTTTGTAACTTTTTTACTATTATTTTTAATATCATTCATTCTTCATATTATCTGTTTACTTGCCATATCTGTTTAAATGCATTTATTTTGGGAATATGATTAATACACCTATGGTGAGGAAAATTCCTAACTTTGACTTGAGAACATACTTTAAGATAGGAGGTGGTATAATCAAGGAGGCTTATAGGGAGTGAGTCCCGAACAAGCAAACTTGAAAATCCGTCAGTTCAGTAGAGGTACCCTCTTGAAATTACTGATGTTGAGCGAGCAAGTCGGGAATACATTACTTTTTTCATTGGGAACCTAAGAAGCTGAGTAATTTAGTATCTTTTACCCATTTGGCCATTTT
Organism: Lathyrus tuberosus; assembly: GCA_022829125.1. Classification (NCBI taxonomy): domain Eukaryota; kingdom Viridiplantae; phylum Streptophyta; class Magnoliopsida; order Fabales; family Fabaceae; genus Lathyrus; species Lathyrus tuberosus. Next base: position 916,650 of record JALAZF010000659.1, on the reverse strand, counting down.
AGGATGTAGTTCGGTGACTATCGGGAATAGTTGACAAGCGATACTACACTCGAATGAGATTCATCTTGAGGATATTACAGCTCTCATGAGTGAATCGGTTTGCTGGTAATATCCTAAATTGGGATCAGTGATTTTTGGGAACCTTGTTAGAACCCGTTCTACAGGTACAAAATAAACCCCTAGTACATACCTTTGGTATGGGTAGATCCATGGCTCCATGCTCGTGACGATAAACCTTTAAACCCATGTCTGTAAATATTTGTGTTTGTGCATACATGCATTCATGCATTCATTAAAAAAAATTCAAAATTTTTCAAATTTTTCAAAAGAACTAAAAAAAACAAGTTGTTGCAAATATCAGAAATTGTGTTATGGATTTTGGTAGAAGAAAAACTCAGGAGTACACCTTCAGAAATCCAAAACTGGAAGACCTAAGAAGATTGGGAAGGTTGATTTCTAATCCTGAAGCTTTTAGAGCTAAGTATGGAGGACTTTTGTCCCTTTTAAAAGTCAACATGGAGGAAGGAGTTGTATCTATATTGGTTCAGTTCTATGATCTGGTGTACCACTACTTCAAGTTTCTAGATTATCAGCTCACAGCAACATCGGAAGAGTACTCTCAGTTGATTGATTTACTCATATCTGATCAAGACCCATTCTCTGGCTTGGAAGAGATTCCAAAAGATCAAACCATTGCAAGAGCCACCTCTTTGGATGTTTCAGATATCAAAGTTCACATGACCACCAAGGGAGGAATTCAAGGTCTACCAGCTAAGTTTTTAATGGAAAGAGCCAAATACTTTGCCAGTATAGGAAACATGGTTGCTTTCAAGGTTATCTTTGTTCTACTCATCTATGGATTATTCCTCTTTCCCAACATGGACAACTTCGTCGACGTCAACGCTATCAGGATATTTCTAATTAGGAATCCAGTCCCAACTTTGCTTGCGGATGCATACCACTCAGTACATCTAAGAAACTTGTACAACGGAGGGATGATTACCTGTTGTGTACTATTACTCTACAGATGGTTTATTTCTCACTTGCCCAAATTTGTTGCTTTTTGGGATCTCAAAAATGGCATGCGATGGTCGCAAAAGATTATGTCTCTCACTCACTCTGACATACATTTGTACAATCGGGTCTATGACGGAACAAAGATCATTGACAGTTATGGAAATTTCCCCAATGTACCCCTCATTGGTACTAAAGGAGGGATCAACTACCACCCAGTTTTAGCTCGTCGTCAGCTTGGTTACCCTATGAAGGACATACCATATAACATTCATATGGAAGGTATTTTCTTCAAGGAAGGAGAAAATGACAGAGCAGTTAAAGAAGAAATCGTGCATGCCTGGCATTATATTCACAGGAAAGGAAGAGAATCTCTGGGAAAACCAAATTGCATCTTTGCGGAGCCTTATCTCCAATGGGTACAAACTAGAGCCATCAAGTTGAGGATGCCTTACCCTCGTCAAGTAGTATTTCCCCTAAAAGAATCTATCATCTACTTCATGAATGACGCATAGAAACTTCAGGTGGCTTTTAACAAAACTCAACGCGAAAAGAACTCTTGGAGGAACAAATATCAAATTGTCAGCTTGGAGAACACAAAGATTGATTGAGATACTTGAGCAGCATGATGTGGAAAGATAAAAAGAACGGGAAATTTTACTCTTCCCTTTCACTTGGAAAGAGATCGTCAACCCACCAATAATTAAGGAAGCCCGATTTAAGAGGCAAAAGGAAAGTCAGCAACATGGGTTTGGAGCCTCATCAAAGAGGTTTCCTTAATGGCTATAGTTACCATTTTATGCATTATAAATACTGTACTTTTGTAAACTTTTCAGTTTATCAAATAAAAGTGTTAGTGTTTATGTTATCCACTGAATGATATTTGCAACATAATTGTTGAAAGTTCTTTTAAAAAAGAAAAAAAACAAAACAAAAATAGCATTTGCATCCTTTGCACATCATGCATCATTCTAGCATTTCACATCTTTCATAAAAAAAAGGCTAAAATACAGTTTTGGTCCCCCTGTTTGTCAAAATTCAGGGTTTTGGTCCCCCCATTTTATTTTTTAACAGTTTTGGTCCCCACCTCAATTTTGGCCCAAAAAAAATGATGAACAGTAACAGGTCCGTACATGAACAGTACATGTCCGTACATGAACAGTACACATCCGTACATGAACAGTGAGGGGTGGGGGATCAAAACTGTTAAAAAATAAAATGGGGGGACCAAAACCGTGAATTTTGACAAACAGGGGGACCAAAACTGTATTTTAGCCTAAAAAAAACTTACACATATTTGTCGCACTTTAGAGTCAAACTGTCTCATTCATACAATACTTGGGCCAATCGTCAGAAGAAAATGGACGACCTGGAGGAAGAAAATAGAGAACTAAGAGAGGAGGTCACTACTCTAAAAGAAAGTCTGGAAAGACTCAACATCATGGTAGAAACAATGGCAATGGCTCATGATCAACATCTCAAAGGACCGTGATCTCAAAAATTGTCTCCGCACCAATCCTTGAAATACACGTCAGTCTTCCTCAATACACCACGCCCAGAGATTTTCCCTGGGGCATGCCTCTCAATGTCATGCCTGAAGGTTATATACCTCCAATCACTGAAGACCGAAGAGCTATAACTGGAGTCTCTAGGCTTGAAGGTTACAAACTTCGGGTCAATGAAGAAGCAAGAGCCACGACAGAGATTTCTACACTTGAGGGTTACAGACTTCAGGTCACCGAAGCGCCATGAGCCGTAGCAGTAATGTTTGTACCATAACCTGTGATACATACTACTCCAGAAGAACAGATCTTTCACGCCACTCCAAGCAAGGATATGGGAGTATATGAAAGGATGGATGAATTCCAAGAGCAGTTCTTGGAAATACAGAAAGAACTTCAGGCTATTCGCGGATGGGACTTGTTTGGGAAAGATGCCACCGACCTCTACTTAGTCCCAAATGTTAAAATACCACACAAATTCAAGGTGCCTGACTTTGAAAAGAAAAAGGGCGACTCCTGCCCTCAAAATCACTTGGTTGATGAATGCTCAGAAGATGTCTACCCAGACGAAGAATCAACAGTTACTGATCCACTACTTTCAAGATAGTTTAACTGGTGCCGCACTCAAATGGTACATGGGGTTAAACCGTTCAAATATCAGTACCTTTAGATATCTTGGAGCAGCTTTTGTTCATCAATACAAGTACAATTTGGATATGGCTCCTGATAGGGATCAACTCAGATTTGTCCTCCTCTCGAGGAGAAAGAAATGACAAAAATCTTCTTAAAAACTTTGAGCCCGTTCTATTATGACCAAATGGTCGCAAGTGCACCTAGTGACTTTACCGAGATGGTGAACATGGGAGTACGCCAGGAAGAAGCAATCCGAGAAGGGCGATTGGTCAAAGATACATAACCATCCAATAGTAGCAAGAGGTATGGAAGCGCTTTCCAAAAGAGGAAAGAGAAAGATATCAACATTATCTCACAGGGTAAACAAAGACGAAGATACCAACCTCGGCAGATAGCAACGGTATCTCCTGTTATCAACTCAACGCCAGTTCAGGCATATCCACCACAAATTTCTCAAAATCATCAAATTCAACAACCACAATATCAGTAAAGGCAGCAACAGGCTCTTCAGCAGGCTCACCTGCAATACAACAACAACAATCGTATTTTAAGGACACCGGGTTTTGATCCTATACAAATGCCATATGCAGAACTGTTCCCAGTTTTATTATCAAAAGGACACACTCAAACTAGGACTCCTCCCGTCATTCCTGAGAATTCCCCTTATTGGTTCAAGGATGACCAATTATGTGTTTATTATCAAGGAGCGTCGGGGCATAACATCGAGAAGTGTTTCAGTTTTAAATTTGATGTACAAAGACTTGTCAAGAATGGAGTTTTGTCTTTCAAAGAAATTAACCTGAGTGTTCAAACGAATCCGTTACCTCAGCATGAGAAAGCTTTTGTAAACTTAATTGACAAAGGTCCTAGCAACGATTACCAAATTTATGATGTACGCTTACTAGAAACAAATATGGTTAAGATGCATTATAGACAAAGTGGATACGGCCATGTGCCACCTCACAACTATTATCAATGCAATGTTTGTTCCAAGAATAACCAAGAGTGCATCATTGTACAAGCATCCATTCAAAAGCAAATGGATCTAGGATGGATCCAAGACCACAGAATCCGCGGAGTAAACATGGTTTATGGATGCCCAAGCAATTTTCAAAACTTTGACATCTACTCAATGAATGTAAACTTGGTGGCAATTCACTCCAGACAAAGTCAACACCATCAACTACCATTGCACAATTACGACGCTTGTTCAATTTGTTCAATGGATAATCAGGGGTGTTCTTTTGTATAAGAAGCTCTCAAACGTCAAATAGATTTAGGGTGGATTCAGAATTATCATGGAAGGAACAACTATTAAATCAACATGATTGATGAAGGTCTAGGATGGGTTCAAATTTTCAACATTCATATGATAAACACCAATTTGGTAGAATTACACGCCAAACAAGTCAGACTTGGCTTTTTAACATCACACAACTATCAAGATTGCAAAGTCTGCTCTGAAGATAATCGAGGTTGTCTAGTTATACAAAGAGCTCTTCAACATCTGTTGGGTCATTGGTGGCTTCCAGTATATCGTAACGTAAATACGCATCAAATCAACATAACTGATGGGAGCCCAAGTAGACATAAAAGTTGTGATATTCGCATGTTAGAAACATACTTGGTTAAGATGCATTGCATACAAAGTGAACAGGGTCGTATACCACCCCACAATTATGAATGTTGATGAATATGTTTAGAAAATGACCAAGGATGCTACTTCGTGCGAGAAACTCTCCAGAATCAGATAGACCAAGGAAAGATCATACCACGCAAAATAGAGGATTATCAGTCAATCAATATAATGCAAGGTTGCCCAAGATAGCACGCAATTATGACAAAGAATCATTAGTCAAAAGCTTGCATGAACCTAACTGCGTTGGTCCAAATCAACATGATCACTCAACTTGCAAAAAGCGCTGCAAAATCCGACACGGTTGCCTCCTCATCTAGGATGAGATTCAAAGACTATTAGATCAACGGGCCATCACAGTATTCCCGGACGGAGAGCCCATTGATGATGGAATTGATGAGGATGTTTACACCATAATTCCTCTCCTCGGTGAACTAAAGTGTGTGGAAATCCCTTTTGATGGTAGAAAAATTCCTGATATCCCAAAGTTGGAACCAATAGAGGTCACCTATGACAGTAGTAAGACAAACGTGACTCCTTTGGTTATTTACTTGCCAGGTCCAGTACCATACGAATCAGAGAAAGCCATTCCTTATAAGTACGACGCCACCTTGATAGAAGATGGAAAGGAAGTTCCACTGCCATCTGTAGTGCAAATTTTTGTGTGGTTGCGAAGCACTGTCGCTTTGGGGTACTACAGTTCGATTCATTTTTTATCCTATTGAAGCTGATGAAGGAAGGGAAATAGATGTCTCCAATTAACCCTGCTTGCAAATTGAGTTTAAACAGATGACTGTTGGTTTACAGATGCTATTAAGATTGTGGGTCTCGCTAATATTTTTTTCAATCTTATGCCTACGTATTCCCGTTTGACGAAATAGGGAAATCAGAGCGACCGTAGTTCCTCCTATTCTATGGGAGGAAAAATGTTATTTTGGTGTCTTGTTCAAAGCCCAAGATGTGAAGCTAAAGGGAGTATATATATCTTGTTCAAAGCCCAAGATGTGAAGCTGAAGGGTTTTGGCTTGAGAGAGAATTTGTCATCTCTAAAGAGGAGTTGTTTAATGTTTGTATGCTGTGAGCAAGGCACAGGTTTGATTCTAAAAGGTTGATTGACTCAACCTGGGTTTCCTTTATACAAAGCCTAAGAGGAGGCTATTGACCCAGCAAGAGGGTGTTTTTTATATGTCTCGTACGAAGCCCGAGATAGAGGCTGAAAGGTTTGTGACCCAACAAGAGGGTCTTTTATACTCAACGAGAGGGTGTTTTGCTATCTCGTATGAAGCCCAAAATGGAGGCTAAAAGGGAAGTGACCCAATAAGAGGGTCTTTTATACTCAACAAGAGAGTGGTTTTCTATCTCGTATGAAGCCCGAGATGGAGGCTAAAAGTGTTTGACTCAAAAAGAGAGTCTTTTATACTCAACAAGAGCGTGAGTTTCTATCTTGTACAAAGCTCGAGATGAAGGCTAAAGTGTTTGACTCAACAAGAGAGTTTTTTATACTCAACAAGAGAGTGATTTTCTATCTCGTACGAAGCCCGAGATGAAGGCTAAAAGTGTTTGACTCAACAAGAGAGTCTTTTCTATCTCGTACGAAGCACGAGATGAAGGCTAAAAGTGTTTGACTCTACAAGAGAGTTTTTTATACTCAACAAGAGAGTGGTTTGTATCTCGTACGAAGCCCGAGATGGAGGCTGAAAGGGTGGGACTCAACAAGAGAGTCTGAAAAGGTTAGCTCTGCTGGAGAGAATCATTGTACAAAGCCCAAGAGGAGGCTATGTTTGTTGGTGACTTTTTCAGTTCAGTGACAGGTCCAGTATGTTGGATAAAAGAGAAAATCAGTTCTTATAAAGGGACTGATTAAAGGTAAGGCAGTGCTTTGGTATTGATCAGAGGATCAGGGTTGTTTCCTGCTCTTTAAGGAAATGGGAAATCCAAAGGGTATTGAGATTGTCCAAGTCTACTGGTGTTTTGAGAAATCGATTCTCGGATAAGTGAATGATCTTTGTATGATGCCCAAGAGAAGGCTGGTATGTTAAGGGATGATGGTCAACCCATTAACTGGTCTGACACTTGACTCAGAAAGACAGCTCTAGCAAATTAATGACTAGGTTCTGTTCCTATACCTGTAGAGGTCTATGGGTCCTTGTAATAAGCCCAAGAGAAGGCATGAGAGCTTTTAAGAAGTCGAAGGGTCCTTGTACAACGCCCAAGAGGAGGCGGGGATGCTTTTAAGAAGTCCGTGGGTCCCCAAATCCCGAGAAGTTCAAGACATGCCATTCACCAAGAATAGATCAAGCCAGGAAAGTCCGAAAATTTGGAAGAAACTCAAGAGATGCCATTCACGGAGAAATGATCATCTCTAGGGAGTAGAGCTTCTTTGACAATGTCTAAGGGTGACAGTCTGAGAAAGGGTTCATAGAGAATGTTGCCTTTCACGTCTCCATATTGTTTAACCCCAAGAGGAGGGAAGGCTGTGTTTGGTAATCCTATGGGGATCTAGTTTTGTTTGTATTTAAGAGTGACCAACAAGGATTTACCTAGTGCTAGACGTAGTTGCCGGGGAAAGCTCTAAATAACTATACTAGTATTACACAATTGATATTTGACAAGTATATAAAAGTTTGTGAAAGAAGACTTACAGTGAGCAGCCCCACAATACATATATATGTATATGAAAGCGGGTAAACACTTAGTCTGTTGTAGAGCTTCCATGCTGTTTTGTTAGTCGTTTAACAAAGAAAGCTTTGATAACAATATTATCTTCAAAATCAAAGGAGAAAGTGCTTTGAAAAGATTGTTGGGGCTTACAGCTCAAGGAGAGGCCCAAGGTTTTATTAATGATTGCACTGCTGTTTGAATTTGTACAGGGACTTATACAAGTGACTGAGGCCCAAAAAAGGTTTTCTGTACAAAGGGATGGGTCTTATACTCTCTCAAGAGGCCCAAAGAGGTTTAAAGAAAAGAAATAGGGCTTATAACACGAGGGTAGACCCAGGGAATTTGATTTTTGAACTGGCGATCGCGCTGAGATTTTCTTTTAACACAGAGGGACTTATACAATGTGTGAGGCCCAAAAAGGTTTTGGTTAAAAGGGGATTAGGTCTTACACTCTATTAGAGGCCCGAAGATGTTTTGTACAAGTGATGGGGCTTACAGATCAAAGAGAGGCCCAGTTGAATTTTAAAAAGGCGACGATCGCGCTGTTGTTTTTTTTGAAAATACAGTGGGACTTATACAATGACTGAGGCCTAAAAAGTGGTGTATTTACAAAGGGGTTGGGTCTTACACTCTAATAGAGGCCCATGAGTGTTTGAAAATGATTTCTGAGGGTGAGAATTAAAGAAACCCTAATTTTTGTTTTCCTTTAAAAGTAAATATTTAAAGAAAATCGAATGAAATGATAAAAATACCAAATAAGTTTGAAAAAACCACTTGTGATTTTTTTTAAGGTTTAAAAAATGAGGTTTTAATCACAAGATGATTTAGAACTCATTTGGTCTTGATTTTCAAAGTAAATATTCACTTTTAAATGTTTAAAAATAATTAAAAAAATAATTTTATTCACAAAAATACTAATTATATTAAATAAACAATATAAATCTGATTTTTTTGTGGAATAAAATATTTCAACATTTTTGTGATTTTTTTTGCAAAAAGAACCAATAAAAAATAATTAAAATTGAGGGAGTTATTAATTTTTCAAATCATTAAAAAATGATAAGAAAAACAATAAAAAGTGGAAAAAATAGCAAAAAGAGGATCTAGGGCGAGGGGGATTCGAACTCCAGACCTCTTGTATATAGGGCGCGCGCCTTACCACTGGGGTGGTGATACATCCGTTGATTGGAACACAACCACAAATATACAAGGCTTGCCTTGTTTTTGGCCTGGCCCAAGGCAAGGCAAGGCAAGATTTTGGTTGAAAACGTGAAGGCCATAACTTTCTTATTTCTCCATGGATTGGGACAAAATTTAGGTCTATCCTGCCTAGAATTTCACAAGGAATCCAATGGTGGTGGTGTTTTTTTTTCAGATTATGCTCCTATTGAAAAACCCGATAGTGGTTTTGAAATAGGCCATGATTTGCATTTTCTGTGCCATCTCTTGGTACAAGCATGAATTACATGATAAATTGGTGCAAACACAACACATATAACATGTAGAAGAGATGCATGATCAGTGGACATCAAAAGAAAACGTGATTCAAAAAATCCAAGTTGTGATGCTTACCTCTTTTTGGAGCTTTTGTGCAATCTGCCAAGCACCTTATTCCAGAAATGATTTGATGCTTTGGACACCCTCAAATGATCTCTTAGAAGCTTTTAGGATGGTTGGAATAAGCTGGAAACCTCAGGAACAAGTTTGAGCTCTTTCTAGCAAAAGGGGCAAAAGTGGCCAAAATAGCAACTCCCTCAAATGGTGTTCCAGATGTGTGGATCCATTTGGGACAGTTTAAGGATGATATTTGGAGTGTGTTTGAGGTTTTATCTGGTTTGGAAAGTGACTGAATCAAGACATGGCTTGAAAAATGCACAAAAGTCCTATTTTGATGTTTTGAGAGGTGACTTTGTGATTTTGGTGTTACAGGTCACTTGTGAGAGTTTGGACAACTTAGATATGACATATTGGATGTGTTTGGATCATGAGCTGTGGTGTAATTGCTCTCTAACTCAAAAACTTAGAGTTACCTTGCTAAAGAAGGTATTTTTGCCTAGAGAAAGAGATTTTGAGGAAAGCAAGTGTTGTAGTGCTTTGGTGTACTCAAACTGAACACAATTGAGCTCTATTTATAGTAGAGCAAGTTTTTTTTGGCTGCAATAGTGAATGGCAATTGCAGCAGAGGTTTGGCCAATGTTGAGCAATGAGAATCCAAGTCTCCTCTAGCCATTGACTAGAGGTTAGGGCACAAGCTGCTGGTTCCCTTGGTCTTGGATAAGTCTTGACTGAATTCAGTTGGGAATGGCTTAGTCTATGCCACCTTGGTGCATACATTAAATGCTCCAATCCAAAATTGGAGTCTTGTCCCTCTTTTAGGCATTTCTAGGTTTGGCATGCTACTTTTGGTTCCAAAGACTTGGGAGGCTTATTGATCAGTGTTTGTCCCTCCTTGGTCTCCCCTTGAGGTGTTCAGATGGATAGATTTATTTTCCCTTTGCAAGATTTGAGCAAATCGAGCCAAACTCCTAAATCTGCCTTGCCATGACAGTTTGCAGCAAGGCATATTGGCATTGTCATATCTCATGGCTCAAGTGGATTTTGATAGAGTTCTTGGCCATTTTGGAAAGACCTCATATGATACAACAACAGTTTGATCATAGTTGGTCTTGATACCTTTTGGATCCAAGTGAAAAATGCCCCTACATTTGGAAAAAAGTGAAGGCAGATTCTGACTTAGTGAAAATTTCACTAAGTGTTGGAAAAAAGTGACGTTTTCACTTTTTGTGATTTTGATCATTCCACAACTTAAAATCCATGAGGAATTGGAATGAGTTGTGTTTGAAGCTTTTGTAGAGGGCCATGAGAGCTACAAATCCAGCTTTGGATGGGGAAAAAACGACCTTGTGGTTTAGGAGATATGATCCTCCAAAGTTGGTACCCTTGCCACTTTATTCCATAAGAAAAATTTCTAAGTTTTTATGGTTACCCCTTTTACAAGTTATCCCATTTTTCTTGATTTTTCTCGATGAATGAGGATTCCAATCACACATTAACATCATTCTAGGGTCAAAGAACCATATTTGTGAAAAATCTCAAAAAGTCAAAGTTGACTTTTGTGCACAGTTGACTTTTTGTCAGATGAATTCCAAACTGTGCGATCCTCTATGAAATCAAGTCCTTGACCTAAATCAAACTTGATGGATTGATTTCATAGGTGTTATAGGGTGTATTGAATCATGTCCCAAGGTTTGGGAGCATGCATGGGTCAAAAGTCAAAGGTACAGTTGACTTTTTCCCGCGAAACCCTAACTGTGGTTCTGATGAACTTGAAACTTGGGAATCAAGCTTATTGAATCAATCTATTGTTACAAATGGATCAATGTGGTGTGTTAGGGACCCTCAAATTATGCCTTGAGGTCTTGGCTCATGTTTTGTCCCAAAAGTCAACTTAGGGGTGAATTAGGTCAAGAAACCCTAATTCCTGATTTTTGATGAATGCATCCCCTGAGGCCAAATTGACTTAATGATTGGGTTCATGATGTCACATGGAGAATTTTAGGTTATGCTTTGAAGCATTGGCTCATGCCCAGAGGAAAATTTCCATCTAGAGGCCCTGGTCGACCAAAACCCTAATTTGGTGACACTGGCGATCTTGAGGCTTGATCCACTCAGAATGTTGCAGCCTTGTGCTTGATCCTTACTGTGCGAGTCCTCTTGATCCTTTATGGATGTTTGATAGGTTTAGACAAGTTAAAGATCATGTCATTCCTTGATTGATCCTTTGTCTAATAGCTCTGAGGCGCTTGAAACCCTAAGTTTGATTGTAGTGGATGCTCACCCATCTTTGGGGAGACTAATGAGGCATAATGATACACCCATATTGTGATGATGATTTGCATAATGATGGGAAATCTTAGTGGTCAAAATTTGGGGTATGACAGATGCCCCTATTTAATCTTCTTGGACCCGAAGGTATGAATGACGAAGGTATTCGGGCATTCGGGGTGCAAGAGGATTAAATATCGGAATACCCGAAATTTTGATGGCGGTTATGAATGGTAGCTTACGCACTCATCTTCTTTTGCTAACCAATGATACTTAGAAAAGGTAAACTTCCCCTCGATCCTGGCCTTCAACCAAGGAACTGGTCTCAGTTTCTGAAATAAACTTCCCCTCGATCCTGGTTTCCTACCAAGGAACTGGTCTAAGTTTCTGAAATAAACTTCCCCTCGATCCTGGTTTCCTACCAAGGAACTGGTCTAAGTTTCTAAAATAAACTTCCCCTCGATCCTGGTTTCCTACCAAGGAACTGGTCTAGGTTTCTTAAATAAACCTCCCCTCGATCCTAGTTTCCTACCAAGGAACTGGTCTCAGTTTCTTAAATAAACTTCTTGACAAGGGACGCTATTCGTAGCGGTTTTCCTCAAACTTCTCACCGAATTTTCATGGGGAGATGCAATTTGATAGAAAAATTTTGATGTCAGAGTTGCTGGGGAATCCAGTTGTCTGAGCTGCAGAGGCGTACAAACTTGTCTATTGGAGACACCATTTGTCGACTCTACTGGGGAAAACGAGTCTCTTGAGAGACTGCTTTCTGTTTGGGGATATTACATCATACTTTTTTGGGATATTCTCGGAGAAATGCCATACGATGTGATCCGATTTTGAGGTGCTGATGACCTTTTCGTCAGCGGATTTTTTTGGAGAAAACCCGCTGTATTACTGAATCTCTGATTAAGAGACTTTCTCTGGGGATTTTCCTTAATCCAGGAAAGCGAAGATATCATTTCAATGGTTAAGAGTAACGTTTGTCGTCATTTCTCTTGTTTTTCAGAGGTTCAAGTTATCAAAGTGGTCGAAAGCCCGCTACAATCCAGAAATAAACTGGAAGACGGACTGTTTGGACGCAACTTTCCTGACAAGGACATAACTGACAACTCGATTGAGAGGACTTTTATCACCAGGGGATAAGACCGACTAAAGTGATAGTGATGCAATATGAATGCAAATGTAAATCAATAATGCATAATGTATGTATGTATATGCTGACAAAACTGACGCGACATACAGACTAGTGGATGAACACGACTGGATACTCGGCCACTGCAGGAGATGGAAAGTATCATCTGGTCCAAAAATAGCAATTCTTCCTTGCTTAGGAGAGATAGTCCCTGTGGGGGAACAACCGTTGGTCGGGCTTAGGAGGTAAGAACTCTGCCGGGGGTGTCAGACGAAACCTGGTCTCTGACACAGTTGATCCTTCATTCAGGCGCACTGGTTTAGAAGGAGTACCTTGATTCTGCACTTCGAGGTTTGATTACTTCTGGAGAAGCGATCGATTTTCTTTCGATGTTCAACAGTCAAAAGAAATTGTCATCTTTATTTTAAAGCAGAAAAGTTTGACAAGTAAATTCGTTTTTGCTTTATTTCAAGAATCGTTAATCATGTTAAAATTTCGTTCTGTAAAGCTAAAACAAATAAGAATTGCAAACAAAAGTTCAAGGGCTCAAATTTTATCGATAGGATAGAAATCAGCCAAACGCGTGATTCCAGAGAGTATTTACAAAGTTAGAAAATGGTAATTTAAGCGAAAAGGGCTACATTGAAACATGACGACCGCTATCCTTCTTCCAACTTTGAATTCTGGACATCCTGAGCTTCTGTCGAAGATGACCTTGACCTTGATTTCCTTCGATGTATGATGTAACTGCTGCTGAGGGACTTGCCTCTGTTGGAAATAGTTACTTGCCATTATCCCTAATTTTTGTCTGGATTGTACTGTGATGTTTCTAATCCACTGGGATGATTTTTGATCATGTCTATAATTTTTTCTTGGACCGCCCTTTTGGGTTTTCAATCCACCGAGACGTTTTTTTTAGTTTAGGAGAAGTATTTCTTGACTAAGTCAACATTTGCGGGGTAGGCAAATTCCTCTCCGTCCATGGTTGGAAGTCTCAAGGCGCCGCTTGAGAAAGCTTTCTTGGCCACATAGGGGCCGTCATAATTTGGAGTCCACTTGCCCCGGGAATCAGTGAGAAATGATTGTATCTTTTTGAGCACAAGGTCTCCTTTCCTGAAGACGCGAGGTCTGACCTTTTTGTCAAACGCCCTCTTCATTCTTTGCTGATACAACTGACCATGGCATAGTGTCGTTATTCACTTCTCTTCGATCAGATTTAGTTTGTCGTGTCTGCTTTGACACCATTCAGCTTCTATTAACTTGGGTTCCATCAATACCCGAATTGATGGGATCTCTACTTCTATGGGGAGTACTGCCTCCATGCCATATACTAGAGAGAAAGGGGTTGCCCCTGTTGAAGTGCGGACAGATGTGCGATAACCATGAAGAGCAAAGGGTAGCATCTCGTGCCAGTCTTTGTAGGTTACAACCATCTTCTGAACAATCTTCTTGACGTTCTTGTTAGCCACTTCTACCACTCCGTTCATCTTAGGTCGGTAGGGAGATGAGTTATGGTGTTCGATCTTGAACTCTGCGCACAACTCTTTCATCATCTTAGTGTTCAAGTAAGATCCAATATCAGTAATGATCTGGCTTGGAACACCATAACGGCATATGATATTGCTTTTGATAAATCGGACTACCACCTGTCGGGTTACATTGGCGTACGACGCTGCTTCGACCCACTTGGTGAAGTAATCAATGGCTACCAGAATGAACCGATGTCCATTTGAAGCTTTGGGTTCAATCATGCCAATTATGCCGATTCCCCATATGGAAAAAGGCCATGGGGAAGAGAGAACTTTGAGATGTGTTGGCGGTACAAGGATTTTTTCGGAGTATATCTGACACTTGTGACACTTCCTCATGTACTTGTAGCAGTCGGATTCCATGGTCAACCAATAGTACCCTGCTCACATAATTTTTCTCGCCATTGTGTGTCCGTTGGCATGAGTGCCAAAGGATCCTTCGTGAATTTCTTTTATCAGCATGTCTGCTTCTGGTCTGTCTACACATCAGAGCAAGACCATGTCAAAATTTCTCTTATAGAGTGTATCACCACTCAGGAAGAAGCTGCCTGCCAATATTCTGAGGGTTTTTCTGTCTTTCCTTAGTGCCCCAGGTGAGTACTCTTTTTTCTGAAGGAAGCATTTGATATCGTGATACCAAGGTTTATCGTCTATGACTGCTTCAATCGTGAAGATGTAAGTGGGCCTTTCAAGGCGCATTATGTCGATCTTAGGTAAGTCATTCCATTGACCTACGCTAATCATCGAAGAGAGAGTGGCTAATGCATCATCCATGTGATTCTCATCACAAGGTATGTGATGAAACTCGATTCTGTTGAAGAAGGGTAACAACCTTCTTGCGTAATCTTTGTAAGGAATCAGTCCTGATTGATATGTGTTCCAATCTCCTTTGATCTGATTGATAACCAGGGCTGAATCGCCATATACATCCAAGTTCTTGATCCTTAAGTCGATCGCTTCCTCGAGACCCATGATACAAGCTTCGTATTCGGCCTCGTTGTTTGTGCACTTGAATGTCAATCGGGCAGTGAAAGGAATGTGGGTACCCTGAGGGGTAACAATGATTTCCCCAATTTCGTTTCCATAATGGTTGACAACTCCGTCAAAAATCAATCCCCATTGGGATCCTGGTTCTGGCCCTTCACTGGGTAGTGGTTCATCGCAATCTTTCATTTTTAAGTACATGACATATTCGTCTGGGAAGTCAAACCCGATTGATTCTTGATCGTCAATCGGTTGATGAGGCAAATGATCGACTAAAATACTTCCCTTAACAGCTTTTTGAGCGTGGTACTCGATGTCATATTCTGATAACAACATCTGCCAACGGGCAATCCTTCCTGTGAGAGCAGGTTTTTCAAATACATATTTGATTGGATCCATTTCAGAGATTAACCAAGTAGTGTGACGAATCATGTACTGGCGAAGATGTTTGGCTGCCCAAGCCAGAGCACAACAAGTTTTCTCAAGCATAGTGTACCGAGTCTCGCAGTCGGTGAATTTCTTACTCAGATAGTAAATGGCTGACTCTTTCCTTTTGGTTTCGTCTTGTTGGCCAAGTACACAACCCATCGAGTCTTCCAAGACTGTTAGGTAGATAATCAGTGGTCTTCCTTCCACTGGAGGTGATAGAATTGGCGGGTTCAACAGATATTCCATGATACTGTCGAAGGCGGTTTGGCAGTCATCTGTCCAAACACAGTCCTGATTCTTTTTGAGTAATTTGAAAATTGGCGCACATGTTGTAACACTCCACTTTCCCTTATATGAAAATACATAAAATTCTATAAAAATAATAAGAGTTTTCACACCAAAATAAAGTAGGATGCCACATTTGTAAAAAAAACCAACATCAAACTCCTTTTACTAATTGAAATAAAACAACAGAAAAATAATTTATTATTCAGTTCACGGTCATCTGCCAATAACACCAAAACTCCACATAAAATCGTGGTTCACCATAATGTTCATAAAAAAATAAGGGTTATTTATATGAAACCCCCTGCCATATGAGCGTGTTTCGTTTTACCCCCCCACCGTTGCCATAGGCAGGTTTAGGCAACGCTTTTTTTGAAAAAACCGTTGCCAAAAGGCATGGAGGGGGGGAAAGCAAAATTCGCTAACATTACAGGGGTGAAATTCACTATTAACCCAAAAAATAAAGATACGTAACAAAAAGAATAACAAATAACAAAATGAATGAAATCCCCAAAATCCCGTGTTACGTATCAGAGCACTCCTAAGACTCGAACAAGCAACACGCATATCCACGCATCCTAAGTACCTGGGTTATCTGTACTTCCGAGGAAGCACAGACACAACAACAACAGAGGGGTGAGAACTACATTCAATATAAAAAGGTGAATAATACATATAAGAAGTAGTATCTCACATAAATCAACAACATGCAACCACGACCTACCGTCATATTCAATCACCATCAATCAACAAATAACAAATGCAATGCGACACGACACAGACACAATGCATGTGGAACCAACAACACGGTTCATTCAATCGAACCCGGATAGATCACATACACCCCTACTTGGAAATGATCTATCCCCACCATTCTCCATTTCGGAGTATGGATGAATCACATACACTCCTCCTGAGCAATGATTCATCCCACCATCACCATGAAATGCATGACACAAAATGCATATTAAAACACATGTATTATAACATAGATACATGTTCACGATCCTCCTGATCACACCTGAATTACACACCAATATTCAACATCATACAATTACCTCACACAACATCAATCAGTGGTTAATTAATTAATTAATTCCCTAAAATTATTAAATTAATTATTATCAGCACCAATCCTACATTTCTCAGGGTCTGACATCTATCCCGAACCTCTCAAACCAAAAGGAACAACTCCAAATGCGAAAACGGGAAAGAAATCGCGAAACGGTGAAATTCTGCACACTCGCTGGCCATACGCGTACTGCCCTGTGCCATACGCGTATTACCAGCTCGGTCGCCCAACCCCTACGCATAATGCCTCCTTTCGTACGCGTATTGCCTCACGTTGCCCAAGTCCTTACGCGTATGCCTTGTGCCGTACGCGTACGGACAGAGACATTTTCCCACTAAATTTCCCAAATTCCAACCCATTACGCGTACGACCCTCCTATTACGCGTACTTCCTAGCCTTTCATACGCGTATTGCTGCGTATCAGCCATCCCATACGCGTATCGCCTTACCTGATACGCGTATGGCCAGATCTATTACGAAAAATCCAATTCTCCACACCAGTCTGAGTTCTGCTACGAAATCTACATTCCTTCTCTCCCAAAACAGTCCTAAAAGTGTTTCTACATCAATTTTAGGACTTATACTTTCCTCTTACATTTTCACCTATTATTACTACATGAATTAGAGGTCTTAGATTCCAAATCGTTCTCCCAATTTGGGTCAAAAACAAATCTGCACCAGAGATGTTCATACAACAGCAACAACAACAGAAAATCATATTCACACAGATCGATTCATGCATAATCTCATCATCATATCAGACATATACAACAAATCATCAACACAACGTTTTGCATACAAATTCCTACGGGGTTAAGGACTCCCCACTACCCTTATACAATTTAATCACCAAATATGAACCCGTTCTCCCCCTTACCTCGAATCCTTGATTAATTTCCTGTGAATTTCAGATGAGAAGTTAGCCTTGGCACACTCTTGTTCTTCCTCTTCTTAGTCTTTTCCCTTCTTTCTCAAAAAAATCTGATTATGGCTAAACCCTCTCAATTCTCACTAATCATTATTTAATTACTAAACTGCCCCTCCTATTTTCTATCAGCCCATAATCCAATTAATTCAATCTGATTCTATTTTACTAAATAACAATACTAACCATAATAATAATAATAATATAAAATATACTATTAATAAAATGATAATAATAATAATAATAATAATAAAAATAATGATAATTCCATATAACTAACATCACCCCCCACGCACTCAGACACGCACCTTAAACAAGGCCAACAATTAAAATAAAACCAGACGATTAAATAATTAAGAATGGGGTGTTACAACTCTCCCCCACTTAAATTATTTTCATCCTCGAAAATGTACCTGATGGAAACAATTCTGGACACGACTCCCGGATCCTGCTCTCCAATTCCCAGGTCACACTTCCGCCAGCAGCTCCTCCCCAAGCTACTCTCACCAGAGGTATCTCCTTTCCTCTGAGTTGCTTCATCTTGCGATCCTCGATCCTTAAAGGCATCGTCTCCACTGTAAGATTCTCCCTGATTTGTACTTCATCCCTCTGAATAACATGAGACGGGTCTGAAACATACTTCTGAAGTTGCGACATGTGGAACACATCATGGAAGCTCGAAAGTTCTGGTGGCGATGCCACTCTGTAGGAAATTGCACCAACTCTCTACAAGATCTGATACGGTCCAATAAACTTAGGATCCAACTTCTTAGATTTCAAAGCACGACCCACATCGGTCACTGGGTTAACCCTCAGGAACACATGATCACCTTCACTGAATTCCAAATCTTTCTTCCGATTATCATGATAACTTTTCTGTCTACTCTGAGACGCCTTCATCTTTTCACGAATCATTTGAATCGTCTCAGTAGGCTGTTGCACAATTTTTGGTCCAAGCACCACATTCTCACCTATTTCATACCAACACAGAGGTGTCCTACACCTCCTACCATACAAAGCTTCGAAAGGCGCCATTCCAATGCTAGAATGGTGACTGTTATTATACGTGAACTCAATCAATGGAAAATGAGTATCCCACGCACCACCTTTTTCCAATACACAGGCTCTCAGCAAATCCTCCAATGACTGAATGGTCCTCTCGGACTGACCATCGGTCTGTGGATGATAAGCCAAGCTCAACTTCAATTTAGACCCCAAGGCTTCCTGCAGGCTCTTCCAAAATTCTGAAGTAAACCTCAGATCTCTATCCGACACTATGCTCGACGGAACACCATGTTGTCGCTCCCGGGATTTTCATCCTAGTACAAACGCGAAAGTGGCACAAAACAGAGTCGCCGGCAATGTGTATTTATCCCAAGAGAGGGAAAGGAAACACCGCATAAACCTGAAGGGAAGGAAAGAGCATGGTCTTACGACCTAGAGAACTGGGTTCGGGAGTCGGTTACGCGAGAGGAAGGTATTAGCACCCTCACGCGTCCATCGTACCCGATGGGATCCACGCTTGCTTGTCTCGATCAAAGGGTGTAAGGAAAGATACTGGAAAAAGGAACTGGAACAGGAATGGAAAGAGAAAGAGAAACAAATGTAGGGAAAATAAAAGAAGTGCTCGAATGGGCCAAACCCCACTGCCTACGTATCTCATCGGGAGCATGAGAATCAGAGCGACGTAGTTCCCCTCACTAGGGATGGATTGTTTGTGTTTTTTAAGGAACGACTAATGTTCTAGCTCAGGTGTTGCAGGCTCGCCGGTCCGAGTGCGTTACCATCTTGCAAGAGAACGAGAAGAAGCACGTTCATACGTCGAGAGTGGACGAGGTGAGAAAAGAATTCCCGAAGGAAAGACGTTATTGTTTGTTTTTGTCTTTTAAGAGTTTTTTCATTTGTTTGCATATGATAGTGTATCTAAATCTTAATCATTGGAATGTACATCCTCACATTCCAAGATGGAATGAGTAAGAAAGTACACTAAGGGTGAAGAAGACCCTCACACTTAGTTCCAATTGTCAAGGTTCAAACACACTAGCATACTTGTATTTATTAAGTGTTTTTGTTGATTATGAAATGAAGAAGTGTTTTTTTTATTATTTGTACCTTCAACAAGTATTGCATTTAAGTCCCTCATACAAGATCAAATGTTTAACACATTGACCCAAGATGGGCTATATGCTACACATTCTAAGATTACAAGAGAAGACCCCTTATAATCTTTTCTTTATATGAAAGGCCTAAATGCAATAAATGCTTGCCTTTATTAGATATTTTGAATTTTCTTTGAGATGAGAAGATGAAAGACTCAAGAGAGGATAACGGTAAAATCTATGTGAACTAAGACTCAATCCTAATCAATTAATTAAGGGAGTGATCCTAATGGTTTGTGAGGTTTCAAAACCTAAAGTCTAAAGAAAGAATGAATTAAACAACTCACTTCTAAAGTAGAAGATGAATTGTAATTCAAAAGGGAAAGTAATGAGTTATTAAAAGAAAGCACATAAGTGCTTAACAAAACACAAAATGGAATTGTAAAAGATGAAGGGATAGAAGTTTGAATGTGGATTCCTTATCCACACTGAATTACAACTTACCAAAGCCCCTACATGGTTAGTAAACATGCATAAGAAGTATAAGAAGTAAAAGAGCATTTAATGCACCATAAAACTCAAAAGAATTAGATGAGAAATCAAATCCTATTGGTCACAACCAGAATGTGCATCATATGGAAAACAAATGATTATTATCATGCAAGTCCAAGTGGATAGGCAACAAACATCATCCATGACATTAGAACATGCTACCATAAGAAAATGGAAAGGAAAGATGAAAAGAAAGAGAAGAAACATGTATAAATGACACATGTAATCCAAGGATCAGAATTGAAATGAAATGAAAAAATGATTCACAAACCATCTCACAAGTATTCATGAAGCAACTAAGACATGTAAGAAGTAATAGGAGAAGTAGAATTGAAATGAAAGTTCAAAAGAAAGTGCAAACACAACATGTTAAAGGTGCACAAGGTTCAAATGATAATCAACATGCAAAGATGACATATAATATGTATCAATGACCTATTATGTCACATGAATGGTTCACCAAATATGCAAATGATCATGCAAGTATGTACAAAAGAAATCATGTAAACATGCACAAAAGTTAAGATGATATGACATGTTATTATGCTTCAAAGGTAATGCATTAAACAAAAATTAGATGATCTCATGGAAATTAAGCAAGCATGGTTTAAAGATACACCAATCAGAAGTGAATCATATACCAAAATAACATGTAATAAATCAAGGCAAAAATGCTTTATACAATGCACTTAGGTCAAGTATACACATCATACAAAGTAACACAAAAATGAACACCAAACATGCCATAAACTGACCTAAAAAATCAAATAAAAATCACTTAACATACCTCAAGATGCTAATGACTCAATGCAAAAAGAATAGCATCAAAACAATTTTTAATGATCTAGAACAAAAATGTACAAATTTATGTATCACATTAAGAATGCACACAAAAGAAAAATCAAAGAAAATTATAGAGCAGGGGCAAAAAGGTCATAAAATCAAGATATGAAAACATCAAAAATTCTATAAATGTCTTAATGATATTCATGAATTTTTATGGAATTTTATGATGATATTTGATATTTTTAAAAATTAAAAAGTAAACGTGTAGAAAAATGGAAAAAATAAAATGAAAGGTAAATGTGAATGGGGGTGTAAACATAGTAAAATATTAGTTCAAATGAGTTTGGGCTTTTAAAAATGGAGGTGTAAATAGCAATTTGATCTAAGTCCAATAAGCGCGCAGTCCATAATAACTAGCATGCTCACTCAGTCAACAAAATTGACTCACGTGTGACCATTGGATTAAGTCAAGTCCACAGGCAAGTCAAAGTAATGAAAATCAACGCATGTACATGAATGTCCACACTCCATACCATGTACCACACCACACAACGTTTAAGTGATTTCAGAAAAATAGCACGTGAGAGGCACACTGATTTTAATGTGCTGGCATGCTTTTGAACCACACGATGAGAAAAAATAAACGGACACGTTTAGAAAACACACAAACCCTAGCATTCAAGATTCACCGGCCGGAGATGACCTCCGGTCATCTTCTCCGGCCAACAGCCGCCACCTGCAAACTCACATGTTCATGGAAACACACAAATCGTATACCAAATTGAAGCTGAACTGTTGTAGATCTAGAATCTGCTCATAAAAACCACAAAACATGCACACACAGCAAGAACGGAGGAGATGAAAACAAGCCCTAAGTTTTGCAACTAAGCCTCTAAGAGGCCTATCAACTAGCCGGAGTTAGCAAATGCTCCTATTGAGCTCAAACACGTTTAATATCAACAAAAATCAAGCAACAGAAGCATGAATCGAAACCTGAAATTTGAAGTTGCTTGAACCTTCAGAAAACCAGAGATCCTTTCCAATGAGTCTTAAACTTGACCTGGCCAAATAAAGGCTGAGATGCGAAAATTGATGACGATCCAATGGAGAAGAGGTTGAAACCAAGCTCCAAACAAGTAGCAATGTGGAGAACTTGAGAGAGAATCAGAGAGAGTATTGAAGTGGAATGAACAAGGTAGAGCTCGAGAATCAGTGGCAATGGTGGAAATGAGAGAGAAGAAGAGAGTTTTTCTGAAGTGAATGTGTGAAAATGAAGTTAGAACTGAAATTAGGGAGTGTGATTTTGTTTTATAGAGAGCTCTAATCATGGTTTAGTGAGTGAGTTAAATGAGTCACCATTGGGTTAAGTGAGTCATCCCTAACTAACTGAGTCAAGTTAGTTAGGGAGAGCTATAGTAAGGTGCAGCTGGCCCATGATATGTTATGGTGAGAGTAATGAGAAGGTGAATTGGCACGGTTTATGCAGCAGAAGCTTGCTCAACAAGTTTCTCCTTCTATTTCCCTGCAAGGCACGTGTTACTATGCATAGTGTAGGTAATATGTGCTTGGTCAAAAGAGGAAACTGAAGTGAAGAAGTCTTTGTCGTGTGTGTGAACCAAATTATGCAGCATGCTATCAATGTGTCAGTGCCAACATAGGGCTGTTTATGGAAGTTTTTCTCTCTACTCAATGACTGAATTAGTGAGTTTATGGGCTCATTAAAAAGAGGACACATTGGAGAACAATGTTGATGTGCAAATTGAAGTGGAATGGTGCCTCAAACATGTCTAAAAATAACCATAAATAGATGGAAAAGGAACTGGTACATATGCGTGCAGACTTGTGGCATGGCATGGCAAACTGGCCTGTGGATTTTCAGCATTATCACCATGACTTTGGACCAAAATATCTCCACCATAACTTGATCAAATGGGATTTTGTCCAACATGAACATTGAAGGTGACATTGCAATGAACAACTGTCATGTTGAAAACTTTTCCATTTGAAGCTTTTATCTTGATGAAAAGTGAATGAACATTTGGCCCACCAACTGTTTGAGGAAATGATGTGCGCGTGACCTGAAAATTCTTGGTCATGACATGGTTTTTGCCCTACTTTCCTCCAACTTTGATCCATTATATCTCCCTCAATTTTTATCCAATGGAGATGTTCCACACATGGATTTGAAGCTCAAAGCAAGATCTTTTGTTGTGGCCGAGTGGAATTTCCATTTGAGGCTTCAATTTTGAATGGCCTTGGTTCAAACTCTGATGCATAATGATCCAAAATTACTATTTTTGGAAACCCTTCTTCATCCAAAAATGGCAACTTTCCACATCTTGATTTTTTCATGATTCCTTTGGAGTTTCTTGATCAAATTTTGTACATTGGTCACATATACCATGAATTTCATGAATTTGGCCTCAAAAAGTCAAGAGTTGACTTTTCCCTCTGATTATTTGACTTGGCCCCAAATTTCCTGACTTTTGATCTTTCTTCCAATTGAACCACTTCTAAAACCAATTGAGAGGTGATTTCCCACATCCATACACTTAAGGACATATAGAATACCATGACCTCAAGTTTTGTCCAAAAAATCAAAGATTCCCTGATTTTATTGGAAACCCTAGTTTTGACCCCCTCTGGTTAGGAGGGAAAAGTGCAGTCTCCAATTTCAAATTCCTCAGAGTATGTTGTGTATCCTCTTAAAGGATGATGAGATATGCCATTTGAGATTGATTTTGGATCAATGAGCTATCTCTTTTGAGGGTTTTCCTTCAGTTTTTTGAACCTCTTGCATGATGAAGTATGTATTGTTTCAATCTCCTATTGAATCTCACTTCCTTGAGATATTGGATGGTCAATTGAGATGGTGTAAGACATGAGAGACCTCTTGGCTTGCCTTGAGGCAACTTGATTGACCTTTTGTGCTTTGAATGATCCCTTGATTGCCCACCTTCCACCTGATCACATGCCTTGACGGTAAGAGGGATGCTATGCTTCATTTTTCTATGTTAAAGATGTAATGCAATGCTAATGAGGTGGATATGATATGGTAAATGATAATGCTATGCTATGATGCAAAAAAGGGAGAGCAAATTTTGGGGTATTACAGCTGCCCCTATTCAAACACTGTAGACCTGAATGCCTGAAAGCGAATGCTTTCAGACTTTCAAGGTATATAGTGATTGAATACCAAATATAACCAAAAATTTGCTCTGGATGATGAAAAAGAAAAGGGATATAAACCCAACGCGATTGTTGGATTGAATCTTCAAGTGAAACGTTGTCGGAGAAATCTGTCTTTTGAACGACGCCAGGCGACTACTGGCTTGCCATACTGCTGGTGGACTTTGATAATGTCTTTTGTACGACGCCAGGCGACTACTGGCTTGCTACACTGCTGGTGGACTTTGATAATGTCTTTTGTACGACGCCAGGCGACTACTGGCTTGCCACACTGCTGGTGGACTTTGGCTGCTCTGCCATTCTAAACAATGGACTTTTACCAGTTCGTGCTGGATTTTTGCCAATCTGTCGTTGGACTTCAATGATTACCAAACAGGCTTTGGAATCTCAAAATTGCCATCCTTGGATGGACTTTTGCAGCTTTGCCAAACTAATATTGGACTTTGATGCTTACCAAACCGGCTTTGGAAGCTTTGCCAAATGATTATCCCACTGGCTGGAACAACCATCTGCCATACCATCCCACAAGCTGGAATAATATGAACAAACTGTATATAATGATCATCCCACTGGCTGGAACAACCATCTGCAATATTATCCCACAGGCTGGAATAGTATGAACAAATTGTATATAACGATCATCCCACTGGCTGGAACAACCATCTGCAATATTATCCCACAGGCTGGAATAATATGAACAAACTGTATATAATGATCATCCCACCGGCTGGAACAACCATCGGCCATACTATCCCACTGGCTGGAATAATATGAACAACTGTATATAATGATTATCCCACTGGCTGGAACAACCATCTGCCATACCATCCCACTGGCTGGAATAATATGAATAACTGTATATAATGATTATCCCTCTGGCTGGAACAACCATCTGCCATACTATCCCACTGGCTGGAATAATATGAACAAAATGTAAGTAATGATTATCCCACTGGCTGGAACAACCATCTGCCATACTATCCCACTGGCTGGAATAATATGAACAACTGCATATGTGCCAAAAATAAATTGGACTTTGAGTTGTAAATGAGCAATGCCAAGAATTACACCACCGGCTGGGTAATATCATATGCTGACACCTTGCTGAAGAAGAGATTCACTTGATCCATTTAGACCTTGCTGGGGAGAACCACAACTCCGCTTGGGAGTATAGCTGACCAGATTCAATGCTGAACTCTGTGGGGACTTCGCTGGGGAGAGAACAATTCGGCTGGGAATTATTCTTTGGCAAATTTCACATGCTGAAGCCTGCGGGAAATATACCTTGATGACACTACCACCTGCTGGTAAATCCTATGGAGATTTCTCCACAGGGGATGTTCAAATCCTGGTTGGAAGACAATCTGTTACAACATGCTGAGAAAGAGTCCCTAGAAATCTGCTGGGGAAACCCAAAGCAATTCCACGGTAGTCTGCTGAGGAAAATGACTGTCGAGCTTAGGATAAATGTCACAATGCCCCGTGTTGGGCAAACTTTCCCTTTGACGACCCCGCTGGGGATAATGAGTTTACAACACACCCCACTAGAGAAAACTGCTTTAAAGCATCTCGTGTTGGGGCTGCCCTTCGAGAGGATTTTACAGAAGACCAAATGTCCTCAAACTCTACTGGGGATTATAGATCGGGAATATCCTTTGCTGGGGAGATAACATGCCCCATGCATGGGATGGTCAATAACTCCGCTGGGGGTCAATCTTTGACAAATTTCACATGCTGAGACCTGCGGGAGCGATGATACCATCACTTGCTGATACATCCTACCAAGAGTAAACCACACAAGGGATGTTAGTACTAAAGTTTCATCTCTTAAGCGAATTTTATAGAAAACCAAGCGTTTTCAAACTCTTAGACAAACACTCTGCCTTGAACCACTCTTCACATCGTCTGCAAGGTACCGGAGGGTTGGCACTTGTTATTGACCTGGAGCGTTCACTGCATTAATAACCGTTATCAACACAGAAAAAATCCATCTTCGACCACCGTTGCCGTCACGAACTCGGTGGGAACTCTTGAATGGAAGAATCAACTTAATAAGATACAACAGTATCAAGTCATAGCAAATATCTGCTCGTGGTTACGATCATGCTGCTTGGATCGACCGTGCTCATTACCTGCAACAGAAAAAGAATATGTACATGCCCCAGGATATTGCGTGATCTTTTGAGTCCACCATCCAAGGTTGTCCAACAAGCAAAGTAATTTCAATTGTCTTTGTGCATGTTTTTTTGCAAGGCCAAGATATCTTCAAATTAATGTTTTATTATCAAAAATCGGACGTTTTTACAAACAAAACAGTAAAATGAAAATAAAAGCTCGTGCCTGAATATTCAATTTTATTGATGAAATGCCAAAAATTGGCGAATTTACAATCAGAAGCAAACCCCTAAAAGAGGCGATTGCCATAAAATTGAGAAAAGAAATCTATCCTAATGATAATGCGGAAATTGGATTCCAACTGATTTCTGATTCTGTTATAGCCAGTATGTATTCCAATTCTCCTAATTATCTTTGCCTTCAGAAGCTCGTGGTCGGACCAATTCCTCCTTTGGAATTTTTCCAGTTTGCTGAAGAGTAGAAAACGCACAGATTAATTCAGACTGCAGTCATTCGCTTTAATCCCTCTTTTGCGTGGATCGCCTTTTTAGGTTTTTAATCCACCGGGATACCCTTTTTTGCCTAAGTTGCCCTTTCGGGTTTTCAACTTACCGGGTGTACAATTCTTTTCAATTATATCCCTAATTTTTGCCCGAACCTTTATTCTGTTTTTGGTTTGCCGGGATGCCCTTTTTTGCCTGGATTTTTTTTTCTTTTATCCAGCGGGTCTCTTTATACGAAGTATTTTTTGACTGCATCTGAATTAACAGGGGATGAAAAGTCTTCACCATCCATGGTTGTCAGCAATAGGGCTCCGCCTGAGAAAACCTTTTTAACCACGAATGGACCTTCATAGTTAGGAGTCCATTTTCCCCTGTGATCTGTATTCGGAGGAAGTATTCTCTTGATTACCACATCCCCGACCTTCTAGACTTGAGGTCAAACTTTTTGATTGAATGCCCTCTTCATTCTGCGCTGATATAGCTGGCCATGACATACTGCTGCTAGTCGCTTCTCCCCAATAAGGCTCAGCTGATCAAATCTGGCTCGTACCCATTCAGCTTCCTCTAGTTTAACGTCCATCAACACTCGGAGAGAGGGAATCTCAACCTCGATCGGTAAAACTGCCTCCATACCGTATACAAGTGAGTATGGTGTTGCCCCAGTGGACGTGCGGACTGATGTTCGATACCCATGTAAAGCCAATGGTAGCATCTCATGCCAATCTTTGTACGTGACAACCATCTTCTGCACAATCTTCTTGATATTTTTGTTGGCCGCTTCAACCGCGCCATTCATCTTCGGGCGGTACGGAGAAGAATTGTGATGTTCGATTTTGAAGTCCCGGCATAGTTCAGCCATCATCTTGTTGTTCAAATTAGAACCATTATCAGTAATGATTCTTTCGGGCACTCCATATTGACAAATGATATCTCGCTTCAAGAAACGAGCCACTACTTGCTTAGTGACATTGGCGTAAGATGCTGCTTCAACCCATTTAGTGAAGTAATCAATGACGACCAAGATGAAACGATGGCCGTTTAAAGCAGTAGGCTCAATTTTCCCGATCATATCAATGCCCCACATTGCAAATGGCCACAGAGAGGACATGATACTCAACGGATTGGGAGGAACGTGCACTTTGTCTGCATAGATCTGGCATTTGTGACACTTGCGAGCATACTTGCAACAATCTGACTCCATTGTCAACCAATAATACCCCAATCTCAACAATTTCTTAGCCATCGCATGTCCTCCAGCATGGGTACCGAAAGAGCCTTCGTGCACTTCGATCATCAACAGGTCTGCTTCGTGTCTATCCACACATCTGAGCAGAACCGTGTCAAAATTCCTTTTATACAGCACGCCATCTTTGTTCAAGAAGAAACTACCAGATAGCCTTCTTAATGTCTTCTTGTCATTGGAAGATGCCCCAGGCGGGTATTCTTGATTTTTCAAGAAGCATTTGATGTCATGGTACCATGGCTTATCGTCAGACACTGCATCAACATCAAACACAAAAGCAGGCCTATCAAGACGAGATACATCAATCCTGGGTACAAAGTTCCAACCATGCACTTTGATCATCGAAGATATAGTGGCCAAGGCGTCTGCAAACTTATTCTCATCTCGGGGAACATGGTACAACTTGACAGTTGTAAAGAATGTCAGCAATCTCCTCGTATAATCTCTATACGGAATCAAATTCTGCTGATGTGTGTGCCAAGTTCCCTTTACTTGATTGATTACCAGTGCTGAATCACCAAAGATATCGAGGGTCTTGATTCGTAAATCGATAGCCTCCTCAATCCCTAGTATGTAAGCTTCATACTCTGCTTCATTGTTGGTACACCCGAAAGTTACTCGGGCAGTGAAGGGCATGTGAACACCTTCTGGCGTAATGAGGACTGCACCAACTCCGCACCCATTCATATTAACTGCCCCGTCAAACATCAAACTCCATTTGGATTCAGGGTCGGGCCCCTCCTCCAGAAGTGGTTCCTCGCGGTCTTTCGCTTTGAGAAACATGATGTCCTCATCAGGGAAATCAAATCTCATGGGCTGGTAATCATTAAGAGGCTGTTGCGCAAGATAATCTGACAGTATACTTCCTTTGATTGCCTTTGCGAAGTAAATTGAATATCGTACTCTGTCAGCACCATCTGCCACCTTGCAACTCTGCCTGTAAGTGCTGGTTTCTCAAAAATATACTTGACCGGATCCAATTTTGAGATCAACAGGGTTGTATGTGTGAGCATGTATTGTCTCAATCGCTTGGCGGCCCATGTGAGTGCACAGCATGTCTTCTCAAGCATTGAATAACGCGATTCACAATCTGTAAACTTCTTACTCAGGTAGTAAATAGCATGTTCTTTCCTACCTGTCTCGTCGTGTTGACCGAGAACACAACCCATGGATCCTTCGAGCACTGTCAAGTACATAATCAACGGTCTCCCTTGAACTGGAGGTATCAGAATCGGAGGTTCCTGCAAATATCTTTTTATTTTATCGAATGCATTTTGAAAATCATCATTCCACCTGACCGTTTGATATTTTCTTAGCATTTTGAATATCGGTTCGCAAGTGGCAGTTAGGTGAGATATGAACCTTAAAATATAGTTCAATCTTCCTAGAAAGCCGCGAACTTCTTTCTCAGTCCTTGGTACAGGCATATCTTGTATAACTTTCACCTTAGCAGGATCAACCTCTATCCCTTTTTCACTGACAATGAAACCAAGCAATTTTCCGGATCGCACGCCGAAAGTACATTTGTTAGGATTCAGTCTCAACCTGAATTTCCTTAACCTCTCAAAAAGCTTCTTCAAGTTGATCAGATGTTCCTCTTCTGTCTTTGATTTAGCAATCATGTCATCCACATAGCACTCGATCTCTTTATGAATTAGATCGTGGAATAATGTCACCATTGCTCTTTGATAAGTTGCCCCTGCGTTTTTCAACCCAAAAGGCATTACTTTGTAACAGAAGGTACCCCACGGGGTAATGAATGTGGTCTTCTCCATGTCTTCAGGCGCCATCTTTATCTGATTGTACCCGGAGAATCCATCCATAAATGAGAACACTGAAAACTGAGCGGTATTATCAACCAGCACATCAATATGAGGGAGTGGAAAGTCATCCTTAGGGCTCGCCCTGTTGAGATCTCTGTAATCCACACACATTCTAACTTTGCCATCTTTCTTCGGCACCGGTACTATGTTGGCCACCCAAGGAGGATAGTTGGTTACTGCCAGAAAACCTGCATCCAACTGTTTCTGTACTTCTTCCTTGATCTTCAAAGCCATTTCTGGTTTCGTTCTGCGCAGCTTTTGCTTGACCAGTGGACAATCCTCTTTCAATGGTAGTCTATGCACAACTATGTCTGTATCTAAACCTGGCATATCATGATATGACCAAGCAAAGATGTCAACGTATTCCCGTAGCATGACTATCAGCTCTTGCTTTACATCAGCCTGCAGACTTGCACCAATCTTGATCTCTTTCTTGCTTTCCTCTGACCCAATATTGATGATCTCAAGAGTTTCCTGATGAGGCTGAATGGTCTTCTCTTCCTGTTTCAACAACCTAGCCAACTCTTCCGGGAGTTCATAGTCTTCATCACCTTCTTCCTCAGCTTGATAGATCGAATTGTCGAAATCATACGTGGGCATAACAGAACCATTTTCAGAGGAATTCACAGAATCAAGTCTGCATGATTGGATTTATGCTTTATTTTAGATTATTTTTGCTTGAAAACAAAAGAAAAGAAAGTGCATTATCATTTTTTTATTTTCTTTGTGCAAAAATAAAAAATAAAGAAAGAGTAAAGGAACACAAATTTGTAAACAAAAATGTCCTTTTATTGATATTTGAACATTATATGAGAAAATATGGTGGCCCTACAAATGGATCTTCACACATGGGCAGAGTGTGGGATTTCATGCATTATGAAAGACAAGAATTATTACTCTGAATGGTGAACAACATGAACGATTTCTTCACTAGACCAATTTTACAACGCCTCGCCTGGAGCCAGTGCATATACCCATCTGTCCAGATAATCTGAGCTTTCAGCGCCATCTTCTATTGCTGAGCAGGACTGATTGGGATTGATAATTCCTCCACTGTTGAAGTCGATTGGCCCACGGAATTGAGGAACTGGCATCCGGCCCGGCTGGTATCCAATGCCAAACTTATCTTCTTTCACAAACACGTCAATAGCTTTACCCCAACCCTGGGCATTCCCGCTTTCGACCACTTCTCTGGCCTGCTTGTATGATGCAATTGATGCACTCGGCCCACCTGGCACATTCGACACCACTGCTGCTGAAGTAGACTCTGGTAAGTTATTGATATTCAGGGCTTCAAAAGATTGGCACAAAGTTTCATGAATTTCTCCATCCATTTCCACATATTTGAAAGTGGATAGATGACTCACGAATATATCTTCCTCGCCGCAAACAGTAACCACCTGACCCTCGAACACATATTTGAGCTTCTGATGAAGTGTTAAGGTAACTGCGCCCGCTGCGTGAATCCATGGTCGGCCCAACAAACAGCTATAAGCAGGCTGAATGTCCATAACATGAAAGATCGTCTTGAATATCTGTGGACCAACCTGTATTGGTAGTTCAACCTCCCCAAACATCGATCTTTGGGATCCATCGAAAGCTCTCACAATCAGATCGCTGGGTCTCAGAACCAATCCATCTACTTCAATTTTCATCAGTGCTTTTTTGGGTAACACATTTAAGGAAGAACCTGTGTCAACCAGCACGTGCGACAAAACAACTCCTTTGCATTCAAGTGTGATGTACAGCGCTTTGTTGTGATTACGTCCATCTGGTGTCAAATCCCTGTTCGTAAACCCCAACCCGTGGCTCACATTCACATTCCAAATTACTCCCTCCAGCTGATTCACTGTAATCTCGTGGGGAACGTATGCCATATTCAGAACCTTCAACAAAGCAGCCCGGTGTGCATCTGAACTCATTAGCAGGGATAATATCGAAATTTTAGAGGGTGTCTGATTAAGCTGGTCAATGATCTTGTAATCACTCTTTTTGATGACCCTCATAAATTCCTCGACATCATTATTAAAATTGACTTTAGGGTCCTCTTCCTGAGCAGGCACCTTGTCATCAACAACCTGTTTTCCTTTCGCTCTTGCAGCAACTTCTGCTTCCTTATCATTCCTTAGAGTCTGGGGAGCAAACAGTCGACCACTTCTGGTGAAACCACTCGGTCCACTGACATTCTCAACACTGGTACCAACAACAACCTCTGCTTCCTGAGTATTAGTCCCATACTGCCATGGAACTGCCCTATTGGACACATAAGCAGCCGATTCAGGAACTATAATCGTAACTGGTCTTGGCCTCTCGGGCACGATGATAGCAACAGGCTCCTCAACAGGCACCTGTATCTCAACTGGATTATAGTAAATGGTAACGGCAGAAACATCCTGTTCTTTCTCTACTTTATCAAACTGAAGACTTCCCTCGTCCATAAGATCCTGCAGTCCAGCTTTCAACTTACGGCAACCATTAATCTGTCTCAAACAATCCTCGCAATCAGAGGTACATCCAGGAAATACCTTTCCTTTTAACAAACGTTCTTTTACAATCAACAGCGGAGTCTTTACTAAATTAACATCAGTAATCAAATTCAACTTCTCGCCATCGAAAATAGCATTCGTGCCTGCACCTCCATGATGAGGCATTGGATTGTCACGAACATTCGGCGGCCTAGAGAAGTTAATAGCTTTTGCGTCGATCAGATCTTGAACCTTATATTGAAAGGCCCAACACTTTTCTATTGAATGACCTGGCGCACCAGAATGAAATTCACATCGGACATTAGCATCGTAACCTTGAGGCAATTTTCTGGAATCCAGCGGCTTCATAGTCCGAAGTTCAACCAACTTCTCTTTGAGCAGTTGTGGTAACAAAGCAACATATGTCATAGGCAAGGGATCAAACTTACGGTCTCTTTGTCTATTGTTCTGGAATCGGGGTCTACCTTGCTGATCTGGAGTTTGCTGTCCAGCTGGAACCAGAATGGTTACCGCATCCACCTGATGATAGGACTGATTCCTTCCTCTGCCCCCTCCTCTACACACAGCGCTGGACTCCCCTTCTCTTTTCCTTGGTCCATTGGCAAAGGGTTTCTTCGAACTTGAAGCAACATCTTGAATCTTACCCAATTTCAGCAGACTTTCTATTTGTTCCCCAGCAACGATGATATCGGCAAACCCCGTGGAGGGACATGCAGCCAGTCTATCCAAATACGTCCCTTGAAGTGTGCTCATGAACATATCAGCCATCTCACGATCACCCAAAGGTGGTTGAACTCGAGCAGCCAATTCTCTCCATCTCTGTGCGTACTGCTTAAAGCCCTCCTTGTTATCCTGAGTCATACTCTGCAATTGGGTACAATTAGGTGCCATGTCCAGATTATATTGATACTGCTTTAGAAACGCAGCGCACAAATCTTTCCAACTCCTTATATGAACCCTGTCCAGCTTAATGTACCATTCCAGGGAGGCGCCTGACAGGCTATCCTGGAAAAAATACATCCAGAGCTTTTGGTCCTCGGTGTAAGCGGCAATCTTGCGATTGTAAGCTTGCAAATGTGTTTTGGGACAGGTGCTGCCATTGTACTTATCCAAAACAAGAAGCTTAAACTTGGGAGGGATTCGCACACCCTGTACGAGACCCATGTCTTCTACATCAATTCCCAGAGGATTTTGGCTCTCAATAGCCTTGAGTCTTTCATCCATCTCTTCATACTTTCGATCGTCATTGTAGAAACCCATGTCATTGTTGAATGCAGTGACCTGGTCCTCTTGACCATCCTCATTATTATCAAATCCCAGATGTGCCCCACCAGCAGGGATTGTGCCAACAGGAGGAGTGCGCACGTTGCGATTTGGGATTTCAGTTTCCAGCCTCTGGATAGTCGTTCTCATAGCTTCTAGTCCAATCCTCATGTTTTCTTGACCTGTCCTCAGCTCCTGTTGACCTTGAGCAATCCCCTGCATGAGGTTCATGAACTGTTCCATCCTTCCCCTCAAATCAGCTAACTCTGTCTGAACTTGCTCCATGACTCTTGCTTGATTGCGTCGGGTAGAATATCGGTGAACTGGGGTATCAGCTATCGTGCCTGAAAACCAAATAAAGGTTAGCAGGCGCCTGCAAAAGGAAAACCTGCAACGCAAAAATGATATGCAAATGCAAATGCAAAGTTATGTTTGTCATTTCAAGATACTTTTCATATCCTGATTCCAATCGTAACCAAGAATTCCTGAAGACCAGGAGTCATGATTACTGAGTTTTGCCATGAAGAGATATTCATATACATCGATCACAAATGTCTGAAGACCAGAAATAGTGATTTTGTAGTGTGCCAGTGTGCAGATATCACATCACATATATCTGAAGACCAGAAATTGTGAACAGAAATAGCTCATTTCATACAAATTCCCAAAAACTTCTCAAGCACGTTTGTCGTAGTTTCAGCAACAAAATAAGAAACAAGCAGTTAAATGGATCCATCAATAATTCTGATGGTAACCATTACAAATTACAAAGAAATGACAAAAATCACTAATCCGACAGCTCTACATCCTTCAGCTTCTGGCTGGAGTACTTAATCTCTTCAAACAGGATGCGGGTACGCTGATGATGCGGCTTCTCAATCAGCTCTTTGATTACTACGTCCCTTTTTTCCAATGCATCTTCTAATGACCCCACGTGCATCAGCAAGGCTTCATCTTCATTGGCTCCTTTGCGCCTCTTGATTCCAGCTTGAATTTTAACCAGTTTCAGCTCTGCTGTGACATCTTCAAGCTTCTTGTTGGCGATTTTCAGCTTATCTTCAGCATTTTTTACTTGTTCTTGACTTTTGCCAAGATCTTCTCGATACTTTCTTCTTTCCATGTGTGCTTTCTTCAGCTCTTCATCTTTATCTTTTAACTGGGCCTACAATTCAGAGTTCTCAATTCTGACTTCATCCCAAGCTTGACGGAGTTTAGATAACGAATCCTTGCTTCGGGCTAGCTCCTGCTTTGTAGCCTTATGAGCCTGACTGGTATCATCTGCTCCCAAGGTAAGCTTCCGGAAGTATCGAGCTCTCTCATCAAAATCTTCTTCTTTGTCCGCCGGGGTTTTTTCTGCTTTCAACGCTCTCTTTTCCAACTCTTTGTTGTTAGCTAAAGCTTTCTGAAGACATCTGCTCATTCCAGAGTTCTCTATCTGCAGTTCTCTAACCATTTTCTTCAATTTCTCGTACTCTTCGGCCGGTACCATGGAATGTTGATCTGGACATAAGAGAACTTCTCTGGAAAAGGGTAACAACAACTTTTTGACCTTCATCTCAATCCAAGCATCATAGGCAGGGTATGATCTACAGTCTCCTTTGCTGAAAGTCAATTTTCCCTCTCTTTGCCTAAATTTCCAAGCATTTATTACTTCCGGCACTCTTTCATTCTTGGTTCCCACGAAAAACAGAGAAGCGCTAATCTCTTCATTAGCAGGAGGATGTCTCGGGGCATAACCAAATTGTCTGACTGCCAATACCGGGTTATAATTAATCCCACCTCTTCTTCCAAGTAGAGGCACATTTGGAAAACTTCCACATTTGACAGTAAGCTCTATCGTCAGTAATTTGGGATCAAACCAAATGATATTATTGGCAGTCAAACCTATCAGTCTCTTGGACCACTTCATTGTCTCAACAGTCTCTACAAACGCACCAGTTTGAGGTAAATGTTTGAAGAGCCAATGACATAACAATTGGGTGCAACAACTAACCAAACTCCCTCTTGCCTTCTCATTTTTGTAGTGTACTGAATAATAAAAATCCCCTAGCAAGGTAGGAATCAGATTCTTCGAAACGAACACTTTCATCGCTTGCATATCAACAAAATCAGGCTGACCGGGGAAGAGCACCAAACCATAGATACAAAGAGCTAACACAGCGTTGTAAGTAGTCCAATTTTTAGCCTTGGCAGCTTCCTGAGCTTGTTGAAAAAGAAACTCCAAATGAAATCCCTCATCTTCTTTGAGTCTGCTTAGGCCACTTTTCACAACAAACAGGTCCAGACGTAGAACAACAGCGATTACTTCGGGGGTAAGAGCACCCTCAGAAAAATACGGTATAGAAGACGTGACTAGAATTCCCAAAATAAATGAGAATTCCTCCAGAGTGGGCATCAGAATGTAGTCAGGGAATAGGGAACATCTCATTGATGGCTCATAGAACTGTAAGAAAGTATGCAACCCATCCTTCTCATACTTTGTGAATGCACAGACCATCTTAATCAGCTCTCCATATTCCTTCTGAAAAGTGCTGAGAACATCAGAACCAGCCATACCTATCATCTTGTTCAATAAATCCAGCTTAGGGTCAGGGAATTTGTATGACACATTATTCTTCCTTTTAACCTAAACTTCTTGGGAACTCATGATTGGAATCAGACAATATGGTGGGTACCTGAAAATGACAAACATAACCTGTTATGATATGATTATGCAAATGCAAAAGGCATGTGATCAGGTATCCAGGTGTCTGTGTCTGTGTTGAACTGTGTGCACTGTGTCTCTGTACTGAATCTGGCAATATATCTGAGATGAATACTCAAACCACTGTCATAGGATACACTGTCTGTAATAATCATAGAATCACAAGTACGGTATGTAGGAGGCCGGGATACCTGCAAACCTGTAAGCATCCCACCCATACTCATATGTGGTTCCTAGAAAATAAGGTTTGTCAGCTTCGGAGGTTTGAGAAGCGATAGCACATTCAGCCCGTAGGATACAATGCTACGCCAATCAAAGAGGTCGTCCACTGACTCACCTTAGAAAATAAAGGTCATCCTATGCAAGTACCAAAGTGGGCCCTCGGGTGCGAGTGGGTTTGCCACAGAATGTGGTCTGCCACTGTCACCACTAAAGAGAGATATTTCCACTAAGGTCCTCATGATTGGTCACTAGAGTCGACATCTCTCTAGATCGACATCCTGGAATACGCAAGATGCGCACGCCATGATGGGTCCCCAGATAGCCTCGTCTAGTTGTGAATATCGTGATTACCCACGTACACAGATGGCACGTAGGTCCCACTACTCTCCACTCTAATTTTAAGTGTATACTCGAGCCTGTGTACTGAGCTCATCTCTCAGAAATCCCATCCCGCCAAACAGACAAAACAGTGCAACACAGTATAATATATAAAATGTAAATGCTAATATGCTGTAAATATGGTACAAGTAATAAAATATAGTAAACAGCAAATACAAGATAACAGTAAACACCCAATGAAAGAAAAACAAACAAGCGCTAGGATTGACTCGCTTAGGATGGACCAGCAATAGGTCAACACGTCCCCAGCAGAGTCGCCAGCTGTCGCTCCCGGGATTTTCATCCTAGTACAAACGCGAAAGTGGCACAAAACAGAGTCGCCAGCAATGTGTATTTATCCCAAGAGAGGGAAAGGAAACACTGCATAAACCTGAAGGGAAGAAAAGAGCATGGTCTTACGACCTAGAGAACTGGGTTCGGGAGTCGGTTACGCGAGAGGAAGGTATTAGCACCCTCACGCGTCCATCGTACCTGATGGGATCCACGCTTGCTTGTCTCGATCAAAGGGTGTAAGGAAAGATACTGGAAAAAGGAACTGGAACAGGAATGGAAAGAGAAAGAGAAACAAATGTAGGGAAAATAAAAGAAGTGCTCGAATGGGCCCTACCCCACTGCCTACGTATCTCATCGGGAGCATGAGAATCAGAGCGACGTAGTTCCCCTCACTAGGGATGGATTGTTTGTGTTTTTTAAGGAACGACTAATGTTCTAGCTCAGGTGTTACAGGCTCGCTAGTCCGAGTGCGTTACCATCTTGCAAGAGAACGAGAAGAAGCACGTTCATACGTCGAGAGTGGACGAGGTGAGAAAAGAATTCCCGAAGGAAAGACGTTATTGTTTGTTTTGGTCTTTTAAGAGTTTTTTCATTTGTTTGCATATGATAGTGTATCTAAATCTTAATCATTGGAATGTACATCCTCACATTCCAAGATGGAATGAGTAAGAAAGTACACTAAGGGTGAAGAAGACCCTCACACTTAGTTCCAATTGTCAAGGTTCAAACACACTAGCATACTTGTATTTATTAAGTATTTTTGTTGATTATGAAATGAAGAAGTGTTTTTTTATTATTTGTACCTTCAACAAGTATTGCATTTAAGTCCCTCATACAAGATCAAATGTTTAACACATTGACCCAAGATGGGCTATATGCTACACATTCTAAGATTACAAGAGAAGACCCCTTATAATCTTTTCTTTATATGAAAGGCCTAAATGCAATAAATGCTTGCCTTTATTAGATATTTTGAATTTTCTTTGAGATGAGAAGATGAAAGACTCAAGAGAGGATAACGGTAAAATCTATGTGAACTAAGACTCAATCCTAATCAATTAATTAAGGGAGTGATCCTAATGGTTTGTGAGGTTTCAAAACCTAAAGTCTAAAGAAAGAATGAATTAAACAACTCACTTCTAAAGTAGAAGATGAATTGTAATTCAAAAGGGAAAGTAATGAGTTATTAAAAGAAAGCACATAAGTGCTTAACAAAACACAAAATGGAATTGTAAAAGATGAAGGGATAGAAGTTTGAATGTGGATTCCTTATCCACACTCAATTACAACTTACCAAAGCCCCTACATGGTTAGTAAACATGTATAAGAAGTATAAGAAGTAAAAGAGCATTTAATGCACCATAAAACTCAAAAGAATTAGATGAGAAATCAAATCCTATTGGTCACAACCAGAATGTGCATCATATGGAAAACAAATGATTATTATCATGCAAGTCCAAGTGGATAGGCAACAAACATCATCCATGACATTAGAACATGCTACCATAAGAAAATGGAAAGGAAAGATGAAAAGAAAGAGAAGAAACATGTATAAATGACACATGTAATCCAAGGATCAGAATTGAAATGAAATGAAAAAATGATTCACAAACCATCTCACAAATATTCATGAAGCAACTAAGACATGTAAGAAGTAATAGGAGAAGTAGAATTGAAATGAAAGTTCAAAAGAAAGTGCAAACACAACATGTTAAAGGTGCACAAGGTTCAAATGATAATCAACATGCAAAGATGACATATAATATGTATCAATGACCTATTATGTCACATGAATGGTTCACCAAATATGCAAATGATCATGCAAGTATGTACAAAAGAAATCATGTAAACATGCACAAAAGTTAAGATGATATGACATGTTATTATGCTTCAAAGGTAATGCATTAAACAAAAATTAGATGACCTCATGGAAATTAAGCAAGCATGGTTTAAAGATACACCAATCAGAAGTGAATCATATACCAAAATAACATGTAAGAAATCAAGGCAAAAATGCTTTATACAATGCACTTAGGTCAAGTATACACATCATACAAAGTAACACAAAAATGAACACCAAACATGCCATAAACTGACCTAAAAAATCAAATAAAAATCAATTAACATACCTCAAGATGCTAATGACTCAATGCAAAAATAAGAGCATCAAAACAATTTTTAATTATTGAGAAAAAAAATGCAAAAATTTATGTATCACATTAAGAATGCACACAAAAGAAAAATCAAAGAAAATTATAGAGCAGGGGAAAAAAGGTCATAAAATCAAGAGATGAAAACATCAAAAATTCTATAAATGTCTTAATGATATTCATGAATTTTTATGGAATTTTATGATGATATTTGATATTTTTAAAAATTAAAAAGTAAACGTGTAGAAAAATGGAAAAAATAAAATGAAAGGTAAATGTGAATGGGGGTGTAAACATAGTAAAATATTAGTTCAAATGAGTTTGGGTTTTTAAAAATGGAGGTGTAAATAGCAATCTGATCTAAGTCCAATAAGCGCACAGTCCATAATAACTAGCATGCTCATTCAGTCAACAAAATTGACTCATGCGTGACCATTGGATTAAGTCAAGTCCACAGGCAAGTCAAAGTAATGAAAATCAACGCATGTACATGAATGTCCACACTCCATACCATGTACCACACCACACAACGTTTAAGTGATTTCAGAAAAACAGCACGTGAGAGGCACACTGATTTTAATGTGCTGGCATGCTTTTGAAGCACACGATGAGAAAAAATAAATGGACACGATTAGAAAACACACAAACCCTAGCATTCAAGATTCACCGGCCGGAGATGACCTCCGGTCATCTTCTCCGGCCAACAGCCGCCACCTGCAAACTCACATGTTCATGGAAACACACAAATCGTATACCAAATTGAAGCTGAACTTTTGTAGATCAAGAATATGCTCATAAAAACCACAAAACATGCACACACAGCAAGAACGGAGGAGATGAAAACAAGCCCTAAGTTTTGCAACTAAGCCTCTAAGAGGCCTATCAACTAGCCGGAGTTAGCAAATGCTCCTATTGAGCTCAAACACGTTTAATATCAACAAAAATCAAGCAACAGAAGCATGAATCGAAACCTGAAATTTGAAGTTGCTTGAACCTTCAGAAAACCAGAGATCCTTTCCAATGAGTCTTAAACTTGACCTGGCCAAATAAAGGCTGAGATGCGAAAATTGATGATGATCCAATGGAGAAGAGGTTGAAACCAAGCTCCAAACAAGTAGCAATGTGGAGAACTTGAGAGAGAATCAGAGAGAGTATTGAAGTGGAATGAACAAGGTAGAGCTCGAGAATCAGTGGCAATGGTGGAAATGAGAGAGAAGAAGAGAGTTTTTCTGAAGTGAATGTGTGAAAATGAAGTTAGAACTGAAATTAGGGAGTGTGATTTTGTTTTATAGAGAGCTCTAATCATGGTTTAGTGAGTGAGTGAAATGAGTCACCATTGGGTTAAGTGAGTCATCCCTAACTAACTGAGTCAAGTTAGTTAGGGAGAGCTATAGTAAGGTGCAGCTGGCCCATGATATGTTATGGTGAGAGTAATGAGAAGGTGAATTGGCACGGTTTATGCAGCAGAAGCTTGCTCAACAAGTTTCTCCTTCTATTTCCCTGCAAGGCACGTGTTACTATGCATAGTGTAGGTAATATGTGCTTGGTCAAAAGAGGAAACTGAAGTGAAGAAGTGTTTGTCGTGTGTGTGAACCAAATTATGCAGCATGCTATCAATGTGTCAGAGCCAACATAGGGCTGTTTATGGAAGTTTTTCTCTCTACTCAATGACTGAATTAGTGAGTTTATGGGCTCATTAAAAAGAGGACACATTGGAGAACAATGTTTATGTGCAAATTAAAGTGAAATGGTGCCTCAAACATGTCTAAAAATAACCATAAACAGATGGAAAAGGAACTGGTACATATGCGTGCAGACTTGTGGCATGGCATGGCAAACTGGCCTGTGGATTTTCAGCATTATCACCATGACTTTGGACCAAAATATCTCCACCATAACTTGATCAAATGGGATTTTGTCCAACATGAACATTGAAGGTGACATTGCAATGAACAACTGTCATGTTGAAAACTTTTCCATTTGAAGCTTTTATCTTGATGAAAAGTGAATGAACATTTGGCCTACCAACTGTTTGAGGAAATGATGTGCGCGTGACCTGAAAATTCTTGGCCATGACATGGTTTTTGCCCTACTTTCCTCCAACTTTGATCCATCATACCTCCCTTAATTTTTATCCAATGGAGATGTTCCACACATGGATTTGAAGCTCAAAGCAAGATCTTTTGTTGTGGCCGAGTGGAATTTCCATTTGAGGCTTCAATTTTGAATGGCCATGGTTCAAACTCTGATGCATAATGATCCAAAATTACTATTTTTGGAAACCCTTCTTCATCCAAAAATGGCAACTTTCCACATCTTGATTTTTTCATGATTCCTTTGGAGTTTCTTGATCAAATTTTGTACATTGGTCACATATACCATGAATTTCATGAATTTGGCCTCAAAAAGTCAAGAGTTAACTTTTCCCTCTGATTATTTGACTTGGCCCCAAATTTCCTGACTTTTGATCTTTCTTCCAATTGAACCACTTCTAAAAC
Source organism: Lathyrus tuberosus (assembly GCA_022829125.1). Classification (NCBI taxonomy): domain Eukaryota; kingdom Viridiplantae; phylum Streptophyta; class Magnoliopsida; order Fabales; family Fabaceae; genus Lathyrus; species Lathyrus tuberosus. The sequence goes on along the minus strand of JALAZF010000659.1, from coordinate 874,715 downwards.
CAATTGAGAGGTGATTTCCCACATCCATACACTTAAGGACATATAGAATACCATGACCTCAAGTTTTGTCCAAAAAATCAAAGATTCCCTGATTTTATTGGAAACCCTAGTTTTGACCCCCTCTGGTTAGGAGGGAAAAGTGCAGTCTCCAATTTCAAATTCCTCAGAGTATGTTGTGTATCCTCTTAAAGGATGATGAGATATGCCATTTGAGATTGATTTTGGATCAATGACCTATCTCTTTTGAGGGTTTTCCTTCAGTTTTTTGAACCTCTTGCATGATGAAGTATGTATTGTTTCAATCTCCTATTGAATCTCACTTCCTTGAGATATTGGATGGTCAATTGAGATGGTGTGAGACATGAGAGACCTCTTGGCTTGCCTTGAGGCAACTTGATTGACCTTTTGTGCTTTGAATGATCCCTTGATTGCCCACCTTCCACCTGATCACATGCCTTGATGGTAAGAGGGATGCTATGCTTCATTTTTCTATGTTAAAGATGCAATGCAATGCTAATGAGGTGGATATGATATGGTAAATGATAATGCTATGCTATGATGCAAAAAAGGGAGAGCAAATTTTGGGGTATTACACATGTAACTTCACAATTATCCTGATATAAATCTCCACCAGCTTCGACAGCGGAAAACTGATGTTAATTGGTATAAAATGTGCGGACTTTGTAAGTCGATCCACTACTACCCAAATAGCATCAAAGCCCCTTGCCGTATTTGTAAAACCATTCACAAAATCCATAGCAATACTGTCCCATTTTCATTTAGGAATCTCTAACGGTTGCATCAATCCCGAAGGCTTCTGGTGTTCTACTTCTGACTTCTGACATGTCAAACAAGCGTAGACAAACTGAGCTATGTCCCTCTTCATACTGGACCACCAAAACAACTTCTTCAAATCATGGTACATCTTTGTAGCTCCCGGATGAATACCCAAACTACTCCGATGACTTTCCTCTAAGATTGCCTTTTTCAATTCCTCATTATCCGGCACACAAATCCTGCCCCGGAATCTCAACACACCAACATTATCCACTTTAAAGTCACTATCAGGATCATCTCCTCCTGTAGGCATCAAGTCCACTAATTTCACATCCAGTTTCTGATTTTCCTTAATTACATCCAAAAATTCATTATTCACCTTCAGCATACCCAATCTAATACTTTTCGGTGTAGTTTCACAAACCATACTCAAATCTCTGAACTGTTCAATCAATTCCATTTCCTTCACCATTAACGCAGACATATGGATTGTCTTCCGACTCAGAGCATCTGCCACAACATTAGCTTTTCCCGGATGGTAACTAAAATTGAAATCATAATCCTTTAAGAACTCTAACCACCTTCTCTGCCTCATATTCAATTCTTTCTGGTCGAACAAATATTTCAAACTTTTGTGATCACTGAATACTCCAAATCTTGACCCATACAAATAATGTCTCCAGATTTTTAACACGAACACCACTGCAGCTAACTCCAGATCATGAGTAGGATAGTTTCTCTCATGCACCCTCAACCATCTTAAAGCATAAGCCACTACCTTGCCACCTTGCATCAACACACCGCCTAAACCCATCTTAGACGCATCACAATACACTACAAAAGAATCATTCGGACTTGGTAAAATTAACACTGGTGCTGTAGTTAGTTTCTTCTTCAGTTCCTCAAAACTTTCCTCACAGGCAGCATCCCAGACAAAAGCTTGATTCTTCCTGGTCAACTGAGTCAATGGCAACGCCAATTTAGAAAACCCTTCAATGAATCTTCTATAGTAACCTGCCAAACCCAAAAAGCTTCTAATCTCCGTTGCGGTCTTCGGAGTTTCCCACTGAAGTACTGCACTTACTTTAGAGGGATCCACCGCTATACCATCACCAGAAATCACATGACCCAAGAAACTCACAGTCTTCAACCAAAATTCACACTTCGAGAACTTTGCAAACAGTTTATTATCTTTCAACACCTGCAATGCAATTCTCAAGTGACCTGCATGCTCTTCGTCAGACTTAGAATAAATCAGTATATCATCAATAAATACCACAATAAACTGATCTAGATAAGAATGGAAAATACGATTCATATATTCCATAAATACACCCGGCGCGTTAGACACTCCAAAAGGCATCACTGCATATTCGTAATGTCTGTAGCGAGTTCTGAAAGCAGTCTTCTGAATATCACCTTCCTTTACTCTAATCTGATGGTAACCCGACCTCAGATCAATTTTACTGAAAACACGGGATCCTACCAGCTGATCCATTAAGTCATCAATCCTCGGAAGTGGATACTTATTCTTAATGGTTACTTTATTCAACTGACGGTAATCAATGCACAGACGCATACTACCATCCTTCTTTTTCACCAACAACACTGGAGCTCCCCACGGCGACACACTTGGTCTGATAAACTTCTTATCGAGCAATTCTCCAACCTGAGATTTCAACTCTGCCAATTCTGATGCAGACATCCTGTACGGTGCCATAGAGATAGGTCTGGTACCCGGTACAAGATCAATAGCAAATTCAACTTCCCTTGTCGGAGGCAATTCTGTGATGTCATCAGGAAACACTTCAGGAAATTCATTCACTACTGGTAATTCATTAACTGAAGTCTTGCTTTCAACAGATAACGAGGCAAACACCGCAAACAGCTTCGCCTCGTCCTCCAATAACGCCCTCAACTCCTTGCTAGATAGCGAATCTGCTAATGCTTCCTCTTCAGGAGTAAGAAACAGTAACGTCTTCCTGAAGCAATCAATATACACCCGGTTGAACTCCAACCAGTTCATTCCCAAAATAACATCAAGATTATCGAGTGGCAAACAAATCAAGTCCACTCTGAAATCTCTACCAAACATGGTCAGCAGACACTTCAAACACACCAAAGAAGTAACCACGGAACCAATAGATGGAGTTTCAATCGTTATCCTCTGCTCTAGAGTAGATGGGACAATCCCTAATCTCTTCACACAGTCAACAGAAATAAACGAGTGCGTTTCACCCGTGTCAATGATAGCAATCAAAGGAACATCGTTAATAAAGCAAGTACCTTTGACGGAACGCTCCTCCTCAGTGGATTGGGCTCCCACTAAGGCAAACACTTTCCCACCCGTTTGAGACGTCTGAAACTTCTTCGACTTCTCGCAGTGAGTGCTGATGTGACCCTTCTCTCCACAATTATAACAAGTAGGCATAGTGGCTCTGCAATCAGCTATAACATGACCTGCTTTGCCACACTTGAAACATTTCTTCACCTCATTCTGACAGTTGTTAGCACGGTGACCCGCGCCACCACATCTGAAGCACTTGAGAGTATCAACACCTGCTCCCTTCTCCTTTGGTTTCTTTCCCACATCAATTTTCTGTTTCCCCTTATCAGCTGGAGCACTGTAAGGAGTACCTCCAAATCTCTTCTTACCCTTCTTCTCATTCACAGCCTTGTAATGAGCAATTCTGGCCCTGATATCATTATCATAAATTCTGCTTCTGCTTACCAGCTCTGGATAGTTTCTTATCTTCTGACAAGCAATACCCAATTTGATCTCGGGACGCAGCCCGTTCTCAAACTTCAAAAACTTCGAAGTCATAGCTTCTTCAGTATTGTAATGAGCACAATACTGAACCAGCTCCTCAAACTTAGCGGCATACTCAGCAACAGTCTTATCACCCTGCTTCAGCTCCAAAAATTCAACCTCTTTTGCACTACGAATGTCTTCCGGAAAATACTTTTCCAGAAACTCAGCTTGAAACACAGCCCAAGTAATCTCAGTACCTGCAGCTTCCAATCTCTGACGACTATTGTCCCACCAAGCCTCAGCCTCTCCTTCCAGCATATGCGTACCAAATCGTACCTTCTGAGCATCACTGCATTCCATGGTCCTAAAGATCTTCTCTACAGCCTTCAGCCATTTCTGTGCAGCTTCTGGATCTAAGATACCTCCCTCATAAGTAGGTGGCTTGTTGCTCTGGAACTGTGCTAAGTCACGAAACTGAGCACCTCCAGCCTGATTGGCGTTCTCTACAGCTTGTGCCATGGCTTGCATAGCAGCAGCAAGAGCAGCATCATTCCTTCCTGCCATACTGTTCAACAATCAACATAAGGTCAGAACACCAAATCAACTCCTATTCTAAGGACAGACTCAACTATAACACCTGGCCGGACGGACCGACCAGCTCTGATACCAATTGTAACACCCCACTTTCCCTTATATGAAAATACATAAAATTCTATAAAAATAATCAGAGTTTTCACACCAAAATAAAGTAGGATGCCACATTTGTAAAAAAAACCAACATCAAACTCCTTTTATTAATTGAAATAAAACAGCGGAAAAATAATTTATTATTCAGTTCACGGTCATCTGCCAATAACACCAAAACTCCACATAAAATCGTGGTTCACCATAATGTTCATAAAAAATAAAGATACGTAACAAAAAGAATAACAAATAACAAAATGAATGAAATCCCCAAAATCCCGTGTTACGTATCAGAGCACTCCTAAGACTCAAACAAGCAACACGCATATCCACGCATCCTAAGTACCTAGGTTATCTGTACTTCCGAGGAAGCACAGATACAACAACAACAGAGGGGTGAGAACTACATTCAATATAAAAACGTGAATAATACATATAAGAAGTAGTATCTCACATAAATCAACAACATGCAACCACGACCTACCGTCACATTCAATCACCATCAATCAACAAATAACAAATGCAATGCGACACGACACAGACACAATGCATGTGGTACCAACAATACGGTTCATTCAATCGAACCCGGATAGATCACATACACCTCTACTTGGCAATGATCTATCCCCACCATTCTCCATTTGGGAGTACGGATGAATCACATACACTCCTTCTGAGCAATGATTCATCCCACCATCACCATGAAATGCATGACACAGAATGCATATTAAAACACATGTATTATAACATAGATACATGTTCACGATCCTCCTGATCACACCTGAATTACACACCAATATTCAACATCATACAATTACCTCACACAACATCAATCAATGGTTAATTAATTAATTAATTCCCTAAAATTATTAAATTAATTATTATCATCACCAATCCTACATTTCTCAAGGCCTGACATCTATCCCCAACCCCTCAAACCAAAAGGAACAACTTCGAATGCGAAAACGGGAAAGAAATCGGGAAACGGTGAAATTCTGCACTCTCGTTGGCCATACGTGTACTGCCCTTTGCCATACGCGTATTGCCAGCTCGCTCGCCCAACCCCTACGCGTAATGCCTCCTTTTGTACGCGTATTGCCTCATGTTGCCCAAGTCCTTACGCGTATGCCTTGTGCCGTACGCGTACGGACAGCGACGTTTTCCCACTGAATTTCCCAAATTCCAACCCATTACGCGTACGACACTCCTATTACGCGTACTGCCTAGCCTTTCATATGCGTATTGCTGCGTATCAGCCATCCCATACGCGTATCGCCTTACCTGATACGCGTATGGCCAGATCTATTACGAAAAATCCAATTCTCCACACCAGTCTGAGTTCTGCTACGAAATCTACATTCCTTCTCTCCCAAAACAGTCCTAAAAGTGTTTCTACATCAATTTTAGGACTTATACTTTCCTCTTACATTTTCACCTATTATTACTACATGAATTAGAGGTCTTAGATTCCAAATCGTTCTCCCAATTTGGGTCAAAAACAAATCTGCACCAGAGATGTTCATACAACAGCAACAACAACAGAAAATCATATTCACACAGATCGATTCATGCACAATCTCATCATCATATCAGACATATACAACAAATCATCAACACAACGTTTTGCATACAAATTCCTACGGGGTTAAGGACTCCCCACTACCCTTATACGATTTAATCACCAAATATGAACCCGTTCTCCCCCCTTACCTCGAATCCTTGATTAATTTCCTGCAAATTTCAGATGAGAAGTTAGCCTTGGCACACTCTTTTTCTTCCTCTTCTTAGTTTTTTCCCTTCTTTCTCAAAAAAATCTGATTATGGCTAAACCCTCTCAATTCTCACTAATCATTATTTAATTACTAAACTGCCCCTCCTATTTTCTATCAGCCCATAATCCAATTAATTCAATCTGATTCTAATTTACTAAATAATAATACTAACCATAATAATAAAAATAATAATATGAAATATACTATTAATAAAATGATAATAATAATAATCATAATAATAATAATAATGATAATTCCATATAACTAACATCACCCCCCCACGCACTCAGACACGCACCCTAAACAAGGCCAACAATTAAAATAAAACCAGACGATTAAATAATTAAAAATGGGGTGTTACATATGTCGTGGTCATGAGGAATATAAATCTGGAAATGTAGTTCAAACGTCCCAGGAATCCTCTGACTTGTTTTTCAGTTTTCGGAGAAGGCATTTCTTGAATGGCCTTGACCTTGTCAGGATCAACCTCAATTCCTTTATGGCTAACGATGAACCCTAAGAGTTTCCCCGAACGGACACTGAAGGTGAACTTATTAGGATTCAAGCGGAGTTTATACTTCCTCAACCACTCAAATAGTTTTGACAGGTGGGTCACATGCTCATCCTCTGTCCTAGATTTGGCAATCATATCATCGACATATACCTCAATTTCCTTGTGTATCATGTCATGAAACAGAGTAGTCATGGCCCTTTGATAGGTTGCCCCGACGTTCTTCAAACCGAACGGCATTACCTTGTAACAAAAGGTACCCCATGGGGTAATGAAGGAAGTTTTCTCCATGTTTTTCGGCGCCATTTTGATTTGATTATAGCCCGAGAATACATCCATGACGGAGAAAACTTTGAATTTCGCTGTATTGTCAACCAGCATGTCAATGTGTGGTAAAGGAAAGCCGTCATTTGGACTAGCCCTGTTTAGATCCCTGTAGTCAACACACATTCTGACCTTTTCATCCTTTTTCGAAACGGGTACAATGTTGGCTAACCATTGAGGATATTCTGATGTGACGAGGAAACCCGCGTCAATCTGTTTCTGTACTTCCTCTTTGATTTTGATGGCCATGTCCGGGTGAGTCCTTCTCAACCTTTGTTTTACTGGCGGACATTCCGATTTTAACGGTAGATGATGTTCCACGATGCTAGTATCCAACCCTGGCATGTCCTGATAGGACCAAGCGAATACATCGGGAAATTCTTTGAGAAGCTTTGTCAAACTCTCTTTGGCAGTTAGACTGAGCAATGCCCCAATCCTGATTTCTTTTCTTTCCTCCTCTGAGCCCAAGTTGACAGTTTCCAACGGCTCTTTGTGAGGTTCAATGGACCTTTCCTCCTGTTTGAGTAATCGGGAGATCTCTTCTGGAATTTCGTCGTCAACTTCTTCTTCAGCTCCGAAGACCGGGAATTCAAAGTTGGGAGAAGGCATCGGATCGTATGTTTCAACGGGGTTTAAAATAAGTAATCTGCATGACGTGATGATTGTTTTTTAGAAGAGATAGAGATAAATGCAAGAGTGTGTGTAGTGTTTTTTTTAAAACTGCTTATTTTTATTATTTGTTTTTTAGGATTACCATTTTCTAAGAAAAGCGAAAAGAGAAAACAACAATTAATGCGGAGACTACAGAACGACATTATTTTATTTATGAACAAGTCGATTCTTGAAATTACAGCCCTATAAAACAAAACTCTGTCGCTTTGGACAAAGCGAAGAGGGAAATTTACCGAAAGTGAGCCTTATCAAAACATCCATTTCACCTGGGCAGGGTGAAAGGTTAAAGACGACAATTACTTTGACCTATGAACAATCTTCGGAACATCGACAGCAACCCATTGGCGGCGAACTCCTTGGTGAATCACAAAGTCTGGTACCTTCCTTGATTTGTCTTCAGAAATAACGCTGATTTCTGGTGGAGCAAGATCACTGGAATCTGTCTCCCAGGCAGAGTTGTCGTAGGAGGATTCCTCAGTTGTATTTTGCATAGTATTTGTGCTCTCTGGAAAATCTCCCCATCCAGTTGGCTGGATGTCTTCGAGCCTGATACGAGAGCTTTCAGGAGCAGTATACTTGACCATGTAGTCGTATTTTCCACTTGGTTGTCCTAAGGTGTCCCACACTTCTGTGGAACTGGAGGAGTCATCCCTTTCGATGACGTTGACCTCGGGAAAAACATAGTTGATGAATTCTAGTCTGGCAAGCTTTGCCAATTCATCGTCATGCTGGATATTTTCTGAATTCCCTGAGTAATGATCCCATGACATGGTGGGGATGCAGGTATTCTGTTCAATGATGCTCAGCTGATTTTCATTGTTCGACTGACTTTCTTGCCCCAAGTCTCCTGGGTACGACTGCCAGATAGGCAGACCATCCATCGGGCCATAATAGTCGTGGTCAAAGTTGTCCTTCATTAGAGTGTCCTCCTCTAATGAGTTTGGTGGAGCACGACATCCTTCCGGATCACAATCTCCGTATATCATTTTGACGTCTAACCTGGGTATAAATCTCGAACTTTTTGCCGGAAAGCAAAATGGCGTAGGCACCTCTTCCTGAGACATATAACCGTCCTCGTTAAGATAGGACTTCCACTCTTCCTTTGTATCGAAGGGATATCCCTCGTTGATGGTATGGACTGCTTGAGGCACATGGTGAAGGAAACCTCCACTGCCGAAGAAGTTCTGAATGGGACGAAAACTTTCATCGTTAGCAGCTGTCTGGGTGCAGGTCGTAAAAAACCAAGACCCTTCTTTGTTTTATTATCAGTAGGAATGACAAACTGTCCCCATCCCTTCGTAGTGTTACTTTCAATTGCCTCGAGAGCATCTTTGTATGAGGAAATCAACGTCCCTCTTTCTGATTGACTGTTATTGCTCGCCGAAAGTGCTTGGAACTGGGTTCCAACAACCTCCTCCAGTTCCACATAAGTGGACATTGACATGTTACTCACGATCAAGGCTTGTTCTCCATAAACCGTGACGAGTTGATCGTTCTTGACGAACTTCAGTTTCTGGTGCAGTGTCGAAGTGACTGCCCCAACCTGGTGTATCTAAGGTCTTCCCAATAAGCAACTGTATGTTGCCCGGATGTCCATGACCTGGAAAGTGTGAGGACCGATGGTTATGGGAAGATCGACTTCGCCGATAACTGCTTTCTGAGATCCGTCAAAGGCTTTGAAGATAACCTCACTGCCCTCATCGGAGGTCCTTTGAATGATAGTCGCATTAAAGTGGACTTCGGCATAATGTTGATGGTCGATCTTGTGTCTACCAGTACGCTGGCTAAAGCATCGTCCTGGCAGTTAACTGTGATATTGAGCGCCATGTTGTGGCGTTTGCCCTCCTCTGGCAAATCCTCATCACTGAACCCTAAGTCGTATTGACACATCCTGTTCCACAAAGGCCTGCTCTAAGACTTTCTGTAGAGCCTCTCTGTGGGCTTCAGAACTGAGTAAAAATGATAGCACTGAGATCTTTAAAGGAGTTTGTAACAGTTGATCAACAATGTTGTATTCACTCCTTTGCATGAGCTTCAGCATCTCATCATCGTTCTTTGAAAGGTCGAGATTACTGGATTGACCGACTGGTGGATCAGGAGCTTCCATTGGAAGTTCCTTTTCTTTGTTAGGTTCTCCAACTCCTCGGTTGAAGATTCGACCGCTCCGTGTTACTCGACTGATGTCTGCAATATTCACGACGGAGGGTAATGGAATTTCCTTTCCATTCTCGATTATTGTCGCACCGTATTTGTAAGGGATCGCCTTAGCTGATTCATACGATAATGGTCCTGGAAGATAGATAACTACAGGAGCCTTTTGATTTTTCTGACTGTCGTAGGTAACTTCAATCAGTTCCTGGCTAGGAACCTTTGATTCATTCAGTAGAGGGATGATGGTACAAACATCCTTGTTCTATTGATGATCAGAGATTATGACAACGTCTCTGATTTGATCAGCGAAGTAGTCCGGTGTCCAGTTGATTGGCCCGGAACTCGGACATGGGTGAATCTCTCTACGATCCAACTGACCTTGAAGAGCTGCTTGCACAAGGTAGCATCCTTGGTTATTCTCCGAGCACACTCTACATCGTTCATATTTGTGTGGTGGCACTTGGCCACGCCTGCTTTGAATACAGTGTAACCTCACCGGGTCAGTTTCCATAGATCGGACATCCTGACTTTGACGCTGAGTAGGGTTCCCATTAAGCACACTGATTTGTTGCGTGTCTTCATCCATATAGATTGGAAGCCACCAGTGGTTTAACAAGTGTTGCAAAGTTCTTTGAAAGAGAGCGCACCCTTGGTTACTCTCACAACATACTTTACAGTTCTGATAATTACGCAAAGTGAGAAAACCGAGTTGGACTTTCCTGGCGTGTAACTCCACCAAGCTGGTATTCATCAAACGAATATCAAAGATTTGGATCATGTTGATCTGATAAGGATTTCTATCATGGTAGTCCTGGATCCACCCAAGATCCATCTGACGCTGGAGGGCCTCTTGTACAAAAGAGCATCCCTGTTTGTTTACCGAGCAAGTCAGACAGGAATTGTAATCATGTCGCGGCAAATTATGATACTGGCTTTGCCTGGAGTGCATCGCCACCAAGTTGACATTCATTGCACAGATGTCGTGGTTCTAAATGATGTTGGAATTCGTATAAGTCATGTTGACCCCACGAACTCGATGCTCTTGGATCCATCCGAGATCCAATTGTTCCTGTAGAGCTGCTTGCACCACAGAACATCCTTGATTGTTCTTAGAGCAGATATCTTACTGGTGAGAATTATGAGGTGGCACATGGCCATATCCACTCTGTATATAATGCATCTTGACCAGATTGGCCCTTAATAAGAGTACATCGTGAATTTGATAACTGTCACTAGACTCTCCCTCTATCAAATTGACTGCAGCTTTCTCGTGTTGAGGCAACGGGTTCGTGAGAACATTCGGATTCGTATCTTTGAAAGATAAGACCCCGCTCCTGACAAGCTTTTGTACATCGGATTTGAAATTGAGACAGTTTTCTATGTTATGCCCTGGTCCTCCTTGATGGTAGGGACAATTCTGATCCATTTTGAACCAGAAAGGCGGATTTTCCAATACTGTAAGAGAAGACTTGGTTTGGACATGCCCCTTGACCAGTAGTAATGGAAACAGTTGTGCGTACAACATGGGTATAGGATCAAACCCTGGTGGTCGTGTTGCACGGTTGTTGTTGTATGGAGGACGTGCCTGCTGAAGAGGCTGTTGTGTCCTTTGCTGATATTGTTGTTGATTAGGTTGGCTATGCGCAACCTGAGGTTGATATGTAGAAACAGGCGCCGGGTTGATAGCAGGAGTTACAACTGCTACTGGTTGGTAACGTCGCCTTTGCTTTCTGAGAGAGATATTCCTAATATCCTGCTTTTTTTTCTTAGGGAGAGCACTACCGTATCGTTTTGTACTACTTGATGATCCAGCGTCTTTAACTAAGCGTCCTTCTCGGACGGCTTCCTCAAGACGAACTCCCATGCCCACCATCTCGGTGAAGTCACTGGGTGCACTGGCAACCATTCTATTGTAGTAAAATGAGCTTAAGGTTTTTAAGAAGATCTTTGTCATCTCTTTTTCCTTAAGAGGTGGACAAATCTGAGCGGCGATTTCACGCCATCTCTAAGCGTATTCTTTAAAGGTTTCCTTGTCCTTTTGTGACATCGATCTGAGCTGATCTCTGTCCGGTGCCATGTCCAAATTGTATTTATATTGTTGAACGAAGGCAGCGCCCAGATCCCTGAATGTGCCGATCGTGGCGCGGTTCAAACCCATGTACCATTTTAATACGGAACCAGTTAAACTATCCTGAAAGTAGTGAATGAGCAGCTCTTAGTTCTTTGTCTGAGCTGACATTCGCTGAGCGTACATTACCAAATGGCTTTGAGGGCAAGAGTTACCCTTGTACTTTTCAAAGTCGGGTACCTGGAACTTGTGTGGAACTTTCACATTGGGGACCAAGCAGAGGTCCGCGACGTCCTTTCCAAATAAATCCTGACCGCGAAGGCCTTGCAGTTCTTTCTACATTTCCAGGAACTGGTCCTGGAACTCATTCATTCTGTCAAACATGGTGTCGTTTCCACCAGAAGGTATCTGTGGAATCTGTCCTTCCGGGACAGTGTGTACCACGGGTGGTGGTATAGTCATCATGGCAGAGACTCTTGGTGCCTCCCGAAGTTTGTAACCTTCAGGAGTTGCTGTCATGCCCCTGGCATCTTTGCTTTCCCAAAGTTTGTAACCATCAGGCCCAACGGTTCCTGCTGCGGTTCCCTGATCCTCAGTGATCGGCAGAACATATCCTTCCGGGATATAGTTAAGTGGCATGCCCCAGGGACGATCTTTCGGCATTTTGTACCTAGGATCATACTTTTCCACTATGGGCGTTGATGCGATCTCTGAGATCACAGTCCGTTGTTGCTGCATCTGAGCTTCTGCTAGAGCTTGCATGTCGTTATGAAGCTTTCTCAGATCCTCTTTCAGAGTGTCGATCTCTTCACTCAACTCTCTGTTCTCTTCCTCGAGATCATCCATCTTTTTCCGACGATTTGCCCGAGTATTATACGAATGAGACAGTTTGACTCTAGAATCGAGACACAAACATAAGATTCGTAAGTAATAAGAATGTGTTTACGCGAGAATGATGAATGATATGCAATGATTATATTAATTGTATGTTTTTGTTTATTCGAAGTAAACTTCGACAATTAGATTGCAAATATCAAACAGTGGGGAAACCCCGTTTTATTGAATTCAAAGGATTGTGGAAATGGAAATACAGTAGATTACAAAGTGCTGAAAAAGGAAATCTAAACTAATGGATCCTGAGTCCCCTCTAAGGAGAGCTCAGGTGCTGGTTCTGGTACTTTCCTTTTCTTTGACCGGGGCTCTTGGGCCGTTGTCGGGTTTTCATTCCTTTGCCAAGTGAAAGGAGCGAGCAAATTCCTTTGGTCATCTTGATTCTCTATAACATGTTGCTCTAAAATCTCAATCAGAGCACCCTTCTCTCTTAATAGCTGCTGTATTTTCTTACACTCCACATTGAGTATACGGTACTTGTTCCTCCAAGAACTCTTCTCTTGTTGAACTTTGCTGAGAGTAACCTGAAGTTTTTCCGTCTCAGACATAAAATAAAGGGCAGAGTCCCTTAATGGAAGAACTTCCTGACGAGGGTAAGGCATCCTCAGCTTGAGAGCTCTAGTTTGTACCCAGTGGAGATAAGGCTCCATCGATACACAGTCTGGTTTTCCTAGAGACTCTCGTCCTTTCCTATGAATGTGTTTCCAGGCATGCATTATTTCTGTCTTTAGTGCTCTGTCATTTTCTCCTTCCTTGAAGAAAAGACCTTCCAGATGAGCATTCCGCGGGACATGCCTCATCGGGTATCCAAATTGACGACGAACTAAAATTGGGTGATAGTTGATTCCTTCCTTAGTTCCTATAAGGGGTACATTTGGGAAATTTCCACAATGGTCAATGATCCTGATCCCGTCAATGTCCGAGTTGGTAAGAGACATGACTCTCTGCGACTAACGTAAAGTATTCTTTTGATCCCAAAATGCAGCAGACTTGGGCAAATGGGAAGTGAACCATTTGTAAATCAAGGGTACAGAGCACATGATCATTCCTCCGCTGTATAGATTCCTTAAGTGTACCGAATGATACGCATCTACGAGTAAGGTTGGTACAGGGTTTCCAATCAGGCATATCTTAATGGCGTTGATATCTACGAAGTTATCAATGTTGGGAAACAAAAATAACCCGTAGGTGAGCAAAACAAAGATGCTCTCGAAAGCGGCCACGTTCCCTATAATGGCAAAGTACAGGGCTTTCTTTATCAAGAATTGGGCTGGAAAACCTTGGATGCCACCCTTAGTGGTCATGTGAGTCCCGACTTCTGACTCGTCCAAATAAATTGCTCTTGTAATGGTTTGATCCTTTGGAATTTCTTTCAGTCCAAAAAAGGGAGCTTGATCAGTGATATGCAGATCAATCAAGTGAGAATACTCCTCCAGTGTTGGTGCTAACTGATAATCCAGGAATGTGAAACAGTGATAGACCGGATTATAGAACTGGATTAGTGTGGACAGGATTCCTTCGATTACATGGACCCTTAATAGAGACAGTAGTCCTCCATACTTAGCTCTGAAAGCCTCGTGGTTGGTGATCATTCTCGCCAAACCTCTCAAATCCTCTAACTTTGGAACCTTGAAGGTGCACTTATGAGTTTTCCTTCTACCGAAATCCATTAGCGCAATCCCTTTATCTGACATTTGCAATCATTGTCTCAGTTTAATTCGAAAAAGAGAGACTAGAAGAGAAGATTTTTTTTGAATGTTTTTATATTTTTATTAAATGAATGTATGAATACAGCACACAAAAACATAGAAAAAACATGGGGTCAAAGGGTCGGTGTCATGGAGTCAAGGCTCTACCCCCCCCCCCCCAAAGTTTTATACTGGTGATTTTTTGTACCTGTCTGCAAAATGATTGACCCCTCTTGGGATGACAACAGCAAGCGGATCGCCAGCGAGCTGATGTATCCTAGAGTGATCTCAAATGAGGGTAGTGTCACGTGACAACTATTTCCGATAGATTCCGCACTACAAAATGGCTTTAGTTTACTAAAAACCTCAGCTTCTCAGATAACCCAGTCGACCACACTACTTTCAACAACTGGAGTCGTATAGGCAATGAATCTGCAAAGGGAGTCTCCACTGAGTTTGATGGTCGATCGGGGACTCTTAACTGGGATTCACTCCCCGCAAGATTACCCGCATTGCCATCACCTATCTTAGATGTATACTCAATCTTTCCACATGCGACATCACACGCATTCCCATTAGCAGAAAAATAAACACAGATATCAATTAGGAAAAGCAGTATATATATTTGTCTTAATAATTCTAGACCTCCAATCTTATGATCCTAACAGACAATGACTCCCCTAGCAGAGTTTCCATTTCTGTGATACCTTGAAAACTTAAGGTTTTCTACCTAAGAGATGGGAAGAGAACAAGATCTTGAAGTCCCCAGCAGACAAATCCCCAGCAGAGTCGCCATTTTTCTATAGCATGAAATTTTGTGTGGTTGCGAAGCACTATCGCTTTGGAGCACTATAATTCGATTCATTTTTTATCCTATTGAATCTGATGAAGGAAGGGAAATAGATGTCTCCAATTAACCCTGCTTGCAAACTGAGTTTAAACAGATGACTGTTGGTTAATAGATGCTATTAAGATTATGGGTCTCTCTTAGGTTATTTTGCTTAAGAACAGTGTCTAGGCTATTGGTAGGATGTTAGATATGATGCTTTTCGATTGATGTATGAAGGTATGGGATTTTGGGTTTTTTGATTAGTATGCTCGCTAAGATTTTTTTCGATACTATGCCTACGTATTCCCGTTTGACGAAACAGGGAAATCAGAGCGATCGTAGTTCCTTCTATTCTATGGGAGGAAAAAAGTTGTTTTGGTGTCTTGTTCAAAGCCCAATATATGAAGCTAAAGGGAGTATATATATCTTGTTCAAAGCCCAAGATGTGAAGCTGAAAGGTTTAGGCTTGAGAGAGAATTTGTCATCTCTAAAGAGGACTTGTTTGATGTTTGTATGCTGTGAGCAAGGCACAGGTTTGAAACTAAAAGGTTGATTGACTCAACCGGGGTTTCCTTTATACAAAGCCTAAGAGGAGGCTATTGACCCAACAAGAGGGTGTTTTTTATATGTCTCGTACGAAGCCCGAGATAGAGGCTGAAAGGTTTGTGACCCAACAAGAGGGTTTTTTATACTCAACGAGAAAGTGTTTTGCTAGCTCGTATGAAGCCAGAGATGGAGGCTAAAAGGAAAGTGACCCAACAAGAGGGTCTTTTATACTCAACAAGAGAGTGGTTTTCAATCTCGTATGAAGCCCGAGATGGAGGCTAAAAGTGTTTGACTCAATAAGAGAGTGATTTTATATCTCGTACGAAGCCCGAGATGAAGGCTAAAAGTGTTTCACTCAATAAGAGAGTCTTTTATACTCAACAAGAGAGTGATTTTCTATCTCGTACGAAGCCCGAGATGAAGGCTAAAAGTGTTTAACTCAACAAGAGAGTCTTTTTTACTCAACAAGAGAGTGATTTTATATCTCGTACGAAGCCCGAGATAAAGGCTAAAAGTGTTTGACTCAAAAAAAGAGTCTTTTATACTCAACAAGAGAGTGGTTTGTATCTCGTACGAAGCCCGAGAAGGAGGCTGAAAGGGTGGGACTCAACAAGAGAGTCTGAAAAGGTTAGCTCTGCTGGAGAGAATCATTGTACAAAGCCCAAGAGGAGGCTATGTTTGTTGGTGTCTGTTTCAGTTCAGTGACAGGTCCAGTATGTTGGATAAAATTGAAAATCAGTTCTTATAAAGGGACTGATTAAAGGTAAGGCAGTGCTTTGGTATTGATCAGAGGATTAGGGTTGTTTTCTGTTCTTTAAGGAAATGGGAAATCCAAAGGGTATTGAGACTGTCCAAGTCTACTGGTGTTTTGAGAAATCGATTCTCGGATAAGTGAATGATCTTTGTATGATGCCTAAGAGAAGGCTGGTATGTTAAGGGATGAAGGTCAACCTATTAAATGGTCTGACACTTGACTCAGAAAGACAACTCTAGCAAATTGATGACTAGGTTCTGTTCCTATACTTGTAGAGGTCTCTGGGTCCTTGTACTAAGCCCAAGAGAAGGCATGAGATCTTTTAAGAAGCCTAAGGGTCCTTGTACAACGCCCAAGAAGAGGCGGGGAGGCTTTTAAGAAGCTTGTGGGTCCCCAAATCCTGAGAAGTTCAAGACATGCCATTCACCGAGAATAGATCAAGCCAGGAAAGTTCGAGAATTTGGAAGAAACTCAAGAGATGCCATTCACGGAGAAAAGATCATCTCTGGGGAGTAGAGCTTCTTTGACAATGTCTAAGGGTGACAGTCTGAGAAAGGGTTCATAGAGAATGATACATTTCACGTCTCCATATTGTTTAACCCCAAGAGGAGGGAAGACTGTGTCTGGTAATCCTATGGGGATCTAGTTTTGTTTGTATTTAAGAGTGACCAACAGGGCTTTACCTAGTGCTAGACGTAGTTGCCGGGGAAAACTCTAAATAACTATACTAGTATTACACAGTTGATATTTAACAAGTATATAAAAGTTTGTGAAAGAAGACTTACAGTGAGCAGCCCCACAATATAGATATATGTATATGAAAGCGGCTAAACACTTACTCAGTTGTAGAGCTTCCATGCTGTTTTGTTAGTCGTTCAACAAAGAAAGCTTTGATAACAATATTATATTCAAAATCAAAGGAGAAAGTGCTTTGAAAAGATTGTTGGGGCTTACAGCTCAAGGAGAGGCCCAAGGTTTTATCAGTGATTGCACTGCTGTTTGAATTTGTACAGGGACTTATACAAGTGACTGAGGCCCAAAAAAGGTTTTCTGTACAAAGGGATGGGTCTTATACTCTCTCAAGAGGCCCAAAGGGGTTTAAAGAAAAGAAATGGGGTTTATAACACGAGGGTAGGCCCAGGGAATTCGATTTTTGAACTGGCGATCGCGCTGAGATTTTCTTTTAACGCAGAGGGACTTATACAATGTGTGAGGCCCTAAAAGGTTTTGGTTAAAATGGGATTGGGTCTTACACTCTATTAGAGGCCCAAAGGTGTTTTGTACAAGTGATGGGGCTTACAGCTCAAGGAGAGGCCCAGTTGATTTTTAAAAAGGCGACGATCGCGCCGTTGTTTTTTTTAAAATACAGTGAGACTTATACAATGACTGAGGCCCAAAAAGTGGTGTATTTACAAAGGGGTTGGGTCTTACGCTCTAATAGAGTCCCAAGAGTGTTTGAAAATGATTTGTGAGGGAGAGAATCAAAGAAACCCTAATTTTTGTTTTCCGTTAAAAGTAAATATTTAAAGAAAATCAAATGATATGATAAAAATACCAAATAAGTTTGAATAAACCACTTGTGATTTTTGTTTAAGGTTTAAAAAATATGGTTTTAATCACAAGATGATTTAGAACTCATTTGGTCTTGATTTTCAAAGTAAATATTCACTTTTAAATGTTTAAAAACAATTAAAAAATGAATTTATTCACAAAAATACTAATTATATTAAATAAATAATATAAATCTGATTTTTTTGTGGAATAAAATATTTCAACATTTTTGTGATTTTTTGCAAAAAGAACCAATAAAAAATAATTAAAATTGAGAGAGTTATTAATTTTTCAAATCATTAAAATATAATAAGAAAAACAATAAAAAGTGGAAAAAATAGCAAAAAGAGGATCTGGGGCGAGGGGTATTCGAACCCCAGACCTCTTGTGTATAGGGTTCGCGCCTTACCACTGGGATGGTGATACATCCGTTGATTGAAACACAACCACAAATATACAAGGCTTGCCTTGTTTTTGGCCTGACCCATGGCAAGGCAAGGCAAGATTTTGGTTGAAAACGTGAAGGCCATAACTTTCTCATTTCTCCATGGATTGTGACAAAATTTAGGTCTATCCTGCCTAGAATTTCACAAGGAATCCAATGGTGGTGGTGTTTTTTTTCAAATCATGCTCCTATTGAAAAACCCGATAGTTGTTTTGAAATAGGCCATGATTTGCATTTTCTGTGCCATCTCTTAGTACAAGCATGAATTACATGATAAATTGGTGCAAACACAACATATATAACATGTAGAAGAGATGCATGATCAGTGGACATCAAAAGAAAACATGATTCAAACAATCTAAGTTGTGATGCTTACCCTTTTTTGGAGCTTTTGTGTAATCTGCCAAGCACCTTGTTCCAGAAATGATTTGATGCTTTGGACACCCTCAAATGATCTCTTAGAAGCTTTTAGGATGGTTGGAATCAGCTGGAAACCTCAGGAACAAGTTTGAGCTATTTCTTGCAAAAGGGGCAAAAGTGGCCAAAATAGCAACTCCCTCAAATGGTGTTCCAAATGTGTGGATCCATTTGGGATAGTTCAAGGATGATATTTGGAGTGTGTTTGAGGTTTTATCTGGTTTGGAAAGTGACTGAATCAAGACATGACTTGAAAAATGCACAAAAGTCCTATTTTGAGGTTTTGAGAGGTGACTTTGTGGTTTTGGTGTTACAGGTCACTTTTGAGAGTTTGGACAACTTAGATATGACATATTGGATGTGTTTGGATCATGAGCTGTGGTGGAATTGCTCTCTAACTCAAAAACTCAGAGTTACCTTGCTAAAGAAGGTATTTTTGCCTAGAGAAAGAGATTTTGAGGAAAGCAAGTGTTGTAGTGCTTTGGTGTACTCAAACTGAACACAATTGAGCTCTATTTATAGTAGATCAAGTTTGTTTTGGCTGCAATAGTGAATGGCAACTGCAACAGAGGTTTGGCCAATGTTGAGCAATGAGAATCCAAGTCTCCTCTAGCCATTGACTAGAGGTTAGGGCATAGGCTGCTGGTTCCCTTGGTCTTGGATAAGTCTTGACTGAATTCAGTTGGGAATGGCTCGGTCTATGCCACCTTGGTGCATCCATTAAATCCTCCAATCCAAAATTGGAGCCTTGTCCCTCTTTTAGGCATTTCTAGGTTTGGCATGCTACATTTGGTTCCAAAGACTTGAGAGGCTTATTGATCGGTGTTTGTCCCTCCTTGGTCTCCCCTTGAGGTGTTCAGATGGATAGATTTGTTTGCCCTTTGCAAAATTTGAGCAAATCGAGCAAAACTCCCAAATCTGCCTTGCCATGACAGTTTGCAGCAAGGCATATTGGTATTGTCATATCTCATGGCTCAAGTGGATTTTGATG
Organism: Lathyrus tuberosus; assembly: GCA_022829125.1. Lineage (NCBI taxonomy): Eukaryota > Viridiplantae > Streptophyta > Magnoliopsida > Fabales > Fabaceae > Lathyrus > Lathyrus tuberosus. The sequence continues at coordinate 854,892 of JALAZF010000659.1, read as the reverse complement.
GAGTTCTTGGCCATTTTGGAAATCCCTCATATGATACAACAACTGTTTGATCATAGTTGGTTTTGATACCTTTTGGATCCAAGTGAAAAATCCCCCTACATTTGGAAAAAAGTGAAGGCAGATTCTGACTTAGTGAAAATTTCACTAAGTGTTGGAAAAAAGTGACATTTTCACTTTTTGTGATTTTGATCATTCAATAACTTAAAATCCATGAGGAATTGGAATGAGTTGTGTTTGAATCTTTTGTAGAGGGCCATGAGAGCTACAAATCCAGCTTTGGATGGGGAAAAATGGCCTTGTGGTTTAGGAGATATGATCCTCCAAAGTTGGTACCCTTGCCACTTTATTCCATAACTTAGAAAAATTTCTAAGTTTTTATGGTTACCCCTTTTACAAGTTATCCCATTTTTCTTGATTTTTCTTGATGAATGATGATTCCAATCACACATTAACATCATTCTAGGGTCAAAGAACCATATTTGTGAAAAATCTCAAAAAGTCAAAGTTGACTTTTGTGCACAGTTGGCTTTTTGTCAGATGAATTCCAAACTGTGCTATCCTCTATGAAATCAAGTCCTTGACCTGAATCAAACTTGATGGATTGATTTCATAGGTGTTATAGGGTGTATTGAATCATGTCCCAAGGTTTGGGAGCATGCCTGGGTCAAAAGTCAAAGGCACAGTTGACTTTTTCCCGCAAAACCCTAACTGTGGTTCTGATGAACTTGAAACTTGGGAATCAAGCTTCTTGGATCAATCCATTATTACAAATGGAGCAATGTGATGTGTTAAGGACCCTCAAATTATGCCTTGAGGTCTTGTCTCATGTTTTGTCCCAAAAGTCAACTTAGGGGTGAATTAGGTCAAGAAACCCTAATTCCTGATTTTTGATGAATGCATCCCCTGAGGCCAAATTGACTTGATGATTGGGTTCATGATGTCCCATGGAGCATTTTAGGTTATGCTTTGAAGCATTGGCTCATGCCTAGAGGAAAATTTCCATCTGGAGGCCCTGGTCGACCAAAACCCTAATTTGGTGATACTGGCGATCTTAAGGCTTGATCCACTCAGAATGTTGCAGCCTTGTGCGTGATCCTTATTGTGGGAGTCCTCTTGATCCTTTGTGGATGTTTGATAGGTTTAGACAAGTTGAAGACCATGTCATTCCTTGATTTATCCTTTGTCTAAGAGCTCTAAGGGGCTTGAAACCCTAAGTTTGATTATAGTGGATGCTCACCCATCTTTGGGGAGACTAATGAGGCATAATGATACACCCATATTGTGATGATAATTTGCACAATGATGGGAAATCTTAGTGGTCAAAATTTGGGGTATGACACAATCCATTGTCAACATCACTGATATAAGTCGGGTCACCCGAAGTGGTCGGGTATTCAACAAAGGAGTTGAAGAAATTGCTGGGGAAAAGGAACCCCAAATTGAAGTCCTCGATAAGCAGATAGGCCAATAAAGCAGCACAGAGCCTGTAAAAAACAATGATGAGATTTTAAAACTAATTCAAAAAAGTGAATACAACATTGTGGATCAGTTATTGCATACTCTTTCCCGGATATCTATATTATCTCTTCTACTGAGTTCAGAAGCTCACATGGAAGCTCTGCAGAAGGTTCTAGAACAAGCCTTCATGGAACAAGATGTAACGGTGGGCCAATTTGATAGCATTGTTGCTAACATGACTGCCTGTAATTGTTAGAACAAGATTTGGTTCTGCTTGTTATCTCTAAGTTTTGATAATAACAAGGTAGTATTTATGTGAAAACAATTATGGTACTCTAATGGTTTGTTATTATGAAGTTTTAACAAACAGGTTCTGACTCTGATAGACACCATATGCAACGTTATTCTGGTATGACAAAAGTCGCTTCTGCGCCAAAGAAGCAAGTCTGCTTCTGTACCTACTAACATTCAGAAAAATTCTAAGAAGACAATATGTTGCTGCTGCAATGCTCTCTTGGATTCTGCCTCTGAGCGTGACTCTGATGATTTACTTCTGAAGGCTTTCTAGCTTCTGAAGTTGTTCTCTTCTGAAGACAAGGTTCTGCTGAACAAAGTTCCGAAGACTTAAGTTTCTGAAGACTAAGTGCTAAAGACTTTGAAGACAAGGTTCTACTGAACAAAGTTTTGAAGACTCTGAAGACTTAAGTTTCTGAAGACTAAGGGTTCTGAAGACTAAGTGATAAAGACTCTAAAGACAAGGTTCTGGTGAACAAGCTCTGAAGACTCTGAAGACTTAAGACTCTAAAGACCCAGTGATTAACTCTTCTACTCATGCTTCAAACATCTCTATCCAGAAGTCTCTGATGTACAGAAGATAAGATCAAAAGTTTACGGGGGAAATAGTACATAGTACATATCAAAATGTTCCATTCCACTACCATTTCACTACCCTAATTTGGTGGTGAAATGGACAAATTTTGTGTATGACTTTCATCCATATGTAACGACATTCTTTCAAGTCGCCAGCTCAATCAAGGATATTCCTGATCTGCCCTCCAACGGATCTTTTACTTTCTATATAAGGACTTGATAACTTGAAGAAAATAGAAGTGAAGAACCACAACGCAACAACACAACAACACAACAACGAAAAATTCATACTGTGTGCAAATTTTCTTTAAGTCTTTTTAAGATATTCATTGTGTTTATATCTGCTTGAATAGAAGCATTTCATTGTAAACATTTATCTTTCACAAACTATTGTTCGTAATTCCTTAAGGGATCAGTTAGGTCAGAATCCTTAATATAACCAGTATAACCTTTGGGGATGGGTAGGGCCATGACTTCATGACACCGAACCTTTGACCCCATGTTTTTTCTATGTTTTTGTGTGCTGCATCCATGTATTCATTTCATCTAAAAAACTTTAAACAAAGAAAATTTTTCTCTTCTAGTCTCTCTTTTTCAAATTAAACTGAGACAATGATTGCAAATGTCAGAGAAAAAGATTGCGTTATGGATTTAGGTAGAAGGAAGACTCACAAGTACACCTTCAAGGTTCCAAAATGAGAGGATTTAAGAGGATTGACAAGGATGATCACCAACCCTGATGCTTTCAGAGCTAAGTACGGAGGACTGTTGACTCTGTTAAGGGTCTATGTAGTTGAAGGAATCCTGGCAACACTCATTCAGTTCTACGATCCGGTCTATCACTGTTTCACATTCCCAGATTATCAGCTAGCACCAACACTGGAGGAGTACTCTCACCTGACTGATTTACCCATCACTGACCAAGATCCCTTTTCTGGACTGGAAGAAATTCCAAAAGATCAAACCATTGCAAGAGCCATTTATTTGGACGTGTCAGAGGTTAGGACTCAAATGACCACTAAGGGTGGAATCCAAGGTTTGCCAGCCCAGTTCTTGATAAAGAAGGCCCTGTACTTCGCGAGTATAGGGAACGTGACTACTTTCGAGAGCATCTTTGTACTGCTCACCTACGGGTTATTTCTGTTTCCCAACATTGATAGCTTCGTTGATATCAATGCCATTAAGATTTTTCTGATTCGAAACCCTGTGCCGACCCTGCTCGCAGATGCTTATCATTTTGTACACTTAAGGAATTTATACAATGGAAGAATGATCACATGCTGTGTACCCCTGCTATACAAATGGTTCACTTCCCATGTTCCTAATGTCATACCCCAAATTTTGACCACTAAGATTCCCATCATTGTGAAAATCATCATCACAATATGGATGAACCATTAGTCTCCCCAAAGATGGGTGAGCATCCACTACAATAAAAAATTAGGGTTCAAGCCCTCTCAGAGCTCTTAGACAAAGGATCAATCAAGGAATGACATGATCTTCAACTTGTCTAAACCTCTCCAACATCTACAATGGATCAAGAGGATGCCCACTTCAAGGATTAAGCACAAGGTTGCTCCCTTCTAAGTGGATCAAGCCCCAAGATCGCCAGTGTCACCAAATTAGGGTTTTGGTCGACCAGGGCCTCCAAATGGAAATGCTCCTCTTGGAATGAGCCAATGCTTCAAGGCATAACCTATGATGCTCCAAGAGACGTCATAAACCTAATCACCAAGTCAATTTAGCCTCAGGGGATGCATACATCAAAAATCAGGAATTAGGGTTTCTTGACCTAATTCACCCCTAAGTTGACTTTTGGGACAAATCATGAGCCAAGACCTCAAGGGAGGATTTAAGGGTCTCTAACACACTTCATTGATCCATTTTCCACAATGGATTAATCCAAGAAGCTTGCGCAACAAGTTTCAATTTCATCTGAACCACAGTTAGGGTTTTGCGAGAAAAGTCAACTGTAGCTTTGACTTTTGACCAGGACATGCTCCCAAACCCTAGGACATGAATCAATATACCCTATAACACCCATGGAACATGTCCATCAAGTTTGATTTAGGTCAATGACATGATTTCCTAAAGGATTGCACAGTTTGGAATTTATCTGATAAAAAGTCAACTGTGCACAAAAGTCAAACTTTGACTTTTTGAGATTTTTTCTCAAAAATGGTTTTTTAACCCTAAAATGATGTTAAGGTATGATTTGAATCATCATTCATCAAGAAAAATCAAGAAAAGTGGGATAACTTATAAAAGGGGTAACCATAAAAACTTAGAAAATTTTCTAAGTTATGAACAAAGTGGCAAGGGTACCAACTTTGGAGGATCATAACTCCTGAACCACACGACTATTCTTCCCTATCCAAAACTGGATTTGTAGCTCTCATTACCCTCTACAAAATCTCCAACTACACCTCATTCCAATTCATTGTGGATTCTGAGTTATGATTGGGCCAAAATGACTAAAACATGAAAATACATCATTTTCCAACACTTAGAAAAATTCTGGCCAAGGCAGATTTTGTTGGAAACACCAAAACTTGTGAGATCATTTTACATAGTTGCAAGCTGAATTAAGTCCAAAGGTACACATCAATGTTGTTGCAAATGTTGCCAAGAATCCAAAGAGCTTATCAGCATGAATTAATTCAACTTGAGCCAAGCGAAATCCATGCCCAAAGTCATGCTGCGACAAGCTGTTTTGGAAAAATCAGTTTGCATGTTTGCTTGCTATACACGATTTCTGAATCAAAACTGAGGATCATCATGCCACATGTACTCAAACCAATCACAATGCATCTGATCCAACGGCCGCTCCCAGGATTTTCATCCAGGTACAAACGCGAGAGTGGCGCGGAAAAAATAGAGTCGCCAGCCGTGTAAATTTATCCCAAGAGGGGGAAAGGGAACACTGCATAAACCTGAGGAAGAGGGAAAGGAATGGTCATCGCAACCATAGCCTGGGTTCGGGAGTCGGTTATGCGAGGGGAAGGTGCTAGCACCCCACGCGTCCATCGTACTCGATGGGATCCACGCTTGTTGTCTATTCTAAGGGCGAGTTATACTATCATCTATGGCTGTACTAAGACGGGGGAAGGAAAAACTAAGACAGACTCGGTAGGACGTCGACGTCCTAGGCCTACGTACCCCCTTTGTGCAATGGGGAATTCAGAGTCAATGTAGTTCGGACCAAGTTCTTTTTGTGTTTTTTATGAGCGACGTTAAGTTCGCGTCCGGCAGTTAGGGTCGATGCCTGTTTGCGACTCAGACGGAAAGTAACGTGCCCTTTTTGAAAATAGCCTTTAGTTTGACAATCCCGAACTACAAAAGATTTGAAGTTTGTTTGTATGTTTTAGGACAGAAGTGACTTAAGTTAGTTTATAACTTGCATTGCACCAAAGTCTAGGGCACAGGGGCGAATACTTAACGCATCGTCCCAAGACAGGACGCTCGCTAAGCACTCTAGAAAGATGAGAGGAAGCCCCTCATTTCTCATTCCCCACGCTTAAGGCTCGTGCGCAATACAATTTATCCTTATTAAGTGTTTTCAAGAAGTTTTGAGATGAGAAGAGAGAAGACACAAAGGAAACTCTAAAGGGGAACTAAGAGTCCTAATGTTATCATGCATGGATATCCTATGGTTAGTGAGGTTTAGGAGAGACGACTACCTAAAACCTAATGCTAATCCTACTCCAAACTTAATCAAAAATTAAGTTGGACTAGGTAGCTCAAAAGGGGAAAGAATCCAAGACTTAAACAAGTCTTGAGATCCATGGGGGTAGAAAGAGTGAAAAAGAGTAATCATGAATTAATCGGAAATTAACCAAGAATATCCAAACTAAAATGAAGTGCTAATTAAAAGCAAGATTAAAAGTTAACAAAAATTATCCAAGTGAAGAATAAAATGCTAATTAACAAAAGAAGACTAAGTTCTAAATAAAAGAGTTAGTCAAAATTAAAAATTAATTCAAAAATTAAACCTAAAATTAACCAAGTTAATTTCTATTCTAATTCTAAATCTTAAAGAAAATCCAATTATAGAATTAAAACCAATATTAGAATCTAAAAAAAACTAACTTCTAATTAAAAGACTAAGCTTAAAAATGAATTAAAAAATCTAAATTCTAATTAGAAACCAATTAACTAAAATAGTTATCCTAAGTTAATTAACTAAAACAAAAATTAAAACTAATTAAAACAATTAATCAAAAAAAAAAAAGAGAAATGAAACAAGGATGCAAAATAGAGTGGAGATTGTTTCGAAGTATTAAAGAAAGTGTTTCAATACACTATCCATCAAGTACTGACACATTCACAACATTATTACTAATAGTAAGAGATACTTTTATTCAAATGAAGCAAATGCCTACTACAAAATGAATTTTTACTTTAATATCTCAACAAAGCCTAATGCAATTAAAAAAAAATGCAAATGTGATGCAAGACTTGGAGTCTATTACCTCAGTGTCTCTAATGCTTACCGGCTCCAACGAAATTTGCGGCAACAACAACACATCCATATCAGAAAGCCTTTTTTTTTTAGATAAAGGAGTAACAAAATAACAAATATAACAGTAATACAAAATCATTCATTAATTAATATATAGGATCACATTTCTTAAATTATTAAGTAACAGATCTAAAATAAGTAGAACCATAGATAATCATGTTAGGAAAGCAAAATTTAAAAAAAGTGAAGGATGTAACAAGCTAATCATCTGGCCCTCAATCCAAACATAACATTAACAGAAACACACATTAAGATGGTAACACCAACCACAAGAATTTCACATCCACATGGCTGTGCAACAAAATTCGTTGATTCCATTAAGTTAACTGTTGCTTTCCTTGCTTCAACTTCCTTAGGATACAAAACTTGTATTGCGTCCCAAAGAACATTGTTCAAATTAAAAGATTCACCTTTGTTTATAGATTTCTTGCATAAAGTACACTTTCTGCGCTTAGACATATTTATAAAAGATAGCAAACAATTTTTTACAAAAACTATGACCACAAGAAATAGTACATGGTTCAAAAAATAACTTCAAACAAATCGAACTGGAAAATGTTTCGGTAAGTTTTTGAGGACGAGAAAAATAAGAAATAATGGAAGAACTCATTGCAAGAAATTCTATTTTCCAAACTAACAAGCACAATGCAGTATCAAATGTTATATCTACAATAAGCACTTTCATTGCGACCTTCGTAAAACCGCACAACTAGTAAATCGATCAATACAAGGCAATGTTAACACCAAGTCACAACAACATATGCAATCAAACCGGTAAATTAAATAATAGCAGCAACATTGAATTTTTCAAAGCATCAATAACATAGCATCTAAGTTCAGCACAAACATACTGAATCGGATCGCAGATGAACACAGCATACACAATCAAACAACACGCAAATTCATTCAACGAAGATTAAATTACCGACGCCGAAATAATACAATCGCCGTAACAGCGTGTTCACCACAAGATGCGAGGAAAAAATGGAATTGAAATGTTACCTAACAAGTCGAAATGGTGTTGCTGTTGCTGCGTCGAAAAGTTCTCGTCATAAATCGAATCGGATGCATTGTAAGTTGCACGAGTTTGTGTTGAGCTTGTCGTCGAATGCTACGTCGCGATGTTTCTGATATTGATGCTGCTAAATTCACACCAGATGCGAGTTGCTGCGGTATGATGAGATCGCTGCTGTTGCGTGCGGTGCGATGAAGAAGATGATCGAAGGAGAGGCTCGTTGATGAGATCACAGAAGATGATGTTATGCCGTTTTTTTTCTTTCCACTTTGCTGCAGACTTTGTTTTCTTTTCTTTAGAATCAGCTCTCCCCCTTTTTTTTTTTTTTTTTTTTTTACAGTAACAACAATATATAGGGACTAAATTAGGGTTATCTCTAAATTGTCAATAATATCCCTAATGTCCATTTTAAAGCCCAAATAACTAATACTAAAATTAAATAAAATTTAAACAATTCAATTAAAATAAATTTAAAACAGAAACTAAAAATCCTACTTATTTATGAAAAACAATATTAATTGAAAATAAAAATAAATATTTAAAATAAAAATAAAAATACTAATTATCCTATTTATCTATTCTAAACAATATTAGTAAAAAAAGTAAAATAAACAAACATCAAATAAATAAAAATCGAATGCCCTAGTGATCGAAAAAAAATAAACCGAGTACACTAAAATGATTAGTACGAAATATATGACTCGAAAAATTACAGCATTTGGTCAGATTTTAAAATAAATTTTGATCCGTAAAAATGTTCAAATTGATCAAAATATGACGAAAAATTAAAACGTACACACCGAGTTAAATTACGCGAACCATAGAATAATATAATTGACGTCTGCAAGTTCGATTTTAAAATTTTCCGTCCCCTGATTTTAAGCACCGCTGAAATTCAATTTGACCATTCTGTCTGTAAATTTCCGAGAAATTATTCTGACCAATATTTTAGGCAGAGTGCGAGATGAAAAGCACTATTTTATGCTATTTAGATGCATGCAGGGTGGAAATACAGTCAGATGAATTAAAAATGCCTGGAATAAACTGTGAACTCTCAAAATACCCTGCTAGAAAAAGAATGATCTGGTACCAAATTACCGAGCAAAATAAATGCTGGGGCACTCTAATGCTTGCTGCTTAGAATGAGAGAAGTCCTTAGACACAAAGATACCGTGATCCGATGTCTCAAGAGCTCAACGCAATGCATGATTATGAGTTAAGACCTAAATGAGATGCAAATGAAAAAAAGAAACACAAGCCAGAAAAAGTTAGAAAAAGGTAGGGCAAATTTTGGGGTGCTACAGCTGCCCCTACTCAATCAACTTGGACCTGAAAGGATGATAGCAACTGCTTTCAGACATTCAAGTTAGAAGGTGATTGAATACATAATGAACCGCAAAATTTGCAAACCGCGAGAAGAGAAAAGATTATTGGAGCCCAGTCACACGTCGTCAAAGGAATTTAACAGAAAGACAACATACCCAGAGAACCTCATCGTCAAAGGGGTCTAACGGAAAGAAGATGGAACCCAAAGAACCCGAACCGAAGACCACATCATCAAAGGGTTGACGGAAAGAAAATTTGGAAATCCGACTGAAGGGGCACGTCATCAAAGGGTTGACGGGAAGAAAACCTGACCGAAGGAAACACGTCGTCAAAGGGGTTTGACAGAAAGAAGACCTAACCGAAGGAAACACGTCGTCAAAGGGGTTTGACAGAAAGAAGACCTAACCGAAGGAAACACATTGTCATAGGGATGACAGAAAGAATACTAGACCGAAGAAAACACATCGTCAAAGGGGTTTGACGGAAAGACTTGACCGAAGGTAACACGTCGTCAAAGGGGTTTGACGGAAAGAATACCTGACCGAAGGCAACACATCATCAAAGGGGTTTGACGGAAAGAAGACCTGACTTAGGGAGCACATTGTCATAGGGATGACAGAAAGAAGCCCCGACCGAGGGAAGACATCGTCAAAGGGTTGACGGGAAGAAAATCTGACCGAAGGAAACACATTGTCATAGGGATGACAGAAAGAATATTTGAACGAAGACAACACACTGTCATAGGGATGACAGAAAGAAAATTCCACCGTAGGGACACATTGTCATGGGGATGACAGAAAGGAAACATGTCCGAAGAAACACATCGTCATAGAATTGACGGAAAGGAAACTTATTTTTGAAATGTCATCATCAAAGGGTTGATGGACAAGGACTGATCGAGGGTAAGATCGACGTATGATCTACGACCCAAAAGAAGTAGGCAGAGGGATTGATTGAAATGTCTGCTGGGGATTTGACTTGGAATTCTCTCTGAGGGCATGTCTCTGTCTTGACTGAAAATTGATTTGGGCTTCTGTACAAGGTACCAAATCTGGCTTATGCTTCGTATGCATATGTTTGACTATTTTTTGGCGTAATGCTCCATACATAATGAAAATGCTACGCATTTGAGGATGAAATGCAAAATGCTTATGATATGCAAAAGAGACCCCTCCAGCAAAATAAATGCTGAAGAGAAGAGACCAAATCCGCTGGGGATGGCGAACTGAGCTGTCTCCGCGGTTACGAACCCTGCCGAGGAAGACACACTGACCGTCCTTCCTGATATAACCACCGCTGAAGATGAAACCCGAAAAGAACTCCCACTCCGTTGGGGATTACGAATAAACTTTGAAAATGGACCCCAAAGATCTGTTACGGAAGAGGTGTCAATAGCCATTGGACTTTGAATCTGGTGGGGATGTCAACCACTGTTGATCAAACCATTGAGATGACTAGCATCAAACTCTGCTTGAGGAATGAAGTCAATAACACCGAACCTACTGGAGAATATCATTGAAATTAGCCTGTAGTCGGGGAAACACCCTTAACCTACTAGGGAATACCAGCCATCACCAACAACTCTGCTCGGGGAACGACGGTTGATGATATCCACTCTGCTAGGGGACAACCTTGAGCTTACTCCTCTGCTGGATACTTACTTTCTACCCTTACCCTGTTGGGGAGAGACACTCTACGGGGGACGTCACGTGTCGACCATCAACATGAACCCTGCAGATGTGATATGACCAAAAGATGCCCTGATACAGCATAGCCCCTAAAGGAACCTGTCTTCGAGAGGTCTCATGAAGATCTTATATATCTTGCCCCATGATCTTGATTAACCGTTCTCCTGAGAAAAACCCTTTTTTGCTTTTGGGGTGACCTGCCCCAGCCTTGAAGTAATTTTGCCCTCGACTGGCTGATCTGTGAAGGAGTACCTCAGACTGACTGACCTTCGAGAGATTTATCGAATCTCGACCTAATTGCCCCAGATTGGCTGAATCTTGGAATGAATTACCCATTTGATATGACCATTTGATGGCTTGCCCCTGCTCAACGGAGTACTTAGGCACTCTGCACTTATATTGATCAATCTTTCCATTGTAGAAACTTTCCTGATCGAGCACTTACTCGTAAGTAAAACTGTTCGTTTTGAAAAGATAATTTTAATGCAATGCATATGACAGTTTTGAAATCCAAGTCTGTTCACTGGAAAAAAGTTGTGACATATAGTGAATGAATTACTAATCAAAGTGTCGCTTATACCAACATGAATGGTAAGAAGATCCTTTTAGGAGTCAGGTTCGACGTGATCTTTACCGAAGTATGCTTTTGAAACAACCTTTCCTCAATTAGGTCTTTTAAAGGTTGTAACGTGGCTTGGTTCACGGTTTGGGAAAGAAAGGATATTAGGCTCAAAGTTGTGTTTTAACCCACCCATTCTCCTTGATGTTCTCCAGTCCTACGTTCAGCTAACTCGACATAAGCGCTCACCTTTCAACAAGGTTAATGAATAGTATGAGGATAGAAAGAACCCACACGGTTTTCGGAGTGACAGGCATCCCTTTTGCCTTTGGTGTCTGCAAACACACGACTTGTTCTTCATTTGATGATTTTTCTTTTTCCATTTTTCGCTTTCTATTCTTTTGCTTTTCCCTGATTTTGCCTGGACTAACTCTTTTGAATTTTTCGATTTCGAAGTCCAGCGGGATGCCCTAACTTTTGCCTAAGCCATTTGTTTTCAAGTTTCGACTTAGCGGGCTTTCTTTTTCTTTTGATTCTTTTTCTCTCTTTTTTTTGAACAAATCGTGTGACACTGGCTTGTCTGACTTGTTTGAAAGGGATGTGACTGCCTCACTCTTCGGTTAGTGAGGGATAACCATAGATTGGATCCTCGAATTGAACGCTCGGTCAAATTAATTGACACCTACCCTGCCCCAGGTTAAGATTGAAGGTTTTTTCGTTTTCAGAAAGAAACTCCTACTTCTAGGCTCAAAGGGGTTGACAAGGGATTATCTTCCTTATATCTCCGGTGTTTAGGGATTTGAAGCAATGCTTGTACATCATCAGCAAGGTTTTGTCCCAAAAGCATACCATCAGAAGTTCTGCGTCTTTGAATTTCATCATCCTCCCTCAGATCCTGCTTAAAGGGTTAGATATCAATAAAGAAAATATGAGTGAACACAGATGGATTTAATCAAAACATGCATATTCATTTCATTATCATTATCAATTGAAAACAGACGAGTTTTACAAATGAGTTTGCACATTAACAGAAAAGAAACTACAAATGACATGATCTAAAAGATAGTCAGCTCCAGGGAACTGGGCTTTCCAATCTTGACTTGCTACTAAGCTAGCCATCTTCAGAATTGCTCGTCAAAGTCAGTCTGATAATCATTTGCACCGCTGCTCTCGGCGACTTCTTCCACAACCTGAACTGATGAACCCACATGACCGGATGAAGGAGAATTGTGGATCTGAATACCCCGAGGAGTGAATGAGAACATATTGGAGTCAAGCAGAGTCTGAATCTTGCTCCTAAGCACCTTACAGTCTTCAGTTGAATGCCCCTGTGCCCTAGCATGGTAATCACAATGGGCGTTGACATAAAAACCTGGTGGATACGGAAAAGGCACTGGCTTCAATTCCTTCGGCACTATAAGTCCACCTCTGATTAAATCTGGCAACATCTGACTGAATGACATTGGCAACTGAGTGAAATGCCTCTCTGGCTTCCTAGGTCTTTGTCGGGCGTGCTGACCCGGCTGACGGCGGTATGACCGTTGATTCTTAGGGGATCCCTGATACGAAAACCCAGAAGATTGTTGACTCTGAACTGCTGAAACACCTGAATACTGAGGATGAGGTGGGGGATATTCTTGGACAGAATTGCCTTCTTCCACCCATTCTTCTTGAGAACAGACAACTGATCCACTTTCACTAGCCGGGAAGTTCGAGGCGCTTTGGATTTTTCCCCTCTTGATATCGAACTCAACGTGTTCTCCAAGTATTACCAAGTCAGAGAATTTTAATACAGTAATCAACTTATCGAAGTACGGTCCTTGCAAAGTATCCTTGAACATATTAACCAATTCTCTTTCCAAAAGCGGTGGTTGAACGCGAGCAGCTAACTCTCTCCATCTCTGAGCATACTCTCTGAATGATTCGTTATCCGCTTTAGATCAACTTTGCAACTGCAGGCGGCTTGGAGCCATGTCAAGATTATAACTGTACTGCTTTACAAAGGCATTGGCTAGATCTGACCATGATCGGATGCTACCACTTTCCAACTGCATATACCAACTCAATGATGCCCCACTCAGACTGTCCTGGAAACAGTGAATCATAAGCTCGTCATTATAGACATGTGAGGTCATTCTTCGGCTAAACATCACTAAATGTAGCTTCAGACAGCTATCCCCTTTGTATTTCTCAAAATTCGGCATCTCAAATTTCGGAGGTAACACAAGGTCGGGCACCAAACACATGCTCGCAGCATTCAGATCAAGAGTATCACGCTTCACTAGGGCATCCAGCTTCTCTTCCAACACATGACATCTTTCATCAAACTGAACAGCCTGTGGGTCCTCGGGCTTCGCCTTTGGAATTACCCCTTGGAAATTTGGCACAGAGAAGGCAAAGCGCTGATAGTCTATAGCATCAAGAGAAGAAGAATGTCCATCTCGGACGATGGTACGCTCGTGTATAATATGATTCTCAACAGGGACTTGCACAGGCTGAGCTTGAGTAACATTGTTCATTGGAGGTGGAATGCCATTCCCAGTAACTGAAGTCCTCTGAACATTGGCCTCTCCCCTATTCATGGCTGTCATAGCTTCCACAAGTTGATCCAACTGACTCTTCATCAATTCAACATCAGCCCTAGTTACAAACTGATTTTGTTCCCCTGAATTCATGATGATCTCCCCAAAAGCTGATTCAAGTCCGATGAGAAAGTCTAGAAATCAACTGCGGTTCAGACAAAGGATTGGTGAGCCATCTGATCAGGCCGGAGACAGATATGCAAAAATGATGCGAGATGCAAATGCAAATGAACATGTTGGAATATTCGCAGGGCGATCCACCCCTTGATTCCAGTTTAACAGCAAGATAGAACGGAACTTTTGCTCATATATTAAGAAAACCAAAGGAACACCACATGTCAACAATCACAATCCAAGGTAACAAGCCTGAACACAATAGTCATGGATCCCAACCAACAAGCCTGGTGGTGATCCAGAGAGGACAAGAACTACGTCATGTCATCAAAGTCCACAAGTGGCCCAGGTTCTGCCATAGAAATAATCTTGTGAACAGGATCCAAAATAAATGATGGGAACTTGTACGTTATGATATCCTTCTTCTTCTCGGTACTCATCCTTAATAGTCTTCGGAAACCAGAATCAAAGTTAGGATGCAACCCTGCAAATGAACAAACATGTTAGGATGCAAGATGATGATGCAAATGCACACATGGGGTCAAGGCGCCACTGCTGGATGTGATGTGCTGTTAACTGAACGGTAACCACAACCCAGAAAACTAGAATTCCAGAATACTAAACCACTGAGATAACCAGAAACCCATATAATCAAGCGCTGATGAGAAAACCAGAAAAACGGGGTAGGTTGAAGGTCTCGGTTTCCTGCAAACCTGCAAACATCCATCCCCTCTCACGTGTGGGTACTAGGATGTTCAGTATCCCGGGCTCTCAGGTCGAGAAATGATGATACGTTTACCATTTCTGGTTTGGCATCATCATCAATCGAGGAGGCCTCAACTGATTCTCCAAAAGGGAAGGTCCTCAGCTTCTGGCACTGAGGTCGAGAAACAATAATACATTCATCCCTCGGGGTACAGTACTATCATCAATCAAGGAGTGCCTCCACTGATTCTCTTCAAAAGATAGGGGCCATCCTATGCAAGTTCCAAAGCAGGCCCTCGGGTGCGAATGGGTTTGCCACAGAATGTGGTCAGCCACTGTCACCGCTAAAGAGGGATGTTTCCACTAAGGTCCTCGATGATCGGTCACTAGAGTCGACAGCTCTCTAGATCAACACCCCAACATGCGCAAGACGCACACGTTAGAATGCGTCCCAAGATAGCCTCGTCTGGCTGTGAATTTCGTGAACACACAAACGTACCAAGCGGGCACGTAGGTCCCACTACTCTCCACTCTAGTCCTAGGGTGTACTCAAGCCTGGGTATTGGGCTTATCTCTCAGAACAACCCAACCTGCAAAACAGAAACAGCCAGCACAACACAGCAGTATGACAGTAATAAAAATGAAATGCAATGCAGAAAATGCGGTAAAAATAAAATACAACAAATAAAGAAGAACAAAAACAAAAACACCCGAAGAGAACAAAAGCAAGCACTAGGATTGACTCACTTAGGGATGGACCTGCATAGGTCAACCAAATGCTCCCCAGCAGAGTCGCCAGCTGTCGCTCCCAGGATTTTCATCCAAGTACAAACGCGAGAGTGGCGCGGAAAAAACAGAGTCGCCAGCCGTGTAAATTTATCCCAAGAGGGGGAAAGGGAACACCGCATAAACCTGAGGAAGAGGGAAAGGAATGGTCATCGCAACCATAGCCTGGGTTCGGGAGTCGGTTACGCGAGGGGATGGTGCTAGCACCCCACGCGTCCATCGTACTCGATGGGATCCACGCTTGTTGTCTATTCTAAGGGCGAGTTATACTATCATCTATGGCTGTACTAAGACGGGGGAAGGAAAAACTAAGACAGACTCGGTAGGACGTCGACGTCCTAGGCCTACGTACCCCCTTTGTGCAATGGGGAATTCAGAGTCAACGTAGTTCGGACCAAGTTCTTTTTCTGTTTTTTATGAGCGGCGTTAAGTTCGCGTCCGGCAGTTAGGGTCGATGCCTGTTTGCGACTCAGACGAAAAGTAACGTGCCCTTTTTGAAAATAGCCTTTAGTTTGACAATCCCGAAGGACAAAAGATTTGAAGTTTGTTTGTATGTTTTAGGACAGAAGTGACTTAAGTTAGTTTATAACTTGCATTGCACCAAAGTCTAGGGCACAGGGGCGAATACTTAACGCATCGTCCCAAGACAGGACGCTCGCTAAGCACTCTAGAAAGATGAGAGGAAGCCCCTCATTTCTCATTCCCCACGCTTAAGGCTCGTGCGCAATACAATTTATCCTTATTAAGTGTTTTCAAGAAGTTTTGAGATGAGAAGAGAGAAGACACAAAGGAAACTCTAAAGGGGAACTAAGAGTCCTAATGTTATCATGCATGGATATCCTATGGTTAGTGAGGTTTAGGAGAGACGACTACCTAAAACCTAATGCTAATCCTACTCCAAACTTAATCAAAAATTAAGTTGGACTAGGTAGCTCTAAAGGGGAAAGAATCCAAGACTTAAACAAGTCTTGAGATCCATGGGGGGAGAAAGAGTGAAAAAGAGTAATCATGAATTAATCGGAAATTAACCAAGAATATCCAAGCTAAAATGAAGTGCTAATTAAAAGCAAGATTAAAAGTTAACAAAAATTATCCAAGTGAAGAATAAAATGCTAATTAACAAAAGAAGACTAAGTTCTAAATAAAAGAGTTAGTCAAAATTAAAAATTAATTCAAAAATTAAACCTAAAATTAACCAAGTTAATTTCTATTTTAATTCTAAATCTTAAAGAAAATCCAATTATAGAATTAAAACCAATATTAGAATCTAAAAAAAAACTAACTTCTAATTAAAAGACTAAGCTTAAAAATGAATTAAAAAATCTAAATTCTAATTAGAAACCAATTAACTAAAATAGTTATCCTAAGTTAATTAACTAAAACAAAAATTAAAACTAATTAAAACAATTAATCAACAAAAAAAAGAGAAATGAAACAAGGATGCAAATTAGAGTGGAGATTGTTTCGAAGTATTAAAGAAAGTGTTTCAATACACTATCCATCAAGTACTGACACATTCACAGCATTATTACTAATAGTAAGAGATACTTTTATTCAAATGAAGCAAATGCCTACTACAAAATGAATTTTTAATTTAATATCTCAACAAAGCCTAATGCAGTTAAAAAAAATGCAAATGTGATGCAAGACTTGGAGTCTATTACCTCAGTGTCTCTAATGCTTACCGGCTCAAACGAAATTTGCGGCAACAACAACACATCCATATCAGAAAGCCTTTTTCTTTTAGATAAAGGAGTAATAAAATAACAAATATAACAGTAATACAAAATCATTCATTAATTAATACATAGGATCACATTTCTTAAATTATTAAGTAACAGATCTAAAATAAGTAGAACCATAGATAATCATGTTAGGAAAGAAAAATTTAAAAAAAGTGAAGGATGTAACAAGCTAATCATCTGGCCCTCAATCCAAACATAACATTAACAGAAACACACATTAAGATGGTAACACCAACCACAAGAATTTCACATCCACATGGCTGTGCAACAAAATTCGTTGATTCCATTAAGTTAACTGTTGCTTTCCTTGCTTCAACTTCCTTAGGATACAAAACTTGTATTGCGTCCCAAAGAACCTTGTTCAAATTAAAAGATTCACCTTTGTTTATAGATTTCTTGCATAAAGTATACTTTCTGCGCTTAGACATATTTATAAAAGATAGCAAACAATTTTTTACAAAAACAGTGACCACAAGAAATAGTACATGGTTCAAAAAATAACTTCAAACAAATCGAACAGGAAAATGTTTCGGTAAGTTTTTTAGGACGAGAAAAATAAGAAATAAAGGAAGAACTCATTGCAAGAAATTCTATTTTCCAAACTAACAAGCACAATGCAGTATCAAATGTTATATCTACAATAAGCACTTTCATTGCGACCTTCGTAAAACCGCACAACTAGTAAATCGATCAATACAAGGCAATGTTAACACCAAGTCACAACAGCATATGCAATCAAACCGGTAAATTAAATAACAGCAGCAACATTGAATTTTTCACAGCATCAATAACATAGCATCTAAGTTCAGCACAAACATACAGAATCGGATCGCAGATGAACACAGCATACACAATCAAACAACACGCAAATTCATTCAATGAAGATTAAATTACCGACGCCGAAACAATACAATCTCCGTAATAGCGTGTTCACCACAAGATGCGAGGAAAAAATGGAATTGAAATGTTACCTAACGAGTCGAAATGGTGTTGCTGTTCTGCGTTGAAAAGTTCTCGTCATGAATCGAATCGGATGCATTGTAAGTTGCACGAGTTTGTGTTGAGCTTGTCGTCGAATGCTACGTCGCGATGTTTTTGATATTGATGCTGCTAAATTCACACCAGATGCGAGTTGCTGTAGTATGATGAGATCGCTGCTGTTGCGTGCGGTGCGATGAAGAAGATGATCGAAGGAGAGGCTCGTTGATGAGATCACAGAAGATGATGTTATGCCGTTTTTTTTCTTTCCACTTTGCTGCAGACTTTGTTTTCTTTTCTTTAGAATCAGCTCTCCCCTTTTTCTTTTTTTTTTTTTTTACAGTAACAACAATATATAGGGACTAAATTAGGGTTATCTCTAAATTGTCAATAATATCCCTAATGTTCATTTTAAAGCCCAAATAACTAATACTAAAATTAAATAAAATTTAAACAATTCAATTAAAATAAATTTAAAACAGAAACTAAAAATCCTATTTATTTATGAAAAACAATATTAATTGAAAATAAAAATAAATATTTAAAATAAAAATAAAAATACTAATTATCCTATTTATCTATTCTAAACAATATTAGTAAAAAAAGTAAAATAAACAAACATCAAATAAATAAAAATCGAATGCCCTAGTGATCGAAAAAAAATAAACCGAGTACACTAAAATGATTAGTACGAAATATATGACTCGAAAAAATACAGCATTTGGTCAGATTTTAAAATAAATTTTGATCCGTAAAAATGTTCAAATTGATCAAAATATGACGAAAAATTAAAACGAACACGCCGAGTTAAACTACGCGAACCATAGAATAATATAATTGACGTCTGCAAGTTCGATTTTAAAATTTTCCGTCCCCTGATTTTAAGCACCGCTGAAATTCAATTTGACCATTCTGTCTGTAAATTTCTGAGAAATTATTCTGACCAATATTTTAGGCAGTATGCGAGATGAAAAGCACTATTTTATGCTATTTAGATGCATGTAGGGTGGAAATACAGTCAGATGAATTAAAAATGCATGGAATAAACTGTGAACTCTCAAAATACCCTGCTGGAAAAAGAATGATCTGGTACCAAATGACCGAGCAAAATAAATGCTGGGGCACTCTAATGCTTGCTGCTTAGAATGAGAGAAGTCCTTAGACACAAAGATACCGTGATCCGATGTCTCGAGAGCTCAACGCAATGCATGATTATGAGTTAAGACCTAAATGAGATGCAAATGAAAAAAAGAAACACAAGCCAGAAAAAGTTAGAAAAAGGTAGGGCAAATTTTGGGGTGCTACACCAACCCACAAAGCTGAGTCACAAAGCCAAGGAATCTTCCAACTTGAAGTTCATGCATTTTGGCACATTTTGCCTTGAATTCAAAGGGCATTAATGTGGAATAGTGCATTGTCAAGATTATCACTCTTCTCAGTCAAGTTCTCTGATTAAACAATAATTAAAATGACTGAGGAATGTGATTTCAGTCAAGGCATAACTGATCTATTTGGAGCAGCTGTTACACCTAATGCAAGAGGCATTTATGTCCAACCAATCCCTTTGAAGGTGATCTGATCCAGCTGCCATTTATTATTCCTCCAAGACAAGAGTTGATCACCTATAAATAAAGGTTCCAATGGATCAATCAAGGCACACCAAAGCACCTTATAGCACTGCTTTCTCTCATTCTCTCTTAAGTGCCAAATTTCCTTATTTTTGAGAAACCACTATCGGGTTTTGAGTTGCAGCCCTAAACAATCCATTCCAATTGCTCAGACACATCACATATGATGTATTTGATGTGTCCAAACACTTAAACACCAACTATAACACCCCTAGCTCAAAATCACCCTTCAACCAAGCCATTATGCCTCAATTATGCAGTTGGAGTTCTCCAACTTGATTCAAAGGTTTTCAGAGTGTTCCAAAGCTTGCAACACACTCCACTACATCCATTGAAGCTGTAGGGATCATCAAATTTCTTCTGGAACACCATCTGTGCAGAGTTCCATTTCAGCTTGCATCAAGGTAAGCCTCAAAACTTCAACTTCATGATCAATGCATATTTCCTCGCATGATATTTTTGCCAATTGATTGCCACCATATGCTGAGTATTTCCCCTCAAAAAATTTGATCGTAGCACTCATAATCATGTCTGCTCGATTGCTTTTGCAAAATTAGGGTTCATACGACCACAAAGTTATAACTTGCTATACACTGAAAGTAAATAAAATTGAGTATTGCCATCTTATTCCTTGTGGAAAAACGCATGAGTTTGGTGTTTGAATCATGTCAAATGGTGGAGAAACGAGAGAGATAGAGGGCTTCATGCACGAGCTGGAGGAAGAAGATGGCCATGGCGCCATTCTTCAGGTTTTCCAACCAAGTTCTCTATATATTTATCATTTGCCATACTATATTTGAATTGGCATTGCGCCCCAGTGGTTGATCAGCTGGTTTTGTGTGTATTTGCAAGCGAGAGGTCTAGGGTTCGAATCCCCCTCGCCCCAGATCTCTTTTTTTACCACTTTTTCTTGTTTTTTGTTATTTTTCATATTTATTTTAAATTATTTGAAAAATTAATAACTCACTCAATTTTAATTATTTTTTATTGGTTCTTTTTTGCAAAAAATCACAAAAATGTTGAAATATTTTATTCCACAAAAAAATTAGATTTGTATTATTTATTTAATATAATTAGTATTTTTGTGAATAAATACCTTTATATTTGTTTTTAAACCCTTTTAAAAATAAATATTCATGTTGGAAAATCAACACCAAATAGGTTTTAGTTCTTCTTGTGATTAAAACCTCATTTTTCAAACCTAAAACCAAAATCACAAGTTGTTTATTCAAACTTATTTAGAATTTGTATCATTTTAATTAATTTTCTTTGAATAATTACTTTAAAAATGGTGAAATTATGGTTTTTGTTGATTTTCACCCTAACAAACTTTTCAAACTTTGGGCCTCTAATAGAGTGTAAGACCCAATCCTTTGTAAGTACAAACCTATTTTGGGCCTCAGATATTGTATAAGTCCCACTGTATTTTCAAAAATCTCGGCGCGATCGTCGTTTTCAAAACAAAAAAATCTGGGCCTCTCCTTGAGTTGTAAGCCCCATCACTTGTACAAAAATAAATTATTGGGCCTCTAATGGAGTGTAAGACCCAATCCTTTGTAAATACAAACAATTTTTGGGCCTCAGATATTGTATAAGTCCCACTGTATTTTCAAAAAACCCGGCGCGACCGCCAGTTCAAAAGTCAAATCATCTGGGCCTACCCTCGTGTTATAATCCTCATTCCTCTTCTTGAAACAACTTTGGGGCTCTTGAGAGAGTGTAAGACCCATCCCTCTGTACAAAACCCTGGGCCTCTCCTTGAGCTGTAAGCCCCAATTTTCCTTTTAAAAGCACTTTCTCCTTTGATTTTGTAATATACTGTTTTCAACTTTTCTTTGTTGAACAACTAACCATACAGCATGGAAGCTCTACAACCGAGTAAGTGTTTACCTTCTTTCATTTACCTCTTTCATATGTATATAACTGTACTGTGGGGCTGTTTCACTGTAAGTCTTCTTTCATAAACTCATATCAACTGTGTAATAATAGTATAGATATTTAGAGTTTCCCCGGCAACTACGTCTAGAACTAGACAAAACCTCGTCTCCTTACAACAATTTTAGATAACTAGATCTAAGATCTTCCCTCCTTTTGAACAGTTCATATACAGAAGGCCAATGTTCCAAGTGAAACCCCTTCTGGAACTATTCATCAGCCTCCTCTTGGGCTTAGTGCAAGGATCCACAGTCTTCCTAAAAGCATCCCCGCCTCCTCTTGGGCGTTGTACAAGGACTCGTCGACTTCTTAGAAGTTTTCACAGCCTCCTCTTAGGCTTCGTATAATGATTCTTCCTCCGGGAAGATAGCCTCCTCTTGGGCTTCGTACAAATTATCCTGACGACCCCCTAGAGGTATAGGAACAGAAATTAGTTATCTTAATAGAACAGTCTTTCAAAGAGTCTAGATCTTGCCACCGCAACTGTACTGTCCCTTAATTTCTCTTAAGTATAGTACAAAAGATAAAACTCTAGACTTGGATAGTCTAAGACCCTTGAGTCTCAAAGACATTCTCAAGCCCCTTTCAAGAATGGGAAGAACACCCGCAGACTCGGACAGTCTTAATACCCTTTGGATTTCCTATTTCCTTAAAGAACAGGAAATAACCCTGATCCTCCGATCAGTGCCAAAGCACAACCTTACCTTTAATCTTCATAAGAACTGATTTTCTCTTTTAACCAACATACTGGACCTGTCACTCAACTGAAACAGTTACCATAGCCTCCTCTTGGGCTTTGTACAATGATTCTCCCCAGCGGAGCTAACTTTTAGCCTTCATCTCGGGATTCGTACGAGATACAAAAACACTCTCTTGTTGAGTATAAAAAGACTCTCTTGTTGAGTCACTACCTTTTAGCCTCCATCTCGGGCTTCGTACGAGATACAAAATCACTCTCTTGTTGAGTATAAAAGACTCTCTTGTTGAGTCGATCACCTTTGGCCTCCATCTCGGGCTTCGTACGAGATACAAAATCACTCTCTTGTTGAGTACAAAAGACTCTCTTGTTGAGTCGACCCCTTTATTGGGCCTCGTACAAGACACATATAAAAACAGTCTCTTGTTGAGTCAACCCTTTTAGCCTCTATCTCGAGCTTCGTACGAGACACATAAAAACACCCTCTTTTTGGGCCAATAGCCTCCTCTTAGGCTTTGTATAAGAAAACCCCGGTTGAGCCAATAAACCTTTTAGCATCAAAAGCTGTGCCTCGTTCACAGTATACAAACATCAACAACTCCTCTCCCTTCATTTAATTGCTGTAAGCAGCAAGCCTCTGGATTATTTACATCCACGCCACTGTCCCTCTTTTAGCATGAGGAATTCCTAAGGAAAGATAACATTGCTCTAAACTGAGTTAAAGTCTTCTCCTTCAGGTTGAAATCCCCTATAAAGGAAATTATGGCATTGCTGGATTCACATATCCTAGTTAAAGTAATTCTCCTTTATAATCAGTCACCCAACAGTTGTGACAAACAGAACCCCTTTAGAGATGACAAATTCTCTCTAAAGTCAAAACCCTTTAGCTTCACATCTTGGGCTTCAAACAAGATACAAATAGACCCTTCAGCTTCACATCTTGGGCTTTGAACAAGATACAAACCACCTTTAGCTTCACGTCTTGGGCTTTGAACAAGACACCAAACCACCATTTCCTCCCATAGAATATGAGGAACTACGATCGCTCTGATTTCCCTGTTTCGGTAAACGGGAATACTTAGGAATAAGATTGAAAGAGAAATCTTAGCGAGCACACCACATCGAAAACCTCAGGTCATAAACCCTCATATATCAATTAAAACATCCAAGTCCGTATTCCCCACCAAAAGTCTAAACTCGATCAAAATAACCCAAGAGAGGCCCCTCCACATTGATCGCATCTGTAAACCAACAGTTTTGACTGTTTAACCTCAGTTTGCAAAGCAGGGTTAGTTGGAGACATCTATTTCCCTTCCTTCATCAGCTTCAATAGGATAAAAAATGAATCGACCTGTAGTCCCCCCAAAGAGCGGCAATGCTTAAGAACCATGTCCAAAATGCTCGCTACAGAAAAATGGCGCCCACCGTGGGGCTCTACATTTAATCTCTTGGGTAGAAACCAAGAAGTGGGGACTTCACTGGGGATAAGACATTTTTTGACTTCACTAGGATCTTAGGTCAAAACCTTTAAATTGGGAAAGTACCACAGATTGGCGACTCCGCCGGCGAGCCATTTTCTGTCAGGAACATAGGATTCCTAGCTCTTAAAAAGTCTAGGACATTAGGACAAATATATATATATAATGCTTTTCCTAGTTGATATCTTTGTTTATTTTTCTGCTAATGGGAATGCGTGTGATGCCGCATGTGGAAATATTGAGTATACACCTAGGAAAAACCTCTTTTAGTAGTGCGGAAGCTATCGGAAATAGCTGTTACGCGATACTACCCTCTTCTGAGGTTCTTCGAAATAACATCACCTAGCACGGTTCCCGACCCGCTGGTGTTATCTCGACAAGAACTAATGATTTTGAGAGACATGTACAAAAATCACTAGTATAAACCTTTGGGATGGGTAGAGCCTTGACTTCATGACACCGACCCTTTGACCCCATGTTTTTTCTATGTTTTTGTTTGCTGCATTCATGCATTCATTTAAGAAAACATTAAAAACAAAGAAAATTTTCTCTTCTAGTCTCTCTTTTTCAAATTAAACTAAAACAATGATTGCAAATGTCAGAGAAAGGAGATTGCGCTAATGGATTTCGGTAGAAGGAAAACTCACAAGTATACCTTCAAGGTTACAAAACTAGAGGATTTGAGAGGATTAGCAAGGGTGATCACAAACCCTGATGCTTTCAGAGCCAAGTACGGAGGTCTGCTACCTCTGTTAAGGGTCCATGTAATTGAAATAATCATGGAGGCACTCATTCAGTTTTACGATCCGGTTTATCACTATTTCACATTCCCGGATTATCAGCTTGCACCAACACTAGAGGAGTACTCTCACCTGACTGATTTACATATCAATGATCAAGCTCCATTTTCTGGACTGGAAGAAATTCCAAAGGATCAAATCATTGCAAGAGCAATCTATTTGGATGAGTCGAAAGTCAAGACTCACATGACCACCAAGGGAGGAATCCCAGGTATACCAGCCAAGTTTCTGGTAAAGAAAGCCCTGTACTTTGCCAGTATAGGGAATGTGGCCGCTTTCGAGAGAATCTTTGTTTTACTCACCTACGGGTTATTTTTGTTTCCCAACATCGATAACTTTGTAGATATCAATGCCATTAAGGTTTTTTCTCATTGGAAACCCTGTACCAACCTTGCTCGCAGATACGTATCATTCTGTACACTTAGGGAATTTGTACAATAGAGGAATGATCACGTGCTGTGTACCCCTGCTATATAAATGGTTTATCTCCCATTTACCTAAGTCTGCTGCTTTTTGGGATCATAAGAGTGCCTTACGTTGGTCGCAGAAAATCATGTCTCACACCAACTCTGACATAGATTGGTGCAATAGGATTTATGAAGGGATCAGGATCATTGACCGTTGTGGAAACTTCCCCAACGTACCCCTCATAGAAACTAAAGGAGGAATCAATTACCATCCAGTTCTTGTTCGTCATCAATTTGGATACCCGATGAGACATGTCCCGCGTAATGCTCATCTGGAAGGTCTTTACTTCAAAGAAGGAGAAAATGACAGGGAACTAAAGATGGAAATAGTGCATGCTTAGAAACATGTTCATAAGAAAGGACGGGAGTCTCTAGGAAAACCGGACTGTGTCTCGGTGGAGCCTTATCTCCACTGGGTACAAACTAGAGCTCTCAAGCTAAAGATGCCTTATCCTCGTCACGGAGTTCTTTCACCGAGGGAATCTATCATGTACTTCATGACTGAAACGGAAAAACTTCAGGTTACTCTCAACAAAGTTCAACAGGAGAGGAGAACAAATACCGCATTCTCAATGTGGAGTGTACCAAAATACAGCAACTGCTGAAGGATAAAGATGCTCTAATAAAGATTTTGGAGCAGCATGTGGTAGAAAATCAGGATGACCAAAGGAATTTGCTCGCTCCTTTCACTTGGCAAAGGAATGACAACCCGACAACGGTCCAAGAGCCCCGGTCCAAGAAAAAAAAAGTACCAGAATCAGCACCCGAGCTCTCCTCAGAGAGGACTCGAGACCCATTAGCTTAGGTTTCTGTTTCCGCACCTTGTAATTTACTGTATTTCCATTTCCGCAATCCTTTGAATTTAATAAAACGGGGGTTTCCCCACTGTTTGATATTTGCAATCTAATTGTCAAAGTTTACTTTGATTAAACAAAAAAAACAATTAATATAATCATTGCATTCATCATTCTCACGTAACGCATTCTTCTTACCTACGAATCTCACGTTTGTGTCTCGGTTCTAGAGTCAAATTGTCTCATTCGTACAATACTCGGGCTAATCGTCAGAAAAAGATGGATTATCTCGAGGAAGAGAACAGAGAGTTGAAAGAAGAGATCGACGCTTTAAGAGAGGATATGAGAAAGCTTCGTAACGACATGCAAGCCATGGCAAAAGCTCAGCTACAAAGAACTATGATCTCCGAGATCACCTCAACGCCCATTGTGGAGAAGTATGATCCTAGGTATCAGATGCCAAAAGATCGTCCCTGGGGCATGCTTGTTAACTATATCCTGGAAGGATATGTTCTGCCGATCACTAAAGATCAGGGAATCATAGCAGGAGCCGCTGGGCCTGAAGGTTACAAACTTCGGGAAAGCGAGAATGCCAAAGGCATAATGAGGACTCTTGAAGGTTACAAACTTCGGGAAACGCCAAGATTCACTGCCATAGTAACGGTACCACCCCCTGTGGTGCACACTGTCCCGGAAGGACAGATTCCACAGATACCTTCTGGTAGAAAGGAAACCATGTTTGACAGAATGAATGAATGAATTCCAGGAGCAGTTCCTGGAAATCCAGAAAGAACTGCAAGCTATTTGCGGTCAGGATTTATTTGGAAAGGACGCCGCAGACCTCTGCTTGGTCCCCAATGTGAAAGTTCCGCACAAGTTCCAGGTGCCCGACTTTGAAAAGTACAAGGGTAACTCTTGCCCTCAGAGCCACTTGGTGATGTACGCTCGGCGAATGTCAGCTTAGACAGAGAATCAAGATTTACTGATTCACTACTTTCAGGATAGTTTAACCGGCGCCGCCTTAAAATGGTACATGGGTTTAAACCGCGCTAAGATCAGCACTTTCAGAGATCTTGGCACTGCCTTCATCCAACAATATAAATACAATTTGGACATGGCACCAGACAGAGATCAACTCAGATCAATGTCACAAAAGAACAGCGAAACCTTTAAAGAATACGCTCAGAGATGGCGTGAAATTGCCGCTCAAATTTGTCCACCTCTTGAGGAAAAAGAGATGATAAAGATTTTCTTAAAGACCTTGAGCTCATTTTACTATGACAGAATGGTTGCCAGTGCGCCCAGCGACTTCACCGAAATGGTCGGTATGGGAGTGCGTCTTGAGGAAGCCATCCGAGAATGACGTTTAGTTAAAGACGCTGGATCATCAAGTAGTACAAAACGATACGGAAGTGCTCTCCCTAAGAAAAAAGAGCAGTATATTGGGAATATCTCTCTCGGAAAGCAAAGGCGACGGTACCAACCGGTAGCATCTGTAACTCCTGTTATCAACACCGCGCCTACGTATCAACCTTAGGTTGCGCAGAGCCAACCTAATCAACAGCAACTTCAGCAAAGGACACAACAGTCTCTTCAGCAGGCTCGTCCTCAATACAACAACAACCGTACAATGCGGCCACTAGGACTTGATCCTATACCCGTATCGTACGCGGAACTATTTCCATTACTACTGGCTAAGGGGCATGTCCAGACTAAGTCTCCTCTTACAGTACCGGAAAATCCACCTTTTTGGTTTAAGGTGGATTAGACTTGCCCTTACCATCAAGGAGGACCAGGGCATAACATAGAGAACTGTCTCAGTTTCAAATCTGACGTGCAAAAGGTTGTTAGGAGCAGGGTTTTGTCTTTCAAAGATACGAATCTGAATGTTCTCACGAAACTGCTGCCTCAACATGAGAAAGATGCATTTAATCTGATAGAGGGAGAGTCTAACAACGTCTATCAAATTTACGATGTACTCTTATTGAGGGCCAACTTGGTTAAGATGCATTGTAGACAGAGTGGATATGGCCATGTGCCACCTCATAATTATCACCAGTGTGATATCTGCTCTAAAAACAATCAGGGATGTTCTGTGGTGCAATCAGCTCTACAGGAATAGATGGGTCTCGGATGGATCCAAGAGCACCGATTTCGTGGAGTTAACATGGTTTATGCGAATTCCAACATCATACAAAACCATGATATCCATGAGATGAATGTCAACCTGGTGGCAATGCACTCAAGGCAAAGCCAGTATCATAATCTTCCGCGGCACGATTACAGTTCCTGTCTGACTTGCTCGGTAAACAAACAGGGATGCTCTTTTGTACAAGAGGCTCTCCAGCGTCAGATGGATCTTGGATGGATTCAAGACTACCATGATAGGAATTATTATCAAATCAACATGGTTCAAATCTTCGATGTTCGCTTGATGAATACCAGCCTGGTGGAGTTACATGCTAAACAGGTCCGGCTCGGGTTCCTGGTACAACATGATTATATAAACTATAAAGCGGGTTGCGAAAATGATCAGGGCTTTGCCCTTGTCCAGGAAACACTTCAGTACTTGTTGAACCACTAGTGGATTCCAATCTATATGGATGAAGACACCCAGCAAATTAGTATCACTAACAGGAATCCTACTAGATATCAAAGTCAGGATGTTCGGTCGATGGAAATAGACCTAGTAAGGATACATTGTATTCAGAGCGGACGTGGCCAGGTTCCACTACACAACTATGAGTGGTGTGGAGTTTACTCAGTGGATAATCAAGGATGCTACTTCGTGCGAGCAACCCTTCAAAGTTAGTTGGACCGCAAAGAGATTCAACCATGGTCAAGTTCTGGAGCAGTCAACTATTTCGCTGATCAAATCGAGGACGTTGTCATAATCTCCGATCATGAGAGGAACAAGGATGTTTGTACCATCATCCCTCTACTTGACGAATCGAGAGTTCCCAATCAGGAACGGATCAAAATTACTTATGATGGTCAGAAAAACCAGAAGGCTCCCATAGTCATCTATCTACTAGGACCCCTACCGTATGAATCAACTAAGGCTATCCCTTACAAATACGGTGCAACAACAGTTGAGAATGGAAAGGAAATTTTGTTACCCTCCATCGTGAATATTACAGACATCAGTCGAGTAACACGGAGCGGTAGAATCTTCAACAGAGGAGTTGGAGAACCCAGCAAAGAAAAGGAACCTTAGACAGAAGTTCCTAATCCACCATTCGGTCAGTCCAGTAATCCCGACCTTTCGAAAAACAATGATGAGATGCTGAAGCTCATCCAAAGGAGCGAATACAACATTGTTGATCAGCTGTTACAAACTCCTTCAAAGATCTCGGTATTATCACTATTACTTAGTTTAGAAGCGCACAGGAAGGCTCTACAGAAAGTCTTAGAGTAGGCCTTTGTGGAACGGGATGTGTCAATACAACAATTCGATAACATTGTCTCTAACATCACTTCCTGCAATAACTTAGGATTCAGTGATGAGGATTTTCCAGAGGGGGGAAAAAGTCATAACATGGCGCTCAATATCACAGTTAACTGCCAGGACGATGCTTTAGCCAGCGTACTGGTAGACACAGGGTCAGCCCTGAATGTTATGTCGAAATCCACTTTGATGCAATTATCATTCAAAGGACCTCCGATGAGAGCCAACGAGGTCGTCGTCAAAGCATTTGACGGATCCAGAAAAATGGTTATCGGCGAAGTCGACCTTCCCATAACTATCGGTCCTCACACTTTCCAAGTCACTTTCCAGGTCATGGACATCCGGGCAACATACAGTTGTTTATTAGGAAGACCTTGGATACATCAGGCTGGGGTAGTCACCTCGACCCTCCACCAAAAGCTAAAGTTTGTCCAGAACGACCAACTCGTCACAGTCTGTGGAGAACAGGCCTTGCTCGTAAGCAACTTATCATCATCCACTTATGTGGAACCGGAAGGGATAATCGGAACCCAGTTCCAAACACTTTCGCTACACAAGGACGGTCAACTCGAGGGGGGAACTTCCATTTCCTCATACAAAGATGCCATCAAAGTGGTCGAGGGTACCGATACAACAGATGGGGACAACTTGTCATTCCTACTGATAATAAGAAAAAGAAGGGTCTTGGTTTTTCTGCAACCTGTACCCAGACAGCTGCTAACGATGAAAGTCTGCATCCCATTCAGAATTCCTTCCACAGTGGAGGTTTCCTTCACCCAGTGTCTCAAGAAGTGCATACCATCAATGAGGGAGACTCCTCCGACATGAATGAAGAATGGGAGTCCTATCTTAATAAGGACGGTTATATGTCTCAGGAGGAGGTGCCTACGCCATTTTGCTATCCCGCACAGAGTCCGAGATTTATACCCAGGTCAGACGTCGAAATGATATATGGAGATTGTGATCTGGAAGGATGCCGTGCTCCACCAAACTCACTAGAGGAAGACACTCTGATGAAAGACAACTTTGACCACGACTATTATGGCCCAATGGATGGCCTGCCAATGTGGCAGTCGTACCCGGGAAACTTGGGGCAAGAAAATCAGTCGAACATTGAAAATTAGCTGAGCATCATTGAGAAGAATACCTGCGTCCCCACCATGTTATGGGATCAACACCCAGGTTATCCTGAAAATACTCAGCACGACGATGAATTTGCAAAGTTTGCAGGACTAGAATTCATTAACTATGCTTTTCCCGAGGTCAACGTCATCGAGAGAGATGACTCCTCCAGTCCCAAAGAAGTATGGGACGCCTTGGGACAACCGAGTGGAAAATACGACTATTTGGTCAAGTACACCGCTCCCGAAAGCTCTCGTATCAGGCTCAAAGATATCCAGCCAACTGGGTGGGGAGATATACCTGAGAGCACAAATACTATGCAAAATGCAACAGAGGAATCCTCCTACGACAACTGTGCCTGGGAGACAGATTCCAATGATCCTACTCCACCAGAAATTAGCGTTATTTTTGAAGACAAATCAAGGAAGGTACCAGACTTTGTGATTCACCGAGGAGTTCGCCGCCAATCGGTTGCTGTCGATGTTCTGAAGATTGTTCATAAGTCTAAGTAATTGCCGTCTTTACTTTAACCTTTCACCCTGCCCAGGTGAAACGAATGTTTTGATAGGGCTCATTTTCTGTAAATTTCCCTCTTCGCTTCGCCCAAAGCGACAGAGTTTTGTTTTATAGGGCTGTAGTTTCAAGAATCGACTTGGTCATTAATAAAATAACGTCGTTCTGTAATTTCCGCATTAATTGTTGTTTTCTCTTTTTGCTTTTCTCAGAAAATGGCAATCCTAAAAAATAACTCAATAATAAAAACAAGCAATAAAAGAAATACACTGCACACACTTGCATTTGTCTCTATCTCTTCTAAACACAAATCATCACGTCATGCAGATTGCTTGTTTTAAACCCCGTCGAAACATATGATCCGATGCCTTCTCCCAACTTTGAATTCCTGGTATTTGGGGCTGAAGAAGAAGTGGACGACGAAATTCTAGAAGAGATCTCCCGATTACTCATACAAGAGGAAAGGTCCATCGAACCTCACAAAGAGCTGTTGGAAATGGTCAACTTGGGTTCAGAAAAAGAGAGAAAAGAGATCAGGATTGGGGCACTGCTCAGTCCAACTGCCAAAGAGAGTTTAACAAAGCTTCTTAGAGAGTTTTCTGATGTGTTCGCTTGGTCCTATCAGGATATACCAGGGTTGGATACCAGCATCGTGGAACATCACTTACCATTGCGGCCATAATGCCCGCCAGTAAAACAGAGGTTGAGACGGACTCACCCGGACATGGCCATCAAAATCAAAGAGGAAGTACAGAAACAGATTGACGCGGGTTTCCTCGCCACGTCAGAATATCCTCAATGGTTAGCCAACATAGTACCAGTTCCGAAAAAGGACAGAAAAGTCAGAATGTGTGTCGATTACAGAGATCTGAATAAGGCTAGTCCAAAGGACGACTTTCCTTTACCACACATTGACATGTTGGAAGATAGTACAGCAAAATTCAAAGTTTTTTCCTTCATGGATGGATTCTCGGGCTATAATCAAATAAAATGGCGCCGAAAGACATGGAGAAAACTTCTTTCATCACCCCATGGGGCACCTTTTGTTACAAGGCAATGTCGTTCGGTTTGAAGAACGCCGGGGCAACCTATCAAAGAGCCATGACTACTCTGTTTCATGACATGATACACAAGGAAATCGAGGTATATGTCTATGATATGATTGCCAAATCTAGAACAGAGGAGAAGCATGTGACCCACCTGCTAAAACTATTCGAGCGGCTGAGGAAGTACAAACTCCGCTTGAATCCCAACAAGTGCACCTTCGGTGTCTGTTCAGGGAAACTCATAGGGTTCATCGTCAGCCAGAAAGGAATTGAGGTTGATCCTGACAAGGTCAAGACCATTCAAGAAATGCCTTCTCCGAAAACTAAAAAACAAGTCAGAGGATTCCTGGGACGTTTGAACTACATCTCCAGATTCATATTCCTCATGACCGCGACATGCGCGCCGATTTTCAAATTACTCAAAAAGAACCAGGACTGCGTTTGGATAGAAGATTTCCAAACCGTGTTTAACAGTATTTAGGAATATCTGTTGAATCCGCCGATTCTATCACCTCCAGTGGAAGGGAGACCACTGATCATCTACTTAACAGTCTTGGAAGAATCAATGGGTTGTGTACTTGGCCAACAAGACGAAACCAAAAGAAAAGAGTCTGCCATCTACTATTTAAGCAACAAATTCACCGACTGTGAAACTCGGTACACGATGCTTGAGAAAACTTGCTGCGCTCTGGCTTGGGCAGCCAAACGTCTTCGCCAGTACATGATTCGTCACACTACTTGGTTAATCTCTAAAATGGATCCAATCAAGTACGTCTTTGAAAATCCTGCTCTCATGGGAAGGATTGCTCGTTGGCAGATGTTGTTATCAGAATATGACATAGAATACCACGCTCAGAAAGTCGTTAAATGAAGTGTTTTAGTCGATTATTTGGCTCATCAACCGATTGACGATCAGGAATTAGTCGGATTTGACTTCCCAGACGAAGATGGCATGTATCTAAAAATGAAAGACTGCGATGAACCGCTACCTAGTGAAGGGCCAGAACCAGATTCTCAATGGGGACTTATCTTTGAAGGAGCTGTCAATCATTACGGAAACAGAATTGGGGAAATCATCATAACATCTCAGGGTACCCACATTCCTTTCACTGCCAGATTGACATTCAAGTGCACGAACAATGAGGCCGAATACGAATCTTGTATCATGGGTCTCGAGGAAGCAATCGACTTAAGGATCAAGAACTTGGATGTATATGGCGACTCAGCCCGGGTTATCAATCAGATTAAAGGAGATTGGAGCACATACCAATCAGGACTGATTCCTTACAAAGATTATGCAAGAAGGTTGTTACCTTTCTTCAACAGAGTCGAGTTTCATCATATCCCTCGTGATGAGAATCACATGGCTGATGCATTAGCCACCCTCTCTTCCATGATTAGCGTAGGTTAATGGAATAACTTACCTAAGATCGACATAATGCGCCTTGAACGGTCCGCTTACATCTTCACGATCGAAGCAGTCATAGACAACAAACCTTGGTATCACGATATCAAATGCTTTCTTCAGAAACAAGAGTACCCGCCTGGGGCATCCAGAAAGGATAGAAAAACTCTCAGAAGGCTGGCTGGCAGTTTCTTCCTGAGCGGTGATACACTCTATAAGAGAAATTTTGACATGGTCTTGCTCCGATGTGTAGACAGACCAAAAGCTGACATGCTGATAAAAGAAATTCACGAAGGGTCCTTTGGCACTCATGCCAACGGACATACAATGGCGAGAAAAATTCTAAGAGCAGGGTACTATTGGTTGACAATGGAATCCGATTGCTACAAGTACATGAGGAGGTGTCATAAGTGTTAGATATACTCCGACAAAATCCATGTACCGTCAACACATCTCAAAGTTCTTTCTTCCCCATGGCCTTTTTCCATATGGGGAATCGACATGATTGGCATAATTGAGCCCAAGGCTTCAAACGGACATCGGTTCATTCTGGTCGCCATTGACTACTTCACCAAGTGGGTCAAAGCAGCGTCATACGCCAATGTAACCCGACAAGTGGTGGTCCGATTTATCAAAAACAATATCATTTTCCGTTATGGTGTTCCGAGCCAGATCATTACAGATAATGGATCCAACTTGAACAATAAGATGATGAAAGAGTTGTGCGCAGAGTTCAAGATCGAACACCATAACTCATCTCCCTACCGACCTAAGATGAACGAAGCGGTAGAAGCGGCTAACAAGAACATCAAGAGGATCGTTCAAAAGATGGTTATAACCTATAAAGATTGGCACGAAATGCTACCCTTTGCTCTTCACGGTTATCGTACATCTGTCCGCACTTCAACAGGGCCACCCCTTTCTCTCTAGTATATGGCATGGAAGCAGTGCTCCCCATAGAAGTAGAGATCCCATTAATCCGGGTATTGATGGAAGCTAAGCTTACGGAAGCTGAATGGTGTTAAAGCAGACACGACGAACTAAATCTGATCGAAGAAAAGAGAATAACGGCACTATGTCACGGTCAGTTGTATCAGCAAAGAATGAAGAAGGCGTTCGACAAAAAGGTCCGACCTCGCGTCTTCAGAAAAGGAGACCTTGTGCTCAAGAAGATACAATTATTTCTCACTGATTCTCGGGGTAAATGGACTCCAAATTATGACGGCCCATACGTGGTCAAGAAAGCTTTCTCAGGCGGCGCCTTGAGACTTGCACCCATGAATGGAGAGGAATTTGCCTACCCCACAAATGTTGACATAGTCAAGAAATACTTCTCCTAAAAAAAAACGTCTCGGTGGATTGAAAACCCGAAAGGGTGGTCCAAGCAAAAATTATAGACATAATCAAAAATCATCCCAGTGGATTGGAAATCTCAAAGTACAATCCAGGCAAAAGTTAGGGATAACGGCAAGTAACTACGTCTAATCAGTTCAGCTCCTCAGCAGTCATGCCATCCGTTAGAAAACTCCAGTCAAGGTTATCTTCGACATAAGCTCAGGATGTCCCGAATTCAAAGTTGGTAGAAGGATAGTGGTCGTTATATTTTAATGTAGCCCTTTTCCCTTAAATTACCATTTTCTAAACTTTGTAAATACTCTATGGAATCACGCGTTTAGCTGATTTCCATCCTATAAATAAAATTTGAGCCCTTGTGCTTTTGTTTGCAATTCCTATTTGTTTTAGCTTTACAGAATGACATTTTAACATGATCAACGATTCTTGAAATAAAACAAAAATGAATTTACTTGTAATATTTTTCTGCTTTTAATAAAGATGGCAATTTCTTTTGACTGTTGAACATCGAAAGAATATCGATTGCTTCTCCCAAAGGCGGTTAAGCTTCAAAGTGCAGAATCAAAGTATTCCTTCTAAACCAGTACACCTGAATGAAGGATCAACTGTGTCAGACACGAATGTTCCATCTGACATCTTAAGCCCGACCAACGGTTATTCCCCGCAGGGACTACTTCTCCTAAGCAAGGCAGAATTGCTACTTTTGGACCAGCGGTACTTCTTCGCCCCGCGATGGCCGAGTATCCAGTCGTGTTCATCCATTAGTCTGTATGTCGCATCAGTTTTGTCAGCATATACATACATGCATCATGCATTATTGATTTACATTCATATTCATATTGCATCAATATCTCTCTAGTCAGTTTTGTCCCCTAGTGATAGACAGTCCTCTTAATCGAATTGTTAGTCCTTTCCTCGTCAGGGAACGTTGTGTCTGAACAATATCTCTCCTCTAATGTATTTCTGGGATGAAGTTGGTCCTTGACCACTTTGATAACTTGAACCTTTGAAAAACCAGAGAACTTTCGACCAACATCACTCTTCGCCATTGAAGATGATATCTTCGCGTTCCCGGATTAAGGAAAATTCCCAGAGAAAGCCTCTCAACCGAAGACTCTCAGCAGCACATTGGTTCTTCTCTCCAGAAAATCAATGTTAATAAAGTCATCGACACCTCAAAATTGGATCACATCATATGGCATTTCTTCGGGAAGATCTCGAGGAAAAGTATGATGTAATATCCCCAAGCGACAGCAGTCTCTCAAGAGACATGCTTTCCCCTGTAGAGCCGACAAATGGCGTCTCCAACAGAGAAGTTTGTGCACCTCTACAACTCAGACGATTGGGTTCCCCAGCAAGTCTGACATCAAAAGTTTTTTCCATCAAATGGCATCTCCCCAGGAAAATTCAGCGAGAAGTTTGAGGAAAACCGCTAAGAACAGCGTCCCTTGTCAAGAAAGTTTATTGACAAAAGAAACTTAGACCAGTTCCTTGGTAGGAAACCAGGATTGAGGGGAAGTTTATTTCAGAAACTGAGACCAGTTCCTCAGTAGAAAACCAGGATAGAGGGGAAGTTTGAATCAGAAACTGAGACCAGTTCCTTGGTAGGAAACCAAGATCGAGGGGAAGTTTATTTTGGAAACTAAGACCAGATCCATGGTAGGAAACCAGGATCGAGGGGAAGTTTTTACCTTTTATGAGCATCATTGCTTAGCAAAAGAAGAAGGATGCGTAAACTACCATTCTTAGTCACCATCAAAATTTTGGGTATTCTGATATTTAATCCTCTTGCACCCCAAATGCCCGAATATGTTCGTCATTCACACCTTCGGGTCCAAGAAGATTAAATAGGGGCGTCTGTTATACCCCAAATTTTGACCACTAAGATTCCCATCATTGTGCAAATCATCATCACAATATGGATGAACCATTAGTCTCCCCAAAGATGTGTGAGCATCCACTACAATAAAACATTAGGGTTCAAGCCCTCTCAGAGCTCTTAGACAAAGGATCAATCAAGGAATGACGTGATCTTCAACTTGTCTAAACCTCTCCAACATCTACAATGGATCAAGAGGACTCCCACTTTAATGATTAAGCACAAGGCTGCTCCCTTCTAATTGGATGAAGCCCCATGATCGCCAGTGTCACCAAATTAGGGTTTTGGTCGACCAGGGCCTCCAGATGGAAATTCTCCTCTGGGCATGAGCCAATGCTTCAAGGCATAACCTATGATGCTCCAAAGTATTTCATAAACCGAATCACCAAGTCAATTTAGCCTAAGGGGATGCATACATCAAAAATCAGGAATTAGGGTTTCTTGACCTAATTCACCCCGAAGTTGACTTTTGGGACAAATCATGAGCCAAGACCTCAAGGGAGGATTTGAGGGTCTCTAACACACTACATTGATCCATTTACAACAATGGATTAATCCAAGAAGCTTGAGCAACAAGTTTCAATTTCATCTGAACCACAGTTAGGGTTTCGCGAGAAAAGTCAACTGTAGCTTTGACTTTTGACCAGGACATGCTCCCAAACCCTAGGACATGAATCAATATACCCTATAACACCCATGGAGCATGTCCATCAAGTTTGATTTCGGTCAAGGACATGATTTCCTAAAGGATTGCACAGTTTGGAATTCATCTGATAAAAAGTAAACTGTGCACAAAAGTCAAACTTTGACTTTTTGAGATTTTTCACAAAAATGGGTTTTTAACCCTAAAATGATGTTAAGGTATGATTTGAATCATCATTCATCAAGAAAAATCAAGAAAAGTGGGATAACTTATAAAAGGGGTAACCATAAAAACTTAGAAAATTTTCTAAGTTATGAACAAAGTGGCAAGGGTACCAACTTTGGAGGATCATAACTCCTAAACCACAAGGCCATTCTTCCCCATCCAAAGCTAGATTTGTAGCTCTCATTACCTGTAGCGAGAGAAACTGGACGTGTTTCTTAAGCACTGCCGCTCTTTTGGGGGTACTACAGGTCGATTCATTTTTTATCCTTTTGAGCTGACTAAGGAAGGGAAATAGATTTCTCCGATTAACCCTGCTTGCATACTGAGTTTAAACAGCGGTCTGTTAGGTTACGAATGCGATATAGAAGTGGGGCCTCTTTCTTCTTACTTTTTTTAGAATGGAACACCGGTAATGTTCATGGGTAGGGGGTTAGGACTGATACTTTTTAATTGATGTATGTGGGTATGGGATTGTGGGTTTTTGTTGAGTGTGCTCGCTAAGATTTTTCTTTCAATCTTATGCCTACGTATTCCCGTTTACCGAAATAGGGAAATCAGAGCGATCGTAGTTCCTCCTATTCTATGGGAGGAAATGGTGTTTTGGTGTCTTGTTCAAAGCCCAAGACATGAAGCTAAAGGTGGTTTGTATCTTGTTCAAAGCCCAAGATGTGAAGCTGAAGGGTCTATTTGTATCTTGTTCGAAGCCTAAGATGTGAAGCTAAAAGTTTCGTCTTTAGAGAGAATTTGTCATCTCTAAAGAGGGGTTTGTTTGTCACAACTGTTGGGTGACTGGTTATAAAGGAGGATTACTTTTACGGGACATGTGAATCCGGTAATGCCATAATTTCCTTTATAGGGTTTTTTAACCTGAAGGAGAAGACTTTAACTCAGTGTAGAGCAATGCCATCTCTCCTTAGGAATTTCTCATCCTAAAAGAGGGACAGTGGTATGGATGTAGATGATCCAGAGACTTGCCGATTACAGCAATTAGATGAAAGAAAAGGAGTTGTTGATGTTTGTTTACTTTGAATGATGCACAACTTTGATGCTAAAAGGTTGATTGGTTCAACCGGGGTTTTCTTATACAAAGCCTAAGAGGAGGCTATCAACCCAACAAGAGGGTGTTTTTATGTGTCTCATACGAAGCCCGAGAGAGAGGCTAAAAGGGTTGACTCAACAAGAGAATGCTTTTGTATCTCGTACGAAGCCCAAGATGGAGGCTAAAAGGGAAATGAATACGCAAGAGAGTCTTTTATACTCAACAAGAGAGTGTTATGTATCTCGTATGAAGCCCGAGATGGAGGCTACAAAGGTTTGACTCAACAAGAGAGTCTTTTATACTCAACAAGAGAGTGTGAATAGGTTAGCTCCATTGGGGAGAATCGTTGTATCAGGCCCAAGAGGAGGCTACTGTAACTGTTTCAGTTTAGTGACAGGTCTAGTATATTGGATAAAGAGAAAATCAGTTCTTATATGAGTACTGTTTGCACTCAGGGATTTGATTCGAGGATTAGGGTTATTTCCTGTTCTTTAAGGAAATGGGAAATCCAAAGGGTATTGAGACTGTCTGAGTCTACGGGTTTCCTCTCCTAGTTTTGAAAGGAACTTGAGAATGTCTTTGAGACTCAAGGGAATTAGATTGTCCAAGTCTAGAGTTTCACCTTTTGTACTACGTTTAAGAAATAGCAGTAGCAAGATCTAGACTTTTTGAAAGACTGTTCTATTAGGGTGACTAATTTCTGTTCCTATACCTCTAGGAGATCGTCGGGACAATTTGTACGAAGCCCAAGAGGAGGCGGGAAACTTTTAAGAAGCCGAGGGACAATTTGTACGAAGCCCAAGAGGAGGCTATCATTCCCAGAGGAAGAAATCATTTATACGAAGCCTAAGAGGAGGCTGTGAATACTTCTAAGAAGCCGACAAGTCCTTGTACAACGCCCAAGAGGAGGCGGGGATGCTTTTAAGAAGTCTGTGGGTCCCCAAACCCCGAGAAATTCAAGATAGGATATTCACAGAGAATAGATCAAGCCAGGAAAATTCGAGAATTTGGAAGAAACTCAAGAGATGCCATTCACGGAGAAAAGATCATCTCTGGGGAAGAGATGTCATTCACCGAGAATGCTACCTTTCACGTCTCCATATTGTTTAACCCCAAGTGGAGGGAGGACTGTATCTGGTAATCCTATGGGGATCTAGTTTTGTCTATTTTAAGAGTAATCAACATGGCTTAGTGCTAGACGTAGTTGCCGGGGAAACTCTAAATATCTATACTATTATTACACAGTCGATACGAGTTTATGAAAGAAGACTTACAGTGAAACAGCCCCACAGTACAGTTATATACATATGAAAGCGGTAAATGAAAGCGTATAAACACTTACTCGGTTGTAGAGCTTCCATGCTGTTTTGTTAGTTGTTCAACAAAGAAAGATTGAAAACAATAGTATATTTAAAATCAAAGGAGAAAGTGCTTTGAAATGAAAGATTGGGGCTTACAGCTCAAGGAGAGGCCGAGGTTTTTATCAGTGATCGCACTATCGTTTTGTACAAAGGGACTTATACAAGTGACTGAGGCCCGAGAAAGATTTTTTGTACAAAGGGATGGGTCTTACACTCTCTCAAGAGGCCCAAAAGGTTTAAAGAAAAAGAGTGGGGGCTTATAACACGAGGGTAGGCCCAGATGATTTTTCGTTTGAAATGGCGATTGCGCCGAGATTTTTGAAAGCGCAGTGGGCCTTATACAATGACTGAGGCCCAAAATGGTTTGGTTTTCAAAGGGGGTTGGGTCTTACACTCTAATAGAGGGCCAAAAGTTTTGAATAGGTCTTATAGCTCGAGGAGAGACCCAGGTTTTATTTTTAAACGGGCAACGACCGTGCCAAACTTTTCTTTTAACGCAGAGGGACTTATACAATGTCTGAGGCCCAAAATTGTTTTGGTTAAAAGGGGATTGGGTCTTACACTCAATTAGAGGCCCATGAGTGTTTGAAAATGATTTGTGAGGGTGAAAATCAAAGAAGCCCTAATTTGTTTTCTTTTAAAAGTAAATATTAAAAGAAAATCAATGAAAAATACCAAATGAATTTGAATAAACCACTTGTGATTTTTGTTTAAGGTTTAAAAAATGAAGTTTTAATCACAAGAGATATTAAAACCCATTTGGTCTTGATTTTTCAAGATGAATGTTCATTTTAAAATGTTTAAAAACAAATAAAAATGAATTTATTCACAAAAATACGAATTATATTAAATAAATAATATAAACTTAATTTTTTTTTGGAATAAAATATTTTAACATTTTTGTGATTTTTCGCAAAAAGAACCAATAAAAAATAATTAAAATTGAGTGAGTTATTAATTTTCCAATTAATTAATAAAACATGGAATATTGGAAAAAATGGAAAAAATGTGAAAAAAAAAACACAAAATGGCATGGGTGGGGTTTGAACCCACGACCTCAAGGTCACAAGGCGCGCGCCTTACCACTGGGGTGGTGATACATCCATTGTTTTGAGTGAAAACACAAATATACAAGTCATGCCTTGGTTTTAGGCCTGGCCCAAGGCAAGGCAAGACAAGTTTTGGCTCAGAAACGTGAAGGTCATAACTTTCTCAATTCTTAATGGTTTGAGACAAAATTTATATGCATCTGGACCAGAATTTCACAAGGAATCCAATGGTGGTGGTAGTTTTTTCAGATCACACTCCCTCCTCAAAACCCGATAGTGGTTTTGAAAAAGGCCTATAATTGCATTTTCTATGCTACACTTTGATACAGGCATGAATTACATGATCAATTGGTTCAAACACAACATATATAACATGTATGAGGTCTGCATGATCAGTGGACTTCAAAGCATTGCATATTTTGGAAAGTTCAAGTCATGAGGCTTACCTCTTTTTGAGCTTTTTGGAGTTTTTGTGCAATCTATCAAGCCTCTTGTTCCATAAATGATTTGATGCTTTAGACACACTCAAATGATCCCTTAGAAGCTTTTAGGATGCTTGGAATCAGCTGGTACCTACAAAAACACAAACTGGCCACTTCTTGCAAAAGGGGTTAAAAGTGACCAAAATAACAACTCTCTCAAATGGTGTTGCAGATGTGTGGCACCATTTGGGACAGTTCAAGGATGATATTTGGAGTATGTTTGAGGTTTTATCTGGTTTGGAAAGTGACTGAATCAAGACATGGATTAAAAAATGAATCGACCTGTAGTACCCCCAAAAGAGCGGCAGTGCTTAAGAAACACGTCCAGTTTCGCTCGCTACAGGTAACGAGATCTGCAAATCAAGCTTTGGATGGGGAAAAATGGCTTTGTGGTTTAGGAGTTATGATCCTCCAAAGTTGGTACCCTTGCCACTTTGTTCATAACTTAGAAAATTTTCTAAGTTTTTATGGTTACCCCTTTTACAAGTTATCCCACTTTCTTTGATTTTTCTTGATGAATGATGATTCAAATCATACATTAACATCATTTTAGGGTTAAAAATCCATAATTGTGAAAAATCTCAAAAAGTCAAAGTTGACTTTTGTGCACAGTTGACTTTTTATCCGATGAATTCCAAACTGTGCAATCCTTTAGGAAATCAAGTCCTTGACCTAAATCAAACTTGATGGACATGTTCCATGGGTGTTATAGGGTGTATTGAATCATGTCTTAGGGTTTGGGAGCATGTCCTGGTCAAAAGTCAAAGTTACAGTTAACTTTTCTCGCGAAACCCTAATTGTGGTTTAAGATGAAATTGAGACTTGTTGCTCAAGCTTCCTGGATCAATCCATTGTTGCAAATGGATCAATGTGGTGTATTAGAGACCCTCAAATCCTCTCTTGAGGTCTCGGCTCATGATTTGTCCCAAAAAGTCAACTTAGGGGTGAATTAGGTTAAGAAACCCTAATTCCTGATTTTTGATGTATGCATCCCCTGAGGTCAAATTGACTTGATACTTGGGCCCATGAGGTTCCATGGAGGATATTAGGTTATACTTTGAAGCATTGGCTCATGCCCAGAGGAAATTTTCCAACTGATGGCCCTGGTCGACCAAAACCCTAATTTGGTGACATTGGCGATCTTGAGGCTTGATCCCCCTAGAAGGGTGCATCCTGGTGCTTAATCCTTGCTGTGGGAGTCCTCTTTATCCATTGTGGATGTTTGAGAGGTTTAGACAAGTTGAAGATCATGTAATTCCTTGATTGATCCTTTGTCTAAGAACTCTGAGAGGGCTTGAAATCCTAAGTTTGATTGTAGTGGATGTTCACCCATCTTCGGGGAGATTGATGAAGCATAATGATACACCCATATTGTGATCATGATTTGTACAATGATGGGAATCTTAGTGGTCAAAATTTGGGGTATGACAGATGCCCCTATTTAATCTTCTTGGACCCGAATGTGCGGATGACGAAGGTGTCCGGGCATTCGGGGTGCAAGAGGATTAAATATCAGAATACCCGAAATTTTGATGGTGGTTATGAATGGTAGCTTACGCATTCATGTTCTTTTGCTAAGCAATGACACTTAGAAAAGGTAAACTTCCCCTCGATCCTGGTTTCCAGCCAAGGAACTGGTCTTAGTTTCTGAAATAAACTTCCCCTCGATCCTGGTTTCCTACCAAGGAACTGGTCTAAGTTTCTGATATAAACTTCCCCTTGATCCTGGTTTCCTACCGAGGAACAGGTTTAGTTTCTGAAATAAACTTCCCCTCGATCCTGGTTTCCTACCAAGGAACTGGTCTAAGTTTCTGATATAAACTTCCCCTCGTTCTTGGTTTCCTACCAAGGAACTGGTCTCAATTTCTTAAATAAACTTTCCCTCGATTCTGGTTTCCTACCAAGGAACTGGTCTTAGTTTCTGAAATAAACTTCCCCTAGATCCTGGTTTCCTACCAAGGAACTGGTCTATTTCTGATATAAACTTCCCCTCGTTCTTAGTTTCCTACCGAGGAACTGGTCTCAGTTTCTTTTGTCAATAAACTTTATTGACAAGGGACGCTATTCGTAGCGGTTTTCCTTAAACTTCTCGCCGAATTTTCCTGGGGAGATGCCATTTGTTGGGAAAAAGAATTATGTCAGACTTGCTGGGGAACCCAATCGTCTGAGTTGTAAAGGTGCACAAACTTCTCTATTGGAGACGCCATTTGTTTCTACTGGGGAAAGCGAGTTTCTTGAGAGACTGCTTCTGTTTGGGGTCTTACATCATACTTTTCTCGGGGTCTTCCCGAAGAAATTCCATATGATGGGATCCAATTTTGAGGTGCCGATGACCTTTTCATCAGTGGTTTTTCAGAGCAAAACTGCTGTATTGCCGAATCTCTGATTAAGAGGCTTTCTCTGGGGATTTTCCTTAACCCGGGAAAGCGAAAATATCATCTTCAATGGCGAAGAGTGACATCGGTTGAAGGTTCTCTGGTCTTTCAGAGGTTCAAGTTATCAAAGTGGTCAAGGACCCAACTTTAATCCAGAAATAAACTAGAGGAGAGATTGTTCAAACGCAACATTTCCTAATTGAGGAAAGAACTGACAACTCGACCAAGAAGACAGCTATCACTAGGGATAAGACCGACTGGAGTGATAGTGATGCAATATGAATGATAATGCAAATAGAATGCATGATGTATGTATGTATATGCTGACAAA
Source organism: Lathyrus tuberosus (assembly GCA_022829125.1). Classification (NCBI taxonomy): domain Eukaryota; kingdom Viridiplantae; phylum Streptophyta; class Magnoliopsida; order Fabales; family Fabaceae; genus Lathyrus; species Lathyrus tuberosus. The sequence continues at coordinate 810,474 of JALAZF010000659.1, read as the reverse complement.
ACTGACGCGACATACAGACTAAAAGATGAACATGACGGGATACTCGGCCATCGCGGGGTGAAGTCGAACTGTTGATCCAAAAGTAGCAATTCTGCCTTGCTTAGGAGAGACAGTCCCTGCGGGGAATCCCGTTGGTCGGGCTTAGGAGATAAGAACTCGGTCGAGGGTATTAGATGGGAAAGTCGCATCTGATACAGTTGATCCTTCATTCAGGAGCACTGGCTTAGAAGGTGTACTTCAATTTTGCACTTTGAAGCTCTCTTATTTCTGGAGTAGCGAGCGACGTTCTCTCGATGCTCAATAGTCAAAAGAAATTGCCATCTTTAGTTTTAAAAGCAGAAAAAGTTTTAACAAGTAAATTCATTTTTGTTTCGTTTCAAGAACCGTTGATCATGTTAAAATGTCGTTCTATAAAGCTTAAAACAAATGAGAATTATAAACAAAAGCACAATGGCTCAAATTTTATTGATAGGATGGAAATCAGCCAAGCGCGTGATTCCATAGAGTATTTACAAAGTTAGAAAATGGTAATTTAAGGGAAAAGGGCTACATTGAAACATGACAACCGCTATCCTTCTACCAACTTTGAATTCTGGACATCCTGAGCTTCCATCGAAGATGACCTTGATTGGAGTTTTCTGATGGACGACGTAACTGCCACTGAGGGATTTGCCCCTTTGTTGAACGTAGTTACTTGCCATTATCCCTAATTTTGCCTGGATTGTACTTTGAGATTTCCAATCCACCGGGATGATTTTTTTGATCATGTCTCTAATTTTTGCCTGGACCGGCCTTTTGGGTTTTCAATCCACCGAGACGTTTTTTTTAGGCGAAGTATTTCTTGACTACATCAACGTTCGTGGGGTAGGCAAATTCCTCTCCGTCCATAGTTGCAAGTCTCAAGGCGCCGCCTGAGAAAGCTTTCTTGACCATATAGGGGCCATCATAATTCGGATTCCACTTTCCCCGAGAATCAGTGAGAAATGATTGTATTTTCTTAAGCACGAGATCTCCTTTCCTGAAGATGCGAGGTCGGACCTTTTTGTCAAACGCCCTCTTCATTCTCTGTTGATACAATTGACCGTGGCATAGTGCCCTTATTTCTCTTTTCTTCGATCAGATTGAGTTCGTCGTGTCGACTTTGACACCATTCAGCCTCTGTAAGCTAAGCTTCCATCAATACCCGGATTGATGGGATCTCTACTTCTATGGGGAGCACTGCTTCCATGCCATATACTAGAGAGAAAGGGGTTACCCCTTTTGAAGTGCGGACGGATGTACGATAACCGTGAAGAGCAAAGAGTAGCATCTCGTGCCAATCTTTGTAGGTCACAACCATCTTTTGAACAATCTTCTTGATGTTCTTGTTAGCCGCTTCTACCGTTCCGTTCATCTTAGGTCGGTAGGGAGATGAGTTATGGTGTTCGATCTTGAACTCTGCGCACAACTCCTTCATCATCTTATTGTTCAAGTTAGATCCATTATCAGTAATGATCTGGCTGGGAACACCATAACGACAGATGATATTGTTTTTGATAAATCAGACTACAACTTGTCGGGTTACATTAGCGTATAATGCTGCTCCGACCCACTTGGTGAAGTAGTCAATGGCTACCAGGATGAACCGATGTCCGTTCGAAGCCTTGGGCTCAATCATGCCAATCATGTCGATTCCACATATGGAAAAGGCCATGGGGAAGAAAGAACTTTGAGATGCGTTGGAGGTACATGGATTTTGTCTGAGTATATCTAACACTTGTGACACTTCCTCATGTACTTGTAGCAGTCGGATTCCATTGTCAACCAATAGTACCCTGCTCTTAGAATTTTTCTCGCCATTGTGTGTCCATTGGCATGAGTGCCAAAGGATCCTTCATGAATTTCTTTCATCAGTGCGTTTGCTTCTGGTCTGTCTACGCAACGGAGCAAGACCATGTCAAAGTTTTTCTTATAAAATGTATCACCGCTCAGGAAGAAGCTGACTGCCAATCTTCTGAGGGTCTTTCTGTCCTTTCTGGATGCCCCAGGTGGATACTCTTGCTTTTGAAGGAAGCATTTGATATCGTGATACCAAGGTTTTTCGTTTATGACTGCTTCAATCGCGAAGATATAAGCGGGCCGCTCAAGGCGCATTATGTCGATCTTAGGTATGCCATTCCATTGACGTACACTAATCATGGATGAGAGAGTGGCTAAAGCGTCAGCCATGTGATTCTCATTACGAGGGATGTGATGAAACTCGATTCTGTTGAAGAAAGGTAACAACCTTCTTGCATAATCTTTGTAAGGAATCAATCCTGAATGGTATGTGTTCCAATCTCCTTTGATCTGATTGATAACCAAAGCTGAGTCACCATATACGTCCAAGTTCTTGATCCTTAAGTCGATCGCTTCTTCGAGACCCATAATACAAGCTTCGCATTCGGCCTCATTGTTTGTGCACTTGAACGTAAGTCTGGCAGTGAAAGGAATGTGGGTACCCTGAGGTGTTATGATAATTGCCCCAATTCCGTTTCCGTAATGATTGACAGCTCCGTCAAAAATAAGTCCCCACTGGGATCTGGTTCTGGCCCTTCACTGGGTAGCGGTTCATCGCAATATTTCATTTTTAGATACATGACATCTTCATCTGGGAAGTCAAACCTGATTGATTCTTGATCGTCAATCGGTTGATGAGCCAAATGATCGGCTAAAACACTCCCCTTAATGGCTTTCTGAGCGTGGTACTCTATGTCATATTCTGATAGCAACATCTGCCAACGGGTAATCCTTCCTGTGAGAGCAGGTTTTTCAAATACATACTTGATTGGATCCATTTCGGAGATTAACCAAGTAGTGTGACGAATCATGTACTGGAGCAGACGTTTGGCTGGCCAAACCAAAGCACAACAAGTTTTCTCGAGCATCGTGTACCGAGTTTCACAGTCGGTGAATTTGTTGCTCAGATAGGAGATGGCAGACTCCTTCCTTTTGATTTCGTCTTGTTGGCCAAGTACACACCCCATTGAGTCTTCCAAGACTATTAAGTAAATGATCAGTGGTCTTCCTTCCACTGGAGGGGATAGAATCGGTGGGTTCAACAGGTATTCTTTAATACTGTTGAAGGCAGTTTGACAATCTTCTGTCCAAACGCAGTCCTGATTCTTTTTGAGTAATTTGGAGATCGGCGCACATGTCGCGTCATGAGGAATATAAATCTGGGGATGTAGTTTAAACGTCCCAAGAATCCTCTGACTTATTTTTCAGTCTTCGGAGAAGGCATTTCTTGAATGGCCTTGACCTTGTCAGGATTGACCTCAATTCCTTTCTGGCTGACGATGAACCCTAAGAGTTTCCCTGAACGGACACCAAAGGTGCACTTGTTGGGATTCAAGTGGAGTTTATACTTTCTTAACCGCTCGAATAAGTTTGGCAGATGGGTCACATGCTCCTCTTCTGTCTTAGATTTTGCAATCATATCATCGACATATACCTCAATTTCTTTGTGTATCATGTCATGAAACAGAGTAGTCATGGCCCTTTGATAGGTTGCCCCGACGTTCTTCAAACCGAACGGCATTACCTTGTAACAAAAGGTACCCCATGGGGTAATGAATGAAGTTTTCTCCATGTCTCTCGGCGCCATTTTGATCTGGTTATAGCCCGAGAATCCATCCATGAAGGAGAAAACTTTGAACTTTACTATACTGTCAACCAGCATGTCAATGTGCGGTAAAGGAAAGTCGTCCTTTGGACTAGCCTTATTTAAATCTCTATAATTGACACACATTCTGACTTTTCCGTCCTTTTTCGGAACGGATACAATGTTGGCTAACCATTGAAGATATTCTAATGTAGCGAGGAAACCTGCGTCAATCTGTTTCTGTACCTCCTCTTTGATTTTGATGGCCATATCCGGATGAGTCCGTCTCAACCTCTATTTTACTGGAGGACATTCCGATCTCAATGGTAAATGGTGTTCCACGATGCTGGTATCCAACCCTAGCATATCCTGATAGGACCAAGCGAATACATTGGGGAATTCTTTGAGAAGCTTTAACAAACCCTCTCTGGCAGTTGGACTGAGCAGTGCCCCAATCCTGATTTCTTTTCTCTCTTTTTCTGAACCAAAGTTTACCGTTTCCAACGGTTCGTTATGAGGTTCAATGGACCTTTCCTCTTGTCTGAGTAGTCGGGAGATCTCTTTTGGAATTTCGTCGTCAACTTCTTCTTCAGCCCCAAATACCAGGAACTCAAAGTTTGGAGAAGGCATCGGATCGTATGTTTCAACGGGGTTTAAGACAAGCAATCTGCATGACGTGATGATTCGTATTTAGAAGAGATAGAGAAAATGCAAGTGTGTGCAGTGTATTTCTTTTACTGCTTGTTTTTATTATTTGAGATGTCTTTTAGGATTACCATTTTCTGAGAAAAGAAAAACGAGAAAACAGCAATTAACGCAGAAATTACAGAACGACATTATTTTATTAATGAACAAGTCGATTCTTGAAACTACAGCCCTACAAAACAAAACTCTATCACTTTTGGCGAAGCGAAGAGGGAAAATTTACAGAAAGTGGGCCCTATCAAAACATCTGTTTCACATGGGCAGGGTGAAAGGTTAATATAAAAACGGCAATTACTTTGACTTATGAACGATCATCGGAACATCGACAGCAACCCATTGGCGGCGAACTCCTCGGTGAATCACAAAGTTTGGTATTTTCCTTGATTTGTCTTCAGAAATGATGATGATTTCTAGTGGAGCAGGATCATTGGAATCTGTCTCCCAGGCAGAATTGTCGTAGGAGGATTCCTCTGTTGACTTTTGCATAGCATTTGTGCTCTCAAGTAGATCTCCCCATCCAGTTGGTTGGATGTCCTCGAGCCTGATACGAGAGCTTTCGGGAGTGGTGTACTTGACGAAGTAGTCGAACTTACCATTCGGTTGTCCCAAGGTGTCCCATACTTCTTTGGAAATGGAAGAGTCATCTCTCTCGATGATGTTGACCTCGGGAAAAGCATAGTTGATGAACTCTAATCCTGTGAACGTTGCGAATTCATCATCGTGCGGGGTATTTTCAGGATACCCTGGGTGTTGATCCCATGACATGGTGGGGACACAGGTATTCTGTTCAATGATGCTCAGCTGATTTTCATTGTTCAGCTGATTCTCTTGCCCCAAGTCTCCTGGATACGGCTGCCACATTGGCAGGCCATCCATCGGGCCATAATAGTTATGGTCAAAGTTGTCTTTCATCGGAGTGTCTTCCTCTAATGAGTTTGGTGGAGCACGGCATCCTTCCGGATCACAATCTCCATATATCATTTCGACATCCGACCAGGGTACAAATCTCGGGCTCTGTGTAGGAAAGCAAAATGGAGTCTGCGTTTCATCCTGAGACATATAACCATCCTCGTTAAGATAGGACTTCCATTCCTCATCTGTGTCGAAGGGATTCTCCTCATTGATAGTGTGTACTTCTTGGGTCACCGGTCGAAGGAAACCTACACTGTGAAAGAAGTTTCGAATGGGATGAAGACTTTCATTGCTGGTAGTAGCTGTCTGGGTACAGGTTGCTGAAAAACCAAGATCCTTCTTTATTTTATTGTCAGTAGGAATGATTAGTTGTCCTCATCTTGTTGTATTGGTACTCTCGACCGCTTTGATAGCGTCTTTGTATGAGGAAATGGAAGTTCCCTCTTCGGATTGATTGTCCTTGCTCACCGAAAGCGCTTGGAACTGAGTTCCAATAACCTCCTCGGGTTCTACACAAGTAGATGATGATAAGCTACTCACGATCAAGGCTTGTTCTCCACAGACCGTGACGAGCTGGTTGTTCTGGACGAACTTTAACTTTTGGTGGAGGGTCGAGGTGACCGCCCTAGCCTGATGTATCCAAGGTCTTCCTAATAAACAACTGTACGTTGCCCGGATATCCAAGACCTGGAAAGTGACTTGGAAAGTGTGAGAACCAATGGTTATGGGAAGGTCGACTTCGCCAATAACCGTTTTTCTGGATCCGTCGAATGCTTTAACGACGACCTCGATGGTTCTCATCGGAGGGCCTTTGAATGATAATTGGATCAAAGTGGACTTCGGCATGACATTCAGGGCTGACCCTGTGTCTACCAGTACGCTGGCTAAAGCATCGTCCTGGCAGTTGACTGTAATGTTGAGTGCCATGTTATGACGGTGACCTTCTTCAGGTAATTCCTCATCACTAAATCCCAAGTTATTGCAGGAAGTGATGTTAGAGACAATGTTATCAAACTGTCTGATTGTTACATCCTGTTCTACAAAGGCTTGCTCCAAGACTTTCTGTAGAGCCTCCCTGTGCGCTTCTGAACTGAGTAAAAGTGACAGCATGGAGATCTTTGAAGGAGTTTGTAATAGCTGATCAACAATGTTGTATTCACTCCTTTGGATGAGCTTCATCATCTCATCATTGTTTTTCGAAAGGTCGGGATTACTGGATTGACAGACCGGTGAATTAGGAACTTCTGTCTGAGGTTCCTTTTCTTTGCTGGACTCTCCAACTCCTCTATTGAAGATTCTACCGCTCCGTGTTACACGACTGATGTCTGCGATATTTACGAAAGAGGGTAATGGAATTTCCTTTCCATTTTCAATTATCGTCGCACCGTATTTGTAAGGGATTGCCCAGTTGATTCATACGGTAGTGGTCCTGGTAGATAGATGACTATGGGAGCCTTATGATCTTTCTGACTGTCGTAAGCAATTTCGATCCGTTCCTAGTTGGGAACTCTCAATTCGTCAAGTAGAGGAATGATGGCACAAACATCCTTGTTCTTCTCATAATCGGAGATTATGACAACGTCCTTAATTTGCTCAGCGAGGTAGTCTGGCGCCCAGTTAATTGGTCCGAAACTCGGATATAGGCGAATCTCTCTACGAACCACCTGACCCTGAAGAGCTGCTCGCATAAGGTAGCACCCTTGGTTATCTTCTGAACTTATTCTACAACGTTAGTAGTTGTGTGGTGGCACCTGGCCACGCCCACTTTGAATGCAATTTAACCTCACTAGGTTAGCTTCCACAGATCGAACATCCTGACTTTGATGTCGAGTAGGGTTCCTGTTATTGATACTAATTTGCTGAGTATCTTCATCCATATAGATTGGCATCCACCAGTGATTTAATAAGTGCTGAAGTGCCTCCTGGACAAGGGCACAACCTTGATTGTTTTTGCAACCCGCCTTACAAATTTGATAGTTATGTGAAATCAGGAACCCGAGTCGGACCTGCTCAGCATGTATCTCTACCAGGTTGGTATTCATTAAGCAAATATCGAAGATCTGAACCATGTTGATTTGATAGTGGATCCTATCATGGTAGTCCTGGATCCATCCAAGATCCATCTGACGCTGGAGGGCCTCCTGGACAAAAGAGCATCCTTGTTCGTTTACCGAGCAAGTCAGACAAGAATCGTAATCGTGCTGTGGCAGACTATGATACTTGCTTTGCCTTGAGTGCATTGCCACCAAGTTGACATTCATCGCACGGATGTCGTGGTTTTGAATGACGTTGGAATTCGTATAATCCATGTTAACTCCACGAACTCGGTGCTCTTGGATCTATCCGAGATCCATCTGTTCCTGTAGATTTGATTGCACCACAGAACATCCCTGATTGTTTTTAGAGCAGATATCACACTGGTGATAATTATGAGGTGGCACATGGCCATACCCACTCTGTCTACAATGCATCTTGACCAGATTGGTCCTTAACAAGAGTACATCGTGAATTTGATAGACATTGTTAGACTCTCCCTCTATCAGGTTGACTGCAACTTTCTCATGTTGAGGCAGCGGGTTCGTGAGAACATTCGGATTCGTATCCTTGAAAGATAAGACCCCGCTCCTAACAAGCTTTTGCACGTCAGATTTAAAACTGAGACAGTTCTCTATGTTATGCCCTGATCCTCCTTGATGATAAGGGCAAGTCTGGTCCACCTTAAACCAAAAAGGTGGATTTTCTGGTACTGCAAGAGGGGATTTAGTCTGGATGTGCCCCTTGGCTAGTAGTAACGGAAATAGTTCTGCATATGATACGGGGATAGGATCAAATCCTGGTGGCCGCGTTGTACAGTTGTTGTTGTATGGAGGACGAGCCTATTGAAGAGGCTGTTGTGTCCTTTGCTGAAATTGTTGTTGATTAGGTTGGCTCTGTGCAACCTGAGATTGATACGTAAGCGCGGGATTGATAGTAGGAGTCACAGCTGCTACTGGTTGATAACGTCGCCTTTGCTTTCCGAGAAAGATATTCCCAATATCTTCCTCTTTTTTCTTAGGGAGAGCACTACCATATCGTTTTGTACTACTTGATGATCCAGCATCTTTTACTAGACGTCCTTCTCGAACAGCTTCCTCGAGACGTACCCCCATACCGACCATTTTGGTGAAGTCACTGGGCGCACTGGCAACCATTCTGTCATAGTAAAATGAGCTTAAGGTCTTTAAGAAGATTTTTGTCATCTCTTTTTCCTCAAGAGGTGGACAAATTTGAGCAGCAATTTCACGCCATCTCTGAGCGTATTCCTTAAAGGTTTCTTTGTCCATTTGCGACATTGATCTGAGCTGATCTCTGTCTGGTGCCATGTCCAGATTGTATTTATATTCTTGGACGAAGGCAGTGCCAAGATCTCTGAATGTGCTAATCATAGCGCGGTTTAAACCCATGTACCATTTGAGTGCGGCACTGATTAAACTATCTTGGAACTAATGAATCAGTAGGTCCTGATTCTCTGTCTGAGCCGACATTCGCCGAGCATACATTACCCAGTGACTCTGAGGGCAAGAGTTACCCTTGTACTTTTCAAAGTCGGACACTTGGAACTTGTGCAGAACTTTCACATTGGGGACCAGACAAAGGTCTGTGGCGTCCTTTCCAAATAAATCTTGACCGCAGATGGCTTGCAGTTCCTTTTGTATCTCCAGGAACTGTTCCTGGAACTCGTCCATCCTGTCGAACATAGTTTCCTTTCTACCAGAAGGTATCTGTGGAATCTGTCCTTTCGGGACAGTATACACCACAGGGGGTGGTACCGTGACTACGAACGTGAATCTTGGTGTTTCTCGAAGTTTGTAACCTTCAGGAGTCCTCAATATGCCTCTGGCATCTTCGCTTTCCCGAAGTTTGTAACCTTCAGGCCCAGCGGCTTCTGCCGAAGTTTCCGGATCTCCAGTGATCGGCGGAACATATCCTTCCGAGATATGGTTAACAGGCATGCCCCAGGGACGATCTTTCGGCATTTTGTACCTAGGATCATACTTCTCCACTATGGGCATTGAGGTGATCTCTGAGATCACAGTTCTTTGTACCTGAGCTTCTGCCATGGCTTGCATGTCGTTACAAAGCTTTCTCATATCCTCTCTCAGAGTGTCGATCTCTTCTTTCAACTTTCTGTTCTCTTCCTCAAGATCATCCATCTTTTTCTGATGATTGGCCCGAGTATTGTACGAATGAGACAGTTTGACTCTAGAACCGAGACACAAACATGAGATTCGTAGGTAAGAAGAATACGTTGCGTGAGAATGATGAATGCAATGATTATATTAAGTGTATGTTTTTTGGTTTAATCAAAATAAACTTCGACAATCAGATTGCAAATATCAAACAGTGGGGAAACCCCGTTTTATTGAATTCAAAGGATTACGAAAATAGAAATACAGTAGATTACAAGGTGCGAAAACAGAAACCTAAGCTAAGGGGTCCCGAGTCCTCTCTGAGGAGAAACCGAGTGCTAATTCTGGTACTTTCCTTTTCTTGGACCGGGGCTCTTGGGCCGTTGTCGGGTTGTCATTCCTTTGTCAGGTGAAAGGAGCGAGAAAATTCCTTTGGTCATCCTGATTATCCATAGCATGCTGCTCCAAAATTTCAATCAGGGCATCCTTATCCTTCAGTAGTTGTTGTATTTTGATACACTCCACATTAAGGGTGCGGTACTTGTTCTTCCAAGACCTCCTCTCCCGCTGAACTTTGTTGAGAGTAACTTGGAGTTTTTCCATTTCAGTCATGAAGTACATGACAGATTCCCTTGGCGAAAGAACTCTGTGACGAGGATAAGGCATCTTTAGCTTGAGAGCTCTAGTTTGTACCCAGTGGAGGTAAGGCTCCACCGAGACACAGTCCGGTTTTCCTAGAGACTCTCATCCTTTCTTATGAACATGTTTCCAAGCGTGCACTATTTCCATCTTTAGTGCTCTGTCATTTTCCCCTTCTTTGAAGAAAAGACCTTCCAGATGAGCATTCCGTGGGACATGCCTCATTAGGTATCCAAATTGACAACGAACCAATACTGGATGGTAATTGATTCCTCCCTTAGTTCCTATGAGGGGTACGTTGGGGAAGTTTCCACAATGGTCAATGATCCTGATTCCCTCATAAATCCTATTGCACCAATCTATGTCAGAGTTGGTAAGAGACATGATTCTCTGTGACCAACGTAAAGTATTCTTTTGATCCCAAAAAGCAGCAGACTTAGGCAAATGGGAGATAAACCATTTGTATAGCAGAGGTACACAACATGTGATCTCCCCTCCGTTGTATAAATTCCCTAAGTGTACAGAATGATATGCGTCTGCGAGTGAAGTCGGCACAGGGTTTCCAATGAGAAAAACCTTAATGGAGTTGATATCGACGAAGTTATTGATGTTGGGAAACAGAAATAACCCGTAAGTGAGTAAGACAAAGATGCTTTCAAAAGCAGTCACGTTCCTTATACTAGCAAAGTACAGGGCCTTCTTTGTCAAGAACTGGACTGGAAAACCTTGTATGCCACCCTTAGTGGTCATGTGAGTCTTGACCTCTGACTCGTCCAAATAAATTGCTCTTGCAATGGTCTGATCCTTTGGAATTTCTTCCAGTCCAGAAAAAGGAGCTCGGTCAGTGATGTGTAAATCAATCAGATGAGAATATTCCTCCAGCGTTGGTGCGAGTTGATAATCCAGGAATGTGAAACAGTGATAGACCGAATCGTAAAACTGAACGAGTGCATCCATGATTCTTTCAATTACTTGGACCCTTAACAGAGGTAGCAGACCTCCGTACTTGGCTCTGAAAGCTTCAGGGTTAGTGACCATTCTCGCCAACCCTCTTAAATCCTATAACTTTGGAACCTTGAAAGTGTACTGATGAGTTCTCCTCCTACCGAAATCCATGAGCGTAATCCTTTCCTCTGACATTTGCAATCATTGTCTTAGTTTAATTTGAAAAAATGAGAGACTAGAAGAGAAGATTTTCTTTGATGTAATGTTTTTTAAATGAATGCATGAATGCAGCATACAAAAACATAGAAAAAACATGGGGTCAAAGGGTCAGTGTCATGGAGTCAAGGCTCTACCCGTCCCAAAGGTTTATACTAGTGATTTTTGTACCTGTCTCTCAACATCATCAACTCTTGTCGAGAAAAACACCAGCGGGCCGAGAACCGTGTTAGGTGGTGTTTTTTCGAAGAGTCATCAGAAGAGGGTGGTATCGCGTGACAACTATTTTCGATAGCTTCCGCACCACTAAAAGGGTTTTTCCTAGGTGTATACTCAATCTTTCCACATGCGGCATCACACACATTTCCATTAGCAGAAAAATAAACACAGATATCAATTAGGAAAAGCAGTATATATATTTGTCCTAATGTCCTAGACTTTTAAGAGCTATGAATCCTATGTTCCTAATAGAAAATGGCTCCCCGGCGGAGTCGCCATTCTGTGGTACCTTCCCAACTTAAAGGTTTTTTACCTAAGATCCTAGTGAAGACCGATCCTAGCAATAATGACATTCCCCGATGGAACCGTCATTCGGTGATACCTTGTGAACCCAAGGACTCGTCCTAAGAGAAGGTTTCAACCAGAGAGATAAGAGAGACAAGATTCCTTTATTTGGCCCCACGGTGGGCGCCATTTTTCTGTGGCGGCCACCGCCTTGAAAATGACTTGTCCAAGGTTTTCACCTTAATTTGTAAGAAAGAAAGATTTTGGGCCCCACGGTGGTCTCCACTTTTCTGTAGCGAGCGAAACTGGACGTGTTTCTTAAGCACTGCCGCTCTTTTAGGGGTACTACAGGTCGATTCATTTTTTATCCTATTGAGTTGACTAAGGAAGGGAAATAGATTTCTCCAATTAACCCTGCTTGCATACCGAGTTTAAACAGTGGTCTGTTAGGTTACGGATACGATATGGAAGTGGGGCCTTTTTCTTCTTACTTTGTTTAGAACGAAACACCGGCAATGTTCATGGGTAGGGGGTTAGGAGTGATACTTTTTAATTGATGTATGTGGGTATGGGATTGTGGGTTTTTGTTGAGTGTGCTCGCTAAGATTTTTCTTTCAATATTATGCCTACGTATTCCCGTTTACCAAAACAGGGAAATCAGAGCGATCGTAGTTCCTCCTATTCTATGGGAGGAAATGGTGTTTTGCTGTCTTGTTCAAAGCCCAAGACATGAAGCTAAATGTGGTTTGTATCTTGTTCAAAGCCCAAGATGTGAAGCTGAAGAGTCTATTTGTATCTTGTTCGAAGCCCAAGATGTGAAGCTAAAAGTTTCGTCTTTAGAGAGAATTTGTCATCTCTAAAGAGGGGTTTGTTTGTCACAACTGTTGGGTGACTGGTTATAAAGGAGGATTACTTTAACGGGACATGTGAATCCGGTAATACCATAATTTCCTTTATAGGGGTTTTTTAACCTGAAGGAGAAGACTTTAACTCAGTGTAGAGCAATGTCATCTCTCCTTAGGAATTTCTCATGCTAAAAGAGGGACAGTGGCATGGATGTAGATGATCCAGAGGCTTGCCGCTTACAGCAATTAGATGAAGGAAAAGGAGTTGTTGATGTTTGTTTACTGTGAATGATGCACAGCTTTGATGCTAAAAGGTTGATTGGTTCAACCGGGGTTTTCTTATACAAATCCTAAGAGGAGGCTATCGACCCAACAAGAGGGTGTTTTTATGTGTCTCGTACGAAGCCCGAGAGAGAGGCTAAAAGGGTTGACTCAACCAGAGAGTGCTTTTGTATCTCGTACGAAGCCCGAGATGGAGGCTAAAAGGGAAGTGACTCCGTAAGAGAGTTTTTTATACTCAACAAGAGAGTGTTTTGTATCTCGTACGAAGCCCGAGATGGAGGCTACAAAGGTTTGACTCAACAAGAGAGTCTTTTATACTCAACAAGAGAGTGTGAATAGGTTAGCTCCGCTGGGGAGAATCGTTGTATCAAGCCCAAGAGGAGGCTACTGTAACTGTTTCAGTTTAGTAACAGGTCCAGTATATTGGATATAGAGAAAATCAGTTCTTATATGAGTACTCTTTGCACTCAGGGATTTGATTCGAGGATCAAGGTTATTTCATGTTCTTTAAGGAAATGGGAAATCCAAAGGGTATTAAGACTGTCTGAGTCTACGGGTTTCCTCTCCTAGTTTTGAAAGGAACTTGAGAATGTCTTTGAGACTCAAGGGAATTAGACTGTCCAAGTCTAGAGTTTCACCTTTTGTACTACGTTTAAGAAACAGCAGTAGCAAGATCTAGACTTTTTGAAAGACTGTTCTATTAGGATGACTAATTTCTGTTCCTATACCTCTAGGAGGTCGTCGGGGCAATTTGTATGAAGCCCAAGAGGAGGCTGGAAACTTTTAAGAAGCCGAGGGACTATTTGTACGAAGCCCAAGAGGATGCTATCATTCCCGGAGGAAGAAATCATTTATACGAAGCCTAAGAGGAGGCTGTGAATACTTCTAAGAAGCCGACAGGTCCTTGTACAACGCCCAAGAGGAGGCGGGGATGCTTTTAATAAGCCTGTGGTTCCCCAAACCCCGAGAAATTCAAGACAGGCTATTCACAGAGAATAGATCAAGCCAGGAAAGTTTGAGAATTTGGAAGAAACTCAAGAGATGCCATTCACGGAGAAAAGATCATCTCTGGGGAATAGAGTTTCTTTGATGATTTCTAAAGGTGACAGTCTGTGAAAGGGTTCACCGAGAATGCTGCCTTTCACGTCTCCATATTGTTTAACCCCAAGAGGAGGAAAGACTGTATCTGGTAATCCTATGGGGATCTAGTTTTGTCTATTTTAAGAGTAATCAACAGGGCTTAGTGCTAGACGTAGTTGCCGGGGAAACTCTAAATATCTATACTATTATTACACAGTCGATATGAGTTTATGAAAGAAGACTTACAGCGAAACAGCCCCACAGTACAGTTATATACATATGAAAGCGGTAAATGAAAACGTATAAACACTTACTCGGTTGTAGAGCTTCCATGCTGTTTTGTTAGTTGTTCAACAAAGAAAGATTGAAAACAACAGTATATTCAAAATCAAAGGAGAAAGTGCTTTAAAATGAAAGATTGGGGCTTACAGCTCAAGAAGAGGCCCAGGTTTTTATCAGTGATCGCACTATCGTTTTGTACAGAGGGACTTATACAAGTGACTGAGGCCCGAGAAAGATATTTTGTACAAAGGGATGGGTCTTACACTCTCTCAAGAGGCCCAAAAGGTTTAAAGAAAAAAAGTGAGGGCTTATAACACGAGGGTAGGCCCAGATGATTTTTCGTTTGAAATGGCGATTGCGCCGAGATTTTTGAAAATGCAGTGGGTCTTATACAATGACTGAGGCCCAAAATGGTTTGGTTTTCAAAGGGGGTTGGGTCTTACACTCTAATAGAGGCTCAAAAGTTTTGAAAGGGTCGCGCCGAACTTTTCTTTTAACGCAGAGGGACTTATACAATGTCTGAGGCCCAAAATTGTTTTGGTTAAAAGGGGATTGGGTCTTACACTCAATTAGAGGCCCATGAGTGTTTGAAAATGATCCGTGAGGGTGAAAATCAAAGAAACCCTAATTTGTTTTCTTTTAAAAGTAAATATTAAAAGAAAATCAATGAAAAATACCAAATGAATTTGAATAAACCACTTGTGATTTTTGTTTAAGGTTTGAAAAATGAAGTTTTAATCACAAGAGATATTAAAACCCATTTGGTCTTGATTTTTCAAGATGAATGTTCATTTTAAAATGTTTAAAAACAAATAAAAATGAATTTATTCACAAAAATACTAATTATATTAAATAAATAATATAAACTTAATTTTTTTGTGGAATAAAATATTTTAACATTTTTGTGATTTTTTGCAAAAAGAACGAATCAAAAATAATTAAAATTGAGTGACTTATTAATTTTCCAATTAATTAATAAAACATGGAATATTGGAAAAAATGGCAAAAATGTGAAAAAACACAAAATGGCATGGGTGGGGTTTGAACCCACGACCTCAAGGTCACAAGGCGCGCACCTTACCACTGGGTTGGTGATACATCCATTGTTTTGAGTGAAAACACAAATATACAAGTCATGCCTTGTTTTAGGCCTGGCCCAAGGCAAGGCAATGCAAGTTTTGGCTCAGAAACGTGAAGGTCATAACTTTCTCAATTCTTAATGGTTTGAGACAAAATTTATATGCATCTGAACCAGAATTTCACAAGGAATCCAATGGTGGTGGTAGTTTTATCAGACCACACTCCCTCCTCAAAACCCGATAGTGGTTTTGAAAAAGGACTATAATTGCATTTTCTATGCTACACTTTGATACAGACTTGAATTACATGATCAATTGGTTCAAACACAACATATATAACATGTATGAGGTGTGCATGATCAGTGGACTTCAAAACATTGCATATTTTGGAAAGTTCAAGTCATGAGGCTTACCTCTTTTTGAGCTTTTTGGATTTTTTGTGCAATCTGTCAAGCCTCTTGTTCCAGAAATGATTTGATGCTTTAGACACACTTAAATGATCCCTTAGAAGCTTTTAGGATGCTTGGAATCAGCTGGTACCTGCAAAAACACAAACTGGCCCTTTCTTGCAAAAGGGGTTAAAAATGACCAAAATAGCAACTCTCTCAAATGGTGTTCCAGATGTGTGGCACCATTTGGGACAGTTCAAGGATGATATTTAAAGTGTGTTTGAGGTTTTATCTGGTTTGGAAAGTGACTGAATCAAGACATGGCTTGATAAATGCACAAGAAGCCTATTTTGAGGTTTTGAGAGGCGACTTTGTGATTTTGTGATTACAGGTCACTTGTGAGAGTTTGGATCACCTACATATGATGTTTATGAGGTGTGTGTGTGTGATTGGTTTGATGGAAAAAGCTCTCAAACTCAAAAACTCAGAGTTACCTTGCTAAAGAAGGCATTTTTGCCAAGAGAAAGGGATTTTGAGGAAAACATTTGTTTGATGGCTTTGGTGTACTCAAACTGAGCACAAATGAGCTCTATTAATAGTAGAGCAAGTTTGTTTTGGGATCAATAGTGAATGGCAACTGCAACAGAGGTTTGGCCAATGTTGGCAAATGAAAATCCAAGTCTCCTTTAGCCATTGACTAGAGGTTAGAGCACAGAGCTTTGGTTCCCTACTTGTTGGAGGAATCTTGACTGAATTCAGTTACAAATGTGTCAGTCCATGCCACCTCTAAGCATCTATTAAATGCTCCAATCCAAAATTGGAGTCTTGTCCCTCTTTTAGGCAATTCTAGGTTTGGCATGCTACTTCTTGTTTCAAGGACTTTGGAGGCTTGGCTCAGTGATTCTCCCATTTAAATTTGATCCTCAGATGTGTCCAAGATGATGACAAGGCTTGAAATTGGCTAATTTTGGTAAATCGACCAAAATTGCAAAATTCTGCCTTGCCTTGGCAGTTTTCAGCAAGGCATTTTGCCACTACCATAACTCTTAGCTCAAATTGAATTTGGTATTGTTCTTGGATATTTTGGAAAGCCCTTATATGATACAACAATTGTTTGATCATATTTGGTTTTGATACATTTTGGATCCAAGTGAAAAATGTCCCTACATTTGGAAAAAAGTGAAGGAAGATTCTGACTTAGTGAAAATTTCACTAAGTGTTGGAAAAAAGTGACATTTTCACTTTTTGTGATTTTGATCAATCCATAACTCAAAATCCATGAAGAATTGGAATGAGGTCTAGTTGAAGTTTTTGTAGAGGGCCATGAGATCTACAAAACAAGGTTTGGATGGGGAAAAATGGCTTTGTGGTTTAGGAGTTATGATCCTCCAAAGTTGGTACCCTTGCCACTTTGTTCATAACTTAGAAAATTTTCTAAGTTTTTATGGTTACCCCTTTTACAAGTTATCCCACTTTCTTTGATTTTTCTTGATGAATGATGATTCAAATCATACATTAACATCATTTTAGGGTTAAAAATTCATAATTGTGAAAAATCTCAAAAAGTCAAAGTTGACTTTTGTGCACAGTTGACTTTTTATCCGATGAATTCCAAACTGTGCAATCCTTTAGGAAATCAAGTCCTTGACCTAAATCAAACTTGATGGACATGTTTCATGGGTGTTATAGGGTGTATTGAATCATGTCTTAGGGTTTGGGAGCATGTCCTGGTCAAAAGTCAAAGTTACAGTTGACTTTTCTCGCGAAACCCTAACTGTGGTTCAGATGAAATTGAGACTTGTTGCTCAAGCTTCCTGGATCAATCCATTGTTTCAAATGGATCAATGTGGTGTATTATAGACCCTCAAATCCTCTCTTGAGGTCTTGGCTCATTATTTGTCCCAAAAGTCAACTTAGGGGTGAATTAGGTCAAGAAACCCTAACTCCTGATTTTTGATGTATGCATCCCCTGAGGTCATATTGACTTGATACTTGGGCCCATGAGGTTCCATGGAGTATATTAGGTTATGCTTTGAAGCATTGGCTCATGCCCAGAGGAAAATTTCCAACTGGAGGCCCTGGTCGACCAAAACCCTAATTTGGTGACACTGGCGATCTTGAGGCTTGATCCACCTAGAAGGGAGCATCCTGGTGCTTAATCCTTGTTGTGGGAGTCCTCTTGATCCATTATGGATGTTTGAGAGGTTTAGACAAGTTGAAGATATTGTCATTCCTTGATTGATATTTGTCTAAGAACTCTGAGAGGGCTTGAAACCCTAAGTTTGATTGTAGTGGATGTTCACCCATCTTCGGGGAGACTGATGAAGCATAATGATACACCCATATTGTGATCATGATTTGCACAATCATGGGAATCTTAGTGGTCAAATTTTGGGGTATGACATTACCCTCTACAAAATCTCTAACTACACCTCATTCCAATTCATTGTGGATTCTGAGTTATGATTGGGCCAAAATGACTAAAACATGAAAATACATCATTTTCCAACACTTAGAAAAATTATGGCCATGGCAGATTTTCTTGGAAACACCAAAACTTGTGAGATCTTTTCACATAGTTGTAAGTTGAATCAAGTCCAAAGGTAAACATCAATGTTGTTGCAAATGTTGCCAAGA
Source organism: Lathyrus tuberosus (assembly GCA_022829125.1). Lineage (NCBI taxonomy): Eukaryota > Viridiplantae > Streptophyta > Magnoliopsida > Fabales > Fabaceae > Lathyrus > Lathyrus tuberosus. The sequence goes on along the minus strand of JALAZF010000659.1, from coordinate 792,168 downwards.
ATCCAAAGAGCTTATCAGCATGAATTAATTCAACTTGAGCCAAGAGAAATCCATGCTGCTATAAGTTGTTTTGGTAAAATTAGTTTGCATGTTTGCTTGCTACACACGATTTCTGAATCAAAACTGAGGATCATCATGCCACATGTACTTAAACCAATCACAATGCATCTGATCCAACCTGCAAAGCTGAGTCACAAAGCCAAGGAATCTTCCAACTTGAAGTTCATGCATTTTGGCACATTTTGCCTTGAATTCAAATGGCATTAATGTGGAATAGTGCATTGTCATGATTCTCACTCTCCTCAGTCAAGTTCTCTAATTAAACAACAATTAAAATGACTGAGGAATGTGATTTTAGTCAAGGCATATCTGATCTATTTGGAGCAGCTGTTACACCTAGTGCAAGAGGCATTTATGTCCAACCAATCCCTTTGAAGGTGATCTGATCCAGCAGCCATTCACTATTCCTCCAAGACAAGAGTTGATCACCTATAAATAGAGGTTCCAATGGATCATTCAAGGCACACCAAACCACCTTATAGCACTGTTATCTCTCATTCTCTCTTAAGTGACAAATTTCCTTGTTTTTGAGCAACCACCATCGGGTTTTGAGTTGCAGCCCTAAGCAATCCATTCCAATTGCTTAGACACATCACATATGATGTATTTGAGGTGTCCAAACACTTAAACACCAACTGTAACACCCCTAGCTCAAAATCACCCTTCAACCAAACCATTATGCCTCAATTATGCAGTTGGAGTTCTCCAACTTGATCCAAAGGTTTTCAGAGTGTTCCAAAGCTTGCAACACACTCCACTACATCCATTGAAGCTGTAGGGATCATCAAATTTCTTCTGGAACACCATCTGTGCAGAGTTCCATTTCAGCTTGCATCAAGGTAAGCCTCAAAACTTCAACTTCATGATCCATGCATATTTCCTCGCATGATATTTTTGCCAATTGATTACCATCATATGCTGAGTATTTCCCCTCAAAAATTTTGATCATAGCACACATAATCATGTCTGCTCGATTGCTTTTGTAAAATTAGGGTTCATACGACCACAAAGATATAAATTACTATACACTGAAAGTAAATAAAATTTAGTATTGCCATCTTATTCCTTGTGGAAAAACGCATGAGTTTGGTGTTTGAATCATGTCAAATGGTGGAGAAACGAGAGAGATAGAGGGCTTCATGCACGAGCTGGAGGAAGAAGATGGCCATGGCGCCATTCTTCAGGTTTTCCAACCAAGTTCTCTATATATTTATCATTTGTCATACTATATTTGAATTGACATTGCACCCCAGTGGTTGATCAGCTGGTTTTGTGTGTATTGGCAAGCGAGAGGTCTGGGGTTCGAATCCCCCTCGCCCCAGATCTCTTTTTTACCATTTTTTCTTGTTTTTTGTTATTTTTCATATTTATTTTAAATGATTTGAAAAATTAATAACTCGCTCAATTTTAATTATTTTTTATTGGTTCTTTTTTGCAAAAAATCACAAAAATGTTGAAATATTTTATTCCACAAAAAAATTAGATTTATATTATTTATTTAATATAATTAGTATTTTGTGAATAAATACCTTTTTATTTGTTTTTAAACCCTTTTAAAAATAAATATTGATGTTGGAAAATCAACACCAAATAGGTTTTAATTCATCTTGTGATTAAAACCTCATTTTTCAAACCTAAAACCAAAATCACAAGTTGTTTATTCAAACTTATTTGGAATTTGTATCATTTTAATTAATTTTCTTTGAATAATTACTTTAAAAATGGTGAAATTAGGTTTTTTTTTATTTTCACCCTAACAAACTTTTCAAACTTTGGGCCTCTAATAGAGTGTAAGACCAAATCCTTTGTAAGTACAAACCTATTTTGGGCCTCAGATATTGTATAAGTCCCATTGTATTTTCAAAAATCCCGGCGCGATCGCCGTTTTCAAAACAAAAAACATCTGGGCCTCTCCTTGAGCTGTAAGCCCCATCACTTGTACAAAAATAAATTATTGGGCCCCTAATGGAGTGTAAGACCCAATCCTTTGCAAATACAAACAATTTTTGGGCCTCAGATATTGTATAAGTCCCACTGTATTTTCAAAAAACCCGGCGCGATCGCCAGTTCAAAAATCAAATCATCTGGGCCTACCCTCGTGTTATAAGCCCCATTCCTCTTCTTGAAACAACTTTGGGCCTCTTGAGAGAGTGTAAGACCCATCCCTCTGTACAAAACCCTGGGCCTCTCCTTGAGTTGTAAGCCCCAATTTTCCTTTTAAAAGCACTTTCTCCTTTGATTTTGTAATCTACTATTTTCAACTTTTCTGTGTTGAACAACTAACTATACAGCATGAAAGCTCTACAACCGAGTAAGTGTTTACCTGCTTTCATTTACCGCTTTCATATGTATATAACTGTACTGTGGGGCTGTTTCGCTGTAAGTCTTCTTTCATAAACTCATATCAACTCTGTAATAATAGTATAGATATTTAGAGTTTCCCCAGAAACTACGTCTAGAACTAGACAAAACCTCGTCTCCTTACAACAATTTTAGATAACTAGATCTAATATCTTCCCCCCTTTTGAACAGTTCATATACAGAAGGCCAATGTTCCAAGTGAAACCCCTTCTGGAACTATTCATCTGCCTCCTCTTGGGCTTAGTGCAAGGACCCACAGCCTTCCTAAAAGCATCCCCGCCTCCTCTTGGGCGTTGTACAAGGACCCGTCGACTTCTTAGAAGTTATCACAACCTCCTCTTAGGCTTCGTATAATGAGTCTTCCTCCGGGAAGATAGCCTCCTCTTGGGCTTTGTACAAATTGTCCCTCGGCTTCTTAAAAGTTTCCAGCCTCCTCTTGGGCTTCGTACAAATTGTCCCGACGACCTCCTAGAGGTATAGGAACCGAAATTAGTCATCTTAATAGAACAATCTTTCAAAAGTCTAGATCTTGCCACCGCAACTGTATTGTCCCTTAATTTCTCTTAAGTATAGTACAAAAGATAAAACTCTAGACTTGGATAGTCTAAGACCCTTGAGTCTCAAAGACATTCTCAAGCCCCTTTCAAGAATGGGAAGAACACCCGCAGACTCGGACAGTCTCAATACCCTTTGTATTTCCTATTTCCTTAAAGAACAGGAAATAACCCTGATCTTCCGATCAGTGCCAAAGCATAACCTTACCTTTAATCTTCATAAGAACTGATTTTCTCTTTTAACCAACATACTGGACCTGTCACTCAACTGAAACAGTTACCATATCCTCCTCTTGGGCTTTGTACAATGATTCTCCCCAGTGGAGCTAACTTTTAGCCTTCATATCGGGCTTCGTACGAGATACAAAAACACTCTCTTGTTGAGTATAAAAAGACTCTCTTGTTGAGTCACTACCCTTTTAACCTCCATCTCGGACTTCGTACGAGATACAAAATCACTCTCTTGTTGAGTATAAAAAGACTCTCTTGTTGAGTCGATCACCTTTGGCCTCCATCTCGGGCTTTGTACGAGATACAAAACCACTCTCTTGTTGAGTACAAAAGACTTTCTTGTTGAGTCGAACCCTTTAGCCTCCGTCTTGGGCCTCGTACAAGACACATATAAAAACACTCTCTTATTGAGTCAACCCTTTTAGCCTCTATCTCGGGCTTCGTACGAGACACATAAAAACACCTTCTTGTTGGGCCAATAGCCTCCTCTTAGGCTTTGTATAAGAAAACCCCGGTTGAGCCAATCAACCTTTTAGCATCAAAAGTTGTGCCTCGTTCATAGTATACAAACATCAACAACTCCTCTCCCTTCATCTAATTGCTGTAAGCGGCAAGCCTCTGGATTATTTACATCCACGCCACTGTCCCTCTTTTAGCATGAGGAATTCCTAAGGAAAGATAGCATTGCTCTAAACTGATTTAAAGTCTTCTCCTTCAGGTTGAAAATCCCCTATAAAGGAAATTATGGCATTGCTGGATTCACATATCCCAGTTAAAGTAATTCTCCTTTATGATCAGTCACCCAACAGTTGTGACAAACAGAACCCTTTTAGAGATGACAAATTCTCTCTAAAGTCAAAACCCTTTAACTTCACATCTTGGGTTTAAAACAAGATACAAATAGACCCTTCAGCTTCACATCTTGGGCTTTGAACAAGATACAAACCACCTTTAGCTTCACGTCTTGGGCTTTGAACAAGACACCAAAACACCATTTCCTCATATTCTATAGGAGGAACTACGATCGCTCTGATTTCCCTGTTTCGGTAAACGGGAATACGTAGGCATAAGATTGAAAGAGAGATCTTAGCGAGCACACCACATCGAAAACCTCAGTTCACAAACCCTCATATATCAATCAAAACATCCAAGTCCGTATTCCCCACCAAAAGTCTAAACTCGATCAAAATAACCCAAGAGAGACCCCTTCACATTGATTGCATCTGTAAACCAACAGTTTTGACTGTTTAACCTCAGTTTACAAAGCAGGGTTAGTTGGAGACATCTATTTCCCTTCCTTCATCAGCTTCAATAGGATAAAAAATGAATCGACCTGTAGTCCCCCCAAAGAGCGGCAGTGCTTAAGAACCACGTCCAAAATTACTCGCTACACCTAAGTCTGCTACTTTCTGGGATCATAAGAGTACTTTGCGTTGGTCGCAGAGAGTCATGTCTCTTACCAACTCTGACATCGACTGGTACAATCGAATCTATGAAGGGATCAGGATCATTGACCGTTATGGAAACTTCCCTGATGTACCCCTCATAGGAATTAAAGGAGGAATCAATTATCATCTAGTTTTAGTTCGTCATCAATTTGGATACCCGATGAGACATATCCCACGTAATGTTCATCTAGAAGGTATTTTCTTCAAGGAAGGAGAAAATAACAGGGCACTAAAGACAGGAATAGTGCATGCCTGGAAACATGTTCACAGGAAAGGAAGAGAGTCTCTAGGAAAACTAGACTGTATCTCTGTGGAGCCTTATCTCCACTGGGTACAAACTAGAGCTCTCAAGCTGAGGATGCCTTACCCTCGTCAAGAGGTTCTTCCATTAAAGGAACATGTCCTTTATTTTATGTCTGATACAGAAAAACTTCAGGTTACTCTCAACAAAGATCAACAGGAGAAGAAGTCTTGGAAGAACAAGTATTGTATTCTCAATGTGGAGTGTAACAAAATACAATAACTGTTAAAAGAAAAGGATGATCTGATTGAGATTTTAGAGCAACATGCTGTAGAGAATCAAGAAGACCAAATGAATTTGCTCGCTCCTTTCACTTGGCAAAGGAATGACAACTCGACAACAACTCAAGAGCTCCGGTCAAAGAAAAGAAAAATACTAGAACCAGCACCTTAGACATTCCTTTTTACAGCACTTTGTAAATTATTGTATTTCCATTTCCGCAATCTTTGAATTCAATAAAACGGGGTTTCCCCCAATGTATGATATTTGCAATCCAATTGTCAAAGTTTCTTTTGATTAAATAACAAAAAATTTAATAAATATAATTATTGCATATCATTCATCATTCTCACATAACGTATTCTTCTTCCCTACGAATATCACGTTTGTGTCTCGATTCTTGAGTCAAATGTCTCATTCGTACAATACTCGGGCCAATCAATAAAAGAAAATAGATGATCTCGAGGAAGAGAATAGAGAGTTGAGAGAAGAAATCGACACTCTGAAAGAAGATTTGAGGAAACTTCACAATGACATGCAATCTCTGCCAGCAGCCCAGATGCAACAACAAAGGAATGTGATCTTAGAGATCACATCTAAGCCCGTAGTGGAAAGTATGATCCTCGATACAACATGCCTAAGGATCGTCCCTGGGGCATGCCACCCAACTATATCCTGGAAGGATATATTCTGCCGATCGTGGAAGATCCGGAAACTGCAGCAGGAGCCGTTGGGCCTGAAGGTTACAAACTTCGGGAAAGCGAAAATGCAAGGGGCATGACAGAAACTCCTGAAGGTTACAAACTTCGGGAGAGGGAAGCACCAAGAGTCACTGCCGTAATAAATATACCACCGCCCATGGTACACACTGTCCCGGAAGGACAGATTCCACAAATACCCTCTGGTGGAAACGAAAGTATGAACGATAAAATGAAGGAATTCCAGGAATAGTTCCTGGAGATGCAGAAGGAACTACAAACCATTCGCGGTCAGGATCTATTTGGAAAGGACGCCGCAGACCTTTGTTTGGTTCCCAATGTGAAACTTCTGCCCAAATTCAAGGTGCCTGAATTTTAAAAATACAAGGGTAACTCTTTCCCTCAAAGTCATTTGGTGATGTACGCTCGGAGGATGTCAACTCAAACAGAGAACCAACAGCTACTGATCCACTATTTCCTAGATAGTTTAACCGGTGCTGCACTCAAATGGTACATGGGTTTAAACCGCACTAAGATCATCACTTTCAGCGATCTTGGCGCTACCTTTGTTCAACAGTATAAGTATAACCTGGACATGGCACCGGACAGAGATCAACTCAGAGCCATGTCGCAGAAGGATAAGGAAACCTTTAAGGAATATGCTCAGAGATGGCGTGAAATTGCCGCCCAGATTTATCCACCTCTTGAGGAAAAAGAGATGACAAATATCTTCTTGAAAACCTTGAGCTCATTTTACTATGACAGAATGGTCGCCAGTGCGCCCAGTGACTTCACCGAAATGGTAGGCATGGGAGTTTGTCTTGAAGAAGCAGTCCGATAAGGACGTTTAATTAAAGATACTGGACCATCAAGTAGTACCAAAAGATACGGTAGTGCTTTCCCTAAGAAAAAAGAGCAAGATATTGGCAATATCTCTCTCGGAAAGTAAAGGCGACGTTACCAACCAGTAGCAGTTGTGACTCCTGCTATCAACCCTACGCCCGTTCCAACGTATCAACCTCAGGTTGCTCAAAGCCAACCGAATCAACAACAATATCAGCAAAGGACACAACAACCTCTTCAGCAGGCTCGTCCTCAGTACAACAACAACCGTACAACGCGACCACCAGGGTTCGACCCTATACCAATGTTGTACGCAGAACTGTTTCCATTACTACTGGTCAAGGGGCACGTCCAAACCAGGTCACCTCTTACAGTACCGAAAAATCAGCCTTTTTAGTTCAAGGTGGACCAGACTTGTCCTTACCATCAAGGAGGACCGGGGCATAACATAGAAAACCGTCTCGGCTTCAAATTTGATGTACAGAAACTTGTCAGGAGCGGGGTCTTATCCTTCAAGGATACAAATCCAAATGTTCAGAAAAACCCGTTGCCTCAACACGAGAAAACTGCGGTAAATTTGATAGTGGAAGAGTCTAAGCACAACTATCAAATTCATGATGTAATCTTATTGGGAACCAACCTGGTTAAGATGCATTGCAGGCAGAGTGGATACGGTCATATACCGTCTCATAACTATCTCCAGTGCGATATCTGCTCGAAAGACAATCAAGGATGTCCTGTGGTGCAATCAGCTCTACAAGAACAGATGGATCTCGGATGGACCCAGGATCACCGAATTCGTGAGGTCAATATGACTTATACGAATTCCAACATCATTCAAAACCACGACATCCGTGCGATGAATGTCAACTTGGTGGCAATGCACTCAAGGCAAAGCCAACATCATGATCTGCCACGGCACGATTACGATTCCTGTGTGATTTGCTCGGTAAACCATCAGGGATGCTCTTTTGTGCAAGAGGCCCTCCAGCGTCAGATAGATCTTGGGTGGATCCAGGATTACCATGATAGAAGTCACTATTAAGTTAATATAATTTAAATCTTCGATATTCGTTTGATGAATACCAGCTTGGTGGAATTACACGCTAAGCAAGTTCAGCTCAGTTTTCTAACTTCACATGAGTATCAGAACTATAAAGTGTGTCGGTAGAGTGACCAAGGATGTGCACTCGTTCAAAGAACACTGCAACACTTGTTAAACCACTGGTGGCTTCCAATCTATCTAGATGAAGACACACAACAAGTCATTATGATCGACGGGAACCCTACTAGCCATCACAGTCAGGATGTTCAATCAATGGAAACCAACCTAGTGAGGTTACACTGCATTCAAAGCGGGCGTGGTCGGGTGCCACCACACAACTACGAGCGCTGTAGAGTCTGCTCGGAGAATAATCAAGGATGCTACCTCGTGTGAGTAGCCCTTCAAAGTCAGTTGGACCAAAAGGAGATTCAACCATGGTCAAATTCTGGTTCAATATCAAATTATCATCCTGATCGAGGCAAAGATGTTGTCTTAATCCCTAAGCAAGAAGTGGCCAAGGATATGTGCGCCATAATCCCTTTACTCCGAGAATCAAGAGTCCCTCTTGATAGTGGAAAGGTTCTCAATCTCGGACCAATTGAGGTCGGTTATGATGGTCAGAAAAATCAGAAGGCTCCTGTAGTTATCTATCTGTCGGGACCAGTACCGTACAAGTCTGATAAGGCGATCCCTTACAAGTACGGTGCAGCAATAGTTGAGAATGGAAAAGAAGTTCCATTACCCTCCGTCGTGAATATTGCAGACATCAGTCGGGTAACACAGAGCGGTCGAATCTTCAACCGAGGAGTTGGAGAACCTACCAGAGAAAAGGAACCTCAAACAGAAGTTCGCGATCAACCAGAAGAGTGAGTACAACATTGTTGATCAACTGTTGCAAACTCCTTCAAAAATCTCTGTGTTATCTCTTTTACTCAGTTCCGAAGCTCACAGGTAAGCTCTGCAGAAAGTCTTAGAGCAAGCCTTAGTGGAACAGGATGTAACGATAAGACAATTCGACAGCATCATTTCCAACATCACTTCCTGCAACAACTTGGGGTTTAGTGACGAGGAATTGCCAGAAGAAGGCAAAGGTCACAATATGGTGCTCAATATTACAGTCAACTGCCAGGACGATGTTGTAGCCAGCGTATTGGTAGACACCGGATCGGCTCTGAATGTTATGCCGAAGTCCACTTTAATGCGACTATCATTCAAAGGATCTCCGGTGAGAGGCAGTGAGGTCATCGTCAAAGCATTTGACGGATCCCGAAAAACAGTTATCGGCGAAGTCGACCTTCCCATAACTATCGGTCCTCACACTTTCCAAGTCACTTTCCAGGTCATGGACATCCAGGCAGCATACAGCTGTTTGTTAGGAAGACCTTGGATACACGAGGCCGGGGCAGTCACTTCGACACATCACCAGAAGCTGAAGTTCGTCAAGAACGACCAACTGGTCACAGTCTGTGGAGAACAAGCCTTGATCGTGAGTAACTTATCGTCTTCCACTTGTGTAGAACCAGAGGAGACTGTTGAAACCCAGTTCTAAGCACTTTCAGTGAGCAATGACAAATCAGAAAGGGGAACATCAATTTCATCGTATAGAGATGCTCTCGAAGTGATTAAAAGTAATAATATACTAATAACAAAACAAAGAAAGGTCTTGGTTTTTCTTCAACCTGTACCCAGAATGCTACTAACAATGAAAGTTTTCATCCCATTCAGGACTTCTTCCACAGTGAAGGTTTCCTTCACCCATATCTCAAGAAGTACATACCATCAATGGAAATCCTATCTTAACGAGGACAGTTATATGTCTCAGGAAGAGGTGCCTACGCCATTTTATTATCCCGTACAGAGTCTGAGATTTATACCAAGGTCAGATGTCAAAATGATATACGGAGATTGTGATCCGGAAGGATATCGGGTTCCACCAAACTCATTAGAGGAAGACACTCTCATGAAAGACAACTTTGACCACGACTATTATGGCCCAATGGATGGCCTGCCTATCTGGCAGCCGTACCTGGGAGACTTGGGGCAAGAAAGTCAGCCCAACGATGCATATCAACTGAGCATTATTGAAAAGAATACCTGCGTCCCCACCATATGATGGGATCATTACTCAGGGCATTCAGAAGATATCCAGTACCACGATGAATTTGCAAAGATTGCAGGGTTAGAATTCATTAACTATGCTTTTCCAGAGGTCAACGTCATCGAAGGAGATGATTCTTCCAGTTCCAAAGAAGTGTGGGACACCTTAGGACAACCGAGTGGAAAATTCGACTACTTGGTTATGTCAACCGCTCCTGAAAGCTCTTGTATCATGCTCGAAGACATCCAGCCAACTGGATGGGGAGATTTACTTGAGAATACAAACATTGTACAAGATACAATAGAAGAGTTCGTCTATGACAACTCTGCTTGGGAAACAGATTCCAATGATCCTGCTCCACTAGAAATCAGCGTTATTTCTGAAGACAAGTCAAGAAAGAAGGTACCAGACTTTGTGATTCACCGAGGAGTTCTCCGCCAATGGGTTGTTGTCAATGTTCCGAAAGTCGTTCATAAGTCTAAGTAATTACCGTCTTTAACCTTTCACCCTGCCCAGGTGAAACGGATGTTTGATAGGGCTCACTTTCTGTAAATGTACCTCTTCGCTTTTCCCAAAGCGATAGAGTTTTGTTTTATAGGGCTGTAATTTCAAGAATTGACAAGATCATAAATAAAATAAACGTCGTTCTGTAATTTCCGCATTTCTTGCTATTTTCTCTTTTCGCTTTTTAAGAAAATGGTAATCCTAAAAACAACTCAAATAATAAAAACAAGCAGTTATCAAAAAATACATTGCACACACTCTTGCATTCTCTCTATCTCTTCTAAAAACAAATCATCACGTCATGCAGATTGCTTGTTTTAAGCCCCATTGAAACATACGGTCCAATGCCTTCTCCCAACTTTGAATTCCCGGTATTTGAGGCTGAAGAAGAAGGTGACGAAGAAATTCCAAAAGAGATCTCTCGATTACTCAGACAAGAGGAAAGGTCTATTGAACCTCACAAAGAGTTGTTGGAAATGGTTAACTTGGGTTTAGAAGAAGAGAGAAAAGAAGTCAAGATTAGGGCACTGCTCAATCCAACTATCAAAGAAAGTTTAATAAAGCTTCTCAAAGAATTTCCCGATGTGTTTGCTTGGCCCTATCAGGACATACCAGGGTTGGATACCAGCATCGTGGAACATCATTTACCGTTGAGATCGGAATATCCGCCAGTAAAACAAAGGTTGAGAAGAACTCACCCTGACATGGCCATCAAAATCAAGGAGGAAGTTTAGAAACAGAGTGACGCGGGTTTCCTCGCCACATCAGAATATCCTCAATGGTTTGCCAACATCGTGCCAGTTCCGAAAAAGGACGAAAAGGTCCGAATGTGTGTGGACTACAGGGATCTGAACAAAGCAAGTCCAAAGGAAGACTTTCCTTTACCACACATTGACATGCTGGTTGACAGTACCGCAAAGTTCAAAGTTTTCTCCTTCATGGATGGATTCTCGGGCTATAATCAAATCAAAATGGCATCGAAAGACATGGAGAAAACTTCGTTCATCACCTCATGGGGTACTTTTTGTTACAAGGTAATGTCGTTCGGTTTGAAGAATGTCGGGGCAACCTATCAAAGGGCCATGACAACTCTGTTTCATGACATGATACACAAAGAAATCGAGGTATATGTCGATGATATGCTTGCCAAATCTAAGACAGAAGAGGAGCATGTGACCCACCTGTCAAAACTATTATAGTGATTGAGAAAGTATAAACTTCGCTTGAATCCCAATAAGTGCACATTCGGTGTCCGTTCAGGGAAACTTTTAGGGTTCATCGTCAGCCAGAAAGGAATTGAGGTTGATCCTGACAAGGTCAAGGCCATTCAAGAAATGCCTTCTCCAAAGACTGAGAAACAAGTCATGGGTTTCCTGGGACGTTAGAACTACATTTCCAGATTCATATTCCTCATGACCGCGACATGTGCGCCGATCTTTAAGTTACTCAAAAAGAATCAGGATTGCGTTTGGTCAGAAGACTGCCAAACCGCCTTCAACAGTATCAAGGAATACCTGTTGAACCCACCGATTCTAGTACCTTCAGTGGAGGGAAGACCACTTATCATCTACCTAACAGTCTTGGAAGACTCTATGGGCTGTGTACTTGGCCAACAGGATGAAACAAAAAGAAAAGAGTCTGTCATCTACTATCTGAGCAAGAAATTCACCGACTGCGAGACTCGGTATACTATGCTTAAGAAAACTTGTTGTGCTCTGGCTTGGGCAGCCAAACGTCTTCGCCAGTATATGATTTGTCACACTACTTGGTTAATCTTCGAAATGGATCCGATCAAGTATGTCTTTGAAAAACCTTCTCTCACGGGAAGGATAGCCCATTGGCAGATGTTGTTGTCAGAATACGACATCGAGTACCACGCTCAGAAAGCCGTCAAGGGAAGTATTTTACCCGATTATTTGGCTCATCAACCGATTGACAATCAAGAATCAGTCGGGTTTGACTTCCCAGACGAAGATGTCATGTATTTGAAAATGAAAGATTGCGATGAATCGCTACCCATTGAAGGGCCAGAACCAGGTTCCCAATGGGGACTAATCTTTGACGGAGCTGTCAATCATTACGGAAACGGAATTGGGATAATCATCATAACACCTCAGGGTACCCACATTCCTTTCACTGCCAGATTAACGTTCAAATGCACAAACAACGAGGCCGAATACGAAGCTTGTACCATGGGTCTCGAAGAAGCGATTGACTTAAGAATTAAGAACTTGGACGTGTATGGCGACTCAGCCCTGGTTATCAATCAGATCAAAGGAGATTGGAACACATACCAATCCGGACTAATTCCTTACAAAGACTACGTGAGAAGGTTGTTACCATTCTTTAATAGAGTCGAGTTTCATCACATCCCTCGTGAAGAGAATCACATAGCTGATGCATTATCCACTCTCTCTTCCATGATTAGTGTAGGTCAATGGAATAACATACCTAAGATTGACATAATGCGGCTTGAGAGGCCCGCTTACATCTTCACGATTGAAGCTGTCGTAGATGACAAACCTTGGTATCACGATATCAAATGCTTCCTTTAGAAACAAGAGTACCCACCTGGGGCACTAAGAAAAGACAGAAATACCCTCAGAAGGATAGCATACATCTTCTTTCTGAGTGGTGATATGCTCTATAAGAGGAATTTTGACATGGTCTTGCTCCGATGCGTAGACAGACCAGAAGCAAACATGCTGATGAAAGAAACTCACAAAGGATCCTTTGGCACTCATGCCAATGGACACACAATGGCGAGAAAAATTCTGAGGGCATGATATTACTGGTTGACCATGGAATCTGATTGTTACAAGTACATGAGAAGGTGTCACAAGTGTCAGATATATTCCGACAAAATCCATGTACCGCCAACGCATCTCAAAGCTCTCTCTTCCCCATGGCCTTTTTCCATATGGGGAATCGACATGATTGGCATGATTGAACCCAAGGCTTCGAACGGACATCGGTTCATCCTGGTAGCCATTGACTACTTCACCAAGTGGGTCAAAGCAGCATCATACGCCAATGTAACCCGACAAGTGGTAGTCCGATTTATCAAAAACAATATCATCTGTCGTTATGGTGTTCCAAGCCAGATCATTACTGATAATGGATCCAACTTGAACAATAAGATGATCAAAGAGTTGTGCGCTGAGTTTAAGATCGAACACCATAACTCATCTCCCTACCGACCTAAGATGAACGGAGCGGTAGAAGCGGCTAACAAGAATATCAAGAAGATCATTCAAAAGATGGTTGTAACCTACAAAGACTGGCACAAGATGCTACCCATGGCTCTTCACGGTTATCGCACATCTGTCCTCACTTCAACAGGGGCAACCCCTTTCTCTCTAGTATATGGCATGGATGCAGTGCTCCTCATCGAAGTAGAGATCCCATCAATCAGGGTATTGATGGAAGCTAAGATAACAGAAGTTGAATGGTGTCAAAGTTGGCACGACGAACTGAATCTGATCGAAGAAAAGCGAATAACGGCTCTATTCCATGGTCAGTTGTATCAGCAAAGGATGAAGAATGCCTTTGACAAAAAGGTCTAACCTCGCGCCTTCAGGAAAGGAGACCTCGTGCTCAAGAAGATACAATCATTTCTCACTAATTCCCGGGGCAAATGGACTCCGAATTATGATGGCCCCAATGTGGTCAAGAAAGCTTTCTCAGGCGGCACCTTGAGACTCGCAACCATGGACGGAGAGGAATTTTCCTACCCCACAAATGTTGACGTAGTCGAGAAATACTTCGCCTAAACTAAAAAAAAAACGTCCCGGTGGATCGAAAACCCGAAAGGGCGGTCCGGCAAAAATTAGAGACATAATCAAAAATAAATCATCCCGGTGGATTGGAAGTCTCAAAGTACAATCCAGGCAAAAGTAAGGGATTAATGGCAAGTAACTACGTCTGATCAGTTCATCTCCTCGGCAGTCGCGCCATCCATAAGAAAACTCCAGTCAAGGTCATCTTCGACTGAAGCTCAGGATGCCCAGAATTCAAAGTTGGTAGAAGGATAATAGTCGTTATGTTTCAATGTAGCCCTTTTTTCCTTAAATTACCATTTTCTAAACTTTGTAAATACTCTATGGAATCACGCGTTTGGCTGATTTCCATCCTATCAATAAAATTTGAGCCCTAGTGCTTTTGTTTATAATTCCTATTTGTTTTAGCTTTACAGAGCGACATTTTAACATGATTAACGATTCTTGAAATAAAACAAAAATGAATTTACTTGTCGAACTTTTTTTGCTTTTTAAATAAAGATGGCAATTCTTTTGACTGTTGAACATCGAAAGAACATTGATCGCTTCTCCAAAGGTGTTTGAACCTCAAAGTTCAGAATCAAAGTACTCCTTCTAAACCCGTGCGCCTGAATGAAGGATCAGTTATGTCAGACCAACGGTTGTTCCCCACAGGGACTATCTCTCCTAAGCAAGGCAGAATTTCTATTTTTGGACCAGATGATACTTTCCCTCCCCTGCAGTGGCCGAGTATCCAGTCGTGTTCATCTATCAGTCTGTATGTCGCGTCAGTTTTGTCAGCATAAACATACATACATTATGCATTATTGATTTACATTCATATTCATATTACATCACTATCACTCTAGTCGGTCTTGTCCCCTATTGATAAAAGTCATCTCAATCGAATTGTCAGTCCTTTCCTCGTCAGGAAGCAAATCATCTGAGTAATCTCTCCTCCAATTTATTTCTGGATTGGAGACGGCCCTTGAACACTTTGATAACTTGAACCTCCGAAAGACAAGAAAACCTTCGACAAACGTCACTCTTCGCCATTGAAGATGATATCTTCGCTTTCCCGGATTAAGGAAAATCCTTAGAGAAAGCCTCTTAATCAAAGATTCGGCAGTATAACAGTTTTTCTCTGAAAAATTCGCTGACAATGAGGTCATCAACACCTCAAAAATTAGATTACATCACATGGCATTTCTCTATCCCGAAGAAAAGTATGATGTAATATCCCCAAGCGGAAAGCATTCTCTCAAGAGACTCATTTTCCCCAGTAGAGTCGACAAATGGCGTCTCCAAACAGGGAAGTTTATGCACCTCTACAACTCAGACGAATGGGTTCCCCAGCAAGTCTAACATCAAAATTTTTCCCCATCAAATGGTATCTCCCCGGGAAAATTCGGCGAGAAGTTTGAGGAAAACCGCTAACAAACAGCGTCCCTTGTCAAGAAAGTTTATTGACAAAAGAAATTGAGACCAGTTCCTTGATAGGAAACCAGGATCGAGGGGAAGTTTATTTCAGAAACTTAGACCAGTTCCTTGGTAGGAAACCAGGATCGAGGGGAAGTTTATTTCAGAAACTTAGACCAGTTCCTTGGTAGGAAACCAGAATCGAGGGGAAGTTTATTACAAAAGAAAACTGAGACCAGTTCCTTGGCTAAAGACCAGGATCAAGGGGGAAGTTTACCTTTTCTAAGTATCATTTCTTAGCAAAAATAAGATGGATGGGCAAACTGCCATTCATAACCACCATTAAAATTTCAGGTATTCCGATATTTAATCCTCTTGCACCCCGAATGCCCGAATACCTTCGTCATTCAGACCTTCGGGTCCAAGAAGATTAAATAGGGGCATCTGTCATACCCCAAATTTTGACCACCAAGATTCCCCATCATTGTGTAAATCATCATCACAGTATGGATGAACCATCATGCCTCACTAATCTCCTCAAAGAGGGGTGAACATTCACCACAACCAAGAATTGGGGTTTTAAGCCCTATCAGAGCACTTAGACAATGGATCAATCAAAAATTGACATTATCTTCAACTTGTATAAACTCTCCAACACCCATAAAGGATCAAGAGGACTCTCACATCAAGAACCAAGCACAAAGTTGCTACATTCCAAGTGGGTTAAGCCTCAAGATCGCCAGTGTCACCAAATTAGGGTTTTGGTCGACTAGGGCCTCCAGATGGAGATTTTCATCTAGGCATGAGCCAATGCTTCAAAAAATAACCTATGATACTGCAAGGGACCTCATGGACCCAATCATCAAGTCAATTTAACCTCAGGGGATGCATTTACCAAAAATCAAGAATTAGGGTTTCTTGACCTAATTCACCCCTAAGCTGACTTTTGGGACAAAACATGAGCCAAGAACTCAAGACATGATTTGGGGGTCTCTAATACACTACATGGATCCATTTGCAACAATGGATTAACCCAGGAAGCTTGATTCACAAGTTTCAATTTCATCTGACCACAATTAGGGTTTTGGTGAAAAAGTCAACTATACCGTTGACTTTTGACCAAGACATGTTCCCAAACCTTGGGACATGATTCAATACACCCTATATCACCTATGGAGTCCATCCATTAAGTTTGATTTAGGTAAAAGACTTAATTTCACAAAGGATCGCCCAGTTTGGATTTCATCTGATGAAAAGACAACTATACAAAAAGTCAAAGTTTGACTTTTTGATTTTTTGGTCAACCAAGGTTCCTTAACCCTAAAACAATGTTAATGTGTGATTGGAATCATCATTCATCAAGAAAAATCAAGAAAAGTGAGTTAACTTGTAAAAGGGGTAACCATAAAAAAACTTAGAATTTTTCTAAGTTATGAAACAAAGTGGTTAGGGTACCAACTTCCAAGGATCATAACTTGAGATCCAAGCAACCATTTTGGATTATCCAAAGATGGATTTGTAGCTCTCATGGCATACTTTAAAAGTGTCAACTACATCTCATTCCAATTCTCCATGGATTTTAAGTTATGGAATGGTTAAAATGGCTGAAAAGATGAAATGCCACTTTTTCCAACACAGTGAAATTTTCACTAAGTCAAAATCTGCCTTACTTTTTCCAAAATGTAGGGGCAGTTTTCACCTTGATCCAAGTCAAACCAGGTCTAGGGGTGGACATGAAAGTTAAAGTATGCCATGAGGACTTTCCAACAAGTACGAGATCATCTACAAATTCCATTTGAGCAAGGAGATACAACCTTTGAAACATGGCATCATGAGCTGATTTTTTCAAGATAGATTTGGCAGATTTTGTGCATTTTGCTTGATTTGTCCGAATCTGATAAATCCAAGCCTTGTAATCAATTTGGACACATCTGAGGATCAAATCCAAGGGGGATGACCTGATCTCCAAGCCTCTCAAGTCCATGAATCTACAAGTAGCATGCAAAACCTAAAAAGCCTAAAAGATGCCAAATATCCAATTTTGTTTCCAAGCATTCAATGCATACACCAAGGTGGCATGAACTGGGCCTATTCCAACTGAATGAGTCAAGGATAAGCTATGAATCAAAAAACCATAGGCATGTGCCCTAACCTCTAGTCAATGGCTAGAGGAGACTTGAGATTCCTTTTGCATAACATTGGCCAAAGGCCTGTTGCAGCCTCCATTCACTATTGCTTGCAAAACAAACTTGCTCTACTATAAATAGAGCTCATTTGTGCTCAGTTTGAGTACACCAAAGCAACCAAACGGATGCTTTCCTCAAAATCCCTCTCCTTAGGCCAAAATACCTTCTTTTGCAAGGTACCTCTGAGTTTTTGAGTTAGAGAGCAATTCCATTACATCTCATGATCCAAACACATCCAATATGTCATATCTAAGTTGTCCAAACTCTCACATGTGACCTGTAACACCAAAATCACAAAGTCCCTTCTCAAAACCTCAAAATTGGACTTTTTGCATTTTTCAAGCCATGTCTTGATTCAGTCACTTTCAAAACCAGATAAAACCTCAAAGACACTCCAAATATCATCCTTGAACTGTCCCAAATGGTTCCCCACATCTGGAACACCATTTGAGAGAGTTGCCATATTGGCCACTTTTGCCCCTTTTGCAAGAAAGAGCTCAAACTTGTTCCTGAGGATTCCAGCTGGTTCTAACCATTCTAAAAGCTTCTAAGGGATCAATTGAGAGTGTCCAAAACATAAAATTACTTCTAGCACAAGAAGCTTGGCAGATTGCACAACAAGCTCCAAGAGGTAAGTGCATCATCACTTGAACTTTCTAAAATATGCATTGCTTTGAAGTCCACTGATCATAAACATCTCATACATGTTATATATGTTGTGTTTGAACCAATTTACCATGTAATTCTTGCTTGTACCATGTGTTAGTATAGAAAATGCAATTATAGGCCTATTTCAAAAACACTATCGGGTTTTTAAATAGGGACCTTATCTGAAAAAAAATCACCACCACCATTGGATTCTTTGTGAAATTCTAGGCAGGATAGACCTAAATTTTGTCACAATCCATGGAGAAATGAGAAAGTTACAACCTTTACATTTTTAGACCAAAACCTTGCCTTGCCTTGCCTTGGCCAGGCCTAAAACAATGCATGCCTCATATATTCATGGAGTGGTTTTGATACACAGATGTATCACCATCCCAGTGGTAGAAGGCGCGCACTGCAACCAAGAGGTTTGGGGTTCGAATCCCCCTCGCCCCATACCCCTTTTTACCATTTTTCCACTTTTTTAATATTTGTCATATTATTTTAAATGATTTGGAAAATTAATTTCTCTCTTAATTTTAATCATTTTTTATTGGTTCTTTTTACAAAAAATCACAAAAATGTTAAAATATTTTATTCCACAAAAAAACCAATTTATATTATTTATTTAATATAATTAGAATTTTTGTAATTAATTTCATTTTAATTGTTTT
This sequence comes from Lathyrus tuberosus, assembly GCA_022829125.1. NCBI lineage: Eukaryota > Viridiplantae > Streptophyta > Magnoliopsida > Fabales > Fabaceae > Lathyrus > Lathyrus tuberosus. Next base: position 773,124 of record JALAZF010000659.1, on the reverse strand, counting down.
TAAACATTTTTTAAATGAAATTCTCACTTTAATCTTTCAAAATCAATTGGATTTTAAGCTTTCATATGATTGAACTTGATTTTACAAAATATTTTCCAAAGTGTACAACTTATTTTTGAATATAATTGATATTTTATCATTTATTATTTAAATTACCTTTGAAAAATACCATTTTTATTCAAAAATTAGGGTTTCTTCCCGATTTTTAATTTTCAAACACTCATGGGCCTCTAATAGAGTGTAAGACCCAACCCCTTTTGAAAACTAAAATAATTTGGGCCTCAGGTATTGTATAAGTCCCAACACATTTTCAAAAACCTCGGCGCGATTGCCGTTTTCAAACAAATAATCTTGGGCCTCTCCTTGAGTTGTTAGCCCCATCACTTGTACAAAAATAAACCTTTTGGGTCTCTAATAAAGTGTAAGACCCAATCCCTTTGTAAATAAACCATTGTGGGCCTCACTTATTATATGAGTCCCTCTGTATATTTTCAAAACAACGGCGCGATCGTCGCCTTTTTAGCAAAATATCTGGGCTTCTCCTTGAGCTATAAGACCCGCCTTTATTCATTTTCAAACTCTTTGGGCCTCTTCTTGAGTTGTAAGACCCATACCTTTGTATAGAAAACCTTTTGGGCCTCAGTCATTGCATAAGTCCCAGTACAATCTTATCAAAACAACTTCCCTTTTGGTTTAGGTTCAAATATACAGTTGTTATCAAAACTTTCTTTAATTTCTTTGAACAACTAACAATACAGCATGGAAGCTTGCTCACCTGTAAGTTTTTATCTGCTTTCATTTACTTGCTTTAATATATATATATATATATATATATATATATATATATATATATATATATATATATATATAACTGTATTATGGAAAGCGACGCATGGTTAGTCTTCTTTCATTCTTATAAATACATGTCAAATATATATATATATATATATATATATATATATATATATAACTGTATTGTGGGAAGCTGCGCATGGTTAGTATTCTTTCATACCCTTTTAAATACTCGTCATATATCAATTGTATATGTACTAGTATAGTTATTTAGAGTTTTCCCTGACAACTAGGTCTAGAACTAGGTAAAGCCATGTTGGTCACTCTTTAAATACAGTCAAAACTAGATCCCCATAGGATTTCCAGATACAATCTTGCCTTCTCTTGGGCTTAAACAATATAGAACAAAGATAAAGAATGTATTCCTCATGAACCTTTTCTCAGACTGTCATCCCTAGAAATTGTCAAAGAAATTCTACTCCCTGGAGTTGATCTATTCTCGGTGAATAACATCTCTTGAGTTTCTTCAAACCTCAGAACTTTCACTAAATGATCTATTCTCGGTGAATAGCATTTCTTGAACTTTTCTTGGTTTGGGACCCACAGGCTTCCTAAAAGCATCCCCGCCTTCTCTTGGGCTTTGTACAAGGACCCTTCGGCTTCTTAGAAGTTCTCATGCCTTCTCTTTGGCTTAATACAAGGACCCTGACGACCTCTTAAAGGTATAAGACAGGACTTAGTCATCCTTTGCTAGAGCAGTCTTTCTAGTGTCAAACCTCTGACCAAATTATGGTTGATTCTCATCCCTTAAAACACCCGCCTCCTCCTGGAGGCGTCATACAAAAGATAAAACTCTTCCACACCGGTAGACTTGGACAGTCTAATCCTCTTGAGTCTCAAAGACATTCTCAAGTTCCCTCCAAACATACGAAGAAACCCTGGATTCTGGATTAATCTCCAGCAGAGCTAAAACTTATGGGTTCTAAAACCCAGTCTCTCTCCTAAAACCCCCCAGCCAGGGTCAGTCTATCACTAGTATAACACTATCTCAAATCAGAACCTCAAGGCATCTAATATCTCAACTCTTCTGTAATCTTCAGCAGAAGTTGATTCCTCACTTGGACCTGCCTCAGGATCTCAATAACCCCCAACAGAAGATAGCCTCCTCTTAGGCTTTGTATAATGATCTTTCCACAGCATAGTTAGCCTCCTCTTAGGCTTCGTACAATGATTCTCCCCAGCGGATCTAACTTTTTCAGACTCTCTTGTTGAGTCAATCACCGTCTCAAACTCTCTTGTTGAGTCAATCACCTTGCAGTACTCTCTTGTTGAGTCAACCCTTTAGCCTCAATCTCGGGCTTTGTACGAGACAGATAAAAAACACTCTCTTGTTGAGTCAATAGCCTCCTCTTAGGCTTTGTATAATGATTTCCCCTAGCAGGAGGTCACCTCCTCTCGAGCTGTATATGATGATTTCTCCAGCTTGTTCTGCCACAATCTCGGGCTTTGTACGAGACAGATAAAAAGCACTCTCTTGTTGAGTCAAACCCTTTTTAGCCTCTATCTTGGGCTTTGTACGAGATATAAAATTTCATAACCTTCTCTTAAGCTTGGGACAAATAACTTCCCCAGCAGAGTCAATTCCTCCCAACCTTGTTTTAGGCTTCGAGGAATGATTTCCCAAGCAGAGTCACAATCGTTTCATCTTCTATCTTGGGCTTTGTATGAGATACCTAAAAAATCCTTAGCCGGGTTAGAATAGTCTCTTTCGGCCTTAATCTTGGGTTTTGTACAAAACAGATAAAGATTTCTTTCCCGCAGCATCAGTCTTCTTTTCAGCTTCTATTTTGGGCTTTGTACAAGATACATACAAACCTTCCCAGCGGAGTCAGAATCCTTTTAGCCTCAATCTTGGGCTTTGTACAAGACAGATAAAACATTTTCCCCGGAAAAGTCAAACCTCTAGCCTCCTCTTAGGCTTTGTATAATGATATCCCCAAAAGAGTCAGTCTTTTTTAGCCTCAATCTTGGGCGTTGTACCAAACATATATAAACACTCTCTTGTTGAGTCGGTCATTCCCAGCCTCTTCTTAGGCTTTGTATAAGGACTTCCCCAGTGGAGTCAATCAACCTCTTAGCTTCAACCTTGGGCTTTGATCAAGGCACATAAAAATCAACATACCCTCAACAAAAATCAAAAGTCCCTCTATAGGAAGTCATTTCTCTGTTTATCATATGTCAAAATAGAAACTCTTTTTCCTTCATCTAATTGTTTTAAGCAGCAAGCCTTAGGATTATTTACATCCACGCCACTGTGTAACACCCCAAATTTTGCCCTCTTGTTGTTACCTAGCTTATGTTTCATTGCATTGCATTTATATCTCATACATGTTGCAAGGGGCATGTGATCAGTGGATTTCAGAGCATTGACTATTCAAAGCAAGAGAGTTAAAGCCTAAGGTCTTCAAGTAAGCCTCAAGGGTCTTTTCTGTCTCATATGATCTCAATTGATCCCACAAGTCATTGGAAGAAGAGAATTCACCAAGAAGTTGGACAGTTTATCATCTCCTAACCAAAAGTAGTCCAAATTAGGGTTTGTGATTCAAGTAGTCTCCTGATGAAATTTTGGTTCAAACTTGATCTTTGTGTTTTCTACATGATGTCAAGTATCTAAGGATGGAAGATTGCCCATTGGTTCATTTCAGAAGAGGTTCAATTGGTCAGTTGCTTGAGAATCAAGAAATTGATGAAAAAGTCAACTATGCAGAAGGAAAAGTCAACTCCTGACCTTTTTGGGTCAAATTCATGAAATTCAAGTCCAATATGTTCATTGATGAAGACTTGATCAAGAAAATCCAAGAGATTCAGCAAAAATCAAGAAATGTGAGAAGTTTCCATTTTGGAAGATTAGGGTTTCCAAAAATGGCAACTTTTGGCCATTTGAACACTTCACTTTAAGCTAAGCCTTCTGAAATTTGAAGCATCAATTTAAAAATCCACCAGGCCACAACAAAAGATCTTGTTTCAAGCTTTAAATCCATAAAAAGATCATCTCCATTGGATCAAAATTGAGGGAGTTATGATAAACCAAAGTGGAGCAAAATCAAGGCAAATTTGCTAGGCAATCAAGTCATGGGCGAGCCTGATGCCTTGCATTTTATCAAACAGTTGGTGTACCAAATGTCAAGACATTTTTCTCCATCAATAAGTCTTCAACTGGAAAATTTTCCAACATCAAAATTGTTCATTGTCATCTCCTCTTTAACTTTGATGTTGGACATTTTTTGATTGGATCAACAGGTGAAGAGTTATGAGGGTTCAAATGTGAAGGCTCCACACTGAAAATTCCATAGGCACCAAGGCCTTGCCTGCAAGCCAAGACACGCGCCTATGATGCAGTTTAATTTGCAGATGTTCTAAGTCATTTTCCACTACCTTGGAGGCATTATTTTACTTGGATTCAAACATTAACATTGTTCTTTAATGTCTCATCTCTTCATAGACACTAAGAACATCCATTTGCATGCATCATGCTTAGAGAAATTCATCTGCAAACATCCATGGTCACATTGATGCATTGACTAGTTTTGTTGGAGGTTTCATGCATTGTTTTGGTTCAGGCTTACCACAAACACACTCTTGCATACATTCAGATTTGTTTACTTCATTTGGCCAAGCAGAATCAGGATTAATCTCCTCAAGTGTAGCTTCATTGCACTTCAAATTTCATTTTGTTTTCATCAAGATTCAAAGCTCCATAGCATTTTTTTTGCTCTATTGAAGCTCAAGAACTCAAGCATCACCTCTGGTTTTCCTTTGATCCAAGATTTCTTCAGTTACAGGTTCATATTCTTCAACTTATCCTTGAATTTTTCATGCGATTTACATTTGTTTCTGACTGATTTGGAGCTTAATAGGAGCAGTGGAACTCTGGTTAGTTGATAGAGCTTGTTAGAAGCTTAGTCCATTTTTTTAGGGCAAACTTTCTCTCTTCGATTCTCTGTGTAGGTGTATGATATATGAAATCTAATCATGGATTCGTGTTCTACATAACTTCATGATCATTTTGATGTGCATTTTGTAAATTTCTGGAAGCTTGGTTAGTTACAGGTGGCCGGAAATGGCCGGAGAATATGACCGCAGGTCCTTCTCCGGCCGGTGAGGATTCAGTTAGGGTTTAGTCTTCAGTTTATAAAGCGTCTGTTAGATGAGTTTTGATCCAACGCTTCCTAGCTTGCCAGCGAATTAATGAACCTCATGCCTCTCAGTGACTCTCTCTTTCATGTTTAGCTGACTTTGACTTCTCCCCTATGTGTGCGTGTATGTTTATTGTTGTGTGTTTGCATTGTGAAACGTTGGATCTACATACTTTCACGATTATCTCACCTTGACTGTATCCAAGGGCTCACATGAAGTCAATGTTTGACTGAGTACTCACCATAATTCTCACACACACACGCGCGTAGTAGACTGGGTTTCATTGCTATCTGAACCCCTCATTTTAAGCCCAAACACTTTTTGAACTGCGCTTTTACTAACGTGACACCCCCTGCATTATTTCTTTTGCATTTTATTTTCCTTTTTTATACATGTTTCATTTTCTATTTTTAAAAATACCAAAACTCATGATAAAATTCCAAATAAATTCACATGACATCTAAACACATTTAGGAAATTTTCCATGATTTTTAATTCTGATTTTATTGATTTTAGCTCATATTTTAACAATTTTATTTTAATTTCCTTTTAAAGGCTTATCATACATGAATCATGTTCATTTACATTTTAATTGACATAGTTTGGTTCTGATTTTTGACTTGGCATTTGGTATGTGTGTTCATGACATCTTAATGAACTTAAATCATATTTTTGTCAAATTTTAGAAGCATTCCATATTGGGTTATGACATGCACCTTTGTGCATCATTCCATTTTACATAAAGTGACTTTGTGAACTTGTATGAACTAGTTTCTTTGTGAAATTTTTGCATGAGCCTTTTCCACTTGATTTGTTTCTGACTTATTTGTTTTGTGCTTGATTTTCATAATTTTTACAAGTCCTTCTCTAATTTTTTGATGCTTGTTAGAATAGGTAACTTTTTGTGATCCTTTCTTAACTTCTAACTTTGTGTGATTAGGAGGCACTTGTGCCATCATATTAGAACTTATTTGTGCATCCTTATAGGTCTTCATTAGAATATTATAGGTCCTTTGATGTGAATTATAGGTCATTTACTTCCATCTCTCATAACTTGTACATAATTGTTTCGACTTATGTCATTACTTGAATTTGTTTGACTTAAGCTTGTTTATCTTCTCTCTTGGTTGTTAACATGACTTGTGTTTGAATCATAAATGTCCATTCATGCATCTCATTTTCATTTCATATTGAATATGCTACTGACCCATAATCATCTCATGCATTCAAATGTCATTCATCTTGCATACTTGTTTATGTTTGATCTATTCCATCTTTCTTTCTTAATTAGTTTCAATGTGATTTGCATATGCATATTGTATGATTAATTCTTACATTTTAATTGCATCTTAAATGTCATTTGGTACTGACCTATAATCCATGTTCATTTATCTTTGAGTTTCAACTTTGACTTGTGTTGCAAGTTATTTCTTTTCTTTAAGTGAAACTTGTTTCTTTTCTTCTTACTTCTTCTTCATCTAATTTCTTCAACTTGGATGTTCTTTTTCATGATTTATATGCTTGCTCATAGACATTATAGGATATTCAAATATGATGTTTAATTCTGATTTGAATCCATTTGCATTTGATTTCATGTTCTTTTTAAACTTTGACTTGTGTTACAAGTTTCTTCCTTTCTTACTTGAACTTGAACATTGTTTGCTTCTATTTGCTTTATCTTCTTAAATCATTTCACTCATGCTTTGTATGTTCATTCATTGACATCCATGAGCATTATAATATGACATTCAATTCTGATTTCGACATTTATCCTAGCATTCATTCATGTTTATATGCCATATGCATTCATACTTCATCCATGTTTCATGACTTGAACTTGTGTGGATCTTTGGCACCTTTCTTGACATAGTTTGATCTCATTAGGTACCTTAACTTTAATTGAACCTCATTAGACATGCTACTGACTTTAGAAGTCATTTAACATTTAGGGTCCCTTCTCTTTAGACTTAGGCTTTGTTTGATTCATAATTTCATTTCATGAGATGTTTGGTGCTTACTTGTATGATTTCTTTCACTTATGCTTTCATATTCAATTGTTTAGCTAACCTTTTCATGTAGGGGCTAATGGTAAGTTGAGGGTGTGGATGTGCATCCACATACACTTTCTTCCTTCATCTCTTTAAAGCTTTCTCTTTTGCATTTGTGATAAGCATTTCTATGCTTTCTTTGTACAACTTCTTTCTTCTCCTTTTTGGTTCATAACTCGTCTTCTACTTTAGAAGTGAGTTGTGATACTTCTTGCTCTCTTCTTATTTTCTTTAGGATTAGAGTTCTTCAAACCACACTAACCCTTAGGATCTCCAAGCATGACAACTCGTAGTATTATTAGTCTCCCTTTAGACTTTTGCCTTTCTCAATCTTTGAGTCTCTCTTTCTCATCTCAAAACAAAAAGCAAAAACATCTAATAAAAGATTAACGTACATTGCGCTTGAGCCTCAAGTGTAGGAAATGAAGAACGAGGGGCCTCCCCTCCTCTTCTAGAGTGAGTAGCATATGTCTTATTTAGGGGCGACCATGCGACTCACTCGTTCCCGCATGGTAGACTTTGGTGCAATGTAAGTTATGAACTAACTTCAAAACACTTCTTCTTAAAAGAAAAAAACAAACAAACTATTCTCTTCTCATTTCTTTCATTCCTTTCATAAAGGATTCGTCATGTCCATTCTACCGCAAACAGGTAACGCCTAAGTCTCCATACAACGAGCTGCAACACCTAACTGCTGGGACGCGCACTTTAATGTTTCCACTAAAAAACACAAACAAAGCAACATCCGTTGTGCCGAACTACGTTTCCTCTGATTCTTCTTTCTCGTCTGATTGAAGATACGTAGGCACGAGATGCGATATCTCGACGAGCAACCTTTCCCGTAGTCCGTCGAACTACGTTGACTCTGACTTTCCCATTGCACCGAGGGAATACGTAGGCCTAGGACAACGATAATGTCCTATCGAGTCACTTCTTTCTCCCCTCCCTTCTCCTTTCTATCTTTCATTTCCAGTTCTCCAGTTAGCGGTGGATTTACAGTTCCTTAGACCCTTTGATCGAGACAACAAGCGTGGATCCCATCGAGTACGATGGACGCGTGGGGGTGCTAATACCTTCCCCTCGCGTAACCGACTCCCTTACCCATTTCTCTTGGTCACGAGACCTCGTTCTTTCCTTCCCTCAGGTTTACGCAGTGTTTCCTTTCCCTCTCTTGGGATAAATACACATTGCTGGCGACTCTGTTTCCGTGCCACTTTCGCGTTTGTACTTGGATGAAAATTCCGGGAGCGACAGCTGGCGACTCTGCTGGGGAAAGGTTTACCTCTTGCTGGTCCATCCCCTTTTGTGAGTCAATCCTAGCGCTTGTTTGTTTTTCTTTCATTGGGTGTTTGTTGTGGTGTTGTGTTTTGCTGTTTACTATTTTACTGTATTGTTGTTTACCATATTATTGCTTTACTGTACTATTGTTTTACCGTATTTATTGCATTTTCATTTCATTATTATACTGTTGTACTGTTCTGCTGCTGGATTTCCTGTATGTAGGGTGGGTTGGATTCTGAGAGATAAGCCCAATACCCAGGCTTGAGCATACACCTATGATTAGCGTGGAAAGTAGTGTGACTTGTTTGGCATTTGGCCAGACGTAGTATACATGAAAACTCCACATCCAGACGAGGTTTTCTTCGGTAATATTCTATCCTGCACATTTGGGGCAGACAATGGAATGTAACCTGGAAAATTGTCGACTCTGGCGACCATCTCCCGAGGACTCAGTAACGTCACTCCTCCCAAGATGTGATAATGGCAGACCAGAAATGGCAAACCCATTACATTTCTTGATCCGAGGACCCAATGCTGGGAACTTGCTATAGGTTATCCTTTTTGAAAGAGAATCAGTGGAGGCACTCCTCGATTGGCGATAGTACTGTACCCCGAGGGATGAATGTACTATTGCTTCTCGACCTCAGTGCCAGAAGCTGAGGACCTTTCGTTTTGGGGAGAATCAGTTGAGGCCTCCTCGATTGATGATGATTCCAAACCAGAAATGGTGAACGTATCATTATTTCTCGACCTGAGAGCCCAGGATACTAAGGATCCTAGTACCCACATGTGAGAGGGACGGGTTGTTTACAGGTTTGCAGGTAACCTTAACTATCATCCTACCTGGTATTCTGGTTATCTTATCAGTGCAAACTTATCAGCCTGGTATTCTGGGATTATGATTATGCCGATATTCTGGTATTCCGGTATTCTGATTATTTCGGCACCCTGGCATTCTGGTATTCTGATTATGTCGATATGCTGGTTATTCTGGTATTCTGGTTATTCAGATATTCTGGTATTCCGATATTCTCTTCAGAGCAGACCTTGTGAACTTATTCAATCACCAGCACAGTGATTATTCATACCATATGGAAGGTTTGATCTCATTTCTGTTGCATCTGCATCATCATTTTCGCATACATGTTCTTGTATTTCCAAGGGATATTAACTTTGAGACTTGCTACTGAGCATTTCCATCTATTTCTTGTGGTTCGTCTGTGAAACAAATTTTGAATCAAAGCATAATGATTCCTTGGAAATATTCGAACATTGCATTGTGCATTGCATTCTCTTACTCATATGCATAACAGGTGTTCTGGAGCAGATTTCTCATTCTGACTTGGTATTATCTTCAGGACAGCCAGCTTGACCTCCCACCACTACTCGACCTGTGATAATCAGAGGATAGCCATGGAACAACTCCATGCAGAAGTGACTGAAATGAAGATTCAGATGAGGCAGTTTGGGGAAGATATGCAGGCTATGTCCCAGGATCAGAAACTGCTGAGAGAAGAAGTCAATCGGATGAAGACTCAGATGGGCCGGGTTATGGAAATTCTGAATGCCGTGTTAAGAAAGGAAAACAATCAGGTGTCCGCTTCCGCAGCAGAGGTTCTCACTCCTCCTACCTCTTTAGGGTCTCCTCTGGACCATGGATTGCCTCGTGAATCCTCTCCACCGTCAGAACTTTTTCATCACCAACTGTTTCTTGAGGGTCTTAAGCCAGAGAATACTGAGAAGAAGTTTGATCTGATCCCGATGCCATACGCTCAGTTACTTCAGTGCTTGCTCAAGTTTTAGCTAATTGAATTGATTGATACGGTAGCTCCACACACCAAGTTTTGTATGGGTTCCAATGTCCATGATAGGTGTGAATTCCATTCAAGGGTACCTGGTCATAATGTTGAAAATTGTAAGATGCTCAAGTATAAGGTCCAATGGCTCATTGATTCAGGGGCGATCAAGTTCGCGCCCATCAGCACTGTCAAGCAAAGAGATGTTCCTTCAACTGCTGCTAAAGAGGTGGATATTCTTCCACCCTCTCAGGGACCTTCCTCAATCCAGAAGCCTTGGGTTCCGAAACTACCGCACCAGCAAATCACAGCTGGGACCCTCCCGGTTGCATCCCTTCATCATCAACAGAAGCAAGAAATTTTTTTTGATCCTCTACTGATGTGTCATGCCGAATTACTTCAGCAACTGCTTCAGTTAAGATTGATTGAGCTCTGGAAGTTGACTCCTCCTCCTGCTGAGCTTCCAAAAGGATGGGATGCTAATGTTCATTGTGATTTCCATTCAGGGGCACCAGGCCATGATATTGTGGGGTGTAGAGTATTCCAGCACCAAGTGCAAGACTTAATTGACTCCAAAGCAATCCAGTTCGGACCAGATGGCATGAAGGTATCAGGTGATCTTACGCCAGTAGCTGTAAAGGAAGTGAGTATTCCTTCCCCTTCTCTAGGGTCTACCTCAGGTCACGGGTGTATTCCTCAGCTTCAGGTTTCAAAGTCATCACGTCAGCAACCTTTGTTTGTTCCTCGGCTAAATGTGGAAAGAAAAGTACAGGGGCAGACTATGCACCATAATCAACATTGGCAGCAAACCCGTCAGCAACAGAGGCAACGAGGACTTCGGAGGTCTGAGAGAGTGTCTGCTCCAGTTCCTATTTCTCAAAGTCGGCTTCTTGCTCGCCTTGTCCAAGGCTCTTTGATTCAGCTGGGCAAGGTAGCGCCAGTGCCGTTTCCTTTTCCTTCGGATTATGACATGAATGCTAGGTGCGAGTTTCACTCAGGAACATTTGGACATACAATTGACAATTGCAGAGTGTTCAAACTTAAGGTGCAAGACTTGATTGATTCAAAGGTTATCATACCAGACGGGTGGCCCATAAATTGAACTTTATTCATCAGATTGAGCACCCAGTTTGCAAAAACATCTTCAGAATCAATAAGTCCAGACGGAGTCAAGCCTCCTCAACAAGGACAATCATTTAGCTTCTTTACTGCATTCTCATGTGTAGCCTTTTATGTTTGTCAAAACATTTGTATGCATGCATGAAATGTGTTTTTCTTTTTAATGTTAATCCTAATAAAATGCGCATGTTTTTCCTGAAGTAATCCATTTATATTCACTCATAATTTTGTATATGTGCATTGCAATACCAACTGTCATACTTAAACTTTTGAGGGAGGATGATTATTTGAAAACGCAAAAATCTCTAGGGGTGTGCTTTTGAATAAGAACCCTGTTGAGGATGTACATGCATTGTTTCGAATCCCCAAACACTGGAGATATAAAGGAGATAGACCCTTGTTAACCCCTTTGAGCCTTGAAGTAGGAGTTTCTTTCGTACGAAAAAACCCTCACATTTAACCCAGGGGCAGGGTAGGCGTCATTTAATTTGACCGAGCGTTCAAATTTCAAAAGGACTGTGCATCTGAGGATCCATTACCTTCTATTCCACCGTCAAGAGGGTAAGAGATGTGAAACCACAATGGTTATCCATCAACAATCAAAGAGTGAGGCAGTCACAACCCTTTCAACAAAGTCAAGACAAGCCAGTGTCACACGATTTTTTCCGAAAAAAAAGAATAGAAAAAAGAATTAAAAAAAAAGAAAAAAGCCAGCTAAGTCGAAACTTGAAAACAAGTGATTTAGGCAAAAGTTAGGGCATCCCGCTGGACTTCAAAATCTAAAGTTTCAAAGGAATCAGTCCAGGCAAAAATTAGGGATAAAAAAAGGCAAAAGAATGCGAAAGCGAAAAACAAAAGGATTACAAAAGAAAATCGTCGAGCAAGAACAAAGTCGTGTGACTATGAACAAAAGACAAAGGGGTGACTGTCACTCCAAAGCCTCATTAGGTGTCAAACCATCAGATGCATGGGTTCCTTAAAGATCACAAAATCTTTTTGAGAGGCGAACGCTTGTGCAAATTAGCTGAATGTAGGACTGGAGAACATCACGAAGAGTGGGTGGGCACCAATAAACTTTGAGCCATAAACCATTTTTCTCAAAACCGTGAACCAGGCCACGATACAACCCTCAAAAGTCCTAATTGAAACATAGTTTATTTCGAGAGCATACTCCGATGAGATAGCGTTCCTGACTCCTATGAGGTGTGCTAAAAGATCTTTGTTGGTGTTGCATGTGCATTGCATTCTTTCATTCAAAAATTAATGTCGTATCCTAACCCGTGATCCGCTCACAAAGGGTTTGCGACATCTTTTCAGTAAAACTTCAAGATTAACATGTGTGTTGCATTAGAATTTTCATTCTCAGAATAAAACATTTTCTGCTTGCATACATTTGTTTGACATCAAAAGACGTTTACATATGGAAATTCAGTCCAGAAGCTAAATCTTGCCGAGTTGAGAATCCTGAAACTCCCGAAGGACAGCCACATCCAGTGGTACTTCCTCAGGAAACTTTGTTGAGCAGGAGCTTTCCCAATAAGTTGTGTTAAGACGTAGCCGATCTGGGGCAATCACGTCGAATCATCTCTTTAAGGTGTAGCCAATCTGAGCCAATCATGTCGAGAAATCGCTTCAGAGTTCAGCCAAACTGGGGCAATTTCTTCGAGATTCAAATCTTTCCAAAGGCAGGTATTCTGGGTCTTCCTTCAAAGATTAGTAGTCAGAGGCAAAACCACTTCAAGGTTCATACTGGGGCAGGCCATCCCAAGAGCACGAGAAGTTAGTCCATCTAGACGACTGATTAGCCTATCCAGGGTTCAGAGTATTGGGGCAGAATATCTCACGGTGACATGAGATTGTTCATGAATCTTCTCTAGGCGAATTCCTCTGTAGACCATACAGTCTGAGGCAGTTACTTCGAGATCCGACGAATCTCTCCAAGAGTTTGAAGACATTGAGGTGTTTCGGATGTCAAGTCTTCTATAAAATCCTCTTGAGACGATTTCTTCTGGTGGTCCCCTATTTTCAGCAAGCTTCATTAATCATGTTCCCAGCAAGAGATGCGTCCAAACCTTTCTCCCCAACAAGTGGTGATTCAGAGTTGGATTTTCTCAGTTGTAAAAGTCATACCCAGCACGGGGCATATGTGCATATCCTTTTGCTTGCAGGTAACAGCCTCGTACTAGGCTCAAAAGCAAGATTTCAAGAACATGGGCCATTTCTTCCAAACAAGTAATCACTCACCCCTAAGTCAGAATACCGGGGCAATCATGTTCAGGAAAGGGTTCCCGTATCACCCTTTTGTCACAACTTTTACTGATTAAGTTCACCGGTTGATTAGCGGTCACTCGCAATGGCTTGAGATTGACAGACAACTCCGGCAATGTCGTTGTATCTTATTAAGTTGATTCTCCCATTAAGTACTTCCAGCAGCTACAAGCTTTTATGTGTCGATAATAGTGGCTAATTCCCCAACTGAGTCAGAAGGCTGATTATCTCTAGCAAAGGATCTTGGGTTTGATAGATCCCCAAGCAGAGTTTTAATGATTCTTTTTCCTCAGCAGAACGTCATTCAGAAAGTTCTCATCCCCAGCGAAGTTCCATGAGCAGAATAATCTCTCTAGGGCAGAGTCGTTCTAGTGGAAACTTCTTCAACAGGATCATCATACCTCAGCGCATCTGCAAGCCAATTTATTTTTGGCAATTTGTGACAAGCGTTATCCCCGGCAGAAGGGTTAATCCCCACAGAGCAATTGAAGGATCGAACAGTGATCTTTTCCCCGCGGAGTTGGATTCCTCGTCCGGAGTCTCTTTTGTATTTGCATATATTAGGACATTTGCATTCTCTAAAGCGTAGCATTCCATTGATATGGAGCATTACAGAAAAACTCAAACATACGCATACGAAACATAAGCCAGGTTCAACCGTTTACCTGCAAGCCAGAGTGATTCACAGACAAAACATTGTCATGCAACCCCATCAAAGCCTACTACAACGCTTGATCGTACAATGTTAATTTAATACCCGTCTGTATTGACTTTTGACACTCGTCCGTGTCCGTTCAGCACTCGTCCATGCTTCACCTTTTATTTCAATACCCGTCCGTATTGACTTTTGACACTCGTCCGTGTCCTTTCAGTACTCGTCCGTGTTTGACCTTTTATTCCAATACCCATCCGTATTGACTTTTGACACTCGTCCGTGTCCTTTCAGCACTCGTCCGTGTTTGACCTTTTATTCCAATACCCGTCCGTATTGACTTTTGACACTCGTCCGTGTCCTTTCAGCACTCGTCTGTGTTTGACCTTTTATTTCAATACCCGTCCGTATTGACTTTTGACACTCGTCCGTGTCCTTTCAGCACCCGTACGTGTTTGAACTTTTTGTCTGATACTCATCTGTATTGACCTCTGAGATACTCGTCCGTATCTTATTAATCATCATCCGATACTCGTTCGTATCGTCGACTTGGTCACTCGTCGTGTTCCTTTGATGATTGTCCGATGCTCGTCCGTATCGTTGACCCGAACACTTGTGTGTATTCCCTTATTAATCATCATCTGATACTCGTTCGTATCGTCGACTTGGTCACTCGTCGTGTTCCTCTGATGATTGTTCGATGCTTGTTCGTATCGTTGACCCGAACACTTGTGTGTGTTCCTTTTCTTAATCATCGTCCGATACTCGTTCGTATCGTTGACTTGGTCACTCGTCATGTCCCTTTGATGATTGTCTGATGCTCGTTCATATCGTTGACCCGAAAACTTATGTGTGTTCCCTTCTTAATCATCGTCCGATGCTCGTTCGTATCATCGACTTGGTCACTCGTCGTGTTCCTCTGATGATTCTTCGATGCTCGTTTGCATCGTTGACCTAAACACCCATCTGTGTTTTCTTTCCATACTCGTTCGTAAGATCATTGATAAGCATCTGTATCCCTATTTCGATACACGTCGTATCAATCTATGCAGTTATTTGCTGATACTTCCATAAGGGTTTATATCCCTTTTCTTCTTTATTCAGCGTGCAAATTTTCTGGTTGTTTTGGTATTCAATCACAATTCACCTTGATTGTCTGAATAGCCGTTGCTTTCATCCTTCTCGGGTTCACAGATGATTGAATAGGGGAAGTTGTAACACCCCAAAATTTGCCCTCTTGTTGTTACCTAGCTTATGTTTCATTGAATTGCATTTATATCTCATACATGTTGCAAGGGGCATGTGATTAGTGGATTTCAGAGCATTGACTATTCAAAGCAAGAGAGTTAAAGCCTAAGGTCTTCAAGCAAGCCTCAAGGGTCTTTTCTGTCTCATATGATCTCAATTGATCCCACAAGTCATTGGAAGAAGAGAATTCACCAAGAAGTTGGACAGTTTATCATCTCCTAACCAAAAGTAGTCCAAATTAGGGTTTATGATTCAAGCAGTCTCCTGATGAAATTTTGGTTCAAACATGATCTCAGTGTTTTCTACATGATGTCAAGTATCTAAGGATGGAAGATTTCCCACTGGTTCATTTCAGAAGAGGTTCAATTGGTCAGTTGCTTGAGAATCAAGAAATTGATGAAAAAGTCAACTGTGCAGAAGGAAAAGTCAACTCCTGACCTTTTTGGGTCAAATTCATGAAATTCAAGTCCAATATGTTCATTGATGAAGATTTGATCAAGAAAATCCAAGAGATTCATCAAAAATCAAGAAATGTGAGAAGTTTCCATTTTTGGAAGATGAGGGTTTCCAAAAATGGCAACTTTTGGCCATTTGAACACTTCACTTTGAGCTAAGCCTTCTAAAATTTGAAGCATCAATTCAAAAATCCACCAGGCCACAACAAAAGATCTTGTTTCAAGCTTCAAATCCATAAAAAGATCATCTCCATTGGATCAAAATTGAGGGAGTTATGATCAACCAAAGTGGAGCAAAATCAAGGCAAATTTGCTAGGCAATCAAGTCATGGGCGAGCCAGATGCCTTGCATTTTATCAAACAGTTTGTGTGCCAAATGTCAAGCCATTTTTCTCCATCAAGAAGTCTTCAACTGGAAAATTTTCCAACATCAAAGTTGTTCATTGTCATCTCCTCTTCAACTTTGATGTTGGACATTTTTTTATTGGATCAACAGGTGAAGAGTTATGAGGGTTCAAATGTGAAGGTTCCACACTAAAAATTCCATAGGCACCAAGGCCTTGCCTGCAAGCCAAGACACGCGCCTATGATGCAGTTTGATTTGCTGATGTTCTAAGTCATTTTCCACTACCTTAGAGGCATTGTTTTACTTGGATTCAAACATCAACATTGTTCTTTAATGTCTCATCTCTTCATAGACACCAAGAACATCCATTTTCATGCATCATGCTTAGAGAAATTCATCTGCAAACATCCATGGTCACATTGATGCATTGACTGGTTTTGTTGGAGGTTTCATGCATTATTTTGGTTCAGGCTTACCACAAACACACTCTTGAATACATTCAGATTTGTTTACTTCATTTGGCCAAGCATACACGCCTACATCATGCACGTACATTGCAGCCATGCACAAAAGAGGAAATATGGAAACTTGTCCAACAAGGCATGCTGCAGCATCTATACATCATCATCTCATCATACATCACTAATACATACCATAAGCCTCCATGAACCTAACCATACATAAGCACACGGATACATGCTCTTTCCTTCATTTTTCAAAATTCTTCATCCACCTCCATTTGCCAAAGCCACCTCTGCCTTAACTCAACCATGGTTCTAACTACCAACTGAGGTAGTTAGAACCTAACCAAGGGTATATAAGAGATCCATAACAGAATTGAAAAACACTCTCTCATTTTTTACACTTTCACCTCAAAAACTCATCAGAAATTCTCTCTGATTTTGTGCATTTTTCTCCACCTTGTTCATCATGATCTTCATCAATTCATCATTATTAAGCTTCCCTGGTCAAGAACAAGCAGAATCAGGATCAATCTCCTCAAGTGCAGCTTCATTGAAATTCAAATTTCATTTTGTTTTCATCAAGATTCAAAGCTCCATAGCATTTATTTTGCTCTATTGAAGCTCAAGAACTCAAGCATCACCTCTGGTTTTCCTTTGATCCAAGATTTCTTTAGTTACAGGTTCATATTCTTCAAACTTATCCTTGAATTTTTCATGCGATTTACATTTGTTTCTGACTGATTTAGAGCTTAATAGGAGCTGTGGAACTCTGGTTAGTTGATAGAGCTTGTTAGAAGCTTAGTCCATTTTTTTAGGGCAAACTTTCTCTCTTCGATTCTCTGTGTAGGTGTATGATATGTGAAATCTAAGCATGGATCCGTGTTCTACATAACTTCATGATCATTTTGATGTGCATTTTGTAAATTTCTGGAAGCTTGGTTAGTTACAGGTGGCTGGAGATGGCCGGAGAAGATGACCGGAGGTCCTTCTCCGGCCGGTGAGGATTCAGTTAGGGTTTAGTCTTCAGTTTATAACGCGTCCGTTAGATGAGTTTTGATCTAACGCTTCCTAGCTTGCCAGTGAATTAATGAACCTCATGCCTCTCACGTGACTCCCTCTTTCATGTTCAGCTGAATTTGACTTCTCCCCTATGTGTGCGTGCATGTTTATTGTTGTGTGTTTGCATTGTGAAACGTTGGATCTACATACTTTCACGATTATCTCACCTTGACTGTATCCAAGGGCTCACATGAAGTCAATGTTTGACTGAGTACTCACCATAATTCTCACACACACACGCGCGTAGTAGAATGGGTTTTCATTACTATCTGAACCCCTTTAAGCCCAAACACTTTTTGAACTGCGCTTTTACTAACGTGACACCCCCTGCATTATTTCTTTTGCATTTTATTTTCCTTTTTTATACATGTTTCATTTTCTATTTTTAAAAATACCAAAACTCATGATAAAATTCCAAATAAATTCACATGACATATAAACACATTTAGGTAATTTTCCATGATTTTTAATTCTGATTTTATTGATTTTAGCTCATATTTTCACAATTTTATTTTAATTTCCTTTTAAAGGCTTATCATACATGAATCATGTTCATTTGCATTTTAATTGACATAGTTTGGTTCTGATTTTTTACTTGGCATTGGGTATGTGTGTTCATGACATCTTAATGTACTTAATTCATATTTTTGTCAAATTTTATAAGCATTCCATATTGGGTTATGACATGCACCTTTGTGCATCATTCCATTTTACCTAAAGTGACTTTGTGAACTTGTTTGAACTAGTTTCTTTGTGAAATTTTTGCATGAGCCTTTGCCACTTGATTTGTTTCTGACTTAATTTTTTTGTTCTTGATTTTCATAATTTTTACAAGTCCTTTGCTAATTGTTTGATGCTTGTTAGAATAGGTAACTTTTTGTGATCCTTTCTTAACTTCTAACTTTGTGTGATTAGGAGGCACTTGTGCCATCATATTAGAACTTGTTTGTGCATCCTTATAGGTCCTCATTAGAATATTATAGGTCCTTTTATGTGAATTATAGGTCATTTACTTCCATCTCTCATAACTTGTACATAATTATAGGTCCTTTGTATGCTTGTTCATAGACATTATAGGATATTCAAATATGATGTTTAATTCTGATTTGCATCCATTTGCATTTGATTTCATGTTCTTTTTCAACTATGACTTGTGTTACAAGTTTCTTCCTTTCTTACTTGAACTTGAACATTGTTTGCTTCTATTTGCTTTATCTTCTTAAATCATTTCACTCATGCTTTGTATGTTCATTCATTGATAACCATGAGCATTATAATATAACATTCAATTCTGATTTCGACATTTATCCAAGCATTCATTCATGTTTGTATGCCATATGCATTCATACCTTATCCATGTTTCATGACTTGAACTTGTGTGGATCTTTGGCACCATTCTTGACATAGTTTGATCTCATTTGGTACCTTAACTTTAATTGAACCTCATTAGACATGCTACTGACTTTAGAAGTCATTTAACATTTAGGGTCCCTTCTCTTTAGACTTAGGCTTTGTTTGATTCATAATTTCATTTCATGAGATGTTTGGTGCTTACTTGTGTGATTTCTTTCACTTATGCATTCATATTCAATTGTTTAGCTAACCTTTTCATGTAGGGGCTAATGGTAAGTTGAGGGTGTGGATGTGCATCCACATACACTTTCTTCCTTCATCTCTTTAAAGCTTTCTCTTTTGTATTTGTGATAAGCATTTCTATGCTTTCTTTGTACAACTTCTTTCAGTGGCGAAGCCAGAAATTTTTTGAAGCCTGGGCAAAAATTTAAAGACCGCAAATTCACATTGTATATAATATATAAATAGTTATCAATCAAAATAAAAGATCTTTAATTTAATTGGTCTTGACTGAATTTTAAAACTAACATAGTCATGTCCAACTTGAAGTTGATTCTAACATGGAACATCATTTCATGTGATTCATAATGATTCATGAAATTAGCAGCAAGTTAACACAGAATTTTATTTGCTAACTACTGTAACTACAAACTAAATTAAAAAACAAATTCTTAGTTAACATAAATTGAACCATATAATTTATATAAAGTGAACATAAATTGAAGTATTGAACCTCATGTAACATAAAGTGAAACAATCAATAACAACAATTCAGCACCATAAAATAATTCAACAACATGAAGTTAAAGAATTGAAGCGAAAATAGGCGAGAAATTGGTTAAAGCATTCTATCGAACACCTAATATATTTTTTATATTATTTGAAGATAAAATTTATTCTTTTCTTCTTCTTTTTTACAACACTGTACATGTTTTTAAAATTTTAGTAGCTGCTACTTTTATGTTAATTTTTATTTCTCCTAAGTATTCATTTTTTATTTTTGGTTAATTTGGTTATAAATTGCAACTTTATTCTTTATTTCAATTTCAATTCTTGCACTTATTGTAATGTAGTTGAATATAAATATTATAATATCAAAAAAATTGATGTAATGTATGCTTAATTGCATAAAAAAGGTAAAAAAATTCATGTTTTTATTTGTGAAAAATTGTTTAATTTATGGCGGTCAAAATTGCCATTATCGACGACCAAAAACCGCCATTTATTCAATGTATATTATGGCATTTTTTGTGGCGGTCAATTTTATTCAAAATTGCCATGTTTTTCTGATTTTCGTTAATTGTGGGGGTTTCAACCGCCATAATAGCACTATTTAACCGCCATAATTTTCATAATTTTTTATAAAAGAAGGCAAAATTTTGGGCCAGAGCCTGGGCACATACCCAGCCTGGCCGGGCCTTAAAATCACCCATGACTTCTTTCTTCTCCTTTTTGGTTCATAACTCGTCTTCTACTTTAGAAGTGAGTTGTGATACTTATTGCTCTCTTCTTCTTTTCTTTAGGATTAGAGTTCTTCAAACCACACTAACCCTTAGGATCTCCAAGCATGACAACTCTTAGGATTATTAGTCTCCCTTTAGACTTTTGCCTTTCTCAATCTTTGAGTCTCTCTTTCTCATCTCAAAACAAAAAGCAAAAACATCTAATAAAATATTAACGTACATTGCGCTTGAGCCTCAAGTGTAGGAAATGAAGAACAAGGGGTCTCCCCTCCTCTTCTGGAGTGAGTAGCATACGTCCCATTTGGGGGCGACCATGCGACTCACTCGTTCCCGCATGGTAGACTTTGGCGCAATGTAAGTTACGAACTAACTTCAAAACACTTCTTCTTAAAAGATAAAAACAAACAAACAATTCTCTTCTCATTTCTTTCATTACTTTCATAAAGGATTCGTCATGTCCGTTCTACCGCAAACAGGTAACGCCTAAGTCTCTATACAGCAAGCTGCAACACCTAACTGCTGGGATGCGCACTTTGATGTTTCCACTAAAAAACACAAACAAAACAACATCCGTTGAGCCGAACTACATTTGCTTTAATTCTTCTTTCTCGTCTGATTGAAGATACGTAGGCACGAGATGCAATATCTCGACGAGCAACCTTTCCCTTAGTCCGTCGAACTACGTTGACTCTGACTTTCCCATTGCACCGAGGGAATACGTAGGCCTAGGACAATGATAATGTCCTATCGAGTCACTTCTTTCTCCCCCCCCCTTCTTCTTTCTATCTTTCATTTCCAGTTCTCCAGTTAACGGTTGGTTTCCAGTTCCTTACACCCTTTGATCGAGACAACAAGCGTGGATCCCATCGAGTACGATGGACGCGTGGTGGTGCTAATACCTTCCCCTCACGTAACCGACTCCCTTACCCATTTCTCTTGGTCACGAGACCTCATTCTTTCCTTCCCTCAGGTTTACGCAGTGTTTCCTTTCCCTCTC
The DNA here is from genome assembly GCA_022829125.1 of Lathyrus tuberosus. Lineage (NCBI taxonomy): Eukaryota > Viridiplantae > Streptophyta > Magnoliopsida > Fabales > Fabaceae > Lathyrus > Lathyrus tuberosus. The sequence goes on along the minus strand of JALAZF010000659.1, from coordinate 751,586 downwards.
TTAGGATAAATACACATTGCTGGCGACTCTGTTTCCGTGCCACTTTCGCGTTTGTACTTGGATGAAAATCCCGGGAGCGACACACTGTCCCTCTTTTAGTATGAGAAATTCCTAAGGAAAGATGGCATTGCTCTACACTGAGTTAAAGTCTTCTCCTTCAGGTCAAAAATCCCCTATAAAGGAAATTATGGAATTGTTGGATTCACCTATCCCAGTTAAAGTAATCCTCCTTTATAATTAGTCACCCAACAGTTGTTATAAACAGACCAAATGTCTCCCTTTAGAGATGACAAGTTCTCTCTCAATCAAACCTTTTAGCTTCAATCTTAGGCTTTGAACAAGACACAAATACTCAACCTTTCAGCCTCTGTCTTGGGCTTTGACCAAGACACCAAAACATTATCTTTTTCCTCCATTAGAATAGGAGGAACTACGATTGCTCTAATTTCCCTGTTTCGTTTAAACGGGAATACGTAGGCTTAAGATTGCGAAATCTTAGCGAGCATACTAATCAAAAACCATAGGTCTAGTACCTTCATACCAATCAATCCTTAGGTCCAATACCTTAACAAAAACATCAATAAAACTTAATCTCACTCACTCATACTTCCCAAGAAACATTCCCAACCCATTAACGGATAAACACCATCAAGTATAAAGCGAAACCTAAAGCTAATATCCTATGGATAACCACATATAGGATAGGTAACCGACAACTACCCATTGTATAACCTGACCCCGGACTCCCCGAATCTCTTTTAAGCGTTTTTTCAGTTAAACATCTGCGTGCAAGGTTAGTTTTAGATACCCTCCCTTTCCTTTCCAGCTTCACGGGATAAATAAGAAATCAGAAAGTAGCACCCCCTCCTACCATTACGGTAAGGAAAACCCAGCGATAAGGTGGTCGCGTCACCGACAAAAATCGCTCGCTACACTTGGGTATAAGGCAAAATCACCTTGGCGGGTGGACTGGATTAGCTTGATAGTTTTCAAGTGAACCAGGTTATATCGTGTGTCTTTCTCTCTTGTTTAGTTTCTTTGTGAATTCTGTTTGAGTTTCATAAAAAGCTTTCATTTTTGAAAACCCAATTCAAACCCCCCATTTCTTGTGTTTTTCTCACACCTTCAATTGACATCACAGCTCCGGTTTTGATTGTGATAAAAAATTTATCAACACTTCAATGTGTTCAGTACTGATCCAGTATTTATGTGAGACATCATGGCTGCCGCTAACGCTAATCCTATTCCTGAAGAGAAAGATCACTACAGTGCCAAACCACCAATATTTAATGAGGAAAAGTTTGACTACTGGAAAGATAGAATTGAAAGTTTTTTTCTTGGCTACGGCGTAGATCTTTGGGATCTTGTAGTTGATGGCTACACTCACCCAGTTGATGCTGCAAGAGTAAAAGTGTCAAGAAGTGTTATGACTAATCAAAAAAAGAAAGATTACAAGAATCGTCACAAGGAAAGAACTATACTGCTGAATGCTATTTCTTATACTGAGTATGAGAAAATAACAGATAGAGAAATTGCCAAGTTTATTTTTTATTCACTACAAATGACCCGTTGAAGGAAATGCTCAAGTAAAGGAGACAAAGGCTCTTGCCCTAATCTAGAAATATTAAGCTTTCAAGATGGATGATGATGAATCTATAGAAACTATGTTTTCAAGATTTCAGATGCTGGTAGCAGGACTCAGAGTGCTAAACAAAGGATATTCAACTGCTGATCATGTCAAGAAGATTATCAGAAGTATTCCCAAGAAATGGAGACCTATGGTAACTGCTCTAAATCTATATAAAGATCTGAGCAATATAAGTCTTGAAGAACTTATTAGTTCTTTAAGAAGTCATGAGATAGAGCTAGAGGAAGATGAACCTTAGAAGAAGAGTAAATCAGTTGCTCTTAAGTCTAAACCTAAAAAGGCAAAGGCTTATCAAGCTGAGGAAGAATCAGAAGATTCTGATGAAGACTCGGAAGATGAGTTATCACTTATCTCCAAAAGGATCAACAAACTATGGAAAAATAGGCAAGGAAAGTTCAAAGGATCAAGAAGGAACAACGGCCGTTCTGACTCAACATCTGGACAAAATAGGCAGAGTTCTAGAAAAGAAGTCATCTGTTATGAGTGTAATGAGCCAGGTCATTACAAGAATGAGTGTCCAAATCTTAAGAAAGACAAGAATCCTAAGAAGAACTTCACCAAAGTCAAGAAGGGACTCATGGCAACTTGGGATGACTCTGATTCTGATGAAGAACATGCAAATGTTGTGCTAGTGGCAACAACAATTAACGTTGAAGTCTCTGGAGAACTAGAAGACAAAATGCTATCAGAACCAGAATCAGATTTAGACTCTGGCTCTGACTCAGGGGTATTGTCTAAACTCTCTCGTTGTGAATTAGAGTCATGTCTTTCAGAAATGCTGGAAAGATATCAGAGTCTTCAAAGTAAATACAAGGACCTTAAACAAATCCATGTAATTACTTCTGAAGCTAGAGATAAGCTTGGACAAAGTAATTATTCTCTAAATGAAAATATTCTTTCTTTAAAAAATATTAATTGTGCTTTGAAAAGCAAAATTTCTAAACTAGAAGAAGAATTAGTCTCTAATATCTCTGACACTAATTGTGTCAACAAGTATGATAGAGCATTCTAGCACTTTCTGGCTAAAAGCATAGATCGAAGAAAAATGGTTTCCATGATCTATGGAGTTAGAAGAAATGGCAAGAAAGGTTTGGGGTGTACAGAAACATCTAAAATTGACGAAAGTCAGCCTGTAAAACCAAAACCTCTCTATGATCATTTCGTGCCTTCTGGCACTAAGCTTGATTGTTCTGAGCTTATGCAAGCACCTTCACAGACACGGAAATATGATCTTAAACCAAAGTATCATGCACAAATTCCACTTGATTATCCTGTTGCACAGAAACCTAGAGTTGTCAAAAACTCTGGGAAAACTAACAAAAGAGGACCCAGAAAGTAGGTACCTAAGGGTGAGATAATCTATGTTGAATATATCTTTAGCAGCTCAGTTGAAACACCAATCATGGTACCTGGACAGTGGTTGCTCGTGACACATGACGGGAAGAAGGCATATGTTCCAAAGTTTGGAGCTTAAGCCTGGAGGCTTCGTTGGTTTCTGAGGAAACAAAAAGGGTAAGATCATTGGCTCTGGAACTATTGGTAATAGTGAACTTCCTTCTATTACTGATGTTCTTCTGGTCGATGGTTTGAGGCATAACTTATTGTCAATTAGCCAACTTAGTGACAATGGTTATGATATCATTTTCAATCAAAAGTCTTGTAAGGCTATTAGTCAGAAGGATGGCTCAATCCTTTTTAATGGAAAGAGGAAAAACAACATTTACAAAATCATACTTTCTGATCTTAAGGACCAGAATGTTAAATGATTAATGTCTGTAAATGAGGAGCAATGGGTATGGCATAGACGTTTGGGTCATGTTAGCATGAGAAAGATCTCTTAGCTAAATAAGCTTGGATTAGTCAGAGGCTTACCAAATTTGAAGTATTCTTCAGATGCTTTTTGTGAAGCATGTCAGAAAGGCAAGTTTTCCAAAACCTCTTTTAAAGCAAAAAATGTTGTTTCTACCTCTAGACCATTAGAACTTCTGCACATTGATCTTTTTGGTCCAGTGAAAACTGCCACAAGGATGAGTCACATTATGTGTTCTCTACCTTTTGCTCACAAGTGCAAACAGAGAAGGATTGAAAAATAGTCAGAGTCAGAAGCGATCATGGTGGAGAATTCGAGAACAGATACTTTGAGAATCTTTTTAATTCCCATGGCATTTTCCGTGATTTCTCTTGTCCTATAACTCCACAACAAAATGGAGTAGTGGAAAGGAAGAATAGGACATTGCAAGAAATGGCTCGTACCATGATCCAAGAAACTGACATGGCTAAGCACTTCTGGGCAGAGGTAGTAAACACAACATGTTATATTCAGAACAGGAATTCTATTAGACCTATTCAGGGTAAGACTCCTTATGAATTATGGAAGAATAGAAAACCCAACATCTCTTATTTTCATCCTTTTGGTTGTATTTGTTTTATGTTGAACACTAAAGAGAATCTTGGCAAGTTGGATTCCAAAGCTCAAAAGTGTTTATTGTTAGGATGCTCTTAACGCTCTAAAGGCTACATAATCTATAACATAGAAACACAGATTGTTGAGGAATCAATTCATGTTAGATTTGATGATAAGCTTGACTCTAAAAAATCAAAGCTAGTTGAAAAACTTGCAGATTTGAAGATTACTTTATCAGAATCCAAGGAGGAAGATTCTAAAGAAGGAGACAAAGTTGTAGAAATTATAGACTCAGATACAACTTCACTAAAAGCAATGAATAGCCCATCTCATCAGAAGAATAATAGAGTAAGGACTTCTCATTCTGAAGAATTGATTCTGGGAGATAAAGATGATCCGGTCAGAACTCGCTCATCATTTAAACCTTCTGAAGAAACTCTTCTGGGTTTGGTGTCACTTATAGAGCCAACATCAGTTGATGAAGCTCTTCAGGAGAATGAGTGGATTCTGGCCATGCAAGAAGAACTGAATCAATTCATCAGAAATGATGTTTGGAATCTTGTTCAAAAACCAAAAGGTGTCCACGTCATTGGAACAAAATGGGTATTCAAAAACAAGCTTAATGAGAAAGGTGAGATCGTAAGAAACAAAGCTCGACTGGTTGCACAAGGCTATAGTCAGCAAGAAGGAATATATTATACTAAAACCTTTGCACCATTTGCCAGGTTAGAATCTATTCTCTTATTAGTTTCTTTTGCTGTTAATCATAACATCATTCTTTATCAGATGGATGTTAAGAGTGCATTCTTAAATGGGTATATTTTTGAAGAAGTGTATGTACATCAACCCCCTAGCTTTGAAAATTCTGAGAAATCAGATTATGTATTTAAACTGAAGAAATCATTATACAGTCTGAAACAAGCTCCCAGAGCATGGTATGACAGACTCAGTAATTTCCTTTTGGAAAATGATTTTACTAGAGGGAAATTATACACTACACTCTTTTGCAAAAACTTTAAGAATGATATTCTGGTTGTGCAAATTTATGTAGATGATAACGTTAAGCAAATATTTTTTCAGAATAAAGATACTAACGTTAAGCAAATATTTTTTATTTATTTATTTGTCTTTCTGAATAAAGATACTTCTACATGTTAGAATATGTCTTAATCAGAAACTTGTCTAGTCAGATACCTCTTGGTATTCTTGACTTTGGGAACATCAAACATGTTCACTTAAATAGACGGCTATGATTTCTTATGACACTTGTCCAATACTAAATCATACCTTACTGTTGAAGTGACACCTCGAGCATTTTGATTTCGTGATACTAGGTTTTAAAATAATTACCCCCTATTACTCCCTAATTTTTGTAATCATCAACTTCTGTCTTTAAATACTCACTATCACACACTACACTACTCTTTCACTTCCCACACTTTTTTATTAGAAACCCTAAAAACCCTTTGTGTTCTGTAACTTCATCATCTTCATTAATGGATCCTCAACAACAAAGTGTGTACAACTTCTCTCAACAATCACAACATGCAGAATCATCTCAAATGGTTTCTACTACTGCTCAAACTGCTTCGATGTCGCTACATCAATCGTTATTTACCTTCCAGAAACCAGTAGAAGATCATATTGTGGATCTTCCACCTCACATTCATCTCTCAAATCCTTTTGCAGAATTGGAAGTTCTTTGTGAATGGTTGGTAGATTTTGATAACCTGTTTGAAAATGAAATAGATTTGTTTAAGGAACTGAATGCTCGAGGTTGGAGAAATTAATTTGATCGTCTCTACAGTCCCATCTTCCCTAACCTAATCAAGGAATTATGGAGATTTGTTGATGCTGATGATCACTTCATTGTGTCGTATGTTTTGGGAAACAAATTTGTCATCACGGAGAAATCTATCGTTACCTTACATGGAATGGAGAACGCTGGTGGAAAGCGTATATATAAAATGAATTCAAAGTCGAAGTTTCTTTATGAAGTGATAAACCCCAGCCATCTTCACTCAATCATCTGATGGAAAGCCACCCTTTAAGAGTCATGATCTGTCTAAAGAGCTTCGTGTCTAGCTCAAGATCATTCTGGGTTGTATCCATCATAGACCTTCATCAAATTCATATGACTTCATCAACACTGATCATAAATACATGTTGTATTATCTGCTGAAAGGTGAAAAGATCTACCTCCCTTCCATTCTCTTCAAATATCGCAGAGATTTTGTAAGAGAAACCAGAAATGATGCAAAGAAGCTTAAAAACTACATTCCTCTTGGTAGACTTATCTCAGATATTCTAATTGAAAGTGGTATGATTGATAATCTGGAAAATTTGAACTTCAAAGAAGAATCAGATATTATAACTGGAACACCTCTGAATAGATGAAATCTGAAGCGGATGCAAATTATAAACGAGATAAGAGTTGAACCAAGTATGGCTACATATTGGAACAGTTTGAAGTCAAGGAGAATGATAATCAATGGATTTCCTCTGTTCACCAAGCATGACTCTATAGAATCTCTAGAGAAGTACATTAAGATACGTGAAGCTGAAGGATATGATTTGTCTGGATTTCGGTTTAAAGATCTACCAGATAATCCCCTTGATCAGATGAGGAAGAAGAGACCCCATAACAAAACCCCTCAGAAGAAGATTGTTAATAAGAAAAAGAAAGGTTTGTATCTGGGTGAAGCCAACACGAAGAATATTTTACTGGCATCCTATCCAGAACCGACAAGTAAGTCTTCTGACTCTTCTATGACTGCATCGGTTCTTACTAATAGAAATGTGTCTTCATCTATTCCAATACCACCTCCAATATTTTCAACCATAGTTACAGCCTCATCCATCCCTCTTTCTGAACCACCATCATCTCAGATATTTCCATCTTTTGCACCATCTACACGACCTTTTTTTCAAACCACTTCCACTCAATTCACTCCCACCATATCTTTACCATTAACTCTCATCATATCTTTACCATTTACTCCCACCATATCTTTACCATTAACTTCTAACATCATCACTCAACCCATTTCTGAAGAAATTCCTACATAACCTATTCCAACAACCAACCCTCAATCACCTACATCCTCAACCTATCCACAGCTAAATGCAATAACCATCTCTAATAATCCTGACCCTTCATCACTAGAGACAAACTCTGATTTAGACTCTGACCAAACACTTTCCAATCTAGTTGCTTCTGATGAAGAAACCCAAACACTTCCTGAACATCAACCTTCTGAGCTTCCCCCTCCTAACCTTGATGAAGTCATTTCTACTTTTAAAGACAATGTAGTTAGGAGATTCAAGAAACTTTCTGATTATTGAAGCGGTAAAGCGGCAAGCAACAAAAGTTTTGGAAGTATTTTTTTGGGAATTTATCGTGTCCACAGAGATCACTGATATTGAATTGTCGTTCGGCAATTTAAATGCTAAAGAGTTTGGGTTTAAAATGATTTAAACATAGAAACAGAAAAGTAAATATTAACACAAAAAGAAAATTCATTCTTCAGAGGGAATAAACTTATCCGGCATGCATATAATCGACTCCTCACAAACTTAAACTTATCGACCAGTTATACTCAACCTACAATACTCCTCAATATCATCCAGCATCACTTACAAACGTGTCCATCTCTGGCACACTCAACCATGCTACCCTCGCCGACACTCTCGCACTCGACGCAAGACACGGAGGCATTAAGCTTCGACCCCCAAATAGATTGTTAACTCTAAATCTATCTCCAGCATCCATAAACTAACAGATAATCATCTCTAATGAAGGTTTGCGATGTTTATCTCTAACACAACCCAAACCCCGAGCATTAAAGCAAAAATCAGAGACAATCATCGATAAAGATTTGTAAAGAAAATTTTATACAATGCCATGGGCGATAAATATACATAAGATCAAAGTAAATACATATAAAACAACCCAACAAAGAAGAAAAACACAAAGAAGAAGAGAAATGAACCAAACATCTCACGGATTGTCAGAGCTGATTGATGAGAAATCCACCCCGGATGATCTGTGTGCAAGCTTCAATGTTGTTTTCTAAGTTATTCTACTAAAAAATGAAGTTGATGGAGTTGGGAGCAAAAAACCCCAAAACCATAACCTAATGACTGAAATCTCTTAAATACAATTGAAAAATTCGCGAGTTCGCAGTGCGAACGAATCATTCGCCCAGCGAACCATAAAAAATGGCACTTAAGTGCCTCAAAAATAGTTAAACCGCCTCAAAAATTCTTCGTGAGTTCGCAAAGCGAACACTCGCCAAAACATTCGCAAAGCGAATTTTGGGTTCTTTTGCCACTGTCTCCTTCTGGAGCCATTCGCTGGAGCCTATGCCAGTGTAGCGTGATTTTTGTGGTCTTGAATCACGATCGCTTGGGTACTACAGTTCGATTCATTTTTTATCCTATTGAGCTGATTAAGGAAGGGAAATAGATGTCTCCAATTAACCCTGCTTGCATACTGAGTTTAAACAGCTGACTGTTAGTTTACAGATGCTATTAAGATGTGGGCCCGTCTTCGGTTATTTTGTTAAGATTAGAATGTCTGGACTATTTGCGAGGTTTATGGTAAGATGTTAGGATTTGGTGTTTTTGGGTTGATATATGGGGATACTGGATTTTTTTTATTAGTGTGCTCGCTAAGATTTTTGCAATCTTATGCCTACGTATTCCCGTTTAACGAAACAGGGAAATCAGAGCGATCGTAGTTCCTCCTATTCTATGGGAGGAAAAAGGTTGTTTTGGTGTCTTGTTCAAACCCAAGACATGAAGCTAAAGGTGATTTGTATCTTGTTCAAAGCCCAAGATGTGAAGCTAAAAGGGATTGGATGAGAGAGAATTTTTCATCTCTAAAGAGGAGTTGTTGATGTTTGTATGCTGTGAGCAAGGCACGGATTTGATGCTAAAACGTTGATTGACTCAACCGAAGTTTCCTTATATAAAGCCAAAGAGGAGGCGATTGACCCAACAAGAGGGTGCCTTTTAGTTGTTGTCTCGTAAGAAGCCCAAGATAGAGGCTAAAAGGGTTGACTCAACAAGAGAGTAATAACAAGTGACTGAATCAACAAGAGAGTGCTTTTTATGTGTCTTGTACGAAGCCCAAGACGGAGGCTAAAAGGTTTAAATCAACAAGAGAGTACTTTTATTTGTCCTGTATAAAGCCCAGGGCGGAGGCTAAAAAGGTTGACTCAACAAGAGAGTCTGTTTGACAGGTGATTGACTCAATAAGCGAGTATCTTATACTCAACAAGAGAGTGTTCTGCTGTCTCGTAGGAAGCCCGAGATAGAGGCGAAAAGGAGATCGACTCAACAAGAAAGTCTTTTATACTCAACAAGAGAGTGTTTTACTGTCTCGTACGAAGCCCGAGATAGAGGCTAAAAGGAGATCGACTCAATAAGAGAGTCTTTTATACTCAACAAGAGAGTGTTTTATATGTGTCTTGTATGAAGCCCAAGACGGAGGCTAAAAGGTTTGACTCAACAAGAGATTACTTTTATCTGTCTTATACGAGGCCTAAGACGGAGGCTAAAAAGGGGTTTGACTCAACAAGAGAGTCTGAAAAGGTTAGCTCCCGTGGGGAGAGTCGTTTGTACAAAGCCCAAGAGGAGGCTATCTTACTGTTGAGGATTAGATCCATAGGCAGGACCAAGTGGGAGAGCCCTCATGAAAGAGGCCGGGTTTCTGAGTGATCAGTGTTTTTTCCTATGTTTGGAAGGAACTTGAGAATGTCTTTGAGACTCAAGGGGTTTAGATTGTCCAAGTCTAGAGCTTTTTCTATTATACAATGCCCTAGAGGAGACAGGCATTAAGGGATGAGTATCAACCCTAAAAATGGTCGGAGGTTTAACACTGGAAAGACTGCTCTAGCAAAGGATGACTAAGTTCTGTCTTATACCTTTAAGAGGTCGTCAGGGTCCTTGTATTAAGCCCAAGAGAAGGAATGAGAACTTCTAAGAAGCCGAAGGGTCCTTGTACAATGCCCAAGAGGAGGCGGGGATGCTTTTAGGAAGCTTGTGGGTCCCCAAACCAAGAGAAGTTCAAGAAATGCAATTCACCGAGAAGAGATCATTCCAGGAAAGTTCGAGAATTTGGAAGAAACTCAAGAGATGCTATTCACGGAGATTAGATTAACTCTGGGGAGTAGAGTCTCTTGACAATTTCTAAGGGTGACAGTCTGAGAAAAGGTTCATCGAGAATACTGCCTTTCTCTTTGTTCCATATTGTTTAACCCCAAGAGAAGGGAAGACTGTATCTGGAATCCTACGGGGGATCTAGTTTTGTTTGTATTTAAGAGTGACCAACAAGGCTTTACTTAGTGCTAGACGTAGTTGTCGGGGAAAACTCTAAATATCTATACTAGTATTACACAGTGGATATCTGACAAGTATATAAAGGATGTGAAAGAAGACTTACAGTGAAGCAGCCCCCACAATACAGTTATATACATATGAAAGCAATAAATGAAAGTGGATAAACACTTACCCGTTGTAGAGCTTCCATGTTGTTTTGTTAGTTGTTCAACAAAGAAAACTTTGATAACAATATTATATTCAAAATCAAAGGAGAAAGTGCTTTGAAAAGATTGTTGGGGCTTACAGCTCAAGGAGAGGCCCAGGTTTTAACGATGATTGCACCGTTGTTTTGAAAACTATACTGGGACTTATACAATGACTGAGGCCCAAATTTATTTATGTACAAAGGGGGTTGGGTCTTACACTCTATTAGAGGCCCAAAGATGGGTCTTATAGCTCAAGGAGAAGCCCAGGGTTTTTGTTAAAAAGGTGACGATCGTGCTGAACGTTTTGACTGTATCGGGACTTATACAATACACTGAGGCCCAAACTATTTTATTTACAAAAGGGTTGGTTCTTACACTCTATAAGAGGCCCAAAGTGTTTTAAAGAAAGGAAATGGGACTTATAACACGAGGGTAGGCCCAGATGATTTTCGTTTTGAAATGGCGATCGCGCCGAGATTTTTGAAAACGCAGTGGGTCTTATACAATGACTGAGGCCTAAATATGTTTTGGTTTTCAAAGGGGTTGGGTCTTACACTCTATTAGAGGCCCAAAGATTTTTTTGAAAAGGAATGGTACTTATAGCTCGAGGAGAGGCCCAAATGATTTTGTTAAAAAGGCGACGATCGCGCCGTTGTTTTTGAAAATACGGCGGGACTTATACAATGACTGAGGCCCAAAAAGTGGTGTATTTACAAAGGGGATGGGTCTTACACTCTAATAGAGGCCCAAAGTGTTTGAAAAAGTTTGATGATGGTTGAATTAATCAAACCCCTAATTTGTTTTCAAAAATATATTTTAATTGAATAAAAATTCAATTAAAATGATCAAAATTGTTAAACATGTGTGAAAAACAAATTGTGATCTTGGATTAATATTTCAAAAATCATGTTATAGTCCACAAAATGATTGGAAACAAATTAAATTTGGAAAATCAAGAAGGAAAAAACATTTTATATGTCAAAAAACAAATAAAACATTAATTCTTTGTAAAAATATCAAATATAGTAAATAAATAATATTTTTGGTATTTTTTGGTGAAATAAAATATTTTAACATTTTTGTGAATTATTAAAAAAAGAATCAACTCAAAATCATTAAAACTCATAGAGAAATTAATTTTTGAATCAATTAAATAAAATCACAAAATTCAAATATTCAAATATTCAAAAAAATGGCGCCAAGAACATGCCTAGAACACGCGCCATCCCTCTGTTTCTGCAGATTTGTGTTTTCTCTCCAATCTCACTGAATACTTGATGAAATCACACAAACCACATATCAATCTGCTCGTTTTCACCTCACGATCATGGCTATGGTCTTTAATTTCATTTATTTTAAGTGTGGAATAAGAAATCAAAGAGAAACCTTAAGAACCCTAAAATTTGCATGAAGGCTCAGAAATTCCATACACGATTCAAACAAAGCAATTGATTGAGGGTATACACTCTATGCATGATTATGGACATATGGCAAAATTATTGTGCAGCAAAATATGCATGGATCATAGAGTTAGAAGAGCTCAGGCTTACCTCTTGCAGCTGGTGATCGTGTTTTGTGTTAGAGGTGTTGCAAGCTGGTTCCAATGATTTGCACAGCTTCCTTAGGTGCCAAGTGATGTGTCTGAATGCTTGGAGTGGTTTGAAACAAGCTGAAACTTGAGATGGTACCTCAACTGCACCTCTGTCAAGAACTTGAGCAGTTGGCAAGTGATTTTGTGATTTTGGTGTTACAGATGTTATGTGAGTGTTTGGATCACTTCCATATGATGTTTATGAGGTGTGTGTGTGTGTGTGTGATTGGTTTGGTTGGAATAGCTCTCAAACTCAAAACCCGTTAGTGACTTGCCTTAGAAGGCAAAATTGGAAGTGAAGAGGAGATTTTGAGGAAAGCATCTATTTGATGGCTTTGGTGTACTCAAACTGATCACAATTGAGCTCTATTTATAGGAGAGCAAGTTTGTTTTGGCTGTAATAGTGAATGGAAACTGCAGCAGAGGTTTGGCCAATGTTGATCAATGGGAATCCAAGTCTCCTCTAGCCATTGACTAGAGGTTAGAGCACAGAGTTGTGGTTCCCTAGTTCAGATCTTATCCTTGACTCATTCAGTTGGAAATGGTTCAGTCCATGCCACCTTGGTGCATCCATTGAATGCTCCAAAACAAAATTGGAGTTTTTCCCCCCTTTTAGGCATTTCTAGGTTTGGCATGCTACTTTTGGTTCCAAAGACTTGGGAGGCTTATGGATCAGTGTTTATCCCTCCTTGGTCTCCCCCTGAGGTGTTCAGATGGATAAACTTGTTTTTCATTTGCAAAAATTTGGTAAATCGAGCAAAATGCACAAATCTGCCTTGCCATGACAGTTTGCAGCAAGGCATATTGCCATTGTCATATCTCATGGCTCAAGTGGAATTTGGTGGGGTTCTTGGCCATTTTGGAAAGCTCTCATATGATACAACATATGTGTGATCATAGTTTGTCTCTATGCTTTTTGGATCCAAGTGAAAAATGCCCTTACATTTGGAAAAAAGTGAAACAGATTCTGACTTAGTGAAAATTGCACTAAGTGTTGGAAAAAAGTGATATTTTCACTTTTTGTCATTTTGGTCACTCCATAACTTAAAATCCATGAGGAATTGGAATGAGGTGTAGTTGAAACTTTTAAAGTATACCATGAGAGCTACAAATCCATCTTTGGATCAGCCCAAATGGTTGCTTGGATCTCAAGTTATGATCCTTGGAAGTTGACACCCTAGCCACTTTGTTCCATAACTTAGAAAATTTCTAAGTTTTTATGGTTACCCCTTTTACAAGTTATCCCTCTTTCTTTGATTTTTATTGATGAATGTTGATTCAAATCACACATTAACATCATTTTAGGGTTAGGGAACCATAATTGATCAAAAAATCAAAAGTCAAACTTTGACTTTTGGGCACAGTTGACTTTTTATCTGATGAATTCCAAACTGTGCGATCCTCTATGAAATCAAGTCCTTGACCTAAATCAAACTTGATGGATTGAATTCATAGGTGTTATAGGGTGTATTGAATCATGTCCTAGGGTTGGGAGCATGCCCTGGTCAAAGGTCAAAGATGTAGTTGACTTTTTCCGCGAAACCCTTACTGTGATTCTGATGAACTTGAAACTTGGGAATCAAGCTTCTTGGATCAATCCATTGTTGCAAATGGATCAATATGGTGTATTAGAGTCCCTCAAATCCTGTCTTGAGGTCTTGGCCCATGTTATGTCCCAAAAGTCAACTTAGGGATGAATTAGGTCAAGAAACCCTAATTCCTGATTTTTAGTGAATGCACCCCCTGAGGTTAAATTGACTTGATGATTGGGTCCATGAGGTCCCATGGAGTATATTGTGTTATGCTTTGAAGCATTGGCTCATGCCCAGAGGAAAATCTCCATCTGGAGGCCCTGGTCGACCAAAACCCTAATTTGGTGACACTGTCGATCTTGAGGCTTAATCCACTTGGAATGTTGCAGCCTTGTGCTTAATCCTTGATGTGGGAGTCCTCTTGATCCTTTTTGGATGTTAGAGAGGTTAGACAAGTTGAATATCATGTCATTTCTTGATTGATCTTTTGTCTAAGAGCTCAGAGAGGGCTTGAAACCCTAATCTTTGATGGTAGTGAATGCTCACCCATCTTTGGGGAGACTGATGAGGTATGATGGTACATCCATATTGTGATGATGATTTGCACAATGATGGGAAATATTAGTGGTCAAAATTTGGGGTATGACATATGACCCTATTTAATCTTCTTGGACCCGAAGGTCTGAATGGCGAAGGTATTCGGGCATTCGGGGTGCAAGAGGATTAAATATCGGAATACCCGAAATTTTGATGGTGGTTATGAATGGTAGCTTACGCATTCATCTTCTTTTGCTAAGAAATGATGCCTAAAAAGTTAAAACTCCCCTCGATCATGGTTTTCATCCAAGGAATTGGTCTCAGTTTTCTTTTGAAATAGACTTCCCCTCGATCTTGGTTTCCTACCAAGGAACTGGTCAAAGTTTCTGATGTAAACTTCCCCTCGATCCTGGTTTCCTACCAAGGAACTGGTCTAAGTTTCTGATGTAAACTTCCCCTCGATCCTGGTTTCCTACTAAGGAACTAGTCTCAGTTTCTTTTGTCAATAAACTTTATTGACAAGGGACGCTATTTGTAGCGGTTTTCCTCAAACTTCTCGCCGAATTTTCCTGGGGATATGCCATTTGATGGGAAAAACTTTTGATGTCAAAGTTGCTGGGGAACCCAGTCGTCTGAGTTGTAGAGGTGTACAAACTTCTTTGTTGGAGACGCCATTTGTCGACTCTATCGGGGGAAAACGAGTCTCTTGAGAGACTGTTTCCGCTTGGGGTATTACGTCATACTTTTCTCGGGATCTTCTAGGAGAAATGCCATATGATGTGATCCAATTTTGAGGTGCTGATGACCTTTTCGTCAGTGGATTTTCAGAGAAAAACTGTTGTATTGCCGAATCTCTGATTAAGAGGCTTTCTCTGGGGATTTTCTTTAATCCGAGAAAGCGAAGATCTCATCTTCAATGACGAAGAGTGATGCTTGTTGCAGGTCTCCTTGTTTTTTAGAGGTTCAAGTTATCAAAGTGGTCAAGGGACCAACTTCAATCCAGCAATAAACTGGAGGAGAGGTCGTTTAGATGGTTCGCTTCCTGACGAGGAAAGAACTGACAACTCGATTGAGAAGGCTATTACCACTTGGGGATAAGACTGACCAGAGTGATAGTGATGTAATATGAATGTGAATGTAAATCAACAATGCATGATGTATGTATGTTTATGGTGACAAAACTGACGCGACATATAGACTAGTAGATGAACACGACTGGATACTCGGCCACAGTGGGGGATGAAAAGTATCACTGGTCCACGATAGCAATTCTGCCTTGCTTAGGAGAGATAGTCCCTGTGGGGAACAACCGTTGGTCGGGCTTAGGAGGTAAGAACCCTGCCGAGGATGTCAGATGGAGTATTCGTATCTAACATAACTGATCCTTCATTCAGGCGCACTGGTTTAGAAGGAGTACTTTGATTCTACACTTTGAAGCTCGATTACTTCGGGAGAAGCGGCCGATGTTCTTTCGATGTTCCACAGTCAAAAGAATTGCCATCTTTGTTTTAAAAGCAGAAAATTTTGACAAGTAAATTCATTTTTGTTTTATTTCAAGAATCGTTAATCATGTTAAAATGTCATTCTGTAAAGCTAAAATAAATAAGAATTGCAAACAAAAACACAAGGGCTCATATTTTATTGATAGGATGGAAATCATCCAAGCGCGTGATTCCATAGAGTATTTACAAAGTTTAGAAAATGGTAATTTAAAGGAAAAGGGCTACATTGAAACATGACAACCACTATCCTTCTACCAATTTTGAATTCTGGGCATCCTGAGCTTCTATCGAAGATGACCTTCACTGGAGTTTTCTAATGGATGGTGTAACTGCTGCTGGGGAATTTGCCCCTGTTGGACGTAGTTACTTGCCATTAATCCCTAATTTTTTCCTGGATTGTACTTTGAGATTTTCAATCCATCGGGATGATTTTTTAACATGTGTCTAACTTTTGCCTGGACCGCCCTTTCGGGTTTTCAATCCACCGAGACTTTTTTTTCTTTTTTTTTTTCTTTTTTTTTCTTTCTTTTTTTTTAGCCGAAGTATTTCTTGACTACATCAACATTCGTGGGGTAGGCAAATTCTTCTCCATCCATGGTTGCAAGTCTCAAGGCACCGCCTGAGAAAGCTTTCTTGACCACATAGGGGTCGTCATAATTCGGAGTCCATTTGCCCCGAGAATCAGTGAGAAATGATTGTATCTTCTTGAGCACAAGGTCTCTTTTCCTGAAGACGCGAGGTCGGACCTTTTTGTCGAACGCCTTCTTCATTCTTTGCTGATACAACTGACTGTGGCATAGTGTCGTTATTCTCTTTTCTTTGATTAGATTCAGTTCGTCGTGCCGACTTTAACACCATTCAGACTCTGTAAGCTTAGCTTCCATCAATACCCGGATTGATGGGATCTCTACTTCTATGGGGAGCACTTCCTCCATGCCGTATACTAGAGAGAAAGGGGTTGCCCCTGTTGAAGTGCGTGAGATGTTCGATAACCGTGAAGAGCAAAGGGTAGCATCTCGTGCTAGTCTTTGTAGGTTACAACCATCTTTTGAACAATCTTCTTGATGTTCTTGTTAACCACTTCTACCGCTCCGATCATCTTGGGTCGGTAGGGAGATGAGTTATGGTGTTCGATCTTGAACTCTGCGCACAACTCTTTCATCATCTTATTGTTCAAGTTAGATCCATTATCCGTAATGATCTGGTTTGGAACACCATAACGGCAGATGAGATTGTTTTTGATAAATCGGACCACCACTTGTCGGGTTACATTGGCGTATGACGCTGCTTCGACCCACTTGGTGAAATAGTCAATGGCTACCAGGATGAACCGATGTCCGTTTGAAGCCTTAGGCTCAATCATGCCAATCATGTCGATTCCCCATATGGGAAAATGCCACGGGGAAGAGAGAACTTTGAGATGTGTAGGCGGTACATGGATTTTGTCGGTGTATATCTGACACTTGTGACACTTTCTCATGTACTTGTAGCAGTCGGATTCCATGGTCAACCAATAGTACCCTGCTCTTAGAATTTTTCTCGCCATTGTGTGTTCGTTGGCATGAGTGCCAAAGGATCCTTCGTGAATTTCTTTTATCAGCATGTCTGCTTCTGGTCTGTCTACACATCGGAGCAAGACCATGTCAAAATTTCTCTTATAGAGTGTATCACCGCTCAGGAAGAAGCTACCTGCCAGTCTCCTAAGGGTCTTTCTGTCCTTTCTGGATGCCCCAGGTGGGTACTCTTGTTTTTGAAGGAAGTATTTGATATCATGATACCAGGGATTGTCGTCTATGACTGCTTCAATCGTGAAGATGTAAGCGGGTCGTTCAAGGCACATTATGTTAATCTTAGGTAGGTCGTTCCATTGACCTACACTAATCATGGAAGAGAGAGTGGCTAATGCATCAGCCATGTGATTCTCTTCACGAGGGATGTGATGAAACTCGATTCTGTTGAAGAAGGGTAAAAACCTTCTCGCGAAGTCTTTGTAAGGAATCAGTCCTGATTGGTATGTGTTCTAATCACCTTTGATCTGATTGATAACCAGGGCTGAGTCGCCATATACATCCAAGTTCTTGATCCTTAAGTCGATCGATTCTTCGAGACCCATGATACAAGCTTCGTATTCGGCCTCGTTGTTTGTACACTTGAATGTCAGTCTGGCAGTGAAAGGAATGTGGGTACCCTGAGGTGTTATGATGATTGCCCCAATTCTGTTTCCATAATGATTGACGGCTTCGTCAAAGATTAGTCCCCATTGGGAACCTGGTTCTGGCCCTTCACTGGGTAGTGGTTCATCGCAATCTTTCATTTTTAGATACATGACATCTTCGTCTGGGAAGTCAAACCCGATTGATTCTTGATCGTCAATCGGTTGATGAGCCAAATGATCAGCTAAAATACTTCCTTTAACGGCTTTTTGAGCGTGGTATTCTATGCCATATTAACATCTGCCAACGGGCAATCCTTCCCGTGAGAGCAGGCTTTTCAAATACATACTTGATTGGATCCATTTCGGAGACCAAGTAGTGTAACGAATCATATACTGGC
The DNA here is from genome assembly GCA_022829125.1 of Lathyrus tuberosus. NCBI lineage: Eukaryota > Viridiplantae > Streptophyta > Magnoliopsida > Fabales > Fabaceae > Lathyrus > Lathyrus tuberosus. The sequence goes on along the minus strand of JALAZF010000659.1, from coordinate 733,286 downwards.
GAAGACGTTTGGCTACCCAAGCCAGAGCACAACAAGTTTTCTCAAGCATAGTGTACCGAGTCTCGCAGTCGGTGAATTTCTTGCTCAAATAGTAGATGGCAGACTCTTTTCTTTTTGTTTCGTCTTGTTGGCCAAGTATACAACCGATTGAGTCCTCTAGGACTGTTAAGTAGATGATCAGTGGTATTCCTTCCACTGGAGGTGATAGAATCGGTGGATTCAATAGATATTCCTTAATACTGTTGAAGGCGGTTTGGCAGTCTTCTGTCCAAACGCAGTCCTGGTTCTTTTTGAGTAATTTGAAAATCGGCGCGCATGTCGCGGTCATGAGGAATATGAATCGGGAAATGTAGTTTAAACGTCCCAGGAACCCTCTGACTTGTTTTTCAGTTTTCGGAGAAGGCATTTCTTGAATGGCCTTGACTTTGTCAGGATCTACCTCAATTCCTTTCTGGCTGACGATGAACCCTAAGAGTTTCCCTGAACGGACACCGAAGGTGCATTTGTTGGGATTCAAGCGGGGTTTTTACTTTCTCAGATGCTCGAATAGTTTTAACAGGTGGGTCACATGCTCCTCTTCCTTCTTTGATTTAGCAATCATATCATCGACATATACCTCGATTTCTTTGTGTATCATGTCATGAAAAAGAGTAGTCATGGCCCTTTGATAGGTTGCCCCGGCGTTCTTCAAACCGAACGGCATTACCTTGTAACAAAAGGTACCCCATGGGGTAATAAATGAAGTTTTCTCCATGTCTTTCGGCGCCATTTTGATTTGATTATAGCCCGAGAATCCATCCATGAAGGAGAAAACTTTGAAATTTGTTGTACTCTCTACCAGCATGTCAATGTGTGGTAAAGGAAATTCGTCCTTCGGACTAGCCTTGTTTAGATCTCTGTAATCAACACACATTCTGACCTTTCCGTCCTTTTTCGGAACGGGTACGATGTTGGCTAACCATTGAGGATATTCTGACATGGCGAGGAAACCTGCGTCAATCTGTTTCTGTACCTCCTCTTTGATTTTGATGGCCATATCCGGGTGAGTCCGTCTCAACCTCTGTTTTACTGGCGGACATTCTGATCTTAATGGTAGATGATATTCCACGATGTTGGTTTCCAACCCTGGCATATTCTGATAGGACCAAGCGAATACACCGGGAAACTCTTTGAGAAGCTTTGTCAAACTCTCTTTGGTAGTTGGACTGAGCAGTGCCCCAATCCTGACTTCTTTTCTTTCCTCCTCTGAGCCCAAGTTGACCGTTTCCAACGGCTCCTTGTGAGGTTCAATGGACCTTTCCTCCTGTCTGAGTAATCGGGAGATCTCTTATGGAATTTCGTCGTCAACTTCTTCTTCAGTCCCAAATACTGGGAATTCAAAGTTGGGAGAAGGCATTGGATCATATGTTTCAATGGGGTTTAAAACAAGCAATCTGCATGACGTGATGATTGTTTTTAGAAGACATAGAGAGAATGCAAAAGTGTGTGCAGTGTTTTTCTGAAAACTGCTTGTTTTTATTATTTGAATTGTTTTTTCAGGACTACCATTTTCTGGAAAAGCGAAAAGAGAAAACAACAATTAATGTGGAAATTATAGAACGACGTTATTTTATTTATGAATTTGTCGATTCTTGAAACTACAACCCTATAAAACAAAACTCTGTCGCTTTGGGCAAAGCGAAGCGGGATAATTACAGAAAGTGAGCCCTATCAAAACATCCATTTCACCTGGGCAGGGCGAAAGGTTAAAGACGGCAATTACTTAGACTTATGAACAATCTTCGGAACATCGACAGCAACCCATTGGCGGCGAACTCCTCGGTGAATCACAAAGTCTGGTACCTTCCTTGATTTTTCTTCAGAAATAACGTTGATTTCTAGCAGAGCAGGATCATCGGAATCTGTCTCCCAGGCAGAGTTGTCGTAGGAGGATTCTTCTGTTGTATTTTGCATAGGATTTGTGCTCTCAGGTGAATCTTCCCATCCAGTTGGCTGGATGTCTTCGAACCTGATACGAGAGCTTTCAGTAGCAGTCTACTTGACCATATAGTCGTATTTTCCACTTGGTTGTCCCAGGGTGTCCCACACTTCTTTGGAACTGGATTCATCTCTTTCGATGACATTGACCTCGGGAAAAGCATAGTTGATGAATTCTAGTCCGGCAAGCTTTGCCAATTCATTGTTGTACTGGATATTTTCTGAATGCCCTGAGTAATGATCCCATGACATGGTGGGGACGCAGGTATTCTGTTCAATGATGCTCAGCTGATTTTCATTGTTCGACAGATTTTCTTGCCCCAAGTCTCCTGGGTACGGATGCCAGATAGGCAGGCCATCCATTGGGCCATAATAGTCGTGGTCAAAGTTATTTTTCATTAGAGTGTCCTCCTCTAATGAGTTTGGTGGAGCACAGCATCCTTCCAGATCACAATCTCCGTATATCATTCTGACATCTGACCTGGGTATAAATCTCGGACTCTGTGCAGTATAGCAAAATCGAGTATGCACCTCTTCCTGAGAGATATAACCGTCCTCGTTAAGATAGGATTTCCATTCTTCATCTGTATCGGAGGAGTCTCCCTCGTTGATGGTATGTACTTCTTGAGACACTGGGTGAAGGAAACCTCCACTATGGAAGAAATCCTGAATGGGATGAAAACTTTCTTTGTACAGGTTGCAGAAAAACCAAGACCCTTCTTTGTTTTGCTATCAGTAGGAATGACAAGTTGTCCCCATCCTTTTGCACTGTTACTTTTGATCACTTCAAGAGCATCTCTGTACGAGGAAATCGAGGTTTCTTTCTCTGATTGATTCTCATTGCTCACCGAAAGTGCTTGGAACTGAGTTCCAACAACCTTCTCTGGTTCTACACAAGTGGATAATGACAAGTTACTCACGATCAAGGCTTGTTCTCCACAGACCGTGAAGAGTTGATCGTTCTTGACAAACTTCAGTTTCTGGTGCAGCGTCGAAGTGGCTCCCCAGCCTGGTGTATCCAAGGTCTTCCTAATAAACAGTTGTACGCTGCCCCGATGTCCATGACCTGGAAAGTGACTTGGAAAGTGTGAGGACTGATAGTTATGGGAAGGTCGACTTCGTCAATAACTGCTTTCCAAGACCCATCAAATGCTTTGACGATGACCTCACTGCCCCTCATTGGGGATACTTTGAATGATAGTCGCATTAACATGGACTTCGGCATAACATTGAGAGTCGATCCTATGTCTACCAGTACGCTGGCTAAAGCATCGTCCTGGCATTTGACTATAATATTGAGTGCCATGTTATGACTTTTGCCTTCCTCTAGAAATTCCTCATCACTAAACCCCAAGTTATTGCAGGAAGTGATGTTAGAGACGATGATATCAAATTGTCGTATTGACACATCCTGTTCCACAAAGGCTTGCTCTAAGAATTTCTGCAGAGCCTCCCTGTGAGCCTCAGAATTGAGTAAAAGAGATAACACAGAGATCTTTGAAGGAGTTTGTAACAGCTGATCAACAATGTTGTATTCACTCCTTTGGATGAGCTTCAGCATCTCATCATCGTTTTTTGAAAGGTAGGGATCACTGGACTGACCGACTGGTGGATTGGGAGCTTTTGTCTGAATTTCCTTTTCTTTATTAGGTTCTCCAACTCCTTGGTTGAAGATTCGAATGCTCCGTGTTACTCGACTGATGTCTGCAATATTCGTGACGGAGGGTAATGGAATTTCCTTTCCATTCTCAATTATTGGTGCACCGTATTTGTAAGGGATCGCCTTATCAGATTCATACGATATTGGTCCTGGTAGATAGATAACTATAGGGGCCTTCTGATTTTTCTGACTGTCTTAGGTAACTTCAATCAGTTCCTGGTTAAGAACCTTTGATTCGACAAGTAGAGGGACGATGGCATAAACATCTTTGGTCCCTTCGCGATTTGAGATTATAACGACATCTTTGATTTGATCAGCGAAGTAGTCGGGCATCAAGTTGACGGGCCCTGAAACTGGACATGGGTGAATCTCTTTGTGGTCCAAGTGACCTTGAAGGGCTGCTCATATGATGTAACATCCTTGGTTATTTTCCGAGCAAACTCTACAATGTTCATAGTTATGCGGTGGCACCTGGCCACATCTGCTTTGAATGCAGTGTAACCTCACTAGGTCCGTTTTCATTGATCGAACATCCTGACTATAACGCCTAGTAGGGTTCCCGTCGATCATACTGACTTGTTGTGTGTCTTCATCTAGATAGATCGGAAGCCACCAATGATTTAACAAGTGTTGCAAAGTTCTTTGAACGAGAGCACATCCCTGGTCACTCTCACAACATCCTTTACAGTTCTGATAATTATACGAAGTCAGAAAACCGAAATGGACTTGCTTAGCATGTAATTCTACCAAGCTGGTATTCATCAAGCGAATATTGAAGATTTGAATCATGTTGATCTGATAAATATTTTTTTCATGGTAGTCCTGGATCCACCCAAGATCCATCTGACGCTGGAGGGCCTCTTGTACAAAAAAGCATCCCTGTTTGTTTACCAAGCAAATCAGACAGGAATTATAATCGTGTCGTAGTAGATTATGATACTGGCTTTCCCTTGAGTACGTTGCCACCAAGTTGACATTCATCGCACGGATGTCGTGGCTCTGAATGATGTTGGAATTCGTATAAGTCATGTTGACCCCCCGAATTCGGTGTTCTTGGATCCATCCGAGATCCAATTGTTCATGTAAAGCTAATTGCACCACAGAACATCCTTGATTGTCTTTAGAGCAGATATCACACTGATGATAATTATGCGATGGTATATGGTCATACCCGCTCTGTCTGCGATGCATCTTGACCAGATTGGTCCTCAATAAGAGTACATCATGAATTTGATAGCTGTTGTTAGACTCTCCTTCTATCAAATTTACTGCAGCTTTCTCATGTTGAGGCAACGGGTTCGTGAGAACATTCAGATTCGTATCCTTGAAAGATAAGACCCTGCTCCTAACAAGTTTTTGTACGTCGGCTTTGAAACTAAGACAGTTTTCTATGTTATGCTCTGGTCCTCCTTGATGGTAAGGACAAGTCTGATCCGCTTTGAACCAAACAGGCGGATTCACTGGTACTGTAAGAGGAGACCTGGTTTGGACATGCCCCTTGACCAGTAGTAACGGAAACAATTCTGCGTCCAACATTGGTATAGGGTCAAACCCTGGCGGTCGCATTGTACGGTTGTTATTGTAGGGAGGACGAGCCTGCTGAAGAGGCTGTTGTGTCCTTTGTTGACATGGTTGTTGATTAGGTTGGCTCTGAGCAACCTGAGGTTGATATGTAGGAACAGGCACAGGGTTGATAGCAGGAGTTACAACTGCCACTGGTTGGTAACGTCGCCTTTGCTTTCCGAGAGATATATTCCTAATATCCTGCTCTTTTTTCTTAAGGAGAGCACTACTGTATCGTTTTGTACTATTTAATGGTCCAGCGTCTTTAACTAAACGTCCTTCTCGGACGGCTTCCTTAAGACGAACTCCCATGCCCACCATCTCGGTGAAGTCACTGGGCGCACTGGAAACTATTCTGTCATAGTAAAATGGGCTTAAGGTTTTCAAGAAGATCTTTGTCATCTCTTTTTCTTCAAGAGGTGGACAAATCTGAGCATCTATTTCACGTCATCTCTAAGCATACTCCTTAAAGGTTTCCTTGTCCTTTTGTGACATCGATCTGAGTTGATCTCTGTCTGGTGCCATGTCCAAGTTATACTTATATTGCTGAACGAAGGCAACGCCAAGATCTCTGAAAGTAAAGATCTTAGTGCGGTTTAAACCCATGTACCACTTGAGTGCGGCACCGGTTAAACTATCTTGAAAGTAGTGAATCAGTAGCTCCTGGTTCTTTGTCTGAGTTGACATTCGTCGAGCATACATCACCAAATGGCTTTGAGGGCAAGAGTTGCCCTTGTACTTTTCAAATTCGGGCACTTTGAACTTGTGCGGAACTTTCACATTGGGGACCAAACAAAGGTCTGCGGCGTCCTTTCCAAATAGATCCTGACCGCGAATGGCTTGCAGTTCTTTTTGCATTTCCAAGACTGTTCCTGGAATTCATTCATTCTGTCGAACATACTTTCGTTTCCCCCAGACGGTATCTGTGGAATCTGTCCTTCTGGGACAGTGTGTACCACGGGTGGTGGTATAGTCATCATGGTCGTGACTCTAGGGGTCTCCCAAAGTTTGTAACCTTAAGGAGTTGTTGTCATGCCCCTAGCATCTTCGCTTTCCCGAATTTGTAACCTTCAGGCCCAGCGATTCCTGCTGCATTTTCCGGATCTTCCATGATCGGCAGAATATATCCTTCTGGGATATCGTTGAGTGGCATGCCCCAGGGATGATCTTTTGGCATTTTGTACCTATGATCAGACTTCTCCACTATGGGCGTTGATGTGGTCTCTAAGATCACAGACCGTTGTTGTTGCATCTGGGCTGCTGCCAGAGCTTGCATGTCATTATGAAGCTTTCTCAGATCTTCTTTCAGAGTGTCGATCTCTTCTCTCAACTCTCTGTTCTCTTCCTCGAGATCATCCATTTTCTTTTGTCGATTGGCCCGAGTATTGTACGAATGAGACACTTTGACTCTAGAATCGAGACACAAACGTGAGATTCGCGGGGAAGAAGAATGCGTTTGTAAGAGAATGATGATATGCAATGATTAATTATTTTTGTTTTTTAATCAAAAGAAACTTTGACAATAGGTTTGCAAATATCAAACGGTGGGGAAGACCCCGTTTTATTGAATTCAAAGATTGCGGAAATGGAAATACAGTAGATTTACAAAGTGTTGTAAAAGGAAATGTAAACTAATGGATCCTGAGTCCTCTCTGAAGAGATCTCAGGTGTTGGTTCTGGTATCTTCCTTTTCTTTGACTGGGGCTCTTGAGCCGTTGTCGGGTTGTCATTCCTTTGCCAAGTGAAAGGAGCGAGTAAATTCTTTGGTCATCTTGATTTTCTACAGCATGCTGCTCTAAATCTCTATCAGAGCATCTTTATCTTTTAACAGTTGCTGTATTTTCTTACACTCCACATTGAGAATACGGTACTTGTTCCTCCAAGACCTCTTCTCCTGCTAAACTTTGTTGAGAGTCACCTGAAGTTTTTCCATATCAGACATAAAATAAAGGACAGAGTCCCTTAATGGAAGAACTTCCTGATGAGGGTAAGGCATCCTCAGCTTGAGAGCTCTATTTTGTACCCAGTGGAGATAAGGCTCCACCGAGACACAGTCTGGTTTCCCCAGAGACTCTCTTCCTTTCCTATGAACATGTTTCCAAGCATGCACTATTTCTGTCATTAGTACTCTGTCATTTTCTCCTTCCTTGAAGAAAAGACCTTCCAGATGAGCATTATGCGGGACATGCCTCATTGGGTATCCAAATTGATGACAAACTAACATCGGATGATAGTTGATTCCCCCCTTAGTTCCTATAAGGGGTACATTTGGGAAATTTCCACAACGGTCAATGATTCTGATCCCGTCATATATTTGATTGTACCAATCGATGTCAGAGTTGGTAAGAGACATGATTCTCTGCGACCAACGTAAAGTATTCTTTTGATCCCAAAATGCGGTAGACTTGGGCAAATGGGAAATGAACCATTTGTATAGCAGGGGTACACAGCACGTGATCATTCCTCCGCTGTATAAATTCCTTAAGTGTACTGAATGATACGTATCTGCGAGTAAGGTTGGTACGGGATTTCCAATCATACATATCTTAATGGCATTGATATCTATGAAGTTATCGATGTTGGGAAACAAAAATAATCTGTAGGTGAGTAAAACAAAGATGCTTTCGAAAGCAGCCACATTCCCTATACTAGCAAAGTACAAGGCTTTCTTTATCAAAAACTAGGCTGGCAAACCCTGGATACTACCCTTGGTGGTCATGTGAGTCCTGACTTTAGACTCATCCAAATAAATTGCTCTTGCAATGGTTTGATCTTTTGGAATTTCTTCCAGTCCAGAAAAGGGAGCCTGATCAGTGATATGCAGATCAGTCAGGTGAGAATACTCCTCCAGTGTTAGTACTAGCTGATAATCTGAGAATGTGAAACAGTGATAAACCGGATCGTAGAACTAAATGAGTGTAGATAGGATTCCTTCAATTACATGGACCCTTAATAGACACAGCAGTCCTCCATACTTGGCTCTAAAAGCCTCAGGGTTAGTGATCATCCTAGCCAAACCTCTCAAATTCTCTAACTTTGGAACCTTGAAGGTATACTTGTGAGATTTCTTCTACTGAAATCCATTAGCAATCTCTCTCTCTGACATTTGCAAACATCGTCTTAGTTTAATTTGAAAAAGAGATACTAGAAGAGAAAATTTTCTTTGTTCAAATGTTTTTTAAATGAATGTATGAATGCAACACACAAAACATAGAAAAAACATAGGGTCAAAGGGTCGGTGTCATGAAGTAAAGGCTATACACATCCCCAAAGGTTTGTACTGGTGATTTTGTGTACCTGTCCGCAAAATCATTGACCCCTCTTAGGATAACAACAGCAAGCGGATCGCCAACGAGCTTATGTATCTTAGAGTGATCTCAAATGAGGGTAGTATCGCGTGACAACTATTTCTGATAGCTTCCGCACTACAAAATGGTTTCAGCCTACTAAAAACCTCAGCTTCTCAGATAACCCAGTCGACCACACTACTTTCAACAACCAAAGTCGTATAGGCAATGCATCTACAAAGGGAGTCTCCACTGAGTTTGATGGTCGACCGGGGACTGTTAACTGGGATTCACTCCCCGTAAGATTACCCGTATAATGCCATCACCTATCTTAGGTGTATACTCAATCTTTCCACGTGCGGCATCACATACATTCCCATTAGCAGAAAAATAAACACAGATATCAATTAGGAAAAGCAGTATATATATTTGTCTTAAACATCCTAGACCTCTAGTCTTATGATCCTATACAGACAATGACTCCCCAGCAGAGTCGCCATTTCTATGATGCTTGGTGAATTTAAGGACTTCACCTTAAAAAGAGGCTAGAAAGAATGCCTCCCACTGTGGTCGCCACTTTTCTGTGGCGTTTTCTAAACTTAAGGTTTCTACCGAATATTATAAGAAAGAGAAGGGCCCCACGGTGGGCGCCATTTTTCTGTAGCGCGATTTTTGTGGTCTTGAATCACGGTCGCTTGTGTACTACAGTTCGATTCATTTTTTATCCTATTGAGATGATTAAGGAAGGAAAATAAATGTCTCCAATTAACCCTGCTTGCATACTGAGTTTAAACAGCTGACTGTTAGTTTACAGATGCTATTAAGATGTGGGCCTGTCTTCGGTTATTTTGTTAAGATTAGAATGTCTGGACTATTTGCGAGGTTTTTGGTAAGATGTTAGGATTTTGTGCTTTTGGGTTGATATATGGGGATACTGGATTTTTTTATTAGTGTGCTCGCTAAGATTTTTGCAATCTTATGCCTACGTATTCCCGTTTAACGAAACAGGGAAATCAGAGCGATCGTAGTTCCTCCTATTCTATGGGAGGAAAAAGGTTATTTTGGTGTCTTGTTCAAAGCCCAAGACATGAAGCTAAAGGTGATTTGTATCTTGTTCAAAGCCCAAGATGTGAAGCTAAAAGGGATTGGATGAGAGAGATGCTAAAAGGTTGATTAACTCAACCGAGGTTTCCTTATATAAAGCCTAAGGGGAGGCGATTGACCCAACAAGAGGGTGCCTTTTAGTTGTTATCTCGTACGAAGCCCGAGATAGAGGCTAAAAGGGTTTACTCAATAAGAGAGTAATAACAAGTGGCTGACTCAACAAGAGAGTGCTTTTTATGTGTCTTGTACGAAGCCCAAGACGGAGGCTAAAAGGTATAACTCAACAAGAGAGTACTTTTATTTGTCCTGTATAAAGCCCAGGGAGGAGGCTAAAAAGGTTGACTCAACAAGAGAGTATGTTTGACAGGTGATTGACTCAACAAGAGAGTCTTTTATACTCAACAAGAGAGTGTTTTGTTGTCTCGTACGAAGCCCGAGATAGAGGCGAAAAAGAGATTGACTCAACAAGAAAGTCTTTTATACTCAACAAGAGAGTGTTTTACTGTCTCGTACGAAGCCCGAGATAGAGGCTAAAAGGAGATCGACTCAACAAGAGAGTGTTTTATATGTGTCTTGTATGAAGCCCAAGACGGAGGCTAAAAGGTTTGACTCAACAAGAGAGAACTTTCATTTGTCTTATACGAGGCCTAAGACGGAGGCTAAAAAGGGGTTTGACTCGACAAGAGAGTCTGAAAAAGTTAGCTTCACTGGGGAGAGTCATTTGTACAAAGCCCAAGAGGAGGCTATCTTACTGCTGAGGATTAGATCCATATGCAGGACCAAGTGGGAGAGCCCTCATGAGAGAGGCCGGGTTTCTGAGTGATCAGTGTTTTTTCATACGTTTGGAAGGAACTTGAGAATGTCTTTGAGACTCAAGGGGTTTAGACTGTCCAAGTCTAGAGTTTTATCTATTGTACAATGCCCAAGAGGAGGCACAGGCATTAAGGGATGAGTATCAACCCTAAAAATGGTCGGAGGTTTAACACTGGAAAGACTGCTCTAGCAAAGGATGACTAAGTTTTGTCTTATACCTTTAAGAGGTCGTCAGGGTCCTTGTATTAAGCCCAAGAGAAGGAATGAGAACTTATTCGAAGCCGAAGAGTCCTTGTACAACGCCCAAGAGGAGGCGGGGATGCTTTTAGGAAGCCTGTGGGTCCCCAAACCAAGAGAAGTTCAAGAAATGCAATTCACCGAGAAGAGATCATTCCAGGAAAGTTCGGGAATTTGGAAGAAATTCAAGAGATGCTATTCACGGAGAATAGATCAACTTTGGGGAGTAGAGTCTCTTTGACAATTTCTAAGGGTGACAGTCTGAGAAAAGGTTCACCGAGAATACTGCCTTTCTCTTTGTTCCATATTGTTTAACCCCAAGAGAAGGGAAGAATGTATCTGGAATCCTACGGGGGATCTAGTTTTGTTTGTATTTAAGAGTGACCAACAAGGCTTTACTTAGTGCTAGACGTAGTTGCCGGGGAAAACTCTAAATATCTATACTAGTATTACACAGTGGATATCTGACAAGTATATAAAGGATGTGAAAGAAGACTTACAGTGAAGCAGCCCCACAATACAGTTATATACATATGAAAGCAATAAATGAAAGCGGATAAACACTTACCCGTTGTAGAGCTTCCATGCTGTTTTGTTAGTTGTTCAACAAATAAAACTTTGATAACAATATTATATTCCAAATCAAAGGAGAAAGTGCTTTGAAAAGATTGTTGGGGCTTACAGCTCAAGGAGAGGCCCAGGTTTTAACGATGATTGCACCGTTGTTTTGAAAACTGTACGGGGACTTATACAATGATTGAGCCCTAATTTATTTATGTACAAAGGGGGGTTGGGTCTTACACTCTATTAGAGGCCCAAAGATGGGTCTTATAGCTCAAGGATAAGCCCAGGGTTTTTGTTAAAAAGGTGACGATCGTGCCGAACTTTTTGACTGTATCGTGACTTATACAATACACTGAGGCCCAAACTATTTTATTTACAAAAGGGTTGGGTCTTACACTCTCTTATAGGCCCAAAGTGTTTTAAAGAAAGGAAATGGGACTTATAACACGAGGGTAGGCCTAGATGATTTTCGTTTTGAAATGGCGATCGCGCCGAGATTTTTGAAAACGCAGTGGGTCTTATACAATGACTGAGGCCTAAAAATGTTTTGGTTTTCAAAGGGGTTGGGTATTACACTCTATTAGAGGCCCAAAGATTTTTTTTGAAAAGGAATAGGACTTATAGCTCGAGGAGAGGCCCAAATGATTTTGTTAAAAAGGCGACGATCGCGCCGTTGTTTTTGAAAATACGGTGGGACTAATACAATGACTGAGGCTCAAAAAGTGGTGTATTTACAAAGGAGATGGGTCTTACACTCTAATAGATGCCCAAAGTGTTTGAAAAAGTTTGATGAGGGTTGAATTAATCAAACCCCTAATTTGTTTTCAAAAATATATTTTAATTGAATAAAAATTCAATTAAAATGATCAAAATTGTTAAACATGTGTGAAAAACAAATTGTGATCTTGGATTAATGTTTCAAAAATCATGTTATAGTCCACAAAATTATTGGAAACCAATTAAATTTGGTAAATCAAGAAGGAAAAAACATTTTATATGTCAAAAAACAAATAAAACATTAATTATTTGCAAAAATATCAAATATATGAAATAAATAATATTTTTTGGATTTTTTGGTAAAATAAAATATTTTAACATTTTTGTGAATTATTAAAAAAAGAATCAACTCAAAATCATTAAAACTCAGAGAGAAATTAATTTTTGAATCAATTAAATAAAATCACAAAATTCAAATATTCAAATATTTAAAAAAATGGAGCCAAGAACACGCGCCATCCCTCTGTTTCTGTAGATTTGGATTTTCTCTCCAATGTCACTGAATACTTGATGAAATCACACAAACCACATATCAATCTGCTCGTTTTCACCTCACGATCATGTCTATGGTCTTTAATTTCATTTATTTTAAGTGTTGAATAAGAAATCAAAGAGAAACCTTAAGAACCCTAAAATTTGCATGAAGGCTCAGAAATTCCATACACGATTCAAACAAAGCAATTGATTGAGGGTAAACACTCTATGCATGATTATGAACATATGGCAAAATTATTGTGCAGCAAAATATGCATGGATCATAGAGTTAGAAGAGCTCAGGCTTACCTCTTGCAGCTGGTGATCGTGTTTTGTGTTAGAGGTGTTGTAAGCTGGTTCCAATGATTTGCACAGCTTCCTTAGGTGCCAAGTGATGTGTCTGAATGCTTGGAGTGGTTTGAAACAAGCTGAAACTTGAGATGGTACCTCAACTGCACCTCTGTCAAGATCTTGAGCAGTTGGCAAGTGATTTTGTTATTTTGGTGTTACAGATGTTATGTGAGTGTTTGGATCACTTCCATATGATGTTTATGAGGTGTGTGTGTGTGATTGGTTTGGTTGGAATAGCTCTCAAACTCAAAACCCGATAGTGACTTGCCTTAGAAGGCAAAATTGGAAGTGAAGAGGAGATTTTAAGGAAAGCATCTATTTGATGGCTTTGGTGTACTCAAACTGATCACAATTAAGCTCTATTTATAGTAGAGCAAGTTTGTTTTGGCTGCAATAGTGAATGGCAACTGCAGCAGAGGTTTGGCCAATGTTGATCAATGGGAATCCAAGTCTCCTCTAGCCATTGACTAGAGGTTAGAGCACAGAGTTGTGGTTCCCTAGTTCAGATCTTATCCTTGACTCATTCAGTTGGAAATGGTTCAGTCCATGCCACCTTGGTGCATCCATTGAATGCTCCAAAACAAAATTGGAGTTTTTCCCCCCTTTTAGGCATTTCTAGGTTTGGCATGCTACTTTTGGTTCCAAAGACTTGGGAGGCTTATGGATCAGTGTTTGTCCCTCCTTGGTCTCCCCCTGAGGTGTTCAGATGGATAAATTTGTTTGTCATTTGAAAAAATTTGGCAAATCGAGCAAAATGCACAAATCTGCCTTGCCATGACAGTTTGCAGCAAGGCATATTGCCATTGTCATATCTCATGGCTCAAGTGGAATTTGGTGGGGTTCTTGGCCATTTTGGAAAGCTCTCATATGATACAACATATGTGTGATCATAGTTTGTCTCTATGCTTTTTGGATCCAAGTGAAAAATGCCCTTACATTTGGAAAAAAGTGAAACAGATTCTGACTTAGTGAAAATTGCACTAAGTGTTGGAAAAAAGTGATATTTTCACTTTTTGTCATTTTGGTCACTCCATAACTTAAAATCCATGAGGAATTGGAATGAGGTGTAGTTGACACTTTTAAAGTATGCCATGAGAGCTACAAATCCATCTTTAGATCAGGCCAAATGGTTGCTTGGATCTCAAGTTATGATCCTTGGAAGTTGGCACCCTAGCCACTTTGTTCCATAACTTAGAAATTTTCTAAGTTTTTATGGTTACCCCTTTTACAAGTTATCCCTCTTTCTTTGATTTTTCTTGATGAATGTTGATTCAAATCACACATTAACATCATTTTAGGGTTAGGGAACCATAATTGATCAAAAAATCAAAAAGTCAAACTTTGACTTTTGGGCACAGTTGACTTTTTATCAGATGAATTCCAAACTGTGTGATCCTCTATGAAATCAAGTCTTGGACTAAATCAAACTTGATGTATTGATTTCATAGGTGTTATAGGGTGTATTGAATCATGTCCTAGGGTTTGGGAGCATGCCCTGGTCAAAAGTCAAAGATACAGTTGACTTTTTCCGTGAAACCCTAACTGTGGTTCTGATGAACTTGAAACTTGGGAATCAAGCTTCCTGGATCAATCCATTATTGCAAATGGATCAATATGGTGTATTGGAGGCCCTTAAATCCTGTCTTGCGTCTTGGCCCATGTTATGTCCCAAAAGTCAACTTAGGGGTGAATTAGGTCAAGAAACCCTAATTCCTTATTTTTTGTGAATGCATCCCCTGAGGTTAAATTGACTTGATGATTGGGTCCATGAGGTCCCATGGAGTATATTGTGTTATGCTTTGAAGCATTGGCTCATGCCCAAAGGAAAATTTCCATCTGGAGGCCTTGGTCGACCAAAATCCTAATTTAGTGACACTATCGATCTTGAGGCTTAATCCACTTGGAATGTTGCAGCCTTGTGCTTAATCCTTGATGTGGGAGTTCTCATAATCCTTTGTGGATGTTTGAGAGGTTAGACAAGTTGAAGATCATGTCATTTCTTGGTTGATCCTTTATCTAAGAGCTCAGAGAGGACTTGAAACCCTAATCTTTGATAGTAGTGAATGCTCACCCATCTTTGGGGAGACTGATGAGGTATGATGGTACATCCATATTGTGATGATGATTTGCACAATGATGGGAAATATTAGTGGTCAAAATTTGGGGTATGACAGCCAGAGTTCGCAAAGCGAACCTGACAGCAAACCAGCCCCTTATTTGGACCACAACTTCAGAACCGTAACTCGGATAAACGCACGGTTGGAAGCGCTGGAAAGCTTATTCAATGCTCTTTACAACAATGGAAAAATATTATTTCTTGAGTACCTACAAAAATGAATGGAAAGTGATTAAGCTCAATGATATTTACACGATACGCAATATATACACTAAAATGTAAAGTAAACGAAATTACAAACAAAGCAGGGTTTATTCGAACGATATTAACAAAAAGTACCAATAAGTGCAACAAAACTTATATACAAAAATAGCTACAATTTGCACTTATCAAACTCTCCCCAACTTAAACTTGTTTGTACTCAAACAAGAATCAAACAACTCAAAGAAACAAAAGTAACAGCCAAGCAATCACAAGTCAACAAGTTTTGAAAAACAGGAACAAATGAATGGTTCAAATAAAAACGGTACACACAAAATAGATACTTACCACTAAACTACAACGATAACATAGTCACGAAACAAATGCAAAATACAAAAATCATGCCAAACATCCTAAAACAACACAAGTCCAAATGTGAATCACACCTAGCAAAAACAATCATCGGTAGATGAAAAACACAAAATGAGGTACTTTTCACTCACACTACAATCTTGCAAACAAAAGACTAAATTATGCATTCATCTAAAAATCATATTGAAAACATAAAAGCAAGAATCACAAGGGCTTTTCACGGTTGTAATGTGGTCGGGCGAACAAACAAGGGGCAATTTCTAAAGGTAATTGAAACAAAAACTTGCCTACACCTAAGGGAGTGATCAACTCACAAAGACTCAAACACAAAATTCCAATCAACTTCTTCCAAAATCCTAAGTGTTACACAAAACACAATACTTATTTAGCACAATTATTTGAACTCTTTTTGGTTTTTTTTTCAAAACTTTTCTCTTTCTTTTCTTTTCTTTCTTTTTCTTTTCTTTTTCTTTTCTCTTTTTTCTTTTCTTTTCTTTTTCAACCTCATAGAAACCAACAAATAAATGAGCAAATCATCATGTGAATACTCCTACTTTCTAAGGCAAGGTAAAAATTCATACAACAACACAAAGTTGAGGGTTCAAGAAAAAAACAATCAATCAAAATCCATACAAAAAGTGAATTCAATACTCATAGACAAGCATTAAGTTCAAACAACATGGATAATGATAGAAAGGCACAAAGGGGTTACGAGTGATCACATGCTCACAAGGTGAATGACTATTTGGCTAGGTAGTTGTGCTCAAAATGAAACAAAATGCTTTGATCCTTTTCATGCTTTCACATAATCAACACAAATAACAGATTAAACATAATAAAATCCAGTTAGAACAAGAATGTTGGTACTCCACGCATATATGAACAATGGAAAGCTACCTCACAAAAAGGGTGGGAACTAAAGTGATTCACATCAAGAACAAGTATACAAAAGAATGAATGGCATGGAAGTTTGTAAAAAGCCTAGGTATCATGAATATGCTAAAGTCTAGAAAGCGATAAACACATACCTTGGACGTGTACAAAACTTAACAATATCATTACCATACATCCGCAAGTTGAAACGATCAAACTTGGAACATCACCATAAGTTTCCTCAAGCTACTCAAAACAAGCTCAAAGACAAACACAAAAATTATTAATATAAACAAACTAAAAGACAGGGTGAAAATGCATTAAACAAGTTGTAAAGTGAAGATTTGAGAATTTTACGAACAATCCGAGTACAACTTGTTTAATGAAAGTTCACCACACTACCTAAGCTAGAATGAAAAAGTAATAACGAAACAAAAAACGATAAAACATGCTTTTTTTACGTTGTAAGCTCGACGCCTTTACTGTGCTTAGCTAGTAACTTCCTTCATTCATGTCATGGTGATGCCTCACCGCGCAAACCAAAAGCAAGTGTCCTAACCAAACACTTGAACAAATGTTACGGGAACAAAATATACAAGTATCAGTATAAACAAGTGAAAATATACAATATGTACGATATCTACAAAACTCAAAAACAAAGAAACTATCGCAATGCGAGTCAATAAAAACACCAATCCCCGGCAACGACACCATTTTGTTGAAGCTATAAAGCGGCAAGCAACAAAAGTTTTGGAAGTATTTTTCCGAGAATTTATCGTGTCCACAGAGATCGGTGATATTGAACTGTCGTTCGACAATTTAAATGTTAAAGAGTGTGGGTTTAAAATTATTTAAACATAGAAACAGAAAAGTAAATATTAACACAAAAAGAAAATTCATTCTTCAAAGGGAATAAACTTATCTGGCATGCATATAATTGACTCCTCACAAACTTAAACTTATCGACCAGTTATACTCAACCTACAATACTCCTCAATGTCATCCAGCATCGCTTACAAACGTGTCCATCTCTGGCACACTCAACCATGCTACCCTCGCCGACACTCTCGCACTCGACTCAAGACACAAAGGCATTAAGCTTCGACACCCAAATAGATTGTTAACTCTAAATCTATCTCTAGCATCCAGAAACTAACAGATAGTCATCTCTAATGAAGGTTTGCAATGTTTATCTCTAACACAACCCAAACCCCAAGCATTAAATCAAAAATCAGAGATAATCATCGATAAAGATTTGTAAAGCAAATTTTATACAACGCCATGGGCGATAAATATACATAAGATCAAAGTAAATACATATACAACAACCCAACAAAGAAGAAAAACACAAAGAAGAAGAGAAATGAACCAAACATCTCGCGGATTGTCAGAGCCGATTGATGAAAATTCCACCCCGGAGTATCCGTGTGCAAGTTGATGGAGTTGGGAGTAAAAAACCCCAAAACCATAACCTAAAAAATGACTGAAATCTCTTAAATACAATTGAAAAATTCGCGAGTTCGCAGTGCGAACGAATCATTCGCCCAGCCAACCATAAAAAATGGCACTTAAGTTCCTCAAAAATAGTTAAACCACCTCAGAAATTCTTTGTGAGTTCGCAATGCGAAGGATTGTTTGCAAATTGAACACTCGCCAAAACATTCGCAAAGCGAATTTTGGGTCCTTTTGCCACTGTCTCATTCTGGAGCCATTCGATGGAGCCTTCGCCAGAGTTCGCAAAGCGAACATTCGCTGGCAAGCTCGCAAAGCGAACCTGACAACAAACCAGCCCCTTATTTGGACCACAACTTCAGAACCGTAACTCGGATTGACGCACGGTTGGAAGCGCTGGAAAGCTTATTCAATGCTCTTTACAATAATGGCAAAATATTATTGCTTGTGTACCTAAAAAAATGAATGGAAAGCGATTAAACTCAATGATATTTACACGATACGCAATATATACACTAAAACGTAAAGTAAATGAAATTACAAACAAAGAAGGGTTTATTCGAATGATATTAACAAAAAGTATTGATAAGTGCAACAAAACTTATATACAAAAATAGCTACAATTTGTACTTATCACTGATGAATCCAGTTTTTGCGCTGACCCTTCTGCTCTGGCTGCTACCTAGAATCGATGGATGTCTGTGGAGTTTCAAAAGATCAAAAATCTCTCTGCTCAAACAAAAGAACACTTTATCCAGAAAGGATAAGAAAGATTAGAAGCTCAGAGAAAAGCTGAAGAAAAGTTAGCTGCAGAAAGAGAATTAGCTTAAAGACAAGCTAAGGAAGCTCTTGAGAAAGAAGCTGAAAGACAAGCTAAGGAAGCTCTTGAGAGAGAAGCTGCAATGCAGAATCATGAAGATGTTCTGAACGCTGTTGAAAGCTCTGATAAACCTACTTTTGATCCAGTGTTGAAGACTCTGGAAATCATTCAGAAGGAACAAGAGTTATTTAGAACTAGAATGGATAAGCAAGATGAAGTTACATCCAACATTCAGAATTTGCTTGCTCAGATTCTTCAGAGGCTCCCTCCTCCTCAACCTTAGACACTTTCTAGGCCACCCCTTAGTTATTTTGTTTTTGTTTTGTTTACCTTTTTTATTACGACAAAAACGGGGGGTTGTAATGAAGAAAGTATTTTGATAAAAATATCCTGTTCTCTGAATCATAATTATGATATTCTAACATAGTAAATGCACACAATCCTTCTTAGAATGTTTTTCAGTAACGATATTAAAACCTTGGCAATCATGACTATCTGATGCATCTGATAAGAACCAGCCTTGAACCTGCTTTGATAATTGACAAGAATCAAATCTGACAAAATATTCCAAAAAACTTAGTCAGACATTATTTTGGATTCGATAAGACCAATCAGGCTCTGTTATCCCAAATCTGATAAGATTTTTATAAGTCTTAGATTCAGGGGGAGCTTGATAAAGGGAAGTTATTTCTAAACGTATCTCTGTCATCACCTAGTGATTATTTTTGTACAAAATTGTTTCATCAAAATACATTATTTTGTCATTATAAAAAAGGGGGAGATTGTTAGAACAATATTTGGTTCTGCTGGTTATCTCTAAGGTTTGATAATAACAAGGTAGTATTTGTGTGAAAACAATCTTGGTACTCTAACGGTTTGTTATTCTGAAGTTTTAAGAAACAGGTTCTGACTCTGATAGATACCATATGCAACGTCATTCTGGTATGACAAAAATCGCTTATGCACCAAAGAAGCAAGTCTACTTCTGTACCTACTCACATTCAGAAAGATTCTAAGAAGACAATATGTTGTTGCTGCAATGCTCTCTTGGATTCTGCCTCTGAGCGTGACTCTGATGATTTACTCATGAAAGCTTTCTAGCTTCTGAAGTTGTTCTCTTCTGAAGACAAGATTCTACTGAACAAAGTTCTGAAGACTATAAAGACTTAAGTTTCTGAAGACTAAGTGCTAAAGACTCTGAAGACAAGGTTCTACTGAACAAAGTTCTGAAGACTCTAAAGACTTAAGTTTGTGAAGACTAAGTGCTAAAGACTCTGAAGACAAGGTTCTGGTGAACAAGCTCTAAAGACTCTGAAGACTTAAGACTTTGAAGACCTAGTGATCAACTCTTCTACTCATGCTTCAAAAATCTCTATCCAGAAGCCTCTAACGTACAGAAGATAAGATCAAAAGATTACGAGGGAAATAGTACATAGTACATATCAAAACATTCCATTCCACTACCCTAATTTTGTGGTGAAAAGGACAACTTTTGTGTGCGATTTTCATCCCTACGTAACGACATTCTTTCAAGTCTCCAGCTCAATCAAGGATATTCCTGATCTTCCCTCCAATGGAACTTTTACTGGCTATATAAGGACTTGATAACTTGAAGAAAATAGAAGTGAAGAACCACAACACAACAGCGCAAGAACATAACAACGAAAAATTCATACTGTGTGCAAATTTTCTTTAAGTCTTTTTAAGATATTCATTGTGTTTATAGATGCTTGAATAGAAGCATTTCATTGTAAACATTTATCTTTCACAAACTGTTGTTTGTAATTCCTTAAGGGACCATTTAGGTCAGAATCCTTAAGAAGACTTAGACAGTTAGCCTTTGTGGTTGTTAGTCACCAACGGTTGCTAGTGCAGATTATAATCAATTGATTATATTGGATTAAGTCCTTGGGTATAAGGCAAAATCACCTTGACAGGTGCATTGGATTAGCTTGATAGTTTTCAAGTGAACCAGGATATATCGTGTGTTTTTCTCTCTTATTTTGTTTCTATGTGAATTCTGTTTGAGTTTCATAAAAAGCTTTCATTTTTGAAAACCCAATTCAAACACCCCTTTCTTGTGTTTTTCTCACACCTTCAGTAATAACTTAGGCTTCACTAATGAAGAGCTCCCAGAGGAGGGTAAAAATCATAACATGGCACTCAATATCACAATCAACTGCATAGATGATACTCTAGCTAGCGTACTAGTAGGCACTGGTTCATCCCTGAAAGTCATGCCAAAATTAAATCTTGTACGATTATCCTTTCAAGGCATCCCCATGAGAGGCAGCGAGATCATAGTCAAAGCTTTTTACGGATCCAGAAAGACAGTTATTGGCGAAGTTGACCTTCCCATAACCATTGGTCCTCACACTTTTCTAATCACCTTTCAGGTAATGGATATCCAAGCAACATACAGTTGTTTGTTAGGACGTCCTTGGATTCATGAAGCAGGAGCAGTCACCTCGACACTTCACCAGAGGCTGAAGTTTGTAAAGAATAACAAATTGGTTACAGTATGTGGCAAACGATCTTTGATTGTAAGCAATCTGTCATCATTTTGCTACTTGGAACCAGAAGAGATCATCGGAACTTAATTCCAGGCACTTTATGTGAGTAACAAGGGCAGTCAAGAAAAAGGAGCATCTATTTCCTCTTACAAGGACGTTCTCCGAGTAATGGAAAATGGAACTACTAAAAGATGGGGACAAGTTGTGATTCCTGCCGATAACAAAGCAAGAGAAGGCCTCGGATTCTCTCAAGCATTCACCAAGACTACGAAGAAGGACAAAGCCATTGGTCTTATTCAAGATTTCTTCTGCAGCGGAGGTCTTCTCCACCCCATTTCTCAAGAAGTGGACACCATCGAAGGAGATGACTTTAAGGATACTTCTTTAGATCCAGATGAAGAATGGAAATCATACTTCAACAATGATAGTTATATGTCGCAAGAAGATACATGCATACCCTTTTGCAGTCCATAGCAGAACGTCAGATATATACCAAAATCTGACAACAGGACGGCCTACAGAGATCACGATACTGAAGAATTCCTTGCTCCTTCTAATTCATTAGAAGCTGATGTTATGATGAAAAATAAATTTGACTACAACTTGGAGGATCCCATGAATGATTTACCCATTTGGGAGCCTGACATGGAAGATCCAGGGTATCAAAGTCGGCCAGAAAATGCTTATCTTCTGAATAGCCCTGAAAAGGATTCATCTGTTCCTCCGGAAGAATGAAGGCCTTATCTGAAAAATCCTGAATATGTCGAACATCGTCTTGATGAAGTTGCAAGAATTGCTGAACAAGAGTTTATCAACTTTGTACAACCAGAAATCAACGCCATTGAAGAAGATGATTCATCAGTTTCTTCAGAGAACTGGGATACCCTGGGACAGCCAAGCGGCAAGTTTGATTTCCTAGTAAAGTATACTTCCCCTGAAAGTTCCCATATCTTGTATGAAGACATCCAACCAACTAGATGGGGAAATCCTCTTGAACATAAAGATACATATGGAAAAACAGCAGAAGACCTCTCTTATAATAACTCTGCATGGGAAGAAGACACTACTGACCCGACTCCACCAGAAGTTAGCACCATTGATGAAGACAATTCCAGGAGAGATGTACCAGACTTTGTGTTACATAGAGGAGTTCACCACAATTGGATAGTTGTTGATGTCCCGACTATTATTCACATCTCAAAGTAAATACCCCTTCTTTATTTTGACCTCTCACCTTGCCCAGGTGAAGAGATTTTTTATAGGGCCTCCCTTGTCTCTAAATTTCCCCTCTTCACTTCGCCCAAAGTGGAAGAGTTTTGTTTTATAGGGCCTGTGTTTCAAGAATCGACAAATCATAAATAAAGATGTCATTCTGAATTCCCGCATTTATTGCTATTTTTACTTTTTGCTTTTTCAGAAAATGGTAATCCTAAAACAAACAAAATGAATAACAAAATGTTTTCAAGAAAAAACACACACACACTCTTGCATTTTAATATATTTTCTAAAAAAGAAAAAAAATTACGTTATGCAGATTAATCATAAAAAAAAAAACCCCATTGAAAGACATGACCCAATGCCTTCTCCCAACTTTGAATTCCCGGTATTCGAAGCTGAAGAAGAAGGAGATGAAAAAATTCCAGATGAGATCTCCCGACTACTCAGACATGAGGAAGAGTCCATTCAACCCCACAAAGATTCGTTGGAAATGGTCAATTAGGGTTCAGAAGAAGAAAGGAAAGAAGTTAAGATTGGAGCACTGCTCAGTACAACTGTTAGAGAAAGTATGATAAAGCTTCTCAAAGAATTTCCAGACGTGTTTGCTTGGTCCTACCAAGATATGCCAGGGTTGGATACCGACATTGTGGAACATCATTTTCCATTAAAGCCAGAGTGTATGCCAGTCAAACAAAAGTTGAGAAGAACTCACCCAGATATGGCCATCAAAATTAAGGAAGAAGTTCAAAAGCAGTTTGATGCAGGTTTCCTTGCCACATCAGAATACTCTCAATGGCTAGCCAACATAGTACTTGTTCCCAAGAAGGATGGAAAATTCACGATGTGTGTAGACTACAGGGATCTAAACAAAGCCAGTCCGAAGGATGAATTTCCCTTACCAGACATTGATATGTTGATTATAGCACTACAAAGTTCAGAGTCTTTTCCTTCATGGATGGATTCTCAGACTATAGCCAAATCAAAATGGCACCAGAAGATATGGAGAAAACTACATTTATTACACCCTAGGGAACATTTTGCTACAAAGTAATGCCTTTTGGTTTAAAGAATGCAGGTGCAACTTACCAAAGAGCCATGACAACTTTATTTCATGACATGATACATAAAGAAGTTGAGGTATATGTCGATGACATGATTGCTAAATCCAGAACTGAAGAAGAACACTTAGAACACTTATTAAAGTTATTCCAGCGTCTGAGGAAATACAAACTCTGCATGAATCCCAACAAATGCACATTTGGTGTTGGTTCAGGAAAACTCTTAGGTTTTATTGTTATCCAAAAAGGAATTGAAGTCGATCCCGACAAAGACAAGGCCATTCAAGAAATGCCTTCACCCAGAACTGAGAAACAAGTAAGAGGATTCTTAGGACATTTTAATTACATTTCAAGGTTCATATTCCTCATGACTGCAAGATGCGCACCAATTTTCAAACTCCTCTGAAAGGATCAAGGCTATGTATGGATGGATGATTGCCAAAAAGCTTTTGAAATTGTCAAGGAATATCTGCTTAAGCCACTTATTTTGTCTCCTCCAGTGGAAGGAAGACCCTTGATTATATACTTAACGGTCTTAGAAGACTCCATGGGCTGTGTACTTGGCCAACAAGACGAAACAAGAAGAAAAGATAATGCCATTTACTACCTGAGTAAGAAATTCACAGACTGTGAGACTCGATACTCTATGCTCGAGAAAACCTGTTGTGCTTTAGCTTGGGCTGCTAAATGTCTTCGCCAGTATATGATTTGTCATACTACTTGGTTAATCTCTGAAATGGATACGATCAAGTATGTCTTTGAGAAACCTGCTTTAACCAGAAGAATCGCCCATTGGCAGATGTTACTATCAAAATACGACATCGAGTACCACGCTCAGAAAGCTATCAAAGGAAGTATTCTAGCTGATCATTTGGCCCACCAACCAATTGATGATCATGAATCTCTCATATTTGACTTCCCCGGTGAAGATGTGATGTATCTAAAGATGAAGGATTGCGATGAGCCATTACCAGACGAAGGGCCAGAGCTAGAATCCCGTTAGGGTCTAATATTTGACGGAGCTGTTAACACTTATGGAAATGGAATTGGGGCAATCATTGTTACGCCTCATGGTACCCATATTCCTTTCACCGCCAGATTGACATTCAAATGTACAAACAACGAGGCCGAGTATGAAGCTTGTATCATGGGTCTCGAAGAAGCCATTGACTTAAGGATAAAGAATCTAGATATGTATGCAGACTCCGCTTGGGTTATAAATCAGATCAAAGGATAATGGGATATGCGTCAACCTGGATTGATCCCTTACAAAGACTGCGCAAGAAGGTTGTTACCTTTCTTCAACAAAGTTGAATTTTTTCACATTCCTCGTAAAGAGAACAACATGGATGATGCACTTGCTATCTTATCCTCCATGATTAGTGTGAATCAATGGAACAACGTACCCAAGATTAATGTGACACGCCTTGATAGGCCCACTTACATATTCACAATGGAGGCAGTCATCGATGACAAACCATGGTACCATGATATCAAGTGCTTCCTTCAAAGACAAGAATACCCTTGTGGGGCATCAAGGAAAGATAGGAAGACTCTAAGAAGATTGGATGGAAACTTCTTCCTAAACAATGATATTTTATACAAAAGAAACTTCGACATTGTTTTGCTTAGATGCGTGGATAAACGTGAAACAGACATGTTAATGAAGGAAATCCATGAAGGCTTCTTTGGCACTCATGCCAATGGACATGTAATGTCAAGAAATATGTTAAGAGCAGGATATTATTAGCTGACAATGGAATCCGATTGTTACAAATACATGAGGAAGTGTCACAAATGTGAGATTTATGCCGACAAGATTCATGTACCTCTGACTCTTCTCAAAGTTCTATCCTCTCCATGGCCCTTTTCTATATGGGGGATTGATATGATCGGCATGATCGAGCCTAAGGCTTCAAATGGACATCGCTTCATCTTGATGTGCTCTCCGTTGAAGTTGAAATTCCGTCAATAAGAGTCTTGATGGAAGCTAAGTTAACAGAAGATGAATGGCATCAAAGTAGATACGATGAACTGAATCTAATCGAAGAAAAGATTTTGACAAAAAGGTTCGACTTCAGGTATTCAGAGAAGGCGAACTCGTGCTCAAAAATATCCAATCTTTCCTCACCGACTCCAGGGGCAAATGGACTCCAAATTATGATGGCCCATATGTTGTTAAGAAAGCCTTCTCAGGTTGTGCCTTAATGCTTACAACTATGGATGGTGAAGAGTTCACTCGTCCTACATGTAATACCCTTATTTTTACCCCTAAGATCCCACATATCATTTGCATCTCATACCACAAACAAGTTCAAATACTTTGGTTCTCTTGGCCTCCTCTATAGGTTTGCTCTTGAGCGAGATCGTTGAGCATCCTTGTTTCCTTGTTTGCTTGATGTTTGCTTTGTTTATGTTTACTAACCTTAATTAAAATCCAAAAATATGTTTGTTTTTCCTTTACTAACTTTTTCAGGAAGAGGTTGGGACCAAGAATATCAAAATCATTTCCTCAGCTCGGTGAAATTCATCTGAATAAAGTCAAAGTTAATCAGCAAACAATTCAAAAATCATCTGATCAAGAGTTTCCAAGATTTAATTGATTATTATTCAAGAGACTCCAAGGTTCATGTGTTTATTTCCATGCCTTCTTTGATAAGTCAAAAGAATCGGGCCAGAGCCAAGACAGCACATCAAAAGGCCAATTTTCTCTTTTTTCACTGTGTTAATCGATTAACACATTTGTACATGCAAACGGTTAATCGATTAACCATTGCGTTTTTTGTGAAAATGAGCCAAATTCAAATTCTGCAGCATTTTGGCACCGATTTTCAAATATTGCATCATGAGAATATTCTAGATCACCTCATTTAATTCCCCTACCTCGTCATAATTAATTCCCACCATACACCCTCAATAATCACCACTTGATCTTGATTTTGCCTCCAAATTCAAATTCCAAGTCTAATTTTAGTTCCAAACCAAACTCAATTCCACCAAAATTTCCAAGCTTAAATCCTATAAATAGAGACCTCATTTCATTCATTTCACAAGCTTTTGATAGCCAAATTCACCTTGCAAAAATTTCTTTCAATTCTTCATCTACCCAAATTCACCAAAGCTCTTTCTTCCATTGAAAGTTAGTAAGTTCATCATTAGCACTTACTAATCTTTGAGCTAAACCTCCATCTATTTACTTTTTCATCATCAATTTATGTAGATCAATGCTTTGGAGTGTGGTTCTTGGAGTTGATTTGAAGAATTTTCAGATTTGAAGTGGTAAACTCTTGTTCCACCATTGTTGTTCTTGATACATCCTTCACAATGTGATCTATTGTTGATTCTTGTTGCTTGATCTTTGGATCTTGCAAATTGTTTTCCATTGGTGTCATTTGCTATTGTTTTACTTGAATTTTCGTGCACAATTGCATCCTTGATCATGAGGTGTTTGAAGAAATGATTGATCAAGGATTTTGCATTTTTCAAATTGATTTTCTGCTGCTTTTACAGTGTTAATCGATTAACCAAAAACAAGAACAACCTGGTTAATTGATTAACAATTGATTTCTGCACCTGGATCTGTTTTTTTAAGGTGTTAATCAATTAACACCATTTGGTTAATCGATTAACCAGTGTCCAGAATGTGATTTTTGCTTGTTTTTGGGACTGTTTTGGTTTCTTTCTCTCCTTCTTCCATTCCCTTTTGATTTTTGCCTTGGTTTACACTTTTAAAGGTTCTATTTCTCTTTAAATTCATTGGACTTAGGGTGTAGATGAAGTTAGATAAACATTCCCTAATTCAAATCTATCTTTAAAGTGAATTATTCAATTCATTTTAGGTGCTTTGAGTTAATGATATGTTTAGTGCTTTAATCCACCAAGATGAGTGAATAAACTTAAAGATGGAATGATCTTGAAAATGTAATTCAATTTGGCTTCCCCTCTCCTCTTCTCCTTTTTATTTTGATCGATGAAAATCTTCGATATCATTGGAACTTGTTTTAAGTTCTTGATGAAGATGAGATCGTTATCATTTTTCTTTTCGTGCGGTATTGTTTTCGGAGAGTGGTCTACATATCACTTCTCTAACATTCATTAGCACCAACATTGTTATTGACCGACCTCAGATAGTCGTGGCTTCTACATAAGTCCGATTACGATTGCTTAACATAGCGCTAAATTGTCCCGAAATCAGAAAACCGTTGTGATTTGTAAGCAAATTATTAGTCTCCTATTCGTCTATGGCGTAGTTTGAAATAGATTGGCTTTCTCTTGTTACCCGTGGGGGTTAGTTGGCATACTCGTTGGTTTTATCCGAGTTGGAGCCCTCCCCATGGTAATGTATGAGACCATGTTTTCATTCTCATGGATGTCTAGTAGAGCATTTCCGAAATCACAACAAAACTTGTGCTCTTATTTTGGATCAATTTTGCTCTATATTGCTATATTAATTGTGCTATGTTTATGTTTCCTTCTTGCTCCCTATCTCTCTTTTTTTTATACTTTATGTTATCATATCATATCATATCATTTGTTTATGTTTCCTATATTTTTATTTTGTCCACTTGGACGTTTTGTTTATGCTTCCGCCATTTTTATTTTGTCCATTTGGACCATTTGTTTATGTTTATGCTCTTTTTCTTTTGTCCATTTGGACCCTAAAACATTAATAAATGCTTAAACCCCTAAAAAAACTTGTTCTCATAATGGTGGACTATGATTACTATTCTTTGCATTTGGACATGGAACTTTTGGACTTAGAATTAGGATCTTAACTTATGCTTGGAAGTTTATGATGGAAAAACTTGGATTTTGAGTACTTGAAGTTCTCCTTTGAAGACTTATTTTGATCAAGACCAAATCAAAAGAAAAGAATGCTTAAGCTATGGAGCTTGCTTTTATGGTTAGACCGTTCTTATCCTTAGCTTTTATCTTTTGCAATAGGATAGTCCCTTCTTCTCCACCCCTTCTTAAATTTTCAAAATCTTCTCCCTTTTTCAAAACCTTCTTGTTTTCAAACTTAAAATCGCTTTCATAATAAAACCTTGACTTCGGTAAGTGATTTTCAAACTTTGTTTTCTTAAATAAATATCAATCAATGTTAATCATACTTTGACCATTTCAAGAAAAACATAAAAAATACAAAACTCATTCAAACTTTTTTGTGCTTCTGTGCACCTTTTTCTTTTAAACTTTTCAAAAAGATTAGACATGAGTCATCTTCTTTGATGAGATGTAAAGCTCCTAACCATGGTATTTTGTGTAAAGTATGGTCATTTTTCACTTAGATGTTGAAGTGATTAGTCTTGTTGATTTTAATCCAAGCAAATCCTCCATCTTAATGTGATGCAAATGCCTTTTTCACATACCATTGGGTAATTAGTTGAGTATTCTCTCTTGAGAATGACAATTTGTCTTTTCAAGTTAAAATGAATCATAACCAATAATTTTTGTTATTTGTACCATGAACTACGGGGTTTTGATCCTATATTGCACTTTGTAGGTACGTATGCATGAGGCGATAAGTCCTCCAAACACAAAAATATTAAAAACAATTTCTCTTCTCATCTCCCCAGTCTCATTTCAAACAAACCTTTTTCAAACCAAAAAGCGTAGATATTTCAAAGGGCTCCTATATAGTACTATTGACGTTTTGGGTGCTAACACCTTCCCTTAGTGTAACCAACCCCCTTACCAATTCTCTGTTTGTTCTCGTTTAGAACTTGTTTAGGTTTTGTTCGCTCTTTTTTCTTTCCCTTTTGGATAAAATAAAAGTGCAGTGGTGACTCTTGCAAATTTTGAGTTAAGTTAATCAATAGCTTACACTCACAAATTTCCCCACTACACTACAAACGTTGATGCAGTCAAGAAATACTTCGCCTAAAAAAAGAAACAAAATAATAGCTCGCTAAGTTGAAAACCTGAAAGGGAAGCATAGGCAAAAAAGAGTGTCTTGGTGGACTGAAAACCTGAATGGGCGGTCCAGGCAAAAATTAGAGACATAAACAGAAAATAACTATCTCGGTAGA
Source organism: Lathyrus tuberosus (assembly GCA_022829125.1). Lineage (NCBI taxonomy): Eukaryota > Viridiplantae > Streptophyta > Magnoliopsida > Fabales > Fabaceae > Lathyrus > Lathyrus tuberosus. Next base: position 703,827 of record JALAZF010000659.1, on the reverse strand, counting down.
TTGAAACGCTGAAAAGGCAATTTAGGAAAAAGTTAGGGATTTATGGCAAGTAACTTCATCCAACAAGATTGGATCATCTAAAGCAACGTCATTTGTCAAAGAATCCTCAATCAATTCACCTTCAACAGAAGCTCAAGAATACTCAAAATTCGAAGTTATTAAAAGGATAGTGGTCATTATATTTCAATGTAGCCCTTTCCCTTTAAATTACCATTTCCTAACTTTGTAATGCTCCATGGAATCACGCTTTTGGCTGATTACCATTCCATCAATGAAAATTTGAGCCTTTTGCCCATTTGATTACAATTTTTATTTTATCATGCCTTGCAAAATAACATCTTTTATTTATTGATATTCATTCTTGAAACAAAAAAAAAACGGTATTTACTTTTGCATTCAAAATAAAGACGGCAACTTCCTTTGATTTATGAACATAAGAAGGAATATCAACAACTACTCTAAGAACGATCAAACCTCGAAATACATAATCAAGTGCTTTTGTGACCAGTCTCACAAACATTTCCAAGTGGCGAATCATTATTTCAAATTGAGGTGCTCAACCCATGGCCTCCAGTAAGGAGTGAACTTATTTTTTCCTCTGATGAATGTTGGAATCAAGATAAGATTTGGTCCCCTTCCCCAGTAGAGTGTTGTCTTCAAAATCCCCAGTGTTACAAGATTGGTCAAGTATCTGATTTTGTTTATTTTCATTACCAGTTCTTGTCTCGCATCTATTTTGTCAAGATAAACATAACATTCATTCATACATCATGCATAGTTGAATTCATGATTCATATTCATATGCATCTCTTGACATGGTTCACTCACTTTGGTCGTGTTTTTCCCCAAGTGGTAAGTTCCCTCTCTCCAATAGAGTTGTCAACTTTAAGCAGAAAATGTATATCCTTTCCAACTCCCCACTGAGTTTGATCCTCATGGAAGTTTTTACTTCAGTCCTCCTCTCCACACTTGGATAGGATAAATTCCCAGTTTGAGCTCATTCCTCATTGGGAAGTGTCTTGTTAAAAAAAAATCTCTCTCTAGTTTATTCCAGGATTGAATTCGGTCTTTGACCAGTTTGATAACTTGAACCTCTAAAGAATGAGAAGGAATTTATTTGTTTACCTATTAAACCTCACTCTTCCCAATGGAGGCGCACTTTGCTTTCCAAGATAAAAGTAAATCCCCCAGTGGAAGCCTCTCAGCAAAACCTCTTGAAAAAAAAGGATATCACATCCCCATGAAGTCTCTACTAACCAACAAACAGCAATCTCTTTCCGAGCAGTTGTCTATTCCCATTAAAGATAAGTGTATCCCTTTTGGAATCTACACCTGACAAACAAGTGGCAGTCTCTTAAGAAGCTTGTTTTTGTCCCAGAAATTCCTGGTGGATCGACAAATGGAAATTTCTTCCCGAGAAGTTTTTCCCTCTTTCAATAAAGTCATCAACACCTCAAAATTGTCCTACATCACATGGCATCTCTCTGAAGAAGTCTCGAAGGGAAGTATGATGAAATCTTTCCAGCAAATGGCATATCAGCAGAGAAGTTTGTAAACCTCTACATTTGAGACAATGGTATTCCCAGCAAGTCTGACATCAGATTATCACTCATCCTATGGCATCTCTCTGAAGAAGTCTCGAAGAGAAGTATGATGAAGTCTATTTTCATCGAATGGATATCTCCCTAGTGAATCTCGACGAGAAGTTTGGTGAGGACCACCACAGATTGTGTCTTTTTATTTGAGAAAAATGTCCCGCAAGATAACTAGTTTGCATCTCCTCAAAGATTCCCAATGAAGTTATCGATCTAGCAAGTGATCACCTTTTCTAGAACTTGTTATCTCAACCTTTCCAAGAGAGAAACGAAGACCAGTTCTGTAACACCCCAAATCTATCCCCCGAGAAAATAAAGCGATAACAAATAATCAGAGTATAATTCAAACATTCACGGCATAGACTGAGGCGTCACATCAATCGAAACGAAATACAACAACACGCTCATTTAGGTATGCAACAATCAGGTAGTACATATAGAGGAACTTAGTTCCTAACACCCACAATTCAGATACAGAATAAAAGCGGAAAATCTGCAACTGAAATCTCATATATATATAACATAAAAGTTTGTCTGTCACATACAGAATCATACATGTACAATCCAAAAGAACATATACATATACACATAATCATAAACGATCTCCCCGACTACCCGGTGCTACATATTAGAGCCGACCGACAAAAGAATGAAGACCTAAGCTTCACAAAAGACCTCCAGCATCTAATATGCAATGCCTCATAGAGCATTCAAAACAGCAGAAGGGTGAGAAACACAATCATAATACAATTTCATACAAATATATAATAATCCAAAAAATACACATGCAAAACATTCTCACCACAACTTACGCCATAATTCAAATACAAAACAACACAATGCATATCTCTTATGTCCATCACCAAGGCATATCAATCATGCACAATACGTTTATCACCAACATATATATATATATATATATATATATATATACATCTCAATTCATCAATTCCATTCACAATGCCACACAAAATCAATCCATTCATGATTTATCAAATGCACAGAGACCGACACAACGACTCTATGCAATGCAATGCGGTACCGTTCCATCCATCATTTCTCATCACCAGTTCACTCAGGAATTATTGGAATCATCGCTTGTTACTTAGTGTAACTCCCCGTCGGGCAAACGATGTTCCCCGTCGGTCACACCTCTTTGTATAAGGCACACGACGTTTATGGATCGCTTTAGGTCCTCTTTGTATAAGGCACACGACCCGATCGCTTTAGGTCCTCTTTGTATAAGGCACACGATCGTCCATAATCATCGCTTTAGATCCTCTTTGTATAAGGCACACGATGTTATAGCGGATCCCCTCAGGAATCGTTTCGTCGCTCACACCCACTAGGGCACACGACATCACAAGAATGCATATCATGATGCTTGGCATACAATGACACATGACATTCAAATGCATACATATACACATCCATAATCATGCATATACAATCAAACACAACACAATGTATTTAATTTCCCTTAGGCCACAACCATCATCACAACATATCATCACTTGCATTCACATCATATAACGTCACACAAGTCATACGGTATATATCAAAAGCACATTGCATGATAACACATCAAATTCACCCCATTGAAACGGTAAAAGTCGACAAAATGACACATTTCCAAATTCCCGACATAATTAAATCGGCCAACCATCCCAAAACCATTCCTATAAGAAAGAACGTCTTTAGCTTCCTAACGCACCCAACCGCGCCTCAATCCGACTTACAGATCAAAAGTTATGAAGAAAACAAAATGGAACAATCTGACATGTTCGCTATCCGAATCTCCTAGCGAGCGTTCGCTTTCCTCATTCGTCGTGCGAAGCTCCAGCGAACCGTGGCAGAGAAAAAATAGCAGAAAGTTTGCTTTGCGAACTCCCAGCGAACCTTCGCTTCCCCTTCGCAGTGTGAATCCCCCAGCGAACCATGGCAGAAAGGAAACAACACAAAGTTTGCAGTGCGAACCTCACGCGAACGTTCGCTTTCCCCTTCGCTGGCCATTCGCAGTGCGAACCTGCGAAACCAGAAAAGCCCAGCAGCACTATAGATCACTCCCAATCAACATTTCAACCCCCAAAACACTTCCAAACCAAAACATAACAATCAGAACATAACCTAATCAAGGTAACAAGTATTCTACAACATTTATATCACATTTCAACCGTGAAAACATCAATCTCTATCGTTCCGACCTAGAATTGAAAAGCTATGAAACACAACAAACATTCCAACACACAGATACTTATTCATACACAAGCATAAGATAATCGAGTTTCACACCCTTACCCGATTTAATCGCGTTTGAAAAGTCGGTTGGATCAATTTCTTTCTCCCCAAGTTTTTCTCTCTTTTTCTTCTTTTCTTTCTCTTTTCCTTCTTCTCTTTTTCTTTCTCTCTATTTTCCTCTCTATGTTTCTATTATATGAAAAATATAATATCTACCCAAGCAAAAGACCAAAATACCCCTACACTCAAATATCTCGCAAACGCGATAAAACATAATAACCCAGAATAAAATAATATAAAGACCAAAAATAATTAAATCGACTCGATTAAATAATTCTAACAAAAACTGGGGCGTTACAACTCTCCCCCACTTAGAAATTTTTGTCCTCGAAAATATTACCTGAGACGAACAACTCCGGATACGACTCCTGCATCCGACTCTCCAACTCCTAAGTCAAATTGCCCTCAGCAGCGCCTCCCCACGCTACTTTCACAAGCGCAATATCCTTGCCTCTTAATCGCTTCAACTCGCGATCCAAAATTTTCACCGGTAATGCCTCAACCGTAAGGTTCTCCCTTACCTCTACCTCATCCATCGGAATCACATGCGACGGATCTGGAACATACTTCCGAAGTTGTGACACATGGAACACATCATGCAAATTCGAAAGACTCTGCGGCAACACCACCCGATAAGCCACAGCACCCACTCTCGCGGATATTTGGTAAGGAACAATAACCCGAGAAGTAAGCTTCTTCGACTTCAATGCACGACCAACACCCGTCACCGGTGTAACTCTCAAAAATACATGATCGCCCTCTTGAAACTCAAGATCTTTCCTCCTTCGATCATGCTAACTCTTCTGCCTACTCTGAGAAGCCTTCATTTTCTCACGAATAAGTTTCACCTTGTCCGTAGTCTGTTGCACTAACTCCGGTCCAACCACCGAACTCTCACCAGATTCATGCCAACACAACGGCGTTCGACATCTTCTTCCATACAACGCTTCAAAAGGTGCCATTCCAATACTCGAATGGAAATTGTTGTTATACGTGAATTCCACCAACGTAAGATTACTATCCTAAACACCACCTTGCTCAAGAACACAAGCCCGCAACAAATCCTCCAATGACTGAATAGTTCTCTCGGTCTGACCATCTGTCTGCGGATGATAAGCCGAACTCAATCTCAACTTGGAACCTAACGCCTTTTGTAAACTTTCCCAAAATCTAGAAGTAAACCTCGGATCTCGATCTGAAACAATACACAACGGAACACCATGTAATTTCACAATCAAGCTGATATAAATCTCAGCCAACCTCTCCAAAGAAAAACTGATGTCAATCGGAATGAAATGCGCCGATTTAGTCAGTCTATCCACAACTACCCAAATGGCATTATGTCCCCTTTGTGTATTCAGCAACCTTGTCACAAAATCCATATAAATGTTGTCCCATTTCCACTCGGGAATATCCAACGGTTGCAACAATCCACTAGGCTTCTGATGTTCTACTTTAGACTTCTGACACGTCAAACACGCATAAACAAACTGAGCCACATCCCTCTTCAATCCAGACCACCAAAAGATCTTCTTCAAATCTTGATACATCTTATTAGCTCCCGGATGTATACTCAACCTACTTCGCTGTCCCTCCTCCAAAATCATCTTTTTCAAGTGCGAATCATCAGGAATACAAATCCTACCACGAAATCTCAAAACACCCTTATCATCCACTTTAAAGTCACCATTCACACTTTGATCTCCAACCGTCATCAAATCAACAAATTTCACATCCAACTTCTGTTTCTCGCTAACGGTTAACAGAAAATCATTAGTGACCTTTAACATACCAAGCCTCACGCTGTCAGATGTCAATTCACACACCAAACTCAAATCTCTAAATGCTTCCAAAAGTTCCCACTCTTTAACCATCAAAGCGGACATATGCAAAGATTTCCGGCTTAACGCATCGACTACCATATTAGCTTTACCGGGATGGTAATTCAAGCTAAAATCATAGTCCTTCAAAAATTCCAACCATCTGCGTTGCCTCATATTCAACTCTTTCTGATCAAACAAGTATTTCAAACTTTTATGATCACTAAAGACTTCGAATCTCGCACCGTAGAGATAATGCCTCCAAATTTTCAATACAAAAAACAGTGTCGCTAATTCCAAATCATGAGTAGGGTAATTCTTCTCATGAATCCTCAATTGCCTCAAAGCATAAGCCACAACCTTACCTTCTTGCATCAACACTCCACCTAACCGATCAAAGACGCATCACAATACACCACAAACGGTTCAGTAGGATTTGGTAAGATCAAAATCGGAGTTGTAGTCAATCTTCTCTTCAGCTCACTAAAACTTTCCTCACACTGAATATCCCAAATGAACGCTTTACCTTTACAAGTCAACTGGGTCCAAGGAAGTGCTAACTTAGAAAAACCTTCAATGAATCTCCGATAATATCCAGCTAAACCCAAAAAGCGTCTAATTTTAGTAACAGATCTAGGAGCCTCCCATTGTAGAACTGCATCTACTTTAGATGGATCCACAACAATACCATTACCTAAAATCACATGCCCAAGAAAACTCACTTCTGACAACCAGAAGTCAAACTTGGACAACTTGGCAAAAAGTCTCCTCTCCTTCAAAATTTGCAACACAACACGCAAATTCTCTGCATGTTCCTCTCGGGACTTAGAATAAATCAAGATGTCATCAATAAACACAACAACAAATCGATCCAAATGCTCATGGAAAATACGATTCATATACTCCATAAACACACCCGGCGCATTAGAAACCCCGAACGGAATCACAAAATATTCGTAATGACCGTATCGTGTCCTAAAAGCCGTCTTCTGAATATCTTCCTCTTTCACTCTAATCTGATGATAACCTGACCTTAAATCAATCTTACTAAACACACACGCACCTACCAACTGGTCCATCAGATCATCAATTCTCGAAAGAGGATACTTATTCTTAATCATCACCTTATTCAGCTGGTGATAAACAATACACAATCGCATTCTTCCATCATTCTTCTTCACCATTCTTCTTCACCAATAAAACTGGAGCACCCCAAGGCGATACACTCAGCCTCACAAACCTCTTCTCTAACAATTCATTCAACTGCTTATTTAACTCAACCAACTCAGATGCCGACATACAATATGGTGCCATAGATACAGGTCTAGTACCAGGAACTAGATCAATAGAAAACTCCACCTCTCTTTCTGGCGGTACATCTGGAATATCCTCTGGAAACACCTCTGGAAATTCACACACAACTGGAAACACATCAATTGCAACTTGACTATCCACAGTCAATGATACAAACAACCCGAACAACTGAGCTTCATCCGCCAAAAGTCTCTTCAACTCTTTGGTAGATAAGAAACTCGATTCCTCGTCTTCTTCAAGAGAAGGAAATCTTATCAGCTTATGATAACAATCAATATGAACCCGATTAAACTGCAACCAATTCATACCCAGAACCGCATCTAAACCCTCCAACGGCAGACACACCAAATCCATCTCAAAATCTTTACCATAAATGGTCAAAGGACAACTTAAACAAACCAAAGAAGTAGTTACTGACCCCATTACTGGAGTATCAATAACCATCTCTCCACCCATCGAAGACAACAAAATATTCAAACGCTTCGCGCACTCAGACGAAATAAACGAATGAGTCGCTCCGGTATCAATAATAGCAACTAAAGGCGTACTATTAATAAAACAAGTACCCCTGATCAGACGATCCGCACTAGTAGTCTGAGTCCCTGCCAATGCAAACACTTTCCCTCCAGCTTGAACTTGCTTTGGTTTCGGACACTTCGTACTAACATGACCGGGTCACCACAGTTGAAACACTTCACCACATTCTTCTTACAATCAGCTGCAATATGTCCTAAACCTCCACAGTTGGAACACTTCCTCATATCTTTCCTACATTCAAACATACGATGTCCTAAGTCACCACACCTAAAACATCTCAGAGGATTAGACATACCTCCCCCACTTGACCTTTTCTCAAAATTATCCCTTTGTTTACCCTTATCAGCTGGTGTCACATAAGGACCACCACGAAACGGTTGCTTCCCTTTCCTTTCGTTCACACTCTTATAGTGAGTAGAACGAGCTTTGCTATCCTCCTCATAAATCCTACAACAATCCACCAAATCTGAAAACCTCCTAATCCTTTGATAACTGATTGCCTGCTTGATCTCAGGACGCAATCGGTTCTCAAACTTCACACACTTGGAAAACTCCACAGTCGCTTCAGCATAATGTGGATAAAACTGAACAAGCTCCACAAACTTAGCAGTGTAATCAACAACAGACATATAACCCTGTTTCAACTCCAAGAACTCTATTTCCTTTTTTCCTCTAACATCTTCGGGAAAATACTTCCTCAAAAACTCCCTCCTAAACAAAGCCCAAGTGACCACCTCATCTGCAGCTTCCAACACATGACGCGTACTAACCCACCAATCATCCGCTTCCTCCTGCAACATGTGCGTACCCAGTCTCACTTTATTTCCCTCAGCACAGTCCATCACTCGAAAGATTCTTTCAATCTCCTTAAGCCAAATCTGTGCACCATCAGGATCATGTCTCCCTTTGAAGACAGGCGGTTTGTTCTTCCTGAACTCATCATTCGCACCAGCATTAGGTGCACCCCGCACAGCCTGAACCATAGCTTGCATAGTAGCAGCAAGAGCAGCATCATTCCTACCAGCCATATTCTGTTCATATCCAATAACGGCAACTATGGTCAAACAAACAGCTCACCCAAACACAACGACCGACACGGACTGACACAACTGACACGGACTGACTCTGATACCACTTAATGTAACACCCCCAATCTATCCCTCGAGCAAATAAAGCAATAACAAATAATCAGAGTATAATTCAAACATTCACGGCATAGACTGAGGCGTCACATCAATCAAAACGAAATACAACAACACGCTCATTTAGATATGCAACAATCAGGTAGCACATACAGAGGAACTTAGTTCCTAACACCCACAATTCAGATAGAGAATAAAAGCGGAAAATCTGCAACTGAAATCTCATATATATATATAACATAAAAGTTTGTCTGTCACATACAGAATCATACATGTACAATCCAAAAGAACATATACATATACACATAATCATAAACGATCTCCCCGACTACCCAGTGCTACATATCAGTGTCGACCGACAAAAGAATGAAGACCTAAGCATCACAAAAGACCACCAGCATCTAATCTGCAATACCTCATAGAGCATTCAAAATAGCAGAAGGGTGAGAAACACAATCATAATACAATTGGATACAAATATATAATAATCCAAAAAATACACATGCAAAACATTCTCACCACAACTTACGCCATAATTCAAATACAAAACAACACAATGCATATCTCTTATGTCCATCACCAAGGCATATCAACATGCACAATACGTTTATCACCAACATATATATATATATATATATATATATATATATATATATATATATATATATATATATATATATATATATATATATATATATATATACATCTCAATTCATCAATTCTATTCACAATGTCACACAAAATCAATCCATTCATGATTTATGCAAATGCACAGAGAACGACATAACGACTCTATGCAATGCAATGCGGCACCGTTCCATCCATCATTTCTCATCACCAGTTCACTCAGGAACTATTGGAATCATCGCTTGTTACTTAGTGTAACTACCCGTCAGGCAAACGATGTTCCCCGTCGCTCACGCCTCTTTGTATAAGGCACACGACATTTATGGATCGGTTTAGGTCCTCTTTGTATAAGGCACATGACCCGATCGCTTTAAGTCCTCTTTGTATAAGGCACATGATCGTCCATAATCATCGCTTTAGGTCCTCTTTGTATAAGGCACATGATGTTATAGTGGATCCCCTCGGGAATTGTTTCGTCGCTCACACCCACTAGGGCACACGACATCACAAGAATGCATATCATGATGCTTGGCATACAATGACTCGTGACATTTAAATGCACACATATACACATCCATAATCATGCATATACAATCAAACACAACACAATGCATTTAATTGCCCTTTGGCCACAACCATCATCACAACATATCATCACTTGCATTCACATCATATAACATCACACAAGTCATACGGTATATATCAAAAGCACATTGCATGATAACACATCAAATTCACACCATTGAAACGGTAAAGTCGACAAAACGACACATTTCCAAATTCCCGACATAATTAAATCGGCCAACCATCCCAAAACCATATATATATATATTATGCAGTCACAATAACATCATTTAAACATACTCATATTACCACCATTAACACCACAACAACATCTTTGTAACACCACTCAAGATTCATCACTTACAACAAGACTTCTTAGCGTACACAACAAATAATAAACACATTCCTCAACATATTAGACAAAAAAATATTGGGAAAACGATTCACCTAATTATACCATGTTAAAGTTCTACTCATTAGCTTTGTGACGCTTTAAACGGTTCGCCATTTGAATATACAGCAAAAAAGTTATGATCAAAATTGTATTTTAACATTTTTGCAAAAGCTAAGTGCATGAGTCGACGCATGAGAGCTTCAGATCGACGCGTGCTGTTTCGGTTTTCGAAGTATTCATTTCTGGAAGCTTCAGGTCGACGCACAGAATCTTCAGGTCGACGCATGTTGTTCTGAACTTCAAAAATCACTTTTTTAAACAGCAGTTTCATACTAGATTATTATACTAGAACCTATGCTACGAAATCCCATCATCATAGACTCAATTTTATACTAAATTAACATTCTAAAACTCAATTATCCATTGTTTTACTCATGGATTAACATCATATCATCATCAATTTCATACCTACTGTCGCTCCCAAGATCTTCATCCAGGTACAAACGCGAGAGTGGCGCGGAAAAACAGAGTCGCCAGCCGTGTAAATTTATCCCAAGAGGGGGAAAGGGAACACCGCATAAACCTGAGGAAGAGGGAAAGGAATGGTCATCGCAACCATAGCCTGGGTTCGGGAGTCGGTTACGCGAGGGGAAGGTGCTAGCACCCTACGCGTCCATCGTACTCGATGGGATCCACGCTTGTTGTCTATTCTAAGGGTGAGTTATCCTATCATCTATGGATGTACTAAGACGGGGAGGGGAAGACAAAGACAGACTCGGTAGGACGTCGACGTCCTAGGCCTACGTACCCCCTTTGTGCAATGGGGAATTCAGAGTCAACGTAGTTCGGACCAAGTTCTTTTTGTGTTTTTTATGAGCGACGTTAAGTTCGCGTCCGGCAGTTAGGGTCGATGCCTGTTTGCGACTCAGACGGAAAGTAACGTGCCTTTTTTTTGAAAATAGCCTTTAGTTTGACAATCCCGAAGGACAAAAAAGTTTGAAGTTTGTTTGTATTTTTTAGGATAGAAGTGACTTAAGTTAGTTCATAACTTGCATTGCACCAAAGTCTAGGGCACAGGGGCGAATACTTAACGCATCGTCCCAAGACAGGACGCTCGCTAAGCACTCTAGAAAGATGAGAGGAAGCCCCTCATTTCTCATTCCCCACGCTTAAGAGTCCTAATGTTATCATGCATGGTGACCTACGGTTAGTGAGGTTTGACGACAACCTAATCCTAAAGAAAAGAAAAGATGAGAGAAGGAAAGAGTAAGGGTGAACATGGATAACTATCCACACCCTCAAAGAACTTACCTCAACCCCTGCATAAAAGGTTAGTACAAACAGATATGAATAATATTAAGGCAAATGAAACCCAAACAATGACACATAATAGTGATCAAGTGACCTATAACAATCAAACATGGTTGCTGAAATTAAAAACACAATCCCATTGCAGTGGCACAAGTGCCTTTTCAAACAGGTAATCAGACACGGTCAAAATGAGCATACAAGAAGCCTCAAACAAGGAGCAATCACATAATTAGAGAAACAACTTCTAAAATTGCCAAATTAAATATCAACATTGCTCAACCAGAAACAAATAACATATCAAAAAATCCTGCAAAAATTCAAAATATAGGTCATTCAAACAATTATACAAATCCAGATGAGAAATATGGCTCAACATGCCAAAGGCAAGGACTAAAATGCAATATGAAATGATTTTAAAAATGAAAGAAAAATATTTTAATGTATTTCAAAGTATTGATGAAAAAATGCAAAAAGAATGAGTTCTAAATAATTTATGGATGCAGAGAAATAAAATAAACAAATTTAGGTATGCATGATATGAATTATTCAAAAAGAAAATAAACCAATATTTATTTCAGATGCTAAAAATAAAATAAAATAATAAAATAAAATTTGTGAAAATTTTATAAAATTATAAAAATGATGCATGAATTTTCTTGGAAATTTTTAATGCAATTAACTATTTTGAAAAAAATTAAAATGAAATGTAATGATTTAATAAAAATAAAAAAAAGAAATAAACACATGGGGGTGCATTCAGTAAATAATTCACATTGGAATGATAAAGGGCTGGAAAAGAGGGGGTGTAATTAGCAGCCCAATCCAACAACACTCAGCGAAAAAAAAATAAAAAAAGAACAATGGGTCCAGTCAACTAATTGACTCAATATCCACCACCAGATTGATCCTGCGCTTATTATCAAGTCAACAAAAAGTCCAAGTATACAAAACCAATGGCCATGATCACACGGTACACCACACTAACCCTGTACACACGCACACCAAAGCAAACTGAACACCCAACACTCCCACGCGCACGGCACATGGCCTCATTAATTTGTTGGCATCATGATAGCCAATGGATTCAATCAACGCACACGATTTGGTCAACAACAATCAAAGGTAATTAGGATGAAAGGCAATGATCTGAGGGTTCACAATAATAAGCCTGGAAGCACGTACACACAATCATTAAATTAAAATCAGAAAAAAAAATAAAACTTAAAACGCGTGGCGCAACGTGGACCACACGATGAAGAAAATGGACGGCTGGGAGATTGTCTTCTTCGTTGAAACCCTTGCCGGCCGGACACCACAACCAGTCGTAGGAACTAGGGTTCCAGTCGACCCCTCCATCACCTGCAACTCAAAACTTGCCCAGAAATTTCATGCGAATACACTATTTTGATCAGAAAAATGTGAGGATTCCAAATATGCAATCAAAAATCACAAACCATCAACCCACAATGAAAAATGCATGAAATAATGTTAGGGTTCAAAACTTTAAACACACCATGTGCACACCATTCATGTCCAAAATCAAAACAAATTATATCAGGGTTATCAGTGAACATCACACACCATTATGCGCATCAAAAAAGGGAATTTTAGGATCACGAAAAAAACACCACCAACCTGAGGTCAAGCACTCCTAATCCTTGCTATTAGCTGCGAATGATGATTGCTTCGTGCTCTAGGGATCCCAAGAAAGAAGATTGTGGAAGAATTTTTTGAAAAGACCTAATGGATTGAGAGATATGAAAGATTCAAGTTTTAGGGTTCAAGTTTTTCTCTTCTCCAAATTCACGTGTCCCAACCCTAACCAGTGCATGAATTGGCTTAAATAGATTAGGTCATCCCACTGATAATGATTTGGGCCTTGGTAATTCTCCACTTAATGAGTTTTGGGCAAATTTGGAAATTTGAATAAAGTGGAATACACCTTCCTCCATGCATGGATATCCAAGTATTTCATGATGGACCACTTACTCAACAATTGCTAATCACACCTAAATTAAAATTGGGCCTTGAGATGCCTTGGTTCATGAGTTTTAAATAATTTGGCAATTTGAAATAATGGAGAATAAGTGATGAATAAACCATGAAAATTCTTGATTTAAAGGCCAAAAATGCTCCTTATGGATTGTCCTTTGATGTTAAAAAGTGCCTTGAAGCAATGGAATTAATTATAGGTCCACATGTCCCAAAGTGTAAAAATTGTGAAAATGGAACCCTAAAAACCACTTTGCCTTCTTTTGATCATATTTTGAGTTTCACAAATGATATGGTGACCCACTAGTACTTGTTGGAAAGAGGAGAAAAAGACCTTCAACTTTCATGTTTTAGGAAAATTCATTTGAAGCTTTCTTGATGATGAAAAGTCAAGTTGAATGTAGTGTAGGAACTTGCCCAAAAAGGAAACTTTCAAATTATAGGTCATTTCCATATTTAGCAACTTTTGTACCAACCCTTGATTCTTGATAAATGGTATGAAACTTGACTCTTGAAGACCATATGAGGATGTGAGACCTTGAAAACCTTGGAGAGAACCTCAAAATTCCACAGTTGACTCTCCTCTCACAGTTGACTTTTCTCCTGATTCTCCTGATTCCCCATCCATTGGCCAACTGAACTTCTCCTGAACCAAACTGATGGACAAACTTCCATTCCTAGATACTTAGGGACTCAAGGAATACCATGGAATCAAGTCTTGCCCAAGAAATCAGAAATAAACTGACTTTATAGCAAACCCTAATTTTGGTACCCTCAGTCTAGGAGGAAATAGCACAGTCTCCAAATCCGAATTCCTCTGAATATGATGTGTATCCTCTCCAACAAAGATAAGATATGCCATTTTGTGATGATAAAAACCCAAGGAGCTTTCCCATTGGAGAAATAAACCCAAGAATCTCAAAACCCTAATTTCTGCACTGGTTAGGAGAAAGTGATCCACTTGAACTCTCTTGCTTAACCCTCTGAAGAACATCTTCTCCTCTTGAACTTGCCTCAGGCACCTTGACCCCATGCTAAGAACCAATGATATGCACACATGATAATGCAAAAATGAAATGAAACATAACCCAGTTAGTACTAAAGTAAGGAAGGCAAATTTTGGGGTGCAACAGCTGCCCCTATTCAATCAACTTGGTCCTGAGGGTATGATAGCGACGGCTTTCAGACAATCAGGATACACGGAGATTGAATACCAAAGAACCCGTAAATTTGCAATCCTCCACTGGAGACTTAGCCATAAATGTTGTACTGTCACAATACAGACGAGTGTTAGCTATGCTGGGTATAAAGTGAAACAAACTCTCCCAAGTTACGTCATCTCTGCTGATAAAGAGAACAGACAAAGGAGTCTCGAAATAAGCCATCCCTGCTGATAAAGGGAACTGACAAAAAGAATCTTCAAAAGATTGTTATCTCTGCTGATAAAGAGAACTAGCGAAACTAATGCCATCCCTGCTGATAAAGGGAACTGGCGAAGAAAATATCCAAAAGATTGTTATCTCTGCTGATAAAGAGAACTAGCAACATAAATTCCATCCCTGCTGATAAAGGGAACTGACGAAGAAAATATCCAAAAGATTGTTATCTCTGCTGATAAAGAGAACTAGCAACACAAATGCCATCCCTGCTGATAAAGGGAACTGAAGAAAGAAATCCTCAAAAGATTGCTATCTCTGCTGATAAAGAGAACTAGCAACACAAAAGCCATCCCTGCTGATAAAGGGAACTGACGAAGAAAATATCCAAAAGATGGCTATCTCTGCTGATAAAGAGAACTAGCAAAGCAAATGCCATCCCTGCTGATAAAAGGAACTGACGAAGGAAAATATTCAAAAGATTGCTATCTCTGCTGATAAAGAGAACTAGCAACATAAATGCCATCCCTGCTGATAATGGGAACTGACGAAAGAAAATATCCAAAAGATTGCTATCTCTGCTGATAAAGAGAACTAGCAAAACAAAAGCCATCCCTGCTGATAAAGGGAACTGACGGAAGAAAATATCCAAAAGATTGCTATCTCTGCTGATAAAGAGAACTAGCAACACAAATGCCATCCCTGCTGATAAAGGGAACTGACGAAAGAAAATCTTCAAAAGATTGCTATCTCTGCTGATAAAGAGAACTAGCAAAACAAAAGCCATCCCTGCTGATAAAGGGAACTGACGGAAGAAAATATCCAAAAGATTGCTATCTCTGCTGATAAAGAGAACTAGCAACACAAATGCCATCCCTGCTGATAAAGGGAACTGGCGAAAGAAAATCTTCAAAAGATTGCTATCTCTGCTGATAAAGAGAACTACCAACACAAATGCCATCCCTGCTGATAATGGGAACTGACGAAAGAAAATCTTTAAGAGATTGCTATCTCTGCTGATAAAGAGAACTAGCAAAATAAATGCCATCCCTGCTGATAAAGGGAACTGACGAAAGAAAATCTTCAAAAGATTGTTATCTCTGCTGATAAAGAGAACTAGCAAAACAAATGCCATCCCTGCTGATAAAGGGAACTGACAAAGAAAATCTCCAAAAGATTGCCATCTCTGCTGATAAAGAGAACTAGCAAAACAAAAGCCATCCATGCTGATAAAGGGAACTGACGAAGGAAAGTATCCAAAAGATTGCTATCTCTGCTGATAAAGAGAACTAGCAACATGTAAGCCATCCCTGCTGATAAAGGGAACTGACGAAATAAAATCTTCTAGAGATTGCTATCTCTGCTGATAAAGAGAACTAGCAAAATAAATGCCATCCCTGCTGATAAAGGGAACTGACTACCCGGCGAGAACTGAGTTTATACCAAATAAGTCAGTCGAGAACTGACTACCAGACGAGAACTGGATTTACATAATACGTCAGACAAGAACTGACTACCAGACGAGAACTGGGTTTCACCAAGTAAGTCAGACGAGAACTGACTGCCATACGAGAACTGGGTTTCACCAAGTAAGTCAGACGAGAACTGACTACCAGACGAGAACTGGATTTGAAAAGGAGATTGGCCAATCCCAAGCAAACTCCTAACAAAGATAAGATGACTCTGCTGGGGAAAGGAGAAGTCTAAAATAAAAGACTCTGCCGGGGGGAGCACAAGTATGAGGAACGCATCCCTCCAAAATCTCCTGAGTTATGCCATCTCTACTGGGAAAGAGAACTGGCAAGGAAAGCATTAAACCTGGCTTATGCTTCGAATGCAAATGTTTGAATTTTGCCGTAATGCTCCACACGAAGTGGAAATGCTACGCGTTTGAGGATGCGATGCAAATGCTTATGATATGCAAAAGGGGTCCCTCCGGCAAAATAAATGCTGGAGAGAAAAGATCAAATCAGCTGGGGATGACAAAAATAAATTATCCTCTGAATCCAAGAACTCTGCTGAGAAGGGTCATACTGATCGACTTTTCAGATCAACAACTTCTGCTGGGGATGAAATCCCGAAAGAACTACCGGGAACCACACCTGTCTTTCACTGAAGGTAACATCCAAAATCTGAGATTTCTCCTCTGCTGGGGGAGTTGAGAATGAAAGCCAATAACGGAACCGGAAGTCTGTTGCTGAGGATTGCCAATAACAGATGGGCTTAGGACCTGCTGGGGGATACCAGCCTATAATACCATCCTGCTTGGGGAAAACAGTCCATAATACCATCCTGCTTGGGGATACTGCTGAACTTAGCCTGCTGGTGGGGAAAATGACTTTACTCCCACTTTGATGGGGGACTAGAATATGATATTGTCGGCGAAAGCACACTTCTCGACTGGATGAGGGAAGTGAAAACCCTGATTCTGTGGGGAGACAATGTCTTGATCCGGGGAAAATACTTCCCAAGTCTCCTACTGGGGAAGGTCTGCTCTGCTGAGGAAAGTGCAATATCAATGCTGGAGAAAGCAAACTGCTGGGGAAGTACAATCATGTTGCCCTACAGCTTGACTTGTCTTTATGGTCATAAACGGCTCTTTGAACTTTTCACTTGCCCCAGACCACCAGGTCTAATGGAAGAAATCATCTCAAGAGGATTTTATAGAAGACCGGGCGTTCGTACTGCCCCAGGGTCTTCAAACTCTTGGAGAGATTTATAATATCTCGACAACTGCCCCAGTCTTCATAATCCATGAAGTACATTACCTCGAAAGGGATTGTAATGACTTGAAAATACTCTGCTTTAGTGTCTTGAACCTTAAGAAGGTATTTTCAATTAACCATTTTCGGGAGTGGACAATCTCCCACACTCTAGAGATGGCCTGCCCCAATACGAGCTTTGAAGTGACTTTGCCCCTGATCTTAGAATGAATACCCCATAATAACTGAATTTCGGAGGGATTTCTCGACGTGACTGCCCCAGATTGGCTACATCTTAACACGACTTACTCGGGAGAGCCCACTCTACACTGAGTCTCTTGGCAGCCTGCCCTTTGATATGATTGTCCTTCAGAATTTCCAAGCATCCCAACTTGACAGGACCAAGCTTCTTGACTGACTTTCACTGTGTAAGCTGCATTGATGCTTAGGCACATATATGCAAACAGAAAATGTTTATTATGAGAATGACAATTCTAATGCAACACTCATGTTAACCTTGAAGTTTTTATTGAAAATGCGTCGCCAAGCCTTGTGAACGAATCACTTGCTGGGATGCGACCTTGATTTTTGAATGGCAAAACAATGCGCACATGCAATACCAACAAATCTTATTAGCACAACTCGTAGGAGTCAGGAACACTATCCTGTTGAAGTACGCTTTCGGAATAAACCCTGTTTCAATTAGGACTTTTAAGGGTTGTAACGTGGTCTAGTTCACGGTTTCAGAAAAAGGATTTATGGCTCAAAATTTATCGGTGCCCACCCACTCTTCGTGATGTTCTCCAGTCCTATATTCAGTTAATCTGACCCAAATGCTCATCTCTCGAAAGGTTTATGATCCTTAAGGAACCTATGCCACTAATGGTTTGGCACCTAAGGGAGTTTTGGAGTGACAGTTACCCCTTTTTATCTTTTGTGCCTGTAATCACACAAATTTGTTCTTATCGAGGATTTTTCTTTTGATCTTTTCTTTCTTTTGTTTCTTTGATCCCTAATTTTTGTCTGGACTGACTCTTTTGAGTTTTTTCGATTTTGAAGTCCAGCAGGATGCCTTGACTTTTGCCTAAGTCACTTGTTTTCAAGTTTCGACTTAGCGGGCTTTCTTTTCCCTTTTTTTTATTCCCCTATTGAACAAAGCGTGTGACACTGGTTGTCTTACTTGCTTGAAAGGGTTGTGACTGCCTCACTCCTTGATTATTGAAGGGTAACCATTGTGGTTTCACATCTTGCTAGTGGAATGGAAGGTAATGGATCCTCGGATGCACACTCTCCTTGGAATTTGAATGCTCGGTCAAACTAACTGACGTCTACCCTTCCCCTGGGTTAAGTATGAGGGTTTTTTTGTACGAAAGAAGCTTCTACTTCAAGGCTCAAAGGGGTTAACGAAGGTTTATCTCCTTATCTCTCCAGTGTTTAGGGGTTTGAAATAATGCCTGTACATCCTCAACAGGGTTCTATCCTTGAACATACAACCAGAGATTTTGCGTTTTCGTCTCATCATCCTCCCTCAAGAGTTCTAAACAAGAAAATTGGTATTGCAGTGCATATAAACATTTAAGAGTGAACACGAATGGATTACTTCAAGAAAAACATAGTCATTGTGTTAATATCATCATTAAAAAACAAACAAGTCTTACATGCATACGATGCTTTAACAAGAAATGAAAAACTACAAATGAAAATGCAGTAAAGAAGCTGAAGATTGCCATTGCTGAGGAAGCTTAATTCTGTCTGGACGTACTTGCAGACTGAGTGTTCATTTGAGAAAGGAGGCCTCCATTGATGTACATATCATCTTCAGTGAATACAATGATCTCTGAGTCTACCAGGTCTTGCACCTTGTTCTGGAATGCATTACACTTATCAATTGTATGCCCAAATGTTCCCGAGTGGAACTCGCACCTTGCAGTCATGTCGTAATCCGGAGAAATAGGGTACGGTACCGGCGCGGTACTCCTTGTTTGAATCAGAGAGTTTTTTAGCAGACGAGCAAACAACTGACTATAAGGGATAGGAATAGGATCAAATATCCTCTCGGGCCTCCTTGGTCTCGGTTGCCCCTGTTGCTGATAATTCTGTCGTCGGTGCTGATTTGGGCGCCTCACCTGCGCTTGCACTTTCCTTTCCATATTTGGCTGAGGCACAAACAAAGGTTGCTGACGTAGAGCTTCTACAGCAAAAGGTTGTGGAGAAAGTCCATGACCTGAGGTGGATCCTGCAAAGAGGGGAGGAGTCTCCACTTCTTTTGCAACCATTGGGGTAAAATCACCTTGTATATTCACGCCGCCCGACGTGAACTCAATTGCCCCTGCATCAATCAAATCCTGGACTTGGTGCTGAAAGGCCCTACATTTCTCCACAGTATGCCCTGGTGCCCCAGAATGGAAGTCACAATGGGCTCTTGTATCATAGCCTGGTGAAGGATTACCAGTGAGAGGAGCCAAAGTCCTTTTCTGTACCAGTTGCAACTGAAGGAGATGCTGCAATAGTTGAGAATATGGCATAGGGAGCGGATGAAAAACTCTTTCAGACTTCTTCTGTCCCTGTGTACACTTTTTTCCCTTGGGCTTCTCTTGGGAGCCAAGACCTAGCTGCTGTTGGGAAAGTTTTGGAACTTCCGCTTGTGGAAGAGATTCACGAGATAATCTACGATTTAAATCAAATTCCAAAGAGACGGGAGGAGTAAGGATCTCTGTTATGGAAGCGGGCACAGGACTGTCTTCCTTCTTCAACACCCTATTCAAAATTTCCATGGCCAAACCCATCTGAGTCTTTATCTGATTGACCTCCTCCCTCAGCATCTTCTGGTCTTGCATGAGAGTTTGCATATTCCCCATAAGCTGCCCCATCTGGCCTCGCATTTCCCTCAACTCAGCTTGAACTTGCTCCATGATCAACTCTTGAATGGCCTGAGGAGTTAAGTCTGCAATTCTAAAGAAAACCATATCAAAATAAGAATAACCAGCCTTGAACACCTGTTATGCACAATGATTATGCAAAATGATTATGAATATGCAAATGCAAATGAACATGTTTAAAAAATTCGCAGGGCGATCCACCCCTTGATTCCAGTTTAACAACAAGATAGAACGGAACTTCTGCTCATATATTAAGAAAACCAGAGGAAAACCAAATGTCAACAATCACGAATCCAAGATAACAAGTCTGAACACCATAATCATAGATCCCAACCAACAAGCCTGGCGGTGGTCCAGATAATGAAAGAAAAAAGAAAACTATGGCATATCATCAAAGTCTACAAGTGTCAATCCCCCCCATCCATTATGCTTCTTGCTCCAGTCTTGAATTTCCTTGAACAGCTTTCTGGTGTCGGGATGCTTCGGTCTCTGAATTAGCTCTTGAATGAGAATGTCTCTCCTATGCATGATCCCTTCCAAGTATTGGCAATGTAACTCCCAAGCGTCTTCTCCTTAAACACCATCCATGCTAGGTCCCTCATGTCTAGATCTCTTCACTTTAGCTTGGACCTTCAATTCCTCTATGGAGGCTATGGCTTCATTGAGTCGACCCTCGACTGCTTGTCTCTGGAATACTCCTGATAGGATCTCAGCGTCTTTCTTCTTGAGCTACGACTTCAATTGATCAATCAGAGCTAGATAACCGTCTTCTTTTTGCTTATTCTCAGCCATTGCAGTTTCTCGGTGAGCATTGGACCTGTGAATTTTTAACAAAGCCTTGTCCAACTCTTCCTTCTTAGACTCGAGAACCTTACTGATACCGTCTAAAGCTTGTTTCATACTTTGTCTGGATGATACCATGTCAGCTAACTCTTTTTCTGCCTTAGCAAGAAGCTCTGTCTTCAACTTGGCGGTATGAACAGCTTCACCCCGCTCATGTTTCAACTGATAAATCTCCCTTAGTAGCTCACTGTTTTCTTCTCGCAACTTTTCTTTTTCAGCCCACAACTTGTTAAACTTCTCTATCCTAACTGTGGTAGGAGGCTCAATCAGCAAGGGGTTGGATGGTGATTCTACCGGGAAGGGAAGAAGCTCCTCTTCTGCTCTCTTCTTAATCCACTCTTTATAGGAAGGGAAAGCCCGGTTGTTACATTTCCCGAATGAAGTTTTTCCCTTCTTGGTCACCTGCTTCCAAGCATTCACAATCTTCCTTATCAACTCTTGATCCTCAGTACCATTGAAGAATAAGGACTCTTTGACATCTCGCTCTTCAGGTGGACCTTTCAAAGGATAACCAAACTGCCTGATAACAAGGAAAGGATTATAGTTAATTCCACCCCTTCTCCCTATCAAGGGTACATTAGGGAATTCTCCGCACTTGCAAATAATCTCTATTCCTAGAAATCACGGTTGAACCAGACAATGTTGTCAGCAGTCAAGCCCATTAACCTCTTTGACCACTTCAGAGAATCTTTCGTATCAACAAAGGCGCCAGTTTCTGGCAGATGGCTCAGGAACCAAGTAGATAAGAGCTGTGGACAACAGCTCACGGTTTTTCCTCGCCTATTTTCATTCTTGTAGTGGACTGAGTGATACACATCACCTAGCAAGGTAGGTATAGGATTCTTTGAAATAAAGATTCTGACAGCGTGCATATCCACCAGATCAGGAACATTGGGAAACAGGACAATCCCATAGATGCACATAGCCATAATAGCTTGGAAAGCAGTCCAATTATTCTCTTTAACATGTATGCAAGCTTGATCAAACAAGAACTTCAATAAGAAACCCTTAGCTCCTTGTTTTTCCTCAATATTACTGCTCAGAACGGATTCACCAATATGAAGAGCAATAGCCATTTCTTTTATCCCGGGGTGTTCTTCAGAAAAGAATACTATGTCATGCCTGATGGGGATTCCCAAGATAAATGAGAACTCCTCCAATGTCGGGGCCAAGATGTAGTCTGGGAAAGTGAAGCAATGCAAAGAAGGATCGTAAAACTGAAGAAGTCTATGAATGGCGTCCTTCTCATACTTGGAGATATTGTAGACAAACTTCAGAAGTCTCCCATACCCTCCACTAAACTCTGTACGAACTCCAGGGCCTGCCATACTAATCAGCTTGTGAATCAACGTCAAGGTCGGATCTGGGAATGAATAGGCAACAGTCTTCTTTCTCTGGGCGTCCATGCCAAGGTAACTTCAGAAAACCGGAATCAAGAGTAAGATGCAAGCCCTGAAAAATGTCAAACATGTCAGCATGCAAGAAAAATGATATGCTCATGCAAACATGGGATCAAGGCAACACTGCTGGATGTGCTGTGCTGTTAACTGAACGAGAACCACAACCCAGAAAACCAGAATTCCGAACCACTGAGATAACCAGGAACCCAGATAATCAAACATTGATGAGAAATCCAGAAAAACCGGGTAGGTTGAAGGTTTCGGTTACCTGCAAACCTGCAAACGCCCATCCCCTCTCACGTGTAGGTACTAGGATGTTCAGTATCCCGGGCTCTCAGGTCGAGAAATGATGATACGTTCACCATTTCTGGTTTGGCATCATCATCAATCGAGGAGGCCTCAACTGATTCTCCAAAACGGAAGGTCCTCAGCTTCTGGCACTGAGGTCGAGAAACAATAGTACATTCATCCCTCGGGGTACAGTACTATCGTCAATCGAGGAGTGCCTCGACTGATTCTCTTCAAAAGATAGGGGCCATCCTATGCGAGTTCCAAAGTGGGCCCTCGGGTGCGAATGGGTTTGCCACAGGATGTGGTCTGCCACTGTCACCACTAAAGAGGGATGTTTCCACTAAGGTCCTCGATGATCGGTCACCAGAGTCGACAGCTCTCTAGATCAACACCCTAGCATGCGCAAGACACACACGTTAGAATGCGTCCCAAGATAGCCTCGTCTGGTTGTGAATTCCGTGAACACACAAACGTACCAAGCGGGCACGTAGGTCCCACTACTTTCCACTCTAGTCCTAGGGTGTACTAAAGCCTGGGTATTTAGCTTATCTCTTAGAACAACCTAACCTGCAAAACAGAAACAGCCAGCACAACACAGCAATATCCAGTATGACAGTAATAAAAATGAAATGCAATGCAGAAAATGCGGTAAAAATAAAATACAACAAACACAGCAAAGCAAACACAAAGACACCCAAAGAGAACACAGACAAGCAAGCGCTAGGATTGACTCGCTTAGGGATGGACCAACATAGGTCAACCAGAGTCCCCAGCAGAGTCGCCAGTTGTCGCTCCCAGGATCTTCATCCAGGTACAAACACGAGAGTGGCGCGGAAAAATAGAGTCGTCAGCTGTGTAAATTTATCCCAAGAGGGGGAAAGGGAACACCGCATAAACCTGAGGAAGAGGGAAAGGAATGGTCATCGCAACCATAGCCTGGGTTCGGGAGTCACTTACGCGAGGGGAAGGTGCTAGCACCCCACGCGTCCATCGTACTCGATGGGATCCACGCTTGTTGTCTATTCTAAGGGTGAGTTATCCTATCATCTATGGTTGTACTAAGACGGGGAGGGGAAGACAAAGACAGACTCGGTAGGACGTTGACGTCCTAGGCCTACGTACCCCCTTTGTGCAATGGGGAATTCAGAGTCAACGTAGTTCGGACCAAGTTCTTTTTGTGTGTTTTATGAGCGACGTTAAGTTCGCGTCCGGCAGTTTGGGTCGATGCCTGTTTGCGACTCAGACGGAAGGTAACGTGCCCTTTTCGAAAATAGCCTTTAGTTTGAAGGTCCCGAAGGACAAAAAGGTTTGGGGTTGGTTTGTGTTTTTTAGGACAGAAGTGGCTTAAGTTAGTTCCTAAGTTACATTGCACCAAAGTCTAGGGCACAGGGGCGAATACTTAACGCATCGTCCCAAGACAGGACGCTCGCTAAGCACTCTAGAAAGATGAGAGGAAGCCCCTCATTTCTCATTTCCCACGCTTAAGAGTCCTAATGTTATCATGCATGGTGACCTACGGTTAGTGAGGTTTGACGACAACCTAATCCTAAAGAAAAGAAAAGATGAGAGAAGGAAAGAGTAAGGGTGAACATGGATAACTATCCACACCCTCAAAGAACTTACCTCAACCCCTGCATAAAAGGTTAGTACAAACAGATATGAATAATATTAAGGCAAATGAAACCCAAACAATGACATATAATAGTGATCAAGTGACCTATAACAATCAAACATGGTTGCTGAAATTAAAAACACAATCCCAAAGCAGTGGCACAAGTGCCTTTCCAAACAGGTAATCAGACACGGTCAAAATGAGCATACAAGAAGCCTCAAACAAGGAGCAATCACATAATTAGGGAAACAACTTCTAAAATTGCCAAATTAAATATCAACATTGCTCAACCAGAAACAAATAACATATCAAAAACTCCTACAAAAATTCAAAATATAGGTCATTCAAACAATTATACAAATCCAGATGAGAAATATGGCTCAACATACCAAAGGCAAGGACTAAAATGCAATATGAAATTATTTTAAAAATGAAAGAAAAATATTTTAATGCATTTCAAATTATTGATGAAAAAATGCAAAAAGAATGAGTTCTAAATAATTTCTGGATGCAGAGAAATAAAATAAACAAATTTAGGTATGCATGATATGAATGATTCAAAAAGAAAATAAACCAATATTTATTTCAGATGCTAAAAATAAAATAAAATAATAAAATAAAATTTGTGAAAATTTTATAAAATTATAAAAATGATGCATGAATTTTCTTGGAAATTTTTAATGCAATTAACTATTTTGAAAAAAATTAAAATGAAATGTAATGATTTAATAAAAATTAAAAAAAAAACAGAAATAAACACATGGGGGTGCATTCAGTATTCACGTTGGAATGATAAAGGGCTGGAAAAGAGGGGGTGTAATTAGCAGCCCAATCCAACAACACTCAGCGAAAAAAAAAATAAAAAAAGAACAATGGGTCCAGTCAACTAATTGACTCAATATCCACCACCAGATTGATCCTGCGCTTATTATCAAGTCAACAAAAAGTCCAAGTATACAAAACCAATGGCCATGATCACACGGTACACCACACTAACCCTCTACACACCCACACCAAAGCAAACTGAACACCCTACACTCCCACGCGCACGGCACATGGCCTCATTAATTCGTTGGCATCATGATAGCCAATGGATTCAATCAACGCACACGATTTGGTCAACAACAATCAAAGGTAATTAGGATGAAAGGCAATGATCTGAGGGTTCACAATAATAATCCTGGAAGCACGCACACACAATCATTAAATTAAAATCAGAAAAAAAATAAAACTTAAAATGCGTGGCGCAACGTGGACCACACGATGAAGAAAATGGACGGCTGGGAGATTGTCTTCTTCATTGAAACCCTTGCTGGCCGGACACCACAACCAGTCGCCGGAACTAGGGTTCCGGTCGACCCCTCCGTCACCTGCAACTCAAAACTTGCCCAGAAATTTCATGCGAATACACTATTTTGATCAGAAAAATGTGAGGATTCCAAATATGCAATCAAAAATCACAAACCATCAACACTCAATGAAAAACGCATGAAATAATGTTAGGGTTCAAAACTTTAAACACACCATGTGCACACCATTCATGTCCAAAATCAAAACAAATTATATCAGGGTTATCAGTGAACATCACACACCATTATGCGCATCAAAAAAGGGCGTTTTAGGATCACGAAAAAAACACCACCAACCTGAGGTCAAGCACTCCTAATCCTTGCTATTAGCTGCGAATGATGATTGCTTCGTGCTCTAGGGATCCCAAGAAAGAAGATTCTGGAAGAATTTTTTGAAAAGACCTAATGGATTGAGAGATATGAAAGATTCAAGTTTTAGGGTTCAAGCTTTTCTCTTCTCCAAATTCACGTGTCCCAACCCTAACCAGTGCATGAATTGTCTTAAATAGATTAGGTCATCCCACTGATAATGATTTGGGCCTTGGTAATTCTCCACTTAATGAGTTTTGGGAAAATTTGGAAATTTGAATAAAGTGGAATACACCCTCCTCCATGCATGGATATCCAAGTATTTCATGATGGACCACTTACTCAACAATTGCTAATCACACCTAAATTGAAATTGGGCCTTGAGATGCCTTGGTTCATGAGTTTTAAATAATTTGGCAATTTGAAATAATGGAGAATAAGTGATGAATAAACCATGAAACTTCTTGATTTAAAGGCCAAAAATGCTCCTTATGGATTGTCCTTTGATGTTAAAAAGTGCCTTGAAGCAATGGAATTAATTATAGGTCCATATGTCCCAAAGTGTAAAAATTGTGAAAATGGAACCCTAAAAACCACTTTGCCTTCTTTTGATCATATCTTGAGTTTCACAAATGATATGGTGACCCACTAGTACTTGTTGGAAAGAGGAGAAAAATACCTTCAACTTTCATGTTTTAGGAAAATTCATTTGAAGCTTTTTTGATGATGAAAAGTCAAGTTGAATGTAGTGTAGGAACTTGCCCAAAAAGGAAACTTTCAAATTATAGGTCATTTCCATATTTAGCAACTTTTGTACCAACCCTTGATTCTTGATAAATGGTATGAAACTTGACTCTTGAAGACCATATGAGGATGTGAGACCTTGAAAACCTTGGAGAGAACCTCAAAACTCCACAGTTGACTCTCCTCTCACAGTTGCCTTTTCTCCTGATTCTCCTGATTCCCCATCCATTGGCCAACTGAACTTCTCCTGAACCAAAATGATGGACAAACTTCCATTCCTAGATACTTAAGGACTCAAGGAATACCATGGAATCAAGTCTTGCCCAAGAAATCAGAAATAAACTGACTTTATAGCAAACCCTAATTTTAGTACCCTCAGTCTAGGAGGAAATAGCACAGTCTCCAAATCCGAATTCCTCTGAATATGATGTGTATCCTCTCCAACAAAAATAAGATATGCCATTTGGTGATGATAAAAACCCAAGGATCTTGCCCATTGGAGCAATAAACTCAAGAATCTCAAAACCCTAATTTCTGCACTGGTTAGGAGAAAGTGATCCACTTGAACTCTCTTGCTTGACCCCCTGAAGAACATCTTCTCCTCTTTAACTTACCTCAGGCACCTTGACCCCATGCTAAGAACCAATGATATGCACACATGATAATGCAAAAATGAAATGAAACATAAGCCAGTTAGTACTAAAGTAAGGAGGGCAAATTTTGGGGTGCAACACCTACGACTCAAACTTTCATAACTTAACAATGGGGAAAACTCATCAACAACCCAAAATAGAATTATCATACATATAGGCAAACAAAATTCATCACATATCGATAAATCAAACAATATCATCATCCATTAATCTACAACAGTCATAGCATAGAAAAACACCACAACCTACAATGTAAAGACCTAAACCCTTACCCACTATTCAATATATTATCCCGTAGAAGATCAGAACCCCGCCCTTACCTTGTAATTGAGCTTTCCAAACCTTCACAATTGGTGGTTCCCTCTTCTTCTTCTTTTTCAACCCTAACCTTTCTTCCGTTCTTCTCAAATGTTACGATCATACAGCATGAATTCTTTTTCTTGTTTTACTTGTTTAACCCTAGGACCCTTTCTATGATTTGCCTCTTATGCCCTCACTTACTCCTCTAACTCTCTATTATGTCCTCAATATTCTCCCAATTGCTAATTTTTTCCCTTATTCTTATTTTCACCTTAATATTCTTATTTTAATTATTATTATTGTTATTCCAATATTATTATTATTAATTTTCCAACTTAAATAATAATAACAATATCTCCTAATAATTTAAATTAATAATATTAATCAAATATTACTAATATTATTTTATTAATCATTCTCACCACACCACCAAATTCTACAGAATTAGCCACACACACCTCACCCTTAAGATCATTAACACTAAGGTCACTACCCCTTACCGCAGGGTACCCCAACATAACGAAACACACATAAACACATACACACAACATCAGATAATTTCAATTAATTAAAATAAAATGGAGCGTTACATAGTCCATAATATTTCTTTAGAAGTTTCATACTAAAGATTTTGGGTTCATCATGATTCAAGTGGTTGTAAGTTCAAGATTGATTCATTTTTTATTCAAGGCTTTAATTCATTCAAAGTCCAAGATTGATTCACGGTTGGATTTATTTCTCAATGAAAATGTGGAGGTTCACATTACATTACCCAAGAGTCCAAGTCCAATTACAATTAAAGACCATGTCAATACAAAAATTCAACATTGTGCATCCAAAATTCCAATTCCAATTTACAAAGTTGGCCCATTACAAAATTATTACAACAAGTTAGAACTAAAAAAGGAGAAGACCATTACATCACAAAATCGCAACAAAAAAAAGAGTCCAAAACAAGCTCATGAACTTCACCTATAGCAAGCAAAACACGGCCACATAAGAAGCTAAAAGCGCAGTGCAATTGAGTCCAAACGCAGGCCATAAACGAACAAAACGGCAGCTTCAAAATTCATTCAACTTAAAATTTTAGCTCATATTTTTCACTTGAATCTCTCCTATAAATGAGAGCCTTCATCCTCACTTGCAACGAAGTTTTCACAAGCCATTAAACCCCTGCACAAATTTCCTCCAATCTTCAATTCAAAGCTTCAAACACCAAACTCCACAATTCTTCTTCATTTCTTCAAACCTCAATTTTGAAACCTTCATCAATCCAAAATCGGCAACAATTTAATTCACAACAGGTCATACAAATTCAACTCAACAATAACATCTACAATTCACGCACGCAATTTCAAATTCATCCTAACTACAACAACAATAACGTTCAACAAGACTCACAACAAGAATGTGTTGATGTTGCTTGTATGTTTCATACGTATTCTCTCGTATGGAAGATGAGCTTAGCCCATTCCTTTTGTAATCCATACACTCCCTCCTATGTCACGATGCACCCTCCTCCTTCCTATTTCTTTTTCTTTATTTTTTTCTTTTTCTTATTTGTAATATTATTTTATAAGTTTACTTTAACTTCTTTTGTTCAATAATGATTGATCCATTTTTTTATCCATTAATACTTTGTATACCTCTTGATTTAATTTTAATTTTGGTTGGTGAAAATCTTAGAAGTCATGGAGTGATGATTTCAAGGATCTTTGAATCTTCAATATTTCAAATATGTCGATGAATGATCATTAGATCATTCTTGACACTTTGAGATATTGATAGGTTGCCCTTGGTTGATCATTGAAATTCTTGATTAAAGATGAGACCATTCATCTTTTTTTTGTGTTGCATAGCTTTAGGAGAATGATTCTTGTATTATTTCTCTAGCATATTTTAACACAAAAATTGTTATTGACCGATCTCGAATAGACACGATTTCTACATAAGTCCACTTACGATTACTTAACAGAGCGTTAAATTGGTCCCGATTCGATAAATCAATCATTCGATCGTTAACCACTAACAACTAGCTCTTAACAACTAACTTTACTTTCTTGTACTTTTATTTTTCCACAATTTACTTTCCGTTATTTACTTTATTGCTCTTTATAATTCTTGCATTTTTCTTTATGTCATTTTTTTTATCTTTTATGCTTCATCCTGTTAAAAAATACAAAAACATGATAAAATGATGAAAAACCCTAAAAAATGTTGATCTTGGACTATGGTTGATATCCTATGCTTGCTTGGAGTTTTGGAACTATGGACATAGGCTTAGGGTTTCCTTTGTTTGCCATACTTCTTTTTGAGACTTTGAAGTTTATCTGATACCTTGCAATTTATCTGAGACCTTGAGTTCATCTGACACCTTTGGCCATTAAATCAAGCCTTGGATGCTTTCCCTGTTTCTCTGTGACTTTATTTGTTTGGATCTCTTGTGTTCATCTTGCTTTTTGAATTAAGTTAATCAATAGCTTAATCTCAAATTTTTTCCGTCGCGACAGTTGGTGACTCTGCTGGGGAGATAAGTCCCTAAGAGGGTTAAGCCTAGCTTTTTTATTTGTTGTTTATGTTTTTGGGTGTTTGGTGGTCTCTGTGTTTTGAGGTTAGTCCCTTACCCGGACTGAGTGCACTTAAGTTAGGATGGTGGTATAGTCATGGAGACCTAAGTGGCGAAAGGCCTTATTAGGTTGACATGAGAACCCTGCTCAGTTGAGGCCCCTTTGGAATTACTGATGTGATGCGAGTAGTCGTAATGGCGTTATTTTTTCCGACTTGGGAGTCTGTGATTCTGAGAGACCTTTAGAATCTTTTAACCCCTCTTGGCCTTTAGGACGTAATGTGGTGACCTTCCTGGTGTAGACATGGAATAATTGATACACGATACTACAGTCAAACGATGTTCTTTTGTGAATATTATTGGTCTACGAGCAAGTCGTTAAACCAATAATATTTGAAAGATGGATTTACGACTCTGGGAATTTTTAGAACCTGGTTACTATTCGTGATATCCAAAACAATAGAACATACTCGTTGGATGGTCGTTACATTGTCCACCTAACTCCATACTTGTGACATTGAACCTTTGAACCCCCCATGTTTGTGATTGTTGCATTCATGCATTCATAAGCATCATTTTTCATCTGGTTTTCAAGGAACTTAGGAACTCTATTTGCAAACATCACAGGTAATTTGAGTATCGACTCTGGAAGGAGAAACCCTCATCAGTTTTGTTTCAAGCGTCCTAAATTGGAAGAGTTGAGAAAGCTAGGTTCTATGGTTGCTTGTCCTTCTAATTTCAAAGATCGTTATGGAAGACTTTTGTCTGTGTTGAACATTGATCCCAAAGATAGAGTTCTGAACACCCTGGTCCAGTTCTATGAATCACAATATAGGTGTTTCACTTTCCTTGATTATCAGCTTGTGCCCACTTTGGAGGAGTATTCTTATCTCATCGGTTTTCCCATTTCAGATCAGGCATCTTTCAGTGGTTTGGAGGAGATTCCTAAATCTCATGTTATTGGAGAGTCTGTGCACTTTAGGAAATGAGAGATCGAAGCTCATCTTGTGACTAAAGAAGATATTCTCGGTCTACCTGCTAAGTTCTGGATGGAGAAGGATGCTACTCTTGCTAGTGTTGGGAGTATGGTTGCTTTTGAAGTTGTTCTTGTTTTGCTTATCTATGACCTAGTCTTGTGCCCCTTTACTGTACAAGTGGTTTATTGTGCACTTTCCGCAGTCCAGCTTATTCAAGGATAACAAGAATTGTTTGAGGCGGTCTCATAGGATTATGTCTCTCACCAATGCAGACTTGACTTGGTATTCTAGAGTTTATGATGATGTGAAGATTGTTGACATTTGTGGTGAATTCTATATTGTGCCTCTTCTTGGTACAAAAGGTGGTATTAACTACAATCCAATTCTAACTCGACGTCAGCTTGGGTATGCTATGAAGGACAGACCAAATAGTGTTCTTTAGGAAGCTTTTTTCATTCGAGAAGGTGTTGATAGTAATGGGTTAAAGGAAATGATAGTCTACGCCTAGTGGAAAATTCACAAAAAAGGGAAGAATGAGTTAGGGTTAAGATATTATTTTGCTTTGGAGCCTTACACTCAGTGGGTGCAAGTGAGAGCCGCTCAGATCAAAATTCCTTATCCTCCTGAAGAACCTATATTCCCTAAAGTCTTATCATTCACTCCCGTTCCAGTTGAAGATATGTAAAGGCTTCAATCTGCTTTAGCTCAGATGAAGCAAGAGAGAGATGCTTGGGATAGCAACTTTCATGATTTGCAAAGGAAATTGAAGGAGACAGATGATATGCTTCGCCAAAGGGATGAGTTTCTTGAGAAACATGGAAAGAAAAGGAAGATTGAGCAAGAGACTAGGTCCGGAGCTTGGAAAGGTCTTATTGACAAGATCTTGAAAGAGAAATCTGAGATGAAGACAGCTTTTGAAGTTTAGATCGGGAAGCTCAAGAGGAATTTGTAGCATGGAGATGGATCTTCTTCAGCTTGGGTGTCCTCAGTTCCTAGGCTTTAGTTTATACTTTTGTTTAGGATTGCTTGAAATCATGTACTGATATTATAATCCTTCTAGATTTATTAATGAAATGAAGTTCAGTTTTAATTTAAAAGTCTTTTCTTTATGATGTTTGCAATATGTTTATGAGAGAATGGATGAGTTCCAAGATCAGTTCCAGGAATTGCAGAAAGAATCGAAAGCAATAAAGGGTAAGGATCTGTTTGGTAAGAACGCCTGTGATTTGTGTCTGGTTCCCAGTGTTAAAATCTCTGTCAAATTCAAAGTTCCTGAATTTGAAAAGTACAAGGGTAACTCCTATCCTCAGAGTCATTTGATCATGTATTGTCGAAAAATGGTTACTCATACTGACGATGACAAGTTGTTGATTCACTATTTTCAAGATAGTTTGACTGGTGCAGCCTTGAAGTGGTATGGGATTGAATAGTGCTCATGTCAGTTCTTTCAATGATCTTGTAGAAGCATTTATACGTCGATACAAGTATAATTTAGATATGGCTCCTGATCGTGACCACTTGCATGATATGTCACAGAAGGACAAAGAATCATTCAAAGAGTATGCGCAGAGATGGGGTGAAGTTATTGCTCAAACCCTTTGATGGAGGAGAAGGAGATGACTAAGATGTTTCTCAAGACTCTGAGTCTGTTTTATTATGAGAAAATGGTTGCTAACGCTCCAAGTGATTTCACTGAAATGGTGGGTATGGGAGTTAGATTGGAAGAAGCTGTCCGAGAGAGCCGTTTGACCAAAGAAGCAGGTTCATATATTTCAACAAATAAGTATGGCAACGGGTTTCAAAAAAAGAAAGAAGGGGATACTAATGTTATTTCTCAAGGAGGAAGGTAAAGAAGACCCAAAAATGGAGGTAGCCAGAACCTATCTCAACAGTATTATCAACAATCTCATATTGTTGTAGTCACTCTGGTGGTTAGTCTGACTCCTGCTGTTTAGACTTATCTGCCGCAACAAAATCAACAGCCCAATCGTAATCAGCAAGCTTGTAGAAGGCCTCGGTTTGATCCCATTCCTATGACTTATACAGAATTGTATCCAATTTTGCTGCATAAGGGGTTGATTCAGATGAGAGATCCTCCAGCTGCTCCAAATCCACTTCCATAGTGGTATAAACCTGAAGTTAATTGTGCCTTTCATCAGGGAGCACCTAGGTATGACCTGGAGAATTGATTTTCCTTAAAAGCTGAAGTTCAGAGGCTTTTCAAAAATGGTTTGTTGAAATTCCGAGAAGCTGGACCGAATGTACAAGCTAATCCTCTGCCAGAGCATGGTAGACCCTCTGTCAATATGGTAGATATTGGTTTGAGTCAATATTTGATTTCTGATGTTAATATAGTGAAGACTCCTTTGGATGGTGTGCATGCCAAGTTATGTCAAGCTAGTTTGTTCAAAAATGTTCATTCTAATTGTCAGTTGTGTAAACAGAATCCAGAAGGATGTGTTTTAGTGAAGAAAGATATCCAAGGTTTGATGGACCGTGCTATTTTGCAAATCAGTACCAAGTGTAAAGATGATGAGGTAGTTGTTATTGTTCCTCAGTTTGATGCTCTTGAACCTGTTGAAATCACTTATCAAGGTAAGGGAAATCATGTGGATCCCTTGATTCTTTGTTTGTCTGGTTCGTTTCGTTTTGAATCCAACAAAGCTGTTCCTTGGAGATATAGTTCCATTGTGGTGGAAGATAACAAGAAAGTGATAGTTGAATCAGCTCGTCCAGTTGAGAATATAGCAGATGTCAGTGGGATGACTAGAAGTGATCATTTGTTTACTCCAGCGCCTCTCCGAAAGGGTGATTCTGAGTCAACAAGTAAGAAAGTGCATGGTAAAGACTCTGTTATTATTAATCAAGAACTTGTAGTTGTCAACCCATCTAATGAATCCAAGAAGGATGATGATATTGAAGAGCTGTTAAGATTGATCAGAATGAGTTACTACAAAGTGGTAGATCAACTTCTTCAGACTCCGTCCAAAATATCAGTGTTATCTTTGTTGTTGAATTGTGAGACTCATCTAAAATCTTTGATGAAAGTGTTAGACCAGGCTTATGTGGATTATAATGTGACAGTTGATCAGTTTGATGGTGTAGTAGGAAATATTATAGCTTGTGATGTTTTGGGCTTCAGTGATGAAGAACAGCCGCCAGAGGGCAAGAAGCACAATCTTGCTTTGCATTTATCTGTGAGGTGTCAAAAGGATACTCTGTCCAATGTTTTGGTTGATACTGGTTCATCGCTTAATGGTATGCCAAAAGCAACTTTGTCTAAGTTGGTTTACCAAGGTGCTCCTATGAGACACAGTGGTGTTATGGTCAAAGGTTTCGATGGTTCCAAGAGAACAGTAATTGGTGAAGTTCATCTCCCATTGATGATAGGTCCTCATGTTTTCCAAATCACTTTTCAAGTGTTGGATATTTACTCGACTTACAGTTGTTTATTGGGAATACCATGGATACATGACGTTGGGGCAGTAACGTCTATTCTACATCAGAAGCTCAAGTTTGTTAAGAATGGTAAGCTTGTGATTGTTTATGGTGAAGAAGCTTTGTTGGTTAGTCACCTTTCCTCTTAGATAAATAGATGCAGATGATAAAGCTATTGGAACTCAGTTCCAAGCTTTTGATATTGTCAATGTTGTTTAGAAGAGTGGGTTATCCATGGCTTCGTTGAAAGATGCACAACAAGTTGTGAAGAGCGGTCAATCAGATGGTTGGGGCCAGATTGTTGAGCTTGTTGAAAATAAGAATAGAGTTGGTTTGGGGTTCTCGCCTGGTACAACTAGAAGAGAATTGAAGCGTATTCAAGAAGTGTTTCACAATGCTGGATTTATTCATCCTGGATATCATGTTATTTCTGTCATCAGTAAAGATAAATCAGATCCAGAATGGCCCTGCTTTGTGACGCATGGAGAGACTAGCTTGAATTAAACTGATGTCGAAGTTCCTTGTGTCGTTCATTGTTCAAAGTAATTTGTTTTTTTTTTCAAATAATTCCTTTCTCTCTCCCCAAAGGTGAAAGTGACTTTGTTAGGGCACCATTGTTTCAAATTTTAAGATCATTAATAAAAGTCATTTTGTTATCCAATATGTGTGTTTATTTCTTGCATTTTTCTGGAAAATGGTAGCTAAAAAACCAGATAAAAACAATTCCATTTATTGCATTTATCTTTTTTCATTTGTTTGTTTTCTAAATCAAAGCATAAATCATGTGCCGATTAATGAACAATAAACCCATTGAAAACAATGACCTTGTGCCCTCTCCCAACTTTGAATTCCATGTATTTGAAGCAGAAGAAGAGAGTGAGAAAGACAGTGATATTCCAGAAAAAATTACTCGACTACTTGAGCACGAGGAGAAGACTATTTAGTCATATAAAGCGTCTATCGAAATGATCAACTTAGGTTCTAAAGAGAACAAGAAAGAGGTCAAAATTGGGGCACTGTTTGGTGAAAATGTCAAGAAAAGGTTGATAGAGTTGTTAAAAGAATATGTTGACATATTTTCTTGGTCGCATTAAGATATGCAAGGATTGGATACTGATATTGTTGAGTATCGGTTGCCGCTTAAACCAGAATGTCCGCCAAAAGAAAAAAGGGCAATAAAAAAGAAAAAAGAAAAAAAAGAAAAAGAAAAAAATCAAATGAAAAAAATGGAAGAAAAAAAGGAAAAATGGCATGATTGAGCCCAAAGCTTCAAACGGGCATCATTTCATTCTGGTAGCTATTAATTACTTCACCAAATGAGTTGAAGCGACATCATATGCTAATGTGACTAAACAAGTGGTAGTTTGGTTTATCAAGAATCAAATCATCTGCTGATATAGTGTTGCAAGCAAGATCGTTACTGATAATGGTTCAAATATGAATAACAAGAAGATGAAAGAGCTCTGTGAAAGTTTCAAGATTGAACATCACAA
Source organism: Lathyrus tuberosus (assembly GCA_022829125.1). Classification (NCBI taxonomy): domain Eukaryota; kingdom Viridiplantae; phylum Streptophyta; class Magnoliopsida; order Fabales; family Fabaceae; genus Lathyrus; species Lathyrus tuberosus. The sequence continues at coordinate 667,301 of JALAZF010000659.1, read as the reverse complement.
TTCTTCACCTTAAAAACCCAAGATGAATGGGGTTGGTGGAGCGGCAAATAAAATATCAAGAGAATCCTGTAGAAGATGGTTCTAACCTACAAGGATATGCATGAAATGCTTCCTTTTGCTTTGCATGGATACAGGACGTCCGTCCGCACTTCAACAGGGGCAACCCCATTCTCTCTAGTTTATGGCATGGAAGCAGTGCTCCCTATGGAAGTTGAGATCCCATCAATGCGAGTCTTGATGGAAGCCAAGTTGACAGAAGTTGAATGGTGTCAGAACATATATGATTAGTTGAATTTGATTGAAGAAAAGAGAATGAAAACCTTGTGTCATGGTCAGTTGTATCAAAAAAGAATGAAGAATGCATTTGACAAGAAGGCTCGTCCTCTTGAATTCCCTGAAGGCGACCTCATGCTCAAAAAGATCTTGCCTAATCACAATGATTACCATGGCAAGTGGACTCCCAATTATGAAGGCTCATATGTTGTTAAGAAAGCCTTCTCTAGCAGTGCATTGATACTTACAACTATGGAAGGTAAGGAGCTCCCTCGTCCCGTGAATGCCCGTGCAGTCAAGAAATACTTCGTCTAAAAAAATCAAAAAAACAGCTCACTAACTTGAAAACCCGAAAGGGCGGCTTACGCAAAAATGAGCATCTTGCTGGATTGAAAATCCGAAAGGGTGGTCCAAGCAAAAATTAGAGACATAAATAGAAATAATTCATCTCGGTAGATTGAAAACCCGAAAGGGAAATCTAGGCCAAAGTTAGGGATTTCAAGGCAAGTAATTGCATCAGGCAAGGCTTGATCACTCGAAGCAGCATCGCCATCATTTGGAAGTCTCGGTTCAATCTCTCTCAACGGAAGCTGAATTACAAGAATTCAAAGTTGTTAGGGAGAATAGTGGTCATTGTATTTCAATGTAGCCTTTCCATGTACCATTTTCCAAACTTTTTAATCATCCATGGAGTCACGTCTTTTGTAGACTACCATTCTATCAATAAAATCCTGATTTTTGCCAATCAATTTCAATTCTTATATTTGTTTTTGTGAAAAATGTCATTTATTTTTTATAATGATTTTTGAAACAAAGTTTTGATAACAAACATGTTTTGAAATTACAAAATGTTTTCCTTTGACTTTTGAACAAACTAAACGTCGGCAGTTGTTCACGATTGATCAAGTCTCGAAGTGTGAAGCTTAGCTTCCCTATTATGGTAGTTCATGAAAGATTATCCGGTGTATATCCTCGATCTAATAAATTTTCTCTCTCTAACAGAGTTATTTCCATATTTGTTGATAGATACAGGATTCCCCCAGCGATTTCAATGTTGCATTAACAACTTTGGATTCTTCCCGCACTAAAGCTAGTAAGAGTGTTATCTCTAGCATATGATTGATGATTGACTAAGATTTTTGTTTCAATTTCCTAGCTGAATTGTTACCAGGCTTGTTATCAGTTAATGGTACTTCCATAAGTAGTGTTTGTTGTCGCAATGTTGTTTGCCGACAGAGTGCTACCTCCTCAGAAATTGCCAATTTGAGATGAATTGTTGATTTAAGTTCCCCAGCGGATCTTTTATCCCCACAAATATTTCCCTTTATCTTGGAAGGTGTTGCTTCCCCAGCATAAGATAAACTCTGTTGCAGGGTCTCCATCTAGTTGAGATTTGGCCGAGTACCCAGTTGTGGTTTTGGTTATCCTATTTTGTCGAGTGTCCTATTTTGTCAGCATAAGCATGACATTGCATACATATTTGCATTCATAAATCATCATTATGCATAGCCGAAGGCTAATTCGTACTCATTTGTACATTTCTTTGCTCCTGGTCGTGTATCCCCCCAGTGACTCTATCCTATGTTTCCCCACTGAGTTTGTTTGTCGTGGAAGATTTAAGTTTCGGTTTTCCTCCCCATATCATCTTGCCTGGATGGAAAAAATTCCCGGTTGAGTTCATTCCTCGTCGGGTAGAGTCTTATTTGACTATTTCTCTCCAGTTTGTTCCTGGATTGAACTTTGGCCCCATGCAGCGTTGCTTTTGATATCCCCAAGATGGAATCATAGATGACAAACATGTGTGCTTTGAAATTTTGAACCTTTTGTTCCTAAGAAAAAGAATTTGTTCAATGAATGAAGATATCATCCTCAGCAGTTATTTCTCCAGTGATCTCTCAAAATTTTTTTCAACAAAAAGTGGCAGTCTCTTTATTTGAGAAACTTGTTATTCTTATCAATTCTTATTTCCAACAACAAGTGGAAGTCTCTTTATTTGAGAAGCTTGTTTGTTCACGGTATATCAATTCTTATTTCCGCAGTAAGTGGTGATCTCTTCAGTTAATCTCTGACAGAGAAGCTTGTTGTGATTCAACATATCAAAGACAAAAGATTGTTTCCCCAACTTGTGGTTGTCTCTTTATCTGAGAAGCCTGTTGTGATCCCGAATCAAAAGTCAATCTCCGGCAAGTGAAGACCGCTTCAGGTTGAAGACTAGAAGACGAAGAAAGCTTGTCTCTTACCCTTTCCAGGTGGAATACTTGGTTAAATAAGAAACTGAGGCTCGTTCCTGGTTGAAGACCAGAAGTCATGGGAGGTTTATTACCCTTTCGAAATGGAAGACTTGGTTAAAGAAGAAACTAAGACCCATTCCTGGCTGAAGACCGGAAGTCATGGGAGGTTTATTACCCTTTCTAGGTGGAAGACTTGGTTAAAGAAGAAGTTGAGCCCCGTTCCAGGTGGAAGGCCAAAAGTTATCAATTCAAATCCTGTTACTACCTTCGTCTATGAGCTGGTAGTATACCGTCATCCATGAGTCAATATTATCATTTGTTTCTCTACCTTCATCTATGAGTTGGTAGTTTACCATCATATATGATTCGGTATTATCATGTTCTCTAGCTTCATTTATGAGTTGGTAGTATACCGCCATCCATGAGTCGGTATTACCTGTTTCTTTACCATTATCTATGAGTTGGTATCATGTTTCTCTACCTTTGTCTATGAGTTGGTAGTTTACGGTCGTCTATGAGTCGGTATTATCCTGTTTACTACCTTTATCCATGAGTTGGTAGTAATTCCAGTTTCAACTGATTACTCAGGGTTTTTCCCTAGTAAGTTCAGTGTTGTCCTTGCTAGTTGTTTCCCCGGTAGAGGTTTCCATTATTGCCTTTCATTTCTAGCGATGCTTTGGATTTTTTCCCCAGCATGAGTCCTTGTGGTTTATTTCCACTCCCCAACGAGTTGTGTCTCTTTGGTGGACTCCTTTCAAGTTTTCTCCAGCAGTATCCATGGCAGAGTTTGTTGTGTGTGGTGTTTTCCCCGCAGAGTCTGTTTCTTTCCTTCATATCATAAGCATTATGCGATATCTTAAGGTTAAAAATCGGGTCTTCTGTATTTAAGTCTCTTTGATCTCGTCGATACAAAGATTTGCAGTCTTCGTCTCCGAATAGAAGAAATTTAAATAGGGGCATCTATCATACTGATAACACCGAAACACACTGTGTATTTGGCTCGGATTGCACATGTTTATTGTTGTTTAATTGTTATTTTCTTGCATTATGTTTGTGTTTTGTCTTTTTTTCAGGTACATTGCCTAATAAGAGCCTTTCACGAAGAAACGAAGCGAAAAAAGCGAAAAACGGAGATTTTAGGGTTAATTACACACATGGCGTTCCACATGGCGTTCCACATGGGGGTAGCTGTGAGGTGTAGGATTTCTCCCATGACCCAACAGTCATAAGACCACGTCCACCCCTAAATACACACATGGCAGAAGCCAGGCCTAGATGGCGGGCACCATCTTTGCTTTTCAAGGACCAGTCTAGGGGCGGTTGGAGAATGGAGCCATGACCAGCATATTTCTCTCCCATAATTTTTGAAGCTCTTGCTTGACCTCCAAGGATATGTATCACTATAAATAGGACTTAGTTTTTCATTTTCTAGCATCCACTCTTAGTTGCAGCATAGGCATAGACTTACTTTGTTAAAAGCCGTAATTCGTCACATCGGGAAATTATCTCAACATTGTTGTGAGCGAGTGTGGAGCATCGTAGGGTAGAAGTTTGAATCTTGCCGTTATTTTCTTTACCAGTCTTATACTAGATTCAAGTCTCCGATTTGGAGCAGGTTTTTAATTCAATTCGCATTTTTATTATTTATTTCTCGCATCGCATTTACATTTGTTTATTTCTCGCACGGTAATATTATTGTTTATTTCTCGCATCGCTTTAATTTTTATTGCCTGCACTACCTTTAATTCGATTACTTTATAGTTCTATTTTATTTTCTTTATTGCCTTGCATGCTTTAATATGATTTATTTTATCGTTCTTGTTATTACCCTTTCAAAACCAATTGCACACTTAACACGCATTTTCCCTAAATGACTTATTTCGATAATCAATTATATGTTATGTTGTTTGCCGTAGTCATGTCTGGCTAAATCATTAGTGCTGGAATGTGAGGATCGTTGTTTCGACGATACTCTGTATGTTGTATCTGTAAGAATGCTTTAGGGGCTGTTTTGGTTTTAATACAATTTTTCTGTGGTTTATTTGATCGGATATTACGAAAGTAGATCCGTGATTACGTCGAGTAAGATCGATAGTCGTCTGACACTTAAGATGAAAATTGGTTAATTTTTTATTAAGAAAAACAATGGAAGCACTTTGTTGATCAATTAGGAAAGTTTAATATTATTAGAAAGTGACTTTAAAACTATTTTCGGACGCGTTCGTAGGTTTAAGATCCGGTTGGCCGAGCATATGCCGGAAACCCTTTTGTGTTAAAAGTTTCCAATCAAAAGCTTTTTTTAACTGAGTCTTAGAGATAGTTATATAAAAAGGGATTTTTCACTTTAAAACAATATGCGACCGGTGCAGTGTGAGTGGCTAGTATAGATTAGAGGTCAAATCTTGTTCTGATTACGCTAACGCGACGATTCGTTTTTAACTAACTCTTTTTCAAGGAAGAAATATTGCCCCATAAGTAATTCTATTTAGATTCAATAGGAGTATTGTCTAATCGACGTGAATTGCTTTCAACATTGTTTCTCTGAATTTATTCTATCTTCATTATTTTCTATGCACTTTGCAACCCTGTTTGATTAGCCCAAAATAGAACACTGTAACGATAGTTATAGATAGCTTGACATTGGTCTCTGTGAGAACTATATTCTTTTATATTACTCTGACATAGCCCGTATACTTGCGGAAGGCACTGACGCACGATCAAGTTTTTGGCGTTGTTGCTGGGGACCAATTTCGTCAAATTTTCGTACCCTGTTGTTACACCGTCTAGATTTTGGAATTTTCCTTTTGTGTTTATAGGTAAATGCGAAGAACTCGCAGTACCGGAAACTTAGTAGATCCAATAGAAGAGCCCAAAAGATACGCACGCACACCTCTTTTACTCCAAAAGATTAGAAGAGCTGTGGCCGAAGAACAACACCTAAAACCTCTTAAGGACTTCGCCTTACCTTCTAATGAAGAACCCCATTCGAGTATAGTAAACCCAACTACCGCAGCTCATAACTTTAAGTTGAAACCTGCTCTGTTACAATTAGTACAACAAAACTAGTTCGCTGGTCTCCCTACTGAGAACCCGAACCAACATTTTAAAGTTTTTATCCAATTAGCAGATACCCTAAAAGCCAATGGTTGTCCTCTGAGGCGATACGTCCATGCCTATTTCCTTTTTCCCTCTGAGATAGAGCACGATCATGGTTAGATTCCCTTCCACCCAATTCAATAACCACCTGGAATGACCTAAAGAAAGTTTTCCTTGCTAGATATTTTCCACCAAGTAAGACTGTTGTTCTACGAAACCAAATAACTAGGTTTACCCAACAAGATGACAAATCTCTTTTTGATGCTTGGGAAAGATATAAAGAACTATTAAGAGCCTGTCCACACCATGGTTTAGAACAATGGCTGATTATTCACACCTTCTACAATGGACTTCTCTATAATACAAAAATGACCATTGACACTGCCCCCAGTTGTGCACTGATAAACAAACCTTACCCTTGAGGCTTACGCTCTCATTGAAGATATGGCACAAAACCATTACCAATGGGGGACGGAACGAACATTAGTGGAGAAGAAGGAGCCCAAAGGAGGTATATTTGAAGTCAGTTGCCTAGACATAATGAAAGCTAAAATGGACGCCATAGCTCAAAAAGTCGAGAGTATGTCTGTAAACCCTACAGTTACCATAGCTGCAGTGTAACCCGGATACGAAATCAGTGGAACCCCAGGACATATAACTGCTGAATGTAGTCTCTTAGCTGAACTAAACCCAGATTAGATCAATTATGTCCAAGGCAACCCCTTCTCAAATACTTACAACCCTGGATGGAGGAATCACCCAAAATTTTCTTATAAAAACAATAACCCTAATCAGAATTCTGCACCCCAAAGACCCCAAGGTTTTCAAGCCCAAAAATCGACCCAGCCTATGCAAGCTGCTCCTCAGAAATCAAATCTTGAGAAAATCATGGAGAGCTTCATTTCGTCCTAAACTCAATAAAACAAAGAATTCATGAACCAGAACATTCACATAAACGAGCTGATTACTCAATTAGGCACCAAAGTTGATTATGTGGTAACCCACAACAAAATGCTTGAAACCCAAATCTCTCAAGTAGCTCAACAACAAGCTACTCAAGCTACGTCAGGAGGACAATTTCCTGGACAACCTCAACCTAACCCCAAGGGGCATGCTAACGTTATTGCCCTGCGGGGTGGAACCACTTATGATGAACCAGAAGATCCTAGGTTGAAGAAGGCAGAACAACCAACAAAAAATGTTGTAGCCACACCTGAGAAACAAAATGAGGAGAGTGTAGAACCTGAAAAACAAAAAGAAGTTACAGATAAGGAAGGATTTAAAGATAACCAAGTTTATATACCACCCCCTCCTTATAAACCACATATCCCGTATCCGCAAAGACTTAAACAAACCAAATTAGACAACCAATACAAAAAGTTTGTAAAAGTGATTGAGAAACTCCACGTTGAGATTCCATTCATCGAAGCCATCACCCAAATACCATCTTATGCTAAATTCCTTAAAGATATCCTAACCAAAAAACGTAGACTTGATGACCCTAAACCATTAGAATGCAACTCTATTGCTGAAAACAAATTAGCTAAAAAGGAGAAATACCCCGGAAGTTTTTCTATACCTTGTGTTTTAGGAAATCATGTCATCGATAAAGCCGTTTTGGACTTAGGAGCCAGCGTGAGCTTAATGCCTTTAGCCGTATGTAATAGGCTAAACCTAAGAGACATGCAACCAACTAGGATGTCCCTTCAATTGGCCGATAGGTCAGTTAAATACCCTATAGGTATCTTAGAAGACATCCCAGTTAGAATCGGTCAACTTTACATTCCAACAGACTTTGTCGTTATGGATATTAAAGAAGACGATGAAATCCATATCCTTCTAAGTAGACCCTTTTTATCGACAGCTAGAGCTATAATAGATGTTAAGAGAGGAAAGATGACTTTCGAAGTAGGTGATGAGAAATTAGAATTTATCCTATCCAAATTCTTAATGGCACCTGCCATAGACGACTCATGTTGTGCTATCGATATTATCGATGAGTGCATAAGAGAGTTAGGCCAAGAAGAACCCGCCCAAACAATTAAATTACCATCGACCCTCATCCTTGAGGACAACGAATTTATGGAACCTTATATAGATGGCAGTCTCTATGAATACTTAGCACTCACCCCGAACCATATGCCAGATCCTAAGAAACCATCAATAGAGCTTAAGAAGCTACCCAAGAATCTGAGATACGAGTGTTTGGATGAAGAACTAAATCGTCCAGTTATAGTAAGCGCTACCTTAAATAGTGACGAAACCAATCAACTCTTAGATGTCTTGAGAAAGTATCTTGCAGCCCTAGGTTATAACATATTTAATCTCAAAGGGATATGTCCATCCGTGTGCATGCGTCGGATTAGGCTAGAAGAGGATTCTAAACCCTCTAGAGAACATCAAAGAAGGATAAATCCTATAATGAGTGACGTAGTAAAAAAGGAATTGCTGAAATTACTAGAGGCTGGAATAATTTATCAAATTTTCGATAGTAAGTGGGTAAGCCATGTACATGTGGTACCTAAAAAAGGAGGTGTCACAGTTGTGCAAAACAAGAGAAGAGAACAAGTCGCAAAACGTATAGAAAGCGGTTGGCGTATGTGTATCGACTATAGAAAGCTAAATAAAGTAACTAGGAAAGATCATTTCCCTCTTCCATTCATAGATCAAATGCTTGAGTGTTTAGCCAGACATTCCTACTTTTGTTATTTAGATGGATACTCGGGATTTTTCCAAATTCCCATTCATCCTGATGATCAAGAGAAAACAACCTTTACATGCCCTTATGGAACATTTACCTATCGACGAATGCCATTCGAACTTTGTAATTCCCCAACTACTTTCCAATGGTGTATGATGTCAATCTTCGCTGATTTCCTTGATGAGATCATGGAAGTTTTTATGGACAACTTCTCGGTATGCGGATCCAGATTTAAAAACTACTTAGCTAACCTTGAAAGAATTCTAGAACGATGCGTGGAAGTAAACCTAGTTCTAAACTGGGAGAAACGTCACTTCATGGTCACCTAAGGTATAGTATTAGGACATATAGTATCTGAGAGAGGTATCGAGATTGACAAAGCCAAGATAGAGGTTATAGAAAACCTCCAACCACCAAAAACAGTTAGGGAAGTCCGAAGCTTTCTTGGACACGCCGGTTTCTACCGACGTTTCATCAAAGACTTCTCAAAGATAACCAAACCTTTAACTGGCCTTCTTATGAAAGACGTTGAATTCATTTTCGACGATAAATGTCTCGAAGCATTCAAACACCTTAAATAAGCGCTGATTTCTGCACCTATTATGCAACCTCCTGATTGGAACCAACCTTTCAAAATTATGTGCGATGCAAGCAATTTCCCTGTTGGTGCTGTTTTAGGACAAAGAAAGGACAAGAAATTACATGTTATTTATTATGCCAGTAGAACCTTAGACGCCGCCCAGCTTAATTATGCCACAACCTAAAAGGAACTCCTCGTCGTAGTTTTTGCTATAGACAAACTATGATCCTATTTAGTCGAAGCCAAAATAATAGTTTATACTGATCACGCAGCCATTCGATATTTGTTAAGCAAAAAGGACGCTAAGCCCAGATTACTTCGTTGGATCCTTTTGCTACAAGAATTAAACCTGGAAATCTGTGATAAGAAAGGCACCAAAAATGTGGTAGCTGACCACCTTTCAAGGCTAGAATATTTAAAACTCGACCTAGTACCCATAAACGATGACTTTACCTATGGTAGACTTATAGCAGCTGTTTGAACCAATCACAACGATAACCCCGATCCCGAATTAGAATTAAACATTGAGAACGCTTTAGTAGTAACTCACGTACCTTAGTACGCTGATTTTGTTAACTCCCTAGTCGTCGATATCGTACCCTCTGATCTAAACTATCAGCAGAAGAAGATGTTCTTTCACGATGTGAAACACTTTTATTGGGATGAATCGCTCCTATTTAAGAGAGGTGTAGATGGCATATTTCGTCGTTGTGTGCCTGAGGAGGAAGTAGAAAGTATAATCAATCACTATCACTCTACACCTTATGGTGGACATGCAAGCACGTCTAAGACATGCGCCAAAATCCTTCAAGCGGGCCTTTTCTGGCCAACCTTATGGCGTGATGTCCATGCTTACATAGTCAGATGCGACCGGTGTCAATGCACTGGAAACGTTTCAAGATGTGATGAAATGCCCTTACGGAATATCCAAGAAGTGGAAGTCTTCGATGTCAGGGGAATATATTTTATGGGACCATTTCCATCTTCGATGGGAAATAAATACATCTTAGTAGCCGTAAACTGCATGTCTAAATGGATTAAGGTCGTTGCCTCACCCACCAACGACACTCGTGTGGTCATCAAATTATTCAAAAACTACATATTTCCTAAATTTGGAGTGCCCCGCCTCGTTATAAGCGATGGTGGATCGCACTTCATATCGAGAATCTTTAATAACCTTTTTAATAAGTATGGAGTTAAGCATAGAGTAGCAACACCCTTACCATCCGCAATCTAGTGGTCAAGTAGAGGTGTAAAATAGGGAGATTAATCAAATCTTAGAAAAGACCGTTTCAATATCCAGAAAAGATTGGTCTCTTAGACTACAAGAAGCCTTGTGGGATTCCAAGACCGCTTACAAAACCTTTATAGGAACAACCCCGTTTAAATTAGTATATGGAAAATCCTGTCACTTGCCCTTCGAGTTAGAGTATAAGGCCTATTGGGCCATCAAAACCCTTAATATGGAGTATTTAGCAGCCAGTGACAAGCGCATTCTCGACATTCATAAGTTAGAAAAACTTCATTGTGACGCTTATGAAAATGCCATTATCTATAAGCAAAGAACTAATGCATGGCTTGATAAGAGAATAGTTAGAAAAGAATTTAACGTAAGAGACCTTGTACTTCTCTTTAATTCGAGATTACGACTTTTCCCTGGTAAGTTACACTCACGATGGACTGGCCCGTATGAGGTCACCAAAGTCATGAAATATGGGGCAGTAGAAATCCGGAACCATTCCTGTAGTCCTTTCATAGTAAACGAACAAAGACTAAAGCACTATAACGGACGTGACATCCCTACCTACTACTCTGGCCATACTCTGATTGAGCCACCAATTGCTACTAATACGATGTGATGTTTATGATCGTCGAGCTACCATGTTAAACAAGCGCTGCGTGGGAGGTAACCCATGACCTTTTTATATCAATTATGCATTGTTTCCTATTATTTTCAAAAAGGTGAATTATTTAATCTGTTATTTACTTAACAGGGCTGACTTGTGTGATGTTTATATTATAGATTTCAGATTCCACCACTCTCCATAGCATATTCTCCACTAACCATATTTTTAGGATGCAGAACTTCGATGATATGCATATTGCGTTCAGAGATGATGCTCAGAGGAAACGATTTGTGGTTCTATTCGAACGACCAATGTTACCTACCAGATACCCTGGTCCTAATTGCCTATAAGCATTAGGCCTTGAAGCTAGTGTGAGATACATATGCCATCAGCATCAATGGGAGGAATATTCTGATGCCAGGAATGTCACATACAGGAACCTAACCTTAGAATGCCTTAGCTTACTCTCCTATGAACCCTACGTGGGTAAGGGATTCAAAAGAGGTTGTATCAACTTTAGACTGTTTGGAACTGAGTATACCTTTAACCATAAGGAGTTTGCTAACCTACTGGGATTTTAGTGTGGCCTTGATGTTATACCTGAACTTCCTATTGGTGAGTTCATGCAGGAGGAGCTTGATAAGTTTTGGAGCAATATCACAGGTGGAGGAGGCCTTGATTCATCCACCCAGCTCTCAAACCACATCCATAACCCAGCCTTTAAATACTTCTAGATGATCTTAGCCCAGACCTTCTTCGGGAAGAGTGAGACAGATGACCATGTTAGTGCTGAGGAGATCTTTATACTCTTTTGCACCACCCAGTCCCGTCCTGTAGCCTGTGGTAATTTCCTCATCTTAAACCTACGGCTTACTGCCATATCCTCCGAGGGACCTATTTATGTAGGAGTAAAAGTGACCCACGTAGCTTTTTCCTTAGGTCTCTTGAACCAATTGTCTCACCTAACCCCTTATTATAGCTTCACCCTCATCGACCTGAACCACTGTTTTGACCGAGGCCTAGTGAAGAGAGTCTTTTTTAGTACCGAACACTATAAGCTCCTAATAAACCATGAAACAATCCACTACTTTGGCCTACCACACCAAGGGAGAACCAAGATTCACAAAAAAGAAAATTGGCCATGCTCTTTAGAACCTCAGGATGAGACACATGCTAGACCTAAGACCCCTCATGTTCCCAAATATCATCCTACACCTCTCCCGGATAGGACCAAAGTTTATTCCTCTAATGCTAACTTGCAGCGGCGCAACATTTACTCTGATTTTGACACCATGCGTAAAGAGATGATCTCCCTTCGTGAAGATCTTATTGAATTGACTTTGCAGAGGGAGGTAGCCGACGCCATACATGCCTCAGATATCGATTGCCTTTATCAGGAAATCTATAGTCTCCAACGCCAGTTAGCAGAAGCCCAGGCGCTCTGTCCACATATGAACTAGGGTTCCCGATGCAAATCACTCTAAAGGAGTTGCGAGAAGCACTGAGGACACTGCTCACATTGAGTGTGGGGCGATTTACCGCATTATTATTATTTGATTCACCTTTTGCGTTATTAGATTTATATTCGCATTATTATATTTATTTATGCACCTCAGACTTAAATTTTCATTACTAAATTTCTGTTACCAAACTTATCTGGATATTTTGCTTTTATTTCGGTTATATTTGTTGGTGAAATTTTCGGATTTTCAAGAATTGTGAAAATCTCAGATTTTCAAAAAAAAAAATTTCCTTATTTATTTATTAAATATCATCATGTTTACCAACTTTTTTCTATCAAAATATCACTTATGTTTCATGCATGTACAAATACAAAGAAAAGTTGTAGAAGATGCTGCATACACCCCCAGATAAGGATCCAAAGCCCAAATCTCGTACAAAAAAAAACAAAAAACGACCCAAGACGTTTTATGAAGATGGTGGACGTCGTCTACTCCTTGGCTAATACCATGGTGTCTGAAGCTTAATTTGGGGCAGAACATGGAAAGCCCCATTTTTCCCCTATTCAACTCATCTTCAACCTCTCCAAACCCCATTTTCTCCATTTTCAACCAACTTCAAAGCCCACTCAACCTCATTAACACTCATTTACTCACTGACCCACTACCATTTCCACAACCCCACTCACTTCCCATCCATAAAAACCTCACATTTCACCCAAAAATCCATAAAATTCCTATTTCACCATGTCTCACTTAAACCTCCATTTTTCTTTAACAACCACCAATAATGGCAGGAATGGAGCACGGAGAAGTCATTTTTCATGAGCAAAAACCTGTAGAGAGGCAGAGGCAGAAGTTCGAAGCGTTACAGACACGCGAAATTTTTGCAATGAGGTAAAATGTCTGTATAGCTTAGGTATCTACCATAGTGTCTTCTACTTGCTTGACAATTTAGGATTGCATATCACTTTTGAGCATAAAGAACCCACCTTTGAAAGGCTGACCCGAGAATTTTTAAGTTCCCTGATCTACACTAATAGTCCTAACACTACTAGTACTGTCGGTACGGTGAACTTTAGAATGTTTAATGTTGAATATGAGTGCACCACCGACTATCTAGCAGGGCTATTAGAATTCTGTCACGGGGACGGTGCTATTTGTGAAGTGCCTCTAGAAACTAATTGGAAAATTGAGGCCTCCCAATTGTGGAGAAATCTAACGGGCCAAACTACTAATTCCTTCTAAGGAAACTTGGCCTCAGATAACCACAACCCGGCCATACGTGTGTTCCGCCATCTGTTGGTCGACACTATCTTCGGCCAGGAAAATTCGAATAAATTGAATTCCAAAGAATTAATCTTTTTGCAGGCTTCCCTCTTAAGGAGGAGATTCAATTATGTCCCTTTCATGATAGCACACATGTGTGCCGTTGTGAAAAAAGGCGGAACTGTATCATTTGGAGGATTGGTTACCTCTATTGCACGAGCTTTACAGGTAGACATTGAGCTAGCTACATTAGAACCACTGCCATCTCGCATGATTGATTTAAAATTTTTGAGAAATATGTGTTTATGCAACGTGAGGAAAGCAGGAGGCTACACCCTCATGGTTCATAATGTATCTATCCCGAGTGTTGTGTTACCTTGTTCCCGTCGTACATCTTCTGGCTATATCACTGAGGAAATGTGGAGAGAGCAAAGAGCTCGTGAAGAAGAACGAGATGGTCTGTTATATGCCATGTATGAGCATAAACAGGATGCGATGGACTTCATGCGTGAGTCACGGAGACAGACAGAGTGCTCTCTACGTTTCATTATGGAGGCTCAGCACACCATAGTCTCCCAGCAACAATGTAATTCATAATTTAATTATTCGTTAATTATTTGTGAATATATGGCATTTGTGTTGATATGTTATTGTGTGGTTAATTGTTATGATGGAATTATTTTAATTGATAGTGATATATTAATAATGTATAGTATATTATTTGTATATTATTAATTAATTAAAATAAGAGAAGTAGAAGTATTGAGGGTATGTTAGTCTTTTGTGGAGAGTAAGTGAGGGTAAAGATGGAAGAACCTATTTAGGGTTATTTGGGAGTTAAGAGAGGAAATAGTGAGAGAGGTTTTCATATACGTGTTTTGGTGACTGAAGCAAAAAGGCTCTGAAGAACAAGGAGGCTAGGGTTGAAGTGTTGCAGAAGGAGAAGAGGAATCAGATTCTACTCTAAGGTATGGGGAGAATCATTATTTATTATGCTGGTATAATGAATCGATCACGATAGGTAGTTGGGGTTTTGGGGTTTGATGGGGTTTTATGAGAATGGGTAGATTTGGATGAGTTAGGATGATAGGGATTGTTAATGATGTTGTCTACAAGATGTTATATGTTATTGTTGTTGAAAGTTGTTGAAATTAGAAGTGATTTTCGTGCCTAAAGAAGTGAAAATTGGGAGAATTGGGACTGATGTGATAGCAAGAATTCTGGTAGCAGAATTCTGCTACGCGCTCCTACCGTCGGGCGACGCGATTGGACCGTCGGGCGCTGGTTTTTTCGCTGAGCGATGCAGGAGGGATGAAGCACGGAACGCTACTGGAACTTGATGGAATCTGAGGGATGTGCTACGCCTGTGCTCCGTCGTGCGAAGCACTGAGCGCCGGTGTACTCCGTCGGGCGGCGTGGAGGCGCAGCGTGGCTGTTGTGCATTTTTGTTGTTTTCCTTGCCGTTTTGTGTTGTTTTTCATTGTGTTGTTGATGCTTGATGATAATGTTGTCTAATTTAAAGGAAATGATGATGATACATGATATAAGGTGAATGATTTTGATAGCATGATATGATGATGCACCATGTCGAATATGTTGATTTATGATGAATTGGAGGAATAACGCATCATTGCATTTCATAGAATCATATGTTGAGACTTCGGTCTGTTGATGGCTTCAATCCCATTGTGTGGATTGAAGTGACTATGTTGTTTATGTTGAGCTCCTTAGCGGAGGGTTGATGGCCCAGTGCCCATCACATGTTGATGAAGTCGGTACCGCATGCATTGATGTATGTCGCATACTAATTGACATTGCATAATTGGGTGTGTTTGTTATGGTGACTTTAGTAGTTGTTCATGAATATTTAAATGACGATATGATGTTGTCCTAAATGTTCTTTTCGTTATACTATTATAATGAATGTTGATTACTCACCCTTCCTGTGTTTGGTGAGGATTTATACGTCATCCTGCAGATACTCAAGAATAGTTGCGGTGCTTGGAGGTAGCTTGAGGTGTCTTCCGTTATTTGTTTCCGTTAGATGTAAGATGGTGTCCTGCTCTGTGTCATGTAACATCGGGTTGGGAACGATTGTGAACCATCGAGTTTGTTTGTTTTCCTTTGATTTAAATGTTGGAATTATGTTGTTTAGACTATTCAGATTTTTAGTTATATGAAAGTATGTTTTCTTTTCCGCTGCGTAGTGTTGAGATATTTGATATTGGTGAATGAAAACCCATGTTACGGGACATGACAAGTGTTGTTTGATGTTATGAATTAAATGTGACGCACTTTTGATGATGTTACTCTGATTTTATTGATTAATTATCCGTGTATCTAATGTGGGGTAAAAGGGTGTTACAAGCAACGCCAGCAAGCCTATCTGAACAGCAACTTCAGCCTGGTGGAGGCCACTCAAGGTTCCATACTTGGAAACCTACGACAACTCCAGGAGTCTAATGTATCGCTAGCAGCGAGGATTAAACGGCTTGAGCTTTCAGAGAGTGTCCGTCACCGCAGTAGGAGCCGTCATCCTCGACGATTAGAGCAAGGAGGAGAGGGTGCCAGTGGCCATCAGTAGCATTGTCCAGGTTCCACCTATTTCTTTCCACCTTTTATTGAAACATTGGGGACAATGTTCGGTTTAAGTGTGGGAGGAGATATTTACTGTTTTTTATTTTCCTTTATGTTTTTTCATTTGTTATTGCTTTCTAGTTTAGTTTTAAACTATGCATTTTTTCTTTCTAGCTTAGTTTTAATTATGCTTTTAGCTTGTTTTTAGTATGTTTTTAATAATTACATGTGCTTGACGAGTCGTATGTGTAGTTTGTCTATTTTCTCTCATTTCTTGAGTCATACCAAAAACTTTTAAATAAGAAAACAACTTTTATTTTAAAAATTTAGGGATGTTAGACAAGTTTAGGATAGTTTGTAGAGACTTGGGAAAACTTTTGAAAAATCGATATCGTCTGACACTGTAAGTTTCTTAATTATAGGAATAGATCCGGATACTTATTATGTGATGGCCTTAAAATCTTACCCTTGAATTAATCCTTAAGTAGTTTATTTTAGCAGTCAGCACCATCTAAGTTACCGCTAACTGGAGGAAGCGATGCAAATAGGTGAATGATCCCATAAAAGGAAAGAAAAAGAGAAAAATATATGTAGAAAAAGCAAATATTTTGAAAAAGGTTCCACCTTCTAAGTTAGGTAACCCTCACCCGGTTACTTAGCCCAACGGTAGCGAAACTTCTAAAAATTATGCTTATGTGTCTGTGTTAAAAAAAGCAAAAATCATTGAATATTGACACAAATTTGGATCAGGATCACCAACAGGTTTGTTCACCATGTGAGTACAAGATAACGGGCTTAATGTGATTGCGTCTGAATGAAAAAGGATAAGAGAAGGATGAGTAAGTTAGGCCTAGGTATAATAACATGATACGGATTGGTTTGTATAGGAAGGAAACTTATGACCGCGCCCCACGAAAAGTGTTACTACGATATCCTTGGTTCACGAGTTAGTGCCTATCGATGCAACCTTGATTGAACTAAGAGTCTTTAGCCTAAATTGAATGCTTGTGTGTTGCTGTTTTTATTTGGTGCTCATAAGGATTTGCTTGAGGACAAGCAAAGGTTTAAGTGTGGAAGAATTTGATAACACTGAAACACACTGCGTATTTGGCTCGGATTGCACATGTTTATTGTTGTTTAATTGTTATTTTCTTGTATTATGTTTGTGTTTTATCTTGTTTTCAGGTACATTTCCTGATAAGAGCCTTTCACAAAGAAACGAAGCGAAAAGAGCAAAAAACAAAGATTTTAGGGTTGATTATACACATGGCGTTGGCCATGGGGGTAGCCGTGAGGTGTAGGGTTTCTCCCACGACCCAATGGTCATAAGGCTACGTCCACCCCCAAATACACACATGGCGGGCGCCATGCCTAGATGTGGGCGTCATCTTTGCTTTTCAAGGACCAGTCAAGGGGCGGTTGGAGAATGGAGCCATGACCAGCATATTTCTCTCCCACGATTTTTGAAGCTCTTGCTTGACGTCCAAGCCTATGTATCACTATAAATAGGACTTAGTTTTTCATTTTCTTGAATCCACTCTTAGTTGCAGCATAGACATAGACTTACTCTGTTAAAAGCAGTAACTCGTCACATTGGGGAATTATCGCACCATTGTTATGAGTGAGTGTGGAGCATCGTAGGGTAGAAGTTTGAATCTTGCCGTTATTTTCTTTACCAGTCTTGTACCAGATTCAAGTCTCCGATTTGGAGCAGGTTTTTAATTCAATTCACATTTTTATTATTATTTCTCGCATTGAATTTACATCTGTTTATTTCTCGTACTGTTTTATTATTGTTTATTTAACGCATCACTTTAATTTGTTATTGCCTGCACTGCCTTTAATTCTATTACTTTATCGTTCTGTTTTATTTTCTATATTTTCTCACACGCTTTACTTTGATTTATTTTATCGTTCTTGTTATTACCCTTTTAAAACTAATTGCACACTTAACACGCATTTTCCCTAAATAACTTATTCCGATAATCATTAATATGCTATGTTGTTTACCATAGTCATGTCCGGCTAAATCATTAGTGCTGGAATGTGAGGATCGTCGTTTTGATGATACTCTGTATATTCTATCTGTAGGAATACTTTAGGGGTTGTTTTGGTTTTAATACAATTTTTTGTGGTTTATTTGATCGGATATTACGAAAGTAGATCCGTGATTACGTCGGGTAAGATCGAAAGTTGTCCGACACTAAAGATAAAAATTGGTTAGTTTTTTATTAAGTAAAACAACGGAAGCACTTTGTTGATCAATTAGGAAAGTTTAATATTATTAGAAAGTGATTTTAAAACTATTTTCGGACGTGTTCATAGGTTTAAGATCCGGTTGGCCGAGCATATGCCGGAAACCCTTTTGTGTTAAAAGTTTCCAATCAAAAGAACTTTTTAACTGAGTCTTAGAGGTAGTTATATCAAAAAGGATTTTTCACTTTAACGCAATACGCGAACGGTGCAGCGTGAGCGGCTAGTATAGATTAGGGGTCAAATCTAATTCTGATTATGCTAACGCGTCGGTTCCTTTTTAACTAACTCTTTTTCGAGGAAGAAAATATTGCCCCATAAGTAATTCCTTTTAGATATAATATGGGTATTGTATGATCGACGTGAATAACATTTCAAAATTGTTTCTCTGAATTTATTTTATCTTCATTATTTTCTGTGCATTTTGTAACCCTGTTTGATTAGCCTAAAATAGAACATTGTAACGATAGTTATACATAGCATGACATTGGTCTCTGTAAGAACGATAATCTTTTATATTACTCTGACGTGGTCCGTATACTTACGGAAGGAACTGACGCACGATCACATACCCTAATTTTTACCCCTAAGATTCCACTTATCATACCCCTTGCATTTCATTGCAATCACAAACATGGATTCTCCTAGCTTTCACCTCTGTGGGTTTGCTCTTGTGTAGGAGATCACCAAGCACTCATTGTGTTTATTTTTGCTTTTATACTTGTTTATGTTTACTCACCCTTATTCAAAATCCAAAAATATGTGTTGTTGCTTTCATTTTTCTTGTTGTCTAAGCTCAGGTCTTGCAAGGGTGAATCAGGGCTCATTTAAGGTTATCAGGTCAAGTGTGTGTGCAGTAATGGTTGAGATTCAAGTGAGTTTAACCTAATCTTGGTCAAACAAGATGAGTTTGCTTCATTCTTAAGTTATATTTATCATGGATTTAAGCGAGGACACATCAATAATTCAATATGTAATAAGCTCAACTGCAGGAGTAACGAACAAACTCACCAAAAGTGCAGAAATTTTGCAGACAGTGAAGGAGATTCAAAGCGGAAACGTACTTTTCTTCCTTTTGTTTGGCCATTTTGTTGCTTCACTATTTAAATTCTTACATTTTTCTTTATGTCATTTTTTTATCTTTTATGCTTCATCCTGTTAAAAAATACAAAAACATGATGAAATGATGAAAAACCCTAAAAATGTTTATCTTGGACTATGGTTACTATCCTGTACTTGCTTGGAGTTTTGGACCTATGGACATATACTTGGGGTTTCCTTTGCTTGCAGTACTTCTTTTTGAGACATTGAAATTTATCTGATACCTTGCAGGTTATCTGAGACCTTGAGTTCATCTGACACCTCTGGCCATTAAATCAAGTCTTGGATGTTTTCCCTATTTAAATCCAAAGGTAAAGGAATGTTGGTTTTGACCATTGTCAAATGCTTGCTCTTCATTCGGTTAGTTCACTTGCACATACAAAGGCTTTCTCTTGGGCAACCTGATAATGATACCATTTATTTTATACTTTAGGATAGTCTCTTCATCTCCTCCCATTCTTAAATTTTCAAAACTTCTCTCTATTTCAAAAAATTCTTGTTTTCAAACTTCACTTCTTTCTTAATAAACCTTGACTTTGTCAAGTGATCCAGAAAATCTTTTCTCAATAAATGTTAAAAACATCTAAGCATATTCAAACTTTTCTCAAAATTTTAAAAAAGACAAACATCATCAACTCTTTTTGTGCTTTGTGCCCTTTTTTTCTTTAAGAGCCTATTTTTATAAAGATTAGATAATGGTCTAATTCTTGCAGTTATGCAAACCACTAAACTTCTACAAGATGCTGATAAATGAATGACATTTTCCACTTGAATGTTGAGATGTATTTGTCGAGAAAATCCAAGTAAAAGTTTTCCATATCAATATTGATGCAAATGCTCATTTCCCCATACTTGTGGGTAGTGAGTTGAGTTTTCCACTCGAATATGCCGAATGTTTTTTCACTTAAAATCAACCAACAAACAGCAATAGCCTATTTTAACACAGATAAGCAAGTTGTTCCTGTGGAGTACCACAAATGTGAGGGGTGATAATACCTTATCCTTGCATAACCAACCCCTGTATCCAGATCTCACTTTTTAGCTTTTTTAGCTTTTTGTGGGTTTGTTTGATCTTTTCCATTCTCTTTGGAAACAATAAAGTTCGGTGACGACTCTTGATTTTCTGAGTTAAGTTAATCAATAGTTTAATCTCAAATTTTTTCCGGCGCGACAATAAGGATTGATCCCTTCAAAGTCCACTGATTATTCTATTGGTCCCAACTGACAGCATTTAGAGCACATAGGAGCTCAAATTGTTCCAATTGACAAAAGATACAATACATAGGAACTCAGTTGGTCTCAATCGACAACCAATTGAACATTTAAGAGTCTATGGGATATTACAATAATTCAAACCTGTAATCAAATATTTGTCATCTTGATAATATTAAAAAAAAAAAAGCCTAATCATACAAATATTAAAATTTAAATCAGATAAAAGATTTAATTTATCATATTCTTCTTTACCACTATGTCTAAATCCTTGTATCCATCACATTGTTTAACAACAATTCTAAAAATGTTTTAAAGTTAATAACATTTTACAAAGTAAAAATTCAGATAAACATAAATAACAACTTTGGTAAATAATTGTTCATTATATCAAATAGTATCTTTTTGAATTCTTTTACCGACATATGTGAATTAATAAATAGTAATATAAAAAACATATAGTCATGAATGAATACATAATGAAATAGGAACATACAATATTGAAACATGTTTGTGTCATCGCACGTTTGAAACCTAGACACGTAACTCTTATCATCCAACAGTTTCAAGAGTTGTTGCATCTCAGTTCTATCCCCCCTAAGTGCCTTGTTATTAAGGTACCAAATGTTATACACTTATTTGATTCTTGATATATTTCGGGTCATTTTCGTTTCAATGTCGCAATTATAATTTTCGCTTGAACCAGATTCAAGGTCATGTCAGCAACATAATCCTTCTCTTTCGGCTTGAGCCGACATACACTAGGATGGCCGACTAATTTTAAACACAAATCATTATTATGCGAACCACATATCACATTAAATCTCCAATTTTTGTTTGCCAACATGTAATAACGCACCTTAAAAGGACAATCACATTTCCTTGTACCAGTATCGTCTCTTTTAAAATTCCGGAGATGAGTTCTATATTTTTCGCTTCGTTCGCACGTCATTGTCACAAAAGCGCATCGTTTATCCGAACCATTATCGGACTTTCCGATAACCACGCTAAATCCAAGTTTAGAGGCCTCCATACGAATCCATTGAAGCATTTGATCACGAGACTCAAACTATTGCTTGTTTTTAAATTTGTTACCAATATCTACCGCCTTCACAACAACACCTTGGACATTCAGAGAAACAACAACACCTTGGACATTCAGAGGAACAACCTTTTTTGGGAAAACATTGAGGTACATCATACCTAATGAAAACAATTTAAACCATAACAGTACATAAGCGCTACTGTTGAAGACAAACATGAACATCAAACACAGACAACTTCCAGAAATGCATTTCTGGAAAAGTTCATACACGTTACAGAGATACATTTCCGGACACAACGCATCTTTTTTTAGAAAAAAAGATGATTAATGTGAGCAATGCAAAGAGAAAATAAGAATCTTTACCTAAAATTCTATCTTCTTTTTCTCCTTATTATGTGATGAACCAAAAGATGGAGATTTGGAGTCAAAAAATGGATTGAGAATGAATGGTTTCTTAATGAAGGGTTTGGTTGAAAGCCAACTATGGCAATAATGGTTGTGTGATCATGCAGCTAGTTTTTTTTATCAGATATTTCCGAAGATGCATCTCCAGAAATATCTGACATGCAAAGGTTACATAAAATTTTAAAATGCGGCCCATAATTCTGGAGATGTACCTCTGGAATTTCTACTGAACTAATAAATAATTAAGGTGTTTCTTAAAATGTTCTAGAGATACATCTCCAGAATAAAAATAACCCAACTTATAGGGTGTCTCTCGGAATGGCATTACTTGAGTGTGTAAGAGGTGCGTCCGGAGATGATCTCCAAAAATAAGGCACATTTGTGGAAATTTAGTGTTTTGAATGGAGATGAATGGTTTCTTAATTGAGTGTGTAAGATACACGATTAATATAAATAAATTACAACACATATAGACCCCTACGAAATGAAGAAGGATAAGAGGGGTATATTTCTACCCTTGTTTTGAATATCTTTGGATACGGGACACTTCACCCAGTTGTTCAAAGTATTCACCTCCACTCATAGACTTTAGTGCAATTCAAATCAGGACAATCTTTTCAAATTTAAAAAAAAAAATCACAACCCATCAAATTCATTTTTCGCCTTAGGGCAACATTTCAAAACCTTTTCACAGAGGACGTGTTATTTCTGTTCTACCGCAAACAAACAAACGCTTAAGTCTCCCATTCACGAGCATACAAGCAATGTTTAACTGCTAGAACGTGAACATTGACGTTGTTCAATAAAAACAACCAACAAATCTGTATTTTCTACCCCGAACTACGGTGTTCTGATTTTCTTATTACAATATGAGGATACGTAGGCACGAGGATGCAAATCCTTGGCGAGCACACTAATTTAAAACCTTTAAAATTCCTCTTAATTAAAACCAATCGCAAGTAACATTTAGATAATAACACTCATCCATGCAAGAACAATCAAAATGGTTCTCGTTGACTACAACGAACATGAGGGATGCTAATACATTCCCCTTGCATGACCGACTTCTGAATCTGAATTTGGTTGTGACAACCATTTTCTTCACCTTTTGGGGTTTTTATCGATATTTTCTCTTTCCTTTGGAATAAATAAAGTTTGGTGACGACTTTGTATATTTTCGTGTAGCGACAGCTGGTGATTCTGCTAGGGATTTATTTTCCCTAAGCAAGTCAAGCCTAGTTTTGTTTATTTCCTTGCATGTTTGGCTGTTTATCTTTACTGTTTTACTCTATTTACCTTTATTTTATGTATGGCAGTTTACTGCTTTAAATATTCTTTCATACTCTGGATATCTTCTATATTCTCAATTGTGGGTTGGGATAATGTTACATGAGAGAAAAGCTTTACACCCGAGCTTGAGTATACATATAGGATAAAATCGTGGAGAGTTGTGTCGCCCAGCATTTCACACGTTGGGTTGGCACGAGACCCACACCCATACTATATTCACTTGGAAGTACCATTGTCCTACAAGAATTTTCTACGGAAAGGTATTTTCATTTGGATCCATGACTCTGGGAGGCCTTTTAGGGACCGCCTTTTGAAGACTAGAACATACTTGTGAGGGGGATATAGGTTTTGCAGGAAACCCAGACCCTACATACCTTTATCATCATGTATACGCCGAACCTTTGAACCTACATCGAGAAGTATATGCAGATTATCCAGAATACATCGAACCTTTGAATCTGTGATGTTGCAAACATCTCATCACATCATAAAAAAAAACCTATTTAGCATATGCATTTCCCTGGGAACAAAAATACTTTTTGCATACATTCATGCATCATTTGCATTTCATAAAATAAAACAAAGAAAACTCAATATAACTTGGCCTTTTTCTCAGAATCTTCAACTGTCAAACTGACTTTCCAACATCGTTACGGAACTCGTAATAATCAAATACTGATGATGGATCAACTAGAGAAAAACCAAGTTGTGATGAGAGAAGAGATGCTCACCATGAAGACTCGGATGGGTCAGCTTATGGAAATTATTTAAGCCATGGCTAGAAGCTAAGAAGAGTTCAGACAGACCACCTTA
Organism: Lathyrus tuberosus; assembly: GCA_022829125.1. Lineage (NCBI taxonomy): Eukaryota > Viridiplantae > Streptophyta > Magnoliopsida > Fabales > Fabaceae > Lathyrus > Lathyrus tuberosus. The sequence goes on along the minus strand of JALAZF010000659.1, from coordinate 643,148 downwards.
AAGGTTGTTGCTGTGAATCCTCATATGCCAATTTTGGTGAATCCTCTTGTGCCACCCCCGGTGAATCCACCAGTTGGTACCCATCCACCTCCTGAGGGAGGGCCAATGAATTAGAACTGTGTGCCCACTCTCGAGCCTCCTGTCAATGGGGGAGGTCAAATTGAAACAGATGATCATCATGACGCTTTCTTCATTCCAAAGGTTGATTCAATGTTTGATTCCTTTCGACCACCAACTAATGAGGTAGAGAAGAAGCTTCGTGTCTTGGAAGAGAAATGAAGGTCATTGAAGGCTCCATTGCCTTTGGTTTAGATGCTGCTGACATGTTTCTGGTTCTAGGTGTTAAAATTCCTGTGAAGTTCAAGGTCCCTAACTTTGAGAAGTATAAGGGAGTTAGATGTTCCAAAACTCATATCAGATCTTACTGTAGGAAGATGGTTGCCTACTTAGATGATGAGAAGTTACTAATGCATTTCTTTCAAGATAGCCTCAGTGGGTCGTCTCTTGAATTATACATGCATCTCGAGCGCACCTACATTAGAACATGGAGAGAGCTGGCAAAGGCGTTTCTCAAGCACTATCAATACAATACTGATATGGCTCCTAATAGGATCTGTTAGTTCTTTATTTTTAAGGGTTGGCATTAATTTTGTAAAACAAATAATAACAGCAATATGTTAGATAGGATATTTTATCTTGCTAAAGAAGAACAGGTTGAGCAAGAAGTCCTAGAGTGCAATGGAACATGTTGAGTTGAAGTGGTTTCAACATCTGGAACAACATGTCGTATCAAGATGTCCCATGCAAGAACATTCGACATCGCGCCAGAACTGATGTGAATTAAAGATTCTGTTGTGTCTTAACAGATGCAGAAGATTCAGGGAATAATATGCAAATTCTATGTGGCGCTGAATTAAAAGGTCTGAAGATTCAAATCTGTAATTGAGAAGAATATTGGAAAATATACACTTTCTAAATATGGAGATATTTTAGGAAGTTAAAGATTGAAGTCCTATTATGTAGCAGAAGTTTCTGCTGATTTGTAGCAGCTCATTTGCTGTGTTTTTGTAGGCCCAAATCCAGTTGGGAATAGGTTATATATAGATGCATTGTAACCTAGAATAAAAAGCTGAACCAAAGATGTAAAAGTTCTAGTATTAGGGTTGGTTCCTGTACCACTCGACATGTGAGTTGGACAGTTTGTTATTGTGATCCTCGAAGCTGTTAAGTAAGAGGAGTATTGTTCTTGGAGGAAGCTTTTAAGTAACTCTAAGTTGTGTCTTGGAAGTGTGTCTTCCTTGTTGAATTGATGTTTAGGTAAAGAGCCGTTGATGCAGTGGCGGATTATTAACTGCTAGACATCATTGCGATGATTGGGAGTGAGAAGAGTTTCTCATAGCTAGAGAGGATCTAGGTAGAAGGGTCATTGGGTAGTGATTAAGTGATAAGCTGTAAATGGAGAGTTTAGCTTTGAATTAATACTACTGATAGTGGACTTCATCCCTGGCTTGGTAGCCCCCAGAGTAGGTGTGTTAAACCGAACTAGGTTAACAATTCTGTGTGTCTTGCTTTTATCTTTTCAGTACCGTGATTATTGTTATATACCTTGCCATTTGTGTTCATGTCAGACCAGATGTCGAATGGCATGTTATAGGACATCTGAATTCTGCACATGTACCAGAATTTCAATTGGTATCAGAGCAGGTCATTCTGTTCTGTATCTGGATGAGATCCAAGGGAAGATACTTTCTTGTTCATGGTCAAGGTAGAAGCTTTCTACTGAAAAGTTATTTGAACTTGGAGAAGTTCATATAGGTGTGAGAATGGTCCCTAGAAGAGGAGGATGGACTGTTCGTGACAGGCAGTGGCATGTGCTTGGTAGTGTGGTTTGATTTATTTTCAAACCTATGGTATTGGGGTGTCACCAGGATTATGATGCTAGGGCTGATATGTGACACCTGAAGGGTTGAGGAGTTTGTGTGTTGATCCGCTGCGTGTGGAAGACTGCTTCAACTTACTGTGTCAACGATACTTGAAGACTTTTGTTCAAGTCCACTCATAAAGGTATAAATAAGTGAAGTTGTAAGGAAGAGATCTGAGGTAAGAGAGAAGTAATTCACTCTTGCTTCTAAAAGGACTAATCTCCAGTCTTTAATCTCTTGGTGAGTTCCTTGGAATGATGTCCTGTCTTGTGTTAGAACATCACGTTAAAATTGTGAAGAATTTTGTGGTCTAAAGGAATGGCATAGCAGATGCCCTGGGTGCTGAACTAATGTGGTTTGATCGCATGAGTTTAGAACTTACTCCTGATCTGGAAGAGGAGGCATCTGGGTGGTTTGTCTAAGAAGTTTCTGGATCTGGAACTTATCTTAGATGTGTGAGTTGGTCAAGGTGTGATCAACATGTCATTTTCTCCTGAGGTCAATTTATTTCTGGTCCTTGTTGCAGGAGTGGAGAACCTGAGATTCAAGAAGTATTATCACTAGCAGACTTCTTGGACATGAAGGTCAAAGATCAAAGAGGCATGATTTTTCTCTGGAAGCATCATCTAAATAATCGTGTGAAGCTAGACTAGTATTGACTGTGTATGATCCAATCACAATCTGTGCTGCTGAGAATGATAGGGATTGATTACTGCTCTCATGCTCTTGTGATGTGATGGGTTATTCATTTTTTGGATTGTGGTGTTTTTCATAGTGCAGCCGGACTCTGTTCATGATGTCAAGACTGATGTCTTAGACACATATTGACAGAACATTTTGTTCAGAATGTTTTGATTCTTTTTGTTGTTGAGATCACAAGCCTCTACCGGTTGTGAAGGTCAAGCTGTAGGTGAATGTGTTTAGCAGGTGTGTTGAACTGAGAGTGCACTGGTGGCCTTAGATAGAGAAAAGTTAATCAAATTGGGATCTTGTGAGTATTGGTACAAGAGATGATTGTGTTCAACTTGTGAGTTGAACAAAGAGTGAGCTCTTGAAAACATGAAGATGCGTCTTATGTTTTCCTTTCTTCAAGGTACGAAGAAGCACATGTTATTCTTGATAGGGGGAGAGTGTCAAAATTTTATGTAGTTGGACGTGTGATGGGAGTTTGTTATTGGTACTTATCGTAATATGTCTAAAGAGATGGTCTGACTTCTGTTCTCTGTTGCTGCATTTTTTTTATGATGTGCTTTGGCCAGAAGCAATTTAGACAGTTGCATTAAATGTGCTGGGATGTGTTTTGTGCAGTTGTGATCCTTATTACATTTGTTTAGTGTAAATGGAACAGAATTAAAACAGAACTTTATTGCACTGTTGAAAGCATACAAGATTAGTAAAAGCAACAAACAAAAGGTCTAAAGGTTATTCCAACCCCCCGAATCAAGAAAAGTTTTCCAATCTTCATCCCATTCATCATCAGAAGCTTGAAGTTGCACTTGGCTTTTCTTGGTGGCTTTCATCCTTGTCTCTGATGCCTTTCTTGTTCTTGTTGCTCCTGAAGTTGCCCCAGCTGTGGACAGTGTTTTGTCCTTCAACTTCTGTGGATCTGGTTTCTTGACTTCCTGCATGTGTCTCTTTTCTGCATCCTTGTTAGACTGACTCATGGCTCTATCTGTGATGCAATATTATAAGCTAGGAGGCTTGGTTTTTTATACTGCATAAAGAGTCCTTGTTTGTGTCGCCTGACCAGTCAAAGTGGTCTTTGGCTTGGGAACTTGTTTTCTTGGGAACCTGTTTTTTTGTCACATTGGATGCCAGAACTTCGTGTTTGGTGCCTTGGTAGGTTAAGAGGTTGTCCTATTGTAACTAAAAGGATGAGCCTAGGTCTTGTCTAGTTGTCTGTTGTGATTCCTTTGAGTTTGCTTTCGGTATAGCTGCTGGTGCTGGTTGTGATCAGGTGGTTGTGACTACCTGACTAAAATAAGAAGGTGTGCTCTTTTGTCTTATGTTGATGTCCTACATACTGTTACAACATCATTGTTTGTTGTGTACCATGCTTGTGGAGTTGGAAGAAGCAGCATTATCGTCCGAAGTGGCAGTTCTGACATAATGTGGATTAGAATGGGCAGATTTTGATCTTGATGGTAAGTAGTTCTGGCAATACATGACTACTTTCATGATTAAGACTCTATTAGGTTGCTACGAATGTAAGGACAGAAGGTTGTTGTGAGTGGTGTAATCTGATCAGGATGGCTGAAGATAAGGAGGTTCTTCTAATACAAGTAAAAGACCATGTATCTGAAATCAACATGGTGAGGTCTTGCTCAACAAATACCAGAATATGGAAATATCGTTGTGATATCATAAAGAGCATTGCTTGTTAATGTAAGGGGGAGTTAAGGTTGTTGTCTATGGTCTATTACTGCAAGTGTGCAGATTTTTGTGTAGCTTGTGTGTTGTTCAAGTTTGTGTAGTGTGATGTCAAACAACTTGATGGGACATACCCTAGCTGCGTGAAGCTAGTGCTTATGCAGGAGAAGTCTGAAAAGCATAATTGTTGTATCTGGGAGAGTTTATTTTTCTCTGCTGTTGAGAGTTGTGCTGATCGATAGAAGTCGTCTCAGAATCCAACAGAAAAGAAAATGTGCTTGTAATGTATAATTTTCTGTGGAGTCTTGGGTTGATAATTTTATGAGCAAGCAGACAATTGTTTGGTAAGATGTCAGAACATGGTACAGGACATGTTTCCCTTAAGCCAAACAAGGAATTATTCTGGCCGGTAGTGTTAGGATAAGGTGAAACACGTGTCTCTGCCTATGCATGGAATGTTATTGGCTTAATTTATGGTAAGATTCAGTTGAGAAACAATAAAGGCAGTCAAGACTGTTTTGGAAGGTAGACATTGAATTTGAATGGAGTTTTTGGTACCTAAAATAGCGTTTCTTTGACCAAGAACCTGGACATATTCAAAGCTCGTTAATTCCGAAGTAATTGGTCAGCTATTTATAGGGGTTGTTCTTTTCTCCTTCAGCTAGTGAGTGTTCGTGTTTCATAAGTCTTATGGCGTTTGTTCGGGTTTGGCTGAGCACTGCTTGGGTCTGGTTCTGTGAGGACTTTCTTTGCCAATTTTTGGCTAAAAAGGGGGAGAAAGGGTTTACAAAATGGTTTGCGCAGATGCTATGTCTAGAGTCTGCAGTTCCAATTGTGTGCAGAGATGTCGAAGAGGGTGTCCTTTCCTTGAGTTGGTGTTGAGTCTTTGTGACTTGTGTCCTAAGTTATGAAAACAGTTGTGACTTGTGTTCTGAGTTACCTGGGTTGATAGATTGATACTTCTTAAGTTTCATCTTATGCCACAGGTCGACTAGGGGCGTCTGATCAATTAAGGTGTGCAGAAATCTCTTATGCCACCATTGGTCCTTTGTGTCAAGACAGACGTTTCTTTTCTGGAGGAGTCTTCTTCAATTAATCTGGGTCTGTCCTGGAAGGAAAAAGAAATATGTTGTATTAAGGGGGAGTGTCAGATATCTTCTTCCTCATGTACACCAGATATCTTCTTCCTCATATGCACCAAATGACTTCAGGATTTTCTACTTCCTAATGTGTTGCCTGAAGTTATTGTGTCGTGGTGCTCGAAGGTGATGTTATGGAGCTCATAGAATATGCTGAAAAGAGTTGTCAAACATGATGTCCTAACATCACTCAAGTATTCCCAAGAAGATGATTCTCCATGATTGTTGTTCACAGTAGCTACTGATGGTTACTGTTAGGTTCAGTAGTTGTTGATGACTACTGACAGTAGTGTAGGGTTGTGATTGCTGCTGTAATCTGAGTTGTAATGTTTATATATTTGTTTTAGCCAAAATTTGCCAAAGGGGGAGAATGTTAGTTCTTTATTTTTAAGGGTTGGCATTAATTTTGTAAAACAAATAATAACAGCAATATGTTAGATAGGATATTTTATCTTGCTAAAGAAGAACAGGTTGAGCAAGAAGTCCTAGAGTGCAATGGAACATGTTGAGTTGAAGTGGTTTCAACATCTGGAACAACATGTCATATCAAGATGTCCCATGCAAGACCATTCGACATCGCGCCAGAACTGATGTGAATTAAAGATTCTGTTATGTCTTAACAAATGCAGAAGATTCAGGGAATAATATGTAAATTATATGTGGCGCTGAATTAGAAGGTCTGAAGATTCAAATCTGTAATTGAGAAGAATATTGGAAAATATACACTTTCTAAATATGGAGATATTTTAGGAAGTTAAAGATTGAAGTCCTATTATGTAGCAGAAGTTTCTGCTGATTTGTAGCAGCTCATTTGCTGTGTTTTTGTAGGCCCAAATCCAGTTGGGAATAGGTTATATATAGATGCATTGTAACCTAGAATAAAAAGTTGAACCAAAGATGTAAAAGTTCTAGTATTAGGGTTGGTTCCTGTACCACTCGACATGTGAGTTGGACAGTTTGTTATTGTGATCCTCGAAGCTATTAAGTAAGAGGAGTATTGTTCTTGGAGGAAGCTTTTAAGTAACTCTAAGTTGTGTCTTGGAAGTGTGTCGTCCTTGTTGAATTGTTGTTTAGGTAAAGAGTCGTTGATGCAGTGGCGGATTGTTGACTACTAGACATCATTGCGATGATTGGGAGTGAGAAGAGTTTCTCATAGCTAGAGAGGATCTAGGTAGAAGGGTCATTGGGTAGTGATTAAGTGATAAGCTGTAAACAGAGAGTTTAGCTTTGAATTGATACTACTGATAGTGGACTTCATCCCTGGCTTGGTAGCCCCCAGAGTAGGTGTGTTAAACCGAACTGGATTAACAATTCTGTGTGTCTTGCTTTTATCTTTTCAGTACCGTGATTATTGTTATATACCTTGCCATTTGTGTTCATGTCAGACCAGATGTCGAATGGCATGTTATAGGACATCTAAATTCTGCACATGTACCAGAATTTCAGGATCCAACTTCAAAGTTTAACTCAGAAGATGAAAAAGTCCTTCAAGGAGTACGCACATAGGTGGAGGGAGTTAACTGCCAATGTTCAACCTCCCTTGCTGGAACGAGAACTTGTGGATATGTTTATGAGTACTCTTCAAGGCCCTACTTGGACATAATGGTTAGAAGTGCCTCCTCTGTTTTTTTATATCTTTTCATCGCGAGAGAACGAGCCGAAAATTGTCTCAAGAATGCAAAAATTCAAGGTACTTTCGTCATTTCCAATGGAGCAAAAAAGCTCTATTATGGATTTACGAAAAAGAGGGAATTGGAAACTAATGCTGCCACCGTAGCCAAAGGGAAGCTTGGGGCTTACCAAGTGCCTTACTACCAAGTGGTCGTAGTAGCACCGAATCAGTATCCTCAATAAACTTATGCAATTCCTGTCGGTCAACCTGTTGGGCAATAGCTGGTACAGTATCAACAACCTTATGTGTCAGAACAACAGAATTACTATCAGCAAGGACAACAAAGAACAAGAAGGCATGAGAGAAAGTTTGATCTAATTCCTATTCCTCATAGTCAATTGCTTACTCATTTGCGCAATGGCTCATTGGTTCAACTAAGGGAGTCTAGGCCTCCTCCGATAACTCTTCCTCCAGACTATGATTTGAACGTCATATGTGAGTTCTACTCTGGAGCACCCAGACACGCAATCGAGTATTGTAAGGTTTTCAAGCAAAACGTACAAGACCTGATCGACTCAAAGGCTACCAAGTTCACACCTAATGGCCCGAGCATACTGAAAAAAGCACATGTCCCCGCATGTGGGCACAGTAGCAATGCCATAATTGGTGCAAGTGGAAGCGAGGATAGACCCGAAGAGGTTGCATATGTTGGAAGATTCTGAAGAAAAACCTCCTTGGGGACTATCACATTAACTTCTACAAGCATGGTGACTCCAATCTGTGGATGGAAAATAATTCTAATCACGTCAGTGGTCATTAGACTATTTAATCATTGTCATTTGTAGTCTTTCTTGTATTGTTAAGTGTTATTCACCTATAAAACTTATTTATTTTCAATTGATAATAATAATGAAATGAATATGCATGTTTTGAATCAATCTATTCGTGTTCACTCATATTTTATCCATCAGTATCAAACTCTTGTTTAAGCAAAAAAAATCAAAAGGTGAATGATGAAAGCAAAATACACGACTGGTTGTATGCTTTGGAATAAAACCTTGTTGACGATGTAAGGCATTATTTCAATTCCTAAACACCGGAGATATAAGGAAGATAATCTCTAGTCAACCCCTTTGAGCCTAGGAGTAGAAGTTTCTTTTTGTACGAAAAAACCCTCAATCTTAGCCAGTGGCAGGGTAGTCTTCAGTTAGTTTGACCATGCGTTCAAATTTCAAAAAGGAAAAAGAGGAGTATCCAATCTGAGGATCAACCACATCTTATCCTTCACGAGAGGTCAAAAATAACAAATCCACAACGGTTGTCTCTCACCAACAAAAGGAACGAAGCAGTCTCAACCCTTTCAACAAACCAAACAAACGAATGTGACATAATTTGTTCCAAAAAAAAAAGAAGTAAAAAAATCCCACTAAGTTGAAAACTTGAAAATGAGTGACTTAGGAAAAAAATTAGGGCATCCCGTTGGACTGCAAACTCAAAACAATCAGTCCAGGCAAAAATTCGGGAAAACGAAAAAGAAAAAGAAACGATTAAAAGAAAAATCCCCAGCAAGAACAAATTCGTGTTACTACAAAAAAGTGGGTGACTGCCATTTCAAAAACCTCATTGGTTCCTTAATCATCACTTCTACTATTCAAAATCTTTTTGAAAAATGAACTCTTCTGTCGAGCTAGTTGAACTTAGGACTGGAAAACATCAAGGAGAATAGATGGGTTAAAATAAAATTTTAAACCATAAATCCTTTTATTCTGAAACTGTGAACTAGGCCACGTTACAACCCTCAAAAGACCTAATTGAAGCAATGTTTATTTCGAAAACATACTTTAGCAAGATTGTGTTAAAACTGACTCCTAAAGAATTGCTTATCATTTGTGTTGGTATCGATATGACATTTTGACTAGTGAACACTGAATATCACTTGGATTTCAAAACTGACATAAGCATATCATTAGAATCATCATCTTTAAAATGAACATTTTACTTGTGAGTAAGAACTTGACATCAAGAAAAGTTTCCACAGTGAGCATCAATTGTGCAGTTCGATCATATTAAGGGGCAAAATGCCTGAGGACTTCGTTGAGCAGGGGAAAGTTACTTCAAAGTGATCACACCAAGGGGAAAAACGCCTGAAAACTCCATTGAGAAAAAGGGAAAGCCACTTCAAGATTCACTCAACCTGGGGCAATCACGCCGAGATTTGAAAATCTCTCAAAAAATTGGTTAATCAGGGGCACTACTCCAAGGTTCAAAGTACTGGGGCAGACCATTTCAAGTCATTATGGTACAAATGTCACAGATTTCCTTTCGATGAAAATTCCTTCAAAGATCCTATAGATTAGGGCAAGACTGGCCATAGAGGGGAAGTTCTCCTCCATACTTTCAAAGTTTCTCAAGCAAGTTCTGTCGTGTATAAGAAACAGCTAAGTTCAAGGAGAATGTAGGGAAATCATATTGATTATATCCCATAACTTTTTAACAAGAAGTCTTGTAGCAAAGCAAGACACTTCCTAATTTCAACCGTACATGACCCACCTTAAGGGCACTTGTCGAACATTCAAAATCATTACATAAATAATCACCATGCATTAATCATGTCGCTTTGCTCATGTATATCATTCATCTGGCATAACATGAAGCATTGTAACCCAAACAAGAAAAGCCAAAGCCCAATCATACTTGGCACCCCTGTAAAGCCCAATCATACTTCGTACCTCCATAAAGCCCGACCTCACTTAGCCTCTCGAAAAGTCCAACTTACTTGGCATCTCTCATACTTGGAACCTCCATAAAGCCCAGCCTCACTTGTCCTCTCGAAAAGCCCAACTTGTTTGGCATCTTTCAAAGCCCAATCATACTTGGCACCTCCATAAAGCCCAGCCTCGTTTGGCCTCTCGAAAATCCCAACTTGCTTGGCATCTCTCAAAGCCTAATATTTATTGGCACCTTCAAAGCCCAATCTTTATTGGTACCTCCTAGAGAAATCAAAGTCCAACCTCTGTTGACACCCTGTAAAGCCCAATCATCATTGGCATACTTAAAAACCCGCTTCGCTGGTAAGTCAAAATCATGGTTCCGATTTATAAACCCAATGGTCATGGGTACTTTAAATTCCTAACCTTTATCCCTTTTGACAAAAAACATTCGGCCCTACATAGCCCTTACATACCACAAAGCCCGGTCATATGTTGGCATCTTGCATATAGTAATCATCATTACATAGCATCGCGTCACTAAGACGCGTAGCATATCCGTTAAGATAGAACATTACACCATTACACATTCAAACATGCATACTTAGTATAAGCCAAATTCAAGCCTTTCTCGAAAGCACAAACAAATCCTCAGTTAAGACAATATTATCTCTATGAAGAGAGCATTACCCCCACAAAATTCCTAATTGGTATTCCCAACAGGTTTCCCCAAAGTATTTCCTCTTTATTTTCCTTTTGCAAGTATTGTTGGTTTTTTGTCAATATCTTGCCTTTTGCAATTCCTCCCTCGCCTTTCGCGCAGGGAAATTCTGTCGTTTTCACTTACCTTTTGTAAGTCATTTTGCTGCTTTTTGCAGGAAATCATGTTTCCTCGCTTACCTTTTGTAAGTCCTTGTTGCATTTTTTGCGAGAAAGTTACCTTTGTTAAAGCCTTGTAGCTTAAGTACAAAATAAGGGACTGGATGTATGACTTACTCCCTTCTCGATTATTTGGACACCTGGCGCATGTTTGGCAGTCCAAGTGATTGCCACATTTTGAGAACTTTATCTCCTTCGTTGTTCCTGAGAGGTATCATGTCGTTCTCTTTTCTTTTTGCAAGTTCTCTATGCCTTTTGCACGAGAAATGGTCGATATCTTTCAAAACCCAGTGTTGAGATCATTCAATTTCTTTCTAGTCGCCACGCTGATGTTATTCAATATCTTCCCAGCCACAATGTTAAGGTCATTAAGTTTTGTGTCCAGCCGTCATGCTGATGATATTCATTTTCTTTCCATGCGCAGTGCTGATGTTTGCCTAATTTATTCATTCACTTCCCATTTGCCCTGCTGATGGTTGTCCAATTATCTCTCCAGCCACCATGCTGATGTTATTTCAGTCGCATTATTGATGTTGAACACATTTTGTTTCCAGTCGCAGTACTGATGTTAAACACATTTTGTTTCCAATCGCGGTACTAATGTCGATCACTTTTATCCCCAATCCCAGTACTGATGTTAATAATTTTCTCCCCAGTCGCTGAACTAATGTTAATTATACTTTTTGTCTCCAACCGCAGAGTTGATGATGAATTCTTGTTACTCAAGTCTCAAAACTATTATCGATCACTTTTATCCCCAACCGTGGAGTTGATGAAAATCATCTTCACCCTAATCGCAGTACTGATGTCAATCATCTTTATCCCTAACCGCGGAGTTGATGACAATCATCTTCACCCCAGTTGCAGAACTGATATTGGTCGTTCTTATCCCCAACCACAGAGTTGATGATGAATCATTTTCACCTCAATTACAGTACCGATGTCGATTATATTTTTAGCCCAGATGCAAAATTAAGTTGATCATATTTCTATACCCAACCGTAGAGTTGATGATGAATCATTTTCACCCCATTCTTAGTACTGATGTCGATCATATTTTTACCCCAGTCGCATAACTGATGTTGATCATATTTTTGTCTCCAGTCACAGAACTGATGTTAATCATTGTCACCCCAGTCCCAGAACTGATGTTGATCCATTCTTCTACCCCAGTCACAGTATTGATGTTGATCCTTTCTTCTACCCCAGTCGTAGTACTGATGTTGATCCTTTCATTTTCCCCAGTTATAGAACTGATGTTGATCTTATCTTTGTCTCCAACCTCAGAGTTGATGTCATACTTTTTCTTCCAAACACCAAGTCAATCAGTTGTCATCCTGGTCATCGTATCAATGTCGATCACTACTATTCCAAATCCCCTTGTTGATATCATACAATTTATGCTCCCAACTTATGTGCTGATGATTAGTCTTTCTTTTGATTCCCACAGTGTCTTTATTCCCCAGCTAAGTCTCACTTTTCTTTTGCAAGTTCCCTCTGCCTTTTGCCAATTACCTTTATACCCTCTTTTGCTTGCCTTTTGCAAGTACACAATCAATCCTCTTAACTTTGTGGAACCCTCCGGGAATATCTCAACTGCCAATACCTGCCAAAGCTCATTAGTGGAGGCAAAAAAAATCATGAACACTTCAACCAATCTCTTCTCTTTGGAGTGCAAATTTTTTAGTCTTTGTATTTAATCCTCTCCTACCTCGAATGCCTGAAAGTCGTTGCTATTCATACCTTCATGTTTAAGAAGATTAAATATGGGCAGTTGTCATACCCCAAAATTTGCCCTACCTTTCCCCCATTTTATCTGGATGATGATCCTTACTTCATCTGCATACTCATAATCATTTAGATCATTCATTCACAATTGGATTCATCAAGTGGCATCATTTGATTCAAAGGTTCTTCCTTATTTAAGAAATAAGGCATTGGATTGGGGTTTGCAAGATTGGCTCATTATGCATCTCTGACTTTTGACTATGGGCATTACAATTGGGGGTTGATCTCTCTCTTGGATCCTAGAATTGGTTTATAACATTGTTGGATCATTATGGACTACATCATGGCACTAGGTTTTGAGTTTATCTTGGGTTTTGATTCGTTTGATTCATGACACGTTCATTCAAATTCAAGATATTGCAAGGCAAAATCAAATGCAAGATTCAGATATTCATTCAAAATCAATTGTTGGAGGGAAACTATCTTTCTTCAAATACAAGACACAATTCAATTCAAAAAGGCTATTTTTTTTTCATTACCAAAAACATCCCATTGTGTTACAAAATATCCCAATTACAAGAATCACATTTCAACCTACAGTTGACTTTGGTTAACTGTTGACTTTTAGGTTTGGTCAACTGATCTAACCTAAACCCTAGTCAACTTTTCTTCACAAGATATTCTTCCAAAAGGCCTTCAAGTGCTTCAAGTTTCTTCATGTCAAGCCATTCCATGCCAAGTCCTCTCAAAGGCCTAACAACCCTGCATCAAACAAACCAACAGCATTCAGTAGCCATTTGTAACTAAATGCATCTCATATCTTACTAATTCACAATCCAAACCATCTAGTACAATTTAAAATTCTTCCTAACTTCAATAACTCTAACAGTGTTAACTCAATTTTACAGTAGAACTAACACTTCAATTCAAATACTAACCTTTAGCATAACTAACTTTTTAACTCAACCAGCACTTCAGCAATTCAATTAACACTCGAGTTGGAATACACCACAGTCCAAAATTAATAATAAGTTCAAACAGATTACAGCTTCATGATCCATTCAAACAATTTCATAATGTAACAAAGCTACATTACTAACTCATTCATCACTAACAAGCATGCTAACACTTTAACCATAATAGTAAACTAGTTTCTTCAATTTAGCACATGTTAACTTACTAACTCATTCATCATTAACAACTAACTGCAACTAATCCTACTAACAGTTCAATCGAGTTTCTAACTAACTTTACAAAACCTACACTAACAGAGTATTAACTAACCTCAATCTCTCACTAATTGAATTCAAAACTAACTCAAACCAGAAATTAACATTTCTAACAGTTGTTTAACAGAGTTAAAACCTAAACAAACTTTCTCTTCAATCTAACTAAAATTTAACAGTGCCCTAACCTTGCCCTAACAGATAACAACCTGACCTGAAGTTCTGCCCAATTCTGTCAGAACCTCAACCTCTATATAATTCATCATCATCCTCAATCATTGATCAATTACAATCATTTTGCTCACAATTTCTGAATCTCAATTTCACTGCAAAATTCTCTGAGTTCCTCAAATATCACTGCAAATTCTCTATGAATTCACTCACACTCTCTGAAGCAATCTCTCTACGAATCATCATCAATCATTCTACTTCATCTCACACAATACCACAGAAGCAACACAGCATCCACTCCTATATACTACAGCAGGATCGAAGAAGGAGGAGGAAGAATTGGAGCAGAAAGAGTTTGAAAGTGCGGAGATTAACTTAACGTTCTTGAGATTCCTTCATTTTTCAGCTCCATCTTCTTCAACTCCGACAACTCTGGGGCTATTCTCCTCCCCGTATGTGAGCTCTCCTTCCTTCAGCAATTCACGTCGATTTGATATTGTCGTGTAGTTTTAGGCTTTTATTTCTCCTCAGAGATATTTAATTTTGGTTTGTAGTTTTAGGGTTCGTGTGCTATTTGGCTCGATTCAAAGTGATAGTTAAAAATTAGGGAAAATGATGGTGGATAGTCAAAGAGGGAGGCTGAACGTTTGTTTTGATATGTGATTCGACGTGTTTGGATCTCCGCCGCCGCCGAAGGCAATTTCCGGCGCGGCGAAGAATTGCTCAAGTGATATATGGAGTCACGTTTGTGAATTGAATGAGAAATGAGGCTTGTGAACTCCTCCCCTCTCACTTAAGAAAATTGTTCCTCATATTTCTACCATTATCCCTTTATTCTTACATTTTTTAAAGTATTTTAATTTTGCTCTTTTCACTTATCAAATAATTTTATTATTTAATTTTATCATTTCACACCCCTATCAAAGTATATCGATATGTATTTTAATTCTTCTCTTTTCCGATATATTTTTTAAACTTATGCAAAATTGTATATCTCACACATAAAAAACGGTTACCTAGTATTTTAGACAACGATTTTATTTACTTTAGGCCACGGTTTTTCTTGATTTTTCAACTTATGAAATATTGTATATTTCACGCATGAAAAACCGTTGCATGATACTTTAGGCAAAGATTTTATTTACTTTAGGCCACGGTTTTTGCTTGTTGCCTAAACTCAAGTTATTCGATGAATAAAAATTACATACCGGAAAACTTGATTACAAGTTACCCGGTGAATAAAAATTACATATTGGAAAACTTGATTGCAAGTTATCCGGTGAAGAAAAATTACATACCGGAAAACCTGATTGCAAGTTATCCGGTGAAGAAAAATTACATACCTGAAAACCTGATTGCAAGTTATCCGATGAAGAAAAAATGCATACCGGAAAACTTGATTGCAAGTTATCCAGTGAAGAAAAAATACATACCGAAAAACTTAATTGCAAGTTATCCATTGAAGAAAAATTAAATACCGAAAAATAATAAATATTAAATAATAAAATAATTTGATAATTAAAAAGGGTAGAATTAAAATATTTTTAAAAATGTAGGGAAGGAAAAATAATTTGGCTCATGGAATTTGCTAATTACAACCCCATGCAGTTCACACACCTCTCCTCTGAATTATCATAGCGCCTTGGGCTTTCCAACTCAAGCCCATACAGATTGTTGTACATACACTCTGTTGTTTGCTACTACGCCCCTGTCTCTACTAGCTTTTTTTTCTCTTTGATCTTTTATTTATTTTCTATATCATTTTAGCCATTTATTTTCTTAATATATTTTTATCTCTTTCAACACTTATATTTTGTATGTGAAATTCTGGTATCAGATGTGTGATGTTAAATGTAATGTCACAACAACACAATCTGTTATATGAACAAGGTAATAACAACAATAAATCAACACAATGAATTGTTCACCCAGTTCGGTCTAACTACCTACGTCTGAGGGCTACCAAGCCAGGGAGGAAATTCACTATAAGTAGTATTAAATTACAGACTCAACAATCCCAGTTGACATCTACTAATCTTAATCACTGCCCAATGACACTTCTACCTAAGAGACCACTTAGATATAAGAAACCACTCACTCCCTAAATCACCTCAGTGATACAATTCAAGGATTACAAATTGAAACCACAACTTGATCTTGCTTACAAGCTTTGATCAAGAACAACTCTCTCTTGCGTAACAGCTCTAGAGAAACCAATTACAACTCAAAATAGTAACACCAATTCAAACATGAATGGTTTACAAAAACACATACGAAAACTCAAATTGACTCTCAGTCTATGCTATTTGTCTTCGTTATCTTCCAACAAGGGTTGAGGCTGCTTTAAATAGAATTCTGACTTGGGCTTGGACCTCTTCCAAATATCTGATTTGATTTGTTATTGAACAGACTTTAAAACAGATTTGATCTTCTAATCTTTTTAAATCTTTTCAAATCAACCCTAATGTTAGTTACATGATCTGCTCCATATCTGATTGAAAATATCTTCTCCAAGATATTCGCATCCAATCTCTCTAACAGATCTCCTCAAAACAAACTAACACGCGCAACCCTAAAACATCACAACATGATGTTCTGATGTTCTGATAACTGATGTCAAGACATCAAGTTTAACATCAGCATATAAAACTTCAACCCTGCAACAACTAATGTTAGGAACCAATGTTAAGACATCAGACATATGACATCAACATTGTTCAACTTTGTTTTACCAAAATTCCAGCCAATACAAGAACTAAAAATCTCCCCCTTTGGCTAATTTTGGCTAAAATAATCTCTGCCAACATCAGAGATACCTGCAGCGGAAAAACTTCAAACTTCATACAGCCAAAACACAACCAGCAGCAATCACATCCAAAATCTGCTACCCTCCCCCTCAAAACAAGAACCAGCATACCAGTTGTTCAACCATGCTCACTCCCCCTCAAGCCTAGAACCACAACTGTCAACTAGGCAACACATAGCCACCATAGGCTAACTCTCCCCCTTTTTAGCCACAATTGGACAACTACCAACAAGTTATACCCTAACACTTACAACAGTTAGTCCTACTAGCTCTCCTTGTCAGTCAAAAGTCAGCACCACAAGACAAGACAAATCATAGAACAAAAACCAGATAAGCATAAAAGTACTTTTATCCAAGTTACACAACATGCACCCAATGTGCAGAAACAAAAAACTACAAACTACAAAATCAAAAAACAGCAGAAGCAGCAATTCAATCTTCATTAGCATCAGAACCATCTGTAGCATCCTCTGAACCTGAATCTTCGGCATTGACACCCACATCATCTTCACCCTGTTCCAAGGATTTGATCATCTGCTCAATTTTCATCTTCCTAGTAGTGCTAGTACTTATCACCATATCAAGATCCTTGCAGGCCGCCTTCAATTCTTCAATCAACTCAGTTTTAGTACAGGCCTTCTTAACACCAGAACTTGATGTTACAACAATGTCTGGAACATGATTCCCAACAAACAACTTGGGATGCAAGCTGAACTAGTTAAAATTCCAGGATGTTGATCTAAGATCATTCCACAGACAAGGGAAGGGAATGCTATAGGCATCTTGATAGCATTAGTGGCAGCATGCTTCACAACTTGATCAAATATGTAATTTCCATAATTGAACTTGACCTTTTTCCTAACAGCATAAATAAACCTTCCTAATCCCACAACTATGGTGGTTTTGTGATTAGTAGGTACCCAGTTAGCTGCTCCAATTCTGTGCAAAATGGCATACTTGATACTGAGTTTGCTAGCTGTCAATTTACCCTTCAGTGGCCAAACCTTCATTTGAGTGGTTGTGATCTCTTTACACACATCATTATCAGTCACTTCCAGTTCACCAACCTCTTGATTATCTCTTCCCAGATACTTATTGATGGTACTGGGAGAGAAATTAATACACTTACCCCTAACAAACACCTTCATGAAGTCCACACTTCTTTTATCAGAAATGTCTATAGGAATGTTAACAACAAATTCCTTAACAAGTCCACCATAGCACTTAGAGAATTTAGTCACAGTTTTCCACAGGCCAGCAACATGAATGAGCTCCATAATTTCTTTCATCTCCAATGCATCTTTGCCAAGCTCTCTTTCCAGAGCTAATCTCCTTTGACACACAAATTTCCACATTTGAGCACTGCTAGCATAATGAAAGGATATGTTGTCCACTGGCACTTCAGGAACCATATCAGAAATTCTCTTCAAAATGGACTTTCTGACAGGGGTGATGTCTTGAGCATCTTCCTCAACATCATACTCAAATTCAGATTCTTCTCTAATCTTTTTCTTTTTGGAGGATGCAGCAACCTTGCTCCAAGATTTTGTTAGACCAACTACAGATATCTTTTTCTTCTTGCCTTCAGCTGTCATCTTAGGAGAAGATTCCACAGTCTTTCCTTTTCTAGTCTTCAATCTTTTGGCAATACCAGGAACAGCATTACCAATTACTTCATTATCAGATAAGTCAACAACATCCACCACATCAGCATTCTTCTTCCCTCTGGGACTAGGAGTAACATCCCTAGCAGGTGATGTTCCAACATCATGTTCAACATTAACCTCATCTTCAACATGAGTATCATTATCTTCAACTTCAGCTTCTGCATCTTCAATGACAGAAACAGCCAATCTGTGAAGATTGGTTTCAGAAGTTTGCATGTCACCCTTTTCTCTAACAGATTTATCAGCAGGCATTTGACTCAGAGGTCTAGATATTCCCTTCACAGAAATCCCTTTCTCAAAAATTTTTGTGACAATCTGATCAATACTTTTGTCCACGTCTACCCTTTCTTCAACAGCTTAAGGAAGAGGGGTGGTAGTCTTAAGAGTAGGTTTGTCTCCAAACAAAACACTAGTGACGAACGCTCTACTTTTGCTATCATCAAATTTCTTACCCGCAGATTGATCAGAAGTATTACCTTTTGAAGACCTCTTAGGTCGATACTTCTCAGGTCTTTTCTTTTCTGAACCTGGAATCATAGAGAGAGGCGCTATGTCCAAGGCTTCATCCATTGAAACTTCTTTCGTTGAAACCCTAGATGTTGCATGCGAAGAGCTCTTTGAATCAGACTTCTTGGAGGGAGATGACCCATGTTGAGACATTGTTCCTTTGAAATAATTGACGTACAAGGATGTGTTGTGTCTTCCGATCTTTGGAGAGAAGATGAACAGACTTGGAGTGTGGATATTGATGTAGCGTGTGAGAGTAACAATAGGGAATGATAGCCTAAGGTAAGGGGGCTGCTTTTGTTGGTCACTTAAAAGCCAATAAATGTATTTTCCCCACCAACACAAATTTCCTTTTAAATTTTTGAAATTTAATAAATGCACACCATAAGTCACTAACCTTTGATGCCTTTTCCACATGCCCAAATTTCTACTTAAGACTTCACAAATTTCAGCACACATATATTTAGGGAAATTGTCATTACACTTCATATCTGAGTGATCAACCTTTATGACCTTAGTTTCTTCAAGATTTCCTCTGAATAGTTGCATAACACTAGGTTGTTTGGTGATCTTTCTAATGTCACATTCAGATGTCATAACATCATCCTTGACATTACATGATGAGGTGGACTCTTGAGGAACCCATAAATAACAGTTATCTATGGATCTAACTCCCCTCATAACGACTTCACTCTTCTCATTAGTCATTAAACATTCATCTTTAGTGTAGCTAACCTTGAATCCTTCATCACATAACTGACTGATGCTAATCAAATTAGCAGTCAATCCTTTGACAAGAAGTACATTTTCAAGATTAGGTCCAGCCTCACAATTCAATTTTCCAACTCCTTTAGCTTCCCCTTTTTCTCCATTACCAAAAGTTACATCATTTGTGGAGTAAGTCCTGATATCCACCAAATGATTCTTGAAACCTGTCATATGCTTTAAGCAACCACTGTCAAAATACCAACCATCCATAGCTGGGGTTCTAACAGATGAGTGAGCTAATAGACATGCGGCAGCAGCTTTAGGAACCCATTGTTTAATAGCCTGAGGCCTGTTCTGCTTATGTCTATGTTGAGGAACAGATTTGGGATAACCATGCAGTTTAAAGCAAGAAGATTGTATATGGCCAAATCTTCCACAATAGTAACATCTCACTCTTTGAATCTCTTCTCTGAAGTGATTGAAATGTATGCCACCTTGATGATGATTTCTGTCATACTGCTGAGGCTGCCATCTGTCAAAATATTGATGTTGTCTTCTCCCATAATTAGACTGTCTTCTGTAGTGATGGGTCTGTCTTTTATAATGATTAGGCTGTCTTTTACCATGATGATGCGGCCTTCTTCTGCCATAACCATGAGGCACAGCATTATTAAAACCATACATTTACCCTTGATGTTGAGACATCGGATGGAACATGTTATGTTTGAACCTAGAAGCCTGCATACTCCTATGGTATTGGGGAGGCATATACTGCCTAGCTCCAGAAGCCTGAGGCTTTCCTTGAGGTTGAGGCAAAAACTTCTTAGGAACAGGACCATATCCCTTTCCATTATTTTGTGGCCCAAGGTGAGGGACAACCTTCTTAATTCCAGAACCATGTCCTTTTTCATGATGATGAGGAATGTTCTGTTTAACCCCAGAAGAACTAGCCTCTGCAGATATCTTCTTCTCACCCTCATATCCTAGACCAGTCTTATCAGTTACCCCTTTTCCAGCTTCAAGTATTTTATCCAGAGTGTCAGTTCCACTATTTAACATTCTGATGGATTTTGACATTTGATCAAGCTGGGATTTTAACAACAAAACTTCATTCTCAAGTTCAGCTTTATCAGTCTCAAGCTGTATTATAATCTTCTTCTGCTTCTCCCCTTCTTGACAGACCTTTTCACTTTTCAGACACAGCTCTTGATAAGAAGATGCCAGCTCTTCAAAGGTCAATTCACCATCACTAGACTCTCCATCAGAGGCACATATTCCAGTCAATGCCTTAACATGCTTGGCATTCTCTTCTTCACTTTCACTATCTGTATCAGACCAGGAAACAGATAACCCCTTTTTCTGCTTTTTGAGATATGTAGGACATTCTTTCTTGACATGATCGTAACCTTCACACTCATAACATTGAACTCCTTTGTCATGATTGGACTTTTCTTCATCTCTTGTTTTCTTCACTTGATCACTAGACCTGTTGTTGTTAGATGTGATGTTCTTAACATTAGGTCTATAGTTTCTGTCCATTCTCTTTAACACCTTATTAAACTGTCTCCCAAGCATCACAACAGCATTTGACAGTTCCTCCTGAGTTTCAAAATTACACTCCTTACCATCTTCAGTATTAGACACCAAAGCTATGCTTTTGGTCTTCTTTTCAGGCTCCTCATTCAATCCTAACTCAAAGGTTTGAAGAGAACCAATCAACTCATCAACCCTCATCTTGCTGATGTCTTGAGCTTCTTCAATAGCAGTCACCTTCATTTTATATCTCTTGGGAAGGGATCTGAGAATCTTCCTTACCAGCTTCTCTTCAGTCATTCTTTCTCCTAAAGCACTAGAAGCATTGGACAGCTCAAGAATATTCATGTGAAAATCATGAATGGTTTCATCCTCCTTCATCTTCAGATTTTCAAACTTAGTAGTCAACAGTTGAAGTCTTGACATCTTGACCTTGGAAGTTCCTTCATGAGTAGTTTTCAAGACATCCCAAGCTTCCTTTGCTACTTCACAAGTGTTTACCAGCCTAAACATGTTCTTGTCAATACCATTAAAGATGGCATTCAAGGCTTTTGAATTTCCAAGTGCAAGCTCATCTGATTCCTTGGTCCAATCTTCCTCAGGTTTCAGCTTTGTTGTACCATCCTTTTCAACAATAACAGGTGCTTTCCATTCTTTTAAGACAGCCTTCCAAGCCCTGTTGTCTAATGACTTCAAGAAGGTAACCATCTGTGGTTTCCAATAGTCATAATTAGAGCCATCTAGAATAGGTGGTCTATTCACAAATCCACCACTCTCCTTGTCCATTGCACCAGAAAGTATCAGCCCTAGATCTCACCCAGATGCAGAGCAGGATGCCTGCTCTGATACCAATTGAAATTCTGGTATCAGATGTGTGATGTTAAGTGTGATGTCACAACAACACAATCTGCTATATGAACAAGGTAATAACAACAGTAAATCAACACAATGAATTGTTCACCCAGTTCGGTCTAACTACCTACGTCTGGGGGCTACAAAGCCAGAGAGGAAATTCACTATAAGTAGTATTAAATTACAGACTCAACAATCCCAGTTGACATCTACTAATCTTAATCACTACGCAATGACACTTCTACGTAAGAGACCACTTAGATATGAGAAACCACTCACTCCCTAAATCACCTCAGTGATACAATTCAAGGATTACAAATTGAAACCATAACTTGATCTTGCTTACAAGCTTTGATCAAGAACAACTCTCTCTTGCGTAACAGCTCTAGAGGAACCAATTACAACTCAAAATAGTAACACCAATTCAAACATGAATGGTTTACAAAAACACACTCGAAAACTCAAATTGACTCTCAGTCTATGCTTTCTGTCTTCGTTATCTTCCAACAAGGGTTGAGGCTGCTTTAAATAGAATTCTGACTTGGGCTTGGACCTCTTCCAAATATCTGATTTGATTTGTTATTAAACAGACTTTAAAACAGATTTGATCTTCTAATCTTTTTAAATCTTTTCAAATCAGCCCTAATGTTAGTTACATGATCTGCTCCATATCTGATTGAAAATATCTTCTCCAAGATATTCGCATCCAATCTCTCTAACAGATCTCCTCAAAACAAACTAACACGCGCAGCCCTAAAACATCACAACATGATGTTCTGATGTTCTGATAACTGATGTCAAGACATCAAGTTTAACATCAGCATATAAAACTTCAACCCTGCAACAACTAATGTTAGGAACCAATGTTAAGACATCAGACATATGACATCAACATTGTTCAACTTTGTTTTACCAAAATTCCAGCCAATACAAGAACTAACAATATGAAAATACTTTGAAAAATCATACTAATGCTTAGAATTTTAGGCATAAATTGTTTTTTTATCATTTAATCCACACTTTAAAAATAATAAAAGAATACACATTAGTTTAGGAAGTAATCATACACTTAGATTTAATTAGAATTTAGGAAGGATAATTTTAGAATAATTTTCATCTAGATTTTTAGAAATTAATAAACTCATATTAGATTAGTTTTAATTTCAGAGATAATATGCATGATTAACACTTTGTTTTCTTTAGAATTCTACATAAATAGAAATCTTTGTGCTTGATTCATATTCCTGATTGGTTGATTGATCAATGTCTTCTTTGATCAATTAATCACTTAACATTTGTTTGATCCCCTTGTCCAGACAAGTGATCATAATCCTCTTGGTCACTTTGTGGGACCATCCTCTGGTGTTTGCATCGCACTGGATCATTCAAGTTCAAGACTTCACGTGCAAGGCACTGCAGAGTGCAGACAGACTGAACATCAAGGCATTGACCATTGTTGGACTCCATTCATTTCTTTTCCTTATTCATTTAAGACTAAAATCATTATTGCAAATAAATTCAAAAACACTTAAAAATACGATGCGAATTGTGCGCCACGAGGCTTAAGAAATGGAGAATGATTAGAGGGATGTATTCCTACCTTTTTTGAATATCTTTGGATACGGGACGTTTGACCCAGTTGTTCAAAGTATTCACCTCCATTCATAGACTTTACTGCAATTCAAATCAGGACAATCTTTTCAAATTTAAAAACAATCACAACCCATCAAATTCATTTTCTCCTTAGGGAAACATTTCAAAACCTTTTCCCAAAGGATGTGTTATTTCCGTTCTACTGAAAACAAACAAACGCTTAAGTCTCCCATGCGCGAGCATACAAGCAACGTTTAACTGTTAGAACGCGAACGTTGAAATCGTTCAATGAAAACAACAAACAAATATGTATTTTCTACCTCGAACTACGGAGCTCTGATTTCCTTATTGCAATATGAGGATACGTAGGCACGAGGGTGCAAATCCTTGGCGAGCACACTAATTTAAAACATTTTCCCCTTAATAAAACCAATCACAAGTAACATTTAGATAATAACACTCATCCATGCAAGAACAACCAAAATGGTTTTTGTTGAGTACAACGGATGTGAGGGATGTTAATACCTTCCCCTTGCATAACCGGTTTCCGAACCCGGATTTGGTTGCAACGGCCATTTTCTTCACCTTTTGGAGTTTTATCGATATTTTCCCTTTCCTTTGGAATAAATAAAGTTCGGTGGTGACTTTGTATTTTTTCGCGTAACGACAAACATTTCAACAAATCTGGATATTTTTCACACACTTTTCTAAAATGCATAACGAAACCAGCATATAGTTCTTTCGTAGAAGAATTTATTATACGATTCCATGCATCCATTATTTTTTCCACAACCACACCCGCCTTCACCATTTTTCCATCTTCGGACTCTATTTGTTTCGTCCCTACCGCGGGTTTAACCCGACTTCTCACATTCTTTGTTATGTGATATCTACAAAGTAATGCATTAGAATAACGAAATATCTTTGCAACCAAATTTCATCAATGTTGTATCGCGGTCGGTAACAATCACTTTAGGCATTTCACCTTGGTCCTTCAACAATGTCTCGCACACCTCTAAGGTCCAAGTAAAATTGTCCTCTTTTTCACACTCAACAAATGCAAAACCAACAGAATATGTCTTCTCAGTTGAGGTAACACCAACAATCTCCAATAATTGAAGTCTATACTTATTGGTCTTGTAGATTGAATCAAGTATGAGCATCGTAGAAAACGTGTTGAACAACTTTATGGAATTAGGATGAGTCCAAAATATATTTCTAACAGTAACTCCATCATCGCACGTTTGAAACCTAGACACGTAATTTTTATCATCCAACAGTTTCAAGAGTTGTTACATCTCAGTTTTATCCCCCTAAGCGTTTTGTTAGTGAGGTACCGAATATTATACACGTGCTTGATATTTGATATATTTTCGGGTCATTTTCGTTTCAATGTCGGAAGTATATTTTTCGGTTGAACCAGATTCAAGGTCATGTCAGCAACACATTCCTTCTCGTCCAGCTTGAGCCGCCAGCCACTAAGATGGCTGGCTAATTTTAAACACAAATCATGATTATGCAAACCATATATCACATTAAATCTCCAATTTTTGTTTGCCAACATTTAACCACGCACCTTAAAAGGACAATCACATTTTCTTGTACCAGTGTCGTCTCTTTTAAAATTATGGAGAGGAGTTCTATATTTTCCGCTTCTTTCGTATGTCATTGTCACAAAAGCGCATCTTCTATCCGAACCATTATCGGACATTCCGATAACCACACCATATCCAAGTTTAGAGGCCTCCATACGAATTCATTGAAGCATTTTATCACGAGATTCAAACTCTTTGCTTGTTTTTAAATTTGTTACCAACATCTACCGCCTTCACAACATCTTGGACATTCGGAGAAACAACTTGTTTTGTGAAAACATCAGGGTGCACCATGTCTAATGAAAACAATTAAAACCATAACAGTACATAAGCGCTACTGCTGAAGACAGACTTGAAAATCAAACACATACAACTTCTGGAAATGCATTTCCGAAAAAGTTCATACACATTCTGAAGATACATTTTCGGACACAACGCAATTTTTTTAGAAAAAAAGATGATTAATGTGAACAATGGAGAGGAAAAAGAAAAATCTTTACCTGAAATTCTATCTTCTTTAACTCCCTATGATGTGATGTGATGAACTAAAATAATTAAGATTTGGAGTGAAAAAATAGATTGAGAATGAAGGATTTTTTTAGTGATGGATTTGATTGAAAATCAATTATGCCAACAATGGTTGTGTGCTCAGCTGGTTCTTTTATCAGATATTTTCGAAGATGTTTCTCCAAAAATATCTAACATGCAAAGGTGATATTAAATTTCAAAATGTCGTCCATAATTTCGAAGATGTAGCTCCAAAATTTATACTAAACTGATAAATAATTCAAATATTTCTTAAAATGTTCCAAAAATGCATCTCAAAAATAAAAATAACCCAACTTATAAGACGTCTCTCATAATAGCCTTGAGTGTGCAAAAAGTGCGTCTGGAGATACATCTCCAAAAACAGAGACATTTGTGAAAATTCACATAGCACAGTTGAAACATCTAGGATGCATTAAGAAATTCTCTAAATGTATAGCTTCTACATCAATGAGTTATAATGAAGCTGCATAAAACTGATCTAAGAATAAGGATATATGTACATTCAAAATGTTTTGTCAAACCTAGCCTTAGAGGTAGGGAGAGAAAATTCAGCTGGAGATTTTGAATGAATTGGAACTAGATACATGATTAATCTAAATAAATTACAGTACATATAGACCCCTACGAATCTCCTCCACCCACCACTTCCCCCTAAAATGTATACAAGTTTACTATGTAACATGACCTATCCATAGTTGAGCCCGAGACATGTGAATTACATTGTCTCCCCATGAAAATTTAATAAATATGAAAAATGTAACCATAAAAACTCCAATCTTTCACAGGCCAACCCACTTCACCCACCTGAAAATCCGACCAACTCTCCAGGGCAACTCATAATCTTTAGCAACAGCAGGCTCCCTTCTGGCCACCTCAGGTTCTGACCAAACATATACCCCTCGCTCCTGCTGACTGCCAGGTACAGTATTATCCAGGATAACAGCAACAAGAAATGCAATCACCATGTGTAGTGAACAAAGTGTGTTCAAGACATAGTTCAACTGCAAAAGAAACAGATTAACAAGTGCTCTTTCAGAAAAACCAGACATGTTACCTGAATTTATAAACAAATGCTAGCTGACACTCATTTCAACACACATTCTCCTATTGATTTAAATTGAAGTTCAACCTATAAAAGGGAGTGTGTAGGAAAGTGTGTGTTAGACAGTGTGTTATCAACCAATTCCTCATATTCAAAACATTTCTACTAGTGTTTTTATCCATCACTCAAGGATTAATATAACAAGGGAATCACTTATCTAAAGCTAACTCTGCATATTCATTCTAGTTAGCTCACTGCACGAATTCAAGATGTCATAATTTGACCTTAAAACATGGAATCAACAAACTATTCCCTACTGAATGAGGGTAGCTTCAGCTTCCATTCACAAGATCATGGAGATAAATATTGCAATAACAGCACATCCCCCTGAGAGAATAAAGTGGCATTTGGATTACTCATTACCTTTTCCAAAAATTTCACAATGGTTAATAAATTTAGATCACAAAAATTGACACACGAGAAAATTTAGGACTTCATAAGAGTGAAAAACATGACAAATGGCATACCCCTCCATGATTCACGTGGAAAGGCCCGTGGGAAGCAACAATGTAAGGCTGAAAATAACTTGGCACAGACACATTGGAATTCGGAGAGATGCCGTATTGTTGAAAGTAGGCCGGTACAGAAAGAGAGAAAAACAATGATAACCCAACTATGATTATATTGCGAGAGCTTCCAGCCTCACTATAGCGTAGATTTGACAAGCCCCAAGCTGTGAGCATTGCCCACATAAAGCAGAGCAGACCAGCAACCATAACTCCAGGAATTGAAGCAATGAACCCTCCAACCTTACCTGTTGTACAGAATAAGCATAATTAAACATGGATAAATTTGCATGAAATATTTTCTATAAATGAGTTGTATATTTGGCTTGTCCTATGGCTTGTGCGGGCATAAAATGGGATAGGATGAGCGTAAGAATCAACATCTTTTCTCCCCCGAACCATTTTGCAACAAAGAGGGATGAAACAAAGATGCCTCAGAAAAAGCTGTGGCAATGTCCTACTCGTATCAGAACCAAAAGAGTACTTCAAATATAACTGAGCAATTCAAAGTTTTTACATGTCCCGTGTTTGTGTCTATTTATGATTCTTAAGTAAAGAGGTTATGAATTGGTGTTAAGATAAGATACTAATGACTGCAACTTTAAAATAACATGGTCTGATAAGCTGCCAATATTGCAGCATAGGAAGCAAAAGCAATTTGTAAATATTGTGGATGAGATTAATAAATATCGCGGTGGCAATATCATGTAATCATATTTTCTCTGACAGCGCCAACAAACTGCAGAATCACAAATGTTGGCACCATACAAAATACTGGTTTAATGAAGGGCTCTGAAAAGTGCAGAATAAAGCCTGTTTTACATGTCCCGTGTTTGTGTCTATTTATGATTCTTAAGTAAAGAGGTTATGAATTGGTGTTAAGATAAGATACTAATGACAGCAACTTTAAAATAACATGGTCTGATAAGCTGCCAATATTGCAGCATAGGAAGCAAAAGCAATTTGTAAATATTGTGGATGAGATTAATAAATATCGCGGTGGCAATATCATGTAATCATATTTTCTCTGACAGCGCCAACAAACTGCATAATCACAAATGTTGGCACCATACAAAATACTGGTTTAATGAAGGGCTCTGAAAAGTGCAGAATAAAGCCTGTTTTTCTATGAGCATCAACTAATACATTAAGCAATAAGTCAAAGTGCCAAATATATACTATAAGCATGTTCAGTAATTCATAAAATTAAATCATTGCTCAGTAACCTGTAATAATTGTCTTGACTTTAAAATTTTATCTGCAAACTTTGGTATTGCTGAATATTTCAAAGTACAAATTGACTGTTACCTTACAAACATTCTGTACAGTTAGAATCTCCAAAACCAGCTTCTCTCAGAATCATTTAGGGCACAGGCAAATGCATATAAAACAGACAGACTTAAGATCTACTTTAAATGATATCAAAAATGTATATTAAAAACTCATCAGTGTGTTATCTAATATCAAGAATCAAAAGCCTTTAAATGTCTAATGCTTAATGCATCTATTGTCTTTCTACCACAGTTTATTATCCACTTCCACTCTCAACTGTGATTATACCAGTCTCAAACAGACCTACATCTGATGTGACTTCATAATGCCTTATGCTTTATCAATACTTAAGGCATGTGTTACTTAAAGGCTTAATATTCACAATAAACTGTAAATTTTAACATCACTGGCTAATTTGATAGAAGTAAGCAACTTGGGCCACAAAAACAATACCACTTTGTTCATTTGTTAGAAATTTTGATAAAGTAAAAATTGCAGTAATCAGCTGATAGGAAAAAATTTGACACGAGATTAGAAACTAAAGTTTCATTAAGTTGTCATAATAGATGGAAACCAATGAAGAATTTGCTATTTATTCTACTCCAAGAAATTTTTCTACGTGTCGGGTTGAAAAGATCATAGTTGCAAACATCATGTGCTTTAACACACAAACTTTCCTAATTGCCATAGACCAGCAAAATGTAAACTCGGTGTCTTCTGACAAAGAAACTAAAGAAATTGAATGATAGATAATATCACAAAAAGCTTGACTGCATGAGTTTTTTCTAACAAATATCAAATATACATAGCCCAAATCGCTTTTCATTTTTTTTATCTTTATAACCCATTGCTCATAAATAAATGTACTTCCAATGAAGATTAAAATTCAAGAACAGAATGATAAAAGAATCTCTTACCTATGACAGACAACAATATCAGAAAGCATGCGCCCAGTTGAACAGCCAGACGGCTTCCCATTTTAGTCACAGCAATTGTATGAACATTTTCAGTTAAAGTTGTAGACCCGGTTCCAGTTCCCCATAGACCAGCCAAGACACTAGAAAGACCTTCCAAACCAATTCCTCGACTAAGAACTCCAGGAGTTGGAGGTCTCGATGCTACCAATAGAGAAGATGCATGGTATGAGCCAACCTGCAAAGTAAATGAATATCAACAACAAAATTTAGTGATTTGTCAATCCTGCGTATAAAGAAAAATAGAAAGAACATTTTGTCTTAATTTTAAGACAGTATATTGTTATAAGGGGAGCCTAGGCACAAAGGTTGGAGTTACTGTCACATGATTGGAGATCATTGGTTTGAGTCATGGAATCAAATTGTTGCAAATACGACATGATATTGCTTACAACAGGTTCACAAATAGTTGTTTTTTTTTTTTTGACACGGTTCACAAGAAGTTGTTGATCTCTTTAAAATGCGACATAATATTTCTTTGGATGCTCCTTCCTAAATAGTTATTAATCTCTTAAAAATTAGTACAAGTTAATATATGACTAATCACAAGGTTGCCTGAATCATTAAAAAACTTAATATTATTAGAATCAGATTGGTTTAAGAAACATCTTCTATTTGTATTTCCTAATTTCACATTAAATTACAAAATGAAACTTTTTTTAGTTTTCAAATATTTGTATAAAAAACAAGGAACAGTTTTATATTGTTTCACTGTTTCATTTGAAAATCTTCAAAAACAACAAACAAACTGATTAAAAATGTGACACTTCTATAATTATTAGTGAGAACAGAAA
The DNA here is from genome assembly GCA_022829125.1 of Lathyrus tuberosus. NCBI lineage: Eukaryota > Viridiplantae > Streptophyta > Magnoliopsida > Fabales > Fabaceae > Lathyrus > Lathyrus tuberosus. The sequence continues at coordinate 612,935 of JALAZF010000659.1, read as the reverse complement.
ATAAAATTAAAATTTCAAACCAAACAGGGTATTTCCACTGATCCAGTCACGTCCCAGGTAGAACTACTCACCCTTGCAGCTGATAAGTACTTGAAATGGAATTGAAAAATAGCAAGGAAAGATATTAATTAACCATGTAAAAACAAGGCAAACTGACATCTATTGTTTTTATGTTTGGATCTGATAGACTATGTGATAATTGATGAAGTCGCAAATAATCTTAGCTGAATAGCACACATAAGTTTCCTACATGCATCCATGTCTTTATTATATTCAAATAAATATCATTTTGGGCTTTTTGGCCAGTCCAAATTATAATTTTCCACCAAAGCCTGTATCAAATTTTAGAAAAATAACAATCTTTAAATGATACAAGAGCCAAGTACAAAACCAGTTTATAATAACACAAACAAGACAAAATATTAAATATTCAGAAAGAACCAAGATAAATGCCGTCCAGGAACAAAAACATAAAAGAACAAGAAACTAACCGAATCCACGGATGTGATTAACGAAACCACACACATTACAAAAGCCATTTTCCAGTGAAAGACAGGAGTACCCCATTGTAATGGATAGGGAAATCTAAACCATGGAGAGGATTTCAATGCCTGAGAAGTATCAACCCGACAATGCTTCATCCTAGAAAAATGCTTTCTGCAATGCTCTGAAAGCATATTTGATGCAGGTATATTTACATCACACCCTTGGTAGCTGTAAAATCCTGCTTCAGTAAGCAAGAAAGCATATGCCCATGTAATTGCTAGACCAAGAGGAATCTGGCAGTTAGGTGAAGAAAAAAGGTCATTTACTACACCGCCGGATTTTATTTCAGCTACTGTTGAATAACTTAAAAAAATAACATAACAATCAACTTACTGCATAGATTAGAAATATGCGATGTCCAATAACAGATATCTTACGAAGATACTGTACAGAGCATGAAATAACAGATAACAAATTTTAGCACAGTAAGCAATAGAATATGCACAGATGACATTTTAAATAAATATTTTAGAAAAGAAATAAGCCAATTAAACAAACTTACAAGAGAAAAAACAATAACCACTAATATCTGTACTGCTCCGATCTCAAGACATGTACCAACTAATGGGAATCCATAACTGAAAAATGAAAGTCCAACTGCAGCAATAGTTGGGGATACAACTACAGGATTGATCAACCTGAAACAAAACTCATGAAACATGAGGATTTTTATCAACTAAATTGAACAGAAATGGTATAAAAAAATTTCATTTCGAAAAGCACAGGCACTCAAGTGATTTAAATCCAGAGGACGGGAAAAGGACAAAGTTCCATATTGCACCCAAAGGGGGGGATGATGCTTAGAACACAACTATATGGGTAGGAGCCATATGATATGGAAATACTATTCAAAGGCAATCTACAACCTTTTCCATGGAAAAATGATCCCAAAAACTTAGTTATTAAGATTGAAAACTACAATTTCTAAATCAACAAATCATCAAAATTAGATAACCTTAATTATTGAACAACCAAATAATATATATCATTTCATTTTAAAAGTATTTATAAAGTACTCCAAAAATACATTTCTTATAATGTAAATATAATTGGAGCAACTTGCCCAACACTGTTTGGGGGAGGCGAGGAGGGAATTTTTTATAAACCTGTCACATGGGATCCCCATTAAAAATATTTTCACATGAACTTACTATTATTAGTCTTTATGTTTAATTTTATATGTCCTCTCTTATCATTGTATTAGTTAATCAATTCTTATCACAAAGCTAATAAGAGTTGGCTAAACTATTAAAATTGAATTGTGTCAATACTAAGGTGTTAAGAGTGACATGCACATACCCTCAGCGCAGCAATAGTAAATCATGTTTTGTGAAACAATGAAGCATCTACTAATAAAAACGAGTAAGAAAAATAAACAAGCAGAGAAAATCACAAAATTATACCTTATTAAGAGTGACATAAGTCCAGTATATCCAAGTAAAGCTTGAAAAGCAGATCCAATAATTATAGCCCCCTGAAGCTCCCTCATTATATGCTGGAATTTCTGTAAATTGGGTAAGAAGACTTATCAGCTGCCTTTGTCTCAATTATGCCACCAAAAAGTTTATAACACGATAAAATCCGATGAAACCTTATGAATAAAAAGATTTTTCTTTTAACATTGTTGGATGAAGCTTGATATAGACAAACATACATACATTTCCATTTAATGCTTGTAAGTCTGGGGAGTTTATTATCGCCAGAGCCGGCGCCAAGTAAACAAAAGAAGGGCCTTGTATCAAGGGCAACCTAGACCCAAAATTAATATGCAACAGAGTAGTCAACCCCGAAACGAAGAGCACTGTTGATACCACCTTAGCAGTTTCCTCCTGCACCCTCACTAACACATTAGATAACAACACTACATACAACAACAAAGAAACAACTAAACAAGTGGAAAATTACTCACATGAGAACCTCCCATTGCAGGAACAATGACAAGTGGAATGAGAATCAATGAACCTAACATCGAAACGTAATGCTGAATACCATACACACTAATGGGAACTACACAAACACAACAAATTTTCAAAATTAGAAAGAAATATAAAAAGAGGGAAAATCATTGAAATCAAAATCAAAACTCCAAATTTCCAAAACAGCTCCAACTAATACCTAAACCAGGAGAATCTCTGAGCTCATACTTCATATGAGGGTGCCTAGAAGCTAATCCTTCATCATCCACAACCAAACCATCAACCACTTCCTCATGCCTCGCCGTTCTCCGCACCTGCGGAGGCTGGTCCGTTGCCGGCGCTGGATTTGCCTGACCGTTAGTACTCGGAACACCATCAGAATCCCTCCGTTTCTTCACCGTTTGGTCTTTAACAACCGGAACCGATACCGGAAGAGTAACATTGTTACTCTGAGCAACGCCGTTGTCCGGTGGACGAACACGACCGGTTTCAAGATCCACTTCCGGTGGTGGTTGCGGTTGCTGTTGCGGTTCAGGTTCTCTAGCCTTAGTAGGGAGATGGTTTTTTATCTGACCGGAATCACTAGCATTAGTCTCGCCGGAGAATTTAGGCTTGAAACCAGTTTTCTTCGCCCAAGAAGAAGGTGGAATTGGTTTTGCATCAGTCGGCGGTGGCCAAGAACCGAGACGGTGGCGGTTGTCGGGATCGGAATTGGACATATTAGCGAAGAAGCTAGTAGTCACACATGGCTTGAACCGGGTGGTTATAGATCTGGTGAGTGGCGGCGCGTGACGTGGCAACAATGTGGAAGTGCGAAGGTGTTAGGGTTTTGGTTTTCCCAACGGCAAAGAACGGAACAGAAAAAGAGGTGTTGAAGTGAGTGAAACTGAAAAATGTGTAGTTAGAAGTGGGAAGTGGAAAATGAAGCCAATGGTTGAAGGAACGAGTTAAGTTGAGTCTAACTTAGAAGTGTGGACTTAAAACACGGTTATTAATTATTAATTGACTAATTAATACACTAATTAATGGATTTCTCTTTTTTTCTTTGAATGTTGTTGTTTCCCGGGACATTCGGAGGAGCCAGGATATATGCATGTTTGGATCATGAAATCGAACAAGTTTAATACCCGGTCAAACGGATTAGTACTATAAGGAATGATTAAATAAATGAAAAATTACACTCGTTTATTAAAATGATAGACTGACATCTTTTTTAATTTTAAAATATAAATTAATTTTCCTTAAGTTTACTTATACCAATAGAAATATTTTTATAGATAAAAATAGTAAATAATTATCATTTATATTTATATATACGATTTTTTCTATCACTAAAAATTAAAGGAGTGTGATAGTAAGGACTAAATAGTTTTATTTATTCTGTCGGTCAAATATTCAAGGGTTAAATATGTTTTTGGTCTCTATAAAATTATTAAATTTAGTTTTAGATTCTTATTAAAAAAATAGTGTGTTTTGGTCCCTACAAAATAATTATGCACGTAGTTTTAGTCCCTATTATTAAACCAAAATATATTTTTTAATGATTATTTTGTAGATATGTTTAGAACGTTATAAAAAGTTCTTCGAAAAAAATGAACTTAAAATTTGATTTATAAGATTTTCATTATTTTTATCATTATGTTTTGAAATTTAAAAAATTCATATTTAATTCTTCTCATTTTAAAAAATTATATAATTTGGTAAAGAAACATTTTATAGTAATCTAAACACGTATGAAAAAAACTTATTCAAAATTTAAAATTTTAGGGGTGATTAAATAGTTTTCAAAATTTTAGAAAATAGCAAAGACTAAAACTGCATGCATAAAAATTTTGTAGGGATCAAAATATGTTATTTTGTTTATAGGGACTAAAAATGAAAAGTGAGATCTTTATAGGGACCAAAAACATATTTAACCCAATATTCAAATAGGTAAGGTTAATTCATCTCAAATTCGATCTATTTAATTTAAGGTATAAAATTAGTTCACGTGGAAAGGTAAATACGTATGTGATCTACATTGTTCATAACAACCATTTTGAATTTTGAACTGACTTAGGCGTTGGAGTGTTAATCATGTAGATCCACCCTGCATCGCCGTAAAGGAGATTAGCATCATCGATTCAAGATTCTCAGCTCACCAATAACATTCAGATCTCTAGTTCCTAAACGGAACAATGGGACCATCTGTAGGAAATGACTTCTAATCCCTACGATTTTGCGATTGTTATCCGTGTAATCAGTCTGTAACCTTTAAGGATCATCAAATCAAGAGCGATTAGGATTGAATACGAAGATCCTGTATGTTAGATCTTATCCATTATTGTTTCAACTACGCCTTATTGGATTTCCAAATCTCTGATGCCCTCAAGAACTTCGTGAAGTACAAGAAAGAATGATCATATATCCATATCCAGATCTACGCTAAAGTTACCTAAGAATACAGGCAATTATCTTCAAGACCACGCTGAAGATTCTTAATCAATCTTCCGATCTAATATCGCCTCAATTACTCGTCACTAACGTGATACTTATTATGGAAACTTCGAAGATACGACTAGTTCATAGTTAATGTTGACGTAAATACGGTACCTAAATACCTTCTCTAGGTACCAAATGATCTATGTAACGCCCTGATTTGTTTAATTGTATTTATTTATTTCATTTATGTGAATTTTGTGAAATGTGTGAATTTATTGTATTTTACCTGCTAATTGAGTTAATTGGTTAATTTCTCTGATAGGTAAAATATTTGCATTAAATTATATTTTTCTTTTTAACTTCTATTGCACGATATGTTTTTCATCGGCATGTTTATGTTTTATCGCGTTTTGAGAGCGGTTGCGAGATATTTGAGCTGAGGGGTAAAATAATCTTTTTAGGGGTTTAGATATTTGTTATTATAAGAAAAAGAGAGAAAGAAAAAGAAAAGAAAGAAAAGGGAAAGAAGAGAAAGAGAAAGAGAAGAGAAGGAAAAAGAGAGAAGAGGAGAAAGAGGAAAAAGTGAAGAAACTCCGTTTCAATCACGATTAATCGGGTAAGGGTGAGAAGTTTCGATTATATCTTGTTTGTATATGTATATGTATGTGTATGTTTGAGTGTTTACTTGTTTCTCTTAGTTTTTCAATTATAGGTCGAAATGAGATAAACGAGTAGAAATCGATGTTTTCACGGTCGGAATTCGATATAAATTGCGTTGTATGATCACACTGTGTTTATGAACAATCGTTGACACTTGTTTTGCTGTTAAAATTGATTTGGGATGAAAAATGGGATTTCTGGGGGTTTTGGAACAATGTAACCCGCAGCAGGAAATTCTGGTTCTGGTGCGATTCGCCAGGCGAATTAGGTCTCGCCACTAGTTCGCCAGGCGAAGTGCTGGCGAAGGGGGATTCGCCAGGCGAAATCGTAAGTCGCCAGGCAAAAATGGAGAGACAGAAATGTGTTAGCTTTTGTAACTCTTGGGGTTTTTCTAAAATTGTGGTCCGCCACTAATTCGCCAGGCGAAGTGCTGGCGAAGGGGGATCCGCCAGGGGAAATCCTAAGTCGCCAGGCGAATCTGGCTGTTTCTCAATAAATTCTTTTCTTTGAAAATTCATAACTTTTGATCCGTAACTCGGATTTGAACGTTCTTTATACCGTTGGAAAGCTAATGAGATGTTCTTTCTTTTAAAAATAGTTTTGAGATTAGTGGTCGATTTAATTATGTCGAGAATTTAGAAAGTGTTAGGTTGTCTGGTTTTTATCGCGTTAAATGCGTGCGGTTGGTGTTTTACCGTGTGTTGTGCTATTGTTGTATAACGTGGAGGTTTTATGTGGTTTATATGATGTTGAAGCATGTGATAATTGTTGTGGTTGCTTGTGGCCTAATGGCAAAATACTTTGTTGAATTGAATACAAATGTATGTTATTAATGTATGTTGTTGTGGGTAGCCTTTGTGGCGTGAATCCTAGTGTTGTGAATATCATTGTATGATCGTAGGATTGTTGTGGTTGATGGTGAGTAATTCTTGATGTGAATCGATATGAGTGTATATGCTAATATGCTAATTGTTGTGGTTTGTGGATTATGATGAAATGTATTGTTTATGTGAAATTCAATATGTGTTAATTGGTGGCCTTATGGCAAGTAAATGCATTGTTTGAATTGATTTTCAATGCATGAATAATGATGATGAGATAATTTATATTGTTGATTTGTGAAGATGCATTTGATTGTCATGAGTCATTATATGCCAAGCATCATGATATGTATCTTGTGATGTCGTGTGCCCTAGTGGGTGTGAGCGACGAAACGATTCCAGAGGGAATCTGCTATAACGGTCGTGAGCCTTATACCGAGAGGACCTAAAGCGACGTTATAGACGATCGTGAGCCTTATACAAAGAGGACCTAAAGCGATCAGATCGTGAGCCTTATACCGAGAGGACCTAAAGCGATCCATAAACGTTGTGAGCCTTATACCGAGAGGACCTAAAGCGACGGGGAACATCGTTTGCCCGACGGGGAGTTACACTAAGTAAAAAGCAATGATTCCAATAGTTCCTGAGTGAACTGATGATGAGAATGATGGATGGATGGTACCGCATTTGCATAGAGTCGTTGTGTCGGTCTCTCTGCATTTGCATAAATCATGAATGGATTGATTATGTGTGGAAAATCATGAATGGATTAATTATGTGTGGAAAATCATGAATGGATTGATTATGTGTGGAAAATCATGAATGGATTGATTATGTGTGGAAGATTGTGAATTGATTAATTATGTGTTGAGTTTATGATAACATTGGTGAATTGATGTGCATTGGTGATAAATGCATTGGTTATGGAGGATATGTTTTATGTATAGACATATGCTATGTTTTGTGGGGATGTTTACATTACAATGATTGTATTAATTCTCTATGGTGTGCTATATACGAATATATGTGATGTGGTGGTGTGTTTCCATATGTTATAACCTTTGTATGCCTTATATGTGATTATGTTGGTATAAGTGATATATGTTATGTGGTTGGATTATTAGAAATATGTTATGTATCTGTGGCATGCTATATGTATTAGTATGTGATGCTTGTGACGAGAATAATTATGTATGTGAATTTATATGTGTTTGCATATTATTATGCAATATTGATTTAGTTGTTATTTCTCACCCTTCTGCTGTGGTTTGTTGCTCTATGAGGCAATTGCAGATTTGTGTCTTGGAGGCTTTTGTGAAGCTTAGTTCTCCGTCCTTTTGTCGGTCTGTCTGCTCTAATACGTAACACGGGAGTCGGGAAACGCTTTTGATATATATGAATACATTTGTTGGATCTATTTTGTATGACCTTTGTATGAATATTTTTATGTTATAAAATAATTTATTTTGTAAAACAAGTCATTTATGGATCTTTCCGCTTTATTCCATAATTGAACTTCCCTTTTGTTGGAAAAAGTTTCCCTTTTAAGTTTATTCCATTTTGTGTTATGTATCAAACTTATGAGCAGGGATTATGTTTTCTTTCTTTAAATGTGGCAACCTCGTTTCTGTCGAAAAAATAAATTTTTATTTACTCTTATTTAATTATGTATTATTTATTCGCGATGGGAATTGGGGTGTTACAATCTACAAACGATGAACGAATATCTCCTTAAGCTAGATCTGATAGATCGTGATGAAGCTCATATCACAACTGAAGTTACCTCATCACTGCAAAGCACAACGAGCTTCCAGCGCAAAATAGTTTGTGGTTGAGCATGTCGACTCTGCCATACCTTCTCCTAATCACTTAGGTCTAAATAGTATTTCATTTTAGTGGCAAACTTATGGTAAAATTCCTCTTCCATGTGACTATTGAGCATTGCATCAAGAAATGAAAATGTTTGGGCGCAAATATGGTCGAAGAACGAGAACATTGAACAAACTATAACTACGAAATGCCCAACAATTACAGCAGTTATTGGTGGAGGATATTGGGATTGAAATGGTCTATAGTGGGGTGAATAGACCATTAACCCAAAACCATTTTCAAAAACATTTATTTTTATAAAACCATTGTTCATTTTTTTGTTGATATCATGAAAACAGATTACAAACATAAGTAAAAGATAACGGTGGTTTTATAAAATATACACTCAGATTATCAGTAATCAAACTAATTGAGAAGTGTGAATTTGCTTAAACAAGCAATTCAAAAATAATCATAAATTAATTTTCACACAAAGCTCAAATTGAATTTGATTAATTGAATGGTCAATCTAACAGCAAGAGTTCATGCAGCAATAATCTCAAAAGAGAATATTCAAATGACTAGATCTATCACAAACCTAAATTTTAATCACGAAATATCTATGAGCCGATAAAACCTAACAATATATTATTCTACGAAAGCGATACAAACCTAAGCATACAAAACTATGCAGAAAATTAAAGATAGGGGGAAGGAGAATAATACATCAATATATAGTGGTTCAGCTCTATCGTCCTCACAAGAGCTTAATTCACTCTTCAATGGTTTCTCATTGGAAATTTATTAGTCTTCGAATAATAATAAAATGACATTTATTTAACATAAATTATACAAATACTTGATACAAGAAATTCCTAAAAAGCTAGTTTTCTTATCTTGATCCTCTCCTGTTGCATACGGCGTTTGTTTCACCTATACCACCCTAACTTACAACTTGAGTATTTTATTTAATTGTTCGTATGATTTATTCATTATATTTGAATGTTGATGTTTTCGGAGTGTAAGGATAATTTGATAAATTACTAATTACTAGGGTTATAAGAATCTAGAGCATATAACTAAAATATTATTATTATGATTATTGTAAATAATTAAACATAATTAATTATTTTGTTGATAATATTAAATAGTAGAACATATAGAATCCTAATTAAATATTTATTTACTTAAAAAAATAGTTTAATTTATTAATTAGGAAAGTTGGGCCTTTGGTGTGAGTAGAGGAGAGTTTGAGGTGAGAAGAGATAAGTGGATAGTAGGTGAGCAAAAGGGTAAATTTGAGAAACACAGTCCATATAAATTCTAAAGTGTGGGGGAAGCTAGGTTTTAGAAAAACATTTTGTACGTGAAAAGGAGGCAGAAGGAACGGAGGGAATTTTAGGGAAGAAGAGTTTGGCTTGAGAAGTGGTATCATCATCTTTGCTGAAAAAATAAGGTAAGAGGGAAATTATCTGCTTATGGGTGATATAGGCATGCAGGATAGTGAGGGTTCCTTACCCTCCTATCAACGCTCTAGGGTAAAATGTTTTCCCTTTGATTTCCCTTTTACTTACGATCTATTTGAGAATGTTTTGTATGTGTTTGCTCTAAGACCCAAATAAGAGAATTGGGATAAATATATTAAGGTCTCTATAAGTTATTGTTTGCATGTTATATAACCCTGTATTAGTGATGATTTGATCGTATGAGTTTCTTGCTTTATGGGTTGTTTTCTATGTGGATTTGGAATTTTCCTCCGGGGATTCGAACGAATCTGTTGAGTCGTTTGATTTCCAAAATGTGTGATGTTGGAATCCTGTTTTGTTCCCTTAAATTTTCCTTTTTCTGAATCGATTGATTTTTGGAATTATTCACAATTACATAAACCCTTAATTTTAATTAATTTTATTAAAAATCAGTTTTTGGAAAATCATTTTATGAAAAAAATCAAATTTTTGGGAAAAGTAAAAAAATTGGTTCGGGGGGGAGGGGGGTCGGTCGTTGCCGCATCGCGTCAGAGAGACGACGACGAGGGCTGCCCCAAAAAGGCGGCAGGCGGTGATCTTCATGACCGCAGTCGTGCGACGATTGCGACGGCGGGGGCTGCCCCAAAAAGGCGGCAGGCGGTGATCTTCATGACCGCAGTCGTGCGACGATTGCGACGGCGGCGGACAATGCCGTGAAATAGAGCCTAGGGGTGCCGTGTCGGGAGGCGGCGACGCCGATTGGGCCGTACGGGAAGGCAGGGGCAGCAAAATTTTCGTGACATGGAGATTTTTCGCGATCAGGGTTGCGCGGTGGCGATCGGTCGATTTTTTCGGCGGCAATTTCGAGTTTTGGGCATTTTTGGCGTTTTCTGAATTTCTGGTATTTTCTGATATTTTTCGAGTTCGGGAGTCCTTCGATGATATTTTTTAGCAACATGTGTCATTAGAGACTTTTTGGTGACTTTAGAGTCACTTTTGAGTAAATAGAGGAAATTGTCTGTCATTATCCTAGTAGAGTTATCGTTCTTGAATCTTTAACCTTTTTGAACTTACAGCGATTACACCACCTTCATCCTCACAAGTTCTATTAACTTTCATCATCTACCACAACCATCATTTTCTTCTTCTTCAACACACAACATTCTATAAGCCATCACAACAACCTAAACTCTTCTGCCTTTGCTCTCCATATTTTACTACCACAATAATACACTAACATCTCTCTCTCTCTCTCTCACACACACACACACAAATCTTCCACTCTTCTTATAATCACCTCCACCTTCCACTTTCCTTTCCTTCACCATTAATCAACAAACTCTAAACACCAACCTCCTCCTCCATTTTTCTCCGCCACCTACTCCTTTCCCTCACTCTCATTATCACCACCATTCAACCACCATATTCAACCATCTTCCATTAAACCAGTTCCAACCATCAACAACATTTGTTTCACATCTGTTAATACAGTCACCATCTTCTTGCTCGCTTAACACATACTCACTACATACTCCACTCTATTTCTGATCAGACAAAGCAACAACAAAGCTTCCATACACCAATCCAAATGATAATGTGAAAATATAATCGTTTATTTCGACTTGATTCATATGCAATTTAATTTTGTTTTACTTATTTTTCGTATTATTATGTTGTGTTATATTTGTGTTTCAGGTATTTGTCGAATAAGAGTATCCGTGGGAGAAAACCAGGAAAAGAGCTAGAAATTGAAGAAAAAGAGCAAATTCTGCCATTTTACTGATACGGTGTTCGCCGTGGGAAAACGGCATCCGCCGTGAGCAAATGGCGTTCACCGTCCCTAGATGGAGTTCGCCATTGCCCAGCATGGCGTTCACCGTTACCCCACGGCGTTCGCCATTTGTTCGCAGCAGCAGTTTTTGAAAGTTTCCAGCAGTTGCAGCAGTTTTTAGAGTTTGAATTTCCCTCCATTTTCTGAGCGTGAGGAGCAGTTTTCAGAGCCAAATTTATCTATAAATAGGCCCATTTGCACCAGTTCCAGATCATCCAAGTCGCCCGGAAGCGTTGTCGACATTCCGTTCATAGTTTTAGGCAGAAATTATCATTGTAAAAGTGGTAGTTTTCTCACATCGAGGAACTACCACACCATTAGTGTTTAGGCTTATAATTTGTGTAACACTTGGATCAACAATCTTGCCGTCATATTAATAGAAGATTATTTTAATTTTGTTTTCTTTATTTCAATTCCCACATTTATTTCAAGTCATTTACAGGTTCTTTGTATTTATCGCTTTATTATTGCTGTTGTTCCATTTTACAATTGTCAAGCATGTTGTCCTTTATTATGTGTATCATGTTCAGTTTGTTTATGTTTAATTCCATGTCTAGTTAAATTGTCTTGAGTCCGGTGTATGAGGACTGTCGTTACCAACCGGACTCTATAGAAAACTCTAGGTGCGAAAGTATAATTTAAACTCTATTTTGGTTTTAGTTTTCGAATTGTATGTTTATTATTTCGACACGGGAGTGAGGAATAAACTAAAGTTTAGACCGATAAAGCGAGAGCGTGAGGAATGAACTAGATAGTGGAAACTAGGCATCGATCCTAAAAACAGCGAGAGCGCTTTAGGCATCGTTTAGGATTTTATTGACTTCCAAAATACGCTTCTTAATTACCGAGCGAGCGAGAGCAAAATCTTGGGATTAGGAAGGTGGTTCTTGTCAATAGTGGGAGAGTGTGAGACGGAATCTTTAAGTTGGTATTTTCTACGGAATTAGGATATAGTCGTAATTAGCACCCGTATTCTACAAATCCTTTAGGTGCGCGGAATTCATATTTCGGGCTTGTTTTAGTATTATTTTCAAACCCTTAGTAATTAGCGTTTATATTTCCGTTCGTACCATTTTAATCATAGCCTTAGCTTTACATCGCAACAGTAGATAACGGTAGGTTGACATTGGTCTCTATGGGTTCGACAATCTTTTATATTAGGCTTAATACTCTTTTTAGTCCCTTACCTATACCCTTGGGTCCATTTCGGTCCTCTTTCATTTAAAAGTTCCAATTTGGTCCTTTACGTTGTCAAAGAGAATCAAACAAGTCTTTTCTGTCAAATATTGATAAACGATGTTAGAAATTAGGGACATGGCAGTTGAGGTGGCGACAGACAGGACGTGGCAGCTGAGGTGGCAGAATGATTTTTTTATTATTACATTTAATAATTAATTTTCACACACTTGAATATAAAATAATTGGGCTAAAGCCCATATTCTTTAAAGCGGAAGCCCGATTATCAAGATTTACAATTATGGTGTTAAAAAATGCTTTATAAACACTTGATATTATTACTACAAATTCGATGTGGGACTTCAATAGAAAATATAGTTGCCAAATATTGCCACTTACTAAGCTTCAAGTCCTTGTGCACCTCCTAGGAAATTTCTTTCCAGAAAAGACCTTCATCCCCAACTTCACTTCTTGCCAACAACTGACTAGCCTAGATTCAAGCCAAACAAATAAAGTTTCCCAACATAAGTTTTGAAAACTACAAATATGGTTACCGTTATACCAAAAGAAAATAGTGAAAAGTAGTATTTACACTAAAATAACTTAATGTAGACATAGAAAGGCTCAAACCTTGTCAGGATGATGTCTGAGAGTTGCCTTGTGATATGCCTTCTTGATATCAGCTGATTTAATACCTCTGGTGTTGTTGATATTCAAAAGAACATAATTTAAAATTAGAAGCTTTAAATTAGTAAATATCAATCAATGGAAATGGTTTCTTCCTTGTGCAATTTTATGCTTAAATGTATGATACAACAATGTTGTTCTATGGAATGATATATTATATTCTAATGGGATAGTCATTCTCATTTATCCAAACAAACTTTTCTGCTTTTAGATAAAGTGAATTGGCTACTCCTACTTATGTCACAAATGGTTCATAGTCTAACTCGCTACTTCAGCAAATTTGAGGTGGATAATAAATACCTTGAAATTCATTTTTATTGTCGTTCCGGTACAAGGCCTAAATAGTAGCCTAAACAGCCTCATTGAACTGAAAATAGGTAGTGTCCCTATTACAACTCCACAAAATTAACTCTCTTTTATGGCCCTTGTGGTAGAAATCTGCCTACACTAAAAAGGTCACTTAAACTATCTACAATGGAAGGAAGGGTCAAGGTACGAGCCTAGAACTGGGTCAAGGTGCAGGTTGATCAAAACAAAAGGAAGGTTGTTTATAAACTAGCAGATTGGAGAAATTGTACACAGGCTGGACTTGAAGCTTAGTAAGTGGCAATATTTGGCAACTATATTTTCTATTGAAGTCCCACATCGAATTTGTAGTAATAATATCAAGTGTTTATAAAGCACTTTTTAACACCATAATTGTAAATCTTGATTGGGCTTCTACTTAAAAGAATATGGGCTTTAGCCCAATTATTTTATATCCAAGTGTGTGAAAATTAATTATTAAATGTAATAATAAAAAATCATTCTGCCACCTCAGCCGTCACGTCCTGTCTGTCACCACCTCAACTGCCACATCCCTAATTTCTAACGCCGTTTATCAATATTTGACGAAAAGGACTTGTTTGATTCTCTTTGACAACGTAAAGGACCAAATTGGAACTTTTAAAAGAAAGAGGAGAAAAATGGACCCAAGGGTATAGGTAAGGAACTAAAAAGGGTATTAAGCCTTTATATTACTTCGATGTTTCCGTGCACTTGCGGATGCATCAAGTTTTTGGCGTCGTTGCTGGGGACCAACAGTCAATATTGTGATTCCGTTGTTGCACCGTATAGACTAAGAAACTCTTATTTTTATAGCTATGTATCACCCAAATTTTATCTATGATTACCACTCCAAATATCTCGAGGAACCGCACCCAAATTTCCTCTACGATTACCATTCCCAAAATTTTGAGGAACCACAAGAATCCCATAAATCCAATCTCGAAATACTAATAGAGGATTTCAACGTGACACTAACTCATTCTCGCCCAAAATCACCACTCCCAATATTTTGAGGAACCGCAAGAATCCCATAATTCCAACCTCGAAACATTAATGAAGGATTTCATTGAAACAACAACTAATTCTAGGCTAGAATCTATGATGGAGCGCTTTGTGGAGACACAAACTCTCCAGAATGAAGAGTTTAGAAAACAACATCTCGATACTTATGAAACCTTTAGGCAGATGAACACTATGGTCGAGTCTCTCACGACTCACACTGAGGCATTGGAGACTCAAATCTCTCTGCTTGCCCAGACACCTATAGGACCCTCCCTTGAGAGACATATGGATGTTGTAACAACCAGTAGTGAAGAACAAATAGAAAATCCTAGGGAGAGTGATAATTAATTTGAGTAGAATTATGGTGAGAAAAGCGTAGAGATTGAGAAAAATCCACCGACGCCACCTGAAAGGGAAGTTGTCGAAGAGGTAGAGAAGGAAGCACTTAATGTTGTTCCTCCTCCCTATACCCCGCCGATCCCTTTCCCGCGAATGCTTGTGTAAGCTAAGGTATACCTCCAATCCAAAACGTATGTAGAGGTGTTGGAAAATATCCACACCATTGCACATTTGCCTGAGGTCCCGAGTAAAAAGAGAAAGTTATATGACCATGAAACTATGGAAATCATTATTGTTAAGAGGGGAAGGTTAGATTTTGCGGTGGTGGATGAAAGAACTAAACCAAAATTTGAAAAACTGTTACTCAGGATAGATCCAGAACCACCACCATAAGTTCAAAAGAATGAACCACCCCACAAAATAAAGAAAAGGAAAGGTGAGGGATATGAGAGATGGCTCGATAAGTGGCCATGGAAACTGGAGATTATTAAGAGTTCGATCAAGGAATTATTCTCGAGAGAACCACCATGAGTGTTTGCACTCCTTAGCTGTCGAGCTCTCGACGTTAAACAAAGTGTTGCATGGGAGGCAACCCACGGGGTTTTTATTTTAGGTTACTATGTTTGTTTGTTTGAATTTTCTAAAAATAAATAAATGTATCGCTTGTCACGTCTTAGCTACATCTAGGCGAAAATTCTCGGATGACAATCTTGGAGATGAGATAGTGCCCACAAACATTCCCATGAATGTTGCTACTGGTGGTGACACCGATGATGAGTATGATAGGAGAGAGCAAGTCTCTCCCATCCGTAACCCACATCTTCCTCGTTTTTCGCATGGTCATGTTCCACCTGCATACACAGCACCATATTTTTATAACACTTTTTGCAGGTACTTCCTCTGGAAGCGGACAATATGATGAGTTGGTTCAAGAATTACACAAATGAAAGTATCTCACAATGCCCGCCGCCAAAGCACAAGTGGTCAACGAAGACATGGACAACGAGAACAGGATCACAGAGGATTTGGCACGGAATAGTATTCATATAGGTTATATCTTTCCTTTTTCCACCTTTTATCAAAACATTGAGGACAATGTTTAGTTTAAGTATGGGGGAGAAACTTTACCACTTTGATTTTACCGCTTTCTAGTTAGGTTTATCATTTTCTAGTTTATTTCATGCTTTTTGGAATTCTATCTATTTTTAATGTTTTGTTGAGTCTTTGTATGTGATGTCGAGTCTTTATGCGTGGTTTTCACTTGTTATTCAATTTCCCCGAAATTTAAAAAAAAATTACCTCCAACTATTTTTTGTTTCGATTCATGGCACGACACTCTAAAAGTATATAGGTTGTTTAGGTTATGTTAGATAGACTTGGGAAAGTTTTGTAAATATCGGTATCGTTCCTACACCTTAGATTCCCTAAGTATGTGATATTGATTTAAATAGACATTATGCCAAGACCTTATGCCTAGTTTCTTAGAAGTAGCCTCTTGATTAGTTTATACTAGCAGTCAGCACCATCCTTGTGTACAAACTAAGTAACGAACCAATGCAAATATGTGTTGATCTCAAAAATTTGAATAATGTGATTTTTATAGAAAAAGCGAATGAAAGACATGTTTCCGCTAAGTTAGGTGGTCCTCACCCGACCATTTAGCCTAAAGGTTCGGACTCTTGAAATTCGTAAGCAAAACAAAGCATAATATGCGGAAAAGAAAATTTTGGATGTTGAGATCATATAACACAAACAAGTTTGCTTACCATGTAAGTACAAAGGATAACAGGCTTAATGTGATTGCACGAGAATGAAAAGGAGGTGAAATAGGATGAAGGATATAGGTTGAGGTATAATGTCATTATTTGAATTAGTATTGCATAGGAAGGGAGTCTTTGTCCACAAATGTGGAAATGTGTCGTTATGATATCCTTGTTTTCACTATTTAGTACCTATCGATCAAACATTAGCCTAGCAGCCATGTGTGATTAGAGTCTCGTTGTGCCTATGTTTTGAACTATGCTTATTTTATTTTTACCGTGTTGGTTGATTGCTTTAGGACAAGCAATGGTTTAAGTGTGGGGATGTTGATAATGTAAAAATATAATCATTTATTTCGACTCGATTCACATGCAATTTAATTTCGTTTTACTTGTTTTTTGTATTATTATGTTGTGTTATGTTTGTGTTTCAGGTATTTGTCGAATAAGAGCATCCGTGCGAGAAAACCGGGAAAAGAGCAAGAAATTGAAGAAAAAGAGCAAATTCTGCCATTTTACTGATACGGTGTTCACCGTGAGCAAATGGCGTTCGCCGTCCCTAGATGGCATTTGCCATTGCCCAGGCATGACGTTCGTCATTACCCCACGGCGTTCGCCATTGGTTCGCAGCAACAATTTTTGCAAGTTTCTAGCAGTTGCAGCAGTTTTTGGAATTTGAATTTCCCTCCATTTTCTAAGCGTGAGGAGCAGTTTTCAGAGCCAAATTTCTATATAAATAGGCCCATTTGCACCAGTTCCAGATCATCCAAGTCGCGCGGAAGCGTTGTCGACATTTCGTTCGTAGTTTTAGGCATAAATTATCATTGTAAAAGTGGTAGTTTTCTCACATCGAGGAACTACCACACCATTAGTATTTAGGCCTATAATTTCTGTAACACTTGGATGAACAATCTTGCCGTCATATTAATAGAAGATTATTTCAGTTCCATTTTCTTTATTTCAATTCCTGCATTTATTTCAAGTCATTTACAGGTTCTTTGTATTTATCGCTTTATTATTACTGTTGTTCCGTTTTACAATTGTCAAGCATGATGTCCTTTATTATGTGTATCATGTTCAGTTTGTTTATGTTTAATTCCATGTCTATTTAAATTGTCTTGAGTCCAGCGTATGAGGACCGTCGTTACCGATGGGACTCGGTAGAAAACTCTAGGTGAGAAAGTATGATTTAAACTCTATTTTGGTTTTAGTTTCCAAATTGTATGTTTATTATTTTGACACGAGAGTGAGAAATAAACTAAAGTTCAGACCGATAGAGCGAGAGCGTGAGGAAGGAACTAGATAGTGGAAACTATGCATTGATCCTAAAAACAGCGAGAGCGCTTTAGGCATCTTAATTACCGAGCGAGCGAGAGCAAAATCTTGGGATTAAGAAGTGTGGTTCTTGTCAATAGCGCGAGAGAGTGAGACGGAATCTTTAAGTTGGTATTTTCTACGGAATTAGGATATAGTCGTAATTAGCACCTGTATTCTACAAATCCTTTAGGTACGCAGTATTCATATTTCGGGCTCGTTTTAGTATTATTTTCAAACCTTTAGTAATTAGCGTTTATATTTTCGTTCGTACCATTTTAATCATAGCCTTAGCTTTACATCGCAACAGTAGATAATGGTAGGTTGACATTGGTCTCTGTGGGTTCGACAATATTTTATATTACTTCGATATTTTCGTGCACTTGCGGATGCATCACAAAACCCGCCGCGAATCACACTCTAGAAACAACCACAGTTTCGAAACCCCATTCTTCAACACGCTTCAACACTGAGCACTCCACCACAACATTTCCGCAACAACAACGCGAGACCACAATCATATACTGAACTCAAAACACCACAAGCCCATTTTCTCATACTTTTTCCCAACATAAAACCTTAAATAACCTTGCTTCTCTTCCTATTTACACCAATAATCAAGAAGGGAAACAAAAGGAAACGAACGAAAAAGAATAATCAGAGCAGCAGAGAGCCTGCCACCGCCGTCTGAAACCATTTCCTTACCATACTACATATGGATCTGTATCTGCCATGGTAGAGAGAGGGTATTTTTTTCTAGAAAACTGGTTGTTTTAAATTTAAAGACGTGTTTCAAAATCGTGACTTCTTAAATTGAGAAGGTAAAAAAAATTCTTTTGTTTCTACTTTTTTTTATTTTAAAAATGGTTTAATGTTTAGATGGGCTTGATTTTGGCATGATAGTTCAGGCCTATTAATCACTTTCTTTTTACACCTCTCATGGTTGTAATTATTTTATGAACATTGTAAATAGTATTTAGCTGTTCCTTTATTTTATTGCACTAGATCGGATTTAAATCTGCATATTCGATATATTTCATGTTGTTATGTCGCCAAAAGATTGTTTCAATATATTGATGGAAAATTTTGATGTGTTATGACTCTTTGCATACGACATTTCGTTTGTTGTCGATACACATAAACCGGCTTTGAGCACATTACCTATAGCTTTGCATGCATTTCTTGACTTTTCGCTTATTTTAATTGTCAATTGTGAGGTTTACTTAAATTTTGGTTTGTAACTGTTTTGCTTTGCCTTTTTGTGAATTAAGCCTCACTTTACGATTTCTATCTTTGAGTGTATGAGTTCATTCCATGCCATATTGCAATGATATGTTCTACGTTAGCATTTATTTCGATTAATGATAGACTATAACAATCCAACGTCGTTACGCTAAAATCGAACATGAACCCTACTTTGCACGTCTTTGCATTATGTGACATTGATTCACATTCCCGCATCATGATCTTAATCTGTGCACGTTCCATCTTTTGTTTTACTTATTTTGATTTAATTAAGATGAGCATGTGTTATGCATATGTCGTGTGTGTCACTATTTTCCACCTTCTGGCTTTCCTCTTGGGCCTTCTTACAATGATACACTTTTTGTTCATGTACACTTATTTGCTTGTGTTTGCTTGATTGGGTTTGCTTTAATCGTTTCACTATATTATGTCCCCATTCGACGAATGTACCCCCATTCCTATGACATGTAACATTTCTTGATTGCTTTTTGTTTAGGTAGTTTCTAACACAAGAATAAAATCAATCTCTTTTCAAAAAGAACAAAAATAAAAAATCGATCCAACGTCGAGTTGTTATTCTTAAAGATCACATCATTTTCAAACTTTCACACTTACCTTTTTACAAACGACCATCAAATGCTTGATCCAGCGTCAATCCCATTTTCCCAAATCAAAAATATAAAAACACTTAATAACTATTAAACACTTTTCAATAAAAGGATGAAAAAGGAGCGAGGTGTAGTCAACGATTTCCCGAGAGAGGTTAATTATTGGTATTCACTTATAATCTTTGAACCCTTATTGATAAAGTGAATAGAAAAACGGTAAAACCAATTCTTATTCTTCTTCTTCCCCTTTTGTAAAACCTAATAGGGTTTCTTATGTTTGTTCAAAAAAACTCAATTTTTTTCTCATATTTTGGTTTGTTCTTGACAACATCAATTCACAACAAACTGGTGAAATGAGCATGGAGAAGGAGATGTCGTCAACAAAGTATGAGATTGAGAAATTCACCGATGTGAATGATTTCGGTTTGTGGCGCTTGAAGATGCAAGTCTTTCTTGTTCAACAGGGTTTGTTATAAGCGTTGAAAGGATCAAAGAAGATGGATGTTGCCTTAACAGAGAAGGAGAATACAACAACGGTCAAACGGATTAGTACTATAAGGAATGATTAAATAAATGAAAAATTACACTCGTTTAATAAAATGATAGACTGACATTTTTTATTTATTTTAAAATATAAATTAATTTTCCTAAAGTTTACCTATACTAATAGAAATTTTTTTATAGATAAAAAATAGTAAATAATTATCATTTATATTTATATATACGATTTTTTCTATCACTAAATATTAAAGGAGTGTGATAGTAAGGACTAAATAGTTTTATTATATATTTATTTTGTGTCGGTTAAATATTCAAATAGGTAAGGTTAACTCATCTCAAATTCGATTTATTTAATTTAAGGTATAAAATTAGTTCATGTGGAAGGGTAAAATACGTTATGTAATCTATATTTTTCATAACAACCATTTTGAATTTTGAACTGACTTAGGCGTTGGAGTATTAATCATGTAGATCCACCCTGCATCACTGTAAAGGAGATTAGCATCATCGATTCAAGATTCTCAGCTCACCAATAACATTCAGATCTCTAGTTCCTAAACGGAACAGTGGGACCATCTGTAGGAAACGACTTCTGATCCCTACGATTTTGCAATTGTTATCCGTTTAATCAGTCTGTAACCTTTGAGGATCATCAAATCAAGAACGATCAGGATTGAATACAAAGATCCTGTGTGTTAGATCTTATCCATTATTGTTCCAACTACGCCTTATTGGATTTCCAAATCTCTGATGCCCTCGAGAACTCCGTGAAGTACAAGAAAGAATGATCATATATCCATATCCAGATCTACGCTAAAGTTACCTGAGAATACAGGCAATTATCTTTAAGACCACGCTGAAGATTCTTAATCAATCTTCCGATCTAATATCGCCTCAATTACTCGTCACTAACGTGATACCTATTGTGGAAACTTCGAAGATACGACTAGTTCATAACTAATGTTGGCATAAATGCGATACCTAAATACCTTCTCTAGGTACAAAATGATCTATAAACGATTAACGGATCTCTCCTTAAGCCAGATCTGATAGATCGCGATGAAGCTCATATTACAATTGAAGTTCCCTTATCACAACAAAGCACAACGAGCTACCAGCGCAAAATTGTTTGTGTTGAGCATGTCCTCTCTGCCACACCTTCTCCTAATCACTTAGGTCTGAATAATATTTCATTTTAGTGGCAAAATTATGGTAAAATTCCTCTTCCATGTGACTATTGAGCATTGCATCAAGAAATAAAAATGTCTGGGCGCAAATATGGTCGAAGAACGAGAGCATTGAACAAACTATAACTACGAAATGCCTAATAATTGC
The DNA here is from genome assembly GCA_022829125.1 of Lathyrus tuberosus. NCBI lineage: Eukaryota > Viridiplantae > Streptophyta > Magnoliopsida > Fabales > Fabaceae > Lathyrus > Lathyrus tuberosus. The sequence goes on along the minus strand of JALAZF010000659.1, from coordinate 591,171 downwards.
AGCAGTTGTTGGTAGAGGATATTGGGATTGAAATGGTCTATAGTGGGGTGAATAGACCATTAACCCAAAACCATTTTCAAAGACATTTATTTTTATAAAACCAGAGTTCATTTTTTTGTTGATATCATAAAAACAGATTACAAACAGAAGCAAAAGATAGTGGTGGTTTTATAAAATATACGATTAAATGGATATTAAAGTTAACTCAGATTATTAGTAATCAAAATAATTGAGAAATGTGAATTTGCTTAAACAAGCAATTCAAAAATTATCATAAATTAATTTTCACACAAAGCTCAAATTGAATTTGATTAATTGAATGGTCAATCTAACAGCAAGAGTTCATACAACAATAATCTCAAAAGAGAATATTCAAATGACTAGATTTATCACAAATCTAAATTTTAATCAAGAAATATCTATGAGCCGATAAAACCTAACAATATATTATTCTGCGAAAGTGATACAACCCTAAGCATACAAAACTATGCAGAAAATTAAAGAGAGGAAAGGAGAACAATACATCGATATATAGTGGTTCAGCTCTATCGTCCTCACAATAGCTTAATTTTGGTTTCTCATTGGAAATTTGTTAGTCTTCGAATAATAATAAAATGACATTTGTTTTAAATAAATTATACAAATACTTGATACAAGAAATTCCTAAAAAGCTAGTTTTCTTATCTTGACCCTCTCCCGTTGCATACAACGTTTGTTTCGCCTATAACACCCTAACTTATAACTTGAGTATTTTATTTAATTGTTCGTGTGATTTATTCATTATATTTGAATGTTGATATTTTCAGAGTGTAAGGATAATTTGATAAATTACTAATTACAAAGGTTATAAGAATTTAGAGCATATAATTAAAATATTATTATTAGGATTATTGAAAATAATTAAACATAATTAATTATTTTGTTAATAATATAAAATAGTAGAACATATAGAATCCAAATTAAATATTTATTTAAGTTAAATATTTATTTACTTAAAAAAATAGTTTAATTTATTAATTAAGAGAGTTGGGCATTTGGTGTGAATAGAGGAGAGTTTTAGGTGAGAAGAGATAAGTGGATAGTAGGTGGGCAAAAAGGGTAAATTTGAGAAATACAGTCCATATAAATTCTAAAGTGTGGGGGAAACTAGGTTTTAGAAAAACATTTTGTACGTGAAAAAGAGGCAGAAGGAACAGAGGGAATTTTAGGGAAGAAGAGTTAGGCTTGAGAAGAGGAATCATCATCTTTGCTGAAAAATAAGGTAAGAGGGAAACTATCTGCTTATGGGTGATATAGGCATGCAGGATAGTGAGGGTTCCTTACCCTCCTATCAATGCCCTAGGGTAAAATGTTTTCCCTTTGATTTTCCCTTTTACTTACGATCTATTTGAGAATGTTTTGTATGTGTTTGCTCTAAGTCCCAAATAGGAGATTTGGGATAAATATATTAAGGTCTCTATAAGTTATTGTTTGTATGTTATAACCATGGATCAGTGATGATATGATCATATGAGTTACTTGCTTTATGGATTATTTTCTATGTGGATTTGGGATTTTCCTTCGGGGATTCGAACGAATCTATTGAGTCATTTGATTTCCAAAATGTGTGATGTTGGAATCCTGTTTTGTTCCCTTAAATTTTCCTTTTTCTGAATCGATTGATTTTTGGAATTATTCACAATTACATAAACCCTTAATTTTATTAAAAATCAGTTTTTTCGAAAATCATTTTATGAAAAAAAAATCAAATTTTTGGGAATAGTCAAAAAATTGGTTCGGGGGGATCGGTCGTTGCCACATCGCATCAGAGAGGCGGCAGCGGAGGCTGCGTCGAAAAGGCGGCAGCCGGTGATCTTCATGACCGCAGTCACGCGATGATTGTGACGGCGGCGGGCCATGCCGTGAAACAACATTTGGGGGATGCCGCATCGGGAGGCGGCGACGCCGATTGGGCCGCACGGTGGAGAGCCGCACGGGAAGGCGGCGGCCGCACAATTTCCGCGACATGGAGGTTTTTCGCGATCAGGGTTGCGCGGTTGCGATCGGTCGATTTTTCCGACAGTAATTTCGAGTTTTGGGCATTTTTGGCATTTTTTGAATTTCTGGTATTTTCTGCTATCTTTCGAGTTCGGGAGTCCTTCGATGATATTCTTTAGCAACTTTTGTCATTAGAGACCTTTTGGTGACTTTAGAGTCACTTTTGAGTAAATAGAGGAAATTGTCTGTCATTATCCTTGTAGAGTTATCGTTCTTGAATCTTTAACCTTTTTGAACTTACAGCGACTACACCAGCTTCATCCTCACAAGTTCCATTAACTTCCATCATCTACCACAACCACCCTTTTCTTCTTCTTCAACACACAACACTCTATAAGCCATCACAACAACCGAAACTCTTCTGCCTTTGCTCTCTATATTTCACTATCACAATAATACACTCACCTCTCTCTCTCTCTCTCTCTCTCTCTCTCTCTCTCTCTCTCTTCATACACACACACACACACACAAACACACACACACACACACACACACACAAATCTCCCACTCTTCTTATCATCACCTCTATCTTCCATTTTCCTTTCCTTCACCGTTAATCAACAAACTCTAAACACCAACCTCCTCCTCCATTTTTCTTTGCCACCTACTCATTTCCCTCACTCTCATTATCACCACCCTTTAACCACCATATTCAACCATCTTCCATTAAACCAGTTTCAACCATCAAAAACATTTGTTTCACCTCTGTTAATACCTTCACCATCTTCTTGCTCGCTTAACACATACTCACTACATACTCCACTTTATTTTCGATCCGGCCAAGCAAAAACAAAGCTTCCATACACCGTTCCCAACCCGCCGCGAATCACACTCCAGAAACAACCACAGTTTTGAAACCCCGTTCTTCAACACACTTCAACACCGAGCACGCCACCACAACATTTCTGCAACAACAACGCGAGACCACTGTCATATACTTAACTCAAAACACCACAAGCTTATCTTTTCATACTCTTTTCCCAACATAAAACCTTAAATATCCTTGCTTCTCTTCCTATTTACACCAACAATCAAGAAAGGAAACAAAAGGAAATGAAACGAAAAAGAATAATCAGAAAAGAAGAGGGCCTGCCACAACCGTCTGAAACCATTTCCTTACCATACTGCATATGTATCTGTATCTGCCATGGTAGAGAGAGGGTGATTTTTTCTAGAAAACTGGTTGTTTCAAATTTGAAGATGTGTTTCAAAACTGTGACTTCTTAAATTGAGAATGTAATTTTTTTTTTCTTTTGTTTTTACTTTTTTTATTTTGAAAATGGTTTAATGTTTAGATTGGCTTGATTTTGGCATGATAGTTCAGGCCCATTAATCACTTTCATTTTACACCTCTCATGGTTGTAATTATTTTATGACCATTGTAAATAGTATTTGGCTGTTGCTTAATTTTATTGCACTAGATCGGATTTAAATCCGCATATTCGACACATTTAATGTTGTTATGCCGCCAAAAGACTGTTTCGATATATTGATGGAAAATTTTGTTGCGTTATGACTCTTTGCATACGACATTTCGTTTGTTGTCGACACGCATAAACTAGCTTTTAGCACATTACCTAGAGCTTTGCGTGCATTTCTTGACTTTTTGCTTATTTTAATTGTCAATTGTGAGGTTTACTTAAATCGTGGTTTGAGTCTGTTTTGCTTTGCCTTTTTGTGAATTAAGCCTCACTTTACGATTTCTTTCTTTGAGTGTATGAGTTCATTCCATGCCATCTTGCAATGATATGGTCTACGTTAGCATTTATTTCGATTAAAGATAGCCTATAACGATCCAACGTCGTTACGCTTAAATCGAACTTGAACCCTACTTTGCACGTCTTTGCATTATGTGACATTGATTCACATCCTCGCATCATGATCTTAATCTGTGCACGTTCTATCTTTTGTTTTACTTATTTTGATTTAATTAAGATGAGCATGTGTTGTGCATATGTCGTCCGTGTCACTATTTTCCACCTTCTAGCTTTCCTATTGGGCCTTCTTACAATGAGACACTTTTTGTTCATGAACACTTATTTGCTCGTGTTTGCTTGATTCGATTTGCTTTAATCATTTCACTATATTATGTCCTCATTCGACGAATGTACCCCCGTTCATGTGACATGTAACATTTCTTTATTGCTTTTTGTTTAGGTAGTTTCTAACACAAGAATAAAATCAATCTTTTTTCAAAAATAACAAAAATAAAAAATCGATTCAACGTCGAGTTGTTTTTCTTAAAGACCACATCATTTCCAAACTTTCACACTTACCTTTTTACAAACGACCATCAAATGCTTGATCCAGCGTCAAGCCCATTTTCCTAAATCAAAAATAAAAAACACTTAACAACAATTAAATACTTTTCAATAAAAGGATGAAAAAGGAGCGGGGTGTAGTCAACGATTTCTCGAGAGAGGTTTTTTATTGGTATTCACGTATAATCTTTGAACCCTTATTGATAAAGTGAATAGAAAAATAGTATAACCAATTTTTATTCTTCCTCTTCCTTATTCTTTCCCTTTTGTAAAACCTAATAGGGTTTCTTATGTTTGTTCAAAAAAACTCAATCTTTTTCTCATATTTTTGTTTGTTCTTGACAACATCAATTCACAACAAACTGGTGCAGTGAGCATGGAGAAGGAGATGTTGTCAACAAGTTATGAGATTGAGAAATTCACAGGTGTGAATGATTTCGGTTTTTGGCACTTAAAGATGCAAGCCCTTCTTGTTCAACAAGGTTTGTTATAAGCGTTGAAAGGATCAAAGAAGATGGATGTTGCCTTAACAGAGAAGGAGAATACAACAATGGTCGAAAAAGCCCACAGTGTCATTGTGTTAAGCCTTGGTGATAAGGTTCTCTAGCAGGTTTCAAAGGAAAAAACTGCATCGGGTGTATGGACGAAACTTGAAGGTTTATATATGACGAAATCGTTAGTTAATCATCTCTACCTGAAGTAAGATTTTTATTCATTCAAGATGAGTAAAGACAAAGCCCTGACTGAGAAGCTGGAAATGTTCAACAAGTTAATTCTTGATCTTGAAAATATTAAGGTCAAGATTAATGATGAAGATCAAGCGTTGCTGCTATTGTGCTCTTTACCTAAGTCGCATGCTGTTGAAGTGGTAAAGCGGCAAGCAAAAATATTATTTTTGGAAGAATTCCCTCTGGGATTTATGTCGTGTCCACAGAGATCGGTGCTATTGAACTGTCGTTCGATAATTTAAATGTTAATGAGTTTGGGTTAAAATGGGTTTAAAGTAAAAGCAGAAAAGTAAATATTAACACAAAAAGAATTCATTCTTCAGAGAGAAGAAACTTATCCGGCATGCATATAATCTACTCCTCACAAACTTAAACTTACCGACTAGCTATACTCAACCTACAATACTCCTCAATATCATCCAGCATCGCTCATAACAGTGTCCATCTCTGACACACTGAGCTGAGAGAACAACCGTGTTACCCTCGTTGACACTCTCGCACTCGACTCAAGATACGGAGGCATTAAGCTTCAACACCCATAAAGATTGTAAGCTCTAAATCTATCTCTAGCATCCAGAAACTAACAGATAATCATCCCTAATCAAAGTTTGTGATGTTTATCTCTAACACAACCCAAACCCCAGGCATAAAGCAAAAATCAGGGACAATCACCGATAAAGATTTGTAAAGCATATTTTATACAACGCCATGGGCGACAAATATACAAGAGATCAAAGTAAATACATATACAAAACCCAACAAAGAAGACCACCTTAGATCATCCGTGTGCAAGCTTCAATGTTGTTTTCTAAGCTAATCTACTGAAAAATGAGTTTGATGGAGTTGGGAGCAAAAATCCCCAAAACGATAACCTAAAAAATGAATGAAATAACTTATATAGTATGTCAAAATTCGTCAAGTTCGCAAAGCGAACTCCAAAAATTGGCACTTAAGTGCCTCAAAATAGCTAAACCGCCTCTGCTTTTTTGCAGAAGTTCGCAATGCGAACTTTTATTCGCAAAGCGAAATTTGGTCCCTTTTTCTACTGCCATAATTCTGGGAGTATTCGCTGGGAAGTTCGCAAAGCGAACATTCGCTGGAAAGTTCGCAAAGTGAACTTGATAGCAAACCAACCCTTATTTTGACCACAACTTCTGAACCGTAACTCGGATTGATGCACGACCGGAAGCGCTGGAATCTTATTCAATGCTCTATACAACAATGGCAAGATATCCTTGCTTGAATACCTACAAAAATGAGAGAAAATCAATTAAACTCAATGATATTTACACGATACGCAATATATACACTATAATGTAAAGTAAACGTATTTACAAACAAAGCGGGGTTAATTCGAACGATATTAACAAAAAGTATCGATAAGTGCAACAAAACTTATATACAAAAATAGCTACAATTCGCACTTATCAAACTCTCCCCAACTTAAACTTGTTTGTTCTCAAACAAGAATTAAGCGACTCAAAGAAACAGAGTGATAACCAAAGAATCACGAATCAACAGGTTTTGAAAAATGGAAACAAATGAATGGTTCAAATGAAAAACGGTACACACAAAGCAAATACTTACCGCTAAACTACGACGATAACATAGTCACGAAACAAATGCAAAATACAAAAATCATGCCAAACATCCTAAAACAACACAAGTTCAAACGTGAATCACACCTAGCAAAAACAATCATTGGTAGATGAAAAACACAAAATGAGGTACTTTTGACTCACACAACAATCTTGCAAACAAAAGACTAAATTATGCAATCATCCAAAAATCATATTGAAAACATAAAAGCAAGAATCACAAGGGCTTTCAAGGTTGTAGCGTGGTCGGGTAAACAAACAAGGGGTAATTTCTAAAGGTAATTGAAACAAAAACTTGCCTAAACCTAAGGGAGTGATCTACTCATAAAGACTTAAATACAAATTTCCAATCAACTTCTTTCAAAATCCCAAGTGTTACACAACACACAATACTTATTTAGCACAATTATTTGAAATCTTTTTGTTTCCTTTCTCAAGGATTTTCTTTTTCTTTCTTTTTCACATTTTCTTTTCTTTTCTTTTATTTTTCATATTTTTTTTCTCTTTTTTATTTTCTTTTTCAACCTCATAGAAACCAACCAATGAGTAAACAGTCATTTTCTCCCCAACTTGAATTCAACCACATCATCATGTGAATACTCCCTACTTTCTAAGGCAAGGTAAAAATTCATGCAACAACACAAAGTTGTGGGTTCATGAAAAAAAAAACAATCAATCAAAATCCATACAAAAAGTGAATTCAATACTCATAGACAAGCATTAAGTTCAAACAACATGGATAATGATAGAAAGGCACAAAGGGGTTACGAATGATCACACGCTCACAAGGTGAATGACTATTTGGTTAGGTAGTTGTGCTCAAAATGAAACAAAATGCCTTGATCCTTTTCATGCTTTCACATAATCAACACAAACAACATATTAAACATAATAAAAGCCAGTTAGAACAAGAATGTTGGTACTCCACGCATATATGAACAATGGAAAGCTACCTAACAAAAAAGTGGGAACTAAAGTGATTCACACAAGAACAAGTATACAAAAGAATGAATGGCATGGAAGTTTGTAAAATACCTAATTATCATGAATATGCTAAAGTCTAGAAAGCGATAAACACATACCTTAGACGTGTACAAAACTTAACAATATAATTACCATACATCCGCAAGTTGAAACGATCAAACTTGGAACATCACCACAAATTTCCTCAAGCTACTCAAAACAAGCTCTTGAACAAACACAAAAACTATTAATATACACAACTAAAAGACCGGGTGAAATTGGATTAAACAAGTTGTAAAGTGAAGATTTGAGAATTTTACGAAAAATCCGAGTACAACTTGTTTAATGAAAGTTAACCACACTACCTAAGCTAGAATGAAAAAGTAATAACGAAACAAAAAAAACGATAAAACATGCTTGTTTTACGTCGTAAGCTCGACGCCTTTACTGTGCTTAGCTAGTAACTTCCTTCCTTCATGCCATGGTGATGCCTCACCGCGCAAACCAAAAGCAAGTGTCCTAACCAAACACTTGAACAAACGTTACGGGAACAAAATATATAAGTATCAGTATAAACAAGTGAAAATATACAATATGTACGATATCTACAAAACTCAAAAACAAAGAAACTATCGCAATGCAAGGCACAATAAAAACACCAATCCCCGGCAACGGCGCCATTTTGTTGGAAGTGGTATAACGACAAGCAATAAAAAGATTTGGAAGTATTTTTTTGGGAATTTATCGTGTCCACAGAGATCGGTGCTATTGAACTGTTGTTCGACAATTTAAATGTTAATGAGTTTGGGTTAAAATGGGTTTAAAGTAAAAGCAGAAAAGTAAATATTAACACAAAAAAAATTCATTCTTCAGAGAGAAGAAACTTATCCGGCATGCATATAATCCACTCCTCGCAAACTTAAACTTACCAACTAGCTATACTCAACCTACAATACTCCTCAATATCATCCAGCATCGCTCACAACAGTGTCCATCTCTGACACACGGAGCTGAGAGAACAACCGTGTTACCCTCGTCGACACTCTCGCACTCGACTCAAGATACAGTGGCATTAAGCTTCGACACCCATAAAGATTGTTAGCTCTAAATCTATCTCTAGCATCCAGAAACTAACAGATAATCATCCCTAATCAAAGTTTGCGATGTTTATCTCTAACACAGCCCAAACCCCGGGCATAAAGCAAAAATCAGAGACAATCACCGATAAAGATTTGTAAACCAGATTTTATACAACGCCATGGGCGAAAAATATACATGAGATCAAAGTAAATATATATACAAAACCCAACAAAGAAGAAATACACAAAGAAGAAGAAATAAACCAAACATCTCGCGATTTATCAAACGTCGGTCGATGAGAAATCCACCCCCGATCATCCGTGTGCAAGCTTCAATGTTGTTTTCTAAGCTAATCTACTAAAAAATGAGTTTGATGGAGTTGGGAGCAAAAATCCCCAAAACCATAACCTAAAAAATCCCCAAAGCGAACTTGACAGCAAACCAGCCCTTATTTTGATCACAACTTCTGAACCGTAACTCGGGTTGACGCACGGTCGGAAGCGTTGGAAAGCTTATTTAATGCTCTATACAACAATGGCAAGATATCCTTGTTTGAATACCTACAAAAATAAGAGAAAATCAATTAAACTCAATGATATTTACACGATACGTAATATATACACTATAATGTAAAGTAAACGTATTTACAAACAAAGCGGGGTTTATTCGAACGATATTAACAAAAAGTGTCGATAAGTGCAACAAAACTTATATACAAAAATAGCTACAATTCGCACTTATCACATGCTCACTTCAAAGAAACTCTCTTGTATGGAAGAGAGTCGTTGACCTTTGGATTTGAACGAACTAAAGGAGCACAAGCCATCTTCTGTGGGTGAAGGTTTATCCGTTAAGGGGAAATTCTTGAAGAAAGATGGTAAGTTTTAGAAGAATAAGGGTAAAGTTTTACAGAATTCTTATAATGATGGTAATGCTCATACTATTAAATGTTATCATTTTAAGAAGGGGGTTATGCAAGAAAAGTATGCCCTGATCGACTAAAAAATCATGGTGGAAAGGATAATGGTAATGCAACCATTGTGCAGATGGTTATGAATCATCTGATGACCTGATGTTTCAAGTAGTGACTCTAGCAAGGGGTGGATTATAGATTCAGGGTGTACTTGGCACATGACTCCAAACAAAAACGTGTTTGAGGAACTGTGTGATCAAGATGGTTGACTAGTGTTATTGGGAAATAAGAAAGCTTACAAAATTGCAAGTATTGGATCTGTGAGATTCAAGCTCCGTGATGAGTCAATAAGGCTATTGACTGATGTTGGGTGTAACACCCCAAATATACCCCGCATAAATTAAATAAATAATAGAGTAAATTTGAAACAATAATATTTAGGATGTCACAAAACCACAAACAGTTGCTCATATAACATGATATGTAACATATGCCACTTTTAAAATTAATTATAACAACTAAACATGTCTGAAACATCAACTTTTATTGAAACAACATAAGAATCAAAATCAAATAATTATTCAGAATATACTATGTTTTTAAAGTAAATATAAGCAACTACAATTCTAGAGATATCCAAAAATCTCCATCAAAATATAACAAACAAACTGTTCCATAACCTCGATGTTCACATCAGAGCAGAAGTCGACACTAAAAGTAAAATGGAAGACTTCATCTTCCACTCACATCAACTCCTCTATTGCGAGTTATCTGCACGATGCCCATGTAAAGGAAAAATTCAAACAAAATAAGTGAGATATCATAATTATATAAAGGAAAACATGAGAATAAGTAAGCATCAGATTATCACATGCACAACACCCATTCCACCACATACATCCACACAATCAACATAACCAAAATCCAAGCACAACAACAAATACAATCAAGATACAATGCATTAAGACTCACTACTCGACTAAATGCATGTGGTACCATTTTGGTTTCTATTTCAGAACCCGATTCCTATTTTAGAATCACAATCCCCGTCGGAATTTCCATTATGTCGTTCACACCCCACGCGGGCACACGACCTCCATGATTGCTCATACCCCACATAGGCACATGATCACCTAAACAACAATAACACGATTCTAAAACTAGAATTCGGATAAGGCACTCACACCCCACACGAGCACTCGACTTATCTCACAACTCATACAATGATGAAATGCATGACAACAACAACATACAATGACTTTTATTTTATCAATGTATCACGCCACTATAGGCCACAACACAACATGCCATAATAGTCCCGCAACATCGACATACAACATAGCAAGAAACTACGAAGGCATTTACAATTATGTCACGCCATAACATAACGATAATAATGCGATTAACACCATTATACAGAAAAATTATTCAACTTCAGGCATATAAACCATTTTTATAATAAAGTTCATCACATCAGCTTCCCGACGCTTCAAACGACACTCAAATCGGACACTCGGAACAAAAGTTATGAAGCTTTAAAGATTTTTCAAAAATGGTCCCAGTGTAACCGGTTACCCAAAATGAGGTAACTGGTTACACCCCTTGTAACCTGCCACCCTTCGCTACTGCTTTATGGTGTAATCAGTTACCACAATCAGGGTAATCGGTTACACCCTCACAAAAATGCCCAGAAACTCATTTTAAAAGCAGTGTAACCGGTTACTCCAAATCTTGTAGCCGATTACAATGTGCGCATAAGCACTTTTCTGCAACTTTTTGAAACGAAAAACACTTTTGAGCCAACCCAAAACCCCAATTTTCACATGAATCACATTTTAATATGAAAAAGCACTTTTCTACAGTTCCAAACTCTAAATTCTTTTCACTAAAACTGCTCATAACCTTGTTCCAACTCTGACTCAAAATCAACATCAACAACATAACAACACCACAACTACATCATACAATTCATAATTTATATGATTTCTGTATCAACAATTACAGCGATTCATCATACTAACAATAGTTGCAACACAAACATACCATACACGATTCATCAAGAATTTAATCAAATACAAATTCCTCAAAAATTCATGAATAAAGATAGAAAACACAAACCCTAAATGGCATAATCTACCCACCATTATCATGTTAACCCTTAGATAATTAGAACCTCGCCCTTACTAGTTCTTGCAAAAAACTTCACAACACTGAATTCTTCTCTCTTCCTTGCCCTAGCCTCTTCTTTCTCTTTTTCTCCAAAACACGTTCTGACAATTCTCTCTTGTTTCTACGTGTCTGACAACTTCTACCCATCCCTCCTTTATTCTTATATTATTGTTATTATTATTATTATTATTATTATTATTATTATTATTATTATCACTATTATTATTATTATTATTATTATTATTTAATCCAACAATTAAAATAATAAAAAAAATAATAATAATACTAATTATTTAATCTAAACAATATTTATCCTATATTATTTAAATGAATAGTTATTAACTAATTTTACTAATTAGATACTCATCACACCACCCACCTCTACCTAATTAGTCACACACCCCTCGACCCTTAAAGTATATTCTTAAGGCCACTACCCCACACTAAGGTAGATCAAACACATCAATAGCACAACACAATCACAATTATCACATACATAAATTACGTAAAATAAATAAAATAAGTCGATGCGTTACAACTCTCCCCCACTTAAAGTATTTTCGTCATCGAAAATTTACCTGATGTGAACAACCCAGGATACGCCTCACACATCCTGCTCTCCAACTCCCAAGTCATATTTCCACCGGCAGCGCCTCCCCATACTACCTTCAAGAGAGCAATCTCTTTGCCTCTCAACTGCTTCATCTCACGGTCATCAATCTTCATAGGCAAAGCCTCGACTGTAAGGTTATCCCTTACCTGAACATCGTCTATCCGAATCACATGCGACGAATCTGGAACATACTTTCGAAGCTGCGAAACATGGAACACATCATGCAAATTCAACAAAACTGGTGGCAACGCCAATCTATAAGCAACAGCTCCAACCCTATCTAATATCTGATACAGACTAATAAACCGAGGAGTAAGCTTTCTCAACTTCAAGGCATGCCCAACACCGGTCACTGGAGTGACTCTCAAGAATACATGATCTCCCTCTTAAAACTCAAGATCCTTTCTCCGCTTGTCATGGTAGCTTTTCTGCCTACTCTGGGAAGCTTTCATCTTTTCCCGAATCAGCTTCACCTTCTTAGTAATCTGCTGGATGATCTCAGGTCTAAGCACCACGCTCTCACCAGATTCATGTCAACACAGAGGTGTCCTACATCTCCGACCATACAAATCTTCAAAAGGCTCCATTCCAATACTAGAATGGTAACTGTTATTATAAGTGAACTCAATCAACGACAAATGACTATCCTAAGCACCTCCTTGTTGAAGAACACAAGCCCTCAACAAATCTTCCAAAGGCTGAATAGTACTCTCTGTCTGACCATCTATCTGTGGATGATAAGTTAAACTCAACCTCAACTTTGAAACCAAAGCCTCTTGCAAACTTCCCCAAAATTAAGAAGTGAACCTCAGATCTCCATCTGACACAATACTCAATGGAACTCCATGCAGCTTCACAATTACACAAATATAAATCTCTGCCAACTTTTGCAAAAAAACTTATATTAATCAGAATAAAATGCACCAACTTCATCATTCTATCAACAATCACCCAAATGGCATCTTGCCCTCTCAGAGTATTCGACAACCCAGTCACAAAATCCATAGAAATGTTGTCTCATTTCCACTCTGGAATATCCAACGGTTGCATCAACCCTGTAGGCTTCTGATGTTCAACTTCCGACTTCTGACAAGTCAAACAAGCATACACAAACTGAGCCAAATCACGCTTCAATCCAGGCCACCAAAATATCTTCTTCAAATCCTGATACATCTTTGTAGCTCCTGGATGAATACTCAAGCTACTTTTATGACTTTCTTCCAGAATCATCTTTTTTAACTCAGAATCATCCGGAATATAAATCTTGTCAAGAAACCTCAACACACCTTGCTCATCCACGATAAAGGCACCATCCTCAGTTTGATTACTTCCAACCATCAAGTCCACCAACTCCACATCCAACTTCTGACTCTCTTTAATGTTATTAAGAAAATCATTGTTGATCTTCAACATACCCAACATCACACTCTTCGGTGTCAGCTCACAGACCAAACTCAAGTCTCTGAACTACTCAATCAATTCCAACTCTCTCACCATCATAGCCGACATGTGCATGGACTTTCGACTTAAAGCATCAGCCACGACATTAACTTTACTAGGATGATAGTTCAAGCCAAAATCATAGTCCTTCAAAAACTCTAACCATATTCTCTGCCTCATATTAAATTCTTTCTGATCAAACAGATACTTCAAACTCATATGATCACTATACACCTCAAATCTGGTACCATAAAGATAACGCCTCCAAATTTTCAACACAAAAACCACTGCAGCCAACTCTAAATCATTAGTAGGAGAATTTCTCTCATGAACCCTCAGTTGTCGTGAAACATAAGCCAAAACCTTTCCATCTTGCATCAGCACACCACCTAAACCCATCAAGGACGTATCACAATACACCACAAACAGTTCATTTGGTTCTGGTAAAATCAAAACCGAAGTTGTAGTCAATCTCTTCTTTAGCTCAACAAAACTCTTCTCACAGTGAATATCCCACACAAATGCTTTACCTTTGCAAGTCAACTGAGAAAACAAAAGTTCTAACTTAGAAAATCCTTCGATAAACCAGCGATAATAACCAGCCAAGCTCATAAAGCGTCTAATTTTTGTAACCGACTTCAGAGCCTCCCATTGTAGAACTGCATCTACTTTGGATGGATCCACAATAATACCATCACCTGAAATAACATGCCCTAGAAAACTCACCTCTTTCAACCATAATTCACACTTCGACAACTTAGCATAAAGCTTCTTATCTTTCAACACTTGCAACACAATTTGCAAATGCTCGACATGTTCCTCTTCTGATTTAGAATAGATTAGAATTTCACCAATGTAAACTATTATAAATTGATCCAAGTAAGTGTGAAAAATACGATTCATGTACTCCATAAATATATCAGGTGCATTAGAAACGCCAAACGACATCACCAAATACTCATAATGTCCATACCGAGTCCTGAAAGCCGTCTTCTGAATATCTTCATCCTCCACTCGAATCTGATGATAACCCGACCTCAGGTCATTTTTACTAAACACACGTGCACCCACCAACTGATTCATTAATTTATCTATTCTCGGAAGCAGATAGTTGAGTTTAATTGTTACTTTATTCAACTCTCGGTAATGCACACATAACCTCATACTGCCATCTTTCTTCTTTACCAACAACACCGGAGCTCCCCAAGGCGATACACTTAGTCTCGCAAATTTCTTTTCCAATAACTCTTCTAATTGCTTCTTCACCTCTGCTAACTCTGATATTGACATCCTGTATGGTGCCATAGAAATAGGTCTGGTACCAGGGACAAGATCAATAGCAAACTCCACCTCTCTCTCTGGAGGTTCGTCATAAATATCATCTGGAAACACATCTGGAAATTCATGCACCACATGCAATTCATCAATCACAGCTTGAGTTTCAACATATAAGGACACAAACAACGCAAACACGTGAGCTTTCTCTTCCAAACGCTCTTTCAACTCTCTAGCAAACAGAAAACCAACTTCTTCCTCTTCATCAAGAGCAAGAAACTGCACCGACTTGTTATAACAGTTGATATGAACATCATTGAACTCCACCTTATTCATTCCCAAGATAACATCAAGATTTCCCAATGACAAGCAAATAAGATCAACACCAAAATCTATATCAAAGATTGACATAATACAATTCAAACAAACCACAGAATTAGTCACCGGTCCCTTAGTAGGAATTTTGATAACCAATTTTCATTTCATAGAAGAAACAACAAGACCTAGCCTTTTCACACAATTAGCAGCAATAAAAGAATGAGTAGCACCAGTATCAATAATAACAATCAAGGGTGTATTATTAATATAACATATACATCTGACCAACATGTCATCACTGGAAGTTTGGGTTCCCGACAGAGCAAACACCTTCCCTCCAGTTGAAGCTTGCTTCGACTTTTGGCAACGAGTACTGATATGACCAGGTTCCCCACAGTTATAGCAAGTCACCACATTAACCTTGCAGTCAGCAATCAGATGTCCGGACTACCCACACTTCGAACACTTTTTCACGTCACTCGTGCACTCACTGACACGATGAACCAACTCACCACATCTATAGAACTTAAGAGGAGTGGGAACACCCCCCCACTTGGCCTCTTACCATCAACAACTCTTTGTTTACCCTTATCAACTGGAGCACTGTGAGGCTTCCCATGATTCACATTCTGCTTTCCCCTCTTCTCACTCAGACTCTTATAATGAGCTGACCGAGCCTTGCTATCCTCCTAAAAAATTCTACAGCTATTCACCAACTCTGGAAACCTCCTGATTTGTCGGTATCCAATCGCCTGCTTAATCTCAGGACGCAAACCATTCTCAAACTTGATACACTTTGAGAACTCAGCATTCGCCTCACTATAATGCGGATAGAACTTAGCAAGTTCCATAAATCTAGCAGCATACTCAGTAACAGTTAGATTACTTTGCTTCAGCTCTAGAAACTCAATCTCATTCTTCCCACAAACATCCTCGGGAAAGTAATTCCTCAGGAACTCCCTACGAAATTGTTGTTGCGCTAAAGCGGCAAGCAAAAGTAAGTTTGGAACTATGTTGGGTTTTATCCTATCCATAGGGATCAGTGTGACATCGAGTGTCGTTCAACGATTTCTACGTTTCTAAACTTATAGTTACAAAATGGTTACAAGATTAAAGGTACAATAAATAAAAGTGGAAAATATAAAGTAAAAACTTAAAATAAACGGAGCCTTGTTGGGATTGGGATTTCATCAACTGTTAACATATGCATTGTTCTGACCAGTTATACACAAATTAATTGTTCATCTAATACTATCACGTATCACTCACATCAGTGTTCATGTTTGAAGCGCTGAAGAGAGTTTTACCCTATTGTTCAATTGATAATGTCTCACGCAACTAAACAATAAGGAGCATTAAGATTTGATACCCACAGTGAATGTTAGATCTAAATATATTTCTAGAGTTCAGAACGTAACAGATGCATATCCTAGATCGAGATTTGAATAGTATATCTCAATAGCGGTTCAAATCAATATATAAAACAAGTAACCAATAATAACATCCATATCAAATTAACAATTAACTCATATACAATGCCATGATCAGAACATGTACACACGATTAACCCTTTTTAACATGTATTCAACTAATTTAAGTATATGAATATAGTTCCTCATATCTATTATCACGCATCCTCACAATACCGTTTATGTCTAAAGCGTTATCGTGGGCTTTACCGTATTAATCACTAGATGACGTCTCATGCTAACAATCAACATAATAATATATAAGCTTGATATTAGTGAATATCAACTCACAAATCTATGTCTAGAGTTTGCTCATTGATAGATGAATATCTTAGATATAGGATTTGAAATAGATTCTCAACACCCACTCAAACCCACAAACATGAAATCAAATACTACATTAATATTGAATCAAAACTAGTTCACATAACAAATATTAGAATAAATGCATAATGTATCAATGGATTATATCCAACCCCAACAAGAGATCGACGCACTTACTCAAAGATCAAGCTTTGATTTCCTTTGATTTTGGCTTCTCCCCCTTAGGGTTTGTGTTTCTCTCTCTATAATATGTTTGGAATGAAGAGAGATAAAGTTATTTTCAAAATATCTATGAAAAACTATATAAATACAAAGTTGAAAAAGTGGAACTGGGCTAAGCCCAAACCGTGCTAAGCCCAAAATATGGGGCTAAGCAGGCTTTGCTTGCCTTAGCTACTGCCTTGATCTTCAAAGTGCGTTGGAAAGTGGGCTAAGCAGGATTCACACTACAAATTGAGCTAAGCGGGCATTAGCATCAAAATTTCCCAAAAATCTCGTCTAAACTTGCTAAATTGAAGCCATGCTTTTGCCTTTGATTCCAATGCTTCAACCTTGCATGAATACCTAAAAAAAGAGATCAAAACAATCCAAATAACTGATATTTACACGAATCGACAAAACTATGCTATAATACTAAATGATTACTTATTCACACTAAATTCAAAGTTTTCACTAGTAAAACCAATGAATCGAGCCAATAAACTACACACATATTTAACACAATTTGGCACTTATCCGGAACACAACCCAGGTAACAACTTCACCTAAAGTCCCCAACACCTGAAGAGTGTTGATCCACCACTCATCAACCTCCTCAGCTAGCATATGAGTACCAAAACGTACCTTCTGCTCATCTGAATAGTCCATCACTCGAAACATTCTTTCAATCTCCTTGAGCCATGTCTGCGCTCCATCCGGATTATACCTACCCTTGAAAGTAGGAAGATTATTCTTTGGGAACTTCCCCAAGTAACGGAACTCATCATTCCCACCAGCATCAGGCTGATTCTGAACAGACCGAGCAACAGCCTGCAAAGTAGCAGCAATAGCAGCATCGTTCCTTCCAGCCATTTCTATTTTTCCACCATAAACAACAACAACAATATTCAACTATCACAACACTACGACTCAACAACTTGGCCGAACAAACCGACCTACTCTGATACCACTAATGTAACACCCCAAATATACCCCACATAATTTAAATAAATATCATAGTAAATTTGAATCAATAATATTTAGGATGTCACAAAACCACAAACAGTTGCTCATATAACATGATATGTAACATATGCCATTTTAAAAATTAATTATAACAACTATAAAAACCAAACATGTCTGAAACATAAACTTTTATTGAAACAGCAGAAGCATCAAAATCAAATAATTATTCTGAACATACTATGTTTTCAAAGTAAATATAAGCAACTACAACTCTAGAGATATCCAAAAATCTCCATCAAAACATAACAAACATAACATTTCATAACCCTGGTGTTACACATCAGAGAAGATGCTGACACTAAAAGTAAAACAAACTACTTCGTCTTCCACTCACATCAACTCCTCTACTGCGAGTTATTTGCACGATGCACATGTAAAGGCAACATTCAAACATAAGGGGTGAGATATCATAATTATATAAAGGAAAACATGATAACAAGCAAGCATCGAATTATCACATGCACACCACCCATTCCACCACATACATCCACACAACCAACACAACCAAAACCCAAGCACAACAACAAATACAAACAAGATGTAATGCATTAAGACTCACTACTCGACTAAATGCATGTGGTACCATTTGGTTCATATTTCAGAACCCGATTCCTATTTTAGAATCACAATTCCCGTCGAAATTTCCATTACATCGCTCACACCCCACACAGGCACACGATCACATTAACAACAACACGATTCTACAACTAGAATCCGGATAAGGCGCTCACACCCCACATGGGCACGCGACTTATCTCACAACTCATGCAATCATGAAATGCATGACAACAACAACATATAATAACTTTAATTTTATCAATGTATCATGCCACTACAAGCCACAACACAACATGCCACAACAGTCCTGCAACATTGACATATAACATAGCAAGCAACTACGAAGACATTTACAATTATGTCACGCCACAACATAACGATAATAATACGATTAACACCATCATACAATAGAATTATTCAACTTTTAGCACATAAACCATTTTTATAATAAAGTTCGTCACGTCAGCTTCACGACGCTTCGAACGACACTCAAATCAGACACCCAAAACAAAAGTTATGAATTTTTAAAGATTTTTCAAAAATGGTCCCAGCGTAACCCGTTACTCAAAATGAGGTAACCGGTTACACACCTTGTAACCACCCACCCTTCGCTACTGCCTTATGGTGTAATCGGTTACCACAATCAAGGTAACTAATTACACCCTCACAAAAATGCCCAGAAACTCATTTTAAAAGTTGTGTAACCGGTTACTCCGAATATGGTAACCGATTACTCCAAATATGGTAACCGATTACACTATGCGCATAAACACTTTTCTGCAACTTTTTGAAATGAAAAACACTTTTGAGCTAACCCAAAACCCCATTTTTCTCATGATTTAGTTGTGCTACATTTTAATATGAAAAATCACTTTTCTTCAGTTCCAAACTCCAAATTCTTTTCACTAAAACTGCTCATAACCTTGTTCTGACTCTGACTCGAAATCAACATCAACAACACAACAACACCACAACTACATCATATAATTCATAATTCATATGATTTCCATAGCAACAATTACAATGATTCATCATACTAACAACAGTCACAACATCAACATACCATACACGATTCATCAGGAATTTAATCAATCCACAAATACCAACTTGTTAAAAATTCATGAATAGAGAAAGAAAACATAAACCCGACATGGCATAATCTACCCACCATTATCATGTTAACCCTTAGATAATTAGAACTCCGCCCTTACCTTAGAGTTCTTACAAAAAGCTTCACAATAATGGATTTTTCTCTCTTCCTTGCCCTAGCCTCTTCTTTCTATTTTTCTCCAAAACACGTTCTGACAATTCTCTCTTGTTTCTACGTGTGTGACAACTTCTACCCACTCTCTCCCTTATTTTTATTATTATTATTATTATTATTATTATTATTTAATCCAACAATTAAAATAATAATAATAATAATAATAATAATAATAATACTAGTTGTTTAATCTAAACAATATTTCTCCTATATTATTTAAATAAATAGTTATTAACTAATTTTACTAATTAGTTACTCATCACACCACCCACCTCTACACAATTGGTCACACACCCCTTGACCCTTAAAGTTTATTCTTAAGGCCACTACCTCACACCAAGTTAGGTCAAACCCAACAATAGCACAACACAATCACAATTATCACATACATAAACTACAGAAAAATAAATAAAATAAGTCGAGGCGTTACATTAGGTATGTACCTAATCTTAAGAGGAATTTGATTTCTCGTGGGTAATTCGACAAGAAAAATATGTTTTTAAAGGAGAGCAAAGCATTCCAAGGGTAACGAAGGGGTCAAAGGAAGTCTTGAGAGGCATGAAGAAACAAGGCTTGTATACCCTTGAGGCCAAGGTTGTAAGTGGTTCAGCAGATGTGGTATCCATGAAACCTGTGTTGAAGACTGAGGTATGGCACAAGAGATTTTGCCATGTCAATGAAAGAGGCCTGGTCGAATTTGATGAGTCCAAGCCCTTGAGGTTGGCATTAATTTTGGTAAAACTAACTTAGCAGAAATATGTTGGACAAGATGTCCTGACATGATAAACTAACTGCAGGTTAAGATGTTAGATAAGATGTCCTATCAGGTGGATTCGACATCTTTGTCTGTTACTATTTTGGAATAACTGTATTTATGTTCTAGGTGTGATTAGAATATGATTTGATCCCAGGTGGCATCTGAGATTGAGGAATCAGAGATTCTGATTCTAAAAGGAATATGCGGTTTCCATGTAAGGAAACATTTTTGGAAACTTGGGATTGAAGAAAAGAATAGGTCGCAAATTCTGTGGAGCAGAATTGCTGTGTTTTTGAAGCCCAAATCCAGTTCTATTTTTCAATATAAATAGGATGGATTTAACCTAGTATAGGTGTTGAATATTGTAGCTGATATAGAGTACTAGGGTTTGTACTTGTGTGAGCCTCTCTTGTATTGCGTGAATACCAGAGGATGACAGTTTATTGAGTTGTAATATTTTCAGTCACTGCTGTGATTGGAAGGGAATTAAGAAGGGTCTCATATCTAGGAGTGTCTTAGGTAGAAATCTAGGAAGGGTAGTTTCTAGGTGCTAAGTTGTAAACGTTGGAGTTTAGCTTAGAACCAATTCTACTTAGTTGATTTCATTCCTGGCTTGGTAGCCCCCATACGTAGGTGTTGTTGATCACCGAACTGGGTTAACAATTTCTGTGTGTTTTTTTCTTTCTGCTGTTTGTTTCTGTTCTTCCTTAATCCTTGTGAGAAGTAGACATCAAGTGTCACGACATCCTGTCTGACATCTTAGTGATCTGCTTAACCAGAATTTCAGAATTGTCGAAACAAAATCTGCTAGGTTGTGTCAAGGTCGAAAAACTGGAGTTTTGTGAACCTTATGTATTTGTAATTCCTGTAGAATGAAGTTTAACAAAGGTAAACAAAGAACATATGGATCTCTTGATTACATTCATGGTGATCTTTGGAGGCCTACAAGGAATCCTTCACACTCAGGTGCAAAGTATTTTCTATCCATAGTTGATGATTACTACATAAAGTTATTGGTATTCATCCAGAAGACTAAGGATGAAACTTTTTAAAAGTTCAAAAGTTTGAAGACTTTAGCCAAAAACGAAACTGGCAGGAAGGTCAAGAGGTTGAGGACCGACAATGGTCTTGAATTTTGCAATGAGGCTTTCGACAGCTATTGTGTTGCGTATGGTATTGCAAGGCACAAAACTACTACAGGGACTCCCCAACAAAATGGTTTGGCTAAAAGGTTTAATTGAACCATTTTGGAAAGGGTGAGGTGCATGTTGGCAAATGCAGGATTTAAGAAGGTGTTTTGGACAGAAGCTGGTGCGAATGCAACATACTTGATAAATAGGTGTCCCTTGACAGCCTTGGGAATGAAGACACCTGAAAAAGTCTAGTCGGGACATCCACCTAGTCTCGAAAGACTTAGAGTATTTAGTTGTTTAGCCTATGTTCATATTAGGTAAGACAAGGTCGAACCTAGAGCCCTGAGATGTATGTTCCTTGGATACCTTTAAGGAGTCAAAGCTTATAGGGTGTGGTGCCTAGAGCTAGGTCACAGGAGGTGTATCACAAGTCAAGATGTAGTTTTCAATAAAGTTGAGATGACTTTCCAGAAAATAAATGACATTGGTTGAAGTTCGAAGATCTCTGAAGAATAGCTAGAACAAGAAGAGATTCCTATTAAGGTGGAGCATATTGGTGCTGAATTGTATGACCCAGATGAAGTTGAAGAAGAAACAGAAGCTGCTGTAAAAAATGAGGAGACTGATAATGACTACCTACTCATAAGAGATAGGTTGAGAAGAGTCATCAAGCCACTTCAGAGACTTGTTTATGCAGATCTCATAGCTTATGCCTTAATCTGTGTAAGTGAGGTTCTTGACGAAAAACCTATAGACTATAAGGAAGTTATGAGGATTCGAGATAAGAATGAATGACTGAAAGCTATGGATGATAATTTGAAATCTCTCTATGATAATAATACTTGGGAGCTGATCGAGAAACCTGTAGGGGTTAGGTTAGTCAGTTGTAAGTGGATCTTCAAGGTTAAGGAAGGAATCGAATGAGTGATGTCGAAGCATTTCAAGGCAAGGTTGGTTTCTAAGGGTTTCACTTAGAAAGAAGGTGTTCACTTCAATGATGTGTTCTCACATATTGTAAAACATAGATCCATTAGAATGTTATTATACATGGTGGCAAGTTCGACCTAGAACTTGAACAGATGGATGTGAAGACAACCTTCCTAAATGATGATATAGATGAAACAATCCTGATGGGGCAACCCGAAGGGTATGCAGAAAAGGGAAAGGAAGATTATGTGTGCAAGCTAAATAGGTCCTTGTATGACCTGAAACAATCTCCTAGACAATGTAATAGGAGATTCGACAAGTTGATTGCACACATTGGTTTCACTAGGAGCTAGTTCGACCATTGTGTTCACTTGTTATATTGGTTCTTTATGTGGATGACATCCTCGTAGCAAGCAACACTGTCAAAGATGTCATGAAGGTGAAGGCTGAACTCGATAAGGAGTTCGACATGAAGGATCTTGGAGCTGCCTCCAGAAATCTCGGGATTGACATTCGGAGAGATAAAAAACAACTGAGATTATGCTTATCTCAAGAGACATACCTGAAGAAAATTATCGACAAGTTTGGTATGTCGAATTCAAAATCTGTTCTAACACTTAGAGCTGTCAAAATGGGCTAGCCCATATGGGCCAGCCCACAAAGGCCCAAAAAATCATAGGGATTGGGCCTTAAAATTAGAGCCCATATTTTTTAGGGCCTTTTTAGCCCAGCCCTTAAAAACCCGTTACCCATTAGGGATAGCTCATATGGGCCGTGGGTAGCCCATTAGGCCCACATTGCTATAAATTAAAAAAAAAAATATTAATATTTATATTGTCTTACTCCAAAATAACACATTGATTTTTCTCACCTCACTAAATTTTATTCGGGTAGCCTATTTTGACAGTTATACTAACACTGACGAATCCTCAGTACAAGCTGAGCACGACTCAAAGTCTTAGTACTGAAGTCAAAAGAGCCTATACGAATAACATTTAATATGCTAGTATAGTAGGTACTTTGATGTATGCTATAGTCTGTACGAGACCAGACATAACATACAGAGTGAGCCTTGTAATAAGGTATATAGCCAACCCTGGGAAGGCGCACTGATAAGCATTAAAGTGGATTCTTAAGTACATAAATGAGCCTCTAAGACGAGTCCTGATTTATGGTGGAGCATGTGGCGATGATAGCAAAGTCGAAATCGAAGGATTTGTCGACTCTGATTATGCAGGTTGCATAGATTCTAGAAAATCTATTTATGGATATGTGTTCACTATGTTTGGCAATTTAATTAGTTGGAAAACAACACTTCAGAAGGTTGTTGCCTTATCAACCATTAAAGCAGAGTATATTGCCCGCACTAAAGCTGTGAAAGAAACATTGTGGCTTGAAGGTTTTGCTAAGGAGGTGAAACTTCAAGGTCGAGTTATCGCTGTTAAATGTGATAGTCAAATCGCAATACACCTGTCGAAAAATTCAACATATCATGAGCGAACCAAGCACATCGATGTGAGGCTACACTTCGTCATGGAGATAATTGAACGTGGAAAAGTCCAAATGTTGAAGGTTTCGAATGATGACAATGGTACTGATATGATCACCAATACATTGCCAAGTAGCAAGTTTTTCCAGTGTATGCAGTTAATAAAACGACATGATGAAAACTAGTTTGGTCCCTTGTTAGTGTACCATTTGTTCCAGGGTGTAGATTTATGGTATTTTGGATCGAACTCTAGTGTCGACAAAGGTAGTTTCATGGTTCGACAGGAGTTGTGCATGCTGGAGTCAAATTTTGTTCAAGCATGTTATCAAAATATGTTAGATTTGTGTTTAAGTTAGCATGTCGAATTGGACCTTACTTGTAAGCCCAATTGTTAAGTTAGCTTGTAACCTAAGTTAGCTTAGTAGTATATAAATAGACTAGTTCTCTCAGGTTGTTGAGAGATGTTAATTATTGGTATTCACTTGTAATCTTTGAACCCTTATTGATAAAGTGAATAGAAAAACAAATTTAACCAATTCTTATTCTTCTTCTTCCTTTTCTCTCCCTTTTGTAAAACCTAATAGGGTTTCTTATGTTTGTTCAAGAAACTCATTCTTTTTCTCATATTTTGGTTTGTTCTTGACGACATCAATTTACAACACTACTAATAACAACATAAATGTTGGACATAAGAATCTAAAGCTGCTTTATTCCATCCAAAAGGCTTGTTTCCCATTAAATTTGATCATCAGGTTACAAAATTTTCATTTACAAAACTAAAACTAATGATATTTTTAGTTTATGACTAATTATATGTTTATGACTAATTATGTTAATTTTATGCATTGACTTGTTTAGGCATATTTTACTATCTTACATGGTCTGATATTGAATGAAGTACATTAAAAGTTCAATCCACGGGTATCCCAAGTAAATTTTGTTTCATTTAATTGTGAATGGTGTTCACTACTAATATTAACACCACTCCCCTTCTTGATGGTATCCTCTGGTTCCTCAAATTTTAGTAAATTTAAAATTGTTTTTCCAGGGAACTTAAGTATGAAAATCTTATTTTGCCTTCTTCCTGTACAAAATTACGAGGATATATAAGAAAAAGAGCATGTTGAAGTTGAGTTCACTATTATTGAGATATTGTATCTAATCTAGTGGTTGAGATTGCACCATTTCATCTTGTGGCTGTCATTATCCGATAGCCCAATATATATTGTATTGTAATCTGTTTATTACCACAATCTAATAGATTCAATATCATATCACAGAGCTATTTTCTGATATGGAGATTATCTCAATATCAGAGGCACAAGAAATTATGAACGTATTATTACTTTTTGACCTGAAAGCCAAAGAAGCTGAGGGCCTATTAGGAACTTCTGTCCAAGATTAGAACCCACTTGTGAGAGGGAATGAGGTCTTTTCAGGAGACTTTGACTTCCATCCTACCTGATTTTCTTGTGTTCCTTATGAAGGCGAACTTTTGAACCTAGTCCATTATCGGTACAATAGTTATCCAATATATAGGGAGGCTTTGATTCCATGTCCTTGCATTCATAGCATCATATCATATTTGTAGCATACTTGTCCTCTTATTTCCAGGGATCTTGTCTTTGAGTCTTGTCGTTGAACTTTTCTCTTGCTTAAAACTTGAATCAAAGTATGAAGATTCCTTGGAAATAATTTAACATGGCATCTCATTGCATCCATTCTATCACATTTGCATCTGTCAACATTGCATATCATGTCCACAAAAAACTCATTCCGCATTTGTCCATGAACAACCAGCTGATTTCCCGGTACTCGTTCTGAACAAGTAGTAGCTGTTAAAAGACGGCAAAGTTTTTGAAGCAGGATCAAGGTGGATATCTGAGAAGGCCAAGTTGGAAGCTGTTGGTAGCTATGTCAAGGAACAGCTTTCAACATGTTGAGGTAGGGAATGTTGAGCCTCCACCAGGCTTCACTATGACGACCAACCCATTGTACGATCTTCGGCCTGATGATGATCTTCCACAAGTAAACATTCCTACTTAATTCAAGAGGATGCCATTATGTGATCCTATGAAGGAAATGTTTTATACCATTGAGGAGAAATTACAAGCTATGGAAGCATATGACACGCTTGGGCTTGATGTTGCTGATATGTGCCTAGTGCCAGATTTGGTAATCCCTCAGAAATTCAAGGCACCCAACTTCGAGAAGTACACAGGTCTCAGTTGTCCAAAGTGTCATTTGGTGATGTTCTGCCGAATAATGACTTCCTTTACCCACGACGATAAGTTGATGATTCATTTTTTTCAAAACAGTTTCAGTGGGGGATCATTAAGTTGGTACATGGATTTAGAAAGAAATTGTATCCAGTCATGGAGGGACTTAGCCATCACTTTCCTAAAGCAATACCAGTATAATTTGGACGTGGTTCCCAGTCACACGTAGTTGCAAAGCCTATCTCAGAAGAGTAGTGAATCTTTCAAAGAGTATGCATAACGGTGGAGAGAATTGGCATCCAGAGTGCAACCACTACTTTTAGAAAGAGAGTTAATTGACATGTTCATGAATACCTTGCAGAGCCCATGCTTTGAAGGATGGTTGGAATTACATCATTTGACTTCTCTGACTTGGTGAAAGTTGGAGAACGCATCGAAAGCAGCCTCTAGAGCAGACAAATTCAAGATGCCTCGAGCAGTTAAGCTTGCAAGACTGAATCCCTCAACAGCTCCCAAGAGGATGAAGAGGATGTAATTAATGCAGTCATAGCAAATATTGAGTATTCTCAGGATGCACCGGCAAAACCTAATGGTCCTTCATCCTCTCAGCAATCATCATTTTTGGTGATATGCTATTCTTATAGGCAACCAACCATGCCTAGAGCTTCATACCAGAAACCTTGGATTTCTCCTCATGCAAATCAACGAGCCCGTGGCCGAGGATATCAGAATCATCGTGAGAATTAGTATAGGCCTCGAAACAACTTGGAAAGAATGAATTCTCTTCTTCATCTAGCTTCTATGTCATACAGTCAACTCTTTCTACATCTAATTCAAAGCTCACTAATAGAGCCCAAGTCTCTGAAGCCTATTCCAAAGCCATACCCGTCTGGGTACGATCCTTATGTGCAGTGTGGATATCATGGAGGATGCATGAGACACTCAACTGAAGATTGCAAAGCCTTCCAAGCCAAAGTGCACCAATTGATTGACAAAAGGTACATATCCTTTCCAGAATGATGCCTGGTTGTGCACGTCAACCTCTCATCTGATTAAGTTCAAAGACTTCAAGAGGCATCTCCTAAAGCCAGTGGTTCAGACAAGAGGACATCCTCAGAACTTGCAATCATGGGATAAACTTTTATCATTGCATTTGTAGTTTCTTTCTGATTAAATGCTACTTATTTAAAAATTATTGTTTTGAATGGTAATATTAATGAAGTGATCATGCATTTTCTGAATTAATCATGTTGCATTCGCTCTTTTTTTCTTCACTTATATCAAAAACAAAAAAAAAATACATCCACATACTTCTCCACTTCACTTTCTTTGTCAAACTATTGCTTTAGCAAAGATTGGAGGGAGGATGACGAAAATGAAATACCCACAATTGCTGCTGGTATGCTTTTAGATAAAATCCTGCTGATGATGTACATGAATTGTTTCAAATCCCCCAAACACTGGAGAGATAAGGATTTAGTCCCTAGTTAACCACTTCGATCCTAGAAGTATGAGTTTTTCTTTCGGATTTCCAAACCCTTACGCTTAACCTGGGGCATGGGTAGTGTTAAGTTAATTGGACTACGCGTTCAAAACTACAAGATGAAACATCTCGTCTGAGGGACAACCACATGCTATTCTTCGCACACATCCTGATGTTTCGAAAGAACCTTGCAAAGTATAAAAGTTATGGCGGTTGTTCTTCAATGACCAATGACTTGGCAGTTACAAACCTTTCCAAAATAAAGAGAAAAAAAAGGGAAAAAGCATGCTACGTCGAACACCCAAAGAGGCGACTTAGGCAAAAATTAGGGTAATCCCGGTGGACTTGAAAAAAAAACAAAATCAAGGATCTTCGGGTTTAATAAGTTGGACAAGTTATTTTAGACATCTGGTCCAACATCTGTCCTCTAAGGAACATAATTTCAAGGATCCTCCTCCACCAAAGGATGAGGACATTAATGAAGATAAAGAGGAAACTTTACACGAGGATGAAAAAGAAGAGACCTCAAATCAACTACCTCAAGATTGGACGATTGAAAAAGATCATCTATTGGATCAAATACTCAGAGATATCCAAAGAGGTGTAAGTACAAGATCCCACGTTAATAATTTCTATAATTACTATGCGTTCATTTCTCAGATTGAACCTAAAACAATATCTGATGCTTTACTTGACGAGGGATGGTTACTTTTTATGCAAGAACTTATCCAATTAAAGCATAACGACATTTGGGACCTTGTTTCGCATCTAGTTAATAAAAGTTTCATTGGCGCTAGATGGGTATTTAGGAACAAAACTGATGAAAATGGTGTAATTACTAGAAATAAAGCAAGGCTAGTGGCAAAAGGATATGGTCAAGCGAAAGGAATATACTACATGGAAACTTATGCTCCCGTAGCTCATCTAGAAGCTATTAGACCCCTTTTGGAATTCACTTGCTGCCTAGATTTTAAGCTTTATCAAATAGATGTTAAATATGATTTTCTTAACATCTACATAGACGAAGAAGTTTATGTCTCACAACCTCCTGGTTTTGAGGATCACGATAATCCTAACTATGTTTTTAAACTCAAAAGAGACAAATATGGTCTCAAATAAGTTTTAAGAGCTTGGTATAAGCGCCTTAATGGATTTTTAATCAAATAAGGATTCAATAGTGGTAAAGTAGACACCACTATGTTTATTAGATGCAAAACAAAACAAAGCTAGATGATATTGTTTTCGGTTCTACTAACGAATCTCTTCATTAAACGTTTTCAAGTTTGATGCAGGGTGAATTTAAAATGTCTCTTATGGGAGAGCTCACATATTTCTTAAGATTGCAAATCAAACAAGTCGAAGAAGGAACTTTTATAACTCAAAAGAAGTTTTTCTTGGAGCTTCTTAAGAAGTTTGATATGTGAAATTCGCATAGCATCTTAACATCTATGGCTTTAAATGTGCTTATTGACAAAGACGAGAATGGAGTTAAATTGGACATCACCAAATATCGAGGTACTATAAGATCCTTATTCTATTTAACGGCTAGTAGGCCATATATTGTGTTTAGTATATATATGTGTTCTAGATATCAAGCGTCACATAGGATATCCCACTTTAAAATCGTAAAAAAAATCTTGAGGTATCTTAACTAAACCTTGCATCACGGTCATTGATTTCCAAAGGTATCACATGTAGCTTAGTAGGTTTTTCCGATTCTGATTTTGTATGGTGCAAGTCGGATAGGAAAAGCACTAGTTGTACTTGTCACTTGTTTGGAAATTTTTTAGTTTATCAGTACAACAAGAAGCACCATAGCATTATGTAGTCGCTGGTAATTGTTGTGCACAAGTCTTATGGTTAAAGCAACAATTGCTAGATTATGATTTAAAACTTGGCTGCATTATGATCAAGTGCGATAACACTAGCACGATAAGCCTCACTAAGAATCCGATACTTCACTCACAAACTAAACATATAAAAGTTCGACACAATCTTCTTAGAGATCATGTTAAAAAGGGGACGTTGTTTTTAAATACGTTGATATGAAAAATCATCTTGCTGACATTTTTACAAAACCATTATCTTCGAAACCTTTTCACAAGATTTTTAGGGAATCGGGGATCTTAGATTCCAACTTGTCGCTACGCGAAAAATGCACAGAGTCGCCACCGAATTTTATTTATTCCGAAGAAAGGGAAAATAATGATAAAACCCCCTAAAAGGTGTATAATGTTACACCTTTTTCTACCCCACAAATACACACGGCAAAATACACAAATTATCAGAGTAAAAATCACCTCAGAAGGGTGCACGTTTTCTCAATAAACTCAAAATAAAACATTTGCTCCGTAAACACGGGTTTTCCTCAAAATATTTAAAAGCCATTAAATTAGCAGCGGAACCACCATAACCACAATAATCCAAAATCAAAAATAACAACAAAATAACAACTCAACATGGTTCGACTCAACGACCCAACCCGATGTTACAATATCAGAGCAAGACCCTCTACATCGACTAAAAGAAAAATAAACTCCAAAAGTCCTTGAAGGTATCCACAGCTAAGCCTGCTCATCTGGATGTTACCCACGTGGAGGCAACATTCAAACAGGCAGGGTGAGTAATCACAATTCATTATAATTAATATAAAAACAAGATATGCATAAAATGGCGTCATTATCATATACAACATCATCAGGGTCATCACAAAGGAAAACATCAAAAATTACGATATCATAAATCACATCAATGCCAAATAAATGTAATGCACAACAAGACTCGTGCATGTGGTACCAATTCATCAAAGTCGATGGACACTAGGCCATCACCCTCCAAAGATCCCCGTCATTAGGATCGATTCTACACAAGAACTGGAGCACGTCAAAATTTACCTCACATCCGCACAATGGGATTTTAGCCACAATAGACTGATGTCTGGAATGCTATGAATGCATGATACACAACATCATTATCATCATCATCAATAAAAGTCATTACGTGCATCATCATTCATAGAAAATCTCATGTTAGTTATATCATCATTCATTCATCAAAACATCATGAATCATCATATCATAATCATCAATATACGCATGGTAATTCATCAAAGTAATCACAGCTCAAAACATCAGGACAACACAAGAATCATAAAACAAATTCGTGAACAGCAGGCGTTCGCTTTGCGAACTTGTTCGCTTTGGTGTTCGCCTAGCGAGCTGCCAGCGAACCCTAAAATCCCATACTAAAACCAGAGGAATCCCCATTTTGTCTCTCCCTCGCTACCTCTATTCGCCTAGTGAAGTTATTAGCTGGGAAGTTCGCTTTGCGAACTTTAAATCATAATTAAAATTTCATCCCAGTATCTCAAACAACGTCATCGCGCATTCACTGCGCTGTTCGCCTAGCAAGTCTGGGGCGAGTATTCGCTTTGCGAAGGATTCCTTCGCTTTTCGAGGTCGCGATTTCCTGCAATCGCTGCTACGCACCAGTAGCACATCAGACCCCAAAAATCTTACGGGTTCAGCCTCATTTACCGATATTAAGGCAACAAGGACACAAAACCTACGACTATTAGGTCACTTTATTACACTATCCTAAGCTTCAATTTCACATAAACCTTCACGAACCCAATTACCTTCATAACTTGCATAAATCCCTTCCCTACGAGGCCAAAACAACATCAATAGAGAAATTAGCCTCGAAGGCCTACTTTTACCCTGTTCAATCTAACCCTTCATATTCATCATCAATCCACAAAAACAACACCTAAATCATCAATTTACTCATAAACCCACAAACTCACATAAACCTCAAAAATCAGCTTTAAACACATCGAATTCCTATATCAAAAATAATGAAAGGCAATACTCCCCATACCTTAGATTGTCGATTCCAAGCTTTCTTTCTTTAGTTCTTGAAAACCTTCTCGAATCCTAGGCTTTTCCCTCTTTCCTCAGAGCTCTGGCCTTTTCCCTTCTTTTCACGATCTAACAAAATGAATCCCACTCCTCTCAAATTCTCCGTTTTGTTAAACCTAACCCTTGGGCTTCTAAAATGGGCTTTCCCAATATTACCCTCACTAACTCCTTCTTAAAAGTCCAATTTACCCTTAATCCTTCTAATATTATTTAAATAAATAATAAGACAGTATATTCCATATTATATATTATTATTTAAATAAATAACCAAAACTCCACAAAATACCAACATCAACACAAACCACCAAAATTCACAAAAAAATTCACGAATATTATATTTAAATAAATTAAATAAATATTCTTACAGATTTGGGGTGTTACAACTCTCCTTCACTTAACGAATTTTCGCCCTCGAAAATTACCTAAAGGGAATAGAGTCGAATACGACTCCCTCATCTGATCTTCACATTCCCAAGTCCAACTTTCGCCAGCTGGTCCACCCCACAACACCTTCACCAAAGCTATGTCTTTACCCCACAGTCGCTTCATCTCTCGACCATCAATCCGCAAAGGTAATGCTTCCACTGTCAGGTTATCCCTCACTTGTACATCATCCATCTGAATCACATGCAACGGATCCGGAATGTACTTCCTCAACTGAGACACATGGAACACGTCATGCAAATTCGCAAGTGACGGCGGTAAAGCAATTTGATAGGCTACCTCTCCTATCCTCTGCAAGATTTAATATGGACCAACAAAATGTGGAGTGAGCTTCCTAGACTTCAAAGCTCGACCCACACCAGTCACTGGCGTCACCCTAAAAAACACGTGATCTCCCTCTTGGAATTCCAGTGTTTTCATTCTCTTATCATGGTAGCTCTTCTGGCGATTCTGTGAAGCTATCATCCTTTCTTGGATCATCTTAATCTTCTCAATCGTCTCTTGCACAATCTCAGGTCCGAGTACAACACTCTTGCCTGACTCATACCAACACAAAGGAGTCCTACACCTTCTCCCATAAAAAGCTTCATAGGGCGCCATTCCAATACTATCATGAAAACTATTATTGTACGTGAACTCAATCAACCATAAATGGCTATCCCAAGATCCTTTATGATCCAACACACAAGCCCTCAGTAAATCCTCTAAGGATTGGATAGTCTTTTCTGTCTGACCGTCCGTCTGTGGATGATAGGCAGAACTCATCCTCAACTTAGTACCCAAAGCATCTTGCAAACTCTTCCAGAACCTAGATGTAAATCTCGGATCTCTATCCAACACAATACTCGAAGGTATTCCATGCAACTTCACAATCTCTTCGATGTACATCTCGGCTAACTTCTGCATAGAATGATTAATCTTCATCGACAAGAAATGAGTTGATTTAGTTAATCTATCCACGATCACCCAAATTGAATCATTCCCTTTTGCCGTCCTCGGCAACCCCGACACAAAGTCCATGGAAATGATATCCCATTTCCATTCTGAAATATTCAACGGCTGCATCATACCTAAAGGCTTCTGATGCTCAATCTTCGACTTCTGACACGTCAAGCACGCATAAACGAACTCTGCAATATCCTTCTTCATACTTGGCCACCGAAACAACTTTTTCAAATCCTGGTACATCTTCTTAGCACCGGGGTGAATACTCAACCTACTTCGGTGTCCTTCTTCTAGAATACTTTTCTTGATTTCTGGAACATCTAGAACACATACCCTATCCTGAAACCTCATCAAGCCATTCTCATCAATCCAGAATTCTCCTCCGTTATCTTGGTTAATCAAAGTCAACCGGTCAACCAACTTTAGATCAAATTGATGTCCCACTCTGATTTCTTCCAGAATACCAGTAGTCAACTTCAATATTCCCAACTTCACACCGTCAGAGGTCTTCTCACATACTAAACTCAAATCTCAGAATTGCTCAATTAATTCTAATTCTTTCACCATAAGCATCGACGTATGCAGTGACTTTCTGCTCAATGTATCAGCCACTAAATTTGCTTTGCCCGGATGATAACTCAAATCAAAATCGAAATCCTTCAACAGCTTTAACCACCTCCTCTGCCTCATATTCAATTCTTTCTAATCAAATAAGTACTTCAGACTTTTATGATCACTGAACACTTCAAACTTAGAGCCAAACAGATAATGTCTCTAAATCTTCAACACAAACACCACAGTGGCCAACTCTAAGTCACGTGTAGGATAATTCCTCTCATGAACTCGTAATTGTCTCGAAGCATAGGCAACAACTTGTCCATTCTGCATCAATACTCCACCAAGATGCATCTTCGACGCATCACAATACACCACAAAAGATTCGCTCGGATTAGGCAAGATCAACATTGGAGCGGTCGTCAACCTCTTCTTCAATTCCACAAAACTCTCTTCGCAAGCTACATCCCACACAAAAGCTTGACCCTTTCGTGTCAACTGAGTCAAAGGTAATGCCAACATAAAAAAGCCTTCGATAAACTTGCGGTAATAACCCGCCAATCCCAGAAAACTTCGTATCTCGGTAGCAGACTTCGGAGTCTCCCACTGTAACACAACATCAATCTTAGAAGGATCAACAACAATCCCGCCACTTGAAATCACATGGCCAAGGAAACTCACTTCCTTCAACCAAAACTCACACTTCGACAGCTTTGCATAAAACTTCTTCTCCTTCAGTACTTGCAACACAGTTCTCAAATGCTCAGCATGTTCTTCTTCAGATCTAGAATATATCAAGATATCATCGATAAACACTACCACAAACTTATCCAAATACTCATGAAAAATCCAATTCATGTACTCCATGAACACACCAGGTGCATTGGACACACCAAATGGCATCACAGTGTATTTATAGCGACCATACCTCATCCTGAAAGCCGTCTTCGGAATGTCATCAGGCTTAACACGAATCTGATGATAGCCAGACCTCAAATCAATCTTACTGAACACACAAGCGCCTACCAGCTGATCCATCAAATCGTCAATTCTCAGAAGCGGATACTTATTCTTAATAGTCACCTTATTCAACTGCCGATAATTAACACACAACCTCATGCTACCATCTTTCTTCTTTACTAGCAACACAGGGGCACCCTACGGAGAAACACTCAGTCGAACAAACTTCTTCTTAAGTAATTCTTCTAGTTGTTTCTTTAATTCACTTAACTCAAAAGCTGACATCCGATAAGGAGCCATTGACACTGGACTCGTACCTAGTATTAAATCCACTGCAAACTCTACTTCATGTTCTGGAGGCAAATCACTGATGTCATCCGAAAACACATCTGGAAATTCACACACAACAGATAAGTCGACGCTTGCAGCTTCACGATTAATCTGCAAAGATGCAAACATTACAAACACCAGGGCTTCGTCTTCCATAAGTTCGTCTACTTGCTTAGCAGACAAGAACATCAACTCTCCACTATCGCCAAACTCATAAAACTCCACAGTCTTATTATAACAGTTGATGTGAACATGGTTGAACTCTAACCAGTTCATTCCAAAGATCACATCGATTTGGTGCAAGGGTAAGCACACCAAATCCATCACAAAACTCTTCCCAAAAATCGTTAAAGGACATCTCAAACACACAAGGGTAGTAGTAACAGAACCATTAGCTGGAGTTTCTATTTCCATATTTCCATTCATATCAGACAACTTTAAACTCAGTCTATTAGCACATTTAAGTGAGATAAAAGAATGAGTAGCACCAGTATCAATAATAGCAATCAACTCAATATTATTAATAAAATAAGTACCTCGAATCAGGTTGTCCTTCTCTGGCACTTCTGCACCACTCAAAGCAAACACCCGGCCAATGGTCTGAGCGGCAGTAGCGGTATTCTTAGGCTTTTGACATTGGGTACTGATATGACCTTTCTCACCACAATTGAAATAGGTTGGACCATCATCCTTGCAATCAGTAGCTCTATGACCCTTCTTACCACATCTGTAGCACCTCAACACAATATTGGTGCACACATTAGCATGGTGGCCTTGCTCGCCACATTTATAACACTTCCCAGAAGCGATAGCTGCTCCCCCACTTATCTTTTTCCCCTATGAAGTCTTCTGCTTTCCTTTTCCAGTTGAAGTCGTATAAGGCTTCCCCTATACTGCCCTTTCTTCTCACTCAACTGCTTGTAGTGAGCAGATCGAGCTCGGTTATCCTCATCGTAGATTCTGCTCTTGTCCACCAACTCAGCATACCTGCGGATCTGTTGATACCCAATACCCTGCTTAATTTTCGGTCTCAGCCCATTCTCGAACTTGAGACACTTGGACATCTCAGCATCAACACAGTTGTAGTGCAGACAAAACTTCACCAATGCCTCGAACTTCGCGGCATACTCCGCCACAGTCATGTATCCTTGCTTCAGCTCAAGGAATTCCACTTCTCTCTTGCCACGAGCATCCTCTGGAAAATACTTTCCCAGAAACTCCTGCTTAAATACAGCCCAAGTTATCACAGTGCCAACATCTGCGAGTCTCTGACAGGTGTTATCCCACCAATCCTC
Source organism: Lathyrus tuberosus (assembly GCA_022829125.1). NCBI lineage: Eukaryota > Viridiplantae > Streptophyta > Magnoliopsida > Fabales > Fabaceae > Lathyrus > Lathyrus tuberosus. The sequence goes on along the minus strand of JALAZF010000659.1, from coordinate 554,480 downwards.
AGCCTCTTCTGACAGCATATGCGTTCCAAACTGAACTTATTGCTCATCAGTATACCCCATCACCCAGAAGATCTTCTCGATCGCCTTCAGCCACTTGTGTGCACTTGCTGGATCATGAGTACCCACAAAAGTCGGTGGATTGTTCCTCTGAAACTTCCCCAAAGCATGAAACTCATCTGGAACTCCACCATTAGGATTGAGCTAAGCCACTACTTAAGCAACAGATTCCAACGCATTAGTAATAGCACGATTATTTCTTCCAGCCATCCTGCACACCATTAATAAGGTTATAAGGAACAAAACATCGACAGTGTACACATACTCGTTGACAGACAGGGGACTGACATCAAGTAAAAACCTGGCCAGACGGACCAACCAGGCTCTGATACCACTAAGGTAACACCCTTTTCTATCCCATAAAAACACACGGCAAAATACATAAATTATCAGAGTGAAAATCACTTCAGAAGGGTGCACATTTTCTCAATAAACTCAAAATAAAATATTTGCTTCGTAAACACGGGTTTTCCTTAAAATATTCAAAAACCATCAAATTAACAGCGGAACCACCATAACCACAATAATCCAAAATCAAAAGGGTTTCTAATAAAAACCATAATCATTCAAAAATAACAACAAAATAACAACTAAACATGGTTCGACTCAACGACCCAACCCGATGTTACAATATCAGAGCAAGACCCTCTACATAGACCAAAAGCAAAATAAACTCCAAAAGTCCTCGAAGGCATCCACAGCTAAGCCTGGTCATCTGCACGTTACCCACGTGGAGGAAACATTCAAACAGGTAGGGTGAGTAATCACAATTCATTATAATCAATATAAAAACAAAATATGCATAAAATGGCGTCATTATCATATACAACATCATCAGGGTCATCACAAAGGAAAACATCAAAAATTACGATACCATAAATCACATCAATGCCAAATAAATGCAATGCACAACAAGACTCATGCACGTGGTACCAATTCATCAAAGTCGATGGACATTAGGCCATCACCCTCCAAAGATCCCCGTCATTAGGATCGATTCTACACAAGAACCGGAGGACGTCAAAATTTACCTCACATCCGCACAATGGGATTGAAGCCACAATAGACCGAAGTCTGGAATGCTATGAATGCACGATACACAACATCATTATCATCATCATCAATAAAAGTCATTACGTACATCATCATTCATCGAAAATCTCATGTTAATCATATCATCATTCATTCATCAAAACATCATGAATCATCATCTCATAATCATCAATATACGCATGGTAGTTCATCAAAGTAATCACAACTGAAAACATCAAGACAACACAAGAATCATAAAACAAATTCGCGAACAGCAAGCGTTCGCTAGAAAGTTTGCTTTGCAAACTTGTTCGCTTTGGTGTTCGCCTGGCGAGTTGCCAGCGAACCCCAAAATCCCATACAAAAACCAGAGGAATCCCCATTTTGTCTCTCCCTCACTACCTCTATTCGCCTAGCAAAGTTATTCGCTGGGAAGTACGCTTTGCGAACTTTAAATCATAATTAAAATTTCATCCCAGTATCTCAAACATCATCACCGGGCATTCGCTGTGCTGTTCTCCCAGCGAGTCTGGGGCGAGCATTTGCTTTGCGAGGTCGCAATTTCCTGCAATCGCTACTACGCACCAGTAGCACATCAGACCCCAAAAATCTTACGGGTTCAGCCTCATTTACCCCCAAAACATCCCTAAGGCATTAAGGCAACAAGGACACAAAACCTACGACGACTAGGCCGATTTATTACACTATCCTAAGCTTCAATTTCACATAAACCTTCACAAACCCAATTACCTTCATAAATTCCATAAATCCCTTCCCTACGAGGTCAAAACAACATCAACAGAGAAATTAGCCTCGAAGACCTACTTTTATCCTATTCAATCTAACCCTTCATATTCATCATCAATCCACAAAAACAACACCTAAATCATCAATTTACTCATAAACCCACAAACCCACATAAACCTCAAAAATCACCTTTAAACACATCGAATTCCTATATCGAAAACAATGAAAGACAATACTCCTCATACCTTAGATTGTCGATTCCAAGCTTTATTTCTTTAGTTCTTGAAAACCTTCTCGAATCCTAGGTTTTTCCCTCTTTCCTTAGAGCTCTGGCCTTTTCCCTTCTTTTTACGATCTAACAAAATGAATCCTACTCCTCTCAAATTCTCCGTTTTGTTAAACCTAACCCTTGGGCTTCTAAAATAGGCTTTCCCAATATTACCCTCACTAACTCCTCAAAAGTCCAATTTACCCTTAATCCTTCTAATATTATTTAAATAAATAATAAGACAATATATTCCATATTATATACTATTATTTAAATAAATAACCAAAACTCCACAAAATACCAACATCAACACAAACCACCAAAATTCACAAAAAAAATCACGAATATTATATTTAAATAAATATTCTTACAGATTTGGGGTGTTACATAGAACATGGTCTCGCAACCAAATTCGGGTTAGGAAGTCGGTTATGCAAGGGGAAGGTATTAGCACCCCTCTGTCATACCCCAAATTTGTCCTACCCTCTCATTTTTCTTATACCAAGCATTTGTGTTGCTTCATGACCTTTCTCAGGGTAATCATTTGGCCTTTTACCGTAATCCTCTATAATTTAGGTAATAGAGGTTTTGTTTGTGCTCATTGTAATTAGAGGCTCTTGCAAGTGTGTTTGATGTCAAGTGGAGATAAAAGAAGAGGATCCCTTATTCTCATAGTCAAGACATGGTCCATTCATTCCTAGGCCAATGGTTAGTTTCAAGATAAACGTGTGGTAAGCTGTGGTTTAATTTGTTTCAAGTTGGTTTTGAGCCTTGTAATCAAATTAGCCAAGCTATGGTTGGTTTCAAGATCCATTTGTGGTCATATTCCAATTTTAAGTCATGTTTCAAGTGGTTCAGTCCTATTTTCAAGCCATGGTAAGAAGAATTGTTTCAAGCTTTGTTGGTTTGTGACTAAGTTTACGCCATGGTTAAAAAAATGCAAGTTGTGATCCTTCATTTTCAAGTCATGTTTAGAAAATTGTTCCAAGGCATAATTTTGATTGTTTCAAGCTATAATGAGAAAGCCATGATTAAATGGTTTCGTGCCATAAGTAAGGTTTATGCCTAAGACTTGTTTCAAGTTTGATTAAAATCTTAAGGTCAAAGTTTCAAGCTATCATTAGAAGTTCAAGATGATAATTCAAATTACAGAGTTGGGAATTGAAGAATCAATAAGTCATTACATTATCAATTGAATTGTAAATCAAGTTCAAGACGCTCCAAAAAGAAGCAAAGATCATAAGAAGTTTTACAAAAGATCAGAATTGGAAAAACGTTGCATTGAATTCAAAGCTACAAAGTGGTCACAAAGCTCATTCGGGTCTATATCAATTTCAAAACCATCGCACTATTTAGATTCAAGGATACAAATGGATTGAGTTGAAAAATACATGACAAGGTTGAAAATATTCAAAATAGAAATAAATGTCAGAATGTGTATTACAAGGAATTTGAATGGAAAGACCAACAAATCATTTCATTTTAAATACAAAATCTTGTCACAAGATACAAGTTTATATTCTAAATTTGTGACAATATGGTTCTACTATGCTTAAGGGTTTGAGTTTCAAGATTTCATTCTAAAACCTCACGCTCCAAAGTATCTCTACTTCCTTACTAAAAGGACCATGACTTCATGCCTCCATTGTTTTCCAAGTCTTCACGTCTAAACTCCCAAATGGCTATGGTTTTCATCAATTCTCCAAGTTGCCTTGAAGTCTCCCTCACCGCCAAGCTTTCCTTATGCCTTCATGCTGCCATTTTCTGTTACTGCTGCAAACTTTTCATGATCTATCTATCAATTTCCATGACGATCATCTTCTATCATTCCATCACTCAACTCATGCCCTGAAGAAACAACACAAAACCAGAAAATTAACACAAAAGATACGCAAGTCAGCATGGAGTTTTCAAGTCATCACTCAACCCATTTGAACAACAACAGTTAAGTTCAAACACTCAATTTATGTCAATAACAAGGATGAGGTTCAAAAGCACAAGATTCACAAGACGATTAAAATAGGGTGCCATGTTACTCATGAAGCAAAATTGTGAAATCATGAAAGAAGAAGGATGCATAATATTCATGAAGGAAATACAAGGTTAATATTCACAATAAGAGTCAGCTATTCAGAAATACTCACATAGTCAACAAAGTCACGAGTTGCAGTCCCCTACAGCATCTCACATCAAAACTGTATCATAAACTTCCATCACAAATCTTGAAGTCATAGCCTTGACCCCACTTTTCAAAACCTGCGTGTACGACAAAACGCAAATGTTACAAACTGCGAAACAACTAATTCGTAACAGTCCATCACACAAAATTGTATTTCACATGGGTATTCACCCAAGTCAGTTTTTTTACAACACATTATTACTCATTTTTGTGTAAAAGTCAAAGTCAGAACAAGAAGACAAAAGAAAATAGGGACTATTTCTAAGGCAATCTCAGAATTCACAAAAACGGCAAAACCAGAACAGCAACAAGCAACCATGGTACATCAGCCTTAACATAAAAATGGAAACGAGACAATTCGTAGCAGACAAGACCTAAACTATAGAGTGCAGAGGATTTCAGAGTTTCAAAACTTGGTCTGCTAAACCTAATTGATTTCAATATAAGAGCATTATTTCAGAGGAACCAAAAAAGGACCAGCAACAAAAACCCTCGGAGCTCGGCAGCAAACAATATTTTTCCAAACCCTAAATCACTAAAGCTCTCATCCTAAAAATCTCTGTAAGAATTTCTCATTGAAATTTTGACAGGAGATGAGCTAAGCCATTCATCCTTACTCACACGACGACAATATTCAACAAACACTCAACGACAACAACATCACGCACAGAGAGATCAAAGAGTAAGAGGAAGAGAAGAAGATGAACGTAAAGGAAGAAGAGAAAGAGGAGTTAAGAATCTCAACTTCGCCGGAAAAGCTTCTGATCGGATTCGCTCCGATCTAGGTATCGTTCGCCTCTTTTGTACTTTCTGATGCTTAATCTATATTCTCCATGTGATTGTGCTTCGTAATCCTCTTCCGTTTGCTTGTATTTGCCCTGATTTTGGTGGGTTTAGTTCATTCTACGGTTTAGTATTCTTGCGAGTTCGATTTGAGTGTTTGATTGGGTTTTGTAAAAATCTGAGTTCAGATTGGGATAGAGGTTGAAAATTGAAGAGGGGTTCATGTAGAGTTCTTCGTGTTTGGTGGTGGTGTCGCCGGAGAAAACGGTGGCGGCCGCTGTGCGCCGCCGCTTCTCCGGCCAAGAATAGGGTTCCAATGACGTGGTTGAGAAAGAGATAGGTAACGTTGAGATAGAGAGAGTGAAGAGTCTGAATGAGACTCTTTTTATTTCTTTTCTTTGTTTTTGTTCCTCGCTAACATTTGGTGTGGCTGAGTGGGGTGGTGACACTTGTCCCTCCCCTTGACAAGTGTCACCAGAAGATGCTTCCTCTGTTTGATCCTACGCGCCCCCCTTTATGCATTCTTACCATATGCACTCATCCTAAACCCTCAGATCAGGAGTCAACCTTTTGACTCCATGACCGATGTACGTCCTAGATCCGTTGAAGGTTCATGGTGAACCCCCTCCCAGCGTGGGCTGTTTGATTTTGGGCCCAGGAGAAACTCATAAACGCACCCCCGTTTTACTTCTCCACACACCCTTTGGATATGGATAAGGTATGTTGGGTCTAAAACCCTCAGCCCACACGTCTGAATTACACACACCCCCTGTTTCTTTGCTAACCTGTCTGGCCCATCTTTTTTTTTTCTAACAATACTTTTATTTTAATAAAAAATCCAAGACAATTTAAAAACAATTTTTAAAAAAATCAAAATACTAATTTTCCTTCTAAAAAAAATTAGAGATTTGTTTATTAATTAATTAATTTTATTAAAATTAATTATTTAATATTACTTAATTATTTTCATAATTAGTTTTATTAAATATTTGATTTTAACTTAATTAATTGTATTAGTCCAATTTGTCTAACCCTAAAAATTCAATACTTTTTAACTCTTGCTAATAAATTAAATTGATGATTAATTCTATTAAACCATTTTATTTAATATTAATTAACTTTGATAGTTAATTTTATTAAATATTTTAGTTTAATTTAATTAACTACTTGAATTTCCTTTTTCACCCTTTCTCTAAAAAATCCAAAAATATATTAATTTGAGTTTTTCTTCTCTTTTAGACTAACCTTAGAATTAGGTTTCTAACTTCACTAACATGTTTGATTATATTTCTCCCCCCATTTTATTTGATTTATAATCTTTGTGTGATGTTTATAATTTTCTCTTGTGAATTATTATCTTGCCTCGATGATATTTGTCTTTCATTATATGCTTGTCCAAACCAAAAAGTCTTTTTAAACTAATATCTTGACTTAATGTCAAGTCCTTTTAATACCTTGTAAGACGATCATTTTCACGATCGCAATCGACCTCACAATGCCTCCTCTTGGGCTTTATACAACGATAATTGTTGCACATTTCACTTTGGTTTGTATGCGTGTATGTGATTGGCTCACCTTAATCATGGCTCGATTATTCCCACTTGATTAATTACACCCCTTTCCCATAAGATTGAAATTAACCCCTTTTTTACAAAAATAAACAAGCTTGATCCAACGTCAAGCATTTTCCAAATCAAATTCAATTAATCTCCAACATTCACTTGATCCACATATCAAGTCCCTTTACCTCTTGTAAGTCGAGCGCTTTCGCCTCGCAATCGACCTTACCTTAAACCATAGGACCTCATTTCCATTAGTTCTCAAACCATTTCGCACGCGAATCCAAACCTCGATCCAACGTTGAGTATTTTTATTAAATTAAATTAATACATTTAATTATACTAAACATCATTTCTTAAGATGTGAAAAGGAGGGGGATGGAGTCTTCGATCTTTCTCCTCAATTGTTTGGGTGCGAGTTCTCTTACTCGTGTGTGGACAATTGATGCCTTTAAAACACTTGTAACTTGACAACATTCAAACCATTTTCTAATAATCATTAATACACTTAATCTCTATCTAAACACATTTTACTAAAGGTGAAGTGAGGGTGGTCGAGTCTTTGACCCTTCTCCTCAATTGTTTGGGTGCGAGTTTTCTTACTCGTGTGTGGGCGATTGTCACCTCTAAAAACATCCAATACGAATTAAACTCCTTTCCTCGCCCACGTGCGACCGAAACCCTAAAACACATACAAATCAAATCCTCTTTTCTTAATCAAACTCTTTAATATACTTAATCATATATTCAAACAACTTTCTAAAAGGTGATGCGAGGGGGGCCAAGTCTTTGACCTTTCTCCTCAATTGTTTGGGTGCGAGTTCTCTTACTCGTGTGTGGACAATTGGCGCCTATAAAAAACACATACCAATTAAATTTTTTTCTCAATCAAACTTTCTAATACATTTAATCCTTATCTAAACAATTTCTTACAAGGTGTAAAAGAGGGGGGCTAAGTCTTTAACCCTTCTCCCCAATTGTTTGGGTGCAAGTTTTCTTACTCATGTGTGAGCAATTGGTGCCTACATAAAAAATACAAACCAAACAACCATAGTCCCACGAACTACGAATTCTCTGACTTTCCCATTGCACGAGGGAATACGTAGGCACAAGGGTTTTAATCCTTGCCGAGCACCCTAATAAAAAACCACCCCTTCTCCTTTAATAAGCAAACCCTTTAGAAGATAACAAACAAACCTAGCTAACTTTCTCACAAATCGAATCAAGAGGTTTTCGTTAAGTACAATGGACGTAGAGGGTGCTAATACCTTCCCTCTTGCGTAACCGATTCCCGAACCCGAATTTGGTTGCAATGACCATGTTCTTATCTCCCTTTAAAGGTTTTATCGATATTTTCCTTTCCCTCTTTTGGGATGAATAAAGTTCAGTGATGACTCTGTTTTGAACAGTTCTTTCCGCGTCCATCGCGAGGATTGTATTTTTCGAGGTACGACAGATGGTGACTCTGCTGGGGATATGCATTGCCCTATGCTAGAGAGAGTCAAGCCTAACTTGACTCGATTCGTGAGTGTTAGATCTGCTTGTTTGTTTATTTTCTCTTGCTTGTTTACTTGCTTGTCTGATTATCTGTTATCTACTTGCTTGCTTATTTATATCATATCCTATTATTATCTCTTATGACACTGTGAGGGTTCTCTGATCATTGGTGCTCTGTTAGATGGCTCTATACCCGAGTCCGAGTATAACCCTAGGATTAGGATGGTGGTTGTGTAGTGGAGGCTTGTGTGGTTTCTTCCGCGTGAGCCAAAGCAAAGACCCCGCTTGGAGTAGATTCCCTTGAAAATGTTATCGTTTTGATGTTACTTCGTCACGATGATAATGTTTTCGAGCCTGAATCGTTGATCCCAAGGACCTTTAACCCATTTTTATCCATAGTGGTTGGTAGTGTTAACTCTTTGTGGGTTAATGCGAACGCCACAATCAGATGAGATCCCTCGAACGTATTACTTCCTGACAGTAATATTTTCGACCTCGATCTAGGATTCTGAGAACCCTACTTAGAACCCGTGTGTTGATGGTTGTGTAGTGGGCGCCTCCGAGGAGTCTTTCTCGTGGGGAAGAAACGAAGACCTCACCTAGACGAGATTCTTTCAAGGATATTATCGTCTGATGTTCCTTCGTCATGGCTATAATGTCTTTGAAAGATATCCATAACTCTAGGCACTTACCCGATTAGAGCCTACACATGGGGGGTCTTGTGATCAGAGATATCCTGTGTCAAACTCCTTCCTCAGAATTAGATGTCATTTTGATCCTGTACCCTTGCATGAGCATCGCATAACCATAACATTCACACCTTTTTGTTTTCAGGGAATCTAAGAATTGTCATTTGCTACAGAAAGGAATTATGGAAACTGACGTCCGTTGGCCTCATTCTTTCAAGTTCAAGAGGTCTGATCTGACTGCTTTACGTGGGTTGGTTTCACATATGCCTGCTGTCTACCGAATCAACTTTAGGAAGAACTTTGGTAAACTGTTGTGTATTCTGAATTAAGACGTAGACTTTGCCGCGATAAGCACATTCGTACAGTTCTATGATGCTCCCTTAAGATGTTTCACATTTCAAGACTTCCAGTTAGCACCAACACTTGAAGAGTATGAGAAACTGGTGGGTATCCCAATGAAGGGCAAGTCGCTATTTGAAGGGGTTGATGTGACTTTAAAGGATGAAATCATTGCAAAAGCTCTCCACATGACCAAACAGGACGTCACCAACAATTGGAAGACTAAGGGAGAGGTAAAGGGTTTCTTCCTCTCATTTCTTTTGGAAAGGGCCAACACTCTGTTGAAAGACGAAAGTTGGGAAGCCTGCTATGTTTCTGTAGCATTGGCCATCTATGGGATTGTTCTGTTTCCTAATGTGGATGTAGATGATTTCATAGATATTACTGCCATCCATGTTTTCCTCACAGGAAACCCTGTGCCTACCCTTCTAGCTGACGTATGTTATTACCTGAGTTGGAGACACGTTAAGAAAGGAGGTATGATTGCGTGTTGCGCTCCTCTGTTGTATCAATGGACCCAAATGCACCTTCCGAAGAAGGGACCCTTCATATAACAAGTGGACGAAAGTTGGGCCCAAAGGTTGGGAACCCTCAGATCAGCTGACTTATCTTAGTACTCCCTAGACTACGATACAGTCATATCCTGTTTTGGTCAGTTCCCTAATGTTCCCCTCATCGGAACCCACGACTGTATTAATTCTAATCCTATATTGTCTGTGAGGTAGTTGGGGTATCCGATGAGTGGACCACCTGATGAGAAGGCTTTGGAAGCATTCTTAGTGCATGGTTTAAAAGCTGAGAACCCTGACCTACTCAAAAGAATCACAAAGGCGTGGAAGGAGGTCCACAGGAAAGGAAGAGCTGAGTTAGGGAGAAGGAACAACATTACTAAAGAGCCTTACTTCATATGGGTCAGAGAAAGAGTGGAAAGAATCAAGATGCCCTTTGCCATTAAGGTGTCTGAGCCTTTGCCTGAGCCAAAGCCTACTCACGTCCCGATTGAGGAGGCCGAGGATCTCAAGGCAACGATAGCCAGATTAGTAAAGGAAAATCAGCAACTTGAGTCGAAGCTTCAGAATGTTACTAAGGAGAAGAATGACTTGAAGTGGAAGCTTCAGCGCAAGAATACTCAACTTGAAGCAATAGGAAGTTGGGCGAATGAAGAAGAACAGCAGAAAAAGAAGGTTAAGGTGTGTCTGAACCAAGCTGATGGAGCAATAAATAGGCTTAAGGAGGAATTGGACCAAGCTTACAAGAAGTGTGCCGAAAATAGGAAAGCTTGGCTCCTTGCCACTAAGAGGAAAAAGACACTTAGGGAAGAGATGGGAGCAAAAATAGAAAAATTAAGCTCAGCTCTACGTCAGTCAAAGGCTTCTGAAGCAATGGAACGCCAACTTAAGGAGGATCTCATGAGAGTTGCTTATGTGGGGCCAGCAGATTGGGACAAAGTGTGTGGTGAATTGAATAATCTCAAAAGGCTTACCGAAGAGCAGAAGAATCATCTTGAGGCTGTCCTTGCAGACAAGATATTTGGGCCTCTGCGAGGAAGAAGATGCTCGATGAATGTACTGGTTATGAACGCTCCATTCACATTCTAATAGCTGATAGGGATATGTACCGCAACAAGCTTAATGGGCTGGTGGATTTTTGTAATTGGTTGGCTGAAGATTTGGTATGGAAGCATAGAGATGCTTTGGAGGCTCTCGACGAATCTACCCCTCAAGCAATCGTCAATTTTGTTTGGCTTTGTAGAGAGATGTTGAAGAGGTTTAAAGAAGAGCTGAAGGAGCGCGAGGCTCGAAGGCCCAAGTTTTGAGTTTTTTGTTGCTTTTCTTGCTTTATGGATTGTATCAATTTCTGGATGATTATGTATCACGTAACTATTACCATCTTATGAATGAATGAGACTTGGTTTTCTTTACAACAATTTATTCCTTAATATTCCTGTATAAGCTAATGATTAATTCGAACGATTCCCTAAAAATAAATGCATTCCATCCTGCATACATATCATTGCATTCATTTTCCAAAAAAACACCTAGCAATAAACTCATTTACTCTATCATTTCTCTAAACAGAAAACCTGACTACTCAACACCGGTACGAGACTCGCCAAAGCTTCAAGATGATGCTGGAACAAATAGAGGAGAACCAAAACACAATGAGGAATGATATTGATTCGCTGAAGGCTAAAATGGATCAGCTACTGGAAACTATGATGTTGCTTGCCCAGAAAGAGAAAGATGCTGAAACAGTGGCTAATGCCAAGAAGCTGGTTGAAAAGATAGGCACTTCTGGAGTTAAGGGAATCCCTCCTCCTGTTCACATAGACTTGTCAGAACACTCGGCTCATCATGGATCTGTGAGCGATGCGGACGAGCAAGTTGATGCCTTCAACATACCACCTCCACCTCTTCAACTTGTTGGATCTGATCCATCTGCTGACCGATTGCACGTACTAGAAGAGAAATTCAAGGCCTTGAAGGTTCAGACAACTCTCGGCTTGGATGCTGTCGACATGTGCTTGGTCCCTGGACTGGTAATCCCTTATAAGTTTCAAGTGCCGACGTTTGACAAATACAAGGGACTTAGCTGCCCTAAGACTCATTTGCGAGCATACTGTCACAAAATGGCTGCCCACGTTAAGGACTACCCTCTTCTAATTCACTACTTTCAGGATAGCCTCAGTGGGGCATTGTTAGAATGGTACATGCAGCTAGAGAAGAGATAGATTAATACCTGGAGGGATCTCTCTAAGGTGTTCCTCAAACATTATCAGTACAACATTGATTTAGCGCCAAACCGTACTCAATTACAAGATATGACTCAGCGCAACAATGAGCCATTCAAAGAATATGCTCAACGTTGGCGGGAATTGGCTTCTCGTGTTCAACCACCCTTGTTGGACAAAGAATTGATGGATATGTTCATGGGAACTTTGCAGCCTCAGTATTCGGACCGTATGCTGGGATCTAGCTTCCCCAACTTTGCTGAGATTGTGTTAGTAGGAGAAAGAATCGAGAGCCAGTTAAAGAAAAAAGCTGTTATTACTTCTACAAGCAGAGTTAAAAAGCCTTTTGTGAAGAGGAAGGATGAAGAAACCAATGCTGTCATGAGAGGACGAGGGGGTAGAGCGCCAGTGAATATACCATATCAGCAAGTGGCCGCAGTTGCACAAGCCCCACTTCAACCACCTGCTCAGCAGCCGAATTATCAGAATGTTCCTCCGCCGCAATATCAGAATGCCCCACCACAGAGGCAGCCAAGACCAAGAAGGCATATCGATCCTGTGCCAATGCCGTATAGCCAGATTTTTTCTCAACTGTATCAGAGTGGGCATTTGAAACTCAGGGATTTGAGACCAGCAGTCTTCCCATATCCTCCCGGATACGATACCAATGCCCATTGTGAGTTTCATAAGGGTGCTCCCGGGCATAGTATAGAAAACTGTTATGCATTCCAGAACAGAGTTCAAGATTTGGTTGAGTCCAAAGATCTTACTTTCACTCAGCGAGGTGCTAATGTTAAACACAATCCCATGCCCCCGCATGGAGGACCGTCTATTAATGTTGTGGAAGAAGGCAACAGAAAGAGGTTGATTACAAGGGTTGAAAATATTCTGACTCCTATGGCGGTTATAGGAGAAAAATTGAAGAGATGTGGGATAATTCCTGAAGATGAGCTTGATAATTTGACGGATGAGGTGGTTAAGAAACATTTACAGAAATTCCTGGATCAAGGTGTGATTCAGGTTGAACGCCGGGATGCAAGAGAGCAAAGTGTGGCTGTCATTAATATTCAGTATGATGCACCTGAAGGTCGTCAACAAAGACAAGTTCGTCCTACTCCAGTAATCATTGAATATGATGGAGCTAATGTTTTCCAACAGAGACCAGTTCGTCCTGCACCTGTGGTTATTCAGTTTGATGAGGCGGGTGTTAGCAAACCAAGGCAAGTGCACCCTGTTCCAATAACTATTGAGTATCCTGTTAGTGTTCCTGAGTCTAAAGTTTTTAAACAAGGGCCAAAAAAGGTAGTCGTTGAATATGGTGGTGCTAAGTGTGACGCTATAGTAGGACCAGGTGGAATGACCCGTAGTGGTCGAATTTTTGCAGCAAAACCAGTAGATGTGCCAAACAATGACAAAGGTAAGGCGGTTGTTATACCAGTTGAAAATATGAGGGCCGAATTACAAGAAGGGTTGTCATCTCCAAGAGGGGCATTCACACAGAAAGAGGCTGAAGAGTTTCTGAAGATTATAAAGAAGAGCGACTACAAGGTAGTCGATCAGCTGAATCAAACTCCTGCCAAGATATCTATGCTCGCCTTGTTGCTCAATTCCGAGGCACATAGATCCTCCCTGCTGAAGGTGTTGAGTGCTGCACACATTACCAAGGATATCACTGTAGCACAATTTGATGATGTGATAGCCAGTGTCACCACTGGCAACTTTCTGGGGTTTAACGATGATGATCTGACTGCTGAAAAGAAAAACCATAACAAGGCTCTTCACATTTCCTTTAGGTGTGAAGACGTTTTGATATCTAGAGTCTTGGTGGATACTGGATCTTCCTTAAATGTGCTCCCAAAGACAACTCTGGAGAGGATGCCTGTGAATGGGGTAATCATGAGGCCAAGTACTCTCATAATGAAGGCATTTGATGGATCTAGGTGTGCGGTTGTTGGTGAGGTGGACTTACCAATTAAGATTGGACCTACTATTTTTACCATCACTTTTTAAGTGATGGACATTTATCCTGGTTACAATTGCTTGCTAGGAAGGCCCTGGATTCACTCAGCAGGGGCAGTTACGTCCACTCTCCATCAGAAACAGAAGTTTATTACCAATGATAAAATGGTGGTGATAGGCGGTGAAGAGGACATTCTAGTAAGTCATTTGACATCGTTCCGCTACATTGATGTCGAAGGTGAAATGGTTGAGACACCTTTTCAGTACTTTGAGGTGGTGAGTACACTGGCTGTGCAACGAGTACCAGAGCATCAAGAGTTAAGATCATCAATGGCCTCATACGAGGAAGCTAAAGTTGTGGTCGAAGAAGGAAAAGCCCAAGGCTGGGGCAAGATGGTTGAGGTCACTGAAAAGCTTGATAAGTTTGGGCTAGGTTATCGGCCATCCCGCAATTCAGCATTTGTTCCATACGATGGAAATCAAATCCTTCCTGTTGAGAATATTTTTACAAGTGATGGGAACATCTTTGGTTCTCCAGTAGCAATGATCATTGAAGACCATGTTGGCGATGAGCAAGCTTCTGCAAGCTGGAGCCGACAAGCAGGGCCTGGTGAAGAGCTCCAGAATTGGAAGACCATTGAAGTCCCTCAGTTCTTCACACACCAAACGTAATTTTACTGTTTATCAAAAAACCCTACGCTCTGCCCAAGGCGTAGTGGAGCATTGTATGGGCCACCTGATGTTTTCAAACTTTGTTTATCATTAATGAATTTCAGTTTGCATTCAATTTTTGCTCACTTTCTTTCATTTTTTACTTTACAATAAATGGCAATACTTTTCATTTGCATACACTTTCCTAAATAAACTGCATAAATCATAAACATGCAGAAACACCACCGAGGTCCTTGACATAGACGCTGCTATGGGCCTATATGATTTTGATTGCCCAATCTACCAAGCTGAAGAGGAAGGCGTGAAAGATTGCGAACTCCCCGATGAGTTGGCAAGGCTGCTCAAGCAAGAGGAGAAGGTCATCCTGCCGCACCAAGAAGACATTGAAGTCATTAACCTGGGTACTGAGGAAGACAGAAGAGAGGTAAAGATAGGTGCATCTCTTTAAATTGAAGTCAAGACCAAGTTGATAGAGCTCCTCCGTGAGTACGCTGACGTATTCGCCTGGTCGTATCAAGACATGCCTGGGTTGGATACTGATATGGTTGTACACAAGTTACCACTTAAGGAGGAATGCCATGCTGTCAAACAAAAGTTAAGAAGGACCCATCCGGATATGGCTCTCAAAATTCATGAAGAAGTCTGAAAGCAGATTGATGTTGGATTCCTGGCAGTAGCAAAGTACCCACAATGGGTTGCCAACATTGTGTCGGTACTGAAGAAAGATGGAAAGGTTCGCATGTGTGTGGATTATAGAGATTTGAATAGAGCTAGTCCTAAGGACGACTTCCCATTACCTCACATTGACGTATTGGTTGACAACACAACTCAGTTTTCCGTATTCTCTTTTATGGACGGATTTTCTGGATATAATCAAATTAAGATGGATCCAGTGGATATGGAGAAGACCACATTTATCACACCATGGGGCACCTTCTGCTATAAGGTGATGCCATTCGGACTTAAGAATGCTGGGGCAACGTATCAACATGCAATGGTGATGCTTTTTCATGACATGATCCATAAAGAGATTGAAGTGTACGTCGATGATATGATTGCCAAGTCTCAAACCGAAGAAGAGCACTTGATCAATCTGCAAGAGCTGTTTGTTCGATTGAGGAAGTTTAGACTGAGACTCAACCCCAACAAGTGCACATTTGGGGTACGATCTGGAAAATTGTTGGGCTTCATTGTAAGTCAGAAAGGAATCGAAGTAGATCCTGATAAGGTGAGGGCAATTCAGAATATGTCTGTGCCTAGGACAGAGAAATAGGTTCATGGCTTTCTGGGAAGACTAAACTACATTGCCAGATTTATTTCACATCTTACTGCCACCTGCAAACCTATTTTCAAGCTGCTAAGAAAGAATCAGTCAATTGCGTGGGATGATGATTGCCAAGGGGCATTTGATAAAATCAAAGAGTATCTGCAAGAACCACCGATCCTGATACCGCCTGTTCCTGAAAGGCCACTCACTATGTACCTGATTGTACTTGATGAATCTATGGGTTGTGTTTTGGGGCAACAAGATGAGATGGGAAATAAAGAACATGCCATCTATTACCTCAGCAAGAAGTTCAATGACTGCGAGACAAGGTATTCCTTACTCGAGAAGACTTGTTGTACATTAGCCTGGGCTGCCAGACGTCTCCGGCAGTATATGTTGACCCACACTACTTATCTTATTTCCAAGATGGATCCTATTAAATACATTTTTGAGAAACCTGCTCTCACCGGCAGAATAGCCCGATGGAAAATGTTTTTGTCTGAGTACGACATTCAATACGTCACTCAAAAATCCATCAAGGGTAGCATAGTGGCAGACCATCTTGGCCATCAACCAGTGGATGATTATCAGCCCTTGAAGTTCGATTTCCCAAACTAAGACATAATGGTACTAAAAGATTATGAAGAGCCGGGTCCAGATGAAGGGCCCGAACCAGGAGAGCGATGGACTCTCATGTTCGACGGTGCCTCAAATGTTCATGGAAATGGAATTGGGGCAGTAATTACATTACCCAAGAATTTCCACTTACCGTTCACAGCTAAGCTCTGCTTTCCATGCACCAATAACATGGCTGAGTATGAAGCTTGTATACTTGGATTGGAAGAAGCCATCAATTTAAGAATCAAGACTCTTGATGTGTTTAGAGATTCTGCTTTAGTAATACATCAGATTCGAGGTGACTAGGATGCCAAACATGCCAATCTAGTTCCATATCAAGATTACGTGGCAAAGCTACTTCCCAGATTTGATGATATCACCTTTACCCATGTGCCTAGAGAGGAAAATCAAATGGCAGACGCTCTAGAAACTTTGGCTTCTATGTATAAACTGATATGGCCCAACCATCGGCCGCATATTCATCTACAGTGATTTGAAGAGCCTACTCACTGTTTGGCTGCCGATGAAGAGTCAGATGAAAAACCATGGTTCTATGACATCAAACGTTATCTGGAAAAATAAGAATATCCAGAGGGAGCTCTGGCGGTGGATAAGAGAACTTTGCGCAGATTGGCATCAAATTTCTTCCTCAATGGGAATGTGTTATACAAGCGTAATCATGACACTGTACTACTCAAAAGTGTGGAAAAGCATGAAGCTGAGCAGATTCTGAAAGACATTCATGAAGGTTATTTTGGTACCCACGCAAATGGGCATACTATGGCAAAGAAGATATTGAGAGCAGGATATTATTGGCTTACCATGGAGGCTGATTGCTACCATCAGGCCCGAACATGCCATAAATGCCAAATATACTCTGATAAGATTCATGTACCTCCCACTCCTTTGAACGTCTTGACTTCACCATGGCCATTTTCCATGTGGGGAATAGATATGATTGGGATGATCGAGCCGAAGGCCTCAAATGGACACCGCTTCATATTGGTTGCCATAGACTACTTTACCAAATGGGTTGAGGCTGCATCGTATACGAACGTTACCAAGCAAGTGGTCGCTCGCTTTTTGAAACACAACATTATATGCAGATATGGAGTGCCTAACCGTATCATCACGGACAATGGGTCTAATCTCAACAACAAAATGATGGATGAACTGTGTGCTAGTTTCAAGATTGAGCACCATAATTCAACACCATACAGACCCAAGATGAATGGAGCCGTTGAGGCAGCCAACAAAAATATCAAAAAGATCATTCAGAAAATGGTGGTCACTTATAAGGATTGGCATGAGATGCTACCTTTTGCGCTGCACAGCTACCGTACCTCAGTGCGAACTTCAACAGGGGCAACTCCTTACTCATTGGTTTATGGCATGGAAGCGGTCCTTCCGATAGAAGTCGAGATCCCCTCATTGAGAGTATTAATGGAAGCTCAGCTTGACGAAGCAGAATGGGCGAAAACGAGGTTTGATGAACTCAACCTTCTCGAAGAAAAATGCTTGGCAGCAATATGCCATGGCCAGCTCTATCAAAGACGCATGAAGAAAGCTTTTGACAAGAAAGTGCATCCTCGGACATTCCAGGAAGGTGACTTGGTGCTCAAGAGGATCATGACTATGTATAATGAATCCAGGGGCAAGTGGACGCCAAACTACGAAGGCCCATATGTTGTAAGAGAGGCATTCTCTGGTGGTGCCTTGAAACTCGCAACTATGGACGGTGATGAATTACCATACCCGGTGAATGCAGAGTACGTTAAGTGATATTACGCCTAAAAAAGTGGAATAATAAAGTCGCTAAGTCGAAAACCTGAAAAGGCGACTTAGGCAAAAATGGCAATCCCGGTGGACCTGAAAAAATAAAATCAGTCTAGGAAAAAATTAGGGATAAGATAAAAGATATAGGCCTGCTGAACCGAAAACCCGAAAGGGCGGTTCAGGCAAAAAAGGGCGTCCCGGTGGATTGAAAACCCGAAAGGGGATCCAAGCAAAAGTTAGGGACAGATTCCAAGGCAAAGTATCTAGTACGCACGTCCACCTGATCCTGATGCACCGCTGAAGAGAGAATTCAACCCAGCCATCTTCCTACGAAGCAAGGTGTTGAAGTTATCAAAGTCATAGGGACCATGGCAGTGTTGAAACTCAATGGAACCTCATTAATTTGTATTGCCATTACGTTTTTCTTGCACCGCAATTACCTCATTAAGGAATTGCATCCTTGTACATACCTACCCATTCCAGGGGGCAAATCAATACAAAGAGAGATTTCTCACCAAATTGTGCTCATTTTTTACTTTATCTGTTTATTTGCAAACTGATTTTGTTTTTGATAAACTGTGTTTTGAAACTTCGGTTAATAAAGACAATATTTGAAAATAATAAAATTTGTTTTGGTGTTGGGAGAACTAAAAAGGAATTAGATAGTCTCCAAAACAACTTCACCACATGAAAGCATCAAATCAGTTGTCAGTCGCCTTGGCTCTTCACCACAAGCAGTACAACTTTTCAGGGATCTATTCAATGTAATCCCCAACAGTGAATCTTTCAAGCCCAACAGGGGCAATCACGCTCCCTAGTCATATTTGGCTTGCTCGAAAGGGGTCGAGTAGTCAGACACTCTCACCATCTCCATAAAACCCAAAGTCCAATCCTTTATTGGCAACTACTCAAAAAGTCCACACTCTCTGGCATCTTCAAAACTACCCTTTAAAGTCTAGTCTTCATTGGCAACCATCAAAAGTCCACCGTCGTTGGCATCCTCATAACACCAAAATAACCAAAGTCTAATTTATTGGCAAACACCAAAATAACCAAAGTCCAATTTCATTTGGCAGTTACCAAATTCAATCCCTGGTGATGCCCTCGACAAGGAAACTTATCCCCAGCGTGCCCGATCATTTGTATTGTCATGTGCATAACATGCTAACATAACATTACATAATCATATTGAGCATTATCATATCATATGTGCATTAGATTCCCCGGCATTGCATCTTAGCATGTGTTTTAATGCATTTTGCAATGCATGGCATATTCATCCCCAGCAGCATAGCATAACAGGATCCAGGATCAATTCGCAAGCATCTTGGCCAGTCCTCCATCAAAGTCGGCAGTATTATTCTAAAAATAGTTGGTACCCCACACGTGCTCAAGGAATTCTATTCCCCAACAAGTCATTCTTCAGCCATGCAGTTGATAATGACGATCCCCAACAGCTGTTGTCAGTGCTCCCCAAGCAGATGTTACCCTAGAAAGTTTCTTGTGAGCTTTCCCCTGCAGAGCCAGCACATTTCCTCCAACAGGAATCTTGCTCAACTATTCCTCAGCAAATTTACCGCAGAGATATTGCTTTGGTATCATCGAGGAACCTTAATGAATAAGAGACTACTTCGACGACCCATAGAATCGTCTGCCTTCAGAGATACTGCTTTGGTATCATCGAGGAACCTTAATGGATAAGGGACTGCTTCGAGGAGCCATAGAATCGTCTGCCTCCAGAGATACTGCTTTGGTATCATCGAGGAACCTTAATGGATAAGGGACTGCTTCGACGACCCAAAGAATCTTCGACCTTCAGAGATACTGCTTTGGTATCATCGAGGAACCTTAATGGCTAAGGGACTGCTTCGACGACCCAGAGAATCGTCTGCCTCCAGAGATACTGCTTTGGTATCATCGAGGAACCTTAATGGATAAGGGACTGCTTCGACGACCCAGAGAATCGTCTGCCTTCAGAGATACTGCTTTGGTATCATCGAGTAACCTTAATGGATAAGGGACTGCTTCGACGACCCAGAGAATCGTCTGTCTTCAGAGATACTGCTTTGGTATCATCGAGGAACCTTAATAGATAAGGGACTGCTTCGACGACCCGAGAATCGTCTGCCTTCAGGGATACTGCTTTGGTATCATCGAGGAACCTTAACGGATAAGGGAATGCTTCGATGACCTAGAGAATTGTCTGCCTTCAGAGATACTGCTTTGGTATCGTTGAGGAACCTTAACGGATAAGGTACTGCTTCAATGTTCCAGAGAATCTTCTGCTTCCAAAGATACTGCTTTGGTATCGTTGAGGAACCTTAACGGATAAGGTACTGCTTCAATGTTCCAGAGAATCTTATGCTTCCAAAGTTACTGCTTTGGTATCATCGAGGAACCTTAATGGATATGGGACTGCTTTGACGACCCAGAAAATCTTCAACCTTCAGAGATACTGCTTTGGTATCATCGAGGAACCTTAACGAATAAGGTATTGCTTCAATGTTCCAGAGAATCCTCTGCCCCCCCTTCATAGATACAACTTTGGTATCATCGAGGAACCTTAATGTGTAAGGGACTGCTTCGACCACCCAAAGAACCTCAAGTTATTCTGTTAATTTTGTACTCCGCTACCTCATTCTGCCAGTTCTTACTCCATAAGTACATGTTCCTCTTGATAGACAAATTTTGGGGTCTTCTTATATCTAATTAACTTCTACCCTAAAAATGAACGCCATGCAGTAGTTCATTCTCTCGGGTTCAAGGCAATTAGATAGGGGCATTTGTCATACCCCAAATTTGTCATACCCTCTCATTTTTCTTATACCAAGCATTTGTGTTACTTCATGACCTTTCTCAGGGCAATCATTTGGCATTTGACCGTAATCCTCTATAATGTAGGTAATAGAGGTTTTGTTTGTGCTCATTGTAATTAGAGGCTCTTGCAAGTGTGTTTGATGTCAAGTGGAGATAAAAGAAGAGGTGCCCTCATTCTCATAGTCAAGACATGGTCCATTCATTCCTAGGCCAATGGTTAGTTTCAAGATAAACATGTGGCAAGCTGTGGTTTAATTTGTTTCAAGTTGGTTTTGAGCCTTGTAATCAAATTAGCCAAGCTATGGTTGGTTTCAAGATCCATTTGTGGTCATATTCCAATTATAAGTCATGTTTCAAGTGGTTCAGTCCTATTTTCAAGCCATGGTAAGAAGAATTGTTTCAAGCTTTGTTGGTTTGTGACTAAGTTTACGCCATGGTTAAAAAAATGCAAGTTGTGATCCTTCATTTTCAAGTCATGTTTATAAAATTGTTTCAAGGCATAATTTTGATTGTTCCAAGCTATAATGAGAAAGCCATGATTAAATGGTTTCGTGCCATGAGTAAGGTTTATGCCTAAGACTTGTTTCAAGTTTGATTAAAATATTAAGGTCAAAGTTTCAAGCTATCATTAGAAGTTCAAGATGAGAATTCAAATTACAGAGTTGGGAATTGAAGAGTCAATAAGTCATTACATTATCAATTGAATTGTAAATCAAGTTCAAGACGCTCCAAAAAGAAGCAAAGATCATAAGAAGTTTTACAAAATATCAGAATTGGAAAAACGTTGCATTGAATTCAAAGCTACAAAGTGGTCACAAAGCTCATTCGGATCTATATCAATTTCAAAACCATCACACCATTTAGATTCAAGGATACAAATGGATTGAGTTGAAAAATACATGACAAGGTTGCAAATATTCAAAAGAGAAATAAATGTCAGAATGTGTATTACAAGGAATTTGAATGGAAAGACCAACAAATCATTTCATTTTAAATACAAAATCTTGTCACAAGATACAAGTTTATATTCTAAATTTGTGACAATATGGTTCTACTATGCTTAAGGGTTTGAGTTTCAAGATTTCATTCTAAAACCTCACGCTCCAAAGTATCTCTACTTCCTTACTAAAAGGACCATGACTTCATGCCTCCATTGTTTTCCAAGTTTTCACGTCCAAACTCCCAAATGGCTCTGGTTTTCATCAATTCTCCAAGTTACCTTGAAGTCTCCCTCACCGCCAAGCTTTCCTTATGCCTTCATGCTGCCATTTTCTGTTACTGCTCCAAACTTTTCATGATCTATCCATCAATTTCCATGACGATCACCTTCTATCATTCCATCACTCAACTCATGCCCTGAAGAAACAACACAAAACCAGAAAATTAACACAAAAGATACGCAAGTCAGCATGGAGTTTTCAAGTCATCACTCAACACATTTGAACAGCAACAGTTAAGTTCAAACACTCAATTTATGTCAATAACAAGGATGAGGTTCAAAAGCACAAGATTCACAAGACGATTAAAATAGGGTGCCATGTTACTCATGAAGCAAAATTGTGAAATCATGAGAGAAGAAGGATGCATAATATTCATGAAGGAAATACAAGGTTAATATTCACAACAAGAGTCAGCTATTCAGAAATACTCACATAGTCAACAAAGTCATGAGTTGCAGCCCCCTACAGCATCTCGCATCAAAACCATATCATAAACTTCCATCACAAATCTTGAAGTCATAGCCTTGACCCCACTTTTCAAAACCTGCGTGTACGACAAAACGCAAATGTTACAAACTGCGAAACAATTAATTCGTAACAGTCCATCACACCAAATTGTATTTCACATGGGTATTCACCCAAGTCAGTTTTTTTTACAACACGTTATTACTCATTTTCGTGTAAAAGTCAAAGTCAGAACAACAAGACAAAAGAAAATAGGGACTATTTCTAAGGCAATCTCAGAATTCACAAAAACGGCAAAACCAGAACAACAACAAGCAACCATGGTACATCAGACTTAACATAAAAATGGAAACGAGACAATTCGTAGCAGACAAGACCTAAACTATAGAGTGCAGAGGATTTCAGAGTTTCAAAACTTAGTCTGCTAAACCTAATTGATTTCAATATAAGAGCATCATTTCAGAGGAACCAAAAAAGGACTAGCAACAAAAACCCTCGGAGCTCGGCAGCAAACAATATTTTTCCAAACCCTAAATCACTAAAGCTCTCATCCTAAAAATCTCTGTAAGAATTTATCATTGAAATTTTGACAGGAGATGAGCTAAGCCATTCATCCTCACTCACACGACGACAATATTTAACAAACACTCAACGACAACAATAGTATGCACAGAGAGATCAAAGAGTAAGAGGAATAGAAGAAGAAGAACGTAAAGGAAGAAGAGAAAGAGGAGTTAAGAATCTCACCTTCGCCGGAAAAGCTTCCGATCGGATTCGCTCTGATCTAGGTATCGTTCACCTCCTTTATACTTTCTGATGGTTAATCTATATTCTCCATGTGATTATGCTTCATAATTCTCTTCCGTTTGCTTGTATTTGCCCTAATTTTGGTGGGTTTAGTTCATTCTAGGGTTTAGTGTTCTTGCGAGTTCGATTTGAGTGTTTGATTGGGTTTTGGAAAAATCTGAGTTCAAATTCGAATAGAGGTTGAAAATTGAAGAGGGGTTCATGTAGAGTTTTTCGTGTTTGGTGGTGGTGTCGCCGGAGAAGACGGTGGCGGCCGCCACGCGCCGCCGCTTCTCCGGCCAAGAATAGGGTTCCGGTGACGTGGTTGAGAAAGAGAGAGGTAACGTTGAGATAGAGAGAGTGAAGAGTCTGAATGAGACTCTTTTTATTTCTTTTCTTTGTTTTTGTTCCTCGCTAACATTTGGTGTGGCTGAGTGGGGCGGTGACACTTGTCCCTCCCCTTGACAAGTGTCACCAGAAGAAGCTTCCTCTGTTTGATCCTACGCGCCCCCCTCTATGCATCCTTACCATACGCACTCATCCTAAACCCTCAGATCAGGAGTTAACCTTTTGACTCCATGACCGATGTACGTCCTAGATCCGTTGAAGGTTCATGGTGAACCCCCTCCCAGCGTGGGTTGTTTGATTTTGGGCCCAGGAGAAACTCATAAACGCACCCCCGTTTTACTACTCCACACACCCTTTGGATATGGATAAGGTCTGTTGGGCCTAAAACCCTCAGCCCACACGTCTGAATTACACACACCCCCTGTTTCTTTGCTAACCTGTCTGGCCCATCTTTTTTTTTTCTAACAATACTTTTATTTTAATAAAAAATCCAAGACAATTTAAAAACAATTTCTTAAAAAATCAAAATACTAATTTTCCTTCTAAAAAAATTAGAGATTTGTTTATTAATTAATTAATTTTATTAAAATTATTTATTTAATATTAATTAATTATTTTCATAATTATTTTTATTAAATATTTGATTTTAACTTAATTAATTGTATCAGTCCAATTTCTCTAACCCTAAAAATTCAATACTTTTTAACTCTTGCTAATAAATTAAATTGATGATTAATTCTATTAAACCATTTTATTTAATATTAATTAACTTTGATAGTTAATTTTATTAAATATTTTAGTTTACGTGTATAGTTAACTTTGATAGTTGCACATTTCACTTTGGTTTGTATACGTGTATGTGACTGGCTCACTTTAATCATGGCTCGAATATTCCCACTTGATTAATTACACCCCTTTCCCATAAGATTAAAATCAACCCTTTTTTACAAAAATAAACAAGCTTGATTCAACGTCAAGCATTTTCCAAATCAAATTCAATTAATCTCCAACATTCACTTGATCCACATATCAAGTCCCTTTACCTCTTGTAAGTCGAGCGCTTTCGCCTCGCAATCGACCTTACCTTAAACCATAGGACCTCATTTCCATTAGTTCTCAAACCATTTTGCACGCGAATCCAAACCTCGATCCAACGTCGAGTATTTTTATTAAATTAAATTAATACATTTAATTATACTAAACATCATTTCTTAAGAGGTGAAAAGGAGGGGGATGGAGTCTTCGATCTTTCTCCTCAATTGTTTGGGTGCGAGTTCTCTTACTCGTGTGTGGACAATTGACGCCTTTAAAACACTTGTAACTCGACAACATTCAAACCATTTTCTAAGTAATCATTAATACACTTAATCTCTATCTAAACACATTTTACTAAAGGTGAAGTGAGGGTGGTCGAATCTTTGACCCTTCTCCTCAATTATTTGGGTGCGAGTTTTCTTACTCGTGTGTGGGCGATTGTCACCTCTAAAAACATCCAATACGAATAAAACTCCTTTCCTCGCCCACGTGCGACCGAAACCCTAAAACACATACAAATCAAATCCTTTTTTCTTAATCAGACTCTTTAATATACTTAATCATATATTCAAACAACTTTCTAAAAGGTGATGTGAGGGGGGCCAAATCTTTGACCTTTCTCCTCAATTGTTTGGGTGCGAGTTCTCTTACTCGTGTGTGGACAATTGGCGCCTATAAAAAACACATACCAATTAAATTCTTTTCTCAATCAAACTTTCTAATACATTTAATCCTTATCTAAATAATTTCTTACAAGGTGTAAAAGAGGGGGGCTAAGTCTTTAACCCTTCTCCCCAATTGTTTGGGTGCGAGTTTTCTTACTCGTGTGTGAGCAATTGGCGCCTACATAAAAAATACAAACCAAACAATCGCAGTCCCACGAACTACGAATGCTCTGACTTTCCCATTGCACGAGGGAATACGTAGGCACAAGGGTTCTAATCCTTGTCGAGCACCCAAATAAAAAACCACCCCTTCTCCTTTAATAAGCGAACCCTTTAGAAGATAACAAACAAACCTAGCTAACTTTCTCACGAATCGAATCAAGAGGTTCCCGTTGAGTACAACGGACGTAGAGGGTGCTAATACCTCCCCTCTTGCGTAACCGACTCCCGAACCCGAATTTGGTTGCAATGACCATGTTCTTATCTCCCTTTAAAGGTTTTATCGATATTTTCCTTTCCCTCTTTTGGGATGAATAAAGTTCGGTGGCGACTCTGTTTCGAACAGTTCTTTCCGCGTCCATCGCGAGGATCATATTTTTTGAGGTAAGACACCCTCACATTCGTTGTACCCGATGGGAACCATCTAGGCCGTCTAAGCAAGAATGGGTATTGTTATCTAAAGTTTACTTGCTAATGGGAAAAATTGAGGGTTTTTTATTAGGGTTCTCGCCAAGATCTTGCAATCTCGTGCCTATGTATACTAATAGTGCAATAAGGAAATCAGAGCTCCATAGTTTGGGGCTAGAAAATAAGTGTGCGTTGGTTGATTTTACCTTGAAAAAGGGTTTACGGGATGAAGCCCTAAGACGCAAAAAGAGAATTTGATGAGTTGAGATTGATTTTAGGGTTTTAAAAAGAGATTGTTTTTATTTGAATTGTACTAAAGACTATGGGTAGAGATGAATATTTCAAACTACCAAGCCAAGCGTCTTGTGTCCAAAATACTCAGAGTGAGGGCAGAAAAGCTCCATTCTCACTCCTTCTCCACCAATTAAGGCTCGTGGCGTGCAATTCTAATCGTATCTTAACATGTTTTGAGTTCATTAAAAAAATGCCGCTTGACGTTGGATCAAGGGTTTTATTAATAAAATACCACTTGACATTGGATCATGGGTTTGAGAAAATGGTGAGTTCGATCTTAGTCCCTAAGGAAAGCTAACAAGCAAAACAAAACCAAAGAAAAACGGGAAAGTAAAAAAAATACATCAAAAGGGGAGGGGGTATGTAACACCCCAATTCCCATCGCGAATAAATAATACATAAATAAATCAGAGTAAATAAAAATTTATTTTTCCGACAGAAACAAGGATGCCACAATTAAGGAAAGAAAACACAATCCCTGCTCATAAATTTTTGATACATAACACAAAATGGAATAACCTCAAAGGGAAACTTTTTCCATATAAAAGGAAAGTTCAGTTATGGAATAAAGCGGAAAGATCCATAACTGTCTTGGTTTACAAAATGAATCGTTTTATAACATCAAAATATACATACAAAAGTAATACAAAATATATTCAACAAATGTATACATATAACAAAAACGTTCCCCGACTCCCGTGTTACGTATCAGAGCAGACAGACCGACAAAAGGATGGAGAACTAATCTTCATAAAAGCCTCCAAGACACAGATCTGCAATTGCCTCATAGAGCAACAAACCACAGCAGAAGGGTGAGAAATAACAACTAAATCAAGATTGCATAATAATATGCAAACACATAAAAATTCAAATACTTAGTTATTCTCACCACAAGCATCACATACTAATACACAGAGCATATATCAATTACACCAACATAATCACATATTCACACATAAGGCACACCAAAGTCATAACATATGGAAACACCCCACCACATCACATAGCATATGTCTATGCATAAAACATATTATCCACAACCAATGCATTTATCACATATGCACATCAATTCACCAATTCAAACATAAATCTCAACACATACTCAATCAATTCATGATTTCCACACATAATCAATCCATTCATGATTTTCCACACATAATCAATCCATTCATGATTTATGCAAATGCAAAGAGACCGACACAATGACTCTATGCAAATGCGGTACCATCCATCCATCATCTCAACACTAGTTCCCTCAGGAACTATTGGAATCATCGCTTGTTACATAGTGTAACTCCCCGCCGGGCAAACGATGTTCCCCGTCGCTTTCGATCCTCTTGGTATAAGGCTCACGACGTTTATGGATCGCTTTCAGTCCTCTTTGTATAAGGCTCACGATCCGATCGCTTTCGGTCCTCTTTGTATAAGGCTCACGATCGTCTATAATCATCGCTTTCAGTCTTCTTTGTATAAGGTTCACGATGTTATAGCGGATTCCCTCTGGAACCATTTCGTTGCTCACACCCACTAGGGCACACGACATCACAAGAATGCATATCATGATGCTTGGCATACAATGACTCATGACATTCAAATGCACACATATACACATCCATCATCATGCATATACAATCACACACAACACAATGCATTTTCTTGCCCTTAGGCCATAAACCATCATCACAACATTTCATCACTTGCATTCACATCATATAACATCACACAAGTCATACAACATATATCAAAAGCACATTGCATGATAACACATCAAATACACACAATTAAAACGGTAAAAGTCGACAAAATGACACATTTCTAAATTCCCGACATAAATAAATCGGCCAACAATCTCAAAACCATTTTAATAGGAAAGAACATCTCAATAGCTTTCCAACGATACCAAAAATGTTCAAAACGGATAATCGGAACACAAGTTATGGAATCAAAAAGAAAAGGAATCGCGAAATGGCAACATTCATCACCCTCTCTGCTCATATGCGTATTGCCCAGATCACTCGCCCATTCCATACGTGTATTGCCCAAAGTGATACGCGTATGGGCAGAGACCAAATTCTCCCCAAAAATCCCCCTAAAACTTCATACGCGTAATGCCTCACACGTTACGCGTATTGCCTTGCCAGATACGCATTAGCAGATGGCCAAGAAAATGAGCTTTTATACGCGTATTGCCCTCATTTTTCCCTTGCCATACACGTATTGTCCAACCCAATATGCGTAATGCCAAGCCTGATACGCGTATGGGCAGCGAAACTCATAATTTTCCTGCATAATTCATACTACGAAATTCATCCCAAATTCTCTCCAATTCTCACCTAAACACTTCCAAATCACAATATATCAACCCAAACATGTCCCAACATAATCAACAAGTATCCTACGCAGTTTATATCGAGTTTCGACCGGGAAACATCGATTTCTATCAATTATTCACCAATTTATTAAAGATAAAAAGTTGTGAAAACAACCAAAACAATTACACAAACAACACATATACATACACAAGCAAGATATAATTGAAACTTCTCACCCTTACCCGATTAATCGCGCTTGAAACGGACAATTCCTCGATTTTCCTCTTCTCCTCTCTTTCCCTTCTCTTCCTTTCTCTCTTCTCTTTTTCCTTCTTTCTATTTTCTCTCTTTTTCTCTCCACTTTCTATTTTATGAAAAATATAACCAAGCAAAAGACCAAAATACCCCTCAGCTCAAATATCTTGCAAACGCTCTCAAAACGCGATAAAACATAATAACGATGAAAAATAATATATTGCCAAATAAAAGTCAAGAATAAAATAATATAAAAACGAAAATAATTAAATCGACTCGATTAAATAAATAAGACAAAACGGGGCGTTACAATTCTCCCCCACTTAGAAATTTTCGTCCTCGAAAATATACTGAGACGAACGACTCCAGATACGAATCTCGCATCCGACTAACCAACCAACATGCCAACCGAAGGCACACCACGAATAACACAAACTGACAAACCACCTTGCTAACAGCAACTACAACAACGACACGACAACGACGACAACTATAACGACAAGATGCAAAGCCCATACAATGCACTTGACGACTCAAAGAATACCCAAGTTACAAACACACACAGGAATCAGCTACACACACTCAAACCAACATGATGGAAACGAGGCAACAACACAAACAAGAACATAAAGTTCCACGACACAACATTGTTCAACAACCTCTACGTAATCACAATACCAACATCCTTGTCACACAACAATATTACAACAATGCTACGATTCACCAATCGAACATACAACCAAAACATCCATCTACATAGTAGCCCATGAATAATATTTAAACCTTTCACCTAACACTTTCATTCTGAAATGTCCAATGGTCTCATCATTCCCACATGTTTCTAATGTCCAACCTATGAACTCTTCAAGTCACACACGCATATACGAAATATGCCACACCACGCTTCCGCTGCGCACTCTGATTACTCGCAACAATAAAATCCACCAATTTCATATCCAAAGTCTAACTCTTCCTCATATTCACCAAAATCAGTGTTCACTGTTAATATACCCAACTTCACGCTCTACTGTGTTATCTCATACACCAGACACAAGTCTCTGAACTGTTCAAATAATTCTAATTCTCTGACCATCAAAACAGACATGCATAAAAACTTTCGACTTAACTTTTCAGGCACAATAGCTTTTCCCGAAGGATAATCCAAGCCAAATTCATAACTCGTCACGAATTCCAACCCTCCTCGTTGTCTCATACTATATTCCTTCCGACCAAACAAGTACTCAAAACTCTTGTGATTACTAAACACTTCGAACCTAGAACCATAAAGATAATACCTCCAAATATTCCAACACAATACAACCACCACCAATTCTAAATCCGAAATAGTATAGACCTTTTTTTTGTGAATCCTCAATTGTAGTAAAGCATAAGCCACGACTTTACCCTCTTGCATTAACACGCAGACTAAACTCATCAGAGGCACATCACAATACCTCACAAACGGTTTATTAGGATCAAACAGAATCAAAACTGGAGCCATAGACAACTTCTATTTCAGCTCTCCGAAACTTTCCTCACAACGAACATCCAAAACAAATGACTCACCCTTTGCAAGTCAACTGAGATACCAGAAGTACGAACTTAGCAAAGTCTTCCATAACCTGCAGTAACAACCAACTAAGCCCAAAAATTTCTAATCTCCTTAACCAACTTCGGAGTCTCTCATTGTAGAACTGAATCTACTTCCGATGGATCCATAACCATCCTCTCATCCGAAATAACATATCCAAGAAAACTAACCTTTTTCAACCAAAATTCTCACTTGAATAACTTAGCATAGAACTTCGTCTCTTTTCAACACTTGTAATTCAAATCCCAAACACGCTACCTGTTCTTCCTCTGAGTTTATAACAGATCCGAATATCCTCAATCAAAACCACCACGAACTTATCCAATTAAGTATGGAAGATACGATTCATATACTCCACAAACATTCCCGACGCATTACTATCACCGAATAACATCACTGCACCTTGTAATGCCCAACCAAATTCCAAAAGATATAAATTCTTAAAACTTTTGCAAAAATTTTCACTGGGTAACTGGTTACTCACATACAAGCTTAACCGAGTAAATAACAGCCTATTCCGATGATAACAAACATAACCAGTCACATTACGTCGATCAAAGCCTCAACTCACACAAATTCACCACTGTTATCAAACGTTCTAAACAATTATAATTTCAATCAAACTCAACCAAACCATTCCAGTCATCTATTCATGAAAGTGGACACTTATTCTCAATCGTTACCTTATTCAACTGTCAGTAATCCATACACAATCTCTTCGCTTAACAGTCCAAATTCCATAAATTCCAACATGTAGCAACAACCAACCAAAAAGAACACTTAAATATTACATCCACAACTAGGATTTTCTCAAGATTTCCATCAATGCTCTAAAATTCCAAAGACTCCAAACCTCACCAGAACTCTAAGTTTTACTTTCCATAGTCTCAATACCATTATACACATCCTGCTTGTTATTCTTTTCAATCATCATTCCTTTTTGTTACTAACAATACTGGAACTCTCTAAGACAACACCCAAATGTTCCATCCAAAAACACATCTGAAAACCATGCACAACTGACGGCCCATCACTGTGACTTCCTACCAATTTCCAAAACACTATCATCACAAACAAAACAAACATCTTAGTCCCATCTACTAAGATTTTTCTACTTACTTAGTAGATATAAACCTCAAATCCTCACCTTCGTCCAATCTTGAGTTCAGTCTCTACTCTCTGAGAAGCAGCCCTTAATAATACCCAATCATTCTCTCTCAATGACTTCCCAACTTGACTAACATACAAAAACCTCGAATCCGCCTCATCTTCCGATATAAGAATCTTCATCGACTCAACAAAATAACCTGTAACCATTTTCTTAAAATTCTAAACAATCCATTGCACACACTATCAAAGCCGAAAAGACACGTCTATTCCATCCAACATAATTCTACTATCAACAAGAGATTAAGGGTGATCAGTTCCTCAATTTGTCAATAGACAGCCGACAATCATGATGAGGCATAAACCGTCTTTACCAAACTATAATAGCATTCCTTACATCTTGTGCACAAAACTACCTAAGGCACAAATCCTTAGTTGACACAAACCTTACCTCCGCATTCCCTCCGGAATCGGAAATAACATTGTCCAAACAACACTTACACTCTTGCAATCTACAACACACTGAGCCAACACTCCACATCTGAAGCAACTTGGAGAAGCACCAGCTTCTCCCCCACTTATCTCATTCTCACACCTGAAGACAAAGGATTAGAAAAACCAGAAAGTACTGACAGTGTTCACACACATATCACATACTAAGGAACAAACAACATCGACAGTATTTAACTGTCACACCAACTGACGCAACAACTTGGCCGGACGGACCGACCTGCTCTGATACCACTATTGTAACACCCTAATTCCCATCACGAATAAATTATACATAAATAAATCAGAGTAAATAAAAATTTATTTTTCCAACAGAAACAAGGATGCCACAACACAAAATCCCTGCTCATAAATTTTTGATACATAACACAAAATGGAATAACCTCAAAGGGAAACTTTTTCCATATAAAAGGAAAGTTCAGTTATGGAATAAAGCGGAAAGATCCATGATCGGAGAGGACTAGAAGGAGATCATCGTGGCCTTCGTGTAGGACAAGTGTTGATGCTCGTAGGAGAGGAAAAAGGGGTGGAGGTACCTGCAAGGTACTCTGATGCCAAAGTAAGTATTTGGTTAAAAAAAGGGGAAAAACAAGTAAGAGAAGTCAAGTATATGATTCGTGATACCTGCCCCTCTCAAGCGAGGGGGTTTTTATAGATGGAGTTCTGGCGAGCAAAGCGCCTGATCGACCAATGAGGGATTGCCAGCTGGAGGGCAAGGCGCGTGGCCTTTCTAATTGTTTCCGTGATATCCGGGGAGGCAGTTGGTCGCGTGAACTACTCTGCGCGTGAGGGGGACACGCCCAATGGCTATATTGTGCCCAACGGCTATATCGTGCCCAACAACTATATTGTGCTTATTGGGCCTGTTCGCCAATTATGCTGGATTGGGCCTAGACCTTAAGGGCAGGAAGTTCTGCCCGGTCCAGAACAGGAGCCCCCCAAGTCGTTGCTCTGCTGGAGAGTAATGACTTTAGGCAGCTGTGACTACGACCGTACTGTCGGGGAAGTGGTTGCTCGCGTGGAGTGTTCCATTTGTGCCCCAACCAGGTGTGGTCGTCAGACGATTACGCTTAATGTCGACCAAGGTTTGTAGCGTGCTCGCAGAAATCGATGTTTTTTTTGTCGGGCAGCCCTGCACGGAGGCGTTTGTTTTGATGGGGAGGCTTGCTCGTGGGAGCCAAGGACTAGTGTGTTTTCTGCAATAAGCTAAACAAAGAGTTTTTGTGACACGTGGTGAGCATTTATGGCTTTTGCCAGTCCTAGGGCCGCATAGGCTATAATGACCTTCACGATTCCCCACGATCAAATGGTTATAAAAGGGTGGAGGAAGATTTTGCTTTCACAATTCTCAAGTTTTCACTCCTTGCTCTTATTTGCTCTGCAACTAATCCTTCGCCGGAGCTTCTCTTCGCTACCGTCGATCCTCCTCTTCTCCGTCAACCTCTTCTTCTTCTTGTAAGTTTGTTCTTCCTTTTCTGTATATTTTTTATGAACCTTCAGTTCTCTGGGTGTTTGTTCATGGATTTTCCGGTTGAACTTCATGTTTTCCGGTTGAACTTCATGTGTTCTTCAATGAACACATGAATTTATGGAAAATTCATGAAGGACATGAAGAACATAATGAGTTTTAGGATTTTCTAGGATTTTTGTAGAAATTGTTAGTGTAGATCCTTGTAGAATCTGGTTAGGTGTGGAATTTCGTTTGTAGTCGGGCACTAGGCCTGTTCGGGACTTTGATGTGATTTTGAGGTGAGCATGCGTCCTCGTATGGATATATGTGAGTTCTGGTCACGGAGACCTCTCGTGGCAATTGATAGGTAATTTATACGGGTACGCGGTTGTCCTCGGATTCATCAACGCCCTTTCACTTGAATAGTGGTGGAAGGGTGGATTTGACCTCGGATGTCGAATTCACTTCTCTTCCTCTGCTTTTCAGGTGAAAATGGTTGAACCCCATGATGATGTTGTGCCCGACACTCAAGAAACACAAGAGGGGCCCAGTGTGCCCGCTGATTATTCGAATATCAAGGTTGCAGGAGGGGACCTTGACTGGCTCGCACATGAGCCTCTAACGTTCCGATCAACTTTCTTCGCGGAGGAGATAAGAAACTTTGACTCTTTGGAGTGGCGTGAAGAAGACGCTCCTCGGGCGTGGAAAGCATTTTGCCCCGGGGAATACGATAGAATTTGCTCCTCGTATCCAGGATTGTGTTTTCCTATGTACGAGTTCGCTTTTACGGAGGCCAAGATGCGTCTCCCCTTTACCGACTTTCAGGCCTCCCTGTTCACCCATCTGGCCTTGTGCCCATCTCAGCTTCACCCCAACGCCTTGGCTTTCATCCGGGCTTTTGAGCTAGTGTGTCGTTACCTTAATATCGGGGCGACCACAGATCTCTTCTTCTGCCTTTTCCAAATCCAAAGGAGCACGGCGGGGACAAAACAAAGTTGGGTTTCATTTAAACAACAGAGTAGGCTGTTCTGGCCGTATTCTGATTCAATTCGCAACTTCAAGGATAGGTTTCTGATCGTGAAGCCTGTTACCGAGGAGGCAAAGAGGACTATCTTGATCATTGAGAAGGTGGTGGTGAATGGTCATGAGAGGGATGGTGTCGTCTCCATATTTCCTTTGGAATGGGTCTATACCCATTTTAAGGGCAGAACGAATCAGTTCCTGGTGAAGCATGAGCAGCTTTGTCCGGCGGACAAGGAGTCGTATAGGATCCTTCATGCTTACGTGGAGAGTTTTACCCCGGCCTTCGTCGTTGATCGAGACGGGAAGGAGCTGGTTGGGGATGATGGGCCTGTCCGAGCAGCTAGATATATTAACATCAAAGCTCTCCTTGAGTGTGATAATGACGATGATGTGATGACTTTGCTCGGTTTGCTCCACTGTTTGATTTTATTTCTTTGAATTCTTGGTCCTTACTTGTTGTGTGTGTTCGCAGGTATGATGGTCGACATGCGGGAGCGTTTGATGAGGTCCCAGGCGGTGAAGGTTCACAAGAAGATGACCACAGGTGCTAAGGTCGGGGTGCCTAAGCAGACAAATTTAGAGAATTTTGCGGCTGGTCCTACCCCCGTCCGGGAGAGAGCCTCAACGCCGCTGACCCCGGAGACCTCCCATAAAAGGAAGAGAGAGGCCGCGGGGACTTCTGTGGGCGCTGGTCCAGGAGGTTCTGGTGCCGGTCATCTTGTCCTGCCCGCCTGCTATACGCGCCGAGATTTGTTTGCTGAAGGGGAGTCCATAGATGTTCACGATTCTGAAGCCGTGGCTATTCTAAACGCCAACTCCAAAGCGAGGAGAAAGCAGACGTGCCAGGATGCTGGGGGCATGTTTAGGGTGCTTGAAGCAGCCATTGTCCTTGCCGATGATGAAGTTATTACTCGGGCGAGCCTCGTGACGTTTAAGAATAGAATTGCCAAGTTAGAGGCTGAAAATAACAAGCTGTTCAATGATTTAAAACAGTTTGAAGGTCACGAGGAGGCCAAAGTGCTGCTTCAGACGGAGGTGACCCAGCTGAAGTTAGCTGGTCTCAAGGATGACGAGGAGAAGGCGAGTTTGCAGGCGAGGATCGTTGAATTGGAAGGTTTGACTTCAGCTGTCCAGGACGAAAATGACGACGAGAAGTCCCTGAAGTTGCGGGCTCACTTGATCGGGAGGATTAGAATCCTCGGCGAGGACAACCTGAAAGCAGCTGAGTTCAGCTTCAGTGCTGCAAAAGAGCAGATGGTGGCCCTCAACTCTGACGTACATCTCACGACGGATGGGATGGGTTTGTTCAACAAAGTGGTGGACGGTCAAGTCATTCCTGCCGAAGAGGAGAGTGAAGTCGCTGAATAGGACTTTGTTGTTTTTAGCATGTTTTGTGGGCCTGCATGCCCTTATCATTTTGTACGGGCGCTGCCCTTTTGTTCTATGAATTTGTAAGGGCTATGCCCTTTTTTGTATTTATAACATTATCCGGTCACGCCCGGTGTTTTAATATACTTGGATTTTGTGAAAATGTTTTATCATGGACGTTTGCTCTATTTATTTATATGCGTGTGCTCGGCGAGGTGTGAAACCTGCCGAGGAGGGCGAAGTGGTTTTGCCCATGATGAGGCTAGGACTTCGTTTGAGGTACTAATCTCATAGGCTTGGACTATTCCCATCGCGAGCTGGGTGTCCTACCTGAACGGTGAGGCAACGGCGGAGCGCGGTTGAGGTATCCCCGTTGTGCGCAGGATCTGCTCGTACAACGAGCAGAAGCTGGCCGGCGTTGT
Organism: Lathyrus tuberosus; assembly: GCA_022829125.1. Taxonomy (NCBI): domain Eukaryota; kingdom Viridiplantae; phylum Streptophyta; class Magnoliopsida; order Fabales; family Fabaceae; genus Lathyrus; species Lathyrus tuberosus. Next base: position 518,012 of record JALAZF010000659.1, on the reverse strand, counting down.
AATGCATGTCATGCTTCACCAGGGCATGATACGATGACCGCGCAATTCTCCCCGTTTTGGGTGATTATGTCGGTAATATGTCTATCCTCGTGGTTAAGTACTTTAGCTGTAGTACTGCTTGAGTTTTTCAGCATTCCACGGTCGAGCAAGTTGTTTTTTGTCCAATGTTTCCAAGTAATATGCTCATGTGCCCATTTTGGACTTGACCCTGTAAGGTCTTTCCCAGTTTGCTGCCAGTTTCCCTTCGTGCGAATCCTTCTGGTTTCTGCGCAGGACCAGACTGCCTACGGGGAAGTCGCGCTTTATGACTCTGGCGTCATGTCGCAACGTTATTTATTGCTTTAATCCGGCCTCACGGAGGGCAGCCCCTGATCTTATTTCTTCGACCAGATCGATCTCCTCGCGTAGAGCCTCGTCGTTCATTTCTTCGTCGAGGGGAGCTTCTGTCCTTCTGGAGGGTTCCCTTATCTCCACCGGTATTACCGCCTCTGTTCCATACGCTAGTTGGAAAGGGGTTTCTCTGGTGGTAGAGTGGGGTGTTATTCTATACGCCCAAAGGACACTGTGGAACTCCTCGACCCACCTTTTCTTGGCCTCGCATAGCCTCCGCTTCAATCCGCGTAGGATCACTCTGTTCACGGCCTCCGCTTGCCCGTTGGTCTGGGGATGCTCGACCGAAGTAAAGTGTTGTTTCGTTCCCAATTTGGGGACGAAGTCTTGGAATTTACTATCTGTGAATTGGGTTCCGTTGTCGGTTACGAGGGCCTGGGGTACCCCGAATCTGGCGAGGACGTTCCTTTTGTAGAAACGCAATATATTGAAGGTTGTGATCTTGGCGAGCGCTTCGGCTTCAATCCACTTTGTAAAGTAGTCGACGGCCACGATTAGGAATTTATTTTGATAAGATCCCATTGTAAAGGGGCCTAGGATGTCCATCCCCCACCAGGCGAAGGGCCATGGCGAGGAGAGGGTCTTCAACTCGTTGGGCGGTGCTAAATGCATGTCCCCATGGCGCTGGAAACGATCACATTTTTGTACCTGTTCTTTGGCGTCGTGTTGCATGGTTGGCCAGTAATATCCTGCGCGCAAAGCTTTTCGAGCCAGGGATCTTCCCCCTAGGTGTTGCGCGTTGATGCCCTCGTGGATCTCTTGTAAGATTTTGGGGACCTGGGCCTCGTCGACGCATTTCAATAAGGGGATGGAAAATCCTCGTCGATATAATTTGTCCTCGACCAGTACGTATGAACAGGCTCGTCGCTTAGTTACGCTGGCCTCCTTACTGTCCTCGGGGAGTTCCCCCTTGGTGAGATAATTGTGTACCGGGGTCATCCAACAATGGGGATCTCCGATGACGTTAACGTCCAGTAGGTCGGGCTTTACAATGCTCGGGCGGGCCAGCATTTCTTGTATGATGGATTTGTTCCCACCTTTTTTCCTGGTGCTGGCTAGTTTAGAGAGGATGTCTGCTCGGGTATTCTGTTCGCGCGGGACGTGCTGAACTTCCCATGCTTCAAACTCCGCCATTTTTCTTTCACCATTGCCAAGTATTCGGTTATTTGGTCGTTCTTCGCTTGGAACTCTCCCCGTACTTGGGATGCTACGAGCTGGGAATCAGTGCAAATTTTTATCTCTCTCGCGCCGACGTCTTTGGCCAGTCGTAATCCTGCGAGGAAGGCTTCATACTAGGCTTGATTGTTTGATGTTTTGAAGGAGAGGATCAAGGATACTTCGATCAGGGTCCCTTCCTCGTTCTCGAGGATAATTCCTGCTCCGCTGCCCGAGGGGCTTGATGCGCCATCCACGTAAACGATCCACTTGCGTGTCCCTCCTGGAGGGGATAGTTCCGGAGTCATTTCTGCTACGAAGTCGGCCAGGACCTATGCCTTGAGGGCTTTCCTCCCCTCATAGTGAATGTCAAACTCGGCCAGTTCAAGGGACTATTTTAGCATCCTGCCCGCCATATCTGGTCGGCTTAACAGTTGCCTAATAGGCTGGTCGGTTCTGACGACGATAGTGTGCGCTAGGAAGTAATATCTGAGCCTCCTCGCGGCAATTATGAGAGCAAGGGCCACCCGTTCTATTTACGTGTACCTGACTTTGGGTCCTTGTAGGGCTTTACTGGTGAAATAGATGGGTTTCTGCCAGTCAGTAGTCTCGCGAATAAGTGCTGCACTTACTGCTTCGTTGGCCACGGAGAGATACAGGTATATGGTTTCCCCGCGGTCTGGTCGGGACAATACTGGTGGCTCGGACAGAGCTTGTTTGAAATGGGCAAGGGTCTGCTCGCATTCGTCCGTCCACTCGAAATTTGCTTCCTTCCTGAGTAATTTGAAAAAGGGCAGGGCGTGCTGGCCGGATTTGCTCACGAAGCGAGCAAGGGATGCGAGCATCCCGTTGAGGGATTGCATCGCCTTTTTCGACCGCGGAGTGGGGAACTCCACGAGTGCTCGGCATTTATCTGGGTTTACTTCTATTCCTCTTTCGGTGAGGTAAAACCCAAGGAATTTCCCTGCTCGTACACCGAAGGTGCATTTTTCTGGGTTGAAACGCATCTTACATTTTCGAGCTTGGTCGAACACCTTGCGTAAGTGGGTGGTATGGTCGGATTCCTCTTGGGATTTTACGATCATGACATCCATATATACTTCGAGCATGTCCCCGATTTCTGATCGGAAGACTTTGTTCATCATGCATTGGTATGTGGCCCGGACATTCTTTAGTCCGAAGGGCATTACGTTATAGTAATAGTTCCCCAAGGAGGTCATGAATCCCGTGTACCTCTTGTCCTCGTCTGCCATTGGGATTTGGTTGTATCCCGAATAAGCGTCCATGAAGGACAAGAGCTTGAAACCTACGGAATTATCTACGAGTTTATCTATGCTCAGGAGAGGATAAGCGTCTTTCGGGCAAGCCCGATTGAGATCAGTGTAGTCAATGCACATGCGCCACTTTCCATTACTTTTCTTTACAAGTACAATATTTGAGAGCCAGGTCGTGCACCTGGCCTCAGAAATAAATTTTGCCTCTAAGAGGTCTTGTACAAGTTTTTCGGCAACCTGTGCCTTTTCCTTGGATTGCTTTCTTCTTCGTTGGGCAATGGCGCGAGCAGCTGGATTGATTGTCAAGTGGTGACATGCAGTTTCTGGATCAAGGCCGGGCATATCTGCCGCACTCCAGGCGAACAGGTTGGGGTTATCATCAAGGCATTTATTCAACTCCTTCTTTACCTCGTCGGGGAGACCAACACCTATCTTCACTCCCCTGTTGGGGTTATTGCTGAAGGTGATGATCTCGAATTCCCCATCTGGAACTGGTCGCAGAAGTGCAGGAGACGGGGAGCTCGTTACTCCGGGCTTGTTATCTTCGTCACGATCTTCACTTCCATCTTCGGGGAGCCTGCTGTCGAGGTCGATGGTATGCACGGGGAGCGTGGGCTTTTTCTCTGGCTGGCCATCTTCAGCTGGAACCTCGTCCTCTCTGGTGCACTTTGTCACCTTTGCCGTCGTCACGATCTGGTTCTGTCCATTTGTTGCGGCTTCAAGGCATCTGCGAGTAGCCTCGATATCGCCATGCAGAGTTGCGACGTGTCCCTTCTCAGTATAGTATTTGAGCTTGAGGTGGACTGTGGAGGGGACAACAACGAGTTCGACAAGAGCTGGTCTGCCGAGGATGTACTGATAGAGCGATGGGCAATCAATGACTAAAAACTGTGTTTTGACCGTCCGAGATGCTTTTTCCTCGCCAAACGTGATTGGTATCTCCACGTAGCCCCAAGGTCGGGCAGTTGCTCTGTTGAATCCTTGGAGATCCGATCCCACGTATGGGGAGAGATTATACTTATTCAGTTTCAATGCGCGGAACAGGCTGGAGTACATGATGTCCACGGAACTACCCTGGTCGACCAGGATTCTCCGAACATCGGTAGATGCTAATTTGGCCCTGATTAGCAGAGGAATAAGGGAATTCGGTGATCCTCCGGGGAGTTCTTCTCTGTAGAACGCGATCGGCTGCGAACGCCCTTTACCCTTGCCGATCGTGTACAGCTGCTCGGGGTTGCTGTCTATCAGGTGTTCAAACTTTCGTTTGATGGATCCTATCGTAAGCTCATGGTACCCCCCACATGAGATAACTATGGCCGTAGGAAAGGCTTCCCAGGTGCTGTGTATGAATGCCTGGGAAGTCGTGTCGAGGTGGTCAGAAACGAAGAAGTCCTCTGGTCGGCTGATGGCCATTGTGACCTGCGGGGGAGGACTGGATGAGGCTGATTCTGCTTCTTTCTTCGGATCAGATGTGTCTCGTTGGGAGGACTCTCCCTTCTTCACGTATTGCTTCAGGTGACCCTCTTTGATGAGGATCTCTATTGCGTCTTTAAGGTGTACGCAATCTTCTGTCACGTGGCCGTGACTACGATGGAAACGACAATATTTGCTTTTGTCGACGTTTCCTTTGGACGTGGTCGGTTTAGGGAACCGGACACCCCCTTGCTTGAATTCTGCGTTGATGCAGTCGGAGAGAATGCGCTCTCGTGAGGTCGTGAGTATGGTGTACTCCGTAAACCATCCAGCCGGCCCTTTGCTTTCGCGAGGATGCTCATCGCGCCGTTTCTCCTTCCCCTGCCGGGATGATTCTGGCTCATCTTTTTTTGATGCCCGGGGTGCTTCGCGATCTCTTAAGTCCCGGGCATGATATGCGGCTTCTTTTTCCTCGTAGCGGATGTAGTCTTCAGCTTTACGAAGAAGTTCTGTCAGAGTCCGGGGAGCTTCGATTCCTACTGCCTTACGTAAGTCGCTTTTGGGCCGAAGTCCCTTTTCGAGGAGGTACTTCTTCATGTGATCCGTTGTTTGGACTTCAACTGCTTCTTTGTTGAATCTTTCAATGTACGCCCGCAGGGATTTATCCCTACCTTGTATGATGGCCTCCAGCGTAGCCTCCGACTTAGGATGTTGTTGGGAAGCTGTGAAATGGCGGGCAAACTGGCTTTTCAACTCCCTCCACAAAGAGATGGATCTGCGAGGAAGTCGTTTAAACCACGTCATCGCTCCCTTTCTCAAGGTGATGGGGAACATTTTGCATCTGATAGCCCCGGAGACACCGTGATATTGGAGCATAGCCTCTATGTTTTTTATATGCTCGCGGGGGTCAGTTGTCCCATCGTAGATCGTCAACGTGGGTGGTTTCTCCAATCCGCGGGGAATTCGAGTGTCGAGGATGTCCCTTGTGAACGGACCGTGGACGTCATCGTCACTGCTGGAACTAGGAGAGAGCAAAAGGGAACGACTGTGCTCGCGGCTTCGACTTCGGCGAGGAGAACGTCCGCGGGTGCGACGGTGATCGTACTTCTCCGCATGTCAAGACCTCTTGGAAACCGGGGAGTGCCTGGATCTTCGCGGGGGAGACTGATGGCGTCGTCGGGCTAGATCGGGTGTGGGGTTCCTCGATATTGAACGTTTCCTTTCTGGGGAGAGGGTGTCGCGTCTTCGCTTCGAGGGAGTCCGTGGACGCGGGGAAAGGCTCGCCAGTTTTTCTGAAGCGAGCCGTTCCTGAAGGATATGCTCGAGGGCATTGAGCTTCTCCCCCTGCTGGAGGATTAGGAGGTTTGAGTTATTGAGAGAAGCGATGAGCGCTGCGGTGGTCGGGTCAGCATCCTGGGGAATCGGAACGGGCTCGAAGGTGAGCTCCACGGCTGGTGTTCGTGGCTTTGGTTTGTCGGGTTTCGGGGAAGCAGGCCTTCCGTCTCTTCGGTCACTTTCCTGTGGGTATGCCCGACGAAAGTGTGGTCGTTGTTGGCCTCAGGGGCCATAGAGTCTTGGTGAACATCGTTCTTGATGAAAGCCATGTCATTCTGAGATTTTGAAAAGATGAAGCTTTGGTCTTTGTTGAGTAAGAGAGAATCTTGGTGAAAAATGGGGAAGCTGGTATTCCCACAGACGGCGCCACTGATCGGAGAGGACCAGAAGGAGATCGTCGCGGCCTTCGTGTAGGACAAGTGTTGATGCTCGTAGGAGAGGAAAAAGAGGTGGAGGTACCTGCAAGGTACTCCGATGCCAAAGTAAGTATTTGGTTAAAAAAAGGGGAAAAGCAAGTAAGAGAAGTCAAGTATATGATTCGTGATACCTGCCCCTCTCAAGCGAGGGGGTTTTTATAGATGGATTTCTGGCGAGCAAAGGGCCTGATCGACCAATGAGGGATTGCCAGCTGGAGGGCAAGGCGCGTGGCCTTTCTAACTATTTCTGTGATATCCGGGGAGGCAGTTGGTCGCGTGAACTACTCTGCGCGTGAGGGGGACACGCCCAACGGCTATATTGTGCCCAACGGCTATATCGTGTCCAACGGCTATATTGTGCTTATTGGGCCTGTTCGCCAATTAGACTGGATTGGGCCTGGACCTTAAGGGCAGGAAGTTCTGCCCGGTCCAGAACAATCCATAGCTGTCTTGGTTTGCAAAATGAATCATTTTATAACATCAAAATATACATACAAAAGTAATACAAAATATATTCAACAAATGTATACATATAACAAAAACGTTCCCCGACTCCCGTGTTACGTATCAGAGCAGACAGACCAACAAAAGGATGGAGAACTAATCTTCACAAAAGCCTCCAAGACACAGATATGCAATTGCCTCATAGAGCAACAAACCACAGCAGAAGGGTGAGAAATAACAACTAAATCAAGATTGCATAATAATATGCAAACATATAAAAATTCACATACATAGTTATTCTCACCACAAGCATCACATACTAATACACAGAGCATATATAAATTACACCAACATAATCACATATTCACACATAAGGCACACCAAAGTCATAACATATGGAAACACCCCACCACATCACATAGCATATGTCTATGCATAAAACATATTATCCACAACCAATGGATTTATCACATATGCACATCAATTCACCAATTCAAACATAAATCTCAACACATACTCAATCAATTCATGATTTCCACACATAATCAATCCATTCATGATTTTCCACACATAATCAATCCATTCATGATTTATGCAAATGCAAAGAGACCGACACAACGACTCTATGCAAATGCGGTACCATCCATCAATCATCTCAACACTAGTTCACTCAGGAACTATTGGAATCATCGCTTGTTACATAGTGTAACTCCCCGTCAGGCAAACGATGTTGCCCATCGCTTTCGGTCCTCTTGGTATAAGGCTCACGACGTTTATGGATCGCTTTTAGTCCTCTTTGTATAAGGCTCACGATCCGATCGCTTTCAGTCCTCTTTGTATAAGGCTCACGATCGTCTATAATCATCGCTTTCAGTCCTCTTTGTATAAGGCTCACGATGTTGTAGCGGATTCCCTCTGGAATCGTTTCGTCGCTCACACCCACTAGGGCACATGACATCACAAGAATGCATATCATGATGCTTGGCATACAATGACTCATGACATTCAAATGCACACATATACACATCCATCATCATGCATATACAATCACGCACAACACAATGTATTTTCTTGCCCTTAGGCCACAAACCATCATCACAACATTTCATCGCATGCATTCACATCATATAACATCACACAAGTCATACAACATATATCAAAAGCACATTGCATGATAACACATAAAATACACACAATTAAAACGGTAAAAGTCGACAAAATGACACATTTCCAAATTCCCGACATAATTAAATCGGCCAACAATCTCAAAACCATTTTAATAGGAAAGAACATCTCGATAACTTTCCAATGATACCAAGAATGTTCAAAACGGATAATTGGAACACAAGTTATGGAATCAAAAAGAAAAGGAATCGCGAAATGGCAACATTCAGCACCCTCTCTGCTCATACGCGTATTGCCCAGCTCACTCGCCCATTCCATACGCGTATTGCCTAAAGTGATACGCGTATGGGCAGAGACCAAATTCTCCCCAAAAATCCCCCTAAAACTCCATACGCGTAATGCCTCACACGTTACGCGTATTGCCTTGCCAGATACGCGTACCATTACACAAATCAGCAGATGGCCGAGAAAATGAGCTTTCATACGCGTATTGCCTTCATTTTGCCCTTGTCATACGCGTATTGTCCAACCCAATACGCGTAATGCCAAGCCTGATACACGTATGGGCAGCGAAACTCAAAATTTTCCTGCATAATTCATACTACGAAATTCATCCCAAATTCTCTCCAATTCTCACCTAAACACTTCCAAATCACAATATATCAACCCAAACATGTCCCAACATAATCAACATGTATCCTACGCAGTTTATATCGAGTTTCGACCGCGAAAACATCGATTTCTATAAATTATTCACCAATTTATTAAAGATAAAAAGTTGTGAAAACAACCAAAACAATTACACAAACAACACATATACATACACAAGCAAGATATAATTGAAACTTCTCACCCTTACCCAATTAATCGCGCTTGAAACAGACAATTCCTCGATTTTCCTCTTCTCCTCTCTTTCCCTTCTCTTCCTTTCTCTCTTCTCTTTTTCCTTCTTTCTATTTTCTCTCTTTTTCTCTCCACTTTCTATTTTATGAAAAATATAACCAAGCAAAAAACCAAAATACCCCTCAGCTCAAATATCTCGCAAACGCTCTCAAAACGCGATAAAACATAATAACGATGAAAAATAATATATTGCCAAATAAAAGTCAAGAATAAAATAATATAAAAACAAAAATAATTAAATCAACTCGATTAAATAAATAAGACAAAACGGGGCGTTACAGGGTACATGAAAAATACAAGGGGTGTGTGCAAAAAATAAAGGGTATCATAGTAAGGTATCAAAAGAGAAAGCCATATGTGTGCAAAGTGTCCTAAGCTAAACAAGGAAATAGGAAACAGAGGTTACATGTCTCCCTTCTTCTTTAGGGTAGTGTCATGAACAAAATCTTGAGATTAAGACCCCAAATCCCTAAGGATGCTCCATGTCCAGCTAAGGTCAAATTTTAAAATCCAATATTGTCCAAAATATTCCAAGTCATGCTAAGGTCAATCACAGAGTCCATAGTTCATGCTCCAGATTACAAATGAGAAGTTACATCTTTTTGGTCTTTTCATCTTATCATGTTTTTCTTCTTTTTAGATTATGATAACAAGACAAATGAAATAAAGCTCAAAGAAAATAAAATGGCATAAAGATAAAGTGCATAAAGTAAAATGGATGATAAATGAGCAATAAAAGTAAATTACAAGAAAGTAAATTGCACAAATTTAAATGACATAAAAGTAAAGTCAATAGGTTAGTAGTTAGTGATTAGGGTTAAGGACCGATTTATCGTATCAGGACAATTTAGCGCTATGTTAAGCAATCGTAAGTAGGCTTATGTAGAAGCCATACCTATCTGAGGTCGGTCAATAACAATTTATGCACTAGACATGTTAGAGAACTAAAACAAAGTTAGCCTCCTAAAACATGCAACACAAAAGTTAAAAATAAAAATAAAAATAAAAGAAGAAGATAGATGGAGAATGAGGTGATAGAAAGAATGAAATGAAGACTCAAGCAATCACATATGGATCATCTATCAACAAAACAAAGGACTCAAAGTATGATCAAGCAAGGGATAACCTATCTTTGATACAAAATGCCAAAAATGATCAGATAATCATTTATCAACATGTTTGAACCAAAGAAGATTGAATCAACCAAAGGATTATCCCTCAAGGATTTGAAATGTTGAAAGTATGTTTAACCAATCAATCATCAAAATCCAAGATCAAGACATTCAAAAATATAAATAAAAATAAAAAGGATTTAAAAAATAATTTAAAATAGAAAATAAAAGGAAAAATCCAAAGATGTAGCAAAATACAAAATAAATGATTAAGAAAAATTATGAGAAGTCAAGAAAAATATGAATAAGTGGATCTCAAAAGTTAGATGCAAAAAATATTCATATTTTTCTTGACTTCTCATAATTTTTGCAAAAAGGAAACCCTATAAAGGCTAGTGTCTTAATCAATTAGGAGTGTTCTTAATCAATTAAGAATTTTTATGTATTGTTCTAATCAATTAGTTAATGGCCTTAATCGATTAGGCAATGTATACAAGCTTCTATAAATGATCAAGAACATCATTGATCAATCCCAAACGCACCTTGGTGATAAAAATTAAAGAGGTTTAAACACTTTTAGGTTAGTGTGTGCATGACAATGATCATCATGGATTCCACCAAACACCGTTTGACATTAGGTGTTGATCTTAGGAGATTGACTTTGACATCTTGATCTCACAAACAAAACAACTTGATATTGATACATTATCTTGATCATCACTTCAAATGAAGATTCCACCTCATAGTGTTGTCATCATCAAAGCCATTGAGAACATTAGACTGTTGTAGACATTATACCAGCATTAGGGGTGGCAAAATGGATGGATTTGATGGATATGGATTGAATAGTTAATGGATGGATCAAAACAATCCATTAGTCCATTAACAATCCACTAAAATTTTCTTAAAATTATCCAATCCGATCCATCCGTTAAGAATAAAATCCATCAAATCCATCCATTAACATATTTTTAATAGATGGATATCAATCCATCCAATTTTTTTTTTTAATTTAAAAAAAATCAGTTTTTTTATTCGGAAAAAAAAGTCGATTTTTTTTTTGGGAAAAAAGTCGGTTTTCTTTGAAAAAAAGTCTTTTTTTTCCAAAAAAAAAATAGTTTTTTTTCGAAAAAAAAAAGTCGGTTTTTTTTTTCGAAACAAAATCGGTTTTTTTTTCCGAAAAAAACTGACTTTTTTTCCGGAAAAAAAACCGATTTTTTTCTAAAAAAAAAAAACCGACTTTTTTTTTCCGAAAACAAAAACAGATTATTTTTCCCGAAAAAAAAACATATTTTTTTTCGAAAAAAAAAACGGCTTTTTCCGAAAAAAAATCGACTTTTTTTTCCGAAAAAAAAACCGATTTTTTTTTCCGAAAAAAACTGACTTTTTTCCCCAAAAAAATCGATTTTTTTTTTTCCGAAAAAAAAACCGATTTTTTTCCGAAAAAACTGATTTTTTTTTGAAAAAAAACATCGGCTTTTTTTTTGGGAAAAAAATTCGGTTTTTTTTTTGGAAAAAAATAAACTCTTTTTAAAAAAAATCTATTTTAAATTATTTTTAAAAAAATAAATCTTACGGAGATAAAAATAATCCATTGGATCTTTAAAATATGTTGGATGGATTGAACCAATCTATGCATATAAATGGATGGATTTAATCCAATCCATTAACTTACTTTTTATGTGGTGGATGGATTTTTTGGTGGATGGATTGGATAGATTTTGCCTTAATGGATCAAATTGCCACCTCTAACCAGCATGCACATGGATACACATTCTCTCCCTTTTTTAGTATGACAACACATATCTCATAGAGGTACACAAATAGAAAAACAAAGATAAAGGATTGAAGTGTTTAAACTCTCATTAACAAATATAGAGAGTGGATCATACTCTCCTTGAGAGTATACTTTTTCTCCTTTGAAATTATATTTTTTTTTAAAAGCAAAAATAATATACACAAACGAAAATAAATCCAAGCACATAGATCAAGAATTTCAAATAAAGAATATGATATAAAATATAGATTCAATTTTCATAAACAGATAATTCATTAATCAAAAGGAGAATACAAGTAAAAAGGGAAAAATGATGCAATGAAAAAAAAAACAAAGAACACTAAAAGAAAACAAGCATGCAAGCAAGTGAAGACTACTCAATGTCCTCATCATTATCACTGAACATCTTTGATGGCAACGGCATTTGAGAGAGCTAACGCGCCAGAAAGTAGATATTCTTGTTAATCCTTCTTTGCTCTTTAATGAGAGTTCAGAGGAGTGTTTCAGTTGGAGGAGTCTGAGAGATTTTGGTTGGCGCACTTTTTCTCTTTTATAATGGGTATAGTTAAAAACCATTTGTAATGAGTGAGGCGTGTTGTTCAAACATCCATCTGATTGATATGAACGATGAGTGATGTCTTAGAGGCTAGAATGGACTATTTTTTGTCAGAATGTGGTCCTTGCATTCACTTCTTTTATTTTGCATATGAAACTTTCAGTTTGAGTCTTATGAACGGTCCAAAACACAAGTCAATCACTTGCAAAACAAGCAAAGTGTACTAAACATGAAATACATTATTAATACATATTTTTTACATAAAGATTAGGGGTGTATAAAAAAACTGGTTTATGAGAACTGTTTTTAAAAATTCAGTGCACCATTTTTAAAAATCCAATTTGTGTTGGATGAAAACTGAATCAGATCCATTTTGTCATCAAAACAAAAAAACCAGTATCCATTTTCCAAAACCAATGGTCATCCATAAAACCAGATGAAAATGATGAATAGAGAATGTGTCAGTTTGTTAAGACTAATTTCCATCCTTACAAATGATTTGGAATTTTCACGGTACATACATTTGTGCGTTCCGGCATTCAAGTTAAAAAAATTTTAACTGCTCCTCCTTTTAGAAAATATATTATATTTTTCTTGTATATTATTTTTATTTAATTAACTTAATTAAATATATTTTTAATTTTAAATAATATTTTGACTTAAATTTATATTTTTTTCAAATGACTTAGGGGCTGAAATTCATTATTTAAAAGTGAATAAATGAGATGTCGCGGGTTCAAAACCGCGCCTCTACATCTGATGTTACTGCATAACTACAACTGAACTAGCTTAACGAACGACTTAAATATTTTTTTCATTTGTATAAAATAACATCCTTATAAATTTTGGCAAAATTGCGTTTTTGTCTTTTAATTTATTTTTAATTTTTTCTTTGTTCTCTTCAATTTTTTGTTTTATTTTACTAAATTAACCTAGTCTTTTAATTTTTTGATTGTATTTTGATTTCTTATATTATAAACATTAAACAATTTAATTTCTAAGCTTAGTAATTAAAAAGACTAAATTGTCAATATTACTAAAACATCAAGCTTTTGTAAATTAAATTAGAATTTATTTATTATGCACTGATAATGTAAATAGATTTTAAATAATTAATTAATCGTGTATTAAATTTTTATTAATGTTTAATTTTTATCTTAATCATCTAAATAATATTTATGAATGATTGGATTTACTGTAAAAAAATTTACATAGATAATACATAGCAGTCAATGTCATTAAAATATAAATAAAATAAAAGATCAATATATCTAAAAAGAATGAATTATTTTTTTTAAGAGGCCAAAGTAAAAGTTAAAAGTAACTTAAAAACCATATCAATCTTCTGAACATTATTATAAGACCGAACAAAATCAATGACTTAAAAAACATTTTACTTTTGTAATTATTTTAGTTATCCTTTATTTAATTTATGAAATGAAATACAATAAAATATAAAAATCTATATACCAGATAAATTATTCACTGTAGTTAATAGTTCACAAAATTAGAAGAAATAAGACATCTTACCATACAACAGTATTAAAGCTATACAATGTCAAGAAATTCTAATATTAAAATAAGTTACCGTTTACTTACAAATTACAAATTAGTTTTGATTAAAAAACCGGTTTGAATTGATTTTAAACCGAATTGAAACCATTTTGTATTCTCTAACCGATTTTTATAAAAAATGGTTTGGTTTTTAAACCAAATCCAATAAAATTGATTGGTTCTTGCAATTTGGTAACCATGCACACCCCTAATAAAGATCTATCATTTTAAAATAAATTACAAAATTATTAACACTATTGAATAATGTTTTACTTTTACCTACTCAATACAAAATAAATAGTGTAAAAGACATAAGGAATCAGATGAGAAGTAGATCGCGGTAGATGGAGATGTTAAAAGCATACTGTTAGCGAAGTCCCCGTGATCTAAACCTTAATGTAACAAAGGGATAGATGCTTCCGAGAATCACGGTTTATTTGCTTTTCCCAAACTACATCTAGTTTTCCAGAGCAAAAATTGTTCGGTCACAACACTAAAAATAAAAGTGATTTATGCGTGAGTACATGTATCATAATTTTTAAAATATTTTTTCTATTTTACAATCAATAAAAAAATTACATGTTCTGAAAGAAAATAAAATTACTTTTATCATAGTAATTGTTGTTTTTTTCACAACTATCAATATTTGACCAGCTAATCTAGTACAAGAATTAGTTATGTCATCAAGTAGTATTCTTTTCACTATAAATATTCAATTCACTAGATTAACTAATCTGATTCAAACGTTAATTCTGATATCGAATAATTTTAATTTCTTTTCAATCGCAATTGTGAAAAAAGAATTGTAATATTTCTTATCAAATTCAGCGTTAATAATCACTAAATCAATTAACGTTATAAAATGTCTTCAGATTTGAATCGGTGAAACTGCAAGTATTGTTTCTAGTTTGCATTGAGGATTGAATTTATCTCAACACTACAAATAAAATAATGAATGAAAGCAACTGCTAGAAAAATGAGGGATGGTGGGGTCCAAGTAAAGAAAAGAAACAAAACAAGTGTGAGTCACGAAAGACCGTATGGCCCACTGTACATGAGAATTTTTTTTTAATAAGCACTGCACATGAGAAATTGTCTTGGTTCTCCACATTAGCACATGCACCTGAAAACGTACACCCTCTCTCGCACGTTTCGGTTCCTCAACGATTATGACATGAAGACAATTTTTATTTAAGAATGGCGTCGAATAGTTTGTTTTTTACATAATCGAAAGCTTACATGCAGATCTTGGCATATTTATAGATTAGTACACACTCTACAAACCACACCAACCGGATCTTCTATCCTAAAGCAAACTGCCATGTTGAAAGTTTGTATCACTAGTTTTTTTAGTAAAGGATTTGCTAAAGTTAAAATTTTATATTTTAATATCAAATATGTATTTGCTTTTAAGTTTATTTTTAAAATACATATACATTTTAAGAGATGAACTAATAATATTTTAAAATACATATATATTTATTTAAATAATAATATTTTAAAAAAAAATTTAATTGAAATATACTGATAATATAAAAGGATTTTATACAATCAGTTAATTATAAATGTCGGATATTGAAAAAGTAATACAAACAAATGATGTTGATGAATTGACAGTGAAAGTGCATAATAATTACTTTTTTTATAAAAAATAAGATAGAAGATGAACTAATAAAACTTTTGAGTAATAGTTTAAATAAATCAATTTCACCTCAGTTGAATGACAATAAATAGATAATTGCAAATCCAAAAAAATATGATAAATAAATAATTTTAAAAAGTAAAAATATAAATTAAACAAATAAATTGTCAAATGTGAACCAAATGATTTATCTTGCATTTAATTTAAATTGGTGGTTGTAGTTGGTTTTTTTCTCCTTGGCATCCACTTATTTTTAAATGTGTTCATTGATTCAGGTAAATTCGAACTAAAACTGAGTCTAAAATAAACTATGATATTTGGGTTGAAAAAATTTTAGTTCAGACAAAAAACGAAACAAATAATTGAAATCTAATGTTATATTGTTCGGTCAACGGATTTTTAAAATTCCACGTGCGAATCTATTTATATAAATAAATCATAATTTATATCATCATTATCATAGAAACTAATATAAAGTATTCAACTTCAATAAGAAAAAAAGAAAAAAATGAAACGTCATTTCTGACGTTTATAACTTATTGTTTACCGTGAAAATTGGTAAACAAGAGTTGGTCTTCTAAGAACACAAAAGTTTTTAGTTGCTCGCAGGATCGACCAGATTGATCCTAGGACATGTGCTAATCGTTTTTCTGTGTAGGTTTCTTAAAAATGTCAAAAATACTCCGACAGCGTTCATAAGTAAAAAGGGGTCTACTTTAAGGAATATAAAGTACAACTAAAATGTAAAAGAGGTTTAAGTCGAAAAGACTGGTAAAATGCAGAAGTTAACTTGCATGAATAAAGAGAGATTTTAATGAAAATAACTTATCAAATTGAATTAAATAGTAAAAGTGGTGTTACATCAACATACATTCTCACACGCTCTTTTCTCTACGCACGGGTACTTTGAGCACACTGAGTATTTGTATACAATTGAACACCCCATTTCTAACACTAGAACTTGCTATTTATAACAATTGAAAATAACTGCCATTAATGGCCTACAAACTAAAATACGACAAGTGTCGCTCTGCGTGTCTTCACTTCTTGGATATGCGCCACATGCCTTTCTTTAGAAACAGATAAGAAAAAATGTTCCCTCCTATTCTTGAATTTGAATCTTCGCGTCGAAGTACCCTTAGTAGCACTTCCGTCGACTAATATCCCCTAAGTTTGGAAATATTTCTAAGTCCATAACATAGTTTCTTTCTTACGCAAGGACATCCTTCCGACCCTGACTTTCAACAGTCCAATTCTGGTAGAAAACTTCCAATTTCCTTAAAGGACTCTTGCCTCTTAGATTAATCCCCTGGGTTTAACCTAGGCGTCGAATTTAGGAGCTAACAAATTGCCCCCCAAAAATGTCTTTTTCGACGTTACTGAAAAAAAGGGCATTTTTTGACAATGACATTCGACGTCTTATTTCCACCTTATATGGGTGTTGATATAACTAGAGCTTCCACGTTCAGCAAACTGTTCAGTTTCTTCTGAACCACTTCGTGACGTCATGGTCATCATGACAATATCTCAAACATCTCCCCAAAGCGCACCAAATCTACTAGCCATCATCATATCCCCTAAAGTCTAGGAGATAATGGGGTATAGGCAGTAATCGCCACCGTCCCATCTATCGCTCCTGGTAGGACACGTGTCCCACTAAAACACTGGCTCTTTATTGCTGATTTGAGGCATATTAGTATTCCATAGCCTTTAAATAGTTTCCCTCTAAAGCATTTTTCTATTTTACACTTCAAAAACTCTTTGTTATCTCTCTCTTTCTCCAGATTCTCAACTCTTAGGAAAAAAAGCCAGACTTCCTTGTTCTTCAACAATGGCGTCTTCAACTTCCAATATCAAAGACTCAAAGAAAATCCAAAAACCCAAAGAGCTGAAGAATCAATCTCAACTCCCTCCTTTTGCCACACTTTCTGGACCAAAGATAGTAAAGAATCAGTAATGTATTCCAGAACCACTTGAGGAAGAGAAGAGACGCATCTATGAATCCCAGGTAATAATCCCTGTCCTTGTCTCTGGTAAGCCATACGCCATGTCTGGCCCTTTATCTGCTTTAGATGCAGATTACGAGAAACTTAGTGAGTATTTCCCTTCTTACCACAAGACCAAACCCATAGGTCAAGCTGATAAATCCAAGGTAGAAGTCAACTCTCCTGACACTATAACTCTTAATAACATAGATTTACGTTATATGAATGATGGATCTAGGATATTTAGGGCAACTCCCTCCTTCAAGGATTCTGACCTTTACCTGAATTGGCTAACCAAGGCAGAGAAGGTTAAAGCCCAAACTTGGAAAGATTTAGGGATTTACGATCTCATTATGCTGTCGAAAACAGGGTCTGCGTATTGTTCGACCATGTTAGTTTCGTCTCTTTACTTTTGGGATAACACCCACTATACTTTTCACCTCCTTTGTGGGATGATGACCCCGACACTTTTTGACGTAGCCGTTATCACAGGGCTAAAGCCAACTGGGCAATCTTATGACCCAGAACTAGATTCTGAGGACAAAATAGGCTTCACATCTGCCAAACCCACTCACGCAAACTTCATCAAACACTACTATGACCAAAATACCGCTGATGTCACGGACCAGGAACACATAGCCTTCCTTACTATTTGGCTGTCACACTGTGTATTCTGCTCAAGATCTCTACAAGTAGCCAAGAAGTTCTTTACGCTTGCCACTCAACTTCATAACGGTCAAGACGTCTGCTTGAGTGAAATGATCTTGAGACACCTCTATGAGTCTCTGAGTGAAGGCGTCGCTTAACTTAAAGGCCTAGCGGCAGGGGGAAAACTTCTGTTGTCGGGGCCTTTCTGGCTGCTTCAACTCTGGCTAAATGGCTCTTTTGAAGCCAGCCTTCCCAACAATGGAACTGTCAAGGAAGGTGCCAAAGAGATCAAGGACATGCGAGTTGAAGGGACCCACTTGGTGCAACTAATTCCCAGCGAAGAGGGCCAATCACTCAGGCCAGCATTTCTTGGCTTCATAAAAATGTTTACCAAACGTCATGAGTTCACTCCAAGCATCGCTCCTTTCGCTGAAAGAAAGTATGGTCCTGAGTGGTTCACCAGGCCTTTCCCCACTTCAGTCAAAGCCCAAGAAGAGGAGTCGAAGCTGATATGGGAAGCTTTCCTGATACCAAGACTTTTGACCCTTCGACTAAATCTGGGAAAAGGTCAAGTTTCCTTGATTGCTTACCAACCCAATTTAGTCGCCCGTCAATTCAGTTTGCTTCAGACCCTCCCAAGGTGCTTATACGAGAAGAAAGGACATCTCCTCCTCCATCACACCAGTTATACTGAGGAGATGACTTCGACGCAGATGGCTCGCTATGCACGCAAGGCGTCCCTCACTCCTCTCAACTTCAAGCCTAGTTGTATCTGCACTTCAGAATTCAACAAGTGGTGGTCGAAGTACTATACTGAGAAGTTCTTCGATGTTTCTTCCTTCACTCAGCTGATTGATCAAGCTTTTCTCTTTGTGCAGGAGAAAGTCAAGAAAGGTAATTCTACGCACATCAAGGAAATCCAGGGATTCCAAAAGTTCTTTGAAACTGTTTATCGACCAGATGACCTTAGTCGAACCATCTGCGAGGCTGTTGTTACTCTGAAGGAATTTTTTTAAAAGAAAATGGAGAGTTTGAAACTCCCTTCGTAAGTACCGCCCGAGCGACGCTACGAAATGGCTTTCGAATTATTTCCTCTCAAGTTTTCTTGACTGCCATCTGCTGATTTTGGAGTGGCTCTTGCCCCTCCATTTCCATACTGGTTCATCTGTGGGGATTCTATAAAGATCCTTCGCCAGCAGTCGAAACAAAAGGCTCAGCGGGTGGTTGCGACTAAGTACACCCTAGATAGTTTCAAAGGACCACTTCATATCAGTATCGAAGATGTTCGCATCGAATCCGAAATCTGAAGGTGTGGAATGAAGATTTTCGAATCTTAGATTTCTCTTACTTGACGTTTTGTCACTAACTTGTAACTATTTTGTTTATTTCCAGCTATCAAACCGAAAAAAACTGCAATGAAGAGACCAGTCGAAATAAAGACGGAAGAGAACGAACTAGCTACGAGGGTAGCTTTTGCTCACTCAATTCTCCTTTACTATGTATAGTTATGCCTTCTAATACTTTAACTTTTTTTTCTTTAGAGTTCTCGACGACCACCTCCTACTCCTCAAAAGAAGAAGTCCAAAAGGGCTACTGCCCAAGTTGTGCTCGAGTCGGAGGACGGCGATCACTCTCCACCTGAGGATCAAAAGACTAAGAAAAGGAAAAAACAGCTTAAAATCACTGAGACTTTAAGTCAGCCTAAGGCAAAGGTGTCAAAGGTCTCTCAAGCATCTACCACTCGAAGTGACTTGGAGTCTTCTCCTCAGGGCACGTCGAAGGCGGCTTTGGTTCATCTTGAAAGTGACAACTCCAGCCCTGGAGTCGAAGAACTTAAGGTAATTATAATTTACCTTAAACTGGCTACCTTGATGGCCTTCTTTTGCTTCAACCTAATCTTATTTACTTGTAATTTCAAGATGGTGCAGGTACTTCTACCCAACCAATAGCTAAATCTCCTTCTCCAACTACTCTCCTCAATAGTGAAGGTGAGCCCACTTATCACCCTAAATCCGACACGGTTTCTGGGAGAGGCTCGATGGATGAAATCAACAAACCTGTTGCTAAAAAGGTTCCGACTTCGCCTGCACAGACCACTACTTAACAATCTCAGACAAGTGGCTCTGAGCATGAGGAGGATCATGACCAAGGCACTCTTGAAGAGATGAATACAAAAACAACAGCTATGGATGAAGGCAATACCCTGGTTGAGAAATCCTCTGAAAATGGCTCACCAATGGTCGAAGCCTCAGGCAACAAAGACCCAAATGACGTTGATCCGGATGCTCCTATCCAAGATGAGGAAACAGAAGAAGAAGAGGATGACCAATCGATGTTCCACACTGAGCTGGTGGAAATGATGATGATGATGACGATGGCGACAATGATGATGATGACGATGGTGAAGATGATAAGGATGACGAAGATAAGGCTGAAAGTGAATCTGTCAAAGAGCAGGCTCAAAGAGAAAACACTTCTGCTCCCAAAGTTGATGTTACTGCTGAGAGCACAAAGCCTTCAACCGGAACAACTGTAGCTCTTTCTGAAGAAGAACTTAATCACCTAAAGGTGACCAATCCTCGTGAATACATGAAGATTATCCTTGGCAAACGAGGGAGTTCTTCCAAGAAAAGCTTAAGTGATTGGACGACTTCCGGAGATCAAATTTCGAGCAAACCTGCAAATGAGGTGCTTCTGAAGATAAAAGAAAAAATCTTCAAAGGTGAACTCTTCAGACTTTTGGAGTCGGATACCACCGCCCCTCTTCATTTGAAGGTTCTTCTCAAGCAGGTCGATCTTCAGACTGTCTCTCCTGAAACTGCAACCATTATCCTGGAGCTTGTCACCATGATCGACCAAGTCGTCGCTGATCTCAAACAACTACCTCAAATTGATGATGCACTCGAGACCAAGTCTGGAAGTGAGGCTGATGCATGGACAGCTGCTTCTGAGTCGGAAGCTAGAGTGGCAGAATTAGAGAAGATGAAAGAGAAAACAAATTGGAGGTCGAAGGCAATAAAGAAAACATTGCCAACTGGAAAAGACAAATCGAAGAACTGCAAGGCAAAATCTCTAAAGCTGAGCAACGTAAGTTGAACTGCTAGCCTCTGATGATTCTGAAGTGGTCAAAGAATTAAAACTTGCACTGGAGTTCCTCGACAAAGCTCGACGGCTGGAAGCGAAAGTTGCAACGCTTAAACTCGGCAAAACCTCATGTGAGAAACGTCTCGAGCTTCACAGGTCGAAGTACCTCAAAATGAAAGCCGATCTTCCTTTTTAGCTTGCAGTTTCTTTACTAATTTTGTTGTTTTTTCTTTAGTACAATGTTTCTTAGCCCTTCGAGGCTTTTTGATGTAATGAACTGAGCCATTCTGGCACCTATATACCAAGTTGGCTTCGACCAAATTTTTTTTTTTTTGCAATTACTCATAAGCAATTTTTATTTCTTGAAGTACATGTTTATATTTTTTCAAATACTTACCATTTACTTTCAAGACTCTTTTATCTTCATCTAACTCTCCAATCTCATAAGCATCGTTAGAGAACACTTGTAAGATTTGAAATGGTCCTTCCCACTTAGGGGACCATTTACCTAGGGCTCTACTTTTTCGATCCATAGGCAAAATCACTTTGCACACCAATTCTCCAATCGAGAATGCCTTAACCTTAACCTTCTTATTGTAAGACTTTTCTACCCTTTTCTTTTATCTTTTTAGCAACTCTAAGGCATTAAGTCTCTCTTCATCCAAATCTACTAACTCATCTAACATCATATTCCAATAGGATTCAGAAGGGATCTCATGATGCCTTTGGATCCTCGTCGACTGTAGGTAAATTTCTACAGGTAAAACTGCATCGTGACCAAAGGTCAATCGAAAAGGAGTAGTGTTAGTTGCCTCTTTGGGAGAAGTTCGACAATCCCAGAGAACCTGGTCTAATGTCTTGTGCCAACTCCTAAGCTTCTTTCCCACATGATTCTTGATTAACCCAATCACTACCATATTGACATCGTTGTTGAGGCCTTCAGCAACCTCGACCATATTAACCTCTGTTGGCTCTGCATAGTGAGCATCTACCACTGGTAGGGGATCTGAATCGATCTTCATCTGATTTTTAGACTTTTCACCGAACTTGAGCCTTCCTTCCTGGATTGCATTCTAAACAAGATCACTGAAAAGAAAACATTGAGAAGTCTTATGGCCCAAGAAATTATGGTATTTACAAAATCCTCTCTTTTTTCTTTGTTCTAAAGGAGGCATTTTAGCACCAGGAGGCACTATCATTTGACCGTCCTTAACTAACAAATTGAAAATTTCGTCACATTTAGTAACGTCGAAAGTATAAGTTTTCTTGGGGAATTTATCATTCTTTTCTGGTTCGACATGATTTTTCCCATTCGAAGGGGCCAACAGCTTACAAGAATAAGGTGGGCCTTGTTTCAATTCGGCGAGGTCAATTTCTCCTTCGTCGAAACTTACTGGCTCATTATAATATTTTTCATCTTCGTCATTAACTTCGACGTAGGCCATCCTTTTATTCTTATTCGCCCTAGCCTTTTCTTCCTTTAGGCGTTCTAGTTGTCGAACTCTATCAGCCAATTGAGCCATATCTCTTAGATATTGAGTATCCAATTTCTTTCTAATGGAATAATCAAGGCCTCCAGCAGTCATTTCCACTAACTCATGCTTTGGCACCTGTGTAAAGCATCTAGCCTTGAGCAGTCGGAATCGGTTCAAATAGTCATCTATTGGCTCAGTGAATTTTCGTTTTATACTACCCAACTCCTTCAGACTAATCTTCATTTGTCCCATATAGAACTGCTCATGAAACAGCCGTTCCAACTGGGTCCAATTGTGGATCGAATTAGGTGGAAAAGTTGTAAACCATGTGAAGGCATTCTTCGTCAGAGAACTTGGGAAGTATTTTATCCTAAGATTCTCATTATTCGCAATTTCTCCAGCCTCTATCACATATCTGGCCACATGTTCGACAGTGGACTCAGTGGTCTCCCCAAAAAACTTAGTGAACTTAGGGACTTTCGTTCTAGGGGGTAACTCCGACTGGAGAATGTATTCTGACAATAGAGATGTATAATTTGGCCTTTGCAGGCCAAAGTTTACCCCATTTTGGACCATAATCCTTTTGACCATGGCTGCTAAATTGTTATTTGCTGCCACCTCATTACGTCGAACTTGTTGTACAACGTTGTCAGCATCCTAGTTTCTATTAACCAAAACCACCCTTGGTTGTTCTCCTACAGGAATTTGTGGTTGAATCCTAGGGGGTTCGACTATTCCCTGGTTTGCTACATTCGCTTGAGGTATGTTTTCTGGATTTTGCTGGTTCTGGTTAATAGTGGGGTCCTCTTCGAGTATCACCCCTTGGTTTCCTGCGATGTAATCTCTCTGAGGGTGTCGAGGAGGGTTAGGCACACCAAAGAAATATGCAAGGCGCGTCACTTGTGCAGCCATTTGCTGGTTAGTCTGGGTGGTATTTTGTATTAGATGCTGGAATATTTCTTTCATAGTTTGGGACATCATTTGAACCATTTGGTGGTTACTTTCATCCATTTGCTGCCTTAAATAGGCTGCAGTGGTATTCGTCAAGGCTGGCATTTGGGTTGAATATCCTATTCCTAAAGATTGGTTATTTCGACCCATATTAATTCCAGATCCTGACCCTTGTAAAGGTGATGTCATCACGGGTTCTGAATATACTGGGGGGGCATTTTGTAAGTTTACCATCATCGAAGTTGGCATCCCAAAAGGCTGTTCTCGACCGTTTAAAGGCATCGAAAAACCCAGTGGTGGAAAAGGTCGATATGTAGAAGTTCCTATTGGTGGGGGAGTCACTGGGGGTCCCCTTGGCCCAATATAAGTTAAGATGGGCTCAGTATGGGCAATCAAATGTGTTGGTGTCAAACTTACCATAGATGGTATAGTTTCAGATACGGACGCATGAATCGTGGGTCCTCTAGTCGAAGACCCTGGGATTGGTTCTGCATTGACACCAGACATAGTTTAAGGATTCGAACTATTTGGCTGATTATTACTTGCCATTTTCTTCGTATACTTTCTTTTGGGTCTATCTTCGTGTGCGGTGGCTACTTTTCCACTTCTTAATAACATACAACAAAGTACTCGACACAGAAAAGATAACCAAAATACAAAATTATAAGTTTCTTCTTGAAAACACAAGAAATTCGTTTAGCACTTCCCACTGGGCGTGCCAATTTGTTTACCGTGAAAATTGGTAAACAAGCGCTGGTCTTCTAAGAACACAAAAGTTTTTAGTTGCTCGCAGGATCGGCCAGATTGATCCTAGGACATGTGCTAATCGTTTTTCTATGTAGGTTTCTGAAAAATATCAAGAATACTCCGACAACGTTCATAAGTAAAAAGGGGTCTACTTTAAGAAATATAAAGTAAAACTAGAATGTAAAAGAGGTTCAAGTCGAAAAGACTGGTAAAATGCAGAAGTTAACTTGCATGAATAAAGAGAGATTTTAATGAAAATAACTTATCAAATTGCATTAAATAGTAAAAATGGTGTTACATCAACATACATTCTGACACGCTCTTTTCTCTATGCACGGGTACTTTGAGCACACTGAGTATTTGTATACAATTGAACACCCCATTCCTAACACTAGAACTTGCTATTTATAACAATTGAAAATAACTGCCATTAACGGCCTACAAACTAAAATACGACAAGTGTCGCTCTGCATGTCTTCGCTTCTTGGATATGCGCCACATGTCTTTAGAAACGGATAAGAACAAATGTTCCCTCTTATTCTTGAATTTGAATCTTCGCGTCGAAGTACCCTTAGTAGCACTTCCGTCGACTAATATCCCCTAAGTTTGGAAATATTTCTAAGTCAATAACATAGTTTCTTTCTTACGCAAGGACATCCTTCCGACCCTGACTTTCAACAGTCCAATTCTGGTCGAAAACTTCCAATTTCCTTAAAGGACTCTTGCCTCTTCGATTAATCCCCTGGGTTTAACCTAGGCGTCGAATTTAGGAGCTAACATTTATATGGAAAAATGGAAAAAAAATTAGAGATTTTATATTACTAAAAAAATTAATTAGAGATAAAAAATTTATTTATTTATTTTTAAATATTTTTGCACATTTGTTTCTAATGTATTCGATCAATCCAATTCAAATTTATTCATTATTTTTCAGTTTGGTTCAATTTGGCTTTATCGCAAAAATGTACAAATTTAATCCGTATCAATCTATATATTTTTGATGGAGCATCAAATTCTCTCAAAACCGAATCAAATTGACCCACGAACATCCCTAGTTACTTCCTTAGATACTTGCACTTAGGAAGATGTAATTATCTCTTGGTGTGCAATTTTATATTTGACAAATTTGTCATAATTCGAGCTATCTTATTTTACAGATGTATTAGTTTTTTTCGAAATATTTGTTAGGTTGCAATTTTTAAACATAAGATTAGTGAATAATAGAGAAATTGAATGGAGAGAGAGAGAGAGAGAGAGAGAGAGAGAGAGAGAGAGAGTTGTAATTAGAGAGAGTAATTGAGGGTGAGATATTTTCTCAGACCTTTAACCAGTTACACAAAATCTGTAATCGGTTATAACAGCTAAAAACTCTAAAAATAAAAACAGTGGTAACCTGTTACTACAAATGTGTAACCGATTACACCAACGTCGAAATCACTTTTTCTTCAAGTTATTTGATCTTTTGGCATGCGTGTAACCAGTTACACACCCATATTAACATGTTACAACACTTGAACTACTAAAATTATCTTAACACACCACCTTAATTCAAGTGTTCCAAGTCTTCCATACCCAAGTTCATCTTCGACCTTTTGAACACTTCAATTGTGACACCCTTGGTCAACAAATCAACAACTTATTCTTCGCTTCGACAGTATCCCAATCTCAATCTTCCTTCACTAACAAGTTTCCTCAAGTAGTAAAACCTCATCTCAATGTGTTTGCTCCTCCCATGTGCGATTGTTCTTTGTGGAAATATTATCAACCAAGAGTGGAACAATATTACCCTCATTGCTTCCCAGCTCATTCAATAAATTCATTATCCACACGGCTTGGCACACATATAACGAAGCAACAATGTACTCGGCCTCACAAGACTGTAACTACCAGTTCCTTCTTCCAACACCATGAGATTGGTGTTCAGCCAAACATAAATATCTATCCAGCTATTGACTTTTGATCATCTTTATCTCCACACCAATTGGAATCGGTAAAACCTAGTAAATTGTATTTTCTGCTTGTGTCCGCCGCGGGAAAGAGAATTTTGCAGCTAATAGATAATTTGACGTATCTTAAGATCCTCTTGACTGCTACCAAGTGAGAGACCTTTGGTATTTCCATGAATCTACTCACAATACAAACGCTAAACGCCAAGATTGGTCGCATATTGCACAAGTAACGCAAGGATCCAATCATCCTCTTATACTGAGTTAGATCAACATCTTCCTCATCTTCATTCTTCCACTATAGCCTCAGTTCACACGGGAGTAATGGTAACATTAAAATGCTCCATTTCAAACTTTTTCAATATCACAAGTGCATACCTTCTTTGGTGCATGAGCAGTCCCCTTTTGGACTTGTGAAACTCAATGCCAAGGAAGTATGTCATGAGGCCAAGGTCGGACATCTCAAACTCTTCCATAAGTTTACTCTTGAACTTTGAAATGAACCTTTTGTTGCTTCCCGTTATTAATAAGCCATCTACATATAAACAAAGGATAATCACTCATTCACTTGTATCCGTCTTCACATACACGCCATGTTCGGATACACATTTCTTGAAGGCAATTTCCTTTAGGAAGCCATCTATCCTCTTGTTCCAAGTTCTATGAGCTTCTTTCAAACCGTACAATGCTTTCTTTAACTTATAGAGCTTTAAATCTTGGTTTTTCACAAGAAAACCAGGGGGTTGTTCTATATACACCTCTTCTGCAAGCAGTCAGTTTAAAAACGCCAATTTGACATCCATTTGATAGATGGACCAATTATTTTAATTTGCAATACCAATAACTATCCTTGTGGTTTCAATCCTAGCAACTAGTGTGAATACCTTTTCAAAGTCTATGCCTTTGCTTTACAATAATCCCTTTGCAAATAATTAAGCCCTATGCTTGATTATTTCACCCTTGGGATTTACCTTCACTTTGAACACGCATCTCACACCAATTGGCTTCTTCTCGTCTGGTAGATCAACCAACTCCCAAGTACTGGTCTTCTCAATTGATTTCACCTCCTCCTTCATAGCAAAAATCCATTTTGGATCACTTAAAGCCTATTCCATTTTAACGAGTTTGGATTTGGCCATATGTGCAAAATCTGTTGTCTCATAATAAATCACAATCTTGGAGACTTTGAGGCAAACCTCTTTGCCTTGTTACTTTTCTCACATTCTCTTCAATTCGGGCTTCGACGATGGGCGTTTTTGCTTCCTCAAATTCTGTAGAAATTGAATTTTCAATGATGTAATCGGTTACAACTTTTACGTAATAGGTTTCAAGTTGTTGCAGCTGCTTGATCTCGTCAAAAATGACGTTTTGACTAATCACAATCCTCTCGTTTGCTGCATCATACAGCTTGTAACCGCCAGTAGAGTGATACCATACAAGAATCATCAACTCTCCCTTATCATCCAGCTTCTTTCTAAGCTTCTCCGCAACCTGTCAATTGTAACACCCTAATTACTGAAACTTATATTAAAAAGATTTATTCGACTATTTAAGGTGTCACCAACGACCACCATCAAAATTCATAAAAAACCTTCAAAAACATGTGACAACACGCAGTGGAAAGTAATTTCATAATAACTTCATTTCAAACATCATAAACAAAGTATTGAACTTTAAAACACCAAATTCAACATTAACTTAAAAACATAATGAACACCCAGTTCTCGATGTTACAAGATCAAAGCACTAAAAAGCACTAAATAGCGATAAAGCAAAAACTGTATAAACGAAGAATTTCTCCAACAAGCCACCTTCAACACACTACAACAACTCTATTCATGAGTATCTGCAAGATGCCCATGGTGGACAACATAAAGCAAAAGGGGTTAGAAATAAACTTCATTATGAACGGTGTAAAGAATGCAAAGGTAGAGAACATACAATATATCATACATTCGATACACAACCAACACCACCATAATCTCACACCCATTCACAACAATATGCTAATATATGTAATGCAACTCATGACACAACGTGACACCATGCATGTGGTACTAACTCAACATTTAGTTCTCTCTAGGACTGGGTACCCCCTTCTGAACCCATGAACCCCCCTTCTGAGCTTGAGACAAGGCACTAGTCCCCCCTTATGAACTAGCGAACATGCCTATTTCAATGACACGACACAATGATGCATGTCCATATAAATTAATGCAACAACAATAATAATGCTTACGGCCCCCCTTCTGACCATAAACAACATGCATTGACATCTAATACTAATCCCCCTTGTGAATTTCTATCCACCAATAACAACAACAGTACACACAAACAATACATAATTAATCACCATATAATCATGCATTTTGTAACAATACGAATCATATTCACACCATATAACATCACCAAATAACAACACCACATCAAATAGATATTCATACAATTCTCAATCATGTTAAATCACCTTAACATCAATTCATCATTAGTTCATTTGATTGCATTGATTAATCATATGTTTATTATCGCTAACTATTGCATAACCAGTCAATTACTAGTTTTCATAATTTCCAACACCTATCTAGCCTCTTATTTCATCACTATGGGATATTCATACACGTTAGCTTTACAACACTTCAAATCACATCTCATTTGGACTTACGGAACTAAAGTTACGACAAAAACGATCAGACAACATACTAGGTTTCAGTTCAGAATTTTTTAAAATTACACTAGCATCAATCGATTGACACTAGGGTGCAATCAATTGAAATCTAACCTGTTTACATTCTTCCTTTGAAAATGTTCACGTTATTGCTACATGCAATCGATTGATTCAGGGAATCAATCAATTGACATATTTCAATTTTCCAATTTTTTTTCAAAATAACACCCATGCAATCGATTGATATCAGTCCAAAATCCAAATTTTTTCAGTTTTCTTACTTGAACTTCATCCTCTTCATCCCTTGTCCCACATTCATCATCCCAATCTTCATTACAACATTCAAATACACCAAAACATGAATTGAACAACATATAATAATATCATCACAATTAAATATGTTACAGTAGATATATCAATTCATGGATCATAGCAATTGAACACACACTTCATTCATCACTTTATTCCAATTCATGTTCATGTTTAAAGCTTCAAATTTCCAACAATGGAAAAAAAATCACATACTCATAAGCAGAATAATACAACACGAATTCATTCATAAAATCACATAACAACACGATCAATCATCAAATTTTCAAATTATCTCACAATAACGACAAATCAAAACAGAATTCTCACAACCCATAATGAGAGTAAGAGTCTCTCTTCTCTACCCTTTCATGCAAAACACCTAAATAGAAGTTGTTTATCCCCCCTTACCTTAGATTTCTTGCAAAATTCTAAATTGGTGATGATCTGTTCTCCCTCTCCAAGCCCTAGTCTCCCTCTTTCTCCCAAAAGCTGCAACTTTTTATGTATTCTATTCTCAAAGGCTCTACTAACTTTTCTATTTATCTATAACTTTTAATTTAATTTTTTGATAATTACACTAAGGCCCAACTAAAACATAAGCTCTCTCCAGTACCCATCTAATTTCCATTATTTACAAAATATACCCCAACTGTTAATATTCTACAAATTTACCATTATTTCTCACAACTTCTATTTATCACCCAAAAACCTCAATTTCTATTTTATTTTACTTAATTAATTAAAAACAATTATCCATTCTAATTATTTATAATTAATTTTATTATTCTACCCATTAAAGCTCTCACTACAATCCACAATACACCACATACACATACAACTCACAATATATTTAATTAAAAGCACACCAAATACTAATTAATTAAATAAAAATAAGAAATATTTGATTAAATAAATTAATCGAATTTTGGGGTGTTACAACTCTCCTCCACATAGAGAATTTTTGCCCTAAAAAATTACCCGAAGGAAATAGAGTCGGATACGACTCTCTCATTTGACTCTCCATCTCCCATGTCATACTTCAACCATCTGGTCTACCTCATACCACCTTCAACGGCGCAATCTCTTTGCCTATCAAATGCTTCACTTTGCAATCCTTTGCTCTCAAGGGAGATGCCTCAACGGTCAAGTTATCTCTAACTTTCACATCGTCCACTTGAATCAGATGAGACGAATCAACAACTTACTTCCTCAGCTGAGACACATGAAAGACATTATGAAGATTCAAAAGAAATGGTGGAAATGCAACTATGTAGGCCACTTCTCTTACTCGCTTCATAATCTGATACAAACCAATAAAACACAGCGTGAGCTTTTGAGACTTCAAAGCTCGACCAATACCAGTTACTGGAGTAACTCGCAAAAACACATGATATCCCTCTTGGAATTCAAATTCCTTCCTCCTATTATCATGATAACTCTTCTGGAGACTCTATGAAGCTTTCATCTTCTCTTAGATCATCTTGATCTTATTAGAGGTTTGTTTCACAATCTCAGGTCCAAGCACCGCACTCTCACCTGATTCATACCAACATTAAGGTGTCCTACACCTCCTACCATATAAAGATTTGAATGGTGTAATTCCAATACTTGGATGGAAATTATTGTTGTAAGTGAACTCAATCAATAATAAGTAGGTATCCCAAACACCTCCTTGTTCTAACACACATGCCCTGAATAGATCTTCCAAGGATTTAATAGTCCTTTCCATATAACCGCCTTTTTGAAGATGATAAGCAAAACTTAAATTCAGCTTAGTACCCATGGCTTCCTACAAACTCTGCCAAAATCTCAATGTGAATCTCGGATCTCTATCCGAAACAATGCTCGAAGGAATACCATGTAAGCTAACAACCTTCTCAATATACAACTCGGCCAACTTCTACAAAGGATAATTGATCTTAATCAGAATAAAATAAGATGATTTAGCTAGTCTGTCAACAATAACCCAAATTGAATCACATCCCTTCATCATCTTTGTCAAACTCGTCACGAAATACATGGAAATGATGCCCCATTTCCACTGAGGAATGCTCAGCGGGTGCATCAGACCCAATGGCTTCTGATGTTCAATCTTCGACTTCTGGCAAGTCAAGCAAGCGTAAACAAACTCAACTACTGCCTTCTTCATTCCTGGCTACCAAAACATTTTCTTCAAGTCTTGATACATTTTAGTAGCATCGAGATGCATACTCAGACCACTCCTATGACCTTTCTCAAGAATACTCTTCTTAAGTTTCGGTACATCTGGTACACAAACTTTGTCACAAAAACGCATAACAACATTCTCATCTATTCTGAAACCATCTCCTTTACCTTAATTGATTAACACTAGCCGGTTTCAAGTCCAAATCCGATTTATGACCTTCTCTAATTTCTTCAGAATATAACTTGTCAGCTTCAACATGCCCAACTTCACATTGTTAGGAGTCTTTTCACACACCAAAAGCATGTCTCTGAATTGCTCAATCAATTCCAATTCTTGAGCCATAAGCATCGACTTCCTACTCAACGCATCGGCTACAACATTGGCTTTACCCGGATGGTAACTCAAGCCAAAATCATAATCCTTCAGAAATTCGAGCCACCTCCTCTGCATCATATTCAATTCCTTTTGATCAAACAGGTACTTCAAACTTTTATGTCACTAAACACTTCAAATCCAGAACCAAATAGATAATGCCTCCAAATTTTAACACAAACACCATGACTGCCAACTCTAGATCATGCGTAGGATAATTCCTCTCATGAACCTTCAATTGTCTAAAAGCATAGGCCACAACCTGACCATTATGTATCAACACACCACCTAGACCCATATTCGAAGCATCACAATACACAACAAAGGATTCACTTGAATTTGGCAAATCAAAATTGGAGCAGACGTCAACTTCCTCTTGAGTTCTTGAAAACTCCCCTCACAATGCACATTCCAATCATAAGCTTGACCCCTTTCGAGTAAAATAAGTTAAAGGCAATGTTAACTTTGAAAAGCCTTCATAAACCTCCTATAATAACTAGCCAAACCAAGAAAACTTTTGATCTCCATAACAGATTTCAGAGTCTCCCACTGCAACATTGCATCTATCTTCGATCAATCAAAATCAATGGCACCACTAGATATTATATGCCCGAGGAAACTCACCTCTTGCAACCAAAACTCACACTTGGATAACTTTGCATACAACTTCTTTTTTTTCAAGGTCTACAACACAACTCTCAGATGCTCTGCATGCTTTTCATCTGACTTAGAATATATCAAAATATCGTTGATGAACACCACCACGAACTGATCTAAGTACGGATGAAATATTTTATTTGTGCATTCCATGAATACTCCTAGAACATTAGACACACCAAACGACATCACTGAATACTCATAGTGACCATATTTCGTCCTAAACGCTGTCTTCAAGATATCTTCTGGTTTCACTCGAATCTGATGATAACCCGACCACAAATCAATCTTAATGAATACGTAAGCACCAACCAACTGATCTATCAAATCTTCAAATCTTGGAAGAGGATACTTGTTCTTGATATTAACCTTATTCATTTGTAGATAATCAACACACAACCTCATGGTACCATTTTTCTTCTTGACTAACAATATCGATGTTCCCCGCGGAGAAACACTCGGTCGAACAAACTTTTCTCAAGCAACTCTTCCAATTATTTCTTCAACTCACTCAGCTCTAAAGCAGACATTCTATAATTAGCCATCGACAAAGGACTAGTACCAGATACTAAGTCTATGGCAAACTCGACATCTAGCTCCAGCGGCAAATCACTGATATCATCTGGAAACACTTCTGGAAAATCTCACACCACTGGTAATTAACCAAATACAACTTTGTGTTTAGCCTTCATAGAAGCTTATCTCATAAACACCTCAACATCATTCTTCATGAACTCATCTACTTGCTTAGTAGACACAAACAACTTGTCACTTGCATCAAACTCTGGAAATGCCACTAACTTGTCGAAACAGTTTATATGAACATGATTGAACTCTAACCAGCTCATTCCAAGAATAACATCAGGTTAATTCAACGGTAGAAATACTAAGTCCATCCCAAAACTCTTACTATAAATAGTTAGCAGACGGTTCAAACACACCCACGAAGTAGTCATCGAACCATTAGTTGGGGTATCAATAACTATAATCCCAACCATAGAAGACAACTTTAAATATAACCTCTTAGCACAATTAATCTAAATAAAGGAATGTCTTGCACTCGTGTCAATAATAGAAATAAGTGGAATACCATTAATAAAACACGTACCTCGGATCAATCTGTTTGAGCTAGTAGTCTCTGACTCACTCAAAGCAAAAAATTTCCCTCCAGACTGAACCTTCTTGGGTTTTTGGCAGTGAGTACTAATGTGACATGGTTTCCCACAATTGAAGTAAGTCAGACTATTACCCTTACATTCAATAATAAGATGTCCTGTCTTTCCACACTTAAAGTATCTCTTCTCAAAATTCTTGCAGTCATTGGCACGGTGACCAGTGACCCCACACTTAAAGCACTTGAAAGAAGCGTGAGTCTCTCCCCCACTTGGCCTTTTCTCATATGAGGTCTTCTGTTTACCTTTGTCAGTTGGGGAACTATACGATTTTCCACGATACTGATTCTTCCCTTTCTTCTCACTAAGGCTCTTATAGTGAGCATAACAGGCTCTGCTATCCTCGTCATATATCTTACACTTATTCACTAGAATAGGAAATCGAAGAATCTCCTGATACCTAATACCCTGTTCGATTTCAGGACACGATCCACTTTCGAACTTGATACACTTCGACCCCTCAGCACTCGCACCATTGTAGTGTGGACAAAACTTCACCAGCTCTTCAAACTTAGCAGCATACTTAGAAACTGTCATATTTCCCTGCTTGAGTTCTAGGAACTCGATTTCTTTCTTACTGCGCACATCTTTTGGAAAATAATTCTCTAAAAATTCAGCCCTAAACACCACCCAAGTAATCTCAGCAGCAAGGACCTCTAGTCTCTGACGCCCATTATTCCACCAGTTTTCGGCCTCCTTGTCGCTACGCGAAAAATGACACAGAGTCGCCACCGAATTTTATTTATCCCAAGAGGGAAAGGGAAATATCGATAAAACCTTTAGGGAAAAAACATGGTCATCGCAACCAAGTTTTGGGTTCGGAAGTCGGTTATGTGAGGGGAAGGTATTAACACCCCTTCACATCCATCGTACTCGATGGGAACCATCTAAATTTCCTAAGCTCGAATGGGTGTTCTAATCTAAAATTCAACTCGCTAAAGGGAAAGAGACTTGTTTTTTTTATTAGGGTGCTCGTCAAGGATTGGGGCCCTTGTGTCTACGTACCTTCACTTGAAATAAGTGAAGAATCAGAGCGTCCGTAGTTCGTGAGACTACGGGTAAGAAAATGGGATGTTTGTGTGGACGATGCTAACGTGCGCATTCTAGCAGTTAGGTGTATTATGGCTCGCTCATAGAGTCTTATGCGTTACCTGTTTGCGGTAGAACGGACGAAACATGTCCTTTTTGGGGGAAGAAAATGGAAGGGTGCTGAAAATGGAAGGGTGCTCGCCAAGATCATCGCAATCTTGTGCTTACGTATCTTCACTTACAAGAAGTGAAGAATCAGAGCGTCCATAGTTTAGACTACAATTTATTGGTGTTTTATATGGATGATGCTAACATTCGCGTTCTAGCAGTAAGGTTTATTGCCGCTCATTGTCTGGAGTCTTACGCGTTACCTGTTTGCGGTAGAACGGAGATAACATGTCCTTTTTGAAAATGGTTTTGAAGGGAATCCCGAAGGATGAAAAAGATTTAGATTTGTGGGAGTGTTTTTGTTGGGGTTTTTGAAAATTATTTGAGATGCGCGTTGCACTAAAGTTTATGGGTAGAGATAAATATTTCGAACGACCAAGCCGAGTGTCTTGTGTTCAAAATACTCGAAGTGAGTGTAGGGAAGCTCCATTCTCACTCCCTCTCCACCACGTACTTCACGCATCGTGTTTATTAAGTGTTTTAGGATTTGATTAAGAAAAGATGACACAAAAAGAAAGGAAAATCTATGGGAGACTGGATTCTAAATAATGCCATGCAATGATGATCCTAAAGTTGGAGTAAAAGGAAAAACATTTGGGCCATAGGGCCAAAAAAAAACTTACAACAAACCCTACCCGGTTAGTAGGTTAATGGAGTAGCAAAACATCAAACAAAACCACATAGCAAAACGCACGATTGAATCTAGAAACAAACATCTGTAACCTTAAAAAAAAGTTCTTTTCCCCACGATGCTACCTCTTCTCATTACGGTAACGACGATTCTCTCTTAGCTCATCTCTTTCTTCGTTCTTCCGCTACAAAATCCCTGTTTCTGTTCTACGGTGGATGCTTTCCACTCTCTTGCGTGTTTCTCCTTCTTCTCATCTCTTCTTCTTTATTTCACTCTGATGTTCTAGGTTTTATTCGAATTAGGGTTATTGTTGATGATAAGCGAAGGGTATTCAAGTTTGAGGAAGGGTAGAAAAGGTTGGTGGTTGGTCCGATTTAGAGGAACTGTGGGTTTGAGTGAGGTTGAGGATTTATTGCAGGTGTGTTTCGGTCGGTTTTGTGATTTTGTCGAAGGTGATTGTGGTGGTTTGCCAGAACGGTCACGTTGGTGATGAGGGTGACGACGAAGGTTTGTTTCGGCTGTGTTTCTCCACCGCAGTTTATGGTGCGAACGGCGGAACATCGAGTGTGTCACAGTTGTTCACGTTGGTGGGAGATGAGTTAATGCTGTCGTGGTTTCTCGTCACCGGCGCTTTCGAACGGAAACAGTGGTTTTATTTGGATTTGGTTTGCTGGTTTTGTGGTGAAGGTTAGGTTCGTTGTGGATGACCGACAGTGATACACAGAAGGTGGAGACCGATGAAGTTAGCGGCGGTCAGAGATAATGAAGGTAGACAAAATTGATGATGGCTTCGCCGATATTGGATCTGTTTGAAACGTTTTCGCCATACACAAAGAAAGTGAGGTTTGATGTAGGAGTTTTGTGTTGTGTGTTAAGGTTTTGAATGGTTACTGTGAGATTTCTTCTGGTTATTTTTCCTGGTTTTTTCACTGCAGTCTTCTCACCTCCTCCCAATTCTCTTTTCCCCTCTTTTTTAAATTCAATTTCAAACCTTGTTTCTATTTTCAAATTTTGAATTCGTCTCAGTATTAACATTGGGTTGTCCCTTTTGATGCAGGTCGTGGCTGGAGTGGCAAGTTGTTGTCAATTACAGTGTCATTGTTGTTGGTTGGCAGGATGTCACAGCAATACGAATTTTCAGCAGGTCTTTTGGCATGTTGTTGTTGTTTATTTTGTAGCAGTCGGTACCGTGTTGATGCAGAGTTTTGGAGCGTTGCGTATGGAGTGTTTTACTGTACGGATGCAGAATTGCACAGGTTTGGTTTGGACACATTTATTTGTTTTTGTTGTTCATGATGCAGAGTGTTGCACATGCTTATGTTTGGCGTTTCAAGTGGTTATGGTTGAGGCATGTTCTGAATCATTGTGGCATTGGTGCAGGTTGTTCACTTGTAGCAGTAACAGGCTGGTGGAGTAGGACGTACGGTTTGGAGTGTGTAGTCGTGGGGTACGGTACGATCTATATGGTCTGGCTTTTTATTTTGTGTTGTTTTGTACTAGTTATTGTGTCTTGGTGGTGTAGTGGCTAGTACGGTTTTGTTTGGCTGTGATGTGTTGTACAATGTAAACATGTTAAAACAAATGTTGTTGTGTTTTTGCTGTAAGGTTTGTACTTGGTGCTGCAGTATGTGGGGTCATGTGTTTGTGATAGAAGCATGGCTGGTGTGAGTGTGATTTTGGAGCAAGACTCTTTTTATTTTATTTTTTTGTCATAACTTGTAATGGGCTTGTGTAAAATGATATGGCCTTATGTAATATATTTTTTTTGTAGTGAATGGGCTTTTATTTTGAATGGATAATAGGCTCATTTAGAAAACTTGTGATCCAATGTATTTTTTGTAAGGTGTTTGCATAATTTTGAATTCGCACTTCCATGCTTGAACCAAATTTTGACTTTTCCATTGGACTTAAACTTGATTAAAGATCTTCATGAATAATGA
Organism: Lathyrus tuberosus; assembly: GCA_022829125.1. Taxonomy (NCBI): domain Eukaryota; kingdom Viridiplantae; phylum Streptophyta; class Magnoliopsida; order Fabales; family Fabaceae; genus Lathyrus; species Lathyrus tuberosus. The sequence continues at coordinate 480,967 of JALAZF010000659.1, read as the reverse complement.
TGAACAAAAACGCCAATTGAATCCAAATCGCGCACATTATGCCTTATAATCAATTCTTGAGAAACAAAACAAACATAAACCAATATTGAATTTTGATTTGAAACAAATGTCATGCTTGAATTGAACCCAAGAACTAACACTTAAAACCAGTTTCTGTCAATCTTTCCGTTCTTTTTTTGAATTAATACCTCGAAACTTTAAGACTTGACATATGAACCGTATCGCACCAAAACCCCAACTGGACTATGATTCATTTCTTGATGATTCTCAATCCTGAAGCACTGATGAACTTGACTCCATCTAACCACTTAATAAAGAAACAAAACAATTGTCCTACCAAGATTAGTTCAAACTTTCACTGAACTCCAACCGATACTGCATATACCCTTGACCTGATTTCAAGTGAACCTGAATTGAACGACACCTCTTCTCAAACAACAAAGGGATAAGAAACCCTAAAATCCATGCTTTGGGTGCATACTGATGAAGAAAACAACCTGAGATGTTGACAACCAACAAAATGCTAGTTCCTCAATCTCCACTAGAATTATGATGAAACCTTAATCACTTGATGCCTCTTGAGAAATCCTGAAGCAGATAAACTTGATACTTGATGAATCTCGGCAGAGGAAAGCCTTGTAGCTGGATGAACTTTGATAGAAATATGCTCATGATGATGAGAATTTAACCCTTGCTTCAAGCTTAAATGAAGGTACCTCAAAGCAAAAGGGACCCTGATTTAAAGAACCTCTCGATCCCATGTCTTAGGAATAATGCAATGCATAAATGAAGATGTAAAGTTATGACCTGATGGAATGGATAGATGATATGATATGCAAGGCTAGGGTTAGGGTGAAAATGAGGGTGTGACACTCCTCTGATAGCGTATGAGTACCAAACTGCACCTTCTCAACTTTAGTGCAAGCCATCACTAAAAAAATCTTCTCAATATCTCTTAGCCATGTCTCTGCATCCTCTAGATCATATATGCCCTTGAAATTCGACAGATTGTTTATCTGAAACTTCACCATTCTAAGGAACTCGTCGCTAGCTTAATTCTGCTGACCCTGCAGTGCCTGAGCCATTGCTTCCAAAGCATCAACAACTGCTCGGTTGGTTCTTCCTTCTACCATATTCTGCACACCAGTAAACAGACATTAGAAGAAATATTGCACCGACAATGTTCATACACATGTCGCATACTTAGGGAACATACAACATTACAAAAACTTGTCCAGATGGACCGACCTACTCTGATACCACTATGTAACACTCTAAACCCTGAAACTTATATGAAAGGATTTATTTGACTATTTAAGGTGTCACCAACGACCACCATCAAAACTCGTAAAAAACATGTGACAAGACGCAGCGGAAAATTATTTCACAACAAATTCATTTTCAACATCATAAACAAAGTATTTGACTTTAAAACACAAAATTTAACATTAACTCAAAAACATAACGAATGACCCGTTCCCGATGTTACAAGATCACAACACTAAAAACCACTAAATAACAATAAAGCAAAAACTAAAAAAATAAAGAATAACTCCAAGATGCCACCTTCCACACATTACAACAACTCTACTCCTGAGTATCTGCAAGTTATCCATGGTGGACAACATAAAGCAAAAGGGGTAAGAAATAAACTTCAATATAAACAGTGTAAAGAATGCAAAAGTAGAGAACACACAACATATCATACATTCGATACACAACAACACCATAAATCTCACACTCATTTACAACAATATGCAAATATACGTAACGTGACTCAGGACACAACGTACACTATGCATGTGGTATCAACTCAAAATTTGGTTCTCTTTGGAATTGGGCCCCCCTTCTAAACCCATAATCCCCCCCCCCCCCTTTTGAGCTCCAAGCCCCCTTCTGAGCTTGGGACAAGCCACTAGTTCCCCCTTCTGAACTAGCAAGCATGCCTCTTTCAACGACATGACACAATGATGCATGTCCAAACAAATCAATGCAAAAACAATAATAATACTTATGGCCCCCTTCTGACCATAAACAACTTGCACTGACACACAATACTAACCCCCCCTTCTGAATTACTATCCACTAATAGCAACAATAATCCACACCAATAATACATAATTAATCACCATACAATCATACATTTCATAATAATACAAATCATTTTCACACCATATAGCATAACCAAACAATATCACCACATCAAATACATATTTACACATCACTCAATCATGTTAAATCACCTTAACACCAACTCATCATTAGTTCATTTGATTGCATCTACTAATTATTTATTCGTTGTCTCTAACTAGTGCATGACCAGTAAAACTACTAGTTTTCACAATTTCCAGCATTATGGGATATCCATATGTGTTATCTTTCCAACGCTTCAAACCGCACCTCATTTGGACTTACGGAACTAAAGTTATGGAAAAAACGAATAAACAACATACTAGGTTCCAGTTCGGTGTTTTTCAAAATTACACTAGCACCAATCGATAGACACCATGGTGCAATCAATTGATATCAAATATATTTGAATTGTGCCTTTGAAAATTTTCACGTTTTGGCTACATGCAATCGATTAGTTTAGAGAATCAATCGATTGACATAGTTCAATTATCCCATTTTTTTCAAAATAACACACATGCATTTGATTGACACAGGATATAAATTGATTCACATCAACCAAGAATCCAAAAATTCCCAGTTTTCTTACTTAAACTTTATCCTCTTCATCCCATATCCCTCATACATCATCCCAATCCTCATTACAACATTCAAATACGCCAAAACATGAATTGAACAACATATAACAATATCATCACAACAAAACATGTTACATTACACATATCATATCATGAATCATAGCAATGAGACACACACTTCATTCATCACTTTCCTTCCAATTCATATTCATGTTTAAAGCTTCAAATTTCCATCAATGGAGAAAATCACATACTCATAAACATAATAATACAACACGAATTTAGTCACAAAATCACATAACAACACGATCAATCATGAATTTTTTAGATTATCTCACAACAACAACAAATCAAAACAGAAATTACACAATCCCAAATGAGAGTAAGGGTCTCTCTTCGCTACCCTTTCATGTCAAACACCCAATTAAAAGCTGTTTATCCCCCCTTACCTTAGATTCCTTGCAAAATTCTGAATTGGTGATGATCTATTCTCCCTCTCCAAGCCCTAGCCTCCCCATCTTTCTCCCAAAATCTACAACTTTTTACGTATTCTATTCTTAAAGGCTCTATTAACTTTTCTATTTATCTTTATCCCTAATTTTATTTCTTGATAATTATAATAAGGACCAACTAAAACATAAGCTCTCTCCACTACCCATCTAATTTCCCTTATTTACAAAATTTCCCCTTACTCTTAATATTTTACAAATTTCCCATTATTTCTCACAACTTCTATTTTCCACCCAAAAACCTCTATTTCTATTTTATTTTAATTAATTAATTAAAAACAATTATCCATTCTAATTATTTCCAATTAATTTAATTATTCTACCCACTAAAGCTCTCACTACATCCCACTATACACCACATACACATATAACTCACAATATATTTAATTAAAAGCACACCACATACTAATTAATTAAATAAAAACACGAAATATTTGATTAAATAAATTATTCAAATTTTGGGGTGTTATATTAATACGCTAAAAAACCAAGAACTCCCAAATGGTTCAGATTCGGTTTGAATCCTAACCATGCTTCCTCCAGTGTTACTTTCTCAAGCTTCTTTGTTGGACACCTATTCAACAAATAGGGAGTTGTGGATATCGATTCTCCCCATAACTCTTTCGGAAAGTTCTTCCCCTTTAACATGCTACTTACCTTGTTCACAATTCTTTGTTTCGGCAACATAATTTTATTGCGGTGTATATGGTTGTACAATTTCATGTAGAACCCTTTCTTGAACATAAAACCTCTCAAAGTATTTTGAGACATATTCACCTCCACCATTTTTTGAGAACTTTGAGCTTGTGGTCGCATTGTCACTCAACCATGGACTTGAACTTCTTAAACACTTCAAATACACCATCCTTTCTCTTGATTAGGTATGCCCATAACTTTCTAGTATAATCATCGATGAGTGTGACAAAATATATATTGCTACCAATCGAGTCAACTTGTATAAGTCCACACACATCCGAATACACCATCTCAAGGTGATTCTTGGTTCTACAACATACACCCTTGCTGAATTTACCCTTATATTACTTCGCTTGCACACTATCTTCAAGAATTTCAAATGGTATGTTGATCAATGGCCACCCTGTTACCACTCTGTTCTTTTGCAAGTCCCTGAGATCTCGAAAATTGAGACGGCCAAGACGATAGTGCCATATCCACTCTTCTCGACTCGCTGTTGTAGGAAGATATATATGCACCATAACCTTCAGCTCAACCTTGAAGATTTTTTTTTGTAACACCCCGATTTTTTGTTTACATTTTTAATTGAGTTTAAAATGATTTATATTATTCTATTTGAGTGCTATATTTATTTTATTGGTATTATTGAGGTTGGATAAAATTTTATTATAATTTTAATTAAAGTTAAGGAAAATTATGGATTAAAATTGTGGATTTAGTGAGAATTGAGGGGAGTTAGTAAATTAATAAAATTAGTAGGGTTTTATTTAAATAGATAAGAAAACTAGAGTTTGGGTTGTTGTTGTGAGAAATAGTTGTCAGAGAATCAGAGAGAGTCCTAGCAGAGCAAGAGGTAGGAAAATAAAGCTTCCATTGTCAAAAGTTTCAACCTTAGCTGCAAGGTCGAGCTAAGGGGATGAACTATTCAAGATATGGGTGTTTATGCATTAAGTATAGAGAAAGGTGTCCTAACATGTTATACTAACTGCAGGATGAGATGTTAGACAAGATGTCATATCAGGAGGATTCGACATCTTTGTCTGTTATTGTTTTGGATTAACTGTCTTTGTTAACAGGTGTGATTGGAATATGACTAGGATTCCAGGTGGCACCTGAGATTGGGGAATCAGAGATTCTGATTGTATTTGCGGTTTCCTTGTGAAGGAGACATTTTTGGTAACTTGGGATAGAAGAAAGAATTAGGTCGCTAATTCTGAGGAAGATTTCTGCTGCGTTTTAGAAGTCCAAGTCCAGCTGTGGTTTGCAATATAAATTGGTTAGAATTAACCTAGTTTTTGACTGGTTGTTGCAGCTATTTAGAAGTACTAGGGTTTGTACTTGTGAGCCTCTCGTGTATTGTGTGAATACTTGAGAAGGACGTTCTTATTGAGTTGTAATATTTTCAGTCACTGCTGTGATTGAAAGGGAATTGAGAAGGGTCTCATAGGAGAGTCTTAGGTAGAAATCTAGGAAGGGTAGTTTCTAGGTGATAAGCTGTAAACGTTGGAGTTTAGCTTAGAACCAATTCTACATAGTGATTTCATTCCTGGCTTGGTAGCCCCCAGACGTAGGTGTTATTGTTCACCGAACTGGGTTAACAATTCTGGTGTTATTTACTTTATGCTATTTTCATTTGTTCTTCCTTAGATCCTAGTGAGAAACAGAGATCAAGTGTCACGACATCCTGTCTAACATCTTCGTGATCTGCTTAACCAGAATTTCAATTGGTATCAGAGCAAGCATCCTGCTCTATATTTGGGTGAGATTCAGGGACGATACTTTCTGGTACGATGGATAAAGAAGGAGGAATACTAAATAGACCACCAATACTTGATGGTTCCAATTATGATTATTGGAAAGTTCGCATGGTGGCGTTTATCAAGTCTATGGATGGAAAGGCTTGGAAGTCTGTGGTCAAGGGGTGGGATCCACCAAAGATCAAAGACAAAGATGGGAAGCTCACTGAGGAGCTAAAACCTGAAGACGATTGGGACGATGAAGATGATAAGCTTGCTTAAGGAAACTCTAAAGCCTTGAATACCTTGTTCAATGGGGTGGACAAGAACATCTTCAGACTCATAAAGAATTGTACTGTTGCAAAGGATGCGTGGGAAATCCTGAAGACTGCGCATGAAGGGACCTCTCGTGTCAAATCCTCAAGGCTTCAGCTTCTCACTACTAAATTTGAGAACCTGAGGATGAAAGAAGATAAAAGTATACATGACTTTCATATGAATATTATTGATATTGCCAACACATCTAGTGATCTTGGAGAGAAAATTCCTGAAGCCAAGTTAGTCAGGAAGATTCTGAGGTCTCTCCCCAAGAGGTTTGATATGAAAGTGACGACTATTGAAGAAGCTCAGGACATTAATACCATGAAGGTAGATGAGCTTATGGGATCACTCCAAACCTTTGAGATGGCAATCAGAGAAAAGGAGGAAAAGAAGAAGAGTCTTGCTTTGGTGACCAACCAAGAAGAGGGAGACACCAAAGAGGATTTGTCCAAAGCTGTAGGGTTCTTGGAAAAACAATATCATCAACTAGAAAAGCAATTAGATGAGAAGTCTAAGATAAATGTCAAAGCTCAGACTTCTACAGATCAAGAAACTTTGGGAGAAGACCTAGCTATGACAAGAAAATCAACCGAGGGAAGGGAGTTCAGTGCTTTGAGTGTGGGGGTTTTGGACACACAATAGGTGAGTGTCCCACATACCACAAGAAGGAGAAGAAAGGTCTGTCCACTTCATGGTCAGAGGATGACTCCTCAAGCGATGGAGAGACTACTAAGAAGGTGTCTGTAATGAATGGAGTATATGATTCTGACAAGGAGTCAGATAATGTATCGCTCAATTCTAATGGCTTGGCTGAATTGTTTCAACTAGGACAAGATCAACAGAATCTTATTTCACAACTGTGTGATGAAAGACAGAACCATCTGGAAACGATCTCAGAATTGGAGGATAAAGTAGAGTGGTTAAACTCTAAACTCAACAGCCTGACCAAGTATAAAGGGTCTGGGCTATAATGATCAAGTTGAGATCAAAGGACATAGGACTGGAGGGAACTCAGCCCAAGTGATGTCAAGAAGGATGTCTCAACATCGTCAAAGGCATCAGAACAACTCTCCAGGAAAACAAAAACAGGACAAACAGTGTTACTACTGCGAGAAGTTTGGTCATATACAGGCTCACTGCTACAAGTTGAATGGATATCCTAAATCTTCAAAACAATCCAGAAGAAGAAGAAGGAAGACTCCCAAAGGGAAGAAGAAATGGATACCTAAGGGTCAAACTGTAGCCTTCATTGCCCATACCTCTCTCAGAGCCTCAGCCAAAGAAGACTGGTACTTTGACAATGATTGCTCCAGACAGATGACTGGTGTGAAGAAGTTCTTGGCTGACATTAAACCTCATCCCACTGATCATGTCACCTTTGGAGATGGCTCAAAAGGAGAAATCAAAGGCGTTGGCAAACTGAAGTATGAAGGTCAGCCCTGTCTTGATAAAGTTTTGTATGTTAAGGAATTGACTGCAAATCTAATAAGCATCAGCCAACTGTGTGACCAAGGTCTTAAGGTAAACTTCTCTGAATCTGAGTGCCTGGTTACAAATGATAAAGAAGAACTCATTATGAAAGGTGCCAGATCCAAGGATAACTGCTATTTGTGGGCTCCTCACGAAACTCAGAGTCCCTCCACCTGTTTAGTGTCTAGGGAGGATGAAGTAAAGTTGTGGCATCAGAAACTGGGGCATTTGCACTTAAAAGGAATGAAAGAAGTCATATCCAAAGAAGCTGTTAGAGGAATTCCAACCGAGGCTAATATAAATCACTTTCATATATGGGGATGTCCAACCGAGGCTAAACCCTTTAGGCCCAATGAAAAGAAATTACATCCTCGAATAGTGAGTATCTACTTCATTGATTATTCTTAACGATCCAGGGGCTATAAGTTTTATGATCCCAAATTTAAATCAATTTTTGAGACATGAACTGCCACATTCTTTGAAGATATTTTGGGGGAGAAATAAGGTTAAATACTTTGATTTTGAGGAAAAATCAGTTTCAATTCCAAAACTAATTGACGCATTTGCTTTTGACAAAGCAAATTCAGAATATCTTCAAGACATTGTCATGCAAACCCCCATTCAATAGTTATCAATTGATACTGGAGAACAAACTCAAGATACTCAAGAACCAATGCCTTAAGAAACAAAGTTTCAAGAACTAGTTCCATTGGGGAGACCCACAAGAGAAAAAAGACACACTATTCTAAATGACTACATTGTATTTCTACAGGAACATGATGAAAATGTTTGCATGATGGAAAATGATCAAATCAATTTTTGTCAAGCCTTAGAAGATCCAAATTCAGAAAAGTGGATTGAAGCAATGAATGAGGAGTATAAGTTTATGAAAGATAATAAACTTTGGGAACTTGTCTCATTACTTAAAGGTGCAAACCCTATTGGTTGCAAATGTATTTTAAGACCAAAAGGGCTTCCAAAGGTAATGTGGAAATATATAAGGCTCGTCTTGTAGCTAAGGTTTATACTTGAAAGGAATGGTTTAACTTTAAAAAGACTTTCTCTCTAGTTTCATCGAAAGACTCTTTTAGGACAATCATGGTTCTTGTTGCACATTATGACTTGGAGCTTCATAAAATGGATGTCAAAACAACATTTCTTAATGGAAACCTTGATGAAACAATTTATATGACGCAACCAGAAAACTTTGTGTCAGGAGATCCAAAGAAAATAATTTGCAAATGGACTAAATCCATTTATGGGCTAAAGCATGCATCCCTTTAGTGATATCACAAATTTCATCATGTAATTCTCTCATTTGGTTTTGAGATAAATGTAATTGACGAATGCGTGTATCATAAATTCAGGGGGAGAAAATATATTTTTCCTGGTATTGTATGTTGATGATTTACTGCTTGCCACTAATGATATATGTATGTTGCACGAAACTAAGATTACTATCAAAAAATTTTAAGATGAAAGATCTTGGTGATGTCTTCTTTGTGTTAGGTAGCCAAATACATCGAGTTCGCTCTCAAAGTACTTTAGGATTATCACAAATAAGCTATATTGATAAGGTGCTTAAAAGGTTTGGCATGCAGGATTGTAAACTAGGTGATACCCTAGTGGCTAAGGGAGACAAATTTAGTCTCAATCAGTGCCCAAAATTAAATTTGGAGATTCATGAAATGCAAAAGATTATTTATCCATCTGTTGTACGAAGTTGAATGTATGCTTAAGTTTATACGCGTCAAGACATAACATACATTGTTGGAGAGTTAGGCACACACTTAAGCAATCCAGGAACAAATAATTGGAAATAAGCTAAAAGAGTTATGAGGTATTTAAAGACAACAAAATATTATATGTTCACATATAGGAGGTCAGACTCTCTAGAGATCATTAGGTATTATAACTTCGATTTTGTTGGATGCCAAGATAGTAGAAGATCCACTTCAGGTTATATCTATATGTTGGCCGGTGGTGCAGTTTCTTGGCCGAGTGCCAAACAAACTCTTTTAGCTTCATCCACTATGGCGAGAGAGTTTGTAGCATTTTATGAGGCATAAATCTATGGGATTTAACTGAGGAACTTTTTCATTGGGTTTCAAATTATAGAAGGAATCAAAAGATCGTTTAAGTTATTTTGTGACAACAAATCAATCGTCTTATACTTTAATAACAATAGGAGTTCGACAAAGTCGAAACGTATTGAAATCAAGTTCTTGGTTGTGAAGGAGAAAGTACAAAGTGGACAGATCTTCATAGATCATTTAGGGACGAACTCCATGATCCAAGGTCTTTCATGAGCACCCTACTCACATGGGTGTTATACAATTAGAGGATTCTTTGGTTTTAGCGAGAGTTAGTCATTGTTTTCAGTTATGTTCTATGTTTGATAATGTATATATATATATATATATATATATATATATATATATATATATATATATATATATATATATAAATCCAATCACGGAAATTGTCATGTATGTGGAGAATGAAGATATTATGCTTTACCCAAACAATGCTTGGGCTATCAAGGAAAGATACCTTGAGTCAAGAGGGTATACAAGCCTTTATGGAAAATCTCGTCCAAATTTAGAAATTTTGTTAATAATAACAAAATATGTGGAAATCACCCACCATTACCAAAATAATAACCCAGAAAGTTTCATAAACTTCAGCAAGTGTCACATCAGGCGTGTTTTATCTCCCAAAGAGTGGGGATTAAACCCTAACAATGATAGGGCTATAAAAATTGGTGAAGGTAAATATATTTACTTCAACTACTCCTAAAAATATGTTTTGTAAGTATCAATTGTATGAATCACTAAATATTTTGTTGTGTTCAGGGTAATTAATTCATGTAAACTTTAGGAATATTATTTTCGTATACAATAGTCCAGAATATAATAAACCAAAAGCAACATGTTTTTAGGGTTTTTAAAACTGAAAATGTTTTTAAGTGCTTCCTGTATGTTCATTATGTTGTGTCCCAGGAAGGGAGTTTGTTTTGATGAACTAAAAGGAATTTTTTTTCGTAAAAACATTGGATATCATAGGTTTGGGATTTATCCTTCTATCCCTTAGGGTTGATAGTTGAAACACTTTGGTGTTTACTATGATAACTAATGATATGTTTCTATAGTGATCTATTATATTCTTGAAGATTGTAGACGTTAATCTATTCTTATAGTTTGTATGAAGTAAGGATCCTGTCACAACGAACTTTAATTATGAATTCCAAAGAGGAAAATTATAATGAAAATAATTTAATAAAAAATGAATCTGTAGTTGATTACCCAACTGAATTGGACAAATTGAACAAATGGACTATCCCGTTTGTTTCCCCTAATCAAATTTATAAGTTTGGAAAGATAGACATTTTATCTAGACTTGCTGTTAAAAACCTTGAACAAACTGTTCAGGTTTCTGGAAATAAACAGACAATGAATCTGTTAACCCAAAAAGACCTTCTTCCTTATAAGAAGAAGTATAATTACATTCACATTGGTCTCATCCAAATAGTTGTTAAACCCTTAACTTTGTTGGGGTTAAACGCTAGCATTCTCAGATATCTTCGAGATGGTAGATGTGAGGATTTTAAACAATCCCTGGCGGCTATGGTAGAAACAAGTCTTTGCCATGGTCTAGTTTATTTTAAAATATCTCCCAACTTAAGTCTGTCTATGACAGATAGAAATATATTAAAAGCTCTGGAGTTAACCCTTCATACTGATGGATACAACTATAAACCTGGCAGTGAAATAATGGTTGTCTATTATAGGGTTTATTATAAGGTTTTAACATCCCTTAACCCCAATGCAAGACATTTAACTTTCCCTGGAACTACAACTTTAGTTCAGACCAATCTATTAACCTCAAAAGTTGCAACAAATAGACTAATTAAGTGGGATGAAATCAAATTCCCAGAAACATGGTCTCTACCTAATGAGCTAGAACCTAAACCAATTCTGAATCAAAATGTTAACCAAATTATCCAGACTCAGTCAGGAGATTTAGAAATAAGTTTTACTCCAAAAAGAATTGCCAGAATCCCTAGATCTGTTTCTCACTCTGGTAGATATTCTACCAATTCTATAAATGAATTCTACACTGCTAATGATCAATTACCTAGCAGATGTTCTACTTCTCCATTCAAGGAGGAAATTGAAGAAGTTGAGAACATAAAAATAAGTGACAATCAAATACCTTATGGAATCTACCATAAGCCTACAGGTAGGAAATCTCCTACACAGTCAGACATGAATTTTTCTCTATGAATAGATACGACTATTCAGAAGGAAGTTGTTGGAGGAATCTCATCAATGATGAGTTCATGACACCTAAGCATGCTCAATTTAGAGCATGGTATTTTGAAAATTTTTGAAAAGAAGAAGTACAAGATATAGGAAATTTCTATTTTAATTATCTGGAGGAAATCCAAGATTTCATTACCTTTCCTAAATGGTTTTTAAAACATTATGTTGAAAAATTAGAACATGAGATCATGGTTCTCCAAAAACCTTGGAATACAGGAAAAGAAATTATAACCTCACCTTTTCCTCCTAGTCAATCCTTGCAAATAAGCCCTAATATAGAGGCTACGGCTTTTCTTAGCCTTCAAAAGGTTGATTACAACCAAGCAACGATCAGGGAGATCAATGCTATTATCAAATCCCAAAATTACACAAATGCTTATCTAGTTTGTGTAGGAGATCAATTAGTCTCTATGGAAAATGACTTAGTTTCCTTAAAAAAGCTCATAGAGGAGCAAATGGCTCAGCAAAAGTTAATATTAGAACAATTGCAAAAGGAAAAACAACCTGAAATTCAGGAACGATTAGATATACCTTTAATTCAACCCCTACTACAATAACAGACTTTAAGATGGAAAGCAATGCTGATGAGTTTCTTAAAGCCTTAGATAAAAAACTGAAAGAAATAAATCTTTCTGTTTTAACAGAATCCTATTCTGATCTTGAAGAATCTGACAATATAGATGATCTTGCAAATATGTTTGCAAATATTAATATTAATAAGGAGGAAAGCATAAATCCTGTTTATGCCCCAAGGTCGGTAGAAAAATATTACTACCATAGACCATCACCCCAAGATTTTCTCTATGAAGAGCCAGAAACTTACCAGAATTCTTACTCTGGTAAAGCCATTTATGAATGGAATATAGATGGTTTAAATGATAAACAAATTCTAGACACGATTCATAGAATGATTATGTATTCCACTGTTTGTAAACAACAAGGAAATTATGATAACACTATTGCTACATTCATAACAACTGGATTTGTGGGCCAACTTAGAGGCTGGTGGGATCATTATCTCACAGAAGTTCAGAAAAAAGATATATTAACCCATAAAAAAGTGGTTAAGGTAGAATCTACCAGTACTACTGTTACTGTTTCAGGTAGCCCCTCTGTGGTAACCACAGGAGAAGAAGATGCAGTTTATACATTGTGTCTCACAGTTTTACAACATTTTGTAGGAACAAATATGCCTATAGCAGAGAAAATTAATACTCTGCTTCAAAATCTTAGATGCCCTTCTCTGGGACATTTTAGATGGTATAAAGATACATTTTTATCCAGAGTTTATCAGTTAAATAACTCAAACTCTTCCCATTGGAAATCCAAATTTGTGGATGGTCTTCCTCATTTCTTTGCTGAAAAAGTCAGACAAAGTTTGAGAAGTAAAAATGATGGAATCAACATCAGTTATGAACATTTGACCTATGGCCAAATAATATGTTGTTGCATAAATGAAGGACTATCATAATGTAATGACATCAAACTGAGAAATCAGATAAAAAAGCAGAAAAAGACAGAAAAACATCAATTAGGAGACTTCTGTGAACAGTTTGCCTTTGATGTTAATAAAACATCCAATCCTAAAAGAGAAAAACAAAAGGATAAGAAATCCAAATCTTATAGGGATTATAAGAGAAAACCGTACAAGAAAAATCCCTATAAGAAACAGTATCCTAGCAAATCCACTAAACCCAAACCCTATCAATCTAGGTCCAAACGAAAAGCCAAAAAGATGGACATAATATGTCATAAGTGTGGTAAGGCTGGTCATTATGCCAACCAATGCTGGACTAAGAAAGCCTTGCACGAAATTGAAGATGAGGATCTAAGAAATAAGCTAGAAAAAGTCTTGTTAATGGATTCTGAATCAGGATCTAATATTTCTAATGAAGAAGACGAGCTAGTCATCTTAGACAATTCCTCTTCTGATGAAAGCAATGATAATGACAATAAGTGTCAATGCAGTGAAGTGGAGTATTGGAAATCCATTGTGGAGATGAATGGATTAAATGTTAATGTTCTAACTTCAGAACAAGATGGAATTATAAAATTTATAGAATTCATCCCAGACAATGACCTGAAAAGAAAAATGTTAGAAACTCTAATAGGAGAAACTTCTAGAAAAGAAGAAGCTCCAAAATTTTTGGAAGCTCCTTATCAATTTAACGAAGTCTTATCTAGATTTCAAAATATTAATACCAGAGAAACGCCAGTTTCAGTTAATGATTTAAGACATGAGATAAACCAGCTAAAAGCTGAAATAGCTCAAATAAGAAAAGATAATAATAGTTTATCCACCAGAGTCACCCTTTTAGAAAAAAATAAGTTCAAAACCATAGAAGAAACCATAACTAATAATAACATTAGTTGGGAAGATAGCTCTGGCTATTTAACTGTGTTAGATCAAGTAACTTCACAAAAATGGTTTGTGAAAATTACTTTGGTTATTAGCAAACGATTTATTTTGAAAAATGAGATAGCTCTCATTGACAGTGGAGCTGACCTAAATTGTCTCCAAGAAGGAATTATTCCACAAAATATTTTGACAAAACAACTCAATCTATTTACCAAGCAGGAGGAGATAAATTGCAAGTTAATTATAAAATTAACAATGCATATATTTGTACCAAACAAATTTGTTTACCTATGCATTTTATTTCCGTAAAAAACATGACCCATAGAATTATATTGGGTACACCTTTTTTGCATCAAATAATGCCAATTATTAACATCAGCCCTAAGGGTATTACTACCAAAATAAATGATCAAGAGATCACTTTTGAATTCATAACAGTTCCTCAAACCAGACTAATCAATGAAATAAAAGATAGTCTGTTAAACAAAAAGAAACAAATATATTTCTTACAAGAAGAAATACAATTGCTAAATATCAAGGAGCAACTTAACCAAAGGGAAATACAATCTCAAATCAAATTGATTGAGGAAGGATTCAAAATAGAAGTTTGTAATGAACTTCCTAATGCTTTTTGGAATAGAAAAAACACATAATTTCTTTACCCTATGAAGATGACTTTAATGAAAGTCATATCCCTACTAAGGCCAGACCGACCCAAATGAACCAAGAATACTTGGAATTATGCAAGAAAGAAATTGAGTCTCTCCTACAAAAAGGTATTATTAGGCCATCAAAGTCTCCTTGGAGTTGTACTGCATTTTATGTGAATAAAAATGCAGAAAAGGAACGTGGTGTTCCAAGGCTAGTTATAAACTACAAACCCCTTAATAAAGTCCTGAAATGGATTAGATATCCAATTCCTAACAAGAAAGACTTGTTAGACAGATTAAATGAATCTGCTATATTTTCAAAATTTGATATGAAATCTGGATACTGGCAAATCCAGATTAAAGAAGCAGATAGATATAAAACTGCTTTTACTGTCTCTTTTGGGCACTATGAATGGAATGTTCTTCCATTTGGGCTTAAAAATGCCCCTTCTGAATTCCAAAATATTATGAATGACATATTCATTCCTTATACAGAATTCTTAATTGTAAATATTGATGACGTTTTAGTATTTTCTAAAACCATTGACCAACATATTAAACACTTAAAAATATTTAAAGGATTAGTTAGGCATAATGGGTTAGTTATATCTGCCCCAAAAATGAAACTCTTTCAAACAAAGGTTAGATTTTTAGGTCATGAAATTGATCAAGGAACAATAGTTCCTATAGAAAGAAACATTGAATTTGCTTCTAAATTTCCTGATGTAATTACAGATAAAACCCAATTACAGAGATTTTTGGGAAGCCTGAACTATGTTTCAGATTATTATAAGGATCTAGCAAGGGATACTGCAATTTTATATGATAGATTAAGAAAGAATCCTGGTCCTTGGACTGAGCAACATACTCAGGCCATAAAACGAATTAAAGCCAATGTTAAAGCTTTACCTTGCCTCTTTTTGGCTAATCCAAAATATTTCAAGATAGTTGAAACAGATGCTTCTAACCTAGGTTGTGGAGGTATATTAAAACAGGTTATACCTGGTACTAATAAACAAGTTTTAGTTAGATTCACTTCAGGAAAATGGAACCCTACTCAGGCAAAATATGCCACTATTAAGAAAGAAATGCTTTCTATTATAAAATGTATTTCAAAATTTCAAGATGATTTACTAAATCAATTTTTTTTGTTAAAAATAGATTGTAGCTCTGCTAAATCTATTATTGAAAAAGATGTCAAAAATCTTGTATCAAAACAAACATTTGCAAATTGGCAAGCTCAATTATCCGCTTTTGATTTTGACATAGAATATATAAAAGGTGAAAATAATTCACTAGCTGATTTTCTAACTCGTGCATTTTTGCAGGGTTAACAATGTCAACCTTCTCCAGAGGGATAAGAAGAAGAGGTGGTAGTACTTTTGCCCATGGAATTACTAGAGGGTAAAGTAGCTATATGGCTCAAGAAAGTATTCCTCTTATAGGGGATTGGACTCCAGTTATCAGTCACAGGGTGAGACAACAAGGGAGAGATATGCCTCAGCATCAAATTGATGCTTCCTAGGTCAAAAAGACCATATCTTACAAAGATACAATAACCACTGAAGAGAATCAAATCATTGATTACATGGAAAATCCAATCACGGAAATTGTCATGTATGTGGAGAATGAAGATATTATGCTTTACCTAAACAATGTTTGGGCTATCAAGGAAAGATACCTTGAGTCAAGAGGGTATACAGGACTTTATGGAAAATCTCGTCCAAATTTGGAAATTTTGTCAATAATAACAAAATCTGTGGAAATCACCCACCATTACCAGAATAATAACCCAGAAAGTTTCATAAACTTCAGCAAGTGTCACATCAGGCATGTTTTATCTCCCAAAGAGTGGGGATTAAACCCTAACAATGATAGGGCTATAAAAATTGGTGAAGGTAAATATATTTACTTCAACTACTGAGATTATATCCAGGCTTTCACCCAGACATTCTATTATCAAAACCCGAAAAATAAACATTCGTGGTTTTTTACTATCAATCCAGAAATTCTGAAAAGACCAATTCCCAGTTGGTTCTACCATTGGTGGATTAAATTTAGACCTTCCCTAGAGATCCTTCCAGAAGAAATTAAGAGCTTATATGCCCCCTGGTGTGAAAATAGTCCGTTAACCATGAATAATATTCTCATTGTAGGACAATGTCCTTTAATATTTTTTACAAAATTTCAAATTCCGTGGATTTGGAGATGGAGTTTGAATATCTCCAAGGATAAGTATAACATCCCCATTATAGAAAGACAGTTCTTCTATAAATGGTGGAATAAAATGGATAAGGAAGACATTAATGTAAAGATAACAGCAATCAAGGCTGCAATTCAAGAGGATAAAGCTGAGGGTATAGTGGAGCAAAATTCCCAACACATGTCTATGACATCTCTTAAGAAATATTTTCAACACAAATTTCCTCAAGAATCTGAAGGAGAAATTATGGTTAGAACCCTTGACCATATGAAAAAACAGTTTTTCAGTACTTTCCCTACAACTAGTAAGGATGATATGTCAATCTCTTCTAAAGACTCCATGGACACCAACACTCTTGCAGGAGAATCCCAAGAAGAGGAAGAACATACTCCTGAAGATTTCTGGGATTCTATGATCCAAGCCATGAGCCAACATGTCAGAGCTCAACAAACAAGAAATGACAAAAGCAAAGGTCCGACTCAGTAGAGGGACCTCCAAATATTCGTCTTTTGACTTTTCTGATACAGCTTTTATAAAGCTGTCCCCCACTATGCTATGGGTCAACATCAATGATGAAGACATTTTGTTTTTAATGTTTGTCCTGTTCTTCTTTTTCAAAATTGCTTTCGGTCGATGGGGCCCACATTAGCGTACCCGAGGAAGTTTTTTTGACTTTTGTGGTTTTGTTTTGTTTTGTTTTGTTTGTTTGTAATTATTTTGTTTTAACGGTTGAATAGGTCTCCGGCCACCTTCTTTTCCTTTATAAGGAAATATGAGTTTCCTCTTGTACTCAAAACTTTTTTCCAGTTTATAAAATATTTTCAGGTTTTGTGGACTTACAAAAGTTTTGTAACGTGTTCAGGAATCTTCCACCCTACACGTGTCGTGTCATCTCGTATATACTAAAAAAACAGTAGATTATGAAAACTTCCGTACAGTATAGTTAATAAAATACCTTACTAAACACAGAAGACAAAGGTCTTCTCAACAAAGACTAATGTTGATTAACTCAAAAATTTCTTTCATTATACTCACTTAGAAAAAGGTATTAACATTTTGTTATACAAACATTATTCAATCAACCATATCTAACACATACAGGTATGGTGGTCTATCTTAACCTGAACTTTTTATTCGAACTCACTTAATTTTTCTTTATCGTTTATTATTATCTTCTTAAAATCGGGTGATTAATATATGCAGCTACAAGTAAAAAGCAGTTGATTTATAAAAAATATTACATATAATGGTAAATAGAATAATTTATTTGGATCTGGTTGGTACTTGGTTATTTATACTCCACATCTACCTTCACCCTGTCTTGCTCACCCACTCCTCTCACTACACTCCACTTCAGTGAGCTATGGTGTTTCCTCACTGTTTAGCATCTCTATGTCTCTCCTCTCTTCTTCTAACTCTTGTTCTTTTTGCATCTGACGTTACTTCTTCATCAAATAATGTCACCAAAATCGGCAATGGCTATAGTCTTATCTCCATTCAAGAGACCTCTGATGGTGCCCTTGTTGGACTCCTTCAAATTAACAAGAAAACCAAAATCTATGGCCCTGATATTCCCCTTCTTAGGTTCTATGCCAAGTAAGTCTTAAAAAAACACATTGTTTTGTTTCTTAAATCTTGTTCTTAAACAAGTTGTAGTATTTTGTTGTGTTTCTCAAAGGTTGTTTTGTTCATTGTACTTATTTTGCAGGCATGAAACAGATAACCGTTTAAGGGTGCACATAACAGATGCAAACAAGCAAAGATGGGAAGTACCCTACAACCTAATACCAAGGGAACAACCACCGTCATTGACACAAACAATAGGAAAGTTCAAGAAGGTTGACCCTATTGAAGTCTCAGAGTATTCAGGTTCTGAGCTTCTATTTAGCTATATTTCAAACCCATTTAGTTTTTCAGTCAAAAGAAAATCAAACGGTGAAACCCTTTTCAATTCCACATCCACTTTTTCAGACCCTTTTAGTTCACTTGTTTTCAAAGACCAATACCTTGAGATTTCAACAAAGTTACCAAAAGATGCATCTTTATATGGTTTGGGAGAGAACACACAACCACATGGGATTAAGTTGTATCCAAGTGACCCTTACACTTTGTATACAACTGATATATCAGCTATTAATCTTAATGCTGATTTGTATGGATCACATCCTATGTATATGGATCTGAGAAATAATGGTGGTGAAGCTTCTGCACATGCTGTTCTGCTGTTGAATAGTAATGGAATGGATGTTTTTTATAGAGGAAATTCTCTTACTTACAAGGTTATTGGTGGCGTGTTTGATTTTTACTTCTTTTCTGGTCCTACTCCTTTGAATGTTGTTGATCAGTATACTTCTTTGATTGGAAGACCTGCTCCTATGCCTTACTGGGCTTTTGGTATGATTCTTCAATTCTCACTTTACTAATTTATAATTGTGTGTGTGGTTCAGTCACTTTGTTGAATTTTTATTATGAGAGCATTTGAGAATCCAATGACTCGTGGTCTGACTAAGTCCGGGGCCCATTTAAAACTAGATCATAGCTTTGTATCGACTGATCCATCCGAGGGACCGATTCGACTGTCCACTAGTCCGGGGGCCATTTAAAGCTAGATCATAGCTCTGTATGGACTGACCCATCCGAGGGATTGTTTACACCTAGCGGGATTCGAACCTGAGACCTTGAGAGATGAACACATGTACAAAGGAGGTGCTATGATTTTTTAAAAAGTTGGGTTTTGCAAAGTTATTTTCATTTCTGTCACTGTTTTTTATGATTTGAATCCTAACAATATCTTTTCTGGTCCACCTTGTACTGTTGTTGAGTAAATTAATACCTTTAAGGCTCACATGGAATGATATCACCCACAAAAAATGGAAACTTAACTTTACCATATAAAAATAATAATTGATCCTTTGTGCTAAACTTTTGGGTCAAGAATTTCAATTTTTTTTATATGCATCTATAAAGCTATATGTGGGCTGTTAATAAATCTATATGTGGGCTGTTATTATTATTACTCTTTCAAATTGTGGTGTTAATAGCACCAACCATGTGGAAGATTTTTTATGTCTTTTAAAGATAAGCTTCCTTTGTTGGTGGAATTAATATCAGTCACATAAATATGGTCCATTGTGCTTAAGGGTAAGAATTTAAGGTGGGAAATTCAATTATCACTTTTCAATGTAGTTAACCGTAAATAGTAATTAGTTGTTAGATTAACCCGGGTTGATCTGTTGGTGAGGGCTTGAAATTTATGAGTGTCTCAGTTTTGATTATGATTTACCCGGATTTAAACCCAAGTCCTCTAACTCCTTCATATAGTTGAGCTAATGAACCCCGTAACTTAGATTCTTATGCATCCAACTCTAGTTGAAAAATGGTACCTAAAGCTTTCCTAAAGTATTTTTACTTATTGGTATTACAGGATTCCACCAATGCAGATGGGGATATCACAATCTATCAGTAGTGGAAGATGTTGTGGATAGTTACAAGAAGGCTCAAATCCCACTTGATGTGATTTGGAACGATGATGATCACATGGACGGTCACAAAGACTTCACACTCAATCCAAACAGCTATCCTCGTCCTAAGCTTCTAAACTTCTTAAACAAGATCCACAGCATCGGCATGAAGTACATTGTCATTATTGACCCTGGAATTGGTGTTAACTCGAGTTACGGTGTATATCAAAGAGGTTTGGCTAACGATGTTTTCATCAAGTACGAAGGTGAACCTTTCTTGGCTCAAGTTTGGCCTGGAGCGGTAAACTTTCCTGATTTTCTCAATCCAAAGACAGTTTCTTGGTGGGGTGACGAGATCCGCCGCTTCCATGACCTCGTACCTGTTGATGGCCTATGGATTGACATGAATGAAGCTTCGAATTTCTGCTCTGGTAAATGCACAATTCCAAAGGGAAAGATATGTCCAAGTGGAACAGGACCGGGATGGATCTGTTGCTTGGATTGCAAGAACATCACCAAAACAAGATGGGATGATCCTCCTTACAAAATTAACGCTTCGGGAATACAAGCTCCAATAGGGTACAAAACAATAGCCACTAGTGCAACCCACTATAACGGTGTCTTGGAGTATGATGCTCATAGTATCTATGGTTTCTCGCAATCCGTCGCAACACACAAGGGTCTTCTTGGAATTGAAGGTAAAAGGCCTTTTATTTTGTCACGATCCACTTACGTTGGCTCGGGTAAATATGCTGCACATTGGACAGGTGACAATCAAGGAACATGGGAGAATTTGAGGTATTCAATATCCACAATGTTGAATTTTGGTATATTCGGTGTTCCAATGGTTGGTTCAGACATTTGTGGATTCTATCCACAACCAACTGAAGAACTATGCAATCGATGGATCGAAGTAGGTGCTTTCTACCCTTTTTCAAGAGATCATGCAAACTACTACTCCCCTAGACAAGAGCTTTACCAATGGGATTCAGTAGCTCAATCAGCTAGAAACGCTTTAGGCATAAGATACAAGATTCTCCCATATCTTTACACCTTAAACTATGAAGCTCATGTTAGTGGATCACCAATTGCAAGACCACTTTTCTTCACTTTCCCAACTTACACCGAATGTTACGGCCTCAGCACTCAGTTTTTGCTTGGTAGCAGTCTCATGATATCGCCGGTGCTCGAGCAAGGAAAAACACAAGTGAAGGCATTGTTTCCTCCCGGTAGTTGGTACAGTTTACTTGATTGGACTCACACCATAACATCAAAAGACGGAACTTATGTTACACTCGACGCACCTCTTCATGTAGTAAATGTCCATTTATATCAGAACACAATTCTCCCAATGCAACAAGGTGGCTTGATCTCCAAGGAAGCTAGAACAACGCCGTTCACACTCATTGTAACATTCCCGGCTGGCGCAACAGAAGGAGAAGCTAAAGGTACGCTTTTCATTGACGACGACGAACTTCCTGAAATAAAGCTTGGAAACGGATATTCGAGTTTTATCAACCTATACGCGAGTGTGAAACAAGGAGGTGTGAAAGTGTGGTCAGAAGTTCAAGAGGGTAAGTTTGCTTTAGACAAAGGTTTGATTATTGATTCAATATCTGTGCTGGGATTGGATGGAAATGTTGGAGCAGTGGCATCACTTGAGTTAGATGGAAAACCTCTGATAGGTAAGTCAGGTTTGGTTGTTACTACTTCTGAGCATGTGAATTTGAATGATGAAGGAAATGGAGAAAGTAAGACTGTGATGGTTGCATTGAGAGGTTTGAGCATCCCTGTTGGTAAGAACTTTGCTATGACATGGAAAATGGGATGATGATTTAGATTGAATGAGATTTGTGTTATGTTAGCTTGTTTATTTTTCAGTTTTAAGTAATGCCAAGAAAAAAGCAAGGCTTTTTTTATGAGTTGAAATATGAATGTTGGTTTTTAGTGTTTTAGCTAGATATCTATGAGTTGAGACTTGTTTGTTGTCATTCAAGTGATTTAGAATTGTGTTACTAAATTTTCCAATCATCACTTAATAATAAAAATAAGGTTTTATCCTAATTACTTCCTAAAATAAATTTTTATAGACTGATGAGATATTAAAGTTGATGGTCAAACATAAAATATAAAAATATAAATTGAAATTGGTAAATATTATTTATGAATAAGAAAATAACTTGCGTGTTTAAATTTAATCAACGATCATATTTTTTTTAGGTGGGTGGCCTTAGTTACGATGGTTAGAACTTGACAACCATAATGTTTGTGAAAATAGTGAATAATTGAGTAATTGGGTGTGGAGAGGGAGACACTGAGAGGAAATTAGAGAGAGCAAATTTGAGGGTGAAAAATATGCACATTAATTCATTCATGAGATACCCTAATAATATTTATACACAATACAAGATGAGGTACAATTAACCAACAAATAAAATTGAAAACTTCTATGGTGTAATCGGTTAACATCTTATGTCAATTGGTTGCACTAACTCAGAGTTTCAATTTTTAATTGATTTTACACAGGTGTAATCGGTTGATATATTATGTCAACCGGTTGCACTTTGCTGTTGTAGGTTCTGTTAGCCAATATTAAAAGGGTGTAACCAATTAACATAAAAGTGTAATTGGTTACATGCACCAAGTCTTCCATGCCCATGTTCTTCTTCAATCTCTAGAACACTTCAATTGTGACTCCCTTGGTTAGCAAATCGGCCACTTGGTTTTCACTTCTACACCCAATTTCAATCTTTTTTCACTAACAAGTCATCTCACGTAGTGAAACCCCATCTTATGCTTGCTCATCTCTTATGCAATTGAGTTCTTAGTAAGGTCTATAGTGGAAACGTTATAAACCATGAACGTTACAACATCACCCTCATCATTACCTATCTCCTTCAATAAATTCATTAACCACACGACTTGGCACACACACACACACACACACACACACACACACCGAAACAACGATGTACTCGGCCTCACA
The DNA here is from genome assembly GCA_022829125.1 of Lathyrus tuberosus. Taxonomy (NCBI): domain Eukaryota; kingdom Viridiplantae; phylum Streptophyta; class Magnoliopsida; order Fabales; family Fabaceae; genus Lathyrus; species Lathyrus tuberosus. The sequence continues at coordinate 457,543 of JALAZF010000659.1, read as the reverse complement.
AGAAGAGAGTGTCACTACCGGTTCCTTCTTCGAACACCATGAGATCGGTGTTTCACAAAACATAAAGATGTATTCATCTGTAGAATTTATATCATCCTTATCTCTGCACCAATTAGAATTGGTAAATCCAAATAAATTGCATTTTCTACCCTTGTCCATTGCCGAAAATAGAATTTAACACCCAATAGATCATTTGACGTATCTTAAAATCCTCTTGACTGCTGCCAAGTGAGACACCTTCAGTCTCTCCATGAATCTGCTTTCAATATTGACACTAAACGCCAAATCCAATGGCGTATTGCACAAGTAACGCAAGATTCAATCAACCTCATATATTAAGTTGGATTAACATCTTGCTCATCCTCATTTTTCGACAACTACAGCCTCGGTTAAGCCGGAGTAATGGCAGCATTGCAATGCTCTATTTTAAACTTCTTCAAAATCTCAAGCAAATACCTTCTTTGGTGCATGAGCAGTCCTTTCTTGGACTTGTAAAAATCAATACGAAGGAAGTATGTCATGAGGCCTATGTCATTCATCTCAAACTCATCCATAAGTTCACCCTTGAACTTATAAATTATTCTTCATCGGTGCCCGTAATCAACAAATTGTCTACATAGAGACAAATGATTATCACCCATTCATTTGTATCCTTCTTCACATATACACCATGTTCGGATACACACTTCTTGAAGCCAATCTCCTTTAAGAAACCATATATCCTCTTGTTCCAAGCTGTTAGAGCTTGTTTCAAACCTTACAATGCCTTCTTCAATTTATAGAACTTTGACTCTTGGTTTTTCACAACAAAACCAGGGGTTGTTCTACATAAACCTCTTCTTCAAGCGGTCTGTCAAAAATGCAGATTTCACATCCATTTGGTAGATGGACCAATTATTGTTATTTGCAATACTAACAATAGCCTAATGGTTTTAATTCAGCTACCAGTGCAAATACCTCATCAAAGTTTATGTCTTCTCTTTGCAAAAATCCCTTTGCAACTAATCGAGCCTTATGCTTAATTATGAACACCCATCTTACACCAATTGGCTTCTTTTCTTCCAGTAGATCAAGTAAATCCCAATTCTTGTTCTTATCAATCGATTCCAGTTCCTCCTTCATATCACAAATCCATTTTGGATCACTCAAGGTCTCCTCCGTTTTAATTGGTTCAGATTCAGCCATAAGTGTAAAATGGATGAAATCACCACCGTCACTGATTTCGTTATCTTGGAACAACTCACAATCTTGGAGTCTAGCCGACAAACTTCTTTTCCTTAATTATCTTCTAACATTTTCTTCCATTAGGGTTCAACGAGGGTTGGTTCTGCACCTTCCAGCACCGTAGGAACATATTTTTCACTAGTGTATCTGGTTGACATATTTATGCAATCAGTTGCACTCTGCTGCACTTCTTTAATTTTGTTAAAAAACTACATCTCGGCTGACTAAAATCCTTCTATTCGTTGCATCATACAACTTGTAACCACTGTAGAGTGATACATCAATTCTCCCTTATCATCTAAGTTCTTTCTAAGTTGTCCTGACACGCGTTGACATGCCACCAAATCGAAAACTCTCAAATGAATCAAATTTGGTTTATATCTAGACCATGCTTTCTCCGGTGTTATCTTCTCAAGCTTCTTTGTTGGACACATATTTAACAAGTATGCAGTTGTGGACACCGCTTCTCTCCATAACTCTTTTGGCAAGTTTTTCCCCTTCAACATGCTTCACACCATGTTCATGATCGATTGAATCTTCCTTTCGAAAACACCAATTTACTGTGGTCTATAAGGTGGTACTACCTCATGTAATATTCCTTCTTGGTCACGAAACTTCCCAAACTCATTTGAAACATATTCACATCCACCATTTGTTTTGAGAACTTTGAGTTTTTGACCGCTTTATCTCTCAACCATGGACTTGAATTTCTTGAAAACCTCAAGTACCTCATCCTTTCTCTTGATTAGGTACGTCTACATTTTTCTACTATGATCATCAATGAATATGACAAAATATATATTGCCACCAATGGAATCAACTTGCTTCAGTCCACACACATCATAATACACCACCTAAAGGAGACACTTAGTTCTACAACCCGTATCCTTGCTGAATTTTCCCTTATGTTGCTTTGCTTGCACACATTCTTAACAAATTTCAGCAGGTATGTTGATCAATGACATCCCCGTTACCATTCCATTCTTTTGAAAGACATTGAGATCTATGAAATTGAGATGCCCAACCATATAATGCCATAACCACTCTTCTTTACTAGTTGTAGTAACAAGACATTTATGCTCTTGTTTACTGAGAAATTTGGTAAACAAAAAAAGTTTGATTTCACTTAAGGGATTAAACTCGAAAAGATCCCAAGACATATTGTGTGAAAATTATAAATTTGAAATGATTTAATATTAAAGTCGAAAATGAAAAGAACTTAGAAATAACTTTAAAAGCAGTAAATTACTTGAAAGTAAAGAATTCAATTCATATAGTAGAACGCAAATACATACATTGTCACAACTCTTTTCTCACTAAACACAGATACTTTGAGTTTACATAATTTGTGTAACAATGCGGACCCCTAAAACTATAAATGAACACTACTTATATACTAGTCCTAACATAACCGTCTGCAACGGTCGACTAAGAAAATTATGCCACATTTCCATCTCCATGCAATCTTCATTCTTGACAAGATTTCACGTGTCTTCAGATAACTATCTGATCTTATACGTTTACGCCTCGTTCGACCGCATGGAGAATAACAATTTTAGAAACTCTAAATTTTGCTAAGTCCCAAAACTATGGAAATCATCGGTCTTTAACTAACTGATTGGAATCTCGACCAAGGTCATCAGTATCATTTGATGGAATCGCTTCGTCGAAGAATGCTTATTCTAATTTCATGGTCAAATGACCATTTCGACCTAAGTTAAAAACCTAAGTCATTAAACATTCTTCAATATTATTAAATCATAACAATCAAGGCTTGTGTCGAAAATTCGAGGTAACAAATCCATAACCTTCAACTCAACCTTGAAAGTTCTATTGGGAGGCATAAGAGCCTTTAGGACCAAAACTCTGTTTGCATTCATAACTCATAGTGCCTTGTTCTCCATATAATCTTGTAATCTTTCTCAAGCAATTGGCCAATACTTAGAAGGTTACACTTGATTTCGAGAATATATAGCAAATCCTTTATCAAAGAATGTTTACCATCCCTTCTCTCGATCAATAAATCATCGATACCTTCCTCCACTAGAGTGATATCATCCGCGAACTTAACCTTGTTCTTCATGGCATGATTGATTGCAACAAACCACTCTTTCCCCGTCATATGCGTTTTACATTGTCATACCCCAAATTTGTCATACCCCAAATTTGTCATACCCTTTCATACAAATATTATGGCTTATGCTTTTCATTTTTCTCATATGCATACCCTCCATTAGGGCATTTAAATACATCATACATCTATCATCATGGGCTTGTTAGTTGGACCAAAGGTCATTGTCATCAGGGCTTACATGGACTATGGTTTCTTGTTATGGGTACTTAAAGAGCAAGCTTTTGGATTATTACTTGGAAAAGCAGATGTTATGGCATGGTTGACCTTTGACCTAATTCTTGGAAGTCTCTCCATGTTTATATTCAATATCCAAACCATATTTCAACCCATTGTCCATTTTAAATCCATATTTAATATCAATTCAAATCCATTTATTCATACCATAGTATCCATTTTCAAACCATTTTCCTAAGTCCAAACCATTTTTAAGTCCAATCCACAGTCCATATCCATTACCAATTTCAAATCCAATTCAAATATCCAAGTCCACATCTAATATCCATATTTTCAAATCCAATTTTCAAACCAAACCAATACCCAAAATCTGCATTCATTTATCCATACTCCAAACCAAAATTCAAATCTAATATCCATATTTTTTCAAATCCAATATCCAAATAAAATTCCAAATCCAAATTCTATGTCCAATTCCAAATTTTACACAAAAATAAATTTCAAGATTATGTTTTACACAAGTCACTAGTCAAACCATACAAATCCATTTCCATTCAAGTCATCACTATTTACATTGACAAGTTCAAACCACTACAAGTTACAAAGTTTTATACATTTTTGACCAAAGCCACATTAACTACCCTAAGCCCCTAACTCTACTTGGATAGCCTTTTCAAGCCTCATGTCTTCAAGCCTCCAAGATTTCTTCATGTTACAAAACCTGCCAAACCAAAAAATAAGTCAATACAACAATTCTACAAACCAAAACCTCTATCAAAGCCATTCCAATTAACACCATTCAAACCAACCTCATGGGAACCATGCTTACATTACAAGATAGATACAAACACCACACTACACTTTACAAAGATCAAGCAATGCACACATACATAAACTTGCTCTCATAGTCATACATAAACACCATTCAATATTCACAAGCCATCTCATCAATACTCATAACAGCTCATATAAATTCAGTTGCAACAAACTTCACAACAATTTAACAAAGGAAGTTCATGACAATTGATAGTAACAGATTGTTTTCAAAGAATTCCAAAAGTTGTAAGGAAAAAGAGGATCATGATGCAAGCAGGGAATGAAAATGAGTTCAGTTGTTAATTGAATTTACACAGCAGACAATTCAGTAGCATGGTATTGCATCAAAGTACACAAGCATCACACTACTTCAACTTGAACCAAATAAGTTCAATTGGCATCAAGGGCAAGCAAGCATTTTTGAAAATCATTAATAGCAGTTACCAACACTTCACAACAGTCATTTTAACGCAATTAACCAATACAGTCATAAACTAACCTTAACTCCTCACTTCAAAAACCAATCAAAGCTAACAAAATACAACAAGCTAATTGTTATCAACCACCACTTACACTAACATCTCATAATGGTCCCCTTCAACTGACAGTTTGGCCAACCTATTAACAAACTAACAATCACTTTCTAGCTATTTTCCTTAATGCTAATTCATTAATGATAATAAACTCATGTGACAACTGATTTTTTCGAGCTAACAGAATTTCTTTCTAATTCATACACCAACTCAAAGTTCCAGCTGGCATGGCAATCTCATAACAGATTTCAAACTGACTTGTAACCAATTCGAAACCCACATAACTGAATCCAAGCCTCCCTTTGAGAAACTCCTAGCTTCTTCTGAGCTAGCTCCAATCCAAAACTCACCCAAACCTAATCCTTATATAACAGTATCATCACCTTCATTTCAAGGGCTCCTCAACCATTTCTCACATTTTTTTCCTGGAATCTCTCTGATTCTCTCATTCTTTTCTCTCCCTCCGAACCTCACAAAGAGCTCAAAATCCATTGTTAAACAAACTTCATCTTGAAGCTTGTTACAACAAGAGCTTGAACTCCTCCACTCTGCATTACCTAAACTCTCTCTCTACGCACGAAGAACATAACAAACATACAGTTTTCTCCTACAAACTACTACTACAGCGAAGAAGGAGAAACAGAAATTCATTGGAAGCTCACAAGAATCAAAGAAAGTTTACCTGAATTTTGAGCATTGCAGCGGTTATTTCACTTAGAACCTCCTCTCTGGCCTTCTATTCCATCTCGTGCGCGCATCTCTGAAGGTAATAATCTTCCATTCTGCATCCTCATTGTATCTTGTTCTTTCTCGTTCCCTTCACCGCAGCGATATATTAGAAAGTAGCTTGCTTATTCTGGTGATTTGATGGTTTGAGGGCGTTAGGGTTCAAAGATTTGAAGCTTCGATTTACGTTTATGGTGAGGACTTAGGGACAATCTTCTTAGGGATTTGGTAGAGTGGACAGAGAGGATCGTTTTAATGTAGGTACCTACGTGGTTGGCCTCCCTCTGCCGCCTCCGGCGCGGCGGAGGCGATTTACGACGAGGTTCTTAGCTGAGGGTAAGAGACAAAGTAGAATGTGATGTCTTGGTGAGGTTTAGGATCTGATTCTCCCTCTCTATTCTTTTGCGCCTGCAATTTTTTTAGCTTTGGCTTTTTATGCACTCTAGCCCATTGGCTTTCAAAATTGGACACCCTATCTCGTTTTGCCCCTCCCTCAGTTCCCAAACCAAGGCTAATGGGCCCTGAGTCTGGGCCATGTGCCAGAATTGCTTGCATGCCCTACACACCTTAACTGCACCTCCCTCTGTTACATTTTTTATTAAAATTTTGATTGAATTTGTATTGAATCTCTTGTTAAATTGTTGGTTGATTTTTTTTGTTAAAATTTTGTTCAATTCTTGTTGCAATTTTTGTGGATTATCTTTGTTGATTTTGGATCGAATTTTTTTGTTAAATTTGGATTAGATTTTTGTTAAATTTGGATTGAATTTTTTGTTTGTTAAATCTTGTTTGTTAAAGTTTTATAAAAATTTCTTGTTATATTTAATTGAATTGCTTGTTAAAGTTTTAATAAATTTTCTAGTTGAATTTTGATTGAATTTTTTTTGTTGGAATTAGGATTGGTTTTCTCATTGGATTGTTGATTAATTTTGTTGATTCTTGTGGAACTTTATTTCTCACTTTTCTTTAATCTTGATTAAGTGAATATAATGGACCTAAATAATCAATAAAATTTAAAAAGAATCATGGACTTAAATTGATTGACCTTTGCATTGGACTATTATGGACCATAGGATAGACCTTGGCATTGGAGTATTTCGGACACGGACCATAGGATAGACCTTAGCATTTTGGAGTACTTTAGACTATGGACAAATTAATCAACATTAACACACTTTACATAATTCTAATTCATCATGCTTGATTGATTTTTTTTAGGGTTTTAGCATTGCTTGTTGTTTCATCTTGATTGGTATTTTTGTGCTTAATTTCCATTCATCATTTGATTACATCATCTTGCATCCATTATTAATGCACATTGCTAACCTTTTGATCTTTTGTTGTGAGGTATTACTTTGAGGCACCATGGACCATTTTTGGACTTTAACTCACTTTTTTCGATTATTGTACTTTTATTCATTTTATTTCTAGTTCATATGTCAGCCCAAATTGTGGTAGTATGTCCCCCACTCCCATTAAAATGTAATAGCGTAGGATTTTACGTTATTTTATTGTTTATGCTTGCATGCTTGTATGTTAAAAAAGATAAAATAAAAGTGATTAGAAAACAATTTCAAAAATATAGATAAAAATAAAGCTTGATCCAACGTCAAGCCATTTTTGAAACTATTAAATGAATTCTCATCCTTCATTACGCCTTAGGGATCCACCAACTTTTCACACTCGTAAGTCGATCGCATAGGCGTCACCGTCAACCTCCATCCGTTCTCATCTTCAATCCAATCATCTCTCTTTTCTTCTCACACCTTTCACATTTCAAACATCAAACACTTGGTCCAATGCCATGTCACTTTTCAAACTATTTTTATAATAAATTGGGAGAAAAGGGAATGAAGCGTATATACTTGTGCACCTCATTTCTCAAGTACTTCTTGGGTTGTTGGTCCTGATTGGCTTGTGGCCCGACGCTTGCCTTCCATTCAAAACACCTAATAATAACAAGAGTTTAATCCAGTCGTCTTAGGGCGAAAAGGAGTGGTTGGGATACTATTATTCCCTCAACTCTCGAGTATTTGATTGTGGGTCGTACTTAGCCTATGGTTGAATACTTGTCTCCCTCTAAGTACCAACAATTAGACTCACTTCACAAATTTCAAAACAAAGTCTTTTCTCTAAAATAAAACTCCACCAATCAAATGTGACATCTTGCCTCGAGTGCGTAATTCCAAAACCTTTTTAAAAGGGCACGTTATTTCCATTCTATCGCAACATAGGCTAAAGCGCCAGTCTCCTTACGTGCAAACGGCAAAACCTAATGCTATAATGAGAACGTTAACATCACCTACTAAAATCAACAAACAAATCTAGTTCCATGAACTACGGAGCTCTAACTTCCTCATTGCACGAGAGAATACATAGGCACAAGATTACGAGATCCTGGCGAGCAGCCTTCCTTCATTTTCACCCATAGTTCTAAGAACTACGGAACTCTGATTCTTCATATTCACAATGGAGATACGTAGGCACGAGGGCCCTAATCCTTGGGGAGCACACTAATTAAAAACTTATTTTTTTCTCCTTTAGCAAGTACACCTTTAGATAAACGACACCCATTCACGCATAGACAAACAAGATAGTTCTTGTCGCGTACGACGGGTGTGAGGGGTGCTAATACCTTTCCCCTGCATAACCGACTTCTACCTTTAAGGGGTTTTATCGATATTTTTCCTGTCCTCTGGAATAAATAAAGTTCAATGGCGACTCTATATTTTTCGCGTAGCAACAACTGGCGACTCTGCTGGGAATTTTTCCCTAAGCAAGTCAAACCTAGTCTTATTTTTTCTCTTGTATGTATGGGTGTTTATCTTTACTGTCTTTACTTGCTTTATCATTATTACCAGATGCTTTATTGTTGTTATATATTATATCCTGGATATATCTGTTATATTTGTGGGAAGTGGTTTCATGATGTTATTGAGTGATAAGCCCAATACCCAGGCTTTGAGAGTACACCTGAGATAGTTTGGGAGCTTTGTACTAACTTTTCGAATGTAGTTATCTTGGTGGGAAGGTACGAAGACCCCACCTAGAGTAGATTACTTTTTATGTTTTGCTGACATATGAGTCATTTCGCGTTGACGACCATCCTTTCAAAGGGAGTCCATGACTCTAGGGACCTTTAGCAACCCGTGACTTTTCGAATTTGAGGGTAACCTCACTTAGAGGAGATTCCCTTGAGAGTATCACTGGCTTTGCAAGTTATTTTAGCACTGATGAGGGTATTCTCAAAACGGATCCATGACGCTAAGAACCTTTGTGAAAGTCTTAGTACTCACATGCGAGGGGAAATGGGATTCTCTTTTGCAGGAAACCTAGAAAACTCTACATACCCTAAGAGTCATATGCCAATTATCCAAAGACACGTAAAACCTCTGATCTAAGAACATGCATACCATAACATTGCATGAATTTGCATTCAAACCTTATTCTCAAGGAATCTTAAAGATTTGTATTGTGCAGTGAGTATTCATGGAGAGAAGAAACACACTCCCCCTCAAGTTTAAAATGCCCAATGTAGACAGTTTGGTTGCTCTGAATGGCAAGGTAACTTCGTGTGAAATGAGCAAATTCACATGCAGATATGGTCATATTCTGAAGCTCCTAACCATAGATACAGATGCGAGGGATCTGGTCGGCCTAGCCCAATACTATGATCCCTTATTTGCTGCTTCACCTTTCAAGACTTTCAACTTGCTCCCACTATTGAAGAATATGAAAGATTGTCGGATTGGTATGTGAAAGACCGTGCTCCATTCACAAGACTAGGGGAAGAAGTTACACCAGAGCTAGTAGCTTAAGCCTTACACTTTTCCCAATTATAAGGGACCATACATCGTGAAGAAGCAATGCGTTGAGATTACCAAGGATATAGGAACTATAGCAATGGCAGTTTTAATGGAAATTAGAGCATCTCTTATTGCCATTATATACGTTATTTTTTCTGTTTCCTTTTTCATATACCGCATTTAGGAGTTGCTTCCTTGTACAATCGCCTATTCACAGGCAAAACTTTCGTATTCAATAAAATTGTTTCGTGCCAAAAGCTTTATTATTTTCCCTTTTCAGTTTGTATGCGAAGTGTAATTTAATTTGTTATTAAACATTGCATTGAGCATATTGGGGTCAAATAATCGTAAGCTAAAACGAAACAGGACTTTGCATAGATTCGAAAGCAACCCAAAGGAGTACTGGGGCATCTAATACCTCCTTTCTATGTGCAGGTAACAAAATCACAACTGTCACTTTGACCTTGTAACGCCCCGTTTTTATTTAACTATTATTTGTGAATATAATGGTGAATTGTTGTGATCGATTGTGTGTGTGTTGTGCGTTCGTTATGTTTGGTGTACCCGTGGTGAAGGGTAGTGGCCTTAAGAGGTGAGTCTTGGGGGTAGTAGGGGTGTATGACTAATAACATAGAGATTAGTGGTGTGTTGAGTAAGGTTAATTAGATTATTTTAATTGGCATTTGGTTAACCATAGTGTAAAATGAATATTAGTAGAGTGATATAATTGATGAGAGTTACTATTATTATTTAGAAAGATGGGTCAAGAATATTAATAATAATATAATGGAATAAGTTGGAATATTAGAGGTGTAGTGAGTGGAAGGGCATAGTGGTAATTGTATGAGGATTAAGTGAGGGCAAATGAGGCAATTCATTATTTGGGGTATATATGAGAATGAGAGAGTGAGAATTCATTATTCATTCTACGTAAAAGTGAAAGAAAATTGGAGAGCTAAAGGGAAAGAGGAGAGAAGAGCTAGGGCAAGAAGAAGGGAGAGAGAACCCATGGAAGAAGAGGAAATCTCATCACTATAAGGTAAGGGTGGGATTTCTTTAATCACTCAAGGGTTAGATGATGTAGATATGTGGGTAGGAATCATTAGGTTGATGCCATGGATTGTTGTTTGTGGATTAATTGGGGTTTATGGGAAGAATCTATAACTAAAATGTTTGGAATTGACGAAATTGTTGTATTCGAATTGTTGTGATTGTTGTGAATAATGTATATGTGGTATAAATGGGTTTTAATGACTTAAACTGGGGTTATTGGGGGTTAAAATGCAATTTAAGGGTGTGAAATCGCAGTGGGAGAAGTGCTGTCACCGCAGGCACTTTTGGCTGAATCGCAGAGCAGGCTTAGCCCAGTTTTTGGCGCTTAGCGCGGTCCCCTCGGGCAGCTTATTTTAAAAACTTTGAAAATTCATAACTTTTGACTCGTAAGTCCGTTTGGGTCGCCGTTCGAATCGTTGGAAAGCTGACTTTATGTTAAAATTATTTTCAATGATAGATTTCCAACTATTCGATGCGCCATATGTGTTTCCGTGTAGGTTCCGATGTGTTGAAATATGAAATGTGGGAGTTAGTCGTAGGAATGTGTGTTGTGATTGTTGCTTATGATGTTGTGTGATGTTGTTGATAAGTTGTTGTAGCATACCATATGATTGTAATCGTTGTTGCTTATAATGTTGTGTGATGATATTGTTGACTAGTTATGGTATGATGTGTTGTGACTTAACTGATAAATGCAATAGTTGTTGTTTATGAAGTTGCATGATGTTGTTATTGAGTTGTTGTGGCGTAACTTGTAAATGCACTAGCTGTTACTTATGTGGTAGTATGATGATGATGTTGAGTTGTTACAGCATGTTATGTGGTAGGCATGTTTTGATGAGTTATATTGATGATTACGAGATGTTGATTAATGAGGTTTTGATGACGTATTTGATGATATGATGAATATGTGGGTTTGATGGATGATGATGCACGTAATGACTTTTGTTGATGATGATGGTTAGGACGTTGTACATCATGCATTCATAGCATTTGGACTTCGGTCTATTGATGATGTTAGGACTTCGGTCCAGTGACGATGTTAGGACTTCGGTCCAGTGGTGGCTTCAATCCCATTGTGTGGATTAGGGTGTTTATGACGTGCTCCCTTGTGGAGGGTTGATGACCTAGTGTCCATTATTATGACGATTTGGTACCACATGCATTGAGTTTAGTTGGTGTCTCATTGCATTATATAAGAGTTGTGTTGCATTATGAAATGTGTGATTATCTGTTGTGTTGAAATTAATGAAAGTTGTGTTGAAGGGTGAATTACTTGATGATTTATGCTTTCATATTTATATAATCTTTCTCTTTTGTTTGATTTGAGAATCTCACCCCTTCTGTTTGAATGTTGCCTCCACGTGGGTAACGTGCAGATAATCAGGAGTAGTGTGGAAGTCGTGGTCGGTGAAGACGAGGTGCTTCACTTTAGTTTGGAGTCTGCTCTGATATGTAACATTGGGAGTCGGGAACGCTTTATGCATGATTTTACTTTGTTAAAGAATTACAGTTGCCTTTACATTTTTGAAAACTAATATTTTGATTAATTGAAACCGTTATATTTTGTTGATCACAATGAAGAATTTCCGTTGTGTAATAAAGATGATTTTTGGATTAAAGTTACATTAATATTTATTATATGTTACATGTCTTATTGTGAGCAAGTTCTTGTTGAAAGTACCCTTTTATTCCGAGTTGTTTCATTTTACTCTGATTTTTCGATTAAATTATTTGGGGGAATTTTGGGTGTTACAGACCTAACTAAAGCTGCAGGAGTCATCATCATCCCCTGCAGTCATCATCACATAACTCCCCAGCAATGAAGCAAACTTGGGGAACTCAAGGAGATCCATGATCATCTCACAAACCTCAGAAAATCCAGGATGTATGGAAAGTCAGACCAAGTCACTTTTCCCAGCAAAACTACAACTAAATCTTCAGCGGCATATCTGAAGACCCGTTTCGTCAACAACTCTAAACCCAATGATCATTGATACTGCAAGCTTTCAAACACCAGTATGTATTGGTATCTCAAGACAACAAGCAAGGGGCTCCCCCAATGATCTCGTTTCCTTCTCCCCACCAGAGCTTAGTCTTTGGCGTTCTGCATATAGTAATCGTCATTACATTACGTCCTCATATGCATAGCATATCCATTTGAAATGGATCATTATGCCATAAAATTCAAAAATATGCATACGGAGCATAAGCCAGATTTGGTACCTTGCACAAAAGCAGAAATCAGTCCTCAATCAATACGATGATGTATCCCCAAAGAGAATTCCGATCCCATTCCCCAACGGATATTTCAATAAATCCCCAGTAGATCCCACATGATATTTTAGTTTCTGTCAATCCACAGGGTCGTATATCATACGTTGATCTTACCCTTTATTTACCCTTTTCCCCAAGGTCGTAGATCATACGTTGATCTTACCCTTTGTTTACCCTTTTCACCAGGGTCATAGATCATATGTCAATCTTACCATTTGTTTACCTTTTTCCCCAGGGTCGTAGACCATACTCCGATCTTACCCTTTCTTTACCTGTTTCTCGGGGTCGTAGATCATACGTCGACCTTACCCTTTGTTTACCTTTCTCTTAGGTTGTAGATCACACGTAGATCTTACCCTTTGTTTCCCTAGTGAAGTCGCCTCTGCTTACCTTTCTTTTGGGTCGTAGATTCATAGATCTTACCTGTTGTTTACCTTTTCTTGGGTCATAGATTGTATGTCGGTCAATATTACCCTCTCTTTACCTTTTCTTGGGTTATAGATTGTACGTCGGTCAATCTTACCCTCTCTTTAACTTTTTTAGGTCGTAGATTGTACATCGGTCAATCTTACCCTCCGTTTACCTTTTCTTGGGTTGTAGATTATACGTCGGCCGATCTTACCCATTGTTTACCTTCCTTTTTGGGTCGTAGATTGTACGTTGGTCAATCTTACCCTCTCTTTACCTTTTTCGGGTCATAGATTATACATCGGTCAATCTTACCCTCTGTCTACCTTTTCTTGGGTCGTAGATTATACGTTGGTCGATCTTACCCATTATTTACCTTCCTTTTTGGGCCGTAGATTGTACGTCGGTCAATCTTATCCTCTCTTTACCTTTTTCGGGTCGTAGATTGTGTAGCGGCGAGAAGTAATTTGAGATTAACCTATTGATTAACTTAACTCACAAAAGCAAGAGTCGACACCGCTCTTTGTTGTTTCCAAAGGAATGGGATAAGAACGAATAAAACCCATATAAGTTATAAAACAAATCTAATAAAACAAAGAGATGATGGTACATGGGTTGGTTATGCCAAGGGAAGGTATTAGCACCCCTCACATCTATAGTACTTGATCGGTAAATTGGCAAGTGTACTAATATGCCAATGTAGTAATAACAAGGGGAAATCCCCAGTATCGATCTCAAGAACTGCTTGACGATATAGAGTTATGGATTAATTGCAATTAAACAAAAGCTTTGGGGTTTTGGGATTATTTGGTAAAGTTACAAAAGCAATTGCAAATAAAGTAAATAAAGTGTGTGAAATGTGAAAACTAATATAAGTAGTATGTTAGGGAAGGTGTATGATTCAATTATGTAACGATTCTGAATTCACAGTGCAACAACTTATTTAATTATAATATTACCGATTCTTAAGGGCGTTTACTGCTAAGTTCTTAGTGAGAAAACATCTTATTAATCAACCTAATTACTATGTCCATAGAAAATCACGGTTGAAATCAAGCATTATAATATCAAGAATGATTCCGTTATTATAGGGTATCCATAGTCCTAGGTGATATCTACTACAATATGTTCTCAAATAGATCATGAACAATGGTGGTCCAGCCCATATGTTTCACATACATCAAACTCCGTTTGTCCGGCAGATAAGGCAATAAGAACGATTATGAGAACAAATCAGATATAAGAAAATAAGATTTTTATTGAACAAATGAAAGAGAATTCATTACAAATAAGAATCAGGGACACCCTCTAGCATTGGGGGTTTGGCCACTCATAATAAAAAAGAAAAACATGGGAAAGATTGTTATCATTACAAAAATCTTAGATGAATAAGTCTTAAATCGCGGAAAGTGATAATATTGAAACACACTGCGTATTTGACTCGGATTGCACATGCTTATTATCATTTAATTGTTATTTTCTTGCATTATGTTTGTATTTTGTCTTATTTTTAGGTACATTGACCAATAAGAGCCTTTCACGAAGAAACAAAGCGAAACGGGCGAAAAACAGAGATTTTAGGGTTAATTGCACACATGGCGTTCCACATGGCATTGGCCATTGGGGTGGATGTGAGGTGTAGGGTTTCTCCCACGACCCAACAACCAGAAGACCACGTCCACCACCATTTACACACATGGCGGAGGCCATACCCTGGTGGCAGGCGCCATCTTCACAAAGGTGGAGTCAGTCAAGGGAGGTTGGAGGTTGAAGCCATGACCAGAGGATTTCTCTCCCACGATTTCTGAAGGCCCAACTTGACATCCAAGGCACTATTTCACTATAAATTGGACCTAGTTTCTCATTTTTTAGGCATCCAGTCTTAGTCGCAGCATAGGCCTAGATTCACTTTGTAAAAACGATAATTCTTCACATCGAGGAATTAGCGCACCATTTTTGTGAGTGAGTGTGAAGAAATCGTAGAGTAGAAGCTTGCTGTTATTTTCTTTACCAGTCTTGTACCAGATTCAAGTCTCCGATTTGGAGCAAGTTTTTAATTCATTCACAATATTTATTATTTATTTATCCCGCATCGCATTTACTTTCGTTTATTTCCCGCATCGTCTTTAATTTTATTTATTTCCCGCACTGCCTTTATTTTATCGTTCTGTTTTAATTTCTCTATTGTCTCACACGTTTACTTTGATTTATCTTGTTGTTTTTGTTGTTACCTTTTCGAAACCAATTGCACACTTAACACGCTTTTTCCCTAAATGAATTATTCTGATAATCAATTATATGCTATGTTGTTTACCGTAGTCATGTCCAGCTAAATCTCTAGTGCTGGGATGTGAGGCTCGTCATTTCGATGATACTCTGTATGTTGTGTCTGTAGGAATGCTTTAGGGGCTGTTTTGATTTTAATGCAATTTTTCTGTGGTTTATCTGATCGGATATTACGAAAGTAGATCCGTCATTACGTCGGGTAAGATCGAAAGTCGTCCGACACTTAAGATAAAAATTGGTTAGTTATTGATTAAGAAAAACAGCGGAAGCACTTTGTTAATCAATTAGGAAAATTTAATATTATTAGAAAGTGATTTTAAAACTATTTTCGGATGCGTTCATAGGTTTAAGATTCAGTTGGCCGAGCATATGCCGAAAACCCCTTTGTGTTAAAAGTTTCCAATTAAAAGCACTTTTTAACCGAGTCTTAGAGGTAGTTATATAAAAAGGATTTGTCGCTTTAACGTAAGATGCAACTGGTGCAACGTGAGCGGCTGATATAGATTAGAGGTCAAATCTGGTTCCGATTACGCTAACGTGATGGTTCCTTATTAATTAACTCTTTTTCAAGGAAGAAAATATTGCCCCATAGGTAATTCTATTTAAATACGATAAGAGTATTGTCTGATCAATGTGAATTGCACTTCAACATTGTTTCTCTGAACTTATTTTATCTTCATTACTTTCTGTGCACTTTGCAACCCTGTTTGATTAGACTAAAATAGATCATCGTAACAATAGTTATAGATAGCTTGACATTAGTTTCCGTGGGAACGATAATCGTTTATATTACTCTGACGTAGTCCATATACTTGCGGAAGGCACTGACACGCGATCAAGTTTTTGGCGCTGTTGCCAGGGACCAACTTCGTCAAATTTTCGTACCCTATTGTTACACCGTCTAGATTTAGGCATTTTCCTTTTCTGTTTACCGGTAAATGTGAAGATCTCGCAGTACCAGAAACTTAGTAGATCCAATAGAAGAACCCGAAAGATACGCACGCGCACGTCTTTTACTCCAAAAGATTAGAAGAGCTATGGCCGAAGAACAAAACCAAAAACCTCTTATGGACTTCGCCTTACCTTCTAATGAAGAACCCCATTCAAGTATAGTAAACCCAACTATCGCAACTAATAACTTTGAGTTGAAACCCGCTCTGTTACAATTAGTGCAACAAAACCAGTTCGCAGGTCTCCCTACTGAGAACCCGAACCAACACTTAAAAGTTTTTATCCAATTAGTGGATACCCTAAAAGCCAATGGTTGTCCTCCTGAGGCGATACGTCTAAGACTATTTCCTTTTTCCCTTAGAGATAGAGCACTATCATGGTTATATTCCCTTCCACCCAATTCAATAACCATATGGAATGACCTAAAGAAAGTCTTCCTTGCTAGATATTTTCCACCAAGTAAGACCGTTGTCCTACGAAACCAAATCATTAGATATAAAGAACTATTAAGAGCCTGTCCACACCATGGTCTAGAACAATGGCTAATTATCCACACCTTTAACAATGGACTTCTCTATAACACAAAAATAACCATTGACGCTGCCGCCGGTGGTGCACTGATGAACAAACCTTACCTCGAAGCTTGCACTCTCATTGAAGATATGGCACAAAACCATTACCAATGGGGGATGAAACGAACATCACCGGAGAAAATGGAGCCCAAAGGAAGTGTATATGAAGTCAGTTGCCTAGACATGATGAAAGCTAAAATGGACGCCCTAGCTTAAAAACTTGAAAGTACGCCTGTGAATCCTACAACTACCATAGCTGTAGTGCAACCGGATGTGAAATCTGTGGAACCCCAGGACATATAACTGCTGAATGTACTCTCTTAGCTGAACCAAACCCATATCAGGTCAATTATGCCCAAGGAAATCCCTTTTCAAATACTTATAACCCTGGATGGAGGAATCACCCAAACTTAAAAAATAATAACCCTAATCAGAATTCTACACCCCAAAGACCCCAAGGTTTTCAAGCCCAAAGACCAACACAGCCTATGCAAGCTGCTCCTTAGAAATCAAATCTTGAGAAAATCATGGAGAGCTTCATTTCAGCCCAAACTCAGCAAAATAAAGAATTCATAAACCAAAACATTCACATAAACGAGCTGATTACTCAATTAGGCACCAAAGTTGATTCGGTGGTAACCCACAACAAAATGCTTGAAACCCAAATCTCTCAAGTAGCTCAACAACAAGCTGCCCAGGCTACGCCAGGAGGACAATTTCCTGGACAACCTTAACCTAACCCCAAGGGGCATGCTAACGCTATTGCCCTGCGGAGTGGAACCACTTATGATGAACCAGAAGATCCCAGGTTGAAGAAGCCAGAACAACCAATGAAAAATGTTGTAGCCACACTTGAGAAACAAAATGAGGAGAGTGTAGAACCTAAAAAATAAAAAGAAGTTAAAGATAAGGAAAGAGTTAAGGATAACCAAGTTTATATACCGCCCCTCCTTATAAACGACCTATCCCATACCCGCAAAGACTTAAACAAAGCAAATTAGACAACCAATACAAAAAGTTTGTGAAAGTGATCGAGAAACTCCACGTTGAAATTCCTTTCACCGAAGCCATCACCCAAATACCATCTTATGATAAATTCCTTAAAGACATCTTAACCAACAAACGTAGACTTGATGACCCTAAATCTTTAGAGTGCAACTCTATTGTTGAAAACACATTAGCTAAAAAGGAGAAAGACCCTGGAAGTTTTTCTATACCTTGTGTTTTAGGAAATCATCTCATCGATAAAGCCCTTCTGGAATTAGGAGCCAGTGTGAGCTTAATGCTTTTAGCCGTCTCCAATAAACTAAACCTAGGAGACATGCAACCAACTAGGATGTCTCTTCAATTGGTTGATAGGTCAGTTAAATACCCTATATGTATCTTAGAAGACATCCTAGTTAGAATTGATCAACTTTACATTCCAACAGACTTTGTTGTTATGGATATTAAGGAAGACGATGAAATCCCTATCCTTCTAGGTAGACCCTTTTTATCGACAGTTAGAGCTATAATAGATGTCAAGAGAGGAAAAATGACTTTCGAAGTAGGTGATGAGAAAGTAGAATTTATCTTATCCAAATTCTTAATGGCGCCTGCCATTGATGACTTATGTTGTGCCATCGATATCATCGATGAGTGCATAAGAGAGTTAGATCTAGAAGAACCCACCAAAACAATTAAATTACCATCGACCCCTATCCTTGAAGACGACGAATTTATGGAACCTTATATAGATGATAGTCTTTATGAATGCTTATCACTTACCCTGAACCATATGCCAGGACCTAAGAAACCATCAATAGAGCTTAAGGAGCTACCTAAGAATCTGAGATACGAGTTTTTGGATGAAGAACTAAATCGTCCAGTTATAGTAAGAGCTACCTTAAATAGTGACGAAACCAATCAACTCTTAGATGTCTTGAGAAAGTATCATGCATCCCTTGGTTATAACATATCTGATCTCAAAGGGATAAGTCTATTCGTGTGCATGCACCGGATTATGCTAGAAGAGGATTCTAAACCCTCTAGAGAACATTAAAGAAGGATAAATCCTATAATGAGTGACGTAGTAAAAAAGGAAGTGCTGGAATTACTAGAGGCTGGAATACTTTACCAAATTTCAGATAGTAAGTGGGTAAGCCCTGTACATGTGGTACCGAAGAAAGAAGGTGTCACAGTTGTGCAAAACGAGAAAGGAGAACAGGTCACAAAATGTATAGAAAGTGGTTGGCGTGTGTGTATCGACTATAAAAAGCTAAAGAAAGTAACTAGGAAAGATCATTTCACTCTTCCATTCATAGATCAAATGCTTGAGCGTTTAGCCAGACATTCCTACTTTTGCTATTTAGATGGATACTCAGGATTTTTCCAAATTCCCATTCATTCTAATGATCAAGAGAAAACAACCTTTACATGCCCTTATGAAACGTTTGCCTATCGACGAATGCCATTCGGACTTTGCAATGCCCTAGCTACTTTCCAACACTGTATGATGTCAATCTTTGCTAATTTCCTCGACGAGATCATGGAAGTTTTTATGGACGATTTCTCGGTATGTGGATCCAATTTTAAAAACTACTTAGCTAACCTTGAAAGAATTCTAGAAAGATGCATGGAAGTAAACCTAGCTCTAAACTGGGAGAAATGTTATTTCATGGTCACCGAAGGTATAGTATTAGGACACATAGTATCTGAGAGAGGTATCGAGGTAGAAAAATCCGAGATAGAGGTTATAGAAAACCTATAACCACCAAAGACAGTTAGGGAAGTCCGAAGCTTTCTTAGACACACCGATTTCTACCGACGTTTCATCAAAGACTTCTTTTAGATATCCAAACCTTTAACTGGTCTTCTGATGAAAGACGTTGAATTCCTTTTTGACGATAAATGTCTCGAAGCATTCAAACACCTCAAACAAGCACTAATCTCCACACCCATTATGCAACCTCCTGATTGGAACAAACCTTTCGAAATTAAGTGTGATGCAAGCGATTTCGCTGTTGGTGCTGTTTTAGAACAAAGAAAGGACAAGAAATTACATGTTATTTATTATGCTAGTAGAACCTTAGACGCAACCCAACTTAATTATGCCACAACTGAAAAAGAACTCCTTGTCGTAGTTTTTTCTATAGATAAATTCCGATCCTATTTAGTCGAAGCCAAAATAATAGTTTACACTGATCACGCAACCATTCGATATTTGTTAAGCAAGAAGGACGCTAAGCCCATATTACTACACTGGATCCTTTTGCTACAAGAATTCGACCTAGAAATTCGTGATAAGAAAGGCACCGAAAACATGGTAGCTGACCACCTTTCGAGGCTAGAATATTTAAAACCCGACCTAGTACCCATAAACGACGACTTTACCTATGATAGACTTATAGCAGCTGTTAGAACCAATCGTAGCGATGACCCCGATCCCGAATTAGAATTAAACATTAAGGACGCTTTGGTAGTAACTCGTGTACCCTGGTACGCATATTTTGTTAACTACTTAGCCGCTGATATCGTACCCCTGATCTAAACTATCAACAAAAAAAAGAAGTTCTTCACGATGTGAAACAATTTTATTGGGATGAACCACTCCTATTTAAGAGAGGTGCCGATGGCATATTTCGTCGTTGTGTGCCTGAGAAGGAGGTAGAAAGTATAATCAATCATTGTCACACTGCACCTTATGGTGGACATGTGAGCACGTCTAAGACATGCGCCAAAATTCTTTAAGTATGCCTTTTCTAGCCAACCTTATGACGCGATGCCCATGCTTACATAGTCAGATGCGACCGGTGTCAATGCACTGGAAACGTTTTAAGACGTGATGAAATTCCCCTAAGGAATATCCAAGAAGTGAACGTCTTTGATGTCTAGGGAATAGATCAATGGGACCGTTTCCATCTTCGATTGGAAATAAATACATCTTAGTAGTCGAAGACTACGTGTCTAAATGGATTTAGGTTGTTGCCTCACCCACCAACTACACTCGTGTAATCATCAAATTATTCAAAAACTGCATATTTCCTAGATTTGGAGTACCCCGCCTCGTTATAAGCGATGGTGGATCGTACTTCATATCGAGAATCTTTAATAACCTTTTAAATAAATATGGAGTTAAGCACAAAGTAGCAAAGCACTACCATCCACAAACTAGTGGTCAAGTAGAGGTGTCGAATAGGGAGATCAAGTAAATCTTAGAAAAGACTGTTTCAATATCCAGAAAAGATTGGTCCCTTAGACTACAAGAAGCCTTGTGGGCTTACATGACCGCTTACAAAACCTCTATAGGAACAACCCCCTTTAAATTAGTCTGTGGAAAATCCTGTCACTTGCCCATCGAGTTAGAGCATAAGGCCTATTGGGCCAAAAAAACCCTTAATATGGATTATTTAGCAGCCGGTGGCAAGCGAATTCTCGACATCCATAAGTTAGAGGAACTTCGTCGTGACGCTTATGAAAATGCCATTATCTATAGGGAAAGAACTAAAGCATGGCATGATAAGAGAATAGTTAGAAAATAATTTAACGTAGGCGACCCATTACTTCTATTTAATTCGAGATTACGTCATTTCCCTGGTAAGTTACGCTCACGATGGACTGGCCCTTATGAGGTCACCAAAGTCATGAAATCTGGGGCAGTAGAAATCCGGAACAATTCCTGTAGTCCTTTCTTAGTAAATGGACAAAAACTTAAACACTATAACGGAGGTGACATCCCTACCTACTACTCTAGACATACTCTGATTGAGCCACCTATTGCCAATAACACAATGTGATATTTATGATCGTCGAGCTACCGACGTTAAACAAGCGCTGCATGGGAGGCAACCCACGACCTTTTATTTTTTTTATTCTGCATTAATTCCTATTATTTTCACTAGGTGAATTATTTAATATATTATTTACTTAACAGGACTGACTTGTGTGATGTTTACGCTGCAGGTTTCAGATTCCATCACTCTCTATAGGATATTCTCCACTAACTATATTTCCAGGATGCAGAACTTTGATGACATGCATGTTGCATTCAAGGATGAAGCTCAAAAGAATCGATTTGTGGTTCTATCCGAACGACCCATGTTACCTACCAGATACCCTGACCCTAACTTCCTAGAAGCATTAAGCCTGGAAGCAAGTGTGAGATACCAGTGTCATCAACTGCAGTGGGAGGAATATTCTCATGCCCGAAATGTCACATATAGGAACCTAACCCTAGAATTCCTCAGCTCTCTCTCTTATGAACCTTATGTGGGTAAAGGATTTAAAAGAGGCCATTTCAACTTTAGACTGTTTGGAACCGAATACACCTTTAACCATAAGGATTTTGCTAACCTATTGGGATTTCAGTGTGGCCTTGATGTTATACCCGAACTTCCTGTGGGTGAGTTCATGCAGGAAGACCTAGATAAGTTTTGGAGCGATATCGCAGGTGGAGGAGGCCCTGATCCATCCACCCAGCTTTCAAACCGTATCCATAACCCAACCTTCAGATACTTCCAAATGATCTTAGCCCATACCTTTCTTGGGAAGAGTTAGACGGACGACCATGTCAGTGTTGAGGAGATCCTTATGCTTTTCTGCACCACCTAGTCCCGTCTTGTAGCCTATGGTAATTTCTTAATTCTGAACCTACACCTTACTGCCAGATCGTCTGAGGAACCCATTTATGTGGGAGGAACAGTGACCCACATAGCTTTTTCCTTAGGTCTCCTAAACCAATTGTCTCACCTGACCCCTTATTGCAGCTACACCCTCATCGACCTGAACCACTCTTTAGGCCAAGGCCTATTGAGGAGAGTCTTCTTCAGTACCGAACACTATAAGCTCCTGATAAACAATGAAACAATCCACTACTTTGGCCTACCACACCAGGGGGGAACCAACATCCACAAGAAAGAGAATTGGTCGTACTCTTTAGAAGCCCAAGATGAGACACCTGCTAGATCCAATACCCCTCCTGTTCCTGAATATCATCCTACACCTCTCTCGGAAAGGACCACATTTTATTCTTCTAATGCTAATTGTAGCAGAAAAATCGTGAGTGTAAGCTATTGATTAACTTAACTAAAAAAGCAAGAGTAGCCACCACACTTTTACTTTATCCAAAAAGGAAAGGAAAAAGAGCGAACAAAACCTACACAAGCTCTACAACAAGAAAAAGTGAAGAGAGACTGGGTAAGGGGGGTTGGTTATGTAAAGGGAAGGTTTTACGCACCCAAAACATCCGTGGTACTCCACGGGAACCCTTTGGAATATTTACGCTTTTTGGTCTGAAAAAGTTTACTTGAAAAGTGATAGAGGAGATGAGAAGAGAAATTGTTTTTTAAGATTTTTGTGTTTGGAGAGACTTGTCGTCTCATGCATACGTACCCACGATGTGCAATGTAGGATCAAAACCCCGTAGTTCGTGGTACAAAGAATGAAATTTGTTTGTTTTGGTTGATTTTAAATGTAAAGACAAGTCGTCATTTCCAAGCGAATAATTCCGCTTAAAGAGATGAATCATGTCTAAACTTATGAAAAAGTTTTGAAAGAGAAAGTGCACAAGGGCACAAAAGAGAGTAAATGAGTTTGGTGTTTTTTAAAGTCTTTTGAAAAAGGTGTGAATATGCTTATGTAGTTTAGCATTTGTTAAAAAATGAAAAGAAAAGAGTAAAATCATTTGACAAAATCAAGGTTTGATTATGAAAAAGGTGATAGTTTGAAGTCAAGAAGGTTTTGAAAAAGGGAGAAAGTTTTGAAAATTGAAGAATTGGTGGAGAAGAAGTGACTATCCTAAAGCATAAAGTAAAAGTTAAGGATAAGAAAGATCTAACCACAAATGTAGTTGTTTTCACCATAAACCATGCAAAAGCACAAGTCTTCAAAGTCTTCGAACCATAATTCCAAAGCAAAGGGAAAAAGTCCTAGTTCTAAGTCCAAGGTTCTAAGAATAGCATTGGATGTCCTAGTTCTAAGTCCAAGGATCCAAGAATAGCATTGAAGTCCAAGGTCTAGGTACAAAATTCCATGTCCATTGCAAAGGATAGTAACCATAGTCCAAGATTAGAAGCACAAGTTTATTAGAGGTTTTGGCCTTTATTAATGTTTTTGGTCCAAGTGGACAGAAAGAAAAAGGCATAAGCATAAACATGTGTCCAACGGACAAAGGAAAAATATGCGGAAGCATAAACATGTGTCCAACGGACAAAGGAAAAATTGCATAAAAGTAAAAGAGAGATAGGGAGCGAAAAGGAATTGTAAAGAAGTTAGAAGTTAGTAATTAGTTGTTAGTTGTTAGAGTAAATGATCAATAATGATTGAATAGTGTATTTAGGTCAAGGTTAATGAAGACTTGTTAGAAGATTGATAGAATCAAAGCCTCTACAATAATAAGCTTCATAGATTTTGAACCTAATACAAAAGATCAATCAACATTGAGTTGTTTTCCGATAAGGGACATAATGTTGCGCTATATTAAGCAATCGCCGAGTAATTTACGGAGTAATTACCCTACAATGAGGTCGGTCAATAGCTCTTTGATCTAATGCATGCTAGATGAACGATATGTAGATCGTCATCTGAAAGCAATACCGCACGAAAAGAAAAGAAGGTAACGATCTCGTCTTGATCAAGAATTCAACAAAGAAATTACATGATCCATAAGACTTTCATCAATCAAAAGAAAAAAGAAATAGATGAAGAGAAAGCCAAATTAAACCACACAATTATGTGATCTAAGCCTAAGAACAAAAGGTAAGGGAAGAAAATGGAAAAGGAACCAAAACAGTCCCAGAAACAAGCCAAAATGTGCATTCTGTTTCGAAGTAACCGGTTACTGCATATCTGCTAACCGGGCACTTAGTTCAAAATAAGCGCAGTTTTTCAAAATTAACACAGAGTAACCGGTTACTGCATATCTGCTAACCGGTTACTCTGCACCAGAATGCAGAAAAGTGTGCAAAATTCAGCATGATCCACTTTCAAACTTTTTTACAAACACCTTATGGTCATGGAACTGAAATTGCACGAAATTTAAAGTAAAATAACAGTAAAAACCAGCAATTAAACACAATTACAAGATCCAAAGGATCAAGTAACAAAGATCTCCAAAGATCTACATTAAGGAAGATGAAGATGAAGCTCCAACAATGGAGAAAGATGAATTACCACTTCAAATCTGAAAATTCCTTCAAATTGCTTCAAGATCCAAACACCAAAGCCTTGATCTATGAGAATTGATGAAGAAAACAAGTTTGGATGAAGGTTTAGCTCAAAGTTGAACAAGATTCAATGTGAATTCTTGTTAACTTTCAAAAGACGAAAAGTGAGATTTGGTGAATTTTGTGGTTGGGGAGAGAAATTGGAAGAGGTTCTTTAGCTCTCAAAAGCTTGTAGAATGAATGAAATGAGGGCTCTATTTATATAGTTTAGGCTTGGGAATTTGATGGTTTGGAAATGAAAATTAGGCTTGGAATTTGAATTTGGAGGGAAATTCATAAAAGAGTGGTGATTAGTGGAGGTGTATGGTAGGAAATGATCAAAGTGATGTAGGGGAATTAAAATGAGATGGTCTAGAGTATTCCAAATGTGATCAAGGACTGAGATTAGTGCAAAATTGCTGAATTTGAATTTTCCACCATTTTTGAAATTTTCACGAGGGTAACCGGTTACCGCATATCTGCTAATCGGTTACTCAGTGCCAAATTTGTGAAAAATGAGCATTTTGCTGCACTGTTGTGGTTCCGGCTCTATTATTTTGCTTGTCAAAGAAGGCATGGAAATGAACACATGAACCTTGGAATTCCTTTAATAATAATAAATTAAAACTTGGGGAATCCTTGACCAGATAAATTTGACATGATTGCGGATCAATTTTGACTTTTCTCAGATAAAATTCATTCGAGCTGTGGTACTGTTATTTTGGCATTTTTGACCTGTTCTTCCCCTGAAAATGTTAGTGAAATAAAGCAAAAAATATTTTTGGATTTTGGTTAAGGTTAGTAAAATATAAACAAATAAAGCAATAATGCGAATAAGAAACACACAGATGCTCAGCGATTCCTGCAAGACATAAACCCAAAGAAGAGAAGGATAAAGGAACCAATGCGTGATCTTGTTTGTGGTAGAGATGAAAAATGAGATGCGAATGATATGTGGAATCTTAGGGGGTCAAAAATTAGGGTCTTACAACTGCCCCTATTTAAGTCTCTTCTATCGGGAGATATGAAGATACTTAAATACAAAAAGCGACATTTTTTAGCCCTAAGATACCACAAGATGATATGA
Source organism: Lathyrus tuberosus (assembly GCA_022829125.1). Lineage (NCBI taxonomy): Eukaryota > Viridiplantae > Streptophyta > Magnoliopsida > Fabales > Fabaceae > Lathyrus > Lathyrus tuberosus. The sequence continues at coordinate 431,316 of JALAZF010000659.1, read as the reverse complement.
ATGCAAAGGATGAAACAGACTGCGGAGAAACTAAAAATAAGAGATTTAGGGTAAATTGAGAGAGACGACATGAAAAGACACGTCGAGGAACACAAGCTATTTCTGGAGATCTGTCAAGGTGACAAGAAGTATCCATCAATAGTTGGAAAGAGAGAGACAAGACCCTGGAAGATGAGTAGTGACATCCAAAAATGGCATTGGATGGAAACTACGAACGAGACAAAAGGTATGTCAAAAGATGTCCAAGAATGACATTGGACAACAACAAGAAAGTTTCTGGTAAAAACAACAACGTCATCCAAGAATAGCATTGGATGGAGGTGAAAAACACTCTATTGGGGATAAGATATCAAAGAATGGCATTGGATAAAAGGAACTACAACATTCAAGAATGACATTGAATGGGGCAATAACAAACATTAGAGTCATCCAAGAATAGCATTGGATTTGAAAATTCCATTTAAACAACTTCATTGGGGGCATCCAAGAATTACATTGAATGACAAGGTTAAACATCAGAGATATCCAAGAATAGCATTGAAATTGGTTGGGAAAAGGTGTCCAAGAATGGCATTGGACAAAAGTAATCTCAACATCCAAGAATGGCATTGGATAAAAAGAGTTCACGATATCCAAGACTGGCATTGAATAAAGTGAGCAGGGACTTTCAAGAATGGCACTGAAAGGTAAAGGTAAATCACTACATTCAAGAATGGCATTGAATGATAGTGAGAAAGACATCCAGGAATAACACTAAATACAAAGGAGAAAACTCATTCAGGAATGGCACTGAATGAACAGATAAGACTTTCAGGAATGACACTGAAATATGAATTGTATCAGGCTAACGGTCTTTTGAGGAAAGACATCTTGAGGATTCTTGAAGAAAATTGCCCCAGATTGATTGACTGATGAAAATAAACTGATCATGGCTTCAGTTCGACTGCTGCAGGGAGAAAAATGAACTGATCATGGCTTTAATTCTTGAAATGAATGCTGAGGATAAACTGATCATGGCTTCAGCTTGACTATTGCTGGGGATAAACTGATCATGGCTTCAGTTCTTGAAACAAATGTTGAGAAGGTTAAACTCAACATGATTCTTAAAAGAGATCTTCTGGCTAACCAATTCTGAGAATAACTTGCATTGAGCAACAAATCTTGAACTGATTCACAACAGGATCTGGAAGTAATGTGCCCCTGATAGGATCACTGACCAAGTTTCTCAACTGTTTGAAAATTTCTTGATGAGGAAAGTTTTCCTGCAAATAGGATTATTCAAACAAACATGGTAATTTTAATGCAAAGCTCAATGCAATTTTGAAATCAAAAATCATTTTTGGAATGATATTATTGATGTAAAGCAAAATGAATCACTTGTCAAAACACGGTGGTTTAAACATTCAAAAATGAAAGAGAAAGCAAAGGTATGACATCAAAGAAAATGATTGGCAACAATCTTAGGAGTCAATTTACACAACCTTGCTGTAATATGCTTTCAAAAGAAACCTGGCTTCAATTAGGTCTTTTGAAGGTTGTAACATGGTCTGGTTCACAGTTTTCGAAACAAAGGATATAGGCTCAAAGTTAATTTGTACCCAACCCATTCTTCGTGATGATCTCCAGTTCTATGCTCAGTTAATTCAAGCTATGCATTCAGGTTCCAAGTGATTTTGGAATTGCAATACTGTTATGACGATGGCTCAAGGGATTTTTTGAGATGGCAGACACTTTTTCTTACAACATTTTGTTGTTTTTGATGAGGACCTCGGTCAACTCGTTTTGTCTTTGAGGATTTTGGCAACCTCTTGATTGATCTTTTGTTATCCCTAACTTTTGCCTGAACTGTGTCATTTGAGCTTACAGTCAGCGGGATGCCCCAATTTTTGCCTAAGTCTCCTTCATAGGTTTTGACTTAGCGGGCTTTTCATTTGATTTTTTTTTTCATTTTTTTGAAAGATAGTGACTGCCTGGCTTAATGATTACAATGAACCATCGTTGGCTTTTAGTTTGAAAGACATCTTCGACACTTCTTTGATGTGTGCGAAGGAAATCTTGAGATTGCAATGATTCTCTTGTGTTTAAATACACAGTCAAATTAATTGAGAACTACCCATCCCTAGGTTAAGATTACGGGTTTTTTCGTACAGAAAGAAACTCCAACTTCTAGGCTCGATGGGGTTGGCAAAGGATTAACTTCCTTATTTCTCCAGTGTTTGGGAGTTGAAACAATGCATGTACATCATCAACCAAGTTTTAAATTGAAAGCATACAGTTCATCAATTTTAGGTATTTCGTTTTCATCATCCTCCCTCCAATCTTTGCATAAATAAAAGCTTGATAAAGAAAGTGAACAGGAGATACATTTTTGTTTTGTGAAAAAGAAAGCATAAAGATGCACACAGTGGATATAAATGAATTTGAATCAAAACATTGCAATGCTCATTTCATTGAACTTACCATGAAAGTACAAATAAAGTTCGAAAGCAAACAGTCAATACAATCAAAGAAAAATGCAAACAGAAAGAAACAAGGCTTAGTGATTAATCAGCAACAAGGATGAACTGTCCTGTCTGAAGCACTGGCTTTAGGAGATGATCCGTCTGAACTGACTCAAACTTCTCTTGGCATGCTCTGGCAAAGGATTGTTGACAACATTGAGATTATTATCAACAAAGTCCAGAATGTTTAAGTTCACCAATTCTTATACTCTAGCTTTCAATGCAAAGTAACCTTCCAAGTTATGGCCTGCCCCACCTCGATGGAACTCACAGTGAAGATCAGCCCTATAGCCGGCTGGGAGAGGATTTGGAGGAAGAGGTAGATCCCTCGTTGTAATCAAATCTTTCTTTACAAGATATGGATACAGCTCAGTATAGGACATCGGGATAGGATTATAGTTAACCCTATTGCGATTCTGATTTTGTCTAACAGCCTGACGAGGAGCTTGAACTGGTTGAGCATTGTCAACAGGAGCAACTGCAGCTACATATTATTGTTGCCTGCGACGAGGTTTACCTTCAACTGAAATAGCATGGGTATCACCATCCTTCTTCTTTTGAAAATTCCCAGCATACTTTTTAGCACCACTAAAGGCTTCAGCATTAGTAATCTTTCCTTTCTTAATACCTTCTTCTAGTCTTTCTCCAATAGTGACTAGGCCAGCAAAACCAGATGATACACTGCCTATCATCTTTTCCCAAAAGAGTGGCTGAAGAGTGTCCATGAACAATCCAGTCAATTCCTTTTCAGCCAAGGGTGGCTCCACTTGAGCAGCTAGCTCTCTCCAGCGCTGAGTGTACTCCTTAAAGGATTCTTTTTCTTTCTGAGACATGTTTTGCAGTTGACGACGGTCAAGTGCCATGTCCAGATTATACTTACATTGCTTTAAGAAAGCATCGGCCAAGTCTTTCCAGCTTTGGATACGGTTCTTCTCAAGTCCCATATACCATTTCATTGAAGCCCCACTCAAGCTGTCTTGGAAACAGTGAATGAGCAGTTTGTCGTTTTTGGCATGGGCAGCCATCTTGCGGCAAAACATCACCAAGTGACTTCTGGGATAGGTGTGCCCCTTGTATTTCTCAAAATCAGGAGTTTTGAATTTTGCAGGCATAACTGTAGCGCGGTTTTTGTCGAATCACTATCGCTTGGGTACTACATTTCGATTCATTTTTTATCCTATTAAGCTTATTAAGGAAGGGAAATAGATGTCTCCAATTAACCCTGCTTGCATACTGAGTTTAAACAGATGATTGTTGATTTACAAATGCTATTAAGATGTGGGTCTCTCTTCGGTTATTTTGTTAAGAATAGAAGGTTTGGACCATTGGTTAGGATGTTAGGTCGGATGCTCTTCGATTGATGTATGATGGTACGTGATCTTGGGTTTTTTTATTAGTATGCTCGCTAAGATTTTTTCAATCTTATGCCTACGTATTCCCGTTTGACGAAACAGGGAAATCAGAGCGATCGTAGTTCTTCCTATTCTATGGGAGGAAAAAGGGTGTTTTGGTGTCTTGTTTAAAGCCCAAGACATGAAGCTAAAGGTGATTTGTATCTTGTTCAAAGCCCAAGATGTGAAGCTAAAGGGTGAGAGAGAATTTGTCATCTCTAAAGAGGAGTTGTTAATGTTTGTATGCTATGAACAAGGCACAGGTTTGATGCTAAAAGGTTGATTAACTCAACCGGGGTTTTCTTTATACAAAGCCTAAGAGGAGGCTAGTGACCCAACAAGAGGGTGGTTTTATATGTCTTTTACAAAGCCCAAGACGGAGGCTAAAGAGTTTGTGACCCAACAAGAGGGTCTTTTATACTCAACAAGAGGGTGTTTTGCTGTCTCGTACGAAGCCCGAGATAGAGGCTGAAAGAGAATTGACTCAATAAGAGAGTCTTTTATACTCAACAAGAGAGTGGTTTCTATCTCGTACGAAGCCCGAGATGGAGGCTAAAGGGTTTGACTCAACAAGAGAGTCTTGTATACTCAACAAGAGAGTGATTTCTATCTCGTACGAAGCCCGAGATGGAGGCTAAAGGTGTGACTCAACAAGAGAGTCTTTTATACTCAACAATAGAGTAATTTTGTATCTCGTACGAAGCCCGAGATGGAGGCTAAAAGTGGTTGACTCAACAAGAGAGTCTTTTATACTCAACAAAAGAGTGTTTTTGTATCTCGTATGATGCCCGAGATGGTGGCTAAAGGTGGTTGACTCAATAAGAGAGTCTTTTATACTCAACAAGAGAGTGTTGGGAGAATCATTGTACAAAGCCCAAGAGGAGGCTATCTGTGCTGGTGACTGTTTCAGTTTAGGTCCAGTATGTTGGATAAAAGAGAAAATCAGTTCTTATATGGATTAATGTTGTACTTTGGTACTGGTCAGAAGATCAGGGTTATTTCCTGTTCTTTAAGGAAATGGGAAATCTAAAGGGTATTGAGACTGTCCAAGTCTACTGGTGTTTTGAGAAATCGATTCTCATATAGTGAATGATCTTTGTATAATGCCCAAGAGAAGGCTGGTGTGTTAAGGGATGAAGGCCAACCCATTAACTGGTCTGACACTTGACTCAGAAAGACAACTCTAGAAAATTGATGACTAGGTTCTGTTCCTATACCTGTAGAGGTCTCTGGGTCCTTGTACTAAGCCCAAGAGAAGGCATGAGAGCTTTTAAGAAGCCGATGGGTCCTTGTACAACGCCCAAGAGGAGGCGGGGATGCTTTTAGAAAGCCTGTGGGTCCCCAAACCCCGAGAAGTTTAAGACATGCCATTCACCGAGAAAAGATCAAGCCAAGAAAGTCTGAGAATTTGGAAGAAACTCAAGAGATTCCATTCACGGAGAATAGATCAACTCTGGGGAGTAGAGTTTCTTTGATAATGTCTAAGGGTGACATTCTGAGAAAGGGTTCACTGAGAATACTGCCTTTCACGTCTCCATATTGTTTAACCCCAAGAGGAGGGAAGACTGTATATGGTAATCCTATGGGGATCTAGTTTTGTTTGTATTTAAGAGTGACCAACGGGGCTTTACCTAGTGCTAGACGTAGTTGCCGGGGAAAACTCTAAATAACTATACTAGTATTACACAGTTGATTTTTGACAAGTATATAAAAGTTTGTGAAAGAAGACTTACAGTGAGCAGCCCCACAATACAGTTATATATATATGAAAGCGGATAAAGAAAGTGGGTAAACACTTACTCGGTTGTAGAGCTTCCATGCTGTTTTGTTAGTTGTTCGACAAAGAAAGCTTTGATAACAATATTATATTCTAAATCAAAGGAGAAAGTGCTTTGAAAAGATTGTTGGGGCTTACAGCTCAAGGAGAGGCCCAAGATTTTATCAGTGATTGCACTGTTGTTTTGAAATTCTACAGGGACTTATACAAGTGACTGAGGCCCAAAAAGGTTTTCTGTATAAAGGGATGGGTCTTACACTCTCTCAAGAGGCCCAATGATTTAAAGAAAATAAATGGGGCTTATAACACGAGGGTAGACCCAGGTAATTTGATTTTTGAACTGGCGATCGCGCCGAGATTTTCTTTTAACGCAGAGGAACTTATACAATATCTAAGGCCCAAAAAGGTTTTGGTTAAAAGGGGATTGGGTCTTACACTCTATTAGAGCCCCAAAAGCTTATTTTTGTACAAGTGGTGGGGCTTACAGCTCAAGGAGAGGCCCAATTGTTTTTGTTAAAAAGACGACGATCGCGCCGAACTTTTTGATGGTGTCGGGACTTATACAATACATTGAGGCCCAAATTATTTTGGTTTTCAAAAAGGGTTGGGTCTTACACTCTAATAGAGGCCCAAAAAGTGTTTGAAAAAGATTGATGAGGGTTGAATTGATCAAAACCCTAATTTGTTTTCCAAATATATTTTAATTGAATAAAAATTCAATTAAAATGATCAAAATTGTTAAGCATGTGTGAAAACAAATTGTGATCTTGGATCAATGTTTCAAAAAATCATGTTTATATCCACAAAATGATTGGAAATCAATTAAGTTTAGAAAATCATGGAGGAAAAATATTTCAAATGTTAAAAACAAATAAAACATTAATTCTTTGCAAAAATATCAAATAAATAATATTTTTGGGATTTTTTGGTAAAATAAAATATTTTAACATTTTTGTGAATTATTAAAAAAAGAATCAACTCAAAATCATTAAAACTCAGAGAGAAATTAATTTTTTAATCAATTAAAATAAGTCACAAAATTCAAATATTCAAATTTTCAAAAAGGGCGCCAAGAACAATGGCAAGAACACGCGCCACCCTCTGTTTCTGCAGATTTGTGTTTTCTATCCAATCTCACTGAATACTTGATTATATCATGCAATCTACATATCAATCTACTCGTTTTCACCTCACAATCATGTCTATGGTCTTTAATTTCATTTATTTTAAGCATGGAATAAGAAATCAAAGAGAAACCTCAAGAACCCTAAATTCTACATGAAGGTTCAGAAATTCCATACACAATCCAAGCAAAACAATTGATTGAGGGAAAACACTCCATGCATGATCATGAACATATGGCCAAATTATTGTGCAGCAAAAAATGCATGGATCATAGAGTTAGAAGAGCTCATGCTTACCTCTTGCAGATGGTGATCGTGTTTTGTGTTAGAGGAGCTACAACTTGGTTCCAAGGATATGGACAGCTTCCCTAGGTGCTATGGAGTGTGTCTGGATGCTTGGAATGAATGGAAATGATCTGGAACTTGAAATGGTACCCCAACTGCAAATCTGTCAAGAGCTTGAGCAATTGGCTAGTGATTTTGTGAAATTAGTGTTCCAGATGTTGTTTAAGTGTTTGGATCACTTCTATATGATGTTTATGAGGTGTGTGTGTGTGATTGGTTTGATTGGAATTGCTCTCAAACTCAAAACCCGATATTGACTTGCCTTAGAAGGCAAAATTGGAAGTGAGAAGGTGATTTTGAGGAAAGCATCTGTTTGATGGCTTTGGTGTACTCAAACTGATCACAAATGAGCTCTATTTATAGTAGAGCAAGTTTGTTCTGCAAACAATAGTGAATGGCAACTACTGCAGAGGTTTGGCCAATGTTGATCAATGAGAATCCAAGTCTCCTCTAGCCATTGACTAGAGGTTAGGGCACAGGATGCTGGTTCCCTTTGTCTTGGATAAGTCTTGACTGAATTCAGTTGGAAAAGGGCTTAGTCCATGCCACCTTGGTGTATTCATTGAATGCTCCAAAACAAAATTGAAGTCTTGTCCCCTCTTTAGGGATTTCTAGGTTTGGCATGCTATTTTTAGTTCCAAGGACTTGGGAGGCTTGGGATCAAAGTTGGTTCCTCCTTGATAAGTGTGTTTGTCATTTGCACAAATTTGGCAAATCGAGCAAAATGCACAAATCTGCCTTGCTTTGACAGTTTTCAGCAAGGCATATTGCCATTGTCATATCTCATGGCTCAAGTGGAATTTGTTGGAGTTCTTGGCCATTTTGGAAAGCCCTCATATGATACAACAACTGTTTGATCATAGTTGGTTTTGATACTTTTTGGATCCAAGTGAAAAATGCCCCTATATCCAACTTTTCTTGATTTTTCTTGATGAATGATGATTCCAATCACACATTAACATCATTTTAGGGTCAAAGAACCATAATTGTGAAAAATCTCAAAAAGTCAAAGTTGACTTTTGTGCACAGTTGACTTTTTGTCAAATGAACTCCAAACTGTGCGATCCTCTATGAAATCAAGTCCTTGACCTAAATCAAACTTGATGGATTGATTTCATAGGTGTTATAGGGTGTATTGAATCATGTCCCAAGGTTTGGGAGCATGCCTGGGTCAAAAGTCAAAGGAACATTTGACTTTTCTCACGAAACCCTACTTGTGGTTCTGATGAACTTGAAACTTGTTGCTCAAGCTTCTTGGATCAATCCATTGATGTAAATGGATCAATGTGGTTTATTAGAGACCCTCAACTCCTCTCTTGAGGTCTTGGCTCATGTTTTGTCCCAAAAGTCAACTTAGGGGTGAATTAGGTCAAGAAACCCTAATTCCTGATTTTTGATGAATGCATCCCTTGAGGCCAAATTGACTTGATGATTGGGTTTATGAGGTACCATGGAGTAATTCAAGTTATGCTTTGAAGTATTGGCTCATGCCCAGAGGAAAATTTCCATCTGGAGGCCTTGGTCGACCAAAACCCTAATTTGGTGACACTGGCGATCTTGCGGCTTAATCCACTCAGAATGTTGCAGCCTTGTGCTTAATCCTTGATGTGGGAGTCCTCCTGATCCATTGTGGATGTTTGACAGGTTAGACAAGTTGAAGATCATGTCATTTCTTGATTGATCCTTTGTCTAAGAACTTTGAGAGGGCTTGAAACCCAAATTATTGTTTGTAGTGGATGCTCACCCATCTTTGGGGAGACTGATGAGGCATAATGATTCATCCTTAGGAAATCTTAGTGGTCAAAATTTGGGGTATGACAGATGCCCCTATTTAATCTTCTTGGACCCGAAGGTGGGAATGGCGAAGGTATTCGGGCATTCGGGGTGCAAGAGGATTAAATATCGGAATACCCGAAATTTTGATGGCGGTTATGAATGGTAGATTACGCATTCATCTTCTTTTGCTAAGCAATGATGCTTAGAAAAGACAAACTTCCTCTCGATCTTGGTTTCCTACCAAGGAACTGGTCTTAGTTTCTGAAATAAACTTCCCCTCGATCCTGGTTTCCTACCGAGGAACTGGTCTAAGTTTCTGATATAAACTTCCCCTCGATCCTGGTTTCCTACCAAGGAACTGGTATAAGTTTCTGAAATAAAATTCCCCTCGATCCTGGTTTCCTACCAAGGAACTGGTCTAAGTTTCTGATATAAAATTCCCCTCGATCCTGGTTTCCTACCAAGGAACTGGTCTAAGTTTCTATTATAAACTTCCCCTCGATCCTGGTTTCCTACCAAGGAACTGGTCTGAGTTTCTGATATAAACTTCCCCTCGATCCTGGTTTCCTACCAAGGAACTGGTCTAAGTTTCTGATATAAACTTCCTCTCGATCCTGGTTTCCTACCAAGGAACTGGTCTAAGTTTCTGTTATAAACTTCCCCTCGATCCTGGTTTCCTACCAAGGAATTGGTCTAAGTTTCTTTTGTCAATAAACTTTCTTGACAAGGGACGCTATGTGTAGCGGTTTTCCTCAAACTTCTCGCCTAATTTTCCTGGGGAGATTCCATTTGATGGAAAAATTTTGATGTCAGACTTGCTGGGGAACCCAGTCGTCTGAGTTATAGAGGTGTACAAACTTCTCTATTGGATATGGCATTTGTTGACTCTACTGGGGAAAACGAGTCTCTTGAGAGGCTGTTTCTGCTTGGGGTATTACATCATACTTTTCTCGGGATCTTCCCGGAGAAATACCATATGATGTGATCCAATTTTGAGGTGCTGATGACCTTTCTGTCAGCGGATTTTTCGGAGAAAAACTGCTGTATTGTCGAATGTCTAATTAAGAGGCTTTCTCTGGGGATTTTTCTTAATCCGGGAAAGCGAAAATATCATCTTCAATGGAGAAGAGTGACATTCGTTGATGGTTCTCTGGTTTTTCAGAGGTTCAAGTTATCAAAGTGGTCAAAGGCCAACTTGTATCCAGAAATAAACTGGAGGCGAGATTGTTTAGATGGTTCACTTCCTGACGAGGAAAGAACTGACAACTCGATTGAGAAGACTTTTATCACTAGGGGATAAAACCGACTAGAGTGATAGTGATGCAATATGAATGCGAATGTAATTCAATAATGCGTGATGTATGTATGTATATGCTGATAAAACTGACGTGACATACAGACTAGTAGACGAACAAGACTGGATACTCGGTCACAGTGGGAGATGAAAAGTATCGCTGGTTCATAAAATAGCAATTCTGCCTTGCTTAGGAGGGATAGTCCCTGTAGGGAACAACTGTTGGTTGGGCTTAGGAGGTGAGAACTCTGCCGGGGATGTCAGATGGGAAAATCACATATGATATAGCTGATCCTTCATTCAGGCGCACTGGTTTAGAAGGATTACTTTGATTCTGCACTTCGAGGTTCGATTACTTCTGGAGAAGCGATCGATGTTCTTTCGATGTTCGACAGTAAAAAGAAATTGCCATCTTTATTTTAAAAGCAGAAAAAGTTTTACAAGTAAATTCATTTTTGTTTCGTTTCAAGAATCGTTAATCCTGTTAAAATGTCGTTCTATAAAGCTAAAACAAATAAGAATTGCAAACAAAAGCACAAGGGCTCAAATTTTATTGATAGGATGGAAATCAGCCAAACGCGTGATCCCATAGAGTATTTACAAAGTTAGAAAATGGTAATTAAAGGGAAAAGGGCTGCATTGAAACATAACGACCACTATCCTTCTACCAACTTTGAATTCGGGACATCCTGAGCTTCTGTCGAAGATGACCTTGACTGGAGTTTTCTGATGAATGGCATGACCGCTACCGGGAGTTTGCCCCTGTTGGACGTGGTTACTTGCCATTATCCCTAACTTTTGCCTCGATTGTACTTTGAGATTTCCAATCCACCGGGATGATTTTTGATTATGTCTCTAATTTTTGCCTGGACCGCCCTTTCGGGTTTTCAATCCACCGAGACATTTTTTTTTTAGTTTAGGCGAAGTATTTCTTGACTACATCAACATTTGTGGGGTAGGCAAATTCCTCTCCATCCATGGTTGCAAGTCTCAAGGCACCGCCTGAGAAAGCTTTCTTGACCACATAGGGGCCGTCATAGTTCGAGTCCATTTGCCCCGAGAATCAGTGAGAAATGATTGTATCTTCTTGAGCACGAGGTCTCCTTTTCTGAAGACACGGGGTCGAACCTTTTTGTCAAACGCCTTCTTCATTCTCTGTTGATACAACTAACCATGGCATAGTGCCACTATTCATTTTTCTTCGATCAGATTCAGTTCATCGTGTCAACTTTGACACCATTCAGCTTCTGTAAGCTTAGCTTCCATCAATACCCGGATTGATGGGATCTCTACTTCTATGGGAAACACTGCTTCCATGCCATATACTAGAGAGAAAGGGGTTGCCCCTGTTGAAGTGCGGACAGATGTGCGATAACCGTGAAGAGCAAAGGGTAGAATCTCGTGCCAATCTTTGTAGGTTACGACCATCTTTTGAACAATCCTCTTAATGTTCTTATTAGTCGCTTCTACCACTCCATTCATCTTGGGTCGGTAGGGAGATGAGTTATGGTGTTCGATCTTGAACTCAGCACACAACTCTTTCATCATCTTATTGTTTAAGTTAGATCCATTATCCCTAATGATCTGGCTTGGAACACCCTAACGGCAGATGAGATTGTTTTTGATAAATCGGACCACCAATTGCCGGGTTACATTGGCGTATGATGCCGCTTCGACCCACTTGGTGAAATAGTCAATGGCTACCAGGATGAACCGATGTCCGTTTGAAGCCTTAGGTTCAATCATGCCAATCATGTCGATTCCCCATATGGAAAAAGGCCACGGGGAAGAAAGAACTTTGAGATGCGTTGGCGGTACATGGATTTTGTCGGAGTATATCTGACACTTGTGACACTTCCTCATGTACTTGTAGCAGTCGGATTCCATGGTCAACCAGTAGTACCCTGCTCTTAGAATTTTTCTCGCCATTGTGTGTCCATTGGCATGAGTGCCAAAGGATCCTTTGTGAATTTCTTTTATCAGCATGTCGGCCTCTGGTCTGTCTACGCATCGGAGCAAGACCATGTCAAAGTTTCTCTTATAGAGTGTATCACCGCTCAGAAAGAAACTGCCTGCCAGTCTTCTGAGGGTTTTTCTGTCTTTCCTGGGTGCCCCAGGTGGGTACTCTTGTTTCTGAGGGAAGCATTTGATATCGTGATACCAAGGTTTTTTCGTCTATTACTACTTCAATTGCGAAGATGTAAGCGGGCCTTTCAAGGCGCATTATGTCGATCTTAGGTCGTTCCATTGACCTACACTAATCATGGAAGAGAGAGTGGCTAATGCATCGGCCATGTGATTCTCATCACGAGGGATGTGATGAAACTCGATTCTGTCGAAGAAGGGTAACAACCTTCTCGCATAGTCTTTGTAAGGAATCAGTCCCGATTGGTATGTGTTCCAATCTCCTTTGATCTGATTGATAACCAGGGTTGAGTCGCCATATACGTCCAAGTTTTTTATTCTCAAATCGATTGCTTCCTCGAGACCCATAATACAAGCTTCGTATTCGGCCTCGTTGTTTGTGCACTTGAACGTAAGTCTGGCGGTGAAAGGAATGTGGGTACCCTGAGGGGTAACAATGATTGCCCCAATTCAGTTTCCGTGATGATTGACAGCTCCGTCAAAGATAAATCCCCATCGGGAACCTGGTTATGGCCCTTCACTGGGTAGCGGTTCATCGCAGTCTTTTATTTTTAGATACATGACATCTTCGTCTGGGAAGTTAAATCCGATTGATTCTTGATCGTCAATCGGTTGACGAGCCAAATGATGGGCTAAAATACTTCCTTTGACGGCTTTTTGAGCATGGTATTCGATGTCGTATTTTGATAACAACATCTGTCAATGGGCAATCCTTCCCGTGAGAGCAGGTTTTTCAAATACACACTTGATCAGATCCATTTCGGAGATTAACCAAGTAGTGTGACGAATCATGTACTGGCGCAGACGTTTGGCTGCCCATGCCAGAGCACAACAAGTTTTCTCAAGTATAGTGTACCGAGTCTCGCAGTCGGTGAATTTCTTGCTTAAATAGTAAATGGCAGACTCTTTTCTTTTTGTTTCATCCTGTTGGCCAAGTACACAACCCATTGAGTCCTCTAGGACTGTGAGGTAGATGATCAGTGGTCTTCCTTCCACTGGAGGTGATATAATCGGTGGGTTCAACAGGTATTCCTTGATACTGTCGAAGGCGGTTTGGCAATCTTCTATCCAAACGCAATCCTAATTCTTTTTGAGTAATTTGAAAATTGGCGCGCACGTCGCGGTCATGAGGAATATAAATCGGGAAATGTAGTTCAAACGTCCCAGGAATCCTCTGACTTGTTTTTACGTTTTCGGAGAAGGCATTTCTTGAATGGCCTTGACCGTGTCAGGATCAACCTCAATTCCTTTCTGGCTGACGATGAACCCTAAGAGTTTCCCTGAACGGACACCGAAGGTGCACTTATTGGGACTCAAGCGGAGTTTGTACTTTCTCAACCGCTCAAATAGTTTTGACAGGTGGGTCACATGCTCCTCTTTTGTCTTAGATTTTGCAATCATATCATCGACATATACCTCGATTTCCTTGTGTATCATGTCGTGAAACAGAGTAGTCATGGCCCTTTGATAGGTTGCCCCGACGTTCTTTAAACCGAACGGCATTACCTTGTAACAAAAGGTACCCCATGGGGTGATGAACGAAGTTTTCTCCATGTCTTTCGGCGCCATTTTGATTTGATTATAGCCTGAGAATCCATCCATGAAGGAGAAAACTTTGAATTTTGCTGTACTGACTACCAGCATGTCGATGTGTGGTAAAGGAAAGTCGTCCTTTGGACAAGCCTTATTCGGATCTCTGTAATCCACACACATTCTGACTTTTCCGTCCTTTTTCGGGACTGGTACTATGTTGGCTAACCAGTGAGGATATTCTGACGTGGCAAGGAAACCCGCGTCGATCTGTTTTTGTACCTACTCTTTGATTTTGATGGCAATGTCTGGTTGAGTCCGTCTCAACCTCTGTTTTACTGGCGACATTCCGATTTCAACGGTAGATGATGTTCCAAGATGCTGGCATCCAACCCTGGCATGTCCTGATAGGACCAAGCGAATACATCGGGAAACTCTTTGAAAAGCTTTGTCAAACTCTCTTTGGAAGTTGGACTGAGCAGTGCCCCAATCCTGATTTCTTTTCTTTCCTCCTTTGAGCCCAAGTTGACTATTTCTAACGGCTCTTTGTGAGGTTCAATGGACATTTCCTCTTGTTTGAGTAGTCGGGAGATCTCTTCTGGAATTTGGTCGTCATCTTCTTCTTCAGCCTCAAATATCGGGAATTCAAAGTTGGGAGAAGGCATTGGATCGTATGTTTCAACGGGGTTTAAAACAAGCAATCTGCATGACAATATGATTCGTGTTTTAGAAGAGATAGAGAGAATGCAAGAGTGTGTGCAGTGTTTTTTTTTGAAAAACTGCTTGTTTATTATTATTGCTTTTTAGGATTACCATTTTCTAAGAAAAGCGAAAAGAGAAAACAACAATTAATGCGGAGATTACAGAACGACATTATTTTATTTATGAACAAGTCGATTCTTGAAACTACAGCCCTATAAAACAAAACTCTGTCGCTCCGGGCAAAGCGAAGAGGGACATTTACAGAAAGTGAGATCTATCAAAACATCCGTTTCACCTGGATAGGGTGAAAGGTTAAAGACGACAATTACTTTGACTTATGAACAATCTTCGGAACATCAACAACAACCCATTGGCGGCGAACTCCTCGGTGAATCACAAAGTCTGGTACCTTCTTTCTTGGCTTGTCCTAAAAAATGACGCTGATTTCTGGTGGAGCAGTATCATTGGAATCTGTCTCCCAGGAAGAGTTGTCGTAGGAGGATTCCTCTGTTGTATTTTGCATAGCATTTGTGCTCTCAGGTAAATCTCCCCATCCAGTTGGCTGGATGTCTTCGAGCCTGATACGAGAGCTCTCAGGAGCAGTGTACTTGACCATGTAGTCGTGTTTTCCACTTGATTGTCCTAAGGTGTCCCACACATCTGTGGAACTGGAGGAGTCATCCTTCTCGATGACGTTGACCTCGGTAAAAGCATAGTTAATGAATTCTAGTCCTTCAAACTTTGCAAATTCATCGTCGCGCTGGACGTTTTCTGAATGACTTGAGTGTTGATCCCATGACATGGTGGGGACGTAGGTATTCTGTTCAATGATGCTCAGCTGATTTTCATTGTTCGGATGAATTTCTTGCCCCGAATCTCCTGGGTACGGCTGCCAGATAGGCAGGCCATCCATTGGGCCATAATAGTCGTGGTTAAAGTTGTCTTTCATCAGAGTGTCTTCCTCTATTGAGTTTGGTGGAGCACGACATCCTTCTGGATCACAATCTCTGTATATCATTTCGACGTCTGGCCTTGGTATAAATCTTGGACTCTGTGTGGGATAGCAAAATGGCGTAGGCACCTGTTCCTGAGACATATAATCGTCCTCGTTAAGATAGGACTTCCACTCCTCATCTGTGTCGGAGGAATCTTCCTCGTTGATAGTGTGTACTTCTTGGGACACTGGGTGAAGGAAACCTTCACTTTGGAAGAAGTTCTGAATGGGATGAAAACTTTCATCGTTAGCAGCTGTCTGGGTGCAGGTCGCAGAAAAACCAAGACCCTTCTTTGTTTTATTATCAGTAGGAATGACAAGCTGTCCCCATCCTTTCGTATTGTTACTTTCAATTGACTCGAGGGCATCTTTGTATGAGAAAATAGAGGTTCCTTTCTCTGATTGATTCTCATTGCTCACCGAAAGTGATTGGAACTGAGTCCCAACAACCTCCTCGGGTTCTATACAAGTAGATAATGACAGGTTACTCACGATCAAGGCTTGTTCTCCACAAACCGTGACGAGTTGATCGTTCTTGACGAACTTCAATTTCTGGTGTAGTATCGAAGTGACTGCCCCAGCCTGGTATATCCAAGGTCTTCCTAATAAGCAACTGTACGTTGCCCGGATGTCCATGACCTGGAAAGTGTTTTAGAAAGTGTGAGGACCGATAGTTATGGGAAGATCGACTTCGCCGATAACTGCTTTCCGAGATCCGTCAAAGGCTTTGACGATAACCTCACTACCTCTCATCGGGGGTCCTTTGAATGATAGTCACATTAAAGTGGACTTTGGCATAATGTTGATGGCTGATCCTGTGTCTACCAGTACGCTAGCTAAGGCATCGTCCTGGCAGTTGACTGTGATATTGAGCGCCATGTTGTGGCTTTTGCCCCCCTCTGGTAAATCCTCATCATTGAATCCTAAGTTGTTGCAGAAAGTGATGTTAGAGATGATGCTATCGAACTGTCGTATTGACACATCCGGTTCCACAAAGGTCTGCTCTAAGACTTTCTGTAGAGCCTCTCTGTGGGCTTCGGAACTAAGTAAAAGTGATAGCACAGAAATCTTTGAAAGAGTTTGTAACAGCTGATCAACAATGTTGTATTCGCTCCTTTGGATGAGCTTCAGTATCTCATCATTGTTTTTCAAAAGGTCGGGATTACTGGACTGACCGACTGGTGGATCAGGAGCTTCTGTCTGAAGTTCCTTTTCTTTGTTAGGTTCTCCAACTCCTCGGTTGAAGATTCGACCGCTCCGTGTTACTCGAATGATGTCTGCAATATTCACGACGGAGGGTAATGGAGTTTCCTTTCCATTCTCGATTATTGTCGCACCGTATTTGTAAGGGATCACCTTAGTTGATTCATACGATAATGGTCCTGGCAGATAGATAACTACAGGAGCTTTCTGATTTTTCTGACTGTCATAAGTAACTTCAATCAGTTCCTGGCTAGAAACCTTTAATTCGTCTAGTAGAGGGATGATGGTACAAACATCCTTGTTCTGTTGATGATCAGAGATTATGACAATGTCTCTAATTTGATCAGCGAAGTAGTCCGGTGTCCAGTTGATTGGCTCGGAACTCGGACATGGGTGAATCTCTTTATGATCCAACTGACCTTGAAGGGCTGCTCGCACAAGGTAACATCCTTGGTTATTCTCCGAGCAGACTCTACAGCGTTCATAGTTATGTGGTGGCACATGGCCATATCTACTCTGTCTACAATGCATCTTGACCAGATTGACCCTTAATAAGAGTACATCATGAATTTGATAGCTGTCGCTAGACTCTCCCTCTATCAAATTGACTGCAGCTTTCTCGTGTTGAGGCAGCGGGTTCGTGAGAACATTCAGATTCATATCCTTGAAAGATAAGACCCCGCTCCTAACAAGCTTTTGTCCGTCGGATTTGAAACTGAGACAGTTTTCTATGTTATGCCCTGGTCCTCCTTGATGATAAGGGCAAGCCTGATCCGCTTTGAACCAGAAAGGCAGATTTTCCGGTACTGTAAGAGGAGACTTAGTTTGGACATGCCCCTTGACCAGTAGTAGTGGAAACAGTTCCGCGTACAACATTGGTATAGGATCAAACCCTGGTGGTCGTGTTGTACGGTTGTTGTTATACTAAGGACGAGCCTGCTGAAGAGGCTGTTGTGTCCTTTGCTGATATTGCTGTTGATTAGGTTGGCTCTGCGTAACTTGAGGTTGATACGTAGGAACAGGCGCAGGGTTAATAGGAGGAGTTACAGCTGCTACTGGTTGGTAACGTCGCCTTTGCTTTCCGAGAGAGATATTCCCAATATCCTGCTCTTTTTTCTTAGGGAGAGCACTACTGTATCGTTTTGTACAACTTGATGATCCAGCGTCTTTAACTAAGCTTCCTTCTCGGACGACTTCCTCAAGATGAACTCCTATGCCCACCATCTCGGTGAAGTCACTAGGCGCACTGGCAACTATTCTATCGTAGTAAAATGAACTTAAGGTTTTTAATAAGATCTTTGTCATATCATTTTCCTCCAGAGGTGGGGAAATCTGAGCGGCAATTTCACGCCATCTCTGAGCGTATTCTTTAAAGGTTTCCTTGTCCTTTTGTGACATCGATCTGAGCTGATCTCTGTCTGGTGCCATGTCCAGATTATACTTATACTGCTGAATGAAGGTAGCACCCAGTTCTCTGAATGTGCCGACTGTGGCGCGGTTTAAACCCATGTACCATTTTAATGCAGCACCGATTAAACTATCCTGAAAGTAGTGAATGAGCAGCTTCTGGTTCTTTGTCTGAGCCGACTTTCACCGAGCGTACATCACCAAATGGCTCTGAGGGCAAGAATTACCCTTATACTTTTCAAAGTCGGGTACCTGGAACTTGTGTGGAACTTTCACATTGGGGACCAAGCAGAGGTCCGCGGCGTCTTTTCCAAATAGATCTTGACCGCAAATGGCTTGCAGTTCTTTCTGTATTTCCAGGAACTGTTCCTGGAATTCATTCATTCTGTCGAACATGCTGTCGTTTCCACCAGTAGGTATCTATGGAATCTGTCCTTCCGGGACAGTGTGTACCACGGGCGATGGTATAGTCATTATGGTCGAGACTCTCGGTGCCTCCCGAAGTTTGTAACCTTCAGGAGTTGCTGTCATGCCCCTGGCATCTTCACTTTCCCGAAGTTTGTAACCTTCAGGCCCAGTGGTTCCTGCTGCGGTTCCCTGATCCTCAACGATCGGCGGAACATATCCTTTCGAGATATAGTTAAGTGGCATGCCCCAAGGACGATCTTTTGGCATTTTATACCTAGGATCATACTTCTCCACTATGGGCATAGATGTGATCTCTGAGATCACAGTCCGTTGTTGCTGCATCTGAGCTTCTGCTAGAGCTTGCATGTCGTTATGAAGCTTTCTCAAATCCTCTTTCAGAGTGTTGATCTCTTCTCTCAACTCTCTGTTCTCTTCCTTGAGATCATCCATCTTTTTCTGACGATTGGCCCGAGTATTGTACGAATGAGACAGTTTGACTCTAGAATTGAGACACAAACGTAAGACTCGTAGGTAAGAAGAATGCGTTTACGCGAGAATGATGAATGATATGCAATAATTATATTAATTGTATGTTTTTGTTTATTCAAAGTAAACTTCGATAATTGGATTGCAAATATCAAATAGTGGGGAAACTCCGTTTTATTGAATTCAAAGGATTGCAGAATGGAAATATAGTCGATTACAAAGTGCTGGAAAAGGAAATATAAACTAATGGATCCTAAGTCTTCTCTGAGGAGAGCTCAGGTGCTTTCCTTTTCTTTGACCGGGGCTCTTCAGCCGTTGTCGGGTTGTCATTCCTTTGCCAAGTGAAAGGAGCGAGCAAATTCCTTTGGTCATCCTGATTCTCTACAACATGTTGCTCTAAAATTTCAATCAAGCATCCTTTTCTCTTAATATCTACTGTATTTTCTTACACTCCACATTGAGAATACGCTACTTGTTCCTCCAAGACCTCTTCTCCTGCTGAACTTTGCTGAGAGTAACCTGAAGCTTTTCCGTCTCAGACATGAAATAAAGGGCAGAGTCCCTTAATGGAAGAACTTCCTGACGAGGGTAAGGCATCCTCAACTTGATAGCTCTAGTTTGTACCCAGTGGAGATAAGACTCCACCGAGACACAGTCTGGTTTTCCTAGAGACTCTCGTTTTTTCCTGTGAACGTGTTTCCAAGCATGCACTATTTCTATCTTTAGTGCTCTGTTATTTTCTCCTTCCTTGAAGAAAATACCTTCTAGATGAGCATTGCGTGGGACATGCCTCATTGGGTATCCAAATTGACGACGAACTAACACCGGATGATAATTAATTCCCCCCTTAGTTCCTATAAGGGGTACATTTGGGAAATTTCCACAACGGTCAATGATCCTAATCCCATCGTAGATTCGATTGTACCAATCGATGTCAGAGTTGGTAAGAGACATAATCCTCTGCGACCAACGTAAAGTATTCTTAGGATCCCAAAATGCAGCAGACTTGGGTAAATGGGAAGTGAACCATTTGTAAAGTAGGGGTACACAACACATGATCATTCCTCCGCTGTATAAATTCCTTAAGTGTACCGAATGATACGCATCTGCGAGTAAGGTTGGTACAGGATTTCCAATCAGGCATATCTTAATGGCGTTGATATCTATGAAGTTATCAATGTTGGGAAACAAAAATAACCCGTAGGTGAGCAAAACAAAGATGCTCTCGAAAGCGGCCACATTCCCTATACTAGCAAAGTATAGAGCCTTCTTTGTCAAGAATTGGGCTGGCAAACCTTGGTGCCACCCTTAGTGGTCATGTGAGTCCTGACTTCTGACTCGTCCAAATAGATTGCGCTTGCAATGGTTTGATCCTTTGGAATTTCTTCCAGTCCAGAAAAGGGAGCATGATCAGTGATATGTAGATCAGTCAGGTGAGAATACTCCTCCAGTGTTGGTGCTAGTTGATAATTCGGGAATGTGAAACAGTGATAAACCGGATTGTAGAACTGGATTAGTGTGGGCAGGATTCCTTCGATTACATGGACCCTTAACAGAGACAATAGTCCTCCATACTTGGCTCTGAAAGCCTCGTGGTTGGTGACCATTCTCGCCAAACCTCTCAAATCCTCTAACTTTGGAACCTTGAAGGTGTACTTATGAGTTTTCCTTCTACCGAAATCCATTAGTGCAATCTCCTTTCTCTGACATTCGCAATCATTGTCTTAGTTTAATTTGAAAAAGAGAGACTAGAAGAGAAGATTTTTTCTTGTTTTAATGTTTTTTAAATGAATGTATGAATGCAGCACACAAAAACATAGAAAAAACATGGGGTCAAAGGGTCAGTGTCATGAAGTCAAGGCTCTACCCCCCCCAAAGGTTTATACTGGTGATTTTTTGTACCTGTCCTCAAAATCATCAGCTCCTCCCAGGATAACAACAACAAACGGATTGCCAGCGAGCTGCAGTATCTTAGAGTAAATGCTATTCACCGAGAATAGATCATCAGCCTCAAATAAGGGTAGTATCGTATGACAACTATTTTCGATAGCTTCCGCACTACAAAATGGTTTTACTCTACTAAATCAGTTTCACCGACGACCACAATCGAACAACACTGCTTTCAACAACCGAAGTCGTATAGGCATTGAATCCGCAAAGGGCGCCTCCACTGATCCGATGGTCGAGGTCTCTTATTTGGGAGTCACTCCCTGTAAGATTACTCGTTTAGCCATCACCTATCTTAGGTGTATACTTAATCTTTCCACATGCGGCATCACACGCATTCCCATTAGCAGAAAAAATAAACACAGATATCAATTAGGAAAAGCAGTATATATATATATTTGTCTTAATCATCCTAGACCTCTAGTCTTATGATCTTATACAGACAATGGCTCCCCAGCAGAGTCGCCATTTCTGTGATACTTTGTGAACTCAGGGTTTTCTACCTAAGAAAGAGAAGACGAGCCCCACGGTGGGCGCCATTTTTTCCTATGGAAAATCTCTAAACTTAAGATTTCTTCTGAAAAGATGGGAGGAGAATAAGATCTTTGTCTCTTCTCCCACTGTGGTCGCCATTCTTCTATAGCGCGGTTTTTGTGGTTTCGAATCACTATCGCTTGGGTACTACAGTTCGATTCATTGTTTATCCTATTAAGCTGATTAAGGAAGGGAAATATATGTCTCCAATTAACCCTGCTTGCATACTGAGTTTAAACAGATGACTGTTGGTTTACAGATGCTATTAAGATGTGGGTCTCTCTTCGGTTATTTTGTTAAGAATAGAAGGTTTGGACCATTGGTTATGATGTTAGGTCGGATGCTCTTCAATTGATGTATGAAGGTACGGGATCTTGGGTTTTTGGATTAGTATGCTCGCTAAGATTTTTTCAATCTTATGCCTACGTATTCCCGTTTGACGAAACAGGGAAATCAGAGCGATCGTAGTTCCTCCTATTCTATGGGAGGAAAAAGGGTGTTTTGGTGTCTTGTTCAAAGCCCAAGACATGAAGCTAAAGGTGATTTGTATCTTGTTCAAAGCCCAAATGTGAAGCTAAAGGGTGAGAGAGAATTTTTCATCTCTAAAGAGGAGTTGTTGATGTTTGTATGTTGTGAACAAGGCACAGGTTTGATGCTAAAAGGTTGATTGACTCAACTGGGGTTTTCTTTATACAAAGCCTAAGAGGAGGCTAGTGACCCAACAAGAGGGTGGTTTTATATGTCTTGTACAAAGCCCAAGACGGAGGCTAAAGAGTTTGTGACCCAACAAGAGGGTCTTTTATACTCAACAAGAGAGTGTTTAGCTGTCTTGTACGAAGTCCGAGATAGAGGCTGAAAGGGAATTGACTCAACAAGAGAGTATTTTATACTCAACAAGAGAGTGATTTCTATCTCGTACGAAGCCTGAGATGGAGGCTAAAGGGTTTGACTCAACAAGAGAGTCTTGTATACTCAACAAGAGAGTGATTTCTATCTCGTACGAAGCTCGAGATGGAGGCTAAAGGTGTGACTCAACAAGAGAGTATTTTATACTCAATAAGAGAGTGATTTTGTATCACGTACGAAGCCCGAGATGGAGGCTAAAAGTGGTTGACTCAACAAGAGAGTGTTTTTGTATCTCGTATGAAGCCCGAGATGGAGGCTAAAGGTGGTTGCCTCAACAAGAGAGTCTTTTATACTCAACAAGAGAGTGTTGGGAGAATCATTGTACAAAGCCCAAGAGGAGGCTATCTGTGCTGGTGACTATTTCAGTTTAGGTCCAGTATGTTGGATAAAAGAGAAAATCAGTTCTTATATGGATTAATGTGGTACTTTGGTACTGGTCAGAAGATCAGGGTTATTTCCTGTTCTTTAAGGAAATGGGAAATCCAAAGGGTATTGAGACTGTCCAAGTCTACTGGTGTTTTGAGAAATCGATTCTCAGATAGTGAATGATCTTTGTATAATGCCCAAGAGAAGGCTGATGTGTTAAGGGATGAAGGTCAACCCATTAACTGGTCTGACACTTGACTCAAAAAGACAGTTCTAGCAAATTGATGACTAGATTCTGTTCCTATACCTGTAGAGGTATCTGGGTCCTTGTACTAAGCCCAAGAGAAGGCATGAGAGATTTTAAGAAGCCGACGGGTCCTTGTACAACACCCAAGAGGAGGCGGGGATGCTTTTAGGAAGCTTGTGGGTCCCCAAACCCTGAGAAGTTCAAGACATGCCATTCACCGAGAATAGATCAAGCCAGGAAAGTCCGAGAATTTGGAAGAAACTCAAGAGATGCCATTCACGGAGAATAGATCAACTCTGGGGAGTAGATTTTCTTTGACAATGTCTAAGGGTGACAGTTTGAGAAAGGGTTCACTGAGAATACTTCCTTTCACATCTCTATATTGTTTAACCCCAAGAGGAGGGAAGACTGTATCTGGTAATCCTATGGGGATCTAGTTTTGTTTGTATTTAAGAGTGACCAACGGGGCTTTACCTAGTGCTAGACGTAGTTGCCGGGGAAAACTCTAAATAACTATACTAGTATTACATAGTTGATTTTTGACAAGTATATAAAAGTTTGTGAAAGAAAACTTACAGTGAGCAGCCCCACAATGCAGTTATATATATATATGAAAGCGGATAAAGAAAGCGGGTAAACACTTACTCGGTTGTAGAGCTTCCATGTTGTTTTGTTAGTTGTTCAACAAAGAAAGCTTTGATAACAATATTATATTCTAAATCAAAGGAGAAAGTGCTTTGAAAAGATTGTTGGGGCTTACAGCTCAAGGAGAGACCCAACATTTTATCAGTGATTGTACTGTTGTTTTAAAATTGTACAGGGACTTATACAAGTGACTGAGGCCCAAAAAGGTTTTCTGTAAAAGGGATGAGTCTTACACTCTCTCAAGAGGCCCAATGATTTAAAGAAAAGAAATGGGGCTTATAACACGAGGGTTGGCCCAGGTAATTTGATTTTTGAACTGGCGATCGCGCCGAGATTTTCTTTTAACGCAGATGGACTTATACAATATCTGAGGCCCAAAAAGGTTTTGGTTAAAATGGGATTGGGTCTTACACTCTATTAGAGGCCCAAAAACTTATTTTTGTACAAGTGGTGGGGCTTACAGCTCAAGGAGAGACCCAATTGTTTTTGTTAAAAAGGCAATGATCGCGCCGAACTTTTTGATGGTGTCGGGACTTATACAATACATTGAGGCCCAAATTATTTTGGTTTTCAAAAAGGGTTGGGTCTTACACTCTACTAGAGGCCCAAAAAGTGTTTGAAAAAGATTGATGAGGGTTGAATTGATCAAAACCCTAATTTGTTTTCCAAATATATTTTAATTGAATAAAAATTCAATTAAAATGATCAAAATTGTTATGCATGTGTGAAAACAAATTGTGATCTTGGATCAATGTTTCAAAAAATCATGTTTATATCCACAAAATGATTGGAAATTAATTAAGTTTAGAAAATCATGGAGGAAAAATATTTCAAATGTTAAAAACAAATAAAACATTAATTCTTTGCAAAAATATCAAATAAATAATATTTTTGAGATTTTTTGGTAAAATAAAATATTTTAAAATTTTTGTGAATTATTAAAAAAAAATCAACTCAAAATCATTAAAACTCAGAGAGAAATTAATTTTTGAATCAATTAAATAAAATCACAAAATTCAAATATTCAAATTTTCAAAAAGGGCGCCAAGAACAATGGCAAGAACACGCGCCACCCTCTGTTTCTGCAGATTTGCGTTTTCTATCCAATCTCACTGAATACTTGATTATATCATGCAATCTACATATCAATCTACTCGTTTTCACCTCACGATCATGTCTATGGTCTTCAATTTCATTTATTTTAAGCATGGAATAAGTAATCAAAGAGAAACCTCAAGAACCCTAAATTCTGCATGAAGGTTCAGAAATTCCATACACGATCGAAACAAAACAATTGATTGAGGGAAAATACTCCATGCATGATCATGAACATATGGCCAAATTATTGTGCAGCAAAAAATGCATGGATCAAAGAGTTAGAAGAGCTCATGCTTACCTTTTACAGCTGGTGATCGTGTTTTGTGTTAGAGGTGTTACAGCTTGGTTCCAAGGATATGGACAGCTTCCCTAGGTGCTATGGAGTGTGTCTGGATGCTTGGAATGAATGGAAATGATCTGGAACTTAAAATGGTACCCCAACTGCAAATCTGTCAAGAACTTGAACAATTGGCTAGTGATTTTGTGAAATCAGTGTTCCAGATGTTGTTTAAGTGTTTGGATCACTTCTATATGATGTTTATGAGGTGTGTGTGTGATTGGTTTGATTGGAATTGCTCTCAAACTCAAAACCCGATATTGACTTGCCTTAGAAGGCAAAATTGGAAGTGAGAAGGTGATTTTGAGGAAAACATCTGTTTGATGGCTTTGGTGTACTCAAACTGATCACAAATAAGCTCTATTTATAGTAGAACAAGTTTGTTTTGCAAGCAATAGTGAATGGCAACTACTGGTTCCCTTGGTCTTGGATAAGTCTTGACTGAATTTAGTTGGAAAGAGCTCAGTCCATGCCACCTTGGTGCATCCATTGAATGCTCCAAAACAAAATTGGAGTCTTGTCCCCTCTTTAGGGATTTCTAGGTTTGGCATGCTAGTTTTAGTTCCAAGGACTTGGGAGGCTTGGGATCAGAGTTAGTTCCCCCTTGGTCTCCCCCTAAGGTGTTCAGATGGATAAGTGTGTTTGTCATTTGCACAAATTTGGAAAATTGAGCAAAATGCACAAATCTGCCTTGCTTTGACAGTTTTCAGCAAGGTATATTTCCATTGTCATATCTCATGGCTCAAGTGGAATTTGATGGAGTTCTTGGCCATTTTGGAAAGCCCTCATATGATACAACAACTGTTTAATCATAGTTGGTTTTGATACTTTTTGGATCCAAGTGAAAAATGCCCCTATATCCAACTTTTCGTGATTTTTCTTGATGAATGATGATTCCAATCACACATTAACATCATTTTAGGGTCAAAGAACCATAATTATGAAAAATCTCAAAAAGTCAAAGTTGACTTTTGTGCACAGTTGACTTTTTTTCAGATGAACTCCAAACTGTGCGATCCTCTATGAAATCGAGTCCTTGACCTAAATCAAACTTGATGGATTGATTTCATAGGTGTTATAGAGTGTGTTGAATCATGTCCCAAGGTTTGGGAGCATGCCTGGGTCAAAAGTCAAAGGCATAGTTGACTTTTCCCGCGAAACCCTAATTGTGGTTCTGATGAACTTGAAACTTGTTGCTCAAGCTTCTTGGATCAATCCATTGATGCAAATGGATCAATGTGGTTTATTAGGGACCCTCAACTCCTCTCTTGAGGTCTTGGCTCATGTTTTGTCCCAAAAGTCAACTTAGGGGTGAATTAGGTTAAGAAACCCTAATTCCTGATTTTTGATGAATGCATCCCCTGAGGCCAAATTGACTTGATAATTGGGTTTATGAGGTCCCATGGAGTAACTAAAGTTATGCTTTGAAGCATTGGCTCATGCCCAGAGGAAAAATTCCATCAGGAGGCCCTAGTACGCCAAAACCCTAATTTGGTGACACTGGCGATCTTGAGGCTTAATCCACTCAGAATGTTGCAGCCTTGTGCTTAATCCTTGATGTGGGAGTCCTTTTGATCCATTGTGGATGTTTGAGAGGTTAGACAGGTTGAAGATCATGTCATTTCTTGATTGATCCTTTGTCTAAGAACTCTGAGAGGGCTTGAAACCCTAATTATTGTTTGTAGTGGATGCTCACCCATCTTTGGGGAGACTGATGAGGCATAATGATTCATCCATATTGTGGTGATAATTTACCCAATGATAAGAAATCTCTGTGGTCAAAATTTGGGGTATGACAATAACTAAGTCGGAAACCAAGCACATGTCCATTGCGACAGCACTAAAGACATCACTTCCTTCCACGGCTCTTATCCTTTTGTCTATAGTTTGCCATTGCTCTCTGGCTTCTTCAATGTATCCAGGTTCTCCCTGACTTTCAGATTGTGGACCAGCAGCATGGTACACAAAAGGAGGATTCTTAGGAATAGCTTGAGCAACAGAATGCACAATAGGTTGAGGTTCAGTGAACAGTGGGGCTGAAGATACTGGCAGTACAAACGGGACAAACACAAGAGTAGTAGCAAAGGGTGGTGAGTAATTCATAGGTGACCAAAATTCTGGCCAAGTAGAAGCTGGTTGCTGAGTCAGTGGAGGGTCAACAGCAATAGGTTAGATTTCAGAGATCACAGTCCTTTGATGTGGTTCACCTCTAGCAATCAGAACTTGCATCATTTCTGTGAGTTTGGTCATGCTGGCCTTTAACTCATCAATTTCCATTTTGACTTCGACATTGTGTTGTTATTGGTTTTCCATTCTCAATCTGACAGCAACTCTAGTTCCATAGTTGTGTTGAGGAAACAGCTTGACGGTGAACAGATAACTGAAGAAGGAGATAGTTGAAATGAGTTTCTGGACAACTTGGAAGAATGCATATGTATGCTCATGGATGCAAGAGTGCATGGATGCAACAACCACAAACAAGATCACTCAAAGCACACAGGTTCAAAGGTTCGAGTCATGAGCATGAAGTCAAGGTTAAGAACCTCCCACAAAAGGCGTGTACTAAGGTTTGTCTTCATTGTACCTGCAGAAAACAACAGTTCTAACACAGAGTGCCCAGGGTCCACAATCCACTATCAGATACACCAGCGCACCGATTTACTCGGAGGTTGGTAGTTATCCTCAAGAGAATCTAACCTGAGTGTGGCATCGCGTAACAGCTAAGTCGGATTTGCATCCTCATAGCTTCCTCGCCACGATCCTAAAAAGTATAAGATGGGTTAAGGGTTACTACGGTCCTCAGTGTTATAGGCTTCTATGGAAAAAGTAATGACTTCAACGATCGCTCGATCGACATTAGTAATTCCAAAGAGGCAACCACCAAGTGGATAGATTCTCAAGTTCTGCTTTTTCGGGATTCGACTCCCTCAAAGCTCCCTTGACTATACTATCCTCCTATCTCAAAGTACACTCTGGTCCGGGTATAGGACTTATCTCGCACACACAGAGGAACTCCCAAACAGAACAATCAAGTAACAAGCAAATCAGGCAAAAAGCAGTAAATAAATCAAAGTATGCTAAACCCCTCAAGGGAGATCATCCCCAGCAGAGTCGCCACTTTTCTGTAGTGGCAAGATCGTGAGTGTAAGCTATTGATTAACTTAACTCAAAAAGCAAGAGTCGCCACCGCACTTTTATTTTATCCAAAAAGGAAAGGAAAAAGAGCGAACAAAACCTACACAAGCTCTACAATAAGAACAAGTGAAGAGAGTCTGGGTAAGGAGGGTTGGTTATGTAAAGGGAAGGTTTTACGCACCCAAAACATCCGTGGTACTCCACGGGAACCCTTTGAAATATTTACGCTTTTTGGTCTGAAAAAGTTTGCTTGAAAAGTTATTGAGGAGATGAGAAGAGAAATTGTTTTTAAATATTTTTGCGTTTGGAGATACTTGTCGTCTCATGCCTACGTACCCACGATGTGCAATATAGGATCAAAACCCCGTAGTTCGTGGTACAAAGAATGAAATTTGTTTGTTTTGGTTGATTTTAAATGTAAAGACAAGTCGTCATTTCCAAGCGAATAATTCCGCTTAAAGAGATGAATCATGTCTAAACTTATGAAAAAGTTTTGAAAGAGAAAGTGCACAAGGGCACAAAAGAGCATAAGCGAGTTTGGTGTTTTTTAAAGTCTTTTGAAAAAGGTGTCAATATGCTTATGTAGTTTAGCATTTGTTAAAAAATGAAAAGAAAAGAGTAAAATCACTTGAAAAAAATCAAGGTTTGATTATGAAAGAGATGATAGTTTGAAGTCAAGAAGGTTTTGAAAAAGGGAGAAAGTCTTGAAAATTGAAGAATGGGTGGAGAAGAAGTGACTATCCTAAAGCATAAAGTAAAAGCTAAGAATAAGAAAGATCTAACCACAAATGTAGTTGTTTTCACAATAAACCATGCAAAAGCACAAGTCTTCAAAGTCTTCGAACCATAATTCCAAAGCAAAGGGAAAAAGCCCTAGTTCTAAGTCCAAGGTTCCAAGAATAGCATTGGATGTCCTAGTTCTAAGTCCAAGGATCCAAGAATAGCATTGAAGTCCAAGGTCTAGGTACAAAATTCCATGTCCATTGCAAAGGATAGTAACCATAGTCCAAGATTAGAAGCATAAGTTTTTTAGAGGTTTTGGCCTTTATTAATGTTTTTGGTCCAAGTGGACAAAGAGAAAAAGGCATAAGCATAAACATGTGTCCAACGGACAAAGGAAAAATATGAGGAAGCATAAACATGTGTCCAACGAACAAAGGAAAAATTGCATAAAAGTAAAAGAGAGATAAGGAGCGAGAAGGAATTGTAAAGAAGTTAGAAGTTAGTAATTAGTTGTTAGTTGTTAGAGTAAATGATCAATAATGATTGAATAGTGTATTTAGGTCTAGGTTAATGAAGACTTGTTAGAAGATTGATAGAATCAAAGCCTCTACAACAACAAGCTTCATAGATTTTGAACCTAATACAAAAGATCAATCAACATTGAGTTGTTTTCCGATAAGGGACATAATGTTGCACTATGTTAAGCAATCGTCGAGTAATTTACGGAGTAATTACCCTACAATAAGGTCGATCAATAGCTCTTTGTACTAATGCACGCTAGATGAACGATATGTAGATCGTCATCCGAAAGCAATACTGCACGAAAAGAAAAGAAGGTAACGATCTCGTCTTGATCAAGAATTCAACAAAGAAATTCCATGATCCATAAGACTTTCATCGATCAAAAGAAAAGAGAAATAGATGAAGAGAAAGCCAAATTAAACCACACAATTATGTGATCTAAGGCTAAGAACAAAAGGTAAGGGAAGAAAATGGAAAAGGAACCAAAACAGTCCCAAAAACAAGCCAAAATATGCATTCTGTTTCGAAGTAACCGGTTACTGCATATCTGCTAACCGGTTACTTAGTTCAAAATAAGCGCAGTTTTTCAAAATTAACACAGAGTAACTGGTTACTGCATATCTGATAACCGGTTACTCTGCACCAGAATGCAGAAAATTATGCAAAATTCAGCATGATCCACTTTCAAACTTTTTTACAAACACCTTATGATCATGGAACTGAAATTGCACGAAATTTAAAGTAAAATAACAGCAAAAACCAGCAATTAAACACAATTACAAGATCCAAAGGATCAAGTAACAAAGATCTCCAAAGATCTACATTATGGAAGATGAAGATGAAGCTCCAACAATGGAGAAAGATGAATTACCACTTCAAATCTGAAAATTCCTTCAAATTGCTTCAAGATCCAAACACCAAAGCCTTGATCTATGAGAATTGATGAAGAAAACAACTTTGGATGAAGGTTTAGCTAAAAAGCTTGTAGAATGAATGAAATGAGGGCTCTATTTTTAGAGTTTAGGCTTGGGAATTTGGTGGTTTGGAATTTGGTTTGGAAATGAAAATTAGGCTTGGAATTTGAATTTGGAGGGAAATTCATAAAAGAGTGGTGATTAGTGGAGGTGTATGGTAGGAAATGACCAAAGGGATGTAGGGGAATTAAAATGAGATGGTCTAGAATATTCCAAATGTGATCAAGGGATGAGATTGGTGCAAAATTGCTGAATTTGAATTTGCCACCATTTTTCAAATTTTCACGAGGGTAACTGGTTACTGCATATCTGCTAACCGGTTACTCAGTGCTTAATTTGTGAAAATGTTAGTGAAATAAAGCAAAAAATATTTTTGGATTTTGGTTAAGGTTAGTAAAATATAAACAAATAATGGAATAAAGCGAATAAGAAACACACAGATGCTCGGCGATTCCTACAAGACATAAACCCAAAGAAGAGAGGGATAAAGGAACCAATGCATGATCTTGTTTGTGGTAATGATGCAAAATAAGATGCAAATGATATGTGGAATCTTAGGGGGTCAAAAATTAGGGTCTTACACTAATCTATAGAGGTACAATGTTTACTCTGAGTTGGATACCATGCGTAAAGAGATGATCTCTCTCTGTGAAGATCTTACTGAATTGACCTTGCAGATGGAGGTAGTCGATGCCACACATGCTTTAGAGACTGATTTACTTTATCAGGAAATCTATAGTCTTCGACGCCAGTTAGAAGAAGCCTAAGCACTCTGTCCACATATGAACTAGGAGGCCCGATACAAATCACCCTAGAGGAGTTACTAGAAGCACTGAGGACACTACTCATATTAAGTGTGAGAGATTTACCGGAATTTTCACTATTATCTAATTCACCGTTACTAGATTTATTTCCGCACCATCAGACTTAAATTTTTCGCATTTTGAATTATATGAATATTATTTTTCCGTTACTAAAATTTAGTAAATTTTCCGTTACCAAACTTATCTGGATATTTTGAAATTATTTCGGTTGTTATTGTCGGTGAAATTTCAGATTTTCAAGAATTGCGAAAATCTCAGATTTTCAAAATTTTTATTCTATTTTATTTTCCTTATTTATATTAAATATTATTGTGTTTACGATTATTTTTCTATCAAAATATCATCTATGTTCTATGCATGTACCTTTATGTATAAAAGCTGCAGAAGATGCTACACACCCCTCCAAATGAGGACCCAAAGCTCTTAAGCCCATCCAAATAAGGCCCAGACGAAAGGTGAAGATGGCGGACACCATATACCCCTTGGCGAATGCCATGTGGTCTGCAGCCAAAAACGGGGCAGAACATGAAAAGTCCCATTTTACCCCCATTTTCTTCATCTTCAACCTCTCCAAACCCCATTTTCCCCATTTTCAACCAACTTAAAAACCCACTAAACCTCATTAAACACTCATTCACTCACTAATCCACTACCATTTCCAAAACCCCAATCACTTCCCATTCATTAAAACCCCACCTTTAACCAAAAAATCCATCAAATCCCCATTCCACCATATCTCACTAAAACCTCCATTTTTCTTTAACAACCACCAACAATGACAGGAATGGAGAAGGAGAAATCACTTTTCGCGAGGGAAAATTCGGAGAGAGGCAGAGGCAGAAGTTTGAAACGCTGCAGACACGCGAAATTTTCGTGACAAGGTATATTGATTTAGACTGTCTGTATAGTTTAGGCATCTATCATAGTGTTTTCTATTTGCTTGATAATTTAGGACTGCATAGCATTTTTGAACGTAAAGAACCCACTTTTGAGAGGCTGACCGAGGAATTCTTGAATTCCCTAATTTACACTGTCAGTCCTAACACTGCTAGTACCGCCGGTACTGTGAAATTTAGAATGTTTGGTGTTGAATATGAATGTACCACCGACTATCTGGAAGGTTTGTTAGGATTCCCTTATGGGGACGGAGCTATTTGTGAAGTTCCTCTAGAAATTGATTGGCATATTGAGGCCTTCCAATTGTGGAGAAATCAGACGAGCCAAATTGCTGATTCCTTCGAAGGAAACTTGGCCTTAGATATCCACAACCCAACCATCTAAGTGTTCCGCCATCTGTTGGCCGACACTATTTTTGGTCGGGAAAATTCTAATAAATTGAATTCAAAAGAACTAATCTTTCTGCAGGCTGCCCTCTTAAGGAGGAGATTACATTCCGTCCCATTTATGATAGCGCACATGTGTCCCATCGTGAAAAAGGGCGGTACCATATCATTTGGAGGATTGATTACCTCCATAGCACGAGCTCCACACCTAGACACTGAGCTGGCTACTTTAGAACCACTTTCATTCCGCACGATTGATTTAATTTTTTTTGAGAAATACGCGTTTATGCAAAGTGAGGAAGGAAGAAGGTTTTAACCTCATGGTTCATAATGTAGCCATCCCGAGTATGGCTTTACCTTGTTCCCGTTGTACAAATGTGCGATATGAGAGGAACTGGATGTATGACTTACAGGCACCACTTGTTGTTGGTCTGTTACCACCGAACATCCCAGAGGATGAAGGTGACGGAACCAATGACGAATATGAGCGGCAGAACCAGTCCCCTGTTCATCACTCACCCCCAACACATGCATCACCTGCACACACACCACCTTTTACTCATCCTGCTGCAGGTACATCTTCTGGATTTTATATTACTGAGGAAATATGGAGAGAGCAGAGAGATCACAAAAAAGAATGAGACGGCCTGCTGTATGCCATGTATGAGCATCAACAGGACGTGATGGACTTCATGCGCGAGTCACAAAGACAGACTGAGCGCACTCTACATTATATTATGGAGGCTCATCATACAATAGTTTCCCAACAACAATGCCAACAAGCCTACCTGACCAGGAACTTCAACCTGGTGGAGGCCACTCAAGGTTTCATACATGGAAACCTTCAGTAACTCCAGGAGTCTAATGCCTCGTTGGCAGCGAGGATTGAGCGGATTGAGCTTTCACAGAGTGCACGTCACCGAAGTAGGAGCCATCATCCTCGACGTTTAGAGCAGGGAGGAGAGGGTACCAGTGGCCTTCAGTAGCATTGTCCAGGTTCCACCTATTTCCTTCCACCTTTTATCAAAACATTAGGGACAATGTTCGGTTTAAGTGTGGGAGGATATATTTACTGCTTTTATTTTATTGCTTTCTAGTTTAGTTTTGATTATGCATTTTTACTTTTTAGCTTAGATTTAATTATGCTTTTAGCTTGTTTTTAGTTTGTTTTTAAGAATTATATGTGCTTGACGAGTCGTATGTGTAGTTTGTCTATTTCCCCCATTTCTTGAGCCATACCAAAAATTTTTTGATTCAGAAAACAATTTTTATTTCGAAAATTTGGACTGTTAGACAAGTTTAGGATAGTTTGCGAAGACTTGGGAAAACTTTTGAAAAATCGATATCGTCCTGACACCGTAAGTTTCTTAATTATAGGAATCGATCCGGATACTTATTATGCTATGGCCTTAAAATTTCACCCTTGAACAAATCCTTATGTAGTTTATTTTAGCAGTTAGCACCATCTTAGATACCGCTAATTGGACGAACCGATGCAAATAGGTGAATAATCCAGTGGAAAGAAAGAAAAAATAAAAAATACATGTAGAAAAAGCAAATATTTTGAAAAAGGATCCACCTTCTAAGTTAGGTAGCCCTTGTTCTAGCCAAAAATGGTTAGATACACCAAAAGTGCTAATTCCCCTTGTCCTGGACAAGAAGAGCTACGATGTCTATATTATGAGGGATATTTGGGGATTTGAGATCTATACTTGTGTTTTGTATTGTCTCAAGATGATTGTGTCTTGCTTAACCCTCATGTGGGAGCCCCTTTTATAGTCTTCCATTAAGATATGCCATTAAGAGAAGTCTCTTGGCCTTCTGACGTTACATGGCCGTCATTGC
Organism: Lathyrus tuberosus; assembly: GCA_022829125.1. NCBI lineage: Eukaryota > Viridiplantae > Streptophyta > Magnoliopsida > Fabales > Fabaceae > Lathyrus > Lathyrus tuberosus. The sequence goes on along the minus strand of JALAZF010000659.1, from coordinate 396,847 downwards.
TGTAACTCCCCGTCATGAATGTAGGCTTTGAAGCACTGGTAACGTCCGCATTGATGCGCCGCCACCGTTACAACTGTTGGTGTGCCAGCTGAGTTCATGTTCGGCGTAAGTACCAGGTTGATGGAGGTCAGTACAAAGCTTCGTAGGAGTTTGGCTGATGGGAGCCGGGCTCCCTGACCGGCCCGGGTTATGGATGATACTTGCCTAGCTCTCTGCATTGCTCGACGTTTCTTGCTATCGTAGTCTAGTTCATGCTTAATCTTGTCTGGCTACACAACTCGGCTTAAAATATATTTGGCATGTACATAAGCCCCTCGAGTACTGTATCCATTTATAAGGGTATAATACTCGGCAGTAACATGAGCCCAGATATATTTGGATGATGTCGTGCTATAGGTCGGCTTTTCTTTTTAGGTCCTTACGTGTCAAACAAAACCTTTGAACGGTCGTGTCCCCTAATCTTCCCTAGCGTTATGACGACTTTAATGCGTCATGAGTGGCTATTCTCTAGCTATTTTTGAACTTTGGGCTCCTATTAAATCCATTGGACAACAAAAGATTACCCATAACATTAGTTCATATCTGATGAGATGTGCCGTCCTCGCCCATGGTTTAATTGAATTATCTGACGACTCTGAAAAGATTGAGTCGAAATTTAAGGATGAAATCGCTCAGTTGAAGAGTACCCAAGAATCTCAGTCTGAGAAGTTTTCCAGCTTGGAGAAGGATTTGGCTAATGCGAGGAAGGAGAAATAGACTTTGGAGTCGGATCACAAGTCTGCCTTAGCCCAACTTGCTGATCAATTGAAGCTGTCCGAGGTGTCCAATGCCCAGCTCTTATCATCCAATAATAATCTTAGAAATTTTCTGAAGAAAGCTCAGATCGACATTTTATCTGCTGGTGATGAAGCTTTTGATAGAGCCAAAGATCAAGTTCTCTGTCTCTATCCTGACTTGGATTTGCCGGAGATGGATTACTTCAAGGTAGTACAGGATGGCAGCCTTGTGGATCTTGGCGATCTGGAGAAAGATAGCCCAGAGGGATCTCAAGGCCCAGTCAATGGCGCTGATGGGAATGTGAACCCGACCAACAATGATGTTGCCAATGAGACTTCGGCTACTACATGATCTTGATGTTTTCTTATTTTAGTTAGTTATCCTTCTAGATGCGTTTTTGATGTAATCTTTTCAACCTTTGGGCTTTGTAATGAATAAAATTGAACAAAATTTGGCCCTTTTGTGGCTTTACTTTTGCTAATGTTATTTTCGTTTACCATCACTTTAATTCCTTTTCAAAATAATCATGTGCGTATATCCAGCCCCTCGGACACTAAGTTAAAATAACTTAAGGTGTACGATTATAAAGTGTCGGACATTATTTTGCCTTTTTGCTTTGCTTAGTTTGATTCCTAATACTTTTTGGATAGCTCGTTTCTCGGCTATCTTTTATTAAAGCCCTAGGCTATATAGCTTTGACACTTTTAGAGAGTCTAGAACTCTTATAGTCTTAGGTGCCGATTACGATGTTGACTTGGGTGTCCTTTTGTCAGAGACTTTCTCCCAGTTCTTTATAAGCCTTTGGAAGTTGGTCCTGTGTGATTTTTGATACTCACAAGCCCCAAGTTTCTTTTGGTGTGCTTAGGCTTGGGTATTTCATCATTTTCGTAATTAACTATCCGGACTATGTACGCGAAACAAGCTGACATGCTTATAAGTGTTTGTTCAACCCGTGTACGTGGAGGGTTTATGGGAGACCTATGTACGTGGAGTAAGCCAACACGTTTATAGGAGTTTAATCAACCCGTGTACGCGGAGCGTTTATGGGCGTCCTATGTACGCAGAGCAAGTAAACACGTTTATAGGAGTTTAATCAACCCGTGTACGCGAAGCGTTTATGGGTGACCTATGTACGCGGAGCAAGTCAACACGTTTATAGGAGTTTAATCAACCCGTGTACGCGGAGTGTTTATGGGCGACCTATATACGCGGAGCAAGTCAACATGTTTATAGGAGTTTAATCAACCCGTGTACGTGGAGCGTTTATGGGCGACCTATGTACGCAGAGTAAGTCAACACGTTTATAGGAGTTTAATCAACCTGTGTACGCGGAGCATTTATGGGCGACCTATGTACGCGGAGCAAGTCAACACATTTATAGGAGTTTAATCAACCCGTGTACGTGGAGCGTTTATGGGCGACCTATGTACGCGGAGCAAGTCAACACGTTTATAAGAGTTTAATCAACCCATGTACGCGGAGCATTTATGGGTGACCTATGTACGCGGAGCAAGTCAACACGTTTATAGGAGTTTTATCAACCCGTGTACGCGGAGCGTTTATGGGCGACCTATGTATGCGGAGCAAGTCAACACGTTTATAGGAGTTTAATCAACCCGTGTACGCGGAGCGTTTATGGGCGACCTATGTATACGGAGCAAGTCAACACGTTTATAGGAGTTAAATCAACCCGTGTACGCGGAGCGTTTATGGGCGACCTATGTACGCGGGGCAAGTCAACACGTATATAGGAGTTTAATCAACCCTTGTACGCGGAGCGTTTATGGACGACCTATGTACGCGGAGCAAGTCAACATGTTTATAGGAGTTTAATCAACCCGTGTACGCAGAGCATTTATGGGTGACCTATGTACGCGGAGCAAGTTAACACGTATATAGGAGTTTAATTAACTCGTGTACGCGGAGCATTTATAGGCGACCTATGTACGCGGATCAAGTTAACACGTTTATAGGAGTTTTCGGAGTTATAACTCACCATCTTCAGCCGAATACCTATAAACAAGACATAAATTTTTTTTTAACTCTAGGTGCCTCGTTAAAAACCTTGCCCTTGCAAGGGAAAATAGTGTAACCCGAATCCTTTATTCGTTATTGAATTCTCCGAGCTTGCTAATCAGGCCAGGAGGTCGGCCCATGCATTGTCATCTCTTGGGATATGGACGATTTTGAATTCTGAGAACGCTTTGGATATTCCTGAAGCTTTCTGAACGTACTTTATTAGGGTGGAATCCTTCGTCTGGTACTCGTTCTTCATCTGTCCGACCACTAGCTGGGAGTCGGTCTTCAGTAATAAATGTGTTACTCTGACCTCTCTCGCCAATTTCATTTCGGCAATCAAAGCTTCATACTCTGCTTGGTTGTTGCTAACCTGAAAATTGAATCCTAAAGAGTATTCTAATGTTAGATCTCCGGGTCCTTCCAGAATTATTCCAGCTCCGCTTCCCTTGAGATTTGAAGATCCATCTACATAGAGGATCCATCTATTTGAGATCTCTTCTCCAGCTGGTGCACTTAATTCTACCACAAAATCAGCCAGTGTCTGTGACTTTATACTGGTTCTGGGCATAAATTTGATGTCATACTCGGAGAGCTCTACTTCCTTCTTTACCATCCGTCCCGCTAAGTCGGGCTTTTTCAGTATTTGTTTGATTGGGTAATTCGTCTTGACTGTGATGGGGTGACTTTGAAAATAATGTCTCAGCTTTAATGACTTTCTGAGCATAATACTCGATGTCGTATTTTGATAACAACACCTGCCAATGGGCTATCCTTCCCATGAGAGCAGGCTTTTCAAAGACGTATATGATCGAATCCATTTTGGAGATTAACCAAGTAGTGTGACAAATCATGTACTGGCGAAGACGTTTCGCTGCCCAAGCCAGAGCGCAACAAGTTTTCTCGAGCATAGTGTACCGAGTTTCACAATCTGTGAACTTCTTTCTTAAGTAGTAAATGACAGACTCTTTTATTTTTGTCTCGTCTTGTTGGCCAAACACACAACCCATGGAGTCTTCCAAGACTGTTAGATAGATGATCAGTGGTCTTCCTTTCACTGGAGGAGACATAATTGGTGGTTTCAACAGATATTCTTTGATATCGTCGGAAGCTTTTTGGCAGTCTTCTGTCTATATACAACTTTGGTTCTTTCCGAGTAGTTTGAAGATCGACGCGCATGTCATGGTCATGAGGGATATGAATCTTGAGATATAATTCCGATGTCCCACAAATCCTCTGACCTATTTTTCATTCTTTGGTGAAGGCATTTCTTGAATGGCCTTGAACTTGTCAAGATCAACCTGAATTCCCTTTTGGCTGACGATGAATCCCAAGAGTTTTCCTGAGCGAACACCAAACGTGCACTTATTGGGATTCAAGCAGAGTTTGTATTTTCTCAGACGGTCGAATAACTTTGATAGGTGCTCCACATGCTCTTATTCTATTTTAGATTTGGCAATCATGTCATCGACGTACACTTCAATCTCTTTGTGCATCATGTCATGAAACAGAGTCATCATGGCCCTTTGATAGGTTTCCCCTGCGTTCTTCAGACCGAACATCATTACCTTGTAACAAAAGGTGCCCCATGGGGTGATGAATGAAGTTTTCTCCATGTCTTCCGGCGCCATTTTGATTTGATTATAGCCTGAGAATCCATCCATGAAGGAGAAGACTTTGAATTTTATTGTGCTGTCTACCAGTATGTCAATGTGTGGCAGGGGGGAGTCATTCTTTAGACTTGCCCTGTTCAGATCCATGTAGTCTACACACATTCTGACTTTTATGTCCCTTTTCGGAACTGGCACTATGTTGGCTAACCATTGAGGATATTCGGAGGTGGCAAGGAAACCTGCGTCGATCTGTTTATGTACTTTCTCCTTAATTTTGATGGCCATATATGGATGAGTCCTTCTCAGTCTTTGTTTTACCGGAGGATATTCCGTTTTCAGTGGTAAGTGATGTTCCACGATGCTGGTATCCAACCCAGGCATGTCCTGATAGGACCAAGCAAATACATTTGGAAACTCTTTAAGAAGTTTTATCAAGTATTCTCTGACAGTTGGACTGAGCAGTGCTCCAATCTTAACTTCTTTCTTTTCTTCTTCTGAACCTAAATTGACCGTTTCCAACGGCTCTTTGTGAGGATCAATAGACCTTTCCTCTTGTCTGAGTAATCAGGAGATCTCTTCAGGAATTTCTTCGTCCTCTTCTTCTTCAGGTAGAAGGCATTGGATCGTATGTTTCAACGAGGTTTAAAACAAGCAATTTGCATGAAGTGATGATTCGTTTTTTTAGCAAAGACAGAGAGAATGCAAGAGTGGTGTGCAGTGTATTTTTTTGAAAAATGCTTGTCTTTATTTTGGGTTGTTTTTAGGATGACCATTTTCGGAAAAACGAAAAGTGAAAACAACAATAAATGCGGGAATGAAAGAAGACATTATTTATTCATGATTTGTCGATTATTGAAACACAACCCTCTAAAACAAAACTCTGTCACTTTGGGTGAAGCGAAGAGGGATATTTACTGAAAAGTGAGCCCTTATAAAAACATCCATTTCACCCGGGCAAGGTGAAAGGTCAAAACAAAGATGGTAATTACTTCGACTTATGTACGACTTTCGGGATATCGACTGCAACCCAATGGCGGCGAACTCCTCTGTGAATCACAAAGTCTGGTACTTCCCTTCTTGGTTTGTCTTCAGAAATAACGCTGATTTCTGGCAGACTAGGATCATCAGAGTCTTTTTCCCATGCAGAGTTGTCATAGGAGAATTCTTCTGTTGTATCTTCCCTAGCATTTTCACTTTCAAGGGGATCTCCCCATCCAGTCGGCTGGATGTCCTCAAGACTGATACGAGAGCTTTTGGGAGCAGTGTATTTGACTAAGAAGTCATACTTTCCGCTTGGCTGTCCCAAGGTGTCCCATGTTTCTGTGGGAATAGACGAGTTATCTTCCTCGATGACGTTGACCTCAGGAAAAGCATAGTTAATGAATTCTTGTCCTGCAATCTTTGCAAATTCATTAGCATGGTGTTGGACACTCTCGAAGTGTGCTGGGTAATAATTCCATGACTTTGGGGAAGCAGGTGTGTTCCTTTCAAGATTACTCAGCTGATAGGCATTGTTCGGCTGACTCTTTTGCCCCAAGCCTTCTGTGTATGGCTTCCAGATAGGCAAGTCATCCAGGGGATCATAATAATCATATTCAAAGTTGCCTTTCATTAGATTGTCTTCCTATAATGAATTGGGTGGAGCACGACATCCTTCCGGATCACAATCTCCATAGATCATCCGGACGTCTGATCTTGGCATATATCTCGGACTCTGCTTTGGAAAACAGAATGGCATGTGCACTTCTTCCTGAGACATATAACCGTTATGGTTAAGGTAAGATTTCCATTCTTCATCTACATCGGAGGAGTCGTTTCCATCGATGGTGTGTACTTCTTGAGCTACTAGGTGGAGGAAGCCTCCACTGTGGAAGAAATCTTGAATGGGACGAAAACTTTCGTCCTTCTTTGTAGTCTGGGCACAGATTGGAGAGAAACCAAGACCTTTTCTTATTTTGTTATCCGTAGGAGTTATGATATGTCCCCATCCTTTTATGTCATTACTCCCGATTACTTTGAGAGCGTCTTTGTAAGAGGAAATCGACGTCCCTCTTTCTGGTTGATTCTCATTGCTCACTAAGAGTGCTTGGAACTGAGTTCCAACAACCTCCTCTAGTTCTACTCAGGAGAATGATGATAAGTTGCTTATAATTAAGGCTTGCTCTCCACATACTATGACTAATTTGTCATTCTTGGCAAACTTCAACTTCTGGTGAAGTGTCGAAGTGACTGCCCCAACTTCGTGTATCCAAGGTCTTCCAAATAAACAGTTGTATGCTGCCTGGATGTCCATGACCTGGAAAGTGACTTGGAAAGTGTGAGGACCGATGGTTATGGGAAGATCGACTTCGCTGATAACTGTTTTCCTGGATCCGTCAAAGGCTTTGACGATAATCTCATTGCCTCTCATCGGAGCTCCTTGAACGATAGTCGTACCAAAGTTGATTTTGGCATGACATTCAAAGATGATCCTGTGTCTACAAGTACGCTGGCTTCTTCTGGCAGTTCTTCATCACTGAATCCCAAATTGTTACAGGAAGTGATGTTGGACATGATGTTGTCAAATTGTCTTACCGTCACATCTTGTTCCACAAAGGCTTGTTCTAAGACTTTATGTAGACCTTCCCTGTGAGCTTCTGAACTAAGCAGGAGAGATAGTACAGAGATTCGAGATGGAGTTTGCAACAATTGGTCCACAATGTCGTACTCGCTTTTCTGGATAAGCCTCAGCATTTCATCATTATTCTTTACAGGTTTTGGATTACTGGATTGACCAAGTTGTTAGTTGGGAACTTCCGTTTGAGGTTCCTTCTCCTTGGTAGGTTCTCTAACTCCTCTATTGAAGATCTGACCGCGCTGGGTGACTCGAATGATGTCGGCAATGGTCACAATGGAGGGTAATGGAGTTTCTTTTCCATTTTTGATGGTCGTTGCACCGTACTTGTATGGGATAGCCTTTTCTGACTTGTACGATATTGGACCTGGAAAGTAGATAACCACAGGAGCTTTTTGGGCCTTTTGACTGTCGTAGGCCACCTTAATCAGCTCCTTCCATCAAGAGGGATCTTTGATTCATTGAGTAGAGGAATTATGGCGCAAACGTCCTTGGTTATTCCATGATCGGAGATTACGACAACGTTTTTGTTCTGACCAGGGAGGTAATCTTGTATCATGTTGATCGGCCCAGAACTCGAACATGGTCGAATCTCCTTCCGGTCCAATTGATTTTGGAGGGCTTCTCGTACGAGATAACATCCTTGATTATTTTCCGAGCATACTCTACAACGCTCATAATTGTGCGGTGGTACCCGACCGTACCCGCTTTGTATGTAGTGCATCTTTAATAGATTTGTTTCTATTGAGCAGATATCACGGCTTTGATGTCTACCAGGATTCCCTTCAGTCATGCTAATCTATTGTGTATCTTCATCTAGGTAAATCGGAAGCCACCAGTGGTCCAACAGATGTTGAAGAGTCCTTTGCACAAGCGCATACCCTTGGTCGTCTTCACAACATTCTTTACAGTCTAGATAATCATGTGAAGCGAAAAAACTGAGTCTGACCTATTTAGCATGTAATTCCACTAGACTGGTATTCATTAGGCATGTGTCAAAGATCTGAACCATATTGACTTAATGGTTTCACGGTAGTCTTGGATCCATCCGAGATCCATTTGACGTTGGAGGGCCTCTTGTATAAAAAAGCATCCCTGATTGTCTGTTAAGCAGATTGGAAAAGTGCTGTAATCGTGCCGCGGCAGATTGTAATACTGACTTTGTCTCGAATGCATCGCCACTAAATTGACGTTCATTGTACGGATGTTGTGGTTCTGAACAATGTTGGGATGTGCATGAGCCATGTTTATTTCACGAATCCTGTGATTCTGAATCCAACCCAGATCCATTTGTTCTTATAAAGCTGCTTGTACTGTGGTACACCCTTGATTGTCCTTGGAGAAGATATCACACTGATGATAGTTGTGAGATGGCACATGGCCATACCCGCTCTGTTTGCAATGCATTTTCACCAGGTTGGTTCCCAGTAAGCGTACATTATGAATTTGATAACTGTTGACAAGCTCTTCTTCTATTAAATTCACTGTAGTCTTCTCATGTTGACGTAATGGGTTTGTATGAACATTTAGATTTGTATCTTTGAAAGATTAAATCTCGTTCCTGACAAGCTTCTATACATCATACTTGAAGCTGAGACAATTCTCAATGTTATGTCCTATTCCTCCTTGATGGTAAGGACAAGTTTGATCTGCTTTAAACCAAAAAGGTGGATTTTCTGGTACCGCGAGAGGCGTCCTGGTTTGAACATGCCCCTTGGCCAGTAGAAGTGGAAATAACTGCGTACAACATCAGTCTAGAGTCGAACCCTGATGGTCGTGTAGTACGATTGTTGTTGTTATACTGCGGGCGAGTCTGCTGAAAAGGCTGTTGCTGCCTTTGCTGATACTGTTGTTGATTTGGTTGACTCTGAGCAGCCTGAGGTTGATAAGTCGGAGCTGGCGCTGGGTTGATAGCGGGAGTTATTGCTGCTACTGGTTGATACCTTCGCCTTTGCTTTCCTAGAGAGATATTACTGATATCTTGCTCTTTCTTCTTTTGGAAAGCACTACGGTATCTCTTAGTACTTCTAGATGGCTCTGCATCTTTGACCAATCGTCTTTCTCAGACTGCTTCTTCAAGGCGTACTCCCATGTTCACCATTTCAGTGAAGTCACTGGGCGCACTGGCGACCATTCGGTCGTAATAAAATAGGTTTAAGGATTTTAGGAAGATCTTTGTCATTTCCTTTTCCTCAAGAGGGGGACAGATCTGAGCGGCAATTTCACACCATCTCTGAGCATATTTTTTGAAAGTTTCTTTATCCCTTTGTGACATTGCTCTGAGTTGGTCCCTATCTAGTGCCATGTCCAAATTGTATTTATACTGCTGAACGAAGGTTGCCTCGAGATCTCTAAAAGTACTGATCTTGGTGCGGTTCAAACCCATGTACCATTTGAGTGCGGCACCGGTATATTGTTTTGGAAGTAATGGATCAGTAGCTATTGATTTTGTGTCTGGGTAGACATTTTTCGAGCTTACATCACCAAATGACTTTGAGGGCAAGAGTTGCCTTTGCATTTTTCAAAGTCAGGCACCTTGAATTTGTGCGGTATTTTTACATTAGGGACCAAACAGAGGTCAGCGACGTTCTTTTCGAATAAGTCTTGACCGCGAATGGCATGCAGTTCCTTCTGCATTTCCAAGAATTATTCCTAGAACTCGTTCATCCTTTTGTAGACGTCCTCGTTTCCACCAGAAATTGCTTGCGAAATCTGTCCTTCCGAGACAGTGTGTACCACTGGTTATGGTATAGACATTACAATGGTGATTCCTGGTGCTTCAGTGCCCTGAAGTTTGTAACCTTCAGAAGTTGCTGTCGTGACCCTTACATCTTCATTTTCCTGAAGTTTGTAACCTTCAGGTCCAGCGGTTCCCGTTACGGCTTCAAGGTCTTCAGTAACCAGTGGGATATATCCTTCAGGTATAAAGTCGAAAGGCATGCCCCAGGGGCGACCTTTAGGCATGTTGTACCGAGGATGATTATCATGTGTCTCCAATATGGGTGTAGATGTAATCTCTTAGATCACATTCCTTTGATGCTGTTGTTTCTGGGCTGCTGCCAGGGTTGGCAGGTTGCTGTGAAGTTTTTCCAAACTTTCCTTTAGAGCGTTGATTTATTCTCTCAGCTCTCTGTTCTCTTCCTCGAGATCGTCCATTTTCTTTTGTCGATTGGCCCGAGTATTGTATGAATGAGACAGTTTGACTCTAGAATTGTGACACATACGTGAGACTCAAAGATAAAAAATGTGTTATGTGAGAATGATGAATGATATGCAATGACATATTTTTTTTAGTTTTTGTTTTTCAAAAATAAACTTCAACAATTAGATTATAAATATCACACAGTGGGGGAGAACCCTTTTATTGAATTCGAAAGATTGCAGTATGCTACAAAGAAAAGTACAGTATTTTACAAAGTGCTGTAAGGAAAATGTCTAAGCCCATGGATCCTGAGTTCTCTCTGAAGAGAGCTCAGATGCTGGTTCCTGTATTTTTCTTTTCTTTGATTGGGCCTCTTCAGCCGTTGTCGGGTCAACGATCCTTTGCCAAGTGAAAATAGTGAGTAAGTTTCTTCGTTCTTCCTGACTTTCTATGGCATGCTGCTCTAATATCTCAATCAGAGCATCCTTTTCCTTTAGTAGTTCCTGAATCTAGTTATATTCCAAATTAAGGATCAGGTATTTGTTCTTCCAAGAGTTCTTCTCACGTTGAACTTTGTTGAGAGTGACCTGGAGTTTTTCCGCATCAGACATGAAATAAAGGATAGATTCCTTTAACTGAAAAACTTCTTGGCAAGGGTAAGGCATCCTCAACTTGAGGGATCTAGTTTGCACCCAGTGGAGATAAGGTTCCAAGGAGGTACAGTTTGATCTTCCTAGAGACTCTCTGCCTTTCCTGTGAATATGTTGCCAGGCATGCAATATTTCTTTCTTTAGTGCCCTATCATTTTCCCCTTCCTTGAAGAAAAGACCTTCCAGATGAACATTATTTGGGATATTCTTCATCGGGTATCCGAGTTGACGGCGAGCTAAAATTGGATGATAGTTGATTCCTCCTTTAGTACCAATGAGGGGGTACATTGGAGAAATTTCCACATCTGTCGATGATCTCTATCCCTTCGTAAATCCTATTGTACCAATCAATGTCAGAATTGGTAAGAGATATAATCCTCTATGACCAACGTAGAGTACTCTTGTGATCCCAAAAAGCAGCAGACTTGGGCAAGTGGGAAATGAACCATTTGTAGAGTAATGGTAGACAACATGTGATCATTCCTCCCCTGTACAAATTCCTTAAATGTACAGAATGATAAGCATCTGCGAGCAAGGTTGGTACGGGGTTTCCTATTAAGAATATCTTAACAACATTGGTATCGACGAAGTTGTCAATGTTGGGAAAGAGGAGTAACCCATATATGAGTAGAACAAAGACGTCTTCGAAGGCAGTTATATTTCCTACACTAGCAAAGTATAGAGCTTTCTCCATCAGGAATTTAGCCGGTAAACCCTAGATTCCTCCTTTAGTGGTCATGTGAGTCCTAACTTCTGACTCATCCAAAGAGATTTCTCTTGCGATGGTTTGTTCTTTTGGAATTTCTTCCAGTCCGGAAAATGGAGCTTGACCAATGATAGGTCAATCAATCAGATGGGAGTACTCTTCCAATGTTGGTGCAAGTTGGTAATCAGGGAAAGTGAAGCTGTGGTAAACCGGATCGTAGAACTGTACCAGTGTAGACAGGATTCCTTCAACCACGTTGACCCTTAACAGAGACAACAGTCCTCCGTGCTTAGCTCTGAAAGCCTCGGGATTGGTAATCATCCTTCCCAATTTCCTTAAGTCTTCTAGTTTCGGAGCTTTGAAGGTGTACTTATGTGTTTTTCTTCTACCGAAATCCATAACGTAACCTCTGATATTTGCAATTATTGTTTTAGTTCTTTTGAAAAAAAGATTTTTTTTTCTTGTTTGAAAAGAGTTTTTTAATGAATGCATGAATGCAGCAAACAAAAACATTTGAAAACATGGGTTTAGGGGTTCAACGTCACGAGCATAGAGTCATGGCTCTACCCATCCCCAAAGGTTGTACTATTTTGGTCAATTTTTGTACCTGTAGAACGAGTTCTAAAAGGTTCCCAAAGTCACTGGATATCAACAGCAAGCTGATTCACTCGAGCGAGCTGTAATATCCTAGGATAAATCTCTTTTGAGTGTAGTATCGCGTGTCAACTATTACCGATAGTCACCGCACTACCAAATGGCCATATGGTTAATGTCTACTAAATCCTTAGGGTCGCGGGTACCGCACTAGGATAAACGATGCTTCCACGATAATCGGTCGTTCCACATCAATATTTCCACACAGGTACCTCACCTGATTCGGTGGACTGCCAAGTTAGCTTGGTCGGGATTCACTCCCTATAAGCGTTTCCCGGATATGCCACCACTTATCTTAATGTTCTCTCAAACTTTCCACATGCGTATTAATCGCATTCCCAGTTAACAGAAATTTAAACACGGGTATCAAGTAATATGACAGTAAATAATATATATATATAGTAGAAAGTATAGAGAAATAAATGCCAAGCAAAGCCTAGACCTCCTAGGAACTCTAATCCTAATGAAATCCTCAGCAGAGTCACCATTTTTCTGTAGCGTGCGATTTTTGTTGGTGACGCGACCACCTTACCGCAATGGTTGGAGTTGGGTGCTACTTTCTGATTTCTTATTTATCCTACGAAGCTGGAAAGAAAAGGGAAGCTATCTAAAACTAACCTTGCACGCAAATGTCTTCTTTAACAAATGCTAAGAGATTGGGGGTTCGGGGTCAGGTTATACAAAGGGAAGTTGTCAATCACCCAGTGTATATATGGTTATCCATAGACCTTTTAGGGCCTGTTTTTCTATTGGTTTAAATACTTTATGGTGTTTATCTGCTGTAGTTTGGGAAAGTTTCTCCTTTGGGAGTGTTGAGAGAGTGTTTTTGTTGTTTTCGGGTTTTCCATTGTTTTTTGGGAAGGTACTGGACCTAAGGTTTTTGATTTGTGTGCTCGCTAAGATTTCGCAATCTTATGCCTATGTATTCCCGTAAAGATATCTCAGAAATCAGAGCAATCGTAGTTCCTCCTATTTCTAAGGGAGGAAAATGATATTTGGTGTCTTGTTCAAAGCCCAAGATTGAAGCTAAAGGGGTATTTGTGTCTTGTTCAAAGCCCAAGATTGAAGCTAAAGGTTATTTGTGTCTTGTTCAAAGCCCAAGATTAAAGCTAAAGGTTTGACTGAGAGAGAATTTGTCATCTCTAAAGGGAGATATCTCACCTATTCATCACAAATTTTGGGTAATTGGTTATAAGGGAAATTACTTTAACTGGGATATGTGAATCCAGCAATGCCATAATTTCCTTTATAAGGGTGATGTCATGAAGGAAGAAAACTTTAACTCAGTGTAGAGCAATGCCATTTTTTCCTTATGAATCTTTCATGCTAAGAGAAGGACATTGACTTGGATGTAAATAATCCAGAGGCTTGCCACTTACAGCTATTAGATGAAAGATGCATTTTAGCCAGGATAAGAGAAGGACTCCAGCTTGGATTTTGAATCAACAAGTGTGCCACTTACAACAATTATCTAGGAAAAAGATTTTGGTTGTCTGTTTTGATGTGTGATGTATAGAGGATGTGTCTTCCTGCAGAGTGAACTCATGGTCTCATCTGAGGGGATGTTGATTTTTGGGTGCCTTGATCAAAGCCCAAGGTTGAAGCTAAAAGGTTGACTTTACTAGGGGAGTTTTATATCTGTCTTGTACAAAGTCCAAGATTGAGGCTGAAATGAGATTGACTCAACTGGGGAGGTTTTATCTATCTTGTATAAAGCCCAAGATTGAGGCTTAAAAGAGATTGACTCCACTGGGCAGGTTTTATCTGTCTTGTATAAAGCCCAAGATTGAGGCTAATTCTACTGAGGAAAGTCATTATATAAAGCCTAAGAGGAGGCTGGCTGGGGAGATTCTTATATGAAGCCTAAGAGGAGGATGGCTTCTGCAGAGGATTGTTGAAATCTAGAGGCAGGTCCCATATGTATTGGGGAATCCAAAGGTTTTATTCTTTCTGGGGATTTGAAGAAGAGTTGAATTATCAGACACCACGAGGCTCTGATTCTGTTAGGGCTTTATTGATGGTAAAGGTTTAAACCTTGAGTATGAAAACCTATGGAGGTGTCAACTCTGCTGGAGATTGATGAAATGATCAAGTTTTTTTCCTGTGTTTTTAGGGAACTTGAGGGTTTTTCTTGAGATCCAAGAGGGGATGAGACTTTCCAAGTCTACTGGTATGAAGAGGTTGACTCTTAACTGGAGGATGATCTTTGTGTGATGCCCAAGAGCAGGTTGATGCTTTAAGGGATGAGAATCAACCCTAGAATGGTCTGATGTTTTGGAATTCTGACTCTTTGGAGGATTGAACTAGTGGAGATGACTAAGTTCTGTCCTATACCTGTAGGAGGTCTTCGGTTCCTTATACTAAGCCCAAGAGGAGGCTGACAACTTCTAAGAAGCCTGTGGATCCTTGTACAAAGCCCAAGAGGAGGCTGGGGATGCTTTTAGGAAGCCTGTGGGTCTAAGCCTAAGAAAAGTTCAAGAAAGGTTTCACCGGGAATAAGTCCTTTCTTTGCAGAACAATTATAAGGTTTGAAGAAATTCAAAAGAAGTTTCACCGGGAATTAATCCTCTCTGGGGAAATGAATTTCTTGTACTCATATATTTCTAAGTTAGGACAGTCTTGAGAAAAGTTTCACCAGGAATAATGCCTTTCTCTGTTCCATATTGTATAAGCCCAAGAGGAGACAAGACTGTATCTGGAATTTCCTATGGGGAACTAGTTTTAACTGTGTTAAAAGAGTAACCACTGGTTTGACCTAAATCTAGACCTAACTGCTAGGGAAAACTCTAAGAAAATATGTACAAGCATATGTATATATATATATATAGATGAAATATATAAATAAGTATGTATTGAAAAGATAGTGGAACTTACAATGGTGCAAGCCCAAGCATAGTAACTACAACTATATGGTTAGTTATTCAAGAAATTGAAGAAAGTTTTGATAAAACTTTGAATTTGAATCTAAATCAAAAAGGAAAGTTGTTTTAAAAGGAAGTTTGGGGCTTACACTCACAGGGAGGCCCAAATGATCTTTTTTGAAAAGGCGACGATCGCGTCGTAGTTTTGAAAACCACAGAGGGACTTATACAATGACTGAGGCCCAAATTATTTATGTTCAAAGGATGTTGGGTCTTACACTCTAATAGAGTCCCAAAAGTTTATTTTTATACAAGAGTTGAGACTTACAACTCAAGGAGATGCCCAGATGAAAAACAGTGATCGCACCATTTTTTTGAAAATCGTATCGGGTCTTATACTATGACTGAGGCCCAAAAAGTTTGTGTGTGACAAGGGATGGGTCTTACACTCTATTAAAGGCCCAAAAGTGTTTAAAAATGGAGGAAAATGGGACTTATAACCAAAGGGAGGCCCAGATGAAAATTGGTTTGAAAACGGCGATCGCACCGAGATTTTTAATATCGTATCGGGACTTATACAACGACTGAGGCCCAAAAAGGTTTATATACAAAGGGATGAGACTTACACTCTACCAAGAGGCCCAAAAGAGTTTGAAAAATTAAAATTAAGAGAAACCCTAATTTTAATTAAAGAAATAAATAATTTTTAAAGGAAATTAAATATAAAATGATACAAAATATCAAATATATTCAAAAACAAGTTGTCAACTTTAAAAAGTATTTTGAAAAATCATATGAAAGCTTGTAATCCAATTGGTTTTGAAAAATCAAGGTGAGAATTTCATTTTAAAAATGTTTAATACAAATAAAATGAAATTAAATTCAAAAAATCAAGCTATATTAAATAAAAAATATAAATGTGATTTTTTGTAGAATAAAATAATTTAACATTTTTGTGACTTTTTAAAAAAAACAATCAATAAAAAATGATAAAAAATGAGAGAAATTAATTTTTGAAATCAATTAATAAAACATAAAAATTCAAATATTCAAAAATTAAAAAAATGGCGCCAAGAACACATATTCTTGGTCGCGCGTGTTCTTCCTCCCCAAATTTGCAAAACCACTCATATCTCTTTGATTACTCAATGATTTTGCACGATTCAAACATCAATCTCACTCGTTTTTGAACAAGGAACAAGATGGTACCATTTAGTTTCATTTCTTTTAAGTGTGGAGAGAGTTATCATATATGAACACAAAAACCCTATAATTTGCAAAAACTATCATGAAATCATAAACACGAATAAAACATGGTAATTGATTGAGGGTTATCACTCTATGAACTACCAAAAACAAGTTGGTAACTTGAAAATAAATTGACGATGCATGTAGTATAAAGTTTGAAGGTTTCAGGCTTACCTCTTGCAGCTGGTGATCGAATTTGATGATGGAGATGTTATAGATGTTATGCAATGATTTAGACAGCTTCAGTGGACCTTATGTAAGGTGTATGGATGCTTGGAATGGATGGAAAACACTTGGATCACTATGTGGTACCTCAACTGCAAATGACCTCTAGGATGGCTATGGAGGTTTGTGATTTTGGTGTTACAGATGAAGGATGAGTGCCTGGATAGTTCATATATGATGTATATGAGGTGTTAGCATCATTAGTTTTGGCAGAATTGCTTCCTATTTCAAAATTCGATAGTGACTTGTAATAGAAGTAAAATCTGGCCTAGAGAGAGTGAAATGTGAGAAAGCATATGTTGCTATGCTTTAGGGGTACTCAAATTGATCACAAATGAGCTCTATTTATAGTGCAACAAGTTTGTTTTGGCAGCAATAGTGAATGGCGACTGGTACAGACCTTTGTCCAATGGTTTTCAAAAGGAATCTCAAGTCTTCTCTAGACATTGACTTGGGTCAATCTTGCAGGTGTAGCGAGCGATTTTTGGATGTGGTTGCGAAACACAATTGCTCTTTGGTATCTACAACTCGATTCATTTTTTATCCTATTGAAGCTGATGAAGGAAGGGAAATAGATGTCTCAAATTAACCCTGCTTGCAAACTGCGTTTAAATAGTCAAAACTGTTGGTTTACAGATGCTACAAAGATTCGGGGTCTCTATTAGGTTTATTTTTTTAAAAGTAGTGTTCGGTCGATGGGTGGGAGGTTTAAGATGTTAGGACGAATGTATGAAAGTATGGGATTTTGGGTTTTTGTTTAGTGTGCTCGCTAAGATTTTTCTTTCAATCTTATGCCTACGTATTCCCTTTTTTCTGAAACAGGGAAATCAGAGCGATCGTAGTTCCTCCTATTCTATGGGAGGAAATGGTGTTTTGGTGTCTTGTTCAAAGCCCAAGATGTGAAGCGAAAGGTAGTTTGTATCTTGTTCAAAGCCCAAGATGTGAAGCTGAAGAGTCTATTTGTATCTTGTTCAAAGCCCAAGATATGAAGCTAAAAGGGTTTGACTTTAGAGAGAATTTGTCATCTCTAAAGAGGGGTTTGTATGTCACAACTGTTTATAAAGGAGAATTACTTTAACCGGGATGTGTGAATCCAGCAATGCCATAATTTCCTTTATAGGGGGGTTCCAACCTGAAGGAGAAGACTTTAACTCAGTGTAGAGTAATGCCATCTTTCCTTAGGAATTTCTCATACTAAAAGAGGGACAGTGGCATGGATGTAGATGATCCAGAGGCTTGCCGCTTACAACGATTAGATGAAGGGGAAGGAGTTGTTGATGTTTGTGTACTATGAATGAGGCACAACTTTGATGCTAAAAGGTTGATTGGATCAACCAGTGGTTTTCTTATACAAAGCCTAAAAGGAGGCTATTAGCACAACAAGAGGGTGCTTTTATGTGTCTCGTACGAAGCCCGAGAGAGAGGCTAAAAGGGTTGACTCAACAAGGGAGTGATTTGTGTCTTGTATAAAGCCCAAGACGGAGGCTAAAAGGATTGTGACTCCACAAGAGAGTCTCTTTTTGTATCTCGTATAAAGCCCGAGATGGAGGCAAAAGTGTTAGCTCCACTGGGGAGAATCATTGTACAAAGCCCAAGAGGAGGCAATGGTGACTGTTTCAGTTGAGTGACAGGTCCAGTATGCTGATGAAAGAGAAAATTAGTTCTTATATGAGTAATGTTTGCTCTCAGGGATTTTGATTCGAGGATCAGGGATATTTCCTTTTCTTTGAGGAAATGGGAAATCCGAAGGGTATTAAGACTGTCCGAGTCTACGGGGTTCTTTCCTATTCTTGAAGGGTGCTTGAGAACGTCTTTGGGACTCAAGGGTTTTAGACTGTCCAAGTCCAGAGGTTCATCTTTTGTACTATGCTTTGAGAAACAGTAGTAGACTCTTAGAAAGACAGCTCTATTAAGATGACTGATTTCTGTTCCTATACCTCTAGGAGGTCGTCGGGACAATTTGTACGAAGCCCAAGAGGAGGCTGGAAACTTTTAAGAAGCCGATCGGTCCTTGTATGAAGCCCAAGAGGAGGCTACCATTCCCGGAGGAAGAAGTCATTATATGAAGCCTAAGAGGAGGCTGTGAATACTTCTAAGAAGCCGAAGGGTCCTTGTATAACGCCCAAGAGGAGGCGGGGATGCTTTTAGGAAGCTTGTGGGTCCTTGAACAATGCCCAAGAGGAGGCCGATGCTTTTAAGAAGCCGCTGGGTCCCCAAACCTCGAGAAATTCAAGACAGGCCATTCTCGAGGAATAGATCAAGCCAGGAAAGTTCGAGAATTTGGAAGAAACTCAAGAGATGCCATTCACGGAGAAAAGATTATCTCTGGGGAGTAGAGTTTCTTTAACAACTTCTAAAGGTGACAGTCTATGAAAGGGTTCATTGAGAATGCTTCCTTTCATGTCTCCATATTGTTTAACCCCAAGAGGAGGGAAGACTGTGTCTGGTAATCCTATGGGGATCTAGTTTTGACTATTTAAGAGTGATCAACGGGCTTAATGCTAAACCTAGTTGCCGGGGAAACTCTAAATATCTATACTATTATTACACAGTGGATATGAGTTTATGAAAGAAGACTTACAGCGAAACAACCCCACAATACAGTTATATGTATATGAAAGCGGTAAATGAAAGCAATAACCACTTACTTGGTTGTAGAGCTTCCATGCTGTTTGGTTAGTTGTTCAACAAAGAAAGATCGAAAACAACAGTATATTTCAAAATCAAAGGAGAAAGTGCTTTGAAAAGAAAGATTTGGGGCTTACAGCTCAAGGAGAGGCCCAGGGTTTTATCAGTGAGCGCACTGTTGAATTTGTACAGAGGGACTTATACAAGTGACTGAGGCCCAAAAAGGTTTTCTGTAAAAAGGGATGGGTCTTACACTCTAATAGAGGCCCAAAAAGAAAAGGAGTGGGGCTTATAACACGAGGGTAGGCCCAAATGATTTTCCGTTCGAAATGGCGATCGCGCCGAGATTTTCTTTTAACACAGAGGGACTTATACAATATGTGAGGCCCAAATTTGTTTTGGTTAAAAGGGGATTGGGTCTTACACTCTATTAGAGGCCCAAGAAGGTTTTAAGAAATGAAATGGGTCTTACTACTCGAGGGTAGGCCCAGTTGGTTTGATTTTGAATTGGCGATTGCGCCGAGATTTTTGAAAAATATAGTGGGACTTATACAATAAGTGAGGCCCACTATTTTGGTATTTTACAAAAAGGGGGTTGGGTCTTACACTCTATTAGAGGCCCATGAGTGTTTGGAAATGATTTGTTTGAGAGAAAATCAAAGAAACCCTAATTTTATTCTTTAAAAGTAAATATTTAAAGAAAATCAATGAAAAATACCAAATAGGTTTGAATAAACCACTTGTGATTTTTGTTTAAGGTTTGAAAAATGAGGTATAAATCACAAGAGATATTAAAACTCATTTGGTCTTGATTTTTCAAGATGAATATTCATTTTAAAATGTTTAAAAATAAATAAAAATGAATTTATTCCCAAAAATACTAATTATATTAAATAAATAATATAAACTTAATTTTTTTGTGGAATAAAATATTTCAACATTTTTGTGATTTTTTGCAAAAAGAACCAATAAAAAATAATTAAAATTGAAAGAGTTATTAATTTTCCAATTAATTAATAAAACATGAAAATATTGGAAAAAATGGCAAAATGTGAAAAAAACACAAAATGGCATGGGTGGGGTTTGAACCCAAGACCTCAAGGTTACAAGGCGCGCGCCTTACCACTGGGGTGGTGATACATCCATTGTTTGAAACAAAACAACAAATATACAAGGTATGACTTGGTTTTAGGCCTGACCCAAGGCAAGATTTGGCTCAAAAACGTGAAGGTCATAACTTTCTCAATTCTTAATGGTTTGAGATAAAATTTATATGCATCTGGACCAGAATTTCACAAGGAATCCAATGGTGGTGGTAGTTTTTTCTGATCACACTCCCTCCTCAAAACCCGATAGTGGTTTTGGAAAGGACCTATAATTGCATTTTCTATGCTACAACTTGGTACAGGCATGGATTACATGGTGAATTAGCTCAAACACAACATATACAACAATATGAGATGCATATGATCAGTGGACTTCAAAGCATTGCATGATTCAAAGATTCCAAGTTGTGAGGCTTACCTCCTTTTTTGAGATTTTGGAGCTTTTATGCAATCTGTCAAGCCTCTTGTTCCAGAAATGATTTAATGCTTTAGACACACTCAAATGATCCCTTAGAAGCTTTTAGGATGATTGGAATTGGCTGGTAGCTGCAAAAACACAAACAGTCCCTTTCTTGCAAAAGGGGTTAAAAGTGACCAAAATAACAACTCTCTCAAATGGTGTTCCAGATGTATGAAACCATTTGAGACAGTTCAAGGATGATATTTGGAGTGTGTTTGAGGTTTTATCTGGTTTGGAAAGTGACTGAATCAAGACATGGCTTGAAAAATGCACAAAAGGCCTATTTTGAGGTTTTGAGAGGTGGCTTTGTGATTTTGTGATTACAGGTCACTTGTGATAGTTTGCACAGCTTACATATGATATATGTGAGGTGTGTGTGTGATTGGTTGTGATGGAAAAGCTCTCAAGCTCAAAAAATCAAAGTTGCCTTGCTAAAGAAGACATTTTTGCCAAGAGAAAGAGGTTTTGAGGAAAGCATATGTTTGATGGCTTTGGTGTACTCAAACTGAGCACAAATGAGCTCAATTTATAGTAGAGCAAGTTTTTTTTGGGATCCACAGTGAACGGCAACTGCAGCAGAGGTTTGGCCAAAGTTGTCCAATGGAAATCCAAGTCTCCTCTAGCCATTGACTAGAGGTTAGGGTACAGGGCTGTGGTTCCCTTGGTCTTGGATAAGTCTTGACTGAATTCAGTTGAGAGTGGCTCAGTCTATGCCACCTTGATGCTTCCATTGAATGCTCCAATCCAAAATTGGAGTCTTGTCCCTATTTTGGCAATTCTAGGTTCAACATGTTATTTCTTGTTCCAAAGACTTTGGAGGCTTGGCTCAGTGATTGTCCCCTTTAGATTCAATCCTCAGAGGTGTCCAAGTGGATAGGAGTGTTTGGATTTGCAGAATTTTGGCAAATCGAGCAAAAGTGCAAAATCTGTCTTGCCTTGACAGATTTCAACAAGGCAACTTGCCAATGTTATATCTCGTGGCTCAAATTGAATTTGGTAATGTTCTTGGCCATTTTGGAAAGCCCTTATATGATACAACAACTGTTTGATCATATTTGGTTTTGATACTTTTTGAATCCAAGTGAAAAATGTCCCTACATTTGGAAAAAAGTAAGGCAAAATCTGACTTAGTGAAATTTTCACTAAGTTTTGGAACAAAGTGACTTTTCTTGATTTTGATCACTCCATAACTCAAAATCCATGAGGAATTTGGACATAGGTCAGTATGAAGATTTTGTAGAGGGCAATGAGATCTACAAATCAAGCTTTGGATGGGAGAAAATGGCTTTGTCGTTTAGGAGTTATGATCCTCCAAAGTTGGTACCCTAGCCACTTTATTTTTAACTTAGAAAAATTTCTAAGTTTTTTATGGTTACCCCTTTTACAAGTTATCCAACTTTTCTTGATTTTTCTTGATGAATGATGATTCAAATCATACATTAACATCATTTTAGGGTTAAAAATCCATTTTAGTGAAAAATCTCAAAAAGTCAAAGTTGACTTTTGTGCACAGTTGACTTTTTGTCAGATGAATTCCAAACTGTGCAATTCTTCAGGAAATCATGTCCTTGACCTAAATCTAACTTGATGGACATGTTACATGAATGGTATAGAGGATATTGAATCTGTCTTAGGGCTTGGGAGCATGTCCTGGTCAAAAGTCAAAGTTATAGTTGACTTTTCCCGCGAAACCCTAACTGTGGTTCAGATGAAATTGAAACTTGTTGCTCAAGCTTCTTGGATCAATATGGCATATTGGAGATCCTCAAATCCTCTCTTGAGGTCTTGGTTCATGATTGGTCCCAAAAGTCAACTTAGGGGTGAATTAGGTCAAGAAACCCTAATTCCTGAATTTTGATGGATGCATCCCCTAAGGCAAAATTGACTGGATGCTTGGGTCCATAAGGTTCCATGGAGTATTTTAGGATATGTTTTGAAGCATTGGCTCATGCCTAGAGGAAAATTTCCATCTGGAGGCCCTGGTCGACAAAAACACTAAATTGGTGACACTGGCGATCTTGAAGCTTGATCCACCTAGAAGGGAGCAACATTGTGCTTAATCCTTGAAGTGGGAATCCTCTTGATCCTTAGTATATACTTGAGAGGTTTAGACAAGTTGAGGATCATGTCATTCCTTGATTAATCCTTTGTCTAGAAGCTCTGAGAGGGCTTGAAACCCTAATTTTGATAGTAGTAAATATTCACCCATCTTTGGGGAGACTAAAGGTTCGTCCATATTGTGATGATGATTTACACAATGATGGGAAATCATTGTGGTCAAAATTTGGGGTATGACAGATGCCCCTATTTAATCTTCTTGGATTCGAAGGTGTGAATGACGAAGGTATTCGGGCATTCGGGGTGCAAGAGGATTAAATATCGGAATACCCAAAATTTTGATGGTGGTTATGAATGGCAGATCGCGTTCATCTTCTTTTGCTGAGCAATGATGCTTAGAAAAGGTAAACTTCCCCTCGATCATGGTCTTCAGCCAAGGAACTGGTCTCAGTTTTCTTTTGTCAACTTCCCCTCGATCCTGGTTTCTTACCAAGGATCTGGTCTCAGTTTCTGATTTAAACTTCCCCTCGATCTTGGTTTCCGACCAAGGAACTAGTCTTAGTTTCTTTTGTCAATAAACTTTATTGACAAGGGACGTTATGCGTAGCGGTTTTCCTCAAACTTCTCGCCGAATTTTCCTGGGGAGATGCCATTTGACGGAAAAACTCTGATGTCAGACTCGCTGGGAGGACCCAGTCGTCTGAGTTATAGATGTGTACAAACTTCTCTGTTGGAGACGCCATTTGTTTCTACTGGGGAAGACGAGTCTCCTGAAAGACTGCCTTCGTTTGGGGTCTTACATCATACTTTTCTCGGGATCTTCCCGGAGAAATGCCATATGATGGGATCCAATTTGAGGTGCCGATGACCTTTTCATCAGTGGTTCTTTCGGAGAAACTGCTGTACCACCAAATCTCTGATTATGAGGCTTTCTCTCGGGATTTTCCTTAATCTGGGAAAGCAAGGATATCATCTTCAATGGCGAAGAGTGATGTTGACTGAAGGTTCTCTGATTTTTCAGAGGTTCAAGTTATCAAAGTGGTCGAGGGCCAATTCTGATCCAGAACTAAACTGGAAGAGAGATATTGTTCAGACGCAGCATTTCCTGACGAGGAAAAAAAGGACAACTCGATTGAGAAAATTGTTATCACTAGGGGACAAGACCGACCAGTGTGATGCAATATGAAATGTGAATGCAAATTAATAATGCATGATGTATGTATGTATATACTGACAAAACTGACGCGACATACAAACTAATGGATGAACATGACTGGATACTGGGCCGTCGCGGGGCGAAGAAGTACCGTTGGTCCAATAAGTAGCAATTCTACCTTGCTTAGGAGAAGTAGTCCTCACGGGGAACTATGTTGGTCGGGCTTAGGAGATAAGAACTCGGCCGAAGACGTCAGATGGAATAGTCACATCTGACACTGTTGATCCTTCATTCAAGCGCATTGGCGTAGAAGGAGTACTTTGATTCTGCACTTTGAAGTTCGTTTACTTCTGGAGAAGCGGTTGATGCTCTTTTGATGTTCAACAGTCAAAAGAAATTGCCATCTTTATTTTAAAGCAGAAAAAGTTTTACAAGTAAATTCATTTTTTGCTTTATTTCAAGAATCGTTAATCATATCAAAATGTCGTTCTGTAAAGCTAAAACAAATGAGAATTACAAACAAAAGCACAAGGGCTCAAATTTTATTGATAAGACGGAGATCAGTCAAACGCGTGATTCCAAAGAGTATTTACAAAGTTAGAAAATGGTAATTTACAGGGAAAAGGGCTACGTTGAAACATAACGACCGTTATCCTTCTACCAACTTTGAATTCGGGACATCCTGAGCTTCTGTCGAAGATGACCGTGACTAGAGTTTTCCTCCAATGGACGGTGTAACTGCTGCTGCTGAGGGACTTGCCTCTGTTGAACATAGTTACTTGCCATTATCCCTAACTTTTGCCTGGATTGTACTATGATGTTTCCAATCCACCGGGATGATTTTTTTATTTTGTCTCTAACTTTTTCCTGGACCGCCCTTTCGGGTTTTCAATCTACCGAGATGTTTTTTTTAGGCAAAGTATTTCTTGACTACATCAACATTCGTGGGGTAGGCAAATTCTTCTCCGTCCTTGGTTGCAAGTCTCAAGGCGCCGCCTGAGAAAGATTTCGTGACCACGTAGGGGCCATCATAATTCGGAGTCCATTTACCCCGAGAATCAGTGAGAAATGATTGTATCTTTTTGAGCACAAGGTCTCCTTTCCTGAAGATGCGAGGTCGGACCTTTTTGTCAAACGCCTTCTTCATTCTCTGTTGATACAACTGACCGTGGCATAGTGTCGTGATTCGCTTCTCTTCGATCAGATTCAGTTCGTCGTGTTGACTTTGACACCATTCAGCTTCTGTAAGCTTTGCTTCCATCAATACCTGGATTGATGGGATCTCTGCCTCGATGGGGAGCACTGCCTCCATGCCATATACTAGAGAGAAAGGGGTTGCCCCTGTTGAAGTGCGGACAAACGTGCGATAACCGTGAAGCGCAAAGGGTAACATCTCGTGCCAATCTTTGCAGGTTACGACCATCTTCTGAACAATCCTCTTGATGTTCTTGTTAGCCGCTTCTACCGCTCCGGTCATCATGGGTCGGTATGGAGATGAGTTATGGTGTTTAATCTTGAACTCTGCGCACAACTCTTTCATCATCCTGTTGTTCAAGTTAGATCCATTATCTGTAATGATCTAGCTCGAAACACCATAACGGCAGATGATATTGTTTTTGATAAATCGGACCACCAATTGTCGGGTTACATTAGCGTACGACGCTGCTTCGACCCACTTGGTGAAGTAATCAATGGCAACAAGGATGAACCGATGTCCGTTTGAAGCTTTGGGCTCAATCAAGCCAATCATGTTGATTCCCCATATGGAAAAAGGCCATGGGGGAAGAAAGAACTTTGAGATGCGTTGGCGGTACATGAATTTTGTCGGAGTATATCTGACACTTGTGACACTTCCTCATGTACTTGTATCAGTCAGATTCCATGGTAAACCAATAGTACCCTGCTCTTAGAATTTTTCTCGCCATTGAGTGTCCGTTGGCATGAGTGCCAAAGGATCCTTCATGAATTTCTTTCATCAGCATGTCTGCTTCTGGTCTGTCGACGCATCGAAGCAAAACCATGTCGAAGTTTCTCTTATAAAGTATGTCACCACTCAGGAAGAAGTTTCCAGCCAGTCTTCTGAGGGTTTTTCTGTCCTTCCTTAGTACTCCAGGTGGGTACTCTTGTTTTTGAAGGAAGCATTTGATATCGTGATACCAAGGTTTGTCGTCTATGACTGCTTCAATTGTGAAGACGTAAGCGGGCCGTTCTAGGCGCATTATGTCGATCTTAGGTAGGTCAGCCCATTGAACTACACTAATCATGGAAGAGAGAGTGGCTAATGCATCAGCCATGTGATTCTCATCACGAGGGTTGTCATGAAACTCAACTCTGTTGAAGAAAGGTAACAACCTTCTCGCATAGTCTTTGTAAGGAATCAATTCTGATTGGTATGTGTTCTAATCTCCTTTTATCTGATTGATAACCAGGGCTGAGTCGCCGTATACGTCAAAGTTTTTGATCCTTAAATCAATCGCTTCTTCGAGACCCGTAATACAAGATTCGTATTCGGCCTCGTTGTTTGTACATTTGAACGTGAGTCGAGCGGTGAAAGGAATGTGGGTACCCTTAGGGGTAACAATTATTGCCCCAGTTCCGTTTCCATAATGATTAACTGCTCCGTCAAAGATAAGTCCCCATTGGGAACCTGGTTCTGGCCCTTCACTGGGTAGCGGTTCATCGCAATCTTTCATTTTTAAATACATGACATCTTCGTCTGGGAAGTCAAACCCGATTAATTCTTGATTGTCAATCGGTTGATGAGCCAAATGATCGGCTAAAATACTTCCTTTAACGGCTTTTTGAGCATGGTACTCTATGTCATATTCTGATAACAACATCTGCCAACGGGCAATCCTTCCCGTGAGAGCAGGTTTTTTAAATGCATACTTGATTGGATCCATTTCGGAGATCAACCAAGTAGTGTGACGAATCATGTACTGGCGAAGACGTTTGGTTGCCCAAGAGAAAGCGCAACAAGTTTTTTCGAGCATAGTGTACCGAGTTTCGCAGTCGGTGAATTTCTTGCTTAGATAGTAAATGGCAGACTCTTTCCGTTTGGTTTCGTCTTATTGGCCAAGTACACACCCCATTGAGTCTTCCAAGACTATGAGGTAGATGATTAGTGGTCTTTCTTCCACTGGGGGTGATAGAATTGGAGGATTCAACAGATATTCCTTAATACTGTCGAAGGCAGTTTGGCAATCTTCTGTCCAAACGCAGTCCTGGTTCTTTTTGAGTAATTTGAAAATCGGCGCACAGGTCGCGGTCATAAGGAATATGAATCTGGAGATGTAGTTCAAACGTCCCAGGAATCCTCTGACTTGTTTTTCAGTTTTTGGAGAAGGCATTTCTTGAATGGCCTTGACCTTGTCAGGATCAACCTCAATTCCTTTCTGGCTGACGATGAACCCTAAGAGTTTCCCTGAACGGACACCGAAGGTGCGCTTGTTGGGATTTAAGCGAAGTTTGTACTATCTCAAACGCTCGAATAGCTTTGACAGGTGGGTCACATGCTCCTCTTCTGTCTTAGATTTTGCAATCATATCATCGACTTACACTTCGATTTCTTTGTGTATCATGTCATGAAAAAGAGTAGTCATGGCCCTTTGATAGGTTGCCCCGGCGTTCTTCAAACCGAATGGCATTACCTTGTAACAAAAGGTACCCCATGGGGTAATGAACGAAGTTTTCTCCATGTCTTTCGGCGCCATTTTGATCAAGTTATAGCCCGAGAATCTATCCATGAAGGAGAAAACTTTGAACTTTGCTGTACTGTCTACCAGCATGTCAATGCGTGGTAAGGGAAAGTCGTCCTTTGGACTTGCCTTGTTTAGATCCCGGTAGTCGACACACATTCTGAACTTTCCGTCCTTTTTCGGAACAGGTACGATGTTAGCTAACCATTGAGGATATTCTGATGTAGCGAGGAATCCCGCGTCAATCTGTTTCTGTACCTCTTCTTTGATTTTGATGGCCATGTCTGGGTGAGTGCGTCTCAACCTCTGCTTTACTGGCGGACATTCCGATCTTAACGGTAGATGATGTTCCACGATGCTGGTATCCAACCCTGGCATATCCTGATAGGACCAAGCGAATACATCGGGGAATTCTTTGAGAAGCTTTATCAAACTCTCTTTGGCAATTGGACTGAGTAGTGCCCCAATCCTGATTTCTTTTCTCTCCTTTTCTGAACCCAATTTTACCATTTCCAACGGCTCTTTGTGAGGTTCAATGAACCTTTCCTCTTGTCTGAGTAGTCGGGAGATCTCTTCTGGAATTTCGTTGTCAACTTCTTCTTCAGCCCCAAATACCGGGAACCCAAAGTCGGGAGAAGGCATCAGATCGTATGTTTCAACGGGGTTTAAAACAAGCAATCTGCATGACGTGATGATTCGTGTTTAGAAGAGATAGAGAAAATGCAAGTGTGTGCAGTGTATTTCTTTTACTGTTTGTTTTTATTATTGAATTATTTTTTAGGATTACCATTTTCTGAGAAAAGTGAAAAGAGAAAACAACAATTAATGTGGAAATTACATAACGACGTTATTTTATTAATGAACAAGTCGATTCTTGAAACTACCGCCCTATAAAACAAAACTCTGTCGCTTTGGGCAAGGCGAAGAGGGAAAATTTACAGAAAGCGAGCCCTATCAAAACATCCGTTTCACCTGGGCAGGGTGAAAGGTTAAAGATGACAATTACTTTGACTTATGAACAATCTTCGAAACATCGACAGCAACCCATTGGCGGCGAACTCCTCGGTGAATCACAAAGTCTGGCACCTTCCTTGATTTGTCTTCAGAAATAATGCTGATTGCTGGTGGAGCAGGATCATTGGAATCTGTCTCCCAGGCAGAATTACCGTAGGAGAATTCCTCTGTTGCATTTTGCATAGCATTTGTGCTCTCAGCTGTATCTCCCCATCCAGTTGGCTGGATGTCTTCGAGCCTGATACGAGAGCTTTCAGGAGCGGTGTACTTGACCATATAGTCATACTTTCCACTCGGTTGTCCCAGAGTGTCCCACACTTCTTTCGAACTAGAGGAGTCATCCCTCTCAATGACGTTGACCTCGGGAAAAGCATAGTTGATGAATTCAAGTCCTGCAAATGTTGAGAATTCATCTTCATGTTGAGTAGTTTCTGAATGACCTGAGTGTTGATCCCATGACATGGTGGGTACACAGGTATTCTGTTCAATGATGCTCAGCTGAGTTTCATTACTCGGCTGACTTTCTGGCCTCAAGTCTCCTGGGTAAGGCTGCCACATTGGCAGGCCATCCATCGGGCCATAGTAATTGTGGTCAAAGTTGTCTTTCATTAGAGTGTCTTCGTCTAATGAATTTGGCGGAGCACGACATCCTTCCGGATCACAACCTCCGTATATCATTTCGACATCTGACCGTGATATAAATCTCGGACTCTGTGCGGGATAGCAAAATGGCGTAGGCACCTCTTCCTGAGACATATAACCATCCTCGTTAAGATAGGACTTCCATTCTTCATCCATGTCAGAGGGATCCTCCTCATTGATAACATGGACTATTTGAGACACTGGGTGAAGGAAACCTCCACTGTGGAAGAAGTTTTGAATGGGATGAAGACTTTCATCCTTAGCAGCTGTCCGGGTACAGGTTGCAGAAAAACCAATACCCTTCTTTGTTGTATTGCTAGTAGGAATGACAAGCTGCCCCCATCTTGTTGTATCGGTACTCTCGACTGCTTTAATAGCATCTTTGTATGAGGAAATCGAAGTTCCTCCTCCGGATTGATCGTCCTTGTGTAGCGACAGTGCTTGGAACTGGGTTCCGATTATCCCTTCTGGTTCCACATAAGTGGATGACGATAAATTGCTGACGAGCAAGGCCTGTTCCCCACAGACTGTGATGAGTTGGCCGTTCTGGACAAACTTTAGCTTTTGGTGGAGGGTCGAGGTGACCGCTCCAGCCTGATGTATCCAAGGTCTTCCTAATAAACAACTGTACGTTGCCCGGATGTTCATGACCTGGAAGGTAACTTGGAAAGTGTGAGGACCAATAGTTATGGGAAGGTCAACTTCGCCGATAACCATTTTTCTGGATCCGTCGAACACTTTGACGACGACCTCGCTGGTTCTCATCGGAGGGCCCTTGAATGATAATTACATCAAAGTGGACTTCGGCATAACATTCAGGGCTGACCCTGTGTCTACCAGTACGCTGGCTAAAGCATCGTCCTGGCAGTTGACTGTGATATTGAGTGCCATGTTATGACGGCGACCCTCTTCAGGTAATTCCTCATCACTAAATCCCAAATTGTTGCAGGAAGTGATGTTAGAGACAATATTATCGAACTGTCTGATTGTTACATCCTGTTCCACAAAGGCTTGCTCCAAGACTTTCTATAGAGCCTCCCTGTGCGCTTCTGAACTGAGTTAAAGTGATAGCACTGAGATCTTTGAAGGAGTTTGTAACAGTTGATCAACAATGTTGTATTCACTCCTTTGGATGAGCTTCAGCATCTCATCATCTTTTTTTGAAAGGTCGGGATTACTGGATTGACCGACTGGTGGATCGGGAGCTTCTGTCTGAAGTTCCTTTTCTTTGTTGGACTCTCCAACTCCTCTGTTGAAGATTCTACCGCTCCTCGTTACACGACTGATGTCTGCAATATTCACGACGGAGGGTAATGGAATTTCCTTTCCATTTTCAATTATTGTTGCACCGTATTTGTAAGGGATTGCCTTAGCTGATTCATACGGTAGTGGTCCCGGCAGATAGATGACTATGGGAACCTTCTGGTTTTTCTGACCATCGTACGTAATCTCGATCCGTTCCCGGTTGGGAACTCTCGATTCGTCAAGCAGAGGGATAATGGTAAAAACATCCCTAGTTCTTTGATGATCAGAGATTACAACAACGTCCTTAATTTGATTGGCAAGGTAATTCGGCGACCAATTGATGGGTCCGGAACCTGGATATGGGCGGATCTCTCCACGATCCACCTGCCCCTGGAGAGCTGCTCGCACAAGGTAGCACCCTTGGTTACTTTCCGAACAGACTCCACAACGTTCATAATTGTGTGGTGGCACCTGGCCACGCCCACTTTGAATACAATGTAACCTCACTAGGTTAGCATCCACGAGTCAGACATCCTGACTTTGACGCCGAGTGGGGTTTCTGTTATTGATACTAATTTGCTGAGTATCTTCATCCATGTAGATTGGCATCCACCAATGATTTAACAAGTGCTGAAGTGCCTCCTGGACAAGGGCACATCCTTGATCATTTCGCAACCCGCTTTACAGCTGTGATAATTATGTGATATTAGGAATCCGAGTCGGACCTGCTCAACATGTAATTCTACCAAGTTGGTATTCATCAAGCGAATGTCGAAGATCTGAACCATATTGATCTGATAGGGATTCTGATCATGGTAGTCCTGGATCCATCCAAGATCCATCTGACGCTGGAGGGCCTCCTGTATGAAAGAGCATCCCAGTTTGTTTACCGAGCAAGTCAGACAAGAACTGTAATTATGCCGCGGTAGATTATGATACTGGCTCTGCCTTGAGTGCATTGCCACCAGGTTGACATTCATCGCACGAATGTCATGGTTCTGAATGATGTTGGAATTCTTATAGACCATGTTAACTCCATGAACTCGGTGCTCTTGGATCCATCCGAGATCTATCTGTTCCTGCAGAGCTGATTGCACCATAGAACATCCTTGATTGCTTTTAGAGCAGACATCACACTGGTGATAATTATGAGGTGGCACATGGCCATACCCACTCTGTCTACAATGCATGTTGACCAGATTAGTCTTTAACAAGAGTACATCATGAATCTGATAGACGTTGTTAAATTATTTCTCAATCAGGTTAAATGCAACTTTCTCATGTTGAGGCAGTGGGTTCGTAAGAACATTGGGATTCGTATCTTTGAAAGATAAGAGCCCGCTCCTAACAAGCTTTTGCACGTCGGATTTGAAAT
The DNA here is from genome assembly GCA_022829125.1 of Lathyrus tuberosus. Taxonomy (NCBI): domain Eukaryota; kingdom Viridiplantae; phylum Streptophyta; class Magnoliopsida; order Fabales; family Fabaceae; genus Lathyrus; species Lathyrus tuberosus. The sequence continues at coordinate 364,959 of JALAZF010000659.1, read as the reverse complement.
TGAGACAATTCTCTATGTTATGCCCTGATCCACCTTGCTGATAAGGGCATGTCTGATCCACCTTAAACCAAAAAGGCAGATTTTCCGGTACTGTAAGAGGAGACTTAGTCTGGATGTGCCCCTTAGCCAGTAGTAACGGAAATAGTTCTGTGTACAACATGGGTATAGGATCAAACCCTGACGGTCGTGTTGTACGGTTGTTGTTATATGGAGGATGAGCCTGCTGAAGAGGCTGTTGTGGCCTTTGCTGATTAGGTTCGCTTTGCGCAACCTGAGGTTGATACGTAGGAATAGGCGCAGGGCTGATAGCAGGAGTTACAGCTGCTACCGGTTGATAACGTCGCCTTTGCTTTCCGAGAGAGATATTCCCAATATCTTGCTCTTTTTTCTTAGGGAGAGTACTACCGTATCGTTTTGTACTACTCGATGATCCAACATCTTTCATTAGACGTCCTTCTCGGACGGCTTCCTCAAGACGAACTCCCATACCGACCATCTCGGTGAAATCCCTGGGTGCACTGGCAACCATTCTATCATAGTAAAATGAGCTTAAGGTCTTTAAGAAGATCTTTGTCATCTCTTTTTCCTCAAGAGGTGGACAAATCTGAGCGGCAATTTCACGCCATCTTTGAGCGTACTCCTTAAAGGTTTCCTTATCATTTTATGACATTGATCTGAGTTGATCTCTGTCCGGTGCCATGTCCAAGTTGTATTTGTATTGTTGGACGAAGGCAGTGCCAAGATCTCTGAAAGTGCTAATCGTAGCACGGTTTAAACCCATGTACCATTTTAGCGCGACACCGGTTAAACTATCCTGAAAGTAGTGAATCAGTAGGTCCTGAGTCTCTGTCTGAGCTGACATTCTCCGAGCGTACATCACCAAGTGACTTTGAGGGCAAGAGTTACCCTTGTATTTTTCAAAGTCGGGCACTTGAAATTTGTGCGGGACTTTCACATTGGGGACCAGACAAAGGTCTGCGGCGTCCTTTCCAAATAAATCCTGACCGCGGATGGCCTGCAGTTCCTTCTGCATTTCCAGGAACTGTTCCTGGAATTCATCCATTCTATCGAACATGGTTTCCTTCTTACCATAAGGCATCGGTGGAATTTGTCCTTCCGGGACAGTGTGCACCACAGGGGGTGGTACCGTGGCTACGGCAGTGAATCTTGGCGTTTCCCGAAGTTTGTAACCTTCAGGAGTCTTCAGTATGCCCCTGGCATCTTCGCTTTCCCGAAGTTTGTAACCTTCAGGCCCAGCGGCTTCTGTTATGATTCCCTGATCTTCAGTGATCGGTGGAACATATCCTTCCGGGATATAGTTAATAGGCATGCCCCAAGGACGATCTTTCGGCATTTGATACCTAGGATCATACTTCTCCATTATGGGCGTTGAGGTGATCTCTGAGATCACAGTCCTTTGTAGCTGAGCTTCTGCCATGGCTTGCATGTCGTTACGAAGCTTTCTCATATCCTCCCTCAGAGCATCGATCTCTTCTTTCAACTCTCTGTTTTCTTCCTCAAGATCATCCATCTTTTTCTGACGATTGGCCCGAGTATTATACGAATGAGACAGTTTGACTCTAGAACCGAGACACAAACCTGAGATTCGTAGGTAAGAAGAATACGCGATGTGAGAATGATGAATGCAATGATTATATTAATTGTTTTTTGGTTTAATCAAAATAAACTTCGACAATTAGATTGCAAATATCAAACAGTGGGGAAACCCCTTTTTATTGAATTCAAAGGATTACAGAAATGGAAATACAGTAGATTACAAGGTGCAGGAACAGAAACCTAAGCTAATTGGTCCCGAGTCCTCTCTAAAGAGAAATCAGGTGCTGACTCTGGTACTTTCCTTTTCTTTGACCGGGGCTCTTGGGCTGTTGTCGGGTTGTCATTCCTTTGCTAGGTGAAGGAGCGAGCAAATTCCTTTGGTTGTCCTGATTATCCATAGCATGTTGCTCTAAAATCTCGATCAGAGCATCCTTTTCTTTTAGTAGTTGCTGTATTTTGATGCACTTTATGTTGAGGGTGTGGTACTTGTTCTTCCAAGACCTCCTTTCCTTTTGCACTTTGTTGAGAGTAACCTGAAGCTTTTCCGTTTCCGTCATGAAATACATGACAGATTCCTTTGGCGGAAGAATTCCGTGACGAGGATACGACATTTTTAGCTTGAGAGCTCTAGTTTGTACCCAGTGGAGATAAGGCTCCACCGAGACACAGTCCGGTTTTCCTAGAGACTCATCCTTTCTTATGAACATGTTTCCAAGCGTGCACTATTTCCATCTTTAGTGCTCTGTCATTTTCTCCTTCCTTGAAGAAAAGACCTTCCAGATGAGCATTAAGTGGGACATGCCTCATCGGGTATCCGAATTGACGACGAACCAACACTGGATGGTAGTTGATTCCTCCTTTAGTTCCTATGAGGGGTACGTTGGGGAAGTTTCCACAACGATCAATGATCCTGATTCCATAATAGATCCTATTGCACCAATCTATGTCAGAGTTGGTAAGAGACATGATCTTCTACGACCAACGTAAGGCACTCTTATGATCCCAAAAAGCAGCAGACTTGGGCAAATAGGAGATAAACCATTTATATATCAGGGGTACACAACACGTGACCATTCCTCCGCTGTACAAATTTCCTAAGTGTACAGAATGATACGCATCTGCGAGCAAAGTCGGCACAGGGTTTCCAATGAGAAAAACCTTAATGGCGTTGATATCTACAAAGTTATTGATGTTGGGAAACAAAAACAACCCGTAGGTGAGTAAAACAAAGATGCTTTCAAAAGCAGTCACGTTCCTGATACTGGCGAAGTACAGGGCTTTCTTTGTCAGAATTTGGGCTGGCAAACCTTGTATGCCACCCTTAGTGGTCATGTGAGTCCTGACCTCAGACTCGTCCAAATGAATTGCTCTTGCAATGGTCTGATTCTTTGGAATTTCTTCCAGTCCAGAAAATGGAGCTTGATCTGTAATGTGTAGATCAATCAGATGAGAATATTCCTCCAGCGTTGGTGCTAGCTGGTAATCCGAGAATGTGAAACAATGATAGACCGGATCGTAGAACTGAATGAGCGCATCCATGATTCCCTCAATCATATGGACTCTTAGCAGAGATAGCAAACCTCCATACTTGGCTCTGAAATCCTCTTGGTTTGTGATCATCCTCGCCAAACCTCTTAAATCCTCTAGTTTTGGAACCTTGAAGGTGTACTTATGAGTTCTCCTTCTACCGAAATCCATTAGCGTAATTCTTTTCTCTGATATTTGCAATCACAGTTTTAGTTTAATTTGAAAAATAGAGAGACTAGAAGAGAAACTTTTTTTTGAATGTTTTAATGTTTTTTAAATGAAAGCATGAATGCAGCACACAAAAACATAGAAAAAACATGGGGTCAAAGGGTCGTTGTCATGAAGTCAAGGCTCTACCCATCCCCAAAGGTTTATACTAGGGTGATTTTTTGTACCTGTACTCAAAATCATCAGCTCCTCCCAGGATAACAAATAACAAGCGGATCGCCAGCGAGCTGTATGAAATCTTAGAGTAAATGCTATTCACCGAGAATAGATCAGCAGCCTCAAATGAGGGTAGTATCGCGTGACAACTATTTCCGATAGCTTCCGCACTACAAAAGGGTTGGCTCCTCAGCTTCTCGAACATCACAATCAGCCCATTGCCTATGAGAGGGAATGGGTTGCATTGGTCAGCCTCCACTGAGGTTGATGGTCGACCTCGTCGCCATCACTTATCTTAAGTGTATACTCAATCTTTCCACATGCGGCATCACACGCATTCCCATTAGCAGAAAAATAAATAGGTATAGCAATTAGGAAAAGCAGTATATATATTCGTCCTAAAGTCCTAGACTTTAAAGAGCTATGAACCCTATGTCCCTGACAAAAAATGGCTTCCCGGCGGAGTCACTATTTTGTGGTTTCTTTCCTATTTAAAGGTTTTTGACCTAGGATCCTAGTGAAGTCAACAAAGAGTCCTATCCTAGAAAGAAAGAAAGACCGGCCCCACGGTGGGCCCTATTTTTAAAGTTTTCACCTAGTAGATGGGAAGAGAACAAGATCTCGCTACAAAGGTGAGACAGATCCTAATGACACCTCCCCAGCAGAGTCGCCATTTTTCTGTAGCGAGCGATTTTTGGATGTGGTTGCGAAGCACAATCGCTCTTTGGTATCTACAGCTCGATTCATTTTTTATCCTATTGAAGCTGATGAAGGAAGGGAAATAGATGTCTCAAATTAACCCTGCTTGCAAACTGAGTTTAAACAGTCAAAACTGTTGGTTTACAGATGCTACAAAGATTCAGGGTCTCTATTAGGTTTATTTTTTTAAAAGTAGTGTTCGGTCGATGGGTGGGAGGTTTAAGATGTTAGGACGGATGTATGAAAGTATGGGATTTTGGGTTTTTGTTTAGTGTGCTCGCTAAGATTTTTCTTTCAATCTTATGCCTACGTATTCCCGTTTTTCTGAAACAGGGAAATCAGAGCGATCGTAGTTTTGGTGTCTTGTTCAAAGCCCAAGACGTGAAGCGAAAGGTAGTTTGTATCTTGTTTAAAGCCCAAGATGTGAAGCTAAAGAGTCTATTTGTATCTTGTTCAAAGACCAAGATATAAAGCTAAAAGGGTTTGACTTTAGAGAGAATTTGTCATCTCTAAAGAGGGGTTTGTATGTCACAACTGTTTATAAAGGAGAATTACTTTAACCAGGATGTGCGAATCCGGCAATGCCATAATTTCCTTTATAGGGAGGTTCCAACCTGAAGGAGAAGACTTTAACTCAGTGTAGAGCAATGCCATCTTTCCTTAGGAATTTCTCATACTAAAAGAGGGACAGTGGCATGGATGTAGATGATCTAGAGGCTTGCTGCTTACATCGATTAGATGAAGGGGAAGGAGTTGTTGATGTTTGTGTACTGTGAACGAGGCACAACTTTGATGCTAAAAGGTTGATTGGATCAACCAGTGGTTTTCTTATACAAAGCCTAAGAGGAGGCTATTGGCCCAACAAGAGGGTGCTTTTATGTGTCTCGTACAAAGCCCGAGAGAGAGAGGCTAAAAGGGTTGACTCAACAAGGGAGTGATTTGTGTCTTGTATAAAGCCTAAGACGAAGTCTAAAAGGATTATGACTCAACAAGAGAGTCTCTTTTTGTATCTCGTATAAAGCCCGAGATGGAGGCTAAAGTGTTAGCTCTGCTGGGGAGAATCATTGTACAAAGCCCAAGAGGAGGCAATGGTGACTGTTTCAGTTGAGTGACAGGTCATGTATGCTGATTATAGAGAAAATTAGTTCTTATATGAGTAATGTTTGCTCTCAGGGATTTTGATTCGAGGATCAGTGATATTTCCTTTTCTTTGAGGAAATGGGAAATCTGAAGGGTATTGAGACTGTCCGAGTCTACGGGGTTCCTTCCTATTCTTGAAGGGTGCTTGAGAACGTCTTTGGGACTCAAGGGTTTTAGACTGTCCAAGTCTAGAGTTTCATCTTTTGTACTATGCTTTGAGAAACAGTAGTAGACTCTTAGAAAGACAGCTCTATTAAGATGACTGATTTTTGTTCCTATACCTCTAGGAGGTCGTCGGGACAATTTGTACGAAGCCCAAGAGGAGGCTAGAATCTTTTAAGAAGCCGATCGGTCCTTGTATGAAGCCCAAGAGGAGGCTATCATTCTCGGAGGAAGAAGTCATTATATAAAGCCTAAGAGGAGGCTGTGAATACTTCTAAGAAGCCGACGGGTCCTTGTATAACGCCCAAGAGGAGGCGGGGATGCTTTTAGGAAGCCTGTGGGTCCTTGAATAATGCCCAAGAGGAGGCCGATGCTTTTAAGAAGTCGCTGGGTCCCCAAACCCCGAGAAATTCAAGACAGGCCATTCACGAGGAATAGATCAAGCCAGGAAAGTTCGAGAATTTGGAAGAAACTCAAGAGATGCCATTCACGGAGAAAAGATCATCTCTAGGGAGTAGAGTTTCTTGACAAGTGCTTTTAAGAAGCCTGTGGGTCCCCAAACCCCGAGAAATTCAAGACAGGCCATTCACGAGGAATAGATCAAGCCAGGAAAGTTTGAGAATTTGGAAGAAACTCAAGAGATGCCATTCACGGAGAAAAGATCATCTCTGGGGAATAGAGTTTCTTTGTCAACTTCTAAAGGTGACAATCTATGAAAGGGTTCACCGAGAATGCTGTCTTTCATGTCTCCATATTGTTTAGCCCCAAGAGGAGGGAAGACTGTGTCTGGTAATCCTATGGGGATCTAGTTTTGACTATTTAAGAGTGATCAACAGGCTTAATGCTAAACGTAGTTGCCGGGGAAACTCTAAATATCTATACTATTATTACACAGTGGATATGAGTTTATGAAAGAAGACTTACAGCGAAACAGCCCCACAATACAGTTATATGTATATGAAAGCGGTAAATGAAAGCAATAACCACTTACTCGGTTGTAGAGCTTCCATGCTGTTTGGTTAGTTGTTCAACAAAGAAAGATAAAAAACAACAGCATATTTCAAAATCAAAGGAGAAAGTGCTTTGAAAAGAAAGATTTGGGGCTTACAGCTCAAGGAGAGGCCCAGGGTTTTATCAGTGAGCGCACTGTTGAATTTGTACAGAGGGACTTATACAAGTGACTGAGGCCCAAAAAGGTTTTCTGTACAAAGGGATGGGTCTTACACTCTAATAGAGGCCCAAAAAGAAAAAAAGTGGGGATTATAACACGAGGGTAGGCCCAAATGATTTTCCGTTCGATATGGCGATCGCGCCGAGATTTTCTTTTAACACAGAGGGACTTATACAATATGTGAGGCCCAAATTTGTTTTGGTTAAAAGGGATTGGGTCTTACACTCTATTAGAGGCCCAAGAAGGTTTTAAGAAATGAAATGGGTCTTACTACTCGAGGGTAGGCCCAGTTGGTTTGATTTTGAATTGGCGATTGCGCCGAGATTTTTGAAAAATACAGTGGGACTTATACAATAAGTGAGGGCCACTATTTTGGTATTTTACAAAAAGGGGGTTGGGTCTTACACTCTATTAGAGGCCCATGAGTGTTTGGAAATGATTTGTTTGAGAGAAAATCAAAGAAACCCTAATTTTATTCTTTAAAAGTAAATATTTAAAGAAAATCAATGAAAAATACCAAATAGGTTTGAATAAACCACTTGTGATTTTTGTTTAAGGTTTGAAAAATGAGGTATAAATCATAAGAGATATTAAAACTCATTTGGTCTTGATTTTTCAAGATGAATATTCATTTTAAAATGTTTAAAAACAAATAAAAATGAATTTATTCACAAAAATACTAATTATATTAAATAAATATTATAAACTTAATTTTTTTGTGGAATAAAATATTTCAACATTTTTGTGATTTTTTGCAAAAAAGAACCAATAAAAAATAATTAAAATTGAAAGAGTTATTAATTTTCCAATTAATTAATAAAACATGAAAATATTGAAAAAAATGGCAAAATGTGAAAAAAACACAAAATGGCATGGGGGGGTTTGAACCCAAGACCTCAAGGTTACAAGGCGCGCGCCTTACCACTGGGGTGGTGATACATCCATTGTTTGAAACAAAACAACAAATATACAAGGTATGACTTGGTTTTAGGCATGGCCCAAGGCAAGATTTGGCAAGTTTTGGCTCAGAAACGTGAAGGTCATAACTTTCTCAATTCTTAATGGTTTGAGACAAAATTTATATGCATCTGGACTAGAATTTCACAAGGAATCCAATGGTGGTGGTAGTTTTTTCAGATCACACTCCCTCCTCAAAACCCGATAGTGGTTTTGAAAAGGACCTATAATTGCATTTTCTATGCTACAACTTGGTACAGGCATGGATTACATGGTGAATTAGCTCAAACACAACATATACAACATGTATGAGATGCATATGATAAGTGGACTTCAAAGCATTGCATGATTCAAAGATTCCAAGTTGTGAGGCTGACCTCCTTTTTTGAGATTTTGGAGCTTTTATGTAATCTGTCAAGCCTCTTGTTCCAGAAATGATTTAATGCTTTAGACACACTCAAATGATACCTTAGAAGCTTTTAGGATGATTGGAATTGGCTGGTAGCTGCAAAAACACAAATAGTCCCTTTCTTGCAAAGGGGGTTAAAAGTGACCAAAATAGCAACTCTCTCAAATGGTGTTCCAGATGTATGAAACCATTTGAGACAGTTCAAGGATGATATTTGGAGTGTGTTTGAGGTTTTATCTGGTTTGGAAAGTGACTGAATCAAGACATGGCTTGAAAAATGCACAAAAGGCCTATTTTGAGGTTTTGAGAGGTGGCTTTGTGATTTTGTGATTACAGGTCACTTGTGATAGTTTGCACAACTTACATATGATATATGTGAGGTGTGTGTGTGATTGGTTGTGATGGAAAAGCTCTCAAGCTCAAAAACTCAAAGTTGCCTCGCTAAAGAAGGAATTTTTTCCAAGAGAAAGAGGTTTTGAGGAAAGTATTTGTTTGATGGCTTTTGTGTACTCAAACTGAGCACAAATGAGATCTATTTATAGTAGAGCAAGTTTGTTTTAGGACCCACAGTGAATGGCAACTGCAGCAGAGGTTTGGCCAATGTTGTCCAATGGAAATCCAAGTCTCCTATAGCCATTGACTAGAGGTTAGGGCACAGGGATGTGGTTCCCTTGGTCTTGGATAAGTCTTGATTGAATTCAGTTGAGAGTGGCTCAGTCCATGCCACCTTGATGCTTCCATTGAATGCTCCAATCCAAAATTGGAGTCTTGTCCCTATTTTGGCAATTCTAGGTTCAACATGCTATTTCTTGTTCCAAAGACTTTGGAGGCTTGGCTCAGTGATTGTCCCCTTTAGATTCAATCCTCAGAGGTGTCCAAGTGGATAGGAGTGTTTGGATTTGCACAATTTTGGCAAATTGAGCAAAAGTACAAAATCTGTCTTGCCTTGACAGATTTCAACAAGGCAACTTGCCAATGTTATATCTCATGGCTCAAATTGAATTTGGTAATGTTCTTGGCCATTTTGGAAAGCCCTTATATGATACAACAACTGTTTGATCATATTTGGTTTTGATACTTTTTGAATCCAAGTGAAAAATGTCCCTACATTTGGAAAAAAGTAAGGCAAAATCTGACTTAGTGAAATTTTCACTAAGTGTTGGAACAAAGTGACTTTTCTTGATTTTGATCACTCCATAACTCAAAATCCATGAGGAATTTGGACATAGGTCAGTATGAAGCTTTAGTAGAGGGAAATGAGATCTACAAATCAAGCTTTGGATGGGAGAAAATGGCTTTGTGGTTTAGGAGTTATGATCCTCCAAAGTTGGTACCCTAGCCACTTTATTTTTAACTTAGAAAAATTTCTAAGTTTTTTATGGTTACCCCTTTTACAAGTTATCCAACTTTTCTTGATTTTTCTTGATGAATGATGATTCAAATCATACATTAACATAATTTTCGAGTTAAAAATCCATTTTAGTGAAAAATCTCAAAAATTCAAAGTTGACTTTTGTGCACAGTTGACTTTTTGTCAGATGAATTCCAAACTGTGCAATTCTTCAGAAAATCATGTCCTTGACCTAAATCAAACTTGATGGACATGTTACATGGATGGTATAGAGGATATTGAATCATGTATTAGGGCTTGGGAGCATGTCCTGGTCAAAAGTCAAAGTTACAGTTGACTTTTCCCGCGAAACCCTAATTGTGGTTCAGATGAAATTGAAACTTGTTGCTCAAGCTTCTTGGATTAATCCATTGTTACAAATGGATCAATATGGCATATTGGAGATCATCAAATCCTCTCTTGAGGTCTTGGTTCATGATTGGTCCCAAAAGTCAACTTAGGGGTGAATTAGGTCAAGAAACCCCAATTCCTGATTTTTGATGGATGCATCCCCTGAGGAAAAATTGACTGGATACTTGGGTCCATGAGGTTCCATGGAGTATTTTAGGATATGTTTTGAAGCATTTGCTCATGCCCAGAGGAAAATTTCCATCTGGAGGCCCTGGTCGACCAAAACCCTAATTTGGTGACACTGGCGATCTTGAAGCTTGATCCACCTAGAAGGGAGCAACCTTGTGCTTAATCCTTGAAGTGGGAGTCCTCTTGATCCTTATTATATACTTGAGAGGTTTATACAAGTTGAGGATCATGTCATTCCTTGATTGATCCTTTGTCTAGAAGCTCTGAGAGGGCTTGAAACCCTAATTTTGATAGTAGTAAATATTCACCCATCTTTGGGGAGACTAAAGTTTCGTCCATATTGTGATGATGATTTACACAATGATGGGAAATCATAGTGGTCAAAATTTGGGGTATGACAGCAAGCCTATGGTCTTCTGATGCTTGAGTTTATCTTGACTCATTTGCAATGTTGTGGACTGATACATGCCAGCTCTATGCATCCATTCAATGCCTCATGACAAATTTGAAAGTTTTGGATTTGAACTTTGAATGTCACATGCCAAACGATGAGGTTTTGGATTTGCAAGGCTCTATGGTGTTGTAGCTCTGCAGAGATCATGTTCATTGCACTTTAGAAACTTGTCTTGTATGGTGACAAGGCTTGCCAATTCATGGAAATGACAAAATCATGGGGCAAGTGCAAGACATGTCTTGCAAAACCAGTCTTGGAAGTGTCATGTTCCCATGCTCATAACTCCCTACTCAAGTTGAATTAGGATGAGTTCTGGTACTCTTTGGAAAGCCTGTATATCTTTTTAACTTTGATGTCCAACAGTGGCCTTGAATCAACTTGGATCAAGGTGAAAAATGGCCTTAAAGTTGGTGAAAATCCAAGACAGATTCTGTCCAAAATTTTCACTAAGTGTTGGAAAAAGTGGTCATTTTCATGTTTTTGTGATTTTGATCAATCCATAACTCAAAATCTATGAGGATTTGGAATCTTTTTGTAGTTGACAATTTTGAAGTATGTCATGTGAACTTTCATTTGAGCTTTGGATGGAAGAAAAAGGCCTCGTGGTTTGGAAGTTATGACCTTGCAAAGTTGGTACCAAATCAATTTTTGTTCCATAACTTAAAAAATTTTAAGTTTCCTATGGTTCCCCTATTTGCAAGTAACCCTATTTTACCTGATTTTTCTTGATGGATGATGATCAAAACCATGCATTAACATTGTTTTTGACTTAGGGGAGTCACATTTGTGAAAAAATTCAAAAAGTCAAACTTGATTTTGGGCACAATTGACTGTCAGATGAATTCCAAACTGTGTGATATTCTATGCAATCAAGTTCTTGACCTAATTCAAACTTAATGGATGGATTCCATAGGTGTTTTAGGGTGTCTTGAATCATGTCCCAAGGTTTGGGAACATATCTTGGTCCAAAGTCAAAGGAACAGTTGGCTTTTTCTTCAAAACCCTAATTGTGGTCCAGATGAAATTGAAACTTGTGAATCAAGCTTCTTGGATCAATACATTGTTTTAAATAGATCAATGTGGTGTATTTGAGGCCCTCAAATCATGTCTTGAGGTCTTGGTTCATGTCTTGCCTCAAAAGTCAACTTAGGGGTTAATTAAGTCAAGAAACCCTAATTCCTGATTTTTGATGAAGGCTTTCTCTGAGGTTATTTTGACTTGATGATTGGACTCATAAGGTCCATTTGAGAATTTTGGATCATGTTTTGAAGTATTGGCTTATGCCCAGATGAAAATTTTCCTCTGGAGGTCTTGGTCGACCAAAACCCTAATTTGGTGACACTGTGGATCTCGAGGCTTGATTAACTTGAGATGTTGCACTCTTGTACTTGATTCTTGATATGGGAGACCTCTTGATCCTTCATGGATGTTTGAGAGGCTTGACAAGTTGAAGTTCATGTCTATTCTTGATTGATCCTTTGCCTGAGTGCTCTGGGAGGGCTCAAAATCCTAATTCTTGATTGTAGTGAATGCTCAACAGTCCTTGAGGAGATTGATGAGGTATGATGGTACATCTATATTGTGGTAATGATCTTCACAATGATGGGAAATCTTGTGGTCAAAATTTGGGGTATGACAGATAGGAGGCGAGGACAGAAAACGCTTTACTTCTTGAAAGGCTTCTTCACAAGCCTATGTCCATTCAAACTTCTTAGACTTCCTTATAGCTGCAAAAAAGTGTATTGATTTGTCTCCTGCACATGATAAAAATCGTGACAATGCGGCAAGTCTCCCGGTCAGCTGTTAGACCTCCTTTTTCGTGGTTGGACTTCTCATATCTATTATAGCCTGGCATTTGTCCGGGTTCTACTCGATTCCCCGGTTGGTGAGCATAAATTCGAGGAACTTTCTGGCTTGTACTCCAAAGGTACACTTGTCCGGGTTCAGTCTCATGTTATAGCTTCTTATGAATGCAAAGGTTTCTATTAAATCCTTACATGTGACCAGTTTGCGCTTGTCTTGATAACCATGTCATCTACATAAACCTCCAAGTTCCGACCTATATGAGTAGCGATCACCTTATCCATCAACCTCTGGTAAGTAGCCCCAGCATTTTTGAGTCCAAAGGGCATGACCTCATAATAATAATAATAATAATAATAATTTCTCTGATGTGTCATGAAGGCAGTTTTTGGTGCGTCTATTGGATTCATCCAGATCTGATTGTATCTAGTGTATGCATCCATAAACCTGAGTAAACGGAACCCAGACGTATAATCTATCAGCCGATCAATGTTTGGCAATGGATATGGATCTTTACGACACGCCTTGTTGAGGTCCGTGAAGTCCACACACATTCTCCATTTCCCAGATTTCTTCTTTATAATCACCATGTTTGATAACCAGGTCGGATACTTGATCACCTAGATGAACTCGACCTGTAACAACTTCTCGACTTCCTCTCCAATTGCTTTCCTCTTTTCATCACCACCATTTCTTTTCCTTTGGGAAATTGGCTTGATATCCGGATCGATTGCTAAGTGATGGCACATGAAATTGGGATCTATCCCTGGCATGTCTGAAGGTTTCCAGGCGAAAAGATCCACATTGTCTTTTAGTGTTTGAACGATCTCTTTCTCCTCTTCGGAGGACAAGTTGACTACGATGTGTGTAACATGGGACGGTAGGTGCCCAATCTGGACTTGCTTTGTTTCTTCGTTGGGCATTATGTTGTCTTCAATTGAATCATCACGTGGGTCTATGTCGACCAGGTGAACTTTAAGGGTATTCTTGGGATCTGCTTCTCCTGCGAGTTCCTTTCTTTTTAACTTTAAGCTATCCTTATAACACTTTCACGCCAGCCCCTGGTCGCCTTTAACAATACCAACCCGGCCATCTCTGAGTGGGAATTTCATGGTGAAATACAGAGTTGAAAGCAAAGCTTCCTGAGTGTTGAATGATGGCCAGCCTATAATGATGTTATAGGGTGAAGCAACATTGACTATCAGGTACCTCACTCGGAAGGTCTTCGCATTAGTCGTGTTACCAAAGGTGGTCGGCAACGCTAGGTGCCCGAGCACCTACACCTATTCTTCCGAGAATCCTACTAGACTTCCTTTGAATGGTAATAATTCGGCCGTATCGAGCCCCATTCATCTGAAAGCATTCCAATACAGTACGTCGGATGAGCTTCTGGGGTCTATCAATACCCTTTTCACGCTCCAGTCTCTTATTTGTACTTTAATAACCATGGGATCATTTTCATGAGCTAGGACTCCTATGGCGTCTCGTTTTGAGAATATTACAGCTTCTAAGTTGCCTTCTGGTTTCTCTGGAGATCTCTGGTCGATATACATGACTGCCCTAGCATATCTCTTTCTGGCCAAACTTGTTTCTCCACCACCAGCAAACACTCATGCGATGGTATTTAGCGTGTGCCAAGCTATCTTTGTCTCGTAACCCTATTCGGCGTCTGAACTCTTCTTCCGAGCTGACTTTTCTGGTCCCGGGTCGTCTCGACGGGGACTTCTCTTGTTATTTTGTGGTCGAGAATCCTTCATATATGCCAAGAGATGACCTCTCTGGATTAGAGCTTCAATTTATTTTTTCAGGTGTTGACAGTCCTTGGTGTGATGTCCTTGTATACGGTGGTAATTACACAAAGCCTCAGGTTGCCTTCCCATGATAGCGTTGGCTCTTTTGGGACGATGAGGTTCCGGTAACAAGTTCATATGGCCGAGTTCTTTAAGGATATCTCCCCTGCTTGAACTCAATGGGGTGAGGTCTCTGTCCGGCTCATATAACTGTCTGTATGGTCTGGGAGCATGTCGCTCACGCATAGCTACCTGAGGATGCTCCTTTCTCCTGTTCGATGCCTCTTACTTGCTATTTGTCTTTTCACTACTGTCCCGGGCTCTTTTCTCTTGGTTACTTTCTTCTCTTTTGATGTAACACTCAGCCCGAGTAGTGATCTCGTTGTCATACCCCAAATTTTGACCACAAGATTTCCCATCATTGTGCAAATCATCACCACAATATAGATGTACCTTCATACCTAATCAATCCTCTCAAAGATTGTTGAGCATTCACCTCAACCAAGAATTAGGGTTTTGAGCCCTCTCAGAGTACTCAGACAAAGGATCAATCAAGAATTGACATGATCCTCAAATTTTCAAGCCTCTCAAACATCCATGAAGGATCAAGAGGTCTCACACATCAAGAATTGAGCATGATAATGCAACACTTCAAGCTATTCAAACCTCAAGATCATCAGTGTCACCAAATTAGGGTTTTGGTCGACAGAGGCCTCCAAAGAGAAAATTTTATCTGGGCATGAGCCAATACTTCAAAAAATGATCCAAGAAGCTCAAAGGTACCTCATGGACCCAATCACATGTTCAAAATAGCTTCAGGGGATGCATTAATAAAAAATCAGGATTTAGGATTTCTTGACCTAATTCACCCCTAAGTTGACTTTTGAAGGCCTCAAATACATCATATTGATCCATTTACACAATTGGATTGATTCAAAGAACTTGGTTCATAAGCAACACAAGGATTCAATTTCATCTGGACCAATTAGGGCTTCTGATGAAAAAGTCAATTGTACCTTTGACTTTTGACCAAGACATGATCCCAAACCTTGGCGCATGATTCAATACACTCTAAATCACCTATGAAATCTATCCATTAGGTTTGAATTAGGTCAAAAACTTGATTTCATAGAGGATCACAAAGTTTGAAATTCATCTAACAAAAAGTCAACTGTGCCAAAAATCAAGTTTGACTTTTTGAATTTCTTGACAAACAATGCTTCCCTAAGTAAAAAACAATGTTAACTTATGGTTTGGATCATCATCCATTAAGAAAAATCAAGAAAAGTGGGGTTACTTGCAAAACGGGCAACCATAAGAAACTTGAAATTTCACTAAGTTATGAAAAAAAGCGATTTATACCCAACTTTGCAAGACCATAACTTGTGATCCAAGCAACCTTTTTCTTCCATCCAAAGCTCAAATGAAATCTCTCATTACATACTTCAATATTTTCAACTACAACAGATTCCAAATCCTCGTGGATTTTGAGTTATGGATTGATCAAGATCACAAAAATATGAAAATGGCCATTTTTCCAACACTTAGTGAAATTTTGGACAGAATCTGTTTTGCATTTTCACCAACTTTGAGCCCATTTTTCATTATGATCCAAGATGATTCAAGACCAAAGTTAAACATCAAAGTTGAAGTATGTTATTATGGCTTTCCAAAAAGTACAAGAGCCTCCCATGGTTCAACTTGAACAAGGAGTTATAAGCCTCCAAAAATGGTATTTTCCACTCTGCCCACACAAAGGCATGAAAACATGACTTGGTTCCCACGATTTCTTGAGCCAATTTTTGACACTTGTATCATTTCATTTCTGTCCAAAATCAACTTGAATGATGAGGGATCTGATCACCAAGCCAACAAATAAAAAATCCTATTCCTTGGCATGTGAAATTCAATGTTGCAAATCCAAAAACTTCAATTTTGTTTCAAGGCATTCAAGAGATACATTGAAGTGGCACGGGCTGAGTCATTGATCACTAAAGGTGTCAAGCCTTATCCCTGCAACAGAAGACTTATAGCCTGCAAGATTGAGTCAAGTCAATGGCTAGAGGAGACTTTGGCTACATGACAAAGTTCAATGGATAATGGAGTGATCCAGCCTCCAATCACTATTGCTCCAAAAACAAAGTTGCTCTATTATAAATAGAGGTTCTTTCTGATCAATTCAAGTACACCAAAGTATAATAACTCATGCTTTCCTTCCAATCACTCTAAAAAAACCATAATTTGCTTCTCTTACAAGTCACATTCAAATTTTCAAATAGAAAGCAGTTTCATCCAAACCAACCATCCTAACGCCTCACATATGTCATATACAAGTGATCCATAATCTCAAAACACATATGGAACACCAGAATCACAAAGTCACCATCCATTTGCTCAAGCTTTTTGGCCTATTTGCACTCGGGGTACCACAACAAGTTCCAGGTTGTTTCAATTCATTCCAAGCCTTCAAACACACTACTTGAGGTCCAAGGAAGCTGACCAGATCATCACACATCATCTGTAACACCTACAACTAAGGATTCGATTTCCTCTTGTAGAGGTAAGCCTGACACTCTCAAAATCTATGATCCATGCATCATAAATGTGTTTTCAAGTTACAAACTTATTTCTGCACTTATGTAGAGTGCTTCCCCTCAATCAATTGCTTTGTAGCTATCGTGTATAGGATTTCATAGTGTTCTTGCAGAAATTAGGGTTCTTATGTTCATCTTTTGATTTCTCACTCCACACTTAATATAAATTCAATTAATTTATATCATTGAAATCCTTGTTCAAAAATACACAACTTTCGTGTTTACAAAAGTAAAAAAACCATTACATATTGAGAGAGATATGTGAGGTTTTACAAAACGGCAATGGAGGGAGGTCGTGAGGAAGAAGATGACCGTTGGCGCCATAATTAGAATTTTTGAATTTTAGGCCATTTTCTTAATTGATTACAAAAATTAATTTCTCTCTCAATTTTTATCATTTTTATTCGTTTTTTTTAAATTCACAAAAATGTTAAAATATTTTATTCTACAAAAAAAATCAAATTTATATTATTTATTTAAAATAGTTTGAATTTGTGTAAATAATTTCATTTTATTTGTTTTAAACATTTTTAAATGAAATTTTCACCTTGGTTTTTCAATATTCAAATGAATTCCAAGTTGTCATGTGATTAAACATGATTTTTCAAAACATTTTTCAAAGTTGACAACTTGTTTTAGAATATATTTGATATTTTATATTATTTTTTTATTTAATTTCCTTTGAAAATTATATTTTTTAAATTAAAATTAGGGTTTTTCTTAATTTTGATTTTTTAAAACTTCATTTGAAACACTTTTGGGCCTCTATTAGAGTGTAAGACCCATCCCCTTTGTAAATATGTCATTTTGGGCCTCAGTCATTGTATAAGTTCTGATACGATTTTCAAAATAACGGTGCGATCACTGTCTTTTATCTGGGCATCTCTTTGAGTTGTAAGCCCCATCTCTTGTATAAAAATAAACTTTTGGGCCTCTAATAGAGTGTAAGACCATTCCTTCTTGTACATAAATAATTTTGGGCCTCAGTCATTGTATAAGTCCCTCAGTGGTTTTCAAAATCACGGCACGATCGTCGCCTTTTCAAATGAATCATCTGGGCCTCTCCTTGAGTATAAGCCCCATTATTCTTTCTTTACAAACACTTTTGAGCCTCTATTAGAGTGTAAGACCCAACCCCTTTTTGTACAAAAATAATTTTTGGGCCTCTGCTGTAGTATAAGTCCCACAATGTCTTTCAGTATCGTAGTGCGATCAGTGTTTTCAAATAAGTCATCTGGGCCTCTCCTTGAGTATAAGCCCCAATATTTTGTACATAAACTTTGTTTTTAACAATAAACAAACTTCTATGGGCCTCTCCTTGAGTTGTAAGCCCATACTTCTATTTTCAAAATCATCTATCTATTTTAAACTGGTACTAAGAGGAGCATTATTCCCAGTGAAACTGCTCTTAGACCACTTGGGCCTCTCTTTGAGCTATAAGCCCCAGAACCTCCTTTATTTTTTAAACAAACTTGTTTTTATTTCAAATTCAAATTCAAAGTTTCCTCAAAACTTTCTTCAAGTTCTTGAAACCCTAATCAAGCATGCAGTTGTAGTCAATACAACAGATCACAATACACTTAGGCTTCCTCTCAGCAGGTAAGTCTCACTATCTTTTTCAATGCATATTTGTTTATATATATTTGTCAATTCAATTGTCTGTATATACTTATTCATATCTTGCTTAGAGTTCCCCCAACAGTTAGGTATAGGCTTAAGTCAAACCAGATGTTACTTTTAACATAGTCAAAACTAGTTCCCTCATAGGAAATTCCCTATACAGTCTGCCTTCTCTTGGGCTTATACAATATGGAACAGAGAAAGACATTATTCCCGGTGAAACTTTTCTCAAGACTGTCAAAACATAGAAATATATGTGTATACAAGAAATTCATCTCCCCAAAGAGGATTAATTCCCGGTGAAACCTCTTTTGAAATTCTTCAAACCTTAGAATTGTTCAACAAAGAAAGGTTTAATTCCCGGTGAAACCTTTCTTGAACTCTTCTTAGGTTTGGACCCACATGCTTCCTAAAAGCATCCCCAGCCTCCTCTTGGGCTTAGTACAAGGACCAACAGGCTTCCTAAAAGCATCCCTAGCCTCCTCTTGGGCTTAGTACAAGGACCCCCAAGCTTCTTAGAAGTTCCTCAGCCTCCTTTTGGGCTTAGTACAAGGACCCAAAGGCCTCCTAAAGGCATATGTTAGAAATTAGTCATCTCTACTAGTTCAATCCTCAGGAGAGTCAAGAATTCCAAAACATCAAACCATTTTAGGGTTGATCTTCATCCCTTAAATCCTCAGCCTCCTCTTGGGCATCATACAAAGACCCCTCTCTACATTAGAGCATACCACTTCTTGAGATACTTGGACAGTCTCAGCCTCCTCTTGGGCTTTATTCAAGTCAGACTTAGAAAGTCTCATATCCTCTTGAATCTCACAAAGAAACCCTCAAGTTTCCTAAAAGCACAGGAAAAACCCTAATCATTTCATCAATATACTAATCTCCAGCAGAGTTAATGTGAGGGCTATGGTCTTTCATCTATTTCATTTTAATGATGTAAACAAATATGCTGAGTATTAGATTGTAATTTGAGCGGTATCACTTCACTTGTCGGGCAAATTGCATCTAGTCATTGTTGTTCATGTGTCTAGACATATACAAATTTGTCTTATCCATAAATATATGTGCATGATCATTATACTGGTGTCTAGTATGTTTATCTGGGTCTTGGTCAGTTACAATGTGCAAAAAATGCATTTTATATAAAAATATAGGTTATGCGCTGACCTACCATATGCATGAGTCGACGCATACTTACTGGTGCAAGACTTGTGAAATAACTGGGAAAACACATGATTCTGGGAATGCAGAAATTGCATTCATGCGTCGACGCATGATGCCTTTAGGTCAACGCATACTTGTCAATTTTTCACAGTATTTTCCACGGGTCAGCGCACGCCGACCCTCATTAAAGTATGAGTCGACCCATAACTTGCCTGAAATGTTTTTTTTCACTTAAATTTTTTTCTGTTATTTCTGTTATAACTTTTAGTGGGTCAATTTATTCTCTATAAATAGTTTGGTCATCTCATTATCCAAAATAACAAGAAACGTGAAAATAGATACCATTGTTCTCTTCATCTTCATCTTCTTCATTGAGTAAACAAACAATCACACATAATCATCTTTGTTTGTGTCACCCATTGATCGAAATGATAACATTCAGAATTTAGGAAGTGTATGATCTTCATTTTCTGGGTTGAGAGCTTGGTAGGTGTTTCTTGAATAAAACCAGTTGGTTTTATCCTCCAAGAATCAAAGAGATTTTGGGGGTTTTGCACAAACCGTTTCGTTCTATAGGGATTCAGCCGGGCGAAGGTAACCGAAGATTGGAGCAATTGTTGGATTTAGTAGCTGTAATCGGAGGATCGTAGAAGAGAGGTTTGGGTTCGAATTTTGGGTAGATCGCAATTAATCGAGTGAAGGTTATCAAAGAACAGTGGTTTCATTCGGTTTAGTAGCGTAGGACGGTAATTGGATCAACCATATTCGAAGCACTTGATTCATCTTGAATCAAGGGGAGAGAAGACTCTGCATGGACGATCGAAGACGTTCGAGGGTTTGGATGTTCATTGTTCTTCTCTTGTAATAAACAATTTGCAACATCTACTTATATATATATATATATATATATATCTCAATTCCAATTGTGGAATTGGGAGCAGAGGTACCCAAAACGAGGATGGTTGGGGAACTGCCTAATCAAATCTCGTTTGTTCTCTCTTTCCCTTAACTTTTTTACATTTCAGTTTATTCGAATTTGTGAAGTCGCAATTTATCGAAATTTCTGTCGTAGTGTAATCTTGAGCTGAGAAACTATATTGTTAAATTGATACAATTCCTTGAATTGTATCTTAGAGCAGCTTTACATTACATTCCATAGAAATTCTGCACTTAGTGTGTTTACGCACACCAAGTGTTTGATAATTTGTTTCAAAGCAAAAATTGAACGCATTGCTTTTAATTGTTTACCGTTTTACCTCATTGGTTTGGATTAAACATCAAGCAAGCGATATTTTGTTGATTGCGTTTTAAGTGTAGTAATCAAACTGAATTTTTCTCTTCCGTATTCATTCTCAATATATTCGTGCATATCCGATCCTTTTAGTAGAAGGTTTGCAGTAGACGTACAATCCAGTGGTTGCTTCCGTTAAACATTTTAAAACTAAATTTTTGGTAACCATTTGTGTGTAAAACTCAAGAGATCTATTCAACCCCCTTCTAGATCCATAGCCATCGTCTAACAAGTGGTATCACGAGCTCCGGTTAATTCTGGTGCTTCGGTAAAACTTCTTGGATCATGGCGAACGAACCTAAAGGGGCTTATAATAGAGCTCCAGTTTTTACAGGCGAGAATTACAGCTACTAGAAGGATTGTATGCGCGTTCATATAAATTACAGCTACTGAAGCTCAATGGAATGAGGAGGACGAGAAAAAGTACAGCTATGATTGGAAGACTCGTAATATGATCATCTCCTCCTTAGGAGTTGACGAGTATTATTGAGTCTCCCATTGTGAAACGGCCAAAGCCATGTGGGATGCTTTACAAGTAGCCCACGAAGGCACTAATGATGTTAAGATGGCTCGTATTAATACACTAACGCAAGAGTTTGATTTGTTTTACATGAAGCAAGGGGAAACCATTGCGGATATGCAAAAATGATTTACTCACATTATCAACAAATTGCATGTTCTTGGTAAACCAATTCCAAATGAGGTCGCTACTAACAAGATTTTGAGGTGTTTAAACAGGGAATGGCAACCGAAGGTCACCGCTATCAAGGAGGCTAACGATCTTGCTACACTAGACCTCACAACACTTTTTGGTAAACTCGATGAGCATGAGCAGGTGCTCATTGGATTGGAAAAACATGAAAAGATCATAAAGAAGGAGAAGACAAAAGATACGGAGAAGAAGTCGATTGCTCTTAAGACTTCTTGTTCTAAGTCCACACACCAAGAGCATAGTGATAGTGAAACCAACAACGACGAAGATGATGAATCCAGTGAATAAATGGGCCTATTTGTGAAGAGGTACAATAGGTATATTCAGAAAAATGAGATCCAACACTCGGATAAAAATCTAGGCAAGTTTAGGAAGCAATCTAGAAACGAAGGAAACAAGAGTAGCAAAGCCAAAGGATCTTGTTTCAATTGTGGGAAATCCGGGCACTACAAGCCGGATTGCCCATTGCTTAAGAAGGACAAAGACAAGGACAAGGGTCGTCACAATAAGAAGTCAAATAAGTCAAGACGAGCTTACGTGAGTCCGAAAAAGGGGACAACTCAAGTGACGAAAGCGAGTCCGTAAATCTATGTCTTATGGCTCAACGAAGCAAGAAAAAGGAGGTGAAGCACTCTAAATATGAAAATTCTCATAATATGTCTCATGCTGAATTAAAAAGAGTTTTTGATACATTGCACCATGAGGCTAAGGAAGCTTTTCAACGCTTAGCCTCAAACAAAAATATTTTTAAATACTTAGAGAAAAAGGTTACCGATTCCGAAAGGAAATTGGAAGATCTTAAAAACTCCATGGTGGATGCATCAAAAGCTAAGATTGATGAGAATAAGTCTCCATGGTTCAAATTTTGGGGCTGTGATACTTGTCGTATTTGGAAAGAAGAGGTGAGAACCCTTAAGGCCAAATTAGACAAGGCTCTTATGCCTAAAATTACATTTGCTATTGATCGATCACATTATCGAGAAAGTATGAATAATCCGTATCAAAAGTATATGTATGTGATTCGAGATAGTGATAGCAAAGGTAAGTTCCAAATGAACCGTGATTGCCTATATTGTTGCTAGCCTGGTCATACTATTGCTAAATGTCGTTTTAGAAGATTTCTTGTTCCAAAAGGCATTTATTATTGGTTGCTCAAGTGCGATCTTGGTTTCACTTACCATAAAGGACCCAATGAGAATTGGGTACCTACTCTCCCTTGATTGTTTTTGTAGGTACAAAGTCTTGAGACCACCGAAAGAAGATGGGTTCTGGATAGTGGCTGCTCAAGACATATGACTGGCGACATATATCTTTTCATCGACTTTGTGGCGAAGAAAAATGGGTTTGTCACCTACGGAGATAACAACAAGGGACAGATTCTCAGCAAAGGTAGTGTAGGTAACCCCTCGTCTACTAATATCTCTGATGTACTGCTTGTGGAAGGTCTTATACACAATCTTTTAAGCATTAGCCAACTATGTGACAAGAATTATAAAGTATCATTTTCAAAAGATTATTGCATAGTTGAAGATAATAACAAAAAGAATGTGTTTCAGGGCTTGAGGGTGAACAACGTCTATATGCTAGACTTAAATGAGGTATTGTTGAATGGAGACAAATGTCTAGTCGCTATGAATGAAGATTCATGGTTGTGGCATAGACGGTTGGCTCACATCAACTTTTATTTTCTTAACAAAATAGTCTCTAAAGACCTAGTCATCGGTTTGCCCAAAATTAAATTCACATAGGATCACCTTTGTGATGCTTGCCAAATAGGGAAGCAAACAAGGATCTTATTCAAATTTAAAAATATCGTTTCAACTATGAGACCCCTTGAGCTCCTCCATATGGACCTCTTTCGACCATCTAGGGTTAAAAGCCTAGGTGGTAACTATTATGGTTTTGTAATAGTCGATGACTTTTTTAGGTTTTGCTGGACTATTTTCTTAGCAAATAAGAGTGACACCTTTTCGGCCTTTGAACGATTTGCTAAGTTATCTCAGAACAAGTTAAACACAAACATTGGGTCAATTAGAAGTGACCATGGGGGTGAGTTTGAAAATTATTTATTTGAAGCATTTTGTGATTCCAACGGAATTAATCATAATTTTTCCGCACCACGTACCCCTCAACAAAATGGGGTAGTGGAACGTAAAAATAGAGTTTTGGAGGAACTTGGAAGGACTATGATCAATGATAGTGGACTACTAAAATACTCTTAGGTCGACGCCATAAGTACGACTTGTTACGTTTTGAATAGGGTGCTCATCCGGCCTATTCTAAACAAGACACCGTATGAGATTTTAAAAGGGTGTAAGCCAAATATCTCTCACCTTCATGTATTTGGTTGCAAATGATTTGCATTAAACAATGGGAAAGAGACTCTTGGAAAGTTTGATGCCAAGGCCGACGAGTGTATTTTTCTTGGATACTCTCAGTCAAGTAAAGCGTATAGAATTTATAATAAGAGGTTACGTGTAGTTGAAGAGTCAGTTCATGTTACCTTTGATGAGTCTTATCCGAGAAATGTCGGAGAAGGTAGTTCTTTTCATGGTGCAGGTGTACCTACTGAAGACATACTCAAGGACACTGATAAGAGAACTGATCAGCCTGAAGCAGTGCGTATTGAGGAGGAAAAGGATCACCAACCAGTGAAAAGTGAGGATGATCATCATTCTGATAAAGATGAACTTCCTCCAGCTTGGAAGTCTTCAAAAAACCATCCAATTGACAACATTCTCGGTGATATCTCTAAGGGAGTAACCACTCGCTCTAAACTTAGTAATTTTTGCTATTACTCTGCTTTTGTGTCACAAGTAGAACCTAAAAACGCTAAGGATGCGTTACTCGATGAGCATTGGTTTCTATTAATGCAAGATGAACTAAATCAATTCAGGAGAAATGAGGTTTGGGACCTTGTCCCCCTCCGCGAGATCATCGAGTAATCGGCACCCGATGGGTGTTTAGGAATAAACTTGATGAAAATGGAGTAATAACACGTAACAAAGCGCGACTTGTAGCACAAGGCTATAACCAAGAAGAAGGAATCTACTATGAGGAAACTTATACGCCGGTTGCCCGACTCGAGACTAGACGCCTTTTACTTGCTTATGCTTGCACTAAGAACTTCAAATTATTCCAAATGGACATTAAAAGTGCGTTCCTTAATGGATATATAAATGAAGAGGTTTATGTTGCCCAACCTCTGGGTTTTGAATCCCATGAATATCCTGATCATGTCTACAAACTTAAACGTGCTTTGTACGGACTTAAACAAGCCCCATGGGCTTGGTATGAACGTCTAAGCAAATTTTTACTTGATCAAGGGTATTCAAGAGGGAAGGTTGACACAACCCTTTTTATTAAATGTCAAGGAAAACATTTAATCTTGGTACAAATTTATTTTGATGATATTATCATTGGGTCTACTAACATGACCTTGGTCAAGGAGTTTTCTAGTTTGATGCAGGGGGAGTTTGAAATGAGCATGATGGGGGAGCTTAACTATTTCCTCGGATTGCAAATCAAACAACTCGAAGAGGGCACATTCGTGAGTCAAACGAAATACTGTCTTAAGCTTCTCAAAATTTTTGACATGCTAAACTGCAAAGCAATAGATACTTCAATGCCTACTTGTGCCAATCTTGATCGTGACGAAAATGGTAAGGATGTAGAGGTAAAGAAGTATCGAGGTATGATTGGATCTCTTCTTTATCTTACTGCATCACGACCCGACATTATGTTCAGTGTATGCATGTGTGCGAGGTATCAAGCACGTCCCAAGGAATCCCACTTAAAACCAGTTAAGTACATACTTCGATACCTCTCCGATACTCCAAAGTATGGGCTGTGGTATTCCAAAGGTAGTGTTTGTTCATTAGTTGGTTATTCCGATTCCGACTTTGCCGGGTGCAAGTTGGATACGAAACGTACTAGTGGCACGTGTCACCTTTTTGCAAATTCCTTGGTGAGTTGGCATAGCAAGAAATAGGTTTCGGTTGCTTTGTCAACAGCCGAGGCGGAATATGTTGTCGCAGGCAGTTGTTGTGCTCAAGTCTTATGGCTTAAACAACAATTGCTTGATTTCAATTTAAAACTTGAGCGTATTCCCATTTTGTGCGATAACACTAGTGTAATAAACCTAACTAAGAACCCCGTATTACATTCACGCACCAAGCATATCGAAATACGCCATCATTTTCTTAGGGATCATGTAGAGAAAGGTGACGTGATTTTTGAGCACGTTGACACTAAAAATCAACTTGCTGATATTTTTACAAAACCATTAGCTACAGAGCCTTTCTTTCACATCCGTAGGGAACTTGGCATTCTCGATATCTCGGATCGTGTTTAATAATTCTTTATGATAGTGATCTTCACATATATACATGCTTGTTTATTCTTTTAACTAACAATGCAAAAAGACATTTAGCTATATGTGAGGGCTCTTATAGTCATGCTGATCAAGGTAATATCATTCTGATTTATAAATGTTTAACATATTTTGTGCCATATTAAGTACCTTAAACTTGATGTTTATTGCATTTTGAGCACATATTGTTCATATGGATGTTTGTTCTATGTGTGTGCATATTTATTTATTCTTTTGGAACTTATATTTACAAAATTTCAATTTTTTTCTCATTTTTGCCTTGCATGCGTCGACCGGACCATATCATGGGTCGACTCATAAACTAATGCATTTTTAAGGGAAACAAGCAGGTTAGCGCAGGATAACCTGCCGTCGGCACATCCTTATATGTTTAAAATTTCTCCAGTTCCAGTACTTGTGCGTCAACGCACCCTGTACATAGGTCGATGCATAACTGTCACGTTCAGAATTCCTGCTTTAATTGGGATGCGTGCGCCAACCTAATGCTACCTATTCCCACTATATATCTTCACTACTCTTAAATTCTTGTTCATTGCATGTAATCATATCAGATTTTATGGTCTCCCTCTCTCTATTTCTTCCATTAAACTTCATCAATACCCATTAATCTCCATTAAAACCTCACTTAAATCCCTAAAAATCAAAAACCCACAAAGAGTGAATCCTCAAGGTTTCAACAACAAGGGTTTCTGACAGCTGTTCATCATCCTCTCTACTTTCGCGCACTTTTCATCATCCTCTCTACCATTGTGTGCACTATTCATCTTCTTCAACCCTTCATCAAAAATGGCTTCCAGACGAACAACCGGTAAAAGAACAACCAGAGCTTCATCTTCCGGAACCTCTTCACAACCAGTAACTGTTAACTCTTTAATTTCTGATGCACTGTCTGCTCCTTATGAGGCATTGTTTAGTAATCGTGCTGTTATACCACAACATGGTTTCTATATATTGATGGGTCCAGATTATCACATTCCTGAGATAACTGAAATGCTCAGTGTTCAGAATCTTGGTGAGTTCCTGGAATGTGATGATAAGTACAATAGTGATTTGGTTCGAGTGTTCTACTGTGGAATTAAGGGTAAATTTAAGGGGATTGAGTTTAAGATTTCTATAAATAATGCACTTCATGATGTGAACAATGATTTATGGTCTACTTTGTTTAATATGGATACTGATGACAATCTGCCCAAAGTAACTGACAAAACATTTGTTCAAAACTTTGAGTTTAAGACTGTTCTGAGAAATGTCACTACCGGTCATTTAAAATTTGAAGATCGCATTTTACAATGGATTGTTGCTCGTATTTTGAGACCTAAGAAAGGTGGATACTCACGAGTTGAGAAGGCAGAGGTTCGTCTCATGTATATTCTGAAGAATCGGATCAAAATCAACTGGCCATACTATTTTTCATATTGGATGTTCGTAACCCGCAGCTCCAACAAATTTCTGGCTCTAGGTTATGCATCCTGCATTCAGAACATTTTGAACAAAGCTGGCATTTTGGTTCCAGATATTCCTTACATTGAGATTACATCTGAACAAAAATTTCAACCAAAAACCCTCACCATGATGGATTACAATTGGGATTCTGTTAATAAGAAATTCAACTATCGACACAGATCCACTCATCCTTTTCAACATGAACCTGAAGAACCTATTCATTATGAAAGAAATGATGATGAGGAAGTACATGATAGTGACAATCAAGATGTTAACAATGCTGATGTGGTTATGCAAGAGGAAGACAAAGAAGCATGGATGGGTGATCAACATGAGGATAATTCTGAGAATCAGGGCTGGGGAGATTGGCAAAACAACTGCTGGACTACTCTTGGTGACGCATATATTCCTCCCACCTACGGCGAGGAGTATGGTTGGCAGCAACCTGATTATTCGGCACCTCCAACTCCACAACCTCAGTATGATTTCCAGGCATATGAAGAGATTCTGGCAACGTTAAATGAGATGAATCTTCAATAGCAAGAATTCCAAGCATTGCAAGAGAGCCGCTATAATGCTCAGGAAGAAAGGTTCACAAACTTATCCGATCAAGTCTCGGCTCACATCACTAACTTCAACAGGTTTCCTGACGCCTCTATGAATCGATTCACCCAACTGGACGAGAATTTGACTCAACAGAACCTGATCTTGCTAATAGTCTTGGTACTCTCAATCGTACGCTGATCGAACTTAACCTGCACCTAGAGGATTTTCCACCACCCGACCAACACTATGGGGGAAGAGGTCATCCATATAGAGGGAGGAGACCATAGAGATTAGGGCATCATATTAATTGTGTTTTGCATTTATGTTTTGTTATTTGGTTTGCATGTTTTATCCTATTGTTTAACTTTGACTTTTTCTTCAGTTTGTTTTGGAATTATTACGTATGGAATGAATTGTCTTTGCGATTTATGTTCCGTATTTATCCGTTTCCAATTTTACATTAACTGTATCATATGTGGATGCATGTTAATGTTGATGTGTTACAAATATGTGATGGATCCATACGTGTTATAGTTTTATTTTGACCACCTTCTTCTCTTCTTTTTGATGTTGACAAAGGGGGAGAAGGATAGCAAGCAGAAAATTAGCAGGAAATTAATCAAGTGTTAAAGACAGGGGGAGCTTGTTCGTTCACAAATTACAAATCACGTGAAAGCTAAAACAGTGTTGCCATCATAAAAAAGGGGGAGTATGTGAGGGCTATGGTCTTTCATCTATTTCGTTTTAATGATGTCAACAAATATGCTGAGTATTAGATTGTAATTTGAGCGGTATCACTTCACTTGTCAGGCAAATTGCATCTAGTCATTGTCGTTCATGTGTCTAGACATATAGGACTTTGTCTTATCCATAAATATATGTGCATGATCATTATACTGGTGTCTAGTATGTTTGTCTGGGTCTTGGTCAGTTACAATGTGCAAAAAATGCATTTTATATAAAAATACAGGTTATGCGCTGACCTACCATATGCATGAGTCGACGCATGCTTACTGGTGCAAGACTTGTGAAATAACCGGGAAAGCGCATGATTCTGGGAATGCAGAAATTGCATTCATGCGTCGACGCATGATGCCTTTAGGTTGACGCATACTTGCCAATTTTTCACAGTATTTTCCACGGGTCAGCGCACGCCGACCCTCATTAAATTATGAGTCGACCCATAACTTGCCTGAGCTGTTTTTTTTTCACTTAAATTTTTTTTCTGTTATTTCTGTTATAACTTTTAGTGGGTCAATTTATTCTCTATAAATAGTTTGGTCATCTCATTATCCAAAATAACAAGAAACGTGAAAATAGATACCATTGTTCTCTTCAGCTTCATCTTCTTCATTGAGTAAACAAATAATCACACATAATCATCTTTGTTTGTGTCGCCCATTGATCGAAGTGATAACGTTCATAATTTAGGAAGTGTATGATCTTCATTTTCTGGGTTGAGAGCTTAGTAGGTGTTTCTTGAATAAAACCAGTTGGTTTTATCCTCCAAGAATCAAAGAGATTTTGGGGGTTTTACACAAACCGTTTCTTTCTACAGGGATTCAGCCGGGCGAAGGTAACCGAAGATTGGAGCAATTGTTCGGTTTAGTAGTTGTAATCGGAGGATCGTAGAAGAGCGTTTTGGGTTCGAATTTTTGGTAGATCGTAATTGATTGAGTGAAGGTAACCGAAGAACGGTGGTTTCTTTCGGTTTAGTAGCGTGGGACGGTAATTGGATCAACCATATTCGAAGCACTTGATTCATCTTGAATCAAGGGGAGAGAAGACTCTGCATCAACGATCGAAGACGTTCGAGGGTTTGGATGTTCATTGTTCTTCTCTTGTAATAAAAAATTTGCAACAACTACATATATATATATATATATATATATATCTCAATTCCAATTGTGGAATTGGGGGCAGAGGTACCCAAAGCGAGGACGATTGGGGAACTGCCTAATCAAATCTCGTTTGTTCTCTCTTTCCTTTAACTCTTTTACATTTCAGTTTATTCGAATTTGTGAAGTCGCAGTTTATCGAAATTTCTATCATAGTGTAATCTTGAGCTGAGAAGCTGTTTTGTTAATTTGATACAATTCCTTGAATTGTATCTTGGAGCAGCTTTACATTACATTCCATAGAAATTCCACACTTAGTGTGTTTACGCACACCAGGTGTTTGATAATTTGTTTCAAAGCAAAAATCGAACGCATTGCTTTTAATTGTTTATCGTTTTACCTCATTGGTTTGGATTAAACATCAAGCAAGCGATATTTTGTTGATTGCGTTTTAAGTGTAGTAATCAAACTGAATTTTTCTCTTCGATACTCATTCTCAATATATTCGTGCATATCCGATCCTTTTAGTAGAAGGTTCGTGGTAGACGTACAATCCAGTGGTTGCTTCCGTTAAACATTTTAAAACTAAATTTTTGGTAACCATTTGCGTGTAAAACTCAAGGGATCTATTCAACCCCCTTCTAGATCCTTAGCCATCGTCTAACAGTTAAAACCTCTATAGGTTTTCAAACTCAACTTTAAACTCCTCTACCCCCAACAAGGCTTAAACTTTTACCTTAAAAATCCCATCCAAGGTCAATTAACCATCAACAAATCCCCAAGAGAATCAGAACCTCATGGCATCTGATATCTCAACTCTTCCTGATCCCCAGAAAGAGTAAAACTTTTGGATTCCCCAACACAATTTAGACTTGCTCTTGGATTTCAATAATCCTCAACAAAAGATAGCCTTCTCTTAGGCTTCATATAAGAATTCCCTTAGTCAGCCTAAATCTTGGGCTTTGTACAAGACAGACAAAACCCTCCCCAGTAGAGTCAGTATCTTTTAGCTTCAACCTTGGGCTTTGAACAAGGCATACAAAAAATAACATCCCCTCAAATGAGACCATGGGTCCTCTCTGCTAGAGGATATTTCTTCTATACATCACATTTTAAAACAAACAATCAAAACCTTTTTTCAGAAAATTGTTGTAAGTGGCACACTTGTTAATTCAAAATCCAAGTTGGAGTCCTTCCTTTATCCTGGCTAAAATTCATCTTTCATCTGACAACTGGAAGTGGCAAGCCTCTGGATTCCATACATCCAAGCCAATGTACCTCTCTTAGCATGAAAGATTCATAAGGAAAAAATGACATTGCTCTACACTGAGTTAAAGTTTTCTTCCTTCATGACATCCATTTTATAAAGGAAATTATGGAATTGCTGGATTCTACATATCCCAGTTAAAGTAATTCCCCTTTTAATCAATTACTCAACATTTGTGATGAATAGGTGAGATATTCTCCCTTCAGAGATGACAAATTCTCTCTCAATCACCCCTTTTAGCTTCAATCTTGGGCTTTGAACAAGACACAAATACTCTGATAGCTTCAATCTTAGGCTTTGAAGAAGACACCAAACAGACCTTTCCTCCCATAGAAATAGGAGGAACTCGATTGCCATGATTTCCCAAATCTCTTTACGGGAATACGTAGGCATAAGATTGCGAAATCTTAGCGAGCACACAAATCAAAAACTTTAGGTCCAGTACCTTCCCAAAAACAACGGAAATCCCAAAAAACCACAAAAACATTCTCTCAATTCTCCCAAAGGAGAAACTTTCCCAAGCCACAACAGATAAACACAAGAAAGCATTTTAAGTTAACAAAGATACGTGCAATGAAAGGTTCCTATGGATTACCATAGATACACTAGGTGTTAATAGCTTCCCTTTGTATAACCAGACCCCGATCCCCGATATCTTAGCATTTGTTAAAGAAACCATTTGCGTGCAAGGTTAGTTTTAGATATCTTCCCTTTCCTTTCCACCTTCATAGGATAAATAAGAAATCAGAAAGTAGCACCCAATTCCAACATTGCGGTAAGGTGGCCGCGTCACCGACAAAAATCGCACGCTACACAAAAATGGTGACTCTGATGGGGAGTATATGATTAGAGTTCCTAAGAGGTCTAGGCTTTGCTTTGCATTTATTTCTTTATTTATTTACTTGCTTTCTTAAATTTTTCTGCTATATATATATATATATATATATATATATATATATATATATATATATATATATATATATATATATATATATATATATATATATATGTATATCATATTCTGTCACCTTACTTGATACCCGTGTTTAAATTACCGTTATCTGGGAATGCGATTAATACGCATGTGGAAAGTTTGAGAGAACATTAAGATAAGTGGTGGCGTCTCCAGGAAGGCTTATATGGAGTGATTCTCGATCAAGTTGACCTGGTAGTCCACCGAATCAGTTGAGGTACCCGTGTGGACTTGCTAATGTTGAACGACCAGGTCGTGAAAGCATAGTTTTCCCAGTGCAGTACCTATGACGCTGAGGATTTTGTAGACATTTAACCATTAAACCATTAGGTAGTGTGGTGACTATCGGGAATAGTTGACACGCGATACTACACTCAAAGGAGATTCATCTTAGGATATTACAGCTCTATCGAGTCAATCGGTTTGCTATTAATATCCCTAAGAGGGGTAAATGATTTTGGGAACCTTTGTTAGAACCCGTTCTACAGGTACAAAAATTGACCAATTAGTACACACCTTTGGGGATGGGTAGATCCATGGCTCCATTCTTGTGACGATGAACCTCTAAACCCACGTTTTAAAGTGTTTTTATTTGCTGCATTCATGCATTCATTAAAAAAAAACCTTTTTTAAATAAGAAAAAATATTTTTCTAAAAAGAACGGAAACAATAATTGCGAATATCAGAGAGGTTACGTTATGGATTTCTGAAGAAGAAAAACACACAAGTACACCTTCAAGGTTCCAAAACTGGAAGACCTAAGGAAATTGGGAAGGATGATTACTACTACCGAAGTTTTTAGAGCTAAGCATAGAGGACTGTTATCTGTTCTAAAGGTAAACATGGTTGAAGGGATTCTGTCTAAACTGGTTCAGTTCTATGATCCGGTTTACCACTACTTCACTTTCCTGGATTACCAGCTCACACCAACACTGGAAGAGTACTCCCACCTAATTGACTTACATATCATTGATCAAGATCCATTTTCTAGACTAGAAGAAATTCCAAAGGATCAACCCATTGCAAGAGCAATCTCTTTGGATGAGTCTGAAGTCAGGACTCACATGACCACCAAGGAGGAATCCAGGGTTTACCAGCTAAAATCCTGATGGAGAAAGCTCTATACTTTGCCAGTATAGGCAACATAACTGCTTTCGAGGATGTCTTTGTTCTGCTCACATATGGGTTATTCCTCTTTCCCAACATTGACAACTTCATCGACACCAATGCTGTTAAGATATTCCTAATTGGAAACCCAGTACCAACCTTACTCGCGGATGCTTATCATTATGTACACTTAAGGAATTTATACAGTGGAGGGATGATCACATGTTGTGTACCATTACTCTACAAATGGTTTATTTGCCACTTGCCCAAGTCTGCTACTTTTTGGGATCACAAGAGTAATCTATGATGGTCGTAGAAGATTATGTCTCTTACCAATACAGACATAGATTGGTACAATCGGATTTACGACGGGATAAAAATTATCGACAAATGCGGAAATTTCCCCAATGTACCCCTCATTGGTACTAAAGGAGGGATCAACTATCATCCAATGAAGAATATCCCACATAATGCTCATCTGGAAGGTATTTTCTTCAAGGAAGGAGAAAATGACAGGGCACTAAAGAAAGAAATAGTGCATGCGTGGCAACATATTCACAGGAAAGGGAGAGAATACATGGGAAGACCAAATTGTTCCTCTGTAGAACCTTATCTCCACTGGGAGCAAACCAGAGCCATCAAACTAAGGATGCTTTACCCTTGTCAAGAAGTTTTTCCCTTGAAGGAATTTGTCCTTTATTTCATGTCTGATGCGGAAAAACTCCAGGTCGCTCTCAACAAAGTCCAACGTGAGAGAAACTCTTGGAAGAACAAATACCAAATTCTTAATTTAGAATGTACCAAGATTCAGGAACTGCTAAAGGAAAAGGATGCTCTGACTGAGATATTAGAGCAACATGCTATGGAAAGTCAGGAGGAGCGAAGAAATTTGCTCACTCCTTTCACTTGGCAGAGAATTGTCGACCCGACAACGGCTGAAGGAGCCCAATCAAAGAAAAGAAAAGTCCAGGAACCAACATCTGAACTCTCCTCAGAGATAACTCAGGATCCATAGGCCTAATTTTCCTTCTCGCACTTTGTTAAACACTGTAATTTTCCTTGTAAAATACTGCAATCTTTCGAGTTGAATAAAAGGGTCTCCCCCGCTGTGTGATATTTGCAATATAATTGTTGAAGTTTCTTTTGAAAACAAAAACTAAAAAATATAACATTCTTTGCATATCATTCATCATTCTCACATAACACATCTTTGTTGTTGAATCTCACATATGTGTCACACTCTAGAGTCAATCTGTCTCATTCGTACAATACTCGAGCTAATCGACAAAAGAAAATGGACGATCTCGAGGAAGAGAATAGAGAGCTAAGAGAAGAAATCATTGCTCTAAAGGAGAGTTTGTAGAAACTCCATCACGACATGCAATCCCTAGCAGCAGCCCAGGAACAACAACATCAAAGGACTGTGATCTCGGAGGTTACATCCACACCAACATTTGAGACGCCTGCTAGTCATCCTCAGTACAACATGCCTAAAGGATTTCCCTGGGGCATGCCTCTCAACTTTATACCTGATGGATACATCCCACCGGTCACTGAAGACCCGAAAGTCATAGCAGGAACCGCCAGACCTGAAGGTTACAAACTTCAGGTAAATGAAGATGCAAGAGTTACAGCAGAAACTCCTGAAGGTTACAAACTTCAGGTCACTGAAGCGCCAAGAGTTACTGCCGTAATGACTATACCACAGCCAGTGGTACACACTTTCCCGGAAGGACAGATTCCACAAGCGGTTTCTGGTGGAAACGAAGAAGTATATGAAAGGATGAATGAGTTCCAGGAACAATTCTTGGAAATGCAGAAGGAACTGCATGCCTTTCGCGGTAAAGACTTATTCGGAAAAGACGTCACCGACCTCTGTTTGATCCCTAATGTAAAGATACCGCACAAATTCAAGGTGCCTGACTTTGATTAATACAAAGGCAACCCTTGCCCTCAAAGTCATTCGGTGATGTACGCTCAGAAAATGTCTACCCAGACAGACAATCAACAGCTACTAATCCATTACTTCCAAGACAGTTTAACCGGTGCCGCTCTCAAATGGTACATGGGTTTAAACCACACCAAGATCAGTACTTTCAGAGATCTCGGGGCAGCCTTTGTTCAGCAGTATAAATACAACTTGGACATGGCACCAGATAGGGACCAACCCAAAGCAATGTCACAAAAGGATAAAGAAACCTTCAAAGAATATGCTCAGAGATGGCGTGAAATTGCCGCCCATATCTGTCCCCCTCTCAAAGAAAAAGAAATGACAAAGATCTTCTTAAAAACATTAAGCTTGTTTTATTATGATTGAATGGTTGCAAGTGCACCTAGTGACTTCACTGAAATGGTGGACATGGGAGTACGCCTTGAAGAAGCAGTCCGAGAAGGACGATTGGTTAAAGATGCAGAACCATCCAGCAGTACCAAAAGATATGGTAGTGCTTTCCAAAAGAAGAAAGAGCAAGATATCAGTAATATCTCTCTCGGAAAGCAAAGGCGAAGATATCAACCAGTAGCAGCAGTAACTCCCGATATCAACCCAGAACTAGCTCCGACCTATCAACCTCAGGTTGCTCAGAGCCAACCAAGTACAGTATCAACAAAAGCAGCAACAACCTCTTCAGCAGGCTCGCCCGCAGTACAATAATAACAATCGTACTACATGACCATCAGGGTTCGACCCTATACCGATGTTGTATGCAGAGTTATTTCCACTTCTACTGGCCAAGAGGTGCGTTCAAACCAGGACTCCTCTTACAGTACCAGAAAATCCACCTTTTTGGTTCAAAGTTGATCATACTTACCCTTACCATCAAGGAGGATCAGGACACAACATTGAGAATTATCTCAGCTTCAAGTGTGATGTACAGAAACTCGTCAGGAACGGGGTTTTATCTTTTAAAGATACTAATCCAAATGTCCAGACGAACCTGTTTCCGTAACATGAAAAGACTACAGTGAATTTGATAGAAGAAGAGCCTGTCAACAATTATCAAATTTACAATGTACGATTACTGGGAACCAACCTGGTAAAGATGCATTGCAACCAGAACAAGTACGACTATGTGCCATCTCACAACTATCATCGGTGTGATATTTGCTCCAAGGACAATCAAGGGTGTGCCATAGTACAAGCAGCTCTACAAGAACAAATGGAACTAGGCTGGATTCAGGATCACATGATTTGTGAAGCAAACATGGCCTATGCACATCCCATCATTGTTCAGAACCGCGACATCCGTGCAATGAACGTCAATCTAGTGGCAATGCATTCAAGACAAAGTCAGTATTACAATTTGCCGCGGCACGATTACATCACTTGTCCGATCTGCTCGAAAGACAATCAGGGATGCTCTTTTGTACATGAGGCCCTCCAACGTTAAATGGATCTTGGATGGATCCAAGACTACCATGGAAGAAGTGATCATCAAGTCAATATGGTCCAAATCTTTTACATCCGCTTAATGAATACCAGTCTAGTGGAATTGCATGCCAAGCAGGCCAGACTTGGTTTTCTGGCCTCACATGATTATAAAGATTCTAAAGAATACTGCGAAAACGACCAAGGGTGTGCGCTTGTGTAAAGGACTCTTCAACATCTGTTGGACCACTGGTGGCTTCCGTTCTACATGGATGAAGACACACAACAAGTTAGCATGACTGATGGGAACCCTGGTAGACATCAAAATTGTGATGTCCGCTCAATAGAAACGGATCTAGTGAAGATGCACTGCATACAAAGCGGATATGGTTAGGTACCACCTCATAATTATGAACGTTGTTGAGTATGCTCGGAAAATAACCAAGGATGCTATCTAGTGCGAGCAGCCCTCAAACATCAGTTAGACCGAAAGGAGATTCAACCATGTTCGAATTCTGAATCAATCAACATGATACAAGATTATATCCTTTTTTAAAGCAAAAACACTGTCATAATCTCCAATCATGGAATGACCAAGGATGTTTGTGCCATAATTCCTATGCTCGATGAGTAAAAAGTCTCTCTTGGCAATAAAAGGATTCCAAACTTAGAGTTGATTGAGGTGACGGTCAAAAGACCCAAAAAGCCCCTATGGTTGTCTACTTGCCAGGTCCGATACCGTACAAATCAGAAAATCTATCCCGTACAAGTACGGTTCAACGACCATAGAAAATGGAAAAGAAACTCCATTACCCTCCGTTGTGAACATTGACGACATCAATCAAGTCAACCGGAGCGGCCGAATCTTCAACCGAGGAGTTGGAGAACCTACCAAAGAAAAGGAACCTCAAACGAAAATTCCTAACCAACAGGTCAGTCAATCCAGTAACATTAAACCTGTAAAGAACAACGATGAGATGCTGAAGCTCATCCAGAAAAGCAAGTACAACATTGTGGATCAATTATTGCAAACTCCGTCTTGAATCTCTATGTTTTCTCTCCTGCTTAGTTCTGAAGCTCACAGGGAAGCTCTACAGAGAGTCTTAGAACAAGCCTTTATGGAACAAGATGTGACAGTAGGACAATTTGATAGCATCATCTGCAACATCACTTCCTGCAACAACTTGGGATTCAGTGATGAAGAACTTCCAGAGGAAGGCAAGAACCATAATATGGCACTCAACATCACAGTCCATTGCCAAGACGATGCTTTAGCCAGCGTACTGGTAGACACAGGTTCATCTTTAAATGTCATTCCAAGGTCAACTTTGGTTCAACTTTCTTTTCAAGGAAATCCGATGAGAGGCAGTGAGATCATTGTCAAAGCCTTTGACGGATCCAGAAAAACAGTTATCGGCGAAGTCGATCTTCCCATAACCATTGGTCCTCACACTTTCCAAGTCACTTTCCAGGTCATGGATATCCGAGCAGTATACAGCTGTTTATTAGGAAGACCTTGGATACACGAAATCGGGGCAGTCACTTCGAAACTTCACCAGAAGCTGAAGTTTGTCAAGAATGACAAATTAGTCACAGTATGTGGAGAGCAAGCTTTAATCGTGAGTAACTTATCATCATTCTCCAGTGTAGAGCCAGAGGAAGTTATTGGAACTCAGTTCCAAGCACTCTCGGTGAGCAATGAGAATCACCAAGAAAGAGGAACGTCGATGTCCTCATACAAGGATGCTCTCAAAGTACTAGGGGTGATAACATAAAAAGATGGGGACAGATTATAATTCATACTGATAAATAGACAAGAAAAGGTCTTGGTTTCTCTCCGACCTGTACCCAGACTGCAAAGAAGGATGAAAGTTTTCATCCCATTCAGGATTTCTTTCACAGTGGAGGTTTCCTCCACCCAGTATCTCCAGAAGTCCACACCATCGATGGGAACGACTCCTTCGATATGGATGAAGAATGGAAGTCTTATCTCAATAATGATGGTTATATGTCTCAGGGAGAGGCATATGTACCATTCCGCTCTCCAAAGCAGAGCCCAAGATATATACCAAGATCAGACGTCAGAATGATCTACAGAGACTGTGATTCCAAAGGATGTCGTGCTCCACCCAACACATTAGAGGAAGACAATCTGATGAAGGATAACTTTGACGACGATTATTATGATCCCCTGGATGACTTGCCTATCTGAAAGCCATACACGGAAGGCTTGGGGCAAAAGATTCAGCTGGACAATGCCTATCAGTTGAGTAATCTTAAAAAGAATACCCATGTTCCCACAGAGTCATGGAATCCTTACTCAGAACATTTCGAAAATATCCAACACCACGGTGATGAATTTGCAAAAATTGCAGGACAAGAATTCATTAACAATGCTTTTCTTGAGGTCAACATCATTACAGAAGATGACTCATCTATTCCCACAGAAACCTGGGATACCTTGAAACAGCCAAGTGGCAAGTACACTTTCTAGTAAAGTACACTGCTCCCGGAAGCTTTTGTATCAGATACGACGACATCCGGCCAACTGGATGGGGAGATCCTCTTGAGAGTGAAAACACTATGGAAGATGCGACAGAAGAGTCCTCTTATGATAACTCTGCGTGGGAAGAAGACTCCCATGATCCTACTCCTCCAGAAATTAGTGTCATTTCTGAAGACAAACCAAGAAGGAAAGTACTAGACTTTGTGATTCACAGAGGATTTCGTCGCCATTGGGTTGTAGTCGATGTCCCGAAAGTCGTTTATAAGTCGAAGTAATTGTCGTCTTTGTTCTGAACTTTCACCTTGCCTGGGTGAAATGGATGTTTTATAGGGCTTACTTTTCTGTAATTGCCCCTCTTCGCTTCTCACAAAGCGACAGAGTTTTGTTTTATAGGATTTTGTTTCAGGAATCGACAAATCATAAATAAATAATGTCATTCTGAATTCCCGCATTTATTGCTGTTTTCATTTTTTGTTTTTCAGAAAATGGTAATCCTAAAAAACAACCCAAAATAAAAACAAGCATTTTCAGAAAATACACTGCACACACTCTTGCATTCTCTCTGTCTTTTCTAAAAAGGAAATCATCACATCATGCAAATTGCTTGTTTTAAACCCCATTAAAACATATGATCCAATGCCTTCTCCCAACTTTGAATTCCCGCTATTTGAAGCTGAAGAAGAAGAGAACGAAGAAATTCCATAAGAGATCTCCCGACTACTCTGGAAAGAGGAAATGTCTATTGAGCCTCATAAAGTGCCGTTGGAAATGATCAATTTGGGTTCAGAAGAAGAAAAGAAAGAAGTTAAGATTGGAGCACTGCTCAGTCTAACTGTCAGAGAAGACTTGATAAAACTTCTCAAAGAGTTTCCAAATGTATTTGCATGTTCCTATAAGGACATGCCAGGGTTGGATACCAGCATCTTGGAACACCACTTACCACTAAAAACAGAATATCCTCCAGTAAAACAAAGACTAAGAAGGACTCATCCAGATATGGCCATCAAAATTAAGGAGGAAGTACAAAAGCAGATCGACGCAAGTTTCCTTGCCACCTCAGAATATCCTCAATGGTTAGCCAATATCGTGCCAGTTCTGAAAAAGGACAGAAAAGTCAGGATGTGTGTGGACTACAGGGATTTGAACAAAGTAAGTCCAAAGGATGACTTCCCCCTGCCACACATAGACATGCTGGTAGACAACACAGCAAAATTCAAAGTCTTCTCCTTCATGGATGGATTCTCGGGCTATAATAAAATCAAAATTGCACCAGAAGATATGGAGAAAACTTCATTCATCACCCCATGGGGCACCTTTTGTTACAAGGTAATGCCGTTCGGTCTAAAGAATGCGGGGGCAACCTATCAAAGGGCCATGACAACTCTGTTTCACGACATGATGCACAAAGAGATTGAAGTGTATGTCGATGACATGATTGCCAAATCTAAAACAGAAGAAGAGCATGTGGAACACCTATCAAAGCTATTCGAGCGTTTGAGAAAATACAAACTCTGCTTGAATCCCAACAAATGCACATTCGGTGTTCATTCAGGAAAGCTCTTAGGATTCATCGTCAGTCAGAAAGGAATTGAGGTTGATCCCGACAAAGTCAACGCCATTCAAGAAATGCCTTCACCAAAGACTAAAAAACAGGTCAGAGGATTTTTAGGACAACTGAATTACATCTCAAGATTCATATCCCTCATGACCGCGACATGCGCGCCGATCTTCAAACTACTCAGAAAGAACCAAAACTGTATATGGACAGAAGATTGCCAAAGAGCATTCGACAGCATCAATAAATATCTGTTGAATCCACCTATTTTGTCTCATACAGTGGAAGGAAGACCACTGATCATATACTTAACAGTCTTGGAAGACTCCATGGGCTGTGCCCTTGGCCAACAAGACGAGACGAAAAGAAAAGAATTTTCCATTTGTTACTTAAGCAAGAAGTTTACAGATTGTGAAACTCAATACACTATGCTCGAGAAAACTTGCTGCGCTCTGGCTTTAGCAGCCAAACGTCTCCGCCAGTACATGATTTGTCACACTACTTGGTTAATCTCCAAAATGGATCCAATCAAGTACGTCTTTGAATAGCCTACTCTCACGGGAAGGATTTCCCGTTGGCAAATGTCGTTATCAGAATACGACATTGAGTACCATGCTCAGAAAGCCATCAAAGGAAGTGTTTTAGCCGATCATTTAGCTCATCAACCGATTGACGATCAGTAATCAGTTGGATTTGACTTCCCAGACGAAGATGTCATGTACTTGAACATGAAAGATTGTGATGAACCATTACCCATCGAAGGGCCAGAACCAAGTTCCCAGTGGGGACTAATATTCGACGGAGCTGTCAACATTTATGGAAACGAAATAGGGGAAATCATTGTAACACCTCAGGGTACCCATATTCCTTTCACTTCCAGATTGACGTTTAAATGCACAAAAAATGAGGCCGAATACAAAGCCTGTTTCATGGGTTTCGAAGAAGCTATTGACCTAAGGATAAAGAATTTGGATGTGTATGAAGACTCAACCCTGGCTGTAAATCAGATCAAAGGAGAGTGGAATACATATCAATCAGAATTAATTCCTTACAAAGATTACGCGAGAAGGTTGTTACCATTCTTCAACAGAATCGAGTTTCATCATATCCCTCGTGAAGTAAATCACATGGCTGATGCATTAGCCACTCTATCCTCCATGATTAGTGTAAGTCAATGAAACAACGTACCTAAGATTGACATAATGTGCCTTGATAGGCCTGCTTACATCTTCACAATTGAAGCAGTCATAGATGACAAACCATGGTATCATGATATGAAGTGCTTCCTTAAAAAACAAGAGTACCCACCTGGGGCATCAAGAAAAGACAGGAAGACTCTCAGAAGACTGGCTGGCAACTTCTTCCTAAACAATGATACACTTTATAAGAGAAACTTTAACATGGTCTTGCTCAGATGCTTAGACAAATGATGTTGAGTTTAACAAAAGTAAGTATTGTGTTATCGTATCCACAGAGACTGGAGTGATATTACGAATTTTCTTTTAGATTACTGAAAGATTTTAAGCGAAAGTTTGTTGAGAAAGTATTTAGATGTTTTAAAGTGAAACAATTAAAACAAAACGAAATAATTTAAACGAAATTTATGATATGACAAGTTATCTTGCAGGGATTGGATTTCCTCTACCGCTCACTTATGCATTTTACCGATTAATTATGACGCAATCATGTTTTCTTTCATATTTCCATATACTTCTTCCAAACAATATGTATGTCTACATAAAAAGTTCATAGATTTTAATCGGTTTATTGAATCGGCGATGTCTCAACCGATTAAACAAATAGACCATATGAAGAACAAGTATTTGAATTGGATATTAAACCTAATTCTATGTCTAGAACTCAGAGTTTAATAGATTCATATCTGTAATATCTGAAGTTGAGATCAATATTCATTAATAACCGAATTCATAAGATTTGGAAATAAAGAAAAGATAGAATCAATACTTAATGAAAACATGCTTGCATTAAAATTAAAAGTGGTACATATATATACGGTTACGGTAGATTCTTCCAATCCCAACAAGAGTGAGAGTTAGCTATCCATTTTCATGGTAGCTTGTACAAAAAGGAAGAAGTGGAGATGAATGAGCATCAATGACGATTTCTCGATCCTTAATGCGTATCCAGCTCAATTCTTCGATTCTCTCCCTTAAAGTTCTCTTACAAAATCTCTTAAAAACTATTACAAAATGTATTTAAATAAAACATGAGATGACTTCTGCATTGCCTTTGATCCCTTTTTATAGTGGTCTTGGCCACCTGAGTTCGCATAGCGAGAGAAAGTTCGCTATGCGAACTTCCTTTCCTTCTCCATTAAGATTTGAATTTTTCCAACCCCCTTTCAGACACCGCCAAACTTCGCTATGCGAAGTATAGTTCGCATCGCAAACTCTGGTCGCTTCCTCTCGCGTTGTTCACTTCAAGCGAACATTGCTCTTTTTGATTATGTTTCTGTTCGCCTTTCCTCGTGTCGCGACCTTCACCTTCCATCGCATAATGATCTTCAAGCTAAATCTTTCGCTTTCTCTTACTTCTTTCGCTTCAAGTGAAGTTTGGCAATCTTGATTCTGTCTTGACTTGCTGGAGCTCGCTTCACTTTCGCATAGCGACGTTCGCGTAGCAAAGCATTTGGTCGCAAAGCGAAAGTTGCAGGGCATGGTTTTTCTCTATGTGCATCTGGTTTTCTTTATGCCTAAAACTTGCAAAACCACACAAATTCACAAGTACCAACCTTTTGGTTCTTTTGTTAGTCAATTCTCATAAAAAAATGCAATGGAACAAAGAAGTTCGTTTGAGTTTCGACTAATAATACATTGATTTTTGGGTTGTTATCAACAGATAAGAAGAAAACATGTTGATGAAAGAAATCCACGAAGGCTCCTTTGGAACTCACGCCAATGGACATACAATGGCAAGAAAAATTCTGTGAGTAGGATATTATTGGCTGACAATGGAGTCCGATTGCTACCAGTACATGAGGAGGTGTCACAAGTGTCAAATATACACATACAAAATCCATGTACCACCAATGCATCTCAAAGTTCTTTCTTCTCCATGGCCTTTTCCTATATGGGGAATCGACATGATTGGCATGATTAAGCCCAAAGCTTCAAACGTACATCGGTTCATCCTGATAGCCATTGACTACTTCACCAAGTGAGTCGAAGAAGTATCATATACCAATGTAACCCGACAAGTGGTGGTCTGATTTATCAAGAACAATCTCATTTGCCATTATGGTGTTCCAAGCCAGATCATTACAGATAATGGATCCAACCTGAACAACAAGATTATGAAAGAGTGTGTGCTGAGTTCAAGATCGAACACCATAACTCATCTCTCTACCGGCCTAAAATGAATGGAGCGGTAGAAGCGGCTAATAAAAACATCAAGAAGATCGTTCAGAAGATGGTTGTGACCTACAAAGATTGGCATGAGATGCTACCCTTTGCTCTTCACGGTTATCGCACATTTGTCCGCACTTCAACAAGGGCAACCCCTTTTTTCTCTAGTATATGGCATGGAAGCAGTGCTCCCCATAGAAATAGAGATACCATCAATCAGGG
The DNA here is from genome assembly GCA_022829125.1 of Lathyrus tuberosus. Classification (NCBI taxonomy): domain Eukaryota; kingdom Viridiplantae; phylum Streptophyta; class Magnoliopsida; order Fabales; family Fabaceae; genus Lathyrus; species Lathyrus tuberosus. The sequence goes on along the minus strand of JALAZF010000659.1, from coordinate 321,013 downwards.
TATTAATGGAAGCCAAGCTAACAAAAGATGAATGGTGTCAAAACCGATACGATGAACTGAACCTGATTGAAGAAAAGAGAATGACGACTTTATGCCATGGTCAGTTGTATCAGCAAAGAATGAAGAAAGCGTTTGACAAAAAGGTCCGACCCCGCGTCTTTAGAGAAGGAGACCTCGTGCTAAAAAAGATACAGTCATTCCTCACTGATTCTAGAGACAAATGGACTCCAAATTACAATGGCCCCTATGTGGTTAAGAAATCCTTCGCAGGCGGTGCCTTGAGACTCGCGACCATGGATGGAGAGGAGTTTACCTACCCCACGAATGTTGATGTAGTCAAGAAATACTTCGCCTAAATAAAAAAAACGTCTCGGTGGACTGAAAACCCGAAAGGGCGGTCCAGGAAAAAAACAGAGACATAACCAATGATTATCCCGATAGATTGAAAACCTGAAAGGGCAATCTAGGAAAAAATTAGGGATTCATGGCAAGTAACTATATCCAACAAGATTGACTCCTCAATGGTAATATCATCCGTCAGGAAAACTTCAGTCAAGGTCATCTTCGACAGAAGCCTAGAATGTCCAGAATTCAAAGTTGGTGGGAGGATAGTGGTCATTATGTTTCAATGTAGCCCCTTTCCTTTTAATTTACAATTTTCTAAACTTTGTAATGCTCCATGGGATCACGCGTTCGGCTTATTACCATTCTATCAATAAAATTTGATCTTGTGTGCCTTTTATTTGCAATTCTCCGTTATTCTGCTTTACAAAATGACATTTAATATGATCAACGATTCTTGAAACAAAAAAAATGAATTTACTTGTTAAATTTGCTTCTGCTTTTAAAAACAAAGATGGTAATTTCCTTTTGATTAATGATCACAAAACGGGAATCTTGACTGGCTCTCCAATAGTAATCTAAACTCAAAATGCAGAATCAAATTACTTCCTGAATGAAGGATCAACTATTTTAGAAGAAATGATCTATCTATCATCCCCGGCGGAGTTCTTACCTCTTAAAACCAATTGATGGTTTTTTCTCCCCAGCAGGGTCCACCTCAGAAAAACAAGGACGGATGTCCATCCCTAGCAAGTTTGTGTCTCCAAAAATCAGAACAAATGTAGGAATCCCTATTCCCGAGTAAAAGTACAACTTTCAGAAATACCCCCCATCTCCCAGAGTGGCCGAGTATCTAGTTATATTCCTCACCAGTCTATATGTCGTGTCTATTTTGTCAGCATAAACATACATACATCATGCATAATTGATTCATATTCATACACATGTTGCATAAATATCACTCTGGTCATGTTTATCCCCAAGTGATAAGCGCCATCTCTTCAATATAGAGTCGCCAGTCTTCCTTTCTACGTCAGATAGGACAAAATCCCGGTAAGTTCTTTCCTTATATGGAAATACCATCTAAACAATCTCTCTCCAGTGTATTCCTGGATTGAAATCGGTCCTCAACCACTTTGATAACTTGAACCTCTGAAAGGCAAGAAGTCATTTGGACATGCACATTTTGGAACATCACTCTTCACCATTGAAGATGATATTTTGTTTTCCCGAATTAAAGAAAATCCCCAGAGAAAGCCTCTCAACATAAGACTCTTGGCAATACGGCAGTTTCTCTCCGAAAATTTTGCTTTCGATGGAGTCATCGTCACCTAAAAATTGGATTACATCACATGGCATCTCTCTGAAAATGTCTCGAAGGGAAGTATGCTGTAATATCACCAAGCAACAAGCAATCTCTCAGGAGACTTTCTTTCCCCAGTAAGGTCGACAAATGGAATCTCCCACGGAGAAGTTTGCACACCTCTGCAGTTCAGACAAATGGGTTTCCCTAGCAAGTCTGACATCAAATCTTTTTCCATCAAATGGCGTCTCCCCAGTAAAACTCGATGAGAAGTTTGATGAAGACCGCTACAACGGATAGCATTCCTTGTCAAGAAAAGAACCTGACAAGAAGAAACTGAGACCAGTTCCATGGCAGAAGACCAGGATCGAGGGGAAGTTTATTTCTAAAGAAACTAAGACCAGTTCCCTAGCTGAAGACCAGGATCGAGGGGAAGTTTATTTCAAAGGAAACTAAGACTAGTTTCATGGCTGAAGATTAGGATCGAGGGGTAGTCTTACCCTTTTCTAAGTAGCATTACTTAGCAAAAGAAGATGAATGAGCAAATCGCTACCATCCATAACCACAATCAAAATTTCGGGTATTCTGATATTTAATCCTCTTTTACCATGAATGCCGAACGTCTTCTCCATTCACACCTTCAAGTCCAAGAATATTAAATAAGGGCATCTGTCATACCCTAAATTTTGACCACAAGATTCCCATCATTGTGCAAATCATCACCACAATATGGATGTATCTTCATACCTCATCAATCCTCTCAAAGATTGTTGAGCATTCACCTCAACCAAGAATTAGGGTTTTGAGCCCTCTTAGAGTACTCAGACAAAGGATAAATCAAGAATGGACATGATCCTCAACTCGTCAAGCCTCTCAAACATCCATGAAGGATCAAGAGGTCTCACACATCGAGAATTGAGCATAAGAATGCAACACTTCAAGCTATTCAAACCTCAAGATCATCAGTGTCACCAAATCAGGGTTTTGGTAGACCAAGGCCTGCAGAGAGAAATTTTCATCTGAGCATGAGCCAATACTTCAAAACATGATCCAAGAAGCTCAAAGGGACCTCATGGACCCAATCACAAGTTCAAAATAGGCTCAGGGGATGCATTCATCAAAAATCAGGAATTAGGGTTTCTTGACCTAATTCACCCCTAAGTTGACTTTTGAAGCAAGGCATGAGCCAAGACCTCAAGAAGTGTTTTGAAGACCTCCAATACATCATATTTATCCATTTACAAGATTGGATTGATTCAAAGAACTTGGTTCATAAGCAACATAAGGATTCAATTTCATCTAGACCAATTAGGGCTTCTGATGAAAAAGTCAACTGTACCTTTGACTTTTGACCAAGACATGATCCCAAACCTTGGGGCATGATTCACTACACTCTAAAACACCTATGGAATCCATCCATTAGGTTTGAATTAGGTCAAGGACTTGATTTCATAGAGGATCACAAAGTTTGAAATTCATCCGACAAAAAGTCAACTGTGCCAAAAATCAAGTTGACTTTTTGAATTTCTTGACAAACAAGGCTTCCCTAAGTAAAAAACAATGTTAACTTATGGTTTTGTTCATCATCCATCAAGAAAAATCAAGAAAAATCAAGAAAAGTGGGGTTACTTGCAAAAGGGGCAACCATAAGAAACTTGAAATTTCACTAAGTTATGAAAAAAAGTGATTTATACCCAACTTTGCAAGACCATAACTTGTGATCCAAGAAACCTTTTTCTTCCATCCAAAGCTCAAATGAAATCTCTCATTACATAATTCAATATTGTCAACTACAACAGATTCCAAATCCTCATGGATTTTGAGTTATGGATTGATCAAAATCACAAAAATATGAAAATGGCCATTTTTCCAACACTTAGTGAAATTTTGGACAGAATCTGTTTTGCATTTTCACCAACTTTGAGGCCATTTTTCGTTATGATCCAAGATGATTCAAGACCAAAGTTAAACATCAAAGTTTAAGTATGTTATTGTGGCTTTCCAAAAAGTACAAGAGCCTCTCATGGTTCAACTTGAACAAGGAGTTATAAGCCTCCAAAAATGGCATTTTCCACTCTGCCCACACAAAGGCATGAAAACATGACTTGGTTCCCACGATTTCTTGAGCCAATTTTTGACACTTGCATCATTTCATTTCTGTCCAAAATTAACTTGAATGATGAGGGATCTGATCACCAAGCCAACAAATAAAAAATCCTATTCCTTGGCATGTGAAATTCAATGTTGCAAATCCAAAAACTTCAATTTTGTTTCAAGGCATTCAAGAGATACATTGAAGTGGCACGGGCTGAGTCATTGATCACTAAAGGTGTCAAGCCTTATCCCTGCAACAGAAGACTTATAGCCTGCAAGATTGAGTCAAGTCAATGGCTAGAGGAGACTTTGGCTACATGACAAAGTTCAATGGATAATGGAGTAATCCAGCCTCCAATCACTATTGCTCCCAAAACAAAGTTACTATACTATAAATAGAGGTTCTTTCTGATCAATTCAAGTACACCAAAGCATAACAACTCATGCTTTCCTTCCAATCACTCTAAAAAACCAGAATTTGCTTCTTTTACAAGTCACATTCGAATTTTCAAATAGAAAGCAATTTCATCCAAACCAACCATCCTAACGCCTCACATATGTCATATACAAGTGATCCATAACCTCAAAACACATCTGGAACACCAGAATCACAAAGTCACCATCCATTTGCTCAAGCTTTTTGGCCTATTTACAGTTGGGGTACCACAACAAGTTCCAGGCTGTTTCAATCCATTCCAAGCCTTCAAACACACTACTTGAGGTCCAAGGAAGTTGTCCAGATCATCACACAACATCTGTAACACCTACAACTGAGGATTCGATTTCCTCTTGCAGAGGTAAGCCTGACACTCTCAAAATCTATGATTCATGCATCATAAATGTGTTTTCAAGTTACAAACATATTTCTGCACTTATGTAGAGTGTTTTCCCTCAATCAATTACTTTGTAGCTATCATGTATAGAATTTCATAGTGTTCTTGCAGAAATTAGGGTTCTTATGTTCATCTTTTGATTTCTCACTCCACACTTAATATAAATGCAATTAATTTATATCATTGAAATCCTTGTTCAAAAATACATAACTTTCGTGTTTACAAAAGTCAAAACCATTACGTATTGAGAGAGATATATGAGGTTTTTCAAAACGGCAATGGAGGGAGGCCGTGAGGAAGAAGATGGTCGTTGGCGCCATAATTTGAATTTTTGAATTTTAGGTAATTTTCTTAATTGATTTCAAAAATTATTTTCTCTCTCAATTTTTATCATTTTTTATTGGTTCTTTTGTAAAAATTCACAAAAATATTAAAATATTTTATTCTACAAAAAAATCAAAGTTATATTATTTATTTAATATAGTTTGAATTTTTGTAAATAATTTCATTTTATTTGTTTTTAAACATTTTTAAATGAAATTTTCACCTTGGTTTTTCAAATTCAAATGAATTCCATGTTGTCATGTGATTAAACATGATTTTTCAAAACATTTTTCAAAGTTGACAACTTGTTTTTGAATATATTTGATATTTTATATCATTTTTTATTTAATTTCCTTTGAAAATTATATTTTTTTAAAATTAAAATTAGGGTTTTTCTTAATTTTGAGTTTTTCAAACTTCATTTGAAACACTTTTGGGCCTCTATTAGAGTCTAAGACCCATCCCCTTTGCAAATATACCATTTTGGGCCTCAGTCATTGTATAAGTCCTGATACGATTTTCAAAATAACGGTGCGATCATTGTCTTTCATCTGGGCATCTCTTTGAGTTTTAAGCCCCATCTTTTTTATAAAAATAAAAGTTTGGGCCTCTAATAGAGTGTAAGACCCATTCCTTCTTGTACATAAATAATTTTGGGCCTCAGTCATTGTATAAGTCCCTCAGTGGTTTTCAAAATCATGGTGCGATCGTCGCCTTTTCAAATGAATCATCTGGGCCTTTCCTTGAGTATAAGCCCCATTATTATTTCTTTACAAACACTTTTGGGCCTCTATTAGAGTGTAAGACCCAACCCCTTTTTGTACAAAAACAATTTTTGGGCCTCTGCTGTAGTATAAGTCCCACAACGTCTTTCAGTATCGCAGTGCGATCAATATTTTCAAATAAGTCATTTGGGCCTCTCCTTGAGTATAAGCATCAATCTATTGTACATAAACTTTGTTTTTAACTATAAACAAACTTCCAGGGGCCTCTCCTTGAGTTGTAAGCCCCATACTTCTATTTTCAAAATCATCTATCTGTTTTAAATTGGTACTAAGAGGAGCATTATTCCCGGTGAAACTGCTCTTAGACCACTTAGGTCTCTCTTTGAGCTATAAGCCCCAGACCCTCCTTTCTTTTTTAAAAAAACTTGTTTTTATTTCAAATTCAAATTCAAAGTTTCCTCAAAACTTTCTTCAAGTTCTTGAAACCCTAATCAAGCATGCAGTTGTAGTCAATACAACAGATCACAATACACTTAGGCTTCCTCTCAGCAGTTAAGTCCCACTATCTTTTTCAATGCATATTTGTTTATATATATCTGTCAATTCAATTATCTGTTTATACTTATGCATATCTTGCTTAGAGTTCCCCCAGCAGTTAGGTATAGGCTTAAGTCAAACTAGAGGTTACTTTCAACATAGTCAAAACTAGTTCCCTCATAGGAAATTCCTTATACAGTCTGCCTCCTCTTGGGCTTATACAATATGGAATAGAGAAAGGCATTATTCCCGGTGAAACTTTTCTCAAGACTGTCAAAACTTTGAAATATATGTGTATACAAGAAATTCATCTCCCCAAAGAGGATTAATTCCCGGTGAAACCTCTTTTGAATTTCTTCAAACCTTAGAACTGTTCAACAAAGAAAGGACTAATTCCCGGTGAAACCTTTCTTGAAATCTTCTTAGGTTTGGACCCACAGTCTTCCTAAAACATCCCCAGCCTCTCTTGGGTTTAGTACAAGGACCCACAGGCTTCCTAAAAGCATCCCTAGTCTCCTCTTGGGCCTAGTACAAGGACCCCCAGGCTTCTTAGAAGTTCCTCAGCCTCCTCTTGGGCTTAGTACAAGGACCCAAAGGCCTCCTAAAGGCATAGGATAGAATTTAGTCATCTCTACTAGTTCAATCCCCAGGAGAGTCAAGAATTCCAAAACATCAAGCCATTTTAGGGTTGATCTTCATCCCTTAAACCCTCAGCCTCTTCTTGGGCATCATACAAAGACCTCTCTCTACATTAGAGCATACCACTTCTTGAGAGAGTTGAACAGTCTCAGCCTCCTCTTAGGCTTCATTCAAGTCAGACTTGGAAAGTCTCACATCCTCTTGAATCTCACAAAGAAACCCTCAAGTATCCTAAAAGCACAGGAAAAACCCTTATCATTTCATCAATATTCTAATCTCTAGCAAAGTTAAAACCTCTATAGGTTTTCAAACTCAACTTTAAACTCCTCTGACCCCCAACAAGACTTAAAGTTTTACCTTAAAAATCCCAGCCAGGGTCAATTAACCATCAACAAATCCCCAAGAGAATCAGAACCTCATGGAATCTGATATCTCAACTCTTCCCTGATCCCTAGAAAGAGTAAAACTTTTGGATTCCCCAACACAATTTGGACTTGCTCTTGGATTTCAATAATCCTCAGCAAAAGATAGCCTCCTCTTAGGCTTCATATAAGAATTTGCTTAGTCAGCCTCAATCTTGGGCTTTGTAGAAGACAGACAAAACCCTCCCCAGTAGAGTCAGTCGCTTTTAGCTTCAACCTTGGGCTTTGAACAAGGCACACAAAAAGTAACATCTCATTAGATGAGACCATGGGTCCTCTCTGCAAGAGGATATTTCTTCTATACATCACATTTTAAAACAAACAATCAAAACCTTTTTTCAGATAATAGCTGTAAGTGGCACACTTGTTGATTCAAAAGCCAAGTTGGAGTCCTGCCTTTATCCTGGCTAAAATTCATCTTTCATCTGACAATTGTAAGTGGCAAGCCTCTGGATTCCATACATCCAAGCCAATGTCCCTATCTTATCATGAAAGATTCATAAGGAAAAAATGGCATTGCTCTACACTGAGTTAAAGTTTTCTTCCTTCATGACATCCATTTTATAAAGGAAATTATGGCATTGCTGGACTCTACATATCCCAGTTAAAGTAATTCTCCTTTATAATCAATTACTCAACATTTGTGATGAATAGGTGAGATATTCTTCCTTCAGAGATGACAAATTCTCTCTTAATCACCCCCTTTAGCTTCAATCTTAGGCTTTGAACAAGACATAAATACTTTGATAGCTTCAATCTTGGGCTTTGAACAAGACACCAAACATACCTTTCCTCCCATAGAAATAGGAGGAACTACGATTGCTCTAATTTCACAAATCTCTTTACGGGAATACGTAGGCATAAGATTGCGAAATCTTAGCGAGTACACAAATCAAAAACTTTAGGTCCAGTACCTTCCCAAAAACAACGGAAAACCCAAAAAACCACAAAAACATTCTCTCAATTCTCCCAAAGGAGAAACTTTCCCAAGCCACAACAGATAAACACAAGAAAGCATTTTAATTTAACAGAGATACATGCAATAAAAGGTTCCTATGGATTACCATAGATACACTGGGTGTTAATAGCTTCCCTTTGTATAACCAGACCCCGATCCCCAATCTCTTAGCATTTGTTAAAGAAAACATTTGCATGCAAGGTTAGTTTTATATATGTTCCCTTTCCTTTCCAGCTTCATAGGATAAATAAGAAATCAGAAAGTAGCACCCAATTCCAACATTACGGTAAGGTGGTCGCGTCACCGACAAAAATTGCATGCTACACTCGTCCATGCTGATAGCCGGCTTCTGAGCTAATGACTCATTAAACTGTCTGGTTCGTAATCCATGTTGAAAAGCTCCCACAAATAGTTCCTGGTTTGGATGAGATACTTTGAGGGTTTCCTCATTGAATCAAACCAGGTAGTCACGTAGTGATTATGACTGTTTATGTCGAACACTGAACATTGTGGTCGTGGACACCTTTTGGCGCTTTCTTGCCGAGAAGTGTTGTACTAACTTCTTAGTCCAGTATTGGTAGCTTACGATGGAGATCCGAGGAAGGCTCATGTACCATTTTAGAGCTACATCCTTAAAGGTACCAGCCATGAGCTTGCACTTCAGTGAATCCGAAGGGCAACTATGGTCATCTGATTGTTAATGGCAATAACATGCTCCCGAGGATCCGTCTTCCCATCATCAGAGGTTAATGATGGTGCTTCAAAGTTTTCCGGGACGTGGTCGTCCCATATCTCTTGAGAAAGAGGTTGTGGCTCGAGAAACTCCTCCTCACGGTCGCCGTCAGCCTGACTTTGTTGTTGCAGAAATTGTATGCATTCTTGCAGCGTCTCATTCTGGTGACGCATGGCCCCCATCGTGGCTAGCAGTTGAGCCATGTCTGGAGGATCTCCTTCAGAGGACATGTTGTTAGTGTAAGGTGTGGCCTGGGAGAGTTTTACCTAAGCCCCACGGTGGGTGCCAAATGTTCTAGCCAAAAATGGTTAGATACACCAAAAGTGCTAATTCCCCTTGTCTTGGACAAGAAGAGCTACGTTGTCTATATTGTGAGGGATATTTGGGGATTTGAGAGCTATACTTGTGTTGTGTATTGTCTCAAGATGATTGTGTCTTGCTTAACCCTCATGTGGGAGCCCCTTTTATAGTCTTCCATTAAGATATGCCATTAAGAGAAGTCTCTTGGCCTTCTGACATTACATGGCCATCATTGCTGTAACTCCCCTTCATGAATGTAGGCTTTGAAGCTCTGGTAACGTCCGTATTGATGCACCGCCACCGTTACAACTATTGGTGTGCCAGTTGAGTTCATGTTCGGCGTAAGTATTGGGTTGATGGAGGTCAGTACTCGGCCTCGTAGGAGTTCGGATGATGGGAGTCGGGCTCCCTGACCGACCCGGGTTATGGATGGTACTTGCCTAGCTCTCTACATTGCTCTACCTTTCTTGCTATCGTAGTCTAGTTCATGCTTAACCTTGTCCAGCTACACAACTCGGCTTAAAATATATTTGGCATGTACAGCCCTCACCCGGTTACTTAGCCCAATTGTAGTGAAAATTCAAAAAAATATGCTTATGTGTGTGTGTTAAAAAGCAAAAAAAATCATTGAATATTGACACAATATTGGATCAAGATCACCAACAGGTTTTTTCACCATGCGAGAGTCGCCACCGCTCTTTATTGTTTCCAAAGGAATGGGAAAAGAACTAATAAAACCCACAGAAGTTTTAAAACAAATATAATAAAACAGAGAGATGATGGTACATGGGTTGGTTATGGAAAGGGAAGGTATTAGAACCCCTCACATCTATAGTACTTGATCGGTAAATTGGTAAGTGTACTAATCTTCCAATGTAGTAATAACAAGGGGAAATCCCCAGTATCGATCTCAAGGACTGCTTGATGATATAGAGTTCTGGATTAATTCCAATTAAACAAAAGCTTGGAGGTTTTGGGATTATTTGGTAAAGTTATAAAAGAAATTGCGAATAAAGTAAATAAAGAGCGTGAAATGTGAAAACATATATGAGTAGTATGCTAGGGAAGGTGTATGATTCAATTATGTAACGATTCCGAATTCACAGTGCAAAAACTTATTTAATTAAAATATTACTGGTTCTTAAGGGCGTTTACTCCTAAGTTCTTAGTGAGAAAACATCTTATCAATCAACCTAATTATTATGTCCATAGAAAATCACGGTTGAAATCAAGCATTATAATATCAAGAATCATTCGGTTATTATAGGGTATCCATAGTCCTAAGGTATATCTACTACAATATGTTCTCAAACAGATCATGAACAATGGCGGTCTAGCCTAATTGTTTCACATACATCAAACTACGTTTGTCCTACAGAGAAGGCAATAAGAACGGTTAAGAGAACAAATCAGATATAAGAAAACAAAACTTTTATTGAACAAATGAAAGAGAATTCATTACAAATTAGAATCAGGGACACCCCGGTTTTGTCTTATTTATTTAATTGAGTCAATTTAATTATTTTCGTTTTATATTATTTTATTTTTGACTTTTATTTGACAATATATTATTTTTCATCGCTGTTTATGTTTTATCGCATTTTGAGAGCGTTTGCGAGATATTTGAGCAAAGGGGTAAAATAGTCTTTTAGGGGTTTAGATATTTATATAAATAGAAAGTGGAGAGAAAAAGAGAGAAAAGAAAAGGAAAGAAAAAGAAGAGAAAGAAAAGGAGAAGAATGAAAGAGGAAAATCGCGGGAACTCCGTTTCGAGCGCGATTAATCGGGTAAGGGTGAGAAGTTTCAATTATATCTTGCTTGTGTATGTATATGTGTTGTTTGTTGTAATTGTTTTGGTTGTTTCGCAACTTTTCGTATCGATTGGAATTAGGAGCAATTGATAGAAATCGATGTTTTCGCGGATGAAATTCGATAAAAACTGAGTAGATTACTTGTTGTTAGGTTTGTATCATGTTTTGGTTGTTATAGTATGTTTTGGAAGTGTTTGGGTGGAAGAAATGAGGGATTTTGACCCCAAATGACCTATGTTATCGCTGCTGGAAATTCTGGGTTTTGCAGGTTTGCATTGAGAGCCAAAGCGAAGGAAACAGCGAATGTTCGCTAGCTGTTCGCATTGCGAACTTTGGGTCTTTTTGCTTCTGCCACGGTTCGCTGGGAGCTTCGCATTGCGAACGTGACAGATTTTCAGTTTTTGTTTTCTTCATAACTTTTGATCCGTAAATCGGATTGAGGCACGGTCGGATGCGTTGGAAATCTATTTCAATGCTCTTTATGATAGTGGAATAGAAACATATGTTTAAGACATATATTGATAAGAAAATATGGAAAAGTGATGTATGTGTGAAAAGTGTGGTTTATGTTTCCACCATAACTCCCGAATCGCGAGTCCGATTGATGTGGGACTTGAGGCATTAGATAGATAACTTAAAATGATATTAAATGGTGATGTTAGACCATGATTTAACCAAGAATGTTTGGTAGGGGATGATTAGTGGTTTGTAGGTTTCGTTGTGTTTGTTGTGTTTAAGGCGATATGCTATCGTCATATAAATGTGGGTCTTTTGTGCTATCTATATAATGTTGATGCATGTGATAATGATGTTGTTGTGTGGTAAAATGCATTGTTTGATTGAATATCAATGTATGTTGTTATGATGTGTTGTGGGTAGCCTTTGTGGTGTGAATCCCTTGTGGAAGTAATTGTGATTGCATGATTGTTGTGGTTTGTGGATTATGATGAAATGCATTGTTTGGGTGAAATTCAATATATGTGGTTTGGTGGCCTTTATGGTTTGAAATGCATTGTTTGAATTGGTTTCCAATGCATGAATAATGATGATGAGATAATTCATATGGTTGAATTGTGAAGATGCATTTGATTGTCATGAGTTCTTGTGTGTCAAGCATCATGATATGCATCTTGTGATGTCGTGTGCCGTAGTGGGTGTGAGCGACGAATCGATTCCAGAGGGAATCCGCTATAACATCGTGCGCTTTATACAAAGAGGACTTAAAGCAATGATTATAGACGATTGTGCGCCTTATACAAAGAGGACTTAAAGCGATCGGATCGTGCACCTTATACAAAGAGGACTTAAAACGATCCATAAACATCGTGCGCCTTATACAAAGAGGACTTAAAGCGACGGGGAACATCGTTTGCCCGACGGGGAGTTACGTTGAGTAACAAGCGATGATTCCAATAGTTCCTGGGTGAAGTAATGTTGAGAAATGATGGATGGATGGTACCGCATATGCATTGCATAGAGTCGTTGTGTCGGTCTCTGTGCATTTGCATAAATCATGAATGGATTGATTATGTGTGAGAATTGTGAATGGATGTATTATGTGTGAGAATTGTGAATTGATTGAGCATGTGTTGAGATTTATGTTTGAATTGGTGAATTGATGTGCATATGTGATAAATGCATTGGTTTTGGATAATATGTTTTATGCATAAACATATGATATGTGACGTGGTGGGGTGTTTCTATATGTTATGACCATGGTGTGCCTTATGTGTGAATATGTGATTATGTTGGTATAATTGATATATGCTATGTGGTAGGATTATTAGAAAAATGTTATACATCTGTGGCGTGCTATATGTATTGGTATGTGATGTTTGTGGTGAGAATAGCTATGTATGTGAATTTATATGTTTTGCATATTATTATGCAATCTTGATTTAGTTGTTATTTCTCACCCTTCTGTTGTGGTTTGTTGCTCTATGAGGCAATTGCAGATTTGTAGTCTTGGAGGCTTTTGTGAAGATTAGCCCTCCGTTCTTTTGTCTGTCTTGGTGTCTGCTCTGATACGTAGCACGGGAGTCGGGGAACGATTATGTTATATATGTATACCTTTGTTAGATTTATTGTGTATTACCTTTGTATGTATATTTTGATGTTATAAAACAATTTACGTTGTAAAACAATTCAGTTATGGATCTTCCGCTTTATTCCATAATTGACCTTTCCTTTTGTATGGAAAAAGTTTCCCTTTGAGGTTATTCCATTTTGTGTTATGTATCAAATAAATGAGCAGGGATTGTGTTTTCTTTCTTTAATTATGACATCCCTGTTTTCTGTCGGAAAAATAAAATTTTAATTACTCTGATTTATATATGTATTATTTATTCGCGATGGGAATTGGGGTGTTACATTAGTGGTATCAGAGCAGGTCGGTCCGTCCGGCCAAGTTGTTGAGTCAGTTGGTGTGACAGTGGAATACTGTCGGTGTTGTTTGTTTCTTAGTACGTGATATGTGTGTGAAACACTGTCAGTACTTTCTAGTTTTCTAATCCCTTGTTTGCAAGATTTAGATTGAGTTAAGTGGGGAGAAGCTGGTGCTTCTCCAAGTTGCTTCAGGTGTGGAGCGTTGGCTCAGTGTGTTGTGAATTGCAAGATTGTAAGTGTTGTTTAGACAGTGTTGTTTCTGATTCCGGAGGGAATGCGGAGGTAAGGTTTATGTCGACTAAGGATTGGTGCCTTAGGTCGTTTTGTGCATGAGATGTAAGGAATGCTATTATAGTTTGGTAAAGATGGTTTATGCCCCATCATGATTGTCGACTGTCTATTGACAAATTGAGGAACTGATCACCCTTAATCTCTTGTTGATAGTAGACGGAATTATGTTGGATGGAATAGACGTATCTTTTCGGCTTTGATAGTATGTGCAATGAATGGTTTGGAATTTTAGAAATGGTTACGGATTGTTTTGATGAGTCGATGAGGATTTCTTATATCGGAAGATGAGGCGGATTAGAGGTTTTGTATATTGCTCAAGTTGGAATGTATCTGAGGGAGAATGATTGGGTATTACTAATGGTTATTCTCAGAGAGTAGAGTGTGAACTTAAATTGGACGAAGGTGAATAGTCGAGGTTATATCTGCTAAGTGAGTAGGACACTCTTTGGAGTTAAGACTAAGGTGTTTGTTATGTTTGTGAGGCTAGTGTTCTGGAAATTGACAGGAAAGCCACAGTGATGGGCCGTCAGTTGTGCATGGTTTTCAGATGTGTTTTGGATGAAACATTAGTGTGTCGACTTGAAGAGGTCCAACATGGTTGGTAAGGAAAAAGATGATAGTAGGAGGTTGCATGTTAACTAGTGAGTAGTATGGAAACTTGTGGTTGTGTTCTGGATAGCATGAGTTTTGAATTGTGATGAATCGCAAACGATTTGAAATTCCTTGATGGTATGAGACTATGGAAATCTTGAGAAAACCCTTAGGTATGGATGTAATATTTAAGAGTTCTTTTTGGTTGGTTGTTGATACATGTTGGAAATTGTGGAATTGGACGGTCAAGAGAAGAAATTGTGTATGGACTACTGATAGTTGAATAAGGTAACGATTGAGAATAAGTGAACCCAATGCGAATGGGAATGCGAAGATTCGCCGAAGCTTCGTAGTGCGAAGGTCAAGGCGAAGGCTCGCTAGCAGTTCGCAGTGCGAACTTTGTGCCCTTTTTCTTCTGACTTGGTTCGCATTGCGAATTAGGAAAGCGACTGCTCGCTGGGAGGTTCGCATTGCGAACATGGCTGATCTTTCCAAATTGTTTCTTTCTTAACTTTGGCTTCGTTTATCCGATTTAAACGTTCTTTATATCATTGTGGAGCTATGAAAGGGTTCTATGTTTTGGAAAGCATAAATATTATTTATGGAATGGATTTTTGGTCGATTATAGGGATTAGTCAGAACTACGTGAATTACGTAAAACGAAAACTGTTAACACGTTAAAAGCTTCAAGTGATGCGTCTGGAATGTTTGTGGAGTATATGAATCGTATATTCCATATTTATTTGGATAAGTTCGTAGTGGTTTTGATTGAGGATATTCTGATCTGTTATAAACTCAGAGGGAGAACAGGTAGAGTGTTTGAGATTGGAATTGCAAGTGTTGAAAAGAGACGAAGTTTTATGCTAAGTTATTCGAGTGAGAATTTTGGTTGAAAAGGGTTAGTTTTCTTGGATATGTTATTTCAGATGAGAGTATGGTTATGGATCCATCGGAAGTAGATGCAGTTCTACAAGGAGAGGCTCCGAAGTTGGTTAAGGAGATTAGAAACTTTTGGGCTCAGTTGGTTGTTATTGCAGGTTATGGAAGACTTTGTTAAGTTCGTACTTCTGGTATCTCAGTTGACTTGCAAAGGGTAAGTCATTTATTTTGGATGCTCGTTATGAGTGAGTTTCAGAGAGCTGAAGTAGAAGTTGTCTACGGTTTCAGTTTTGATTCTGCGTGATCCTAATAAACCGTTTGTGAGGTATTGGGATGCGTGCATAAACAGTGTTAATGCACGAGAGTAAAGTCGTGGCTCATGCTTTACGACAATTGAGGATTTATAAAAGGATATATACTATTCTGGATTTGGAATTGGTTGTGGTTGTATTGTGTTGGAATATTTGGAGGTATTATCTTTATGGTTCTAGGTTCAAAGTGTTTGGTAATCACAAGAATATTGAGTACTTGTTTGGTATGAAGGGATAGAGTATGAGACAACGAGGATGGTTAGAATTCGTGATGAGTTATTAGTTGGCTTGGATTATCCTTCGGGGAAAGCGAATGTTGTGTCGGAAGAGTTAAGTCGAAAGTTGTTATGCATGTCTGTTTTGATGGTCAGAGAATTAGAATTATTTGAGCAGTTTAGAGACTTGTGCCTGGTGTGTGAGATAACACAGTGGAGTGTGAGGTTGGAAATATTAAAGTGAACAGTGATTTTTGGTGAATATGAGGAAGAGTTAGACTTTGGACGTGAGATTGGTAGTTTTGATGGTTACGAGTAATCAGAGTGCGCAGCGGAAACGTGATGTGGCATATTTTGTATTGGAGTGTGTGACTTATAAGAGTTCATAGGTTGAACATTGGAAACCGGTTGGAATGATGAGACCATTGGATGTTTCAGAATGGAAGTGTTAGGCGAAAGGTTTAAATATTATTCTTGGGCTACTATGTAGATGGATGTTTTGGGTTGTATGTTCGATTGGTGAATCGTAGCATTGTTGTAGTATGGTTGTGTGACAAGGATGTTGGTTTAGTGGTCACGTAGAGGTTATTGAAGCAATGTTGGGTTGTGGAACCTTGTGTTCTTGTTGTGTTGTTGTGGCCTCGTTTCCATCGTGATGGTTCGAGTGCATGTGGCTAATTCCTTGTGGGGGATTAGGGGAGTGTTACCTAACGGGAGGGTAACGATCTTGTTGTGTTTCGGTTCAAGAGTGAACCTGTGTGTGTTCGTAACTTGGGTATTCCTTGAGTCATGAGTTGGTCGTCAAGTGCATTGTATGGGCTTTGCATCTTGTCGTTGTAGTTGTCGTCGTGTCGTGTTGTTGTAGTAGTTGTTGATAGCAGGGTGGTTTGTCAGTTTGTGTTATTTGTGGGGTGCCTCTTGTTGGCATGTTAGTTTGTTGGTCGGTGGCGAGAGTCGTGTCCAGAGTTGTTCGTCTCAGTATATTTTCGAGGACGAAAATGTCTAAGTGGGGGAGAGTTGTAACGCCCCGGTTTTGTCTTATTTATTTAATTGAGTCGATTTAATTATTTTCGTTTTATATTATTTTATTTTTGACTTTTATTTAACAATATATTATTTTTCATCGCTGTTTATGTTTTATTGCATTTTGAGAGCGTTTACGAGATATTTGAGCTGAGGGGTAAAATAGTCTTTTAGGGGTTTAGATATTTATATAAATAGAAAGTGGAGAGAAAAAGAGAGAAAAGAAAAGGAAAGAAAAAGAAGAGAAAGAAAAGGAGAAGAAAGAAAGAGAAAAGAGGAGAAAGAGGAAAATCGTGGGAACTCCGTTTTGAGCGCGATTAATCGGGTAAGGGTGAGAAGTTTCAATTATATCTTGCTTGTGTATGTATATGTGTTGTTTGTTGTAATTGTTTTGGTTGTTTCGCAACTTTTCGTATCGATTGGAATTAGGAGCAATTGATAGAAATCGATGTTTTCGAGGATGAAATTCGATAAAAACTGAGTAGAATACTTGTTGTTAGGTTTGTATCATGTTTTGGTTGTTATAGTATGTTTTGGAAGTGTTTGGGTGGAACAAATGAGGGATTTTGACCCCAAATGACCTATGTTATCGCTGCTGGAAATTCTGGGTTTTGCAGGTTCGCATTACGAGCCAAAGCAAAGGAAACAGCGAACATTCGCTAGCTGTTCGCATTGCGAACTTTGGGTCTTTTTGCTTCTGCCACAGTTCGCTGGGAGCATCGCATTGCGAACGTGACAGATTTTCAGTTTTTGTTTTCTTCATAACTTTTGATCCGTAAATCGGATTGAGGCACGGTCGGATGCTTTGGAAATCTATTTCAATGCTCTTTATGATAGTGGAATAGAAACATATGTTTAAGCCATGGATTGATAAGAAAATATGGAAAAGTGATATATGTGTGAAAAGTGTGGTTTATGTTTCGACCATAACTCCCGAATCGCGAGTCCGATTGATGTGGGACTTGAGGCATTAGATAGATAACTTAAGATGCTATTAAATGGTGATGTTAGACCATGATTTAACCAAGAATATTTGGTAGGGGATGATTAGTGGTTTGTAGGTTTCGTTGTGTTTGTTGTGTTTAAGGCGATATGCTATCGTCATATAAATGTGGGTCATTTGTGCGATCTATATAATGTTGATGCATGTGATAATAATGTTGTTGTGTGGTAAAATGCATTGTTTGTTTTGCATATTATTATGCAATCTTGATTTAGTTGTTATTTCTCACCCTTCTGCTGTGGTTTGTTGCTCTATGAGGCAATTGCAGATTTGTAGTCTTGGAGGCTTTTGTGAAGATTAGCCCTCCGTTCTTTTGTCTGTCTTGGTGTCTGCTCTGATACGTAGCACGAGAGTCAGGGAACGATTATGTTATATATGTATACCTTTGTTAGATTTATTGTGTATTACTTTTGTATGTATATTTTGATGTTATAAAACAATTTATGTTGTAAAACAATTCAGTTATGGATCTTCCGCTTTATTCCATAATTGACCTTTCCTTTTGTATGGAAAAAGTTTCCCTTTGAGGTTATTCCATTTTGTGTTATGAATCAAATAAATGAGCAGGGATTGTGTTTTCTTTCTTTAATTGTGACATCCCTGTTTTCTGTCGGAAAAATAAAATTTTAATTACTCTGATTTATATATGTATTATTTATTCGCGATGGGAATTGGGGTGTTACATATTTGACTCGGATTGCACATGTTTATTATCATTTAATTGTTATTTTCTTGCATTATGTTTGTGTTTTGTCTAATTTTTAGGTACATTGACCAATAAGAGCCTTTCACGAAGAAAGGAAGCGAAACAGGCGAAAAACAGAGATTTTAGGGTTAATTACACACATGGAGTTCCACATGGCGTTTGCCTTGGGGGTGGCCATGAGGTGTAGGGTTTCTCCCACGACCCAACGGCCAAAATACTAGTCCACCACCATTTACACACATGGCTGACATCGTGCCCTGGTGGTGGGCGCCATCTTCACAAAGGTGGATTCAGGCAAGGGCGGTTGGAGTTTGAAGCCATGACCAAAGGATTTCTCTCCCACGATTTCTGAAGGCCCAACTAGACGTCCAAGGCACTATTTCACTATAAATAGGACCTAGTTTCTCAAATTTTAGGCATCCACTCTTAGTCACATCATAGACATAGATTCACTTTGTAAAAGCGATAATTCATCACATCGAGGAATTAGCGCACCATTGTTGTGAGCGAGTGTGGATCAATCGTAGAGTAGAAGCTTTCCGTTATTTTCTTTACCAGTCTTGTACCAGATTCAAGTCTCCGATTTGGAGCAGGTTTTTAATTCATTCGCAATATTTATTACTTATTTATCCCGCATTGCATTTACTTTTGTTTATTTCCCGCATCGTCTTTACTTTTATTTATTTCCCGCACTGCCTTTATTTTATCATTCTATTTTAATTTCTCTATTGTCTCGCACGTTTACTTTATTTATCTTGTTGTTTTTTTCGTTACCTTTTCAAAGACATTTGCACACTGCTGCTACTCGAAAAAATAGACGATGTGGAGGCGAAAAGAAAGAAACAGAGAGTCGCCATCGAACTTTATTTATCCCAAAAGGGGAAGGGAAAACATCAAGAAAACCCCAAGAAGGAAGGATAAGATGGTCTCGCAACCAAATTATGGGTTCGAAAGCCGGTAATGTGAAGGGAAGGTATTAGCACCCCCCACATCCATCGTAATCGATGGGAACCATTCGCTTGTCTATGTGTAAGGATGTTTGCTAAAGGATTGCTTTCGAAAGAGTGCTCTAAGGGGAGAGAGAGAGAAGGGTAAAAAACAAAGATTGTGAAAGAAAATAAGATAAAAGAAATGGTGAGGAAAAGAAAAGGTGGGAAACAAAAAGGAGTCTCGATAGGACTTCGCAGTCCTATGCCTACGTATTCCCTCGTGCAATGGGAAAGTCAGAGTCAACGTAGTTCGGAGGACTACGAGTGAAGAAAATAGAAGGGTGCTCGCCAAGGATTGGAGCCTTTGTGCCTACATATCTTCACTTAAAAGAAGTGAAGAATCAGAGCGTCCGTAGTTCGTGGGACTACGGTTTGTTGGTGTTTTTTATGGGCGATGCTAACGTGCATATTCTAGCAGTTAGGTGTATTGTAGCTCGCTCGTGGAGTCTTATGTGTTACCTGTTTGCGGTAGAACGGACGTAACATGCCATTTTCTGAAAAAGTTTAGATTTTCACCATTGAGGCAAGATGTCACATTTGATTTGTGAGGATTGATTTTAGGGGTAAAATAGGTCCTCGGATAGGAACCCCTGCAGGTAGTACCCAATTCTCAATCTCAAAAGATTTGTTATAAAAAATAGTGTGGCGAATATAGTTACGTCTTCGTATTAAAAGACGAGTATCGAGACCACACACTCTAGAGTGAGCAGCCTAATACTCGGGGAGGAAGAAGTCTTCACTCAATCCTATTTGTTTAGTTGAATACAAAGAGAACCTTATTCTCTTATTTAAGGTGTTTTATTTTGGATGGTAAGTGCTTTATGACAGTGAACCCTAAAGGTAGTGTCAAGCACCCAGGATAGGACAAGGCATTCGCCTAACCACTCCACAACCATCCAAGTTTATTAGGGAAAAAAAGTTTTGAAAATGCACTTGGTATAAGACCAAGGTTTTTAGACTCAAGGAGACAAAAGAAAGAGAGAAAGGGTCTTGAAAGAATGGGTGGTGAATAGAGCAAGGTAGGTTGATGGCGATGCACAAGGCAACCGACTTACAAGGGTGAAATACATACAAGGTTAGTGTGGGTTTAAAGGAAGAGATAAGAGATGAGAATGAGAAGAGAAGAGAAACCCTAAGGTGGAAACCAAGTTAATGGGTTTTGAAAAATGACTTGACGTTGGATCAATCCTTATTTGTCTTTTATTTTGAAAAGGTGTTCTAACCTAGTTCAATTTTATCTTTCTTAACAAACAAGCAAGCAGGCATAAAAAATAAACTAAGCTATTACATTTTAATGGGGGGGGAGGGATACATAATGCGCACCAAGGAGGGAAATGAGATGTAAAGTATGAAGGAGGTAGAGAAATGCATCAAGTATGAATGAAACAAGTGATCAAGAATTCATCTCAAGCAACCAAAGCAAGAAGACTCACTCAAACCAAGTAAGAAGGAACAAGCAAGTATGCAAGACAACACATGTTTCCAACTTAAATTAAAGCAACAAGGAGGCATACAAGTGAAAATTCATACACATTTGAGTCATCTAAAAATGCTCAAATGAGTCACACAACAACACTCAAGAATTTAGTCAAGGGCAAATCAAATTGTGCACAAGTATACATGCCTTAATAAGTTAACCACATATCAACTATGAGAAAACCAAGACAAAATGAATCAAGCAAGATGAAAAACAATCAAGTTCAGAACCTAAATCACATCATGGTCAACATATTTCAAAGATGAGAGGAGATGCACAAGAGCATTCATCATGAATCAAAGCAAAGATTAAGCACATGTAGACACTTAGCTCAAGAAAGCAAAGAAACAATGATAAAAAATTATGAAATTGAAGACATGTGAACATGGGAGGTCAGAAGCAAACACAAGAATTTCAATGTGTATTCGGCACCAAGACATCAAGGAAGTTCAATAAGAATCAAACACAAAACATGAGCAAAGAACTAGGCATGCATCATTCTTTATCAACCTCAAAAGGACTCAATCATTCACACACAATCAAAGGAGTTCAAAAGGCAAGCCATACATAATGAATCAAAAGAAATCATAAGCTCAAGCATAGCTTTTCAAGTCAATTAAGATCATCAAAAATCAAATGGATTCATGCAAGAACAATGCTAAAAAAAACTAGGTCAAAGTATGCACAATATCATGGTCAAAACATCATCAACTTGAAACATCACTCAAAAATAGCAAAATGATCAAATAAATTCAAACAAAAAGCTCAAACTCATTTTCATGCACTCAAGTGTGTGTGTGCAAAAGTTTTCTAAGAGTAAGACACATCAACATACACAAAACCAACCAACAGGCATAGGGTATCTCACAATTCGAGCACAAATCGAGGGTCACAAATAACCAAATGAAAATCATATCAAATAACACCATTAAAGCTCATCAAAGGCACACAAACATCACCAAATTATGTTTCAAAACATAGCAAAAAAAATGGCTCAAGGAAAGGTGCACAAGGCATCAAGAACCTAAACCTTAGTTCAAGGGCAAAAGTGGAAACATCTTTTAAAAATAAATCAAAATAAAATAAAAAAATAATTTTAAAAATAAAAAATAAAAATGTGACAAAAATTTAGAGACATTTAAATGTCTAAAAATTATTTTTGGGATTTTTTATAAGACTTGGAATTAATAAAAATAAATTAAAAGTAAAGAAGAAAGAAATGAAATAAAAATAAAAAGAGAAAGGAGATGGGGGTGTAATAGCAAAACCCAGAATGGCTGGAATCAAGTTGAGAGCGCTGATGGGTTGAAAAGTGGGTTTGTAAATAGCAATTGTACCAAGCCCAAGTCCATTAAAGGAATAACTCAGAAAAAAACAAAAAATAAGAGCCATGCAAGCAGCTCATTAATTGACCTGGATCCCTGTCAGCGCCACATAGTCGGACATGCGGGTAAGGTCAAGGGGTCAACTTAGCCACACCAGCAGAAACCCTAGACGCCGGAGCAAAGCTCCGGTCGTCTTCTCCGGCACGAGCTCTCCGGAGGTTTCTGAAAAATGCACTAAAACATGACAATAGAAACACTATCCCACCCAATTTTTCATGTAGATCCCATTTCCAACATTATTTTTCACATTTAAGACCTTTAAACCAACTAAAAATGGCCATGAAAATCAGACACGTACTCTGAACATTCAACAAACAAGCACAAACACAACCCAGACAAGTTCTATACTACCTCAGGAGTTCAAATATGCAAAGATTGAACACAAACACGTGCAACATGTAAGGAAAAAAAAAGAAAAGTTACCCCACAAATGAAGATCTGAAGCTTCGGTTCTTACCTTAAGCTTCAAACGAAGTCCCTCATATGCTTCTTTAAGCTCTAGGGATGATGATGGTGATAAGGGAATGAAGAAAAAATCTTGTAGAGTCAGATTTGAAGAAATGATTTTTTTTAGGGTGAGAGTGTTTTTTGATCTGGTTCTGTGCACAATAAGCCTCTACCCTCTTTGTTAGGGTTTATGAGTTTTTATAGGAGGTTTTTGTGTGGTTAAAATGCTTGTTACTTTGGTTAAATCACTGGTTATGATTTTGGAAGAAAAAATGAAAATGGATGGTGGATGATGGTGTGGTACGAATTTTGATCATGAGGTGGTGATTTTGATTATCCTTTTGTGGAGTGGAAGCAGAGCGAAATCATAATGGGTGAGTGGGGAGAATAAGCCTCGGTGTTCAAGTTTCTCATTTTTTCCACTTTTGGTAAACATGAAGAATGGGGTACATGAAGGAAAATAGGGATGTTTTGCTTGGAAAGGAAATGTTTAGAGTGGCATTTTGTGAGCTATCACACGCATGAAGATTTCACATTGCATGAAAAAATATTCAAGAATGAAGCCATGAAAATGAGTCACATGACCAACTTTAATCAACAATATCTTGCTAGGTTTTGATCCAAAATGTGAGATCCTTAGCTCAAATGAAACTAGGGAGAATAATGATCAAGTTTCAAGTTCAAAATGAATTGAAACAAAGCTTGGATCAATGAGAAAAATGGAGTTGAAATTGTGTCCACAATTTTGTCTCAAATAACTTAGAAAATTTTCTAAGTTATTGAACTTTGGCAATTTTGGAACATCATCTTTGAAGCCACATATCTTGAGTTCTATTAATCCAATGAAGGATATCTTGTTATCCATGTGAAGCTTGGAACAAGAGGAACAAACTTCATGTGGAAAGAAAATAGATTTGAAGCTTGGAAGTCCATGTAAAATGTACTTGAAGTTTACCTCAAAAAGTTGGACATCTTGATCATCGTAACTTTAAGACCACATAACTTGAGTTGTGTTGATCCAATGGAGGAGTTCTTGGTATGGATGGAAACCTTAGATGAGACACAACAACTTTCATATTACAAGAAAATTGAATTAGAGCCTAGAACCATGAGAAAGAAAGCTTTGAAAACTCACCCTCCAAGTTAAAATTTCATACTTAAAAAAATTGTAAGTACAAAGTTCCAAAATCTTGTTTTTCATAACTTTAAGCCCTCATAACTTGAAATCCATGCACTTTTTGAGAATCCACCCATATTGACAAAGTTGTAGTATGGTAAATGCTCTTCAAATTGATCTTTGGATCAAGGAAACTGGATATCTAGATTGTAAGTTATGCCCTTGGCAAGTTGGCACCAAATTAGAGTTTTCTTCATGACTTAGAAAAAATTTAAACCCTAATCTTGGTAATTTCTCCTGATTAAATGATTCCACTCACTTTCCCTTGATCAAAATTCATGATATCATAGATGGTGACTTGAGAATCTCATGTTTGACATGGAATCCCAAGAGTTGACTTTTATGAAGGCCACAATTGACTTTTGGCCAGATGAATCCAAAACTTCCTCTATGCACTTGAGAAGTTCTTGACATGACTTGTGATGAACCAAGATGTTTGTATGGATGCCTTGAGGTGTACTTTGAATCATGGAGACATGTTTTTCTTGAGTATTCCATCATAGGTTGCTTTACCAATAAACCCTAGTCCAGATCCATAAGGTAGGAGCATTGATCAACCTTCAACCTCTTGAAGCTTTTGTTGCTAAGCACACATGTGACCTTGTTGAAACACTTTGAGGTGTGTGAGGACCTTGTAGCTTGAGAGAGCCATTACCATTGAAAATATCTTCTTGTTCATTGACTTAAAGGATCAAGTCTTCCTCCTTGATTGATGATACCCAAGATGCCTTAGAACCAGAGCAAAACACGAATGATTATGACCTAGAGGGATGTCTATATGATGGAAATGCTATGAAAAGGGTAGGGTAAAAATGAGGGTGTGACACACACTTAACACGCTTTTTCCCTTAAATGATTTATTCCGATAATCAATTATACGCAATGTTGTTTACCGTAGTCATGTCCAGCTAAATCTTTAGTGTTGGGATGTGAGGATCATCGTTTCGATGATACTCTGTATGTTGTGTCTGTAAGAGTGCTTTAGTGGCTTTTTTATTTTAATGCAATTTTTTTGTGGTTTATCTGATCGGATATTACGAAAGTAGATCCGTGATTACGTCAGGTAAGATCGAAAGTCGTCCGACACTTAAGATAAAAATTGGTTAGTTATTGATTAAGAAAAACAGCGGAAGCACTTTGTTAATAAATTAGGAAAATTTAATATTATTAGAAAGTGATTTCAAAACTATTTTCGGACGCGTTCATAGGTTTAAGATCCGGTTGGTCGAGCATATGCCGGAAACCCTTTTGTGTTAAATGTTTCCAATCAAAAGCACTTTTTAACTGAGTTTTAGAGGTAGTTATATAAAAAAAGGATTTTTCACTTTAATACAAGATGCGACCGGTGCAGTGTGAGCGGCTAGTATAGATTAGAGGTCAAATCTGGTTTCGATTACACTAACGCGACGGTTCCTTCTTAATTAGCTATTTTTCAAGGAAGAAAATAATGCCCCATAGGTCATTCTATTTAGATACGATAGGAGTATTGTCTGATCGATGTGAATTGCATTTCAGCATTGTTTCTCTGAACTTATTTTATCTTTATTACTTTCTGTGCACTTTGCAACCCTGTTTGATTAGCCTAAAATAGATCACCGTAACAATAGTTATAGATAGCTTGACATTGGTCTCTGTGGGAATGATAATCTTTTATATTACTCTGACGTAGTCCATATACTTACGAAAGGCACTGACACACGATCATAATGCTCTTGAAAATTTGAACCCACCTTGAAAATTTGGGTTATCCAGCCTTTAGAATGTGTTATTGCTCTGTAAAATCGTCCAACCCTTGAAAAATCGCGTTTCCGGGTTAAATAGACACGTTTTGAGTTTCCCAACTTTTCGGGAATCATTACGCGTATTGACCTGCCTGTTAGGCATATGGCCTTGTTCCTGCACCAGTACTCTATGCGTAAGCCTCCCATACCCGCTCTTACGCGTAATGCCTTACCTGTTACGCGTATGGGCAGAAGCGTCTTTTTTTACCCCTTCTGTTGAAACTCGTATCATACGAGTAAGGGAGCCAGGCATTACGCGTACTGGCTTGGTGTTACGCATAAGGGCAGCAAATGTGGATTGTTCCTCTTTTTTGCTCTGCCTTCTCGTTCTGACTCGGTCTTGCGTTCGATCCTCAATCCCATGTACCTTCGTACCTGTATTTCACCTGCCACACATACCAAAAGTGTAAAAAATAGCCAAAGTAAACTCAAACCAAGAAAACTACTGACATGACACAAACAGACTCGAAAACTCAGGAATTCAGATCAAAATACTACAATTCACCTGGTTTTTGGCGTATAAATGATAAAAAATCTAGCATAAATGGTGACGGATCACAACCCTAAACTTAGCTTATTGCTTGTTCTCAAGCAATATTTAGGACCCATGAAGATCCTGTCACCCCCAAATAACTGAAAAATTCAACTGTACCACAATACTTTTAAGATCCTTTGTGATTCGTTCTTGCCGCTACCTTCAGTTCTTTCTGCTTACCACATTTGATTGTTCAACAACACTTCCACTTCAAAGTACTCTTTCACTTATCAACTTATTTCACACTCTCACCAAGACTCTCGGAGGTTAAAGTGTTTATACTCTTAATTCACAGTACACAATATCACATCATAAGCTCGAATAAATTCTATCTTCATATCAAAATATATACCACACACACTAATTGAGGTCTTTCGGGTTGTAATGGGGCCATGTATATGGTGGGACAATATATGGATGATAAGGCTAATGGTTCAGAGTATTGCAATGATTTTTCACTATGATCATTCCAAAGTATCACTACTGGAATCTCTTACGCATTGTTGTTCCTTGTTCAGCTGGTCAGAATTTCTCAATCATTCAACTAAGTTCTCCTTTTGGTGAATGCTCCTGAGTATTGTTTATATATATATATATATATATATATATATATATATATATATTAAGCTCTTTTTCAGCTTATTATTATTTTTTTCTTTCCCAGGTGCATTCACCTTTTGTACAACTGCACAGCTACCCCAAACTTAAATGTTTCTATTCCAACAGTAACCCCAAACATAGAATGAAACACATATCAAAACAAAAGACAAACTCTGAATAGGGTAGGGAAGTGTTTGGGCCATGGGTTCATGATGTGGTGAAATGGTAACAAACAAAGGGGATAACGACTTAACATGGGTTAACAAAGGATAATAATCATAAGGATGGCTGTAAAGGCTCAGGGGTAAAAGCAAACAACTTGCCTCAGTGTGTGTGACAATGTACTTAACATTTGAAGAGAACATACGCAAACTCTGATGGATAAAGATATACCTGAATACTTTCCCTTGATGACGGACGTGTTTGGATTTTTCTAACCTCACCATGTTGGGTAAAATTGACAGACTTCCAAGTACCTCTTGTGTTATTCAACTTCACTTTCGATAATGGCTCGTATTGGTCAATGTAAGTAGAGCTTAAGAAAATCACGACCAATCACTTTTAGAAGTATCAACACTTAGGGGATCAAAAAGCAGAGGACTTGCAAGCATTTAGTCAGAGTGCACCTTATCAACCATTATAACTAGAAATCATCACTTACTCGAACAAAAGAACCAAACACACTATATCAATTAAAACCAAATTCATTAAAAATTCAATCCCAAAGCGGGCAATTACAATCAAGCTAAAAACAAACAGAAAGTACAATGAGAAACTCAAGCGAAAATAAAATGAAATGGAACAAACTAAAAATGAAAAAGCAACATAAAAATAACACAAAAATGCAACTGATATCTAGACTGCATTGTCAGCATCCCTCTCCTTCATATCAGCATCGAAGTCGATGAACGAGGTCGGATCAGTCCCCTGAGCTCCATGCACAAAAGTCAATACAAGGGACATCATCCCTGACTGCCTCTGAGGAGTCTGCTGCTGAGGTGAAGGCCATAAGGGACTTTGATGAATTCGAGGCTGCTGAGAGACTGGTCCTCTTAACTGAATCGAAGTTTCCATCCCAGGGTACCTGTATCAACCATAATGAGGAGCTGGCAGATCTTCTGAGAATTGGTCTCGAAATCACTGAGCAGCTTCCCACGTGTCAACCTAGTGAGTCAAGTAGCGGCTAGGTATCCCAACATGTGCACACATTGAAGGAGTGAAAAACACAAGAAAGGGGGGTTTGAATTGGTTTTTCAAAAATAAACTTGTTTCTTAAAAATAAATTCTCTTTAGAAAATGTTCGTTTTAATGGCAGTGACCTATGTTAAGAATCAAGTGATGAACACGTTATGTTTATACTAGTTCACTTGAGAAACCCTCAAGTTTTTCTAGTCCACCCGCCAAGGTGATTTTGTCTCTCTCAACGAGGTCTTAATCCACTATTCATTCAAATCAGTACAATGCACGAGCCCAATTGCTGGTGACTAACACAACCTCTAAAACTCACAAGTTTTAGACTTCTCAAGTAATACAACCTCACAGGTCTTACTCAAGGAACAACCTCTAAGACACACGACTTAGACTTCTCAAGAAATACCACCACAAGGTCTTTCTCAAGGAACACAAACCTAAGTTTGAACAAATTACATTTACAGAAATGTGCTTCTATACAAGCTGAAAATGTAAACACGTTTTTGACCAGAATGACATAAGAAAGATTTCAGATAGAGAGAGTATGCGGTAGCGTTCGTGTGTATCTTTCTTCAAGTTTTTTGCTTCCTTTTATAGCCATGTGAAAAGATCCGTTGAAGTGTAACCATTATATCTAAGTAGGCTGACAGCTAGAAGCGTGAGGACAGATAAAACCTTTTGCGTGCTGCGCTTTCTGTCTTCAATTGTACCGTTGCACTGTTACTAAGATATCTTCGCTAGAATTGAGGTACATCTGTACTATGTAGCTTTGTCTTCTTGGCTTCTCAACTTCAGAGGCTTTTCATGAGCATGAGTAATAAGGGAAAACTTAGCTAGGTTCTTGAGTTTCTCAAGTCTTCAGATCTTCAGAGCAGCGTCTTCAGAGTCTTCGGCACTTGGTCTTCAGAACCTTGTTTGCTTGATGCGTTGTCCTCATATCTTCAAAGGCTTCTGATAGTATCTGATTGAAGCATGAGTAGAGACTTGATTAGGCCTTCAGAACCTTGATCAGAGTGCGCAAGTCTTCAGCATCTGGACTTCATTCTATCAGAACCTATGTCTTCAGATCTTCAAAACTCATTATCCTTTTCTTTTGTATCAGCAACTGAACTTTGTATTCTCTCGTATTGAGTTCTGCTTCTTAGGTGAAGTATTTTTCTTTAAGTATTGAGTTCGCGCCGTTTTACAGAAGCATAATCTGTTTGTTAAGTTCTCATAAATAACAACCATTAGCTGTACAAAATTGTTCATACAGAAATACACTTTGATATCATCAAAACTTAGAGATAAAGTTTCAGAACCAAATCTTGTTCTCACAATCTCCCCCTTTTTGATGATGACAAAACTATGTATTTTGATGACACAATTTTGATATATATAATGCAGGGAAAATAACAGATTCTAAAGATAGCTTATCCTTCGTATAAAGTGCTCCCCCTGAGTCTTAGACTTGATGAATTTCTGAGCTAGGGGCTCCCCCTGATTTTAATAGATCATGAGTTTTGATTTTCTTATACTTGATTCTCTTTTCAGCAGAGTTCTGATTTTCTTTTTCTTAACAAGGCTTTAATTTGGATCAGAATACCTGAAAAGAAAAACACTCTAATAGAAATAACAGTTTTATCGGTTAGCATGTAAACAACATTTTTCAGAGATTGACTATGGAATCAAAATATCACATTATATTACTTCTCCCCCTTTTTGTCATTGATCAAAAAGATAAGTGGTGCAAGGGTGAAAAACAAGGATCTAAGGATTTAAGGACAACAAATATATAAGAATTATGTGCTTGCAGAGGACATCTTGTCCCACATCTTCTGAAGCATGCCTTTTAGTTCAACATTGACAGTCCTTTGTTCCTCAAGGCTTTCTCTGAACTTCTGTTGTTCTTCTCTGATTTCTCCAATGGCGTCTTCTAAACGCTTGACAGTAGGATCAGATGTAGAAACAACTGTAGCATCTTACTCGGCCTTCTTCATGGCTTCAGTTTCTTGTGCTATTCTAGCTTCTTCAGTAGCCTTTTTTACAAGAAGTCTCGCTTCCTCAGCAGCCTTTTCTTCAACTTCTTTCTGCTTTGCAGCCAAGAACTGAAGTATCCTGATCCGTTCTTCAGCTTCTGCTCTCTCCTTTGCCCGTTGAATTCCATCTTTGATGGTTGCATCTGAGAAGCTTACAATTCATGTAAGCTCACTGCTCAACCATTTTTGGAAGTTTTGACAAGATCTTTCAAGTTCCATAGGCTTGGTACTTGTGTTAAGTTCTGCTCTTAGGTCCGCAAACTTCCTTAATGCCTTGTCATAAAGTTGACTTATGCATTCTTTAAAAGATGTTGAAGGAGGTTTAGTATAGATGACTAAAGCAAGGCCAGGCTTTGCAGAATTCAATTCAGGTGTTGTTTGCTGAGATGGAACGATCTTAGTAGGAGGATGTTGATTGCTTGGTTGATCAGTAGGAGATGTCACTTCTGGAGTGTCTGAGATCATGAGAGATTTAGGGGTGACGATCTCTAGAGATTCAGAGGTTGTCTCCTCAGAGATAAACTCAATACTGAAGACTTGAGAATCAGAGATTAGGTTGATGGAACTTTGTTCATTTGGCTGAATGATTGATGCGGTTATTGACGAGATGTAGGTAGGAATGACTTCTGTCGAGATAGGGGTACTGATTGACGAGTTAGGTGAAGATTGGATAGTGGTAGTTGAAGGAGGAATTGAGAAAGATTGTGGTTTAAACTTCACCTGTGGATTGGAGGTAGGAATGACGGTGGTTTGAGATGATGATGGTGCAGTAATAGTATCCTTCACATTCATAGATCCAGAAGAATTGACAGCTGATTTATTGATTTTCTCAAGAGGAAGAGTTTCCGGTCTAGAGGTTTTGGATGTTTCAGTTTCATCCCTTTTCTTCTTCTTAGGCTCAGCATCCTCTTCAGTTTGCTTCCTCTTACTCCTCGTGATGTATTTAGACTTGGAAGCAACCTCTTCAACTCTGGATTTTGGCATGTCATGCCCTTCTTCTCTCATTATAGCCACAAATGAAGCAATTGTTGTTGGATTATCTTCTTTGCGATAGCAGGGGTAGTTCGGTACTGAACGTTTGATCATAGTGTCGTGAGGGTTAGGTATGGGTTTCACATCAACATTGGTAATCATTTTCATATGCTTAAGGTTCACAACATTGAAAGTTTCTCCTACTTTGCTAGTCATATAGTCTGTGTACTTAGCTTCTTTGACTAGATACTCCACTAGGCCACTTTCAATGAAGATGTCAGAGAGAAGTCTTCCAAATGGAATGTAGTTTATAATCTTCCTATCTGGTAAAGTTGTTGTTCTCGTCTTGCGCACCATATCTCTTAGGTAGCAGAAAAGAATGGATGGAAGACACATTTTCTCATTCTTGTGCAAGTAGTGTAACATGTACTTTTGATTTGTGTGGAAGAAATCTGCAGCACTTTTTGGAGGTCTTGGATTGATACATCCAAGAATGATTTTATGCCAGATTCTTAAATTGTCACGCAGATGCTTGCTTTTGTATTCTGTAGTCCCAGCTTGACAATTTTTGAAGATTGCTCTGTTGATGACGGGGTCAGATATTTCAGTTTTTCCATAGACTCTTTTTCCTTCCAGGAGTTCCATCCCTAGTAGGTCTGAAATAGATTTTTCAGTTATAATGATCTTTTGATCCATGACAAAAGATACAACATGAAGATCGTCTGTTTCAGCGTGCCTCCAGAATTCCTTTACTAGGTCATCAAAGGTTGGACCTCTAAGTCTTTCAAAGTAAATTTTCCATCCTTGAGTATTAAGTTGATCAATTAGGTTAAACCCATTATCGCAAAGATTGTCGAAGTCGATAGACAGCTCTTTTAGAACAATTAGTTCATTTGCATGCATAACACAGGTAACAGAGGAATTTCTCTGTGTGACATGGGTTGCATCGATCGTGGGAAGAGATAATGGAGTCGAGGCGATCGTCACGGTGGTTGTAGAGGTGGTAGATGGTGTGATAGATGAAGAAGGCAGCTCTTGGGAGACATTCAGTGACGTTTCAACTTCTTTGGAGAGGAGAACAGTTTCTTGTTGATCGATGTTTGTTATGATGATGGTTAAGAACGGAGAGGATGAGAACAGGGATTGAGTTTGTTGAGAGAGCGAGAAATTTAGGGTTTTAGGGTTTCCTTTTAAGTGAAAGAGGGAATAGGAATGGTTTTTGAAAACTGGAAGAGATAGATACTTACAGTGGATAAGTAAATAAATGTAATCAAGTTTTGAATCAATCCCAAGAAAATTATTGTTCGTTTGATTTGGGTAAATATAGTGAATTAGATGTAATATAATCACATGCAAAAAGTCATTTTCAAATTAAATGACGCGTCAGAACTGACTCAGAAGAAAAATTAATCAGAACTGAGATACTTCTCACAAAAGTGGTTCTGATGATTTAAAAATACTTATTTCCTCTGACTAAACACATTTGGTTCTGAAATAATCTCATTCTGAGCAATACACCATTTTCAGATGCTTCAAAATAATTTGAAATCTATCTTCAGCTAAGGGTTTTGTAAAGATATCAGCCCATTGATGGTTTATATCAATAAATTTTAAGCATAAGGTTCCCTTCTGAACATAGTCTCTGGTAAAATGGTGTTTTATTTCAATGTGTTTAGCCCTAGAATGTAAAGTTGGATTTTTACTTAAACAAATAGCAGCTGTATTATCACAGAAGATAGGAATGTTACTCTCATATATCTGATAGTCTTCCAGCTGATTTTTCATCCAGAGCATTTGTGTATTGTATTGAGACACGAAGATGTATTCTGCTTCTGCTGTAGAGAGAGCAATTGTAGATTGCCTCTTACTTGACCGTGAGATTAGATTGTTTCCTAGGAACTGACAGTTTCCAGATGTGCTCTTTCTTTCCAATCTGTCTCCAGCATAGTCTGCATCGCAGTAACCAGAAAGAGTGTACTCTGATGTTTTCTCATACATCAGGCCAAGGTTAGTTGTCCCTTTCAGATACCTCAGAATTCGTTTAACAGCAGTTAAATGAGATTCTCTTGGATCTTATTGGAGTCTGGCACATAAATGTACACTAAATAGTATATCAGGTCTGGAAGCAGTTAGATATAAGAGAGAGCCTATCATACCACGATAGAGCTTCTGACAAATCTTAGCTTCTGATTCTTCCTTTCGCATGACACATGTTGGATGCATTGGTGTTTTAGCTATATTGCAATCCATCATGTCGAATTTCTTCAGAAGTTCTTTTGTGTACTTACTTTGATGAATGTAAGTTGCCTCTAGTTTCTGATCTATTTGAATTCCCAGAAAGAACTTTAACTCACCCATCAGACTCATTTCGAATTCTGCTTGCATTAACTTTGAAAATTCTTCACAAAGAGAGGGGTTACAAGAACCAAAGATAATATCATCAACATAGATTTGAACAATAAGAATATCATTCTTATATGATTTACAGAAGAGAGTTGTATCAACCTTTCCTCTGGTAAAATTGTTTTCTAAGAGAAATTTGCTCAATCTATCATACCAAGCTCTGGGAGCTTACTTTAAACCATAGAGTGATTTTTTGAGTTTAAAGACAAAATCTGATTTTTCTGAATTTTCAAAGCCAGGAGGTTGCTTGACATAGACCTCTTCTGATATATAACCATTTAAGAATGCACTCTTAACATCCATTTGATATAGGGTGATGTTATGATTTACTTAAAAAGAAATTAATAACCGTATTGCTTGAAGTCTGGCGATTGGAGCAAAAGTTTCATTGTAATCAATCCCTTCTTGTTGACTGTAACCTTGAGCAACAAGTCGTGCTTTGTTTCTGACAACTTCTCCCTTCTCATTTAGCTTGTTCCTAAATACCCACTTGGTTCCAATAACATGAACATTCTTAGGTCTTGAAACTAGATCCCAAACATCATTCTTTGAGAATTGATTCAGTTCTTCTTCCATAGCCAGAACCCAGTCCTTGTCCATAAGCACTTCTTCAACTGTAGCTGGTTTGATTAACGATACCAGTCCCAAGAGTGTTTCTTCTGATGGTCTGAGGGCTGATCTGGTTCTGACTGGAGTGTCCTTGTTACCAAGAATTAGTTCCTCAGGATGAGGTATGGACATTCTTCTCTTCTTTTGATGTGGAGTATTCGGAGTTACATCAGTGGAGTTCGGTGTAAGATTCTGCTGGTCTTTGACTTCATCTGCCTTTTCTTTAGGTTCTGAGAAGCTAATTTCCAAACCTGCAAGTTTTTCAACTGGCTCTGACTTTTCAAAGTCAGGCTTGTCATTGAATCTAACATGAATTGATTCTTCCACAATCCGAGATTCTGTGTTATAAACTCTAAAGCCTTTTGACCGTTCAGAGTATCCTAACAGCAGGCACTTCTGTGCTTTGGAATCAAACTTGCCAAGATTCTCCTTAGTGTTTAACATAAAGCAAGTACATCCAAATGGATGAAAATAGGAAATGTTGGGGATTTTATTCTTCCACAATTCATAAGGAGTTTTAATCAAGATAGGTCTAATAGAGATTCTATTTTGAATATAACATGTTGTGTTGATTGCTTCTGCCCAAAAATGCTTAGCCATGTCAGTTTCTTGCATCATGGTGCGAGCCATTTCTTGTAAAGTTCTGTTCTTTTTTTCTACAACTCCATTTTGTTGTGGAGTTCTAGGACAAGAAAAATCATGGTATATCCCGTGTGAATCAAAAAGGTTTTCAAAGTCTTTGTTTTCAAATTCTCCACCTTGATCACTTCTGACTTTGATGATTTTGCAATTTTTCTCATTTTGTACTTGAGTGCAGAAGGAAGCAAACACAGAATGTGACTCATCCTTGTGTTTTAAGAATTTCACCCATGTCCAACGACTGTAATCATCAATGATGACTAGTCCGTATTTCTTACCATTGATCGAAGCAATTTTCACTGGTCCAAAAAGATCAATGTGAAGAAGTTCTAACGGTCTGGAGGTGGAAACAATATTCTTTGCTTTAAAGGAGATTTTTGAAAACTTGCCTTTCTGACATGCTTCACAAAGAGCATTTGAAGAGTACTTTAGATTTGGCAAGCCTCTGACAAGACCTAGCTTGTTCAGCTGAGAAATTCTTCTCAAACTAACATGACCAAGGCGTCTATGCCAGACCCATTGCTCTTCATTTACGGAAAGAAGACATTTTACATTTTGATGTTTTAAATCTGATAACTTAATTTTCTAAGTATTGTTCTTCCTCTTTCCGTTAAACAGGACAGATCCATCCTTTTGACTTACAGCTTTACAGGATGTTTGATTAAAAATGACGTCATAACCATTGTCACTAAGTTGACTAATTGACAATAGATTATGCATTAGACCTTCAACTAACAGAACATTTTTAATAGAAGGGAGCTTACCATTTCCAATAGTTTCGGAGCCAATGATTCTTCCTTTCTGATTTCCTCCGAAACCGCGACACCTCCGGGTTTAAGTTTCAGATCTTGGAACATATGCCTTTCTCCCGTCATGTGTCGCGAGCATCCACTGTCCAGGTACCATGATTGGTGTTTCAATGGTGCCATTAAGTATGTCTACAACATAAACTATCTTATTCTTAGGTACCCATTTTGTGGGTCCTTTCTCATTAGTTTTTCTAGAGGTTCTGACACCTTTGGACTTCCTTCTATTAGGATAATAGTGTGGAACTTGTGCATAGTGTTTAAGTTTAGAAGCTTTCTTCAGTGTCTGTGTTTGTGTAGTGATAGATTTTGAACCTTTTTGTTCAAATTTTTTCAAGATAGTGTCGGAGGGCACAAATTTTTTGGACAGAGGTATTATCTTGATACTCTTGGTCTCATCATATGGTTGTGATGGTCCTGAATATCCCAGACCTCTGTTACCATTCCTAATGACTCCATAGATCATTGAAGCCATTCTTCTTTTATCAATGCTTTTAGCGAGAAAGCGTTGAAAAGCTCTATCATACTTGACTACTTCATTAGTATTGGTCTTGTTAGAGGTGATTTCTTCTTCTAACCTAGAGATTTTAGTTTTTTAGGTAGTATTTGAATTTTCAAGAGAAAGTAGTTTTTCATTTAATTCAAGGATGGTTTGTTTGCTTTTAGTAAGATCTTCTGAAGGAACCACAAGAGTCTTTTTCAGAGTTTTGTGTTTTCTTCGAAGAGTTTGATATCTTTCCATAAGTTCATATAATCATATTTCAAGTTCACAGCGAGATAGGGAAGAAAGTACCTCTCTTTCGTCATCGGAGTCTGAGGTTCTCCTTTTGATAGAACGTCGTTGGTTTTAGCCATGAATGCTACATTAGCACGTTCTTCATCAGAATCATCTTCGAATTCTGAATCATCCCAAGTTGCCATAAGACCCTTTTTAGCTTTCTTAGGTCTTTCATCTTTCTTAACCTTTGGACAGTCATTTTTTATATGTTCAGGTTCTTTGCACTCAAAACATGTGACATCTCTTCCATAGGTTCTCCTTTGACCGTATGTAGGTTCAGATCTTCTTTTTGGTCCTTTGAACTTATTTCTTCTGTACTTCCATAGTTGACTAATTTTTCTTGATATGAGAGATATGTCATCTTCGTCTGATTCTTCTTCAGATTCTTCCATTTCCTCCTCTGCTTGATACGCCTTTTTCTTTTCAAATTTAGCTTTCAGAGAAATGGATTTGTTTTTCTTTTGGGGCTCATGTTCTTGGAGCTCTGTTTCATGACTTCTTAAAGAACCGATTAGTTCCTCAAGACTTATGCTATTTAGATCCTTTGTTAGTTTCAAGGCAGTTACCATTGGTCTCCATTTGGCAGGTAGACTTCTAATAATTTTCTTGACATGATGAGCGGTAGAATAGCCTTTGTCCAGAACTCTGAGTCTTGCAATGAGCATCTGAAATCTTGAGAACATGGTTTCCACAGATTCATCATCTTCCATCTTGAAGACCTCATATTTTTGAACTAGTACAAGAGCCTTCGTCTCCTTGACTTGAGCATTGCCTTCGTGAGTCATACGAAGAGAGTCAAAGATGGACTTTGCAGTTTCTTTGTTGGTAATTTTCTCATATTCTGTGTAGGAAATTGCATTTAACAGAATCGTTCTTGCTATGTGAAGGATTTTTGTAAGTTTTCTTATGTGCATCTGTAAATGCACTTCTATCAATCTTTTTACCTACAGAATCTACAGGGTGACTGTAGCCATCAACTACTAGATCCCATAGATCTAAGTCAAACGAAAAAAAAGCAACTTTCAATTCTATCTTTCTAATAGTCAAATTTTTCTCCATCAAAGATAGGAGGTTTTGCACTATAAGAATCTCTTTCATTTACAATAACACTTGACTCAGCATTTGGTATAGACATTGTTTTTCACACTTGGATCAGTACTGAACACTGTTAAGTGCTTGATAAAAATTCAATCTTTTTATCACCTCAGAACCAGAGCTCTAATGCCAATTGAAGGAGTGAAAAACACAAGAAAGGGGGGTTTGAATTGGTTTTTCAAAAATAAACTTGTTTCTTAAAAATAAATTCTCTTTAGAAAATGTTCGTTTTAATGGCAGTGACCTATGTTAAGAATCAAGTGATGAACACGTTATGTTTATACTAGTTCACTTGAGAAACCCTCAAGTTAGTCTAGTCCACCCGCCAAGGTGATTTTGTCTCTCTCAACGAGGTCTTAATCCACTATTCATTCAAATCAGTACAATGCACGAGCCCAATTACTGGTGACTAACACAACCTCTAAAACTCACAAGTTTTAGACTTCTCAAGTAATACAACCTCACAGGTCTTACTCAAGGAACAACCTCTAAGACACGAGGCTTAGACTTCTCAAGAAATACCACCACAAGGTCTTTCTCAAGGAACACAAACCTAAGTTTGAACAAATTACATTTACAGAAATGTGTTTCTATACAAGATGAAAATGTAAACACGTTTTTGACCAGAATGACTTAAGAAAGATTTCAGATAGAGAGAGTATGTGGTAGCGTTCGTGTGTATCTTTCTTCAAGTCTTTTGTTTCCTTTTATAGCTGTGTGAAAAAAGTCGTTGAAGTGTAATCATTATATCTAAGTAGGCTGGCGGCTAGAAGCATGAGGACAGATAAAACCTTTTGCATGCTGCGCTTTCTGTCTTCGATTGTACCGTTGCACTGTTACCAAGATATCTTCGCTAGAATTGAGGTACAGCTATACTATGTAGCTTTGTCTTCTTGGCTTCTCAACTTCAGAGGCTTTTCATGAGCATGAGTAAGAAGGGAAAACTTAGCTAGGTTCTTGAGTTTCTTAAGTCTTCGGATCTTCAAAGCAGCGTCTTCAGAGTCTTCGGCACTTGGTCTTCAGAACCTTGTTTGCTTGATGCGTTGTCCTCATATCTTCAGAGGCTTCTGATAGTATCTGATTGAAGCATGAGTAGAGACTTGATTAGGCCTTCAGAACCTTGATTAGAGAGCGCAAGTTTTCAGCATCTGGACTTCGTTCTATCAGAACCTATGTCTTCAGATCTTCAGAACTCGTTCTCCTTTTATTTTGTATCAGCAACTGAACTTTGTATTCTCTCGTATTGAGTTCTGCTTCTTAGGCGAAGTATTTTTCTTTAAGTATTGAGTTTGCGCCGTTTTACAGAAGCATAATCTGTTTG
Organism: Lathyrus tuberosus; assembly: GCA_022829125.1. Taxonomy (NCBI): domain Eukaryota; kingdom Viridiplantae; phylum Streptophyta; class Magnoliopsida; order Fabales; family Fabaceae; genus Lathyrus; species Lathyrus tuberosus. The sequence goes on along the minus strand of JALAZF010000659.1, from coordinate 282,365 downwards.
TTAAGTTCTCACAAATAACAACCATTAGCTGTACAAAATTGTTCATACAGAAATACACTTTGATATCATCAAAACTTAGAGATAAAGTTGCAGAACCAAATCTTGTTCTCACACACATATCCTACATAAAACAAAACTAGGTCATTCTGTCAATATGTGCATGTGAGTCTCATCCTTAACAATCGGAGTGTCTAGCAGCACTCCATGAGATGTATCATGCCTATGTGGGTCGCTAGGTCTTGCCTTATATGTATGTGGATGCCTAAGTGGTCTTTGCTCCTCTCTCGCAACTGTGTTCTCCTTCATCAAAGAAGAATCCAAAGAACATGTTGGCCTCAACATCTGCCTACCCTCTAGGTCATCTACCCCTGCCTTCTGACATAATAACAAGATCACAATAGCGTGTCCCAATGACTTCTTCTGTGAGTGAGCAATCTCGTCCATATCTCCAGCTATGATTCTTCCTATGTTAACGAACTCATTCTTGAGAAGAAAATACAATGCTAAGGCTCTCTTAGCAATAAAATCAGAGCCACTCCAGTTTGTGTCCAGAGTGTGATGAATGTAATAGGCCCATGCCTTAGGAATCGGGGCCAAGTCCACAACGAGCATTTTAGATGGATTCTGCTTCGCTGTTGGTTACCTATCTCTACCTGGTTGGGATAACAACTGACGTATCTCATCAAATGGTGAACTGGATCGATCAGACATCTTCATCGAGTGAAAATTGCAGTGAGACTCCAGAAATTTGCATTTCAGTACCCTATTGATGTTTTGCAAATCATAATCAATTTTCTTCCCACGGACCCACGATACCAACTTAGTAACATCAGCAGACTCGTCCTCCGGTGCTCTATAAGCATTGGCATAAAATTCCAGTACTAATTCTTTTGCTACCAATTTAATCAGGGCGTTGAGATAATTCAGTATTTGTTTTTTTAGCACATCACTTACTGTCATACCCTAATTTTTACCCCTAATATCCCACCTCATTTGCATCTTTACAATGCATCAAGATCACAACATTGGTTGGCTCCTAACCCTCCCACCTTTGGGTTTGGCTTTGTAGAGATCACCAAACACTTTTTTGTGTACGTTTCTTTTTGTGCTTATATGCTTTATAATTCACTAACCACTAGTCAAAATACAAAAATATGCTTTGTCCCCTTTTGTTTCTTTTGCAAGGTAGGGTTTAGAATTAAGAGCCTCGAGTGATTGTATCCTCATCTAGGGTTTGAGTTCCTCAAGTGAAAAGGTGGTAAACCATTGATTTTCAAAGGCTATTCATCAAAGCATGCCCACAAATCTCAAAGCATGAAGTCTCAAACATTATTCAACTTCATTTTATCAAAGATATCTCAAAATTGGATAACTTGTTTCTCAAGAAATTTCCAAGGTTCATGTGTTTATTTCCATGTCTTCATCAACAAGTTTCATCAAGCCATGGCATGCTTCATCAAAGGACAATTAAAGGTACATAATTTTGGGTCCATATGATCATCAATGAGCTTTGAAGTTAAAGAAAAGTCCAAAGGTTGCAAGTTTGTGCAAGGAGGTTTGAAAAAAGTCAACATTTTAAGCCTAAGTTCAAGACTTCACAACTTCATACTTCAACATTTTTGAATGCTTTTTTGGGAAAATGACTCATCTTGACATCCTCTCTAACTTCTCTTCACAAGTCAAGAGCCAATTGTGCTTGGAAGACCATCAAAAGTTTGAAGACATTATACGTCATCTTGTGGACTTAGAAATTTTTGGCCTAGGTTCAAGCTTGACATGTCTAACTTCCAAAGATCATAAATCCTTCAATATTCAACTTTTATGGGTGCTTCTTTTTGCCAAATATCCCTCTTGATATCTGTCATACCCCAAATTTTGACCACCAAGATTTCCCATCATTGTGAGAATCATCACCACAATATGGATGTACTTTCATGCCTCATCAATCTCCTCAAAGATGATAGAGCATTCACCACAATCAAGAGTTAGAGTTTTGAGCCCTCTCAGAGCACTTAGGCAAAGGGTAAATCAAGAAATGACATGATCTTCAACTTTTCTAAACTCTCAAACACCCATAAGGGATCAAGAGGACTCCCATATCAAGAATCAAGCACAAAGTTGCAACATTTCAAGTGGATTAAGTCTCAAGATCACAAGTGTCACCAAATTAGGGTTTTAGTCGACCAAGGCCTCCAGATGGAATTTTTCCTCTGGGCATGAGCCAATACTTCAAAGCACAACCCAAGATACTCAAAGGGACCCCATGGACCTAATCATCAAGTCAATTTAGCCTCAGGGGATGCATTTACCAAAAATCAGGAATTAGGGTTTCTTGACCTAATTCACCTCTAAGTTGATTTTTGAGGCAAGGCATGAGCCAAGACCTCAAGACATGATTTGAGGGCCTCAAATACACCACATGGATCCATTTACAACAATGGATTAATCCAAGAAGCTTGATTCACAAGTTTTAATTTCACCAGGACCACAATTAGGGTTTTGAGGAAAAAGTCAATTGTATCTTTGACTTTTGACCAAGACATGCTCCCAAACCTTGGGACATGATTTAATACACCCTATAACACCTATTGAATCCATCCATTAGGTTTGATTTGGGTCAAGCATTTGATTTCATAAAGGATCGCACAGTTTGGATTTCATCCGATAAAAAAGTCAACTGTGCACAAAATCAAGTTTGACTTTTTGGAATTTTTCACAAATATGGTTCCCCTTAGTAAAAAATAATGTTAATGTATGGTATTGATCATCATTAATTAAGAAAAATCAAGAAAAGTGAGGTTTCTTGCAAAAGGGGCAACCATAAGAAACCAAAATTTTTCTAAGTTATGGAACAAAAGTGATTTTGGTACCCACTTCCAAGGATCATAACTTGAGATCCAAGCAACCATTTTGGGTGATCCAAAGCTGGATTTGTAGGTCTTGCTACACTCTACAAAAGTTTCAACTACCTCAGACTCCAATTCTTCATGGATTTTGAGTTAGGGATTGATCAAAATCACAAAAACATAAAAATGACACTTTTTCCAACACTTAGTGAAAATCTGCCTAAGTTACCAGCCTTGAACATCAATGTTCATGAGGATTTTTCAGTTGGATCCAAATATTTTCAGAACAAACTATGATCACACGTGTTTTGTATCATATGAGGGCTTTCTAAAAAGCACAAGAGCCTCCCATAACTCAACCTGAGCAGGGAGATATGAATCTCTCAAAATCACCATTTCCAACTTCCTAAGCAAGGCAGATTTTGTGCATTTTCTCGATTTGGAAAATTTGGACAACTCCAAGCCTTGTAATCCATTTGGACACATCTGAGGATAAAATAAAAGGAGAATGATCTGATCCCCAAGCCTCCAAAGTCCAAGAATTTACACTTAGCCATAATAAACCTAAAAAGGCTAAAAGGTGCCAAGACTCCAATTTTGTTTCCAAGCATTCAATGGATACACCAAGGTGGTATGGACTGACACATTCCTAACTGAATGAGTCAAGAATCAGCACTGAATCAAAGAACCATAGGCCTGTGCCCTAACCTCAAGTCAATGGCTAGAGGAGACTTGAGATTCTATTTGCTTAACATTGGCCAAAGGCCTGCTGCAGCTGCCATTCACTATTGCTGCCAAAACAAACTTAATACACTATAAATAGAGCTCAATTGTGATCAGTTTGAGTACACCAAAGCACTACAACTGATGCTTTCCTCAAAATCTCTCTCTTTAGGCCAAAATGGCTTCTTTTTCAAGTCATCTCTGAGTTTTTGAGTCAGAGAGAAATTCCACCACAGCTCATGATCCAAACACATCCAATATGTCACATCTAAGCTGTCTAAACACTCACCTTTGATCTGAAACACCAAAATCAGAAAGTCAACCTCCAAAACCTCAAAAATTGACTTTTCTGCATTTTTCAAGCCATGTCTTGATTCAGTCACTTCCAAAGCCAAACCAGGCCTCAAACACACTCCAAATATCATCCTCAAACTATCCTAATTGGTTTCCCTCATCTGGAACACCATTTGAGAGAGTTACTATATTGGTCACTTTTGCAAGAAAAGGGCTATTCTTGTTCCTGAGGATTCCAGCTGGTTCTGATCATCCTAAAGGCTTCTAAGGGATCAATCAAGAGTGTTCAAAGCATTGGATCACTTCTGGCACAAGGAACTTGGCAGATAGCACAAGGAGCTCCAAGAGGTAAGTGCATGACAACTTGAACTCTTTGAATTATGCATTGCTTTAAGGTCCATTGATCATGGACCTCTCATACATATCATGTGTTTGTGTTTGAACCAAAATATCATGCTATTATTACCTGTGTAGTGAGATAGCATAGAACATGCAAAAATAGGCCTATTTTGAAATCACTATCGGATTTTGAGTTAGAGGCATTTTATGAAAATTACAAGGGCACCATTGGATTCCTCATGAGATTCTAGGTCAGATACACCTAAATTTTGTCCCAATCCATGGAGAAATGAGAAACTTAGAGGCTTCACGTAAATTGCTAAAACTTGCCTTGCCTTGCCTTGGTCAGACCTGAAAACTTGGCACCCCTTATGTATTAATGGGGTGGTTTTGATACACGGATGTATCACCACCCCAGTGGTAGCACGCATGTGTGTTTGTGTATGAGGTTGTGGGTTCAAACCCCACCCAGATCTTTTTTGCTACTTTGCCATATTTTGCTATTTTTCACATATTTTATGGTTTTTGTTAATTAATTCAAAAATTAATTTCTCTCTCAATTTTAATTATTTTTTATTGATTCTTTTTTCGAAAATTCTCAAAAATATTGAAATATTTTATTCCATGAAAATTTTACAAAAAATATTACTTATTTCATATATTTGATATTTTTTATAAAGAATTATATTTTTATTTGTTTTAAAAATAAAATAAAAATATTTCTTTCTCTTGGTTTTGCGAAATTCAAATGATTTTTAAATCATCCCATGAATGAAACATGATTTTTCCAAATATAAATCCAAGATCACAACCTTTTTTCACATGTTTGATTATTTTAATTGAATTTTTATTCAATTAAAATACATTTAAAAACCAAAAATTAGGGTTTTGATCACTATCACCCTAACAAATCTTTTCAAATCACTCTGGGCCTCTAATAGAGTTTAAGACCCAACCCCTTTTGAAAACCAAACAAATTTGGGTCTCATTCATTGAATAAGTCCCACTGCGATTTCTAAAACCTCGACGCGATCGTCGCCTTTTAAACAAAAATCATCTAGGCCTACCCTTGTGTTGTAAGTCCCATTTCTTTTCATTTTTCAAAACTGTGGGCCTCTCCTTGAGTTGTAAGACCCAACCCTCTTTGTAAATATCACCTTTGTGGGCCTCAGTCATTGTATAAGCCCTAGTACAGTTTACAAAACAAAGGTACGATTACTGTTTCTCGTCTGGGCCTCTCCTTGAGTATACGCCCCAATCTTATTTTCAAAAACAACTTCCCTTTTGATTTAGGTTCAAACTCATAGTTGTTATCAAAACTTTCTTTAATTTCTTGAACAACTAACCATACAGCTGTTACTATGGAAGCTTGCTCACCTATAAGTTTTATCAGCTTTCTTTACATGCTTTCATATATATATAACTGTATTGCTGGAAGCTTGCTCACCTGTAAGTCCTTCTTTCATATCCTTTTAAATACTTGTCATATATCAACTGTATATATACTTGTAGATCTGTTTAGAGTTTTCCCCAGCAATTAGGTCTAGAACTAGATAGAGCCAGTTGGTTACTCTTTCAATACAGTCAAAACTAGTTCCCCATAGGAATTCCAAATACAATCTTGCCTTCTCTTGGGCTTAAATAATATGGAACAAAGAGAAATACCCGGTGAAACTTTTCTCAGACTGTCACTATTAGAAATTGTCAAAGAAGTTCATTTCTCCAGAGAGGATTAATTCTCGGTGAAACCTCTCTTGAATTTCTTCAAACCCTGGAACTGTTCACTAAAGAAAAGATTATTCTCGGTGAAACTTTTCTTGAACTCTTCTTAAGTTTGGACCCACAGGCTTCCTAAAAGCATCCCCGCCTCCTCTTGGGCTTTATACAAGGACCCTCTGGCTTCTTAGAAGTTCTCATGCCTTCTCTTGGGCTTAATACAAGGACCCTGAAGACCTCTTAAAGGTATAAGACACAACTTAGTCATCTTTTGTTAGAGCTGTCTTTCCAAAGAGTCAAAACCTCCGATCAATTTAGGGTTGATACTCATCCCTTAAAAAGTCAGTCTCCTCTTGGGCATCATACAAAGATAAACCCTTTCATAACAGTAGACTTGGACAGTCTAATCTCCTCTGGGATCTCAAAGAAATTCTCAAGTTCCCTACAAACATAGGAAAACCCTGGTCATTCAAACAATCTCCAGTAGAGTTGAAATCCTCCCAGGATCTAAAACTCAGTTTTTCACCCTAATTTTCCCTAGCTAGGGTCAGCTTATCATCTGAACCTCAAGGCATCTGATACCTCAACTCTTTTGTAAACCCTCAGCAGAGTTGATCCCCCATTTTGGGACCTGCCTCTGGATTTCAATAATCCTCAGCAGAACTCAGCCTCCTCTTAGGCTTTGTATAAGGATTTTAAAACACTATCTTGTTTAGTTAATTACCTTAAAGCACTCTCTTGTTGAGTCAACCTTTTTTTTAGCCTCAATCTTGGGCTTTGTACAAGACAGATAAAAGCACTCTCTTGTTGAGTCAACCCTTTTTCAGCCTCAATCTTGGGCTTTGTACAAGACAGGTAAAAGCACTTTCTTGATAAGTCGGTCTCTCTCAGCCTCCTCTTAGGCTTTGTATAATGATTTCCCCTAGCAGAAATTAGCCTCATCTTAGGCTTTGTATAACGATTTCTCCATCTTGTTCAGCCTCAATCTTGGGCTTTGTACAATACAAACAAAATACTCTCTTGTTGAGTCAATCATCTTTCAACACTCTCTTGTTGAGTCATTCTTTTTAGCCTCAATCTTGGGCTTTGTACAAGACATATATAAACTTTCTCCAATAAAGTCAAAACCTTCTCTTAAGCCCTGGATAAATATCTTCCCCAGCTGAGTCAATTCCTCCCAGCCTTCTTTTAGGCTTTGAGATTAATATCTCTAAACAGGAGTTGATCCTCTTTTTAGCCTCAATCTTGGGCTATATACAAGACACCCATAAAAACCCTTCAGCCTCAATCTTGGGCTTTGTACAAGACACATATAAATCTCTCCAGCAGAGTCAATTTCTTTTCATCCATAATCTTGGGCTTTGTACAAGATAGACAAAACCTCTCACCAGTAGAGTCAGTTTCCCCTTTTAGCCACAATCTTGGGCTTTGTACAAGACAGACAAAATCTTTCCCCGGAAAAGTCAACCTTTAGCCTCCTCTTAGGCTTTGTATAATGATATCCCCCAAAAAAGAGTCAACTCTCTTTTAGCCTCAATCTTGGGCTTTGTACAAGACAGATAAACACTCTCTTATTGAGTCAGTCTTTTCTAGCCTCCTCTTAGGCTTTATATAAGGACTTCCCCAGTGGAGTCAATCAACCTTTTAGCTTCAACCTTGGGCTTTGATCAAGGCACACAAAAATCAACATCCCCTCAGAGGAAATCAAAAACTCTCTGCAGGAAGACATTTCTTTGTACACCACATCAAAACAGAAAAATCAAAACAAAACCTAAAATAACTGATGTAAGTGGCACACTTGTTGATTCCAATATCCAAGCTGTAGTCCATCTCTTATCCGAGTAAACTCCCTCTTTCATCTAATTGTTGTAAGTGGCAAGCCTCTGGATTATTTACATCCACGCCACTGTCCCTCTCTTAGCATGAAAGATTTCCTAAGGAAAAATGGCATTTCTCAACACTGAGTTAAAGTTTCCCCCTTCAGGACAACACCCTTATAAAGGAAATAATGGTATTACTGGATTCACATATCCCAGTTAAAGTAATACTCATTTATAATCAGTCACCCAACAGTTGTGATGAACAGATGAGATGTCTCCCTTTAGAGATGACAAATTCTCTCTCAATAACCTTTTAGCTTCAATCTTGGGCTTTGAACAAGACACAAATACTCTTTTAGCTTCAATCTTGGGCTTTGAACAAGACACCAAAACATCTTTTCCTCCCATAGAATAGGAGGAACTACGATTGCTCTGATTTCCTTGTTTCTTTAAACGGGAATACGTAGGCATAAGATTGCAAAATCTTAGCGAGCATACCAATCAAAAACTTTAGGTCCAGTACCTTCATACCAATCAAAAACTTTAGGTCCAGTACCTTCATACCAATCAAAAACTGAGGTCCAGTACCTCACCAAAATCATCAAAAACTCACTCTCTCTCTCAAACATTCCCAAAGAAGAAATTTTCCCATTTACAGATAAACACCATCAAGTACAAAGCAGAACCTAATGCTAACAACGTGTGGATAACCACATATAGGATGGGTAATTGACAACTCCCCATTATATAACTTGACCCCCGAACTCCCCGATTATCTCTTAGTGTTTGTTCAGTTAAACATTCGCGTGCAAGGTTAGTTTTAGATAGCTTCCCTTTCCCTTCCAGCTTCACGGGATAAATAAGAAATCAGAAAGTAGCACCCCTTCCCTACCGTTGCGGTGAGGAGGAACCCATGTGCGATAAGGTGGTCGCGTCACCGACAAAAATTGCACGCTACAATATCCTCTACAACTTTGCTTTAGAGGTCAAACATCAATTAAATTATGGCAGTGTACCACATGTTGATACTGATGTCCTCATATCAGAACATATTGTCAAGACAGATGTTACAACATCTATTGTCTGACAGATAAGTAAAATAAACCAGACTAAAACTAAAATGCAAAAACATAAATAACAAAGTAAATTGGCAACCCAGTTCGGTGAAACATCACCTACATCTGGGGGCATCCAAGCCATGAAAGAAATTCACTATGATGACATTAGCTCAAATCTAAACTCGCCCGTTTACAACTTCTCGCCTAATCAATACATTGTTCAACTTCTACCTAGAAACCATCTAGATATAGGATCCTCCTCTCACTTCCTAATCAGTCATAGTCTGAGTGACAATACCTCGAGAAACCAAAAACAAGAAGAACACTCTTCAAACTACAATTCACGGTTTTGCTTAAAAGCTTCAACCAAGAACAATACACGCTTGCTTATAAGCTTTAGAGTGGACAATTAACAATACAAAATCAGTCTACCACAATGTATCAAAAGATACAAGGGTGACATACAATTAACACACAAGAGACTCTCAAAACCTAACACTACAAAACCTCCCCTTAGTTTACAAAAGTGAAAGTCGTGAGATACATTAGGTTTAAGGTCTTCTTTAAATAGCCTTCAGACCTTGTGGGATTGGGCTCTTGAGGCGCAATTCATCAGGAATCAACTTGAAACCATAAGTATAATCTCCTGCACAAAAATAGGAACAAAATACAAAGTTTCCTAAAAAGGCTCAACGATCCTTTTTCAAAAAACCATCAGAATCTGTCAAAACAGAAGTTCCCAAAATATCCTTCCTTGGATAGCGCATATGTGTGAATTAGAACACACTAAAAAATCACACTCAAAATACCAAAATAGTCATGCTCTAACTATCTGGTATAACATGTCCTGGAACATGTCACAATATCATGTAGAACATGATGTCTGGCTGTCATGGCAGAACATCTTGTCATACCCCAAATTTTGACCACTAAGATTTCCCATCATTGTGCAAATCATCATCACAATATGGAGGAACCATCATACTTCATCAGTCTCCCCAAAGATGGGTGAGCATCCACTACAATCAAAATTAGGGTTTCAAGCCCTCTCTGAGTGCTTAGACAAAGGATTAATCAAGGAATGACATGATCTTCAACTTGTCTAACCTCTCAAACATCCACAATGGATCAAAAGGACTCCCACTTCAAGGATCAAGCACAAGGTTGTTCCCTTCTAGGTGGATCAAGTCTCAAGATCGACAGTGTCACCAAATTAGGGTTTTGGTCGACCAGGGCCTCCAGATGGAAATTTTTTATCTGGGCACAAGCCAATGATCCAAAACATAACCTAATATACTCCATGGAACCTCATGGACCCAATCATCAAGTCAATTTGACCTCAGGGGATGCATACATCAAAAATCAGGAATTAGGGTTTCTTGACCTAATTCACCCCTAAGTTGGCTTTTGGGACAAACCATGAGCCAAGACCTCAAGACATGATTTGAGGGTCTCCAATGATCTATATTGATCCATTTGGAACAATGGATTAATCCAAGAAGCTTGATCAACAAGTCTCAATTTCATCTGCACCACAATTAGGGTTTTAAGGGAAAAGTCAACTGTAACTTTGACTTTTGACCAGGACATGCTCCCAAACCCTATGATATACACCAATATACCCTATAACACCCATGGAACATGTCCATCAAGTTTGATTTAGGTCAAGGACATGATTTCCTGAAGAATTGCACAGTTTGGAATTCATCCGATAAAAAGTCAACTGTGCACAAAAGTCAACTTTGACTTTTTGAGATTTTTCACCAAAATGGATTTTAACCCTAAAATGATGTTAATGTATGATTTGAATCATCATTCATCAAGAAAAATCAAGAAAAGTTGGATAACTTGTAAAAGGGGTAACCATAAAACTTAGAAAATTTTCTAAGTCATGAAAAAGTGCCACTAATGCACCAACTTTGGAGGACCATAACTCCTAAACCACAAGGCCATTGTGCCCCATTCAAAGCTTTATTTGTAGATCTCATTGCCCTCTACAAAAGCTTCATACTGACCTATGTCCAAATTCCTCATGGATTTTGAGTTATGGAGTGATCAAAATCAAGAGAAAACACTTTGTTCCAACACTTAGTGAAAATTTCACTAAGTCAGATTTTACCCTACTTTTTGCCAAATGTAGGGGGATTTTTCACTTGGATTCAAAAGAGATAAAAACCAAACATGTTCAAACAGTTGTTGTATCATGTAAGGGCTTTCCAAAATGGTCAAGAACATTACCAAATTCAACTTACACCATGAGATATGACATTGGCAAGTTGCCTTGCTGAAATCTGTCAAAGGCAAGGCAGAATTTGCAATTTTGCTCTATTTGCCAAAATCAGCCAAATTCAAATGCTCTTATCCACTTGGACACATCTGAGGATTGAATCTAAAGGGGACAATCACTGAGCCAAGCCTCCAAAGTCTTTGGAACAAGAAATAGCATGTTGAACCTAGAATGGCCAAAATAGGGACAAGACTCCAATTTTGGATTGGAGCATTCAATGGAAGCATCAAGGTGGTATAGACTGAGCCATTCTCAACTGAATTCAGTCAAGACTTATCCAAGACCAAAGGAACCACAGCCCTGTGCCCTAACCTCTAGTCAATGGCTAGAGGAGACTTGCATTTCCATTGGCCAACATTGAACAAACACCTGCTGCAGTTGCCATTCACTGTGGATCCCAAAACAAACTTGCTCTACTATAAATAGAGCTCAATTGTGATCAGTTTGAGTACACCAAAGCCATCAAACAGATGCTTTCCTCAAAATCTCTTCTTTCACTCCAATTTTGCCTTCTAAGGCAAGTCACTATCGGGTTTTGAGTTTGAGAGCTTTTCCAATCAAACCAATCACTCACACACCTCACATACATCATATAGAAGTGATCCAAACACTCACATAACATCTGGAACACAGATTTCACAAAATCACCAGCCAATTGCTCAAGTTCTTGACAGATTTGCAGTTGGGGTACCATCTCAAGTTCCAGATCATTTCAATCCATTCCAAGCATTCAAACACACTCCATAGCACCTAGGGAAGCTGTTCAGATCATCACAACACAACTGTAACACCTCCTACACAAATCACGATCACCAGCTGCAAGTGGTAAGCATGAGCTCTTCTAACTCTATGATCCATGCAATTTTTGCTGCACAATAATTTGGCCATATGTTCATAATCATGCATGGAATATTTTCCCTCAATTAATTGCTTTGTTTGAATCGTGTATCAAAAATCCTAGCCTTCATGCAGAAATTAGGGTTCTTGAGGTTTCTTCGTGATTTCATGTTTTATGTTTAATTTAAATGAAATTAAGTGTTATAGACATGATCGTGAGGTTGAAACGAGTTGATTGGTATGTGGATTGCATGATATGATCAAGTATTCAGTGAGATTGGAGAGAAAATGCAAATCTGGGCAAACCCAGAACACGCGCGTGTTCTTGGCGCCATTTTTTGAATATTTGAATATTTGAATTTTGTGATTTTATTTAATTGATTCAAAAATTAATTTCTCTCTGAGTTTTAATGATTTTGAGTTGATTCTTTTTTTAATAATTCACAAAAATGTTAAAATATTTTATTTTATCAAAAAATCCCAAAAGTATTATTTATTTCATATAATTGATATTTTTGCAAAGAATTAATGTTTTAATTGTTTTTGACATTTTAAATATTTTTTCCACATTGATTTTGCAACTTTTAATGCTTTCTAATTATTTTGTAGGTCAATACTTAATTTTTGAAGCATTAATCCAAGATCACAATTTGTTTTTCATATGTTAAACAATTTTGATCATTTTAATTGAATTTTTATTCAATTAAAACATATTTTTGAAAACAAATTAGGGTTTCTGGATTAATTCAACCCTCATAAATCATTTTCAAAACACTTTGGGCCTCTAATAGAGTGTAAGACCCAATCCTTTTTTGACCAAATCAATTTTGGGCCTCAATGTATTGTATAAGTCCCGATACCGTAAAAAACAAACGGCGCGATCGTCGCCTTTTGAAAAATAACCTTTTGGGCCTCTCCTCGAGCTATAAGACCCATTTAAAATTTTTTGGGCCTCTAATAGAGTGTAAGACCCAACCCCCTTTTAACCAAAACCATTTTGGGCCTCACTTATTGTATAAGTCCCTCTGCGTTAAAATAAAACCTCGGCGCGATTGCCATTTTTAAACGAAAAATCAATTGGGCCTACCCTCGTGTTATAAGCCCCACTCTTTTTCTTTAAACCTTTTGGGCCTCTTGAGAGAGTGTAAGACCCATCCCTTTGTACAGAAAACTTTTTGGGCCTCAGTCACTTGTATAAGTCCCTCTGTACAAATTCAAACAGTGCGCTCACTGATAAAACCCTGGGCCTTTCCTTGAGCTGTAAGCCCCAAATCTTTCTTTTTCAAAGCACTTTCTCCTTTGATTTTGAATATACTGTTGTTTTCAATCTTTCTTTGTTGAACAACTAACCAAACAACATGGAAGCTCTACAACCGAGTAAGTGTTTATATGCTTTCATTTACCGCTTTCATATACATATAACTGTATTGTGGGGCTGTTTCGCTGTAAGTCTTCTTTCATAAACTCATATCAACTGTGTAATAATAGTATAGATATTTCGAGTTTCCCCGGCAAGTACGTCTAGAACTAGGTGACGCCGTTTCGTTTATTCGTAGAAATAGACAACTAGATCCCCAATAGGATCACCAGATACAGTCTTCTCTTCGGCTGTCCTCATTAGGAATTGTCAAGAAACTCTATTCCCAGAGATGAATGTATTCTCCATGAATGGCATCTTTGAGTTTCTTCCAAATTCTCGAACTTTCCTGACTTGATATATTCCTTGTGAATAGCTTGCCTTGAATTTCTCAGGGTTTGGGGACCCATCGGCTTCTTAAAAGCATCGGCCTCCTCTTGGGCATTATACAAGGACCCACGGGCTTCCTAAAAGAAACCCCGCCTCCTCTTGGGCTTAGTACAAGGACCCTACGGCTTCTTAGAAGTATTCACAGCCTCCTCTTAGGCTTCGTATAATGATCTCTTCCTCCGGGAATGATAGCCTCCTCTTGGGCTTCGTACAAGGACCGATCGGCTTCTTAAAAGTTTCCAGCCTCCTCTTAGGCTTCGTACAAATTGTCCCGACGACCTCCTAAAGGTATAGGAACAGAACTTAATCATCTGCATATAACAGTCCTTTCATAGAGTCTACTACTGTTTCTCAAAGCATAGTACCAAAGATGAAACTCTAGACTTGGACAGTCTAATCTCCTTGAGTCTCAAAGACATTCTCAAGTGTCCCCCTTTCCCAAAATAGGAAGGAAACCCGTAGACTCGGACAGTCTCAATACCCTTCGGATTTCCCGCTTCCTTAAAGAACAGGAATAACCCGGATCCTCGAATCAAATCCTTGAGTACAACATTGCTCATATAAGAAATGATTTTCTCTTTCAAAATCAGTATACTGGACCTGTCACTTAACTGAAACAGTCACCATAGCCTCCTCTTGGGCTTTGTACAAATGATTCTCCCCAGCGGAGTCAAACAACATTTAGCCTCTCTCTCGGGCTTTGTACGAGACACATAAGAGACTCCCTCGTTGATTCCATCACTCTTTCGCCTCCATCTCGGGCTTCGTACGAGATACAAAAAACTCTCTTGTTGAGTCAAATAGCCTCCATCTCGGGCTTTATACGAGATACCAAAAGATTCCCTCGTTGAGTCAAAACCTTTTAGCCTCTCTCTCGGGCTTTGTACGAGACACGTAATAGCCTTCTCTTAGGCTTTATATAAGAAAACCACTGGTTGATCCAATTAACCTTTTAGCATCAAAGTTGTGCCTCGTTCACAGTACATAAACATCAACAACTCCTTCCCCTCCATCTAATCGCTGTAAGCGGCAAGCCTCTGGATCATCTACATCCATGCCACTGTCCCTCTTTTAGCATGAGAAATTTCTAAGGAAAGATGGCATTGCTCTAAACTGAGTTAAAGTCTTCTCCTTCAGGTTAAAACCCCCTATAAAGGAAATTATGGCATTGCTATAAACCTTTGGGGATGGGTAGAGCCTTGACTTCATGACAACGACCCTTTGACCCCATGTTTTTTCTATGTTTTTGTGTGCTGCATTCATGCATTCATTTAAAAAACATTAAAGCATTCAAAAAATTCTTCTCTTCTAGTCTCTCTGTTTTTCAAATTAAACTAAGACTGTGATTGCAAATATCAGAGAAAAGGATTGCACTAATGGATTTCGGTAGAAGGAGAACTCACCCGTATACCTTCAAGGTTCCAAAACTAGAGGATTTGAGAAGGTTAGCGAGGATGATCGCAAACCCAGAGGCTTTCAGAGCCAAGCACGGAGGTTTGCTACCACTGTTAAGAGTCCATGTGATTGAGGGAATCATGGATGCGCTCATTCAGTTTTATGATCCAGTTTATCACTGTTTCACATTCCCGGATTACCAGTTAGCACCAACGCTGGAGGAGTATTCTCATCTGATTGATCTACATATCACTAATCAAGCTCCATTTTCTGGACTGGAAGAAATTCCAAAGAATCAGACCATTGCAAGAGCAATTCATTGGGACGAGTCTGAGGTCAGGACTCACCTAACTACTAAGGGTGGCATCCAAGGTTTTTCGGCCCAGTTCTTGACAAAGAAGGCCCTGTATTTTGCCAGTATAGGAAACGTGACTGCTTTTGAAAGCATCTTTGTCTTGCTCACCTACGGGTTATTTTTGTTTCCCAACATCAATAACTTTGTAGATATCAACTCCATTAAGGTTTTTCTCATTGGAAACCCTGTGTCGACTTTGCTCACAGATGCGTATCATTCTGTACACTTGGGAAATTTGTACAGCAGAGGGGAGATCACATGCTGTGTACCTCTGCTTTACAAATGGTTTATCTCCCATTTTCCCAAGTCTGCTGCTTTTTAGGATTGTAAGAGTGCCTTACGTTGGTCACAGAAGATCATGTCTCTTACCAACTCTGATATAGATCGGTGTAGTAGGATCTACGATGGGATCAAAATCATTGACCGTTGTGGAAACTTCCCCCAACGTACCCCTTATAGGAACTAAGGGAGGAATCAACTATCATCCAGTTCTCGTTCATCGTCAATTTGGATACCCGATGAGACACGTCCCACGGGGTGTTCATCTGGAAGGTCTTTTCTTCAAGGAAGGAGAAAATGACAGAGCACTAAAGATGGAAATAGTGCACGCTTGGAAGCATGTTCATAAGAAAGGACGGGAGTCTCTAGGAAAACCGGACTGTATCTCGGTGGATCCTTACCTCCATTGGGTACAAACTAGAGCTCTCAAGCTAAAAATGCCTTATCCTCGTTACGGAATTCTTCCGCCAAAGGAATCTGTCATGTACTTCATGACGGAAACTGAAAAGCTTCAGGTTACTCTCAACAAAGTTCAAAAGGAGAGAAGGTCCTGGAAGAACAAGTACCGCACCCTCGACGTAGAGTGCATCAAAATACAGCAATTACTGAAAGATAAGGACGCTCTGATTGAGATTTTGGAGCAACATGCTGTGGATAATCAAGATGACCAAAGGAATTTGCTCGCTCCTTTCACCTGGCAAAGGAATGACAACCCGACAATGGCTCAGGAGCCCCGGTCAAAGAAAAGGAAGATACCAGAGTCAGTACCCGATTTCTCTTCAGAGAGGACTCAGGACCCATTAGTTTAGGTTTCTGTTTCTGCACTTTGTAATCTACTGTATTTCCATTTCCGCAATCCTTTGAATTTCAATAAAAAGGGGTTTCCCCACTGTTTGATATTTGCAATCTAATTGTCGAAGTTTATTTTGATTAAACCAAAAAACAATTAATATAATCATTGCATTCGTCATTCTCACATCGCGTATTCTTCTTACCTACGAATCTCACGTTTGTGTCTCGGTTCTAGAGTCAAACTGTCTCATTCGTATAATACTCGGGCCAATCGTCAGAAAAAGATGGATGATCTTGAGGAAGAAAACAGAGAGTTGAAAGAAGAGATCGACGCTCTGAGAGAGGATATGAGAAAGCTTCGTAACGACATGCAAGCCATGGCAGAAGCTCAGCTACAAAGAACTGTGATCTCAGAGATCACCTCAACGCCCATAGTGGAAAAGTATGATCCTAGGTATCAAATGCCGAAAGATCGTCCCTGGGGCATGCCTGTTAACTATATCCCGGAAGGATATGTTCCGCCGATCACTGAAGATCAGGGAATCACAACAGAAGCCACTGGGCCTGAAGGTTACAAACTTCAGGAAAGCGAAGATGCCAGAGGCATACTGAAGACTCCTGAAGGTTAAAAACTTCGGGAAACGCCAAGATTCACTGCCGTAGTCATGGTACCACCCCCTGTGGTGCACACTGTCCCGGAAGGACAGATTCCACAGACACCTTCTGGTAAGAAGGAAACTATGTTTGACAGAATGGAGGAATTCCAGGAGCAGTTCTTGGAAATGCAGAAGGAACTGCAAGCCATTCGCGGTCAGAATTTATTTAGAAAGGACGCCGCAGATCTCTGCTTGGTCCCAAATGTGAAAGTTCCGCACAAATTTCAAGTGCCCGACTTTGAAAAGTACAAGGGTAACTCTTGCCCTCAAAGCCATCTGGTGATGTACGCTCGGCGGATGTCAGCTCAGACGGAGAATCAGGATCTACTGATTCACTACTTCCAAGATAGTTTAACCGGTGCCGCATTAAAATGGTACATGGGTTTAAACCGTGCCACGATCAACACTTTCAGAGATCTTGGTACTGCCTTCGTCCAACAATACAAATACAATTTAGACATGGAACCCGACAGAGATCAACTCAGATCGATGTCGCAAAAGGACAAGGAAACCTTTAAGGAGTATGCTCAAAGGTGGCGTGAAATTGCCACTCAAATTTGTCCACCTCTTGAGGAAAAAGAGATGACAAAGATCTTCTTAAATACCTTAAGCTCATTTTACTATGACCGAATGGTTGCTAGTGCGCCCAGTGATTTCACCGAGATGGTGGGCATGGGCGTACGTCTTGAGGAAGCCGTCCGAGAAGGGCGTTTGGTAAAAGACACTGGATCGACGAGCGGTAGTAAAAAATACGGTAGTGCTCTCCCTAAGAAAAAAGAGCAAGATATTGGGAATATCTCTCTCAGAAAGAAAAGGCGACGTTATCAACCGGTAGCAGCTATGACTCTTGCTATCAACCCTGCGTCTATTCCTACGTATCAACCTCAGGTTGCGCAGAGCCAACATGACCAACAAAGGACACAACAGCCTCTTCAGCAGGCTCGTCCTCCATATAACAACAACCATACAACGCGGCCACCAGGGTTTGATCCTATACCCATGTTGTACGCAGAACTATTTCCGTTACTACTGGCTAAGGGGCACATTCAGACTAAATCTCCTCTTACAGTACCGGAAAATCCGCCTTTTTGGTTTAAGGTGGATCAAACTTGCCCTTATCATCAAGGAGGACCAGGGCATAACATAGAGACTTGTCTCAATTTCAAGTCCGACGTGCAAAAGCTTGTTAGGAGCGGGGTCTTATCCTTCAAGGATACAAATCCTAATGTTCTCACAAACCCGCTGCCTCAACATGAGAAGGCTGCAGTCAATTTGATAGATGGAGAGACTAACGATGTCTATCAAATTCACGATGTACTCTTGTTGAAAACCAATCTGGTCAAGATGCGTTGTAGACAGAGTGGATATGGCCATATGCCACCACATAGCTATCATCAGTGTGATATATGCTCTAAAAACAATCAAGGATGTTAAATGGTGCAAGCAGCCCTACAGGAACAGATGGATCTCGGATGGATCCAAGAGCACCGAGTTCGTGGAGTTAACATGGTTTACACCAATTCTAACGTCATTCAAAACCACGACATCCGTGCGATGAATGTCAACTTAGTGGCAATGCACTCAAGGCAAAGCCAGTATCATAATCTGCCGTGGCACGATTACAGTTCCTGTCTGACTTGCTCGGTAAACAAACAGGGATGCTCTTTCATACAAGAGGACCTCCAGCGTCAGATGGATCTTGGATGGATCCAAGACTACCATGATAGGAATTCCTATCAAATTAACATGGTTCAGATCTTCGATATTCACGTGATGAATACCAACCTGGTAGAATTACATGCTGAGCAGGTCCGACTCGGATTCTTAACATCACATGACTATCAAAGTTGTAAGGCGGGTTGCGAAAACGATCGAGGTTGTACCCTTGTCCAGGAGGCACTTCAGCACTTGTTAAATCACTGGTGGATGCCAATCTATATGGATGAAGATACTCAGCAGATTAGTATCAATAACAGAAACCCCACTCGGCGTCAGAGTCAGGATGTCCAATCAGTGGAAGCTAACCTAGTGAGGTTACATTGTATTCAAAGTGGGTGTGGCCAGGTGCCACCACACAATTATGACCGTTGTAGCGTCTGTTCGAAAAGTAACCAAGGGTGTTACCTTGTGAGAGCAGCTCTTCAGGGTCAGGTGGATCGTGGAGAAATTCGTCCATATCCAGGTTCCGGACCCATCAACTGGACGCCGAACTACCTTGCCGAGCAAGTTGAGGATGTTGTCATGATCTCTGGTCATCACAAGACCAGGGATGTTTTTTCCATTATCCCTCTACTTGACGAATCTAAAGTTCCCAACCGGGAACGGATCGAGATTACTTATGATGGTCATAAAAATCAGAAGGTTCCCATAATCATCTATTTACCAACTAAGGCTATCCCTTACAAATACGGTGCAACAACAATTGAGAATGGAAAGGAAATTCCATTACCCTCCGTCGTGAATATTGCAGATATCAGTCGTGTAACACGGAGTGGTAGAATCTTCAACCGAGGGGTTGGGGAACTTAACAAGGAAAAGGAACTTCAGACAGAAACTCCTGATCCTCCAGTCGGTCAATCCAGTAATCCTGACCTTTCGAAAAATAATGATAAGATGCTGAAGCTCATCCAAAGGAGTGAATACAACATTGTCGATCAGCTGTTACAGACTCCTTCAAAGATCTCGATATTATCACTGTTACTCAGTTCAGAAGCCCACAGGGAGGCTCTACAGAAAGTCTTGGAGCAAGCCTTTGTGGAACAGGATGTAACAATCAGACAGTTCGATAGTATTGTCTCTAACATCACTTCCTGCAACAATTTGGGATTTAGTGATGAGGATTTACCCGAAGAGGGTCGCCGTCATAACATGGCGCTCAATATCACAGTTAACTGCCAGGACGATGCTTTAGCCAGCGTACTGGTAGACACAAGGTCAGCCCTGAATGTTATGCCAAAGTCAACTTTGATGCAATTATCATTCAAAGGCCCTCCGATGAGAATCAGCGAGGTCGTCGTCAAAGCGTTCGACGGATCCAGAAAAACAATTATCGGCGAAGTTGATCTTCCCATAACTATTGGTCCTCAAACTTTCCAAGTCATTTTCCAAGTCATGGACATCCGGGCAACATACAGTTATTTATAAGGAAGACCTTGGATACATCAGGCTGGAGCGGTCACTTCGACCCTTCACCAAAAGCTAAAGTTCGTTCAGAACGGCCAACTCATCACAGTCTGTGGAGAACAGGCCTTGCTCGTAAGTAACTTGTCATCATCTGCTGGTATAGAACCCGAGGAGGTTATTGGAACTCAGTTCCAAGCACTGTCGATGAGCAAGAACAATCAGTTCAGAGGAGGAACCTCGATTTCCTCATACAACAATGTTATCAAAGCAGTCGAGAGTACCGATACAATAGGATGGGGACAACTTGTCATTCCTACTAGCAATACAACAAAGAAGGGTCTTGGTTTTTCTGCAAACCTGTACCCAGACAGCTGCCAACGATAAAAGTCTGCATCCCCTTCAAAACTTCTTCCACAGTGGAGGTTACCTCCACCCAGTGTCTCAGGCAGTACATGCTATCAATGAGGAAGATCCCTCTGACGCAGATGAAGAATGGAAGTCCTATCTGAATGAGGACGGCTATATGTCTCATGAAGAGGTGCCTACGCCATTTTGCTATCCCGTACAGAGTCCGAGATTTATACCAAGGTCAGACGTCGAAATGATATATGGAGATTGTGATCCGGAAGGATGTCGTGCTCCACCAAATTCATTAGAGGAGGACACTCTGATGAAAGACAACTTTGACCACAATTACTATGGCCCAATGGATGGTCTGCCAATGTGGCAACCTTATCCAGGAGATTTGGGGCAAGAAAGTCAACCGAACAATGAAAATCAGCTGACCATCATTGAACAGAATACCTGTGTCCCCACCATGTCATGGGATCAACACTTAGGTCATTCAGAAACTACTCAACACGACGATGAATTTGCAACGTTTGCAGGACTTGAATCCATCAACTATGCTTTTCCCGAGGTCAACGTCATCGAGAGAGATGACTCCTCCAGTTTGAAAGAAGTGTGGGACACCTTGGGACAACCGAGTGGAAAGTACGACTATATGGTCAAATACTCCGCTCCCGAAAGCTCTCGTATCAGGCTCGAAGACATCCAGCCAACTGGATAGGGAGATACAACTGAGAGCATAAATGCTATGCAAAATGTAACAGAGGAATTCTCCTACAAAAATTCTGCCTGGGAGACAGATTCCAATGATCCTGCTCCACCAGAAATCAGCGTCATTTCTGAAGACAAATCAAGGAAGGTGCCAGACTTTGTGATTCACCGAGGAGTTCGCCGCCAATGGGTTGTCGTCGAGGTTCCGAAGGTCGTTCTTCAGTCAAAGTAATTGCCGTCTTTTAACCTTTCACCCTGCCCAGGTGAAACGGATGTTTTAATAGGGCTCACTTTCTATAAATTTTCCCTCTTCGCTTCGCCCAAAGCTACAGAGTTTTGTTTTATATGGCTGTAGTTTCAAGAATCGACTTGTTCATTAATAAAATAACGTCGTTCTGTAATTTCCGCATTAATTGCTGTTTTCTCTTTTTTGCTTTTTCAGAAAATGGTAATCCTAAAAAACAATTCAAATAAAAACAAGCAGTAAAATAAAACACTGCACACACTTTTGCATTTTCTCTATCTCTTCTAAACACGAATCATCACGTCATGCAGATTGCTTGTTTTAAACCCAGTTGAAACATACGATCCGATGCCTTCTCCCAACTTTGAGTTCCCGGTATTCGAGGCTGAATAAGAAAATGACGACAAAATTCCAGAAGAAATCTCTCGACTACTCAGACAAGAGGAAAGGTCCATTGAACCTCACAAAGAGCCGTTGGAAATGGTAAACTTGGGTTCAGAGCAAGAGAGAAAAGAAATCAGGATTGGGGCACTGCTCAGTCCAACTGCCAAAGAGAGTTTGATAAAGCTTCTCAAAGAATTCCCCAATGTATTCGCTTGGTCCTATCAGGATATGCCAGGGTTGGATACCAGCATCGTGGAACATCACTTACCGTTAAGATCGGAATGTCCGCCAGTGTCGCAGTGAAAATTGGATACCATAGTTATTTGTTAACTAGGATCGCATTTTTAATGTCACCACCGTCTTTGATTTTATCCAAGGGAAGGGAGAAAGACCGAATACCCACAATGCAATGCAAATGCACTAAGATTCTAAGTTCGGGGGTTGGTTATACCTAGGGAAGGTGTTAGCATCCTAGATATCTGTAGTACTCTACAGGAACCTCTTGATTAATTTTATATTATCTGTTATTGTTATTTGTTTGCTAAGGGTTTAAGGGTAGGTAATTTATTTTATTCCTAAGTGTGCTCGACAAGATATCGCATCTTGTGCCTACATATCCTGTCAGGAGGGAATCAGAGCACTTGTAGTTCCTTATTAAGGATACTAAATTTGTTTAAAGGTTTAGGAGAGGAAGATGAGTCATCATCTTAAGAAAGACCACCATAGTTTTGAAAATGTTTGTATGTTGTGGGGTATGGGATTGTATGTCCCTTTCTTTGAGATGATTAACATCTAATTCTCTTGTGTGGAGAATTAGGTAGGCTAAAGTTTGATTAAAAAATCAAAATTAAGAGGGGACTAACCTAGGAAATCTATCCTAAGTTATCTAATTGACTTATCTTAAGGTATCGATTATGAAATGCAAATGATATGCACCATGCACAATAACATGGTTATCATGCATGGGATTTTCCCTTGGATATTTATGCGATAAAATTATTGTTATTTAGGCGAGGGTGCTAGCAAAGTGATGCTAGACTTGTGTCTTGTGACCAAAAGGTTGAATGCGATGCCCTAAGGCGATAGACTTATATGGGTAGAAAAGGGGCTCGACGTTGGATCGAGAGTTTTAATATTTTTTGAAAGGTTTAGACATGCAAGCATCATCAAGTAACATAGTAAGCAAACAAAGCACAAATATGTCATCACACAAAACTAAATAGACAAACAAGCGTGCACTCAACGATCTAATGGGGAATGATTTGTTAAGAGGAGTTTTTTTAAGGTTTATTTATTAAAAGGTTTTTATCTCTTTAACTATTTCGAAAAGGTTTTGTTATTATCTGAAATTAGAATTATATTAAGTTAAAACTTAGAAGTGTATTATTTTAATTTTAAAATTACTAAGAGAGTTTGATAAATTTGATTCATTATTATTATTTTTAGAATTATTATATATAAAAAAAATGTTCTATATTAATTAAAAAAGGTTTTAGTTATTTAAAGTCTTTTATTATTTTAGTTTTTATATTAATAAAGTCAAAAAAGGGTTTTCTCTTTAAATGCTTAATTATTTTAAAGTTCTGATTATTATATTTTTTAGTTTTTAAGTTATGCTAAGAAAGTTAATTAAAAAACATATTAATTTAGAAAAAAGGTTTTAATTTTGATATTTTTATAAATAAAAGTTTTATTATTAATTAATTTTAAAGTTATATTAAAAAAGATTTTTCTTATTAAAATGGTTTTTTTATTATTATAAAAGAATTCTTATTATTATTTTCAGTTTAAAGTTATGTTAAAAAAGAAAAGTTATTAAAAGAAATTCTTATTAATTAAAAAAGATTTAATAAATAAAAGTTTTATTAAAGGTTATTTAAAAAGGAGTTTTTTTTTTAATTGTAAGAAACGAACGAAAGAAAAAAACTGAGGAAAAAAAAATCTCAAAAGTCTCTCTCGCTCTCAAAATCTCTCTCGATCTCACAGTCCCTCTCTCATTCTCGCACCTCAACCTCTCAATTTTCCTCTCTCGTTCTTCTCTCTCGAGCTCTCGCAATCTCTCCGATCTTCTTTCAATCAAACAACACAAACCCTAAACTACCCTAATCCCCAATCAAACCCTATAATCCCCCGATTCTCATTAGATTTCAGGAGGTTACATTTACAAGCAACTTGCGAAAAGTAAAAAAAACAGTAAAAGGGCGTGGAGGAATCGAGCAAGGGGACGCGACCAAATCTTCAAGAGTACTCGCTCAAAGATAAGCTTCTTTTTCCTTTTTGCGTCTTGATTCTGTTGGCGTATATGTATGTGTTCTGTGCTTCTGATAATTTTACGATGTATGACCTTGATGAACTTCCCTGCGTATGTTGTGTGAGAGTTCTGGTGAGGTGTTTTGGTGCGTGGTATTCTGATATGCAGGATCTGATGAATTTCTTGGTGTGTGGGATGAACTGATATTGGTTATGTATGGTTTTATGAAAATTCTGGTGCGTGTTCCTTGTGGAACTTTGGAATTTTAAGGTTTGCGTGAATTTCTTCAGTATGAGTTTTTTTGATGCTTTTGGGTGACTTGGTGGTTTTGGGTCTCTGCGAAGTTGTGTGAATTGGTTTGTGTATGAGTATTGTTTGGGATGGAAGTTTGTGCCTGTCTATGTGTTTTTCTCTTGTTCTGGTATGCCTCCCCTGTCATGTACGTCGTATCCTCTTTTTATAGATGGCCTGTGAGGATATCTCTTAAATGCTGCTTGAACTTATTTTGGAAGAAATTTGAAAACTGTCCGAATTTGTTTGGGAAGGATATAGTTGTGTTGTTATTGCCATGATTTTGGAATATACCGTTGTTTCTTTTCCTTGAATGCTGTCTGATATTGCTTTGAAAAGAAATTTGAAATTTCTGGTTGTGAATTGAATGACTTTCCATTTGGTTTGGATACTGTTTTGGAATCAAATT
The DNA here is from genome assembly GCA_022829125.1 of Lathyrus tuberosus. Classification (NCBI taxonomy): domain Eukaryota; kingdom Viridiplantae; phylum Streptophyta; class Magnoliopsida; order Fabales; family Fabaceae; genus Lathyrus; species Lathyrus tuberosus. The sequence goes on along the minus strand of JALAZF010000659.1, from coordinate 257,460 downwards.
ATGGCCGTTATATGGTCCTTGCCATGATAGTGTTGATTTCTGTAATGAATACTTTTAATTCCTTTCCCTTTTTACCGATTTCCCTTAATGACACCTTAATAATTGAGGATTGTTTTGGAAATGGTATTGAACCTGCTTGATTGTGTTTGCAGCTTATTTTGGAAAAATTTTGGATTCTTGCTTTGATTGCTTTTGAACACGTTTTGGAAAAATTAGAAACAGGTTATGATGGTTATGACTATTAGAATTCTTTGTTTTGAACTCCTTAAGCATATCGTATATTGTTGTTGTAGGTCTCAGAATTGGTACAGGATTTTCATGTGGGACTATGCTAATTCAAGAATATATGGTGCCGCTGACATCTCTTTCTATTATTTCCCAAAACAAACACTTTGTTTCTCTAGATTGCACCATGAAAACGGTTATGAAGCCTTACTAGCATAGAGACAAAATTCGGGTGATTCGTTCTCTCCGTAGTTTCCAAAAAAAAAGAGAAGAGCTCTTAAGAACTTCCTTTTCTTCCAGTGATTAACAGGTAACAGTTCTGGTCTTTTGAGGAAAGCTTCCGAAATCTCTTATCAGTACGTTTTGCTACGATGACCAAAAATCCATTATAATAATTGTTATGTTTCAAATGGCTTGCTATATAATCTTTCCATATGAATCTTGCTTGGTGCAGGGGTAGCAGGGAAGTAGAGTTGTGAGACTGAGTTGTCTTCCTGAAGTTAGATTTCTGTTTTGTATTCCTGTGCCATCCTTTAAGGGAGCAAGTGCATTCAAGTGTAAACCAATACCTGGTAAGATGCACTTTTGGGAATTTGCATTGCGTTTTGTAGGGAGCAGTTTATTTTCATCAACAAAATTCCTTACTCCAGACTGTGTTGTACTAGAGCTAGTGTTTGAATTATCATCAGAGTTCTTTCGTACACCGGCCCTCTCAAAGTCAGGACAGTGCCTCCGGATACCACGGTGCGTGACAAAAACAAGCTGATTGTCCATTTTCTCATTTGGATTGCTAGTCATAAAAGAACCATTAGCAAGATTGTCCTGTGTACGGTCAGTGTCTGCCGCGACAACTAGCTCAGAACAATGATTTTCAATTTCATGTTCAGAGACAGAAGCAACTGAATCAACCATGTGTATTTTCTGATCATTATTACTGATAGATTGCTGAAGAGGGACAAAATCACAAGTCTTATAGAAGATCCCAATGGTTTCTGCATTAGACCCTTAAAAGCTTCTGCTTCAATTAACATATCAGCACCATTGTGAATTAAACCATCCCAATCACAGTCTGAGCCTTCACCCTTTGGATCAATCTGACTTGTTCCTTGAAGATGCAATTCAGGCTTATCCACATCTGTTTTGGTCAGGAGGCAAATATGGGGGGGCTAACTGATAAAGAATCGGCTCCTGGATGACACGCAATACCAAGAAGTCGCACGAGTGATGTGCCAGAATATCTGCCCTCAATGTAGATCCTTTAGAGCACTTTGGATGGTTAAATATGAATTGCAATTTGTAAATCCCTTTATAGATTTAATTACTTTGAAGCTCTCAATTGAATGAAAGTTTTGTATTGGTTTTGGTCTTGGTGAAGGTTTAAATTGGTTTGTCATATTTTGTAGCCTAGGCCATGCTTGAACAGGTTCTTTAACTTAATTGTTGATTCCATTTCAAAACATGTATTGCCTTCAATACACAGATATGTATTCAATGTTGAAGATCAATCATGCACGTGAAACCTTAGTTCTTTGGAATTAACTTGTAGCACTTCAACTTGCATCTTGTAATTTCCAATTTATAATCAACAAAACTTACGTAACCAATCTTAACCTCGTACTTATAAAACCAAGCCTATGAGATCGTTGACCTAGCCTTAAATCACATAGCACATCTTGAAGTAGCATGCAATTCCTTGCACTTGGATCTGTAATTTAGGATGGATTGTGAAAATTTGATATTGCAGGTGAAACTTGAATTTGTCTAACTCAATTTTGTACTTGCACTTCTTGAATGAATCAAGTCTCTCACTAAACTTATATTTGTATTTAGTATCTAGAACTAAGGAGTCATCTTGAAACTTGTAACAGGGCTTTTGTATTCATGAGTAAAATGGATCTTTGAACTTATATTTGGAGTTTCTCAAATCCTATCATGGCGAATGAAAAAAATGTTGACTTGACTTCCTCGTTTGGGCTTGTGATTTCCAAGTAAACTTTGATTTAGAACTCAACTTTAAATCTGAAATTCGTGATAACTATCACCAACCTGGACTTGAATGAACTCATGAATTCCAATTGAGAACCTTACTTGACCTTTGTACTGAATGCGTTAATTGGCATAGAACCTCCTTGAGTAAGTTTTGACTTAAATGATCATCCAACTTGTTAAAGAGTTTGGACGCGAGCACGAATTTTGAAACTGGAAATGTCTTGATCTTGTAAACTTAAACCGATCAAGGGACTCAAATTTGCATTCTGAAATTCAATCTTCTACTTTCTCCACATTGAACTTTCTTTGATGAACCAATATTTAAGACCATATGGCGAACACATCTCTTAAACTTTAAGGAGCTTACAGAGGGGGAAAAGCCATCTTGTAATATAACCCTGCCACACAACTAGTGACCAGTTTCCAGAGGCCAAATTCCATATCGGAGGGTATAAGGACCTAGTATTTGTGGGGAAAAACTTTTGAGTCTTGAGGAAGAAAGGCTTGGTAGTGGCTTAGGGATCAGAAAGGGTGAGGGCACAATCTCACAGGACCAAAGAACCTCCACAAACACACACACAATACAGCCTTCAAGTCTTTGAGCCTCCTGCAACAGCACCTGTACCCAAAAGAGAAACAAACAGACAAAACTAGATAAAGCAGTAGTTATGCACGAATGATCAACCTAATATGTTATGCAAGAGAAGAGCGGGGATCTTAGGGTCAAAAATTAGGGTGCGGCAGATGCCCCTATTTAAGTTTCACCTATTCGGAGATATGGAGATTGAAAATCTTCGTCTCGACGAGATAGGTGAGACTTAAATACAAACATGCACAAAATTTTTTTTGGCCCTAAGATGCCGCCAAATGCACATGATATGGTATGCAATGATATGAATGCAAGGCAAGGATCCAGTGAGGAAATAATGTCACAGGGGATAGCCGATGTTGAAACACAAAGAAAGAAAGACCCGACGAGGACGACTCAGCGAGACATGACTCCACGGGGAAAGACCCAACTCCACTGGGGAAAGAGACTGCCAACTGACAATCACAAGGTAACTTAAGCACATGGCAAGAAACATGAAAGGAAGGATAACTTACTACCAACAGCTGGTAGCCTAAGCGAAGGTATCCAATTGCAACAAAAGGGTGTATATTACCTACTATCACGCAGGATAGCCTAAGCAGAGGTAATAAACTGGGGAAGAAGGATCACCTACTGCCAACTTGTGGCAGCCTGAGCAAAGGCGTCCGACCAAAAAGATGTGTCACCTACTATCATGCATATGATAGCCTAAGCCAGGTAAACACAAGAAGGAAAGATGACCTACTACCACCACGGTAGCCTAAGCGAGGCATCTGACCAAGGATACAGACCTATTACCTACTATCCCACGATAGCCTAAGCAGAGGTAATAGACTGGAAAAGGAGGATCACCTACTACCAACTTGTGGCAGCCTGAGCAAAGGTGTCCGACCAAAAAGATGTGTCACCTACTATCATGCATATGATAGCCTAAGCCAGGTAAACACAAGAAGGAAAGATGACCTACTACCACCACGGTAGCCTAAGCGAGGCATCTGACCAAGGATACAGACCTATTACCTACTATCCCACGATAGCCTAAGCAGAGGTAATAGACTGGAAAAGGAGGATCACCTACTACCAACTTGTGGCAGCCTGAGCAAAGGTGTCCGACCAAAAGGTGTGTTACCTACTATCAAGCATATGATAGCCTAAGCAAAGATAATAACCAAAATAAGCTTCTGATGATCAAAATAATGATTCAGCTTCTCCTCTGAATACCTTGTTTAGAAGGAGAAAAAAATTGAGGAATCTACTGCCGAGGTCTTCTGGAAATCTACCGCCGAGAATAACCAGAGAATATAAAATGAGATACCTACTGCCGAGGTCTTCTGGAAATCTACCGCCGAGAATAACCAGGAAATATAAAATGAGATACCTACTGCCGAGGTCTTCTGGAAATCTACCGCCGAGAATAACCAGGAAATATAAACGACTGCTTGTCGAAGTTTAAAATAAACCAGGGAATCTACTGCCGAGATCCTGGAAAGAAATGACTGTTTGTCAAAATTTGAAATAAACCAAGGAATCTACTGCCGAGATCCTGGAAGCTTCACCGGGGATCTTCAAAAGAGATGTGGGCCGGATGACTTGTAAAATATGTCTTCTCAAATAAAGAGAAAGATAATGTGAATCTTCACCAAACTTCTCGAAGAGATGCCATTTGATAGAAGCAAATTGAATTGTGGACTTATTGGGGAGAATACCACTATGAAGTAATATTGTTGTAGTCGAAAATTCGTTGAAGTAATAAAATTATTGCAATAGGGATTCTCAAATAAAGAGAATACTTGTAAAGTCCTTAACAACTTTCTCTGGAGAATAAGCTGATAATCTTGACCACTCCAACGGGGATAGACAAAATGTCTTGAGGAGACTGCCATTTGTCGTCCATATAGAAAACTGAGCTCAAATAAAGAGTTACCACTTGTTGTCTGGGTTTAAATCTCATGAAATGTCGAAATAACTGTTGGAGAAATAACTTCTTGTCTTCCATAAAGACCTTCAAATAGATTCATCTTGGGGAGACAAAGTGCAAAATAAATGCACGTTCGATCTATGCTCAACAGCCTAGAGATATCCAAAAATGTGATTGTCAGGGACCAAAGTTCAATTCAGGAAAAAAATGAAAAGAAACGGTCAAGCAAGACTCCATCCAGTGAGGAATGAACTCAACTGGGGTTTATCTTTATCCAGAAATGGAAAAGAAAACTGAAACAACCATCTTCCACGAGGGTCGAACTCAGTGGGGAGTTAGAAAGGGTGTGCTCTTTCTGCCTAGGGCTGATGACTCTACTTGGAGGGAGCAGACAAAACCCGGTCACTTGGGGGATAAACAGAGCCAAAGTAACAAGCAAACAACACAAAAAATGCAAGATGCAAAATGCACACATGCCATGGATCTACATGCAAGGATGCCACGCTATGCTTATGCTTATGCTGACAAAACAACAACAAGAAGCAAACTGGAGACGAAAACAAGCATCTCAATACGGATACTCGGCTAATCTTCGCAAGGTAGGAGCATCACTGGGGATAAATGGAAAACCATATATGGAACCATGTCTTGCTTCACAGCTTCAAACTTTCTCTGGGGATAAGAGAGCACTCCACTCGGGGATGAACATTGTGACATCACTTAGGATTGTCAGGACGAACCTTGTGATTCCGTTGGGGGTGAGAAAGATTCACTGAGAACGAATCAAACTCATGCTTGAAAGAGACTTCATGGGGGATAAAATAAATATCCGCTACGAACTGAAGTAATCTGGATGAGAGTTGTATCTGGATAAAATAAATATCCAGTTCGTCGGGGAAACTTGGATCAATAGTAGTTGGAAATGTCGGAGATAAAAACTTCGAGAGGATGAAACAAACATCCGACTTCACTGGAGAAGATTGCAATAGTGAGAAAATCCATTGAGGAGTGAAATAAACACTCGCTCCGCTGGGGAAGGTTGAAGTTGTAAGAAAAATCCACTGAGGATTCTTGGGCTGCTGACTGGAGAAATCTTGTGTCAAACGTGCCATAACTTCCTGAAGTGGAGGTTCATCGGGGAATAGTCGTGACTACCTGAAGTAAAACTTACTGGGGAGTCATCATATCACTTGGGATAGAAACAAAGTAGTTCTGGATGACAGAAACTGTTGTGAGACTGATGTAACTCTGCATTATTGACCTGCATGGTAGTCGCCATTTTGAACAACAAGTGCTGTGAATGGGGGAAATAATCTTCGCTTCTCAAAATGCCCCAGATCAAATGGTTTATGAGAGGAAATCGTCTCAAGAGGATTTTACAGAAAACTTGGTACCTAACTGTTCCAATGTTTTCGAACTCTTGGAGAGATTTGTCAAATCTCGACGTAACTGGCTCGGATCGACTGTGTTCTGTATATGAATCTTTGAACTTGGAGAGATTTATCAAATCTCGACTTAACTGCCCCAGACTGACGGTGTTCTATAACCGATTCTTCAAATTCTTTGAGAGATTTACCAAATCTCGACGTAACTGCCCCAGATTAACGGTATTCTGAGTCTTCAAACTTGTTCTTCAGATTGTGGAGAGATTTACCAAATCTCGACGTAACTGCCCCATATTAACGGTATTCTGAGTCTTTAAACTCGTCCCACTTGGGGTTAGACTGTGAAAGAAACAACTTGCCCCTGCTCAGCAAGGTCTTCAGGTGACATGCCCCTGGATACTATCATCTCCTTGAAACAACACTAAATTTTAGCTCATCAATGCCACACGTATGTTAATTCCTACGATGTCAAGCAATGTTAGCAAGTGGAAAATGTTAATTCTGAAACAAATAATGCAACGTATGTTTGTCTTTAAAAGTTATTTAAAAAAAAAATTGTGATTGAATTACTGATTTTATAATGCCAACACGAGTTTGAGCATAGCTCATGGGAGTCAGGAAACGATGTCTCAATGAGTATGCTTTTGAAATAAACCCTGCTTCAATTAGGACTTTTAAGGGTTGTGTCATGGATTAGTTCACGGTCTAAGAAATAAAGGATATAAGGCTCAAAGTTTGTTTGTGCCCACCCAATCTTCGTGATATTCTACTCCTTTTTTTTTTTAAAATGACCCTGCCCCAAGTTAGGAATGAGGGTTTTTTGATTTGTAGAAGAAAACTACTACTTCAAAGGCTCAAAAGGGTTAACGAGGGTTTATCTCCTTATATCTTCGGTGTTTAGGATTTCGAAACAATGCCTTATATCACTAGCATAGTTTGTTCAAAAGCATTCAACAAGAGATCTTGCGTTTGATTTCATCATCCTCCATTCAATTCTCTGCCGAGGCAAGAGATTAGGGTAGTATTGGCATTGTAAAATAGAAAAATTAATTTAAAACGAGTGAAACGAATGGATTTCTTCATGACAAACATTGTTCATTGCATCAATTATTCAAAATTAACAAGTTCTCACACGCAAAACAAGTGCATTAACGAACGCAGAAAATTACATATGAAAATAGCGAATAAGCTTAAAATATGACGAGACATAGACTTAAGACCAGATGCGTTAGGTCCTTTCAACATCTTCAATTGTTCTTGGAGGTCACGAAATCCTTTTTCAATTTCTCCTAATCTAGGATCATTCATAGTTGTCACAGGACGGATGTTCTGAGAATTTGGCATATACCTTAGAAAATGGGAATCTCTTTCATTAACTTGACCAACCGGGTTATTTTGCACAGGTTGAGATTGAGTAGGAACTTCCATTTGTGAAACGTTGACGTCAATAGGAAAACCGTACATCGGGTTAGTCATCACTCCGAAACCTGACATGGGATCCATATTCTCTGTTCCATCCATTATCCCCAGTAACTGCTTCAAGTTCGGTACGAATGCTAAAAGATCAGATGAGCGACACGAAGATAGGACTGAATGAGCTTAGGGTAGAGCAAAGATGCATGCAAAATGATGCAATGCTAAAGATGCAATGCGAATGCAGCAAGATTCATGGAACTCAACTATTTATAATTACCAAGGAATATCAAAAGACTCGTTTTTTAATATTAAAACGGTTATAATTATTAGTATTGGAATACTAAAAGACTGATTTATTACAAAATTGTTTACAACGCGTCAGTACACTTTCCAAGAGTCATAACGGAAAAGCTAAATAAAAGCTAGTAACGATGGATCTAAGGAGACTCCTCCAACGGTCTTCATTTGACTTCTTCTTCCAATTAAGGACTAGAGTAACTTCTTTCCAAAATTTCTCCTTTTGTAGTCATATTAGCTCGAACATTTGCCGAAGATAGTAAAGGGATTCTTGTCTTGAATAAGTAACTCCATTAGCCGAGAATATTCTTCAAGAGTTGTCACCAATAGTGCTGGACTAGAGTAGAGTAGATAGTATTTCCTTATCAATAAAGGGTTCCCCATATAAGGTCTTGAACCTTCCTTTATCCGTTAATAAGGTCTCCAATCCCCTTAGATCGTCCAGGTTATGACTCTTGTAAGTGTACTTCAACGTTTTTCTTCTTAAATTTTTTTTTTTTTAGAGTCCATGGTATCCTTATGATGTTCATAAACAAGACTAAGTTCCATGAATCTTTATGATATGATGCTAATGAATGCAGAGATGCAAACACACAAAGCACAGAGCACAAAGCACACACAAGCAAACAATCAGACAAAAGGTCCTAGGTTTGAAAGGTCATAGCATGGAGCCAAGGTCTAACCATCCTAATAGGAGTGTACTATGGTTTCAAATGTACCTGCCGAACGGGTTCTACAAAGTTCCCAGAGTCTACAACCCATCTTTCGGATATCATCGATTTTCCAAATCACTTGGTGGTCAATAATATTCTCAAGAGAATCTCGTCTGAGTGTAGTATCGCGTAGCAACTATCACAGAAATAGACTCCTGCATAGTCCTCGCACTACATCCTAATAGGCCAAGTTGGGTTAAAGGTAACTACGGTCCCCAGTCCCGAGGGCCTTTAGATCGAAACCATACCGTCTTCACGAATGAACTCGTTGGACAAATATTTTATTCGAGAGGGCCTAGACTGAGTGGTGAAGTCTCAATTTACTTTTTCAGGAATCGACTCCCTCAAAGTATCATTGAAGTCTCACCGTTCCTATCATAATTTTCACTCTAGTCCGGGTGTAGGACTTTGTCTCACCAAACAAGTAATAACCCAAGCAAACATAACAAATCACAAATATATATAACAAAAACATAATTAATCAAGTTAGGGGGAACCCTCTTATGAGTGTCCCCAGTGAAGTCGCCATTTCTGTCGCAGTGAAAATTGGATACCATAGTTATTTGTTAACTAGGATCGCATTTTTAATGTCACCACCGTCTTTGATTTTATCCAAGGGAAGGGAGAAAAACCGAATACCCACAATGCAATGCAAATGCACTAAGATTCTAAGTTCGGGGGTTGGTTATACCTAGGGAATGTGTTAGCATCCTAGATATCTGTAGTACTCTACAGGAACCTCTTGATTAATTTTATATTATCTGTTATTGTTATTTGTTTGCTAAGGGTTTAAGGGTAGGTAATTTATTTTATTCCTAAGTGTGCTCGACAAGATATCGCATCTTGTGCCTACATATCCTGTCAGGAGGGAATCAGAGCACTTGTAGTTCCTTTAAGGATACTAAATTTGTTTAAAGGTTTAGGAGAGGAAGATGAGTCATCATCTTAAGAAAGACCACCACAGTTTTGAAAATGTTTGTATGTTGTGGGGTATGGGATTGTATGTCCCTTTCTTTGAGATGATTAACATCTAATTCTCTTGTGTGGAGAATTAGGTAGGCTAAAGTTTGATTAAAAAATCAAAATTAAGAGGGGACTAACCTAGGAAATCTATCCTAAGTTATCTAATTGACTTATCATATGGTATCGATTATGAAATGCAAATGATATGCACCATGCACAATAATATGGTTATCATGCATGGGATTTTCCCTTGGATATTTATGCGATAAAATTATTGTTATTTAGGCGAGGGTGCTAGCAAAGTGATGCTAGACTTGTGTCTTGTGACCAAAAGGTTGAATGCGATGCCCTAAGGCGATCGACTTATATGGGTAGAAAAGGGGCTCGACGTTGGATCGAGAGTTTTAATATTTTTTGAAAGGTTTAGACATGCAAGCATCATCAAGTAACATAGTAAGCAAACAAAGCACAAATATGTCATCACACAAAACTAAATAGACAAACAAGCGTGCACTCAACGATCTAATGGGGAATGATTTGTTAAGAGGAGTTTTTTTAAGGTTTATTTATTAAAAGGTTTTTATCTCTTTAACTATTTCGAAAAGGTTTTGTTATTATCTGAAATTAGAATTATATTAAGTTAAAACTTAGAAGTGTATTATTTTAATTTTAAAATTACTAAGAGAGTTTGATAAATTTGATTCATTATTATTATTTTTAGAATTATTATATATTAAAAAAATGTTCTATATTAATTAAAAAAGGTTTTAGTTATTTAAAGTCTTTTATTATTTTAGTTTTTATATTAATAAAGTTAAAAAAGGATTTTCTCTTTAAATGCTTAATTATTTTAAAGTTCTGATTATTATATTTTTTAGTTTTTAAGTTATGCTAAGAAAGTTAATTAAAAAACATATTAATTTAGAAAAAAGGTTTTAATTTTGATATTTTTATAAATAAAAGTTTTATTATTAATTAATTTTAAATTTATATTAAAAAAGATTTTTCTTATTAAAATGGTTTTTTTATTATTATAAAAGAATTCTTATTATTATTTTCAGTTTAAAGTTATGTTAAAAAAGAAAAGTTATTAAAAGAAATTCTTATTAATTAAAAAAGATTTAATAAATAAAATTTTTATTAAAGGTTATTTAAAAAGGAGTTTTTTTTTTTAATTGTAAAAAACGAACGAAAGAAAAAAACTGACGAAAAAAAAATCTCAAAAGTCTCTCTCGCTCTCAAAATCTCTCTCGATCTCACAGTCCCTCTCTCATTCTCGCACCTCAACCTCTCGATTTTCCTCTCTCGTTCTTCTCTCTCGAACTCTCGCAATCTCTCCGATCTTCTTTCAATCAAACAACACAAACCCTAAACTACCCTAATCCCCAATCAAACCCTATAATCCCCCGATTCTCATTAGATTTCAGGAGGTTACATTTACAAGCAACTTGCGAAAAGTAAAAAAAAACAGTAAAAGGGCGTGGAGGAATCGAGCAAGGGGACGCGACCAAATCTTCAAGAGTACCCGCTCAAAGATAAGCTTCTTTTTCCTTTTTGCGTCTTGATTATGTTGGCGTATATGTATGTGTTCTGTGCTTCTGATAATTTTACGATGTATGACCTTGATGAACTTCCTGGCGTATGTTGTGTGAGAGTTCTGGTGAGGTGTTTTGGTGCGTGGTATTCTGATATGCAGGATCTGATGAATTTCTTGGTGTGTGGGATGAACTGATATTGGTTATGTATGGTTTTATGAAAATTCTGGTGCGTGTTCCTTGTGGAACTTTGGAATTTTAAGGTTTGCGTGAATTTCTTCAGTATGAGTTTTTTTTATGCTTTTGGGTGACTTGGTGGTTTTGGGTCTCTGCGAAGTTGTGTGAATTGGTTTGTGTATGAGTATTGTTTGGGATGGAAGTTTGTGCTTGTCTATGTGTTTTTCTCTTGTTCTGGTATGCCTCCCCTGTCATGTACGTCGTATCCTCTTTTTATAGATGGCCTGTGAGGATATCTCTTAAATGCTGCTTGAACTTATTTTGGAAGAAATTTGAAAACTGTCCGAATTTGTTTGGGAAGGATATAGTTGTGTTGTTTTTGCCATGATTTTGGAATATACCGTTGTTTCTTTTCCTTGAATGCTGTCTGATATTGCTTTTAAAAGAAATTTGAAATTTCTGGTTGTGAATTGAATGACTTTCCATTTGGTTTGGATACTGTTTTGGAATCAAATTATGGCCGTTATATGGTCCTTGCCATGATAGTGTTGATTTCTGTAATGAATACTTTTAATTCCTTTCCCTTTTTACCGATTTCCCTTAATGACACCTTAATAATTGAGGATTGTTTTGGAAACGGTATTGAACCTGCTTGATTGTGTTTGCAGCTTATTTTGGAAAATTTTTGGATTCTTGCTTTGATTGCTTTTGAACACGTTTTGGAAAAATTAGAAACAGGTTATGATGGTTATGGCTATTAGAATTCTTTGTTTTGAACTCCTTAAGCATACCGTATATTGTTGTTGTAGGTCTCAGAATTGGTACAGGATTTTCATGTGGGACTATGCTAATTCAATAATATATGGTGCCGCTGTACTTCATCAATTACTCCAAAGCTATGTCAAGATTTCCATGAAGAAGAGCCTTTGAAACTCAAAAGTGAAATAGAGCAGAACCTAATCATTCTAAGTTCCGATGCCAGGATAAGCTGACATCTCTTTCTATTATTTCCCAAAACAAACACTTTGTTTCTCCAGATTGCACCATGAAAACGGTTATGAAGCCTTACTAGCATAGAGACAAAATTCGAGTGATTCGTTCTCTCCGTAGTTTCCAAAAAAAAAGAGAGGAGCTCTTAAGAACTTCCTTTTCTTATAGTGATTAACAGGTAACAGTTCTGGTCTTTTGAGGAAAGCTTCCGAAATCTCTTATCAGTACGTTTTGCTACGATGACCAAAAATCCATTATAATAATTGTTATGTTTCAAATGGCTTGCTATATAATCTTTCCATATGAATCTTGCTTGGTGCAGGGGTAGCAGGGAAGTAGAGTTGTGAGACTGAGTTGTCTTCCTGAAGTTAGATTTCTGTTTTGTATTCCTGTGCCATCCTTTAAGGGAGCAAGTGCATTCAAGTGTAAACCAATACCTGGTAAGATGCACTTTTGGGAATTTGCATTGCGTTTTGTAGGGAGCAGTTTATTTTCATCAACAAAATTCCTTACTCCAGACTGTGTTGTACTAGAGCTAGTGTTTGAATTATCATCAGAGTTCTTTCGTACACCGGCCCTCTCAAAGTCAGGACAGCGCCTCCGGATACCACGGTGCGTGACAAAAACAAGCTGATTGTCCATTTTCTCATTTGGATTGCTAGTCATAAAAGAACCATTAGCAAGATTGTCCTGTGTACGGTCAGTGTCTGCCGCGACAACTAGCTCAGAACAATGATTTTCAATTTCATGTTCAGAGAGAAAAGCAACTGAATCAACCATGTGTATTTTCTGATCATTATTACTGATAGATTGCTGAAGAGGGACAAAATCACAAAGTCTTATAGAAGATCCCAATGGTTTCTGCATTAGACCCTTAAAAGCTTCTGCTTCAATTAACATATCAGCACCATTGTGAATTAAACCATCCCAATCACAGTCTAAGCCTTCACCCTTTGGATCAATTTGACTTGTTCCTTGAAGATGCAATTTAGGCTCATCCACATCTGTTTTGGTCAGGAGGCAAATATGGGGGGGCTAACTGATAAAGAATCGGCTCCTGGATGACACGCAATACCAAGAAGTCGCACGAGTGATGTGCCAGAATATCTGCCCTCAATGTAGATCCTTTGGAGCACTTTGGATGGTTAAATATGAATTGCAATTTGTAAATCCCTTTATAGATTTAATTACTTTGAAGCTCTCAATTGAATGAAAGTTTTGTATTGGTATTGGTCTTGGTGAAGGTTTAAATTGGTTTGTCGTATTTTGTAACCTAGGCCATGCTTGAACAGGTTCTTTAACTTAATTGTTGATTCCATTTCAAAACATGTATTGCCTTCAATACACAGATATGTATTCAATGTTGAAGATCAATCATGCACGTGAAACCTTAGTTCTTTGGAATTAACTTGTAGCACTTCAACTTGCATCTTGTAATTTCCAATTTATAATCAACAAAACTTACGTAACCAATCTTAACCTCGTACTTATAAAACCAAGCCTATGAGATCGTTGACCTAGCCTTAAATCACATAGCACATCTTGAAGTAGCATGCAATTCCTTGCACTTGGATCTGTAATTTAGGATGGATCGTGAAAATTTGATATTGCAGGTGAAACTTGAATTTGTCTAACTCAATTTTGTACTTGCACTTCTTGAATGAATCAAGTCTCTCACTAAACTTATATTTGTATTTAGTATCTAGAACTAAGGAGTCATCTTGAAACTTGTAACAGGGCTTTTGTATTCATGAGTAAAATGGATCTTTGAACTTATATTTGGAGTTTCTCAAATCCTATCATGGCGAATGAAAAAAATGTTGACTTGACTTCCTCGTTTGGGTTTGTGATTTCCAAGTAAACTTTGATTTAGAACTCAACTTTAAATCTGAAATTCGTGATAACTATCACCAACCTGGACTTGAATGAACTCATGAATTCCAATTGAGAACCTTACTTGACCTTTGTACTGAATGCGTTAATTGGCATAGAACCTCCTTGAGTAAGTTTTGACTTAAATGATCATCCAACTTGTTAAAGAGTTTGGACGCGAGCACGAATTTTGAAACTGGAAATGTCTTGATCTTGTAAACTTAAACCGATCAAGGGACTCAAATTTTCATTCTGAAATTCAATCTTCTACTTTCTCCACATTGAACTTTCTTTGATGAACCAATATTTAAGACCATATGGCGAACACATCTCTTAAACTTTAAGGAGCTTACAGAGGGGGAAAAGCCATCTTGTAATATAACCCTGCCACACAACTAGTGACCAGTTTCCAGAGGCCAAATTCCATATCGGAGGGTATAAGGACCTAGTATTTGTGGGGAAAAACTTTTGAGTCTTGAGGAAGAAAGGCTTGGTAGTGGCTTAGGGATCAGAAAGGGTGAGGGCACAATCTCACAGGACCAAAGAACCTCCACAAACACACACACAATACAGCCTTCAAGTCTTTGAGCCTCCTGCAACAGCACCTGTACCCAAAAGAGAAACAAACAGACAAAACTAGATAAAGCGGTTAGTTATGCACGAATGATCAACCTAATATGTTATGCAAGAGAAGAGCGGGGATCTTAGGGTCAAAAATTAGGGTGCGATAGCCAGTAAAGCAAAGGTTGAGACGGACTCACCCGGACATGGCCATCAAAATCAAAGAGGAGGTGCAGAAACATATTGACGCGGGTTTCCTCGCTACATCTGAATATCCTCAATGGTTAGCCAACATCGTACCTGTTCCCAAAAAGGATGGAAAGGTCTGAATGTGTGTTGACTACAGGGAACTGAACAAGGCTAGTCCAAAGGACGACTTTCCTTTACCACACATTGACATGCTGGTAGATAGTACAGCAAAGTTCAAAGTATTCTCCTTCATGGATGGATTCTCGGGCTATAACCAGATCAAAATGGCGCCGAAAGACATGGAGAAAACTTCGTTCATTACCCCATGGGGTACCTTTTGTTACAAGGTAATGCCGTTCGGTTTGAAGAACGCCGGGGTAACCTATCAAAGGGCCATGACTACTCTGTTTCATGACATGATACACAAAGAAATCGAGGTATATGTTGATGATATGATTGCAAAATCAAAAACAGAGAGTGAGCACGTTGAACATCTGCCAAAATTGTTCGAACGTATAAGAAAGTTCAAGCTCCGCTTGAATCCCAACAAGTGCACCTTCGGTGTCCGTTCAGGGAAACTACTAGGGTTTCTTTGTCAGCCAGAAAGGAATTGAGGTTGATCCTGACAAGGTCAAGGCCATTCAAGAAATGCCTTCTCCGAAAACTGAAAAACAAGTCAGAGGATTCCTGGGACGTTTGAACTACATCTCCAGATTCATATTCCTCATGACCGCCACGTGTGCGCCGAATTTCAAATTACTAAAAAAGAACCAGGATTGCGTTTGGTCAGAAGATTGCCAAATCGCCTTCGACAGTATTAAGGAATATCTGTTGAATCCTCTGATTCTATCACCTCCAGCGGAAGGAAGACCACTGATTATCTACCTCACAGTCCTAGAGGACTCAATGGGATGTGTACTTGGCCAACAAGACGAAACCAAAAGGAAAGAGTCTGCCATCAACTATCTAAGCAAGAAATTCACGGACTACGAGACTCGGTACACGATGCTTGAGAAAACTTGTTGCGCTTTGGCTTGGGCAGCCAAACGTCTTCGCTAATACATGATTCGTCACACTACTTGGTTAATCTCCGAAATGGATCCAATCAAGTACGTCTTCGAAAAATCTGCTCTTACGGGAAGGATTGCCCGTTGGCAGATGTTGCTATCAGAATATGACATAGAGTACCATGCTCAGAAAGCCGTTAAGGGAAGTATTTTAGTCGATCATTTGGCTCATCAACTGATTGATGATCAAGAATCAACCGGGTTCGACTTCCCAGACGAAGATGTCATGTATCTAAAAATGAAAGATTGCGATGAACCGTTACCCAGTGAAGGGCCAGAACCAGGTTCCCAATGGGGACTCATCTTTGACGGAGCAGTTAATCATTATGGAAATGGAATTGGGGCAATCATTGTTACCCCTCAGGGTACCCACATTCCTTTCACTGCCAGACTTACGTTCAAATGTACGAACAACGAGGCCGAATACGAAGCTTGTATCATGGGTCTTGAAGAAGCGATTGATTTAAGGATCAAAAACTTGGACGTATACGGCGATTCAGCCCTGGTTATCAATCAGATAAAAGGAGATTGGAACACACACCAATCAGGATCGATCCCTTACAAAGATTACGCAAGAAGGTTGCTACCTTTCTTCAACAGAGTTGAGTTTCATCATATCCCTCGAGAGGAGAATCACATGGCTGATGCATTAGCCACTATCTCTTCCATGATTAGTGTAGGTCAATGGAACGACTTACCTAAGATCGACATAATGCGCCTTGAATGGCCCGCCTACATCTTCACGATTGAAGCAGTCATAGACGACAAACCTTGGTATCATGATATCAAATGCTTCCTTCAGAAACAAGAGTACCCACCTGGGGCACTCAGAAAAGACAGAAAAACCCTCAGAAGACTGGCTGGAAACTTCTTCCTGAGCGGTGATACTCTCTATAAGAGAAATTTTGACATGGTCTTGCTCCGATGCGTAGACAGACCAGAAGCAAACATGCTTATGAAAGAAATTCATGAAGGATCCTTTGGCACTCATGCCAACGGACACACAATGGCGAGAAAAATTCTAAGAGCATAGTACTATTGGTTGACAATGGAATCCGACTGCTACAAGTACATGAGGAGGTGTCACAAGTGTCAGATATACTCCGACAAAATTCATGTACCGCCATCACATCTCAAAGTTCTCTCTTCCCCATGGCCATTCTCGATATGGGGAATCGACATGATTGGCATGATTGAGCCCAAGGCTTCAAACGGACATCGGTTCATCCTAGTAGCCATTGACTACTTCACCAAGTGGGTCGAAGCAGCGTCATTCGCCAATGTAACCCGACAAGTGGTGGTCTGATTTATAAAAAACAATATCATCTGCCGTTATGGTGCTCCGAGCCAGATCATTACTGATAATGGATCTAACTTGAACAACAAGATGATGAAAGAGTTGTGTACTGAGTTCAAGATCGAACATCATAACTCATCTCCCTACCGACCCAAGATGAATGGAGCGGTAGAAGCAGCTAACAAGAACATCAAGAAGATTGTTCAAAAGATGGTTGTAACCTACAAAGATTGGCACGAGATGCTACCCTTTTCTCTTCACGGTTATCGAACATCTGTTTGCACTTCAACAGGGGCAACCCCTTTCTCTCTAGTTTATGGCATGGAAGCAGTGCTCCCCATAGAAGTAGAGATCCCGTCAATCCGAGTATTGATGGAAGCTAAGCTCACCGAAGCTGAATGGTGTCAAAGCCGATACGACGAATTGAAACTGATCAAGGAAAAGAGAATCACGACACTATGCCATGGTCAGTTGTATCAAGAGAGAATGAAGAGGGCGTTTGACAAAAAGGTCCGACCTCGTGTTTTCAGAAAAGGAGACCTTGTGCTCAAAAAGATACAATCATTTCTCACTGATTCGCGAGGCAAGTGGACTCCGAATTATGATGGCCCCTATGTGGTCACGAAAGCTTTCTCAGGCGGCGCCTTGAGACTTGCAACCATGGACGGAGAGGAATTTGCCTACCCCACGAATGTTGATGTAGTCAAGAAATCCTTCGCCTAAACTAAAAAAAAAAAAACGTCTCGGTGGATTGAAAACCCGAAAGGGCGGTCCAAGCAAAAGTTAGAGACATAAAAAAAAAAAATCATCCCGATGGATTGGAAACATCATAGTACAATCCAGGCAAAAATTAGGGATAATGGCAAGTAACTATGTTCAATAGAGGCAAGTCCCTCAGCAGCAGCAGTTACATCATCCGCCAGAAAACTCCAGTCAAGGTCATCTTCGACAGAAGCTCAGGATGCCCCGAATTCAAAGTTGGTAGAAGGATAGCGGTCGTTATGTTTCAACGTAGCCCTTTTCCCTATAAATTACTATTTTCAAACTTTGTATATACTTTTTGGAATCACGCGTTTGACTGATCTCCATCTCATCAATAAAATTTGAGCCCTTGTGCTTTTGTTTGTAATTCTTATTTGTTTTAGCTTTACAGAACGACGTTGTTAACATGATTAAAGATTCTTGAAATAAAACAAAAATGAATTTACTTGTTAAAACTTTTTCTGCTTTTAAAATAAAGTCGGCAATTTCTTTTGACTGTTGAACATCAAAGGAACATCAACCGCTTCTTCAGAAGTAAGCGAACTTCAAAGTGCAGAATCAAAGTACTCCTTCTAACCCAGTACGCCTGAATGAAGGGATCTACTGTGTCAGAGACCTTGTTTTGTCTGACACGCCACGACTGAGTTCTTATCTCCTAAGCCCCATCAACGGTATTCCCCGCAGGGACTATCTCTCCTAAGCAAGGTGGAATTGCTATTCTGAACCAACGGTACTTCTTCGCCCTGCGATGGCCAAGTATCCAGTCGTGTTCACCCGTCAGTTTGTATGTCGTGTCAGTTTTGTCGGCATAAACATACACACATCATGCATTATTGATTTCCATTCACATTTCATATTGCATCACTATCACTCTAGTCGGTCTTGTCCCCTAGTGATAGAAGTTCTCTCAATCGAGTCGTCAGTTCTTGCCTCGTCAGGAAACGCTGCGTCTGAACATTCTCTCTCCTCCAGTTTTATTTCTGGAAGGAAGTTGGCCCTCGACCACTTTGATAACTTGAACCTCTGAAAGACCAGAGAGCCCTCAGTTAACATCACTCTTTGCCATTGAAGATGATATCCTTGTTTTCCCAGATTAAAGAAAATCCCGAGAGAAATCCTCCTTAATCGGAACTTCGGCAGTACGGCAGTTTTTCTCCGAAAAACCTACTGATGAAAAGGTCATTGGCACCTCAAAATTGGATCCCATCATATGGCGTTTCTCCGGGAAGATCCCGAGAAAAGTATGATGTAAGACCCCCAAGTGAAAGCAGTCTCTCAAGGGACTCGCATTCCCCAAGTAGAGTCAACAAATGGCATCTCCAACAGAAAAGTTTGTACACCTCTACAACTCAGACGACTGGGTTCCTCAGCGAGTCTGACATCAAAACTTTTTTCGTCAAATGGCATCTCCCCAGGAAAATTCGGCGAGAAGTTTGAGGAAAACCGCTACGCATAGCGTCCCTTGTCAATTAAGTTTATTGACAAAAGAAACTAAGACCAGTTCCTTGGTAGAAAACCAGGATCGAGGGGAAGTTTATTTCGGAAACTAAGACCAGTTCCTTGGTAGGAAACCAGGATCGAGAGGAGGTTAATTTCAAAAGAAAACTGAGACCAGCTCCTTGGCTGAAGACCAGGATCGAGGGGAAGTTTACTTTTTCTAAGCATCATTGCTTAGCTAAAGAAGATGAATGCGTAAGCTATCATTCATAACCACCATCAAAATTTCGGGTATTCCGATATTTAATCCTCTTGCACCCCGAATGCCCGAATACCTTCGTCATTCACACCTTCGTGTCCAAAAAGATTAAATAGGGGCATCTGTCATACCCCAAATTTTGACCACTAAGATTTACCATCATTGTGCAAATCATCATCACAATATGGAGGAACCATCATACTTCGTCAGTCTCCCCAAAGATGAGTGAGCATCCACTACAATCAAAATTAGGGTTTCAAGCCCTCTTTGAGTGCTTAGACAAAGGATCAATCAAGGAATGACATGATCTTCAACTTGTCTAACCTCTCAAACATCCATAATGGAGCAAAAGGACTCCCACTTCAAGGATCAAGCACAAGGATGCTCCCTTCTAGGTGGATCAAGTCTCAAGATCGACAGTGTCACCAAATTAGGGTTTTGGTCGACCAGGGCCTCCAGATGGAAATTTTTTATCTGGGCACAAGCCAATGATCCAAAACATAACCTAATATACTCCATGGAACCTCATGGACCCAATCATCAAGTCAATTTGACCTCAGGGGATGCATACATCAAAAATCAGGAATTAGGGTTTCTTGACCTAATTCACCCCTAAGTTGGCTTTTGGGACAAACCATGAGCCAAGACCTCAAGACATGATTGAGGGTCTCCAATGAACTATATTGATCCATTTGGAACAATGGATTAATCTAAGAAGCTTGAGCAACAAGTCTCAATTTCATCTGCACCACAATTAGGGTTTTAAGGGAAAAGTCAACTGTAACTTTGACTTTTGACCAGGACATGCTCCCAAACCCTATGACATGCACCAATATACCCTATAACACCCATGGAACATGTCCATCAAGTTTTGATTTAGGTCAAGGACATGATTTCTTGAAGAATTGCACAGTTTGGAATTCATCTGATAAAAAGTCAACTGTGCACAAAAGTCAACTTTGACTTTGTGAGATTTTTCACCAAAATGGATTTTTAACCCTAAAATGATGTTAATGTATGATTTGAATTATCATTCATCAATAAAAATCAAGAAAAGTTTGATAACTTGTAAAAGGGGTAACCATAAAACTTAGAAATTTTTCTAAGTCATGAAAAAGTGCCACTAATGCACCAACTTTGGAGGACCATAACTCCTAAACCACAAGGCCATTGTGCCCCATTCAAAGCTTGATTTTTAGATCTCATTGCCCTCTACAAAAGCTTTATACTGACCTATGACCAAATTCCTCATGGATTTTGAGTTATGGAGTGATCAAAATCAAGAGAAAACACTTTGTTCCAACACTTAGTGAAAATTTCACTAAGTCAGATTTTACCCTACTTTTTGCCAAATGTAGGGGGATTTTTCACTTGGATTCAAAAGAGATCAAAACCAAACATGTTCAAACAGTTGTTGTATCATGTAAAGGCTTTCCAAAATGGTCGAACATTACCAAATTCAACTTACACCATGAGATATGACATTGGCAAGTTGCCTTGCTGAAATCTATCAAAGGCAAGGCAGAATTTGCAATTTTTCTCGATTTGCCAAAATCAGCCAAATTCAAATGCTCCTATCCACTTGGACATATCTGAGGATTGAATCTAAAGGGGACAATCACTGAGCCAAGCCTCCAAAGTCTTTGGAACAAGAAATAACATGTTGAACCTAGAATGGCCAAAATAGGGACAAGACTCCAATTTTGGATTGGAGCATTCAATGGAAGCATCAAGGTGGCATGGACTGAGCCATTCTCAACTGAATTCAGTCAAGACTTATCCAAGACCAAGGGAACCACATCCCTGTGCCCTAACCTCTAGTCAATGGCTAGAGGAGACTTGCATTTCCATTGGCCAACATTGAACAAACACCTGCTGCAGTTGCCATTCACTGTGGATCCCAAAACAAACTTGCTCTACTATAAATAGAGCTCAATTGTGATCAGTTTGAGTACACCAAAGCCATCAAACAGATGCTTTCCTCAAAATCTCTTCTTTCACTCCAATTTTGCCTTCTAAGGCAAGTCACTATCGGGTTTTGAGTTTGAGAGCTTTTCCAATCAAACCAATAACTCACACACCTCACATACATCATATAGAAGTGATCCAAACACTCACATAACATCTGGAACACAGATTTCACAAAATCACCAGCCAATTGCTCAAGTTCTTGACAGATTTGCAGTTGGGGTACCATCTCAAGTTCCAGATCATTTTAATCCATTCCAAGCATTCAAACACACTCCATAGCACCTAGGGAAGCTGTTCAGATCATCACAACACAACTGTAACACCTCCTACACAAATCACGATCACCAGCTGCAAGTGGTAAGCATGAGCTCTTCTAACTCTATGATCCATGCAATTTTTGCTGCATAATAATTTGGCCATATGTTCATAATCATGCATGGAATGTTTTCCCTCAATTAATTGCTTTGTTTGAATCGTGTATCAAAAATCCTAGCCTTCATGCAGAAATTAGGGTTCTTGAGGTTTCTTCATGATTTCATGTTTTATGTTTAATTTAAATGAAATTAAGTGTTATAGACATGATCGTGAGGTTGAAACGAGTTGATTGGTATGTGGATTGCATGATATGATCAAGTATTCAGTGAGATTGGAGAGAAAATGCAAATCTGGGCAAACCCAGAACACGCGCGTGTTCTTGGGTGCTCTTAGCGCCATTTTTTGAATATTTGAATATTTGAATTTTGTGATTTTATTTAATTGATTCAAAAATTAATTTCTCTCTGAGTTTTAATGATTTTGAGTTGATTCTTTTTTTAATAATTCACAAAAATGTTAAAATATTTTATTTTATCAAAAAATCCCAAAAATATTATTTATTTCATATAATTGATATTTTTGCAAAGAATTAATGTTTTAATTATTTTTGACATTTTAAATATTTTTTCCACATTGATTTTGCAACTTTTAATGCTTTCTAATTATTTTGTAGGTCAATACTTAATTTTTGAAGCATTAATCCAAGATCACAATTTGTTTTTCATATGTTAAACAATTTTGATCATTTTAATTGAATTTTTATTCAATTAAAACACATTTTTGAAAACAAATTAGGGTTTTTGGATTAATTCAACCCTCATAAATCATTTTCAAAACACTTTGGGCCTCTAATAGAGTGTAAGACCCAATCCTTTTTTGACCAAATCATTTTTGGGCCTCAATGTATTGTATAAGTCCCGATACCGTCAAAAACAAACGGCGCGATCGTCGCCTTTTTGAAAAATAACCTTTTGGGCCTCTCCTCGAGCTATAAGACCCATTTAAAACTTTTTGGGCCACTAATAGAGTGTAAGACCCAACCCCCTTTTAACCAAAACCATTTTGGGCCTCACTTATTGTATAAGTCCATCTGCGTTAAAAGAAAACCTCGGCGCGATCGCCATTTTTAAACGAAAAATCAATTGGGCCTACCCTCGTGTTATAAGCCCCACTCTTTTTCTTTAAACCTTTTGGACCTCTTGAGAGAGTGTAAGACCCATCCCTTTGTACAGAAAACTTTTTGGGCCTCAGTCACTTGTATAAGTCCCTCTGTACAAATTCAAACAGTGCGCTCACTAATAAAACCCTGGGCCTCTCCTTGAGCTGTAATCCCCAAATCTTTCTTTTTCAAAGCACTTTCTCCTTTGATTTTGAATATACTGTTGTTTTCAATCTTTCTTTGTTGAACAACTAACCAAACAACATGGAAGCTCTACAACCGAGTAAGTGTTTATATGCTTTCATTTACCGCTTTCATATACATATAACTGTATTGTGGGGTTGTTTCGCTGTAAGTCTTCTTTCATAAACTCATATCAACTGTGTAATAATAGTATAGATATTTCAAGTTTCCCCGGCAACTACGTCTAGAACTAGGTGACGCCGTTTCGTTTATTCGTAGAAATAGACAACTAGATCCCCAATAGGATCACCAGATACAGTCTTCTCTTCGGCTGTCCTCATTAGGAATTGTCAAGAAACTCTATTCCCAGAGATGAATGTATTCTCCGTGAATGGCATCTTTGAGTTTCTTCCGAATTCTCGAACTTTCTTGACTTGATCTATTCCTTGTGAATAGCTTGCCTTGAATTTCTCGGGGTTTGGGGACCCATCGGCTTCTTAAAAGCATCGGCCTCCTCTTGGGCATTATACAAGGACCCACGGGCTTCCTAAAAGCAACCTCGCCTCCTCTTGGGCTTAGTACAAGGACCCTACGGCTTCTTAGAAGTATTCACAGCCTCCTCTTAGGCTTCGTATAATGATCTCTTCCTCCGGGAATGATAGCCTCCTCTTGGGCTTCGTACAAGGACCGATCGGCTTCTTAAAAGTTTCCAGCCTCCTCTTGGGCTTCGTACAAATTGTCCCGATGACCTCCTAAAGGTATAGGAACAGAACTTAATCATCTGCATAGAACATTCCTTTCATAGAGTCTACTACTGTTTCTCAAAGTATAGTACCAAAGATGAAACTCTAGACTTGGACAGTCTAATCTCCTTGAGTCTCAAAGACATTCTCAAGTGACCCCCTTTCCCAAAATAGGAAGGAAACCCGTAGACTCGGACAGTCTCAATACCTTTCGGATTTCCCGCTTCCTTAAAGAACAGGAATAACCCGGATCCTCGAATCAAATCCTTGAGTACAGCATTGCTCATATAAGAACTGATTTTCTCTTTCAAAATCAGTATACTGGACCTGTCACTTAACTGAAACAGTCACCATAGCCTCCTCTTGGGCTTTGTACAAATGATTCTCCCCAGCGGAGTCAAACAACATTTAGCCTCTCTCTCGGGCTTTGTACGAGAAACATAAGAGACTCCCTCGTTGAGTCCATCACCCTTTCGCCTCCATCTCAGGCTTCATACGAGATACAAAAAACTCTCTTGTTGAGTCAAATAGCCTCCATCTCGGGCTTTATACGAGATACCAAAAGATTTCCTCGTTGAGTCAAAACCTTTTAGCCTCTCTCTCGGGCTTTGTACGAGACACGTAATAGCCTTCTCTTAGGCTTTATATAAGAAAACCACTGGTTGATCCAATTAACCTTTTAGCATCAAAGTTGTGCCTCGTTCACAGTACACAAACATCAACAACTCCTTCCCCTCCATCTAATCGCTGTAAGCGGCAAGCCTCTGGATCATCTACATCCATGCCACTGTCCCTCTTTTAGCATGAGAAATTCCTAAGGAAAGATGGCATTGCTCTAAACTGAGTTAAAATCTTCTTCTTCAGGTTAAAACCCCCTATAAAGGAAATTATGGCATTACTAGGATCCGCGTATCCCTGTTAAAGTAATCCTCCTTTATAATCAGTCACCCAACAATTGTGACAGACAAACCTCTTTAGAGAATGCAAATTCTCTCTAAAGACAACACCTTTTAGCTTCACATCTTGGGCTTTGAACAAGATACAAATATACTTTTTCAGCTTCACATCTTGGGCTTTGAACAAGATATATATCACCATTCGCTTCACGTCTTGGGCTTTGAACAAGACACCAAAAACAACCATTTCCTCCCATAGAATAGGAGGAACTACGAACGCTCTGATTTCCCTGTTTCGGAAAAACGGGAATACGTAGGCATAAGATTGAAAGAAAATCTTAGCGAGCACACTAAACAAAAACCCAAAATCCCATACTCTCATGTATCTATCAAAAGCATCAGTCCTAACATCCTAATCCTTGTTCCCCGCTAGAAAGTCCTAGAAAGAGAAAAAGAGAACCGTATTGGCGAAAATACAAATAACCAGTACAAAGGCCCCCCACATTGATAGCATTCGTAACCTAACAGACCGCTGTTTAAACTCAGTATGCAAAGCAGGGTTAATTGGAGACATCTATTTCCCTTCCTTATTCAGCTCACAATAGGATAAAAAATGAATCGACCTGTAGTTAAAACTCAACCGCAGAGAGCGACCAGCGCTTAAGAACCGCGTCCAAAATTGCTCGCTACACATCTGGTTTAACATCTTGCTATCAGCATATTATTTTACCAAAATGTAGTCAACCCAAAAGTCACAGAACTTACAATCTCCCCATTTGGCAAATTTTGGCTAAAACAATCTTTGTGCAACAATTCTGGAGAAGAGGAATAGTACCACAAACCTACAATCAGAAAGATATCAGATATAAAGTGCAGTTACAGAACATTAGAGGTTACATCCCTTTCAAACTCCAAATATGTCAAGACATTGGTCTGACATCACAACTCATTAACATCAGACAGGTCCATTTTCCCCCTATCACCAATACTCCCCCTGAAGGGGAAAACCCAAAGCAAAAGACATCTAACCCTTAACTGCCTCAGTTCACACAACCCTATCAATGGGAAAACCCAAAGCATAAGGCAGATAAGCATGAACTATCCAAGTTCATTCATTAGAAATGCATACAACAGAAGCCACACATATTAGAAACACATACAACAGAAGCCACGCATATTACTCAGAGTACCAGAGTAATACATTACCATAGATCATCCAAGGATCTCCACAGCCTCAATATGTCATGACATGTGATTGCACATCATCACACACATATCTCACCTTAGTGGCAACAGCACAAGCATGACAGATTATCATGCTCCCCTAAAAAGTTGCATACAGTCCAGTAACAACACAGAATAACTACTCTCTCTAAGCAGTAGTAAAACACACGACATGAAGTCATGACATCTGATTCAACATCAGAACCAGCAAATAAAACAACACTTTACTCCCCCTTTTTAGCCAAAAGTTGACAAAAAGACAATAGAGTAAATGTAAACAAAAAGAACTGGAATCACACAGTAGCAAAGAATACAAATATTACCAATGGAAGCAAACATAAAAAAACCAGATGGAAACACAAACAAATTATTAGGGACTTAATACAACACAGACAACAAAAACAAATTAAAAAAAAAACCAAAAAGGGCACTGCAACTATGGATCCGTCAATCCACTCCAACCTCCTGAGTTAATGAAATTATCCCAATCTTCATCACCATCCTCATCAGAGTCATGGTTTTCCTTATAGGGCCTCATCATTTTCACAGACGCCTTCCTTGTCATAGATGCTCCAGTAGATGAGCCAATAGATGTCCCAACTTTGGACTCAACCTTCTTCGAATCACCACTCTTGTCATTCTAGGCATCCAACACACCAACCTTTGAAGCATTAGTGGTTTTGGAATTCTGGCTCATGTTGAAAACACGACTAGGTAGATGGTTGAAACTGTAAATTGTTTGAAAAAAACAATCTTGCTTATAACGCCTGGACAGTCAAGGATAACATTATGGAACGGAGTGAAAGTATCCTAGGAAACAGAGGCATTCTTTTTTTTGTTTTGCTTTTCAAGCTTTGACTGCAGTCTTTGAAATGACATTTTCAATGTCATCGAAAAACCTCTTTTCTTGAGAAACACATGCACCAAAAGAAAAACGTGTTTTATGCCTCCTAAACTGTAGATGCTATAACTCTCCATTAATACAACCTCCCAAAACACCCCTGACAAGATGTTGACCAATCATAGAAATGTTTTCCAGCTATACAAAAAGAGAATCCTTGAAACTACTGATTGTAATCAGCTTGTCCCAATACAATGTCATGACATCGTATTTGACATTGGAATCTTCTAGCATCCAATTCAGTGTGGAGCAACAGTTTACTCAGCAATATGCTTAGACCAAAAAGGAAAAAATATTCTTACTGGTCCATAAAGACAAGATTGTTACTCAAGAAGAAACATCCTTAACAACCAGAGGCACATATGCTAGAAACAGAACATGATCCACATGATAACACCACACTGTGGGGACAAAAATAGTTCCCTCTGGATTAGATAGCTGAAGAAATCAACAAAGTGAAGTTGAACAGCTCAGGCAGAATGTCAAGACATCAGGTCTGACATCACCAAACAATACAAGTTACATGAGAACATGTAAGCTTTGTACAAACTACAACCTTGCAACTACAAAACAGACAGGTACACAACTCCCTCTAAAGACCACAACCAACTGCAAAGAAAAATAAATTCTCCCAGACCACAAACAATATTGTTCACAAAGACATATCCATGCAATCATAAACTGTCTCAGTTCACATATCAGAGACATAAGCATAGGAGAAAAACATCTCAAACACCTTTAAGAGAGACCAAAAATACCCTAAAACACTCAAGTCAGGCAAGATGTCATGCACATTAGGTTTGTCATCATGCACAAATGTGATATGCAAGGCCAGGGTTAGGGTGAAAATGAGGGTGTGACAAGCCTCAATCTTGGCTTTGTACAAGATAGATATATTACTCCCCCAGTTGAGTCAGTTTTCAACTTTTTATCTTCAACCTTCGGCTTTGATCAAGGCATAAAATCCATCATCCCCACAGATGAGACTATGAGTCTTCTCTGCAAAAGGATATTTCCTCTACACATCACATTTCAAAACAAACAATTAAACCTTTTTCCTGATAATTGATGTAAGTGGCACACTTGTTGATTCGAAATACAAGTTGGAGTCCCTCCATTATCATGGCTAAAGTTCTCTTTCATCTAAGTGATGTAAGTGGCAAACCTCTGGATTCTACACATCTAAGTCAATGTCCCTCTCTTAGCATGAAAAGATTCATAAAGGAAAAAGTGGCATTGGTCTACACCGAGTTTAAGCTTCTTCCTTCATGACATTTCAATTCTCTTATAAAGGAAGATGTGGCATTGCTGGATTCCACACATCCCAGTTAAAGCAACTTCCCTTTATAACTAATTCCTCAATGTTTGTGATGAATAGGTGAGATATCTCCCTTTAGAGATGAAAAATTCTCTCTCAGTCAAACCTTTAGCTTCAATCTTGGGCTTTGAACAAGACACAAACCTTTAGCTTCAATCTTGGACTTTGAACAAGACACAAATACTCTTTTAGCTTCAATCTTGGGCCTTGAACAAGATGCAAACCTTTAGCTTCAATCTTGGGCTTTAAACAAGACACAAATACTCCTTTAGCTTCAATCTTGGGCTTTAAACAAGACACAAATACTCTTTTAGCTTCAATCTTGGGATTTAAACAAGACACCAAATATTTTTCCTCCCATAGAATAGGAGGAACTACGAACGCTATGATTTCCCCGAATCTCTTTATGGGAATACGTAGGCATAAGATTGTGAAATCTTAGCGAGCGCACTAATAAAAAAAGCCTTAGGTCCAGTACCTTCCCAAAAATAATTGAAATCCCAAAAACAACAAAAACATTTCCTTAACCTTCACAAAGGAGAAACTTTCCCTATTCAACAGTAAATGGATTTAAGCAACCAAGTAATTCAATAGTAAAAACATATGAGAATAACGGTTCCTATAGATTACTATAGACACTCTGGGTGTTAACAGCTTCCCTTTGTATAACCAACCCCTGATCCCCAATCTCTTCGCATTTGTTAAGGAAAACATTTGCACGCATGGTTAGTTTGAGATATCTTCCCCTTCCTTTTATGCTTCATAGGATAAATATAGAAATCAGAAAGTAGCACTAAATGCGGTGGTGGTCGCGTCACAAAAACCGATGCTACAGAAAAATGGCGACTGTACTGGGGACTTTTATATTTTTCTAGGAGGGTTAAGCCTTGCATTGCATATTTTTCCTGTTTTATTTGCTTTCTCCTTTTTATCATTTACTGTTTTCCATCATACTATCTGCTTATCTGCCATACTTGTTTAAATTACTATTATCCGAGAATGTGATTAATACACATGTGGTGAGTCAAAAAGTCCTCAGTGGGCTTGAGAGCATATTTTAAGATAGGAGGTGGCAGACTCAAGAAGGCTTATAGGGAGTGAATCCCGACCAAGCTAACTTGAAAGTCCACCAAATCAGTGGAGGTACACTTTTGGAATTACTGATGTTAAATGAGCAAGTCGTTAATGTCGCGGTGAAAATTGGATATCAAGCTATTATATTAACTTGAATCACATTTCTTTTATTTCACCACCGTCTTTGATTTATCCAAAGGAAGGGAGAAAGATCGAATACCCACAGTATGCAGTGCAAATGAAAACTAAGATTCTAAGGTTCGGGGGTTGGTTATACTTAGGGAAGGTGTTAGCATCCTAGATATCTGTAGTACTCTACAGGAACCTCTTGTTTTATCATGTTATTTGTTAATTTTTTTTGTTTTGCTAAGGGTTTAAGGGTAGGTGACCTAGAATTCTATTCCTAAGCGTGCTCGACAAGATATCACATCTTGTGCCTACATATCTTGTTGGGAAGGAATCAGAGCACATGTAGTTCCTCTCTAAAGGATTCTAAAGTTGTTTGAAAAAGGTCTAGGAGAAGAGATGAGTCATCATCTTAAGAAACCACCACAGTTTTTGAGAATTGTTTGTATTTGTGGGGTATGGGATTATATGTCCCTTCTTTGAGATGATTCACATCTAATTCTCTTGTGTGGAGAATTAGGTGAGCTAAAGTTTGATTGTAAAATCAAAATTAAGGGGGACTAACTTAGGAAGTCTATCCTAAAGTTGTCTAATAAACCTTATCTTAAGGGGTGTAAAAGCTTATAGGGAGGTATGAGATGCAAATGAAATGCACCATGCACGACAATTGTTTATCATGCATGGGATTTTCCCTTGGATATTAATGCAATCGATTATTAAATTTAGCGAGAGTGCTAGCAAAGTGGTGCTAGTCTTGTGTCTAGTGACCAAAGGTTGGTGGCGATGCCCAAAGGCGGTTGACTTACATAGGTGAAAAATGGCTCGACGTTGGATCGAGAATTTTTACTGTTTTGAAAGGTTTAGAACACAAAAAGCATGCATACATCAAATATAATGATAAGCAAACAAAAGCATAAGCAAGGCATAATATCAATCAAGACTAAACCTATTTCACACATAAGCGTACTATTAAGCGCGAGGGATTCGAATTAACAGTTTAATAAGAAAAAGAGTTTAATTTTAAAGGGAGAATTATAAAGGTTATTATTTATTTATTTTAGAATTATTAAAGATTAGTATTAACTTAAAGTTAGAGGTTTCTTATTTAAAAAGAGTTTTAATCATTTTGAAAAAAAGTTTTATTATTATATAGCTTTAAAGTCATGTTAAAAAAATAGTTAATTAGAGAAAAGGCATTAAAGAGTTTTCATATTAATTTAGAAAAGGTTTTAATTTTAATATTTTAAAAAGAAAAAAAAAGTTTTTATTATTATTTTATTTTAAAGTTATATTAAAAAAGAAAAGTTTATTAAAAAGAAGTTTCTTATTAACTAGAAAAGATTCTAATTCTAATGACTTAATAAATAAAAGTTTATTATAAAAGTTTTTTTACTAATTAAAAGAAAGAAATTAACAAAGTTTAATTTATTAATTTAATTATACTAAAAAAGAGATTGTTAAAAGTTATATTTATTTTTTAGATTTAAATTCTACAAATTTTTTATTAAAAAAGACAGACTTAGATTTTTTATTATAAAAGAAGAAAAAAAAGAAAGGTTAAAAAAAACGGGGTGATCTTGTGCGTTAAAAGGGAGAGGGTCCATCGCGGACCCTCAGATCACAGCCAACGGATCAAATGGCATTGTGATCGTAGGAATGAAATGGAGGGTGCACCGTATCAAATAATGCGCGTGCATACAGGATGATCAAAAAACCAAATGAAAGAAAAAAAATGGAGGGAGCCTCACGCAGACTCTCATTCACTCTTCTCTCTCTCTCTCGCCTCTCCCTCTTCACTCGAGTAAATTAGGGTTCTCTAACCCTAATTCTCGTCGTCGTTACCCTCTCATCATCGATCAAACAAGCAAACAAAACCCCAATCCCAGCAAGCCTGATACCCCAATTTCACTATGATTTTTGTTACATATTACAAGATACAAAAATGCAATGATTAAAGCAAAATAAAGAAAGAAAAGGGGCGACGACGATTGAAGACGAGGAATGATGCGATCGAGCCTTCAAGGATCTCTACCTAAAGATGAGTCTTCTGTCCTTTTTCCTTTTCTGCGTTTGTGTGTATTTGTGATGTCTTCTTTTCTTGCAAGTGTGTGTGTGATTGATGATTGGTTATGTAATGGGTTTGATGGATGGTTGTTTGGTTGCACTGGTGTATGAACGAGGAATGTTTTCTGGTGTATATTGATATGAGGAATGGTTTGTGCTCTGTTGATGAATGTTTGGTGTGGATTTCTGGTTTTAAAATGAATGGTTGTGTATTGTTGTAATTTTTTGGTCGTGTACGGATATATGCTGATGGTTTGATGTTTATCTTTTTCTCCCACTGCTGTGTGTAGTTTGTGTGGCTTATATATGCTTTAGGAAATACAAAGAATTAAATCCCAATTAGACACGGTTGAATCTTATTTTGGAAGGAGTTGAAACATGTTCTGATAATGTTGGATATGTTAGATTATTGCCTTGAAAACTTGCTGATTGTTTTCCAATTTGGTGTGGGCATGTTTGAGACTACCTTGAATTCAATCTAATTGCTGTATTGAACATCTCTGGTCCGATTTTGGAAAGTTTTAATTTATGTCTGGGGCATGTTGCTTGATTTTGGAAAGAATTTATATTGTTTGAATAATGTTTCGGGGCAGTAAATGAGGTTAGTCTACTTGTCTTTTTGGTTTCGACAATGTGACAATTGGTTTAATGGCCTTCCAATTTTAATCCAGGCATGTTGGGAAGCGGTTTAGGAAAGTGTTTGAAAGCTACTGATGATTTTTTTGGAATGTATTTGGAACGATTTCGACAGGTTCTTGAATTGTTAGATATGCTTCGAACCTGTTTTGGAAAAGAAGGATTGGTCTGGCGAATGTCTTTGAAAGGTTTCGCATCTTTGTTCCCTTGCTTTCATAATTCACGATTATTGAGGATCAATATTGAAATTTCTAACTTCAGGTGGATTTTGATTTCAGGTGTAGCCACGGTTCCTCGATACTTATCTTACCAGTAAGCATCAACATAGAGCAAGAAAAATGTTTTCATAGTTGAATATGGGGAAAGGTTTCAAAACCTCTGAACATGTGTGTTGTTCTTCTTCCATTATTTTGGTTATGTTTGGATGGTGTTTTAATGTTGCTTAACTTTGATTAATTTTTCAGGATCAAATGTGATTTCCATAGACTTGTGATTCGAAGCGATGGCAGCAGCGCTTGTCACCCAAGGTGTTAGGGCAAGAAGAGTTAGTTTCACTTGAAGGTTTGTTAGCGACAAATATATATGTGTTCAGTTTATCTTTCTGCTAATAGTGAAGCGATATTCTGCAGTTCTAAAGCATTTTCGGTTTCTCTATACTTAGATATGATGAAATCCTTTCCTTTTCAAATCACCTTGTTTCTTGAATCAAATAGCACTAACTTGAACTTGTTTTGGACAGGTCTTGATTGTTCTTGATGAAATTTTGACGAATTCCTAAATTTCGTTCAATTGCTGTTAAACATGGTGGCATGGTATGATGAAACAATCGTGTCATGGACTTGATGCTTATTATCATTAGTAATTTACTCCAACCTCTTCTCCTCTTCAGGTTCAAACATTTCAAACTCTATTCAAAGTGTTTCGTGACAAAAGGCCACACATGTGTTCAAAGAAAGTTAAATGAATCACTGTAAAGAGTCTAACAAGAATCGGTCATAGGTCGGGCTAAAATGTGATGGATAAGTTCACGCGAGAAGATCAGAAGTAACGTCTACGCAAGACATTCTTCTATTTGTTCTTCAGTAGGAAGTGTTTAATTTTGTCTTTATTTCCCGCTGTAGCGCTTGAATTAGGCTCTTTGGTTTATTCTTCATCAAACACATTTTGAATTGCCACCCTAATTTCCTCTGATTGACTGCAGGTATGTCTACTGTGACAGCAGGTTGAGAGGCGGTTCGTGCAGGGCTGCTGCTTCTATTTCAATCATTTCCATTGCAATTGGTCGGGCTGAAATGTTGTTCAAAAGGCCTTGGATACGGCTGGACGCGGAGGTTCAATTGATGACTTCCTTTCATATTTACATTGCTGATTCTTGATTATTTTCCTTGTGTGGTGGTGTTGTTTGTAGGAACGGGAGTGCTTTTGGACTCGTTTTTCTCATGTGATGTTCTACCGTCCTTTGTTTTGATTTGGTAGTTACAACCTTCGTACAACGCGACCGTGGCACGAAATACCAACATTTAAATACCTTCGATTGCAGTTATGCGCCTCCATGACCGTCCTCTCTTAGATGTTAGGTTGTACTGCTTGTTTAGTAACCATGGTGTACTTGATTCCAGAAATTCACTTGCTTAAAAATTTTAGGAAACCGTGTATGTATTAGTAATAAAAATAGTTTGTATTATTTGTTCCCACAACAGATGTTTTGTCACGTTCCAACCCGTACTGGCATGGCAAGGCACAAGAAGTCTTAGCATTTTTCACGCATATTTAGTGTGCTTTGAGGTTTAAAGCCTTATGAAGGCAAACTTGTATTGATATTTGGTGTATTTGTAAATTTGATCCAAATAGGGCAATATTATTTGTAAATGATTTTTGAATCTTGTAATGAACTTGGCGCTTGGAAGAAGCTTGGAAGAATATAACTTGCTCTTGCTCCTGATGAGTTTGAAACCTCGCATTTTGGTAACTCATTACTCAATAAATTTCCAAAAGATAATTGATAGAGTAGTCTCAAGATAACTTGTGTTTACCAATAAGTTTGAGATCATAATCCAAACCCCAACCTCGACCCAAATTGAATTTTCTTTATGAGAAAAACTTTGTAAACACAATTTGAACTGGATATGGGACTTCAATATGCGATTGAGCTTTTTTTTTGTTAAATAATAATTTATGTACTTCCAAGAGTTTTGGAAAATACAAGAAAATAACTTTTATAGAAGTTTAATGTAGTGCTAAGGGCTAAAATTTCTCTACCAAACCGGTTACAACGTTCTATTTTATCAACAGTGATGACAAACAGGAACTTGAGGATTTGTAAGGACTTTCAAACTTTTATTAATGGTCAAAATATCTTGAACCTTTGATTTCCATGATCTTCAAACTTGCTTGAAGAAAACTTGTCAGCTAAAAAATTCTTCTTGAAACAGAGGGCACGAGCTTCATACTTGAATCATAGAATCGTGGGAACTTCAACCTGAGCTTATAAGCTTGTGACACAAAGGGCTTCAAATTGCATCATGGAAATCAAACTTCTAATTCTTTCCAACATGAATTTTCCTTGATGGACCATTATTTAAAACCCAGAGCACACACACATCTCTTAAGTCTTGAGGAGCTGAGAGAGGGGGGAAGATACCAACTTGTAATGTAACTTGCCACACAACCAATGACCAATCTAAGGGGACCAAATTCCATATCAGAGGGTATAAGGACTTAATCTTTGTGGGGAAAGGCTTCCGAGAAATCTGAGGAGTCTTGAGGGAAGAAAGGCTTGGTCATGGCTTAGGGACCAGAAAGGGGAAGGGCACAATCTCACAGGAATCCACACACATCTTGCAAGGACCAGGGAACCTCCACAAACACACACAGCACAACCTTCAAGTCTTGAATCTTCTGCAGCAGCACCTGTCCTTAAAAGAGAAACAACAGACAAAGCTAGATAAAGCGGTTAGTTATGCATGAATGATTTCCCTAATATGTTATGCAGAGAACAAGGCGGGGATCTTAGGGTCAAAAATTAGGGTGCGACAGTGAAAACATTACTTTTTCCACTGGGCACCCGCGAAGCTGAGGATTAGTAAACATTTAACCTTGGCCATTTTTAGGATGTAGTGCGGTGACTATTGGGAATAGTTGATACATGATACTATGCTTGAATGAGATTCATCTTAAGGATATTACAGCTCTCATCAGTCAGTCGGTTTGCGGGTAATACTCTTAAGAGGGGTTAATGATTTTGGGAACCTTGCTAGAACCCAGTCTACAGGTACAAAAAATAAACCCTAGTACATAACCTTTGGGATTGGGTAGATCCATGGCTCTATGCTCATGAACCCTTAAACCCATATTTTCATATACTTGTGTTTACAGCATTCATAAAAACTTTCAAAAAAAAATTTCTCAAAAATTTTCAAAAGAACTAAAAAACGAGGTGTTGCAAATGTCAGAAACCGCGTTATGGATTTTTGGTAGAAGAAAAACTCAGAAGTACACCTTCAGAAATCCAAAACTTGAAGACCTAAGAAGATTGGGAAGGTTGATTACTAATCTGGAAGCTTTCAGAGCTAAGTACGGAAGACTTTTGTCTCTTTTGAAAGTCAACATGGTGGAAGGAGTCCTATCTACAATGGTTCAGTTCTATGATCTGGTGTACCACTGCTTTACGTTTCCAGATTATCAGCTCACACCAACATTGGAAGAGTACTCTCATCTGATTGATTTACCTATCACTGATCAGGATCCATTCTCTGGACTGGAAGAAATTCCAAAGTATCAGGTCATTGCAAGAGTCACCTCTTTGGAAATATCAGATATCAAAACTCACATGACCACCAAGGGAGGAATTCAGGGTCTACCAGCTAGGTTTCTGTTGGAAAAAGCCCTATATTTTGCCAATATAGGAAACATAGTTGCTTTCGAGGATAACTTTGTTTTACTCACTTATGGATTATTCCTTTTCCCTAACATCGACAATTTCGTCGATATCAACGCTATCAAGATTTTCTTAATTGGGAACCCAGTCCCAACTTTGTTGGCAGATGCTTACCACTCAATGTATTTAAGGAACTTGTACAGCGGAGGGATGATTACATGCTGTGTACCATTACTCTACAAATGGTTTATTTCCCACTTACCCAAATCTGCTACTTTTTGGGATCTCAAAAGTGGTATGCAATGGTCGAAAAAGATTATGTCTCTCACCCATTCCGACATAGATTGGTACAATCGAGTCTATGACGGAATAAAGATCATTGACAAATGTGGAAGTTTCCCCAATGTACCCCTCATTGGTACCAAGGGAGGGATCAATTATCATCCAATTTTAGCTCGTCGTCAGCTTGGATACCCGATGAAGGATGTACCTTACAACCTTCATCTGGAAGGTCTTTTCTTCAAGGAAGGAGAAAATGACAGAGCACTCAAGGAAGAAATTGTGCATGCCTAGTGTTGTACCCCAAATTTTACCTCTTAGATGTCATAACATCTTGCACTTGCACTTAGGTTTCAATCATCTATGCATTATTAACTAACCAATTCATCTTGCAAGTTTGTTTCTTTTGTGTGAAAGCTAGGGTTTATACAAGAAAGAGGGCAAAGTCTCCTAAGCCAAGCTCTCACATGTTTCAAGGTCTCCTAAGCCAGGCTCTCACGTGTTTCAAGGTCTCCTAAGACATTCTCTGATTCCATATAACCATCCCAAGTGTTCAGTAGTTGATTGAGAGTGGTATATGAAGTCATCTGTTCAAGAAAGATAACTGAGGCTCCCAAATGCAACTATTTGAGCTCACATACATCCTAAAAGTCTTATTCAACAAGAAATCAAATGTGTTTGGCTCCCATCACAAGTGCATTGAGCCACAAGTTCACCATGCCTCGAATTAGGGTTTTATCAGGACAAGTCAACCATTGCCTTTGATGATGATCAAGGTATGTTCCTAAGCCTAGGGACATGATTCCACATGACACTGGACATTCTTAGAGGCCATCTATGGGCATTGGAAGAGATTGAAGAAACAATACCATCAGAGATCATCCAATTGTATTCTGAGGAAAATTAGGGTTTTGACTAAGCCCTTTGACTTTTGAGATTTTGACCCAAGGGGGAGCATCCAAGCCTTAATCCATCATGGCATGTATAATTGTTGAAATATGATATGAGAAGTGGACATTTGAGAGATTTCCTGCAAAGAGGGAAATGTTTGGTCTTTAAAACTTTCTAAGTGTGGAAAATTCACTCCTTGTGCAAAATTGGGAAGGCCATAACTTTCAAACCACACATCTAAAATGAGTGACTCAAAGCTCAAATGGAAGCTCTTTCCATGAACTTCAAAGTGTATTACAGGACCCTTCTCTAAAAAGTGCATGATTTTTAAGTTATGAGACTTGGAAGATAATATGTCTTCATGACTTAATGAAATTTTGATCATTTTCACCCTAATTTTCATCCAACTTTGACTCAATTTTTCGCCTTGTTCCAAGCTTCAAATCAAAAAGCTTTGGGCATGAAAGTTGTTCCTTGTTCTTCAAGCTTTCCAAGCATGTGTAGAACGCCTCATTTGGATGATCCAATCTCAAGTTATGATGTTTTAAAGTTAGGTGTTTCAAATTGTGAAAACTCCATAACTTAGAAAATTTTCTAAGTCTTTTTGGACAGCTTGATGTGCATGACTTCTTGGCAGTTTTTCTCCTTTTTACAAGCCTTATCTCAAGTTGTCTTCCACATGAAAAATGTTCTATCAAATGCCTACTCTTCATAGAACTATAAATCTCAAGAATTGATGAAATGGTTATTAAGATATGACATGCGAAAGTTGGTATTTTGAGATGTTGCACATACTTAGAAAATTCAGATTTCTTAACACTTGACACTATCAATCTTTTTGCACGATTTTTACATGTTTCTAAGCATAGTTTCAACTGGTCACCAACATA
This sequence comes from Lathyrus tuberosus, assembly GCA_022829125.1. Lineage (NCBI taxonomy): Eukaryota > Viridiplantae > Streptophyta > Magnoliopsida > Fabales > Fabaceae > Lathyrus > Lathyrus tuberosus. The sequence continues at coordinate 219,272 of JALAZF010000659.1, read as the reverse complement.
AAATGTGCTCTACCACATGTTCTCTTTCAAAGGAACCAAAAACCAAGTCATTTGGGCCATTGGTTGTGTAGTTGTAGTGTGAATAAGTGGGACCCTTGATTTTTGTTTCATGCCATACCATGCTTGCTAATCTAAACCAAGGTTTTCTACTCATCAAGTACAAATCCAACTGACTCTTTCCACCATTTTCCAACACCATTTGCCGTTAAAACCGTGTAAAGCTACCCAAAAGTACATCAACTTTTGTACTTGGTAGTTGACATCTTCAAGACAAAAGGATAAGCCATTGTGTCTACACCATAGCATACTGGTTCATGAGCTTTTTCCTCTGACTCAAAACATGAAACAAGTCATCTACAACTTGCACTTGGCTCAATGGTGATAAAGTAAAAGGAGCATGCGCATAAAATCTGACACTCTGATCATTTCCTCCTAAACAAAAACATTATTCATTGTGCATTCATCACCATTGTCCAGCTTGCTCTGCCTATAAAAGGAGAGACATTCTAACTTGTTCAACATCAACATATGCACCAGAATATCCACATACGTATCATTCAAAGTGCTAGAAACTTGTGAAGATTGTGCCATCAAGAGGAGGGAGAGAATAGCTCTGCAACTGCTGATACTTTGAGGGAGAAGAAGCTCAACCATTTTGAATCCTCAAAACTCATACCTTTGAAGAGACAGTGGACCCTCTCCACTAGGTAATCCTCACTCTTTTTTTCATCCATATTCAAAATATCATGATCATGTAGCCAAGTCAAATTGATTTCCATATTGTTATCATGTTGATGCCTTGCACTTAAGTCAGTTTTAATGATATTGTGAATGATAATGTTGAGTTTACAAGATGCTTTTGGGCACTTCCAGTTTTGATAGTTTGGAATATATGTTGTTCATGCCTTCATACTAAGTTTGAATACTTAAGGATACTCTCAGGTTACCTAATATGTGTCAGTTTAGGTTAAACAACATGAAAGTTTGTTTGGACTTGTGTTGGTATGATAAATGTTTGATTTTGCTTCTGAACACACCTATCCCATATCGTTTTCCACCTTGATCATGCCTTTGTTTTGAGTTGTGTAAGGTTTATTAATGTTCCTTGTTCTGATTAGTACAAAGTAGTGTTTTAGTTCTGAAGTTTGGTTAAGTTTTGAAGATGTTATTGATTGAACAAGAGAAGGATATACCTTGCCTACTTTCTGGTTTTTTTTTCACGATGATCTTAGTAATGTTGTTGCATGTTTGCATGAGTAAGAGAGAGTATGGCAGCGTGATTGGCCAATGACAGTTTTGGCGTTTTGTGATTTAAAAAATTGGCATGACCATTTGATATATGTTACTAGCAAGTTCACGTTATGTTCCATTTTCTTTTTAACCTGGTATTTTATTCCATTTGTTTGGGTTAAGTATTATTAGGGGTGGCTTATACACTGGATGTATAGCCACTCCAGTGGTATGAAGCGCGCATTGTAAACCAAGGGGTCTGGGGTTCGAATCCCCCTCGCCCCAGACACCATTTTGTTCTTTTTCTTTTTTCAGTCTTTCTTCTCTTTACATATTGGGCCTTGTGTAGAATGCTAACACCACCCCCCTGTTAGGCCCATATACGCTGAACAAAGCAGCTTAGTTCATGATAAGCTTGCTTATGCACCCCCTGTTTTTTAATGGTTTCAAATGTTTTATTTTCTTTTCCATTTCAAATCCACTCATTTAAAAATAATTTTTATTAATAGAAAATTACCCAAAATTCATAAATATATTTTTGTGTTTAATTTTATTTTCATTCTATTTTATTTTTCATATTTATTTCTAAAATCAACCTTATGTTTAACCTTTGAACTTCTTTTTTTTAAAATCAACCTTTTCTTAGAACTTCTTGAGAAGTTTCCTTAAGATTGTTTCATGACATGTAAGAGGGTTGTTTGAGAAGTTGTTTCTTAACTTTGGATAGGTTCTTTTCATTAGGATTTGGTTGTATCTTTCGGCCTTTGTTGCTAAGGCTCATACCTTTGACATTGTTGTTTGTGATTTCAACTTTGAAGATACTCTCTTTGTCATATTTGTGTGTGTTCACTTATTCATGTTTGTTGTGAATTATCTCATCATACTTGGCCATGCTCATACATGGAAGTTTACCTTATACCTTGATTAATGTTTACCATCTTTGAGTTTTTGAATTCATATTGTTTATTCATGCTTCAAGTCCCTTTTAACACTCTTGCTCATAAGATGTTATCTTACCCCCCCCCCCCCCCCCCCTTCCAAAGGAAAGTCTCTCTATTGACCTCAAAGTCATAGATAGCTCATTATCTCCCCTTGACCTCATAGTCATAGGATTCTTTCTTGGCCTCCTAGGAGCCATCCTTTCCCCTTGACCTCATAGTCATAGGATTACCTCTTGACCTCATAATCATAGGCAACCTTTGACCTCATAGTCATTGGTACTTCTTTCCCTTGACCTCATAGTCATAAGGTACTTTCCTTTTGGCCTCACAGCCATTCAATATCATAACTTAGAATTAGGATAGAGTTCTTAAAACTCTATGTGATACTCATCATCTTGAGTACTCATTTCCCCTATCATAACTTAGACTTAGAGAGTTTCTTAAACTCTATATGAGCTCATACTCATTCCCCTTGGAACTTTGGCCCTAGTCACTGGTTCCTCACCCTTAGTTAGGTGAACTACAGTTGCTCTGATTCTTTATTCAGATACGTAGGCACAAGATGCGATGTCTTGGTGAGCATACGTAGTGTATATACCCATATGTCTTTACTTTTACCCTTTAGCAGATAACCATTAGCAAGCAAACATAACATAACATAAATACAAACAAGAGGTTCCTGTAGAGTACTACATATACTTAGGGTGCTAATACCTTCCCTTAGTATAACCAACCCCCGATCCCCGATCTCTTAGTTGTATCTTCACATAGTGCAATTAGGGTTTTCTTCGATCTTTACCCTTTCCTTTGGATAAATCAAAGCTCGGTGGTGAATTTCAAAGATGTGTGATTCAAGTTAATTAATAGCTTGATATTCGATTTTCACTGCAACAAAAATGGCGACTTCACTGGGGAAAAGAGTATTATTTGAGGGTTAAGCCCACCTTGTTATGTTTGTGTTATTTATGTTTTGCTTGATTGTACATATCTGTATACCTGTTTGGGTTCATCTGTTTGGCAGGGTTGCTACTATTGAGTGGTGAGATAAGTCCTAACCCGGACTTGAGAATACATATATGATAGGATTGTGGTGTAATCAATAGTCGGTTGTTGGGAGTAGTCCCAACAATTTTTGGCATATGATAACCATGCTCAGTTGAGGCCCTTTGGGATTGTTGATGTCTGATGTGAGTAGTCGCATTGATGTCACTCTTCCTGATTTGAGAGCCCGTGAGACTGAGGACCATAGTTACCTTTTCCCCCACTTGCCCTTCTTAGGACGTAGTGCGATGGCTATGAGGGAGTAGTCCCAAATGGTTGATACGCGATACTACACTCAGACGAGTTTATCTTGAGAATATTATTAACCCACGTGAGTAGTCACGTAGGCCGATAATATCCGAAAGATTTACGTTGACTCTGAGAACTTTTAGAACCCTATTCTATAGTTGATAAACCCATAGTACACATGTTATTAGGATGGGTAGACCATGGCTCCGTTCATGAGACCCCTAAACCTAGGACTTGTGTGCTTTGTTACATATGTCTGTATTTATGTGTGCCCATGTTTTGTACATTGCATACATCTCATTACATCCATTGTTGGTTTTAAGGAACCCAGTCATCTTTTCCCTTTGTAAATCATAGGTATCATGGATATTGAGAAAAGAAACACTAAGAAGTACAATTTCAAGAAGCCTGATTTGGTTAAGTTGAAGAAATTAGCAACCTTGGTGACTTGCCATGAAGAATTCAAAAAGCGTTATGGAAGATTGGTTGGCCTTCTCAAAACTAAGATGGAGGAGGGTATTCTTGACACGTTGGTGCAGTTTTATGATCCTCTCTACCATTGCTTCACATTTCCCGACTACCAACTTGTTCCAACCTTAGAGGAGTATTCTTATTGGTTTGGTCTGCCTGTGAAAGAGCAAGAACCTTTCGGTGGTCAGGAGAAGATTCCTTCACCAAAGAAGATTGTTGATTCCATCCACTTAGAAATGTCGGAAGTTAAGCCTCACCTCACCTCCAAGAATGGGATCAAGGGTCTACCGTCCAAGTTCTTGTTTGAAAAAGCCTTCTACCTAGCTAAGATGAACAGTGTAGACGCCTTTGAAGCGATCTTTGCTTTACTTGTCTATGGTCTGTTTCTGTTCGCCAATGTTGAAGATTTTGTTGATATCATGCCATAAGAATCTTTATCAGTGGGAATCCTGTACCTACACTACTTGGTGATACTTATCACTCTATCCATCATAGGACTCTCCAAGGAAAGGGTACCATTTCATGCTGTGCACCTCTGCTCTACCAGTGGTATGTGACGCATTTGCCTCGAACATCCCAATTCAAAGATAACCCTGACATGCTTCGTTGGTCTCAGAGAATCGTCTCTCTTTCCCATAATGATATCTTTTGGTATGATTATGCTTACGACAAAGAAGTAATCATTGATAGTTGTGGCCCATTCCCCAACGTACCACTCCTTGGTATCCGAGGTGGAATTAGCTATAACCTCATCCTTGCTAGACGTTAGTTTGGTTTCCCGATGAAAGAAAAGCGCAAGAGTATTCATTTATCCGGTTTCTTTTATCTCAACGAGGAGGCTAGTGCAGACACCAAAAACTTAGTTTGGCATGCTTGGGACACACTCCAAAAAAGGACTAAGGATGATCTAGGAAAGAGAAACTGTGTGGCTTTGGAACCATTCCTCCAGTGGGTTCGATCTCGAGCTTATGACCTTAAGATGCCTTATCTCCCCGAGAGACCTCTACAGCCTACTATTGTATCTCCCTCTATCATTCATATTGAACGCATGGAAAAGTATCAAGAAACTCTGGCAAGGATGAAGCTTGAGAGAGACACATGGGAGGGCAAATACCATATTGTCTATGTTGAACGGGAGGAGCTGAAGAAGAAGAAAATGAAAGAGAAGGATGATTGTCGCTCCCGGGATTTTCATCCTAGTACAAACGCGAAAGTGGCACCGAAACAGAGTCGCCAGCAATGTGTATTTATCCCACGAGAGGGAAAGGAAACACTGCGTAAACCTGAAGGAAGGAAAAAGCATGGTCTTGCGACCAAGAGAACTGGATTCGGGAGTCGGTTACGCGAGAGGAAGGTATTAGCACCCCCTCGCGTCCATCGTACCCGATGGGATCCACGCTTGCTGCTTCAATCAAAGGGTGTAAGGAAAGGATACTGGAAAAGGAACTGGAAAAGGAGCTGGAAAAGGAACTGGAAAAGGAATGGAAAGAAAAAGAGGAATAAATGTAGGGAAAATAAAAGAAGTGTTCGAATGGGCCCTACCCCACTGCCTACGTATCTCATCGGGGCATGAGAATCAGAGCGACGTAGTTCCCCTCACTAGGGATGGATTGTTTGTGTTTTTTAAGGAACGGCTAACGTTCTAGCTCAGGTGTTGCAGGCTCGCTGGTCCGAGTATGTTACCATCTTGCAAGAGAACGAGTAGAAGCACGTTCGTACGCTGAGAGTGAATGAGGTGAGAAAAGAATTCCCAAAGGAAAGACGTTATTGTTTGTTTTTGTATTTTAAAAGTTTTTTCCATTTTTGTTTGCATATGATAGTGTATTTAAATCTTAGTCATTGGAATGTATACATCCTCACATTCCAAGATGGAATGAGTAAGAAAATACACTAAGGGTGAAGAAGACCCTCACACTTAGTTCCAATTGATAAGGTTCAGACACACTAGCATACTTGTATTTATTAAGTGTTTTTGTTGATTATGAAATGAAGAAGTGTTTTTTATTTATTTGTACCTTCAACAAGTATTGCATTTAAGTCCCTCATACAAGATCAAATGTTTAACACATTGACCCAAGATGGGCCATATGCTACACATTCTAAGATTATAAGAGAAGACCCCTTACAATCTTTTCTTTATATGAAAGGCCTAAATGCAATAAGTGCCTACCTTTATTAGATATTTTGAATTTTCTTTGAGGTGAGAAGATGAAAGACTCAAGTGGGAGAGAAAGGTAAAATCTATGTGAACTAAGACTCAATCCTAATTGATTAGTTAAGGGAGTGATCCTAATGGTTTGTGAGGTTGCAAAACCTAAAGTCTAAAGAAGGAATGAATTAAACAATTCACTTCTAAAGTAGAAGATGAATTGTAACTCAAAAGGGGAAGTAATGAGTTAATCAAAGAAAGCACATAAGTGCTTAACAAAACACAAAATTGAATTGTAAAAGAAATGAAAGGAAAGAAGTTTGAATGTGGATTCCTTATCCACACTCAATTTCAACTTACCAAAGCCCCTACATGGTTAGTAAACATGGAAACATGCATAAGAAGTAAAAAAGGTACTTAATACACATTAAAAATTCAAAGAAATAAGATGAAGAATCAAATCTTAATATCACAACCAGAATGTGAATCATATTTACAACAAAGGATTATCATCATACAAGTTCAAGTGAATAAGCAACAATCATCATCCATTAGCATTTAAACATGTTACCCTAAGAATGGAAAGATGAAGGATGAAAAGGAATAAAAGGAAAATGCATAAATGGAACATGTAATCCAACAATCAGAATTGAAACTAAATGGAAAATGGTCTATGAACATCTCAAAGTATTCATGAATCAACAATCAAGCCATTCAAGAAGTGGTAGAAGAAGAAGTGAAGTGGAAGTTCAAAAGGAAAATGCACACCAATACATGTTAAGGATGCACAAAGTTCAAGTTGAAATGAACATGAAAAGATGACCTATAATGTGTACCAAGGACCTATAATGTCATATGAATAGCTCATCTAATATGCAAATGATCATACAAATATGCACAAAAGAATTCATGTAAAACATGCACTAAAGTTGGAATGAAATGACATGTATTATGCTTCAAATGTAATGCATCAAACAAAAATCAAATGAACTCATGAAAATTATGCAAGCATGGTATTAGAATGCCTAAGTCAGAAGTGAATCATACATCAAGATAGCATGTAAAAATTCAAAGCAAAATGACTTCAAACAATGCATTTAGGTCAAGTTGAAACATCATGCAAAGTAGTGCAAAGATAAGCATCAAAACATGTCATAAAATGACCTAAAAAATATAAAAAAAATCATCTAACATGGTTTGATGTATTAGTGAATCAATACAGAAAGAAGCAAGTCAAAAAAATTTATAATGAGCAAGAACAAAATTCCACAAATTCATATATCACATTTGGAATGCATACAAATGAAAATTCAAAGAAAATTATGGAACAGGGATAAAAACGTAATAGAATCATGAAATAAAAATATCAAAAATTTCCTAAATGTCTTAATTCATGAATTTTTCCAGAATTTTATGATGTTGTTTTGTATTTTTAAAAATTAAAAATGAAACGTATATAGAATGAAGAAAATAAAAAGAAATGAAAATAAGAGAGGGGTGTAGGCATAGTAATCCAACAGTTCAAAATTGTTTGGGCTTTGAAACACACGGTGCAAATAGCAATGATCCAGTCCAATTCCAAGCGCAATCCACACAAACTATCATGCACTCTCAGTCAAATAAAGTCAAAACAATCCACGCCATTGGATCAAGTCCTGTCAACACAATAGTCAAAGTAAACAAAATCAATGCACACGCATGAAGGCACACACTCACTACCATGCACTACACCACACAATGTTTAAGTGAATTCAGAAAAAGAACACGTGACATGCACGCCTATTTTAATGCGCTGGCAGCTTCGTGGCCATCAGATCATGCTCATCCAACGGTCATGATTGAAACCTGAGTAAAACTCTAGCAAATGAATCCACCGGCCGGAGATGACCTCCGGTCATCCTCTCCGGCCAACCTCCGGTGACAATGATTTTCAGGCAAGCATAAATGGACAAAATACACATCATTGGAAAGCTGAAGTGATGAGGAGTACGGATCCAATGATAAAATGCACAAAAGATTCATGAAATAAGAGAATCGAACAGAAGAAGTTTTGCCCTAACTTTTCAACTATGCCTCTAAAGGCCTATCAACTAGCCAGACAAGTTCTTGAGCTTATAAGAAGCTTCAAGAACCTGAAAACATCTTCAAAGCATGTCTATAATGGTGAAAATTCGTACCTGAAGATTTGTGACCTTGAGATATTCTTCAGAAAACCAGAGATTCTGCTTCCTCTTTGAGCTACTCTTGGCCAAATAAAGGCTTAAATGCAGTAGTTGATGATGATTCAATGGATAGAAATTGAAATCAAACTTCAAAACCAGTTGCTATTGTGAAAGATTGAGAGAGAAAGAAGAGAGATTCTGATGTGAAAATGAGAAAATGAACAAAGTGAAGCTCGAAAATCAGTTGCAATGGTGAGAGATTGAGAGAGAAGAAGAGAGAGTTTCTGAAGTGAATGTGGAAAATGAGTGTTGAAAATGAAATTTGAGAGTGAAGTTTCTACTTATAGTGAGCTCTAACCATGGTTAACCTGAGTTGGTTAACTGAGTTGAGGTGGTTTAGGCGAGTCATCCCTAACTAACTGAGTCAAGTTAGTTAGGGAGAGCAATGATATGGTGTAGTTGATTCATGGTGTGTTATGGTGGGAATGAAAAGAAACTGGTGTGGCATGGCTGGTGTAGCATGAAACTTGTTCAGCAAGTTGTTTTTTTCCATTCTCATGTATTATGAAGCACGTGGTATTATGAATGTGATAGGTGTTTGGTTAAATGAAGAAATGGTTGGAGGGTGTGATCAATGCACGTACAAGCTGCTGTGGATTTTCAACAACAACATTATTCTTTTTCTGGTTTGGTGACAGTTTGAAACAAATGGAAACATGGATGTTTAATGGTGATTTTCTCTCTTGTTAATGCATGGTTTGATGGGGTTTTTGGGGTCATTGGAAAGAGATGATATGAGAGAACATGTTTTATGTGAAAAATGAATTGAAATGAGGCTTGGAATAGGTTGAAAAATGGATTGGAACACACAAGTTTGGAACTGGTCATGGGCGAGGCAAAGGGGTTGGCTGGCAAGGCAAGCATGGCATGGAACTTCAGTGTGGTCATACCAACTTGGACCCATCATAACTCCATCATAACCTAACCAAATGAAATTTTGCCCAACATGAACATTGAAGAGGGCATTGCAAGGAACAATTTTGATGTTGACAAGTTTTTCAAATGAAGCCTCTAACCATGAGAAAAATGGGGTGAACATTTGGCACACCACATGTTTGTGAAAATGACTGCGCGTGACCTGAAATTTGCCCAAGCTGACTTGCATTTTTGCCCAAGTTTTCCTCAACTTTGATCATCCATAACTCTCTCAATTCTTATCCAATGGAGATGTTCTACACATGGATTTGAAGCTTGAAACAAGATATTTTGTTGTGGCCGAGTGGAATTTTCATTTGATGCTTCAATTTTGAATGGCCTTGGTTCAAAGTCTGGTGCAAAATGGCTCAAAACTTGCCCTATTTAGTAACCCTACTTCTTCCAAAAATGGCAATTCTTCAAACCTTGATTTTTTCATGATCCCTTTGGAATTTCTTGATCAAATTTTGTACATTGATCACATATAACATGAATTTCATGAATTTGGCCTCAAAAAGTCAAGAGTTGACTTTTTCCTCTGATTATTTGACTTTGCCCCAATTTCCCTGATTTTTTATCTTTCTTCCAATTGAACCACTTCTAAAACCAATTGAGAGGCAATTTTCCACACACATACACTTAAGAACATGTAGAATACCATGACATCAAGTTTTGTCCAAAAAATCAGAGATACACTGATTTTAGGTCAAACCCTAATTTTGGCACCCTCCTCCTAAGGGAAAAATGTGCAGTCTTCAATTTCAAATTCCTATGAGTATGTTGTGTATCCTCTTAAAGGATGATGAGATATGCCACTTGAGGGTGATTTTGAACCAATAAGCTATCTCTTTTGAGGGTTTTTCTTCAGTTTTTTGGACCTCTTGCATAATGAAGGATGTAGTGCTTCAACCTCCTATTGAATCTCACTTTCTTGAGGTTTTGGATGATCAATTGAGATAGTATGAGACATGAAAGACCTCTTGGCTTGCCTTGAAGCAACTTGTTTGACCTTTTGTGCCTTGAATGATTCCTTGATTGCCCACCTTTCACCTGATCACATGCCTTGATGGTAAGAGGGATGCTATGCTTCACTTTTTCTATGTAAAGATGCAATGCAATGCTAATGAGATGGATATGATATGTGATATGATAATGCTATGCTATGATGACAAAAGAGAGAGCAAATTTTAGGGTATTACAATGATTTGATTGAATGGCTTGAGAGACGTGTGATCGACAGACCCGTGGCGCAAGAGAATTTATTTTCTCTAGCGTGCAACCTATCTCTAGCACTCATGAGTATGCCAACATTCCTCCGACATCTGGCACTTGGAAAGGGATTATTGACAAGTTGATCATGGAAAATGACAAGTTGAAGAGACAGAAGTGGATGCGTGGATATGGTTACTTTTTAGGCCTAGCTGTTGTTTTCATCTCTTTGTGTTTTGAGCCTTTTGAGCTTTTTGAAATGTACTGTGAAAGTTGTAACTCTTCTCAATATTTAATGAAATGAAGCTTATTTTGAAAATTGTCTCTCTTGGGTTCCTTGAAACCAACTACATTCGCATTGCATCTTGCATTTTTGCTAAACTGTCAAGGAACTAATCTTGTTTTGCAGACTTGGTAGAGATGGATTTTGGAAGAAAAGGAACATGGTCATACACCTTAATGGTTCCAGTTGTGGAACAATTGAGGAGACTAGCCGGACTTATTGAAGACCCCCTGACTTTCACAGAAAAGTATGGAAGAATTCTCCCGTTGTTGGAAATTCGAAGGGCTGAAGGATTGCTGGAAACCTTGGTTCAACTCTATCATCCTCTTGACCACTGCTTTGTGTTCCCCGACTATCAACTGACGCCAACCTTGGAGGAATACTCCGCTTTGATGGGCCTCCCCGTCAACAATTCTCCTCCATTCTCTGGAATAGAAGACGAGCTCACTACGAAAGATATCGCCAAAGGAACAAGGATCAGGTTGTCTGATATTCAAGCCCACTTAAACATCAATTGGGGATTTCTTGGATTACCCGCTCTGTTCTTGCTCGAGAAAGCTCTTTACTTTGCTGAAAGGAAGAATTCGGTGCTCTTCGAATCAACCTTCGCTCTGCTAGCTTATGGATTGTTTTTGTTTCCCAATGCTAAAGACTTTGTCGACATTCAAGCTATTCGAATCTTTATGCTCAGGAATCCAGTTCCTACACTATTGGCTGATACTTATCATGCCATCCACTCAACATACATGCGAGATGGAGGACAAATCGTCTGTTGTGTTGCGCTTCTTTATAGATGGTTTATTTCGCACCTACCAAGGACCGCAACTTTTTGGGATGCGGAAAACACTGTTGTTTGGTCCAAGAGGCTAATGGAATTGACTCATGCTGACATTGAGTGGTATGACCCAATCTATGGAGGAATTCTGATGATTCACAGTTGTGGGGATTTCCCCAATGTACCTCTTATGGGCAGAAGATGATGCATAAACTATAATCCAGTTCTCGCTCGCAGATAGCTAGGTCACCCGTTGGAGGTTATACCTGATCTTTTCGATCTAAAGAGGCTTTTTCTTGAGGAGGAGGAAAATCTGGAGTTCAAAATCAAGGTTGAACGTGCTTGGCGCTGTATTAACAGACAAAGGTGGACTGGTTCGGGAGATCCCGACTGCTCTGTTACCGAGGCTTACTTGGAGTGGTCTTGCGAAAAAGCTCTTGTGATGAGGATGCCTTATCCACATCACAAGCCACCTACAAAGGAGGAGCTGGAGCTGAAGAACATGCTGGAAGAGTTGACTCTTGACAACACAAGAATGCAGGAGCAAATCAGCAAACTCACGAGGGAACTTAATGGAGGAGAAGGACCATCTGCAAGTGGATCCAATTTCTAGTCTCCTTTTAAGTTGTGTTTTCTATTCTGTCTATGTAATGAACCTTGAAAGTGTAATTCCTATGTTGTAATATTTGCAAATTTGCTAATGAAAGAGCTCATTTTGATAAGTATCCTATTGTCTACAATGTCTGCAATTTTTCTCAATTCCTTGATAGTTTTGCATGCATTTGCATTTGCATCATGTGCGCATTCGCATCTCATTTGCATTTCTCAGTCTTGAGTCTCTTCTTCTATGCTTGAAGGATACCTAGCACACCTATTCAAGACAATGGCAACAATGAATGAAATTCTGAAGAACCAGGAAGATTTGAAAGAGGAGGTCAGAATCCTCAAAAGCCAGATGAGTTGGGTCGTGGAGACCTTACAAAACTTGAAGATGAAGGAAGGGCACATTCACCCTATGGCACCCAAGGAAGTTGTCAATTCCTCGTCTCCTGTGGTTCTCCCATACCAAGGACTTGCCTTTAGGGAAACTTCATACCCGTCAACATTTGGTTTGGCGCCAGAATGTCATCGTCATCAGGTGTCTACCAAAAGAGTGTTTCAGCCTCCAACGTTTGTTTCTCCTCGAGGTTCTCGAAACCAAAACAATAAGAAGTGCTCTGTCAAAAGGGGCAAGGTTAACTACCAGCCTATTCCTGTGCCACTAAGCAAACTCTTCCCACTATTGATGCAGAACAAGTTCATGATTCCTCGACCTCACAACCCTGTGCCAGGACCTTGGCACAATGTAAACTTGACTTGTGAATTCCATAAGGGGGCTGAAGGGCATGACTTGGATGGTTGTCCAACTTTAGAAGCTACTGTGCAAAATCTGATCCATGACGAGGACTTAATCTTTGAAGAAGATCGCCCAGAGATTGAATGAAAATTCCATACTGGTACAATGGGACATCCTATTGAAGAATGCAAAGAGTTTGAAGCAAAACTGCTAAGTCTGCTAAAGATGCTGACACCTCAAGAAGGTGGGTCAGATGCCAATGTCTCGACTTTTGAAGCAAAAAGCAAAAGACTTGTGAGGCCTCTTAAGGTTCTGTATCACAAGGAACAAGTGATCAGTGGCGAAGGTGTTCCCCCGTCTGGGCCCGGAAACTGAAATCTTTTGAAATCAATTCGCCAAGGCTGGCTGTATTTCGTTTAATTCAGTATTTTCAGTTGCATGTTGAACTTGTATTTGCTTATAAGCTGTTGTACTTTCAAATTGGCAAGATTAATGAAATGTTTGTGCACCTTTTGATTAAGTCCATTCGTTTCACTCATTTACTTTTATGTTCATAAAAGCAAAAACTATTTATTTGTTTACCCTTATCAAATTGTTGTTTAAGAAAAGATTGGGGAGGATGATGAAAACATCATATCCATAATTGTTGTGGTATGCTTTCAATTAAACTTTTTCGATGATGTAAGGCATTGTTTCAATTCCCAAACACTGAAGAAATAAGGAAGATAATCCCTTGTTAACCCCTTCGAGCCTAGAAGTGGGATTTTTCTTTCCTTACAAAATACAAAAAACCCGCAATCTCAACCTTGGGGTGGGTAGTTCTCAGTTTAACTCGGTTATGCATTCTAATGCAAGCGCTTCATGCAAGACACCAGTTAGCTCTCTCAAATCAAATGGACAAATGTTGTACAAGTTGTTCCTGAAGCCACAAATAAGGAAGGATCGTTATGAAATCCTCATCAGAAGATTGAGCCGAGTCCCTTTTAAGCCAAAAACCAAGAAAGATGGGAAGCTCATTGCCTTATACAAAAGGGCTTGTATGACAACCAAAAAGAAGAGGTCTCATAACCTCAGCAAAAAGAAGAGGTCCCATAACCTCAACAAAGACAAGAATAGGTCTCATAACCTCAACAAAGACAAGAAGAGGTCTCATAACCTCAACAAAGACAAGAAGAGGTCTCATAACCTTAATGAAGACAAGAAGAGGTCTCCTAACCTCAATGAAGACAAGAAGAGGTCTCAAAACCTCAGCAATAAAGGACAATCAAATGTTGTAAGGGAGTGATGACTACCCTAGGTGTTTGAATCATCACCAACTTCATCAGCTCAATTCCTAGTCGATGGGAATCTGAATGTATAGCTTAAGTTAATTGAGCTTAGGATTGGAGTTCATCACGAAGATTGGGTGGGGACAAACATACTTTGAGCCTTTATCCTTTATTTCATGAACCGTGAACCAAGCCACGTTACAACCCTTAAAAGACCTAATTGAGGTAAGGTTGTTTTGAAAGCATACTACAACAAGGTTGATTAACTTGACTCCTAATGATCTTTGCTAATTGCGTGAGTTGATCACTTCATCTGCCAATGGCTAAATCCGCGTTGTGTTTGATTATTTAATCATTCTCATGTGTGTGTTTTACCAATAAAATTTAATTTCAAAAGATTGCATGAATGTTGCATTAAGATTGATAATTTTTAATAAACAACACTGTTTGCAAGACAATTTAACGTCAAAGGAATCCCGACAAATGCAGCCAGTTAGGGAATTTGACTTGGTAAAGGAATCTCAGTCTGGGGCATCTCCTCCATAGATCAAGCATCTTAAGAGCTACTAAATCAGGGGCAGAACTCTTTCAAGTTCAGGATATTGGGGCAAGCCTTCTTGAAGTCACCCTATGACAAGATTGGACTCCAATGACCACCAACAGGGGCAAGTTTGTTCCCTAGTGTTACTACCATAGTTTGAGGACTTTGTATTGCAAATACGGTTAAACTGGGGCAGTTATGTCAAGATCCATGAATCTTTTCAAAAGTTTGAAGATATTGAAGCATCTGGTATGCCAATTCTTCTATAAAATCCTTTTGATAGCTTATCCTCATAGACCAGTTAATCAGAAGCAGTCAAGTCGAGATTTGGCAAATCTCTAAAAGGTCAACTAGTCTGGGACATCTCCTTCACAGATCAACCAAGCTGACAAGGGCAAGTTTGTTCCCCAGTTGTCAACGACTAGAACAAGTTCGAGGATTTTGTATTGCAAATGCAGTTAATCTGGGGCAGTGGTGCCAAGATTCATGACTCTCTTTAAGAGTTTAAAGATATTGAGTCATCTCGTGTGCCGATTCTTCTGTAAAATCCTCTTGGTATTTTTTTCCAATAGACCATGTAATCTGGGGCAGACAAGATTTACATAATTACTCTGTTCTTGGAATATCCCTTTGCCAGCTTCCCAGTAAGCGGTTACTTAAGTTGATCTTGGCAATTCTGCATGATTTTTTTCTCCAGTAAGGAAATCAAGCTCTTGATGGCAATCCTAGTGAAGTCATGATACTATACCTCAAGTGAAGTACTCTGTTTTCCCAGCGAAGTTGCAGATTCTTCATATTCATCCCTAGTGATGGTCTAATCTGTTGAGGTTGGCTGGGTATCCTTGTCGAGATGTTTATTTCATCTCCAGTCTCGCTTCTTTTTGTTTATTTTGTCATCATAAGCGTAAACATGGCATGCATGCATTCATACATATGCGTAGTATTCTTAGCATCTCTGCTACCCTTTCCTGGTGTTTACCTGTTTTTGTTCACTTTGGTGTTTATCTCCCCAAGTGACTGGGTTTGTCTATTCTCTCCAATAGAGTCGTCAGCCCTAGGCATAAAGTGCCCATCCTTTCTGAATTCCCCATAGAGATCGATTCTCGTGGATGACGGTTGGTTCAGTTGTCCTTTCCACATTTGGATAAGATAAATCCCCATTTGAGTTCATTCCTCAATGATTGGAGTCTTGTTTGACCGTTTATTTCTAGCTTGTTCCTAGATTGAACTTTGGTCCCTGGCAAGTGTGCTCTTGGGCTTGTTTAGGCTGGTGAACTCAGTTTAAACGTGCATTTATTTTGCATGAGGTCTCGCAGGAAAAATATTTTACAGATCCTCATTGAAGACCAAATTATCTCCCCAACAGTGTTGTGATATCAACATCTCTTTGGAATTTATACCCAACAACAAGTAGCAATCTCTTGGAGAAGCTTGTTTTTCTATGGCGATAAGTGGCAGTCTCTTCTGAGAAGCTTATCCGTCTCTGGTGCTATTCAACCTTTTTGTCACTATAACTGGTGTTCCCCAGGAAGTCTAGTCCTCATTATGCAACCCCGGCAATGACCCATCTGATACTTAACCTCTTCATATTAGCACCTAAAGTCTAGTGATTGCTGGCATTGTTTGTTTCAAGTCAACTATGAACCTAAACATCAGGTCAACTATGAACCTAAACTCCGACCCAACTCATATTGGTGTCTAAAGTCCAGTCTTTGCTGGAAAACCAACTCATATTGGTATCTTGGCCCAACTCATATTGGTGTCTAAAGTCCATTCTTTGCTGGCAAACCAACGCATATTGGTATCTTGGCCTAACTCATATTGGTGTCTAAAGTCCAGTCTTTGCTGGCAAACCAACTCATATTGGTATCTTGGCCCAACTCATATTGGTGTCTAAAGTCCAGTCTTTGCTGGCAAACTAACTCATATTGGTATCTTGGCCCAACTCATATTGGTGTCTAAAGTCTAGTCTTTGCTGGCAAACCAAATCATATTGGTATCTTGGCCTAACTCATACTGGTGTCTAAAGTCCAGTCTTTGCTGGCAAACCAACTCATATTGGTATTCAAACAACTCATATTGGTATTCAACCAACTCATATTGGTATCTCCAAACCAACTCATATTGGTATCTCCAAACCAACTCATATTGGTATCTCAGAAGCCAACTCATATTGGTACCCAACCAACTCATATTGGTATTCAAACAACTCATATTGGTATCCTATCCAACTCAAATTAGTGTTTACTAGTATCATTTCAAATATTCATACTGTGAGTTCAGTGCATACTGGCATGTTATTTCTGAATCCAATCATTGTCGAAACTTTAATCTTATTCCCAGCAGAGGTTTAGTTATTATCGATATCTCTTAGAAAGTCCTTGTGATATTCATCGTTTGGCGCATGCAGAACTTATGTTTGTCTCTGTCTTTTCTGGCTTTTCTTGAAGATCCCGTTTAAACTCTTCAATATAAGAAATCCCCCAGAAAATCTTTTGTTGGGTGTTTATCCTTTTGTTTCAAATTGATCCCTAGTTGAGATCATGTCTTCTTCCTGGTTTCATGCCCAGTGAGGAGTGTGTTTTATTTCCCCAGGGTCGTCCGGTCACCTATGAACGTGTCGTCCTTCTCCCTGGATCTTTCCCCCATTGGAGAACACCCCTCTGGCTCCTATCTCCAGTGAGGATCTGTCGATTTCCCCTCAGTTTTATTTTTCTATCCCCAATATTTCCTCGGAGTCTCCCCAGTGAGTCTTTTTTGTTGGTTAGCCTGCATTCCCAGTGAGTATTTCCTTGTGGATACTAACCTTTGTCCTTCCTCAATGAAGCTCACCTATGGTGGTCTGCTCTTTTATTCTTTGGTGTCTTGTTTTGTCTGCATTTTTGCACTATCATGACATTATATCATCATACTAGGAGTTCATGGCATGCCAGGATTTACATGTTTATTGCTTGTCCTTAGCATTTGCATTCGATCTAAGGGCAAAAATTTTGGTTTGCTATATTTAAATACCTTTCACCTTGATGTCCCGAGGATGTCCATTCCTCGTGCCATCCGGTAAAGCTATTCAAATAGGGGCAACTGTTGTACCCCAAATTTTACCTCTTAGATGTCATAACATCTTGCACTTGCATTTAGGTTTCAATCATCTATGCATTGTTAACTAACCACTTCATCTTGCAAGTTTGTTTCTTTTGTGTGAAAGCTAGGGTTTATACAAGAAAGAGGGCAAGGTCTCCTAAGCCAGGCTCTCACATGTTTCAAGGTCTCCTAAGTCAAGCTCTCACATGTTTCAAGGTCTCGTAAGACATTCTCTGATTCCATATAACCATCCCAAGTGTTCACTAGTTGATTGAGAGTGGTATATGAAGTCATCTGTTCAAGAAAGATAACTGAGGCTCCCAAATGCAACTATTTGAGCTCACATGCATCCTAAAAGTCTTATTCAACAAGAAATCAAGTGTGTTTGGCTCCCATCACAAGTGCATTGAGCCACAAGTTCACCATGCTTCGAATTAGGGTTTTATCATGATAAGTCAACCATTGCCTTTGATGATGATCAAGGTATGTTCCTAAGCCTAGGGACATGATTCCACATGACACTGGACATTCTTAGAGACCATTTATGGGCATTGGAAGAGATTGAAGAAACAAGACCATCAGAGATCATCCACTTGTATTCTGAGGAAAATTAGGGTTTTGACTAAGCCCTTTGACTTTTGAGATTTTGACCCAAGGGGGAGCATACAAGCCTTAATCATCATGGCATGTCTAATTGTTTAAATAGGATATGAGAAGTGGACATTTGAGAGATTTCTTGCAAAGAGGGCAATGTTTGGTCTTTAAAACTTTCTAAGTGTGGAAAATCACTCCTTGTGCAAAATTGGGAAGGCCATAACTTTCAAACCACACATCCAAATTGAGTGACTCAAAGCTAAAATTGAAGCTCTTTCCATGAACTTCAAAGTGTATTAGAGGACCCTTCTCCAAAAAGTGCATGATTTTTAAGTTATGAGACTTGGAAGATAATATGCCTTCATGACTTAGTGAAATTTTGATCATTTTCACCCTAATTTTCATCCAACTTTGACTCAATATTTCGCCTTGTTCCAAGCTTCAAATCAAAAATCTTTGGGCATGAGAGTTGTTCCTTGTTCTTCAAGATTTCCAAGCATGTGTAGAACTCCTCATTTGGATGATCCAATCTCAAGTTATGATGTTTTAAAGTTAGGTGTTTCAAATTGTGAAAACTCCATAACTTAGAAAATTTTCTAAGTCTTTTTGGACAGCTTGATGTGCATGACTTCTTGGCATTTTTTCTCCTTGTTACAAGCCTTATCTCAAGTTGTCTTCCACATGAAAAATTTTCTATCAAATTCCTACTCTTCATAGAATTAAAAATCTCAAGAATTGATGAAATGGTTATTAAGATATGACATGCGAAAGTTGGTATGTTGAGATGTTGCACATACTTAGAAAATTCAAATTTCTTAACACTTGACACTATCAATATTTTTGCACGATTTTTACATGTTTCTAAGCATAGTTTCAACTGGTCACCAACATAAAATGTGCTCTACCACATGTTCTCTTTCAAAGGAACCAAAAACCAAGTAATTTGGGCCATTGGTTGTGAAGTTGTCGTGTGAACAAGTGGGACCCTTGATTTTTGTTTCATGCCATACCATGCTTGCCAATATGAACCAAGGTTTTCTACTCATCAAGTACAAATCCAACTAACTCTTTCCACCATTTTCCAACACCATTTGTCGTCAAAACCGTGTAAAGCTACCCAAAAGTACATCAACTTTTGTACTTGGTAGTTGACATCTTCAAGACAAAAGGATAAGCCATTGTGTCTACACCATAGCATGCTGGTTCATGAGCTTTTTCCTCTGACTCAAAACATGAAACAATCCATCTACAACTTGCACTTGGCTCAATGGTGATAAAGTAAAAGGAGCATGCGCATAAAATCTGACACTCTGATCCTTTCCTCCTAAACAAAAACATTATTCATTGTGCATTCATCACCATTGTCCAGCTTGCTCTGCCTATAAAAGGAGAGATATTCTCACTTGTTCATCATTAACATATGCATCAGAATATCCACATATGTATCATTCAAAGTGCTAGAAACTTGTAAAGATTGTGCCATCAAGAGGAGGGAGAGAATAACTCTGCAGCAGCTGGTACTTTGAGGGAGAAGAAGCTCAACCATTTTGAATCCTCAGAACTCATACCTTTGAAGAGGCAGTGGACCCTCTCAACTAGGTAATCCTCACTCTTTTTTTTCCTCCATATTCAAAATATCATGATCATGTAGCCAAGTCAAATTGATTTCCATACTGTTATCATGTTGATGCCTTGCACTTAAGTCAGTTTTAATGATATTGTGAATGATAATGTTGAGTTTACAAGATGCTTTTGGGCACTGCCAGTTTTGATAGTTTGGAATATATGATGTTCATGCCTTCATACTAAGTTTGAATACTTAAGGATACTCTCAGGTTACCTATTATGTGTTAGTTTAGGTTAAACAGCATGAAAGTTTGTTTGGACTTGTGTTGGTATGATAAATGTTTGATCTCGCTTCTGAACACACCTATCCCATGTTGTTTTCCACCTTGATCATGCCTTTGTTTTGAGTTGTGTAAGGTTCATTAATGTTCCTTGTTCTGAGTAGTATAAAGTAGTGTTTTAGTTCATGAAGTTTGGTTAAGTTTTGAAGATGTTATTGATTGAACAAGAGAAGGATATACCTTGCCTACTTTCTGGTTTTTTTTTCACGATGATCTTAGTAATGTTGTTACATGTTTGCATGAGTAAGAGAGAGTATGGCAACGTGATTGGCCAATGACAGTTTTGGCGTTTTGTGATTTAAAAAATTGGCATGACCAGTTGATCTATGTTACTAGCAAGTTCACGTTATGTTCCATTTTCTTTTTAACCTGGTATTTTATTCCATTTGTTTGGTTTAAGTATTATTAGGGGTGGCTTATACACCGGATGTATAGCCACCCCAGTGGTATGAAGCGCGCATTGTAAGTCAATGGGTCTGGGGTTCGAATCCCCCTCGCCCCAGACACCCTTTTGTTCTTTTTCTTTTTTCAGTCTTTCTTCTCTTTACATACTGGGCCTTGCGTAGAATGCAAACGCCACCCCCTGTTAGGCCCATATGTGCTGATCAAAGCAGCTTAGTTCATGATAAGCTTGCTTATGCACCCCCTATTTTTTAATGGTTTCAAATGTTTTATTTTCTTTTCCATTTCAAATCCACTCATTTAAAAATAGTTTTTATTAATAGAAAATTACCAAAAATTCATAAGTATATTTTTGTGTTTAATTTAATTTTCCTTAATTTTATTTTCATTCTATTTAATTTTTCATATTTATTTCTAAAATCAACCTTATGTTTAACCCTTGAACTTCTTTTTTTGAAATCAACCTTTTCTTAGAACTTCTTGAGAAGTTTCCTTAAGATTGTTTCATGACATATAAGAGGGTTGTTTGAGAAGTTTTTTCTTAACTTTGGATAGGGTTTTTTCATTAGGACTTGGTTATATCTTTTGGCCTTTGTTGCTAAGGCTCATACCTTTGACATTGTTGTTTGTGATTTCAACTTTGAAGATACTATCTTTGTCATATTTGTGTGTGTTCACTTATTCATGTTTGTTGTGAATTATCTCATCATACTTGGCCATGCTCATACATGGAAGTTTACCTCATCCTTGATTAATGTTTACCATCTTTGAGTTTTTGAATTCATATTGTTTATTCATGCTTCAAGTCCCTTTTAACACTCTTGCTCATAAGATGTTATCTTCCCCCCTTCCAAAGGAAAGTCTCTCTATTGACCTCAAAGTCATAGATAGCTCATTATCTCCCCTTGACCTCATAGTCATAGGATTCTTTCTTGGCCTCCTAGGAACCATCCTCTCCCCTTGACCTCATAGTCATAGGATTCCCTCTTGACCTCATAGTCATAGGAAACCTTTGACCTCATAGTCATTGGTACTTCTTTCCCTTGACCTCATAGTATAGGGTACTTTCCTTTTGGCCTCACAGCCATTCAATATCACAACTTAGAATTAGGATAGAGTTCTTAAAACTCTATGTGATACTCATCATCTTGAGTACTCATTTCCCCCTATCATAACTTAGACTTAGAGAGTTTCTTAAACTCTATTTGAGCTCATACTCATTCACCTTGGAACTTTGGCCCTAGTCAATGGTTTCTCACCCTTAGTTAGGTGAACTACGGTTGCTCTGATTCTTTAGTCAGATACGTAGGCACAAGATGCGACGTCTTGGCGAGCATACTTAGTGTATATACCCTTAGGTCTTTACCTTTACCCTTTAGCAGATAACCATTAGCAAGCAAACATAACATAACACAAATACAAACAAGAGGTTCCTGTAGAGTACTACAGATACTTAGGGTGCTAATACCTTCCCTTAGTATAACCAACCCCCGATCCCCGATCTCTTAGTTGTGTCTTCACATAGCGCAATTAGGGTTTTCTTCAATCTTTACCCTTTCCTTTGGATAAATCAAAGCTCGGTGGTGAATTTTAAAGATGTGTGATTCAAGTTAATTAATAGCTTGATATCCAATTCTCACCACAACACCTGGCATCATGTTCATAAGAATGGAAGAGAATCTTTGGGAAAACCAAATTGCATCTCTACAGAGCCTGATCTCCAATGGGTACAAACTAGGGTCATCGAGTTAAAATGCATTACCCTCGTCAAGAAGTATTTCCCTTAAAAGAATTTGTCCTCTACTTCATGAGTGACACCGAGAAACTGCAGGTCGCTTTTAACAAAACTCAACGTGAAAAGAACTCTTGGAAAAACAAATACCAGATTGTCAGCTTGGAGTGCACCAAGATTCATGAGTTACTAAAGGAGAAAGATGCTCTGATTGAAATACTATAGCAACATGCTATGGAAAGTCAAGAGGACCGGAGGAGTTTACTTTCTCCTTTCACATGGCAAAGGATCATCGACCCGACAACGGTTGAGGAAACCCGGTCATAGAAGAGAAAAGGGGACCAGCAGCCAGCATCTGGACCTTTGTCAGAGATTCCTAAGGATTCATAGGCCTAGTTTTCCTTCCTGCACTTTGTAAAATAATGTACTTTTACCTGTTATATATTGTAATCCTTTGAATTCAATAAAAAGATTCCACCACTGTTTGATATTTGCAATACAATTGTTAAAAGTTCTTTTGAAAAAAATAGATCATTCTCATTCTTTGCATATCATTCATCCTTCTTGCATTACACATCTTTGTCACAAAGTCTCACCCATGTGTCGCACTTTAGAGTCAAACTGCGTCATTCGTACAATACTCGGGCCTATCGGCAAAAGAAAATGGAGGATCTTGAGGAGGAAAATAGAGAGCTGAGAGAGGAAGTCAACACTCTGAAGGAAAGTCTGGAAAGACTCAACAACATGATTGAATCCCTGGCAGCAGCTCAGGATCAACCACCTCAAAAGACTGCAATTGTATCTACACCGGCGTTTGAGATACCTGTCAATCTTCCGCAGTACAACATGCCTAAAGGTTTTCCCTAGGGCATGCCTTTCAATTTTATACCTGAAGGATATATACCACCGGTCACTGAAGACCTGGGATCCGCAACCGAAACCTCTAGACCCGAAGGTTACAAACTTCAGGTAAACAAAGATGCAAGAGCTACAAAAGACTCTCCTGCACCTGAAGGTTACAAACTTCAGGTAAATGAAGCGCCAAGAGTTACTGCAGTAATGTCTATACCACAACCTGTGATACATACTATCCCAGAGGAACAGATCCTTCATGCCACCCCTGGCAAGGATGAGGAAGTTTACGAAAGAATGAATGAATTCTAAGAACGGTTCTTGGAAATGCAGAAAGAACTGCATGCCATTCGCGGACAGGACTTATTTGGCAAAGATGCCGCTGACCTCTATTTAGTCCCAAATGTCAAAATACCGCATAATTTTAAGGTGCCCGACTTTGAGAAGTACAAAGGCAACTCCTGTAATGCCTTGATTTATTATTTAATTATTTTACCGAGTTTAGCGATAATTTTGAGTGATTTACATGAATATTTGCGATGTATGATGTTTTGTGATGTGTTGATGGGTGTTGGTGAATAATATTATTAGCTTATTATAATATTATTAGTGGGGAAATAAATAATAAGAATTAGTGGTATTGTTTGATTATTAGAATATTAGTTAAATAATTGTTTAACTAGCGTGACACTAAATATTTATTTAATGGAATAAAATTAAAATGGAATAATGAGGTAGTAAGGGCAAAACTGGCAAAAAGAGGGAACTTAGGGGTTCTAGGGGCTAAGTTGGAATAAGGGGAATATGTTATAAGGAGTTTGAGGAAGTTACACAATAGAACGTGAATACAACTTTTGAGAAAACCGTAGAAGTGAGAAGAAAGAAGAGAAGAACGATCGTGAGAAGGCAAGAGACTAGAGTTTAGAGATTCAAAAAGGTCATCCAAGCTAAGGTAAGGGTGGGACTAACCTTCTCTAATACGGGTTCAATAATCATGAAAGGGATTGAGTAGATATTGGTTGATAGTTGTCGTTGTTAGAGATGAATAAAATTGATTGATACGTGTTAATTGAGTATCTTGATATTAGGAATTTGAACCCAATTTGATGTTAGGAGTTTGCAATGATTGAATTATAATGTTATCGTTATGATGTAGTGTTTCTATGAGAATAATGTAAAGAAATTCTGTTTTGGGTTAGGAATAGTGAAAACTAGACATTTTGGTGCGAAATTCATCGTCGCGAAAATTAGTTTTTATGCTACCAATAAGTTCTAATAGGTATAACTAAGTTAAAATAAGAGTCTCGCGAATTAAATCGAAGTTTCAGATGGGTTTTTGGGCAAAAAGTGATCAAACCCGTAGCTATGTTAGTGCAGAATTTTGGAAACTTCGAAAATTCGTAACTTGAGTTCCGGGAGTCCGATTCGTACGCCGCTCGAAGCGTAGGAAAGATAACGAGACGAGCTATCTTATAATAATAGTTTCTGGCCCAGGGGTGAATTATCTTGTTGTGTAATAACTGAAATGGAATTATAGTGTTAAAATTCTGATTTTTGGCGAAGTGAAAGTTTGAGTTTTAGCGCGATTTCGAAATTGAAGTATTTCCAGATTGTGAAATGAATTCAGGACGTGATTCCTTGTATTTAATGATGAATTTAAGTGTATTTTAACAATTATTTCGTCATGTCCTTGAGCTATTTTTGAAGCGTTTTCGATTAAAGTATACATGCTTGAGTTTTGTAATTATAAGTGTGTGAATGAAATTATTGTTTATTTGCGAAGAATAATGTTGATTAATTGTGAAGTTGTGATGCAAAGTTGTAGTCGTATAGCGAAGAGGCCGAGTGCCTATGTTTATTTGCAAAGTTGATGTTGTTGTTGTTGCATTTTAATTGTATCGTTGCATAATCATTTCATTTTAACTACGATGGCCTGGATTGGCACCACGATGGCCTGAATTGGCAATTTGTTAAGTGAAGGGGGCTGTAGCCTGTCAAAGCCGAATCACGGCATTAGCGAAGGGAGCTGTAGATATGTTGGTACCACATGCATGATTGCACTGCATTGCATCCGTTGAGTCGTGTTGTTGTATTGTTAAGCAAAGTTATGTGACGATTTATTGTTGGGCTTATGCAAAGTATTGATAATGATGAGTTGCGCAGTTATATGATGTTATGTGTTGCTAATTCCTTTATACGAGTTATTGCCTTGTATTATTGAATGTGAAATCTCACCCCTTTTATTTGAATGTTTCCTCCACGTGAATAACGTGCGGATAATCAGGAGTAGTGTGGAAGTCGTGGTCGGTGAAGACGAGGTGCTTCACTTTAGTTTGGAGTCTGCTCTGATATGTAACATTGGGAGTCGGGAACGCTTTATGCATGATTTTACTTTGTTAAAGAATTACAGTTGTCTTTACATTTTTGAAAAATAATACTTTGATTAATTGAAACCGTTATATTTTGTTGATCACAATGAAGAATTTCCGCTGTGTAATAAAGATGATTTTTTGGATTAAAGTTGCATTAATATTTATTATATGTTACATGTCTTATTTATGAGCAAGTTCTTGTTGAAATGCTCCCTCGTTGACCCTCTCGATTGTTAAGGTTTTAGGTTGATATGGGGTGTGTCTCTCACAAAGGTGTGTCCCAAATAAGAAATGCTCCCTCGTTGACCCCCTCGATTGTTCCGCTAACAATGGTATCATGAGCCTTTGGTTTCGAGTGAAGGGACCGGCTTACTTGTATCGAAACACTTCCCGCAGGTGTGGGTAGAAGGTGTTTCGTTGAGTTCAACGGTGATACATGTGTATGTGGAAGAGAGAGATTCCACATGAGGGGGAGCATTGTGTATAAACTCACACTTGATGGGGAGTGTTGAGAATCAAGTGTGAGGAAGAAGTCTCACATTGATTAGAAAAGGGAAGATTGAACACTATATAAATGAGAGAACCCACACACCTATCACCTTAAGGTTTTAGGTGAATATGTGGTGTGTCTCTCACAAAGGTGTGTCCCAAATAAGAAATGCTTCCTCGTTGACCCCCTCGATTGTTCCGCTAACAATAAGTGGGGGAGAAGTATTTGCTTCTCTTGGATATTCCAGTGGTTGAGAGATTGGATATCATGTTGTCGCATGAGGGAGTGCAGTGTTGGATTGTCCAACTGTTTGAGAATGGTGTGATCCTTGAGGGAAGACGGTCAGGTGTTTTCGTTGTTCGCTTCCTTGTGAGGGAAAGGCGATGTTGTGGCTAGAGATATGTCGGTGATGTGTGGAGTATCCTGACGTGTTTCCTTAGGAGGTGCACAGTTATCTTTAGTTAGAACAAGATGATGTCATTTTTGGACGAATTGGTGGAGATAAACCATGTGTTTACCAATTATCTAAATGAGTGGTGTAGTGTGTTGTTGAGACAAGTGTAGCTCCAGTGTTATTAGTTAAGAAGAAAGAGGGTAGTACGAGATGGTATGTGGATTACCGACGGTTGAGAATAAATATCCATTTTAACGGGATTGATGATTTGATGGACCAACTGGTGGGCTAGTGTGTTTTCGGTATAATGGAATTGAAGTCGGATTACCTTCATATTTGGGTGAAAAGTGAGGATAGTTGGAGGATCTTGGAAGTAAGAGAAAAATGTGGAACTCATGTTCATCATTTCCAATTTTCATTTTCACACTTATGGAACAGTCTTCACTAAACAGGTGATAACTTTTTTCTAGTAACTTCGATGGGAGAAATTCTAGACTTTTTAGAAAGCTTGCGAAATTCCCTATAGTTTGCATATAAACTTTGTCTTCTACATGTTTTTGACGAGAGAGAAAAACGCATTTGAAGATTTGGGTCTGATTCTGATTTTTGAGAAGGCAGGTATACGGGATTTCTTGATCAGCCTCTATTGCCCAGGTAATAACTTTTTAATCGAAACTCGGATTAAATCGATTCTTGAATTTCTGGAATCTATAGGAAATTCCCTTCTTTTTGACATATAATTTTGCATCAAGAAGGTCTGTATTGAAGGAGATAATTGCGTTTGAAGTTGAGTGAGTCTTGCTGAAAGTGGGTAAGATGAGGTCAGGTATAAGATGTTTAGTAACAGGACGGGGGTGAGGACCTCAGAGAAGCACATGGAGATGCGGCGTATGCCAGTTGATAATGATTAGAGTGGAGAGATTTTGAGAAATGGAGAAGGTTAAATAGTAACGTGGATTGTGTGTCATTGATGACATGGTGTCAACATGTGTCAGGAAGATTTTGGAAAGTTTCTATCACCAATTAGATGATGAGATGGTATTGTTAAGATTGTGATTAGGATGAGACCAAATGTGAAACTATACGGATCATCGAGGTTGTGAAATTAAAGAAAGGACGAAGTATTTATTAGTATTGTTAAAGTCCTCTATTTGGATAAATGTTTCATTTAGAGCGGACCGATTTGGATTGTACTTGAAGTAGTAGCATTTCTGGTTTTGGGAGAATATTTAACAATTGTGTTGTGTTACAAGCGTGTATAGGAGAATATGTAATGGATGTTGAGCATTTATATATCATTGACAAGGTTGAAAAGAAGGAAATTAAGAAAACGGTTGTAAGCCTTAGAGAGATGGCGGAGCATTATGCTTAGGTAACTTTGGGCATGAAGAAAAGGATGCTATTGTAGTTGGGTAACGATGATGTATGCCACCGTTATGGTTGCCAGCTATCTATTGACAAATTGAGGAATTGATCACCCTTAATCTCTTGTTGATAGTAGACGGGATCATGTTGGATGGGATAGATGTGTCTTGCCAGCTGGTATAGTATGTACATTGAATTGTTTGAAGTCGAGCCAAGTGTTTGTGGATTGTTTGATTAGTCGATGCAGATTCCTATATCTGAAGATGAGCCAGATTCGAGGCTTTTGTATGTTGATCAGATGATGTTAATAGTTACTTATCAGAAGCATAGAACAACGTGCTGACTAAAGATATGCCAAGGGTGTCGCCATGGAAAGCCTTATTATTATTAGTAAAGAAAAGAAGGACAGCATGAGGTTGCGTGTGGATCGGTGAGTAGTATGGAAACTCACAGTTGTGTCCGGGGTAGCTTGAGTTTTGATTTGAGATGAATCGAGAATCCGATAGACATGAGACTTGAAGCATTGGAAAGATGATCCAGTGATGGGATAAATGGAAATGCGAGACCATGATTTAACCAAGGATGTTTGGTAGAGGATAGTAGTGACTAGTACGCCTTAAAGTGTGTGTAGGGGGTATGGATAATATCTTCCATACTTATTTGGATAAGTTAGAACTGGTGTTCATTGTGAATGTTAGGATCTATTATAAAAATCGGAAGAAGAACGTGTAGAGTAATTGAGAATTGAGTTACAAGTATTGAAAGAAGTGGAGTTATATGTTAAGTTACCAAAGTGTGATTTTTGGTTAGTAGAGATGAGTTTACTTGGTTGTGTTAATTCAGATGAGGGTATTGTTGTGGATCCATCCAAGTAGATATAGTTCTACAATGAGGAAGCCCTGCAGTGGATTAAGGGGAGTATAATATTCTTGGACTTAGTCGGTTATTATCACGAAGTTTTGTAGCAGGAATCGCGAAGGGCGCTTAGCGCCGTTGAGCGCGCCCAGCGCGGTCTGGAAGACCCTCGCCCTCTCAAGGCGGAAGTGAGCGCACTTAGCGCGAGTCGGATCCCGCTTAGCGTGGTTTGGGAGTGGAAAAGGTGATTTTTCTTGTCGAAATTAATTGGAAATATGTCTCCTTATGCGGTTATGGTATTGGGATGCTGTTATGTGTTTAAGATGAGTTTAGACAGTGTGATAATATAAGATGGTGAAGTTGTAGCTTATGTTTTACGATAGTTGGAGATTTATGAAAGTATCAATCTTATTCAAGATTTGGAATTGGCTGAGGTTGTAATTGTGTTAAGTATCCGGAGGAATTATTTTTATGGATCTAGGTCCGAAGTGTTTAGTAATCACAAGAGTGTAGAATACCTGTTTAGTCGGAATTCCCGATGAGTTAAGTCGAAAGTCGTTTCTTATGTATGCTTTGATGGTCGGAAGTTGGATGTGAACTTGGTAGATTTGATAGTTGTGAGTAATTCGAGTGTGCAGCGAAAGTGTGGTGTAGTGCAGTTTGTTCGTACGCGTGTAACAACGATGTTAGTAGTTTGGCTACATTGAGGTTGTGTTATGGACTTTTGTGTTTTTATCTTTGTTGTTGCCTCGTTACCTATGGTGATGGTTCGAGTGCGAGTAGTTAATTCCTATGATGGGGAATTAGGGGAGTGTTACCTATGATGATGGTGACGATCGTGTTGTGTTCTGGTTTATAGTGAACCTGTGTGTTCTTAACTTGGTTATTCTTTGTGTCTTGAGTTGGTCGTCGAGTGCACTGCGTGAGCATTGCATCTTCTTGTTGTTGTCGTTAATAAGGTAGTTTATTATTTTGTGTTAACTGCGGTGTTGCCTTTCATGGCATGGGAATTGATTAGTCGGATACGATGACGTATCCGGGGTAGTTCGCATCAGGTGAATTTTCGAGGACGAAAACATTCTAAGTGGGGGAGAGTTGTAACGCCCTGATTTATTATTTAATTATTTTACCGAGTTTAGCGATAATTTTGAGTGATTTACATGAATATTTGCGATGTATGATGTTTTGTGATGTGTTGATGGGTGTTGGTGAATAATATTATTAGCTTATTATAATATTATTAGTGGGGAAATAAATAATAAGAATTAGTGGTATTGTTTGATTATTAGAATATTAGTTAAATAATTGTTTAACTAGCGTGACATTAAATATTTATTTAATGGAATAAAATTAAAATGGAATAATGAGGTAGTAAGGGCAAAACTGGCAAAAAGAGGGAACTTAGGGGTTCTAGGGGCTAAGTTGGAATAAGGGGAATATGTTATAAGGAGTTTGAGGAAGTTACACAATAGAACGTGAATACAACTTTTGAGGAAACCGTAGAAGTGAGAAGAAAGAAGAGAAGAGCGATCGTGAGAAGGCAAGAGACTAGAGTTTAGAGATTCAAAAAGGTCATCCAATCTAAGGTAAGGGTGGGACAAACCTCCTCTAATACGGGTTCAATAATCATGAAAGGGATTGAGTAGATATTGGTTGATAGTTGTTGTTGTTAGAGATGAATGAAATTGATTGATACGTGTTAATTGAGTATCTTGATATTAGGAATTTGAACCCAATTTGATGTTAGGAGTTTGCAATGATTGAATTATAATGTTATCGTTATGATGTAGTGTTTCTATGAGAATAATGTGAAGAAATTCTGTTTTGGGTTAGGAATAGTGAAAACTAGAAATTTTGGTGCGAAATTCATCGTCGCGAAAATTAGTTTTTATGCTACCAATGAGTTCTAATAGGTATAACTAAGTTAAAATAACAGTCTCGCGAATTAAATCGAAGTTTCAGATGTATTTTTGGGCAAAAAGTGATCAAACCCGTAGCTATGTTAGTGCAGAATTTTGGAAACTTCGAAAATTCGTAACTTGAGTTCCAGGAGTCCGATTCGTACGTCGCCCGAAGCGTTGAAAAGATAACGAGATGAGCTATCTTATAATAACAGTTTCTGGCCCAGGGGTGAGTTATCTTGTTGTGGAATAACTGAAATGGAATTATAGTGTTAAAATTCTGATTTTTGGCGAAGTGAAAGTTTGAGTTTTAGCGCGATTTCGAAATTGAAAATTTTCCAGATTGTGAAATGAATTCAGGACGTGATTCCTTGTATTTAATGATGAATTTAGGTGTATTTTAATAATTATTCCGTCATGTCCTTGAGCTATTTTTGAAGCGTTTTCGATTAAAGTATACATGCTTGAGTTTTGTAATTATAAGTGTGTGAATGAAATTATTGTTTATTTGCGAAGAATAATGTTGATTAATTGTGAAGTTGTGATGCAAAGTTGTAGTCGTATAGCGAAGAGGCCGAGTGCCTATGTTGATTTGCGAAGTTGATGTTGTTGTTGTTGCATTTTAATTGTATCATTGCATAATCATTTCATTTTAACTACGATGGCCTAGATTGGCACCATGATGGCCTGAATTGGCAATTTGTTAAGCGAAGGAGGTTGTAGCCTGTCAAAGCCGAATCACGGCATTAGTGAAGGGAGCTGTAGCTCTGTTGGTACCACATGCATGATTGCACTGCATTGCATCCGTTGAGTCGTGTTGTTGTATTGTTGAGCGAAGTTATGTGATGATTTGTTGTTGGGCTTATGCGAAGTATTGATAATGATGAGTTGCGCAGTTATATGATGTTATGTGTTGCTAATTCCTTTATACGAGTTATTGCCTTGTATTATTGAATGTGAAATCTCACCCCTTCTGTTTGAATGTTGCCTCCACGTGAGTAACGTGCAGATAATCAGGAGTAGTGTGGAAGTCGTGGTCGGTGAAGACGAGGTGCTTCACTTTAGTTTGGAGTCTGCTCTGATATGTAACATTGGGAGTCGGGAACGCTTTATGCATGATTTTACTTTGTTAAAGAATTACAGTTGTCTTTACATTTTTGAAAAATAATACTTTGATTAATTGAAACCGTTATATTTTGTTGATCACAATGAAGAATTTCCGCCGTGTAATAAAGATGATTTTTTGGATTAAAGTTGCATTAATATTTATTATATGTTACATGTCTTATTTATGAGCAAGTTCTTGTTGAAAGTAATACCCTTTTATTCCGAGTTGTTTCATTTTACTCTGATTTTTTTTTATTAAATTATTCGGGGAAATTTAGGGTGTTACAACTCCTGCCCTCAAAGTCATTTGGTAATGTACGCTCGGAAGATGTCAACCCAGACAGAAAACCAATAACTGCTAATCCATTACTTTCAAGACAGTTTAACCGGTGTCGCGCTCAAATGGTACATGGGATTAAACCGTACCAAAATCAGTACTTTCAGAGATCTTAAGGCAGCCTTTGTTCAGTAGTACAAGTACAATTTGGATATGGCACTCGACAGAGATCAACTTAGAGCTATGTCCCAAAAAGATAAAGAAACCTTCAAGAAGTACGCTCAAAGATGACGTGAAATTGCCGCCCAGATTTGTCTTCCTCTTGAGGAGAAAGAAATGACAAAAATATTATTGAAAAAATTAAGTTCGTTTTATTATGATCGAATGGTCGCTAGTGCACCTAGTGACTTTACCGATATGGTAAGCATGGGGGTACACCTTAAGGAAGAAGTCCGAGAAGGTCGATTGGTTAAGGACTCAGAACCATCCAGTAGTAGTAAAAGATACTGGAGTGCTTTCGAAAAGTAGAAAGAACGGGATATCAGTAATATCTCGCAGAGTAAGCAAAGACGAAGGTACCAACCTCGACAGGTAGCAATGGTGTCTCCTATTGTCAGTCCAGCACCAATCCCGGCATATCAACCACAGGTTGCCCAAAGGCAGCCAAATCAACCACCATATCAGCAAAGGCAGGAATAACCTCTTCAGCAGGCTCGCCCGCAATACAATAACAACAATCATTTTCCGCGATCGCCAGGGTTTGACCCCATACCAATGTTATATGCAGAACTATTCCCACTTTTGCTAGCCAAGGGGCACGTTCAAATCACAACTCCTCTCATAGTGCCGGACAATCCCCCTTAATGGTTCAAAGTTAATCAATCTTGCCCTTATCATCAAGGAGGGTCGGGGCATAACATTGAGAACTGCCTCAGCTTGAAATCTCATGTACAAAAGCTCGTAAAAAACATAGTTTTATCTTTCAAAGATACGAACCCAAATGTCCAAACGAACTCGTTGCCACAACATGAAAAAGCTTCAGTAAATTTGATAGATGAAGGATCCGATGGCAGTTATCAAATTCACGATGTACGCCTACTATGAACAAATCTGGAAAAAAATACATTGCAAGCAAGGCGAGTGTGGCCATGTGCCATCTCACAACTATCATCAATGCGACATTTGTTCCAAGAACAATCAAGGGTGAATCATTGTATAAGCAGCTCTTTAAAAACAGATGGATCTAGGCTGGATCTAAGATCACAGAGTTCGTGGAATAAATATGGCCTATCAAGATCTGAACATTGTTCAAAATCATGACATCCGTGCGATGAATGTCAATCTAGTGGCAATGCACTCAAGACAAAGTCGGTATCACAATTTGTCGCTGCACGATTACAACCCTTGCCCAATTTGTTCAAAAGACAATCAAGGATGTTCTTTTGTACATGAAGCACTTCAGTGTCAAATGGATCTTGGATGGATCCAAGATTATCATGGAAGGAATAATCACCAGGTCAATATGGTTCATATTTTCGACATTCGTTTAATGAATACCAGCTTGGTAGAATTACATGCCAAGCAAGTCAGGCTTGGTTATCTGTCAGCACATAATTATCAGGACTGCAAAGATTGTTCTGAAAATGATCAAGGTTGTGCACTTTTACAAAGAACTCTTCAACATCTGTTGGACCATTGGTGGCTTCCAGTCTACTAGGATGAAAACACACATCAAGTTGCCATAACCAATTGAAATTCGGGCAGACACCAAAGCCATGACATCCGCTTGCTGGAAACAGATTTAGTAAAGATGCACTGCATACAGAGTGGATACAGATGGGTTCCACCTCACAATTATGAACGTTGTCGAATATGTTCAAAAAATAGACAAGGGTGTTACACCGTGCGAGCAACTCTCCAAAATCAAGTGGGCCAAGGGGAAACCCAATTGTGCCTAAATTCTCAGCCCATCAATATGGTGCAAGGTTGCCCAGGGCAACACGCAGTTTACAACATTAAAAACATTGAAACATCATTGGTCAAATTTCACAAATGCCTGTGAAGACTTGTTTATTTTGGTCCAAATCACCATGATCATTCGGCTTACAGAAAATGTCGCAGAAGCCGACATGGTTGCCTCCTTGTCCAAAATGAGATTCAAGAGTTGTTGGACAAAAGAACCATCACAGTTCTCAATGAAAGAAAGCCTGTTAATTATGGAATTAACAAAGACGTTTTCACCATAATCCCTCAGCTCAACGAGCCAAAGCACTCGGGAATCCCTTTTGACAGTGTAAAAATTTCCAACAGTCCCGAGCTAGAATCAATTGAGGTTACTTTTGACAGTCGAAAGACCCAAATAACCCCTTTGGTCATCTACCTGCCAGGCCCGGTGCCATACGAATCAGAAAAAGCTATTAAGTACAAATACGATGCGACCATAATAGAAGATGGAAAAGAAATTCCACTGTCGTCCATTATCAACATTGCTGATATCAGTCGAGTTACCCGAAGTGGTCGAATCATCAATAGAGGAGTGGGAGAACCTGCAAAAGAAAAGGAACCTCAAGCTGAAGTTCCTAACCAGCAAATTGGTCAATCCAGCAGTACAGAGCATGTGAAAAATAACGATGAAATGTAAAAACTCATCCAGAGAAGTGAATACAACATTGTGGAGCTACTACTACAAACCCCTTCTCGGATATCCGTGTTGTCTCTCCTGCTCAATTCAGAAGCTCACAGAGAAGCTCTACAGAAAGTCTTGGAACAAGCCTTTGTAGAACAAGATGTAATAGTGGGTCAGTTTGACAGCATTATTTCCAACATCACTTCCTGCAATAATTTGGGTTTCAGTGATGAAGAACTTTCAGAGGAAAGCAAGAATCATAACATGGCACTCAATATCACAGTCAATTGCCAAGACGATGCTTTAGCCAGCGTACTGGTAGACCCAGGTTCATCCTTGAACGTAATGCTAAGGTCCACTTTGGTACGGTTATCTTTTCAAGGTACGATGAGAGGCAGTGAGATCATTGTCAAGGCTTTAAACGGATCCAGGAAGACAGTTATCGGCGAAGTCGACCTTCCCATAACCATTGGTCCCCACATTTTCCAAGTCACTTTCCAAGTCATGGACATCTGAGTGGCATACAGTTGTTTATTGGGACGGCCTTGAATACATGAAGCAGGGGCAGTCACTTCGACACTTCACCAGAAGCTGAAGTTTGTCAAAAACGACAAGTTGGTCACAGTATGCAGAGAACAAGCTTTAATTGTGAGCGACTGTTGTGGTGAGAATCGGATATCAAGCTATTGAATTAACTTGAATCACAAATCATGAAGTTCACCACCGAGCTTTGATTTATCCAAATGAAAGGGTAAATATCGAAAAAAAAAAAACCCTAAGTGCGCTATGTAGGAACACAACTAGAGATCTAAGGTTCGGGGGTTGGTTATACCTAGGGAAGATGTTAGCATCCTAAGTATCTGTAGTACTCTACAGGAACCTCTTGTTAGTATTTGTGTTATGCTAAAGTTTGTTTGCTAAGGAAAAAGTGAATGATGGTTAAATGAAAAATGAATATTAGGAATAAACTAAAAATGAGAATGAGGATAGTCAAGAAAAGATTAAGAATTAAATAAAAATCTAAAAATAAGATCTAATTAAAGCTAATATGGATTAAAATCTAATTAAAAATTAATTAACTAAATTCTAAACTAATTAATTACTTCTAACTCTAAAAACTAAATTCTAGAGAAAACTAAATTTAATCAAACTAATTCTAAAAATTAATTATAATAGAACAATAATAACTAATTAGACTAGAAATTAATTAAAACTAATTAACTACATAAATTAATTCTAACTAAAAACTAATTAATTAAGTCTAAAATAATTAATTCTAAATAAATTAAATAACTAATATCTAAATAAATACTAATCCTAATTCTAAACTAATTTCTAATTAAAAAACTAATTAACAAAATATCTAGCTAAAACTGATTGTCTAATTAAAGCTAATTATCTAAGCCTAAAACTAAATAGAACTAAATATCACGTTTTAGCAAAAACTAAATAAAACTTTAATTAATTAAAACTAACTGAAAAAAAACTAAATAATTAATATCTCTAATCACTAATAATAATAATATAGATACTAATTATATAAACAAATAAATAAATAAGTATAAAACCAAATACTAATAAACATAGACACCTGCTAACACTGCTCATGGCTTAAAAGAAAATAAAAGATGAAACAATAAAAAGTAAATAGATACAGGTGATGTTCCATACATTATGAAATCATACACATACATACTTACACTCACATTTGAACACCAATCCACTTTATTCACCAACTTCATATTAACATGTATAGATCAACACGACACGCACCACACACATGATACAATACTTACACACTGTACACATTGAATATCCAATTAGTATATACAATACATGATATACAAATTTTATGTTTAACACAAAGATTGTACAATCGCTTTCCAATCCTCAAGCAAAAATGCGTAAAAAAGCGAACTTAATAATAATAATCAACAAAAACAGCAAAATTAGTGAGAAAACTAAGAACCATGTCAAAACCACAAAGCACCAGCATCTTTTAATATCAGAACCAATTCGCCTGAAATATGACTAGCCATGACTCTTTCCAGCAAACACGGACAACAGGTAATGAAACCTAACAACTCATAGAAACAAAACAACATAATAAAAAAAGAGGGAAAACAACAAGCACTGAATACGGATCTAAAAAAACGATTCAGAATTACCGACGATGGCGAAAACTCAAGCGAATAATTACGAATCAACCCGAGGTGAAGTCCAAATCTCGTTGGGTCGATGTTGTGGCTATTGCGTTGAGTTGTTGTGGCGCTGTTGAATATGGATGCACGATAGTTCACGCGACGTCGCTTCGGTGGTTCAGCCGGAGGATCCGTGACAGGTTGCGGTGGTCGCGTAGCTTACGTTATTGTCGGCATATGAGGTGTAGAAGAATGAGGGTGGGTTATGTTGTTGTGTTATGGTGAGAGAAAAATATATGAAATAGAGGTGTGATTGAGGGCGGTTTAGAGTTAAGAGAGACTAAGACATTGGTGAGTTTTTTTTTTTTTGTGTGGAATAAGTAAAATATTATTTGTGCTCAATTCACTATTGATTCCATTGGATCAACATTGGGCAAAGGCCTGTACCAGCTACCATTCACTATTGCTTACAAAACAAACTTGCTTTACTATAAATAGAGTTTATTTGTGCTCAGTTCAAGTACACCAAAACAGTACAACTAATGCTTTCCTCAAAATCTCTCTCTTTAGGCCAAAATTCCTTCTTTTGCAAGTCATCTCTGAGTTTTTGAGTTAGAGAGCAATTCCATCATAACTCATGATCCAAACACATCCAATATGTCATATCTAAGTTGTTCAAACACTCACCCTTGATTTGAAACACCAAAATCAGAAAGTCAACCTCCAAAACCTCAAAAATTGACTTTTCTACATTTTTCAAGCCATGTCTTGATTCAGTCACTTCCAAAACCAAATCAGGCCTCAAACACACTCCAAATATCATCCTCAAACTGTCCCAATTGGTTTCCCTCATTTGGAACACCATTTGAGAGAGTTACTATATTGGTCACTTTTGCCACTTTTGCATGAAAGGGCCTATTCTTGTTCCTGAGGATTCCAGCTGGTTTTGATCATCCTAAAAGCTTTTAAGGGATCAATCAAGAGTGTTTAAAGCATTGAATTACTTCTGGCACAAGAAACTTGGCAGATAGCACAAGGAGCTTCGAGAGGTAAATGCATCACAATTTGAACTCTCTAAATCATGCATTATTTTGTGGTCCATTGATCATGGACCTCTCATATATATCATATGTGTTGTGTTTGAACCAATTTATCATACTATTATTGCTTGTACCATGAGATAGCATAGAAAATGCAAAACTAAGCCTATTTTGCAATCACTATCGGATTTTGAAATGGAGACATTTTCTGAAAATTCCAAGGGCACCATTGGATTCCTTATGAAATTCTAGGTAGGAAACACCTAAATTTTGTCCAAATCCATGGAGAAATGAGAAAGTTAGAAGTTTCACGCAAATTGCCAAAACTAGGCTTTGCCTTGGGCAAGGGCCAGGCCTAGAAACTTGGCATCCCATATATGTTTATGGGGTGGTTTTGATACACGGATGTTTCATCACCCCAGTGGT
This sequence comes from Lathyrus tuberosus, assembly GCA_022829125.1. Classification (NCBI taxonomy): domain Eukaryota; kingdom Viridiplantae; phylum Streptophyta; class Magnoliopsida; order Fabales; family Fabaceae; genus Lathyrus; species Lathyrus tuberosus. The sequence goes on along the minus strand of JALAZF010000659.1, from coordinate 181,080 downwards.
AGCGCGCATGTGTGTTTGGTTGCAAGGTCGTGGATTCAACACCCACCAAGACCATTTTGCCATTTTGCCATGTTTTGTTATTTTTCACATTTTTTATGATTTTTGTTAATTAATTTCTCTCTCAATTTTAATTATTTTTTATTGGTTCTTTTTTTGAAAATTCCCAAAAATGTTAAAATATTTTATTCCATAAAAATTTCACAAAAATATTATTTATTTCATATATTTAGTATTTTTGTAAAGAATTATGTTTTATTTGTTTTTTTAACATTTAAAAATATTCCTTTCTCTTGATTTTGCAAATTCAAATGGCTTTCAAATCATTCTATGAATGAAACATGTTTTTCAAACATTAATTCAAGATCACAACTTGTTTTTTCACACATGTTTGATAATTTTGATCATTTTAATTGAATTTTTATTCAATTAAAATACATTTTAAAATCAAATTAGGATTTTGATTATTTTCACCCTCACAAATCTTTTTCAAAAATACTTTGGGCCTATAATAGAGTGTAAGACCCATCCCTTATAAATAAAATCTTTTTTGAGCCTCAGTCATTGTATAAGTTCCGATACGGTTTTCAAAATAACGGTGTGATCGTTATTTTTCATCTGGGCATCTCCTTGAGTTGTAAGCCCCATCCCTTGTACAAAAATAAATTTTGGGCCTCTTAAGTTAGACGAGAGGTCTGAACCTTGTGCTTATTAGAAGAAGCTTCTGGAAGAGTGTGTTATGCAAGTTACTGCAGTTTTGTTGGTCTGATCTTGGAAGTAGATCAGATGTTGATATGTTCCCGTGTGTTCGCTGCAAGAGATATGTGTGGATTACTATGGTTGTAGTCTCCAAATCCTAGTAGATGTTTAATGTGATTTAGACTGATGTCGGAACTGATGTTGAAACATCACTTCAGTTCTTTGCTCAGGGTGGAGTGAAAGATCAAGACACTGACCTAACCTGGAAGGCGTTTGTGGTATGAATGGTTGTCATATTGGTTGTCATGAAGAGGATTCAGAAGATGCTAGAATCTGAAGAAGGGTTAAACCACAGGGATTTAAGATCAATTGCTATTTGTGATATTCACAAGTATTTAATTGATTATCCTTGAAAGACAAGATTAAGGATGTTCTGTCAATTATTTTAACATCTTTTCATCAGAGGTTTGGAGAATCATGGGAGGGGTTCTACATTCGCTCACAAGTCGCCTAGGTGTTGACCTGGGATTATTGCTTAGCATCTGTTCCTAGAAAGTATTATGAATGACTTGTCCAGATGGTGGTGTTGTTGAAGATGAAGACGGAAGACTATGAAGACATCATAATCTTGTTGGTTACAGCTTGGATCAGTTTATTTCTGATCTAAGTGGTTTGGAGCATGGTGTTTGCTCTGGTTGTGAAGGTCGAGGATAAGTGGCAGTTATCTCTGGCTTTCTACTGACGGCTCTACTAAGGGAAGTGACTTTCTTTAGTATTGCTATGGGGTAGTCTTGGACTACTTATTTTCTGAAGATTCAGATGTGGTAGGTTTGAAGTCTTTGGAGTTTCTAAGCAGGATGGAGGTTGTCTACTCAAACTTGATTGTTGAATCAAGTCTATGAGAGCATGGAAATCTGTTTCTGCAAAGGGAGGGGGTTCTTCTGAGTGGCAGAAGGTAGAGCTGAATTCAACAGTTGGGTGACATAATGTTCTGACATCTAGCTTAACATCAGAAGTCTCAACTGGTGATGTGGCACATCAGCTTTTGATAGGGTGATCTACAGGAATGAACAATAGGATGCTTCAAAAAGATCGTTCTCATGGCAGTTTGCAGGAGCTGCAGGAAGGAGAAGATGTTACATGACCATGGCTTAGGGAGTCTAAGTGTGTTTTCTATTGAGCAATTGGAACTTGTGACTTGAAGATCTGGTTTCCTTGGTGGATCAGGATATCTTTGTGAGAGTTCTGACAAACGTGAAAAAGGTTAAAATGTGGCATTTGGCTGTTTTCATATGAGGATTCATGCTTGAGGTGATCAAACTGTGGCATTTGGTTGATCTCAGAAGTGAATTCGAATAATCAAGATAATCAGAGTGTGACAGCTGGTTATTATTGAGGATTGTCTTGGAACAAGTTACTCTTGGGCAGAGGGGTGATGAGTTGAAGACTCAAGGAGATTATTTTTCTTGAAGGTGGATGAGAGTTTATTTCTCTGGTTCTTTGGATTACTATGCTAGAGTAAGTCCAGTTGGTGGAGCATATCAAGAATCATGGTGTTGATGTTTTGGTGTGTGGAAGATGTTCTAACTTGTGATAGGACATTATCTGGGATGATTACCTACATTGTATCTAAAGAGAATCTACCTAATCATACGGGAGAATGATGAAGTAGAAGGTCTGCTTTGGAAGGTGAATGTAGAGAAGACTGAAGTAGATCAGGTATTGATTGCTTGAAAGTCTGAATGTGGATATTCATCAATTGATCCAAATGTCAAAGATAGATGATTGGATGTGTATCGCTAAAGGCAGAAGAAAAGCCTGTGAAGGGGACATAGCCCTATTGTCAAGTCATGCTAGAGAGTAGTTGATCAGCCTGGCAAGATGTGGAGTTTTGGAGCATGTGAAGATAACAAACCAAGAGGGAATCATGTGAGTATACTAATTTGCAGTCTGAACTCTTTGCTTCAGAGAGAGTGTGCGTGTGGAGTTGGATGCTCAAGCATTTTTGTCAGAAGAGATGTTTCTGACTATATGAATTAGAATGTGGAGATTCTGGTCTTGTTTTTAGTAGTTTGTTCTGGCAAAGCATGACTATTAATTTTGAAGACTTCACTAGTATCAACAACTACTAGTGGATGTAATGGTAGAGGGATTGTGATGTGATATGATTAGAACATTTTTTTAGAGAGTTGTTCCTTCTTCTGCTACAAGTATCTCTTGAAGAGATTAGATCTCAGTAAAGCAGAGAATTTGTGGAGTCTGTGAGCAGTGTCAAACAAGTCAGGATACTTGGTTGTGTTCTCCAAAAGTGAAAGTACAGTATGTGAATGTGCTCAGCAAGTGTGCTCAAATGTTCATCTCCATCTAGAGCATTAGTTAACCATGACAAGGGGAGTACTTGTCTATGGATTCTGCAGCAAAGGTGCATATATTGTGAAGCTTGCATGTTGATCAAGCTTGTGGAGATTGGTTGCCTCTTATGAGGAGATAATGTCAGATAACATGTTATGACATTAGGCTGTTGGATGGCATGTTGGTGTGGACATGAATGGTTCTAGCCATATGAAACTAATTGTTTGTATCCTGTGCGCACATGCTTCTGAGGAGAAGTCTGAAGACAATTTTATGCAGTTTTGGAAAAACTTTGTGAGGGTCTTTGTTGATGGGAGATGTCACACTTGTCTTGATGTGTGGTATTAATTCTAAGTAAGAGGAGTTTACTTAGAGTTCAGTGGAAGGCATTGTGAGTGTGCTTCAGAACTTGTAGATGATTGTGTGAAGCATTCCTGACTGGATGGATGAAGAATGTGTCTGGATTTTCCAAATGCTATGATGTACTGGTCAAGGAGCATCAGTTGTGAAATATAAGGGGAGAACTTTTGTTTGTACTAGTGTGGTACTTGGATTGTTTGAGGATTGAGCATTGTGTGAATGCGTTCAGCAGGTGTGTTGAACAGAGGGTGCGCTCTTGAAGACATGAAGATGAGTCTTATGTTTTCCATTCATTTAAGGTGTTCTTCTTGCAAAGGAGCACTGGTTATCTTAGATAGGGAGAGTTGATCTTTTCTTGAAGAAGTTCATGGTGTACTTGACAGTTTAGACCTGGTTCTATAGATTTGTGTGTCAATGGATTGAATCAGAAGTATACATTTACACAAATGTGTGTCAATTTTTGGCCAAAAAGGGGGAGAGAATGTACAGTGGTAGTTGTTGAGTCTGGATTTTGTTCTGAGTATGTTGGTTGGCAGATTCAGAGTTTGTCCAATTGTGGCTAAAAAGGGGAGAGTTAGCCTAGTTGTTTCCTAGTTGTCTGTTGTGGTTCTAGGCTTGAGGGGGAGTGTGTAGTTTGTGCAGCTGTTTTGATGGTTGCAGTTTTGAGGGGGAGTTGTTGCTGCTAGTTGTGTGTTGATGTTAGTTTGTATGGTGTTTTTCCGCGGCTGGTATCTCTGGTGTAGGCTGAGATTGTTTTAGCCAAAATTAGCCAAAGGGGGAGATTGTTAGTTCTTGTATTGGCTGGAATTTTGGTAAAACAATGGTGTTGTTAATGATGTCATATGTCTGATGTCTTAACATGAGTTCTTAACATTGAGTTGATGTTAAATTCAGAAGGGTTGCAATTTTGTATGTTGATGTTAAACCTGATGTCTTGACATCAGTTGACAGAACATCAGTCTGATGTGTTTTCTAGGGCTACATTTGTTTAAGTGTGTTTTGAGAAGATCTGGTGGAGAGATTGCAGGCGAATATCATGGGACAAATATATTCTGTTGCAATCTTATATTGAGCAAATATTGTTACTATTTTCATGCAAAAAGATATGGAGAATAATTAGATTTAATTGAAGATTTAATTGAAGATTTGATTGAAGATCTATTTAGTAGCAGAATCTTTTGCAGATTTGGAGTAGCTGATTTGTTGTGATTTGAAGGCCCAAATCCATTTGAGAAATAGGTTATAAATAGAAGCATTGTAACCTAGTTTTGGTAAGCCAACCATCATGTAAACTATAAGGGCTTGTTGTTTGATGAACCACCCGGTTTGTGGGATGGTCATCGTGTTTATCTCTAAGCCTGTAGGTAAGAGATGTATTGGTCTTAGAGGAAGCTGTTAAGCAACTCTAAGTATTGTTCTTAGTCATGAGGGTCATGTCTAGGTATTGTTATAGGAGTGTGTCTTCTATTTTTATGTGTTTGGAGAGTTGTAGGAAATCAAGCTGTTAATGCAGTAACTGAGATGTTGACTGCTAGACATCATTGCGATGATTGGAAGTGAGATGGAGTCTCTTACCTAGGGAGAAATTAGGTAGAAGGGTCATTGGGTAGGGATTAAGTGAGTAGATTGTCAACTGGTATTGTTGAGTCTGTTATTTAATACTGCTAATAGTGGACTTCTTTCCTGGCTTGGTATGCCCCCAGATGTAGGTTGTTAGACCGAACTGGGTGAACAAATTCTGTGTGCACTTTTCTTTTCAGCAGCTTATTTAATTGTCTATAATTGCCTTGCTGTTTATGTCAAACCAGATGTCTCGACATCATGTAGGACATCTGGGATCTGTTATACCAGAATTTCAAGTTCGTTTTATTATGATCGAATGGTCGCTAGTGCACCTAGTGACTTTACCGATATGGTAAGCATGGGGGTACACCTTAAGGAAGAAGTTCGAGAAGGTCAATTGGTTAAGGACTCAGAACCATCCAGTAGTAGTAAAAGATACGGGAGTGCTTTCGAAAAGAAGAAAGAAGAGGATATCAGTAATATCTCGCAGAGTAAGCAAAGACGAAGGTACCAACCTCGACAGGTAGCAGCGGTATCTCCTATTGTCAGTCCAGCACCAATCCCCGCATATCAACCACAGGTTGCTCAAAGGCAGCCAAATCAACCACTGTATCAGCAAAGGCAGGAACAACCTCTTCAGCAGGCTCGCCCGCAATACAATAACAACAATCATTTTCCACGATCGCCAGGGTTTGACCCCATACCAATGTTATATGCATAACTATTCCCACTTTTGCTAGCCAAGGGGCACGTTCAAATCACAACTCCTCTCATAGTGCCAGACAATCCCCCTTATTGGTTCAAAGTTGATCAATCTTGCCCTTATCATCAAGGAGGGCCGGGGCATAACATTGAGAACTGCCTCAGCTTGAAATCTCATGTACAAAAGTTCGTAAAAATTTGAGTTTTATCTTTCAAAGATACGAACCCAAATGTCCAAATGAACCCGTTGCCACAACATGAAAAAGCTTCAGTAAATTTGATAGATGAAGGATCCGATGGCAGTTATCAAATTCACGATGTACGCCTACTAGGAACAAATCTGGAAAAAATACATTGCAAGCAAGGCGGGTGTGGCCATGTGCCATCTCACAACTATCATCAATGCGACATTTGTTCCAAGAACAATCAAGGGTGAATCATTGTACAAGCAGCTCTTTAAGAACAGATGGATCTAGGCTGGATCCAAGATCACAGAGTTCGTGGAATAAATATGGCCTATCAAGATCCGAACATTGTTCAAAATCATGACATCCGTGCGATGAATGTCAATCTAGTGGCAATGCACTCAAGACAAAGTCGGTATCATAATTTGCCGCTGCACGATTACAACCCTTGCCTAATTTGTTCAAAAGACAATCAAGGATGTTTTTTTGTACATGAAGCACTTCAGTGTCAAATGGATCTTGGATGGATCCAAGATTACCATGGAAGGAATAATCACCAGGTCAATATAGTTCATATTTTCGACATTCATTTAATGAATACCAGCTTGGTAGAATTACATGCCAAGCAAGTCAGGCTTGGTTATCTATCAGCACATAATTATCAGGACTGCAAAGATTGCTCCGAAAATGATCAAGGTTGTGCACTTTTACAAAGAACTCTTCAACATCTATTGGACCATTGGTGGCTTCCAGTCTACTAGGATGAAAACACACATCAAGTTGCCAAAACCAATTAAAATCTGGGCAGACACCAAAGCAATGACATCCGCTTGCTGGAAATAGATTTAGTAAAGATGCATTGCATACAGAGTGGATACGGATAGGTTCCACCTCACAATTATGAACGCTGTCGAATATGTTCATAAAATAGCCAAGGATGTTACACCGTGCGAGCAGCTCTCCAAAATCAAGTGGACCAAGGGGAAACCCAATTGTGCCTAAATTCTCAGTCCATCAATATGGTGCAAGGTTGCCCAGGGCAACACGCAGTTTACAACATTAAAAACATTGAAACATCATTGGTCAAATTTCACAAATGCCTGTGAAGACTTGATTATTTTGGTCCAAATCACCATGATCATTCAGCTTGTAGAAAATGTCGCAGAAGCCGACATGGTTACCTCCTTGTCCAAAATGAGATTCAAGAGTTGTTGGACAAAAGAACCATCACAGTTCTCAATGAAAGAAAGCCTGTTAATTATGGAATTAACGAAGACGCTTTCACCATAATCCCTCTGCTCAATGAGCCAAAGCACCCGGGAATCCCTTTCGATAGTGTAAAAATTTCCAACAGTCCCGAGCTAGAATCAATTGAGGTTACTTTTGACAGTCGAAAGACCCAAATAACCCCTTTGGTCATCTACCTGCCAGGCCCGGTGCCATACGAGTCAGAAAAAGCTATTACGTATAAATACGGTGCGACCATAATAGAAGATGGAAAAGAAATTCCACTGTCGTCCGTTGTCAAGATTGCTGATATCAGTCGAGTCACCCGAAGTGGTCGAATCATCAATAGAGGAGTGGGAGAACCTGCAAAAGAAAATGAACCTCAAGCTGAAGTTCCTAACCAGCAAATTGGTCAATCCAGCAGTACAGAGCATGTGAAAAATAACGATGAAATGTAAAAACTCATCCAGAGAAGTGAATACAACATTGTGGATCAACTACTACAAACCTCTTCTCGGATATCCGTGTTGTCTCTCCTGCTCAATTCAGAAGCTCACAGAGAAGCTCTACAGAAAGTCTTGGAACAAGCCTTTGTAGAACAAGATTTAATAGTGGGTCAGTTTGACAGCATTATTTCCAACATCACTTCCTGCAATAATTTGGGTTTCAGTGATGAAGAACTTTCAGAGGAAGGCAAGAATCGTAACATGGAACTCAATATCACAGTCAATTGCCAAGACGATGCTTTAGCCAGCGTACTGGTAGACCCAAGTTCATCCTTGAAAGTCATGCTAAGGTCCACTTTGGTACGGTTATCTTTTCAAGGTACGATGAGAGACAGTGAGATCATTGTTAAGGCTTTTGACGGATCCAGGAAGACAGTTATCGGCGAAGTCGACCTTCCCATAACCATTGGTCCCCACACTTTCCAAGTCACTTTCCAAGTCATAGACATCTGAGTGGCATACAGCTGTTTATTGGGACGGCCTTGGATACATGAAGCAGGGGCAGTCACTTCGACACTTCACCAGAAGCTGAAGTTTGTCAAGAACGACAAGTTGGTCACAGTATGCAGAGAACAAGCTTTAATTGTGAGCGACTGTTGTGGTGAGAATCAGATATCAAGCTATTGAATTAACTTGAATCACAAATCATGAAGTTCACCACCGAGCTTTGATTTATCCAAATGAAAGGGTAAAGATCGAAAAAAACCCTAAGTGCGCTATGTAGGAACACAACTAGAGATCTAAGGTTCAGTGGTTGGTTATACCTAGGGAAGATGTTAGCATCCTAAGTATCTGTAGTACTCTACAGGAACCTCTTGTTAGTATTTGTGTTATGCTAAAGTTTGCTTGCTAAGGAAAAAGTGCTAAGGTAAGGACCTAGGGATATATACACTAACTATGCTCGCCAAGACATCGCATCTCGTGCCTACGTATCCTGACAGGAATGGAATCAGAGCATTCGTAGTTCCCCTCAATAGGGTAAACATGGTAAGAAGAAAAGGTATGAAATGAAAAAAGATAGAAAAAAAAAGATGGTTCGCTAGGATCTCACAACCCTATGCCTACGTATTCTCAAGATGAACTTGTGAAATCAGAGCGTCCGTAGTTTACCTCACTACGGGGGGAAGAACTCTTGACTGGGGTCAATGTTCCAAGAGAAAGTATGGTCTGACAGCAAGACACCTATGTGGAGTGCGGCGACTCCTAACCTAAGGCTATGTAAAACAGGAAAGAAGTGTCTGCGGCGGAACACCTAAATAGTGCACGGAGGCTCTAAACCTAAGGTTAGGTTAAAAAGGAGAGACAAGTCTCGATCGCGCGGTGGCATGAGATAAGAGAATGATGGACAAGGCTATCCTAAATGACATGGAAGTTAACTGGGGAGGACCCTTTTCTTAGGAATGAGGAACAAAAACAGAGAAACAAGGAGGAAAACCTCGAGTGTCACATGGAAAAACAAGTGTATGATAAACAACAATATATACAGCAAATGTAAATGATGGTTAAATGAAAAATGAATATTAGGAATAAACTAAAAATGAGAATGAGGATAGTCAAGATAAGATTAAGAATTAAATAAAAATATAAAAATAAGATCTAATTAAAGCTAATATGGATTAAAATCTAATTAAAAATTAATTAACTAAATTCTAAACTAATTAATTACTTCTAACTCTAAAAACTAAATTCTAGAGAAAACTAAATTTAATCAAACTAATTCTAAAAATTAATTATAATAGAACAAAAATAACTAATTAGACTAGAAATTAATTAAAACTAATTAACTACATAAATTAATTCTAACTAAAAACTAATTAATTAAGTCTAAAATAATTAATTCTAAATAAATTAAATAACTAATATCTAAATAAATACTAATCCTAATTCTAAACTAATTTCTAATTAAAAAACTAATTAACAAAATATCTAGCTAAAACTGATTGTCTAATTAAAGCTAATTATCTAAGCCTAAAACTAAATAGAACTAAATATCACGTTTTAGCAAAAACTAAATAAAACTTTAATTAATTAAAACTAACTGAAAAAAAACTAAATAATTAATATCTCTAATCACTAATAATAATAATAATAATAATAATAATAATAATAATAATAATAATAATATAGATACTAATTATATAAACAAATAAATAAATAAGTATAAAACCAAATACTAATAAACATAGACACCTGCTAACACTGCTCATGGCTTAAAAGAAAATAAAAGATGAAACAATAAAAAGTAAATAGATACAGGTGATGTTCCATACATTATGAAATCATACACATACATACTTACACTCACATTTGAACACCAATCCACTTTATTCACTAACTTCATATTAACATGTATAGATCAACACGACACACACCACACACATGATACAATACTTACACACTGTACACATTGAATATCCAGTTGGTATATACAATACATGATATACAAATTTTACGTTTAGCACAAAGATTGTACAATCGCTTTCCAATCCTCAAGCAAAAATGCGTAAAAAAGCGAACTTAATAATAATAATCAACAAAAACAGCAAAATTAGTGAGAAAACTAAGAACCATGTCAAAACCACAAAGCACCAGCATCTTTTAATATCAGAACCAATTCGCCTGAAATGTGACTAGCCGTGACTCTTTCCAGCAAACACGGACAACAGGTAATGAAACTTAACAACTCATAGAAACAAAACAACATAATAAAAAAAGAGGCAAAACAATAAGCACTGAATACGGATTCACGAAGTTTAGTTGTGGCTACGGCGTTGAGTTGTCGTGGCGCTGTTGAATATGGATTCACGATAGTTCACGCGACGTCGCTTCAGTGGTTCAGCCGGAGGATCCGTGACAGGTTGCGGTGGTCGCGTAGCTTACGTTATTGTCGGCATATGAGGTGTAGAAGAATGAGGGTGGGTTATGTTGTTGTGTTATGGTGAGAGAAAAAAATATGAAATAGATGTTGGTGTATAAGGTGAATAATGGATGAAAAGAGAAGAATATATTATAAAGAGAATGACGGCTACAAAGGATTACAAAAGGATTATGAAATCACCAACTACCACTAGTCTATTTATAAGCTAAACCTAGGGCTACAAAAGTAACAATAAAATACTAAAATACCCTCTAACAAATTTGGTCACTAAGTTTGTGAATAATAATTAAAATATAAATTATTTCTAATACCATCCCTTAATTTATATTTCCTCAAAACTAACAACTCCAATTCCATCCCTTAGCGAAGGAATTGATCAGTTTTGATAGTCTTCGTCAGAACATCTGTCAACTGCTTCTGGGTGCTACAGTGCACAACTTCTAACACTCCATTCTGAACCTGATTTCTCAGAAAGTGATACTTGGTCTCAATATGCTTGCTTCTCCCATGCAACACTGGGTTTCTTGCAAGATTGATTGCAGACTTGTTATCAATCATCAGCTTCAGAGGTTTGTCAACTTTGATCTTCAGATCCTCCAGCAAGTTCAGAATCCACACAGCTTGGCATGCAGTAACAGCACCTGCAATATATTCAGTTTCACAGGTTGACAACGCAACAACAGGTTGCTTCTTAGAACACCAAGAAATAGGGCCTCCCAGAAACTTGAACAAGTATCCAGAAGTACTTCTTCTGTCAACTCTGTCTCCACACCAATCAGAATCTGAATAACTCAGAAGTTATGATTCAATCTTTCTTCCAGAAGGGAACAACACTCCATACTTCAGAGTTCCTTTGATATACCTCAGAATCCTGACAGCAGCTTGGTAATGGGACCACTTGGGTTTACTCATGAATCTGCTAACCATTCCAACTGCATAGCAAATATCAGGTCTGGTATTACACAAATACCTCAGAGAACCAACCAACTGTTTGAAGGTTGTAGCGTCCACATCCTCACCATCAGAATCAAAATCTAGTTTCTGATTCGTATCTGCAGGTGTGATAGCAGCCTTACAATTCTGCAGCTTAAATCTCATCAGAAGTTCTCGTTCATACTTCAGCTGATGCAAAATGATACCTTTCTCAGAATATCTGAACTCCATCCTTAGAAAGTATGTCATTTTCCCGAGATCAGTCATTTCAAACTCATTCATCAGCACCTTCTTGAACTTAGCTAATTATTGTTCAGAACTTCCGGTCAGCAATATGTCATCAACGTACAAACACACCAGAATCATATTGCCTTCAAAAATATGCTGTACATAAACACCGTATTTCATCTCACATTTCTGAAAACCCTGCTTCTTGAAAAATGAATCAATCTTCTGATTCCAAGCTCTGGGCGCTTGCTTCAATCCATACAAAGCTTTATGTAATCTGTACACCATCCCTTCCTGATTCTTTTTCACAAATCCAGGAGGTTGTGACGCATAAACTTCATCTTCTAATGGACCGTTCAGAAATGCAGATTTCACATCTAAATGCATCAGAGGCCAATTCCTGTTAGCAACTATTGCAATCGCCAATCTGATTGTTTCATGTCTCGCTACAGGTGCAAACACTTCAGAATAATCCAGCCCAGGTTTCTGCAGAAATCCTCTTGCTACCAACCTCGCTTTGTGTTTGCCAATTGATCCATCTAGCTTTAGCTTCTGCTTGAAACCCCATCTGACGCTGATGGCTTTCTTGTCCTTTGGAAGTTTTGTCAGCTTCTAGGTCTTGTTTCTCTCTGTGGCATCAAGTTCTTCTTTCATGGCCTTTAGCCAGAACTTTTGCTTGAGAGCCTCTTCCGTACTTACGGGTTCAGAGTCTACTAACATGGCACACTGAATAATTTCTCCTTCAGAATCTACTTCCGTGTCTTGCAACATGTCAAACTCTTTAAATCTTCTTGGAATGTTTCTGATTCTCTGTGGCCTCTGACCTCGTTCAGAATCTTCTTCAGATGCTTGAACCCCAGAAATTTCTCCTTCAGACGTTTCTCTTTCAGAAGCTCTTGCTTCAGAAGGTTGACTTCCTCCAGAACCTTGACCATCTTCAGAGTCTGGCATATTCCCAGAGTCTGAATCACCACCAGAATCTGGATCATCATCAGAATCTGGATCATCAGAATCACCTTCATCTTCTGAGTCTCCTTCAGAGTCAGAATCACCATCAGTTTCAGAAACTCTTAGTTCTGACCTTCCTTCAGAAGTTCTCACATCAGAATCAGATTGAGACTTGTCCCAATTCCAAACTTCTGATTCCTTCTGTAATACCCCAAATTTTGACCACTTAGATTTCCCATCATTGTGAAACTCATCATCACAATATGGATGAACCATCATGCTTCATCAGTCTCCCCAAAGATGGGTGAGCATCCAATACAATCAAAATTAGGGTTTCAAGCCCTCTCTGAGTGCTTAGACAAAGGATCAATCAAGAAATGACATGATCTTCAACTTGTCTAATCTCTCAAACATCCACAAAGGATCAAAAGGACTCCCACTTCAAGGATTAAGCACAAGATTGCTCCCTTCTAGGTGGATCAAGTCTCAAGATCGACAGTGTCACCAAATTAGGGTTTTGGTCAACCAGGGCCTCCAGATGGAAATTTTCATCTGGGCACAAGGCAATGATCCAAAACATAACCTAATATACTTCATGGAACCTCATGAACCCATGCATCAAGTCAATTTTGCCTCAGGGGATGCATTCATCAAAAATCAGGAATTAGGGTTTCTTGACCTAATTCACCCCTAAGTTGACTTTTGGGACAAACCATGAGCCAAGACCTCAAGAGATGATTTGAGGGTCTCTAATACACCATATTGATTCATTTGGAATAATGGATTGATCCAAGAAGCTTGAGCAACAAGTCTCATTTTCATCTGCACCACAATTAGGGTTTTAAGGGAAAAGTCAACTGTAACTTTGACTTTTGACCTGGACATGCTCCCAAACCCTAATACATGATTGAATACACCCTATGACACCCATGGAACATGTCCATCAAGTTTGATTTAGGTCAAGGACATGATTTCCTGAAGAATTGCACAGTTTGGAATTCATCTGATAAAAAGTCAACTGTGCACAAAAGTCAACTTTGACTTTTTGAGATTTTTCACCAAAATGGATTTTTAACCCTAAAATGATGTTAATGTATGATTTGAATCATCATTCATCAAGAAAAATCAAGAAAAGTAAGATAACTTGTAAAAGGGGTAACCATAAAACTTAGAAATTTTTCTAAGTTAAAAATAAAGTGGCAAAGGTACCAACTTTGGAGGACCATAACTCCTAAACCACAAGGCCATTTTTTCTCATCCAAAGATGGATTTGTAGCCCTCATTATCACCTACAAAAACTTCAACTACAAGTCATTCCAATTCATTAAGGATTTTGAGTTATGGAGTGATCAAAGTGGCTGAAAAGTGAAAATGTCACTTTTTCCAACACTTAGTGAAATTTTCACTAAGTCAGATTCTGCTTCACTTTTTGCCAAATGTAGGGGGGTTTTTCACTTGGAATCAAAAGAGATCAAAACCAAACTTGTTCAAACAGTTGTTGTATCATGTAAGAGCTTTCCAAAATGGCCAAGAACATTGCCAAATTCAACCTACACCATGAGATACAACATTGCCAAGTTGCCTTGCTGAAATCTGTCAAGGCAAGGCAGGATTTGCAACTTTGGTCGATTTGCCAAAATCAGCCAAATTCAATTGCTCCAATCCACTTGGACACCTCAGAGGATTGAATCCAAAGGGGACAATCACTGAGCCAAGCCTCCAAGGTCCAAGGAACAAAGAATAGCATGTTGAAACTAGAGTTGCCAAAATAGGGACAAGACTTCAAATTTGGAATGAGGCATTCAATGGAACCATCAAGGTGGCATGGACTGAGCCATTCTCATCTGAAATCAGTCAAGACTTATCCAAGACCAAGGGGACCAAAGCTCTGTGCCCTAACCTCTAGTCAATGGCTAGAGGAGACTTTCATTCCCATTGGCCAACATTGAGGAAACCTACTTACCAGCTGCCATGTACTATTCCTTGCAAAACAAACTTGCTCTACTATAAATAGAGCTCAATTGTGGTCAGTTTAAGTACACAAAAGCCATCTAACAGATGCTTTCCTCAAAATCTCTTTCTCTTGGCAAAAATGCCTTTCTTAGCAAGGTAGCTATCGGGTTTTGAGTTTGAGAGCAATTCTGCACAAACCAATCACTCACACACCTCACATACATCACATATGAGCTGATCAAACACTCACATAACATCTGAAACATCAATTTCACAAAATCACTTGCCATCCACACAAGTTTGAAGTGAAGTTGCAGCTGAGATGCCATAAACTGATCCAGTCAATTTCAATTCAATCCAAGTGTTCAAACACACTCCATATGGTGTAGGGAAGCTGTCCAGATCATCACAACTTGTCTGTAACACCTCCAACTCAAAATCACATCTGAACTTGCAGTCACGACTTGGAGGTAAGCCTAAACTTGGTCATCTCTCAATCTATGCATATTTCCTCGCACAATAATTTGGCCATATGTTCATAATCGTGCATGGAATGTTTTCCCTCAATTAATTGCATTGTTTGAATCGTGTATCAAAAATCCTAGCCTTCATGCAGAAATTAGGGTTCTTGAGGTTTCTTCGTGATTTCTTGTTGTATGTTTAATTTAAATGAAATTAAAGTACATAGACATGATCGTGAGGTTGAGGCGAGCATAATGATATGTGGATTGCATGTTATAATTACGTATTCAGTGAGATTGGATGGAAAATGCAAATCTGGGCAAACTGAAAAAACGCGCGTGTTCTTGGTGTTGTTCTTGGCGCCATTTTCATATATTTGAATATTTGAATTTTGTGATTTTGTTTAATTGATTCAAAAATTAATTTCTCTCTGAGTTTTAATGATTTTGAGTTGATTCTTTTTTTAATAATTCACAAAAATGTTAAAATATTTTATTTTATCAAAAAATCCCAAAAAAATATTATTTATTTCATATAATTGATATTTTTGTAAAGAATTAATATTTTGATTGTTTTTGGCATTTTAAATATTTTTTCTACATTGATTTTGCAACTTTTAATGCTTTCTAATTATTTTGTAGGTCAATACTTAATTTTTGAAGCATTAATCCAAGATCACAATTTGTTTTCCATGTGTTAAACAATTTTTGATCATTTTAATTGAATTTTTATTCAATTAAATACATTTTGAAAACAAATTAGGGTTTTGGATTAATTCAACCCTCATAAATCATTTTCAAAACACTTTGGGCCTCTATTAGAGTGTAAGACCCAATCCTTTTTTTGACCAAATCATCTTTGGGCCTCACTTATTGTATAAGTCCCGATACCGTCAAAAAAACAAACGGTGCGATCATCGCCTTTTCAAAAATCATCTGGGCCTCTCCTTGAGCTATAAGACCCATTCAAAACTCTTTTGGGCCTCTATTAGAGTGTAAGACCCAATCCCCTTTTAACCAAAACATTTTGGGCCTCACTTATTGTATAAGTCCCTCTGCGTTAAAAGAAAACCTCGGCGCGATCGCCATTTTTAAACGAAAAATCATTTGGGCCTACCCTCGTGTTATAAGCCCCACTCTTTTCTTTAAACCTTTTTGGGCCTCTTGAAAGAGTGTAAGACCCATCCCTTTGTATAGAAAACCTTTTTGGGCCCCAGTCACTTGTATAAGTCCCGCTGTACAAAGTCAAACAGTGCGCTCACTGATAAAACCTTGGGCCTCTCCTTGAGCTGTAAGCCCCAAATCTTTCTTTTTCAAAGCACTTTCTCCTTTGATTTTGAATATACTGTTGTTTTCAATCTTTCTTTGTTGAACAACTAACCAAACAGCATGGAAGCACTACAACCGAGTAAGTGGTTATCGCTTTCATTTACTGCTTTCATATTATAAACTGTATTGTGGGGCTGCTCACTGTAAGTCTCCTTTCATAAACTCATATCTACTGTGTAATAATAGTATAGATATTTCGAGTTTCCCCGGCAACTACGTCTAGAACTAGGTGACGCCGTTTCATTTATTCGTAGAAATAGACGCCTAGATCCCCAATAGGAGCACCAGATACAGTCTTCTCTTCGGCTGTCCTCCTTAGGAATCGTCAAGAAGCTCTACTTCCCAAGATGAATGTATTCTCCGTGAATGGCATCTTTGAGTTTCTTCCCAATTCTCGAACTTTCCTGACTTGATCTATTCCTTGTGGATAGCTTGCCTTGAATGTCTCGGGGTTTGGGTACCCACTACGGTCATAATCTTGGACCTTAACTAAGGAACCCTCTTTAAAAGTTAAAAGTCGCTGGATAGTAAACCTCGCACGTTTACCAGTGGTTTTTATCTTTAAAAGAGTTATCTCTCCTAATGGAAAGGAGATGATAGACCCACGGGCTTCTTAAAAGCATCGGCCTCCTCTTGGGCATTATTCAAGGACCCTACGGCTTCTTAGAAGTATTCACAGCCTCCTCTTAGGCTTCGTATAATGATCTCTTCCTCCGGGAATGATATCCTCCTCTTGGGCTTCGTACAAGGACCCGTCGGCTTCTTAAAAGCTTCCAGCCTCCTCTTGGGCTTCGTACAAATTGTCCCGACGACCTCCTAGAGGTATAGGAACAGAACATAGTCATCTGCATAGAACAGTCCTTTCATAGAGTCTACTACTGTTTCTCAAAGCATAGTACAAAAGAAAAAAACTCTAGACACGGACAGTCTAACTTCCTTGAGTCTCAAAGACATTCTCAAGTGACCCCTTCGTTAAATAGGAAGGAAACCCACAGACTCGGACAGTCTCAATACCCTTTGGATTTCCCGTTTCCTCAAAGAGAAGGAAATATCCCTGATTCTCAAATTAAATCCCTGTGTACAGTGTTACTCATATAAGAACTGATTTTCTCTTTTAAATCAGTATATTGGATCTGTCACTTAACTGAAACAATTACAATAGCCTCCATCTCGGGCTTCGTACGAGATACCAAAATTCTCCCCAGTGGAGTCAAAATAACCTTTTAGCCTCTCTCTCAGGCTTTGTATGAGACACAAAAGATTCTCTCGTTGAGTCAATCACCCCTTTTTGCCTCCATCTCGGGCCTCGTACGAGATACAAATTCCTTAAGCAAGAGTCGAACTCTTTTAGCCTCCTCTTAGGCTTTGTATAATGATATGCCCCACTGGGTCAAAAACTTTTAGCCTCTCTCTCGGGCTTTGTACGAGACACAAAATAGCCTCCTCTTAGGCTTTGTATAATGATTTTCCTAGCAGAAATTAGCCTCCTCTTAGGCTTTGTATAAGAAAACCACTGGTTGATCCAATCAACCTTTTAGCATCAAAGTTGTGCCTCGTTCACAGTACACAAACATCAACAACTCCTTTCCCTTCATCTAATCGCTGTAAGCGGCAAGCCTCTGGATCATCTATATCCATGCCACTGTCCCTCTTTTAGCATGAGAAATTCCTAAGGAAAGATGGCATTGCTCTACACTGAGTTAAAGTCTTCTCCTTCAGGTTAAAACCCTTTCTTCGGAAA
Organism: Lathyrus tuberosus; assembly: GCA_022829125.1. Lineage (NCBI taxonomy): Eukaryota > Viridiplantae > Streptophyta > Magnoliopsida > Fabales > Fabaceae > Lathyrus > Lathyrus tuberosus. Next base: position 163,018 of record JALAZF010000659.1, on the reverse strand, counting down.
TTATGGCATTGCTCGGATCCGCGTATCCCAGTTAAAGTAATTCTCCTTCTCCCCTCTTTAGAGATGACAAATTCTCTCTAAAGTCGAGGTCTTTTAGCTTCACGTCTTGGGCTTTAAACAAGACACAAATAGACCTTTCAGCTTCACATCTTGGGCTTTGAACAAGATACAAATCACCTTTCGCTTCACGTCTTAGGCTTTGAACAAGACACCAAAACACCATTTCCTCCCATAGAATAGGAGGAACTACGAACGCTCTGATTTCCCTGTTTCGGTAAACGGGAATACGTAGGCATAAGATCGAAAGAAAAGATCTTAGCGAGCGCAATCAACAAAAAACCCAAATCCCCTATCTTCGTCAATCAAAAGCAGTAATTCAAAAGCATCAGTCCTAACATCCTAATCCTTGTTCCCCGCCAGAAACCTTCTGCCTAGATAGAAAGAAAGAAAACCGTATTGGCGAAAATACAAATAACCAGTACAAGGCCCCCCCCCCCACATTGATAGCATCCGTAACCTAACAGACCGCTGTTTAAACTCAGTATGCAAGCAGGGTTAATTGGAGACATCTATTTCCCTTCCTTATTCAGCTCACAATAGGATAAAAAATGAATCGACCTGTAGTTTTAAGGTCAACCGCAGAGAGCGACCAGCGCTTAAGAACCGCGTCCAAAATCGCTCGCTACAGAAAAGTGGCGCCCACCGTGGGGCCCTTTTTTCTTTCTTTCTACTTCTCTTGTGTGAAAATTTACAAAAATGGCGACTCTGCTGGGGAGTCTCCTTTTCTGCCTTAGGGCATCATCCCCGTTTTCCACGGAAAATGGGAACTCTACTGAAGAGAAAGATTGACCTATGCTGGTCCATCTCTTAGGCAGGGAACCACAGATTGGGGCTTCCGCCGAGAAACCCATTTCTGTCAGGAACTTAAGATTCATAGCTTTATAAGTCTAGGATGATTAGGACAAATATATATACTGCTTTTCCTAATTGCTATACGTGTTTATTTTTCTGCTACTGGGAATGCGTGTGATGCCGCATGTGGTGAGATTGAGTATACACTTAAGAAAAACCAACCTTTTTCGTAGTGCGGAAGCTATCGGAAATAGCTGTTACGCGATACTACCCTCATTTGAGGCTGGTGATCTATTCTCGGTGAATGGCACTTACTCTAAGATTGCACACAACTCGCTGGCGATCCGCTTGTTGTCTGCCTTCCTGGGAGGAGCTGATGATAATGAGTACAGGTACAAAAATCACCCTAGTATAAACCTTTGGGGATGGGTAGAGCCTTGACTTCATGACAACGACCCTTTGACCCCATGTTTTTTCTATGTTTTTGTGTGCTGCATTCATGCATTCATTTAATAAAATATTAAAACATTCAAAAAACTTTCTCTTCTAGTCTCTCTGTTTTTCAAATTAAACTAAGACTGTGATTGCAAATATCAGAGAAAAAGATTGCATTAATGGATTTCGGTAGAAGGAGAACTCGTCAGTATACCTTCAAGGTTCCAAAACTAGGGGATTTGAGAAAGTTAACGAGGATGATCGTTAACCCAGAGGCTTTCAGAGCCAAGCACGGTGGTTTGCTACCACTGTTAAGAGTCCATGTGATTAAGAGGATCATGGATGCGCTCATTCAGTTCTACGATCCGGTTTATCATTGTTTCACATTCCCGGATTACCAGCTAGCACCAACGCTGGAGGAGTATTCTCATCTGACTGATTTACATATCACTGATCGAGCTCCATTTTCTGGACTGGAAGAAATTCCAAAGAATCAGACTATTGCAATAGCAATTCATTTGGATGAGTCTGAGGTCAGGACTCACATGACCACTAAGGGTGGCATCCAAGGTTTGCCAGCCCAGTTCTTGACAAAGAAAGCTCTATACTTCGCTAGTATAGGGAACGGGACTGCTTTTGAAAGCATCTTTGTCTTGCTCACCTACGGGTTATTTTTGTTTCCCAACATCAATAACTTCGTCGATATCAACGCTATTAAGGTTTTTCTCATTGGAAACCCTGTGCCGACTTTGCTCGCAGATGCGTATCATTCTGTACACTTAGGAAATTTGTACAGCGGAGGGGAGATCACATGCTGTGTACCTTTGCTCTACAAATGGTTTATCTCTCACTTGCCCAAGTCTGCTGTTTTTTGGGATTGCAAGAGTGTCTTACGTTGGTCGCAGAAGATCATGTCTCTTACCAACTCTGATATAGATTGGTGTAATAGGATTTATGAGGGAATCAGAATCATTGACCATTGTGGAAACTTCCCCAGCGTACCCCTCATAGGAACTAAAAGAGGAATTAACTATCATCCGATATTGGTTCTTCGTCAATTTGGATACCCGATGAGACACATCCCACTGGGTGTTCATCTGGAAGGTCTTTTCTTCAAAGAAGGAGAAAGTGACAGAGCACTAAAGATGGAAATAGTGCAAGCTTGGAAACAGGTTCATAAGAAAGGACGAGAGTCTCTGGGAAAACCGGACTGTGTCTCGGTGGAGCCTTATCTCCATTGGGTACAAACCAGAGCTCTCAAGCTAAAGATGCCTTATCCTCGTTACGGAATTCTTCCGCCGAGGGAAATTGTCATGTACTTCATGACGGAAACTGAAAGGCTTCAGGTTACTCTCAACAAAGTTCAAAAGGAAAGAAGATCTTGGAAGAACAAGTACCCCACCCTCGACGTAGAGTGTATCCAAATACAGCAATTACTGAAAGAGAAAGATGCTCTGATTGAAATTTTGGAGCAGCATGCTATAGAGAATCAAGATGACCAAAGGAATTTGCTCACTCCTTTCACTTGGCAAAGGAATGACAACCCGGCAACGGCCCAAGCGCCCCGGTCAAAGAAAAGGAAGATACCAGAGTCAGCACCCAATTTCTCTTCAGAGAGGACTCGGGACCCATTAGTTTAGGTTTCTGTTTCTGCACTTTGTAATCTACTGTATTTCCATTTCTGTAATCCTTTGGAATTCAATAAAAAGGGGTTTCCCCACTGTTTGATATTTGCAATCTAATTGTTGAAGTTTATTTTAATTTAACCTAAAAACAATTAATATAATCATTGCATTCATCATTCTCACATCGCGTATTCTTCTTCCCTACGAATCTCACGTTTGTGTCTCGATTCTAGAGTCAAACTGTCTCATTCATATAATACTCGGGCCAATCATTAGAAAAAGATGGATGATCTTGAGGAAGAAAATAGAGAGCTGAAAGAAGAGATCGACGCTCTGAGAGAGGACATGAGAAAGCTTCGTAACGACATGCAAGCCATGGCAGAAGCTCAGCTACAAAGAACCGTGATCTCAGAGATCATCTCAACGCCCATCATAGAAAAGTATGATCCTAGGTATCAGATGTTGAAAGATCGTCCTTGGGGCATGCCTGTTAACTATATCCCGGAAGGATATGTTCCGCCGATCACTAAAGATCAGGGAATCACAACAGAAGCCGCTGGGCCTGAAGGTTATAAACTTCGGGAAAGCGAAGATGCTAGGGGCATACTGAAGACTCCTGAAGGTTACAAACTTCGGGAGGCACCAAGACTTACTGCCGTAGTCACGGTACCACCCCCTGTGGTGCACATTGTCCCGGAAGGACAGATTCCATAGACACCTTCTGGTAAGAAGGAAACTATGTTTGACAGAATGGATGAATTCCAGGAGCAGTTCTTGGAAATGCAGAAAGAGTTGCAAGCCATTCGCGGTCAGGATCTATTTGGAAAGGACGCGGCAGACCTCAGCTTGGTCCCAAATGTGAAAGTCCCGCACAAGTTCCAAGTGCCCGACTTTGAAAAATACAAGGGTAACTCTTGCCATCAAAGCCATCTGGTGATGTACGCTCGGCGGATGTCAGCCCAGACGGAGAATCAGGACCTGCTGATTCACTACTTCCAGGATAGTTTAACCGGTGTCGCACTCAAATGGTACATGGGTTTAAACCATACTACGATCAGTACATTCAGAGATCTTGGTACTGCCTTCGTCCAACAATACAAATACAATTTGGACATGGCACCCGACAGAGATCAACTCAGATCGATGTCGCAAAAGGAAAAAGAAACCTTTAAGGAGTATGCTCAAAGGTGGCGTGAAATTGCCGCTCAAATTTGTCCACCTCTTGAGGAAAAAGAGATGACAAAAATCTTCTTAAAGACCTTAAGCTCATTTTACTATGACCGAATGGTTGCCAGTGCGCCCAGTGATATCACCGAAATGGTCGGCATGGGTGTACGTCTTGAGGAAGCCGTCCGAGAAGGACGTTTGGTAAAAGACACTGGATCAACGAGCGGTACTAAAAAATACGGTAGTGTTCTCCCTAAGAAAAAAGAGCAAGATATTGGGAATATCTCTCTCAGAAAGCAAAGGCGACGTTATCAGCCAGTAGCAGCTGTTACTCCTGCTATCGGCCTCGCGCCTGTTCCTATGTATCAACCTCAGGTTGCGCAGAGCCAACCTGACCAACAAAGGACACAACAGCCTCTTCAGCAGGCTCGTCCTCCATATAACAACAACCGTACAATACGGCCACCAGGATTTGATCCTATACCCGTAACATACGCAGAGCTGTTTCCGTTACTGCTAGCCAAGGGGCACATCCAGACTAAGTCTCCCCTTTCAGTTCCGGAAAATCCGCCTTTCTAGTTTAAGGTGGATCAAACATGCCCTTATCATCAAGGAGGTTCAGGGCATAACATTGAGACTTGCCTCAATTTTAAATCCGACGTGCAAAAGCTTGTTAGGAGCGGGCTCTTATCTTTTAAAGATACGAATCCTAATGTTCTTACGAACCCGCTGCCTCAACACGAGAAAGCTGCAGTCAATCTGATTGAGAAAGAGACTAACAATGTCTATCAAATTCATGATGTACTCTTATTGGGGACCAATCTGGTCAAGATGCATTGTAGACAGAGTGGATATGGCCATGTGCCACCTCATAATTATCACCAGTGTGATATCTGCTCTAAAGATAACCAAGGATGTTCTGTAGTGCAAGCAGCTCTACAGGAACAAATGGATCTCGGATGGATCCAGGAGCACCGAGTTCGTGGAGTTAACATGGTCTCTACAAATTCTAATGTCATTTAAAACCACGACATTCGTGCGATGAATGTCAACTTGGTGGCGATGCACTCAAGGCAAAGCCAGTATCATAATCTGCCGCGGCACGATTACAGTTCCTGTCTGATTTACTCGGTAAACAAACAGGGATGCTCTCTCATACAAGAGGCCCTCCAGCGTCAGATGGATCTTGGATGGATCCAAGACTACCATGATAGGAACTCCTATCAAATCAATATGGTTCAGATCTTTGACATTCGCGTGATGAATACCAATCTGGTAGAGTTACATGCTGAGCAGGTCCGACTCGGATTCTTAATATCACATGACTATCAAGATTGTAAGGCAGGTTGCGAAAACGATCGAGGTTGTACCCTTGTCCAGGAGGCACTTCAGCACTTGTTAAATCACTGGTGGATGCCAATCTATATGGACGAAGATACTCAGCAGATTAGTATCAATAACAGGAATCCTACTCGTCGTCAAAGTCAGGATGTCCGATCAATGGAAGGTAACCTAGTGAGGTTACATTGTATTCAAAGTGGGCGTGGCCAGGTGCCACCACACAACTATGACAGTTGTAGCGTCTGTTCGGAAAGTAACCAAGGGTGTTACCTTGTGAGAGCAGCTCTTCAGGGTCAGATCGATCATGGAGAAATTCATCCATATCCAGGTTCAGGACCCATCATTTGGTCGCCGAACTACCTTGCCGATCAGGTTGAGGATGTTGTCACGATCTCTGGTCATCACCAGATCAGGGATGTTTTTGCCATCGTCCCTCTACTTGACGAATCTAGAGTTCCCAACCGGGAACGGATCAAGGTTACTTATGATGGTCAGAAAAATCAGAAGGTTCCCATAGTCATCTATCTACCGGGGCCACTACTGTATGAATCAGCTAAGGCAATCCCTTACAAATACGGTGCAACAATAATCGAGAATGGAAAGGAAATTCCATTACCCTCCGTCGTGAATATTGCAGACATCAGTCGTGTAACACGGAGCGGTCGAATCTTCAACCGAGGGGTTGGAGAATCCAACAAAGAAAAGGAACTTCAGGCAGAAATTCCTGATCCACCAGTCGGTCAATCTAGTAATCCCGACTTTTCAAAAGACAAAGATGAGATGCTAAAGCTCATCCAAAGGAGTAAATATAACATTGTTGATCAACTGTTACAGACTCCTTCAAAGATCTCAGTATTATCACTGTTACTCAGTTCAGAAGCACACAGAGAGGCTCTACAGAAAGTCTTGGAGCAAGCCTTTGTGGAACAGGATGTAACAATCAGACAATTCGATAGCATTGTCTCTAACATCACTTCCTGCAATAATTTGGGATTTAGTGATGAGGAATTACCCGAAGAGGGTCGCCGTCATAACATGGCGCTCAACATTACAGTTAACTGCCAGGGCGATGCTTTAGCCAACGTACTGGTAGACACAGGGTCAGCCCTGAATGTTATGTCGAAGTCCACTTTGATGCAATTATCATTCAAGGGCCCTCCGATGAGAACCAGCGAGGTCGTCGTCAAAGCATTCGACGGATCCAGAAAAACAGTTATCGGCGAAGTTGATCTTCCCATAACTATTGATCCTCACACTTTCCAAATCACTTTCCAGGTTATGGACATCCGGGCAACATACAGTTGATTATTAGGAAGACCTTGGATACATCAGGCTGGAGCTGTCACTTCGACCCTCCACCAAAAGCTAAAGTTCATCAAGAACGATCAACTTGTCACGGTTTGTGGGGAACAAGCCTTGCTTGTGAGTAACCTATCATCATATACTTATGTGGAACCCGAGGAGGTTATTGGAACTCAGTTCCAAGCACTATCGGTGAGCAAGGACGATCAATCTGAAGAAGGAACCTCGATTTCCTCATACAAAGATGCTATCAAAGCGGTCGAGGGTACCGATACGACAGGATGGGGACGGCTTGTCATTCCTATTGACAATAAAACAAAGAAGGGTCTTGGTTTTTCTACAACCTGTACCCAAACAGCCGCCGACGATGAAAGTCTTCATCCCCTTCAAAACTTCTTCCACAGTGGAGGTTTTCTTCACCCAGTGTCTCAGACAGTTCATGCTATCAATGAGGAAGATCCCTCTGACACGGATGAAGAATGGAAGTCCTACCTTAACAAGGACGGCTATATGTCTCAGGAAGAGGTGCCTATGCCTTTTTGCTTTCCTACAGAAAGTCCGAGATTTATACCAAGATCAGATGTCGAAATGATATACGGAGATTGTGATCCGGAAGGATGCCGCGCTCTGCCAAATTCATTAGAGGAAGACACTCCGATGAAAGATAATTTTGACTACACCTACTATGGCCCAATGGATGGTCTGCCAATGTGGCAACCTTACCCAGGAAACTTGGGGCAAGAGAGTCAGCCGAGCAATGAAAATCAGCTGAGCGTCATTGAACAGAATACCTATGTCCCCGCCCTGTCATGGGATCAACACTCAGGTCATCCTGAAGCTACTCAACATGAAGATGAATTCGCAACGTTTGCAGGACTAGAATTCATCAACTATGCTTTTCCTGAGGTCAACGTCATCGAGAGGGATGACTCCTCTAGTTCTAAAGAAGTTTGGGACACTCTGGGACAACCGAGTGGAAAATACGACTATATGGTCAAGTACACTGCTCCCGAAAGCTCTCGTATCAGGTTCGAAGATATCCAGCCAACTGGATGGGGAGATACAGCTGAGAGCACCAATGCTATGCAAAATGCAACAGAGGAATCCTCCTACGACAATTCTGCTTGGGAGACAGATTCCAATGATCCTGCTCCACCAGAAATCAGCGTCATTTCTGAAGACAAATCAAGGAAGGTGCCAGACTTTGTGATTCACCGAGGAGTTCGCCGCCAATGGGTTGCTGTCGAGGTTCCGAAGGTCATTCATCAGTCAAAGTAATTGCCATCTTTTAACCTTTCACCCTGCCCAGGTGAAACGGATGTTTTGATAGGGCTCGCTTTCTGTAAATTTCCCTCTTCGCTTTGCCCAAAGTGACAGAGTTTTGTTTTATAGGGCTGTAGTTTCAAGATTCGACTTGTTCATTAATAAAATAACGTCGTTCTGTAATTTCCGCATTAATTGCTATTTTCTCTTTTTGCTTTTTCAGAAAATGGTAATCCTAAAAAACAATTCAAAAATAAAAACAAGCAGTAAAATAAATACACTGCACACACTTACATTTTCTCTATCTCTTCTAAACACGAATCATCACGTCATGCAGATTGCTTGTTTTATACCCCGTTGAAACATATGATCCGATGCCTTCTCCCAACTTTGAGTTCCCGGTATTCGAGGCTGAAGAAGAAAATGACAACAAAATTCCAGAAGAGATCTCCCGACTACTCAGACAAGAGGAAAGGTCCATTGAACCTCACAAAGAGCCATTGGAAACGGTAAACTTGGGTTCAGAAAAAGAGAGAAAAGAAATCAGGATCGGAGCATTGCTCAGTCCAACTGCCAGAGAGAGTTTGATAAAGTTTCTCAAAGAATTCCCCGATGTGTTCGCTTGGTCCTATCAGGATATGCCAGGGTTGGATACCAGCATCGTGGAACATCACTTACCGTTGAGATCGGAATGTCCGCCAGTAAAGCAAAGGTTGAGACGCACTCACCCGGACATGGCCATCAAAATCAAAGAGGAGGTACAGAAACAGATCGACGCGGGTTTCCTCGCTACATCTGAATATCCTCAATGGTTAGCCAACATCGTACCCGTTCCCAAAAAGGACGGAAGTGTCAGAATGTGTGTTGATTACAGAGATTTGAACAAGGCAAGTCCAAAGGACGACTTTCCTTTACCACGCATTGACATGCTGGTAGACAGTACAGCAAAGTTCAAAGTTTTTTCCTTCATGGATGGATTCTCGGGCTATAATCAGATCAAAATGGCGCCGAAAGACATGGAGAAAACTTCGTTCATTACCCCATGGGGTACCTTTTGTTACAAGGTAATGCCGTTCGGTTTGAAGAATGCCGGGGCAACCTATCAAAGGGCCATGACTACTCTGTTTCATGACATGATACACAAAGAAATCGAGGTATATGTCGATGATTTGATTGCAAAATCAAGAACAGAGGATGAGCACGTTGAACATCTGTCAAAATTGTTCGAACGTCTAAGAAAATTCAAGCTCCGCTTGAATCCCAACAAGTGCACCTTCGGTGTCCGTTCAGGGAAACTACTAGGGTTCATCTTCAGCCAGAAAGGGATTGAGGTTGATCCTGACAAGGTCAAGGCCATTCAAGAAATGCCTTCTCCGAAAACTGAAAAACAAGTCAGAGGATTCCTGGGACGTTTGAACTACATCTCCAGATTCATATTCCTTATGACCGCGACTTGTGCGCCGATTTTCAAATTACTCAAAAAGAACCAGGATTGCGTTTGGTCAGAAGATTGCCAAACTGCCTTCGACAGTATTAAGGAATATCTGTTGAATCCTCTGATTCTATCACCTCCGGTGGAAGGAAGACCACTAATCATTTACCTCACAGTCCTAGAGGACTCAATGGGATGTGTACTTGGCCAACAAGACGAAACTAAAAGGAAAGAGTCTGCCATTTACTATCTAAGCAAGAAATTCACCGACTGCGAAACTCGGTACACAATGCTTGAGAAAACTTGTTGCGCTTTGGCTTGGGCAGCCAAACATCTTCGCCAGTACATGATTCGTCATACCACTTGGTTGGTCTCCGAAATGGATCCAATCAAGTACGTTTTCGAAAAACCTGCTCTCACGGGAAGGATTGCCCGTTGGCAGATGTTACTATCAAAATATGACATAGAGTACCATGCTCAGAAAGCCGTTAAAGGAAGTATTTTAGCCGATCATTTGGCTCATCAACCGATTGACGATCAAGAATCAATCGGGTTTGACTTCCCAGACGAAGATGTCATGTATCTAAAAATGAAAGATTGCGATGAACCGTTACCCAGTGAAGGGCCAGAACCAGGTTCCCAATGGGGACTTATCTTTGACGGAGCAGTCAATCATTATGGAAACGGAATTGGGGCAATCATTGTTACCCCTCAGGGTTCCCACATTCCTTTCACTGCCAGACTTACGTTCAAATGTACGAACAACGAGGCCGAATACGAAGCTTGTATTATGGGTCTCGAAGAAGCGATTGATTTAAGGATCAAAAACTTGGACGTATACGACGACTCAGCCTTGGTTATCAATCAGATAAAAGGAGATTGGAACACATACCAATCAGGATTGATTCCTTACAAAGACTATGCAAGGAGGTTGTTACCCTTCTTCAACAGAGTCGACTTTCATCACATCCCTCGTGATGAGAATCACATGGCTGATGCATTAGCCACTCTCTCTTCCATGATTAGTGTAGGTCGATGGAATGACATACCTAAGATCGACATAATGCGCCTTGAACGGCCCGCTTACATCTTCACGATTGAAGCAGTCATAGACGACAGACCTTGGTATCACGATATCAAATGCTTCCTTCAGAAATAAGAGTACCCATCTGGGGCATTCAGAAAAGACAGGAAAACCCGCAGAAGATTGGCTGGAAACTTCTTCCTGAGCGGTGACACTCTTTATAAGAGAAATTTTGACATGGTCTTGCTCCGATGCGTCGACAGACCAGAAGCAGAAATGCTGATGAAAGAAATTCATGAAGGGTCCTTTGGCACTCATGCCAACGGACATACAATGGCGAGAAAAATTTTGAGAGCAGGGTACTACTGGTTGACCATGGAATCCGACTGCTACAAGTACATGAGGAGGTGTCACAAGTGTCAGATATACTCCGACAAAATTCATGTACCGCCATCACATCTCAAAGTTCTTTCTTCCCCGTGGCCTTTTTCCATATGGGGAATCGACATGATTGGTATGATTGAGCCCAAGGCTTCAAACGGACATCGGTTCATCCTGGTAGCCATTGATTATTTCACCAAGTGGGTCGAAGCAGCGTCATTCGCCAATGTAACCCGACAAGTGGTGGTCCGATTTATCAAAAACAATATCATCTGCCGTTATGGTGTTCCAAGCGAGATCATTACTGATAATGGATCTAACTTGAACAATAAGATGATGAAAGAGTTGTGTGCTGAGTTCAAGATTGAACACCATAACTCATCTCCCTACAGACCCAAGATGAACGGAGCGGTAGAAGCGGCTAACAAGAACATCAAGAAGATCGTTCAAAATATGGTTGTAACCTATAAAGATTGGCACGAGATGCTACCCTTTGCTCTTCATGGTTATCGTACATCTATCCGCACTTCAACAGGGGCTACCCCTTTCTCTCTAGTATATGGCCTGGAGGCAGTGCTTCCCATAGAAGTAGAGATCCCGTCAATCCGGGTATTGATGGAAGTTAAGCTCACCGAAGCTAAATGGTGTCAAAGTCGACACGACGAACTGAACCTGATCGAAGAAAAGAAAATCACGGCACTATGCCACGGTCAGTTGTATCAACAAAGAATGAAGAGGGCGTTCGACAAAAAGGTTCGGCCTCGTGTCTTCAGAAAAGGAGACCTCGTGCTCAAGAAGATACAATCATTTCTCACTGACTCTCGGGGCAAATGGACCCCAAATTATGATGGCCCCTATGTGGTCACGAAAGCTTTCTCAGGCGGCGCCTTGAGACTTGCAACCATGGACGGAGAGGAATTTGTCTACCCCACGAATGTTGATGTAGTCAAGAAATACTTCGCCTAAACTAAAAAAAAACGTCTCGGTGGATTGAAAACTCGAAAGGGCGGTCCAGGCAAAAGTTAGAGACATGAAAAGAATCATCCCGATGGATTGGAAATCTCATAGTACAATCCAGGCAAAAGTTAGGGATAATGGCAAGTAACTATGTTCAACAGAGGCAAGTCCCTCAACAGCAGTTACAGCATCATCTATCGGAGGAAATCTCCAGTCAAAGGTCATCTTCGACAGAATCTCAGGATGCCCCGAATTCAAAGTTGGTAGAAGGATAGTGGTCGTTATGTTTCAACGTAGCCCTTTTCCCTGTAAATTACCATTTTCTAACTTTGTATATACTCTTTGGAATCACGCGTTTGGCTGATCTCCATCTTATCAATAAAATTTGAGCCCTTGTGCTTTTGTTTGTAATTCTTGCTTGTTTTAGCTTTACAGAACGACGTTGTTTAAACTTAATCAGTGATTCTTGAAATAAAACAAAAATGAATTTACTTGTTAAAACTTTTTCTGCTTTTAAAATAAAGATGGCAATTTCTTTTGACTGTTGAACATCAGAAGAACATCGATCGCTTCTCCCGAAGTAAGCGAACTTCAAAGTGCAGGATCAAAGTACTCCTTCTAAGCCAGTGCGCCTGAATGAAGGATCAACTGTATCAGATGCGGTTTTTCCGTCCGATACCCTCGGTCGAGTTCTCATCTCCTAAGCCCGATCAACATAGCTCCCAACGGGACTATCTCTCCTAAGCAAGGTGGAATTGCTATTTTTCAATCAACGGTACTTCTTCGCCCCGCGATGGCCGAGTATCCAATTGTGTTCATCCATTAGTTTGTATGTCGCGTCTGTTTTGTCAGCATATACATACATACTTCATGCATTTTATTTGCGTTCGCATTTCGTATTGCATCACTATAACTTGAGTCGGTCTTGTCCCCTAGTGATAAAAGTTTTCTCAATCGAGTTTGTCAGTTCTTTCCTCGTCAGGAAGTGTTGCGTCTGCACAATCTCGCCACCAGTGTATCTTTAGATCAGAGTCGGCACTTGGCCACTTTGGTAACTTGAACCTCTGAAAAGCCAGAGAAAACTCTCAATAAACATCACTCTTCGCCATTGAAGATGATATCCGTGCTTTCCCGGATTAAGGAAAATCCACAGAGAAAGCCTCGTGATCAGAGATTCGGCAGCATGCCAGTTTTGCTCCGAAAGGACCGCTGATGAAAAGGTCATTGGCACCTCAAAATTGGACCCCATCATATGGCGTTTCTCCGGGAAAATCCCGAGAAAAGTATGATGAAAGATCCCAAACGAAAACAGTCTCTCAAGAGACTCGCTTTCCCCAGTAGAATCGACAAATGGCGTCTCCAACAGAGAAGTTTGTACAACTCTACAACTCAGACGACTGGGTTCCCCAGCAAGTCTGACATCAAAACTTTTTCCACTCAAATGGCATCTCCCCAGGAAAATTCGGCGAGAAATTTGAAGGAAAGCCGCTACGAATAGCGTCCCTTGTCAGTAAAGTTTATTGACAAAAGAAACTAAGACCAGTTCCTTGGTAGGAAACCAGGATCGAGGGGAAGTTTAAATTAGAAACTAAGACCAGTTCTTTGGTAGGAAACCAGGATCGAGGGGAAGTTTGTTTCCACAACTGAGACCAGTTCCTTGGTAGGAAACCAAGAACGAGGGGAGGTTTATTTCAAAAGAAAACTGAGACCAGTTCCTTGGCTGAAGACCAGGATCGAGGGGAAGTTTACCTTTTCTAAGCATCATTGCTTAGCTAAAAAAGATGAATGCGTAAGCTACCATTCATAACCACCATCAAAATTTCGGATATTCCGATATTTAATCCTCTTGCACCCCGAATGCTCGAATACCTTCGTCATTCATACCTTCGGGTCCAAGAAGATTAAATAGGGGCATCTGTAATACCCCAAATTTTGACCACTTAGATTTCCCATCATTTTGAAAATCATCATCACAATATGGATGAACCATCATGCTTCATCAGTCTCCCCAAAGATGGGTGAGCATCCAATACAATCAAAATTAGGGTTTCAAGCCCTCTCTGAATGCTTAGACAAAGGATCAATCAAGAAATGACATGATCTTCAACTTGTCTAATCTCTCAAACATCCACAAAGGATCAAAAGGACTCCCACTTCAAGGATTAAGCACAAGATTGCTCCCTTCTAGGTGGATCAAGTCTCAAGATCGACAGTGTCACCAAATTAGGGTTTTGGTCAACCAGGGCCTCCAGATGGAAATTTTCATCTGGGCACAAGGCAATGATCCAAAACATAACCTAATATACTTCATGGAACCTCATGAACCCATGCATCAAGTCAATTTTGCCTCAGGGGATGCATTCATCAAAAATCAGGAATTAGGGTTTCTTGACCTAATTCACCCCTAAGTTGACTTTTGGGACAAACCATGAGCCAAGACCTCAAGAGATGATTTGAGGGTCTCTAATACACCATATTGATTCATTTGGAATAATGGATTGATCCAAGAAGCTTGAGCAACAAGTCTCATTTTCATCTGCACCACAATTAGGGTTTTAAGGGAAAAGTCAACTGTAACTTTGACTTTTGACCTGGACATGCTCCCAAACCCTAATACATGATTGAATATACCCTATGACACCCATGGAACATGTCCATCAAGTTTGATTTAGGTCAAGGACATGATTTCCTGAAGAATTGCACAGTTTGGAATTCATCTGATAAAAAGTCAACTGTGCACAAAAGTCAACTTTGACTTTTTGAGATTTTTCACCAAAATGGATTTTTAACCCTAAAATGATGTTAATGTATGATTTGAATCATCATTCATCAAGAAAAATCAAGAAAAGTGAGATAACTTGTAAAAGGGGTAACCATAAAACTTAGAAATTTTTCTAAGTTAAAAATAAAGTGGCAAAGGTACCAACTTTGGAGGACCATAACTCCTAAACCACAAGGCCATTTTTTCTCATCCAAAGATGGATTTGTAGCCCTCATTATCACCTACAAAAACTTCAACTACAAGTCATTCCAATTCATTAAGGATTTTGAGTTATGGAGTGATCAAAGTGGCTGAAAAGTGAAAATGTCACTTTTCCAACACTTAGTGAAATTTTCACTAAGTCAGATTCTGCTTCACTTTTTGCCAAATGTAGGGGGGTTTTTCACTTGGAATCAAAAGAGATCAAAACCAAACTTGTTCAAACAGTTGTTGTATCATGTAAGAGCTTTCCAAAATGGCCAAGAACATTGCCAAATTCAACCTACACCATGAGATACAACATTGCCAAGTTGCCTTGCTGAAATCTGTCAAGGCAAGGCAGGATTTGCAACTTTGGTCGATTTGCCAAAATCAGCCAAATTCAATTGCTCCAATCCACTTGGACACCTCAGAGGATTGAATCCAAAGGGGACAATCACTGAGCCAAGCCTCCAAGGTCCAAGGAACAAAGAATAGCATGTTGAAACTAGAGTTGCCAAAATAGGGACAAGACTTCAAATTTGGAATGAGGCATTCAATGGAACCATCAAGGTGGCATGGACTGAGCCATTCTCATCTGAAATCAGTCAAGACTTATCCAATACCAAGGGGACCAAAGCTCTGTGCCCTAACCTCTAGTCAATGGCTAGAGGAGACTTTCATTCCCATTGGCCAACATTGAGGAAACCTACTTACCAGCTGCCATGTACTATTCCTTGCAAAACAAACTTGATCTACTATAAATAGAGTTCAATTGTGGTCAGTTTAAGTACACCAAAGCCATCTAACAGATGCTTTCCTCAAAATCTCTTTCTCTTAGCAAAAATGCCTTTCTTAGCAAGGTAGCTATCGGGTTTTGAGTTTGAGAGCAATTCTGCACAAACCAATCACTCACACACCTCACATACATCACATATGAGCTGATCAAACACTCACATAACATCTGAAACATCAATTTCACAAAATCACTTGCCATCCACACAAGTTTGAAGTGAAGTTGCAGCTGGGATGCCATAAACTGATCCAGTCCATTTCAATTCAATCCAAGTGTTCAAACACACTCCATATGGTGTAGGGAAGCTGTCCAGATCATCACAACTTGTCTGTAACACCTCCAACTCAAAATCACATCTGAACTTGCTGTCACGACTTGGAGGTAAGCCTAAACTTGGTCATCTCTCAATCTATGCATATTTCCTCGCACAATAATTTAACCATATGTTCATAATCATGCATGGAATATTTTCCCTCAATTAATTGCATTGTTCGAATCGTGTATCAAAAATCCTAGCCTTCATGCAGAAATTAGGGTTCTTGAGGTTTCTTCGTGATTTCTTGTTGTATGTTTAATTTAAATGAAATTAAAGTACATAGACATGATCGTGAGGTTGAGGCGAGCATAATGATATGTGGATTGCATGTTATAATTACGTATTCAGTGAGATTGGATAGAAAATGCAAATCTGGGCAAACTGAAAAAACGCGCGTGTTCTTGGTGTTGTTCTTGGCGCCATTTTCATATATTTGAATATTTGAATTTTGTGATTTTGTTTAATTGATTCAAAAATTAATTTCTCTCTGAGTTTTAATGATTTTGAGTTGATTCTTTTTTTAATAATTCACAAAAATGTTAAAATATTTTATTTTATCAAAAAATCCCAAAAAATATTATTTATTTCATATAATTGATATTTTTGTAAAGAATTAATATTTTGACTGTTTTTGGCATTTTAAATATTTTTTCTACATTGATTTTGCAACTTTTAATGCTTTCTAATTATTTTGTAGGTCAATACTTAATTTTTGAAGCATTAATCCAAGATCACAATTTGTTTTCCATGTGTTAAACAATTTTTTATCATTTTAATTGAATTTTTATTCAATTAAATACATTTTGAAAACAAATTAGGGTTTTGGATTAATTCAACCCTCATAAATCATTTTCAAAACACTTTGGGCCTCTATTAGAGTGTAAGACCCAATCCTTTTTTTGACCAAATCATCTTTGGGCCTCACTTATTGTATAAGTCCCGATACCGTCAAAAAAACAAACGGCGCGATCATCGCCTTTTCAAAAATCATCTGGGCCTCTCTTTGAGCTATAAGACCCATTCAAAACTCTTTTGGGCCTCTATTAGAGTGTAAGACCCAATCCCCTTTTAACCAAAACATTTTGGGCCTCACTTATTGTATAAGTCCCTCTGCGTTAAAAGAAAACCTCGGCGCGATCGCCATTTTTAAACGAAAAATCATTTGGGCCTACCCTCGTGTTATAAGCCCCACTCTTTTCTTTAAACCTTTTTGGGCCTCTTGAAAGAGTGTAAGACCCATCCCTTTGTATAGAAAACCTTTTTGGGCCCCAGTCACTTGTATAAGTCCCGCTGTACAAAGTCAAACAGTGCGCTCACTGATAAAACCTTGGGCCTCTCCTTGAGCTGTAAGCCCAAAATCTTTCTTTTTCAAAGCACTTTCTCCTTTGATTTTGAATATACTGTTGTTTTCAATCTTTCTTTGTTGAACAACTAACCAAAAAGCATGGAAGCACTACAACCGAGTACGTGGTTATCGCTTTCATTTACTGCTTTCATATTATAAACTGTATTGTGGGGCTGCTCACTGTAAGTCTCCTTTCATAAACTCATATCTATTGTGTAATAATAGTATAGATATTTCGAGTTTCCCCGGCAACTACGTCTAGAACTAGGTGACGCCGTTTCATTTATTCGTAGAAATAGACGCCTAGATCCCCAATAGGAGCACCAGATACAGTCTTCTCTTCGGCTGTCCTCCTTAGGAATCGTCAAGAAGCTCTACTCCCCAAGATGAATGTATTCTCTGTGAATGGCATCTTTGAGTTTCTTCCCAATTCTCGAACTTTCCTGACTTGATCTATTCCTTGTGGATAGCTTGCCTTGAATGTCTCGGGGTTTGGGTACCCACTACGGTCATAATCTTGGACCTTAACTAAGGAACCCTCTTTAAAAGTTAAAAGTCACTGAATAGTAAACCTCGCACGTTTACCAGTGGTTTTTATCTTTAAAAGAGTTATCTCTCCTAATGGAAAGGAGATGATAGACCCACGGGCTTCTTAAAAGCATCGGCCTCCTCTTGGGCATTATTCAAGGACCCTACGGCTTCTTAGAAGTATTCACAGCCTCCTCTTAGGCTTCGTATAATGATCTCTTCCTCCGGGAATGAAAGCCTCCTCTTGGGCTTCGTACAAGGACCCGTCGGCTTCTTAAAAGCTTCCAGCCTCCTCTTGGGCTTCGTACAAATTGTTCCGACGACCTCCTAGAGGTATAGGAACAGAACATAGTCATCTGCATAGAACAGTCCTTTCATAGAGTCTACTACTGTTTCTCAAAGCATAGTACAAAAGAAAAAAACTCTAGACACGGATAGTCTAACTTCCTTGAGTCTCAAAGACATTCTCAAGTGACCCCTTCGTTAAATAGGAAGGAAACCCACAGACTCGGACAGTCTCAATACCCTTTGGATTTCCCGTTTCCTCAAAGAGAAGGAAATATCCCTGATCCTCAAATTAAATCCCTGTGTACAGTGTTACTCATATAAGAACTGATTTTCTCTTTTAAATCAGTATATTGGATCTGTCACTCAACTAAAACAGTTACAATAGCCTTCATCTCGGGCTTCGTACGAGATACCAAAATTCTCCCCAGTGGAGTCAAAATAACCTTTTAGCCTCTCTCTCAGGCTTTGTATGAGACACAAAAGATTCCCTCGTTGAGTCAATCACCCCTTTTTGCCTCCATCTCGGGCCTCGTACGAGATACAAATTCCTTAAGCAAGAGTCGAACTCTTTTAGCCTCCTCTTAGGCTTTGTATAATGATATGCCCCACTGGGTCAAAAACTTTTAGCCTCTCTCTCGGGCTTTGTACGAGACACAAAATAGCCTCCTCTTAGGCTTTGTATAATGATTTTCCTAGCGGAAATTAGCCTCCTCTTAGGCTTTGTATAAGAAAACCACTGGTTGATCCAATCAACCTTTTAGCATCAAAGTTGTGCCTCGTTCACAGTACACAAACATCAACAACTCCTTTCCCTTCATCTAATCGCTGTAAGCGGCAAGCCTCTGGATCATCTATATCCATGCCACTGTCCCTCTTTTAGCATGAGAAATTCCTAAGGAAAGATGGCATTGCTCTACACTGAGTTAAAGTCTTCTCCTTCAGGTTAAAACCCTTTCTTCGGAAATTATGGCATTGCTCGGATCCGCGTATCCCAGTTAAAGTAATTCTCCTTCTCCCCTCTTTAGAGATGACAAATTCTCTCTAAAGTCGAGGTCTTTTAGCTTCACGTCTTGGGCTTTAAACAAGACACAAATAGACCTTTCAGCTTCACATCTTGGGCTTTGAACAAGATACAAATCACCTTTCGGTTCACGTCTTGGGCTTTGAACAAGACACCAAAACACCATTTCCTCCCATAGAATAGGAGGAACTACGAACGCTCTGATTTCCCTATTTCGGTAAACGGGAATACGTAGGCATAAGATCGAAAGAAAAGATCTTAGCGAGCGCAATCAACAAAAAACCCAAATCCCCTATCTTCGTCAATCAAAAGCAGTAATTCAAAAGCATCAGTCCTAACATCCTAATCCTTGTTCCCAGCCAGAAACCTTCTTCCTAGATAGAAAGAAAGAAAACCGTATTGGCGAAAATACAAATAACCAGTACAAGGCCCCCCCCCACATTGATAGCATCCGTAACCTAACAGACCGCTGTTTAAACTCAGTATGCAAGCAGGGTTAATTGGAGACATCTATTTCCCTTCCTTATACAGCTCACAATAGGATAAAAAATGAATCGACCTGTAGTTTTAAGCTCAACCGCAGAGAGCGACCAGCGCTTAAGAACCGCGTCCAAAATCGCTCGCTACACCTTCACAATAACGTCTCTGCTAAATTCAACTTTATTAATTTTTGGACAATAAAGCTTGTACGCACCTGTACTGTGGTACCCCACCAGTAACATTACTTTGCTTCTATCATCCAACGTCTGTCTTCTAGCTTCTGGAACATGTTTGTAACACACAGAACCAAAAACCTTCAGATGACTAACACTTTGCTTTTCTCCAGTCCACTTCTGAATAGGAACTATTTCCTTCAACTTCTTCGTTGGACATCTGTTGAGCACATATGCTGTGGTGGCAACAGCTTCTCCCCAGAAGTTCTGAGGAAGCTTCTTCTCCTTCAGCATGCTTCTCACCATATCAAGCAAAGTACGATTTCTTCTTTCAGCAAGACCATTGTGTTGAGGGGTGTAAGGAGCAGTAACCTCATGCTCAATTCCATTCTCCTCACAGAACTTCTGAAACTCTTTGGAGTTATACTCACCCCCACCATCGGTTCTGAGAATCTTCAGAGTCTGACCACTCTGATTCTGAACCTTCATTCGGAACTTCTTGAATTCAAAAACACCTCGTGTTTGAACTTAATAAGGGATACCCATGTCATTCTCGTGAATTCATCAACAAATGACACGAAATATTTATTGCCTCCGATCAATGCTACTGGAAATGGACCACACACATCAGAATGTACTACTCCCGAGGCATGTTTTGCTCTTGGAGCAACTTCTGATGCAAATGGCAATCTTGATTGCTTTCCTTCCATGCACACTTTGCATGACTTCTCATGCTTCTTAATTATAGGAATTCCATGTACCAGCTTCTTCGAATTCAGATGTTCTAAGCTTCTGAAATTCAGATGACCAAATCTTCTGTGCCACAGCTCACTTTCTTTCACAACACTTGTTGCACTAAGACATTCAGAGTCAGAAGTTCTGACATTCACCTTGAATGTTTTATTCCTTCCCTGTTCTGACTCCATAATCAGCTTCTGATTACAGTCATACAGCTTTAGAAGATTGTCCTTCATGGTAACTGAAAAACCTTTCTCAATTAATTGTCCCACGCTCATCAGATTGCTTTTTATGCCAGGTACATACCACACTTTCAGAATCAATGTTGTTTTCCCATTATTCAGAACAACTCTGACATTTCCCATACCTTCAGCGTTAAGATATTTGTCATCAGCACATCTGATCTTTGTCCTCTTCTCAGAATCAAAATCAACCAGCCATTTCTTATTTCCAGTAAGATGATTTGAACAGCCAGTGTCCATATACCACCAGTCTTTCAAATTCGTATCATCAGATTCAGAAGCCATCAGTAGCACAGATTCATCATCAGAACTTCTGGCTATATTTACTTCTTCTAACTTCCTTTCTTTGTTTAACCAACAATCTCTAGCAAAGTGACCAAACTTCTTGCAACAGTAACATTGGATCTTCTTCTTGTCATACTTCTCTTTTCCCTTCTGAGCATTCTTTTGCCTATCATAAGTTGAGGTTTCTGACTTCTGACCACCATCAGATCTTCTCCTGGCTTCTGACCAAGACTGCTTCTGATGCTTCTTATCAGAAACTGCTTTCAGAGTCTGCTGCTCTACTTCCCTTTCAGAAGTTCTCTCAGTCAGACGCAACTCTTACGCTTCTAGACTGCTTTGCAGCTCTTCAATTCTCATGGTGCTCAGATCCTTAGAATGTTCTAATGCTACCACAATGTAATCAAACTGAGGAGTAAGGGATCTCAATACCTTCTCAATGATTACTTGTTCAGAAAGAGTTTCTCCACACGCCTTCATCTCATTAGTGATCAGAATCATTCTGGAGATGTACTCAGAAACTTTCTCATTGTTCTTCATGTTGAGATTCTCGTACCGCTTACGTAGAGACTGAAGCTTCACCTTCTTCATTGATGCGTCACCACCATAACATCTGACCAGTGTGTCCCACGCCGC
Source organism: Lathyrus tuberosus (assembly GCA_022829125.1). Classification (NCBI taxonomy): domain Eukaryota; kingdom Viridiplantae; phylum Streptophyta; class Magnoliopsida; order Fabales; family Fabaceae; genus Lathyrus; species Lathyrus tuberosus. The sequence continues at coordinate 141,435 of JALAZF010000659.1, read as the reverse complement.
CTTTGCCGTCGTTGAATCTGCAATCTTCTCAAACACATTCGCATCCACACACTGATGGATGTAGAACAATGCTTTCTGATCTTTCTTCCTTGTATCCTTCTGCGCGTTCTTCTGTTCCTCCGTCGCATCTGCTGCTACCGGAACATAACCTTCGGTGACAAGATCCAAAACATCTTGAGCACCGAACAGTACACGCATCTGAATCATCCAACGATTCCAATTTTTGCCATCAAATACTGGAAGCTTGGTGTTCATGCCGCCGTTGTCGTTCATCATCTTCAACCTTGTACAGTACACTCAGAACTTACCACACATAGTGTTTCCCAACCCACAGAATCAGAAATTATGATTCTGATCAGAATTTTGTTCAAGATTCAACACAAATCAATAACCAAAATTCAATCACACAAAAAAACCTCACGTTTCACTCGTGTTTCCCGTGTTTTCCCGTGGATCCAAATCGGAGCTCTAGATACCAATTGTTGGTGTACAAGGTGAATAATGGATGAAAAGAGAAGAATATATTATAAAGAGAATGACGGCTACAAAGGATTACAAAAGGATTATGAAATCACCAACTACCACTAGTCTATTTATAAGCTAAAACTAGGGCTACAAAAGCAACAATAAAATACTAAAATACCCTCTAACAAACTTGGTCACCAAGTTTGTGAATAATAATTAAAATATAAATTATTCTTAATAATAGAGGTGTGATTGAGGGCGATTTAGAGTTAAGAGAGACTAAGACATTGGTGAGTTTTGTTTGTGTAGTAAGTGTGTACCCTTCTTTAAGGTTGTTTTTTATTCAAATGAGAGTGAAGGGAATATGAAGTGAGGTGCAGGCGGTATGTTTTCTTTAATGGAAGATGGTGTAGTTAATGAAGAAGAAGAAGGTTTTGTGTGGTTACTGTATCATGAAGGCGGGGCGATGAAGATATTGCAGCATGAAAAGGAGGGTTAAAATGTAAATGAGGTTGATGAACAAATTGAGGGCGAGTGAGTTGTTTTGGAGTCTTATTATGAAAAAAAACAAGTGTGTTGTTGTTTGTAAGTTGCAAGATTATGTGAGGTTGAGAACCCTGTTACATGAAGAAAAGTGAGGTGATATATATGGTGTATTGTCACTTACATGGGTGGTTATGAGGTAGAAGATAATTTGGTGTTCTTTTTTTCAAATACACCGTGAACAGTGAGGGATGGCTATCCTGTGTGTGACAAAAAATGTGTTGTCATGGTGAGGGTAGCTCTATGTATATCAAAAGAAAAACTTAAAAAAAGTGAAGGAAGTGCTTTGCATGATAGTACATGTGTGCAGCGGAAAAAATGCTTGTTCCTTTTTTAATGTCAACTAGTATATGTGGTCTCAAAAAAATGCAGCATCGCCAGAGAGAGTTTATGAGATGTTTCTTTTTTTTTTTAACTGCATGGCATGGTGTGATGGTACGTGTATGGAAAGTTGTTACCTACATGTACTATTACTAAAAAAACGGATCAAATCTATTGGAAGTGTACTATAAAATCAAAAAATTTTAGGAACTTCTATCATGTTGACATAAAAAATTAAAATTAAAGTTTAAAATAAAATTAAAACTTAAGTATAAAATAAAAAAAGTGTTAATTGTTTAAAATAAAAAAATTAAATAGAATCCGATTAAATTAAAATATATTAATTAAGAGAGAAAATAAAAACAGTAAAAAACGATTAATTGGACCGATATCGAAGTGCTTGAAAAAAAAAAATACACCAAAATGATAAGTACAAAATATATGTATTGGAAAAATACAGTGTTTTGTTAGATTTTGAAATTAATCGGAATCGACTTTTAGTTTGACTGACTCTGATGTAATTCCAAAAAGTATATTTCAGATGATAAATTGGGTATTATGCAAGATGGCAGACAAGATATGCAAAAAATCAAAGAATCTAAGGATAAAATTTGAGGTATGACAGTTGCCCCTATTTAAATAACTTCGCCATATGACATTAGTGGTGATGATCTTCATGAAATCATGGTGAAAGGTATTTAAATATAGATAACCGAAATTTTTTCCCATAGATGCAATGACATGCTATGCTATGGACAAAAGAAAACTAAATCTATAATGCTGACATGCCATGAACTCTAATATGATGAAAATGATGGAATGATAAATGCAAAAGCAGAAAAAACGAAAGTAGACAGGGACAAAGTCCACACAATGAGCAATCACTCACTAGGGATGTGTCATACCCCAAATTTTGACCACCAAGATTCCGCATCATTGTGCAAATCATAATCATAATATGGATGTACCTTCATGCCTCATCAATCTCCTCAAAGATGGTTGAGCATTCACCACAATCAAGAATTAGGGTTTTAAGCCCTCTCAGAGCACTTAGACAAAGGATCAATCAAGAAATGATATGATCTTCAACTTGCTAGCCTCTCAAACACCCATAAGAGATCAAGAGGACTCTCACATCAAGAATCAAGCCCAAAGTTGTGGCATTCCAAGTGGTTTGAGCCTCGAAACACCCAGTGTTGCCAAATTAGGGTTTTGGACGACTAGGACCTCCAGAGTGAGATTTTCACAAGAGGATGAGCCAAGACTTCAACATATGACTCAATATGCTTTAAATAACCCTAGGAATCCATTGACAAAGTTAAATTACCCTCAGAGGATGCATTCCCCAAAAGCCGAGAATTAGGGTTTTTACGCGCCGAACCGCTCCAGAGCCAAAAGTCAAAACATGACTTTTTTGGGAAAAATGATCCTTATGATTCATATTTTCATAAAATGTGACTTATAATGACATTTGAACAATAATTGATCAAGAAATTATGATAACTTGTAAAAGGGGTAACCTTGAAAATTTGAAAATTTTTCTAAGTTATTTAGTTTGAATGATTTTGGTACCAACTTCCAAGGACCATAACTTCTGATCCAAGCAACCATTTTGAGTGATCCAAAGCCTGATCTGTAGATCTTCCTACACTCTACAAAAGCTTCAACTACCTCAAACTCCAATTCTTTATGGATTTTAAGTTATGGAGTGATCAAAATGACAAAAATGAAGAAAATGACACTTTTTCAACACTTAGTGAAAATTTGCCTAAGTTACTAGCCTTGGAGATCAAAGTTCGTGGGGTTTTTTCAGTTGGATCCAAATAGTTTCAGGAAAAACCATGATCACACATGTTTTGTATCATATGAGGGCTTTCTAAAAAGCACAATAGCCTCCCATAACTCAACCTGAGCAGGGAGATATAATCCCCTCAAACTCACCATTTCCAACTGTCTTGTACAAGGCAGAATTTGGCATTTTGCTCGATTTGGTAAAATTGAACAATTCCAAGCCTTGTCATCCATTTGGACACATTAGAGGATAAAATCCAAGGGGAATGATCTGATCCCTAAGCCTCCCAAGTCCAAGAATCTACATATAGCCATAACAAACCTAAAAAGGCTAAAAAGTGCAAAAGACTCCAATTTTGTTTCCAAGCATTCAATGGATGCATCAAGGTGGCATGGACTGAGACATTCCTAACTGAATGAGTCAAGATTCAGCTCTAAATCAAAGGACCATAGGCCTGTGTCCTAACCTCAAATCAATGGCTATAGGAGACTAAAGATTCCCTTGGATCAACATTGGCCAAAGGCCTGTACCAGCTGTCATTCATTATTGCTTGCAAAACAAACTTGCTCTACTATAAATAGAGCTCATTTGTGCTCAGTTCAAGTACACCAAAGCACTACAACTGATGCTTTCCACAAAATCTCTCTCTTTTGGCCAAAATGCCTTCTTTTGCAAGTCATCTCTGAGTTTTTGAGTTAGAGAGCAATTCCACCATAACTCGTGATCCAAACACATCCAATATGTCATATCTAAGATGTTCAAATACTCACCCTTGATTTGAAACACCAAAATCAGAAAGTCAACCTCCAAAACCTCAAAAATTGACTTTTCTGCATTTTTCAAGCCATATCTTGATTTAGTCACTTCCAAAACCAAACCAGACCTCAAACACACTCCAAATATCATCCTCAAACTGTCCCAATTGGTTTCCCTCATTTGGAACACCATTTGAGAGAGTTACTATATTGGTCACTTTTGCCACTTTTGCAAGAAAGGGCCTATTCTTGTTCCTGAGGATTCCAGCTGGTTTTGATCATCCTAAAAGCTTTTAAGGGATCAATCAAGAGTGTTCAAAGCATTGAATTACTTCTGGCACAAGGAACTTGGCAGATAGCACAAGGAGCTTCAAGAGGTAAGTGCATCACAACTTGAACTCTCTAAATCATGCATTGTTTTGTGGTCCATTGATCATGGACCTCTCATATATATCATATGTGTTGTGTTTGAACCAATTTATCATACTATTATTGCCTGTACCATGAGATAGCATAGAAAATGCAAATCTAGGCCTATTTTGCAATCACTATCGGATTTTGAAATGGAGACATTTTTTGAAAATTCCAAGGGCACCATTGGATTCCTCATGAAATTCTAGGTAGGATACCCCTAAATTTTGTCCCAATCCATGGAGAAATGAGAAAGTTAGAAGCTTCACGCAAATTGCCAAAACTAGGCCTTGCCTTGGGCAAGGGCCAGGCATGGCGCCTTGGCCAGGCCTAGAAACTTGGCATCCCATATATGTTTATGGGGTGGTTTTGATACACGGATGTATCACCAACCCAGTGGTAGCGCGCATGTGTGTTTGGTTGCAAGGTCGTGGGTTCAACACCCACCAAGACCATTTTGCCATTTTGCCATATTTTGCTATTTTTCACATTTTTTATGGTTTTTGTTAATTAATTTCAAAATTAATTTCTCTCTCAATTTTAATTATTTTTTATTGGTTCTTTTTTTGAAAATTCCCAAAAATGTTAAAATATTTTATTCCAAAAAAATTTCACAAAAATATTATTTATTTCATATATTTAGTATTTTTGTAAAGAATTATGTTTTATTTGTTTTTTTAACATTTAAAAATATTTCTTTCTCTTGATTTTGCAAATTCAAATGGTTTTCAAATCATTCTATAAATGAAACATGTTTTTCAAACATTAATTCAAGATCACAACTTGTTTTTTCACACATGTTTGATAATTTTGATCATTTTAATTGAATTTTTATTCAATTAAAATACATTTTAAAATCAAATTAGGGTTTTGATTATTTTCACCCTCACAAATATTTTTCAAAAATACGTTGGGCCTCTAATAGAGTGTAAGACCCATCCCTTATAAATAAAATCTTTTTTGAACCTCAATCATTGTATAAGTTCTTATACGGTTTTCAAAATAATTGTGCGATCGTTATTTTTCATCTGGGCCTCTCCTTGAGTTGTAAGCCCCATCCCTTGTACAAAAATAAATTTTTGGCCTCTAATAGAGTGTAAGACTCATCCCTTGTAAATTAAAACCTTTGGGCCTCAGTCATTGTATAAGCCCCACTGTGTTTTCAAAAACCTCGGCGCGATCGCCGTTTTCAAACAAAAGTCAACTGGGCCTCCCCTTGGTTGTAAGTCCCATCTCTTTACTTTTAAACAACTTTTGGGCCTTTAATAGAGTGTAAGACCCAAACCCCTTTGTACATAAATAATTGTGGGCCTCAGTCATTGTATAAGCCCCAGTACAGTTTTCTAAAACAACGGTGCGATCACTGTTATTTCTGGGCCTCTCCTTGAGTATAAGCCCCAATCTTCTTTTCAAAACAACTATCCCTTTTGATTTAGGTTCAAATTCATAGTTGTTATAAAAAATTTCTTTAATTTCTTGAACAACTAACCATACAGCTGTTAAAATGGAAGCTTGCTCACCTGTAAGTTTTAAACAACTTTCTTTTACATACTTGCATATATATATATATATATATATATATATATATATATATTTATTTATTTATTTATTTATTTATTTATTTGTGCTAGAAGCTTGCTCACCTGTAAGTCCTTCTACCCTCTTTTACATATAGTATATATTTCATCTGTATATATATATATATATATATATATATATATATGCTTGTATATATCTGCTTAGAGTTTTCTTCGGCAATTAGGTCTAGAACTAGATAAAGCCAGTGGTTACTCTTTCAATACAGTCAAAACTAGTTCCCCATAGGAATTCCAGATACAGTTTTGTCTTCTCTTGGGCTTATACAATATGGAACAAAGAGAAAGGCATTATTCCCAGTGAAACTTTTCTCAGACTGTCACTATTAGAAAATTGTCAAAGAAATTCATTTCCCCTAGAGAGGATTAATTCCCGGTGAAACCTCTCATGAATTTCTTCAAACCCTAGAATTGTTCACTAAAGAAAAGATTATTCACGGTGAAACTTTTCTTGAACTTTTCTTAAGTTTGGACCCACAGGCTTCCTAAAAGCATCCCCGCCTCCTCTTGGGCTTTGTACAAGGACCCTCCGGCTTCTTAGAAGTTCCCATGCCTTCTCTTGGGCTTAATACAAGGACCCTGAAGACCTTTTAAAGGTACAGGACAGAACTTAGTCATCCTTTGTTAGAGCAGTATTTCCGAAGAGTCAAAACCTTAGACCAATTTTAGGGTTGACACTCATCCCTTAAAACACCAGCCTCCTCTTGGGCATCATGCAAAGACATACTATTCCGTACCAGTAGACTTGGACAGTCTAATCTCCTCTGGTATCCCTTCTTCAGGCTTCAACTGTTAATATGCATTCACATACTACTTCGAATCAAGTAACCTTATCTCATTCAACTGATCACTCAGTTGTTGTTAATTCAGGTAATATCTCTATCCCCTCATCATCTGATAATCATACTACTCATGATTCATGGATTATTGACTCGGAAGCCAGTGACCACATCTGTGGATCCCTTTATTGGTTTCATTCTTATCATGATATAAACCCTGCTCATATAAAATTACCTAATGGAAATTCTGCCATTGCCAAACAGATTGGTACCGTTAGCTTTACTCCACAATTATGCATAAAAAATGTCCTTTTTGTTCCATAATTTTCTTTAAACTTAATATCTGTTTCAAAACTCTGTCATGATATGCCTTGTATTATAAACATCACAAATTCAACTTGTTTTATTCAGGATCCCCACTCATTGAATTCATTGAAGGGCTTTACCACTTGAGTCTACAAGATAAGAATCTACATGTTGCACAGATATCTGTCCCTAATGTTGTTACTATACCAGATAATGCTATATGGCATTTTAGGTTAGGCCACATTTATAATTCTAGATTAGCTTTGCTAAATTCTGATTTCCCTTTCATTGTTGTAGACCATAAAGGTGTTTATGATATATGTCACATGGCAAGACATATAAACTTGCCTTATCATACCAGTTATAATAAAGCTGTCAAACTTTTTGATCTTGTTCATTTGGACATATGGGGTCCTATTGCCTCAAAATCTATTCATGGTTTTTCTTATTTCCTTACTGTTGCTGATGATTTTAGTATATACACATGGTTAACACTCATGAAATCTAAGTCTGAAGCTCAACAGTGTAACACCCCATTTTAATTATTTAGACGTCTTGTGTTATTTTATTTGTGTGACCTTGTTTGGGGGAGTGTTTGAGTGCGTTTAAGGGTTGCCCTTAGTTAGGAAGGTGAGTTGGTGAGATAAAGCCTTTAGATTAATATTAATAGTGGTATAGTTAATAATAATAATTTAATTAATAATAGTAATATTATTGTTTTATTATTATTATTGTTATTATTGCTATTATTATTAATTAATTTAATTAAAATAGGACTAAGAGAATTAGAAGAGGTTTAAGGAAAATAGAAAGGTTTTGGCACGTGAAACGAGGAATAGAGAACCAAGTGGAGAGAAAGAACAAGGTGTGCTAGGGCTTGATCTTCTTCCCCAATTGTCCAGATTTTCTGTAAAGATTCGAGGTAAGGGGGGAAACGGGTTTAATATTGGTGATTCATTCATGATAGGGTAGTGGGGAGTCCTTAACCCCATAGGAATTTGTATGCAAACTGTTCTGTTGTTGATCTGTTGTATATGCCTATTATGATTCTGAAATCGTGCATGAATTGATGTGTGTTTCCATGAATTTTTGTTGTTGCTGCTGTGGTATGAACATCTGTTGCAGATCTGTTGTTTTTTATTCAAATTGGGAGAACGATTTGAGATTATAGACCTGTAATACATGTAGTAATTCTAGGTACAAGAGAAAAGATGAAAATTGGACCTAAAATTCATGTAGAAACGATTATAGGACTGGTTGGGAGTGAAGAAGTGTGGAAATCGTAGCAGAGTGCAGAATGGTGAGGTCTCTAGTGATTTGCGTAATGGATCTGGCCATACGCGTATGGAGCTAGGCCATACGCGTATGGGAGTGAAGGAGATGGAGCCTTACGCATAAGGGGAGCTTGAGGGGAGGGTTTGGCACGACCCTCTGCCCATACTCGTATGGTACGCGTATGATTGGCATGGCAATACGCATATGGAGTAGCCGTACGCGTATGTAGATCTGAGAATTGAATTTTTGAAGGAAAATGGGTCTCTTTCCATACGCGTATGAAGTTGGGCAATACGCGTATGGCAGGGTGAGGCAGGAGGCCTTACGCGTGTCAGATGAGGGCATACGCGTAAGGAAGGGCGAGGGAGTAAGTCATACGCATATGACTCAGGTCAATACGCGTATAGACAGCAGTGGTGCAGAATTTCATATTTTTGCGATTTCTTTCCCGTCTTCGCATCGGATTGTTTTCTCTTGGTTTGAGAGGTTGGGAATAGGTGCCAGGTGCTGAGAAATAAGACATAGGTGATGAAAATATTAATTTTAATAATTTTAATTAATTAATTAATTAATTGGGTGTTTGGTGTGTATGAAGAAAATTACATGACGATGGTGTTGTGATATGTATGATGTGATCAGGAGGATCGTGTGCATGTATTTACGCTTGTATACATGTTTTGTTGTGCATAATTGAGTTTTACATATTCATGGTGATTGGTGGGATGAATCATTGCTCAGGAGGAGTGTATGTGATTCATCCGTACTCCTATATGGAGAATGCGGAGGATAGATCATTGCCAAGTAGAGGTGTATGTGGTCTATCCGGGGTTCGATTGAATGAACCAATGAGTCGGTACCGCATACATGGTGTCGTGTTGCATTACATTATTATTTGATGTTGTTGATGATACTGGACAGTAGGTCGTGTTGGGGTGTTGTTGACTTATATATGTGAATGCTACCTTATTATCATGTATTTATTCACCGATAATATTGAACATGATTTCTCACCCCTTTGTTGTTGTTGTGTCTGTGCTTCTTCGGAAGTACAGATAATCCAGGTACTTAGGATGCTTGGATATTGTGTTGCCTGTTCGAGTCCTAGGAGTGCTCTGATACGTAACACGGGAACTACTTGGGGGATTTTTATTAGTTACAATTTATTTTGATTATGTTGTTACGTATCTTTATTTGACTTTGAATATTATGGTGGACCACTATTTGTGGATTTTTGGTGTCGTTGGCCTTTGACCGTAATTCGAATAATTTTCCGCTGCATATTTTATCAAAAATAGAAGGATTTTAATTGTTGGCTTTTAATGTGACATTCCACTTGGTGAAAACTCTGATTTATCTTTAATATTTTGTTTATTTTTTTAAAATGGGAAAGTGGGGTGTTACAATTGGTATCAGAGCAGGTCGGTCCGTCCGGCCAGGTGTTAGAGTTGAGTCTGTCCTTAGAATAGGAGTTGATTTGGTGTTCTGACCTTATGTTGATTGTTGAACAGTATGGCAGGAAGGAATGATGCTGCTCTTGCTGCTGCTATGCAAGCCATGGAACAGGCTGTAGAGAATGCCAATCAGGCTGGAGGTGCTCAGTTTCGTGACTTAGCACAGTTCCAGAGCAACAAGCCGCCTACTTATGAGGGAGGTATCTTAGATCCAGAAGCTGCACAGAAATGGCTGAAGGCTGTGGAGAAGATCTTCAGGACCATGGAATGCAGTGATGCTCTGAAGGTATGGTTTGGTACGCATATGCTGGAAGGAGAGGTTGAGGCTTGGTGGGACAACAGTCGTCAGAGGTTGGAAGCCGCAGGTACTGAGATTACTTGGGCTGTGTTTCAACCAGAGTTTCTGGAAAAGTACTTTCCGGAAGACATTCACAGTGTAAAAGAGGTTGAATTTTTGGAGCTGAAACAGGGTGATAAGACTGTTGTTGAGTATACCGCTAAGTTTGAGGAGCTGGTTCAGTATTGTGCTCATTACAATACTGAAGAAGCTATGACTTCGAAGTGTTTAAAGTTTGAGAACGGGCTGCGTCCCGAGATCAAATTGGGGATTGCTTGTCAGAAGATAAGAAACTATCCAGAGCTGGTAAGTAGAAGCAGAATTTATGATAATGACAACAGAGCCAGAATTGCTCATTACAAAGCTGTGAATGAGAAGAAGGGTAAGCAGAGATTTGGAGGTACTTCTTACAGTGCCCCAGCTGATAAGGGGAAACAGAAGACTGATGTGGGAAAGAAACCAAAAGAGAAGGGGACAGGTGCTGATACTCTCAAATGCTTCAGATGTGGTGGCACGGGTCACCGTGCTAACAACTGTCAGAATGAGGTGAAGAAGTGTTTCAAGTATGGCAAGGCAGGTCATGTTATAGCTGATTGCAGAGCCACTATGCCTACTTGTTATAATTGTGGAGAGAAGGGTCACATCAGCACTCACTGTGAGAAGCCGAAGAAGTCTCAGGCGTCTCAAACTGGTGGGAAGGTGTTTGCCTTGGTGGGAGCCCAATCCACTGAGGAGGAGCGTTCTGTCAAAGGTACTTGCTTTATTAATGATGTTCCTTTGATTGTTATCATTGACACAGGTGCAACACACTCGTTTATTTCTGTTGACTGTGTGAAGAGATTAGGGATTGTACCATCTACTCTAGAGCAGAGGATGACGATTGAAACCCCGTCTATTGGTTCCATGGTTACTTCTTTGGTGTGTTTGAAGTGTCCGCTGACCATGTTTGGTAGAGATTTCAGAGTGGACTTGATTTGTTTGCCACTCGGTAATCTTGATGTTATTTTGGGAATGAACTGGTTGGAGTTCAACTGGGTGTATATTGATTGCTTCAGGAAGACGTTACTGTTTCTTACTCCTGAAGAGGAAGCATTAGCAGATTCGCTATCTAGCAAGGAGTTGAGGGCGTTGTTGGAAGATGAAGCGAAGCTGTTTATGGTGTTTGCCTCGTTATCTGTTGAAAGCAAGACTTCAGTTAATGAGTTACCAGTAGTGAATGAATTTCCTGAAGTGTTTCCAGATGACATCACAGAATTGCCTCCGACAAGGGAAGTTGAATTCTCTATTGATCTTATACCGGGTACCAGACCTATCTCTAGGGCACCGTATAGGATGTCTGCATCAGAATTGGCAGAGTTGAAATCTCAGGTCGGGGAATTGCTCGATAAGAAGTTTATCAGACCAAGTGTGTCGCCGTGGGGAGCTGCAGTGTTGTTGGTGTAAAAGAAGGATGGTAGTATGCGTCTGTGCATTGATTACTGTCAGTTAAATAAAGTAACCATTAAGAATAAGTATCCACTTTTGAGGATTGATGACTTAATGGATCAGCTGGTAGGAGCTCGTGTTTTCAGCAAAATTGATCTGAGGTCGGGTTACCATCAGATTAGAGTAAAGGAAAGTGATATTCAGAAGACTGCTTTTAGAACTTGCTACGGACATTACGAATATACAGTGATGCCTTTCGGAGTGTCTAACGCGCCGGGTGTATTTATGGAATATATGAATCGTATTTTCCATTCTTATCTGGATCAGTTTATTGTGGTATTTATTGATGATATACTGATTTACTCTAAGTCTGACGAAGAGCATGCAGGTCACTTGAGAATTGCATTGCAGGTGTTGAAGGATAATAAATTGTTTGCAAAGTTCTCGAAGTGTGAACTTTGGTTGAAGACCGTGAGTTTCTTGGGTCATGTGATTTCTGGTGATGGTAAAGCGGTGGATCCCTTTAAAGTAAGTGCAGTACTTCAGTGGGAAACTCTGAAGACCGCAACAGAGATTAGAAGATTTTTGGGTTTGGCAGGTTACTATAGAAGATTCATTGAGGGGTTTTCTAAATTGGTGTTGCCATTGACTCAGTTGACCAGGAAGAATCAAGCTTTTGTCTGGGATGCTGCCTGTGAGGAAAGTTTTGAGGAACTGAAGAAGAAGTTGACTACAGTACCAGTGTTAATTTTACCAAGTCCAAATGATTCTTTTGTAGTGTATTGCGATGCGTCTAAGATGGGATTAGGCGGTGTGTTGATGCAAGGTGGCAAGGTAGTGGCTTATGCTTCAAGACAGTTGAGGGTGCATGAGAGAAACTATCTAACTCATGATCTGGAATTAGCTGCAGTGGTGTTCGTGTTAAAAATCTGGAGACATTATTTGTATGGATCAAGATTTGAAGTATTTAGTGATCACAAAAGTTTGAAATATTTGTTCGACCAGAAAGAATTGAATATGAGGCAGAGAAGGTGGTTAGAGTTCTTAAAGGATTACGATTTCAATTTGAGTTACCATCCGGGAAAAGCTAATGTTGTGGCAGATGCTCTGAGTCGGAAGACAATCCATATGTATGCGTTAATGGTGAAGGAAATGGAATTAATTGAACAGTTCAGGGATTTGAGTATGGTTTGTGAAACTACACCGGAAAGTATCAGATTGGGTATGATGAAGGTGAATAATGACTTTTTAGATGTAATTAAGGAAAATCAGAAACTGGATGTGAAATTAGTGGACTTGATGCCTGCAGGAGGAGATGATCCTGATAGTGACTTTAAAGTGGATAATGTTGGTGTGTTGAGATTCCGGGGCAGGATTTGTGTACCGGATAATGAGGAATTGAAAAAGGCAATCTTGGAAGAAAGTCATCGGAGTAGCTTGAGTATTTATCCGGGAGCTACAAAGATGTGCCATGATTTGAAGAAGTTGTTTTGGTGGTCCGGTATGAAGAGGGACATAGCTCAGTTTGTCTACGCTTATTTGACATGTCAGAAGTCAAAAGTAGAGCACCAGAAACCTTCAGGATTGATGCAACTGTTAGAGATTCCTGAATGGAAATGGGACAGTATTTCTATGGATTTTGTGACTGGTTTGCCAAATACGGCAAGAGGCTTTGATGCTATTTGGGTAGTGGTGGATCGACTTACGAAGTCCGCACATTTTATACCAATTAACATCAGTTTTCCATTGTCGAAGCTGGCGGAAATTTATATCAGGATGATTGTGAAGTTACATGGTGTTCCATCGAGCATAGTGTCGGATAGAGATCCGAGGTTTACTTCAGAATTTTGGAGGAGTCTGCAGGAAGCCTTGGGTTCTAAGTTGAAGTTGAGCTCGGCTTATCATCCACAGACCGATGGTCAGTCCGAGAGGACCATTCAGTCATTAGAGGATTTGCTGAGAGCTTGTGTATTGGAAAAAGGTGGTGCGTGGGATACTCATTTTCCATTGATTGAGTTCACGTATAATAACAGTCACCATTCTAGCATCGGAATGGCGCCTTTCGAAGCTTTGTATGGTAGGAGGTGTAGGACACCTCTATGTTGGTATGAAACAGGTGAGAATGTGGTGCTTGGACCTGAAATTATGCAACAAACTACAGAGACAATTCTGATGATCTGTGAGAAGATGAAAGCGTCTCAGAGTAGACAGAAGAGTTATCATGATAACAGGAGGAAAGATTTGGAATTCAGTGAAGGTGATCACGTGTTCCTAAGAGTTAACCCAGTGACCGGTGTGGGTCGTGCTTTGAAATCCAAGAAGTTGGATCCTAAGTTTATTGGACCGTTTCAAATCCTGCAGAGGGTTGGTACAGTGGCTTATAGGGTGGCGTTGCCACCTGAACTTTCGAACTTGCATGACGTGTTTCATGTGTCGCAACTTCGGAAGTATGTTTCAGATCCGTCTCATGTGATTCAGAGAGACGAAGTTCAGATCAGGGAGAATCTTACCGTAGAGACGATGCCGTTGAGGATCGAAGATCGTAAGATGAAACAACTCAGAGGAAATGAGATACCTCTGGTGAGAGTAGCTTGGGGAGGTGCTACAGGAGGCAGTGTGACCTGGGAATTGGAAAGCAGGATGCGAGAGTCGTATCCAGATTTGTTTCCATCAAGTAATTTTCGAGGACGAAAATAATTTAAGTGGGGGAGAGTTGTAACACCCCATTTTAATTATTTAGACGTCTTGTGTTATTTTATTCGTGTGACCTTGTTTGGGGGAGTGTTTGAGTGCGTTTAAGGGTTGCCCTTAGTTAGGAAGATGAGTTGGTGAGATAAAGCCTTTAGATTAATATTAATTGTGGTATAGTTAATAATAATAATTTAATTAATAATAGTAATATTATTATTTTATTATTATTATTGTTATTATTGCTATTATTATTAATTAATTTAATTAAAATAGGACTAAGAGAATTAGAAGAGGTTTAAGGAAAATAGAAAGGTTTTGGCATGTGAAACGAGGAATAGAGAACCAAGTGGAGAGAAAGAACAAGGTGTGTTAGGGCTTGATCTTCTTCCCCAATTGTCTAGATTTTCTGTAAAGATTTGAGGTAAGGGGGTGAAACGGGTTTAATATTGGTGATTCATTCATGATAGGGTAGTGGGGAGTCCTTAACCCCGTAGGAATTTGTATGCAAACTGTTGTGTTGTTGATCTGTTGTATATGCCTGTTATGATTCTGAAATCGTGCATGAATTGATGTGTGTTTCCATGAATTTTTGTTGTTGCTGCTGTGGTATGAACATCTGTTGCAGATCTGTTGTTTTTTATTCAAATTAGGAGAACGATTTGAGATTATAGACCTGTAATACATGTAGTAATTCTAGGTACAAGAGAAAAGATGAAAATTGGACCTAAAATTCATGTAGAAACGATTATAGGACTGGTTGGGAGTGAAGAAGTGTGGAAATCGTAGTAGAGTGCAGAATGGTGAGGTCTCTGGTGATTTGCGTAATGGATCTGGCCATACGCGTATGGAGCTAGGCCATACGCGTATGGGAGTGAAGGAGAGGGAGCCTTACGCGTAAGGGGAGCTTAAGGGGAGGGTTTGGCACGTCCTTCTGCCCATACTCGTATGGTACGCGTTTGATTGGCAGGGCAATACGCGTATGGAGTAGTCGTACGCGTATGTAGATCTGAGAATTGAATTTTTGAAGGAAAATGGGTCTTTGCCCATACGCGTATGAAGTTGGGCAATACGCGTATGGCAGGACGAGGCAGGAAGCCATACGCGTATCAGATGGGGGCATACGCGTAAGGAAGGGCAAGGGAGCAAGTCATACGCGTATGACTCAGGTCAATACGCGTATGGACAGCAGTGGTGCAGAATTTCATATTTTTGCGATTTCTTTCCCGTCTTCGCATCGGATTGTTTTCTCTTGGTTTGAGAGGTTGGGAATAGGTGCCAGGTGCTGAGAAATAAAACATAGGTGATGAAAATATTAATTTTAATAATTTTAATTAATTAATTAATTAATTGGGTGTTTGGTGTGTATGAAGCAAATTACATGACGATGGTGTTGTGATATGTATGATGTGATCAGGAGGATCGTGTGCATGTATTTACGCTTATATACATGTTTTGTTGTGCATAATTGAGTCTTGCATATTCATGGTGATTGGTGGGATGAATCATTTCTCAGGAGGAGTGTATGTGATTCATCCGTACTCCTATATGGAGAATGGTGGAGAATAGATCATTGCCAAGTAGAGGTGTATATGATCTATCCGGGGTTCGATTGAATGAACCAATGAGTCGGTACCGCATACATGGTGTCGTGTTGCATTACATTATTATTTTATGTTGTTGATGATACTGGACAGTAGGTCGTGTTGGGGTGTTGTTGACTTATATATGTGAATGCTACCTTGTTATCATGTATTTATTCACCGATAATATTGAACATGATTTCTCACCCCTTTGTTGTTGTTGTGTCTGTGCTTCTTCGGAAGTACAGATAATCCAGGTACTTAGGATGCTTGGATATTGTGTTGCCTGTTCGAGTCCTAGGAGTGCTCTGATACGTAACACGGGAACTACTTGGGGGATTTTTAATAGTTACAATTTATTTTGATTATGTTGTTACGTATCTTTATTTGACTTTGAATATTATGGTGGACCACTATTTGTGGATTTTTGGTGTCGTTGGCCTTTGACCGTAATTCGAATAATTTTCCGGTGCATATTTTATCAAAAATAGAAGGATTTTAATTGTTGGCTTTTAATGTGACATTCCACTTGGTGAAAACTCTGATTTATCTTTAATATTTTGTTTATTTTTTTAAAATGGGAAAGTGGGGTGTTACAGACAGCATGTCATGAATTTTGTTCATTTAATACACACACAACATAACACATCTATTAAAACTATAAGAACAAATAATGGCCAAGAATTTTTAATGCTTCAATTCTATTCATCTAAAGGCATCATCCACTAAACAAGTTGTGTTGAATACCCCCAACAAAATGGTAGGGTGGAAAGAAAACACCAACAAATATTAAACATAGGTAGAGCCTTACTTTTTCACTCTAACTTACCCAAACAATTCTGGTGCTATGCAGTTTCTCATGTTGTATTCATTATAAACATAGTGTCAAGCCCTCTCCTTAATAATCAATCTCCTTATTTCCTCATGCAGCAAACTTAGCCTAACCTTTATGACTTAAAAGTCTTTGGTTCTTTAGTGTATGCTTCAACTCTACATGAACATAGAACTAAATTAGAACCTAGAGGCATTCTAGGATCTAAAATGGGCATGAAAGGTTCAATTCTTTTTGACATAAACAACAAAGAAATATTTGTGTTTATAAATACTAAACACCATGACAACATTCTTCCCTACAATCCTACCTCCAAACCACCCACTTGGCTTTATCATTCACATTCCAACACAAACCCTACACCACTACCTTTAGTGCCTACAGAACCAAAACATATATCCCACACATACCCTTCACCATCCAGGTCTAATGTTCCTACTGACCCCACTACACCCACACAAAATCAACTGCCTGCTAGACAAAGACATCCTCCTACTTATCTAGCAGATTATGTGTGTAATGCCTCAAATGATTCACATGAACTGAAATCTGTAGGTATTTCCTATCCTATTTCTGATTTCCATTCCTTCTCTCTTTCGTGTCCTGCACATCATGCATTTTCCATATCTATTACTCACTGCATTGAACCTAAATCATACAAGGAAGCTAGTATGTCTGAATGTTGGTTAATAGCTATGAAGTCTGAATTAGAGGCTCTAGAGAAGAATGACACTTGGAAAATTGTAGATTTACCACCCCATGTTAAACCTATAGGTAGTAAATGGTTTTTCAAGGTCAAACATAGGGTTGATGGAACCATTGAAAGATATAAGGCACGATTAGTAGCTAAAGGCTACAATCAAATTAAAGGACTTGATTTTTTTTATACTTTCAGTCCTGTAGCAAAGCTCGCAACAATTAGAATGTTATTAGCTCTTGCTTCCATTCATAACTGGAACCTCCATCAATTGGATGTTAGTAACGTATTTCTCCATAGAGATTTGCAAGAAGATGTTTATATGACAATACCTAATGGTGTTCATTGTGAAAAATCAAACAAGGTCTGCAAACTGCTCAAGAGTCTTTATGGTCTCAAACAATCCAGCAGGAAGTGGTATGAGAAATTAACATCTCTTTTAATCAAGGAAGGCTATAGACAATCTACTTTTTATTATTCTTTGTTCACATTAAAAATTGACTCTGACTTTACTGCACTCTTAGTATATGTAGACGATATAATCATGGCGTGTACTTCTCTTGTTGAATTTAAAAGAATCAAGAATATCCTTGATCATCAATATAAGATCAAAGATTTAGAAATTCTCAAGTATTTCTTGGGTCTTGAGGTGGTTCACTCCAAATTTGGTATCACAATTTCCCAAAGGAAGTATTGTCTTGATTTACTCAATGATTCAAGCCTTTTAGGATCTAAACCGACTCATAGTCCACTTGATCTATCTGTCAAGTTGCATCAAGATAATGGCAAACCATTTGAAGACATAGCAGCTTACAGACGACTTATTGGACGTTTATTGTACCTCAATACCACCCGGCATGATATTACTTTTGCCACTTAGCAGTTGAGCCAGTTCTTGCATGCTCCCACCATGATACACTTCTATGCAGCCTGTAGAGTGGTCAGATGTTTGAAACATAACCCTGGTGTAGCACCTCAAAATTTGCCCTCTGTTTTCCTAGTTTTTATTTTCTTTTGTTTCGCATTCATTTGCATCTTCATTAGGTCATATCTCATAATGCATCCGCATTGGTCTTCTGAGATGTGGGATCAGGAGTTTCTCTGAGTCAGGGCTTCCTATGTGCCTGGAGATAATTCTATTCAAATTTGATAGAAGTTTGAATTCTTATTGTTGTAACTTCACGTCAGAGGATTAGTCAAGTATCAAGTGTATTGGATTCAAGAGTTCTCGAAGGCATCAAGAGTCTAGGGTCTCATCATTTATTTGGTTCAAGTTGGTTGGCAAGATTATATTTGGTTAGTTCAGGATTAGGGTTTACTTCTCATCATGGATAGGAGATCAGGGTTATCACGGACGATGGCATTGCTTCTTTTCAGGTGTGGTTATTCAGTCATGATCAAGAACAGATGGAAGTTGGACCTCATCTTAGTCAAATCATCAAGAGTTCGCTTTAATTGTAGGTTATCTGTGCGTGGTTTATTTCTTAGGCAATGTGTATCCAAGGTCAATTTGTCATGTGATTGAAGTCAGCCAGTTATCGGGCAATGATTCATGAGACGTCTGTTTCAAATTCAGGTTAATCAATGGTTCAGGAGTGGCTTATTTCATTTTAATCAGAGGCTTATGAAAAAATGCAAGATTAATTTTGGATCACAGTCGAGATTTCATATCCATTCTCTTTCTAGACCATGTCCATTTTCTATCCATTTTTAGTAATTTCCATAATATCCATTCATTAACTAACTTTCAACTACAAATATCCATATCCATTTTTATTCAAAATTCATTTTTCTTTAACCCATATCCAAACTCATTATTTTAATCCATTTCTAACCAAAATCCATAATCCATATTAAATCACTTTCTAACCCATATCCATTAATACCATTTCCATTAATCACAATTCCATATCCAATTTAAATTCAACATTCATTTTGAGGGAGAATGTGTTTGACACGTTAAGATGAATTTACAGCTGAGTATTATGGTGTCCCTCAAAATCAAGTATCCGTTTTCACGTGGGAGACTCATCCTGATGAGGTCTCACCCCAGTTTCCGCTACCAACCATTATGTGAAAGGATAGAGGGTAATTTCCTGGTGTTAAGTTTCCAAGTTGACTCATTGAAGTGATGGGTCAGATTGAAATGCAAGATACTGGCCCATGAATTCTAAATCGTGTACACTGGCCACGTTAAAAGCATAACAACAAAAAAAAAGTTACAACAGAAAAAGAAAAATAATAACAGTGGAAAAGAAGTGCAGCAAAGGAAAATTACATAACATTTTTTCATGACAAAAGGTGACTCTTTACATGATCAAATTGACATTTCTCATAACAGAAAATGAGCAGAATACACAGCCAAAACCACTCGCAACAGAATTCAAAAAAGGCAAACCGAGTGACAAATACGCGTGACAGATTACAAATTATCCTAATAGAATTTCACTCCAAAAAACCAATCCTACCCCTAACTCATCTTATAAAAACTCAGAATTGCAGAACTTCATTCATGAGCTGAGAGCATCATCTTTTCATTTCATCTTCTGCATAATTCACTTATCATCTTCCAATTCAAAATCTGCAAACTACATCTTCAATCTTTTCATCTTCATCAAATTCTACAACTCTGCATCAACAACAATTCAGAACCTGTCAACTGCCTCAACAAGATTCAAATAGCAACAGGAATCACGATACACCAATCTTCTTAAATTCTTCATTAAACATCATCAAATCTTCATCAGCGTCAACATAACAACCCCACAATTTTGCAGAATTCAGAGTTGGAGAAGAAGACTGAGAGATCAAAGAAGAAGATCGAGAAAGGCAAGCTTACCTCGCGGAGTTTTCGTTGCTCGCTGTCAAAGAAGCACCAGACTATCTCCGGTAGGTACGTTGATCTGGTTCCATGTTTCTGTGATGCTATTTTTGATCAAATTGTTGTTGTAAGCCTGCATTATTTCATTTTGCTTGAGTGTGTCGCGTTGCGTCTCGAACCATGTCGTGTGAGAGGAGAGGGAGATGAGTGCGTGAATGGGAAATGACGTGTCGCCGGAGTCTTTTACGAAAGAGAAGAGGTTAAGATGGTGTTCGTGGCGCGATTTAAGTAGAGAACGGAGAAGAAGAAATGGCCGGAGAAGAAGGATGTCGGAGACGGCGAGCAAAGCGAAGGGGGGGTTGGTGTGACGGTGGTGAAGAAAGACAAGAAAGGAAAATGTTGAGGTGGAGAGGTTATGATGGCAATGAGGAGAGTGGCGACACAGTGTCGTCGGCGGCGTGGTGTGGGGGAAGGCTAACGGGGAAGAGGGAAACAGGTTCAGTGAAGAAGATGAATTCTTCTGAAGGGAGGCATGTGTGTTACTCTTGATAAGTTTGGTTAGGTTAAATTCTTCTAACATGCGGATCGGGCTTGTAAGCCCATGTGCAGACTTTTTTTCTGCGCCTCCCCAATCACTCGCCTCACCCCTATGCATGGTAACACATTGGGCCAGAATCTCAGCCCGCATAGCATTACTGCTCCACCTCCTGTTTTTTTACTGCACCCCCCTCTGTTTGTTTTTATTACTTGAATGTTTGTTTAGTAGTTTAGTTTTTGAGACAATTAGTTTAATTGTATTTTGGATTAGATCTTTTTAATTAGCCTTTGATTTTTTTAAATTAGTTTTTTTTAATTAGATTTTCTAATTAGATTTTTCTGGACTTTAATTAGATGTTAATATTAGTGTTTTGAATTAACTTTTGATTTTAATATTCGTTAATTTTGAATTTTTAATTCTAATGTTGGTTAATTGATTTTGAAATATTGTTTTTGGTTAATTAATTTTGAGTAATTGATTTTGGATTAATTTTAGAATTTGTTTTTAATTAGATGCTAATCTTGATTAAACTAATTAGATGCTTGTACATATTTTCTTTGTACCTGGTGATTGAGCCTTGGTTTTATATTTGATTTTCTCTTTGTGATTGAGATGTCTGGTGTTTACTTGTTGATTATCTCTGTATTCACATGCTCCCTTAAGGCTCCTAGTCCGACTTAATTTTTTATTAAGCTCGGAGTAGGATAGACATTAGGCTCTCAATCCAAGCATGATAACAATAGGTTAGCTCCCTCCTAATCCTGACCTTAGGGCCACTTTGTATGATAACTTGTAGGATTCAGTTTCCCCTAGACCTAGCGTGCGTCTCTCTCTTCTTTCTTAAAGCAATAATTAAGACACTTAATAAATACGATGAGTATTGTGCGCCATGAGCCTTAAGTACATTGGAAATGATGAGTGAGGGGTCTCCCTTCACTTTTCTAGAGTGTTTAGCATACGTCTCATTGGGGGCGACCATGCGACGCATTCGCTCCTATATCATAGACTTTAGTGCAGTACGAATCATAAACAAAGTCAATTCACTTCTTCAGGGGCGTTTCTTCGACAGATTCCCTTCCCTTTCTCTCGCACCCGTGCGATCGAGACCGTTCCAGTTTTCCCATAGTTGCGTGAACTATGGATGCTCTGATTCTCATTCTAGATGAGATATGTAGGCACGAGATGCGATATCTCGGCGAGCACACTAACAACTAACTTCCCTTTTTCTCTCGCCTCATTGTGATCGAGACTTGTTACCTGAGTTTTTTTTTCTCTCGCCCCAGTGTGATCGAGACCTTTTCACCGACCCATAGGTCGAACTACGACTACTCTGATTTCCTCCTTCTGGTTTGATTGAGGATACGTAGGCACAAGACGGCGATGTCTTGGCGAGCAACCTTCCCCCCACAATCATGTAGTCTCCCAACTACGTTGACTCTGATTTTCCCGCTCCCGAGGGAATACGTAGGCCTAGGACAGCGATGCCCTACCGAGTCACTTTTTTTTCTTTCCCTATTCCTTTTCTAGTTAGAAGTAGGCTTTAGATAACACACCCATTGATCGATACAACAAGCGTGGATCCCATCGAGTACGATAGACGCGAGGGGGTGCTAATACCTTCCTCTCGCGTAACTGACTCTCGAACCCGGACTATGGTTGCGATGACCATGTCTTCTCCCTTTTAAGGTTTCTTCGATCGTTTCCTTTCCCTGCATTGGGATAAATAACGTTCGTTGGCGACTCTTCTGTTCTTTTCTGCCGATTATTTTTTCGCAGGTGCGACACCTGGCAGAGGAATTCTATTTCAAGGAACTCTGAAATTCAGCTCCTAGGATATTCAGACTCTGACTGGGCCGGTTGTCTTTATTCAAGGAAATCTATATCGGGATATTATTTCTTTATTGGGTCTTCTCTCATATCTTGGTGTGCTAAGAAGCAACAAACCATCTCCAGGTCTTCGTCTGAGGCGGAGTATAGAGCCCTTTCTACTACTACTTGCGAACTGATATGACTATTGCATTTACTCCAAGATTTTCATATTACATCCACGAGACAGACTGTCCTTTACTGTGACAGCCAGAGCGCACTTCACATTGCCTCTAACCCAGTGTTTCACTAGAGAACCAAACATCTCGACATTGATTGTCACTTGGTTCGGGAAAAGGTACAAGATGGAACCCTTCGGTTACTTCCAATTACTTCTCAAGAGCAGCTTGCTGATTTTCTCACTAAGGCTTTGGCACCTCCTAAGTTCAACATGTTCATCTCCAAGCTTGGCATGATACACATTTATAATGCTCAACTTGAGGGAGGCTATTGAGATATTGTATCTAATCTAGTGGTTGAGATTGCACCATTTCATCTTGTGGTTGTCATTATCCGATAGCCCAATATATATTGTATTGTAATCTCTTAGTAATCACAATCTAATAGATTCAATATCATATCATAGAGTTGGTTATTTCACCAACTGTTTTTTGTTATACTTCTATCTGTTTTCTGTTATGGAGATTATCTCAATAACTATAGGCTATCTTCCTTGTTTTTCAATTGTCAAAACAACAGATAGTTTCACTTATTAAATATGCCTCAAACGATTAAAGATTTGCATGTTAAAGCTATTTAGACATACGTAGATTGGGCTTATACCTATGGATGATGACATTGGGAAAGAGCTTGCCTGTTGTCTGCTAATCAAGAAAAAGCTGAAATGGAAAAGAGGAAACTAGTTTGGAAGGTTGAATGAGGCTTCACTAAAGAGTCTAAGGTGGTGAGATGAGGGCGAGTTTCGAGAGAAGAGAGATAACAAATAATTTGTGGTCCTTTTTAATTGTTAGCTTATGTTGTGTTTGTATTTGTAGATCATGTTCAAATAGCTTGAATCAACCATGAGCATGTTTATCTTTTGTGCACACCTTTTGTACTAGTGTTTGTATACACCTTTTTGTAGTTGTATCTGTGCACACTCTATGCTATTTTAGAACATGTTTAATGTTATCTTGATTTAATGCCTTTGATTTAAATCAAATAATGTAACAAGATTTTAGTTTAATGCCATTAAATTCAATATTATGTTGATATGAAAGGTTTCATTAATTTAAAATGCTATGAAATTATGGTATAATAAATAACAGGTTACAAATGCACTTTAATCATAGTTTGGTCAATTGTCCTTGTTTGGTTTTTTAAGGTTTCAATTTAATCCCTTAACAAAATTGTTGACTCACTTTTTAAGCCCTTAACGGTTTTTCCACAAAATTTAATAGAAATAACCAAATTGACTAACATAACGATTTTTAAGGGACTAATATGTAACGTTTATTAGATAAGGGACTAAAGTGAAATCTTAAATTAAGTTAAAGGACCTCGTGACTAGTTATGCCTATAATATATTAGTGACGGTGTATACGAGGAAAATAAAAAAGAAAAGTGTTCTATTCGACACATATCTTACACTTATGCCGCATCACTACTACGGATTACACATTTCATAACGGTTGAAACTAACATATAACCACGGTTGATAGTCAGTGGTAAAGTAGCGTGTGGTAGTAAGTGGACTACTTACCACCAAAGACTATTGACTGTGGTAATAAACTAGAAAACGTGCTACATATCACCACGATCTTAATAAACAATCGTAGTGAAAAACTAAAAGGTCCTGGATTCGATACCTAACAACGCCAATTTTGGTGTTTATTATTTGGATAACGCACTACATATAAACACGGTTGAAAGAACAAACCATGGTGAAATAATTTGTTTTTTTAATATAAATTCTTGGATTTTATATAATTAACTTTTTTAACCTATATTTTAGTGAATCATAAATAGACCAGAAACAACAACACAGACCATTTGTGAACCATACCCATAGTTGGCAACTATTAAAAATAAAAAATTGTACTACAATAAAACATAAATGCCTCAAAACAACATACAATTTACACATCATTACGTAAAATAATATCTACAATATGAGGAAGGTGTCTCGTCTCTTGGTGCCTTGACTTTAAACACTTATAATTTCAAATAATAATACTTGTTAGCAAATAACCTTAGAAACTATAACATACAATAAATTATGAATAAATAGTAAAAAAATATTTACTTGTTAATTTTCCCATATGCATTCTTCATAATCATTACAAGTAGCATGCACATCATCTCTATCAACTTCTTCATATGAAATAAGCACTTGTGTTGCGTAAAAAGGAGTTAAAAGAATATCAAATTTTAAAGTATGATTTTCATCACTTTGAAGAATGTGTTTTTTTAGAATAGTTAACAATCTTTTGTTAGAAGGGTCAGTCACCTAAAACACTTAATTTTCTTGGGTTTCCACGATGAATGGTTTAGTCATATAAGTTGCCTTGCTAAGGTTAACCAGTGTGAATCCTAACTCGGCATTTTATACACCAATGTTATTTCCAACCCACTTGCATTTAGATAAAGGCAGTTTGAATAAAACATAATCAATCTCCCAAATATCCCCAGCGACCCAGAAGTACACTTTAGATGCCAATATAGGATTCTTATCTTTCGAACTAGAGAAATACATGGATTCGGCCTTAACCATAACCCCACTATTTTTCATTGTACTACGATCTTCTTTTGATTTTGTATAAAAGGAAAAGTTAGTAAAGTTGTATGCAATCCAAGTTACTACAATAACTTTTGGCATGTTTGACATCCATTTAATTCTCTCGGATGCACTCCCATCATTAGAAATCCTTTCATTAAACCAACTTATGAAATTCTTATAATGCTCTTTCAACAACCCCTTTTCACTCATTCGGGGATATTTTTCCTTGATAAGTCTTTTGTGAGTAGATAAGTAAGGTTGAACTTCATCAACATTATTCAATATATACAAATGTGCTTGAATAGCTATATCCTGAGGCATTGACATAACATTTAAACCTAGAGTACCTCTATCTCTATATCCGTTAGCATGACGAGACTTTGGAATTCCTATAGACCCTTCATCCAACAAATAGTTTGAATAGAACTCAACAAGTTCTTCTGTGATGTACCTTTCTACAATTGAAGCTTCCAATCAGTTGTGATTCTTTGTATATCCTTTAAATATCTCCATGTATCTTTCTATTGGATACATCCACCTTAAATAAACTGGACCACAAAATCTGATTTCTCTGACTAGATGAACAATTAAGTGAACCATAATGTCCAAAAATGATGGAGGGAAATACAACTCTAATTGGCACAAGATTATTGTAGCCTCCTCTTCTAATTCATCTAATTTTTTGAAATTAAGAACTTTATTACATATAGCATTAAAGAATAAGCACAATCTGGTTATAATTACTCTTAGATTTTTTGGTAAGATGCCATCGAGAGCCACTGGTAGAAGTTGTTGCATCAAGACATGACAATCATGAGATTTTAAGCAAATTAACTTGAGATCTTTTATTGATAAAATTTTCTTGATGTTTGATTAGTAACCTTAGAGAACTTTGATACCATGCAAACACTCGCAAAAACTTTTCTTTTCCTTTTTAAATAGAGTGTGACATGTCGGAGGCAAATAAGTTCTTTTTCTTAAATCTTCTGGAGCCAACTGTTGTCGTATACGCATCGCCACCATATCTAGATGGAAATTATTAATATATTTAGTCTTACCTGGAATGTTTAGAAGTGTTCCAATCAAACCATCACACACATTTTTCTCCACATGCATCACATCAAGACAATGTCTTATGTCGAGGTTATACCAATATGGAATATTATAGAACACTGATCTTTTTTTTCCAAATATTTATATCAATGGTCCCTTTTTTATTCTTTCCAAAGACAACAATAATGTGTTATTGTCGTTTATAAACTTCATCACCGATTAAAGGTTTATGAGCGATATTAAACTTTTACTCTCCGTTAAAATCCTTCTGCAATCTACGATAAGGATTATTAGGTTTTAGAATTTCCAATGCCTAACATAAAAAAGTCTTTTTTCCAAACTAAAGTTGGCGAAAATAGATATTAGATTCACATATAAGACACACTTTATGTCCCTTGACATTGTATCCAGCCAAATTATAATATGAAGGAAAGTCGCTGATTATACAAAATAACATGGCACACATCTTAAAATTTTCACTTGAATACGCATTATCAACGTCAACGTCTTCCTTCTACAAAAGTCTTATATTTTCTATTAATGGACCTAAATAAACATCTATGTCGCTTCCATGTTATCTTGGTCCCAAAATCATCATAAATAACAACATATACTTGCGCTTCATGCACAACCAAGGAGATAGGTTATAAATCAGCGAAGGACATACCAGAAAGTATGATTAGTACTTAGATTACTAAAGGGATTCATTCCATTAGTGCCAAGCCCAAGCCTAAGTTTTATTGGCTCAAGGATAAAATCCAGAAACAACGAATCAATTTTCTTCTATTGCAAAGAATCAGTTTCATGGCAAATTTTTCCATCACATTTTCTTTCATCTGCATGCCACCGAATATTCTTTGTGTCATTCGCATTAGCAAAAAGTCTCTTGAACCTTGGAATTATTGGCAAGTACAATAACACTTTAGCAGAAGGATACTTCTTGCTGACTTCGTCATAGTCATCACCACTATTTTCATTCACCTTGTAGCATGACTCACCACATTCTGGACATTAATCAAAATTTTAATACTCTTTTCTGTATAATATGCAATAATTACGACATGCATGTATTTTGATATACTTCAAACCCATTGGACATAATATCTTCTTGGCCTCATAACAATGATCCGACAAATTGTTATCTTATGGCAGTATTTGTTTTAACAAATCAAGCAATTATGTGAAAATTTTATCCGTCCACCCACTTTTTGCCCTCAGATTAAACGATTTTAACACCATAGAAAATCATGTAAAACTTGTGCACCTCTTGTATAAAGGTGCATCCTTATCACTACATAAAGTATCATACACATGAGTTTTCCTAAATGAAGATTCTCTAATATCACATATCATATTTTCTAGCCGATCATCCATATCTTCACCAACTTCATGTATTTGTGACGACGCGGTTTGTTGTTCATCTACTTCACCACGTCACATCCATATTGTATAATTTTGACAAATTTCACCACAACATAGGTGATAAAATATTATTTTCTTTGATTTTTTTAATATTCCCGCATATAACACAAAGACAATAAAAGAGTCCATTATTGTTGGGAAGATTTTGTTCTGCATGTTCAAGGAATTCAAGAACTCATTTCTCATACCTAATATATTAGCTTTCATCCAACTACGATCCATTATATATTTTGAAATTTATATCAAAAGTTTGTAGAATCATTTAACAATACAATAACACAATAAGAATGAAACAACCACCAAAACAATATATTACATTCTAAACAAAAGAAAAACAATCTCAATATCACTAAATCACAACAATATTTAACAACACCAAAATATAACATTCTAAACAAAAGAAAAACAATCTCAATATCACTAAATCACAACAATATTTAACAACACCAAAAATATAACATTCTAAAGAAAAGAAAAATAATCTCAATATCACTAAATCACAACAATATTTAACAACACCAAAACCTAAAACTCAACATGAATGGCGATGAAGGTGATGGAATAGATAACATACCGTAACTGTGAAAAAGAGGAAGATGCCAAGAAATGATTTTTCGTGTATCTTTCTTGAAGTTTCGATGTTCCACTCCTTGATTCAAAGAAATAATAGAGTTTGCTATCGTTTTCGTTTGTTCATTCGCTATAGCAAACATATTAATTTTAGAAAGCGATAGCGAATGATTGGTCTTTTCAACTACCGCTTTCGTTTGTTCATTCAAGTTTCACCATAATTGAAAAGACCAATCATTATGAAACATATTAATTTTCGACAGACATACTACCACGGTTGACAAATACAACCATGGTGAAACAATGTATAGATTTTACTATAAAACTGAAAAAAGCGAGTCATTCACCATTTTATTAAACCTAAGTCATTCCGCTGTCAACCTGCATATTCCATTATTCAAAAGTTAATACTGTATATAGAAAAATTTTTTTAAAGATTAATGTTAAGATTCACTTTATCCAGTAAACGATAAGTTTAAATGTAATTTTTAATGCCAAAATTTTTAAGGTATAAGATAAATGAATGGATATATTGCACACAAGGCGTATATGAGATCGTAAAAACCATGACTTTTTTTAAAAAATTTATAGTTTTCCATTTGTTTTATGCAAAAAACGGCAAATAAGTTAT
The DNA here is from genome assembly GCA_022829125.1 of Lathyrus tuberosus. NCBI lineage: Eukaryota > Viridiplantae > Streptophyta > Magnoliopsida > Fabales > Fabaceae > Lathyrus > Lathyrus tuberosus. The sequence continues at coordinate 112,560 of JALAZF010000659.1, read as the reverse complement.
TTTTCCTATTTCTTCTATGAAAAATAATATTTCTGAGTTTTGAGTGTCACTTCACTACGGTTATTAGAAATCACCGTTGTGAAAAGTATTTTAATTTTAATATAACTAAAGAAATTAAGGAACACACCCTTTTTTATATAGAAAAAATAGAAAAATGTTGATGTTGAGATTTGAAACATGTAAGCCTTAATATATTACTAGGTTATTAGTATGAACCATAGTTAAAAGTCTTTTAATAAAAAAGATGCAGACGTTTAAAAAAGAGCTATTACTTCGATTGATTGAATAACCGATGTAATAACATGTTACAATTGATGAATTTTGTAGTAGTCTATGTTACTTTTCACAAATATGGTAAATAATATTTTTTAAGGCTTAATTAGTGTCGAAGTCTTTTAACTTAATTTCAATTTTCACTTTAGTCCCTTATTTAATAAAGGTTACATTTTAGTCCTTTAAAAACTATCCCCTTAGTCAAGTTGGTTCTTTATGTTAATTTTTGTTAGAAAATGTTAAGTTGTGTAAATGTGGCTTGACAGCATGACAAGTGAGTCAACACTTTAGTAAAGGGACTAAATTGAAACCTTATATATAGTAAAAGTACCAAATTGAATTTTTTTTGTTATATTAACAGAATCATGAATATAATGACATTAAACCAAAATATTGCTACATTACTTATTCAAAGCAAGGCATTAAACCAAAATGAATTAAGGTGTACACAAACACAACTACAATAGTTTATTCTTCTTAGAACTTTGTCATTGGTGAAAACAAAATTTCCAGGTTTAACAATTTTGCAGCTATTGTAGAGATGTGGTTCTTCACATGAAATCTCTTTTCTCATCTTATGGATTGTCACAGTATAGCTTCCTTCTGAACATGGTATAAACTATGCACCATAACTTATGTGGCATCCAACTACTCTTTTCTCCTAAGAGATTAAACAGTTCTGCAAGTTCCTAATAACATATTTCAGTGCATTAGTATGAAATTATGCGGTAACAAATTTGAGACTGCAAATTCTTGAAAAGTATATAATTTTGAATTTATTTTTAAATTTATTATTAATTACCTAATGGGGGTGTAATGCGATTAAAACTGAAAAGAGATCAAGTACAAATGTTGGCAAATACAAGAACTTCATTGTAGAATAAATGAAAAGACCTTGGCAAAATCTACTAGTAAGCAAGCTCTAGAAGATGAAATCCAAAATAACTTAAACTCAATCCTTTCTTTAGATGATAGCAGAAGAGCTGAATTCCAGCTTACCTATGAGGAGGAATAACAACACGTTGATGGAGGAGCAACAAAACGTTGTTGTATGCATAACATCATTGTTTAAATATTACTATTTTTCCTTTGGCCCTGCTTTTCTTTTCATAAATGGTGTTAGATTTAATGTTGATATATGCATAAATAATTAGGTTTGCTTTTGTAACACCTTACTATACCCATTTGTATAAAAATAGAAAATACGGAAACATTGCGGAATAAAATTAGAGTTTATACAAGTAGGATGTCACATTACCAAAAACAACATCAAAGTGAAGTATCAATTCGCTTCACATTTTATTATTTCATAAAAATAAGTAGTTTTGATTAAACAGCGGAAACAAATCGAACGGTTTAACATTAAACCCCCAAGGTACATCAATACTCCACCTAATACGTGGTCCAACAACAACTGATCAAAAACAAATACGTAACAATTAACTAAGAACAAATAACATAAAAATATGACGAAATCCCCATCCTTCTTGTGTTACGTATCAGAGCGACTCCTAAGACTCGATCAAATAACAACACAATGCTCCAGGCACTACTCAGGTATCTGGTCACATGTACTCCCCAAGGAGCACAGACACAACAAACAGAAAAGGGGTGAGAACTACATTCAATAAATAAATGGTGAAAAATACATGCTAAGGAGTAGTTCACAGAAAACACATTAATCATACGATTACCATGCACATACGAGTGTCACATCATAATTCGGCATAAACAGTCCACATTCAATCATACATATGTAATGCGACTCAACTGACACGACACAATGCATGTGGTACCATCACAATCATATACGGTTCACCCTAGAACCCGATTCCCATCGGAATCCGGATAAGTCATGTACGTTCCTCTGAAATACAACTTACCTCCACACGACTCTCACATTGAGTCCGGACAAGACTAGGTACCCATCATGGATTCCCACCTAGCTCGTCTCCACATAACATGACATGAATGCATGACACAAATTATGCACAACATACTAATTAATCAAGCATAATTTCACGATTCTCAATGATCACACACGAGCCACATGTTCACCGTAATTCTCTCCATAATTACCACCACAGCACAAGACCGTCCCCACATGACAATCTTGGCACTGCCCATATTGCACCACAGCAAAAACGGGGAATTTGCACCACAACTCTGCCCATACGCGTATGGCCCTGCCCCATACCCGTATGGACTTCTCTTTACGCCCCAGGCCTGCGTATCATACGCGTAGGGCCAGTTGCACAGGTCATCCATACACGTATTGCCCTAGGCCTTACGCGTATGTCCAGAGAGGGTTTTCCTCACAAAACCCATCCAAAACTCCCCATACACGTAATGCCTAGTCTATACGTGTATGATCCCCTCCAAAAGCCCCCTAAACACGTACTGACCTTGCCATATGTGTATGGCCACTCCAACATACGCGTATCATACGCGTAGCGGCAGAGGGTCGTGCTGGGTTTGGGGACAAGGCACATATGTTACGCATACGGCCTCTGGGAGTGTCCCCCATACGCGTATGGCCTCCCCCTATACACGTATGGCCAGAGAACATGCCAAAAAGTCCAGTTTTCCATTTACCCGAGTTATCACCCATTGAAACCCATTCCAGCCCCTAAATTAGATCCAAACTCATCTTTATTTCAGTTTCATTCCAAAGTTCTAACTCTACTTCATGGTTTCATCATTTTTATCAACATTTTATGTGTTTACAAACCTATTTTTCGTTAACTCCATAAACCCCAAATTCCAGATTTGTTCTATATCAAAACTCAGCAACACAGAATCAGTATGCACGAATTTTACTGTTCGATTTCAATATACGATACAGATTCACACATACATGCATTCACACCAATCATTACTCAAACACAGATTTACAGCAGCAATCACACAATCACGTAACATATCAAGAAGACAAAAAAAAGTACAGAATTCTAAGAGGGAAAGGACCCCTCACTACCTTCTCATGTTCATATCACCTATATTGAACCCCATTCTCCCCCCTTACCTGAAATCTGAGCTTGATCCTTCAACAATGGTGGAATCTCCCTTCTTGCCCTAGTTCTCCCTTGTTTTTTCTCTTGTTCTCCTTTCCTTCTCTTTTCACGTAAACTGCCTGATTTTTGCTAACCTCTCCACTAATCCCTCTAATTATGTTTTATTAATTATCTTAATAATAATAATAATGTTAGTAATTATAATAATACTAATATTAATAATAATAATAATAATATTAATACAACTAACATTAACATTAATAAAATGTCTCCTTATTATATTATTATTACCTTGTTATCCTAACCTTTAATTTCGATTAAGTCCTCTTACTAAGCTTTCACACCCGCCATACACACATACCCCTAATTAAATCAATAAAATTACAAACAACACACAAAATAAATCTTAACCGACTAAATAATTAAATGGGGTGTTATAACTCTCCCCCACTTAAATATTTTAGTCCTCGAAAATGTACCTGGCGAGAACAATTTCGGATACGAATCTCGCATCGTGCTCTCTAGTTCCCAGGTCACACTTCCTCCAACAGCTCCTCCCCAAGCTACTCTCACTAAAGGAATATCTTTGCCTCTTAGCTGTTTCATCTTGCGATCCTCGATAAGGCATCGCCTCCACAGTAAGATTATCCCGAATTTGTACTTCATCCCTCTGAAGCACATGAGATGGGTCAGCAATATACTTCCGAAGTTGCGACACATGAAACACGTCATGCAAATTCAAAAGTTTGGGTGGCATCGCCACTCTATAAGCAACAATCCCAACTCTCTGCAAAATCAGATACGGTCCAATGAACTTAGGATCCATCTTCTTTGATTCCAGCGCACGACCAACACGGGTCACAGGATTGACCCTCAGAAACACATGGTCGCCCTCGCTGAATTCCAAGTCTTTCCTCCTATTATCATGATAGCTTTTCTACCTACTATAGGATGCCTTCATCTTTTCTCTAATCATTTGAATCACCTCACACTACCAAAGAAAAGGAAAATTATGGCGGTTAAAGTAATGCTATAATGGCGGTTTTAAGTGCCATAATTTTCAAAAGTGACGTTTTCTTAAAACGCCATAATTTTGGCTGCCGCTACGTAAAAAATGGCGGTTTCATATCAACCGCCATACAAACCGCCACAATTTATTCAGGAATAAAATGGCGGTTTTGTATGAGTATTTAGTGTCAGTTTTAAACGCCACAATTTTCATTATGTTTCTAAAAAAATAATATCTAATATGGCGATTATAATCGCCACAATTTTCAAATTTTTAAATACATATATTAAATATAATAGGAAAAACTGCATTAAAAAGAAAATGAAAATACACAAAAGGAACATAAGATATCACATTGTCATCATTTAAGTATTTGAGCTCCCGTTACAGAAGGTTCAATTTAATCACTAAGACAAAATGCAGTCTAATATTGTCATAAGTCTAACACAAAGAGCAGTAACTACTAGACAGAGATCACAACAATGCTTGTTAACTAATTTAATGAGAATATTTGTTAGCACACATATAAGGTGTTTTTATCCATAAATTTACTCTTAGGCCCATCTGACTGTTGAAATGGGTTTGCAATTTCATCTGAACCATCAGTTGGGGACACAAGCATCACATCAATTTCTCTACAAATTATTAAGCCAATAATTTTGGTCTTATCCATAGTTTTTAATGGATCATCAGAATCTTTAAGAAACTGAACAACATCGTCCAGCCGCTATGCAAACCAAATTTATTACCACCAGTTATATAATTGTCTTGGAACATCAGCTAAAAGACCTGGACCTGCAAAATTCATTACTTAAATAAGACAATCTTACAACGTAATAACCAATAAAATAAAACACATGGATAAAAAGAAGATGAAACTATTGAGGACGTGCAAGTCGAGGGAGTCAATATCAAAGGTAGCATCAAAGTAGTGATCTTAGTAGTGGCCAGGGGCATCAACATGAATGTCGGTATGAGTCGGAAGTGTCATTTCAGTGTTGTTAACGATGGAACTGTTCTTCATGCTCTTTGGAAGCCACTGGAATTTACTGATATCATCTTTAGATTCAAACTCCAACAGTCAGTTCACAAGTATTCTAACAAATATATATGTAAAATTCCCAATTGCTTATTTAGTTAATACATACCACTTATTATACCAAGAGATCTCCAAGAGATGAAATCTTTGGGTCAATAACTATTTGTGCTTCTTAACTAAGCTTTTATGACTTGCCGTACATCTTTAAGTTGACCCCACTTTAGTTCGATGATAATTCCTACAGTATATAGTTTAAAGATATATAAATGCACACAAAATTGTGCAATGTAATTTCCTTTACAATGACATCTCCAATAAAAGTACGGTCAAATTTGATCCCAGCAACAGAGAGAGAAGAAATAAATAGCAAAAAAAGAATGTACAAATTACCAGTTTGAGCCTTGAAGCTTGGACGCAAAAGACATTCGCTTGTCACCACTTCATACATGGTTGTGATATTTGGAAGAATTCCGGTTTTCGTATGTGCTGAGACAATTACCTATTAATAAACAAGCATCACATTCATTCATGCATGACTGTTTCATATAAGAAGAGGTTGTTGATTTTGAGAACAAAAACAAAACAGATAGTATTAAAAGAACATACAATGTCAAGTAATTTTGGATCAAATGTTTAGAGAATATTACTACTTGTATCGAGCGGTATCGTAAAATTTGAAGAATAATATATCTCTAATAGTAAACCTTTGGAGATTTTTTTAGAGATAAATAGAATACTCCTGTATGTAGGCCACAACATAAAAAATGCAAAAGTTCTCTACCATACTTCTCATTTCCATGTATATAAAGTTAAAAAAATGCAAAAGGAAACACTAGCTGATCCATGTACATACATATAATTTACAAATCTAAAATCTAAGGTTATCTTATTTTAAACGATATAACATTATACTCTACTGAACCTCAAATGATGCCAGGACCATGTTATTCAGAAGAATTGAATATCTGACTACAAGTGCAATATATCAACACCAAGAGTTCACCTATAACTTTATGCCAAATGACACTTATTTCTCTAGAATGCACTCTATTAAGCCATTTCCTCTTAAAAGCTACATAATATATATTTTGACTTATGGGTGATGAAATTGGATGGATGAAATTTGGTTCGTACACGTGGCATGATATGAGTAAACATTGAACATAAACTAAACATTCAAAACAAATAAGTATTAAAACAAATTTGGGTGGAGGTACTTCAGTAGTGCATCATATGTGGGCAATTTGCAACAAAAATCTCTAAGATTCACCATCGCGTGATTCTAATAATAATTCATGCAAATTGAAATTAAAAGACACTAAAAATATTATCATAAATTATAAATTAGTTTTAAAATAGATAATGAAACTAGATAAACATATAATATGAAATAATAATATTTTTAATATATAAATTGTCAATATCTTTCCAGTCATAGGGTAAGCTATAAAGCTGAATTCCAAAAGAGATTGGAACTGCAACCTTACAAATCCAGGTGTGACCCTTCATCAAAAATTTTATCTCCCTTTTCAGAAACTTTAATTTTGGCACCTCTTTTGTCAGAGCATCAACAAGGTGCCTCTTTCTAGACATAAAAAATATTTCAAGGTTACCATTTTTATAATATATAACACAATAAACATTCCCATGGACATAAGTAACTAGAAGGATTCTCAATAACATTCATAGAGGTTTACACTATGTTTTTAGTTCAGTAATATTCTAACATAAGTTGTACATAAGCTGATTTTAAAAAAACTATGAAAAAAAACTAATAAAATTGATAACTAGAATTTATTTGGACAAAAGTAACTAACAAGTTTACCACCAACCAAAAGTGGAATACTTCCATCACTCATTCAGAGCAAGACAAGATCATCAATAGAAACAGATAGTGCCAAAGCACTGTTTCAGATTCATGATTAGATTTAGAGTTAGATGCTCCAAAGCTTGCATCTTGGGTAGTTAAAGAGCTGTAAAGAATTTGAACACAGCGTTCATAGACTTCAATATAACATGGCATCTTTCAACAAAACCAAGATGTTATTTGTTATACCTTAATCTTAATTTAAAATCAGGAGAATGAAGCATAAATAAAAAATATTCGATAACATATGATAAAACAATTGGTAAAGAGCAATAAAAAATTCGTTAACATCCGATAAGCAAATAATCAAACTAAATAGTTAAGATTTAGTAACAATACATAAATTGTGAACCTCCTATACAAATATCACTAAAATTCTGAACATACTACTTCACCAGCTTCGCCAAGGAATGTTGTCTTATGACTGGTATGTATTCTCTTCTCTGCATGAACTTCAAGTACTTTCTTTTCTTGTAAAACCTTCTCTCTCTTACACTGCAGACAACGATCTTTATCATTGATAGTCTCACCAGTACACTTACATTCATTGCAGGGATGCTACATTTGCTGAATCTTTGACAGACCGAGTTGCCTAATAGAAACTTTCATACCAGTTCCTTGACAATATAGATTTAGAACTTTTACTGTAAACTATTTCAAATAACAACTAATGTAAGTAACATTGTCTCTGAAATAAGAAACATTTACACAAACAAAAAGACTAGCTTATGTTTGAATGAACTTATTCCATGTTATAATTGGGTTTTAAACACGACATAATATAAAATCGTCTGTAAAAAGAAATTTTCCTGTGAGAGAGAGAGAGAGAGAGAGAGAGAGAGAGAGCTTCTTCGATGTTACAACATCCTCTCCATGTCTCAGCCTCCGTCCTCGGCTACTACCACCGCCACCACCACCTGTTCAATGAGCCAAAACTAATTCAAGATAATTAAACCATACAAAAATTGAATAAGGTAAGAGCAAACCAAATAACGCAAAATCATAATCCTCACCAAAGAAAGACGAGAAGATGTCAAATGGGTCATGGCCACCACCACCCATTCCTTCCTTAAGACCATCCTCACCATATTTTTTTAGATATCTCATGTTTCTCTGGATCACTCAGAACATCATAAGCTTGTGCTAGCTCTCTGAAGTTTGAACTACACCCCAATAAATAAATAATTCAATAAATCAATTCAATAAAAACACATAAAGCCTCAAAATCGCTATTAACTAAAGTTAGTTGAATCAAAATCAAAACCAAACCCAATCAACGCCACAACTGAAACTTAACCTAACCCTAAATCAATAAAAAAACACCTTCAAGATATAATAGACATCCACAATCAAATCAAATAATTCAAAATTAAAGAAAAGAGATAACCAATTAATCATCCATACAACATAGAATTAATCAAATTAGCATCAACAAAAATAAATTTAATTTAAATATCAAACCTTCTCGGGATCACAACCTTTATCGGGATGATTCTTAAAAGCAACTTTTTTGTAATCTTTTTTCAAATCATTCTAAGAAGCGTTCTTAGAAACACCCAGGATTTCATAGTACCTTGTGCTATCACTTTTCTTCTATGCTCTCCCAAACATCGTTGTACTCGAAAATCTAGTACATATCAAAACCTAAGTTGAAAGAAGTGATCAACGATAAGAAGAAGAGTAACAACGATAGTTCCATATCCTTAGTCTTAATTTGAAATCAGGAGAATGAAAAATTAATAAAAAATTCAATAACATACGATAAAAATTTTGGTAACATGCAATAAATAATTTGTTCGCAAACGATAAGCAAATAATCAAACCAAATGATTAAGATTCGGTAACAATACATGAAGTATATCAAAAAAAGGCAAGAGTGAAGAGGTAATAGAGAAACCCTAATTTTACCTCAGAAATTGTGGAAGAGAGATTGGCGGAGAGGAGGAACAGAAAAGAAGAATTACAGTGATGAGTGAGTGAAAGGAAGAAAGAACGATTTAAAGATAGAAGAAAGAAGAAGGGAAGAAGGATGAGATTGAAGATACAAATATGAATTTGGAAAAGGTAAAACTGAGAATGGGAAAGGGAAAAGCGTGAAGAAGAAGGGAAGAACGATTTTTTTTTGAAATAAGGGTTTCTTTTCTTTTTTTTCTTTGGTATAACATAAGGGTTTCTTTTTACCTGAATTAAAAAAGAAAAAAAAATGATAAAACGTGTAAAAAAAAAGGAATAGTTACGAAGACACGTGGGGGCGTCCTTATGACATGAATTTATAAAAAACAACTTATTAAATAACTTAAGTATATAACGGCGTCACTATTTTACTAACATTACGTCGGTTTGGAAAACCGTCGTAGTTTACAGTAAATAGTGACGGTTTCATCAAACGCCATAATAAAACCGCCATAATTTACGCGTTTTTTTGTAGTGTCAGTAGTCTGTTGCACAATCTCGGGTCTGAGTACAGTACTCTAGCCTGACTCATAGCAACATAGAGGCGTCCTACACCTCCTACCATACAACGCTTCAAAAGGCGTTATTCCGATATTATAATGGTAACTGTTATTGTAAGTAAATTCAATCAATGGAAAATGAGTATCCCAAACACCTCCATGCTCGAGTATACAAGCTCTCAACAAGTCCTCCAGCGACTGAATAATCCTCTCCGACTGTCCATCTACCTGCGGGTGATAAGCAGAACTCAACTTCAAACTAGAAGACAAAGCTTCCTGCAAGCTCTTCCAAAATCTGGAAGTAAACCTCAGGTCTCTGTCAGACACAATGCTCGACGGAACCCCGTGCAACTTTACTATTACCCTGATATAAATCTCTGGTAACTTTGCCAACGGAAAACTGATGTTAATCGGTATAAAATGTGCCGATTTTGTCAGTCTATCCATAATTACCCAAATAGCATCAAAGCCTCTCGCCGTAGGCAACTCGGTCACAAAATCCATCGCAATACTATCCCACTTCCACTCTGGCATTTCCAGTGGTTGCATCAAACCAGAAGGTTTCTGATGTTCCACTTTTGACTTCTGACAAGTCAAATAAGCATACACAAACCGAGCTATGTCTTTCTTCATACCCGGCCACCAAAATAATTTCTTAAGATCCTGATACATTTTCGCAGCTCCTGGACGAATACTCAAGCTACTCCTGTGGCTCTCCGCTAAGATCATTTTTCTCAATTCCAGATTATCCGGCACATAAATTTTGCCTCGAAATCTTAACAGTCCAAAATTATCCACTTTAAATTCACCTTGTGCATCCGACCCCCCTGCGGTCATCAAATCCACCAGCTTCAAATCAAGCTTCTAACTCTCTAATCTCACTAAGGAACTCATTATTATCTTTCAGCATACCCAACATCACACTCTCAGGAGTCAATTCGCAAACCATACTCAAGTCTCTAAATTGTTCAATTAAATCCAACTCTCTAATCATCAATGTCGACATATGAATTGTCTTCCGACTCAAAGCATCCGCTACGACGTTAGCTTTATCGGGATGTTAACTCAAGATAAAATCATAGTCCTTCAAGAATTCCAACCATCTTCTCTGTCGCATATTCGACTTTTTGGTCAAATAAATATTTCAAACTTTTATGATCACTGAACACTTCAAACCTCGACCCGTACAAGTAATGCCTCCAGATTTTCAACACAAAAACTGCTGCAGCTAACTCCAGATCATGAGTAGGATAATTCCTTTCATGTAATCTCAATTGTTGTGAGGCATAAGCTACGACCTTACCATCTTGCATCAATACTCTGCCTAATCCCATTTTAGACGTATCACAATACACCGCAAAAGGTTCATCTGGCTTTGGTAAAATCAACATTGGCACCGTAGTCAACCTCTTCTTCAATTCCCGGAAACTCTCTTCGCACAAGATGTCCCACACAAAGACCTGACATTTTTTAGTCAACTGAGTCAGAGGAAGGGCTAAATTAGAAAATCCTTCAATAAACATGCGGTAATAACCTGCCAAACCCAAAAAAACTCCTAATCTATGTCACTGATTTTGGAGGTTCCCACTGAAGTACAACACTTACTTTGAATGGATCCACTGCTATGCCATCACCAGTAGGGGTGTCAAAACGGGCCGCCCGCCTCGCCCCGCTCCGCTCCGCCAAAAGCCCGCCAAAAAAAGAGCGAGGCGGACATGCCTGCCAAGGTGAAATGGGCATGAAATTCTAACCCGCCCTGCCAAGGTGGCGGGTTGGTGGGCGGCGGGCCGGCCCGCCTTCTTTTTTTAAATTTTTTTCCCATTTTTTTAAATAAATTAAAATGCTTTATTTTTTTACATTTCAATAAGAAATTCATATCCAAATAAGTCCTAAAACACAATAAATACAAAATTAAATATTTAACCAATATGGGATTGAAATATCAAACTAATATTAAACCAATATGGGATTGAAATATCAAACTAGCAGACAACATACAAGAACTGAAATGGGATTAATATTCAACCAATATTCAATTATTCAGGGAAAAATATTCATCCAATATGGGATTGAAATTTGAAATATCAAACTAGACCAAAAGTAACATAAATCCAGTATAAGAACTCATAACACCTTAAAATCCAATATTCAATTATGATTATTTCTATGATGGACAAAAAGAACAAAAAGTAGAGTGGCGTCTGCCACATCAAGGAGAGTGGCGCCTGCCACATCAAACAAAAATAAAAAAAGTGGCGCTTGCCACTATGGGTGGCACCTGCAACGAAACCAAGCCACTTATGTTGTAGTGTTTAACTAGTTTTTTTTTTAATTTATTTTAACGGGCTGGCGGGCCAACCCCGCCCCATTATGTCTTCTGCCCGCGGGGTTTTTCGTTTTGGCGGGGCGGGCGAAACGGGTGGGCGGGCCCAAAATCACAACCCAACCCGCCATTTTTTGGCAGGTGACGGGCCATCCCGGCGGGCCCCGACCCGTTTTACCACCCGTAATCACCAGTGATAACATGTCCCAGGAAACTCACCTCATGCAATCAAAACTCACACTTTGAAAGTTTTGCAAACAACTTATTATCTTTCAACACTTGTAATGCAACCCTCAGATGCTCTGCATTATTTCTTTCTGACTTGGAATAAATTAAAATGTCATCAATAAATACTACCACAAACTGATCCAAATAAGTATGAAAGATACGATTCATGTACTCCATGAATACGCCCGGCTCATTGGACACTCCAAACGACATCACAACATATTCGTAATGTCCATAACGAGTCCTAAAAGTTATTTTCTGAATATCATCTTCCTTCATCTGAATCTGATGGTAACCTGATCTCAAATTAATTTTACTGAAAACACGAGCTCCCACGAGTTGATCCATTAAATCATCAATTCTTGGAAGCAGATATTTGTTCTTGATGGTCACTTTATTCAGTTGACGATAATCAATACACCATCTCATACTATCGTCCTTCTTCTTAACCAAGAACACTGAAGCGCCCCACGACGACACACTGGGTCTAATAAACTTCTTATCAAGTAATTCTCCGAGTTGAGATTTCAACTCCGCCAATTCTGATGCTGATATTCTGTATGGTGCCATAGATATAGGTTTGGTACCAGGAACAAGATCAATTGCAAATTCCACCTCTCGCTGCGGAGGCAACTCTGAAATATCATCCGGAAACACTTCTAGAAACTCTTTCACCACCGGTAATTCATTGATTGACGGTCCGCCTTCAACAAATAATGAGTCAAACACCACAAACAGTTTAGCTTCATCTTCCAACAAGGTCCTCAATTCCTTGGTAGATATAAAACTAGTCAACTCTTCTTCCTCTGGAGTAAGAAATAATAACCTCTTCCTATAGCAATCAATGTAGACATAATTGATTTCTAGCCAATTCATCCCTAAAATAACATCCAGATCACTAAGTTGTAAGCAAATCAAATCCACTCCAAAATATTTACCAAATATCGGCACAGGACAATTCAAGCACACAAAAGATATAGTGATTGACCCAATAGATGGAGTATCAATCACCATTCCTTTACTCAGATTAGACGGCACTAGTTCTAGTTTCTTCACACAATTAACAAAAATTAATGAGTGGGTCGCACTCGTATCCATGATAGCAATCAAATGAGTGTTATGAATGTAACAAGTACCTCTAACCAAACGATCCTCACTGGTAGGTTGAGCCCCCACCAATGCGAATACCTTCCCACCGGTCTACGACTTCTTCGGCTTCTGACAATGGGTGATGATGTGACCCTGTTCACCACAGTTGTAATAGGTATGTATGTTGGTCCTACAATCTGCCACAACATGACCTGACTTCTCACATTTGAAACACTTCTTCACCTCATTTTGATATTCATTAGCACGGTGACCCGCGCAACCATATCTGAAGCACTTGAGAGGATTGGAAGAATTTCCTCCCCCACTTGGCTTCTTACCAACAACAGCTTTCTGCTTTCCCTTATCTGCCGGAGCACTGTAAGGTGTACTCCCATGTCTCTACTTACCCCTTTTGTCACTCAGGGCCTTGTAATGAGCAACCCGAGCCCTGTTATCTTCATCATAAATTTAACACCGGTTCACCTACTCAGGAAAATATATGATCTTTTGATAACTAATACCTTGTTTGATCTCGGGACGCAGCCTGTTCTCAAACTTGATACACTTCAAACTCATAGCAACATCAGTATTGTAATGAGGACAATACTTCACCAGTTCCTTGAATTGAGTCACATATTCTGCAACCGTCAAGTTCCCTTGCTTCGATTCTTCGTATTCAACCTCTTTCTTACCACAAACATCTTCTGGAAAGTACTTCTCCAGAAACTCATCCTTGAACACCGTCCAAGTAATAGGACCACCTACAGCTTCTAGCCTTTGACGGGTGTTATCCCACTAGTCTACAACTTCACCATTCAGCATGTGAGTGCCAAATCGCACCTTCTGAGCTTCAGTGCATCCCATGACTCTGAAGATCTTCTCAATATCCTTTAGCCACTTCTGCGCCACATCCGGTCCGTGTCTACCTTTGAACTTAGGTGGCTTGTTGTTCTGGAACTTTTCCAAATTGAGGAACTCAACATCCTCGACACTTCAATTGTTACTCTGCAGGGCCTGCGCAACAGCCTATAAGCAGCAGCAATCGCAGCATCATTCCAACCATCCATACTGCTCAACACCAAAGGAACACATGTTAGAAGAAACACACGACTATACACACGCTATAGTCAGACTCAACTACTACACTGGCCGGACGGACCAACTAGGCTCTGATACCAATTGTAACACCCTACTCCACCCATCCATATAAAAATAGAAAATACAAAAACATTGCGGAATAAAATTAGAGTTTATACACGTAGGATGTCACATTACCAAAAACAACATTAAAGTGAAGTATTAATTCACTTCACATTTTATTATTTCATAAAAATAAGTAGTTTTAATTAAACAACGGAAACAAATCGAACGGTTTAACATTAAACCCACAAGGTACATCAATACTCCACCTAATACGTGGCCCAACAACAATTGATCAAAAACAGATATGTAACAATTAACTAAGAACAAATAACATAAAAATATGACAAAATCCCCATCCTTACCGTGTTACGTATCAGAGCGACTCCTAAGACTCGATCAAATAGCAACACAATGCTCCAAGCACTACTCAGGTACCTGGTCATCTGTATTCCCCAAGGAGCACAGACACAACAAACAGAAAAGGGGTGAGAACTACATTCAATAAATAAACGGTGAAAAATACATGCTAAGGAGTAGTTCACACAAAACACACTAATCATACAATTACCATGCACATACAAGTGCCACATCATAATTCGGAATAAACAACCCACATTTAATCATACATATACAATGCGACTCAACTGACACGACACAATGCATGCGGTACCATCAAAATCACATACGGTTCACCCTAGAACCTGATTCTTGTCGGAATTCGGATAAGTCGTATACGTTCCTCTGAAATACAACTTATCTCCACACGACTCCCACATAGAGTCCGGACAAGACTAGGCACCCATAATGGATTCCCACCTAGCTCGTCTCCACATAACATGACACGAATGCATGGCACAAATTATACACTACATACAAATTAATCAAGCATAATTTCATGATCCTCAATGATCACACACGAGCCACATGCTCACCGTAATTCTCTCCGGAATTACCACCACAATACAAGATCGTCCCCACTCGACAATCTTGGCTCACACACATAAAACACGTCTTAACTAGACATTTTCACAAAAACCCACATTTTATCCTATTTAATGTTATTACTAGTTTCTCCTATGTTCGATTATACCGTCTTAGTCTTACAGATCAAGGGAAATTGCGTTACACGGGAAATCGGGACCGAAACTGCAAAAATGGGGAATTTGCACCACAGCTCTGCCCATACGCGTATGGCCCTGCCCCACACGCGTATGGACTTATCCCTACGCCCTAGGCCTGCGTATCATACGCGTAGGGCTAGCTGCCCAGGCCATCCATACGCGTATTGCCCTAGGCCTTACGCGTATGGCCAAAGAGGGTTTTCCTCACAAACCCCATCCAAAACTCCCCATACACGTAATGGCTAGCCCATACACATATGGTCCCCTCCAAAAGCCCCCCATACGCGTACTGACCTTGCCATACGCGTATGGCCACTCCAGCATACGCGTAACGGCAGAGGGTCGTACTGGCTCTGGGGACAAGGCACGTATGTTACGCGTATGGCCTCTGGGAGTATGCCTCCTACGCATATGGCCCCCTCATACGCGTATTGCCAGAGAACATGCCAAAAAGACAAGTTTTTCATTTACCCGAGTTGTCACCCATTGAAACCCATTTCATCCCCTAAATCAGATCCAAACTCATCTTTATTTCAGTTTAATTCCAAAGTTCTAACTCTACTTCATGGTTACATCATTTTTATCAACATTTTATGTGTTTACAAACCTATTTTTCGTTAACTCCATAAACCCCAAATTCCAGATCTGTTCTATATCAGAACTCAGCAACACAGAATCAGTATGCACGAATTTTACTGTTTGATTTCAATATACAATACAAATTCACACATACATGCATTCACACCCGACATTACTCAAACACAGATTTACAGCAGCAATCACACAATCACGTAACAGATCAAGAAGACGAAAAATATACAGAACCCTATGAGGGAAAGAACCCCTCACTACCCTCTCATATTCAGATCACCTATATTGAACCCCATTCTCCCCCTTACCTGAATTCTGAGATTGATCCTTCAACAATGGTGGAATCTCCCTTCTTACCCTAGTTCTCCCTTGTTCTTTCTCTTGTTCTCCTTTCCTTCTCTTTTCACATAAACTGCCTGATTTTTGCTAACATCTTCACTAATCTCTCTAATTATGTTTTATTAATTATCTTAATAATAATAATAATAATAATAATTCCAATAATAATAATAATGTTAATAATTATAATAATACTAATATTAATAATAATAATAATAATAATAATAATAATAATATCTATTTATATATATTAAATCCAATGCATCAAATTATTTTGTGACACCTAACACTCACTTCTTCAATAATAATCCACATCATCCTATTAGCTTATGTGCATAATTTTTATTACACCACCAATTAAAACGCCACTATCTGCCAACACGTTATCTGACGTTCTTTGACTCTTTCCATACTAAAACCCCTTTTCCCCTTCCTTAATTCTCCAATACCAAGTTACGAGTGACAAAACTTAGAGAAATGGAGAAACTTATAACTTTGTACCTTAAAGAAAGTGGTTTCAAGTACTGACCAGTCGAACAAGACAATAATCAAAGCAATCACTACTCCTGTTGCAAATATCTCAGGAAGTGTGGTTATTCATGAAAAGTTGATTTTCGGTTTCTCGGATTACGGTTTATCGATTTTGGATTATGATTACATCATTAGGTATGTGTACCGTTGTCCTTGCAAAATTCTATTTTTGATTTCTTTGATCACGATTATATTTTCTCCTATTACCGTTACCGACAAATAGATTTTGGATTGTTGTTCTTGCAGAATTCTATTTTTGATTTCTCCTATTACTGTTTGATTTTCTCCTTCCTATCGTTACCAGAATTATATTTTAGATTTCTCATTTTACGGTTAGATTTGCAACATTCTCAATCCCTCTTCTTTCATTTCAAGTAATTTCATCAAACAATATCTACAAAATGAGCTTAAAACTCATGTATGCTGATTTCATTTAGAAATTACTTGCATTTGTTCTCTTAACTACAATTATTAAGATCTACGGAAAATGTGGATTGAAATGGATTATAACTGGTTAATCATGTTTAACACTTCCTAATACTTTGATTCTTAGAATTTCTTTGTTGAAAAATATGTATAATGACGAAGCTGTTGTTCTTTAAGCTTAGATTATTTTCTTGCAGAGTATGATTTGGTACAATTTGATTTTGTTTCTTTATGAATTTGATGCTACCAAAAACATGCTATATTCACCTTCTTCACAAACTACATGTAAAATGACAAATAGATTTTTGTTTGCTTTTCTTGCAGAATTCTATTTTAAATTTTTTTGCGTACAGTTTAAAATATCACTCAATTTTAAAAAAATATTACACATAATCCACATCATCACAGGATTGTCATAAAATTTAATGTCATCGTTAAAAAAAAGAATGCTGATCAAATATTTCCAATAAATTATATTTAAAGTTGCTCACAATTAAATGCAATAATGAATATAATAAATATGTAAAATTTATAATATTAACTTTATTACTGATAAATTAAAAAACTAATTGAATTCTATTAAATTATGCTTTTGACTATCCATATGAAATTTTATTTTATTTTTAATTTTCATTACTAAACAATAAATTGACATCAAATTTACATCTATTTATTTCATAATGAAAATAAAAAATTATCGATTACATTTGTGAACTAAATTGAAATATTTATTACCAATAAAAATTTAATAAGAAATTTAATTATAATTATAATGTAACAATTACACTACACTTCCTTTTAATTATTGATATAATCATTTTATTATATTATATTATTTATCAAAAAGTTATAAATAAAATATTATTTATGAGCACAAAAAGATCATAAATGATTGTAAAAAATATTGAAAAAATTAATATCATAAAATTAATTCCATCATTAAAAAGTATCATGAAAATTAAATAATGAATATAATAAATAAATAAACTTTGTTACTAACATTATTGTTGAAAATTGAAAAATGCATATGAATAATAAATATATTATTTTATTTCTAAACATTAAAAAAACTAATACATATAATATTTTATCCCAAATATTTATAGCACAAAATAAAATATTACAAAAAATAATTTTTTTTCCTAATTTGTTTAATAAAGAAATGTATTATTGTTATTAAAAATATTTATATCATTTTAAAAATAAATAAAACTCATGAAATAATGATAATAAATATAATAATCTGTTTTTAGATTATGAGAGAAAACCGGTGAATAGATGGACTTGAGTTACACATTGTAGTGAGTATAATAATAAAATTTTATACTGATTTAAGATTCATTATAACTCACAACTCATATTATTTAAAATTGATTGATATGACTGTTTACTTATTAAATAACTAACTTATTCAATTTTATCATAATTAAGAATTAACTGAATTCTAATTGTATTATAATTTAGAAAAAATATTCATTTATTATTATGACAATCATTTTTTACATGTTTAATAATTAATTTTATATCAATTAACAACTAATTGGATAATTAAATTATATTCAGTCAAATGTAAATATTTTTTATTATTAGAAAATTAATATATATATATATATATATATATATATATATATATATATATATATATATATATATATATATATATATATATATATTTATTTATTTATTTATTTATTTATTTATTTATTTATTTATTTATTTATGATTATCTCAAATATAACAAAGATTAAATAATTTTCATTTATATACAAATAAATAATAACAAATATTACTACAAATAAAAACGTTGGAAATCGTTGTAAAAAGTTATTGAGAACATTAATATCATAAAAATTAATGCCATTATTAAGAAACGAATGTTTATTAAATATTTAGTAAAAATTATATGTAAAGTTGTTCTCAATTAAATGCAATGATGAATATAATAAATATTTAAAATTTATGTTATAAACATCACTACTAAAAATTGAAAAATTAATTGAATACTAGTATATTACATTATACTTATGACTATTAATTTAATTAACTTTTTATTACTAAACAATAAAATCACATCAAATTTATAATTATTTATTTCATAATGATAATAAAAAAATTATCAATTTCATTTGTGAACTAAATTGAAATATTTATTACCAATAAAAATTTAATAAAAACTTTAATTATATATTTAATGAAACAATTACACTACACTTACTTTTAACATTTAATACTATCATTTTAGTATATTATATTTTTTATCCAAAAATAAATAAATAAAATAGTATTTATAAGAACAAAAAGGTCATAAATGATTGTAAAATTTTTTTTAAAAATTAATGCCATAACAATTAAACAATGAATATAATAAATAATTAAATTTTGTATTATTAACATTATTATTAAAAATTGAAAAATGCATATGAATAATAATAAATATATTATTTTATTCATATACATTTAAAAAACTAATAAATAAAATATTTTAACCCAAATATTAATAGTACATAATATAATGTTACAAAAATAATTTATTTTATTTTTTTAAATACTTCAATAAAGATGTGTATTATTATTATTATTATTATTATTATTATTATTATTATTATTATTATTTATATCCCGTTAAAAAAATAAAACTCATGAAATAATGACAAACAATATAATAGACTATTTTTTAGATTAGAAAATCGATGAATTGATGGACTTTGTGTGAATATAATAATAGAATTGATACGATTTATTGTTCATTGTAACTCACAACTCATACATTTTAAAAATGATTGAATAAATAACATTCAATTTTTTCATACATGTTAAATAATTAAAAAAATTCAATTTTATCATAATTAAGAATTAATTGAATCCTAATTGTCTCAATATTAAAAAAAAAACATTCATTTTTTATTATGACAATCATATTTTACACGTTTAATAATTAATTTTATGACAATTAAAAACTAATTGGATAATTAAATTATATTCAATCAAATGTACATATTTTTTATTATTAGGAGAATTAGTTTTACACCTTTATCTCAAATCATTTCCATTTATATACATATAAAAAAAACAAATATTACTATAAAAAATATTCTTAATCAAAATTTACTAACAATTATGAACTATCATTTTTAGAAAATTAAAATTTAAAGATAATCTTTTACTATCCATCAAATGGTCGGTTAAAAATAAAGGAAATTCCAATAACTAAGTTTTCAAATATGTCTACTCAAAAGAGAATGACTCAAATTTTAACTGCATTACAAAATATAATGACAATGACATGAGAGTGAGATGTTCGGTATACTATAAATTTTATTTAAAAACTCTTTTGTGAATATGCTACTAACTTTATGAATCTTAACAATATACTTATTACATATAGGAGTCCATATCACCATAAATGATTTAAAATAAAAAAGATCATTAAGAAAAAGAACGTGAAAGAGGAAATGATGATGGCAACATCAATGGTAAACCATATAAGAAAAGAAAAACAAAAACTCACAGTGCTAAATGAATGTTAATCATAACAACATCAAATGATGAAACACATATCAAAGAGAATTAAAAAAATAATAGTAGCAACAATGAACTTTATTATCATCTGACGACGAGTCACTTCTCATACACAAAATGAAGACTCAAAAATCCATTAAAAAAACAAAGGAACAACAAAGTCTCATCTAAGAATAAAAACAACCAAAAGCCTTAAAAAATTATTCTAATTTTATAGACTTCTTTCATGTTTTAACATTTAATTTGATGTCTCACATTGCATTTTCATTATTCATAAATGTATATTTTATTTCAACAACTTCTATTTACCATCCGCATTATCTTTTTATAACCCGCGCATCGCGCGGGCCCTATTCCAGTTAATATTAATACAACTAACATTAACATTAATAAAATATCTCCTTATTATATTATGGGTTAATTATACGATGCCCCCTGCCATTAGGGCGAGATTTGATTTTGCCCCCTGAAGTTTTTTTTTTTTAACGCCCCCTTATAAAACCAAAATTAAATTTTTACCACACCCTATCCTAGGGCTGGACATCGGTCGGTTTGGATAGGATTCGGTCCCAAAATTAAAATCCATCACAAACCGCGGTTTCATTTGTAAGGCCCAATTTCGACCACAAAAATTTCGGTTTTTATCGGTTTCGGTTTAATCGGTTTTGCGGGTTGATTGGGTGGGTTTGATCGGTTTAAAATTTAATAGGCCAAAATAATTTGTCATTCTTACACAACCAAATTCAGAAAGCAATTTTTTTTACATAGATTAAAAGTTTAATATTTAATCACATAAATCTAACTCACATAAACTATTATAAGTGAAAGTGATATTGATATTGCACAATACATTAATATAATGTAAATATTAAATATTACAATCATCTAAGTTTAAGTATTGAAATATAAATAAACTCATCAAATATTCCAGTCTCTTGTAGAAGTAAATTGTTGGCTCATTACTTGGATTGTCCAACTTAGGAAGATAAGCTTTTTGGCTTGCTGTAAGTAATTGAAATCATAATCATGTAAGTAATGAAATGATATGCATCATAGTTATTGAAATCGTGCATGTAAACAAAATACATAATAGTAATTGCCCAATATTACAGCTTATCAATGTTTTAAAAAATCTTATCCAATTTGAATTGATGAGAACTATATAGGTCTTGATACAGTCTGCTCAACTTTTAAGACATGAACTAAGTGATTGATATAGGAATCATCCTATCATCTAATCTCAATTCAAAATTCAAAATGCAAAATTTCAATCCCAATCAAAAATCAAATTAAAAATGAAAAGTTATAATGTCAATCATCAAATCTCAATTCAATGGTACTAAGGTTGGGGTGATATAGAAATCAGATACTCCATGTGAAAATTCATGTATAAAATGCATAATCTACATGAAAATTATATATCAAAAGCATCAACATGAAACTTTCCTGTATAGAGAATGCGGAAGTAAAGAGCTAGTATAAAAAACTCTTTGCAGTAACTATACCTTCTCCAAGTTCAACCGAATTCCATTGATTCCTCCATCATACTTTCATGATAATCATAATATTTCATGTGCTCTTCGTTACTATCACTACGGAAAAATTTATCATTTGGTATTCAATATGTAGAACTGCAGAAACAAACAATTACAACACGAATTAACAACTTCAAACAACAAAAAGAAAATGAAGTAAACACAAATTAACAACTTCAAACAACAAAAAGAAAATGAATTAAATTACAGCAGAATATTTTTACACCAAATTACAGCAAATTACATCCCAGATTTTTAACAAGCGTTTGTTTTAAAGTTTGAAGAACTCAACCAAGTGATAAAAAGTTAAAACAACAGAAGTTTTAAAAAACTAGATTCATTCAACAACCACACATACTATGAATAAAAAAACAAGTTATAAATCCAAGTTCATTCAACAACCACACATGCTATGAATACAAAAGAAAAAAAAATTATAAATCCAAGTTCATTCAACAAACATGCAGGTTATCATAAAAATTACAAAATCTTCTTTAAATCCAAATTCATTCAACAATCTTTGTAAACACAAAAGTTCAGTGGCAAAACCGAAATTACTTTCCAACACTGAGCTCAATCTTCTCCGCCGCTTCTTCCTTTCCCTTTCTCAGCTTATTTTGTTTCCTTTTCTTTATTTTTGCATTTTTGCATTTCACTTCTCAGCCATTCACACAACACAACACTGAATTTTTTTATGCTTTATTTTGTGTGCTTTTACAACATAGTGATACATTATCTTATAGAGTACTACTACTTGGATTTAGATTTTGTACTCTTATTTATGGCAAGGGTTATTTGCAATGTTCTATGATGCTATTGTTAGAGGATAGTTGCGATTTGGAAGATTCTAAAATTTTAACAAAGGTGGTTTGGTCATTTGGATTTTGTAGGATTAAAATGGATGGCATAAAAATGGAAGCTTTGAGTTGTCTGTGAGAGAGAAAGAGAACAAGAACAAGAGAACGAAACTTACATGATCGGACGATCGGTGGTGGCGTGGCGGCGGTAATGACTTCCAAGATGAAGAGAGAACAAGCGTATTTTTTATGCAGAGCATGATCTGAATGAATTAAAACCTAGATGCGTTTGTGTTTTGGGCCAAGCCAGGTGACTCAGATCCACTTATTTCCAGTCTACCATAACTCATAATAAATATCAGATTGCGCCGGTCGATTTTGGTTTTCGATGGACTCAATCCCACCATCCGAAACCGACCACTTGAACCCATATAAATCCAACAACGGCCAATCCGGTAAACCGAAAAACCGACCAACCCGAACCGTGCCTGTGCGGGCCTTATGGATCGGCCGGTTTGGGTCGGTTAACAAAAAATTTGTCCAGCCCTACCCTATCCCTTGTTTGGGTGACTGGGTATATGGTAAATGGCT
Source organism: Lathyrus tuberosus (assembly GCA_022829125.1). Classification (NCBI taxonomy): domain Eukaryota; kingdom Viridiplantae; phylum Streptophyta; class Magnoliopsida; order Fabales; family Fabaceae; genus Lathyrus; species Lathyrus tuberosus. The sequence continues at coordinate 88,672 of JALAZF010000659.1, read as the reverse complement.
ATGTGGCAGTCCAGTTGGATTTTTGTATGCCACATGGCGTCAACTTGGATTTTTAATTTCATTTCCACATAATATTTGAAATTTATTTTTAATTCAATTTATAATTTTTTTATTTATTTAATTTTTATTTGTCTAACAAAATATATTGGATTCAATATACCAACACATAGCCCAATGTTATAGCCCATTACTTCTACTCATTTGTAAATGGATTTGTGAGTTAGATATATAAACATTAAAATATTTTAACCCACAAACGATGTGGGACTTGTAGAGCTGGAACTTACAACTCTGCCGTTGCCACCATCATGAAATCCGAAGTACAAAACATTTTGTAACTGGAAATAAAACATATCAGCAAAATTTGAAGCAGCAAACAAACTAATAAGTTTGTTAGCTCTTCAAAAAGACAACATTACTTATTTCAATTCCTGAGCCATTTAAACGGATGAAGAATTAAACGGATGAAGATCTGAGCCATTTCCATTGAGGAACAAATCAATTTTTTTCACAGTGGCGCTTACGACATTTGAAGGAAAACATCCATTGTAGAGTACTGTCATGGCAATCTCACTTTTAATCCTCAAATTTCCACCAAATTAAAATTGTGGAATGAAAACACTGCTTGCTGTAATTGAAGTGGTGTAACATGTGACAATGAGGTATATGTTATTGGCCTTGATCTAAGTGATGAATCAATCTCTGATGGATTTGAAAATTCAAGTAGTATTTTTAGTCTCCAATATCTCCAAAAACTGAATTTGGCTTATAATGATTTCAATTCTCCCATTCCATGTTTCTTTCCACCTTCCAATTGTGTAACTATCACATATGTTGTATTTTGCAGACTCTGTATCACTTTTTTTGCTTTCGACATTGCGATTGTAGTGATCTGTGTTACTGCTGCGTTTCTCATTGGAATCACTGTTTCTTGTTTTTGTCCATGCATACTTGCAATTTTGTATGTAGTAATTGATGAGGTTGCTGAAAAGATTAACATAAAATGGAAGTGGAAACTCATTGTCCCCCTTATTGCACATTTAGTAACATAGTCAATATCATTTGAAAAAAAGAAGAGAAAACATATATCTCTGTTGTAAAACTAAGTTCATATTTAGTTTCCATTGTTTTTATCAAAACGACATCAACCATATCATTATTGTTCTTAACACATATTTTTTTATCATATAAAATCATAACATTACCTTATTGTATTCACCTTGGTGAACTGAAGATGTTGCTGCTTCACTTCAGGATTAACAAGAAGGCTAAATTGCAACACAAGAGAGAAATTATGTTTGCTACATGTTTGTGAGGGAGCGTTCCAACTACATTTTCCAACCTACAACATGTTCTTAAAAGAGATGAGCAAGTAATGCTTTGATCTGATAACATAATTTTCTTGAATTCAAAAAGTTAATACATTAATACATAACTTCAGGTTGAGGCCAACGAGTTTACTATCCTTTATTTTCACATTCAATGCCAACTGGTGTGGAAATAGCCAAAGACGAATATATATTACATGTAGAAGGAACATCCAGCTCTCAGAGAGTAATTCGCCACATTGGATCGACAAGTTGGCCTGGTCTGCAGTTTGGTCTATCAAATCATTTTTTTATAGTTCAATAGAATCTATTAAGTTAACTTATTTGTATAGAAGTGTGAATTTGCTCTTCTAATGGTATTGAAGTGGAAGGTGATAGCAAGAAGTCCCACATTGAAAGTTTCACATAAAATGCAAGTGTTTATAAATGAGTTTCACATAGAGTAAGATGAGTTGAAAATAATGTTAAGTGAATGAGTTGCTGCTAGCTATGGGCTTATGTGTTTGATCTTGGCCCAGATATATTAATTTTTAAAATAATAATTTAAATAAATAATATTTATACGAAAATAAATTAAAAATAAATTAATAAATGCCACATAGACTATCTCAATGCCACGTAGCCATTTACCATATACCCAGTCACCCAAACAAGGGATAGGGTGTGGTAAAAGTTAATTTTTGGTTTTATAAGGGGGCGTTCAAAAAAAAATAACTTCATAGGGGCAAAATCAAATCTCGCCCTAATGGCAGGGGGAATCGTATAATTAACCCTTATATTATTTTTCTTTGTTGTCCTAACCTTTAATTCCGATTAAGTCCTCTTACTAAGCTCTCACACCCGCCCTACACACATACCCCTAACTAAATCAATAAAATCACAAACAATACACAAAATAAATCTTAACCGACTAAATAATTAAATGGGGTGTTACAACTTTTACTGGAAAAATGGATACACATGTTTCGATCATTCATTGATGAGAGAGGTCCATGGTCTACTAATCCTTTTCTAAATTGTGTAGTGACACACTAGAAACATGACAAGACTGAAGACACACGACAGAGAAGTCCAAAACTAAGACAAAATTATCATTTTGATGTAAATCCCTGTAATCAATTTCACACCATATAAACTCAATATATCAATTTCACACCATATAAACTCAATAATCAATTTCACACCATATAAACTCTAATCATTACTAACCTAGACAACATAAACCAGATCGAATCCAAGATCTAAATTAAAATATAAACAAAAAAACAGATCTTGATAAAGAATCTGACATTTCTTTAGGTAACCGATTCATTGAAATTACTAGCAGGGAACAAAAGAGTTCCATTGACTTGCATATGATAAAGTCTCTGTTAGGTGTCAAGAAATGCTAGTTTTTATATCTAAAATTGCACCTTAAAGTTCTTTTTATTGCTTTAATCGGAAAATGACTTATCTATTAAGCAATTCTTGCATTTTTGTGAATATTAGATATTTTGATGTATTTGTTAATTTTGTAGTGAAAATTGTCAAAAGGTTGCAGATTGTCGCGGAAGAAAACTCGAAGAAACAAAAAATGCGTGTGTCTGCAAGTTTTGGAAGCTTCGCCCGGCGAGCATGCAGCGAAGGAAGGTTGCTTCGCCCTGCGAAGCAGCAGGGAGAGGAAATGTTGTTTTTAAAGTCCAATTCCAGTAGCTAGAGGACTTGGCTCGCTGGCTAATTCGCCAAACGAATATGGATTCGCCCGGCGAGGAAGAGGCGAGAGATTTAATTAATTCCAATTCAAGTTCCAGTAGCTCCCAGGTTTTGTTCGCTGGGTGATTCACCCAACGAATTTGGATTTGCCCAGCGAAGGAATAGAGTGTCTGACGAAGAGAGATATTTTCAGATGGACCGGCTGGCACTGTAGCTGTCACGTGGCTTCATTTGTGGGCTTTGCCCGGCGAAAGAAGGCACTCGCCCGATGAATTTTCCTGGGCTGAAAGTAGTATTTAGTTAGTTTTGAAGATATTTTGTGATAGAACACTTTTGGAGAGAATCATTGTAACCTAGAAACATCTTTGGAGCTCAAAAACTTCATCTTTTATTATTTTTCTTAGAATCCAAAGCTTTTATGCTTCAATCCTTGATCCATTGAAGATTGATGCAACAAAAGCTTTGTCCATTACTTGTTGATTAAGCTACCATGACAATGGGTAGCTAAGCAACTCTTGTGTCAAGATTAGTGGTAGGTAATCCATCATTTTGTATGTATTGATCTTGATTGTAGTGTGTGAACTTTGTTGATGATAAATATAGAAGAAAAACTTTGTTTATATGGTTTATATTTTGTTTTAGTTCATGATTGAGAAATATGTTCTAAAACTTGACCTAAGTTTCAATCCATCAATAATCATGAGGCTAGAGATAGTTTTAAAAGTTGATGTTCATAAATATTGATCTTGAATGTTATCATATTGGTAGTTTGAGTGAGAGATCATCAAAGGATCAATATGATAAATCTTACAACAAGTGTTAGAGATAAACTTGTTGAGAGGATATGTGGTTATATTCATTGTTAACAAGTTCACATCCTTTATCGAGTAAATACGTACGAAACGGATTATCGGACCCTAATCTTGGCATATTTTTACCAAACTCTAAAACCAATTTCTTTACCGTTGATTACTAAATTCTTATGCAAACGATCCGATACGAAATTACCAAAATCTTTGTTACTTTAAGTTTAAAACGATTTCAACTATAGAACGATGACAATACACATACAATCCCTGTGGAGACGATAAAACACCCCCAAAATACTTTTCGACAAAATTGCGTCGTTGTCGGGGATTGTTTTTTGTTATTGTGAGCATTGCAATAGTTGTTAAGTTTTAAGCTTGTTTAAATTTTTCTTATGCTTGTTAATTTGTTTGGTTAAGTGTGCAGACTCTGTTTATGCAAGGGAAGTTACCCGCAGACCAACTTCTTTTCGATCCTGAGATTGAAAGAACTGTGCATAAGTTAAATAATAGAACAAGGCGGAGGAGGCAACTTGCTAAGGAAAGACAAGAACGAGAAGAAAGTTCAACTTCGACACCAACACCACAGTTAACGCCAACCATGGCTGCTCCACCACCACCACCATCTGCTTTAACACCTTGTGTTAATAGTCCGAGGCAACTGCTTAGTTTGCACGTAATGTTCATAATGGTCGGCACTCTGAAATGAAAACGGGTATCCTCGCTCTTCTATACCAGAATCCATTCACCGGTATGGATCACGAGGATCCCTTTACTCACTTGACCAAATTCTATGAAATTGCGGGTGCGACTGGTGCACCTGAAGCTGAAGAAGAATCTTTGTTTAAGAGATTGTTCCCGCATTCCCTCATTGGGAAGGCTAAGGAATGGTACCTTGACCAATCAACTGCTATTATGATGGAATGGAACATGTTAGAAGATAAGTTCTTGGAACGATTTTTTCCTCACAATCGTTTCATGGAAGCGAAAACGGCGATTGCAGTTTTCACACAAGGTGGGAATGAGTCTCTCAACGAAGCTTGGGAGAGATTCAAGTCCATGCTTAGAAAATGCAAAGGGCACGGTTTTGATGAGCTTACGCAAGTTCATATTTTCAGAAATGGTCTTCAAATGGTTCACAAAACATTGTTGGATGCTATCGCAGGCGGACCTTTAATGACTAAAAGCGCCGACGAAGCCATTTCTATCATTGACAAGATGGCATTAAACGACCATCAAGGGAATCATAATCGTGGCCAATCTCAAAAGAAACCGGGAGTGCTAGAGTTGGGGACAAATGATACAATTCTTGCTCAGAACAAGTTGCTATCTCAATAGGTTGAGTTGATAATGCAACAAATGTCAAAGCTACCTCAACAGATTAAAGAGATGCGAGATTTACCAAACAAAAATGTGCAAATAGCGGTTTGTGAGCTATGTAAAAGTGATCACCCAACCGGCTATTGTCCTCCTTGTCCTCTGGTTGATGAAGAAGCAAATTACATGAATAATCAAAATCAACAACAAGGTTATCAAAGGCAACAACAACCTTGTCAAAATCAACAACCAAGAGGAAATTATCAAAATCAACAAGGGTACCGACAAAATCCATATCAACCCGCACAACCTCAAGGTGGGAGTTCCAAGCTTGAAGAAATTTTCAACCAATTTATTCAAATGTCCATGGTTAATCAAAAGACAAATGAAGCATCGATCAAAAATCTCGAGAATCAAGTTGGGCAACTTGCAAAACAAATGGCCGAGCAACAAGCGGGGCCTTCTTTCTCCGCAAATACTCAAAATAACCAAAAGGAGCATTGTAAAGCTATTGTTACTAGAAGTGTGAGAGAGTTGGGAGAAAGAGAAAAAAATGAGAAAAATGTTGATGGAAGAATTGAGGAGGTTGTGGAGAAAGAAAAAGTTGATGATGTTGTAGTTGAAAATAATGATAAGGAAGAAGTTGAAAATAAGAATGAGAAGTTAGTTGAAAAAGATAACCTTGAAAAAGAAAAGATAGAAGAAAAGAAGAGAATAGTCAAAAAGGGGAAGGAGATAGTGAATCCAGTTCCTATTCAAAACTTACCTTACCCTCATGTACCCACAAAGAAAGACAATGAAAGGCATTACACTCATTTCATGGACATATTCAAACAATTGCAAATCAATATTCCGTTTGCCGAAGTGCTTGAACAAATGCCGAAATATGATAAGTTCATGAAAGATATCCTTACAAAGAAGCTAAGATATTCGGAGCCGGAAACCATTATCCTTGATGCAAGTTATAGTGCTATAATCCAAAGAACTCTACCAAATAAAGAAGTCGATCCGGGGCGTGTTACTTTGCTGGTAACCATTGGTGATGTCTATGTTGGCAAAGGCTTAATTGATTTGGTCTTAAGCATTAACTTAATTCCATTGTCTATCGTGAAGAGGCCTGGGAACATGAAAGCTATTTGGATGACATTACAGTTGGCCGACAAATCCACAACTCATCCTCATGGATTGGCTCAAGATGTATTGGTTAAGGTTGATAAGTTTTTTTTTCCGATTGACTTTGTTGTTATTGATATGGAGGAAGACGAGGATGCTTCATTAATTCTTCGACGCCCTTTTATGAAGACCTCTCGAATGATGATTGATGTTGATGACGGTCTAATAAAAGTAAGAGTTCAAAATGAAGAAGTGAGCTTTAATCTCTTTGAAACAATGAAGCATTCTCAAGATAAACATGATAGTTTCCGTATTGATGCAACGGAAGACGCCATAATGGAAGTTTCAAATCAATTTCATATAGTATCTCCCTTGGAAAGAGCTCTTGACGACTCATTTGAAATACTTTTCGAGGAGGAAGAAAGGGCACTTGAAGAGTGTTTGAAGGAACTTGAATCTTTAAAAGAGTTACAACCATGGGAAAGTGAAGCGGAAGAGTTGAAGAAAGAGGTGAGTAATGATAAGTCTCAACTTGAATTGAAGGTGTTGCCTTCTAATTTGAAATATGTGTTCCTTGATATCGGTTGTAGCAAACCGGTTATCATTAGCAACATTTTGACCAACAAAGAGGAAGACCGTTTGATTTAAGTTTTGAAGAAGAATCAACAAGCTATAGGTTGGGTTCTTTCCGATTTAAAGGGAATTAGTCCATCCTATTGCATGCACAAGATTTTAATGGAAGAGGATTTCAAGGCGGTAGCTTAACCACAACGCCGTTTGAATCCGACTATGAAGGAAGTGGTGAGAAATGAGGTTGTTAAGCTATTGTATACCGGACTGTGCAAGTTGTGCCCAAGAAGGGAGGAATGACCGTTATTAGAAATGAGAAAAATGAATTGATTTCAATGAGAACTGTGACGGGTTAGAGAATGTTTATAGATTATAGGAGGCTTAACACCGCTACTAGAAAATATCATTTTCCACTTCCGTTTATGGATCAAATGCTTGAGAGGTTGTCGGGTCAAGAATTTTATTGCTTCTTAGATGGATATTCTGGTTATAACCAAATCTCGGTTGATCTGGAAGACCATGAGAAGACGGCGTTCACTTGTCCCTTTGGAATTTTTGCTTACCGGAAGATGCCGTTTGGCTTGTGCAACGCAGCGGCAACATTTCAACGGTGTGTGCAAGCCATTTTTTCTGACCTTATTGAAAAAATGATGGAGGTATTCATGGACGACTTCTCCGTGTTCGGAGCGTCTTTTGACCTATGTTTGAGCAATTTGGAGACCGTTCTTGAACGGTGTGTTGAAACAAACTTGGTACTAAATTGGGAGAAATGCAACTTCATGGTAACGAAGGGGATTGTCCTTGGCCACAAAGTCTCCTCTAAAGGCCTTGAAGAGGATCAAGCTAAAATTGAAGTGATCGAGAAGTTGCCACCTCCAACCAATGTCAAAGGCATCTGGAGTTTACTAGGCCATGCTGGCTTTTATAAGCGGTTCATTAAAGACTTTTCCAAAGTTGTAAGACCTTTGAGTAATCTACTCAAAAAAGATAAGTCTTTCTCCTTTGATGATGAATGTTTTAATGCCTTTCAAATTTTAAAAGAGAAACTCACCACCGCACCCATAATCGTTGCTCCAAATTGGACTTTAAATTTTGAATTAATGTGTGATGCTAGCTATTATGCCATTGGTACGGTGCTTGGGCAAAGAAAGACCAAAATTTTTCATGCTATACATTACGCGAGTAAAGTTCTAAATGAGGCACAAATGAATTATGCCACCATAAAAAATAATTACTCGTTATTGTGTATGCTCTCGAGAAATTTCGGTCTTATCTGATTGGTTCAAAGGTGGTAGTCTACACTGACCACTCGGCCATTAAATATCTGCTTACCAAGCCGGATTCTAAGCAAAGGCTAATCCGGTGGATCCTTTTGTTACAAGAGTTTGATTTGGAAATCCGTGACAAGAAAGGGTCTGAAAACTTGGTAGGAGATCATTTATCCCGGTTAGTCAATGTAGAGGTAACACACCGAGAAAATGAGGTCCGAGAAGAATTTTCGGATGAAAAACTTTTTCGAGTACAAGTTAGGCCTTGGTTCACAGATTTTGCTAACCACAAAGCAACCGGATTTATACCGGAGGACCTAACTTGGAATCAAAGACGAAAATTCCTATCGGATGCTAACTTCTATGTTTGGGATGAGCCATACTTATTTAAGTTGGGAGGTGATAATTTGTTGAGAAGGTGTGTCACTTTTGACGAAGCTAAAATATCCTTTGGCATTGTCATAACTCACTATATGGAGGGCATTACAATGGTTTAAGAACGGCAACAAAAGTCCTCTAATCGGGCTTTTATTGGCCAACATTGTTTAAAGATGCAAACCTCCATGCAAAAAGTTATGACACATGCCAAAGAAGTGGTGGGATTGGAAAAAGAAATGAAATGCCCCTGCAAACAATTTTGGAAGTCGAGGTGTTCGATTGTTGGGGTATTGATTTTGTCGGACCATTCCCACCATCTTTTTCAAACGAGTATATATTGGTTATGGTTGACTATGTTTCCAAGTGGGTGGAAGCAATTGCGTCACCGAGGGCCGATGGCAAGACGCTGATAAATTTTTTAAAGAAAAACATATTCTCCCGTTTTGGCACCCCTCGAGTGTTAATTAGTGACAGAGGTTCGCATTTTTGCAATGCACCGCTCGAAAAGGTCTTAGAGCATTACGGTGTAAAACACAAGGTTGCAACTCCTTACCACCCACAAACCAATGGTCAAGCCGAAGTGTCAAATAGAGAGGTAAAAAGGATTTTAGAAAAGACCGTGTCAAGCTCGCGAAAAGATTGGTCGCAAAAGTTGGATAGGGCTTTGTGGGCGTATCGCACCGCTTACAAAGCTCCAATCGGTCTAACTCCTTTTCAAATGGTTTATGGCAAGACATGTCATTTACCCGTTGAATTGGAGCACAAGGCTCTTTGGGCATTGAAAATGTTAAATTTTGATCCGAGTTTTGCCGATGAAAAATGGAAGGTTCAATTACACGAATTGGAAGAAATGAGAAATAATGCGTACCACTCAAGCAATCTCTATAAAGAGAAAGTGAAAGGATATCATGACAAGAAGGTTTCTCAGAAAGAATTTTAGGTCGGCCAAATGGTTCTTTTATTCAATTCCCGTTTGAAACTGTTTCCGGGAAAATTAAAATCCAAATGGTCTGGACCATTTTTGAACAAGGATGTCAAGCACGATGGTGCCATAGTTATAGAGGACTTGCAAAAGAAGGAAAGTTGGACAGTGAATGGCCAACGACTAAAAATCTATCTCGGAGGAGAAATCGATCGAGAAAATTGCGCAGTATTTCTGGATGATCATTGAGATCATCTTGGACCGTCAAGCTCAAATGACGTTAAACAAAGCGCTTGTTGGGAGGCACCCCAACATTGTAAGTATTTACCCTGCTTTTATGTTGAATTATGTTTGCAAGTATATTTGAAAGTGTAATGTTTGTGTAGAGTTGGCAGCCCTCACAAAAATAGAATTTTTCTGTTTCTGGTGTAGTTCGCCTGACGAACAGGAAGCTTCGCCCGACGAAGCTTGTTTTCCTGGCCTTCGCTTCTGCGTGGCTGGGCGAAACAGGCTGAGTTGGAAAGTAAAATTGGAGGGACCATTGCATTTCAGATTGAAAAGAAGGGATAAGTGAAAAAATTAATAAGATTGTGTCCCCACATATAAAAGGGTTTTGTGGTCCACTTTGTTTCTTTCCCTCATTTGGTATTCTTTTTCTCTCACCACAAACAAACCCTAAGTCTCCCTCTTGCACTCTTTGCCCCTTCCAAATTTCTGTCAACTCTCAATCACTCTCAAGGTTAGTTTTTAATGGTTGTTTATGTTAAAATTCTTCCTTTTTAAGTATTGTAGTAGAAGCATGTATGCAATTAGGGTTTACTTTTGGAAATGTAGATTTAGAAGCAGAAATAGTTAATCTCTTTGCATGTTGTTGTGTTACTTTGCTTGTCTGCATTATGTGTGGGATGTATGAAGAAGATGATGGTAAAGCAAAACTGGGTTTACTTTCAAGAATCTGAGTTCGCAGGCTTTCGCCCGGCGAGCTTGCAGCGAAGCTTCGCTTCTGCTTTGCCCGACGAAGCAGCGGCGAAACAACTTTCTCAGTTCTGTTTTGGTTCTACCTGTTCTAACTCATTTTCTTTTCATTTGTTTGTTATTCTAATGTGATTCCTTCTGCTTTGTTGGGTTGTTTTCTTTTTTCTGTATTGCAGATGGCTCCAAAAGCGAAACCCACCGCCGCTAAGAAACAAAAGGGAGCTGTAAGCAGATCTGCTGCGCCGGCTAAGTATAATCAGCGTCGTTTTCTGAGTGTTGCGGATGCAGTAAGGATAGCTAGCCTGGAGGTAAGGCAAATCCTTTCGGAGCGGAAATTCATCCTTAATCACGAAGGTGATTACCATCGGGTTCAGGCTATTTTCGAAAGTAAAAGATGGGGATCATTGCTGAACCCGGTGGACCGTGTCAGTTACGAGTTGGTAAGAGAGTTTTATGCGAATGCATTACAGCCGGAGGGAGAACACTTCAGGTTCTAAACCTTTGTGAGGGGAAAAGAGATTTGCTTTAACCGTGATGAAATCAACAACTTATGGGGTAAGTCGTGCACCTTGGGAATTCTGGAAAAAGATGCCTTCACCCTGTTACTCAAGAAACCTCTTGACCATGAAAAGATTTCAAGTTCAATTTTAATTCTGGGAAGGAGTGTTGAGCTGAACGATTAGGGTGAGCCTATCAGGTACAACAGAGAGGATATGACTTTGAAGGCTCAGGCTATTTTGCTCTTGCTTTTGTACAATGTTAGGCCAAGGCTGCATAGGTCCTCTGTGCCTCTCGAGACCGGCTTACTCATGTACTGCATTATGGAGAATCTGGAGGTTGACATTGCGCTGGTTATAGCAAATGAAATGAAATTTTTTATGGAAAACACAAGGAGGCCTGGTGTTCATTCTGCTGCCCCAATCATTTTTCCATGTCTTGTTCAGCCTCTTTCAACCAAAAGTGGGTCCTTGAACCGAATGTTGTGAATGAAAAGAGGCGAGGGCTCATTGATGATGATTACATAGATAGATATTGCAAAGGGAAGTTGGCTGCGAGTAAGAAAAAGAAAAGAGGGGTTGTTGGCGAAAGTTCTCATGCTCAAACAAATGAGCCAACTGAGCCCATGGATTTCTCTACTTTGGACCCCCGAATGAGGGTTGATTTTAATTATTCGCGGGACATGGGCGCTTCAATTCACAGGTCTAACGAATTTAACTTTAATTGTATGCAACATTTGTATCAGTACCATACGAACCCCTTGGAGGTCACCTCATTTCCTTAAAGGGACGACTTCAATGTTTATGCAAATTGGCCTGGGGACACGCGTCCATTCTTTTTGGAGGGGGCAGGTACTGTTGGAGCTGCTGGTGTTGATGATGTTGCGGGAAATGCTGTTGGTGATGATGCCGATGTCGACATGGGAGATGATTTTGATGAGTTTGGAGGATATGCTTCAAAGTGAAGGAATTTTTATTGCCTTTGTCATTTAATTTCTGTTTTTAATTTCTGTTTTGGTTTAGTTTGTTCTTCGCCTAGGCGAGACTTTTGATGAATTTTGATGTATGCCGGAAAGGCAAGACACATTTTGGGTGTGAAAACACCAATTTAGTAATGATAATTTTGTTTTGAGTATTTATTTAGCTTGTACAAAGTTTTTGTTTTAGTTTGCCTTTGATTGTGGAAAGTAATTGTTGGCACAAGAAGTTTGAAAAAAATGAAAAGGAGACCTTATTGCCTTTATGCATGTGGTGATGATAAGCTTATTGGCATGAGCACAATCAAGGTGTGAAATTGATTTCGTAGAATCATAATGTGAATGTGAATTTTATACTTTTTGAAAAATTGGTCAATGCAATGTTTTGTAAACTCATGTTCATTTTGAATCAATTAGGACATTACTACAAATGTGAGTTGCCTCCATTGTTCACAAATTCTAGAGAGATTCGAGTAGTCGTTGTTTTACTCAAATAATTTATGTTTAATCTTGCTTGTTTATTTTGAAATCGTGGAAACATAGAAATGATCAAGGCAATGTTTGTGCACTTTGAGTATAACCACCATTCCAAAAATACCTCAAGTCACCTTGTGAGTGTGCGCGAATTTGAAACCTCCTTTGAGCCTAAAAGAATTTTTTTTTATGAATCATGAACCCGAATTTTAACCCGTTTTGAAGATCATTTAAGCTAAGCGTATGGCAATGTTGAAGTTGGGGAGATTGGTTTATTTTGAAAAGAGAAAAAGGATTTGGTGATACAATGCATTCTAAGACAAAGAAATCGAAAAAAAAGAAAAGAAAGAAAAAGAGCAAAAAGCACAAAAAGAAAAGAAAATCAAAAGAAGAGAATGCATTGTGAAAGAAAGGAATAAGGAGTGAACAAGAATGAAAAATTTGAAAAAAATGCTCTTCATAGTTTCTACCATTTCTTGATTCAATGGCAGTGTACACATGTCTCTTGTTTTTAACCCCGACCAAGTTACAACCGATAAAAGTCCTTTTGTGATCTTTGTTTATATAGTTTTCATGAATTGTAAGATGATTGCATAAATTGTTTTGGATGTGGCACGATTACTTGTGAGTGTGTTTTTTCCCGTGTAAATATTATTGTGAATAATGCGTGTGAGTATTTAGGTGATTCAATTCGAGCTTGAGGGTACTTGATGTTGCATTGTATAATTTTGTGATTAGGATTTGAGTCATATTCATGTTTTGATCCTATGAGTGCTTAGAAGTATCTTATACGTGCAAATTGCCGAGTTTGAACCATGCGTGCTATCAGTTATTTGGGTGTGTGAAAGCTTCTCTTGTGATTTTTGTAGAAATTTCCTTTGATTGAAGGCAAACAAAGATGCAAGTTGGGGAGAGTTTGTTAGGCGTTAAGAAATGCTAGTTTTTATATCTAAAATTGACACCTTTAAGTTCTTTTTATTGCTTTAATCGGAAAATGAGTTATCTATTAAGCAATTCTTGCATTTTTCGTGAATATTAGATATTTTGATGTATTTGCTAATTTTGAAGTGAAAATTGTCAAAAGGTTGCAGATCGTCGCGGAAGAAAACTTGAAGAAACGAAAAATGCGCGTGTCAGCGAGAATGCAGCGAAGGAAGGTTGCTTCGCCCGGCGAAGCAGCAGCGAGAGGAAATGTTGTTTTTGAAGTCCAATTCCAGTAGCTAGAGGACTTGGCTCGCTGGCTAATTCGCCCGACGAATATGGATTCGCCCGGCGAGGAAGAGGCGAGAGATTTAATTAATTCCAATTCAAGTTCCAGTAGCTCCCAGGTTTTGTTCGCTGGGTGATTCGCCCAGCGAAGGAATAGAGCGCCCGACGAAGAGAGATATTTTCAGATGGACCAACTGGCACTGTAGCAGTCACATGGCTTCATCTGTGGGCTTCGCCCGACAAAAGAAGACACTCGCCCGACGAATTTGCCTGGGCTGAAAGTGGTATTTAGTTAGTTCTGAAGATATTTTGTGATAGAACACTTTTGGAGAGAATCATTGTAACCTAGAAACATCTTTGGAGCTCAAAAACTTCATATTTTATTATTTTTCTTAGAATCCAAAGCTTTTATGCTTCAATCCTTGATCCATTGAAGATTGATGCAACAAAAGCTTTGTCCATTACTTGTTGATCAAGCTACCATGACAATGGGTAGCTAAGCAACTCTTATGTCAAGATTAGTGGTAGGTAATCCATCATTTTGTATGTATTGATCTTGATTGTAGTGTGTGAACTTTGTTGATGATAAATATAGAAGAAAAACTTTGTTTATATAGTTTATATTTTGTTTTAGTTCATGATTGAGAAATATGTTCTAAAACTTGACCTAAGTTTCAATCCATCAATAATCATGAGGCTAAAGATAGTGTTGAAAGTTGATGTTCATAAATATTGATCTTGAATGTTATCATATTGGTAGTTTGAGTGAGAGATCATCAAAGGATCAATATGATAAATCTCACAACAAGTGTTAGAGATAAACTTGTTGAGAGGATATGTGGTTATATTCATCGTTAACAAGTTCACATCCTTTATCGAGTAAATACGTACGAAACAGATTATCGGACCCTAATCTTGGCATATTTTTACCAAACTCTAAAACCAATTTCTTTGTTGTTGATTACTAAATTCTTATGCAAACGATCCGATACGAAATTACCAAAATCTTTGTTACTTTAAGTTTTAAATGATTTCGATTATAGAACGGCAACAATACACATACAATCCCTGTAGAGACGATAAAACATCCCCGAAATACTTTTCAACAATCTCTCAGTTTTTTCAAATGTGTTTCTAGGGTTTATGATGAGAGAGAGTGAAATAGAAATGGGTGAAGTGAAAATGAAAATATGAAATATTGCAGGTTGCATTTTTTTTTAATTTTACAAACTTAAATCAAAATGTGATATAATAATTCTATGTGATTAATAAATGTCCACCTGAAATGTCACACATGCACAAATTAAAGTTCACAAAATTTAACATACCAAATCAAATTTAAGGGACTTAAAACGAACATATACTAAACTGAAACCTAAAATTAATTTAAGGGATCAAATGATATATTAAGTTTTTTTTTAATTTTAATTTTTTTTTACATTTCTCTCTCTCAAAATAATTTTAGTTAACTATTTGTAAGAATTTGATTAAGACAATCCATACTTATATTAATATGTGCATAACATTAGGGGTGGCAAAACGGGCCGCCCACCCCGTGTAACACCCCAATTCCCATCGCGAATAAATAATACATAAATAAATCAGAGTGAATAAAATTTTATTCTTAGACAGAAACAAGGATGCCACATTTAAAGAAAAACAACATAATCACTGCTCATAAATTTGATACATAACACAAAATGGAATAAACATAAAAGGGAAACTTTTTCCAACAAAAAGGAACATTCAATTATGGAATAAAGCGGAAAGATCCATAACTGACTTGTTTTACAAAATAAATTATTTTATAACATCAAAATATTCATACAAAGGTAATACAAAATAGATCCAACAAATGTATACATATATAACAAAAGCGTTCCCCGACTCCCGTGTTACGTATCAGAGCAGACAGACCGACAAAAGGATGGAGAACTAATCTTCACAAAAGCCTCCAAGACACTAATCTGCAATTGCCTCATAGAGCAACAAACCACAGCAGAAGGGTGAGAAATAACAACTAAATCAAGATTGCATAATAATATGCAAACACATATAAATTCACATGCATAATTATTCTCACCACAAGCATCACATACTAATACATATAGCATGCCACAAACACATAACATATTTCTAATAATCCAACATAATAACATATTCACACATAATGCATACCAAAGTTATGACATATGGAAACACACCACCACATCACATATATTCATATATAGCATATCATAGATAAGCAATACAATCATTGTGATGTGCAACATCCCCACAAAACATGCAATATGTCTATACATAAAACATATCATCCATAACCAATACATTTATCACAAATGCATATCAATTCACCAATGCTATCACGAGCTCAACACATAATGAATCAATTCACAATTTTCCACACATAATCAATCCATTCATGATTTTTTACACATAATCCATCCATTAATGATTTATGCAAATGCAAAGAGACCGACACAACGACTCTATGCAAATGCGGGTACCATTCCATCCATCATTCTCATTATTAATTCACTCAGGAATTATTGGAATCATCACTTGTTACTTAGTGTAACTCCCCGTCGGGTAAACAATGTTCCCCGTCGCTTTAGGTCCTCTTTGTATAAGGCACACGACCTTTATGGATTGCTTTAGGTCCTCTTTGTATAAGGCACATGATCCGATCGCTTTAGGTCATCTTTGTATAAGGCACATGATCGTCTATAACGTCGCTTTAGGTCCTCTTTGTATAAGGCACACGACCGTTACAGCAGATTCCCTCTGGAATCGTTTCGTCGCTCACACCCACTAGGGCACACGATATCACAAGATGCATATCATGATGCTTGGCATATAATGACTTATGACAATCAAATGCATACACATATACAACCATGTGAACCATTTCAACATCCATAATCATGCATATACAATCAAACACAACACCATGCATTTACTTGCCCTAAGACCACAAACCACCATCACAACATTTCATCACATGCATTCACATCATATAACAGCACACAAGCCATACGTTATATATCCAAAAACATATCGCATGATAACACATTAATCGCACACAATTACGACGATAAAAGTCGGCAAAACGACACATTTCCAAATTCCCGACACAATTAAATCGACCACCAATCTCAAAACCATTTTTATAAAAAAGAACATTTCATTAGCTTTCCATCGGTACCAAGAACGTCTCGATCCGAGTTACAGATCAAAAGAAAGCGCATCGGACGCGAAATCGAGAAAGAAATCGCGAAACGGCAAAATTCTGCACCCTCGATGGTCATACGCGTATTGCCCTGGGCCATACGCGTATTACCCAGCTCGCTCGCCCAACCATACGCGTATTGCCCAAAGTGCTACGCGTATGAGCAGAGACTGATTTCTCTCCAAAAATTCCACTAAAAACCCAGTACGCGTATTACCTCCCTCGTTATGCGTAATGCCTTGCCCCTTTACGCGTACCATTACGCATTTCAGCAGAGGGCCGTGTAAAATGGGTTTCCATACGCGTAATGCCCTCATTTCGCCCTTGCCATACGCGTATTGCCCTACCCAATACGCGTATTGCCTTGCCCGTTACGCGTATGGGCAGCGAAACCCAGAATTTTTCCTGCATAATTTCTGCTACGAAAAATCACCCAATTCCTCTCCAAATCTCATCTAAACATCAGCAAACTACCAATTAAATGCACAACAACCTATATCTATCAGGTTTCAACAATTAGGAACCTTAAATCATGATTTCCGACACAAAAGTTGTATCCAATTCTCACAATCTCAACATATTAATTATTTTAGTTCTCTATTCAATTCAACCAAACTTCAAACAAATACATACATATACATATACAAGCAAGATATAATCGAAATTTCTCACCCTTACCTGATTAGTCGTGATTGAAACAGAGTTTTCTTCGATTTTCCTCTTCTCCTCTCTTTTCCTTCCTTTCTCTTTCTCTTCTTTTCTCTCTTTTTCTCTCAATTCTCTATTTATATAAATGTCTAACTAATCAAATGACCATTTTACCCTTACGCCCAAATATCTCTCAAACGCTCTCAAAACGCGATAAAACATAAACATACAGATGAAAAACATATCGTGCAATAAAAGTTAAAAAAAATATATAATTTAATGCAAATATTTTATCTAACAGAGAAATTAACCAATTAACTCAATTAGCAGGTAAAATACAATAAATTCACACATTTCACAAAATTCACATAAATGAAATAAATAAATACAATTAAACAAATCGGGGCGTTACACCCCGCCTTAAGCCCGCCAAAAAAAAGGCGTGGCGGGCAAACCCGCAAAGTAGAAATGGGCATGAAAATCAAGCTCGCCTCGCCAAGGTGGCGGGTTGGCGGGCGGCGGGCTTGCCCGCCTACTTTTTTTATTTATTTATTTTCAATTTTTAATAGATTAATTGGCTTGTTTTTACATTTCAATTAGATTTTTCATTTATTTTTTAAAATAATTTTTATAAAGCATCTTTTTAACAAATTTTACTTGAAAAAATATTGCATATATTCTAAAATAAATGTATGAAATAAAACCATCAAGAATTGAAATTACTAGAATTAACTAATAAAGGGCGGGTTTAAGGTGGGACAAGCTGAACGAATAGGTGCGGCGGATTTTGGCGGAGCAGACTTTGGCGGGCGGCAGGTTTTAGTGGGGCGGGCTTTGGTGGGTGGCGGGCCCAAAATCCCAACCCAACCCGCCATTTTTTGGCGGGTACGCAAGCCGGCCCGGCGGCCCGCGACCCGTTTTACCATCCCTACATGACATTGAAAAATAATTTTAAGTGATGAGTCAAAATTGATTAATAGAATATAAAGAAATTAATTAATCAATACATTTCGTATTTTGATTATTAAGTGCTCTAACTTAAAAATAAATTTTACTCGATAAACTAATTTTGGTTAAACAATGTTCACACATGAAAAAATAATTTTAAATAATAAAATTAAATTGATTAATAAAATATAAAAAATTAGTTAATATAATTCATAATATGAAATATATTAATGCTATGTATTATGTGAATTTTTTTTAAACTAACACACTTTTTCAAAAAAAATTCCAAAAAAACCAACTTTTCAGATTAATTACAGAAATGACTGGGTTTGAAAACACAATTCTAGGGTGGCGCCATATGAAATGGCGCCTCAGTTAGAGGCAACAAGCCATTTCATATGGCGCCTCAGACCATAAAATTTTCCTCCAAAAATTCCCTGAGGTCAAGCCATATGAAATGGCGTTTCAGGCCATTTTTTTTAAATGTTTGTTTTTAAATTTGTACAGAGGTATGGTTAGAAACAGTAGAAAAAGAGTGTAGGCATGCATTGTTGAGTCATGCAGAGTGTGATCTTGTCAATAATGTAGCCATGCAGAGTTGTGTGGTCTTGTCAAGCTTAGTGTAGGCATGCAGTCTTGTGTGGTCATGTCAAGGATAGTGTGTAGGCATGCAGAGCAACACATGGCTCTTTGGCAATGCTTTTCTGAAGCAATTGGACTAAAGAGACACGTTTCTTGTAATATTTTTCTGCCTATTAATACACATGAATTATACATTCTATCATCACTTACATTCAAACCAGTTACAATCTGCAAACTGTTTTTCTTCCAAATTTTCAGTTATGGCTCAAAGACCACAATACTTGATAATTGCACATATCCTTGGTGAGATATTTGATTGTCCAATGAGTGGTTTCAATTTTAGGGATACAAAAGTGACTAGGTTTTTAATTGATAGAAGAACAAATTTCTATCATTTGAAAGCCCGGTTAGAGAAGAAATTGCAGTGTGGTCCAGTTGGGCAAATTATATACAAAAACCCTATCTTTTTTGAGGGGCATGATGTGTGCAAATTTTTTCAGATGAAAATACGGGATGATGAAGATGTGCGTAATATGTTTCTCAGCCATGAGCATTCTGGTTTCAATGAGGTTGAGTTATATGTTACGTTACAAAATCAACCATTGTCTCAACAACTTGAGGTATCAGAGGTTTTCAACGATTCTGACAACGAACAAGCTGAGGTGGATGCAGTTGACGAGGAGGAAGAAGAAACAGAGGACGTTGTTGACGGAATGATAAACGGCGACAAGGCAGACCAATTGCCAGACAGTCATGTTTATCGCCCACCCCAACACATGACAACACTAAGCCTAGGCGACGATCAACCATCAACATATATTTTTTACGACCCATACAAACAGACGGAGGGAGTACTAAAAGTTGGAGACAATTTTCCTACAAAAGAAGATTGTGTTCGAGCAATTAAACAATACCATATGACCTTGGCTGCAGATTATAGAGTCGATCGAACAAATCCGACTCTATACAAGATCTACTGCCGCAACGAGGCTTGCCCC
This sequence comes from Lathyrus tuberosus, assembly GCA_022829125.1. Lineage (NCBI taxonomy): Eukaryota > Viridiplantae > Streptophyta > Magnoliopsida > Fabales > Fabaceae > Lathyrus > Lathyrus tuberosus. The sequence goes on along the minus strand of JALAZF010000659.1, from coordinate 68,741 downwards.
TTTAGACTAACGACATCTTTCCGAAAGCGAAGCGATTCCTGGAAGATATGGTCAATGGGTCCGGAGCACACTTGCATACTAACCAATCCAAGTCAGGATCATCGCAAGCTCGGCTCTCAGATGATCTGCAACGAAATTCTATCAATCGTGAGCGACAACCCTTCTGTGAAAGTCAGTACCATCATAACTCATATGGTGCAAAGATACAACTATACTCCCTCGTACAGGAAGGCATGAATTGCTAGGACGAAGGCAGTTGAAAGAATTTTTGGAAATTGGGAGGACTCTTACAAAGAACTCCCAAGATACCTTGTCGCCCTAAAACAATATGCTCCAGGTACTGTTGTCTTGTTAGAGATGTTGCCGGCATATACGCCTGACGGGATTTGTGTAAGTGGAAATGGCATTTTCCACAGACTCTTCTAGGCATTTGAACCATGCATCAAAGGATTTACGTTTTGTAAACCTATAATTCAAATTGATGGAACATGGTTGTACGGAAAATATAAGGGCACGCTACTAATGGTCGTGGCACAGGATGGCAACAACAACATTTTCCCTATCGCATTCGCTCTAGTTGAAGGGGAGACTGCTGGAGGTTGGAGTTTTTTCTTAAAAAATCTCAGACAATATGTTGCTCCCCAACCTGACGTATGTCTGATCTCCGATAGGCATCCCTCAATCGATAATGCTTACAACAATCCTGATAACGGCTGGCAGGATCCTCCATCGAGCCACGTGTATTGCATTAGGCACATTGGGCAAAATGTTCTGCGGGCGTTCAAAGATAAGGGCCTAAAGCAGCTGGTTACTAACGCGTGATATGCATTAACAGAGCCTACGTTCAGATACTACCGGGACGAGATCAGATAAACAAAACCAGAAGCATTGACTTGGATTGATAACATACCACGGGAGAAGTGGACAAGGGCGTATGACAATGGGCGGCGATGGGGCCATATGACAACAAACCTCGTTGAGTCTATGAACTCAGTATTCAAAGGCATCCGGAACCTGCCGATAACCGCTCTTGTGAGGTCAACTTATTTTAGGCTCGCTGTGCTCTTTGATACTAGACGTACTAAGTGGGTTTCGGTCATACAATCTGGGCAGTTGTTTAGTGACTATTCCATGGCATTCATGAAGGACGAGGCTGCAAAGGCTAACACACACGTCGTCACGGTCTTCGACCGTTTTGCAGGACACTTCAGTATTGCAGAGTCTATTGATCACAACGAAGGATTGCCTAGGGGATCTTATCGAGTGGAACTAGATAGGAGTTGGTGTGACTGTGGAAAGTTTCAGGCATTTCGTATGCCTTGCTCCCATGTCATAGCAGCCTGTTCCAAGGTCCGACTGGACCATCTCCATGTTCTTCACCAAGTCAGTACTCTATGTAATGTGTACCGTAAAAGCTTTTAAGTAGTCGCAAAGGAGGACTACTGGCCTACATACGAAGGCGAAATTGTGTGGCATAAAGACTTGATGCGAAGAAATAAAAAGGGTCTCCCTATCAGCAGCCGAATTCAAACGGAGATGAATACAGGTGAAAAAATGGTGAGGTTATGTAGTTTGTGCCGCCAGCCAGGCCACAATCGCACTAAGTGTCCAAACGTATTAGGTCCTAGCACAGCGACATAATTACTTATGTAATCTTGTCTATTTATAATAAGAACAAATTTCATTTCATTGATGACATACATAACTCAATACAACAACATAACAAACCTAAACAAAACATCACTTAACGAAACCTATTACGAAATCATAAAATAACAATAACAATAATAATAACAATAACAACAACAATAACAATAACAACACATAAAAAATAACTTATCTAGGCAATTACAACCATCAACTTAATTTCCTGTTGTAACATCATCATCATGAGGACGCCAACATCATTTTCCACTTTCCTCCAAGTCCGGGTGACTCCGTCTGGACCAGACTTCTCAACCTGCCTCTCTATCTTCCTAATCTTTTCACCTGCCTGAAATTCTTCTGGTAGCCAGCAACGAAGTTCCCTGTGCAAATGCTCCAACGTCTGGGTGTTCCAGAGTAGCATCTCCAACGGAGGCTTGACAGCTGAATATATAACTAGGGCATTTCGTTTCATCAGTGGAAACTCTGGCCACTTTTCCTCCGTTGCTGATGACGACGACCGGCTATTTGAGGATGAAGACATCGTGTTGAGTAAGGAAGAGTTTGGGATATTGGTGAGGGAAAGGAGGAAATTAGGGTTTGGGTGACAATTGTTGTGCAAAAACAAGTGAGGGAGAGCCCTTATTTATAGGCACAACATAACATATAAAATAATATAATTTTTAGTATATTAAAAAAATATAAAATTAAACATAAAAAAAAAAAGCAAATGGCCTGAGGCGCCATTTCATATGGCTTGACCTCAGGGAATTTTTAGGGCAAGTAAAATGGCCTGAGGCGCCATATGAAATGGCTTGTGACCTCTAACTGAGGCGCCATTTCATACGGCGTCACCCTTTTATTCGTTTTTCAAACCCAGCAATTTTAATAATTATTCTGAAAAATTGATTTTTTTTTTGTATTTTTTAAAAAAAGTGTATTAGTTTAAAAAAAAAATTCGTATTATGTTGTAAAAGAGAAAAATAAGTGGATTTAAAATAAAATAAAAAAAGCCCACGTAATCCCTTCCCTAGGAATTATATCGAGGCAGAACTAGAAAAACCCTTTCTGAAACCCTAACAGAGGTGGCGGCCACACCGCCTGTGGTTCTATCGTCTTCCCTACCTTCTTCAGGTTCATCTTCCTTCTCCGTCTTTTCTATCAACCTTCTTACTTAATTATTAGTTTACAATCTCACAATTATCGGTAACTTTCTATTCGATCGAATTTGAACTAAGATACAATCATCCGTAAGAAAAATGAAGGTTACTTTTATTCGTTAGGTCATTCAACTTATACAATTGCGTATTTGTTTTTGTTTTTGTAGTGAAACTGTTGATTTAGTTTGGAGGCACAATGAGATTGGAGAAATGCTGGTTCTGTTCTTCTACTGTATATCCTGGACATGGAATCCAGTTTGTTCGCAATGATGCAAAGGTAGATTATTGATTGTTCAAATTATTATAGCTCTTGTTGAGACTATAGATTTGGATTGAAATATCTGAAAACAATTTTGTCAAATAGCGTCAAGTGTGATACTATCGTGATTCCGTTATTAGGGATTAGCAGCCATTAGTCTTAGACTCTTAGTTCTGGCTTGATTGCCAACATAGCGGTAATAGCAGAGAATCGAGAAATTTAGGGTTTTTAAACAATAATAATAATACCGAAGAGTTGGCATTTATGCTGCATACAGTCTGTGTTACTATTGTATTGTAATCGCCATAATATGTAAAGTTGGTAAACCTTTCAATATTTTAGCTATGCTTTGTCTCCATTACCTTATTTGTTTATATGCAACATGGCTTTTCAACTCTTCGGCTATTTGCCTGCAATGCTATACATTATTTTGCGTAGTAGATTTTGTATCCGATATTAGTAACATGGTCTAAAGGTGTTTATATTAGTAACATGGTCCAAAGGTGTTTTCTTACTCCAGAGTTTTGAAGTTCTAGTTAGTCAAGTGCACTGCAATTCGAGATTTTATTTCAGCAATGTTATAGAGATTTGGTTGGCTCTTTTTAGATATCCCTCTTCAGAACTTCCAAATCATTTTATCACACCAATCTAGATGGGTTTAGAAACTAGAGTTTTGTTGCAGCTTAAAATGGTTGCTCATATCATCTATTTAGTTTATCAATTATCATTGTTTCAGTTTCACTCTTACATGTAACTGGCTGGCTAAAATTGAAAGTAAGCATTGTGTGTGTGTGTGTTTGTTTGTTCATAGCTTCCCTTAACATGGCATTTATGGTTTCCATGTCTCACACATGTTCTTGTTGTAGATTTTTAGATTTTGTAGGTCTAAGTGCCACAAGAACTTTAAAATGAAGAGGAACCCTCGGAAAGTAAAATGGACCAAGGCATATAGGCGAGTGCACGGAAAGGACATGACACAGGTAAATGAAACTTCTGTCCTTGTTGTCCTAATCTCTAGTGTGCATGTGTGTTAACTACACTCTTGGTTTGGTGAAGCTTCACACTCTTGTTTGTTGTTTTAGGATTCAACCTTTGAGTTTGAGAGGAAGCGTAACAGGCCTGAGAGATACGACAGGAATCTTGCTGTTAGTGTCCTCGAATCCATTTCAAAGATTGATGAGATCCGATTTGCCAGGGAAAGGAGACATCACACAAATAGGTTATTCTTTAACTCATACTTTACTTGATATCCCAAAGATTTATTACAGCCTGTTTTTCTTTCTGTTCTCTTCTGACATTTTGTTAAATCTCCAATAGGATGAAGGGCAAGAAGGCGAAGGATCAGATGGAGGGTACTAGGGAATTGGAACAGAGCATCCATATGCTTCCCATTCCTAAGGTCAAAGTGGTGGAACCGCTTAAGATCAAAGTGGCTGTTTCCCAACAACAACCAGAGCAAAATCTTGCAATGGAAGAGTGATATCAATGCTGCATTCTTCTTAACATGGCCCAAATTAAAAATTGATATCTTGAATGATGAAATTTTGAAACAAATTTTTGTAGTATTTGAGAATATGTTTGTGGTGTTTTTTTAGATAATGAGATAGTGAACTAGTACTACTACTCCTTGGATGTTTTGATTTTATCACGAGTATATAGAGCTGTCAATTTAAGGGGCCAGTGATATTTAGCCCCTAGCCCCCATTGTCAATTTAAGGGGCCAATGAATTTAGGCCCTAGCCCCCATAATAAGGGGGCCTAAAAAAAATTTAAGAATAGTAAGCCCTCAAATTCATAGGCCCCAAAGTTAGAAGGGCTCAAAATTTAAAAGGGGGCCATAGGGCCCCAAATAAAATAAAAAACTTAATTTTAAAAAATAAAATTAAAAAAAATCGAAAAATAAAAAATAACTTTTAAATAATTTTTTTAAAGTGAAAAAAATACTAAAAATTTCAAAAAAAAAACTTTTTAAAAATAGTTTTTTCAACAAAAAAATTAATAAATTATATTAAAAATATTCTAAAAATAAAAAATAACTTTTAAAAAAATTAAAAATCCAAAAATAAAAAAAGTCAACTTTAAAAAAAAATTAAAAAAAATGCTTTTCCAACATAAAATTCCAAAAATAAATAAAAATAAAAATTTCTCTTATAATCATATTATATTTTACACATTATAAAATAAGAAAGAAAAAAAACATATTATACAAACCCAATTCAATTATGTGACTTTCTAGTAAATATACACACTTGAGTATGACGTTATATTCTTCAAACACAAGCAACAATATTATGCATCTCAATTTAGAAAAAATACAACTAGACCATTACAGTTCATAAACATATCACTGAAAGATATATGTCAATACTCGTGACATTCAACATTAGAAATTCAAACAAACACAATAAAGTATATGAAACTAAAATTAGTTATCCACTTCAATCTTGCAATCCAAATGTATGTTAAGTCGTTGTCACCTCAGTGTTGCCTTCATCATTAGTGTTGATATCTTCCTCATCTTAAAAACACAATAAATCATACTTAGGCGCAGATTCAACAAAACAATGACATGAGTAAATCATAAACATGAACAAATAAAAATAAATAAAATACAAAGTATTATTACCATTCATATTTTCAGAAAATCCATGCAACCAGCTCCGAGTACAAATCAACATTTGGATGTGTTCTGGAAGAGTAGAACTTCTGTATTTGGTAAGAACACGCCCACCGATACTGAAAGAAGACTCAGATGCTACAGTCGTGATAGGAATGCTAAGCACATCGCGTGCCATTATGGAGAGTATCGGAAACTTTTTCTCATTAAACTTCCAATAAAGAAGTACATCAAAATCTTCAGAGTGTTCTTCATTAAGGTCCACTAATTCTTCGTCAAAGTATATATCTAATTCACTCTTTTCAGGGACAAAGCTACTCTCAATCGAGTTCTGTAAGTTGTAAATGCGCCTAAGAGGGGGGGGGGGGGGGTGAATTAGGTTCTTAAATTTATCTTCGATCTTTTACCGATTCTTGGTTATTTTTCCGTTAAATGATAAGTGCTTGAAAGTAAAGTGCGGAAAGGAAAAATGACACAAGAGAATTATAATGGTTCCCCTCACAGCCCGAGAGTACTCCACTCCTCCTTCAACACGAAAGAGAGTTCACTATAGTTTAGAATTATTGTACAGCCTAATCACACCAATAGTGATGCTTACTATCTAACCTATAGGTAACTAAGTGTATGAAGAACAATCCTCTTCAAAACACTCACTTGTTTCCAACAGTCCTGGACAACAAGGTAAAACAGAAAAATATTCTTAATAATAAGATTATGTCTTGATAGTATGTTGATATCAATCTTGATAATTGATCTTCTCCTTTGAGATAATATCACTCAAACAATGTATACAAGTGTTCTTGACAAGAATGAGATGAAACAATGATATTTTATGAAAGATATGCAGAAGTTTCTCCCAAGAAAATTGTTTGAATGAACACTTGAACAATATTTTGAAATATGAAAGTCTGAGTGAATTTTTGATTATGAAATTGTTGGGAGGTGAGTGTTAAATCAGAAATTGAAGTGTTTAAATATGTGTAAAACACCCCTTCAAAAAGGTATGTGAAATATGCAGCAAAGGAATGAAAAGAGATGAGAAGGCAATGCACATTTCTATGAAAAGTCACCAATTTTCGCATACAGTAGCAGTGTTAATCGGTTAACCCTATAGGTTAATCGGTTAACACTCCTGTAACGTTAGAAAATATTCAAATTTTGAACTGGTTAATCGGTTAACCCCACATGTTAATCGATTAACAGTGCTGATTTTTCAAGAAAAAGTTTAGAAAATAATGTGAACTTTCCATAAAAGATTTGCAATGCACTAGGTTAATGTATTTGAAATTCAATTGGGCTGTTTTTCCAATTTAGATAACTATTTATCAATGGAATGCTTTTTGTATGTCAATAGTTATATTCTTTATCCTGTCCTCCTCAGTATTCAAAATTCAATTGGTTGCGAAATTTATCATTTGGATTAGGAATGCATTTCATGTTCTGACAGTATATAAATGACTAATGCCACACCATGATTTCTCATTCTGTTATTGAATGAAAACCACTTGAAACAAGTCCGATTAAATTATCCCCTTAGACTATTAGAAATACTTTATGCCAAATAATTCTGACTTAGATGTTGCTGTCTGTTTTCATGTTCCATGCTTCTTGCCACATTCATTTGTGTGTGTGTGTGTGATATACTATTTTCTCTTGTTTTAGTGTTATAAATTGGTTATTTTGTGAATGCTTCGTGTATGTGTCTTTTGAAAAGTCTATTTGCTTTTGTTGTCTTGGAATTGAAAAGTCTATCTTGCAGGATTTTAAAACATGGAACTTGTAGAAGCAAGCTTCACTCACATTGAGTTTTGATGAAGACAACACAACAAGCTCTCTACAAAGATAATGTGCAAAAAGAAAGAGAATCAAGTTACATGAAGTACAAGAAGTTCAAGTTCAAGAAGATTTCCTAAGTACTATCAATTAGCTTCAAGTGTTCAAGTTTCATGAAGATCAAAGGTTGAACAAAGGTATATCAATGTCATTTAAATGAGTATACAAGTGTTCACATGTCTTGCATATTGCATATCTTTGATCTAGTGCATTGCAAATCTTTTATGGAAAGTTCACATTATTTTCTAAACTTTTTCTTGAAAAATCAGCACTGTTAATCGATTAACATGTGGGGTTAACCGATTAACCAGTTCAAAATTTGAATATTTTCTAACGTTACAGGAGTGTTAACCGATTAACCTATAGGGTTAACCGATTAACACTGCTACTGTATGCGAAAATTGGTGACTTTTCATAGAAATGTGCATTTCTTTCTCATCTCTTTTCATTCCTTTGCTGCATATTTCACATACCTTTTTGAAGGGGTGTTTTACACATATTTAAACACTTCAATTTCTGATTTAACACTCACCTCCCAACAATTTCATAATCAAAAATTCACTCAGACTTTCATATTTCAAAATATTGTTCAAGTGTCCATTCAAACAATTTTCTTGGGAGAAACTTCTGCATATCTTTCATAAAATATCATTGTTTCATCACATTCTTGTCAAGAACACTTGTATACATTGTTTGAGTGATATTATCTCAAAGGAGAAGATCAATTATCAAGATTGATATCAACATACTATCAAGACATAATCTTATTATCAAGAATATTTTTCTGTTTTACCTTGTTGTCCAGGACTGTTGGAAACAAGTGAGTGTTTTGAAGAGGATTGTTCTTCATACACTTAGTTACCTATAGGTTAGATAGTAAGCATCACTATTGGTGTGATTAGGCTGTACAATAATTCTAAACTATAGTGAACTCTCTTTCGTGTTGAAGGAGGAGTGGAGTACTCTCGGGTTGTGAGGGGAACCACTATAATTCTCTCGTGTCATTTTTCCTTTCCGCACTTTACTTTCAAGCACTTATCATTTAATGGAAAAATAACCAAGAATCGGTAAAAGATCGAAGATAAATTTAAGAACCAAATTCACCCCCCTCTTAGGCGCATTTACAACTTACATTTGGCATCAGAGCAGGTGATAGGTAACCTGTTCCTATTCGATTCAGATGGCTTCCACAAACAATGATCTTGTATTCAAAGACGGTGGTAGTAGCAACAAGCCTCCTTTGTTTTCTGGCCAATACTTCGACTTCTGGAAAATCCGTATGAAGGCACATTTAGAAGCACAAGGAAGTGATATATGGGAGGCTGCTCAAAATGGTCCTTTTATTCCTACAACGGTTTTCAACGGAGTTGGTTCGCCAAAACCACAAGCATCATGGGATGAGGATGATAAGAAAAAGGTTCTCTATGACAAAAAGGCAATAAATATTTTACAAAGTGCACTTGGAATGGATGAGTTCTTCCGCGTCTCAACATGTACAACGGCCAAGCAAATATGGGACACCCTTGTAGAAACTCACGAAGGAACCGCCGAAGTCAAAAGATCCAGATTGAATACTTTAAGTCAAGAATACGAGTTATTCAGAATGCAACCAGGAGAATCAATCCTTGACTTGCAGAAAAGATTCGTGCATTTGACAAATCACTTGAATGCACTTGGTAAGACACTAACAAATGACGAACTTAATCTTAAAGTGCTTAGGTCTTTAACAAGAGAGTGGCAACCTAAAGTGACGGCTATTTCCGAGAAGAAAAGTTTATCAACAATGACATCCGCTACTCTATTCGGAAAGCTTCAAGAATATGAGACGGAACTTGGACTATTGGAGAAACGTGAGAACCAAGAAAAGAAATCCAAGAGCATTGCCTTAAAAGTTGAATCTAAAGTTGTGAAGAAAGAAGACAATCCCGAAGAGGACGAAAACTTTATGCTCCTAGTAAAAAGACTAGGAAAATACTTCAGTGCAAAAAATAATATTGGAAACTCTAGTTTCACAAGAAGAAAGAAGTCCTCAAAGAACAAAGAAAAAGAAGCATCAACATCCAATGGAGACATTATATGCTATGAATGTGGAAAGCAAGGCCACATCAAACCGGAATGTCCCAAACTCGCAAAGAATCGTGACAACAAAGGAAAGAAGGATTACAAAAAGAAAGCCTACATTGCTTGGGATGACAACGAAATAAGTTCTTCATCGGACTCCGATAGTGATCAAAGCGCAAATCTAGCATTGATGGCATCACATCATTCCGACGATGAAGACGATGAGGTTAGTAGTAACTTTTCAATTTATGATAATGATGCTCAAGGAGCAATTGATGAACTTTTAAGTGAATGCAAAATTCTATATAAAACCATCTCATCTCAAAAGAAACAAATATCAATCTTGGAAGAAAATATTGAGAAAATGGAAAATAAGTTCAAAGATGAAAAAGAAGAATTAATCAAGAATTTTGCATGCACTAAATGTGAGTCACTTGCTTTTCAAATAGTTCAATTGAAAAGAGTCCTAGAAAGATATTAGAAAGGACAAATTAGATTGGAACATGTTCTTAGTAGTCAAACATACTCAAATGATAAAAGGGGTCTAGGTTACTCAAGATTCTCTAAACAAACTTCTAACAAGACCATTTTTGTAAAAGCTAAAGAACAAATTCCTTTAGAGAAAAGTGACAAGCCTAAAATGGTTCAACAATATAACAAAAGGAAAAGAAATAATAAGAAGAAGTCTTATAATAAGAAGAAATCTTATCCCCCTAGATATAAAAGCAACTTTGAGCCTACTTGTTTCTATTGTGGTATTAAAGGTCATACTCCTAATGCATGTTATATTAGAAACTTTAGTGTTGCTCAAGGCCATTATGTATGGGTCAAGAAAGGAACTAACTTTGAAGAACCCAAGGCAATTTGGGTACCTAATAAAACGTAACTCTTTTTTGTAGGTATGCTTGAAGACCTCTTCAAATCAATGGTATCTTGATAGTGGATGTTCAAGGCACATGACGGGTGACTTAAGCAAATTTTCACATCTAACGCTTAAGGCCAAAGGATATGTTACTTATGGTGACAACAACAAAGAAAGAATCCTTGGCATAGGAATCATTGTTTCACCGCCTTCAACAACTATAGAAGATGTCCTATATGTGGAAGGTCTAAAGCATAGTCTCCTTAGTATTAGCCAATTGTGTGGCCGAGGTTTCAAAGTCAACTTCACTAAAGATGAATATTTGATTGAAAAAAAAGTTACTCATGAAGTTATGCTAAAAGGTAAAAGAGTTAATAACATATTTTTAATTTCCTTAGATAACTTGTCTTTGAATGTTAGGTGTCTCTTGGCAAACAACAATGAATCATGGTTATGGCATAAGAGGTTTGCTCATATTCATATGGAGCACTTGAATAAGTTGATCAAGCATGACTTAGTCATTGGATTTCCGAAGATCAAATTCATCAAAGATGGGTTGTGTGGCACTTGCCAAAAAGGAAAGCAAACCAAATCAACTTTCACATCCAAGTATGTGGTGTCCACAACTAGGCCACTACAATTGTTGCACATGGATCTCTTTGGTCCATCGAGAACAAAAAGCTTCGGAGGTAATGTCTATGCATTAGTTATTGTTGATGATTTCTCTAGATATACTTGGACATTGTTTTTAGTGCAGAAAAGTGATGCTTTCAAAGCCTTCAAGAAGTATGCAAAACAAATACAAAATGAGAAGTCTCTTACAATTGCCTCCATTAGAAGCGACCATGGTGGAGAATTCCAAAATGCCTCATTTGAAGAATTTTGTGAAGAACATGGAATCTCTCACAATTTCTCCGCACCAAGAACTCCACAACAAAATGGTGTCGTAGAAAGGAAGAATAGATCATTGGTGGAACTTGCAAGGACAATGCTAAGTGATTCAAATCTTCCTAAGTATTTTTGGGCGGATGCGGTGAGCACGACATGTTTTGTAAGTAACCGTGTCAATATTAGGCCTATTCTCAAGAAGACCCCTTATGAACTTTTCAAAGGGAGAAAACCAAATATTTCTTTCTTTCATGTTTTCGGGTGCAAGTGCTTTGTCCTAAACAACAACAAAGACAACCTTGGTAAGTTTGACGAGAAATCCGATGAAGGTATTTTTCTCGGCTACTCTCTCTCTAGTAAGGCATTTAGAATTTATAATAAAAGAACTTTAACTATAGAAGAATCTATGCATGTCAAATTTGATGAATCTAACCCCTCGAAAGAGGATATTATTGTTTGTGATAATGATGATGATTTTGTAGAAATTCACAAAGAAGATACTTCTAAAGACTTCATTGAAAATCTAGAAGAAAAACAAGAAGAACATCATGATGAACCGATTCAACAAAAGTCGATCAACAATGATCTACCAAAAGAATGGAGAACACATAGGGATCACCCAATCGACAAAGTCATCGGAGACATAAGTCAAGGTGTAGCAACAAGACTAAATCTCAAAGATGCATGCTTGAATATGGCGTTCGTTTCTCAAATAGAACCCTCCAAAGTTAATGAAGCTCTTGAAGATGATCAATGGATCATTGCCATGCAAGAAGAGTTAAACCAATTTGAAAGAAATCAAGTTTGGGAACTTGTCCCTAAACCAAACGATAAACATATCATCGGAACAAGATGGGTATTTAAGAACAAACTTGACGAAAATGGAATTATTGTTCGTAACAAAGCAAGATTGGTGGCTCAAGGGTACAATCAAGAAGAAGGAATTGACTTTGAAGAAACATTCGCTCCGGTTGCAAGGTTAGAAGCTATTCGTCTATTACTTGCTTATGCTTGTTTAATGAATTTTTAGTTATTTCAAATGGACGTCAAAAGCGCCTTCCTAAACGGATATATCAACGAAGAAGTCTATGTCAAACAACCTCCGGGTTTTGAAGACTTCAAGCATCCTTCACATGTATACAAGTTGAAGAAAGCTCTCTATGGTTTAAAACAAGCACCAAGGGCATGGTATGATCGTCTAAGTAATTTCTTATGCGAAAAAGGTTTTGAAAAAGGCAAGGTAGACAAGACTTTGTTCATTAAGAGGATAAAGAATAATACCTTACTTGTTCAAGTGTACGTGGACGACATTATCTTTGGTTCAACAAATAATCAACTATGTGAAGAATTTGCTTCAATGATGCAAGGCGAGTTTGAAATGTCTATGGTGGGAAAAATGAATTATTTCCTTGGATTACAAATCAAGCAACAAAAGGACGGAATCTTCATCAACCAATCGAAGTATTGCAAAGAATTATTAAAGAGATTTGATATGGATGGTTGTAAAGTTATGTCAACACCAATGGGATCCGGAACCTACATTGATCAAGACGAATCAGGAACATCGGTTGATATTACGAAGTATCGAGGTATGATTGGTTCTTTATTATATTTGACGGCAAGCCGTCCTGACATAATGTTTAGTGTATGTTTATGTGCTCGCTTCCAAGCAAATCCAAAGGAGTCACATCTCACGGCGGTCAAAAGAATCATGAAGTATCTCAAGGGAACAACAAATGTTGGCTTATGGTATCCTAAAGGTAGTGTTTGTACTTTAATCGGTTATTCTGACGCGGATTATGCAGGTTGTAAAACAAATAGAAAAAGCACGAGTGGAACATGTCACATCCTCGGAAATGCACTAGTTTCGTGGTCTTGTAAGAAACAAGCATGCGTTGCACTCAGTACGGCCGAAGCAGAGTACATAGCAGCTGGTAGTTGCTGTGCACAAAACCTTTGGTTAAAGCAATAATTAAGCGACTACAGAATTGATCTTGGTTGCATTCCTCTCCGGTGCGATAACACAAGTGCAATCAACATTACAAAGAATCCCGTCATGCACTCAAGGACCAAACACATTGACATTCGACATCATTTTCTTCGTGATCATGTGCTTAAAGGCAATGTCAAAGTGACGTTTATTGATACTCATAACCAACTAGCAGATATCTTCACCAAACCGCTCGCAAAAGAATCATTCTACAAAATTAGGCGAGAACTTGGTATCTTGGATGAAGGTGATATCTAAACACATCTTTAATTTATTATTCATCAAGTTATTTTCATCAAAAATTTGGCTAAATATATATGTTACCATGATATAATCTGAGTATTTTTGTGTTGCACATGTTTTCCTTAAGTTTCATACTTGTTACCTTTTGTTATTGTGAAATTTTTTATTCTGTTAATCGGTTAACCCAGGGAGTTAATCAATTAACACCTGTAGCCTTTAATATTTGTGGAAATTTTGTTTCGGTTAATCGATTAACCCAGGGCGTTAACCGATTAACCTGCGCTCACGTGGATTTTTTTTTAAAAATTAAAACGTATCTGTTATGTGTGTGGATTAAATGTATTGGATGCATGTACTTTTAGTCAACACTTCCCCTTACTCTTCTTCCTCACCTTAAACTCACCATTAAAGCTCTCTTGGAACTCATCTCTTCTACCCACTCAAGTTTTGGTTCAAACTTCACATTAAAAACCCACTACATTTTCAACCCACTATAAAACATTCTCATTCTCAACTCTATTTCAACCACTCCTCACCCAAATCCGAAAATCCCTCTCTCAAAACCTAAAAGCTTCAAACATCATCCATGGCTCCTTTGAAGAAGGGAAAGGGAAAAATGCCAGCAAGCAGCTCAGCAGAACATGAGGAGGATACTCAAATGGAAACAATCAAGAAAATAAGAATGGATTTCAAAGTCCGGGTTCGTCAACTCCTTCCGGTAAAATATGTCAATCTCTTAGATTTTAAGGCTCCTTTCTTTGATTTTCCAAATCTGTTGAAAGTTCAGAAAATAGACAAGTTTGTTTCTGATAAAGGTAAATGTTATACTGATTTGGTTAAGGCTTTTATGAACACAATGTCTATTAATTTGGATATGAATGAACAACATATGCTGAGAGCGGTTGTTAGAAACTGTGAGATTATTGAGAATTTGGCAGGAATAGCTGTGTCGCTGAAAATTCCGTATTCCGGATATTTTCTTCGCAAAGGTGTTACCTTCACGGATGGTCCTTGGGCTGAATTTGACAAGATGGAATACTACTACAGCATCTGTAGATTTCCAAGAGAAGTTGTTGTTGCTGGACAACGTACAGCCCGTACACTTCGTTATGCTTCAAATTTGTCGGTCAACGATCGGATGTTACACTATGTTATCTGCTATGTATTAATTCCAAAGGACTCCAACCATGCTCAAATCAGTGATCTTGAGATGCAGATGCTGTTCGCAATCAAGAATAAGATCAAGATCAATTGGATCCTAACCATGATGTATCATTTGAAGCAACAAATCTCTTTGTCCACCCGGCTCCCGTATGGTCGCCTCATTTCAAGGATTTTAGAAAACACGAATTTGGGCCTCAATAGGGAACCGGCTACTATTCTAAATCAATTCGTGAATGAAATCAATAAGACAACTATTGTGAGGAACACCGGTATTGTGGAAACTAGTCCTGGAAGTGGAACATACAAATATGTTGAAGAAGAATCTACTCCTTCCTCCTATCCTATTCCCGAAGGTGGAATTACAAATGAGTTTCTCTACATAACTATGATGAATCAACATAGAGAAACCACCCGGGCAATTACTTCTCTTCGCAAGCTTGTGTTGGATTCACAAAATCAGCATGAAGATGAAGATGGTGATGATGATGAAGAAGGAAGTGAAGAAGGTGAAGAAGGAAGTGAAGAGGTGTCTGATGAAGAATGAAGTCTTTGCACCATGTTTTGATATTGTTATGTCTTTTAAAAATTCTATTTTATGTCTTGTGTTTCGTACTTCAGATTTTATGTTTTGATTGTTTATGTTGAATAGTGTGTACCGTACTTCAGTTTCTGGTTTGTTAATGTATGTGTGTTTGTTGGTTTATATGTGTATGGTTAATATATATGTATATATGTTAAGTATGAACTGTCATTATTTTGGAATCCTCTTCCTTTTTGCTAATGACAAAGGGGGAGAAGGATTGGTTTCTCTAACGGTTTTTTGTGCAGAATTTTTTTTTTACCCTCATGAATTTAGGGGGAGCTCCACTTTAGGGGGAGAATCAAACTTAGAGAAACATCAAGTCTAAAGATTCAATCTTTCAATGGATTGGTTGTCATCATCAAAAAGGGGGAGATTGTAGAAGCAAGCTTCACTCACATTGAGTTTTGATGAAGACAACACAACAAGCTCTCTACAAAGATAATGTGCAAAAAGAAAGAGAATCAAGCTACATGAAGTACAAGAAGTTCAAGTTCAAGAAGATTTCCTAAGTACTATCAATTAGCTTCAAGTGTTCAAGTTTCATGAAGATCAAAGGTTGAACAAAGGTATATCAATGTCATTTAAATGAGTATACAAGTGTTCACATGTCTTGCATATTGCATATCTTTGATCTAGTGCATTGCAAATCTTTTATGGAAAGTTCACATTATTTTCTAAACTTTTTCTTGAAAAATCAGCACTGTTAATCGATTAACATGTGGGGTTAACCAATTAACCAGTTCAAAATTTGAATATTTTCTAACGTTACAAGAGTGTAACCGATTAACCTATAGGGTTAGCCGATTAACACTGCTACTGTATACGAAAATTGGTGACTTTTCATAGAAATGTGCATTGCCTTCTCATCTCTTTTCATTCCTTTGCTGCATATTTCACATACCTTTTTGAAGGGGTGTTTTACACATATTTAAACACTTCAATTTCTGATTTAACACTCATCTCCCAACAATTTCATAATACCGAGGCTAACGTTGCTGAGACGGCATCCAGACGCCTCCCTTAGGGTAAGAGAGGACTTCAGCTGTTAAAGCCAGTTTAGTTATAGTGGTAATTGCCAGCCTTACATTTTTTGTAGTGCTCCCCCGAATCAATCATAAGTGAGAAAGGAAAGCTAACAGTCGGTGAAAGTGCTTTGTTCTCGTATGAGAAAGCAAGTTCAAGTCAGCATGCTTTGATAAACTAGATATTTCGTTTTCTTTATTTAGCATCTTTTTTGCTATTGCTAAGTCCTTCCATGTGGGTTTTTTTCCCTTTTCGCTAGCCGTGAAAACAAAACCTGTAGGAATACCTGTTCTTTCAACAAGCCTTAAAAGCTGTCTCATTTAGTAGTTCCTCACCTTCCTAAGGATAAAGAGCGAAATTAGAATACTTTTTTTATTCATTCTTTTTTTGGTACTGATTCGGTGCGGGAATAGCCCTCCTTCTATCTGCGAAAAAACTTACTTTCTTTATCTAATACACTTTTCTCTATTCGAGTAAGTAACAGGAGTCAAGCTCATAAACCATACTTCCAAGAGTAGAGGATAGGTCCATTCGATGGAGTACCCTAAAAGGGGTGCCCTCCCTGAGTCTTCCTAAGTCCTAGTTTCAGCTTGATAGACTAACTAATTACTTAATAGAATTGCCGGATCAACCATCAATTGTTTCTTATGATTCTAGGGGTTTAGGATAGGAAGAGGGCTAAGTTCAATTCAAAGATGCTAAAAAAGGGCATTCATTATAATGACTTTCAATGCGCATTGAGCGAGCTGCTAGTTCAGGTCTTTGTTGTTTGTTGTATTAGATCTCTCGTTCCCAGTAAGAGATGAGCTTTCTTTTCAGGATGGAACGTTTGTTCAGGACCACAGGACGGGATTTTCCCCTAAAGAGTCACACACTTGGAGAGGGGATTTCCTTCCATTCATAAGCCCCATGCTATATCCCCAAAAAGTAGCCCGAAGTGACTGACCATATAGAATCGTTTTTTTTTCCTTTTCCAGAGACGAGAGAAGTAGCAACCGTGGACCTAGCTCACGGGACTAGTTGCGACAGGAAAGAGGGAACATGGTGTTGTGCTTCTTACCTATGATGATTCTGCATTTGCCCGATATTTATATAGAAATACGAGCTCAATTACATCGCTCCTCTCCTTGACTTGTATGAGTAGGGCGAGTGGTTTTCACTCCTCTTCCCCGCCTCGAGGTCTTCTTACTTCGGTTGGAACTTAAATACTTCGGCACTGACTTCTCGGTTAGAGGGCTTTAGCCTTTTTGGAATGTACTGTATTTACTATAGGGTTTGTTTACTTGATTTCTTTGTATTTTGCTTGCTGAGTTGAGTAGAGTAGTTGATTAGTTCAAGACTGGACAGGAATTTCCTTCCGACAACCAAGGCAAGTACTCCATTTTCCTTTCGTTCTTTCTTTATCTTCCAGAGCTCTAGTTTCTTCCTTAGATTGCCCCCATTACACTCTTTCCCTCTTCTTCTTTGCCCTTTTATATTATAGAGACGAGTTTACGAGCCGACTGCCTTTCTTTCTCTTCAAGCCAATTCCCCTTATATAAAACAATCTGGTAACGATGCTGCTCTATCAAGACACCAAGCTCTATAGGTAGCGAGCCGAATCAGTAAGAAAACTAAACTTGAAAATGACCTTTTCAGATAGCTCCAAAGGCAGAATCGGGATGAGAAGGTTCCCCAATAGGGGGCAAAGCCCGTTCATACTTTCTTCCAAACCTCCGACATATGTTACCGCTGCTGCAAGACCTCTTCTTCCTAATGGAGGTGTCGGGAGTGGCTCATAACCCCTGGGCTCCTCGTGCAGGTCCCAGTTCCAAACTTATCCAAGGAGTACCACAAACCATACGGTCGCTGGTAACTCGCCCTCATGATTCATCACGTGGTGGACCATAGGGTAGCACTAAGAAAGATAGCTACCTGAGGGAAGTTTGATTTTGATTTTGATAAGAGGCACCAAAGCCGATCTTCCTGACAGGCCGCATCCTCTACGGCCAACTCGTCAGTATGACACTGACGGAGCAAGCATCTTTAAGAGTTTCTTTTAATGAGTCTCCCACACTCACAGACACACCTCTGATTGATCTCAAATCACTCTGATACCACATAGTCTCAGAGGAAAGCAGTCCATTATCTCAGCTCTGAGACTATGGCAGATTTTTCTAAGGTAAATCCGAGAACGAGCCGTGGGAAAGTCCCCATCGACCTTCAAAGCAACATTTAACGCCTTTTGAGATAGGTGAGAACTTTTCTTCTTTATTCATTCAAAATAATCCTGCCTAGAAAAGGTTTCTCTGTTGTTAATCTCACTGGATCTCAGTTCGACATAAGATTCTTAAAGATTGAAATCGTCGGGAACGGAACTCTTCCATCTCTGTTCTGGTGATTCGTGGTTTTCTTCGAGAAGAATTCCCTGATAGATGAGCACATGATGTACATCACTGAGGTAGAAGAAGACCACCACTGGGTCATGCATTTGGCTGGCGCTCTGAACGATGCAAGAAAAAAAGGCATAAATAGAAGTTGATTCCACTTTTTTGTCCTGCTGAAAAAGCTTAGTAAACCGGTCTTCTGAATTCCCTCACCTACCTGGATCAGTGGATTCTCCTGATTCAGCAGGATTCGGCTTCGTATGAAGTGTCTGCGGATTACTAAGCCGTGGATCGAGATCTTAGGATCTAGCTAGATAAGACTTTTTACACCTTGAAAAATGGCAGAACGAGACCCTTTAATAATATAAGGAAATAGTTCTAGTAACTTTTAAAAAAGATCTTGCGAAGAGCATCACTGAGGTGATGCACGAAAGACTTTAATCACGCAGATTATGCCTACCGTCGGCTATTGATGAAGATGGAGTCAATTTACTTAACCAAAGCCATATCTGAATGACTTAGGAAACAACTTTATCTTACCTTTCTACCAAAGCTTCACCGCCCTCTCTATACTTTAGGGGTATCAACGTTCCACCCTTTTGTATTGTAATTGTTAAGTTGACACTCTGGAACACACGTTACTCTTATGTCCTGCATTTTTTCGATCGATGGACATATTTAAAGTAAGATAGGTCCCTTTCGGAGAATTCATCTTTTTTAGCTTGACTAATCGTGTAACAAGGAGGTAGGCTTAGAGCCAGCAATCAAGCTAGAAAAGTCTACCGCGAGCGAGTAGTCTTTGCGGACATGCTTACTTCACCTTCACTTCATGCTTATACACCTGTGGGGCTGGGGTACAACTGAGTATAGTATTGTACTTGCCTACATATCCGGTTTCACTTAAGTAACGGAATCAAGCCCTAGTAGTTCTGTCTACCTCTGTTTTTATAGAATGGAACAAAACAAGAAAGCGGAACAGTGCGGCCGTTAGTAGTATAAGGGCCCCTTAAAGGGATAAATTATGTTGCCGTATCGCTTGGATGACTCGCTTGTATGGAACACAGGCGCGAGTACCATGGCTGTCTATACTTTTTTACATATTTTACGTAAGTTTGTTCAGTCAAACTAGTTCCCCCTGGATAGAAAAGAAAGGCCCTAATCTGATGGTGTTTGGCCAAAATAGCTTCGGCATTAAAGCCATCGCGAACTAAAGCGGCTTCGATCCTTTCTTCTACAACTGCCTGCACAGCTATTATGCTGCCCCATTCCTGGGGGGTAAAGTTTTTGCAAATGGAATTGATTGAGAGGTGATGGGCCAACTCCCTATGACGCTCCTCAATTGGAATTAGGTGATTGGCAAGCTCAGGAATAAGGGGCCCACTTCCATCTGGCTGATCAACCTCAGGGGCAACAGGCTCCGGGGAGTCGGGCGCCGGTTGATTTACGCTCGCTTCGGACGAGCCCACCGAGTTTCCGCCAGAGCTGGTTCCGAATAAAGATGTCCAGCCAGAGTTGTTATCCATCATATTTTTGGTCATTAAAGTCGTGTCCTCGGTAGCGAGGAAGGCCATTCTTACAACTATGACAATGGCCAAGGCCAGACCGCTGGAACAACCCATCTTTAGAAAAAAAACAGAAAGGGCTCGAGCCCCTATAGATAAACCCATCTTACCTAACATTGCTTGATAAAGCTCAAAACTACCTATTAGATGAGAGAGGCAACAACTTATAGCGATAAGGCACAAGACTAGTGAAATTCGAACCACTTTATTAGAAGCACTGACATTGAATTCCATGATGATGATTCTTTTCTTTCATTTTACTACACTACCTCGACGAGGTAAGTAAGGGGGAATGCTGCAAACAACAAAAGGGGAATCCATCAAGGGCCAGCGATCTGACTACGAGAAGCTCCTTTCTAGAAAAATATTATCTATTATTATCTTTGATAAATTGAAAAAAAGTGTAGAGAGAGGTGAGTAAGACTAAGAAGAAAGTCCACATTAAAAAATATGGCTGGTAACAAATACGACTTCGCCCACTGCAACAAATAGAACAATAAGACGATAGGGGTATGCGACTAGATCTGCAAGCCTCTTTTTGTCTTGTTCTGAGGGAAAAGAGTTCATAATAGGCCAGCCAGGACTAGTGTGATCCTAACCGGTCTTCTTCTTACTTACACTATTTTTTTTCCGGGATTGATGTCCGAGGAAGGCTTGGAAGAGTGAGGGTTTAGGCTTTCCAGGAAGAGATGAGACCAAATCCTTCTCACTTGAGACATGCGAAGAAGGAACTATTTTCAGGACAAAGACTCGAAGGGCTCGGTTGTGAGGAAGTGAATAATTTAGGGAACGGTCCGACCTAAGCCACAGTTTGATCGACAAGCTCAGTTTACAATGAAAATAAATGCAAGAAGAAGATGGCCACATCTGGTGGGACATCTGCGAGTGTGAAACTTGCTACAGGAATGCACAAGAAACAGAGTGAAAGCTGCAAATGGAAAGAGAACGCTGACCAAATCAAGAAGAAAGAAAAAGTCCACTCAGGAGAAAGAGAAAGGTATTAAAAAGGTGACCCTGAGGTCGATCTCCTTGGTGAACCTACAGGGAAGTTTGAATACTACGTTCTCTACTCGAAAAGGGCAGAAACAACCACTCAGACGCCTCCCTTTGTGGGCTTGAAAGCGTCATAGAATCAACTTTGTGCTTCGGGTAAAGGTCCACTTTGTCGCCCAATAGGGGTGTTCTGGCCCATTCTAAGTTCGGTTGCGTAGTGTTAACTCAGGTGTTGTCTACCCGGGTCGGAGTGGGAATTATCACTTTGTTTCCACGGGTCCAAGTATCTCAAAATTTCTGCCTTTGGTTAGCGGGAAGGGCTCACCTGCCTTGATCATGCTTAGCCGACCTTTACTGATGTATCTGTCATTAATGGAAGCACGAGGGAACGGGTTTCATCGGCAGGCTTTTTTGGTTCGCAAAGCTTGTAAAAATAGACGATTTGGATGTAATTGAAATGGAAGCTGATTCGCGTCAGTCGGGGGTTGTTCGGGTTGTGGAAGGCCCCATACAGCCAGTTCTTTCAGCCGCAACCTCAGTGTACGGAAAATAGAAAACCAACGGATAAGCCCTATTGTTGTACCCCATAGAGAAAGCAAGGCCCTTTCTCCCCTTAAAATTAGGAAGTTGAACTTTCCCTGACTTCATGGCGTACTCTAGTTCTTGGTCTTGGCGCGACTGGCATAGCTGGAAAAGAGGATTGTTTTGTTTAATACTCTTCTTTCAGGTACCTATATATCTATCTATATATATAATAGGGTTGAAAGATGGCGTTATGGCTAAAGCAGGAACTGGGAAAGTCAAAGCAAAGACCTTCGCTTCCAGGTGATAGGTGATCGCCTTACCCCCTTACGAAGCTTGCTTTAGACTCTATTCTCCCTTACTTTACTGGCGTTTGAACTACCTATCCTCTACGACTTTCGAAGACTTTAGATTGAATCTTACTCTAGCTCTAGGGAGCTGGATTAAGGAAGCATGGCGCATTCGTTACTTTTTCAGTGTTAAGCAAAAGAGTCAGAGTGATCCTCTAAAGGAGTTTTCCCTTACTATTATGGTAAGGGAAATAGGAAGAGGAGTACGATCAGGATTAAGGCCGAAGAACCCACCTAGGTTTAGAATAGGGATTCTTGTAGCTAAGGAAGCCTTGAGGAGGAAGATGTCGCTGCATCGCCTACGACAACTTCTTTTGCTGAACCAGTATCTGAGACTACTTCTGTCGCTTCAAGGAAGGATCTGAAAATAATTATTTCACCGAGTAGTGGAACAGAACGAAATCTGTCTCTGTCTCCCGATGGGATTTACTAATTGGATGACTGACAAGTCTGATGTCTCCTTCATTGTCGCTGAGCGGAAGAAAGTTAGGAATTCATTAGCTGGTCCTCTTAGTGATAAAGTGAGGGAATAGCCTTAATGAAATAATAACCTCTTTTTTTGAAGAAGTTTTGCTTGGAATTGACGAGACATAACGTTATCTTTTGTGTCACACTTTGATCAAATAGAACCTCTATAAGAGCGGGGTTATACTTCTACTTATATAAATAGGATAAAGAGAAGAAAAAAAAAATCTGCTATAAAACTGCCCACTGTCCCCAATCGTTATTTTGATGTCAGCCGTCTTTATATGAAATTTCACTGCCAGTAGTCAGCTTTCAAGTGACCTGTAGGGCTCCTGCCACAAGGATGGCTAAGCTTGCTCCAGGACGGGAGTGGTGGAAGATAAGGCAAGAAAGAAAAATGCCATTTCAACCAACTCTTTACAATAGATTTTTCGCTGCTTCAGAGAAGCTGGAGCAGACCGATAAGTACCACAGGAGATCCGAGAGAGTACAAAAATAAGACAGATCAAAACAGGACCCACAACTCATCGTCTGGTTTTGAAGAGTTCGCTATCACTGAAGAAGATCTTATCTCCGAAGAAGTTGTTTTCTTTCCGTGGATAACTCCATTGTTGAGCTCGTATGTAGCGAGAGGATACGATACCTTGCCCATAGAACTCAATTATAAAAGAGCTTAGCTAAAAGGGGCTTACTTGATTTCCTGCTTGACTTTACTCTGCCCCTTTAGCACCGCTTGCTGCCCAACTATCCAAAGCGACCGCTAATAGTCTCAATTGCCTTCACTAAAAAAGCACTCAAACGAAGCCCTATTGTCACCCCCACCCCAACCTAACCTAGGAACTAAGACGTTTCCATTCGGGCTTGCCACCGTGCTTCCCCAAAAGAAAGCTCAAGTGAAACGACTTGATGAGCTAGTTTTAGTCGTGTACGATGTCAGCTTTCAGAGACTTCGACGCTGTTAACAAACTCCTTGTCTTATCTAGCGTTAACAGCACCAACTCAACTGACTGAACGAACTAACTGCTTTAGCAACAGTCAGTAGCAGATAGTTTATTGTCAGGGAAGGTAACATTTTAGTCTGAAAGTAGAGGGCTAGGAAAGGATATTAACGACTCGTTCTGAAGGCCAGGAAAACTTGAAAGCCTACCTCATCAAGTCAAGCTGAAAAACATAGACTATGCTTTTCATGGCAGTGGACACTATAAGCGCAGGAGAGGGGTCCATTGGAGGAATCTACTTCTACTATTAGTCATAGTCAATCTCACTTCAACAAGAAAAGAATCCATAAATGAAGTGAAAAAGTGAACAAATGTAGTAGTTCAGCTCAGTTCTCCTCTTATTATACATATCTCCTCTCTCAGTCCACCTTTTCGGCTTAGTAAGAGATTCAAAGAGTGTAGGTTTCAGTCTACGCCCACCGAAAGTGGGATATCACTCACTACTGTATTCCCTGCGTTCCTCGGGAGTGATAAGTTCATCAGGGACTTGCCATGGATAATGGATATGAGTGAAACGAAGGCACATGCCATTGTTCTGTATCAATTTCTTCGTTTTCTGCCCCCGGCGGTAGCAAGATAAATTATATATATGAATAATGTGAGATCCGCCTTGCTGCCTGAAAACTTTACACTCTGATCGCATAAAGGCATATATTTAATATAAGAGCTATAACTCATCGATACTACAACTCGCTAGAGCCGAAGGCGGAGCTGGACCCTTCGGGGAGAGACTCAACCGCTAAAGCTAGCAAATCGATTCTGACTTAAATCGTTACGCCCCTCTAAGCCAAGGCTCACGAGCCTTCTCAAGATCAGCTCTCTTGGATGCCGTCTCAGCAACGTTAGCTCTCTTGGATTCTCTAACGGTTTTTTGTGCAGAAAATTTTTTTTACCCTCATGAATTTAGGGGGAGCTCCACTTTAGGGGGAGAATCAAACTTAGAGAAACATCAAGTCTAAAGATTCAATCTTTCAATGGATTGGTTGTCATCATCAAAACTCAATGTGAGTGAAGCTTGCTTCTACAATCTCCCCCTTTTTGATGATAACAACCAATCCATTGAAAGATTGAATCTTTAGACTTGATGTTTCTCTAAGTTTGATTCTCCCCCTAAAGTGGAGCTCCCCCTAAATTCATGAGGGTAAAAAAAATTTCTGCACAAAAAACCGTTAGAGAAACCAATCCTTCTCCCCCTTTGTCATTAGCAAAAAGGAAGAGGATTCCAAAATAATGACAGTTCATACTTAACATATATACATATATAGTAACCATACACATATAAACCAACAAACACACATACATTAACAAACCAGAAACTGAAGTACGGTACACACTATTCAACATAAACGATCAAAACATAAAATCTGAAGTACGAAACACAAGACATAAAATAGAATTTTTAAAAGACATAACAATATCAAAACATGGTGCAAAGACTTCATTCTTCATCAGACACCTCCTCACTTCCTTCTTCACCTTCTTCACTTCCTTCATCATCATCATCACCATCTTCATCTTCATGCTGATTTTGTGAATCCAACACAAGCTTGCGAAGAGAAGTAATTGCCCGGGTGGTTTCTCTATGTTGATTCATCATAGTTATGTAGAGAAACTCATTTGTAATGCCACCTTCGGGAATAGGATAGGAGGAAGGAGTAGATTCTTCTTCAACATATTTGTATGTTCCACTTCCAGGACTAGTTTCCACAATACCGGTGTTCCTCACAATAGTTGTCTTATTGATTTCATTCACGAATTGCTTTGGAATAGTAGCCGGTTCCCTATTGAGGTCCAAATCCGTGTTTTCTAAAATCCTTGAAATGAGGCGACCATACGGGAGCCGGGTGGACAAAGAGATTTGTTGCTTCAAATGATACATCATGGTTAGGATCCAATTGATCTTGATCTTATTCTTGATTGCGAACAGCATCTGCATCTCAAGATCACTGATTTGAGCATGGTTGGAGTCCTTTGGAATTAATACATAGCAGATAACATAGTGTAACATCCGATCGTTGACCGACAAATTCGAAGCATAACGAAGTGTACGGGCTGTACGTTGTCCAGCAACAAAAACTTCTCTTGGAAATCTACAGATGTTGTAGTAGTATTCCATCTTGTCAAATTCAGCCCAAGGGCCATCCGTGAAGGTAACACCTTTGCGAAGAAAATATCCGAAATACGGAATTTTCAGCGACGCAGCTATTCCTGCCAAATTCTCAATAATCTCACAGTTTCTAACAACCGCTCTCAGCATATGCTGTTCATTCATATCCAAATTAATAGACATTGTGTTCATAAAAGCCTTAACCAAATCAGTATAACATTTACCTTTATCAGAAACAAACTTGTCTATTTTCTGAACTTTCAACAGATTTGGAAAATCAAAGAAAGGAGCCTTAGAATCTAAGAGATTGCATATTTTACCGGAAGGAGTTGATGAACCCGAACTTTGAAATCCATTCTTCTTTTCTTGATTGTTTCCATTTGAGTATCCTCCTCATGTTCTGCTGAGCTGCTTGCTGGCATTTTTCCCTTTCCCTTCTTCAAAGGAGCCATGGATGAAGTTTGAAGCTTTTAGGTTTTGAGAGAGGGATTTTCGGATTTGGGTGAGGAGTGGTTGAAATAGAGTTGAGAATGAGAATGCTTTATAGTGGGTTGAAAATGTAGTGGGTTTTTAATGTGAAGTTTGAACCAAAACTTGAGTGGGTAGAAGAGATGAGTTCCAAGAGAGCTTTAATGGTGAGTTTAAGGTGAGGAAGAAGAGTAAGGGGAAGTGTTGACTGAAAGTACATGCATCCAATACATTTAATCCACACACATAACAGATATGTTTTAATTTTTAAAAAAAATTCCACGTGGCGCAGGTTAATCGGTTAACGCCCTGGGTTAATCGATTAACCGAAACAAAATTTCCACAAATATTAAAGGCTACAGGTGTTAATTGATTAACTCCCTGGGTTAACCGATTAACAGAATAAAAAATTTCACAATAACAAAAGGTAACAAGTATAAAACTTAAGGAAAACATGTGCAACACAAAAATACTCAGACTATATCACGGTAACATATATATTTAGCCAAATTTTTTATGAAAATAACTTGATGAATAATAAATTAAAGATGTGTTTAGATATCACCTTCATCCAAGATACCAAGTTCTCGCCTAATTTTGTAGAATGATTCTTTTGCGAGCGGTTTAGTGAAGATATCTGCTAGTTGGTTATGAGTATCAACAAACGTCACTTTTACATCGCCTTTAAGCATATGATCACGAAGAAAATGATGTCGAATGTCAATGTGTTTGGTCCTTGAGTACATGACGGGATTCTTTGTAATGTTGATTGCACTTGTGTTGTCGCACCGGAGAGGAATGCAACCAAGATCAATTCCGTAGTCGCTTAATTGTTGCTTTAACCAAAGGTTTTGTGCACAACAACTACCAACTGCTATGTACTCTGCTTCGGCCGTACTGAGTGTAACACATGCTTGTTTCTTACAAGACCACGAAACTAGTGCATTTCCGAGGATGTGACATGTTCCACTCGTGCTTTTTCTATCTGTTTTACAACCTGCATAATCCGCGTCAGAATAACCGATTAAAGTACAAACACTACCTTTAGGATACCATAAGCCAACATTTGTCGTTCCCTTGAGATACTTCATGATTCTTTTGACCGCCGTGAGATGTGACTCATTTGGATTTGCTTGGAAGCGAGCACATAAACATACACTAAACATTATGTCAGGACGGCTTGCCATCAAATATAATAAAAAACCAATCATACCTCGATACTTCGTAATATCAACCGATGTTCCTGATTCGTCTTGATCAATGTAGGTTCCGGATCCCATTGGTGTTGACATAGCTTTACAACCATCCATATCAAATCTCTTTAATAATTCTTTGCAATACTTCGATTGGTTGATGAAGATTCCGTCCTTTTGTTGCTTGATTTGTAATCCAAGGAAATAATTCATTTTTCCCATCATAGACATTTCAAACTCGCCTTGCATCATTGAAGCAAATTCTTCACATAGTTGATTGTTTGTTGAACCAAAGATAATGTCGTCCACGTACACTTGAACAAGTAAGGTATTATTCTTTATCCTCTTAATGAACAAAGTCTTGTCTACCTTGCCTTTTTCAAAACCCTTTTCGCATAAGAAATTACTTAGACGATCATACCATGCCCTTGGTGCTTGTTTTAAACCATAGAGAGCTTTCTTCAACTTGTATACATGTGAAGGATGCTTGAAGTCTTCAAAACCAGGAGGTTGTTTGACATAGACTTCTTTGTTGATATATCCGTTTAGGAAGGCGCTTTTGACGTCCATTTGAAATAACTGAAAATTCATTGAACAAGCATAAGCAAGTAATAGACGAATAGCTTCTAACCTTGCAACCGGAGCGAATGTTTCTTCAAAGTCAATTCCTTCTTCTTGATTGTACCCTTGAGCCACCAATCTTTCTTTGTTACGAACAATAATTCCATTTTCGTCAAGTTTGTTCTTAAATACCCATCTTGTTCCGATGATATGTTTATCGTTTGGTTTAGGGACAAGTTCCCAAACTTGATTTCTTTCAAATTGGTTTAACTCTTCTTGCATGGCAATGATCCATTGATCATCTTCAAGAGCTTCATTAACTTTGGAGGGTTCTATTTGAGAAACGAACGCCATATTCAAGCATGCATATTTGAGATTTAGTCTTGTTGCTACACCTTGACTTATGTCTCCGATGACTTTGTCGATTGGGTGATCCCTGTGTTCTCAATTCTTTTGGTAGATCATTGTTGATCGACTTTTGTTGAATCGGTTCATCATGATGTTCTTCTTGTTTTTCTTCTAGATTTTCAATGAAGTCTTTAGAAGTATCTTCTTTGTGAATTTCTACAAGATCATCATCATTATCACAAACAATAATATCCTCTTTCGAGGGGTTAGATTCATCAAATTTGACATGCATAGATTCTTCTATAGTTAAAGTTCTTTTATTATAAATTCTAAATGCCTTACTAGAGAGAGAGAGAGTAGCCGAGAAAAATACCTTCATCGGATTTCTCGTCAAACTTACCAAGGTTGTCTTTGTCGTTGTTTAGGACAAAGCACTTGCACCCGAAAACATGAAAGAAAGAAATATTTGGTTTTCTCCCTTTGAAAAGTTCATAAGGGGTCTTCTTGAGAATAGGCCTAATATTGACACGGTTACTTACAAAACATGCCGTGCTCACCGCATCCGCCCAAAAATACTTAGGAAGATTTGAATCACTTAGCATTGTCCTTGCAAGTTCCACCAATGATCTATTCTTCCTTTCTACGACACCATTTTGTTGTGGAGTTCTTGGTGCGGAGAAATTGTGAGAGATTCCATGTTCTTCACAAAATTCTTCAAATGAGGCATTTTGGAATTCTCCACCATGGTCGCTTCTAATGGAGGCAATTGTAAGAGACTTCTCATTTTGTATTTGTTTTGCATACTTCTTGAAGGCTTTGAAAGCATCACTTTTCTGCACTAAAAACAATGTCCAAGTATATCTAGAGAAATCATCAACAATAACTAATACATAGACATTACCTCCGAAGCTTTTTGTTCTCGATGGACCAAAGAGATCCATGTGCAACAATTATAGTGGCCTAGTTGTGGACACCACATACTTGGATGTGAAAGTTAATTTGGTTTGCTTTCCTTTTTGGCAAGCACCACACAACCCATCTTTGATGAATTTGATCTTCGGCAATCCAATGACTAAGTCATGCTTGATCAACTTATTCAAGTGCTCCATATGAATATGAGCAAACCTCTTATGCCATAACCATGATTCATTGTTGTTTGCCAAGAGACACCTAACATTCAAAGACAAGTTATCTAAGGAAATTAAAAATATGTTATTAACTCTTTTACCTTTTAGCATAACTTCATGAGTAACTTTGTTTTCAATCAAACATTCATCTTTAGTGAAGTTGACTTTGAAACCTCGGTCACACAATTGGCTAATGCTAAGGAGACTATGCTTTAGACCTTCCACATATAGGACATCTTCTATAGTTGTTGAAGGCGGTGAACCAATGATGCCTACGCCAAGGATTCTTCCTTTGTTGTTGTCACCATAAGTAACATATCCTTTGACCTTAAGCGTTAGATGTGAAAATTTGCTTAAGTCACCCGTCATGTGCCTCGAACATCCACTATCAAGATACCATTGATTTGAAGAGGTCTTCAAGCATACCTACAAAAAAGAGTTACATTTTATTAGGTACCCAAATTGCCTTGGGTCCTTCAAAGTTAGTTCCTTTCTTGACCCATACATAATGGCCTTGAGCAACACTAAAGTTTCTAATATAACATGCATTAGCAGTATGACCTTTAATACCACAATAAAAACAAGTAGGCTCAAAGTTGCTTTTATATCTAGGGGGATAAGATTTCTTCTTATTATTTCTTTTCCTTTTGTTATATTGTTGAACCATTTTAGGCTTGTCACTTTTCTCTAAAGGAATTTGTTCTTTAGCTTTTACAAAAATGGTCTTGTTAGAAGTTTGTTTAGAGAATCTTGAGTAACCTAGACCCCTTTTATCATTTGAGTATCTTTGACTACTAAGAACATGTTCCAATCTAATTTGTCCTTTCTCATATCTTTCTAGGACTCTTTTCAATTGAACTATTTAAAAAGTAAGTGACTCACATTTAGTGCATGCAAAATTCTTGATTAATTCTTCTTTTTCATCTTTGAACTTATTTTCCATTTTCTCAATATTTTCTTCCAAGATTGATATTTGTTTCTTTTGAGATGAGATGGTTTTATATAGAATTTTGCATTCACTTAAAAGTTCATCAATTGCTCCTTGAGCATCATTATCATAAATTGAAAAGTTACTACTAACCTCATCGTCTTCATCGTCGGAATGATGTGATGCCATCAATGCTAGATTTGCGCTTTGATCACTATCGGAGTCCGATGAAGAACTTATTTCGTTGTCATCCCAAGCAATGTAGGCTTTCTTTTTGTAATCCTTCTTTCCTTTGTTGTCACGATTCTTTGCGAGTTTGGGACATTCCGGTTTGATGTGGCCTTGCTTTCCACATTCATAGCATATAATGTCTCCATTGGATGTTGATGCTTCTTTTTCTTTGTTCTTTGAGGAATTCTTTCTTCTTGTGAAATTAGAGTTTCCAATATTATTTTTTGCACTGAAGTATTTTCCTAGTCTTTTTACAAGGAGCATAAAGTTTTCGTCCTCTTCGGGATTGTCTTCTTTCTTCACAACTTTAGATTCAACTTTTAAGGCAATGCTCTTGGATTTCTTTTCTTGGTTCTCACGTTTCTCCAATAGTCCAAGTTCCGTCTCATATTCTTGAAGCTTTCCGAATAGAGTAGCGGATGTCATTGTTGATAAACTTTTCTTCTCGAAAATCGCCGTCACTTTGGGTTGCCACTCTCTTGTTAAAGACCTAAGCACTTTAAGATTAAGTTCATCATTTGTTAGTGTCTTACCAAGTGCATTCAAGTGATTTGTCAAATGTACGAATCTTTTCTGCAAGTCAAGGATTGATTCTCCTGGTTGCATTCTGAATAACTCGTATTCTTGAGTTAAAGTATTCAATCTGGATCTTTTGACTTCGGCAGCTCCTTCGTGAGTTTCTACAAGGGTGTCCCATATTTGCTTGGTCGTTGTACATGTTGAGACGCGGAAGAACTCATCCATTCCAAGTGCACTTTGTAAAATATTTATTGCCTTTTTGTCATAGAGAACCTTTTTCTTATCATCCTCATCCCATGATGCTTGTGGTTTTGGCGAACCAACTCCGTTGAAAACCGTTGTAGGAATAAAAGGACCATTTTGAACAGCCTCCCATATATCACTTCCTTGTGCTTCTAAATGTGCCTTCATACGGATTTTCCAGAAGTCGAAGTATTGGCCAGAAAACAAAGGAGGCTTGTTGCTACTACCATCGTCTTTGAATACAAGATCATTGTTTGGGGAAGCCATCTGAATCGAATAGCAACAGGTTACCTATCACCTGCTCTGATACCAAATATAAGTTGTAAATGCGCCTAAGAGGGGGGGGGGGTGAATTAGGTTCTTAAATTTATCTTCGATCTTTTACCGATTCTTGGTTATTTTTCCGTTAAATGATAAGTGCTTGAAAGTAAAGTGCGGAAAGGAAGAATGACACAAGAGAATTATAGTGGTTCCCCTCACAGCCCGAGAGTACTCCACTCCTCCTTCAACACGAAAGAGAGTTCACTATAGTTTAGAATTATTGTACAGCCTAATCACACCAATAGTGATGCTTACTATCTAACCTATAGGTAACTAAGTGTATGAAGAACAATCCTCTTTAAAACACTCACTTGTTTCCAACAGTCCTGGACAACAAGGTAAAACAGAAAAATATTCTTGATAATAAGATTATGTCTTGATAGTATGTTGATATCAATCTTGATAATTGATCTTCTCCTTTGAGATAATATCACTCAAACAATGTATACAAGTGTTCTTAACAAGAATGAGATGAAACAATGATATTTTATGAAAGATATGCAGAAGTTTCTCCCAAGAAAATTGTTTGAATGAACACTTGAACAATATTTTGAAATATGAAAGTCTGAGTGAATTTTTTATTATGAAATTGTTGGGAGGTGAGTGTTAAATCAGAAATTGAAGTGTTTAAATATGTGTAAAACACCCCTTCAAAAAGGTATGTGAAATATGCTGCAAAGGAATGAAAAGAGATGAGAAGGCAATGCACATTTCTATGAAAAGTCACCAATTTTCGCATACAGTAGCAGTGTTAATCGGTTAACCCTATAGGTTAATCGGTTAACACTCTTGCAACGTTAGAAAATATTCAAATTTTGAACTGGTTAATCGGTTAACCCCACATGTTAATCGATTAACAGTGCTGATTTTTCAAGAAAAAGTTTAGAAAATAATGTGAACTTTCCATAAAAGATTTGCAATGCACTAGATCAAAGATATGCAATATGCAAGACATGTGAACACTTGTATACTCATTTAAATGACATTGATATACCTTTGTTCAACCTTTGATCTTCATGAAACTTGAACACTTGAAGCTAATTGATAGTACTTAGGAAATCTTCTTGAACTTGAACTTCTTGTACTACATGTAGCTTGATTCTCTTTCTTTTTGCACATTATCTTTGTAGAGAGCTTGTTGTGTTGTCTTCATCAAAACTCAATGTGAGTGAAGCTTGCTTCTACAAGTTCCATGTTTTAAAATCCTGCAAGATAGACTTTTCAATTCCAAGACAACAAAAGCAAATAGACTTTTCAAAAGACACATACACGAAGCATTCACAAAATAACCAATTTATAACACTAAAACAAGAGAAAATGGTATATCACACACAAAAAAAAAATGAATGTGGCAAGAAGCATGGAACATGAAAACAGACAGCAACATTTAAGTCAGAATTATTTGGCATAAAGCATTTCTAATAGCCTAAGGCGATAATTTAATCGGACTTGTTTCAAGTGGTTTTCATTCAATAACAGAATGAGAAATCATGGTGTGGCATTAGTCATTTATATACTGTCAGAACATGAAATGCATTCCTAATCCAAATGATAAATTTCGCAACCAATTGAATTTTGAATACTGAGGAGGACAGGATAAAGAATATAACTATTGACATACAAAAAGCATTCCATTGATAAATACTTATCTAAATTGGAAAAACAGCCCAATTGAATTTCAAATACATTAACCTAGTAACCCTAATACCAGCCCAATTTCTCAAATGAAAAATGGATAAATAGTTATCTAAATTGGAAAAACAGATTAAATATCAACCATTCCATTGAACAAGAGGAAAATATGGTATTTTTAAGTGTTATCTCATATATATATATATATATATATATATATATATATATATATATATATATATAATTTAAAAACAAGAGGAAATGGGATGAAATAAATATGTTAATATAAAAAACTCACACTTATAATCTTTGACTTTTTAGCTTTATTTCCCTCTCTAGATAACTTAGCCAATGAGTTGAATTCTTGAGATGATTGAGAAAGAGAAACACTTTGATTGGTAGAATAACTCACATATTCTTCATAAAGCCCTTTAAATTTATCCATCACATTCTTAAGTTTCCCTTTAGAGGTTGAGGCATCAAGTGTAGTGTAGCAAAACTTCAAAAATTTATCCTTCAAGCGTGGATCAAGAATAACTCCAAATGCTAGCACAACACTATAATTTTTCCAGTATTTGTCAAATTTCACTTTCATCTTATCAGACATATCCCTTATCACTTTATCAATACTTTTTTTGATGTTTTTCTAAAATGCACTGGACTTTCCACACTTGCATGAAATACAGATTTGCAGTTGGATAAGATGAACCAGAAATCAAATTGGTAATTTCATAAAAAGGTTCTAAAAACTCACAAATCCTTTCCCCCCTTTCCCATTCCTCATCAGATGGACAATATTTATAGCTTTTATCTGCCACCTTATAAAACTCAAAAGCTTTTCTATATTGCAAAGCACTTTCAAGCATCAACTAAGTGTTATTCCATCTAGTAGATACATCAAGTCTTAAACCACCACTAACATTTATCCCTGCATCCTCGACACAATCTTGAAACTTAAGCATCCTTCCATCAGATCCTTTAATATGCTTGACACTCTCTCTAATTTTATGAAGGGCTTCACTAGCAATTTTTAAACCCTCTTGGACAATTAAGTTGAGTACATGGGCCGAACAACAGATATGAAAAAATTCACCATCACACATCAAGTTACCTTGCACTCGAAGATGAGTTTTCAAATGGTCTTGCATGTTGTCATTGGCAAAGGCATTATCCAGCGTAATAGTAAATATTTTCTTATCTATTCCCCATTGTTTCAAGCAATCAAATAAAATAGCTTCCAATGCAATACCTGTGTGGGGAGGCTTCATTCGAAGAAAGTTAAGAAGACAACTAACTAACTTCCAATTATCATCAACAAAATGAGCAGTCAAACAGATATAACCCTCACTAGTAGATGTTGTCCAAACATCCGATGTTAGACAAATTTTATTTGGAATCCTACTCATGATTTCCTTAAGCTTGATCCTTTCTTTATCATATATTTTTTCAATATTTGAAACCATGGTATTTCTAGAGACCATTTCAACACATGGATTCAAATATTTCACCCAAACTCGAATTTTTTCATACTCGACAAAGCTAAAAGGAAGATCATGTGCAATAATGGCTTCTTCAAGTAATTCACGATGTGTGTTTTGGTTGATTGGGGTTAGGCTTGACGATTCCTCTAGACTAAGAAGGCTCAACTGGAAACTTTTACAAATAAATACATGACGACTTAGATGTGAAGTTCCATAACTTTGACCAGACTTGGGGTTTTTTCCGATGGCAAAATCAGTACTACAAAAATTGTATGCAGCTCTTTCAACTCCATCTTTTCGTTTGCCGATTTTAGTGAAAATAATCCAAAGTGTTGACAATGTTTCTTTACGAGTTTCATTTTGATCATGTGCATACTCATTCATATCCATTGACTCTATCTTACCAAAAAACCAAGAATATATCAACACAAATCACTTGATGCTTCAGTCTGTGACAACTACTTCCTAATGTTACAACTACTGTCCTTACATGACTAGCAAACAGTGGAAAGAAAATGAACCAATACCCAGCATCAAGAGTATCCATAAAATGAAACGAAGTAATTAACTTACCTACTTATGCTTTCAAGTACACCGCCTTCACCTTCGGCTACCGAGTCAGAACCTTCAGCTAGCAACCCTACAATTGGAAGTAAAGTAAAGTAAAGTAATGGGAAATAAAGTAAATTATATTTATGTTTATATTTGACATATAAGCTAATGTTTTTGCATGTCATTTATTTTTACTTATAATGCAATATTTTTATTGATAGCATTCTTAGATTCAATTTACAATTCGAAAAATTTGTCATCATTCTCAGTATTTTCTATATTGACATCACCAACCAAACACCCGTGCTACTCATTCCTGCATTCAACTTCAATTTTTTAATGCAGTCTGTTACTCTTGTATCTCAGCAATGACAGATGAGGTGATTCTGTTATATTTCTTGGCAAGTCATTATGGCATGAGGGTCTTAATTGCAATTGAGGAAAATATATAAAGCTTAATTACACACATTCACTTGTTTAGGGAAAATACTTTCTTCATTCAAGTGTCAAGCAAACGAGCAGTAAATTCTAAAACTATAACATGTCATATACCACTTTCCAACTGTTACTATCTTATCTTCGCTCTAAGTTAGATATTACTATGGAAAAAGAACTCAAATTCTAAAACTATATGACATCTTATTTTTACTGTTAGACATTATAGAACAAATTCAGATTCATGTTTTTAAACAATAACATAACAAGGTGTGCCATTGGTTTTGCTATTTGTGCTATTTTGAAAGAATTCATATTTGAAGCATAGTGTAACAGTAAGTCAGTAACCTACAACTTTTTTTCCTTCACCTCTTTGTCTAATTGTTTTAGGTTTAGGTGTATACATCAAAGTTGTTTGTCTAATTTTTTTAGGTTTAGGTGTATACATCAAAGTTGTATATAGGATGATACAACAACTATAAAAGTTTATGGAATAGACAGATGTTGAAAATCCATCTGAAATCTTAAACTGTGTAGGTCCTAAGAGGAGAATTGTCCATCATTGAATTTTGGGGGCCTTTGAATATGGAGAAAAAAAGGTTTGGAATGCTTTGTTTCTATTTGGCTCTTAACTATACAAAATGCCGAAAATAACTATTTTAAAGATTGGCTTATACAAACCAGCGGTTTTCTAATATCACTCATTCATACCATC
Organism: Lathyrus tuberosus; assembly: GCA_022829125.1. NCBI lineage: Eukaryota > Viridiplantae > Streptophyta > Magnoliopsida > Fabales > Fabaceae > Lathyrus > Lathyrus tuberosus. The sequence goes on along the minus strand of JALAZF010000659.1, from coordinate 32,297 downwards.
TAAGGTTATCAAATTAAAAAGTATACTAAAATTTGTGAAAACATTGTAGACTCGGTCCATAGATTTGTAAGAATCTACTTAATAGAAAATAGTGTTTAGAACATCTAATTTTAGCACAAACCCTTAGATACTTAAATCAAATATGCACCCTAGATCATCTCATCCATGAAAATAATGACATACAAAAAGCATGAACAGTCACTTGACTATATAGAAAGAGAAGCAGAAAAAAATTACCAGATCAATTGTCTGTGTGTGTCTGCAACTGGCTGTGATTTAACCTTCAAGAGTTCAAAACGTAAATTAGTAATTTAATCTTCAACAGATTTTACCAAATAAAAACCAAAATACATCCACAATTTTAAGCTATCCTTGTTATTTAATCAAATTCATAACATGTTTAAAGCTGTTGAGGCATTTTCATAAACAGCTTGTGAGTGCACATATTAAGAAGTATTATAAACATAAAGGATGACCCATGTGAATTCTTATAAGATGAAAAAGAAACCATTTACAATCCTACTGATTTTCATAACATGAAGATTCATAACATGTGAATTCAAATTAGATGAAAAATGAAAATTGATATTAGTAAAACTAGAGATTAAAGAGAAATGGAAATGGAGAGAGAAGAATACTTTTGTTTCTATGATGGTCGACGGCGGCGTAATAGGTTGACGGTGGCGGTAGAGCTTTGTAATGGCGGCGTAATAGTGTGCTACAACCTCTAGATGAACAAAACTCTGAAATGCAGTAAATTTTAGAAATAAAATAAGGCCCCTCAATGGGGCTAAAAAAAAAATCAATATGTAAAGGGCCTAAAATTTCAGGGCCTAAAATAAATCTCAATAATAAAGGGCGTAATATATTTGGGCTTTAATGGGGCCTAATAATTGGGGCTTTTAAATATAGGGTTTATTTGACAGCTCTACGAGTATATACTTATTATTCAATTGGATCATGGCATGCTAAAATGTTACACAACTAAGAAACTTCTGGATACTTCTACTTCCTTTTCATTTGAAGTCATGTTGAAATTAAATAAATAAGAATGGACATTTGTTTGAATCTATTGCATTAATGGTGTTCTAACAGTATTCTTGGTTTCATTGAACATAAAAACAATACAATCATATTTAGTTTTTGATTGCAAAACAAAAAGAGCATTAACAACCACTTTTTTTTTTTTTTAATTATTTATATACTGTAATTTATTAACAATCAAATAAATAAAAAAATAATTATCCTGTAAGTTTTAACTTCTGGCTGTCCTCGGAACACGTGTCTCTGGTTTGACATCTCCCTCCAAACAGAACGATATGGAACTCACCAACGGTCTTTCTGCAATCATATGCACACAAAATTGAAAAAGTGAACTAAGCCATATAGATGGTTTTAGTAACAAGACCTTATTGTTCCTCACTACGTCTTCTTCATGATCATTCTTTTCATTCTACAACTAAATACGTCGTTGTTAGATGTAACCGGAGTAGCGTTCCGGGGATAGAAGAGAAACCAGAGAATGTTGAATTATTGAGAAATTCGCTTTCGTTCCCTCCATTGAAAGCGGCGAAGAGAGTGATTTTGGTCAGACACGGACAGAGCACGTGGAATGCCGAAGGAAGAATCCAAGGTAGTTCTGATTTCTCCGTTCTTACCAAAAAAGGTGAGTCTCAGGCTGAGATTTCCCGCCAAATGCTCGCCGACGACAACTTCGACGCTTGTTTCGCAAGGTCTATTTATCTCTGTATATCCATTGTTTATTGGTTGCTGATGCCTTATGCCATGCCACTGATTTTGTGCTTTCTGTTTGTTTGTTTGTTGTTCTTTCTTTTTAGTCCTTTGGCTCGATCAAAGAAAACCGCTGAAATCATTTGGGGACCTCGTGAACAACCGATTATTCCCGAGTTCGATCTAAGAGAAATTGACTTGTACTCCTTTCAAGTAAGCTTCATATTGATCTTTATGTTGATTAGTTTTGCCCTAATTTCATAAACCTGGGTTCCTTTGTAAGTTCATGTTATGAATTTCATCCTTGAGACTATTTACGTAGGGGTGTTCGCTGGCCGGTTTGGTTCGGTTTTGGGAGAATCCGATACCCAAACCGATAAAAAATATATGAATTGGTTTGTATTGGATTTACATAATTTTGTGATAAAATCCAAACCGAACCAAACCAATAAACGGGTTGGTTTGGGTTGGATTGATTGGATACATTAGAAACAAATGTGCAAAAATATTTTTAAAAAATATTAACTTATATCAACTAATTTTCTGAAATAATATAAAAATTTTAATTTTATTGTTTCTCCATATTGGTTGTGCATATCACAAATGACGTTTTATTTTTTTCTTCTTGAAGTTGAATATCTCATTCTAGTTTCCATGATAATGATAATATATATTATACTAATTAATTATGATTGGTTCGGGTAGACGGGCTCGCGGGTAGAATTTTGAAAATCCGTTGCCCGAACCAATTAACATCGGGTTTCATTGGTTTGGTTCGGTTTTTGCCCGAACTAAAAAAATACCCGAACCAAATACAATGGTTTGGTTTGGATTCCGGTTTAGTTCGGATTTGTCCGAACCAATGAACACACCTATCGTAGACACTTTCACACAAAATGTGATAAACAAAAGCGAGAAGAGAAAAACAATTTTATCAAATTATTCGTATTGGTTATTGGTGTATTCTAGTAATTATCATTAATGTAAGGTGAGGAAAATAGTAAATTAGAAGTATTAATTAGATGATATAATTGGAAGATACTACCTCTCTAAAAAAATTTGTACCAAATTATAAGTCACCTTATATTTCCATGCAATATTAATGACAGTTTCTCCCAATATATCCTCAAATATTTATTATTATTTATTGGGTCATGCTAACCAGTGCCCCTGGGACATTGGTTAAGAATTCTAAATAGAAAAAAATATTATAACTCCAGTGCATTGAATATACATCATATCTTTAAAAAAAGTTACTAATTTCTATATTCAGCGCATTAAATACATGTATTTTTAATGAATGTTCAATTTTTCTATTTAGTCCCATATTTTTATTATTTCAACTTTTTTAATTTCTCTCTCCTGTGTAATTATGAGGGGCATTTGTCTTTTTCATAAAGTAATAATTAAGTTTCTTAATTCGCGTGAAATGCTCAAAACGTCTTAAAATTTGGGACGAAGGGAGTAAAAATTAAAATTGCATTGGAAACTAAATATGGTATTTATTTTGAGACAAGTTTTAAAATTTATTTTGGAACGAAAAAAGTAGCTTATATCACAAATACTCATGTTCAATAAGCTATTAGGCATTTTCCTTATATATGCATATTGAAAAGGAAAATCTAGAAAAACTATAAAAGAAGTTATTAAGAAAGATCTAGAGATTAACTATTTGGAGAGAAGCATATTCTTGGATAGAATATTATGTTGGAAGTTGATCCATGTAGTCGATCACACTTAGTAGGATAAAGCTTGATTGGTATTGTTGCGGTTGTTTTTGTTGTATGCATATTGAAAAGCTATTTGCATTCTCAAACTTTGTTTTCTCTTGAAGAATAGAATTATGGTTAGATGAGAATCAAAGAGACACGTGAGGTAGGTTTTGCTCATGCTGTTTCTAGGAAGGAAAAAACAGAGGCACTGCTATAAGAAACTTGTTCCAACAGTTTCTATTAATAAACTTGGAGATGATTTAACAAGTTGCATCCCTTGAAACATGGATAGAGGAAGTTATAGTTGGTTATGCTATAATTGTAGTTGAAAACAGTAAATATAGTAGGTATGGAACTGTGCCTAAATTAACTCTTCTGAACTATCTTGAATAGCTTATTGACACATGCCAAAATAAAAATATCTGAAGTTATTTTTATAAAGTATTTCGGATACATACACAAGTGCTTGTCCCATGAGATAAATTCAAATAACCTCTTCCAAATACTTCCCAAGTCTAGCTCAAGTTATTCACTTCTATTATTTGGACGTGCCGTGAAAGTCCTACATAAGTTGACAGTGGAGTCAGTAAAGGTAATCCAAGTATGGAGACCCATTTAATAAGGTTTTGGGTCAAAACCAGATGCTGATTCAATTTCGTGGTCTGTCAAATTCATAAAATTAATGTATAATGAACTGAATTTAATATGTTTGTATCTTTTTTAAGACTATTGAATGGCTTGGTGTGACAGAAATTGTTGTTTTTGCTATTGTTGTATTTTAGGGTTTGTTGAAGGCTGAGGGAAAAGCGAGATTTGGTTCAGCTTTTCATCAATGGCAGGTGGATCCTGTGAATTTCGTCATTGATGATCATTATCCTGTGAGAGAGTTGTGGGATCGTGCTAGGAACTGCTGGACTAAAATTCTAGCTCATGATAGCAGGTCTGTTCTTGTGGTTGCTCACAATGCTGTTAATCAGGCTCTTGTTGCCACAGCAATTGGTACCCATTTCCACCTCTAAGGAAATTTCAATGATCAAAAGGTTTGGAATTTGGTCAATTTGAATAATGTTTTCACAATTAATTCCATTCCGAACAATCAGGTCTGGAGGCAGAGTACTTCAGAACTTTACTTCAGAGCAACTGTGGTGTAAGCGTGCTGGACTTCACTCCAAGGGCCGACGGTGGTTCTCCCCATATTTGTCTTAACCGCTTAAACCAGGTATATAGTACATCTACTTAACTAACTGAATCTGGATGTAGATGTAGGCACGGTTTTAAATTGCAGTTGCAATTACGGGTACGCAGCAAACTTTAATACTGTGGGAAAAGACAGCCGTGATTATGATTGCCGTGCTGTTGTAGAGACCTCTAAAACTTTTATGTTGGGGCCATAACTGTGATCGTAGACTGCAATTTAAAACTGCAGATGTAGGGCTTGGCTTTATTATCCCTTTTACAGCTTCAGAATATAAGCTGACGGTAATTTCTGCAATTGTAGATTGTTTTATTAGTTCCTTCTCTCTGAAACAAATATTGTTTACCTATCATCGTAATGTCGACAACTGTTTAGGCATTCCTTTAAATATAATCAAATTATCAATGCAGACCCCTGGTTCACCAGTTGCCGGAGGGAAATCTGGAGGCAGAGACGCAAGCAAGCAGATCATACTTGTTTGTAATGGGTCTACACAAGGAAATACAGAGGTAACAAGAAATGGTTAAAGGGTCATTAATAATCGTTGTAATATTTTGAGTTTCTCATTTATTCCTATTTCTGTGATAGTTATAGCTGATACACCAATGGATACTCTGGCATGTGAGATATTTCTTTCCTAATAGGAGTTGCAAAGTGCATCTGCATACAGACCCTTAGCAATATTAGTTCAAGTTTTAAATGCTTTGTCACGTGTTCAATTGACTTATTCTAACATCCAATACTTGTTTGCTGCAATGGATGTTTATTCGATTGAAGTTTTATGTGGTTGAGATTCCTTAACCGCTTCTCCATGTTTACATTTTTCCTTTTTCTTAAAGGTGGAGGGAAGCTAGTAGGAAATATAGGCAACATTAGTTTCAAATTTTATTGGTCTATCATTGGATTTGATTCTTGATGACTGGACATTATGGCTTTATTTGATACATATATATAGCAGACTATACCATCTGGAAAATAGCTTTGTTGGTTGTTGTATTTTATGATTTATCATTGATCTATGAGACTATGATATGCACTGAGTTGTAAAGTGTTAAAAAGAGGCATTTATATACTTTCAACGTGTAGCTTAAGGTTTTGGAGTAGTTGATTTATCAGATCCTCTATGACCATGTATTCCATGTTACCTCCATTCTTCCCAAGGACAGTCTGGTGCTATAATGCTCCAGCTATGGTAATTTTTCTTAATCCGATGTTTGTAGCTCATCTAGGGAAGTGGCATTGGAGATTGATCTCAAATGCTTCTGGCCTCTGGTGTGGTATCTTATCTGTGAGATATGAGGAACCTGTTATTTACTTCTTCAAAGAAGGTGGATCTTTAGCTTACCCTCTGCTTCTACCTAGTGGAAATGTGTTTCTCTTCTATGCTCTAAAGTTGACGGTTCTTATGATTGGTTTGTGGATAGCCTGCAGAAGAAAATAGAGACTGGCCTTCTCACCTCTTTTGGGATGACCATTGGGTGGGGAAAATCTCACTTAAAGCTATGGTAGGGTCCAAGGTCATGTTTGACCTATGATGGGTCTATGGTAGGCAGTCTTATTTTTGATTAGCAAGAGGCTGATTCCACAACTCAGACTCGTGATGCTCGAGTCACAGAATCAAGTCAATCATTACACAAAAGCTCCCCTTCAACCCCATCCTTTCAAGTAATATTTTTATATTTAGCACAAGACCCATATGAATTATCCTCACTTTGAGCTTAAATGGATCTTGCGTGACAAGGTATGCTATCAAGCCCAGATACTTCAAAAATGACAGTGTCAGAGTCTGACATGTATCCGATATCAATATGTGTCCGATACTTCCAGACATGTACCTGAAAAGTATGGAATAAATTCTTTAAACATATTTCCACCAATACATCTTTGATATTTCTTACCAACTAAAAACGTAATTGTCATTTGAGTACAATCCATCTTCGCTGCATCATAGTAACTGCAGTGCAGACAAAAAATAGTATATTTTCTTATGACACATGTATAGTCGAAAGAGTTTATTCTTATACAGGCGGGGGAGAGATATGTAACTATAAGGGTGTTTGTAACCATGGGCAATTGTACTTTAAAACGCACACTCATTGCGAAGGTACAACAAGAAGCTTCATGTTAACACATGGTGAAAAGATTGCAAACCTGAAATTGAAAACAATCACCGCTACTTGTTGCGATCATCACAAATACAAAAGTGGATCATCATATAGTGACTATTGATATGTTTATGTTTTAATTAACAATGTGAATGCCTCTTTACAAACCTTGTGCATTTATGACCAAGTTTTTATCCACGTATTTGGGCTGCGTCATTTCTTAACTTTATAAAATTCTCTGTATCCATGTCGTATTGTATTTATATTGTACTATATATTCAGGCTTCTTATGGCATATTAGATAATAAACCATTCACGTGCTTTCACCCAACGGCGTAAGTTGATTCATGAACGAAAGTTTCTATAAGTTTTATCTTTATGCTAGGTTTCTAATCAAACTACCTTATTGTAACAGGACGGTTTTATTTTTTCTGGTGATCAACCATTGAACATGCTTGGTGTTATACAGGTATTGACCCATTTATCAGTAATAAGTAGGGATTGAAGAAGTTATCTCATCTGACCTTTTTCATGTTTAACAGTCTCAGAAATCTGCAGAGCTACTTCTTGATTTGAAAGTGAGTTCCATAATTAGCAGTCCTAACAAATCCTGTATTGAGACAGCCGTGGCCATTTCCCAGGTAAGCTCAGTTTCGGTACTTTTCACTTTGTTCAATCATGCTAAATTCTTGGTTGTCATACCAACAAACTCCTATTTCCTATGTCAAGCTATTAGATTGCAAGCATGGTTTAAATCACTGTTGTGGTTAAGCTGCAAATATTAATACCACAGTTAAAAGTGGACAAGTGCACTTGATGCGGCCACAGTTACTGTTGCAATGTTGTTGTGGAGATCTTTAAAATCTTTACACTGTGGCCGATTTAAAACTTGCTAGTATTTTCATCTGCTTCTGAATAGATTCTTGTTTTGATATATCTATTAAATTGCATGCTTGAACTTGTGAATTTCAATGTTCTTTTTCTTTTCTTTAATGTTATAGTCTAGTTAAACCGTTAGGCATGATTTTAGGTACAAGAAGCTGCAGATTGCTTGGGTGCTGACTCTGTGCCACGCTATGTTGAGATGAAGCAGATGGATAACTTTAATATTGAAACAATCTTTAAACAATCCAAAACGGCAAGTAAATTACAGTTTAGATGTGTTTTTATATGACTAGAAGCATGATTTTTATATGATTTGTCATAGTTGCTTCTAATTTTGAGATCCATTTTTTTCTAGGCTTCCTATTTCTAAGTAGTAAAAGCTTGCTTGGTGAACAATTTATGTGTGCATTATTGCAGGATGTATCCAGTTTCCCTCCATTTCAGCCTGGATGGTTAAATAAAGTTGAAGATGACTCGAGAACAACATTATGGGATCAATCTGGAAAAGCCTGGCAATCTTTGCTTGATGAAACATCCGACGAATCTAAGTCAGGAGAAGTTATAGTTGCAGTTTGTCATCCTGCGATTCACATAGGGCTAATGGCGCACTGCCTTAACTTGACCAAGGAATGGCTGGGATCATTTCATCTTGATGCGGGGAGTGTAAGCGTCCTCGACTTCCCCGATGGACCTAAGGGAAGAGGCGTAATTAGGTGCATAAATTATACTGCACATTTGGGGAGATGGTCCATCCCTATTACAAGACCAAGTGAGGATGTTCAAGAGTTTTAGCCGTAAACTTATGATTCTAAGTTGTCTTCTAATAACATAAACAATCATGTGATTATTTTCACAAAATCTGCAAATTTATTATATAAACAATTTCTGACTTTCTGCAACTTATGCAGAGTTGATAAGAACCACTCATCAGTCATGGATAATGACAACTTCTTGCTCTCTTATGCTGCTGCTGTTGACTCTGACAATAAATGTACTATACACAAATTGTGCAGATCTTATGTATATACATGAAAAATATTTCATTTCATTTTTTACATTTCACTACTGTCTTTGAGGGGGTGCAAAACAAACTACCGCACAGAGCCTCAAATTTGTGAGGCTTAAACTAAATAGGACCTCATAAAGCATATGTCAGGACCTTATAAAATATAAGTCAGGCTAAATCGTAATTAAATAAGACCGCTAAAAACTTGAGACGACTCTGCATTTCACGTATCATTGTTGACTCCAACTATACGAAATTACGAATTGGCTACATTGTTAAGTTTATAGACTTTCATATTCAATGATTAATATATCATTTGATCTGTCCCATCACACAGAACTAGTAATTGGTTTTACCAACATTGTCAGCTGTATCATGGATTATTTTAGGGAAGAAAGTTGCAATGGAATTTTAAGTGTCATTTTCATTAATTAAATTTAATTCAAGTTTCTTCTAACATGAAAATGGACTATTCACCAAACTTAAAAGATGATGTTTCTTAATTGAATTTTAAACAAAGATTCGTTAATTTTTCACGTTTTTAGTATAACATTGTAATTAATTATTCATATTTGGAGGGGATTGACTTGGAAAATTAATTAATTGCACATGCTTATGTAGATAACGTGTTACTCTATTTGTATTTATTATTATTAGTAGTACTATTTATACTAAATTTAATATTTAAAGAAAGTTCAAGAGAGTGAATAGAAACCACCACTGCATATGGATCTTGCCTAGGAAATGCAAAATTATTATTATTATTAGTAGTATTATTTTTTTGTGTTTTAACTTTGCCTATGGTTTTCAATAATTTTTATTTCTCCTACCATTGCTAAAAATATTTCAGCAAAAAATGGAAAGAGATAAATAAAAAATTTCTTTCCTTTTATATAAAATAGTCATTTCCTAGCTGGTAGTTAGAATGTTAAAGATTTAAATTCTCATTTCAGTTGAGAAATTCTTAAAATAAAATTTAATCTAAATTGAAACTTAAGTCAACTAATTACTTGTCATGATCACCATGTTGGTAGTTCTAACTAAATGAACTGACTATGCAAATAATATATGCATTGAATTTATTTTCTTGAAAAATTAATTATTCAGATTCCCTTAAATAGTATACATATACATGTCCAGTTGATACATATAATATCCGTTTTGTCGTTTTGTATTTTTCAATTTGAATGGTTCTAAGAAATCATAGCTAGCAGCCTAGCACTCCCATGTCATGTGATGTGAGTAATACCCTTCTGACAATGTAACACAAGAAATAAAGATTAGGCTAAAATGCAATTTTGATCTTTTTGTTTTACAAAATTTACGGTTTTGGTCTTTCTATTTTATTTTTTAACAGTTTTGGTCCCCCATCTCTCACCGTTCATGTACTGTTTATGTATGGACATGTACTGTTCATGTACGGATCAAGTACTGTTTATTATTTTTTTAGGCCAAAATCGAGGTAGGAGACCAAAACTGTTAAAAAAAAAAATAAGAAATCAAAACCATGAATTTTGACAAACAGGAAGACCAAAACTGTATTTTAGCCTAAAAATTATTAGTAAATCCTTTTGTTTATCAAAACAAAATAAAATGAAGGTTATGACAATTTATTTAAAAACTGTTATTTTTTAAGAAATATAATCGAGCATAATTCAATCTTATAAAATAAATTTATATGTTAATATTGTTATAATTTATAAATATATATATTCAGACTAATCTATTTTTTTAATATTTAAAATTGAACATCTGAAATATAAAATTAAATAGGAGTAGTAGATAATTCCATAGTAAAAATTTGATAGCATATATTCGGGTCATTTGGATGGAGAATTCTATTAAAATATACTTGTTGAAATATCTGTGTTAATGTATTCATTTTAAAAGGTCATCACAGCGGGCAGGGCTTAGATGTTTTTAAGGCGCCAAAGGCCCATGTGTTTCTCTCTCCACAAAATTTTCTCACTTATGTTATTTATATATATTTTTTATTTATTTTCATAAATAAATCAGCATTTATCACCTAAAAGTATGGTGCCTTTGGCACCTCAAAAGCACCTAAGCCATGCTCCATCACAACACATCTATTATCTATTATAATATATTAATTCTAAAACACAAACTATTTAATTGACAATTCATCATCTGCCACGTCAATTAACATTTCAATTATTTTTGGTATAACTTTAGAGTTTTTAGAGTTTTGATGATTAAATACTATATTAAAATATTCGTGAAAATGATTTATTGAATAGAAGTGGCAGCAGTTATTAGCTACCTGTAATATAAACCCTCATAAAAGAGTGGGCCTTTTAGTTACAGCGGTTTCAGTTAAATATATAAGTATAGTAGTATTGTCATTCATAAATAACCATATTTAAAGCACTATGGAGTATGGACCAAACTAGTTAACTCAACTTCATAGTATTAAATTAAATTGTTCTTTCCAAAGTAAATGTGACTTTAGAACATTAAAAATAATCCAGAACGGTTGAGTTCGTCAAAAACTAGAATCGTTAAACCAAACCCACAATTGGATTATTCACTGCATTATTGTACGATATAGGAAACAACACCATTTTCCTCTCCACTAGTTTTTATAGATAAAACATGCAGTAGTACAATAACATATTTATTTGTAGTATTGGTTAATTAGAATCTCTTGCATTCTTAGAAGTATTAGTAGCCAGAACAACGTCACGTTAAAGAAATGAAAATAAAAGATAGTTATAAATATGATCGATATTTTTTTAACGTAGTTCAATTAATTGTATTTACTATTACGTCAGATTATAAAATAATAATAGTTTTCTTTGTGTGTATTCAATGTTATAAACAATATACAATAGTGTGCAACTATAGAACGAAGCATCTCCGAGATATTTATATAGTGTGACAAGTGCAGCAACCTCGAACACTATCTACCACATCTGTCCAAGTCCTCAAAGAGTGGTAAATACTTTGCCTCTATAAGAGTAAATGTCTTATCTGTAAGAATAGTGCAGCCTAGTAACAACAACATATACGTCCTAGCTGAACAATCAAATCTGCTCTCAGCTCACAGACAAACAAATAGCTTCTTCAACTAATCTAGCATATAGTAAGGACCTCTGTTTATACGAATCTCCTCAGCTGCATCCTCTAGTGAAACACCATCCATCAGACCAATAACCTGGGTAATAGCATCCGAGTCAGTAAGCCCTTGTGCAGGGTTACATAACTCCCCTCTAATCGGTATATGAGGGAGGCAAGAAACACCGTCCAGTGTAATCGTCATCTCGCCAAACGGCATATGGAAGACCGATGTCTCGGGATGTCACCTCTCCACAAATGCAGATAACAAGTTCTGATCTATCCTCGATAAACTGGTATTCTGCAGAGAGGATAAACCAGAACCAGATACCCACCACTCAATCATAGGTGGGAGATGTGATGGAACTCATCCAATCAGTTTGTTGCCATGTGCAGCAACCTTCAGCTCCTTCTTCGGAACTCTCTCCTGAAAAATAATTCGTAGAATATGTCATAATACATAAATAATTAAATTTACATTTTATTCACCATAGAAAGGTCATAGATTTACTTACTTGGCCATCCCACAGATAACGAGCCACGTGGTTCTGATACCTCACCAAAAGTGACGTATCAGTAGGTCCTCCAGGAAATGGTGGATGCGGTGGAATGTGAGCCGCTGCTGGTACAGGTGCAGGATCAGCTATCCGATCTTCATCTCGAATATACTGTGCTCGAACTACCGATCCATCAGCGTATCGTCGATAAATAAATCCGTCGCGTCCTCTAAAACGAGCCACTATAAAAAAAATTAAAAAACGAAACAAAACTGGAAAACCCAACATCAAGTTCTCCGGTGAAGAAATTTTACGAACCGGATAACTGGACATCAGGTTATCCGGTGAAGGAATTACACAAACCGGATAACACGATGCCAAGTTATCCGGGGTGTACAAAAAAAAAAAAAGCAAACCGAATGTAGCTTACTCTAGTTCTCTGGTTTGTAAAATTTTGTGATCTGGATGTAGCTTGTGTGGGTTCTCCGGGAGTGAATTTCTGTGTGATTTTTACCGTTTGTACAAAGACAAAATGAGAAAAAAAGTGAAATTTTTGAAATATAGACTATTTATATGGGGGTATTTTCGTCCAAAAAATTGATGAGTAGGAGTATGGGGATTAATGTAGGGACATGGGGTAAAATTTTCACAATATTATGTTCAATTTATAATAATAACCCTAAAAGCTCTCACACCTCCCGGTTACTCTCACCCGTAATAATTTTTTATAATATGAGTGATATTCAACAATACTCATATTAATCTCTACATTATGAATTACACTTAATAATATCCATAATAATCTTTATATTATGAGTTATTTTAAACAATTTTCACCTTAGCAAATATCAAACCATATAAAGATTTTCTACAAGACGATTACATTCTAGCAATTGGGAAGATACACCTCTTGCTTAACACTGAAAAACATGAAATATATCTAATCAATGCTTGTCACTGATGATTAACTTGGTTAATATACTTAAGGGTGGCAAAATGGGTCCGGTCTGTAACACCCCCAATCTATACCCACAAGCTATTAAAGCGATAAATAAAATTCAAAATTTCATCAGAGTATAATTAAACATTCACGGCATAGACCGGGGGGTCACATCAATTTGAAACAAAATGCAATAACCCTGCTCATACAGATATGCAACAATTCAGGTAGCACAACAAAGGAACGGAGTTCCTAACACCCATAATCCAATTACAGAATAAAAGCGGAAAATCCGTAACTGAATCTCATATATATATATATATATCATAAAAGTTTGTTTGTCATATACAACATCATACATGTACAATCCAACAGATACATATACAAATAATCACAAACGGCCTTCCTAACTACCCGGTGTCACATATCAGAGCCGACCGACAAAAGAATGAAGACCCCAGCTTCACAAAAAGACCTCCAGCACTCTAATCTGCAATGCCTCATAGAGCATTATAAAACAGCAGAAGGGTGAGAAACACAATCATAATACAGTTGCATATAATTATATATTAACACAGAATGCACAAGTAAAATATTCTCACCATAAATACACCACAAACAAATACAACACAACACAGTACAATTATCAGGTATCCATCACCAATGCATATCAATCATACACAATGCAGTGATCATCAACACATTTATACACATCCCATCTCATCAATCACATTCACAATTCCATACACAATTAATCCATGGTTTATGCAAATGCACAGAGACCGACACAACGACTCTATGCAATGCACATGCGGTACCGACTTCCAATGTTTCTCATCACTAGTTCACTCAGGAACTCTGCTGGAATCATCGCTCGTTACATCAATGTAACTCCCTGTCGGGAATACGATGTTCATTCACACCCCACACGGGCACACGACGTTTATGGATCGCTCACACCCCACACGGGCACACGACCCGATCGCTCACACCCCACATGGGCACACGATCGTCTATAATCATCGCTTTCGGTCCTCTTATTTTTAAGGCGCTTCAGTCTTCTTATTTTTAAGGCGCACGATGTTATAGCAGATTCCCTCTGGAATCAATCCGTCACTCAGGACGTCACAAGAATGCATATCATGATGCTTGGCATACAATGACTCATGACATTCAAAATGCACACACATACACATCCACGATCATGCATATATCATCAAATACCACACAATGCATTTTCCTGCCCTTAGGCCACAATCATCATCACAACATGTATTTCATGCATTTTCATCACATAACAGCACACAAGTCATACAATATCCACATCAACAACACATTGTATAATACATATCAAGTTCACACAATTCAACCGTAAAAGTCGACCAAACAACACTTTTTCCAAATTCCAGACCCAATGTAATCGACCAACAATCTCAAAACCATTACCATAAGCAAGAACATTTTATAAGCTTTCTAACGCATCAAACCACACCTCAAACCGAACCGCAGATCAAAAGTTAGTAAGAAAACAAAATTGCACAAACAGCCATGTTCGCTAGGCGAACCCTCTACCGAGCATTCGCTACCACCTTCGCTAGGCGAATGTCCAGCGAACCCACTATCAACTGAAAAACAGATACAAAGTTCACTAGGCGAACCCCTTGGCGAATCAAGGCAGCAACCACCAGAATCCAAAACACACCAAGTTCGCTAGGCGAACAACTTAGCGAACCTTCGCTAACTAGTTCGCTAGGCGAACCCGCGAAAATTCATTCGCTACCACCTTCGCCCCAGGTTCGCTAGGCGAACCTGCGAAAACTCAAAATTCTTCAGTGCTGTTTGAAAACCCAAAACCCATATTTTTCCAACCAACACATTTCCAAATCAACATATATCAATCAGAACCTAATCTAATCATGGCAACAAGCATTCTACCACATTTACATCGATTTCCATCCGCTAAAACCTCGATTTCTCTCTATCGACCTAGAATAGAAAACTATGAAAACACCACAAACAATCCAATACACACATACATAATCATACACAAGCATAGTATAATCGAGTTTCGCACCCTTACTCGATTAAATCGCGTTTGATAAAGTCGGGAGATTGATTTCTTCTTCCTCAAGTTTTTCCTCTCTTTTTCTTCTTCTCTTCTTCTTTCTCTCTACTTTTCTTCTTCTCTTTTTCTTTTCTTTCTATTTTCTCTCTATTCTTTCTATTATATTCTTAACTTAACAAAATAAAGCAAAATGACCCAAAATACCCCTACACTCAAATATCTCGCAAACGCTCCTAAAACGCGATAAAATATATTCACGATGAAAAATGACATATTTTCACATAAAAGTCAGAAATAAAATAATATAATAATAAAATACTCAAAACGACTCAAATAAATAAAACGACAAAACTGACCGAACTGACTGGGGCGTTACAACTCTCCCCCACTTAGAAATTTTCGTCCTCGAAAATATACCTGAGATGAACAACTCTGGATACGACTCCCGCATCCTACTCTCCAACTCCCAAGTCAAATTGCCCTCAGCAGCGCCTCCCCACGCCACCTTCATAAGTGCAATCTCCTTGCCTCTCAACTGCTTCCCCTCGCGATCCAAAATATTCACTGGTAAAGCCTCAACTGTAAGATTCTCTCTTACCTCAACCTCATCCATCGGAATCACATGCGACGGATCCGGAACATACTTCCGAAGCTGTGAAACATGGAACACATCATGCAAATTCGACAGATTCGGCGGCAACGCCACCCTATAAGCCACAACACCCACTATCGCAGATATCTGGTAAGGACCAATAAACCGCAAAGTAAGCTTCTTCGACTTCAATGCCCTACCAACACCCGTTACCGGGGTAACCCTTAGAAATACATGATCGCCCTCTTGAAATTCTAGATCCTTCCTTCTACAATCATGATAACTCTTTTGTCTACTCTAAGAAGCTTTCATTTTCTCACGAATAAACTTCACTTTTTCCGTAGTCTGTTGCACCAACTCTGGCCCAACCACCGAACTCTCACCAGATTCGTGCCAACACAACGGTGTTTGACATCTTCGTCCATACAACGCTTCAAACGGTGCCATTCCAATACTCGAATGGAAACTGTTATTATACGTGTTTTCAATCAACGCAAGATAACTATCCCACACACCACCTTGTTCCAAAACACACACTCGCAACAAATCTTCCAAAGACTGAATCGTCCTCTCCGTCTGCCCATCCGTCTGAGGATGATAAGCCGAACTCAATCTCAATTTAGAACCCAACGCCTTCTGCAAACTTTCCCAAAATCTCAAGGTAAACCTCGGGTCTCGATCCGAAATAATACTTAACGGAACCCCATATAACTTCACAACCACACTGATGTAAATCTCTGCTAACCGATCCAAATAAAAACTGATGTCAATCGGAATGAAATGAGCCGATTTAGTCAGCCTATCCACAATCACCCAAATAGCATTATGCCCTCGCTGTGTATTCGGCAACCCGGTTACAAAATCCATAGAAATGTTGTCCCATTTCCACTCAGGAATATCCAATAGTTGCAACAAACCACTAGGCCTCTGATGTTCCACTTTCGACTTCTGGCACATCAAACAAACATACACAAACTGAGCCACATCTCTTTTCAATCCAGACCACCAGAAAATCTTCTTCAAATCTTGGTACATCTTGTTCGCTCCCGGATGTATACTCAAATTACTCCGGTGTCCTTCTTCCAAAATCATCCGTTTCAAATCCGAATCGTCCGGAATACAAATTCGCCAACAGAACCTCAACACACCATTAACATCCACTCTAAAATCACCACTCACATCTTTTCCGCCAACCAACATCAAATCCACCAATTTCACATCCAACTTCTGTTTCTCACTTACCGTCAACAGAAAATCATTAGTAACCTTCAACATACCCAGCCTCACACTATCCGACGTCACTTCACATACCAAACTCAAATCTCTAAACGATTCCAAAAGCTCCCACTCCTTAACCATTAAAGCGGACATATGCAACGATTTCCGACTCAACGCATCGACTACCACATTAGCTTTACCAGGATGGTAATTCAAGCCAAAGTCGTAGTCCTTCAAAAATTCCAACCATCTTCGTTGCCTCATATTCAATTCCTTCTGATCAAACAAATATTTCAAACTTTTGTGATCACTAAAAATTTCAAACCTCGCACCAAAAAGATAATGCCTCCAAATTTTCAACACAAACACCACAGCCGCTAACTCCAAGTCATGTGTAGGGTAATTCTTCTCATGCACTCTCAATTGCCTCGAAGCATACACCACGACCTTATCGTCTTGCATTAGTACCCCACCTAGACCAATCAAGGACACATCACAATACACTACAAATGGTTCATTAGGATCCGGTAAAATCAAAATCAGAGCTGTCGTCAATCTTCTCTTCAGCTCATTAAAACTTTCCTCACACCGAATATCCCAAATGAACGCTTGCCCTTTACAAGTCAACTGGGTCAAAGGAAGTGCTAGCTTAGAAAACCCTTCAATGAACCTTCGATAATAACCGGCCAAACCCAAAAAGCTTCGAATTTCAGTAACAGATCTCGGAGCCTCCCATTGTAGTACTTCTTCTACTTTAGATGGATCCACAGCGATACCATTACCTGAAATCACGTGTCCAAGAAAACTCACTTCCGACAACCAGAATTCACACTTGGACAATTTGGCAAAAAGCTTATTTTCCTTCAAAACCTGCAAAATAATACGCAAATGCTCCACATGCTCCTCTCGATACTTAGAATAAATCAATATATCGTCAATAAACACAACCACAAATCGATCCAAATGCTCGTGAAAAATACGGTTCATGTACTCCATAAACACACCTGGCGCATTAGAAACCCCGAACGGCATCACAGAATATTCATAATGACCGTAACGTGTCCTAAAAGCCGTCTTCTGAATATCTTCCTCCTTCACCCTAATCTGATGATACCCCGACCTCAAATTAATCTTACTAAACACACAAGCACCAACCAACTTATCCATCAGATCATCAATTCTTGGAAGAGGATACTTATTCTTAATCGTCACCTTATTCAACTGGCGATAATCAATACACAACCGCATACTTCCATCTTTCTTTTTCAACAACAAAACTGGAGCACCCCAAGGAGAAACACTTGGCCTCACAAACCTCTTCTCCAATAATTCGTTCAACTGCTTCTTTAACTCAACCAACTCAGATGCCGGTATACGATAAGGTGCCATAGAAACAGGTCTAGTACCAGGAACTAGATCTATAGAAAACTCCACCTCTCTCTCTGGCGGCACATCTGAAATATCCTCAGGAAACACTTCCAGAAATTCACACACAACAGGGAACACATCAAGTGAAACTTGACTACCCACAGTCAATGATGCAAACAACCCAAACAACTGAGCTTCATCCGCCAAAAGTTTCTTCAACTCTTTGGTAGATAAGAAACTCGAGTCCTCGTCTCCCTCAAGAGAAGGAAACCTTACTAGCTTATGATAACAATCAATATGGACCCGATTGAATTGCAACCAATTCATTCCCAGAACCACATCCAACCCCTCCAACGGCAAACACACCAAATCCATCTCAAAGTCTTTACCATAAATGGTCAAAGGACAACTTAAACAAACCAAAGAAGTAGTTACTGACCCCATTGCTGGAGTATCAATAACCATCTCACCATCCATCAAAGACAACACAAGATTCAAACGCTTCGCGCACTCAGACGAAATAAATGAATGAGTCGCTCCAGTATCAATAATAGCAACTAAAGGCGTACTATTAATAAAACAAGTACCTCTGATCAGACGATCTGCATTAGTAGTCTGAGTCCCTGCCAATGCAAACACTTTCCCACCAGATGGAGCCTGCTTCAATTTCAGACACTTTGTGCTAATATGACCAGGTTCACCACAGTTGAAACACTTCACCACATTCTTCCTTTACAATCAGCTACGACATGTCCGACACCTCCACAATTAGTACACCTCCTCATATCTTTCCTACATTCAAACTGGCGATGTCCCAATTCACCACATCTATAACATCTCAGAGGACCAGACATACCTCCACCACTTGACCTTCGATCAAAAGTACCCCTTTGTTTACCCTTATCAGCTGGTGTTACATACGGACCACTACGGAACTGTTGCTTCCCTTTTCTGTTTCTCACACTCTTATAGTGAGTAGAACGAGCCTTACTATCCTCTTCATAAATCCTACAACATTCCACCAAATCAGAAAACCTTCTTATCCTTTGATAACCGATTGCCTGCTTAATCTCAGGACGCAATCCGCTCTCATACTTCACACACTTAGAAAACTCTGCAGTCGCTTCAGCATAATGAGGATAAAACTGCACAAGCTCCACAAACTTAGCAGTATAATCAACAACAGACATATTACCTTGTTTCAATTCCAAGAACTCAATTTCCTTCTTTCCTCTAACATCCTCGGGAAAATACTTCCTCAGAAACTCCCGGCTAAATAATTCCCAAGTAACTTCTTCATCCCCAGCTTCCAACACCTGACGAGTACTAACCCACCAATCATCAGCTTCTTCCTGTAGCATGTGAGTACCCAGTCTCACCTTCTGATCCTCAGCACAATCCATAACTCAGAAAATCCTTTCAATCTCTTTCAACCAAATCTGTGCACCATCAGGATCATGTCTTCCTTTAAAGACAGGCGGTTTGTTCTTCCTAAACTTATCATTACCAGCAGCATTAGGTGCACCCTGCACAACCCGAGCCATAGCTTGCATCGCAGCAGCCAAAGCAGCATCATTCCTACCAGCCATATTCTGTTCATTTCCAATAACAGAAACTATGGTTAAACAAACAGCTCACCCCAAATGCCACACTGACAAAGGACTGACACAAACAGACACGAACTGACACAGACTGGCTCTGATACCACTTAATGTAACACCCCCAATCTATACCCACAAGCTATTAAAGCGATAAATAAAATTCAAAATTTCATCAGAGTATAATTAAACATTCACGGCATAGACTGGGGGGTCACATCAATTTGAAACAAAATGCAATAACCCTGCTCATACAGATATGCAACAATTCAGGTAGCACAACAAAGGAACGGAGTTCCTAACACCCACAATCCAATTACAGAATAAAAGTGGAAAATCCGTAACTGAATCTCATATATATATATATATATCATAAAAGTTTGTTTGTCATATACAACATCATACATGTACAATCCAACAGATACATATACAAATAATCACAAACGGCCTCCCTAACTACCCGATGTCACATATCAGAGCCGACCGGCAAAAGAATGAAGACCCTAGCTTCACAAAAAGACCTTCAGTACTCTAATCTGCAATGCCTCATAGAGCATTATAAAACAGCAGAAGGGTGAGAAACACAATCATAATACAGTTGCATATAATTATATATTAACACAAAATGCACAAGTAAAATATTCTCACCACAAATACACCACAAACAAATACAACACAACACAGTACAATTATCAGGTATCCATCACCAATGCATATCAATCATACACAATGGACTCATCATCAACACATTTATACACATCCCATCTCATCAATCACATTCACAATTCCATACACAATTAATCCATGGTTTATGCAAATGCACAGAGACCGACACAACGACTCTATGTAATGCACATGCGGTATCGACTTCCAATGTTTCTCATCACTAGTTCACTCAGGAACTCTGCTGGAATCATCGCTCGTTACATCACTGTAACTCCCCGTCGGGCATACGATGTTCCCCGTCGCTCACACCCCACACGGGCACACGACGTTTATGGATCGCTCACACCCCACACGGGCACACGACCCGATCGCTCACACCCCACATGGGCATACGATCGTCTATAATCATCGCTTTCGGTCCTCTTATTTTTAAGGCGCTTCAGTCCTCTTATTTTTAAGGCGTACGATGTTATAGCAGATTCCCTCTGGAATCAATCCGTCACTCAGGATGTCACAAGAATACATATCATGATGCTTGGCATACAATGACTCATGACATTCAAAATGCACACACATACACATCCACGATCATGCATATATCATCAAATACCACACAATGAATTTTCCTGCCCTTAGGCCACAATCATCATCACAACATGTATTTCATGCATTTTCATCACATAACAGCACACAAGTCATACAATATCCACATCAACAACACATTGTATAATACATATCAAGTTCACACAATTCAACCGTAAAAGTCGACCAAACAACACTTTTTCCAAATTCCTGACCCAATGTAATCGTCCAACAATCTCAAAACCATTACCATAAGCAAGAACATTTTATAACCTTTCTAACGCATCAAACCACGCCTCAAACAGAACCGCAGATCAAAAGTTAGTAAGAAAACAAAATTGCACAAACAGCCATGTTCGCTAGGCGAACCCTCTAGCGAGCATTCGCTACCACCTTCGTTAGGCGAATGTCCAGCGAATCCACTAACAGCTAAAAAACAGATACAAAGTTCACTAGGCGAACCAAGGCAGCAACCACCAGAATCCAAAACACACCAAGTTCGCTAGGCGAACAACTTAGCGAACCTTCGCTAACTGGTTCGCCCGCGAAAATTCATTCGCTACCACCTTCGCCCCAGGTTCGCTAGGCGAACCTGCAAAAACTCAGAATTCTTCAGCGCTGTTTGAAAACCCAAAACCCATATTTTTCCAACCAACACATTTCCAAATCAACATATATCAATCAGAACCTAATCTAATCATGGCAACAAGCATTCTACCACATTTACGTCGATTTCCATCCCCTAAAACCTCGATTTCTCTCTATCGACCTAGAATAGAAAACTATGAAAACACCACAAACAATCCAATACACACATACATAATCATACACAAGCATAGTATAATCGAGTTTCGCACCCTTACCGGATTAAATCGCGTTTGATAAAGTCGGGTGATTGATTTCTTCTTCCTCAAGTTTTTCCTCTCTTTTTCTTCTCTTCTTCTTTCTCTCTACTTTTCTTCTTCTCTTTTTCTTTTCTTTTTATTTTCTCTATATTCTTTCTATTATATTCTTAACTTAACAAAATAAAGCAAAATGACCCAAAATACTCCTACACTCAAATATCTCGCAAACGCTCCTAAAACGCGATAAAATATATTCACGATGAAAAATGACATATTTTCACATAAAAGTCAGAAATAAAATAATATAATAATAAAATACTCAAAACGACTCAAATAAATAAAACGACAAAACTGACCGAACTGACTGGGGCGTTACACGGTCCGCCGGACAGGTCAATTTTACCTGCACTTTTTTGCGGGATAAATTATGGTTTTAGACTCACACCCTCTGATATGTCCACTCTGTTTTTTTCCAGACTTTGCGGACACGGAAATTAATATAAATTTTTGTGATTTTTTAGTAATAAAATGCAATGCTCGTGGGTCCGTCCCACCCTCATTTTTTTTGGGGATGGACCGAGGTTTTAGACTCACACCCTCAGCAATGATTGTCCTGTTCCGCCCCATTTTTTTACAAGGCTGTCCTAAACAAGGCAAGCATGTCTGTTTGCCACTCCTAAACATATCAACTACATTATCTATTCTCTAAAGTATGAACCTTTTCCAGTAATATTCGTCGAGATGCAAGTAACTCCCTGATCTTGTGAAATCTCACATTAATATGTTTGGTCCTTCCATAATACACATGATTGTTTTCCAAATTAATGAAACTCTAGCTATCACAATGCAATCAAACTTCACCTTACTTAACAACCAATTCTCTCACCAATATTGTAAGCCATAAGCCTTCTTTAGAATCTTCACTTGCCCAATCCTTGTTGTTCCTTCGTGTTATCTTCTTCTTCTTCTTCTTGTTTTTTTTTCCGTTAAACCTTGTTTGGTTCTTGATCATCAAGAAACCATTAATACTTGTTACAAAGACATCGTTTTTCACAACAAATTGGTGCGGTGAGCGTGTAGAAGATGTCTTCAACAAAGTATGAGATTGAAAAGTTTACCGGAGTAAACGATTTCGGTCTGTGGCATTTGAAGATGAAAGCCCTACTGGTGCAGCAGGGTTGTTTGGAAGCATTGAAGGGACAGCCAGCCATGGATGCTGCGTTGACGGAAAGAGAAAAAACGACAATGATCAAGAAAACACACAACGCAATATTGTTGAGCCTTGGTGATAAGGTTTTCTGGCAGGTATCAAAGGAGACTACGGCGTCAGGATTATGGGTAAAACTTGAAAGTTTGTATATGACCAAATCTCTGGTGAATCGTCTCTACCTGAAGTAAGCTTTGTATTCTTTCATGATGAGTGAAGACAAAGCTTTGGATGAGTAGTTGGATATGTTCAACAAGCTGATTCTTGATCTTGAAAATATTGATGTGAAGATCAATGACGAAGATCAAGCATTGTTGTTGTTGTGTGCTTTGCCAAGAACGCATGCTCACTTCAAAGAAACCCTCTTATATGGAAGAGAGTCCCTGACCTTTGAAGAAGTTTAAGCAGCTTTGTATTTGAAGGATTTGAACGAAAGAAAGGAGCAAAAACCATCATCAGTTGGCGAAGGGTTGTCCGTGAAAGGAAGATCGTCAAAGAAAGATGGTAGGTTTGACAAGAAGAAAGGTAAGGTTCAACAAAAGTCTTATGGTGGTGATATGTCTAGTACTAAATGTTATCACTGTAAGAAGGAGGGTCACACAAGAAAAGTTTGCCCTGAGCGCTTGAATAATCATGGAGGCAAGAACATTGGAAATGCAGCTATTGTGCAAGATGGTTATGAATCATATGATGTCCTTGTGGTGTCGAGCAGCAACTCTTGCGAAGAGTGGATTATGGATTCTGGATGTACTTGGCATATGACTCCAAACAAGAATGTGTTTGAAGAATTATGTGATCAAGATGGTGGATCAGTGCTGCTTGGGAACAATAAAGCTTGCAAGATTGCAGGTATTGGATCTGTTAGATTCAAGCTCCATGATGAGTCAATAAAGTTATTGACTAGGGTTAGGTATGTACCTGACCTTAAGAGGAATTTAATTTCTCTTGGTGAATTAGACAAGAAAGGATATGCTTTCAAAGGAGAGCAAGGTATCCTGAAAGTCATGAAGGGGTCGAAGGAAGTCTTGAGAGGCGTGAAGAAACAAGGCCTGTATACCCTTGAGGCTGAGGTTGTAAGTGGTTCGACAAATGTTGTATCCACGAAACCTATGTCGAAGACAGATTTATGGCACATGAGATTGGGCCATGTCAGCGAAAGAGGCTTGGTCGAATTAGGGAAGCAGAACCTGCTAGGTGGTGACAAAGTCAAAAAGTTAGAGTTTTGTGAATCTTGTGTATTTGGTAAATCCTGTAGGGCGAAGTTTAACAAAGGCAAGCAGAGAACACATGGATCCCTCGATTACATTCACGCTGATCTTTGGGGGCCTGCAAGGAATCCTTCACACTCAGGTGCAAGGTATTTTCTGTCCATCGTTGATGACTATTCCAGAAAGCTATGGGTATTCATTTAGAAGAAGAAGGATGGAACTTTTGAGAATTTCAAAAGTTGGAAGGTTCTGGTCGAAACTCAAACTGGCAGAAAGGTTAAGAGGTTGAGAACCAACATTGGCCTTGAGTTCTGCAACGAAGCGTTCGACAGTTATTGTGTGGAGTCTGGGATTACAAGGCATAAGACTATAGCAGGTACTCCTCAACAAAATGGCTTAGCTGAGAGATTTAATCGAACAATCCTTGAAAGGGTTAGATGCATGTTGGTTAGTGCTGGATTGAAGAAGGTGTTTTGGGCAAAGGCTATTTCGACAACAGCTTATTTGATAAATAGATGTCCCTTGACTGCGCTGGGAAGGAAGACACCTGAAGAAGTTTGGTCGGGTCATCCACCAAATCTCGACAAACTGAGAGTATTTGGCTGTTTAGCCTATGTTCACTGTTGTACCCCAAATTTTACCCCTTAGATGTCATAACATATTTCATTGACATTTAGGTTCATTCATCCATGCATTGTTAACTAATCACAATATCTTGCCAAGTTTGTTTCTTTTTGTGAAATCCAGGTCTACACAGGAAAAAGAACAAAAGTCAATAAGCCAGACTCTCCCATGTTTCAGGGTATGTGACTCCAAATGTAACCATGTGAGCTCAACTACATCCTAGAGGTCTTACTCAACAAGAATTCAATTATGACTGACTCTCATCACAAGTAATTTGAGCCACAAGTTCACTATGCCTCAAACTAGGGTTTCATCAGCACCAGTCAACCATTGCCTTTGGCATTGACCAATAATTGTTCTCAAACCCTAGGACTTGACTCCATGAGATAGTAGACATCCCTAAGGACCATCTTTGAGCTTTAGATGTGATGGAAGAAGCAATATCATCAGAGATTATCCCAGTGCATTCACAGTTGAAATTAGGGTTTTGACTGAAACCTTAATCCTTGAGATTTTGATTCAAAATGAAACATCCAAGGCCTCAATCCATTATGGCATGTCTCATTGGTGATTTAGGGTATGAGAGGTCAAGTTTTAATAAGTTTCTTGCAAAGGAAGCAAGGTTTGGTTCATGAAACTTTTCAAATGTGGAGATTTCACTACTTGTGCAAATATTGAAATAGTCATAACTTTCAAACCACACATCCAATTTGAGTGACTCAATGCTCAAATGAAATCTCTTTTCATTATCTTCAAAACATATTAGAGGACCCTCTTTCAAAAAGTGCATGGTTTTTAAGTTACAAAGCTTGGAAGACAATTCACCCTTGGGGACTTTGTGAAATTTCAGCCTTTTCACCCTTATTTGCACACGACTTTAACCTAATTTTCCATACAGTTCGAAGCCTTAAGTCAAAAATCCTTGAACATGAAAGTTGTAGAGGGCATTGAGGGCTTTCCAAAAAGTACTAGAACTCCTCAATCCATTTAGTGAGCTGGGAGTTTCGAATCCTCAAAATTAGAGGTTTCATTCCTTAAAACTCAAGAAACCAACTTTTGTGTATTTGCTCAAACCATTCTCTAATCACTAAATCTTCATGGTTCTGAGTTCTAATGTTGAATTTAACCTTAATCCAAGCTTGGCCATAAATTTCAACTTGGTTAGCATTAAAATATTGGTTTTTGCCATAGTTGTGCAAGTGGGAGGAGGAAAGAGAAACTTTACAAAGCAAGAAAGTATTATTTATTCCTTGAGCCTCTCACCAATCACTTCTCACCAGCTTGGCTCAGATGATCAAAAGAATTTGGAAGATATGTGTGCAGCAAGTAAGATTTCTCACGAAGGAAAAAGGGTAGTATTAGCACAATGTGTAAATGTGACCATACCTTGAATCCTCTTATTCTCCCTATAAATAGCAAGCCTTTCCACTCAGTTTAGACACCAACACTTTTCACATACACACTCTAAAAGCTCTGAAATCTTAAGCTTGGCAAAGGAGGAGAAAGAGGGACACTTTGGAGGCTGGTTCCAGTTTGGAGGAGAGGAAAGACAATCCACATTTTGAGGGTGCAGTGGACATATTCCACTAGGTACTTTTTATTTTTTTCTTTCTTGCTATATTCATACTGACATGCCATATTGTTATCATCCTTGCTTTGCATTCAAGTAGCCTTGTGATAGTTTTAAATATGATTGTATGATGCTGGTGAACTAGCAACTGTTACTTTGAAGCAATGTGTGTTAATCTTTACATATTATGGTAAGGCCTGAACTACTTCTAAGTGGTTCATCCATTTTCAGTTTAGTAACATATAGTATGTTTGTTGTTAGGGCCAGTATTTGTCTTCATCATCTTTTAATCCCTAACATCATGGTTGAAATGCAATGATCACATAACAAACCTCATTTGTGTTATCTACTGGCTTGTTGTAAAACTTTGTACCGTCTTGGTTTCATTGGACCTATGGAGTGTTTGTTTTAAAGCTATCAGTATGGATAACATATTGTAGACTTCATGTAGCATGGTAGTTTGTCTGGTGACCTGATAAGTTTTGCTCTCATTAACTCATACAGTCATGCTTGAGATATTGTAAACTTGTCATTTTGATTGGTAACGCTCTCTCCCTTTTACACTGCTTGTTATTAGTTTGATTAGTTGAAGTTACTCTCAGTTTGCATACCATGTGGCTAGATAGCAGTAGTTTGTTTTTCTGTTTTGGGATGACAGGCATGATCTATTCCACATCATTTATGTTGCATACTCTTTACCTTCATTGTCTGAGCTATGTACAAATTTGTTTGGTTTCATGCTTTCCACACTAAAACATGAGCATAGTTGTTATTATGTCAAACCTGCACTGTCCTGATCCAAGTATTCACATCTACATGTTTAAAACTGATCTTGAAGTGTCATGCTAGGTTAGTTGGAACAACATATAAGTTTTGGTCTGGATCCATGCTGATAAAGTGATTGTTTGATCTTTTGCTTTTTTTTTTCCAAGACATATTGCCTTGCTGCTTTCTTTGCTAAAAATTTTGTTTGCTGTTGTTAAAAGCTTGAAATACTTTGTCTTCATGATTGTGAGTTTGAAAATGTTTTTTGAATCATTTGCCCCTATCATGTGAGGACTGTATGGAGTTTGTGTTGGCAATGTTGTTTAGTTACTTTCATTCAGTGTTGTGAGTATGTTGTTATTAGAATGCTTTAATACTACCAAGATGAATGTATGACATTTTGTTTTCCATGTTTAAAACATATGCATACCTGGTATGATGTTGAACCTACCACTGCCATGAGTCCATTGGATCTATAGGATGACTGATGAAATTACTAGTTGGATATCATTTTGTCCATGTCTTCATGATGCATTTTGAATGCTTGAACTAATACATACTAGACTAGTAGGTTTGGAACATTATGAGGGTTGTACTTGGGGTCCTGTTAGTAACAAATTTCTGTTCCATCCTTCATTTGTTGGCACACAACATCCTGTGCAGATTGTCATTGATAACACAAACAATTTCATTTGACTTCCATGTTGTTCTTGATGTTGAAATTTTAATTGATATTGATATCCAGTTGATGCCTTTTGGAATTGCCAGTTTTGGCATTATGATGTTGATGCTTTTTAATATAGTTTGTTGGTGGGAGGATGTTCATTTTGTTATGCCAATTTTAATAGCATGAGGACTGTTTTGTAGATGTCATGACAGGTTTCCTTTGTCTCTGTTAAATCATAACCATGTCCTTACAATATCATTAACATTGTCTATTCATCTCCTTTTTGCATCTAATCAAATGACTATGTGGATAGGATAGTTCAAGTCCATGTGATGATGATGACACTGGTCCTTGAAAGCATTTTTGTTCATGTCTGTATGCCAATATTTGAATAAACAAATCATTATCTTTGAAAGAGTTGGTATGATACTGATTAACATGATACATATGCTGTTGTTTTGTTTCTATATGTTTTTAGACCATGTGCACTAAACTTAATACCATGATGATTTTGTTTGGAGCCTACAAGGCTTTGCATATCTAACTAATCCTAGGTAGCTCACTTCACATTAGCAGTGGTTAACAACCTCTGGTTGATGGTAGGCATGATAAGTTTTGCTTTCAATATCGGTTAAATTCACAATTCCATGTTTTGTATGTCAAAGTTTGTTTTTATCATGATGTTGTCACACACATGAATCATTTGGTATTGTTTGCTTATGTTGTTTGATTGTTAATATGGTATGAGGACCATTGCCTAAACTTGTACTGATAAGGACATGATGAAACTCCATTCTTTTGTCTGCTGAGCTTGTCACGTTTACATGTTGGTAGGAGTGTGGCTCCATTTCTGTGCAGCCTGCTCCCACTTGTTTTCATATTAATTATGCTCTGGATTTAAGCCATTTGATATCCATTAGAGTAGCATGACTCAGTTTGCTTTGCCTCACCAATTTTAATCAAGTTTGGATGGAGGTACCAACCCTTTTGCAACTGTTCCTTTTTCTTTGCAAAGTTGAATTTGTGTGTCTACATGAATGTTTAAAGAGGTATGTTGCATGTTCTGGTCAGCGCAAGTTATTTTTGTAGTGAGGAGGATGCATTGGGTTTGATCTGTTGGCAATGGCATGCTTCCCCTTAAGATTTCCATTTTTGCTTCACCGGGTAGCCTTATGTATTTGTAGGGGTGGCTGATACATTGGATGTATGGCCACCCCAGTGGTAGAAGATGCGCGTGTTAACCTTGGGGACTGGGGTTCGAATCCCCCTCGCCCCAGTCCTTGTATTTTTATTTTCTGAAAGCGCCTTTGTTTTACTTATAATGTATTATTGCCATGGTTTGTTAATACGCACACACTGGGCGAAATGGCAAATGTTTTGGGCTTCAATACCCATGGGGAGCATTTCCCCTTCTTTTTATCACTTGTTTATTTAATATTTTATGGTTCATGCCTTGATTTCAAAAGATCATAACTTGATCAAATTTCACTCTTTTTTGCTCATTCTTTTTGCAAATTACTCTTTAAAGTGTCTACTTTTTGAACATAAAAGGGAATTGGTGAGAATTAATAGTCATTTATCCCCCTGCAATATAGGCGAATTTTGATTTACCCCCATTTAAAAAAATAATTTTAGATTACCCCCCTGAAAATTTTAAAATTCTAAGTCTTTTGCCCCCCAGGTAGAAAAATTACCCCCCTATAAAGTATTTTTTTTTATTTACCCCCCTGGTTTTTACACGCTTAGGGGGGTACCCCAAAATTTCAGGGGGGTAATCCAAAATTATTTTTTTAAAGGGGGGTAAATCAAAAGTCACATATATTGTAGGGGGGGTAAATGACTATTAACCCGAAAATCAATATTTTTGAGGTACTTATTCATGTTGGAAGTGGAAGTTACCTTTAAAATCTGTCTGAAAATGCTTTTGGTCAGTTATTGCACTAATCTTTCACCAGTGGAAGTTACCTTTAAAATCTGTCTGAAAATGCTTTTGGTCAGTTTTTGCACTAGTCTTCCACCAGTGGAAGTTACCTTTAAAATCTGTCTGAAAATGCGTTTGGTCAGTTTTTGCACTAAGCTTCCACCAGTGGAAGTTACCTTTAAAATCTGTCTGAAAATGCTTTTGGTCATTTTTTGCACTAATCTTCCACCAGTGGAAGTTACCTTTAAAAATTTGTCAAAAGAAACCTTTGGTCAATATTTGCATCATTTATCATCTTCACCATTTATGTATTGATATCATGCTTGAATATCATCTTTGTCCATGATCACCCATATTGTTCATGTGTACTATAAGCTTTATCCCTAAGTGATGTCAGCTACTTAACCTTCATCCTTCATCCCCCTTCAACACCTGTGTTTACAAGAGGTTGTCTTCCCAAATCCAAAGGAAAGTCTCTCTATTGACCTCAGAATCATAGATAGCTCATTACCCTTTTAACCTAGCCTTAGGTTTGGAGTCACCGCACTCTACGTAGGTGTCTTGCTTTCAGACCCTACTTTCCCGTGAACACTTCATCCCATGTTAACCTAGCATTCCCAAGAGATAGCCATTAATCTCTTATAGCTCTTAAGCTTTCTGTAACCTTCACAAGAGATAGCCATTAATCTCTTCTCCTTCAAGACGGTCTAACCTTTCACAATCCTTTCCCAAGAGATAGCCATTAATCTCTTCTCCTAAACAACCAATCCTCACAAGCTTTACTTTCAACCTTTTCACCCTACCTCCCTTGGAACCTTGACCACAGTCAAGAGTTCCTCACTCCCATTGAGGTGAACTATGGTTGCTCTGATTCTTTAGTCAGATACGTAGGCGCGGGATGCGATGTCTTGGCGAGCATATTTAGTGTATATATCCCTAGGTCTTTACCTTAGCACATTTCCCTTAGCAAGCAAACATAACATAACACAAATATAAACAAGAGGTTCCTGTAGAGTACTACAGATACTTAGGGTGCTAATACCTTCCCTTAGTATAACCAACCCCCGAACCTTAGATCTCTAGCTGTGTTTCTACATAGCACACTTAGGGTTTTTTTCGATCTTTACCCTTTCCTTTGGATAAATCAAAGCTTGGTGGTGAATTTCAAGATGTGTGATTCAAGTTAATTCAATAGCTTGATATATGATTCTCACCGCAACACTCACATTAGGCAAGACAAGGTCGAACCTAGAGCTCTGAGATGCATGTTCCTTGGATATCCTGAGGGAGTCAAGGGTTATAGGGTGTGGTGACTAGAACCAGGTCACAGAAGATGTATCACAAGTCGTGATGTAGTTTTCAATGAGGTCGAAATGGCTTTCAAGAAAACTGGTGATGTTGGTCGAAGTGCAGAAATCTCTGAAGAGGAGCTGGAACAGGTAGAGATGCCTATTGAGGTGGAGCATAGTGATGCTGAAGTGCATAGCCCTGATGAAGTTGAAGAGCAAGATGCTGAAGAGGCTGAGGAAACTGTCGATGACTACCTACTGGCAAGAGATAGGTCGAGAAGAGTCATCAAGCCACCTCAGAGACTTGGTTATGCAGATCTTATAGCTTTTTCATTAATCTCTGCAAGTGAGGTACTTGACGAAGAACCTAGAGATTACAAGGAAGCTATAAGGAGTCGAGACAAGACTGAATGGCGAAAAGCCATGAATGACGAGATGAAATCTCTTCATGATAATAATACTTGGGAGCTGATTGAGAAACCTGCAGGAGCAAGGTTAGTCACTTGTAAGTGGATTTTCAAGGTCAAGGAAGGAATCGAATGAGTGATGTCGAAGCGCTTTAAGGCGAGGCTGGTTGCTAGGGGGTTCACTCAGAAAGAAGGAATCGACTTCAATGATGTGTTCTCACCTGTTGTAAAGCATAGATTCATTCGAATGCTGTTGGCCATGGTGGCAAAGTTCGACTTGGAACTTGAGCAAATGGATGTGAAGACAGCATTTCAGTATGGTGATCTAGATGAAACGATCCTGAGGCGTCAACCTGAAGGGTATGCAGAAAAGGGTAAAGAAGATTATGTGTGTAAGCTGAATAGGTCTTTGTATGGCCTGAAACAATCTCCTCAACAGGTCGAACAGGAGATTCGACAAGTCATGACACACATTGGTTTCACTAAAAGTCAGTTCGATCACTGTGTTTACTTCAGATTTTGACCTGGAAGCTCACTTGTTATGTTGCTGCTGTATGTG